>CM044323.1:7797500-10422500 GCA_024291935.2 Okapia johnstoni | reverse complement strand
ATGCCTGTTTGGAAGGTGCAGAACAGACTCCTTTCATGAGAACTGTCAGGAGGCAGGATGTCCTTAGTACCATTGGTTGAAGGTCCACCATGTGCCAGATACATCATAACATCATTATGAAGTAAACCTCTTGTTCCTCCCATTTTATCGGCAAAGTGTGGCTAAGCTATGCTCTGGGGTTTGCCTCAGTCCACACACAATACAGGTGTTGGGGATAGAATTTGTACCTGGGCTTGGGAGAGAGTTCAGGTCCTGGGTGCTTCCCCCCATCCCACCCCTGCAGCAACTCTGCTCTCAGCAAGACCCAGTGAGTCCCTGGGGTCTCAGGTGCCCCCAGAGCCTGCTCAGTGGAATGCCCCGGGGGCTCCACACGGTGCCAGCCCTGCCCTTCACCTCCTCCCCCCCGACCCAACCTACCACAGGAGCGCCATGTAGTACTGGGGGTCAACCGGGTTGCAGAAGATGTGGCCTTCCAGGGCGGGTGTGGGCTCCTGGAGCCAGAGGAATAGCGTGTCACTGGTACCCAGGCTGACCTGGAAAGAGACGGGCAGAAGTGAGGCGGCTCCGTCTCTGCCACTCCAGCAGAGCCGCCCTGACCCCCTCCTCGCTTCACTGTCCAGGCTGCAGACCCTTGGATTAAACACCATTTCTTCAGAGAAACCTCTGCTGACCCCCCCACACCAAAATCCATAGTCAGCTCCCCAGATTCAAGCTAGCACGAATTCCATGGGCTGTTTATCTAGAACTTACTACAACTACCTCAAAGGCATGGTTCGGGTGACGACTGCTTCCCCACTAGAAGCAGAAGGGTCTGGGTTATGTCTTTATTGCCTGGAGGGCTCACAGTCCTCTGGCCCGAGGTCTGACCCTTCTGCCACTGTGCTCACTGTCAAGGCAGGCAGGGGACCTGTCTATTCAGCACAGGCAACTGACCTTCCAAGAGAGGAGCTGTGGGCAGGTCCTGGGGCCTGGGTCTCCCTCTCCCCTCCCTCAGCTGCCTTCTGACCACTGATAGGATGCTGTTGACACCAGTACCCTCGTCCCCTGGGGCAGAAGGAGCTGACCCCGCCTCTAGGAGGGAGAGGTCACCTTACCGCAATGTCACCTTCCTCCAGCCTCATGCCTGCCAGCGACGCTGAGAACGGGAGGGGAGCCTGTGGTTAGCTGGAGGTCACAAGGGAGCCACTTAGCAAACCAGTCACCTCCCTCCAATAGGAGTGAAGCCCCCACCTCCACCCCCAGGCTACAAGCTGAGAGAGAGGCAGGAGCAGGATGAGAGGAGGGCCAAGGATGCCCCAAAGGTCAGGATGTGAGAGTTGGACCATATAGAAGGCTGAGCACCAAAGAATTGATGCTTTTGCACTGTGGTGTTGAAGAAGACTCTTGAGAGTCCCTTAGAGAGCAAAGAGATCAAACCAGTCAATCCTAAAGGAAATCAACCCTGAGTGTTCATTGGAAAGACTGATGCGAAAGCTGAAGCACCAATACTCTGGCCACCTGATGCGAAGAACTGACTCACTGAAAAAGATCCTGATGCTGGGAAAGATTGAGGGCAGGAGGAGAAGAAGGCAACAGAGAATGAGACGGCTGGATGGCATCACTGATTCAGTGGCCATGAACACAGGAGATGGGGAGGGGCAGGGAGGCCTGGTGTGCCGCAGTCCACGGCTCACAAAGAGTCAGACTGAGGGACTGAACGACAACAAAGGCCAGAGGGTGGGGTGTCTGTGCTCCAGGCCTCTGATCTGGGCTCAGAAGCTGCATCTAAAGGGATCCAAACTCCCCACCCACTATTAGGATACACAAGGCAGAGAAGGACAAAGGTGAGGCCAGAGTGTGGGGCTGTTTCTCACCTCAGTTGGGAAGGAAAGGGGCAAGATTATGTTGACTGTTCCCTTTGACAAGAGGCCCATGACAGCTTGGTTATCTGCCTTGCTCACTGATACACCCATGTGTCAGAGATCTGGACTCAGGAATCCCACCTCTAAGAGCTTATCCTGCAGGGACAAGGGACAGGACAATGTCTGCTCTGTCTAAATGCTAGAAGCCACTCCTACCTCAACTCCCACTTCCATCCGAGGGAGACTGGCAAAGTAAATGCCAGAACAGTGGAACCCGAGACAATCACAAATGAAGTTCACAAAAATACTGCCTTGGTTGATTAAAATGTTCATGGGCACAGAAAAAGAAAGTTAGAAGGACTAGTCCTCAAAATGTTAACTGTGGTTATCTATGGATTAACGGATCGTGGATGATTTTTTTACATTCTTCCTTTGGTTTGTCAGTACTTAAAATTTGTTTCTGCAATGAAGAGGTATCCCTTGTATATAAGAAAAAAGCGTAAGACTAACACATTATTTAAGGCAGCAGGAAAGTGAAGGTCAGACTTAGGGAAGGTCTGGCTGAGGGCCACGTGCCTGGGTACTTCCAACATTCAATCTGAAAGCAAAGCCCCAAAGGAAGGTTTAAAAAGCTGCTTCTTTCTCATTCCCTCTCAAACATGCCCAGAAGCTCACGTTTCAGTGGTAAAAAAGCAGGCCCATTATTTTCCCTGACATTCTTCTAGTTGATAGAGTAGGTGTAAGAACATACATTTTTCTAAAAAGACTCATGGTTAAAAAACGGGAAAGGGGAGAGGGGATAAATTCGGAAGTTGGAATTAAGATACACACATTAATATATATAAAATAGACAACCAATAAGGAAGCACAGGGAACTCTACTTAACACTCTGTAATAACCTATATGGGAAAAGATTCTAAAAGAGATATATGTCTATGTATAACTAAATCACTTTTCTGGACATCTGAAAGTAACACAACGTTGTAAATAAACTATATCCCAATTAAAATATATATAGATATATTTTCTTCTAATGAGACTTGATGAAGTTATTTTCATTTTGAAAAGAAAACAAACCTGGCCCACAAAGTGTAGGACTGTCCTGAACTGTGCACCAGCTGCTCTTTTCTGAGGGAGATTGGGCCCCTCAAGTTTTAGGGTAGATAGGAACTGGGGGCCTGGCATCCCCCGGGAAGCCTGGGCACCAGAACACGCCCACTGCAGCCCAGAGCTGCCTCTCAAATCAGGTGCCAGGAGGATGGGCTTCACACCTCGCTGCTGCAGGAACTGGATCAATGTCCACCAGCCTCCGTCTCACCTCATCTTAGGCCCCTTAGGAACACGAGGGGCCCTTCCCCAAAACCCACTCTGAGTCTGGGTTTGTGCCTTGACAACAGGGCTCCATGTGAAGGGCTACGGAATCTGCTCAGGGGCAGGGCAGCCCTGGTCTTGCTCCTGGGGGCTCCCTGCAGATGCCAGAGTGGTGGTCACCCTAGAAGGGAGGGGACACAGCCAGGACACTGACGCAACCACGCGGTGGCAGGGACATGCTCACATGCCCCCAGCTCCAAAGCAGACGGGCCCAGAGCAGACCTCGGAGCACCACGAGTGTGATTTATACTGGGGACAGAAACAGCAGTGATAGCAACTTAAACATTTTTCTCCTGGTCACAAAAGTACAGATACTGCAGGAAATAGGGAATTTAATATCATCATTATGATGAAGGGCTTCCCAGGTGGCGCTAACGGTAAAGAACCCACCTGCCAATGCAGGAGACATAAGAGACACAGGTTCAATCCCTGGGTCGGGAAGATCCCCTGGAGGAGGAAATGGCAATGCATTCCAGTATTCATGCCTGAAGAATTCCATGGACAAAGGAGCCTGGCGGGCTACAGTCCATAGGGTCACAAAGAGTCAGACACGACTGAAGCGACTTAACATACAACACAATGTGAGGATAAGTGAATTTTAACAAGACCTTCAGCTCCATTCTTAGGGACACAGCTCCACTCCTCAACACAAATGCCTCTTTTATTTTATTTTTGCCGTCCACATCCTCATCTGCATAACCAGGAGGCAAGTACAGGGAGGCTGTGGGTGTGGAAGCCAGGAGAAAGGCTGAAGCCAGACCCCAGCCTCCACCTGCAAAGCAGCCCAAATCATTTCATATGCACCTCCGGTGCATTCTTAGAGCAGGAATGGCTGCACAGGGTGGTGATTTGGCATAAAGTTGCCAGATAAAATACAGGGCACTCAGTCACATTTCAATTTCAGAGAAATAATACTTGGGACACACACTGAAAAAGCATTTGTTATCTGAAGTTCAAATAATGCCTGGTACACACTTATCCTACCTCATCATTTGACCTTCCTCTGAATTCAAGTTGGTATTGTAGCATTTATTCTATTTGTGTTTACTCTTTCCATCAGCCCTGATTTGGTGGCTCATTAGGAAAAGGGCTGCAGGGGTGTGGTGAGGGGCAGCAGTCTGTGGCCACTTGGCCTTCCTTTAGAGACCTGTCGGGAAACCCCAGAGAAGAGAAAGAAGAAGAAAGAGAAGAGAAAGAGGAAGAGAGACAAGAGGCTTTGATGAGGAGTAAGTCCTATCTACATCACTGACTCAATGGACATGAGTTTGAGCAAGCTCCAGGAGATGGTGAAGGACAGGGAAGCCTGGCGTGCTGCAGTCCATGGGCTTGCAAAGAGTCAAACATGACTGAGCGACTGAACAACAACAGGTCAAAAAAGGGGTCAGAGTCTTAATGCTGGGTACTGCAGGAAGAGGTGGAGGAACTGATATGCTTACTTTGGAACAGAAAAGGCAGGTCAGGGAGGGTGGGCTTGACTGTCTTCCTCCATCACTGATCAGTTCTCACCTCGCTGGGCAGCCCTGGGTGGCTCTTGTGGGTACAGCCAGGGCCAAGGTGGGGCAGGTACGAGGAGTCAGTGTTCAGGCCAGCAGGGGGGTAGGTGGCCACAGAGGGAAGGCCTGCCAGACAGGCTTCCCCAAGAGGTTGGCTGGCATTCGCCAGTGTCCAGCAAGGACCAAGGCAGGCTACTGGGGGGGTCGGTGAAGTCCCACAAGGTACTCACCTGGGTTGTCCCCAGTGAAGGCCACCACTTTGCATCCTGGAGGAAACCCATAGCGCTGGACAAAGTAGGAAGAGATGGCCCCCTGAGGAGAGAAAGCAAGTGTGTTCTGCAGAAGCAAATCCCACCTGCTAGGCACAGCTGCCCACCCTTCAGGCCACAGAAAAGCAACAGGCCTGGGTGGGGCTGAGAGGCTCATCACAGCTGGGATGTCCTGCTCACAGAACACCAGCAGAGCCCAGCACGGGGCTGGGACCATGAACGTGAAGTTGTCCCACTGCCTCAAGGCACGCTTGATTTTGAGAGTCAAGGCAGCTAGAACAAAACCGTCCCCAACGTGGGCTTGCTTTGTAAGCTCCAAATTCTGGATGTTGCATTAAAAATAAAGAAATGAGAGGAAAAAATCATTAAACAAACTCGTGGAAGTAGATAATGCCTTACACACATGCTCTATCAGCCCAGCAATCAGATCATGAGCAAGCAGACATGCATGCGCGGCGGTCAACGTTCTAAAGAAAATAAACCAAGGAAAGGCGGTGTGTGGGGGAGGCGCTTCCACCAGGAACCAAAGCTCTCGGGGGCCCTTCGAGACTTCCTGTGGGATCAGAGGGCAGGGATACCTTCTAGACAGACCTACAGTCTTTAGCAAGCGGTTATGAAAAGAAAGCTCCCTGATCCCACCCTCCGCTTTCCCTGACTTTCTCTTAGTTCCAAAAATTTAAAATAAATGATGAGATTTCCTGGGACTTCCTTAGTGGTCTAGTGGTTAAGACTCTACCCTTTCACTGCAGGGGGCGTGAGTTCGATCCCTGGTCGAGGAACTAAGATCCCACATGCCCAGTGGCACAGCCAAAAAATTTTTTTAAAAAGGGATTTCCCAGTGTCTGGGAAGATCATTTTGCTCTATCCAAGAAAATTTCAGATTTTCATGGGAAGAAAGCCGTCTCCTGGTCTCCCAGGAGACCTGTCTCGGCCTGGGTTGCCTCAGAGAACAGAGTCTGAGTCAGGGTTTGTGCAGGTGGCTTATTTGGGGAAGTGACCCCAGGAAATGAGGGCAGGGGTTGAAAGAATTTAATGGAAGGGGTGAAAGCCCACCCAAGGGTACTCTGGGGAGCCGGTACTGGCTGTGGGCAGCATTTGAGGCAGGCTGTCCTCTTGGGGGTGGGACAGGGAGCAGCTCTCCACAGCTCCTCACAGGTGTGTGTGTTGCGGGTTAAACCGATCCTCCAGGCTGGCAGAGCACAGATGCAGAGTTCCAGAAGCCCCCAGGGCAGAAGAGGGAAATGAGCTACAGCTCAGGCAGGATGCTGCCAAGGGACACGTGAGGCCACGACGGCTGGCAAAAAAGGTGGGCTGGGAGGTTGCGAGGCGGAGGCGTCGCTACATGACATCTCCAAATATTTTCTTGCAGAAAAGGAGAGAAAGCCATCTGGGCACCACCTTCAGAAAAAGAGATGACAGAAAACATGAATTTTGCTTGTTTCCCCCCATCACGTGGGTACATATGTTTCAAACGAAAACACACTTTTCCAAATCAGTTCTTTTCTGTTCCTCAAGCTGCTCGTGTCTGCACGAGGCCCCTCTTGGAGACATGTGTTCTTGGTGTAAGGCAAACAAAGCTGGCTGCCGTGGACAAAACACTGCTCTCCATCAACTGGAAACTAAGAGCCGTGTGGAATACCAGTCCCAGAGGCTTGGCTGTTTTCTGTTCGCCCTTCCTTTTTTCCTTTCTGCTGTGCATCAGCCTGCCTGGGTTCTGAATTGTCTGCTTCTATGGGGCAGGACACCCTTAGCTCTGTGCACTGGCTTCACGGCACCCTCTGGGAGACATGTGCGTGCTCAGTCACGTCTGACACTTAATGATTGCATGGTCATTCTATCCTAGGCAAGAATACTATAGTGGGTTGCCATTTCCTCCTCCAGGGGATCATCTTGACCCAGGGATCAAACCCACGTCTCCTGCATTGGCAGGTGGGTTCTTTACCACTGAGCCACCTGGGAAGCCCACCCTCAAGATGATGACGATCTGGCTTTGACATTCTGCTCGTGGTGGCAAAGGCTGTTTTCAGCTGCTCACTGTTGATAGACAAGTGTCTCCATGCTGCAACTCCCAACAGGAGGTACTCGTGATAACTTGGTTCTCCTCGTGCTCTGGTCTCCCTCACAGCTAACACTCTGCCCCACCCAGCATTTCCACTTGTTCTGGTGTGGGGCAGGTGGTCTGCACCAAATGGCTGAGTGCAGGGCACAGCCAAGAACTCAGCTGGCCAACTAGGAGAAACCAGAGCATGGACAGCCAGTGGCTATTCTGAACATAGTTGCCACACCAATGGTTAAAGTTCTTTCATTGAATTGCTCCCTTTATCAGATATGTATGCTTAGTTGCTCAGTCATATCCAACTCTTTGAGACCCCGTGGACTGTAGCCCGCCAAGCTCCTCTGTCCATGGAATTCTCCAGGCAAGAATACTAGGAGTGGGTTGCCATGCCCTCCTCCTGGGGATCTTCCCAACCCAGGGACTGAACCCAGCTCTCCCACATGGCAGGCAGATTCTGTATCATCTGAGCCACCAGGGATGCAGATATAGATTTTGCAAATATTTTCTCCTAGTTGGTAGGTTGCCTTTTCGCTTTGTTAATGGTTTCCTTTGCTGTGCAGAAGCTTTTTATTTTGCTGTAGTTATATTTGTTGGGTTTGCTTTAGTAGCCTCTGCTTTTAGGTTTTTTTTTCTTAATATTTATTTGGCTATGCCAAGTCTTAGTTGCAGCATGCTGGATCTTCAATCTTCGTTTTGGTGGCATGCAAACTCTTAGCTGTGGCAGGGGGGATTTGGTTCCCTGACCAGGTTTGAAGCTGGGCCCCCTTCATTGGGAATGTGCCGTCTTAGCCACGGGACCACCATGGAAGTCCCCTGCTTTTAGTTTCAAATGCAAAAAAAAAATCTCTGCCAAGATGAGTATCAAGGAGCTAACCAGCTGTTTTCTTCTCGGAGTTTTACGGTTTCAAATTTTAGATTCAAGCCTTTAATCCATTATGGATTAATTTTTGTATTGGGAGTAAGACAGTGGTCCGGTCTCATTCTTCTGCATGTGGCTGTCCCAAATGCTTTTCATATTAGCCCTGGGACCAAGCACCATCTTAAGTACATTAAATGTATCACCTCACTCATTCTGCACAACAGCCTGACAGATAGAAAGTAGTAGTATTCCTACTGCTCCAGAAACAGTGGAAGTGATGAGGGAACTGAAGCACAAGGTCACAAAGGCAGTTAGCAGCAGAGCCCAATTCCACCCCAGACAGTGTGGCTTCAGGGCCCGTGCTCTCCCCAGATGACTGGCACTTCTTTTTATCTTCTCCAGACTGCCTGCCCCAAGCTTCAGTGGTGGTCTCTATCCCTTCAATTTCCACCTTGTGCATTTTTTCCTAAGGAGTGCAATCACCCAGAACACACTCCTTCAATCCTTTTCCCATTCTAATTGCTTCCCAGGGTGCAATTTTCCAAAGTCCACTCCCCACACCCCTCACCCCCGCCACGAGGCAGGAATCCTTAACTGGGCCTGAGCACCTGAATGCAAGGCAGGGATCCAGACATTTTGCTCTGACTCATGTCAACTACTTATCTTGTACTAGACAAAGCCCCATGTGTGCGTGCCCTTGTGTGAATGGATGGATGGGTGTGTAGTATGTGTGTATGAGGGGGTGTGGGTGCGTGTGTGTACTATACCACTTCCCCAGCAGCAACCCGCTCTCCAGTGAGCCCTACCGCCGGGCAGGGGACCTACCACAACAGAGCAGGATGGCACCGGCCGGCCAAGCTTCTCCTCTAAGTGAGGTGCGCAGGCTCCAAGGCAAGCCTGTGACCAGACTTTGTCCCGAATCTGCAGCAAATTCATTCCAGAACCTAAGGAAGGAAGGATACAAGAAGGAAAAAACAACTTTTTTTTAATGTGTCCTTTATTCATTTTTTTTCCCAATTTCTGGGCCACACCTTGTGGCATGTGGGGTCTTAGTTCCTCAGCTAAGGAGCAAACCTGTGCTCTCTCTATTGGCAGTGTGGAGTCTTAACCACTGGACTGGCAGGGAAGTTCCAAGAGAAATCTTTAAAAAAATCTTTTGTAAAAATGCACAAATCTAGCCAAGAGTGGATCATTCTCACAGCAAATGTGTACCTGGAGCTCTTCCCTGATGGAATGTAGACAATGGATCTGGGTCACTCTGCGTGGGCCTCTGGCTCTCTAAGACCTGGCCAGGGAGGGCAGCTCCCAGCAGCATCATTTAGGATGGCTCTGAGTGTCCCCTGGGGGTTAAGGCTCTGAGGCAGCCCTGGCACTGATGTGGGATTTCTCAATCGCATCTAACTTTTCGAGGCAAGCTCTCAGATGCCTCTAAACTTCCTCATACTCATCACTAAGATCAGCTATGCGTGTGCGAAAGTCACTCTGTTGTGTCTGACTCTTCGACCCCAGGGACTGTAGCCTGCCAGGCTCCTCTGTCCATAGAATTCTCCAGGCAAGAATACTGGAGTGGGGAGCCATACCATTCTCCAGGGATCTTCCTGACCCAGGGATCAAACCCAGGTCTGTCTCCTGCACTGTAGGCACGTTCTTTACCGTCTGAGCCAACAGGGAAGCCCTGGTGATCAGCTAAATCTTCCCTAAAATAATCTACTTCTCCTGAGGATGGGGAGTGGGCAGAACCTAGAGCACAGGTGGACGGCCCTCTTCCCCAGGCCCAGGAGGAGGCAGACCAGCGGGCTGGGTGCTGCTGGAGCCCTGTCCCCATGTGAGATGGTTACACAACTGCTAAATTAGTAGGTGACTTCTCAGGCGATGGTGAGGGGAGTGGGTGGAGGCCCAGCTGCGCGTGAAGCTCAGTAATGTCCAGAGCAGCGATGGAACTTTCTCCGGCAGCGATCGGGGCAGCCCGGCTGAGTGTGGAAAACACTGGTGGGAACAGGCTGCCCACGTGTCGCACTCGGCTGGCCTGAGCTCCAAGGAGCTGGGCTCCTGGGCGGGAGGAAGCTTTTCTTCTCCAGACTGTGAGCAAAGCTTGGGGACCACTCCTTAGTCACTTTACTCTCTCTCCTTGAAAACTAAACTAGTGTCTGGCACACGACAGCGCTCACACACTTCAGCTGAACTCCCAGAGACTCGGAGTGTCCCAAGGGTCTCCTGAGGTCACTCTCCCAAGCCTGGGCTCTTGCTCTGCCTCCGCCTCCCTCCTTGGTCCCTCCTTCCGCTCTAGCCTCATCCCAGAGCTCCTTCCTCACTGGCATCCTCTGCATTTATTTTTGTCAGGGTTTTGATTCCAGCAGCTCACCCTTCTCGTGAGTTCTCCAAATGTGAACAAGAGCTTCAAAATATAACTCCCGAGGGAGCCAGGCTACAAGATGGTGCCTGTTCATCCCCCAGTCCTAGTGTTCACACCATGTATGGCCCCTTCTTCTCGTACCCGGAGGTCTGCGTGACCAGGGACAGGGTGAGAGTGATGTACGTCACTCCCAAGATTAGCATGTAAAAGACTCTGCAGCTTCTGCTTGGCTGCTGTCTCTCTTACCCTTCCCTTGGGGTGAAATCTAGCTCCCATATGGTGGTGTCATGGGGGATGGGGCTGAGACCTGTGGACAATGTGTATGGCCTGGAAGTGGATCCTCCAACCCCAGTCAAGCCTTTAGGTGACCACAATGCTGGAGGCCAGCTTGACTGCCACTTCCTCAGAGACCCAGAGCCAGAGGCATCTAGTCAAGCCACTCCCTGATTCCTGACTTTCAGAAACTCTGTGAGATAAGAAGCATTGATGGCCCTCAGCTGCAAAGCACTGGGGTCATTTGTTACATGCAAAAGATAACTAATACACTCCCTTCTTGGTGACAGACAGTAGGGATGGAAGACTGGATAAGGTTCACACTGCCACACACCTGCTGAACAGGCCCATCCCTGGACTCTGAAGACTCACCATCACTGTAGTCAACAGGGGAGTAAGACCCGAGGAACAGAGAAGCAGCAAAACTACTGACCAAGGAAATTCTCTGCAAAAGAGAAAGATACGGTGAGATTTATGACTCACTTTCATGAACAACCAACTAGTTGTGACACACACACAACAGGACAAGAGTTTTAAACTGGGGAGGGAAGTAGAGACTTTGAGCAAGATGCCCAGCAGTGAGAGGACGGAGGATCCCTCAGTCTCGAGGAGCATTTTGCTTGGAACACCAAGCAGTGACTCCTTAGGAAAGCTCCTCACTCCGCGGTTTCTGACAACTCACAAAACAGCCAGGTTCAACAATGACAAAGAAAAAAACAGGAGTTCCCTGGTGGTCTAGTGGTAAGGATTCCGGGCTTTCACTGCTGGGGGCCTGGGTTCAATCCCTGGTCAGGGAACTAAGGATCCCACAAGCCTCGCAGTGCAGCCAAACAACAAAAACAAAACCGTATGAAGAAGCCACCCTGAGGGAAGGCAGTTTTCTCTGGAATCCACATGCCAAGGAGTGTGGGGCCCTGATTTCCTTCCTCCATTTCTATGGCCTTTATTCACAGAGGAAGTAGATGTATGGCCACAGAATTCAGAACCAACCAAGACAGTGTCAGGGGTTCAGAATGAGTAGAAGTGAAAGTTGCCCCCTTTGAAAGCCAGAGACCCCAAACACGAAAGGGAGGAACTGATAATTGATTTTAAATGTCACCCTGAGGGTCTGTGCTTCCACATGGGCATCACAGGCACTTGGATCAGGGGAGAGAATGCCATCACCTCCTGTTCACAATCGGGCCACCTCTGTTCTACACACAGACTCGGGAGAATGTTTATCATCTCCTCCACTCAGAACCTTCATTAATGGCTAACACTGCAGAATAGTCTGGAACCTTGACTCACTAAATAGTAAACTGCATGTTAAGATTAAAAAAGCGGTATGGTTTAACAAAAGCTGATCATTTTTTAATTACTTAGAGATGACTATCACTAGCCAGGCCATTGAGCTGCTTCTCAGGTGGCATTAAGTTCCGGCTTTTAGCAACTGTGGCTCAAGGAATGGAACCTGGGTTCCTGAGACACAGGTTCTGGTTGAAGGGCCACAGCTAAAGACACACTGGTCCAGCTTTACAAATTTCGTAAGAAAACAGAGATTCCACGCCAATCAAGTGCCTGGTAGGTATCCTGCATTAATGATAGGATACTGAGCCCAAAAGTAAAAGTGTTAGTTGCTCAGTCATGTTCGACTCTTTGAAACCTCATGGACTATAGCCCACCAGGCTCCTCTGTCCATGGGATTTCCCAGGCAAGAATACTGGAGTGGGTTGTCATTTCCTTCTCCAGGAGGTCTTCCTGATTCAGGGATCGAACCGAGGTCTCCTGCATTGCAGGCAGATTCTTTACTGCCTGACCCACCAGGGAAGCCCAGGAAATTGAGGAGACAGAGCCAAATCTACCCAGATCTACTCAGGTGGTCCAAGGAAGAGACCAGGCCCCCTCCTCCCATTCTGACCCTGACCTCTATCCTTCAGGTCAGGAGAGTCCCTGACTTCTCTTTCCCACAATTCCATTCTTTCCCTCCTCTTTGGAAAAAGCCTGACAATGAGAATAAAAGGTCAAAATGAGAATGACATGCAGTTTATTATTAATGAGTACAAATTGAATACATATCATTTTTAACGTCTGCTCATCAATGTTTCTAGCCCATGCACACGAGATGTGTATTCATGCAAAATTATAGAAGGAATTTGACCCTGACTTGCAATCAAAGAGGAACATTCAACTAACCTCTGTGTGTGAGTAGGCCTCGGGGTTCTGCTGGTAAATCTTTGCAATCTGGTTTCCTGTAAATCGCTGGAAAAAGAGCAAGTGCTTAAAGACCCATATCCTATGGAGAATGATGAACTCCATAAAGTACTGACAGAGTTAGCATAGCAGGCTCTGAACAAGAGCTTAAGAAGGTTTCTGAAATCTGGAAATGTTTAATGTCTGTTGAACACCCTTAGTAATAACCTCGCTTCTCATATGGCAGGATGTCTGCTCTGACCGAAGGCACCCATGCAGGGGACTCACATATTTTCCTAACCCACACCCTTCCTATCTCAGGTGGCCCAAATAGGGTCTTATCCCCTCGAACCTCAACTCCAGGGAGGGTCGCAGGATCCCAGCTGAGCCAACAGCAGCCACCCAGTGGGGGGTGGGAGGGTCGGGGGGACCCTGGCTGAAGCCAACAGGACAGGGGCACTCAATTATTTTTTCTTAACTTTCCCAGGAGCTGCACCAAGCGCCTGTAAGGACTGACTCCTTTCAGCTTCAACACTACCCAAAATGTAAGTGCTCTTTGTACCTCCAAGTTAGAGAGGCTGAGATTGAGGTGCCATTATCACCCACAGACACAGCACACCGTGGTCACACCTCAGCTCTGACCTGGGAGCAGCAGGAGCAGGCCTGCCCTCACTGGACGGGCAGCACAGAGGGTCTAGCTCAGAACCACAGCCCAGAGAGCCTGGGCCTGGCTCCACAGGGCAGCAGCCACCCGGCCTCACAGGATTCCCACAGGGGCCGGTCCCCGGTGTGTCCTCCCAGACCCCCAGGGAGAAGGGACCAGGGCCGGCAATCAGGTCTTCCTCCTAGACCAGCCCCTGTCCCCAGATCACGGTGGGAGCTCCCACCTCATAAGCGCGGGAGCCGGTGAGGCAGCTGAGAGCCTGGGCCCCGCCCACGGCGGCCTCCAGCTGGCGGCACTGGGCTGTGGTGCTGGAGTCCATCCACACCGGGCAGTCGCTGATGGAGAAACAGGCCTGGAAAGAAGGAGCACAGGCATAGGCGTGAGCTCCGCCTGCTCACCCTGGTGGCCACCCTGGCACTGGCGGTCACACTGCCCAGCACAGCAGGTATGAAGTGGACTTCTCTTCCCTGGACGTGACCTTGGAAGACCCATGGGTAAGCCATTCATGTCCAAACCTTGGTCTGGTCCGGGTTGGGGGGTCTTTCCCCAGAAAGCTCTAGGTAGAAGGTTCTGGTGAGCGTATGTGAGCACCATAGACAACACGAGAGACAGGAAGGGAGTGGTGGAGGGTCAGAGCTGCAGCCAAGGGCAGGTTGGCCGGGGCATGTGAAGCTTGGGAGAAAAGGAGAAGCCAGAACCTGCCTTACCAGCATCGCTGGGAGGCACTAGGTCCCTGGGGGAGTTTTCTGAGTAGGGAGCCTGCCAGAGTCATGCTGGACTGCAAGGGACCCACACGATGAGGGCTGTGAGCACCCAAGCCTTTGTCCCGACCACAGGGATGTGCATGGCAGACACGCTCACAGGACTGCTGCTCATCCATCTTCCCACACCTCTGACGATGCACAAAAGCCCTAAGCTTCAGGACCTACAGGGCTCGGGGCCCTTCTTCCCTACCACCTCCTATAGAAGTTTCTCAGCCTCCCACAACCCGGCCACAGTTACCTGTAGCTGCTCACGCAACGGAAGGTCCGGTGACAGACTTGTCAGCACCTGGCTGGCCCCAGTCTTCCAGTACACACTTCCATGTTGCTGCCAAGGGAAAACCCGAGCCCGTATCAGCCTCCCGGAGACCGGAAGGACCCCAGACTACACGCCAGAGAACTGGACTCCGAGTCTGCCCCGGTACTTCTAGGTCACAGAGCTCACCACCTTTATGAGACTTGGTTTTCATTTCTATAATACGAGGAGGAACTCTGCCCTGTCCACCACAAAACATGGAAGAACAAAGAATTATTGGTCTAGATTTTGGCACCTTTGTAAAACTGTATTTAAATATATTGCTTATAATATTATCTGACACTCACTCATTTATTCATTTACCACTATTCGGTCAACAAACATGGACTGATCACCTAGATCACACCAGGATGGGACAGATGACTAGGGTAGTACCATCCCTATTCTAAAGGATATTGGAGTTTAGTCAGGGAAAAAGACACAAGTGGACAATTACAAAACTCTATTAAGGGATTTCCCTGGTGGTCCAGTGGTTAAGAATCCACCTTGCAATGCAGGGGACATGGATATGATCCCTGGGCAGGGAACTGAGATCCCACATACCAAGGAGCAGCTAAGCCCATGGGCCACAGCTAGAGAGTTTGCACTGCAACAGAAGATCTCACATGCTACAACTCAGATGCAGTCAAAAACAACCCTATGAAGCGCAGAGGCAGGGCTGTGGAAACACAGGGGAGGAGTCTAGCCAGCTGGGGGTGTGCGTGTGTAGAAGTGGATGTGATAACTAGGAAAGGATCCAGCGCTGGGTGCAGGGGTGCTCCATGAAGAGAGGAACTGCAGTTGCGAGCGGCTGGCATGTGCAGGGAAGGAACCTGAGGTTGGGGTGGGGGAAGAAGGGACTAGGTGGGGAGGCAGCAGCCTAACCCTTGACATCCATGCTCAGGAGGTTGGGTTTTATCCTGGGCTGGTGAGAACTGTGGATGGCCAGAGTTGAATGGATGAAAGGGCTTGTGAGAGTCCTGGAGAAGGTAGGCTGGAGGCAGGGAGGTGGAACAGAGGCCCAGAGAAACACAGTGGGTACCAGGTCTGGGGCCACAGAGGTGGAGTTGGAGAAGAGGTGATAGATTCGAGTCAGGTACAAATGAGCAGGATTAGGGGACCCCTTGGAATGTGGGGGCAGGAGGACGGAGGAATCACGGGTGACACTTGCGTTGTGGTCCCAGGTGGAGAGGGACAACTCCCTGAGAAAGGGCACCGAAGGAGGACTCTTGGGGACAGACGGAGTGCTCAGTCAGAGAAATGGTAAGTTTGAGGTGTTCCTGGGACACCGGGCCAAGGGGACGGAGGGGCCGTGTGCAAGGGAGAGGGTGTCCTGGCTGGGGGTTCAGGTGAGGGATGCAGCCAAGGCCAGCAGGGACTCTGTTTAGTGGAACAAGGACACAATCAATATGCTTCTGTTAGGTCAGGGGAAGAAGAGGCACCTTCGGAAGAGTTGGTGAGCGCTCTCTGATGAGGATGTGAAGACACGCTAAACCAGCATGGGGCAGAGTGACTCAGACGGTAACACTGGACTGGAATCCTCACTCCCCCTCCCAGCAGCTACGTGACCTTGGACAAGTGACATCACCTCTCGGTGCCTCCGTTTCCCCATGTAAATGGCAATGATAATAAAAAGAGTAGCTAAAACTTGGGGATTTTTTGCACTGTCCTATGTATTTAACATTCACATTGACCTCATGGCAGATTAGAGTATGGAGGCACCAGAAAGCTGGACAACATGCCCCAGGTCACTGCTTGCAAATGGCAGAGCTAGGGATCAAACTTGGAGCCCTCTGTGCTAACCACTGCACGATACCGCCTGGAACAATTGTTGTGAGGACTAAGTTAGTGTATGTAAAATGTTCAGCACTGCACCTGGCATACACTAGGCGTTCAATGTTCTTTGTCATTATTACACTGCTATCGTTATTAGCATGATTTCTGACTTTTACTTCCAGAAAAGAGAAAAGCCATTATGTGCCCTCAAACAGTCATAATAAATTCATGTCAAATGCTTCCCCCATCCCCTTGGAGGACCTGGATCCAGTTCCTCCTCACCCAGTGTCCTATTCTGTACAACATCTAACTGTACTAACTGTCTCAGGTCCTCTGTTTCATCCTCCAAGGTGGAACAGCTACAGGGATTTTTCACTGCAACAAAACATGTGCAGTGACTCTCAAGAATGCGCACCTTCCTTTGAGGGGAGCCATCACCTTAGCACCTACACCACTGGCCAAGATAGACGCCCTAATGTTGCGGACAGCGGCTGCAGCACACAAACCTGGCCCGCCCCAGACAAGGCGAGGACTTGAGAGAAGTCAAAACCCGAAGCTTTCATCTTCTCCAAGATGATATCCAAAGCCTGAGAAGAAACACAGAATCCACCATGACTGTCCTGAATCAGGCTAATGTACAAGCCTGGATTTTAAGTGCCTGCCCTGTCAGTGGAGATAAAGAAGGAACTGATGACTCACGGTCTGGAAGCACTAGAACACATCAATTAAATGAGTAGGCATCAACCAAATAAAAAGGTGAGCTATGCTAAAAATATTTTAAATAAATGGAATCAGAAATCAGCAATCCTCTAATTTTGCCTCTCCAATTGGTGACTTGCAAACATTCAGGAGGGCTTCTCAGGTAGCTCAGCGGTAAAGAATTCGCCTGTCAATGCAGGAGATGCTGGTTCAATCCCTTGGGTTGGGAAGATCCCCTGGAGGAGGAAATGGCAACCCCTTCCAGTATTCTTGCCTGGGGTATTCCATGGAAAGGGGAGCCTGGTGGGCTACCGTCCACGGGGGTCGCAAAGAATCAAGACAGGACTGAGCATGCACCCAAGTATTCAGGAAGAGCTGAAACCAGATGGCTCAAATTTTTGTTTCTTTTATCTGCATTTTCAGCCCACCATATGACTGATATGACTTTACTGCAATGGAGAAGCAAAGAGCAAAGTTGAAGCTCCCATCAGAACAGAGCTCCAGAGACTTTCCTGGTGGTCCAGTGGCTAAGACTCTGAGCTCCTAGTGCAGGGGGCCCTGGGTTCAATCCCGATCACGGAACTAGATCCCCCATGCCATGCAGCACAGCTAAGCATCCGAGAATGAGAAACCTGTGGGCAGAGGACATTCAGTTGCTACCTTTGTCTGACCTCTAGTTGCAGGTCTCAGGTCCCCTGTGGTCAATGAGAGAGCCCTCGGCTCCTATCACACCTGCCTGTGCTGTCCACACCCTAGTCCTGTGGCCTCACAGGTAACCCAGATCTGGCAACAGGCATCTCCCTTCCTCACTGGTCCTGAGTGGCAGGCCTGGCTTGGGATGGATCTAAGCCTGACTGGACAGGTCATAAGTCACCAAGCTGAGGGCCCCTGCTCCTGAAGTTGAAGGGTCTGGGGACTGAGCATTAAGAGAAGAGTGTAAGGGCCATGTTTGGATCTCAGGGTACAGGGCCTGAAAGCAGAATGTCTGGGAAAGGTCTGCTCTGCAGCATTTTAAAGATGGTTCCTGGCAGGCCTTTCCAGCTGCTCTGGTTTCAGCACCCGGAAGCCCTCTGTGAGTCTCCTCAGCTCAGGAGTCCTGACACCAGCTTAGACCGAGGCTGGTCCTGGACCGTGCAGATTCCATTTGCTCAGGAGGACCTGGTCTCAACAGGGGCTCTCATGAGCTACCACCTTCAGGCTTCTGAGCAAATTTCCAAGTCTGCTGGTGAGACGGGCTGAGACAAGAGAGGGACAGGAATCCCTGTCTTACCTGGACCCACATCAGGACCGGAGAGGTCACTGTCAGGCCATCCTTGTGAACATGAACTCCACCCTGAGTCCTACAAGCAGAAGAGATAATGTGTGACAGAGCCTCAGGTCGGGGCCCAGCAGTGGCAGATCCTGGATCCCTCCCACAGAAGGAGAAGCACCCCACCCTCAGCCTCAAGGGGAAACTCTAGATTGAACAGGGAAGATGATGGGCAAGATGGAGAGAGAAGGCATGGAAATTGTCCAGTGCGGCTCAGAGGTGGCAATTCTCCGAAAGCAGCAGCAAAAACAAGCCTTCTAAATACAAGGTGTTCACCCTGCAAGGCTGTCACTTGGAGCAGTGGGCATAAAGGGGTTGGGAAAGTTTGGGGTTGAATGAGAAGCCCTTCCAAGTCCACTTCCTAATTTTGGAGTGAGGACGCCTTTTAAACAATGACTCAAAATCAAGAAGCAGCAGGAAGAGAGACTGAGATATTCAATGACATAAAAAACAAAAACTCAAACACGGCGACAATAATCCGAGGAGAAGAGAAGAAATAATAAATTTAATAAAAATTAGAGCACGAGTCAATGAAAATGAAAAGAGAAAAATCAAAGAAACCAAAAGCTGATCCTATGGAAAGGTCAACTGATAAACCTCTAGTCAAGCTAATCAAGAAAAAAGAGAGAGAGAAGACATAAATCACCAACATCAGAAATGAGAGAAGGGTCCTCACTACTGATCTCACAGATATCAGAAGACAATAAAGGAATACTATGAACAATTCTATGGCCACAAATCTGATAGGCTAGATGAAACAGACCAATTCCTTGAAAGATACAAACTGCCAAAACTCTAAGAGGGGTGGCTTGTAGTAATATACAATATGAAAGCAAGATAGCCTCCAACCTCAGCTCAAAGGAGACATATCAGCTGGGGAAAGAACAGATGGCAACACAAGGTGATGGGCAGTGAGATGGAGAGGACAGAAGGGAAGGCTTCAAGGAGGAAGTGATATCTAAAATAGACATGGAGGGACACTTCCACCAGGACCACTCCAAGCCACCTCAAAATCAACAGATCCACAACTGTTAGGAACTGAACTGTGTCCTTCAAAGTTCACTGTGTCCTAAGCCCCAGTGACTGTGACTGTGACTGTGTTTGGAGACAGTACCTTTAAAGGGGTAATTAAGTTATAAAGCAGTCATCAGGGTGGGCCCTAATCCAGCATGGTTGATGTCCTTATAAAAGATAAGGATATAAATCACCAGGAGATGCCAGGGGTGCACTCACATAGAAGGATGACCATGTGAGAGGCAGCAAGAAGCATCTGGAAAGCAATGAGAAAGATCTCAGAGGAACCCAACCCTGCCAGCACTTTGAACCTGGACTTCCAGACTCCAGAACAGTGAGAACATAAATGTCTATTGTTTGGACTGCCTTGGTGGTCCAGTCATTAAGAATCCAGTGCCCATGCAGGGGACACAGGTTCAACCCTTGGTCCAGGAAGATTCCACACGCCTCGGGGCAACTAAGCCCGTGTCACAGCTACTGAGCCTGGCCTCTAGAGCCTGTGCCCCACAAGAGAAGCCACGCCAATGAGAAGCCCACAGAACGAAACTAGAGAGCAACCCCCACTCCCCGCAACTAGAGAAAGCCTTCTCACAGCCACAGAGCCTCAACGCAGCCAAAATATTAAATTTTTTTTAAAAGTCTGTTGTTTAAACCACCCAGTCTATGGGATTTTGTTCTGGAAGCTCTACCATACTAATACAAAATCTAAAATCATGATCTTTTCCCCAGAAACCAATTCTCTTTCACAGTCTACTGTCCACCCTGAAGGCCAGCCATATCTCACCCTCATATCTCATAATAAATTCTGTACCAAGACCTGTCAGTTTTACCACCCAGCTCTCTCTCATCCAATCAATATGATTTCTAATCCAGATGATCTTTGGAAAACCTCTTCAGTGGTTTCCCAAGATGTACTTTGGCCACATCCTACCTGCTTTCCCACTGCACCCAGAGAGATCTTGTTAAAAAAACAAAAACAACTCTCTCACACTGTCCCCTCTCCCAATCCCTACAGCCCTACAGTGGGTGACCATAGCTTTTAGGATAAAGACAAATTCCATTCCATGGCCTATATGGCCCAACCCACCCTCTCTGCTCCGTAGTCACTCAGCCTTCTTGAGTTCCATGAATGAGCAGTGCTCCTTGCCACAGGGCCTTTGCACATGCTATTCTTTCCACCTGGAAAGCTCTCTACCATCTATCACCTGGCTAACCCCACTCATTCAGATCTTGGCTTAAGGACTACCTCCTTAGGAACATTCTCTAACCTACTCTTCCAAGTCTAGGTCACATTTCTTTACAATAAGTACTTAAAGAAATGAGTTCCTTTCTGTCAATGGCCTTCTCTGAGTTTATAAAAAAAATTATTATTATTTTTTTAATCAATCAGTCTTTGCCTGATATCAATCTTCTCCACTAAATGTGAAGAACTGGGAAAGCAAGAACCATGACTCTTTTTGCTTCACCATCAAATCCCAGCATGCAGCACAGTATTTGGTACAAAGTAAGTCTCAACTGATACCTACTACATACACGAAGCCATGTGCAGAATTCGGAAAGAATGCAGGAGAGTGCATTCCAGGCACAAAATAAAGATGTTGAGTGATGTGTCAAGATCACCCTTCTTGCAATTTGAGGAAACCAGAATAGTGTGGTTTATAAATATAAAAAGTTGGAATTCCTTGGCAGTCCCGTGGTTAGGACCCCATGCTTGAACTGCAAGGAGCACAGGTTCGATCTCTGGTCAAGGAACAACCATCCCACAAGTGGCATGCAGTGGGACCAAAAAAAAGGGTTTAGGGTGGACCCCAAAACCACCCTCACACACACACAGGCACTCTAGGTACATACCCAAATTCTAAAAGGTCTCTGTCAAAATGTACACTGTCTTCATAGAAGACACTCAGCTCTGCATCAACACCAACAACTTTTACCTGGAAGGTAAAATATTAAAAATAATGGATAGAATTTTCCTCAGCTTCTATACTGGTCCAGGGATATGAACATCACCAAGTGAAGCCCGGCCCCCTAGAAGTGGTTCAGTCTGGAGACCATGAGGCTGGGGTGCATCATGGCAATTATCTGGATAAGGGGCCTCATCTGAAGACATATCCAAAGACTTAGTAAAATGAAGAAATGGAGGCTAAACAGAAACACCCCGAAACACTCAGGGAATTTCTGCCCTCCCAAACAGCCAAAGCCAAAATCCTCTAGAAGTAGATGTTCACAGATGAGCTGGTTCCTGTGCCAGGCAAGAAGGTCTGAGAAAGTCCTAGAGGAGAAGGAATGGGAGGCAGGGTTTGGAGATGTCTCTGGGGTGTCCACGCCTGCAGGGATCTAAGAGACCAGGCAAGATCCCCGGTTTGTTCCCAAAGGCCATGATCAAGGACCAGAGATGCATGTCCCAATGGAGCAGACCTCCAAACTCAAGGGTACAACTCCTTTACTGGACAGATGGGGAAACAGGCCTAGCAAGACAACCTGACTTATCCAAGGTCCCCCCAGGAGTTTCTGGTCAGGGATTGACCACAGCCTTGCTCCTCTGACCCATCTGTGGAGAGGTGTTTGTCTTTAACTGCGACCATGTCCTAAGTTAAGGAGAAGGAGCCCCTTGATACCCCAAATTGGAAAGCAAATCTTGACTCGGCTTGCCTGCGTGCCTGACTCTGGGAGCAGCACAGTCGGGCACGTTGACCTGGGCACGCTGGTGCCACCCAAGGGCTGTCACGGGCGGAACAAAGTTCAAGCGTACAACGTGCCCATTTCACTTAAAAAAAAAAAAAGAAAGAAAGAAAGCAAGCTTCAAGCGGTGATCTGGTTCCCGGTCACTGGCTCCGCCTGCGTGTCTCCCGGTCTGTCTGTCCCGCTGTTTAAAGCAGCTGAGTTCTTTCGGGTCCCTGGCAACCTGTGCTCAAGACGGCGCGCGAGCCTTTGGGGTTCCCCGGGCATTTCCCCGCCACGTGCCCGCGGATCCCTCGAAGGAGTGGGGGTGGAGGGCCCCCTTTCTGGGAGAGCCGGGGTACAGGCCTGGCGGAGGTGCCGGGTCCCCGAGGAAGCCCGAGAGGGAAGCGCTCGCAGCGCGGCCCAGGGTTCCGGGCGCCGGGGTCCCCTCCAGCCCGCCCGGCGTCGCGGAGGAAGCGGCCCCGACCGGCCCGCCCCGGGGCCCGCGCCGATACCTGCTGCGTGCTGAAGTCCCAGCCCAGGCAGCAGCGGCGAGCGGCGCGCTCGGCCATGGCCGCGGAGGATCCGGCGGCGCGCGGCTCCGTCAGTCCTTCCCGCGGCCGGACTGTCGCCGTGCTCCGGCGCGCAGACACGCCGCGGGCCCGCCCCTCGCCCCGCCCGGCCGAACTCCCGGAGCGGGCCGCCGCCGCCGCCGCCGCCGCCGCCGCCGCCGCCGCCTTGCGCTCTGGCGCCACCTGCGGGTGAACGAGGTGGCGACGCGCCGCAGGTCGGCATCAACCTGCTTTTCGCACCTGGGCGACCCACCCGCAGCCGCGGCTCCCTCCAACCCCACCTCGCCCCGCCTCCCATCCAAATGTGCTCCCTGCGCAGACCCGGCCTTATCGCGGCCTTTCCCTTGGAGGACGCCTGGACCAGAGGATTCATCCTTAGGCGGGCTTGTTCCTGTCTCTCTGAGAGCCCGGAGCCTGGGACCTCCAAGTTCCTCTCTCTCAGGTACTGGAGCAGCTGTCCACTAATGGTGCTGAGTTAGGGGGCACAGGGAAATGGACCCAGGGACTGAATCCGCGCTGTCGGCAGTGAAAGCGGAGTCCAATGCCTCGACCACCAGGAAATTCCCTAGGCAGTAGTTTTGGAGTACTTTAAAAAATTCAGCACTGTTTTTACAGTTTACTCATAGTTGTGTGTATTCTCTGGTTCCCAAACTGTGCACCCAGGTGCTCTGGGAAGGTGCAGGGAACCCACAGGAGTATTTTTACTTTTGGAGGGAAACACGAGGATACTCGTCTCAACCTTTGTCAGTCGCTAAGGGCACTGGTAAGTAGTTGACTGTTGACTGCTAGGCAGTCAACGGTTCTAACACTGGATTTGCTAGATTCTTTTCTAGGATAAAGCATCGTATCTTTGCAAAACTGTGTCATAGTGATCAGCAAATCGTGGTGATCGAGTAGTCATGGTGATAAACAAGTACTGCAGGAAAATTAAAGTGAAAAAATCAGGGCAGCGGTTTTCAGTCTGATCCTAATCTTTGAAGAGTTGTGCAACACCCAACAGGCACACACATCCCCTTAGTGAGTAATTATGCTTATTTAAGAAGGAAATGAAATTATTTTCTCTCCCTACTTATGCGCACTAATTTCTTCAAAGAGCTTTTAAGTTGTTAGGACACAAGTATATATGAAGCCGTTTGGGTCTAACTATTGATACTTATTTATAAACAGAACCATTAACCTGTTCTTTTGGCCAAGGAGCACATGACAAAACTAAGATTCTTAAGGATGCCATGAAGTGTAAAGTGTGTGGGAACCCCTGATCTACTTGGGTGCTTGTAACAGCTCTATCGTGTTCATTAGCGTACTGACCCCAGGTTTTGCTGCTCAAGCTGCCCCTGAGGGACACTGGGGTGGACTCCAGCCCCCCACTAATGCAAGTAGCACAGGTCGAAACGTCCTCATACATGGTTCTATGGACCTCTGGGAGGGAATTTTTTTTTGGGGGGGTGGGTAATATCAAGAGTAGGGTTTATACTATATGTGCATAACTCATATGATCAGAGTGCTGGATTACTTCTGAGACTTGCTATACTGGTCTACACACCCACTTGGAATGCCCAAGGGTACCTGTACTTCTCCATTCTATATATAGTACCTGGCATTTATATCCTTTTTGATTTTGCCAGTGTAATAGGTGAGGAGTGATTTCTCATTATTGCTCTAATTTGCATTTCTCTCATTGATGAATTTGAGCTTCTCTTCATATACACTCACTACCCATTTAGGATTCCCCATTCAGTGAATCCCCTGCTTATTCCCTTTGCCCATTTTTCAAATTGGGAATTTTTGTCTATTTTTAAGGATTTGCAGGAGTTTCTTATATTTCAAGATGTAAGTCCTCAACTGGTCTTAGGTATTGCAAATATATTCTCCCAATATGTCATTTATCTGCTAACTTTGTCCATCTCGCCCTTCATGGATTGGAAAAATTTAATTTGAATGTAATAAAATCTGTCAATTTTTCTCCATATTGATTTTAAGAAGTGTTTCCCCACCTTCAAGCCACAAACCTATTTTCTGACATTTTCTACAAAGATATTAGCCCACATTTTCTTCTGTTAGCAAGGTCTATGACCAACCTAGACAGCATTAAAAAGCAGAGACATTACTTTGCCAACAAAGGTCCATCCAAAACTATGGTTTTTCTAGTAGTCAGGTATGGATGTGAGAGTTGTACTATAAAGAAAGCTGAGCGCCGAAAAATTGATGCTTTTAAACTGTGGTGTTGGAGAAGAATCTTGAGAGTCCCTTGGACTGCAAGATCAAACCAGTCAATCCTAAAGGAAATCAGTCCTGAATATTCATTGGAAGGACTGATGCTGAAGCTGAAACTCCAATACTTTGGCCACCTGATGCGAATAAGTGACTCATCGGAAAAGATCCTGATGCTGGGAAAGATTGAAGGCAGGAGGAGAAGGAGACAACAGAGGATGAGATGGTTGGATGGCATCATCAACTCGATGGAGATGAGTTTGAGCAAGCTCCGGGAGTTAGTGATGGACAGGGATGCCTGGTGTGCTGCAGTCCATGGGGTCACAAACAGTTGGACATGACTGAGTGACTGAACTGAGCAAGGTCTTTGACTGAACCAAGTTTTC
Organism: Okapia johnstoni; assembly: GCA_024291935.2. NCBI lineage: Eukaryota > Metazoa > Chordata > Mammalia > Artiodactyla > Giraffidae > Okapia > Okapia johnstoni. The sequence goes on along the minus strand of CM044323.1, from coordinate 10,397,468 downwards.
TTCAATCTAGGTGTTTGTTAACTGAATATATTACATCTTGACACACAAGTCAGTGAAAACTGATCTATCTGAGGGTAAGCACTAGATGTAAGCTTTTCAGAGAAAGAAAAACATTCATTTAGTAGATATAATAATGAGAACAAATTGTAAAGCAGGAAAAGGGAGACAAACATAAATTCAGTTTCTCTACTCTGTTCACCAATGAAACACCCCTGAACTATCTCTTTATTCTTTAAAGTCTGCAGCCACAACATGAATTTTTCTCAAAGTTAACCTCTTTCTTTGAGAAAAATCCTGAAGAAATACACTTTCTGGATAAAAATGCACTGTTTTTAAATTCCAATATATTTTATTCTGTTTGTGTAATAATAACAGACTAGTTGTTTTTATCCAACCTACCTAAAGCTGTGTTCATTAGTACTGATTCTACTGAAACCATTCAGGCGTATATACATCCTTCTAAATAAGTAGTTTTAAGAGTGAAAAGTTAGGAGTATACTGGTAGCTTTATACATATAAATCTTAAAGTTTTATATATAGTATATATATACCTATCCCTTCCACTTTTAACACAAAAATAAAATCACTGAATCAAAAGTACTCAGAAATTGGGAAATGGAATGTATAATTCAGGCACTTCCCTGGTGATTCAGTGGTTAGGACTTGGCACTTTTCACTGCCATGGCCCTGGGTTGGGGAACTAAGATCCTGCAAGCCACATAATGTGGCCAAAAAATAAAAGTTAAAAAAAATCAATTATAATTCAGATTCACTAATTTAGGGCTTCCCTCGTGGCTCAGATGATAAAGAATCTGCCTGCCATGTGGGATACTTGGGTTTGACCCCTGCGTTAGGAAGATACCCTGGAGAAGGGAACAGCTACCCACTGCAGTATTCTGGCCTGGAGAATTCCATGGACAGAGGAGCCTAGCATGCTAGAGTCCAAGAGGTCACAAAGAGTTGGACACGACTGAGTGACTTTCACATTCAATAATTTATTATACCTGTCTGAAATCTTATAGATTTCATCTTGAGATATGTCAGAAATTAAATAATTCTTCTTTCTGTTCTATCTCAAAGGTAGTACAAAATTTTTGTAAGATCAGTGGGACGCTGTTATGAGTGAAAATAAATGTTTTGAACTCTAGCCCTTAGCAGGGCAAACGTCATACAGATTTGTTTATCCAAGTCGGAGGGTGAGGGGTAGGCCCTGCCTCTAGTTAAATAAGTAACTCAAGCAGCTGAGATTCAGATTTTTTTAAAAGCTGATCTCAGCTATTAAAAAGAATGCATTTGAATCAGTTCTAATGAGGTGGATGAAACTGGAGCCTATTATACCAAGTGAAGTAAGTCAGAAAGAAAAACACCAATACAGTATATTAACACATATATATGGAATTTAGAAAGATGGTAATGATGATCCTATATGCGAGACAGCAAAAGAGACACAGATGTAAAGAACAGACTTTTGGACTCTGTGGGAGAAGGAGAGGGTGGGATGATTTGAGAGAATAGCATTGAAACATATATATTATCATAAGTGAAACAGATGGCCAGTCCAGGTTCAATGCTGAGAGAGGGTGCTCAGGGCTGGTGCACTGGGATGACCCTGAGGGATGGGATGGGGAGGGAGGTGGGAGGGGGTTCAGGATGGGAAACACAAGTGCACCCATGGCTGATTCATGTGAATGTATGGCAAAAACCACCACAATATTGTAAAGTAATTAGCCTCCAATTAAAATAAATTAAAAGTAAATAAAATAAAGCTGATTTTGTGTTTACATCTGGAGAAATGTTTGATGGACTTTGATGTTACATCAGATTCTAAAGAGTTTTGAGGAGAAAAGCTCCTACTCTTTCTGTGTTTGTACTCATCTCAGAAGCGAATCTGATTTAGGAAAACTAAACGTTGGTGTTCTTCTCTTGCATTTGCCTGGTTTTACTGCTTTTATCCCTTGGAATCTCAATTTCTCCTATTCCAGGAGTGTTTAAAGCAGATAATTAAACCCTGTGGTTTTGTATACATGAAAGGAAGGTCTCTGGAAATATATACTTCAAGTTTTTTTTTTTTAATGAGTTTATTTTCTGTCAAACACAGACTCTTAAATATTTATTCGGCTGCACTGGGTCTTAGTGGCGGCATGCAAACTTTTACTTGTGGCATGTGGGATCTAGTTTCCTGACCAGGGATCAAACTGGGCCCCCTGCATTGGGAGCACAGAATTTTAGCCACTTTCCATTAGGGAAGCCCCTCTAAGTTATTAACAATTATCTGTTGGAGTGGGACTTAGAAACGGGTGGTTAGGGAGTGACTTCTGCATTTGAATTTACTCTGTATTGTTGAACTTTTAACTTTTAGACTGAAAGAATAAATAAAAGGAAAAAAGCAGACAAAATAGCAGTAATGGGTTGGATCTCAGGCTGCTTAGTACTTTTAACTTATTCTCTTAAATAATTACTGAGTCAAAGAGGAAGTCAAAATACACATTGTTTAGAACCCAGGAAAATGAAAACATCCTTTTCAGAGCTTTGGGGATACACACACTCAAAAGATAAATGCATATTCTTGAATGCTTTCATTAAGGAGTGAAAAGAGCAACCAAGCCCGTGCACCACAACTACTAAGGCAGCATTCTAGAGCCCATGAGACCACGTATTGCAGCTACTAAAGCCTGCCCACTCTAGAACCTGTGCTCGCAACAAGAGAAAACACTGTAATGAGAAGCTCGCTCACCGCAACTAGAGTAGCTCCAGCTTGCTACAACTCGAGAAAGCCTGAGTAGCAACGAAGACCCAGCGCAGCCAAAAATAAATAAATTTTTTTTTTTTTAAAAAGTGAAAAGGAATTAACTAACGTCATACAGTGAGCAGAGGGGCTTGCATGGTAGCTCAGATGGTAAAGAGTCGGCCCGCAATGAATGCAGGAGACCCTGGTTCAATTCCTGAGTGGGGAAGATCCCCTGCAGGAGGGATAGGCTACCCACTTCAGTATTCTTGGGCTTCCCTGGTGGCTCAGATGGTAAAGAATCTGCCTTCAATGAGGGAGACCTGGGTTTGATCCCTGGGTTGGAAAGACCCTCTGGAGGAGGGCATGGCAACCCGCTCCAGTATTCTTGCCTGGAGAATCCCCAAGGACAGAGAAGCCTGGCAGGCTACAGTCCATGAGGTGGCAAAGACTCAGACATGACTAAGCGACTAAGTACAGTCCAGCATACATAGTGAGCAGAGTTGTGTGTTCCCCAAATGTATGTTCAAGTTCTAATTACCAGTACCTATGAATGTGACCTTATTTGTATATAACGTCTTTGCAGATATAATCCAATTTAAATGACTTTGTACTGGGTGGGCCCTAATCCAGTGACTGGTATCCCCATAGCAAAAGAGAAATTTAGACACACACACAGATACACACTCAAGGACTGCTGGCAACTACCCAAAGCTAGAGGAGGCACAGAAAGATTCTTTCCTAGATTCTCCAAAGAGAACATTCAGTTCAGTTCAGTCGCTCAGTCATGTCCGACTCTTTGCAACCCCATGCACTGCAGTACTCCAGGCTTCCCTGTCCATCACCAACTCCCGGAGCTTACTCAAACTCATGTCTATTGAGTCGGCGATGCCATCCAACCATCTCATCCTGTCGTCCCCTTCTCCTCCTGCCTTCAATCATTCCCAGCATCAGGGTCTTTTCAAATGAGTCAATTCTTCGAATCAGGTGGCCAAAGTACCCCACCATGATCTTAATTTTTGGATTGTAGCCTCTAGAACTGTGAAAAACTAAATCTCCATTTTTAAACCACCCACTTGGTGGTACTTTTATCAGCAGCCCCAGAAAACTAATACACTCTAAAAATCAGGGGCTGTGAAAGATACACAGCCTTTTGATGAACTTCCCTCTATGTGTAAAGAAATGCCTGAATTTTACATAACTGCTGAAGTCCCTGTTAAACTGCCCACTTCTCTAAACATTATGTCATGCACAGCTTTTCATGTCTGTAAATATAGAGCTTTAATAAATTGTATTACCCATATAATCTGAACAGTAGCATCTCTTAGTAATTACTTAAAGTTTGTTTTAAAAAAAAATTGGGACTTCCCTGGCAGTCCAGTGGTTAGAATTCCACTCTTCCACTGATTGGGACATGGGTTCAGTCCTTGGTTGGGGAACTAAGATCCCGTAAGCTTTACGCCCCTGCCTCCCTGCCAAAAAAAATTGAAATTAAAAAAAAAATTGATTTATTTGGCTGTGCCAGGTCTTAGCTGCAGCACACAGGGTCTTCCTTCTTCATTGCAGCAGGCGGGATCTTTAGCTGCAGCATGTGAACTCTCAGTTGCAGCATGTGGGATCTAGTTTCCTAACTAGGGATCAAACCTGGGCCCCCTCCCTTGGGAGCGTGGAATCTTAGCCACCAGATCACCAGGGAAATACCCTCAAGTTGTATTTTCCCCAAATTGTATATTTTTAATGTAATGAAGCTGCAGTGAACATCCTTGTGTACACCTATCTTCGTATCTTCTCCTTTGGGTAAGTCGGGAGGATTCCTGAGTCAAAGGGTAGACAGAGTCTAAATATAAATATTTGTACATCTTACCAAACTCCCCTCCAGAAATGCTGCACAACGCACCCTTCTAACTGCAGTCAGGTGAACACCCTGCTCTCTGCTCCTTCATTACTCTGCCTTCTGCTAATCTCTCTTTTTTAACATCCTCATTGATATATAAGTCACATACCACACAATCTGTTTAGAGTACTCGATCAATGGTTTTGAGTGTGTTCACAGAATTGTGCAACTATTGCCACAACCAATTTTAGGACACTTTCATAAGCCCCCCCCAAAATCCCATTGTTCATTCTTTCCCATTCTCCCCAAACACTGGCAACCACTAATCTACTTTGCCTATTTAGGACATTTAAATTAAATAGAATCATACAACCTCTGTGGCCTCTTGTGACTGGTTTACTATACTCAGCATACTTTTTCAAGACTCAATTCACACTGTAGTGAAGCTGAGCCTCCTAAAACAGAGTTCCCTTACCTGGTTCATGATTAACCTCTCTATCTAAACCATTATTCCTTTTCTTGTCCCCTCTGACCTTAATCCTGTGCTAACTGAACACTAATCAACTAGATGTATCTGATGACTAAAACAGCTACTGTTGATAACTTGATAACATCATCTATGTACTAAAATTCCTGTTGTAGATATCTAATGTACAAACTCAAGTTACATCTCCAGGGCAAGATGAGCTCACAGGCCCCTGAGCCATGGACCATCTTGATCAGAGAACTGGAAACTGGAAAACTCATGACTCCTTGAAACTATGATTTTTAAAATATCACACAAATGATACAAGACAATGACTAATCTCAGCTTCCTTGTTCTTCCCTTTTAAAAACACCTCCAACTCAAAGTTGGAATGGATCTGAAACGTGTCCCCCACTCCCTTTCTTGGCACTCTGCAATAAATCATGACTTTGCAGCTAACATCCAGTGTCAGAGTTTGGCCTTCTACACTGCAGACACATGAGCCCTTTGCTGGGTAACAGTAGTGCATATAAGTACTTCATTCATTTTTTGGGCCAGAAAACATTCTGGCCCAAATATATCTATATTACAGATATATCTATGGTGATATATATCACCCTACAGCCACAAGGGTGACCCTTGTGAAAGGCAAAACTGACTCTGCATCCACTGCCTAAAAGCTGGCAGAAGCTCCTCACTGCCCTCAGGATAAAGACACAGCCTGACCTCGGCCTACAGGCGTGCCCACATCTCAGCTCCAACTACCCACATTTCAAATCCTCAACAGCCATATCTGGCTAGTGGCTAGCCTATGGTCTGTTAAAATATACAATGCCAAACTCTAGGTAATATTAGCCATTGATTAGATAAACAAACGGGCTTCCCTAATGGTTCAGAGGTAAAGAATCTGCCTGCAATGTAGGAGACACGGATTCGATCCCTGGGTTGGGAAAATTCCCTGGAGAAGGAAATGACAATGCACTGCAGTATTCTTGCCTGGGAAATCTTATCACACAGAGGAGCCTGGTGGGCTACAGTCTATGGGGTCACAAAAGAGTCAGACACTACTTAACAACTAAACAACAACAACAACAGATAAGCAAACTAGGTCCTCTCTGCAAGTGATTGACAAATCCTGGCCACCTAAGGAATATCTAAGTGAGATAGGGGTGTTCTAGTTCTTTTGCCAGTCACATCTGCGGCCACCAGCTCTCTCGACACTGCCCCATCAGTTTTCTCTGTCCAAACACATGTCTTCCTCCTGTTCCCTGCAGCACTGGTGGAGTCCTTCCAGCAAAGTAATGTGAGATGAGGCATTTAAACAGGGCTAATATGGGGGCCTCACAGCTCACAGACAGGCCTCTCCCAGAAGGAGCAAGGGAGGCCTTTAAGATATCCTGTCGTCCTGTAAGCAGAAACTTCGCGAGATCTTTTTTCCTGGGTCTTTCAAACCCCTCTTTGGAGCCAATCCTGGGAAACTGGGTAAAGAACAGAAAAATCAGAAAATGATATCTGGATACATTTAGAATGGATAAACAACAAGGTCCTAGTGTATAGCATAGGAAGCTACATCCAACATCCTGAGATAAACCATAATGGAGAAAAACATTTAAAAAAAAAAAAAAGAATGTGTATATATGTATAACTGAGTTACTTTGCTCTACAGCAGAAGTTAGCACCACATTGTACATGAATCAACTATTCTTCAATTAAAAAAAAGAAAATGGTATTTTAAGATGGAGTCCTGGACACCAGCTTCTTACTGTCCTGAAGTTTGGGTGCACATGCCCAAAGCAGTGTGCGGGGGCCAGGGTACCTGAAGTTGTGCCCTGCTGTCCAGCCCCTGGCCGGCAGACCCTGAGGTTCCATGAAAACACTCTTTCCTTCCTTCCCACAGAATCTCTGGGGAGTTAGCACCTCCCTGAAAACTGAATGATCTTCCAAATAAACTCCTCTCCCAGGGAGGAGAGAGAGAGTGGAGCCCAGGGCCTGACCCAAATGTTTCTAGGTCTGATCAGTGGATAAGGAATCCTGGGCCCTGCCTAGGGGAGCCCCTACACTGACTGGGAAGGCAGACTCACCTCCAGGGCAGCCAGGACTGTGAGCTGAGGTTTGAGGATTATCCTAAGGGTGGTGGAGGTCAGAGGTTAGTCAGGATGGAATCATCAGGGAAGACACAGCCCTCCCCTCTCCACAGGATGAAAGTGAGATAGGTAATCCCCAGGAGGTGTTTATTTGGGAAAAGCAATGGAAAGATGGTGTGAGAAAGCCTTGTGCCATGGCACAAAAGGGAGACTTTCTCATTATTCCTTTACATTCCACCCCTCCCTTGACAGGTGCACACACAGGGGCAGGCCTGTGGAATCTGTCCCCAGCCTGCACCTGAAGCAGGAAGCCCACCCACACTAGTGGACACCTGAGCTAAAGGACGTGGGCAGCATGGAGGTGAGTGGCGCCCTTTCCCACTCCTGGCCCTCACAGACACGACCCACCCCCACACCCCAATCAGATGACTCCTCGCTGTCCCCAGAGGTCAGCAGAGACATCAAGGACCACTTTCCTCCAGGTTTGGACCCCTGGGTCCTCCGGACACAGTGAATTTTGACCTAGTCATCTCAAGTAAAACATGGTACCTTTATTGGAATGAATCATATGCTAGCTCCCTGAGAGGTGGGGCCATGTTTAAATCTCCAGGGCTGGCCTGGTCAAGGTGGAATAGGCCTAGAATTCACAGCCCCATATCCAGTCCCTTAGCTCCCACCCGAGATCATCTGGGGGCCTGGTCCTCAGTCCTCCTCTTTGCTTCTTCAGTTTGCAAAGACAGGCTGGAGAGACCATCTTGGTCTATGCTTGTCAACCTGGCATTGAGAATGGTGTTCTTGGCCACTTCCTCCGTCATGTCGTCACTTAACATGTCCTCATTCAGGAGATCCTCGCTTATGCTCCTGAAGAAACCATTGGAGAAAAAGTCTGAGCTGCATCCTTTTAGGAGCTGAGAAGACAGGCCAGGCCTGGCTCTGCATTCCTGAGAGGCAGGGCTTTCCCATGCCTTGGTGGGTCCCCAGCCAAGCTTCTCCATGAGCCTCTGAGGGGTCCTCACCTCCAGAATCAGGCCTGTTCCATCTCCCAACCCTAGTCAGACCCTTCACTCTTCTGCATTTGGGGGATGCTGTTTCCCATCTTCATCACTGGCATTTACTGAGCACTTGCCTTGTGCCACTGTGCCGACCACTCTATTATTTATTTATTTAATTTTGTTTTTTGGCCTCACCACACGGCTTGTGCGATTTTAGTTCCCCGACCAGGGATGGAAGCCCAGGTCCTTGGCAGTGAGATCACAGAGTCCTAACTGCTGGAATGGCAGGGAATTCCCGCCAAGCACTTCATTTGGGCTTAACCTTCCAAATTCCTATGAGAGAGGAAGGCTAGGTTCTATGTCTTTACCTCTCCATGCCTCAGTTTCCTCATCTGTAAAATGAGGCATAGTGACAGGACCTACTTGTCACTACTGCATGTGGTGATTTTTAGGTCAAAGGTGGAAAGGCATGCAACTAGAACAGGCCCTGACACATGGGAAACGCTCCATACATGTTAGCTCTTGTTATTATTATGTTATCACCCCATGTTGCAAATACTGAATCTCAGAGGTAGTAGGTAACCTCCCTGTGCACATGCTAGCAAGTGTTAGCAGAGATAGAAATCCAGGCTCTCTGGCTCCGGAGCCTGTGCTTTTAGTTACCGTGCTGTCCCTCTGCTGCATGCCATTTCCCTTCTCTACAATGGACCAAACGCCTATTCATCCTTCAAAGCCCTACTCAAATATCCCTTCTTCTGGGAAGCCTACCCCAAATCCCTAAACTAAAGTTCCTCCCTCCTGGGGTTCCTACAGGTCCTGTATATTCCTGTGTCAGAGTCCATTGGTGAAAACTGTTTGCCTATCTGTCTCCCTTGCTCAAGCCTGGGAACTTCTTACCTCTGACAGCCCAGCTCTGGTACCATGCCTAGCACAGGGGCTGTCAGTGAGAGTTTGAAAAAGGAGGCAAGGGCAGTAGGACGATGGTGGGGAGGAGGACTGAGGAAGCCAATGGCAGAGGCCCCTATGCTATGAGCAGAGGGCACTAGAAGACATCAAGCAGGCTCTGCCTCTCCCTGTTGCTCAGGTCCAGGGAGAGAATTGTGGGCTCTGCTGGCCTAAATCCTAGAAGGAGTGTTTCTACCAATCCTGACAAGTCTTCTCCAGGGGCGCTTAAGAGACCAGAGACCAGAGAGCCCATGAAGCAGTTGGGTGGAGCCCATTTCCGAAGTGGGGTCCTGGGTTATTGGGGCCAAGAGGCCAGAGTCATAATCAAGACTGGGTCCCTTTGGTGACTTCCCTGGCTGTCCACTGGTTAAGAATCCATGCTTCCACTGCAGGGTCCACGGGTTCAATGCCTGGTCAGCGAACTAAAATCATCCATGCTGTGCGGTGGTATGGCCAAAAAAAAAATCATAATAAAAGACTGGGTCCTTTTTGAGGAACTGGGAGTTCAGAAAGGAATGGAGAAGTACTCAGAAAGCTGATTCCAAGCCAGCCCCCTGTGCCCTGGGAGGGGAGGAAGCCCAGAGCATCACCATGGGCATCATCCCAGTGTAGACAGACATCAGGTGATGAGGAAAGAAGAAGGTCTGGCCCATGCTGGGTCAGGAGAGCCAGACAGGATGGTAGCTGGCAGAGCCTGGGCTGGACTAAGGCAGGCAGCAGCATCCAGGAGAGTGAGGGAGTCTGCTGTGAGTAGAGAGTAGCCTTTGTATCATAGGCCTTCTGGCAGCGGGGTGGGGATGGGTAGTGTCTGACATGCTCTCATGGCCAACGGCTTGAAAACCAGGCCCTGTTCTGGCCAGAGCCCAGAAGCCACGCACACCTACTTTTTCTGTGGGGTAATGTGCTCCAGGGTATCAGGCAGGGGCTGATCTTGCGTTTCTGGCATAGTGGAGCAGTAAAACAAAGCCACGAAGGTCGAGAGGCAGCAGAGAACAATGGGTAGGATGGCAATGTTCTGGCTGATGAGTGTCACAGAAGAAATGCCTCCAGCCGCCCAGGCCAGAGACACTAGACCCAGACCTGTTGCCCTGGAAGGGGAGGTGAGAGTTCATTTGGAGGCTTTTTGGGCCCAGCGACTGGACTGGGTGGGAAAAGCAGCTTCCCCCAAATCCCACACCCTCATCTCTACCCTTCCAACTCACTGTGCAACCTTGGAGAATTTAGCTCCTTGTTATTGCAAGGTAGGTAGTAATTTCTTATGGAGCCAGGAGTAGGAGAATTATAAGACTCACACACCATAGTGTGGGTGTGAGAGGGTGGGTGGGGAGGGGGATAGTACAGCCATCATCAAGGGTTCCCCTGGAGAAGGGCCTGAACCCCAGAGTGGCCCAGACACAGTTTAGGCAGTCAGTGCAAGTCAGGGACTGGAGTCAGACAGCTTAGGTCCAAATCCCACTTTTGCCACCTGCTATGTCTGACCGTGAGCCAGCGCCCTTACCTCTCTGATTTCATGTCCAAATTAGGGTTAATGCTGGTGTTAGGGGGATATTTTGGGTGAGAGTTAAATGGAGTAACCCATGTAAATTGCTTCGCAGGGTGCCTGTCACCAGGTGAGTGCCCAATCTCAGCTGCTGTTATTCATTCTATTACTGCCCACCCCCGACCATACCCCGCTCCCACCATCATCCACCAGGCCCCCTACCTGATGACAGTGGGGAAGAGTTCAGAAGTGTAGATGTAGAACATGGTGACAGAGGCGGCCAGGTTGAACTCTCCAAACAGGGTTATCAAGATCATGAAGGATTTCAGCTCTGTGGCCAGACAATGCAGCCACCTGAGTCTGTGGCCTTCCTTCCCTCGGGGCGGGCGGGGGAGGCCTGCACACTGGCCCTCCCTCAATCCCCCTCAGAAGCCATCTAGACAGTCCACCCCTACCACCTGCGCAGCTGGCCAGCAGACTCAGAGGAGGCTCAGTCTGCCTGAGGGAATTAGTACCTCAGCAGGGAGAGTTGGTCAGTAGAGTGGGACCCATGTGGGCTCTCAGGCCATCATCTGCTGTGTGGACTCAGTGCCTGCATCCCTGCCTCCAGGCTGTCTGTGGTCTTCCACATGTTCACCCAGATTCAGCTTCCCCCGCCCCACCGCCTGCTCCTTCTGGAGCATCCATGCAGCCCCAGGCCGGCACCTTGTGTGCCTGGCTACCTGCTCAGGGCTCTCCCCACTTCTCCTTCATTCTCTGCCAGGTAGAGAGGGGCAAGGGGGCATTTAGTCCCTGGGGCCTGAATGGCTAGACATTCCAGGATGCCCAACTCTGGGGAGCCACATTATACATTGGAAGAGGCAGAAATGATCTTGGGATGCCCCATTCCTCAGGTCTAGGGGAGCTGAACCCCCAGCTCACTGGCCTGGAGCCAGAAGTTCCAGCTCCTCCCCTACTAGCCTCTGCGAGACCCTGCCCTAGGCCTCCTCCCCGTGCCCAACTCCGGGTCTGGCTTCACTCGGCTCTGGGATGAAATTGGAGACCTAGTTTTATTTACTGGGGATTTTCCTCCTAGTTTGTCTAGTTTCAGACAGTTCTGCTTAACCCATTATAGACCCACATTTTAAAAAGACCACTGAACAACAGAAACTGAATAATGGCTTTGTTTCTTCCATTTTGTTTTAGCCAGTCAACACTGCCAACAGCAGGAGAGGGAGAGAAGGGGTCCTGGTCAAGACACCCAAAACTGCAGCCCCCAGGGAGAGTGAGGGAGCTCCATGAGGCAGATTCTGGACACAGCCTCCCCAACCCTGGCCCCAGAGGCTGAGGGGAATCCCATGGTAGCCATTCTGATCAGGTGAATGAATGCTGACATCTTAAGGTCCACATCCTCAGCCCTGCCACACTCTTCCAGCCTTGTGACCTGGGGCATATGCATTGTTCTAGGACTCTTTGCAATTTTGAAAATATTGAGAGTCCGCCCTTCCCGTTTCCTTCCCTGGTTCTGAATTGACAGGGCATGGGGCATGGGGCCCCCCTGGGACTGAGTGGCCTCCATGCAAGAATTGTTCCTGAGAGTTTGGCCCAGTGTTATGCTCAGTCTTCAGTGTGCAGTTGAGTTTATCCTGGTGAGGCTACAGATGACACAGGGCTGGGATAGCAGTTGAAGACTACTTCTACTGCCTCTGTTCCCATTTAATTATTGACGTGGGTAGGACTCAAGGGGAAGAAGGCTGCCTGCTCTCTGCCCAAGGACGATTCCTCTGAACAGCACCTCTTCCCCTCCCAGGGCCCTGGGACCTTCGAGTGCCCTGTCCTGGGAGGCCCCTCTTCACCCAAGAGGGCAGTGCTTTGGAGAATGGTCCCTTCTCAGGAAGTACTAGGGACACTATAGGGCTGGTGAGCTGTGGGTGCAAGAGGCTGACTCCCAGGGTGTTGTGTTGGCTGGATAGGGGCAGGAGGCACAAGGTAGGGATTCGAGGAAGCTAGAAGGTTGGGGGTGCCATCAGGGAGGCAGAAAGGGGGTTGTGGAGGCTGTACCTGATGGGAGCGTAAGGCTAAGGAAGCACATGATGGAGCCTTGGAACAAAGTCAAAATCAGAGTTCGTCTCCTCTTCAACTGCTTGAGGAGAAAGATGCAGCACAGGCGGGCGGGCACCTCCATCATGCCAGGAATCACTTGTGTGAAGTAGATGTTCACGCCCAATTCCTTTATCTTGAGGCTCAGCATGTAATAGTTGCAACCGACAGCAAACCTGGAATTCATTGCCGGAAGAGAGACACTCCAAGAAAGACATGCAGAAAGCCAGGGCCAGGAATAAAGACAGGCAGAGGAGAGCACGGCAGGGTGGCCGTGGAGGACAGGAACAAACAGAGAGATCTGGGTTCTGCAGGCTGCCCCAGGGTCCTCAGGCCTTGCTCCCTCACCACCTCCCCAACATCTATTCTCTCCCTGGACCCCTGAATTACAAGTCTGTTTGCAGTCCCCACCACCAGCCCTGGGTACTCACCATATGCTGCACATCACCAAGGTCAACTTGCGGAGGTACTTGTTGCTACAGAAGTCCAGGATAGAGGCTGAAGCCACCTTCTTTCCAGGCAGTTGCAACTACAGGACAAGCAGGACCGGCCACAGGCAGGGCCAAGACCCCAGCTTGCTCCACACCTGTAGGACTCACAAGGTCCCCTGCCCTCTGCCTCCCAGGACCAGCCTGGCCTCTGGCTTTTCCCTGGCAGGGTTTGATTTTGCTGTCACTATTCTCAAGCAGTGGGCTGGGGACACCCTCTGGGCCGAGGTCCCACCTGAAAGGATGAGGAGGGAAGAGGCCCCTACGTAGCCCCCTGCCCTGGCCCCAACTCCAGGCCAGAGGTCTCTTACCTTATCCAGCAGACTTAAAGGGATGGTCTTGTTGTTCACACCAGCTGCATAGCACAGCATTTGCTTGGCTTCCTCCAGCTTCCCTTTCATTATCAGCCACCGTGGGGACTCTGGGAGAATCCTGCATGGCCCATCCCTCTCTTACACATCACTCCAAGATGCCCTGCAGACCCAAGTTGGCCCCATCCCAGCCTCAGCTGTGGCCATTCTGTTCCAGCATGAGGTGACTCAGATGTTGGAGGCTTTGAAAGTGACCATCATCCTCGGACTCCCATGCCCACCCCTGCCCAAGCCATTCACAGTATCCACCGCTGCTCAGTGACACCCCAGCCACTGGCTGCTTCTGCACACAGCTTCTGTCCCCATCAGCCACCTCTAAGAGCTATTTTCTATCTCAGGAGTGGTCCCCACCTGCCCAGACATACTGAGGCCACTTCCCTCTGCGTCCACATCCTCTGTCAGAGCCTCGTTCTTGTAGTTGGGGATTCTCCTGTTTCCTATCTCCTAATAGCCTGGAGAGTATGGGAGGCAGGACCCGAGTTTTCACTGCAGGGCCCAGCCCCTGCCTGGGTGAATGGAGGTCTCTACTCCAACCCACTTCCTCCTGGTCACATCTCCCATTGCCTTTGACCTCAAAATAACCCTAGGTCCTTGGTTCTTCCTAATCCTTCCAAGTTGAAGAATCTACACAGTTTAACGTTTAAAGCACTTCTGAAGTGTCCTTATTTTATCAGTCTGTTAATCCTCTGCCCAAACCCAGGTCTAGTATGACTATTCCCGTTTTATTCTCAGCCTCAGGGCATAGTGGCTTGCCCAAAGTCACAGAGGCAGAGCTAGTATGAACCTCAGTCCCCTGGAAAGGCACTCTTAACAAAACTTTGCCATCAGTCCATGCTGATTTCTTGTAAGTGTCCCTCTTCCTGCCCCAGCCTGGACTCTGTGGCTGGTCACTATACACACACACCCAGGACTCTAGAGGTAACTTCATCCCCTCTACCTGGCCCTGCTCCTGTTCCCCCTCCAGCCCCACAAGGGGCCAGCAACCAGTCACCCTGTTATCCTCCTCCATTCTAAGGCTACAAAACTGTCCTCAAGTCATTAAACTGGGATGTCTCCAAAAAGATGGGAGGTTGACCACATGCCTACTAAAAAAGAGGAGTGAGGGACTTCCTTGGTGGTCCAGTGGCTAAAATTCCATGCTCCCAATGCTCGGATTTGAACCCTAGTAAGGGAACTAGTCACTCAGTTATGTCCAAATCTTTGTGAGCCCATGGACTGTAGCCCACCAGGCTCCTCTGTACATGGGATTCTCCAGGCAAGAATACCAGAGTGGTTGCCATTTCCTTCTCCAGGGGATCTTCTGGACCCAGGGATCGAGCCTGATCCCACATGCTGAAACTAAGAGTTTGCATGCCGCAAGGAAAATGGAAGATCCCTCATGCTGCAACTAAGACCTGGCACAATCAAATAAATTAATAATAAATAATCTTTTTTAAAAAAGGAGTGAAAAAAGATACCAACCCTCAAGTAGGAGAGATGGGAAGAAAGATTTAGCAAGTACATGAAGCCCAGAAATGGATGAAGTAGGCTGACTGGGTAGGCAACGCCCCTGCCGCACAGCTGGAGTAGCGAGAGGTCAGAGAACCTTGCTCCTGGTTTCAGAGGACCCTGGACACCCCAGTCCTCAGATGTGGAATAGTCGGCATTGAAAGCATAGGAGAGGCTGAAACTGAGGAGGACCCTGTGAGGATCCTGGGTATGGAAACCTTTCTGTGTCCCCCGTTCCTTGTTTGTAGGGAACAGACTCCAACCTCCATGGGCATCCCTGAATTCCAGTGGGCTCATCAGGGAAGGGAGGGGATGCAGAGACAAGGAAGGAGCAGCCAAGAAACAACAGTGCAGATTTGGGGCAGGGTCCTGGCTCAGCCTCAAGGGATACACATAACAATATCTTTTGAGTTCTTTATAGAACTAAAGCCCCCAATAAATGGAAGCTGTCAGCATTCTTCATTCCAAAGAAGACTACCTGAGGCCCAATTAAAGGAACCAGAGAAGCTCATCAAAAGATTACTTGAGGACTTCCTTGGTGGTCCTGTGGCTAAGACTTTGTACTCCCAATTCGGGGGGCCTGGGTTTGATTCCTGGTCAGGGATCCCACATGCCACAACTAAAAAAGATCCCATGTGGTGCAACAGACTTGGCACAGCCAAATACATAAAACAAACAAACATATATATATATGTGTGTGTGTGTGTGTGTGTGTGTGTGTGTGTGTGTGTGTGTGTGTGTGTGTATATATATATATATTAATATTACCTGAAGCCAGATTAGAGGAGTATCAGTCCTGCACATACCCTAATCTTATCAGCAACTCCGCCCTTGAACTATTACTATAAAACTCCTCATTGGATCCTCTCAGGTTGGGACACAGTTTCTGGGGCAGGAGCCTGCTTGTCCCCCCCTTTGCCTAGCAAAGCAATAAGGCTTATTCTTTTCTGTTTCACTCAAAACTATGTCTCTAAGATTTGATTTGGCATTGGTGCACAGAGGCTGAGTTTCCAGCATCAAGGCTGAGGAAGAAGGGAAATGGAATGAAAAAATGAAATCAGAAAAAAAGGAAGAATAGAATATAATGTGCAACGTTTTTATCTGAAATTTCAGCTGAATTTCTAAAGCTGGTAAGACTGTCTGATAACCTCACCTTCTAAAGAGAGGTGTTACCACTTTCAGGACAGCACTTATTATTTAAAAAAAAAAAAAAAAAAAAACACGGCCCAGTGGCCATCTTCCTTTGCCAACTAGAAAGGTTAGAAATTTCCTGTTCGTGGAAGTGAGAGAGTTTTGAATCTCTTCCGCTCCCCATGTTGCTCATCTACTCATGAAAGGCGCAGTCTTGGAGAAAGGGAGTCTGTCCTTACGTTCCGTGGCAAGACGATCATTGCTTCACCCAGAACTGCCACACCCTTAACAAGGTGATTTCCGTTTACTCCCCCTCTGCCTTATCTTCTGTCCCTCTCCTTTTGCCACCTGGATGACTCTATTTTTTCAGTGCCTCCTCACTCCTCAACCTCCTCCGGCTCCACAGAAGCCACCTCAAGGTCACTAAGACCAACAGATGCTTCTCACCTTTCTTGCCTTCAACTCTGACCATTCCCTAATCCTTAAACGCTTGCCTTTCAACATTTTTTTTCTTCTGGTTTTCTGACCACCTCTCTGACATCTCTTTGAGGATCTCCTCTGATGGCATTAATGCTGGGGTCCAGAGGCTCTGCCCTTGCTCTTTCTCATCTCATACACTTTCCCCCAGGGAAAATCCCATGCACTCCAACCCTTCAAGGACTCCCCACCCTCCTAGTCTCCAGCCCATCAGACCCATCCTTGTGCATGTCCTGTATTTGTTTGCTCACCAGATATAGCAGATGAGGGGGAATACAGGTACTCCGCCCACCAGAAATAGCAGCCGCCAGTGGGGAAGGCTGTAGGCAAGTCCGGTCAGGAAAACGACTCCCATGGCGAAAAAGCAGTGTCCCAGGATAAAGGCGTGGGCCCGGTGCATGCCCATTAGCCACTCAGTGACTATGCAGAGGGCAAAATCATGATCAGCTCAGGGTTCACAAGGCTGCCCTCACACCCAGCCTCTGAGATGCCCCAACTCTGCTCAGGGACTGGCGTTCTTCTGCCTGCTTGGGATCTGTGTCCAGAGACAGCACTTCAAAGCCACAGAGAGTGCCTCAGTGTCTCCAGGGCGCATTGCAGGCCCCTCGCCTGAGCTCCCAACTGCAGAGGTAGCCTCCACTTTGTCCCCAACCTGGCAGCTCCCTTTGAACACCTCCTGCCTGACCACACACCTGTCACTGAGAAGGCCTGGTCCTAGGTACAGGACTTAACATGTGGCCTGACACACGCAAGGCATCACTGTCCTTGTCTTGGCCCTTAGTGCATCAGTGCTTTGGCCACTTAGAGCTCAGCCTCCCTGGAGGACCCAGTTCCCTCTGGCGGGGACTCGGGAAATTTCCCAGTGAGAAGCCGGAGCAGAGCTCCCCAGCAGGTTTCATACAAGGCCATGGCAGCAGTAAATGTACGGGCACGTGTTTGCATCACAGGTTAGGGGCAGGGGGAGGAAATCCCAGCTCTTTCACGTAACTCCCGTGTGACTGAGAAAGTTGGTTACCTTCCCAAGGTTCAAATATCTTCCTCAGCTAAAGGAATAACAGAATAGTTCCTGCTGAATAGACAGTTGCCAGGATGAAAGAAGTCAGTACATGCTTACTAGCTACCTGGGCTTTCTTAAGAGTTGAATAAGCATAAGCCATGTAGGTGAAGCAAGGAGTGTGAAGGGGGGATGTGCGGGGTACCAGGGGGATTGATGGTGCAAGGGCAATGTGGGCACAGACTTTCTGGCATCCCTAAGCCTCCACTGGCTGCCAGATTGGGCCACAACCCTAACTGTCCGGTGGGTTCCCAGCAGGTGCGCGCCGGCCCCGCCCCCTTCCCAGCACCCCGCCCCCAGCGCCCCGTCTCACGTAAAGATGAGCTGCTGATGGCGTAGCCCATCACGGCCTGGGACACACAAAAGCGGAAGAATATATACTGGTTAAAGCTGCTGACAAACGCTGTCCCGAAGCCGAAGATGATCAGCTCCAGCAGAGACAGCAGGATGGTGGGGTAGCGGCCCAGCCTGCAGGAGTGGAAGGGCGCTTGCGCCAAGACCGTGGATCTCTGCGGGTGGCCCCACTCCGCACTCAGGACCAGGTCCTGAGCCGTCCGCCCGCCTCTGGAGTGCCCCTACCCTTGCCTCCCGTAAATTGAGACTCATTGGCTCTGAATGGCCACGAAGAAGAGGGAGGGATGTCCCGGGGCCCAGAAGGAACTCCAAAAGACTTACTTGTCAGTTATGAACCCGAAGAGGAAAGCCCCAGTCAAGAGCCCAGCCAAGAACATGGTGTACACGATTTCCTTGCTTGGTTCCTTGCCACACACCAAGTCAAACTGGGGGTTATATGCAGGGATTGACCACAGGCCTCCACCCAGGGCCTTCTAGGTCCAGAGACTGAGCCTCTACCCAGGGTGGGCTTTTAGGCAAAGGGGGCCGGGGACAATGGCAGTAGCTTGTGTGTAGCAGGCCTCAGCTGTGTTACCTCTGCATCCCACCTACATCTAGCATACTCTAGGAATTAGGCCTGGAGAGAGAGACTGGAGACACAGGCCAAGAAAGGGCATAGATGGACAGGTAACTGAGTGAAGGCCAGAATCGCCAAAGACTCTTTCCCAAATACAGATGCTAGGCCCCAAGCTAGAGAATCAGATTGGGCAGGCCTATGCTGTGAAAGGGCCAAGTAACAGCTTAGGCTGAGAAACTGTTAAGAGGTACCAGATCAAAGCTGTTATTTCCCCAATTCTCTAACTTTTGTGATTGCAGAAGGCAGAGCCACAACTCCAGAAGCAGTTTCCTGGACAGATGGCAAACAATGCCCCTACTCCCCAGCCTACTCTAGCTTCCTGGCTAAGATCGGTAAGCCTAGGGCTGGGCAGAAGGAATCCTGTTTCTGCCCTGGCCGTGCCTCTGTGGGGTGACCTCGGGCCAAATGCTTCACCTTCGTGGGTCTCAGTTTTCCCTCCACTGTTCAGTGAGGGTGAAGGCACATCTCTGGGGACCTCGGGTAGCTTCAGACAACTCAGGACAAGGCATACCTCATTTATCAGTGACCGCGTCTTGATCTCAGGATAGATCCACCCATTTTGACATGAGTCTGTGTGGTTGAGGCCAAACTGGATGATAGAATCCAGATCCCAGTCCACAGGAACGTACATGAGGCAAGTCAGGAAGCTGCCATCGGGTGCACGGGGCAGGGTCAGATTCAGCTGCTCAGCCTCTGTCAGGTTGCTGTCCACTGCCAGTATCCAGCTGGTATTGCAATAGAACTTATGGGGTGTGAACACAAAGATATCAGCAAACATGAAGAAGGAGGACAAGAAGTTGGGAATGAAGGTGAGGGCCACCAGCCTCCACTGGAATGTGCCAAACTCCCCCACCACATCCATGATGTTGGCTAATTTATCATCCTGGGCATCTATGGCCCTCAGTCTCTGTAATAGCATATCCAGAGGACAGGAACCGGGCCCTTCCGTCATGTTGCTGGAATTTCCTGGGATGAGGATGGGATTTGAACTCTATCTTGAGGCTGTTTTCCTTTGTCATCTCTGCAAAGAAAGGATGCAGCTCAGTCTTCACTGACACCACTTTTCAGAACATCAGAGGCCAGTGTGGGAGCTACTGGCCAGAAAGTGGCCTCTCTGGCTTGAAAACAGTTTGGATCCCAACCTCAACAGCCTCTGTAGTTCCCTCCTCTGTTTCAGAAATTTCTTAATTTGTCCCCCATTGTCCCACCCATTGCTGACATGTAGAGGACTTCAGTTCAGTTCAGTTCAGTCGCTCAGTCGTGTCCGACTCTTTGCGACCCCGTGAATTGCAGCACGCCAGGCCTCTCTGTCCATCACCAACTCCCGGAGTCCACCCAAACCCATGTCCATCGAGTCGGTGATGCCATCCAACCATCTCATCCTCTGTCATCCCCTTCTCCTCCTGCTCCCAATCCTACCCAGCATTAGGGTCTTTTCCAATGAGTCAACTCTTCGCATGAGGTGGCCAAAGTATTGGAGTTTCAGCTTCAACATCAGTCCTTCCAATGAACACCCAGGATTGATCTCTTTTAGGATGGATTGATTGGATCTCCTTGCAGTCCAAGGGACTCTCAAGAGGACTTAGGATTTTTTAATGTGTTAGAAAATGCTCTGCTTCTGTTATCATGAATGGCTAAGTCCTGAGGAGCTCCCCTGAAACTTCCCCACAGTAGGAACTTTGTTTACACACATAGACACACACACACACAAGCTGAGGCACCACCAGTCTTGGAAAAGATAGGAGAGGTCTCCAGGGATCATTGCTTAAAAAAAAATAAAATCTGGCTTAGAAGTGGCCATGAACTGAGGCCAAGGTGGGTGGTGAGAAGCCTTGGCTGCAGAGGTGGGGAACCAGGGATGGTGCCATGGGGTGCCAAAATGGTAGGGTATTGGACAGCAGTAGTGTGCCAAGCTAGAAAGGCAGGCAAAAGGGAGGAGTGAGGTAGCAAAACTGACTGTAAGGATATTACCTTGGAAAAGCAGCAAGGGAGTGGGGGGACCTAAGCTTAAAACTCTATTTTGAGCAGAAACCCGCAGCAGGGCTGAAGAGATCTTGGGTTGGGGTACCACTTGGCTATCAGCAAAAGGAGATGTAAGTCTACTCTGAAGGAAAGTTTCTCCAAACTAAGCTGGCAAGGCTCTCACAGATTAAGATCAAGCCAAGGACTCGAAACAAATATTATCAAAACCATGAGAAGTTACGTCATTCTGAGAGTAAGAGATGGAAGTTACAATTACAGAGACGGATTTACAATCAGAGGCAAATAGCAGATACCTTTGGAGTGAAGACACAACTTCTCAAGTTAAAAACTACTGAATAACAAATTGTTGTTCATATAAACACCCTAAAGGGAAGGTTAAATAGATTCAACACAGAGATGAATGAGACAATAGAAGGGGACTTCCCCGGTGGTACAGTGGTTAAGAATCTGCCTGTCAATGCAGGGGACACAGGTTCAATCTCTGGTCTGGGAAGACTGCACGTGCTGTGGAGAAACTAAGCCCGTGCACCACAACTACTGAGCCTATGCTCTAGAGCCCGTGCTCCACAGCAAGAGAAGCCACGGCAAGGAAGAACCTGTGCACCGCAACTAGAGAGTAGTCCTGCTCTCTGTAACTAGAGATGCCTGGGCAGCAATGAAGACCCGGCGCAGCCCAAAAAGTAAATTAAAAAAAAAAAAAAGAAGAAGAAGAAGATAGACGATTTAACATGCATCCAGTTGCAGCCTCAGTGGGAGAAAGAGAGAAGTAATATTTAAGGAGATAAAAGCAATCGTTTTCTAAAACTTGAAAAACACAAATCCTTAAGACTCAGGAAACAGCATATCCCACTCAGGATAAATAAAAGAGAAATCCACTGTAACACAGCTGCAGAACACCAGTGACAAAGAAAAGATCTTCAAAAACATCTAGAGAGAAGATAGCTCAGTTCAGTCGCTCAGTTGTGTCCGACTCTTTGCGACCCCATGGACTGCAGCATGCCACGCCTCCCTGTCCATCACCAACTCCCAGAGCTTGCTCAAACTCATCTCCATCGAGTCAGTGATGCCATCCAATCATCTCATCCTCTGTCGTTCCTTTCTCCTCCTGCCTACAATCTTTCCCAGCATCAGGGTCTTTTCCAAGGAGTCGACTCTTCACATCAGGTGGCCAAAGTTTGGAGTTTCAGCTTCAGCATCAGTCCTTCCAATGAATATTCGGGACTGATTTCCTTTAGGATTGACTGGTTTGATCTCCTTGCTGTCCAAGGGACTCTCAAGAGTCTTCTCCAACACCACAGTTCAAAAGCATCAATTCTTCAGCGCTCAGCTTTCTTTATAGTCCTACTCTCACATCCATACATGACTACAGGAAAACAATAGCTTTAACTAGATAGACCTTTGTCAGCAAAGTAATGTCTCTGCTTTTTAATATGCTTTCTGGGTTGTTCGTAGCTTTTCTTCCAAGGAACAAGTGTCTTTTAATTTCATGGCTGCAGTCACCATCTGCAGTGATTTTGGAGCCCTCCAAAATAAAGTCTGTCACTGTTTCCATTGTTTTGCCATCTATTTGCTATGAAGTGATGGGACCGGATGCCATGATCTTAAGTTTTCTGAATGTTGAGTTTTAAGCCAACTTTTCACTCTCCTCTTTCACTTTCATCAACAGACTCTTTAGTTCTTCTTCACTTTCTGCCATAAGGGTGGTCATCTGCATATGTGAGGTTATTGATATTTCTCCCAGCAAACCACTTCAGTATTCTTGCCTTGAGAACCCCATGAACAATATGAAAAGGCAAAAAGATATGACACTGAAAGATGAACTCCCCAGGTTGGTAGGTGTCCAATATGCTACTGGAAAAGAGTGGAGAAATAACTCCAGAAAGAATGAAGAGATGGAGCCAAAGCAAAAACAATGTGCAGTTGTGGATGTGACTGGTAATGGAAGTAAAGTCCGATGCTGTAAAGAACAATATTGCATAGGAACCTGGAATGTTAGGTCCATGAATCAAGGTAAATTGGAAGTGGTCAAACAAGAGATGGCAAGAGTGAACACTGACCTTTTAGGAATCAGTGACTAAAATGGACTGGAATGGGCGAATTTAACTCAGATGACCATTATATCTACTACTGTGGGCAAGAATCCCTTAGAAGAAATGGAGTAGCCCTCATAGTCAACAACAGAGAGAAGACAGATCATGGACAAGTGCAGTCTTCTGTTAAGAAACAAAAGTTGAGTTGTGGACAATATATTTGGAGAAATTTTTTACTTTCTTTTTGGAGGAATTTTATACTAAAACTGACCAAATCCTTTTTGTCTAAGATAAGACATTTGAACCATTGAGATCCAAGTTGTGATTTGAAGCTTGTTACATTTTTTCCTTTTTTCCCAGCCTACTCTCCCAGCTTCATTTGTAGTTACTCTATTCCATATAGAGGGTTGTGGTCACTCTGTGTTACCTAACAAAACACTATAAAGTTACATGTTTACATTCCTGCTCCTCTTCTTAGCTGCTGAACTTAGGTATATCTGCCTGTTATATTTTTATAAGGGTGAAATGTTACCACTACTTTACTGTTATAAAGAGCTTTATAATGTTGAAGAATCACTGTTTAAGATTTTTTACTCTTCTTTTCTTTAAAAGAAACAGAAGTTGTTAAGCCACAAGGAAACCAGGAAGAGTGAAGAGTATCTTCATGTTGACAGGAAATAACAGCCAAGCTAAAACTGCTTACTTAACAAAATTATGTGTCAAGAAGTAGAGTAAAATACAGTTATAGTCAAATGTTGAGGCAGCAACACATCTGATGGCACTTCTAAAGGATAAGGAGGAGGATGCGCCAAATAAAACAAAATGTATACGAAAATGCAAAATCCTAAAATAATACAAAAGTCGAGCAAATGGTTTTGGTGGGAATTCCCAGGCAGCCTAGTGGTTAAGACTCTGAGTGTTCACTGCCAAGAACCTGGGTTCAATCACTGATCTGGGAACTAACATCCCAAAAGCTGTGTAGCATGGCCAAAAAAAAGAATAGTTTGGAGCAGGGATATACAGTGTAGTGAAAAAGGAGTTCAGAAACTGTGTAAAAGAGGAACTCATTAATAAATGGGTCTTAAAACATTGGGAAAAAAATAAAGGATTAGGAGGAAGAAAATTATGTCAGGACAACCTGAGATGCAGTGGTGAGCAATCAAATATTCATGCATTAAATAATAAAAGCTCTGTTCAATTGTGGAATTAAAAAAACAAGATAAAATGTGAGTAGTAGCAATAATATATGTTAGGATAGGTATGATCAGAACCTGAGTTATCTTAAAATCTTTCTATTGTTCAAGGTACAGGAGAAAGATGCCAAAATTTCAAAGTTACTTTTTTTTTTTTTTTTTTTTTTTGCAGTGCTGCCTGGCTTGCAGGATCTTAGTTCCCCAACCAGGAATCAAACCCATGTTTCCTGTAGTGGAATCGCAGAGGGACTGGACTGCCAGGGAGGTGCCTCAAAGTTACATTTGCATTTGATAAAAATTTTAAGGATGACCACTATAATAGTATAGCTAGGAAAGAGTAGTGGAAAAAGGTAGACTAAAGGGAAGTGCCTTAACCATTGTACTGCAGAGAAGTGCCTCAAAGTTACATTTGCATTTGATAAAAATTTTAAGGATGACCCCTATAATAGTATAGCTAGGAAAGAGTAGTGGAAAAAGATAGACTAAAGGGAAAAACAAAACCCAAACCTCAGTCCAGAAAAAGTAAAGAAAAGAAAAAAGAAATGTAGAAAAAGTGGATTTCAATAAATGTGATTGGAAGAATGAATCAAAGTACATTGATTATCACTGGTCAGTAATGCAGAGACATGGGTTCCATGGGTTCGATCCCTGGTTGGGGAACTAGGATCCCACATGCTGTGGAGCAACTGAGCCCACAGGCCACAACAAGAAGAGAAGCCCTCAAGGGCTATAACAAAGACTCCACATGAAGCAACTGAGAACTGACATGGTCAAATAAATAAATGAGAACCACAAAGTCCAAAAAGGACAGTCATTTCTTTAAAAAAAGATAGTTGGTTTCAGCTTTCTAAAAATCAGATTAATATGCTGTTTTTAAACAGGGCAGCCAATATTTCCCCATTTTCCCAGAACATGCCCATTTCCTGTCTTTTATGTTTCTGTAATAAATCACAGTGCCCCCTTTCCCTCCCACAGGTGTCCTGATTTTGATGACAAATGGTCACTCTGCAAAAGTGAGACTCGCTCAGTTGTGTCCGACTCTTTGCGACACCATGGACTGTAGTCCTTCAGGCTCCTCTGTCCATGGAATTCTCCAGGCAAGAACACTGGAGTGGGTAGCTGTTCCCATCTCCAGGGGATCTTTCCAACCCAGGGATCGAACCTGGGTATCCTGCATTGCAGGTGGATTCTTTGCCAGCTTAGCTACAAGGGAAGCCCACTCTGTAAGAAGGTACACTTAAAGCATACGGTAATGAAAGGCTGAGAGTAAAAGGATGTAAAAGTTATATCAGGCCAACAGTAATCAAAAGAAATATAACTTAGCTGCTGCTGCTGCTAAGTCGCTTCAGTCGTGTCTGACTCTGTGCGACCCCATAGACGGCAGCCCACCAGGCTCCGCTGTCCCTGGGATTCTCTAGGCAAGAATACTGGAGTGGGTTGCCATTTCCTTCGCTAGTGCATGAAAGGGAAAAGTGGAAGTGAAGTCACTCAATCGTGTCCGACTCTTAGCGACCCTATGGACTGTAGCCTACCAGGCTCCTCTGTTCATGGGATTTTCCAGGCAAGAGTACCGGAGTGGGGTGCCATTGCCTTCTCCGATAACTTAGCTATTCTATTACAAACAAACCCATAAATTATCATTTGGAATAGAGAGATTCAATATCTAAAGACAAAAGATTCAGTATAGGCAATAAAGCAAGCCTCGACAGATTTCAAAAAATCGGTTCAGTCGCTCAGTTGTGTCTGACTCTTTGCGACCCCATGGACTGCAGCATGACAGGCTTCCCTGTCCATCACCAATTCGCGGAGCTTGCTCAAACTCATGTGCATCGAGTCAATGATGCCATTCAACCATCTCATCCTCTGTTGTCCCCTTCTCCTCCTGCCTTCAATCTTTCCCAGGATCAAGGTCTTTTCAAATGAGTCAGTTCTTCGCATCAGGTGGCCAAAGTACTGGAGTTTCAGCTTCAGCAGCAGTCCTTCCAATGAATATTCGGGACTGATTTCCTTTAGGATTGACTGGTTTGATATCCTTGCAGTCCAAGGGACTCTCAAGAGTCTTCTCCAACACCACAGTTCAAAAGCATCAATTCTTTGGCACTCAGCTTTCTTTATAGTCCAACTCTCACAGCCATACACGACTGCTGGAAAAACCATAGCTTTGACTAGACGGACCTTTGTCGGCAAAGTAATGTCTCTGCTTTTTAATATTCTTTTGAGGTTGGTCATAGCTTTTCTTCCAAGGAGCAAGTGTCTTTTAATTTCATGGCTACCGTCACCATCTGCAGTGATTTTGGAGCCCAAGAAAATTAAGTCTGTCACTGTTTCCGTTGTTTCCCCATCTATTTGCCATGAAGTGATGGGACCAGATGCCATGATCTTAGTTTTTTGAGTTTCTGAGTTGAGTTTTAAGCCAACTGTTTCACTCTCCTCTTTCACTTTCATCAAGAGGCTCTTTAGTTCCTCTTCACTTTCTGCCATTAGAGTTGTGTCATCTGCATATCTGAGGTTATTGATATTTGACCCAGCAATCTTGATTCCAGCTTGTGCTTCATCCAGTCCAGCATTTCACATGATGTACTCTGCATATAAATTAAATAAGCAGAGTGACAATATACAGCCTTGATGTACTCCTTTCCTGATTTGGAACCAGTCTGTTGTTCCATGTCCAGTTCTATCCATTGCTTCTTGACCTGCATACAGATTTCTCAGGAGGCAGGTAAGGTGGTCTGGTATTCCCATCTCTTTGAGGATTTTCCAGTTTGTTGTGATCTACACAGTCAATGGCTTTGGCATAATCAATAAAGCAGAAGTAGATGTTTTTCTGGAATTTTCTTGCTTTTTCTATGATCTAACGGATGTTGGCAATTTGATCTCTGGTTCTTCTGCCTTTTCTAAATCCAGCTTGAACATCTGGAAGTTCACGGTTCAGATACGGGTGAAGCCTGGCTTGGAGAATTTTGAGCATTACTTAGCTAGCATGTGAGATGAGTGCAATCGTGTGGTCATTTAAACATTCTTTGGCATTGCCCTTCTTTGGGATTGGAATGAAAACTGACCTTTTCCAGTCCTGTGGCCACTGCTGAGTTTTCCAAATTTGCTGGCATATTGAGTGCAGCACTTTCACAGCATCATCTTTTAGGATCTGAAATAGCTCACCTGGAATTCCATCACCTCCACTAGCTTTGTTCATAGTGATGCTTCCTAAGGCCCACTTGACTTCACATTCCAGGATGTATGGCTCTAGGTGAGTGATCACATCATCATGGTTATCTGGGTCATGAAGATCTGTTTTGTATAGTTCTTCTGTGCATTCTTGCCACCTCCTCTTAAAATCTTCTGCTTCTGTTAGGTCTATACCATTTCTGTCCTTTATTGTGCCCATCTTTGCATGAAATGTTCCCTTGGTATCTCTAATTTTCTTAAAGAGATCTTTAGTCTTTCCCATTCTATTGTTTTCCTCTATTTCTTTGCACTGATCACTGAGGAAGGCTTTCTTACCTCTCCTTGCTATTCTTTGAAACTCTGCATTCAAATGGGTATATCTTTCCTTTTCTCCTTTGCCTTTTGCTTCTTTTCTCAGCTATTTGTAAGGTGTCCTTAGACAACCATTTTGCCTTTTTGGATTTCTTTTTCTTGGGGATGGTCTTGATCACTCTCTCCTGTACAATGTCACGAGCCTCTGCCTGTTCTTCAGGCAGTCTGTCTATCAGATCTAATCCCTTGAGTCTATTTGGCACTTCCACTGTATAATCATAAGAGATTTGATTTAGGTCATACCTGAATCATCTAGTGGTTTTCACTACTTTCTTCAATTTAAGTCTGAATTTGGCAAGAAGGAGTTCATGATCTGAGCCACAGTCCGCTCCTGGTCTTGTTTCTGCTCACTGTATAGAGCTTCTACCTCTTTTCAAAGAATAGGCATCATATAGATTTTTTTTTCTTTTTGGCCAGCTGTGGAGCATGTGGGATCGTCCCGACCAGGATCAGGGATTGAACCCAGGTCCCCTGCAGTGGGAGAGTGGAGTCTTAATCACTGGATCACCAGGGAAGTCCTAGACCTATCTTCTGACTGTTGTTGTTTTAGTCACTAAATCGTGTCTGAGCCCTCCAGGCTCCTCTGTCCATGGATTTCCCAGGCAAGAATACTTGAATGGGTTGGCATTTCCTTCTCCAGGGGCTCTTCCTGACCCAGGGATCGAACCTGCCTCTCCTGCATTGGCAGGTGGATTCTTTACTGTTGAACCACCAGGGAAGCCCCATCTTCTGACTACGATGTAATTAAATTAGAAATCACCAACAGTTAATTTAAAATATATATTTCATACAGGTGTAATACAGTTACATTAATCCAGCACAGTCTGCATTCCATCCTGGGATCCCTCCAGCTTTTAAATAATTTTTAAAAAATTTGTATATGTCTTCTTTGGAGAAATGCCTGTTTAGTTCTTTGGCTCACTTTTTGATTGGGTCGTTTATTTTTCTGGAATTGAGCTGCAGGAGTTGCTTGTATATTTTTAAGATTAATTCTTTGTCCGTTGCTTCGTTTGCTATTATTTTCTGGAAGGGGAACACATGTACACCCATGGTGGATTCATGTCAATGTATGGCAAAACAAATACAATATTGTAAAGTTAAAAAAAATAAAAACCTTCAAAAAATTTGTATATGGTATATATAGTTCATTCTTTGGGCTATAAAGTTCTATGGGTTTTGACAAATGTGTGGAGTCATGTATCCACCATGAGTATCAGACAGACATCTCACTGCCCTAAAAGAATCTGTTCTCCACTTATTAAATCCTGCTGTCTCCTCTCAAACCCCTCACAACCACTGATCTTTTTTATGGTATATCTTGCTTTTTCTGCAGTGTCATAGATGTGAAATTATAGAGTATATAGCCTTTACAGACTGGCTTCTTTCACTCAGCAGTATGCACTGAAGGGTCATTGACACCTTTTCATGGCCTAACAGCTTGTTTTTTTTTTTTTAAATCACTGAGTATTATTTTTCAGTGTACATATGTAGTACAGTTTTTCATTCATCTATTATTGAGGGATATCTCAGTTGTTTCCAGTGTTTGGCAGCTGTGAATAAAGCTGCTATAAATATTTGCATGCAGGTTTTTCTGTGGACATAATTTTCAAATAGGTTGTGTAAATACCTAGGAACACAAATGTTGGGTCATATGGTAAAACTATGTTTAGCTTTGTAAGAAATTGGAAACTGTTCCAATGTGGCTGTACTATTTTGCACTCCTACCAGCAATGAATGAAAATTCTTGTTGTGCTGCATTCTTGCCAGCACCTGATAATGGTTTATTGGACTTTAGCCATAATAACAGGTATGTTCTTTTTATTTTTTCATTCAAGCTGCAATTCCCTAATGACAAATAGGGCTTCCCTGGTGGTACTAGTGGTGAAGAACCTGCCTGCCAGTGGGTCAGTAAGATCCCCTGGAGGTGGGCATGGCAACCCACTCCAGTATTCTTGCCTGGAGAATTCAATGGACAGAGAAGCTTGGCATCACAAAGAATTGGACATGACGGAAACAACTTAGCACGCATGCACAATGTCAAATAATGTTGAGCATCTTTTCATATGCTTATTTGCCATCATATATCTTCTTTGCCCATTTAAAAAAATTGGGATGTTTACTTCCTCATTGTTGAGCTTTGGGTTATTTGTATATTTTGGATACAAACCTTTTATTAGATATGTTTTGCAAATATTTTCTCCAATCTGTGGCTTGCCTTTTTATTCTCTTAACAGCATCTTTTGCAGAGCAGAAGTTTGTTTTAATAAAGTCCAACTTATCATTTTTTTTCTGTCATAGATTTTGCTTTTGCTGTTGTATCTAGTAATTCACTGCCAAACCTTTTAGATTTTCTCCTAGTTTGTCTTCTAGAAGTTTCATATAGTTTTGTGTCTATGACCATTTTGAGTTAATTTTTATAGAAAGTGTAAGATCTGTGTTTACATTAATACTTTTTACATTGTATTTTTGCATATGGTCATCCAGTTATTCCAATACCATTGTTGAAAAGACCATCCTTTCTCCACTGGATTGCCTTTTTTTTTCCTTTGACCAGTTAACTATATTTATGCAGGTCTATTTCTGGAGTTGTCTATTCTCTTTCATGTTTCTGTGTGTCTATACTTTTGCCAATACCATGTATTTTAACTATGGAAAACTTTATAGGAAGTCTTAAAATCAGATCTTAAAAGCCTCCAACTTTGTTCTTTCTTATTACTGTGTTGAATATCTATTAATAGGTCTTTTGTCTTTCCTGAACTTTGAATCAGTTTGCTGATATCTGCAAAACAGCTTGTTGTGTTTTTGATTGAGATTATATTGAATCTATAGATTAGTTTGGGAAGAACTGACATCTTGTTATAACAATATTGAGTCTTCTAATCCATGAACATGTAATATACATATATTTTTCTAAAATTTTATGAATACATATTTTAAGTTAATAAAAACTTTGAATATCTCAAAGTCAAAGATGAGATCATAATGAAAAATTTTACAATGTGAAAAAATTGAGTGATAATAACACAAATGCTTATAAGTGAAAACTATAAAACCTTATACCATTCATATCAAATTAATGGGTGATATAAAAAGTGGTACTCTGGAAAATTTATAGTTTGAACTTGCTTTATAATAGAAAATCAGAAAGACTGAAAATTAAAGAACTAAATGCTCATCATAAGAGAGAAAAGAACAAAAGAACAAACCCAAATAAATAAAGGAAAAAGATTATAAAGTTAAGACAGAAATGGAAAAGGTAAACAAAAACAGCCAGATATGGAAACAACACTGTGTCCATCAATGGATGAATGGATACAGATAATGTGGTGTATTGCATTTCACACAATGAAATACTATTTAGCCACGAGAAAAAAGGGAAATCCTGTCATTTGTGACAACATGGATGGATCTCAGGGGCATTAACGCTAGTGAACAGATAGAGAAGGACAAATACCACAGGGTTATCACTTATATGTAGAATTTTCTTTAAAAAAAGAGTCAGACTAGTGAAAACAAAGTGAAAGTGATTTCTGGGAGTGGGGAAAAAGAAAGAGGTTGGTAAAAGAATAGTTACTTTCTACTATAAGATGAATAGGTCTGAGAATATAATGTAAAAACATGGTGACTATAGTGGATAATACTATATTGCATAATTGAAATCTGCTAAGACAGCAGAACATAAATTTCTCACCAAAAATCATAATAAATAAATAGGTAGGTAATGGATGTGTGAACTAACTAGATGGAGTCCTTTACATATATACATACATACATATATTTATTTCTGGGTTTTCTATCTTGTTCCATTGATTTATATTTCTATTTTTGTGCCAGTATCATACTGTTTTGATGACTGTAGCTTGGTAGTACAGTCTGAAGTCAGGAAGCCTGATTCCTCTAGCTCCGTTTTTCATTTTCAAGATTGCTTTGGCTATTTGGTGGGGTCTTTTGTGTCTCTATACAAGTTTTGAGATATTTTGGTTCTAGTTCTGTGAAAAATGCCATTGGTAATTTGGTAGGGATTATATTGGATCTGTAGCTTGCCTTGGATAGTCTAGTCATTTTGACAATACTGATTCTTCTAATCCATGAACATGGTATATCTTTCCATCTGTTTATGTCTTCTTCGATTTTTTTCATCAGCATCTTATACTTTTCAGAGTACAGGTCTTTTGTCTCCTTAGGTAGGTTTATTCCTATATATTTTATTCTTTTTGATACAATGGTAAATGGAATTGCTTCTTAAATTTCTCACGACTTAGTGCCTGGAGCAACAACAAGCAAATATACTTGATAGCCCTTGGGCCACAACTAATGAGCCCCTGGGCTGCAACTACTGAAGCCCATGTGCCTAGAGCCTGTGCTCCACAAGAGAAGCCACCCAAATGAGAATCTCATACACTGCAATTAGAGAGTAGCCCCCATTCTCCACAACTACAGAAAGCCCGTATGTAGCAACAAAGACCCAGCAGAGCCGAAAATAAATAAAATAATTTTTAAAAACCTTTAAATTATAAATTTGACTACTCAAAAATGAAAATCGTAAAGTTAAAAAAAAAATCATACAACTGGGAGAATATATAACAAACATCCATCTGTGGGGGTAAAAAAAAGGATCAAGAATGTGTAATGAGGCCACAAATCAATAATAAGACAATAGAAAAATAGCCAAAAGACATGAATGGGCTTTTCAGTAAGAGAAAATATAAACAAACATATGAAGAGATGCTCAATCTCTTTAATAATAAGAGAAATGCAGATCAAGACCGTAATTTACACTTTGCTTGAGAAAATTTAAGAAATCTGACAATATCCAATATCCATTTTTCATACATTTCAGGCAGGATTATTCATGGTTCCATTTTGGAAAACAACTTGGCATTGTCTCGTAGAGCTGAATATCCTCACACCTTAAGTGTGTGTGTGTTGTGTCCAACTCTTTGTGACCCCATGGACTGTAGCCCTCCCGGTTCCTCTGTCCATGGGATTTCCCAGCAACAATACTGGAATGGGTTGCCATTTCCTCCTCCAGGGGATCTTACCCACCCAGGGATCAAATCCGTGTCTCTTGCATCTCCTATATTGGCAGGCAGATTCTTTACCACAGAGCCACCAGGGAAGCCCCAACCTCACACCTTATGACCCAGCAATTCTATTCCCACTTGTATACTCTGGGTAAACATTTGTACACATGATCCAAGAAGAGTATCAAAACATTCATGACAATACATTCCAAATATGGGATGGGGGAAAAGAACCCAAAAGCCCCATCAAGAGAGGAATGGATAAACTGTGGTATATTTCCCTAATGGCATACAATACAGCAGTGAAAATGAATAAACTTCAGTTATATCTCTCAAGACTTGACCAGCCATTGCTGGATTTGTAGATACAAGGGACCATTAGCCAAGGAATTGTGGGCAGTCTCAAGAGGCTGGAAAAGGCAAGGAACTACATCCCCCACTAGACACTCCAGAAAGGAATACAGCCCTGTGACACCAAATTTTAGCCAAGTGAGGCCTATTTTGGCCTTCTGACCTGCAAGACTATAATACATCTGTGTTGCTGAAAGCCAGTGAGTTTGTGGTAATCTGTCACAACAGCAACAGGAAACCAGCACAGTGTGTACGTGTGTAAGGTTGGAGAGGGTGTCATGCGATAGAGGAGACTTCCTAGGGAGAGAGGAAAAGAAGGGAGTGAAGGAGGGAGGGACGGAGAGAACCTCTGTTTTGCTCACAAAGATTTGGTTTGGGGCCTAGAGCCAGCATCTCTGGAAGAGTGCCCTTCAGTGTCCCCCGAGCATCACCTGAATGCCCAACAGGGGACTGACAGTCTGCAAGAACCTGAAGCACTTGTTCCCAAAGGTCCCCTACCAGGTGGACAGGCCCCAGCAACTGGTTCTCAATATAAAAAAGGAAACTGAGGCCTGGGACAGGGAGGTACAGCCAGGAGCAGCCCCCTTTCTGAGGGCAGGAAATGGCCAGATGCCACATCTTAGAACTCACACTTCCTGGGAGGTCAGCCTGCTCCTTCCACAGACTTCCCACAGTCGAACACGGTCCAGCAGGCTCCTGTCAACATCTATACTGAGAATGAGGCCCCACAATTGACGGGTGTCTTCATAGTCGAAACCCTCCACACCCTCCCAGCCCTTTCTCCCCAGAGACAGGACCACAAGCCAAAGCCAGGGCCCACCTGACCACAATCCAGGCCCAGCTGGACCCTTGGAAGCAGAACCCTTGGGTTCTGTGGTGTCCAGGGAGCAGTGTCACAATGGGGTGGGGAGGTCCTGGGGTTGGGTAGGATGAGGGAGAGCAGCATTCTACCACTGGGGCACAACTGGCCATAGGCTCTAGGGACAGAAGGGGCAAGGCAGACTGGGAAAATCTCCACATGAGCCAGCCCCTGCCTTCATGCAGACTGTGCCCAACACCCAGAGTACCTGCCTCCCCCATGATGGCTCCACCTCCACTGTGGGAAATCCTCCCATCCTTCCAGGCACCACTTGCTCACCTCCAATCCCCAGACCTAAGGAGAAAGAATGGAGAGGAGAGTCAGGGAAGGAACAGACCCTCCACTCAGCTGCTCCCAGATCCCCACCCAGGGGAGGAGGGAGTGTAGGTTAAAGCTTTCTTGGTGGGAAATTTGAGAAGTGGCCATAGGATGGCTTTTTCTTTCTCTGAGAGGAGGAAGAGAAGCTATCTGGTAGGAGGTAAGAGGAAGGGGGACAAGCAGAGTGGACCTGAGAAATAGCCACCAGTGAGAATTGGAAAACAAGCTGACTTGAAAAGCTGGTAGGAATACAAGGTACTGGTAAAGACTCAGGAAGTGCTGGTGACTGTGGACTCAGAGAAGAGATTGTCACGAGTATGAAGCTCTCTAGCCATGACCAGCTCTTGGGGTATAAGCAGAAAGAAGACGGACATTTGGGCTAATGTGCTGCTATGGTTGTGCTAGTTGGACTGTCTTGTAAGGGAGGCCAGCCTAAGAGATACTATGTGGGGATCCACAGGGAGGGGCAGGAGATGAAGGAGGGTTCCAAGGAGTCATTTGCCAGCCTGTTGTTCATACTAAGGAGCAGTGCAGAGGTCCTGGGGTGATCACTGAGAACCCCTGAATATTCTTGAAGAAAGCCTAATTTTAGGAGCTTGCCAGGGCCACTGACTGATGATTAATCACTGCAAGTCCCAAAAGAACTGACACTAGTGGCCACCAAGTAAGAAGACTTCTGCCCCTTTCCCTTACCCTGCATGGGCCCTGCAAGAGCCAGAGCAACAGAGGAAAGGAAAGAGGGGCCTAGAGAGGAACAGAACCATGGCCTCCCTCTCTCCACCACTGGTTCTGAGTGAAGGGCAGGTGAAGGAGAATCTCTAAACAAGTGGTAGAGACCGTGGGAGAGGGTAGTGATTGGGCTTGCTCCAGGTCATCGATGGTGTCCTTCAGGGTCTGACTCAAAACACTGAGAAAGTCAGACTGATGCGCAGCCTTACCTCATTCTCTACGGACAAGGGCCTGCCTTTGGGATAGACCCAGCCCACCTCACAAAGCTGTGTCTCACTGAAGCTGTGGCTGAGGACGTCCTCCAGGCTGGCACCTTCAGGGGGCAACTGGAACATGAGGCATGGCTTGGGACTGCCTGCAGCATCCAGGGGCAAGCTCAGTGCCAGCTGCTCAGCCACGCTCAGGTTCAGAGTCTGGTTCCGGACCCAGGCCACTGAACAATAGTGGGCCTCATCCAGGACCATGAAGACCTGGGTGAACATGCAGAAGGCGGTCAGGAAGCTGGGAACAAGTCAGCAGTATCAGCAGCTGCACCTGGAAGTGACCAAAGCTGCCCAGTTCAGCCAAGACCTGGGCAAAGGGAGCCATGGTCACTGGTCACCATCTCCTTAGCTGGGGCTACCATCTAGCTTTGCAGGTTGCTTGGGGTAATGGTGGCAGCTGCGTTAATGTTTAATCCAGCCTTGTGTGGCTCCACCTGTCACATCTCTGCTCCTGAGCTCAGGTCTAGGAATGACAGAATATGATGAAAAAACAGTCCACTCTGACTTGGAGGATCTGAGGATGTTTTACAGACTGTGTAACAAGGCAATACCAGAGGAACTTCTCAGGCCTAGCACACAGCAGCGAGCTCTAGTCAGATATTACATGGTGTACAAGGACCACCCTCCTTCTAACTGCAACATCCTCTACAATTTGCACCAATCCAAATTCTGAGAGTAATTTCAACGCTACAAGGCAGCTGCTACTATACTTGATAGAGGGGGATATGTCAGTAGAGCAGCAAGGACCCAGACTGCATGTTAACTCAGCCAAGCGTCCAGCCAAGCTGGTCTCAGACCCTGACCTTACTGTCTCCTGCAGGGTCCCTAGCACGTGGTGGTATGCAACACGAGTCAACTCAAGGGTAGTATTAAGGCCAGGAGACCCACCAAGGGCATACATGCCTTTCCCTTCAGCAGCACAGCTAACACGTACATCCTCATCTCTATCTAATCAAGGAAGAAAAAATTAACCCTCCCACAATAAAAAACAAATGCAAGTGGCCCCAGAGTAGCCCCAACCACCCTGGGAAATCTCGGTGAACTCCGAAGTACAAAGGACAAAGTCCCACTCCAGTTGGGGAAGCCCCCATCTTGGGGTCATTCCTATAACCTTGTTGGAATCAAGGTTAGGATGGGGCCCAGCGTGGGAGGTGGCAGGTCAGGATTCTTACAGGAACCTCCCACAGATGAACGCCCCCATCTTTTTCTACCCTGGGGGTCTTACTACAGGTAGACTCAGGGCTTGGAAGGCATCTAAGTTCCATTATGGGAGGATCAGAATGATGGGAAAAAATAGACCATTAGGGGAAAATATATGCTTGGGTGTCATACTCACATTCACCTATTTGTTTGTGTAGCCCTCGGAAAGTCTTTGTGTTTTGATTTTAAATTATTTTAAGAAAAGAGATGAGCAGAGGTGCATGCGTGAAGAGAATGTGAGGCAGTAAGGTTGTGCAGAGCAGCCCTGGCTATAATGTCCCTGTACCTGCGGCCTGTGAGTCAGTCGGTATGAAGGGAGGGTCCAGGCAGGGTAGACGTGGGAGGGCAGAGGCAAGAGTCCACAAGAGCCCTGCTGAAGAGGACATGTCTCTCTAACCCCCTCCTCCACCCTAAACTCCCCGCCAGGCTCCCCACTGTCGCCAGCCCCACCTCTGCTTCCTCACCTGGCTCCCTTGCAAGTTCTTGTCCTCAGCACAGCCTTGAATGAATTGCCAAGAAAGCAGATGCTACCAGCTGCCACTACTCACTTCGGGGCTCAGCCTTTACAGGGGAAACTGACGTGGAGATAGCAACCTGTGCCCAGTTGCCATCTCTTCTCTCTGATCAGGGAAAGGATTTTGTGGTCCTTTCAGGTCTAAGGCTCCAAAGAGACTGGAGTTAGGAGGTAGGAGTTTGGGCTCCACCAGTGATTCACTGTGATCCACCGTCTGCCCCTTCTAGCCCTCTGGCCTCAATTTCTCCATCTGCGTAAAAGGAAAGTTCGAACTAGATGGTCTCTAAGGATTGTTCCATTTCCTGGTGTAGGATTCCTAAAATAGAGACAGATAAATGATGAGGAGGCTCTGGCAGAAAAGTGAGATTCAACCAAAGACCTCCCA
Organism: Okapia johnstoni; assembly: GCA_024291935.2. Lineage (NCBI taxonomy): Eukaryota > Metazoa > Chordata > Mammalia > Artiodactyla > Giraffidae > Okapia > Okapia johnstoni. The sequence goes on along the minus strand of CM044323.1, from coordinate 10,360,498 downwards.
CAGTTATAACTACAGGTTCCCAAACTCCACTGGTTTCACTGTACTCCCAGTTCCCCTAGTTCTAAGTTTTTGATTAAATTATTTGTTCTCTTAACCCTGTCCCTCTCCCACCTCAACCAGTCTGCCAAAGGCTCCCCATGACGCTTCAAAGTCCACAACTGGGGAGTCCTCCCAGGAACACTGTAGCCCCAGGGACCTGTGGTCTCGCTGACTGGGAGGATGAGCTTCCAGGTGGCATACGTGCTGCTCTCTGGCGTCTCCAGCAGTCTGGTCACCCTCACTGTCTTCTGGGAGGCTGCAGGATAGGACAGGACTGCTTCCAGCCCTTAAGGGAGAACCTGAAGCCTGTCTCTCTCCTCTTCCTCTCCTTGCACCTGTCTTCAGTCAATGGCACTGCTATGACCAAAGAGAAGAGTGTTCTAATCACTGGAGTAGTGTAACTTGAATGGATACACAGCCACTGGCAATCACCTGCCCGTGGGGTAGAGGGTGGTGTTTGTACGTATGGTGCAGGGAGGGGAAAGTGCTCCCCAGACATCACCTATAGGGATGCACTGGAGGGTGTCTGAAATCTCTTCCAAATTTGAGAATGACTCTGAATATTTGTTTATCTGGCTGCGCAGGAGCTTTGGTTGCAGCATGTGGGATATAGGTCCCTAACCAGGGATTGAACCCAGGCCCCTTGCATTAGGAGCTCAGAGTTTTAGCCACTGGACCACCAGGGAAGTGCTAAGAACGACTCTAGTAAATAAAAACATGTGGTAGGAGTTCTGGTTTCTTGTCCAGGATGTAAACATCTTAGCAGTTGTCACTTTGTTCTAGCAAGCAGAAAGCTGGACAAACTGAAAAATCAACAATTCTTCTTAGATCCATCAGAGATGAGGTCACAGGGGAAACTGCTATCCCTCAAATTGGAGCCAGAAAGTTAAATACCGAGAATTGTAACTTCGTGGAGCAGAACTTCACAAACTCAGACTTTCACAGGAATCAGTACCATAGTAAGAAAATCTGACTGTAATTGAGACTGCTTGGAGGCTCAGGGTGGGTAAGTCTGAGGACTGTCAACACAGTATTTGAGAAGAGAGGTGCAGGACTGAGGATACCTGACTTCACTGTGTGGTACTGGCAAAAAGATCACACACATAGATCAGCAGAACAGAATAGAGAGCCCAGAAAAAAAACAGATTCAACTGATCTTTGACAAAAGAACAATGGCAGTACAATGGAGTCAAGATGGTCTCTTCAACAAATGGTGCTGGAATAACTAGACACAATAAAGTGAGTTTGTTTTCTAGTATGTTAAGTTATATTTATACTATAGTCTCTTAAGTGTGCAATAGTATTCTAAAAAATACATACATACCTTTATTTAAAAGTACTTTAGGGACTTCCCTGGTAGTCCAGTGGTTAAGTCTTTGCCTTCTAATGCAGGGGGTGTGGGTTTGATCCCTGGTCAGGAAGGTAAGATCTCACATGCCTTGAGGCCAAAAAAAATCCAAAACATAAAATAGAAGCTATATTGTAACAAATTCAATAAAGACTTTTAAAAAATGATCCTCACTAAAAAAAAAAAAAATCTTAAAAAAAGTGGGCAAAAGATCTAACAGACACCTCATTGAAGAATATACACAGATGGCAAAGGGGCATATGAAAATATACTCAACACGCTGTCATCAGGGAATTACAAATTAAAGCGAGATACCACTACACATCTAGTGGAATGGCCCAAATCTAAAACTGTGACAATACCGAGTAACTGTGAACATATGCATCAAAAGGGACTCTCATTCACTGGTGGGAATGAAAAATGGCATAGCCACTTTGGATGGTAGGTGGTTTCCTAAAAAAAGACTACTTTTACTATAAAATCTGCCAGAGGGCTCCTTGGTATTTACTCAACCGAGCTGAAACTCATATCCACATATTAACAAAAACATGCACAAAGGTGCTTAGAGCAGTTTTATTAACTGTCAAAACTTGCACACAGCAAGTGAATGGATTAATAAACTGTGGTATATCCAGACATGGAATACTAGTCAGCACTGAAAAGAAATGAGCCATCAAGCCACAAAAAGGCATGGAGAGGCCTTATATGCACATAACTGTGTGAAAAAAACCTGTTCTGAAAAGGCTGCATACTTTTAGGACAGTGAGACTATTCTCTGTGAGATCATAATGATGGGTACATATCACTATCCATTTGTTCAAACCCATAAAATATACAATAGCAAGTGAACTCGAATGTATACTATGGACTTTGGGTGATAAAGGAGAGCCAATGTAAGTTTATCAATTCAACACATGTACCACTCTGGGGCAGGATGTTGACAGTGGGAGAGGCTGTGCCTGCATGGGGCCAGGGGGTATATGGAAACTCTATACTTTCTGCTCAATTTTTCTGTGAAATTAGACTACTCTGAAAGGTAAAAGTCTACTTCAAAAAAACCAACAAAACCACAAAATGTGTAGGGTAGGTGAGCTGATCCACAGGAGGAATCCATGAACTGTGGCACTGAGCACTGCTACTGCGGGTAGGCAGAGGTGAGGAACCTGGCTTCTGGACAAGACCTGATCTTGCTAAAGATGATGGGCAAGAGGAGAGGCTTTGTTTCCTCTTGCCCCTGCCCTGACCCCCACATACACCATGGTCACTTCTGAGTAGTCAGCACCTCCTCCTCTCTGTCTCCACCATAGTCAGAGTTCACTTTTACAACCTGTTTACCTTAAAAAGAAATTCAATCAATTCCCAAGGTCCCAGGACCTGAGCCCTGAATTACCAGGACCTATCCCAAAGCAGTCCTGTCAAGGCTCAAAAGACCACCAGTGGGGCAGGAGTTACTTACCCAGCAGGTGAAGAAGGGCTGAGAAATGGGAACAAGTTCAGCCTTGCTCTGAACGTTCCAAAAGGGACTCCCAAGGACTTGAATCTGGTATTTCTAGCCCACCCAATAGCATGAGCAGAGGTAAACAGAAAAGAAGATCAATGAGAGGAGTTCCTTATGTCACTCTAACAAATTTCCCTGGGCAGACCGTTCTCTTTGGGGATTTCAGCTTCTCCATCTGTATAACGGCTTTACGTTGTTTATTAATATACCTTTTCACTTCCTTTTGCTCTCATCAACAGTCACCAAAGTGAAGCATCCTTACACCACCACAGACAATTTATTCTTTATTGATTAAAAATTAATGAAACATGCAGCAAAGTACAAAGTCAAAAAAAAAAAAGGGAGGGGAAGTCAAATATTTTACATCTTCCATAATCTAGCATTATGTCATAAGGAGGAACCTCCATTTATTGATACACCATTATTCTGTCCTCCAGATTATTAAGAGTGTCAGCTGGCTCTAGGATTTGGTTCACAATTTAAGCAAAAAATCCCAAACAAATCCATGAATCATTTAGAAAGACCTTACATTTTACAAATAGCATTGGCACATGTTACTTTGTGCTAAGTTAGTCCCCACCCCAGGACCCAGGCGATCCTAGGGATCTAGGGAGAGAGGTGTATCCTGGACCACCACTCCCAGGATGGAGCAAGATTGCTCACTAGCTCATGTGCTGTCTCACCTGCAAAGTTTCTGTTCACTCATTTTTTTTCAGCATCACTGCACATGCCAGCAAAGGGAGTCCACCATACATCATGCAGAAGAAGTAGTAACACTGTCCTGGGGCTTGGTGTCTGGCTCCTAATTCCCAGCAGGGCAAAAGATGAATGGAAAAGAAAGAAAAAGCCCCAGCCCACTTCAGTTCAAAGGTCATGCCTGTCCCACTGCAGCTCACAGGTAATGGCCAGCAGGAGAAACGGAACAAGGAAATGGGCTGCTGCTTACTTCCAGCCTGGGCTCTTGATCACCTCCAAAAAAAGCTAGAATAGAGTGATGCCACTACCCTCTGGATTCAGAAATAAGCAGACTATGAAGGGCTTACTTGAAACAAAAATACAGACTCTAAGGTAAGCCACTAGTCTTGTGCCAAAGGGGACACTACATCTTTTCCATAAACTTATTCCTACCTTCCTGTCCTTTCCCCCTCAATTCTAAGAAAAGAAAAAAGAAAAGCTAAATATCTGTCCATCAAGCTGATCAATCTTCTTCTGTCTCCAGGCTCAACAGGCTCCCTCCTTTTACCAAAGGACTCTGGCATCTGATCCTCTGACCTACTTTCCTCCCAACCCTCTCATCCCAAGCCATCCCCTCCCTTCCTCTCCAACACCCACCCCTTTCCCAACATGCCTTTGTATCCAGGGCCGGTGAAGAAAGCCCAACATTAAAACTACGAGCTCAGAATGAAATTAAAACTGTAACAACTCAGTTGTGGGGAAAGCTTTCAGAGGAGCTCCAAGAAAAAACTAGGTAAAGCAATCTTGTTATTCACGGACCAACAAAGATGGAAAGGGATCGACTGATTCTGTAAGAGGCAGCTCTCCCCTTTCCATACGGCCAAAGCCCATCTTTTCGTGTTGTTTTAAGGCCAGATTGAGGATCCCTTTCATTTATAAAATTTGTTAGGGCTAATCTGCAGTTAGATAAAGGCTGACTGTGAAACAGCAGGAAAAAACAAACAAAAAAATCAACCCCACTGGTGATTCACATATTGCATTATGAGTGCTCTTTTTTAAACCTAAAGAATAATTTATATTATTTCTGTAGAAAATCAAATGAACACTGTCTACTCATAAATCCTAAAAGTCACGGCACATGTGGTTTCACGCTCCATCTTGGGTCAGGTTCAGCACACAGAAGTGTGGACCCCCTCCTAAGGGTCAGTGCAGGAGAGGGGGCAGAAGGCAGGCCTCTTTGGCCTAGGGTGAGTCTCCTTTATTGCTGTAGAAATCTCAGCCATGCATTTCCTCATGACTCGGAGGCCAGGCAAATTGATTTTCACGGGAGGATCAAGGAGCAGTTTTTCTTCAGTTGTTTAAGATCTGAAATGAATACTTCCACACTGATATGAGTTATGATTTTTTTCCTGTTCAAAACACCACTGCTGGGGTAATTCTCATTTATAAGCCGTTATGTGATCTTTTCCCTAAAAACAGTCCAAAGTTCCGCTTTGAAGGGTCCAATGGCTGAAGTTCGATTACAGTCAGATGTTTTGCACCAGCTGAAGTTAAGGCGAGCAACCCTTTCTGGAGCAAGTAATGAAGAGGGGTGCCTGAGAGCAGCTTCAGCAAAACGCTTAGAAACATCATCAACAAAACAAGAACACAGTTTAGGTTGCCTCCTTCTGAGGCTGTGCTTTTTCCTAAGGAAGGTTGCTAGAACTCATATCAGATTAAAAAAAAAAAAAATCACTAAACTAAATTCTCTGGGCTCCAGCTGAACAATCAACTTTTAATTGCTACTTCAGTGGTAAAGAGATATCCCAAGATGCCCACATCCCATCTGGTGTGGGAGAACAAGCAGGATGAGGAAGCCCAATAGAGCTGCTACTTTCCACCCAGCGCCATCACTGGAGTAAGGCAAGATGAGCTGATAGACCTCCCTCCTGGGCCTTGAGGCACCCGGGCCACTTCTTAGATGGAGGAAGATAGGGGATGCGTGCAGTAAGTTTACTAACGGAACTCTTTAAAAGGGATGCTGGCCATTAGTGATCCAACTTTTCTTTCCTTGTAGGAAAAAGGGGGGATGATGGCAGGAAAAACATAAAAGAAAGACCTTTAAAGCTCCTAGCTGGGAGGTTTGTTGCTGGGTTCTTTGGCAGTAGTGGGTTTAGGCCAACAGAAGCAACAGAGACACGCATGTGTGGAATCTCCTTCGGCTGCCTCTTCCAGGGCTGTGTTTTAGCTGATGCTGAGCTGGGCAAATCCTATTAGTTTACTATCATCAGGAATATCTGAGCCTTCGACACCAGATGCCTAAAAACCAAACAAAATGAGAAGCTGTGGTTATTCACAAACAAAACTGCAGGTAATAATTAAAACTGACATGGGGATTGTGGGAGAGAGGGCAGTTGGGGAAAGGTCCCTGGGATACAAACAGGAGGCAGATAAAGGTGTAGGTGGAGTCTAGGTACAAAGGTGGAGTCAGATTGACTAGCAATCTGTTTCGAGAAGAAACAGTTGAGGACCTCAGGTAGGAGGCTTCCTGGGAGGGAGAGGGGAAGGGAGGCCATTGAAGAGAGACATCAGCCCAGGGCATGAGGAGGCTAAACAATCACCAGACTTGATTATTCTCATCACTCGGGGAATATGGAAGCTGGTCTGCAGAGGCTGCTGGTGTGTAAAAGTGAGACAGTTTAACAAGAAGGAAGGGATGAATACCAGTTTGAAGGTGACAGATCGATTTGACTGGGGTTCTTCAACAATCTTCTGCAAATTAGCTGCCACTATAATCATAAAAAAAGAAAGTAATGAGAAGTTACCTAAATCCACATTTCAACCGTATGTTAACTTAATGGTAGTTCAGAATCTCCTACGTACAATCAAAATGAAAGCAGAAAGATAAATCGCTCCCTAAACAAGAGGTGTTTTAAAATACAAGTCCAAGTAGCACAAATAAATCTTACCATTGTCAAATTAACTTTAAGATGCCGTATTAACCAAGGAACGACACTCCAGTGAAAGAGGTAGGCCTTGCCTATTCATGGGCCAGAAAGCCCTAGAATGGGTATCAGCCAACTGTGTGTAAAAATGACAGACACATGTACCCCAATGTTCATCGCAGCACTGTTTACAATAGCCAGGACATGGTAGCAACCTAGAGGTCCATCAGCAGACAAATGGATAAGAAAGTTGTGGTACATATACACAATGGAGTATTACTCAGCTATTAAAAAGAATGCCTTTGAATCAGTTCTAATGAGGTGAATGAAACTGGAGCCTATTAGAGAGTGAAGTAAGTCAGAAAAAAAAAACACCACCGATACAGTATACTAACGCATATATATGGAATTTAGAAAGATGGTAACAATGACCCTATATGTGAGATAGCAAAAAAGGCACAGATGTAAAGAAAAGACTTGGACTCTGTGGGAGAAGGAGAGGGTGGGATGATTTGAGAGAATAGCATTGAAACATGTATATTATCATATGTGAAACAGAATGCCAGTCCAGGTTCAATGCATGAGACAGGGTGCTCAGAGCTGGTGCACTGGGATGACCCAGAGGGATGGGATGGGGAGGGAGGTGGGACGGGGGTTCAGTATGGGGGACATGTATACACCCGTGGCTGATTCATGTCAATGTATGGCAAAAACCACTATAATATTGTAAAGTAATTAGCCTCCAATTAAAATAAATTAATTAAAAAAAAATGACAGAGACTGTTCATGGTTCACAAGGCCTCAACTGTTTACTCTCTGGCCCTTGTCTTACACCATGGTCTCTTCCTTCAGAAACATGTACCTGTGGTCTGACTGTGCTTGTTCATATTTTCTGCTTTTTTTGGGGGGACTAAATCTGTAATGATTTTTTCTTACCTCTTGGCTCCTCAAGGAGAGAGTTCATCCTCCAAAATGGATTAGATATGGCCAAGCTTACTCTAACTTGTGACTTCTGTCATCATTTCTACGATCTCCCAGAGACCTGGGTAAGCTTTCACTCACTATCATTGGGGGTAACAAAGCAAATTCAGAAGTGAGATTTTTCTTTTTTGTAAGAAAGGAACTATCCCCAATACCTCCTATTTCAACAAAGCCAAGAACCATTCCTAGAACCACTGGACCTACTCAGTAGAATCAAGGCCTGATTTTCTAGATCCTAAGGATATAGGCAGAGAGACAAGGGCACAAGGGCAGAGCACAAAGTAGTTACCTATGACTAAATCCCTTCCATCGACGAGGCCAGCAGAAATGAGTTCCTGAGAGACACCCTCTGCTGTATCTGCAAAGACAAAGAAGAAAGTGCTCCATTTTCTTGTGCATGCATGTCCCTGCTAACTTCCGAAGCGGCTGCTGGCATGGCCAGACTAAAGCTAGCTGCTAAATCCACAGACCCAAGGTGGTGGTGGTGGGGCCTTCTTCCACACAAAGGTTTTTCCTACCACCAGGATTCCCTCAAGTAAGGGACTATCAGAGGTCGAGCTGGCAGACAGAACCTGCATCAATCAACCAGATGGCAAATATCAGCTCAATGTAAAGATAACATTCTAAATGCTGGCATACCTTAGACGGGGTCTTGCCTTTGTCAGAAGAGCACCTGACAGTGATGCTGCAGAAGAAACTACTAGTCTGAGGGCAACCCTGGACCCAGCCCTGTGACCTTGGAGATGTGATGATGTGTGTGTAACATCTCCTGGGATAATACAACAGAAGGATTTAGTCCCAATCGCATCTTTTTTTTTTTGGCCACACTGCGAGGTCTGTGGGATCTTATTTCCCTGACCAGGAATTGAATGCGTGCCCTTGGGAGTAAAAGTGTTGAATCTTAACCACTGGGTCACCAGGGTATTCCCCTCAATTAAACCTTAAGAAAATATATTTTAATCACTTTTCTTTGGGGATCACACTCCAAGTTTTTTTTTCTTCTTCTTTTTTTTCCTAAAATCATTTTCTTCTGTATTCTGGTAGGCTTTCCTTCACATCCAGTCATCCCAGGTTGTACTATCTGAGTACACATAGTCTATGGGCACACAAATAGAAACTAAATAGATGAGGAGAGAGTACCATCAATTAACCTCATCTCTAACTGACTTCTTCCCAAGGCCTGAACACTAAGCCCCTCAGAGGGAATGAGAGGACCTCTGTGGCGGGGCTGTGCATATACTTGTGCCAATGACCAGTGATTTGAATGAGTACCTTAAAGAGCGACCCTGCCTGGCTTTAAGACAGAAATCAGACACATCTCTGTACATGTACATTTGTTCTCGTGTTCTCAGAACTTCAGGGAGCTGCTCATGAGACCGAGGCAGCAGGAAGACTAAGCGTGCCACACAGGACAGATACCCAATAGCTGTACGAATTCTAAGTAACAAAGGTAAGAAAGAAAGAAAATAATAAACCTTGTCCCTGGGAGAAGTTCATGGACACAAACTATGCATGACGAGGCTTGGCTTCAGCTGGGAGGGAGGGGACTGGAAGCCTTGCTGTTTCCTTACTGTCAAGGAGTACAAACATGTTCAGTAATAAGAGCCGGAATTCGGCAAACCGGCAGATCTGAATCTGAAGTCCAGCTACACCTCTTCTCAGCTGTGGGAACTGTAACCAGTTACTTCACTCTCTCTAAACCTTGATTTCATCATCTATGCAATGAGGACAATAATCTTTCCTTAGGGGCCATTTTGAAAATTTAATGAGATACTGCTTAGCACAATGTCTGCCATAGTAAACTGGAGCTATATTTAGTACTGCTTGTATTATACTATATTGTCTAAATGAGGTAGTTGTAAAAAAAAAAACCCAACAAAAAACTGCGTTTTTATTTTATTCCCACATACCCTCAACCTTTAGGCCAGGAACATTTTTATCACCCTTTAAGAGGAAAATATACCTAAAGGACAGAAACTTCACACACTTTTTCTTCAAATGACAAATGAGTAGTTATTTTGTTTTCAATGTTTTGATTTTGATGCCTCACCTCTCCCAGGAGTAAATTCGAATCGAATATCATTTAGTTCTTTTTTTGAATTCCTATGAAAGAAAACAAAATGTGTAAAATAAATTTCTGAATTTATACGTTCAGAGTCTGCCTACATATATCAGGAAAGCTATACCAACAGAAAGATCTTTCTGTCCCAAAGACCAGATGACCTGTCCTAATGAGCTCACACTGAGGGCTCAGAGCAAACAACTCAGAGTGATCATTTATTAATAACTGTCCTACAACTCTTTTAATCTATGTCCTTCACTGGTCAATATATGCCCACTCTCATCCTTACACCCAACAAGATGACCATATTAAACTAAGAGGAATATATGAAAGAGCACAAGGAGGTGTGACTAAAATGACAGAGGCGGCTCTTTTCTTCCTTATCTCCACTCCTAACCCCCACACCCCTCCACCGAGGACAGTACCTTGCCCACCACTGGGGATCAGTCTGAGCAGACTCATAGAATGAAATACGTGATGCGCCCTCAATTCCACAGGGGTTCAGAAGAGAAGGATAAAGGATATACAGATTGGGATAATGAGGAGAAACTTTAGAAATACTAGTTGTTTTTTTAGAAAGGATGAAATGGACAGGAAGGCTTTGGGAAGGGAGAGAAGACGGGGACAGGAATGGGGTCCATACTGGCAGGAGAGTTAGTAGAAGGCTCCAGAGATTAAAATGTGACTGATGAGGGATAACTGCAGTGATCGCTCACCACAGCAAGTACTGAGATTAACCAAGCTCCCTGGAGGTTCTGGTTAAAGACGGAGAAATTACAATACCATGTATAAAGGCAGATGTGCCTGATCACTTAGGACCCAAATCCATTTTATATAAATGATGCAGAGGGCTTAGTTCTACCTGACACATGCTTGATGCTACTGAAATCGTGCTTAAAATACAGCTCCCCAAATCCAACACAGCCTGCCCAACAGGTATTTTCTCCCTCACATTGCTTCTCTGCACTTGTCTACATGGACTTATACTTCACTGCATATCTACTACTAAAACTTGCATATCTACTACTAAAACATATCTACTACTAAAACTACTACTAAAGCTATGCTAAGTACATAATAAAAATCAACTTCCAACACAGACTTGATTATTGCATTTCATTTTCTCCTTTCTCAGTGTCTTAGCATAATAGCTAATAGTGCTGTACTTAGTCTGCTTAATATGTAATTGTTCAATCTATTCTTTCTGAAAGCTGAATAAAATTAAGGTCAAGTGTTCAGTATCACTTTTGTGTTACGACTGTCATGCCAAGTACAAACACCTTCAATGATAACAATATGCTAAACTGAACTTCAAAGTCTTCATCAATGAGAGTAAGACTCTAGCCTCCTCTTCCATAAACAAGTCTGGAACACAGTCCATAAAAAACCACCCTTCAAAAAGCTAACTGCATCACGTACAAGCATCCTCTCTTCTTCTGAAGCATAAGTCAAGTAACATTTCATACTCTCTATTAACTGATCTATTTTAAAACAAAATTTTTAAGACAGACAAGTAGTATTCTTTGTACACAATTAAAATAGAATGAAACTACCAAGACATCGTATGATTCAGAACTGTTTGGGTCCAGGTATACAGAATAGGCTTCTATAAAGAAAAGGTAGCCAAATCTGCTTTCTTTACGTTTATGGCATAATTTCATTGCTCCTAGTGGTAAAATCAAAACATTTTCCAAAGGGACAATTACAGAGTTTGGGACTGACATGGACACACTGCTATATTTAAAGTGGATAACCAACAAGGTCTTATTGTATAGCAACAGGGAACTCTGCTCAGTGTTATGTAGCAGCCTGGATGGGAGAGGGTGGTTTGGGGAAAGAGCGCTTACATGTATACATATGGGCTGAGTCCCTTTGCTGTTCATCTGAAACTAGCACAACATTGTTAATTGGCTATACACCCCAATACAAAATAAAAAGTTCAAAAAAATAAATAAAAATCTGAATTTTAACCACCTCTCCAAAAAATAAATAATTATTTCAAAAAAAAAACCCAGAACATTCTCCAAATAGGTCTTGCTACCTCTGCTCTAACTATGGTCATACTGAGATGACTAGGAATTCACATGTGGAAAGAGGAATGAGTCAATGGTAATTCAGATCCTCACACTACTGCTGTTATATCTGAGGGAAATAATACACCTGAGAGCAAACACACACAGTTCTATCCAGTTATTCTCAGGCATGCACTACGAGAAGGAGGAGTAACTTTCAAAGAGAAATCAGCATATTCAGAGTATTCAGAAAAGAACAACAACAAAATGTCTTACTGACCGTAATCTTAGTACTAGACTGATTGGGATCTTGGTTTCTTGTGAACCTGCTCCTGAAGACAGAGCCTAAAAAGCATTGAAAGGTATAAAGTCAATGTCTGGAGTATTAAGTGTGGTGGTGACTGATGCTCATCTAGTGATGACTCGTCCACTTGGCAGCAATTTTCTTCATCTCCAGGTGTGGGCATCCTAGTCCCCAGGACTCCCTGCTGCGGGAGGACACGCACCCTAAGGCAGCAGCAATAGCTGAATGTCCGTCTGAGTCAAACACAATTGGAAAGATCATTGTCAAACCTACATGAAATGCCATACACAGTCACATTTCAATTTTGCGTTTTTCAGACCTCTGTTCCCCTCTACAAGAGTAAAGAGCAAGACACTGGGTTTTTCCCTTTAAACAATCTGCCATTGTATCGCCAGTGGCCACACATCTGTAGTAAGGTCTAAACTGGCTGCTGCTCAGGAAACCACCCAACCTGGAGGTTCCAGATCTTTTTAACGACTAAACTAATCCTCTGAAAACCACAGAGCTGTCCCTTGCTTACTGGAGGATATATGTTCTACTTAGGCTGTTTATAAAAAGAATCCAATCTTTTCATCATTTTTCATAAGATGATTGTCTCCTTTCCCATATGATGGGCAGAAATGGAAAGCTTGGGCAAAGAAAAAGTTAAATGTTGACTAACTGGAAGCACTCAGAGCAGTGGTCTCCAAAGGCAGAGCACTGCTGAGATGCAGATGACAACATCTGAACTTCTATTTTTATTTCTTCCTACCTGAATTTTAGGAAAAAACAAAATAAAAACACTGCTACTATTTAATAAATGCGTAGACTCTGAATTCTTACTCTCACCATGGAGCAGTCACGTGTTGCAGACAGTATTGCGGTTTCCCAAGGGAAGAGTGGTGGCTACACAGCAGGGGGCGGGGGCAGTTCTCAGGGGGGCCTTCACTCCCTTGGCACTCTCAGTGCCTTCTGATTTAATAAAGGTCATATGTGCCTGACTGGGTGGGTTCATAGATCACATTATGACATTTTAATAAAATCAAGCCCCACAAAACTGACAGGTATCTTAAAAAGAGCAATGCAGGAAAACCATGGTTTGGAGATAGTATTAACAAAGATGACAGAAGAGCTAACAGTGCTCCTGAGTGGCAGCTGCATTCTGAACTTAAGCGTAATAAGGATATAATAAAAAGCTGACAAGACAGGGAAGCCCTTCTCATTCATTCCACTGTCCAAGCAGCAGACACTGTTACGAGAGGGTCTCACAGTGACAGTGTGTAAGCGTGTCTCGCCCAGCCTCCTGTGGCACTCCTGGAGCTCTCTAGCTGGTCCCTCAGGTGCCTAAGGCCGAGCAGTGGCATAACCCGTGAGGAGCTCCCTTTGGGTGTGGGGGCAGGTGTTGAGACCGTAAGAGAGGAAGGAAGCTGACAAGAAATTTCAATCCCCCAAACTTTTGCTATTTGGGATATTTCCATCATTAACTTATTTTGGTGATCAAAAAAAAACCCGTGTGATCCTTGTTAAACTCTCTTATCCACATACATGTAAAACTGTGAGAACAGAATTTCTAACTTGTTTCAAAATCTACCAGGACATCATCGTTAGTGCACAAGGTGGTGTTCCATGCTAGCCTCCGCCTTCTTCCTCCACCCAGAAAGCTGACCACGGAAGAAAGCGGTCCCTGCTGTACCTGAGCTGCTATCGCTGGCTCCGCAGTGGGTGGCAGGGAGACTTGAGTGGGTTGCGCAGCCGTTGGCCCTGCTGGCTGAGGTAGATGAGCAGAAATCTGTTCTGGAACTTGGAGTAAAGTACCCACAGGATCAGTTGTGGAAAATAGCTGTAACAAAAACACAAGCAGTGCTGTGTAAGCTGAAGGGAGAGGGAGGTGGGCCTGCTGACAGGCAAGCAGTGTAGGAGGGGCGACCTTTTCAAAGTAGTTCTTGTGTAGTGAACTGGCCCACCTCTGCAACCTCAGTACACCTCTTTCAAATGGAAGTGAAATATGTCTATGCTTTTCTGTTTTTAAGAACTTTTGAGGTGTAAATTTATGTTCCACTAAATCCACCTATTTAAGTATACAACTCAATGATTTTTAGAAAATTTATACTTGTATAAAATATCTCTACAATCAGGTTTCAGCACTTCCATCAACTCAAAAAATTCTCCTGTGTCCATTTATAGTGAACTCTTGCTCCCACATGTAGCCTTAGGCAACCACTGATCTACTTTCAGCCTCTATTAATTTGTCTTTTGTGGACATTGTAGACCAAATCTTACAATATACACTCTTTTTGTGTCTGGCTTCTTAGCACAGTTTTTTTTCTGCCAGTCATGTTGTAGCAAGTACCAGTAGTCCATTTTTTTCTCCTCCTTCAGAACAGTAAGTCTTTGTATCATATTTATTTTTAACTACATCTATGCCATCTCCTTTGCCCAGTAAAAGAGAACCTACAATATACAGACTTAAGTATATACTATGAAATTCTAGAAGTGACACTTCCCTATATTGGGGACCCTCCTTTACTTAAAAAAGAAAGACAATCAACCAATGGTTCCTTAACATATCTGAAATGCATTTCAAAATGAATGCAAAGCTTTGTAACATTAAACAGTATTTTGCATGTTTGAAAATTTCACAAATTTTAGTTATGTAACTTGGGGAAAAAAGACCAATGTTGAACACAAAATCAAGTTAAACATATTCAAAATTATAAGTTAGTAGGGATAACAGTATCAATACAATGGCCAAAATTCAGAGTTAAAAGAAAAAAAAATTAAAAGGGCAATGAGAGATCTAATAGCTGTTGTTATGTAAGCAAAATCAAGGAGACAAGGAAGTATTAAAATTTTGTGTTCGCTGTGCTTCACAGAGAGGAAACCAAGTTAACTACTGGTTCTAATTTTTGACAGAACTTTACGATTAGTTTTGAAAATGCGAATTATTATTAATATGGACTTCTCTGGTGCCTCAGATGGTAAAGAATCTGCTTCCAATGCAGGAGACCTGGGTTCAATCCCTGGGTCAGGAAGATCCCCTGGAGAAGGGAATAACAACCCACTTCAGTATTCTTGCTTGGCAGGCTACAGTCCATAGGATCTCAAAGAGTCAGACACGACTGAGTGACTAACACTACTAATATGGAAGGACTGTTGCTCAAGCTGAAGTTCCAATACTTTGGCCACCTGATGCAAAGAATACATCATGAGAAACGCTGGGCTGGAGGAAGCACAAGCTGGAATCAAGATTGCTGGGAGAAATATCAATAACCTCAGATATGCAGATGACACCACCCTTATTGCAGAAAGTGAAGAAGAACTAAAGAGCCTCTTGATGAAAATGAAAGAGGAGAGTGAAAAAGTTGGCTTAAAGCTCAACATTCAGAAAACTAAGATCATGGCATCCAGTCCCATCACTTCATGGCAAATAGATGGGGAAACAGTGGCTGACTTTATTTTTTTGGACTCCAAAATCACTGCAGATGGTGATTGCAGCCATCAAATTAAAAGACGCTTACTCCTTGGAAGGAAGGTTATGGCCAACCTAGACAGCATATTGAAAAGCAGAGACATCACTTTGTCAGCAAAGGTCCATCTAGTCAAGGCTATGGTTTTTCCAGTGGTCATGTATGGATGTGAGAGTTGGACTATAAAGAAAGCTGAGCACAGAAGAACTGATGCTTTTGAACTGTGGTATTGGAGAAGACTCTTGAGAGTCCCTTGGACTGCAAGGAGATCCAACCAGTCCATCCTAAAGGAGATCAGTCCTCGGTGTTCATTGGAAGGACTGATGTTGAAGCTGAAACTTCAATACTTTGGCCACCTGATGTGAAGAGCTGACTCATTAGAAAACACCCTGATACTGGGAAAGATTGAGGGCAGGAGGAGAAGGGGACGGCAGAGGATGAGATGGTTGGATGGCATGATCAACTCAATGGACATGAGTTTGGGTAAACTCCAGTAGTTGGTGATGGACAGGGAGGCCTGGCGTGTTGCGGTTCATGGGGTCTCAAAGAGTCGGACACGACTGAGCGACTGAACTGAACTGAACTGATGCAAAGAGCCCACTCATTGGAAAATACCCTGATGCTGGGAAAGATTGAAGGCAAAAAGAGAAGAGACCAGCAGAGGATGAGATGCTTAGATAGCATCACTGACTCAATGGACATGAATCTGAACAAACACCTGGAGATGGTGGAGAACAGGGAAATCTGGTGTGCTGCAGTCCATGGGGTCTCAAAAGAGTCTGACACGACTTAGGACTGAACAACAACAGGCTCCTCTGTCCATGGAATTTTCCAGGCAAGAATACTGGAGTGGGTTGCCGTTTCCTCCTGAGCCTAGCAGGCCACAGTCCTTGGAGGAGCAAAGAATCAGACTTGACTGAGTATGCAGTAAGCATAAGGCAGGTCAGCCTAACAGGAATCTGTTTAGTAGGATTTCCTATCACACCATTGACTAGTATAAATTCCCAATCCTACTTAAGCACATACAAAAAGTGTGTTTAACGTTAAAACCAAAACAAAAGCACATATACTTTAATGACTCAACAATCACAATTACTTACCTCAGAATTTGTTAATGATTCTTTCACTCTGGGAGACTAAAAGAAATACAAAAAAAGGAGGCTTGTTAACTGAAAACTCAGGTTACTTGTAGTCAGTTCCAAACTGCATGGAATGGGGAAATGCAAGTCCACTCCATTTCATTCTGATCCATAATTAAATCATCGGTAACTCTAGTGAGTTTTCTGGAAAAAGAAAACTAAAATGATATTACTGTATTCTTTGGCCAGCTAGCCTGTAATACATCAATATATTAAGAGTTCAGAACTTGAAGTTTATAAGCAAACATAAAGGGACTATCGGGTAGTAGAGAGGTCACATTCTTCAAAGTACAAGTCTTTCTACTAATCATCAACATATTACATGCGTAATTTTGCACACTAAATGTAATCATTCAAGCTAATTATCCAATATATTCTTAAAGCAGAGTAATTTTGATTATGGACTTCAGTAAAGAAAACTTGAGCCAAAACTGAAATTCCAATTATAATCTGCTATATGAAAATTTAAAGTTAAATTGATTTAGTAAATCATAAGTTAGCAGTAATTCTGGATACAAGCACTGGAAAATACAAAAAACAATAACGTATCTCTAAACAAGTTCAATTTATGGTAAATTCTACCAAGTATAAATGTGGACTTCTTATAAGGTCAATTTATAGGTTTTTAAATTTTTCATTACCGTTTTATTAATGAGAATCAAGGTTCATGCAATACCTAAGGTATCACAGCAAGTATATACCAACAAAAAACCTTAAAAAAACACCTTTGGAAATAATTCAAACTTACAGAAAATTTGTTAGAATAAGAATAATACAAAGAACACTGCCATACCCTTTACCCAGACTCATCCAATATTAACCTTTCTCCTTATGTGCTTTATTAGTGTTCACTTTCTTTCTTTTTATATATATTTAATCAATCCTGTACCATTTGAGAATAAGTTGTATATAATCATGGCTCTTTACAACTGAATATAGTTGTGTACTTAAGAACAGGACTATTCTATTACACAGCTTCACTCTACTAAAATTATCAATTTCAGTAAATTTAACAATAATATTTTAATTAATTACCCATAATCCAGCTTTTCCAATGACTTCCTACCATCCTTTAGGGCCTTTGTTTTTCTAGTATAAGATCCTGTCTAGGATCATGTACTGCAGTCAGTCATCATGTCTCTCTAGATTTTATCTGACACATAATCATTTCCCCTGCCTAGTACATATTCTGAATAGACTGCTCCTAATTTGTGCTCTGATGTTTCTTCATGATTCAAACTGAAATGAATTCTACATAGTGATTATCTTCTTATGGTATCGTGTTTTAGAGAATCCCATGTATCCTGTGACCCTCATTAGTGATGTTAATTTTAATCATTGAGTCAAGGCATCTTCTGATTTCTCAGTAGGTAGTAGCTATTTTCCCCTTGCAGCTAATAGGCAATCTATGGAGAGATACTAGAAGACCATGTAAATAAATAGCCTGTTCATCAAAGATTTCCCATATATTTAGCACCCACTGATGATCCTTATAATTGCTTTATGATGGCTGTAAAATGATGAATTTCCCCATCCACTCCTATATTTACCACCACTAGCAGTTTATTGTAATGAAAAATCATCCTTTTCTCCCCATTTATTTATATATCTAGGTATTATTTGTATGGGCCTACTGACTCCTATTCTTTTAATGATTTATAATTATTTCTACACTTCATGATTTTGATGGTTAAACTCTCCCTAATTTGGCTAGTGGGAGCTCCTTCAACTTGGCTCTTATATTATTAAAAGGAAAAAACCTTTTCTGTCAAAACAAGATATCCCAGATTTATCTTGTATTTTCCCTGTGTAAGCCCTGGAATCAGCCATTTCTCCAGTGAGCCTTTGTTCTTTTAATAGGGCATGGGATTTGAAACCAAGAGCTGAGCATAAAGTGTGCTTACTCTTACTGTTTTCCTGACACTCTGCATACTCGTAATCTTCTATTAGATGCCGGACACTGGATGTCACCTTCTTGTATGATGCTAATTTTGTATTTCTATGAATCTTGAAGCTTTGTTATGGAATACAGTTAAGCTACTGGAAACAGTTTAATCCTTCTGGATCCTGCTTTGATGAGTTTTAGTTGGGTCTGGAACAGTGTTCAGTCTAGGGCAGTATATTATACCCCATTACTGAGAAGTCTACTGAATGCCCTGTGAATTTTAAATTTCTCCAGTCTGGCTGATGTTTCTGGCTGTGTGAGTGCTGGGCACTGTTCTCCACATAGGTAGTTTTTTCACATACAGTAATGGATAAATATTCTGCTAAATACTCAAAAGGGAAGCTCTAAGCTTCTCTCTCTGGATAAGTCTCTCCTTCCTGGCACTCTAACAAATTTTATCTGATTTCATTTTTTACTTTTATTTACTCAACTTGGGAAAACACTTTTCAAGCCACAATGAAAAGAATAATCAATCAAATGAAACTGCCGCAAAACTGACCTGGATGTTAGAATCAGCAGAGAAGGACGTTAAAATAATTATATTACATAACTTCAAAAAGTTAAGCAGAGACACGGAAGATGCAAAAGCAAACACCAAGCTTAAAGTATCTAACAACCAAACCAAACACCAAATCACAATTCTAGCATTGTGTCTGAGATGAAAACGAGATTGCATGGCATTAGTAGCAGATTAACACTGCAGAAGGAAAGAATAATGAACAGGCTAGCAATAGAAACTATGCAAAATGAAACTGAGGAAAAAAGAATTTTTAAAAAGTGAAAAGATCAGTGAGCAGTCAGACAACTTTAAGCCTAATATACACGTTATCTGACTCTACAAGGTGGAAGGACAGAAAAAACTATTTGAAAATATGATAGCTGAGAACTTTCCAAACTTAAAAAACACTGTAAATCCAAAGATTCAAGAAGCTCAATAAACTCTAAATATGAAATGTGAAAAAGTAAAAAAAGTCTAGGTATATCATAATCAGATTGCTCAAACCATTCATAAAGAAAATAAACTTAAAATCAGTCACAGTAAAAAGAAATGTGACTTGTAAATGAACAAGGTAAGTAAACAAGCAGATTTCACACACTGGAAACAATGCAAATAAGAAAACTTTGGAACAAATTCTTTAAAATACAGGCCCATCTCATTTTATTGCACTATGCTTTCTTTACTGTACTTTCTAGATATCGCAGTTTGTTTGTTTTACAAATTGAAGATTTGTGGCAACCCTGAATTGAGCAAGTCTATCAGTGCCATTTTTCAAATGTTATTTGCTCACTTCATGTCTTGGTGTCTATTTCCAGCAAAAACTAACACACTCACAAACACTATCCAGGATATACAAAACGAAAATAAGGTACACTGTTCCTCTTCAGATAGAAGGTTAACAAATTTTAGGGACTAGGTTTCAACTGTTAGGCTTTCAAGTTCACTAATCTTTTCTTCTGAAATGGCTAATCAGCCATTAATCCAATCTAGTGTACTTTCATCTCACACATTTCATCTCACACATTTCTCAATTTAGGTCATTTTTATATACCCTAAATATTATCACAGTAAAACTGATATTTCAGTCCCTCTCTCCATGGAGATTTACTTAAGCTCCTGTTGTTAATAAGGTATTCAAAATATTCTGTATTTTTTTATATTTTAGCTGGTTAAGCTGCACAGAACCACAGAATATAGTAATATCTCAGAGGTTTCAGACAGTAAGACAGAACTCTATAGCTAAAGCATATAGTTTAGCAAAACGTACCCTGAGTTGTGAAATTGCTGCTTTTCCTTCTTCACTTTCTTCATCAAATTCATCATCACTCCACTCCCAGCCACCATCTTCTGTCTTATGAAGGCGGCCACTGGAGCCCGGAACTCTCCGAACCTGCTCATTAGGAAGAGAGACACGGTCGTGGTAGTGTTTGACACTTATGGTATAAAAAAGTCAATCATATTTCTCTCTCCTTCTAGTACTTCAACACGGTAAGTAGATGATAATTTTCCCCATAAATAAGTTTTCCCATATAAAGTCACATCCACCATCCTTCACTTGCTTTCTGTTCCTAATCTCCAGTATTTGTCTTTCCTCACAGCCACTGACTTTCCCTGTACTTTGACAGTCTGAGCCTGCACACCATCCAAATCCCTCTTATGTGAAGTCAGATGAAATCTGAGTAATGGCTTTGTATCTTCAGACATCAAGAAAAAAATGGGGGCAGTTTAAGCCCCAAATAAATAAGTTCAAAATAAAGAAGACTATGGGTTTTTTTTTTTTTTTTCAATTTTAACTTTTAAAATCACAATTATACCTGCCGGTTCAAGAGCACTACAGCTGTGCAAATGTTAAGAAAAAGAGCAGTCCCCTAACTTTCATCTTTCCCACAGGCAACCACTTTCAATTCATTTTAGCTTATTCTTTTAGAATGTATATATATTCATCTCTCTGAATAATCTGTTCTTAGTATTATCCCTTGATTTTCTGGTTTTAGAAATTATCTATTGACTTCTTGCTACAGAAGATGAAAATTTAACCCTATTATTAATTCCCTACTTTTTTCAAGATACACTGTGATTTGGGGTAAATCAACTGTTTATATAACATGACTATATAAACTATACAGTTGAACCATATATATTACGATTACTTTTCTTTCCTGCAGAACTTTTTTGTTTCCCCTGGAGTTAATATTTGCTTTCTTTCTTTAAAAAAAAATTACTTATTTTTGGATGTGCTGGGTCTTTGTTGCTGCATGTGGCCTTTCTCAAACTGCAGCGAGGAGGGGGGATATTCTCTAGTTGCACCGTGTGGACTTCTGATTCGGAGCACAGGCTTTAAAGTGTGGGCTGAATAGTTGCAGCACATGAGCTTAGCTGCCCCATGGCATGTGGAATCTTCCTGGACCAGGGATCAAACCCGTGTCCCCTGCACTGGTAGGTGGATTCTTAAACCACTGGACCACTAGGATAGTCCTGCTTATTTCTTACTCTTCATTAGTTCAGTTCAGTCCTCATGCGTGTCTGACTCTTTGCGACCCCATGAATCGCAGCACGCCAGGCCTCTCTGTCCATCACCAACTCCCGGAGTCTAACCAAACCCATGTCCATCGAGTTGGTGATGTCATCCAACCATCTCATCCTCTGTCGTCCCCTTCTCCTCCTGCCCTCAATCCTTCCCAGCATTAGGGTCTTTTCCAATGAGTCAACTCTTCGCATGAGGTGGCCAAAGTATTGGAGTTTCAGCTTCAACATCAGTCCTTCCAATGAACACCCAGGACTGATCTCCCCTAGGATGGACTGGTTGGATCTCCTTGCAGTCCAAGGGACTCTCAAGAGTCTTCTCCAACACCACAGCTCAAAAGCATCAATTTTTCGGCACTCAGCTTTCTTCACCGTCCAACTCTCACATCCATAAGTGACCACTGGAAAAACCATAGCCTTGAGTAGATGGACCTTTGTTGGCAAAGTAATGTCTCTGCTTTTAAATATGCTATCTAGGTTGGTCATAACTTTCCTTCCAAGGAGTAAGCGTCTTTTAATTTGATGGCTGCAATCACCATCTGCAGTGATTATGGAGCCCAAAAAAATAAAGTCAGCCACTGTTTCCACTGTTTCCCCATCTATTTCCCATGAAGTGATGGGACCAGATGCCATGATCTTATCCCCAAATTCTCTGTTATGTAAACCTCCTCTCACCATATTCATATACATTAGGTATTCATCAGCGTGATCTTCTTGAGGAAGCCTCTCACCAGAGCCCCGCGATCTGTTCCATCAGACAGACACCAGGTTTGGTACCTCAGATCTCACTCTATCAACCAGAGGACTATGCTTCCTCAACCACATGACTTCCCTATTCTTACTTTAAGCACTTACTCTACTATTAGCATGGTGTATTTACTAAAGCTGTGCATTTCTGAACATAATTTGATTCCATTCCCACACTCCACTTAATAGTTTGCCTGGTAAAAAAAAGAAAACAATTCTGGGTTAGAAAACATTTTTTTTTCCTAATGTTCAATGTAAAGCTCCATTGTGATGTGGCTTCCAGAGATGCTACTGAGGTCCTTAGGACTGTTGATTCTATCTGTAACCTTTCCCCGTTCTCTGGAAGGCTACAGGATCTTTTCACCTCCAGTATTCTGAGCCGATGCAATGAACATGAACTTGGGCAAACTTCAGGAGATGTTGAGGGACAGGGAGGCCTGGTGTGCTGCAGTCCATGGGGTAGTAAAGAGTTGGGCATGACTGTGCGACTGAACAACAGCAACAACATTCTGAGCTACCATGGTAATGTGCTTTAGTGTTGATCTATTTCCAATAATTGCGCTGGGTACTTGAGCTCTTTCAAACTGGAAATTTTCAAACTGAAAATGAAATTTTTCTTGAATAATTTTTCAGTGATATCTTTTCTTCTGTTTTTCTCAGTTTTCCTTTTCTGGAACTCCTTTTACTTAAACGTTGAACCTTCTCAAATAATCCTCTAATGTTCTCATCTTTTCTGTCTCTTGGCTTTTTGGCTCTATTTTCTGGAAAATTTCCTCAACTTTACCCTAAAATCTTTGCAATGAATTTTTTCATTGTTTCTATAACGTTTTCAATTCCCAAGAGCTTTTTGTTGGTGGTAGTGCCATTCTCTAAATGCTTCTTTTCTTAAATGAACAGCTAAGACATAATTCATATAACAATGATCCATTTAAGGTATTACAATCCAATGATTTTTACTATGTTCAGAGTTGAAAAACCATCTCTACAATCAAACTTCAATCATTTTCATCACTCCCTCCACTTCCCACAAAACATCCCATACCCATTAGCAGTCCCACCCACTCCCTTACCATCTGCTCAAGTCCCAGGCAATCAATCATCTACTTTCTGTCTCTATATGTTTGCTTGTTCTGGATATTTCACATAAGTAGAATCATGGAATATGTCTTTCAGTCAGCATAATGTTTTAAAGGTACATCCATGTTATGGCATGTATAAGTACTTCATTCCTTATTATTGCTGAGTAATATTCCATTGTACAGGTTCATGACATTTTATATATCCATTTATCAGTAGATGGACATTCAGTTTGTTTCCACATTTTAGCTATGAATAATACTTCCATGAACATTCATGTACATATTTTTACATGTACCAGTTTTCAATTCTCTTGGGTATGGGTAGGAGTAGACTTGCTGGGTCATATAGCAACTTTGTTCAGTCTTTTGAGAAACTCCCACAAAAGTGACCACACCATCTTCCATTTCCATCAGTAATGTGTGAAGATTCCAATTTCTCCACATCTTTATCAATACTTGTTATTGTCTGTCTTTTTTGTTATAGTTATTCATGTGGGTGTGAAGTGGTGTCTTCATTGTTTCTCTATGGTGGAAAGAAACTTCCCACCTTCCCAACTCACTTTGGTAGTTGCAAATAGTGATTTAACACAATTTAGAATTAGTTAATTATGTACCATACTTTTTCATTCCAGTTGAAAGCAGAGTACTACTGAGGCATAGACTATTGCTAAAAGAATATATCAAAGCATGCTAAAGAAAAGACTGAAAGAAAATGAGTAATATTTATACTGTTACATAGCATTAGTCAAATGCACTTTCAAAACGCAAAAGTAAAACTTCTAATTTCTCAGAAAAACTGAGTTAAATCCACATTTACCTTTTTAGCTCTTTCAGAAATGGTTGGTGCTCTCTGCAATATTTTTTCTTGAAGAAATTCTTTATTCTGGAGAGGAAAAATAGGTTTTCTTTTCATAAGAAGTTTTTACTGAACAAAAAAATTGACACAAATATTCACCACAATTATTGTGATATAGTAGCTTTTTATAAAGTTTGAGAAAAGCTTCTATTCTTTCACTCTGAAGATCCTTTAGTATAATACTACCATGACTTTATAAATTGAGACAAAGCTTTAATGTATTGTATGAACTACCATCTATGACAAGTTTGCTATAACATACATCCTTTGGGATTGTGGTCCCACATTTCACAACTATAATAACATCCTATTTATCCCATATCTTTGAGAAATGAGATATTTACTAATTCAGTCGTAAACCCTGAAATGAGAGTTCAGTATATTTCACAGAATTTTCCACAGATTTTATTTACAGTGGTAGTATTAATTTTTCCTGTTTTAAGTTTTACCTGGCACTTAATTTATATGAAAAATATATTTATCTTAAATATGAAAGACTGTCTAAATAATGGCACAGCAATTATCTGACCTACCATCATTCTTCCAGAAATAATCATCTGAAGGTAATGCAACCTCTGAACAGTGAACCTAATGTAGGTGTTTGAGGAGGATCATCTGAATACATGAAACCAAGTTAGAATGTCCTACCTTGGCTTTTTGGAAAAACTTGTGCCTTAACAGTTCTGCTGCTGTTGGTCTAAAACCAGAAAAGAAAGTTTTTACAGTTAATTGAAGTGGAATGTGGGTTTTCATCTTCAAAAATGAAAACATGATTCCTTGAGCATCAAGGTAAAAACTCAGTGTACGCCACTGTCCTTAACCTGCTAAAAACCAGAAAGGAAAAGCTCAGTACAAGGCATTGAACAGAATTTAAAAACTCAAATAGAAATTTTCTGATAACAATTATTATAGATTCTTGCAAAAATTCATTAGTCAAATGTTTCTTTTAGAAGCATGATTTCTTAATGGCTTTCAGTATATTTGCTATTTAATATTATTTCCCACGAAGTTGGCTTTATCTACTTTAATGAAGCAAAAAATACATATTTAAACTCACAAATCAAGAACTGTGCTTCTTGACACATAGTCACCTGTAAGACTTCAACTTGGGTAATTACATATTCTTAAAAAATAATTTCACAATTTCCTTTAAAAAACTGAAGAAGAGTAATATACAGTTTCCAAATTTAATCTTAGTTTTTAACTTAGTTTTTATCTTAACTGTGCAGTCTTACTTCATTTGAGTAAAGGCATTGTTGTCAACTTCACAAACTAGTATGAGAATAAAGAATAAACAATGCTACACTTAAGAAATTGGACCTGACTGATGCCACATACCTACCATGTAACACTGAATAAGTCACTTCTCTAAGGTTCAGTATTACCTGGCTAAATCCCTAAAAGCAGTGGTTCTTAAACACTGCTGTGCATTATAATATCTGGGAGTTAAAAAAAAAAAATCCTTTCGACAGATGAGGGTCATAATCTAGCTATGTAAGAACAAGAGAGCAGGTAGCGTGGGTTTCGTATTGCCCTCCTGGAATAGAGTTGGCATACCAGATGGGAACTGTTACACAAGAGAGAAATAAACTATCTTATAAATAAAAAAAATCCCAGGCTGTTCCCTGTAACAGTTACAGCAGAATCTGTGGGGGCAAACCTGGGTACAGTTTTTAAAACTCCCCAGGTGATACCAAAATGCACTCAAGCTTGAGAACCAGAGCCTCAGAGGATTCTCATAGAAATCAAGAGAGAATAAATGTGGAAGTGCTATGTAAACTCAAAGTAAACGTTACCATTCCTACTTTTTCATTCAGTCACAATTTCAGTACATTCAACAGTTTGTACAACACTGTTTCTTATGATTTGTTCCTTTCTTACGGGCTCCTTTCCTTCTTTCTAAACTACAGTTCAGAGGAGTTCTTTAAGTGATAAAACATGACTGGAAAATTCATTTTTTGACTGAAAATTATTTCATGCTTACTGGTGAATGATAGTTTGACTAGATTTAGAGAATTAAAGAATTCTGGGCTAACAGTTATTTTCTCTCAGCATTGTTCCACTATAGTGTCTGGCCTTAACTGTTGTTATCGGGGAAGTGGTTTGTCCATCTGCCTGCTATTCCTCAGTTAGGTAATCTGTTCTCTCAGGCCACATTTAAGACCTTCTCTTTGTATTTGTGTCCAGTAGTTTCATGACAATGTATACAGGAAAAAGAGGGATACTGCTTGGAATCTAGGAAAATAATTTCTTAGCCTGAAAATACAGATATTTCATCAATTCAGAAAATTCTTGGCCATTATTTCTTTGAATGTTGCTTCCAGTTCACAGTATGGTGTTTCACTGTGTGTTTTATAATTCTCGACTGTGATCTCTTCTGTGCAAGAATTGCAGGGACCTGGGTTTTAGAAGTAGTCTAACAGTGCAGTTTCTGATTGCTTCTGCTAGAAACAAAAATGGCTTAGTAATAACTGTTTTACTCTCTAATCCTGTGGGTTCCTAGATAATACAGGTATAAATTCAGACGGTAAACCTGCAGAGTGTCCAAGTCAGAGGGCTTGATTATTCAGGAAAGATTTCTATTGTGTTTCTGTGATAACAGATTTGTTGTTGTTGTTGCTCTTTATTTATCCTTTCACTCAGGATGCAGACTTATGAATGTTCTAGCTTTAAGCAGAAATCTTAGTTCAAAATCCCCATATGGGTGGGCCCTATATCTCATTTTCAGTCCCCACTCGGAAGTTAAAAATCCAAACCAGTAGGTTATTAGAATGAATAGTGTCGTACTGAAGGCAGCCACAGGATTAGTTTATTATATAGTTCTTGGATTTATGGCTTCCTTATTAATTCTGGCATCTGAAGACCTCCCTTTATTACAAGCTCATCTCTATACTTGTTATTTTAAGTTAGATAGATTTATCCAGAATTTGTAGGTGTTTGTATCAGAATTCTGTTATTTCAGTCAACTAATTTGGCAGAAGCAAAAGTGTTCCCTATGTTTTAATTCCAGTGTATTAAGAAAGAGGAAAAAAGTTCCAAAACCACAGGTTTGAACTTTGCTGCCTACTTTTCTTACCATTTCCAACAGTAAATTTTGAAGCCCATTAAATATATTAAAGACATGCTCAAGGCAGTCAATTCAAACCTTTTAGTTTTGTTGAGCTTTAGAAAAATCAAAATTAAAAATCTTTTAGTGCTACGAGAGTGAGTGGTCTATATACCACGTGAAACAGAAAAATATGATAGAGTGAGAACAGGGCCCAAGGTTAGAAATCAGGAGTTTTGACTGACTTCAAAGATAAAAGATTATATGCAATAATCTTTAACTTCTATGCTTCTGTTTAATTCATAGATACACACATTAGATGATCATGTTTCTTTAATTCACCTGCCATTCAATCTTCTAGTGTTAACAATAAGCTCTTTGATTTTTTGGTCTACTTAACTAAAACACCTTTCCAATAAGGAAGAAAATATGACTATTTGACATTAAATATAGTATTTGCTATTTCTCTTGTTAATAAAATCGTAAAGAGCATTAAGATACTGGTTTACTTATAACTCTTAAATGCAAATTAAAAATAAGCCTTCCCACTAACTTGGCAGCTCATTAACAAATAAATTTATAACTTTAAGAAATTAACCAAGAAATAGCTTAACTATTTAGGGTGCACTGTATACTAAAAAGAAGGGAGAAAGTATATAACTTACTCATTTTCAATTTAGTATAATGGTCAGTGTATATTTTTTCTAATGTTTAAGTTTAGTTCTTTTGAATTCTCTGCACACGTATGTATGTATGCGATTCTTAGCCTTCCCCAGTGGTTTATATATTAGATGAAGAGGATAAGTTTTATCTCATATTTTACCTTTTTTCTGGATCTTTTTGAAGGCACAATGAAATCATTTTTCTAAATGATTTTCCGTATTTTTTCAGCATTTCTTTATCTTGAACACCAGTTTCCAAAGAAGGAGGATCATTCTGCAGTGTCAGCATTAAAACCTGTGAGAATTTTCAACACAATGTAAACTTCTAAAGATTCAGTAATCAAATACCGTGGCCACAATTTTTCAATATAGACAACCTCCAAACATCTGAGCAGAATTTATTATCTGAAAGTTCACGTCTAGATCAGTTGTTTGGAAACTAGAGCTATTTAGGTGTTTTCTAGATAAATAATATCCTATAGGCAGTTGGCTTCCCAGGCAATGTGCCTGCAAAGGCTCAACTGTATCAGCACTGTATTGTATGTCCTATAGTTGAAATCTTTCCTTCATGTCTTCTGTCCGTTTCTTACACCAGCAAACTTAAAAAAAAAAAAAAACAAAAAACCATAGCAAAATTAAAGTGTGTGACCTTGCTAACTTTACCTATTCATAGCTCTGTTTCAACTTAACCCTTGTAACCTGGCCTTCTCTTTCCAGAACTCCTCAAAAACTTCGATCACAGAAATCACCGATGATGTCCTAGTTAACAAAGCTATAACCTTTTTAGTTTGCTTTCTTCCTACCTTCCCTGCAGCAATTGTCCATCCTGAATCTCTTCCTTCTTTGACTTACATGGCAACACACCATCTTGATGCACAGAGACATAAGTAACAAAGGTCCTATTAATATGATGCAGTTTGGGGTGATTTTCTATACTGTTTGACTTTTCAATAAAAGCATAACCCATTTTTCTAAGCACAAAGTCGAAACCAAAATTAAAAGCACAAAGTCGAAACCAAAATTATATATATTCATAATAATTGTTATTCAGATTTAATTTATATTTACTTAAAGGGGATTACTAAGGTTGCAAGTATTTCTCATTTTGAGCAAATAGGTTAATATGGGTATGTCTGGCTACAACTTCAGGAGTCACTGCCTACGATAATATAAAATAAACCTCATCTTTCTCCCTGACCTCCTTTCAAAAATAAGCCATTTCTTGGGCCTCAAAATAGCCTCCCACCTTATAAAGAGTTCAGTTCAGTTCAGTCATTCAGTCGTGTCCAACTCTTTGTGATCCCATGAACCGCAACACGCCAGGCCTCCCTGTCCATCACCAACTCCTGGAGTCCACCCAAACCCATGTCCATTGAGTCGGTGATGCCATCCAACCATCTCATCCTCTGTCGTCCCCTTCTCCTCCTGCCCTCAATCTTTCCCAGCATCAGGGTCTTTTCAAACGAGTCAGCTCTTCACATCAGGTGGCCAAAGTATTAAGAGTTTCAGCTTCAACATCAGTCCTTCCAGTGAACACCAAGGACTGATCTCCTTTAGGATGGACTGGTTGGATCTCGTTGCAGTCCAAGGGACTCTCAAGAGTCTTCTCCAACACCACAGTTCAAAAGCATCAATTCTTCTGTGCTCAGCCTTCTTTACAGTCCAACTCTCACATCCATACATGACCACTGGAAAAACCATAGCCTTGACTAGATGGACTTTTGTTGGCAAAGTGATGTCTCTGCTTTTTAACATGCTGTCTAGGTTGGTCATAACTTTCCTTCCAAGGAGTAAGTGTCTTTTAATTTGATGGCTGCAATCACCATCTGCAATGATTTTGGAGCCCAGAAAAATAAAGTCAGCCACTGTTTCCCCATCTATTTGCCATGAAGTGATGGGACTGGATGCCATGATCTCAGTTTTCTGAATGTTGAGCTTTAAGCCAACTTTTTCACTCTCCTCTTTCACTTTCATCAAGAGGCCGTTTAGTTCTTCTTCACTTTCTGCCATAAGGGTGGTGTCATGTGCATATCTGAGGTTCTTGATATTTCTCCCGGCAATCTTGATTCCAGCTTGTGCTTCCTCCAGCCCAGTGTTTCTCATGATGTACTCTGCACATAAGTTAAATAAGCAGGGTAACAATATACAGCCTTGATGTACTCCTTTCCCTATTTGGAACCAGTCTGCTGTTCCATGTCCAGTTTTAACTGTTGCTTCCTCACCTGCATACAGGTTTCTCAAGAGGTAGGTCAGGTGGTCTGGTATTCCCATCTCTTTCAGAATTTTCCACAGCTTATTGTGATCCACACAGTCAAAGGCTTTGGCATAGTCAATAAAGCAGAAATAGATGTTCTTCTGGAACTCTCTTGCTTTTTTGATGATCCACCGGATGTTGGCAATTTGATCTCTGGTTCCTCTGCCTTTCCTAAAACCAGCTTGAACATCTGGAAGTTCACGGTTCATGTATTGCTGAAGCCTGGCTTGGAGAATTTTGAGCATTACTTTACTAGCGTGTGAGATGAGTGCAATTGTGCAGTAGTTTGAGCATTCTTTGGCATTGCCTTTCTTTGGGATTGGAATGAAAACTGACCTTTTCCAGTCTTATGGCCACTTCTGAGTTTTCCAAATTTGCTGACAGCACTTTCACAGCATCATCTTTCAGGATTTGAAAAGCTCAACTGGAATTTCATCACCTCCACTAGCTTTGTTTGTAGTGATGCTTCCTTTTCAAAACCTTGTGAATATTCATTTACACCTAGCAGTCTTGACCTTTAGGAAAAAACCAAGCCCTTAAAGTATCACTAACCTTTCACCCATCAAACACATAGGTTAAAAAATATATACACATGTTTTGAATATGGACATACAGAAAGGTTTTTCATACTATCCTTACTGATTTTGTCTCTCTCTACATTTTTAGTGCCTTAAAGGGGACAGAGTAACATTTTAAAGGTTCTAAAGTGCTCCAAGAACATAGATACATGAATATCACTATGACAAAAATTCACAATGGAACTCACCATTTTAAACAATCATAAGGCATTTTGTAAAGTGGGCAAGCAAAACTATAAACAACGGCTAGAGCTACAAATAGACAAACAGAATTCATGTCACACAGATGAAAATGGTTGCCAACAGTATTGGCAGGACCATCTTGAAACACAAAAAACACTTTTATTACTAATGTTGGGGACATTAGGGTTAACAACTACATTTCGGGTAACTACTCCATTAGGATGGGGGCTTCCCAGTGGCACTAGTGGTAAAGAACCTGCCTGCCAATGCAGGAGACACAAGAGACACAGGTTTGATCCCTGGGTCAGAAAGATCCCCTGGAGTAGGAAATGGCAACCCACTCCAGTATTCTTGCCTGGATAATCCAACAGACAGAGGAGCCTGGTGTGCTACAGTCCATAGGGTCACAAAGAGTCAGACATGACTGAGCAACTGAGCACACACACACACTTCTTCAGGATGTAACAGGCCTTTAAATAAAAGATGCTTAATGTCTTACCACAAAGCAAACTTCTATTCAATAACAAAGAAAATAATACATGTGTATGGCACATAAACAATTTGCATGGATCTAACATATAAAAAGCACTTAAAATCAGTGGCTGACACAGATGAGTGCTCAATGAATGTTAGCAATAATTACTATTAACATGGAACCCTTCCAACAACCTTAAGAGGTAGAAATGATCATCATCCCCACTGAGGCTGCTCTACCCAGGTGACTGTGGGGAACACACACCAAAACGAGACAGATGAGATCCTAACATCAAACTAATTACACAGTCAGGAGATGGTGGTCATCAAATAAGAAGGTCAGCTACAATGTAAAGCTACCCAGTGTTACACACCAAATATCTAAAAGAGATTCTAACTGCTAAAGAAGTTAGAGGGAATGCAGGGCAGAATACGATGGATAAGAATGTCAAATGATCCCACAAACACAAGAGCTCCAGCTATGTGTGTCACTGACACGCAAGTGGAGGACAAAATGCTAATATGAATGACTATTTTTATAGACTCTTACATTCATACAGTGCTTTTTAATATAAAAATACTTGTTCATATACTAATAAATCTACATAATTCTTAAAAAAAAACGTCATATGACGTAAGCCTCTGAAAGAGAACTGAGACATGAGCTGGGATAGTATTGTGATTATAAGCCTTACCTTCATTGGCGGATACTTATGATAAGGAGCTGCCCCTGTGGCCAGTTCAATGGCTGTGATCCCAAAACTCCAGATGTCAGCTTTGAAATCATAACCACGAACCTGTACAGAACAGAGAGATGTACAAGATTACTTTTACCACCCAGGAGCACTTTCAAGATAGCTTCTAATATGTATCAAGAACCACAGACTTTAAGCCAATAAAATATAATCTAAAGTAGGCAAAAGCTAAATTTACTCAGTAAGAGGAAAAAAGAAAAAACTGAATTAATGTCCAGCATCAATGGAGAAATGGTTAAGTATTGTATATTCATTTAGAGAAACATTATACATTCAACTAAAAGCAATATTAATGAATCCTATATGAAAATATGGAAAACCACTTTATGATATGAGAAAGCATTTATGAAGAAAAAAGATTACAAAATTCTTTAAAAGTTTTGATACTATTACAAACAGGTATACAATCCATTAAAGAAAAAACAAGAAAGACCTAGAACAAAAATAAAAGTTTGGCAGTCTTTTGTTTTCCAAATTTCCTATGTTACAATATTATCTTATCACCTTAATTTTTGGAGTGAAAAAAATTACAAGGGTAAGAATATTTTTAAAGTTGCTATTGTGAATATGTTGCCAAATTTCTATTCTTTATACTGTCACCAGCATGTTATTAAAATTAAATATTTTAATTTTCTATCCTAAGCAATATAGGAGGAGAAATAGGATTTGGGAGTGTGTGGTTTGAAACCTAAAATTAAAGCTCTATATTACCTACTGCCTCAACATGGGATAAATAGAAGGACCTGTAACGACCTAACTGAAAGTTCCCTACCCCACTGTCCTCCCAAGGAGAATGTGCCCGAGGCCCCAAGCCCTGCTTATCAAACGATCAGGTGCAGTTCCTGTTTATTCCTGAGTAGTAGGTTTCTGCTCCCTGCCAGCCCTCAGAGAACAAGCCAATCACACCTTGACGAGGAAACCAAAGGGCACATCACTTTCTTGATACTACAAAGCCTGTCTCCTGTAGTGACTGTTCATTCCCTTCCTAAGTGCAAACCCATTAGGCATGCAGCATCCTCTGCCTCCAGATATGTGTACAAGCAAATAATAAATTGCGGCCAAGCTCAACAGGCCCAGTGTCAGGTACCTGCATGTTCAGCCATCTCCATAACCCTAGTGTGGGAAGTCTTGACCCACACTAGGGTCAATACAGGCATTGTAACAGAGTGAAAAGTAGATCCAATTCTACACACGGAGTTTGACATGAGACATTTATGTAAAACATCTACAGGAAGTTGGAATACCTACCCAGTAGCTTAAAAAACAAGACTAGACTGGATATAATTTATAAATAATGAACAATGAACAGGTGGGAAGTAGACAGAAACAGCAAGTATGTGTAGTCAGAGAAGAGTCAGAGATGAGGTGTTGGGAAGCAGCGTTGCTTAGCACTAGAAGGAAAGCCAGAGAGAAGTCAGAGGAATGGCCTAAGAAGTAGGAGAATGAGAAAGCTAAAGATGCGAGTAAAGGCACGCCTGTCAGAGTGGCTGCTATCCAAAAGTCTACAAGCAATAAACGCTGGAGAGGGTGTGGAGAAAAGGGAACCCTCTTACACTGTTGGTGGGAATGCAAACTAGCATAGCCACTATGGAGAACAGTGTGGAGATTCCTCAAAAAAATGGGAATAGAACTGCCACACAACCCAGCAATCCCACTGCTGGGCATACACACTGAGGAAACCAGAACTGAAAGAGACGCATGTACCCCAATGTTCATCGTGGCACTGTTTACAATAGCCAGGACATGGAAGCAGCCTAGATGCTCATCAGCAGATGAATGGATAAGGAAGCTGTGGTACATATACACAATGGAATATTACTCAACCATTAAAAAGAATACATCTGAATCAGTTCTAATGAGGTGGATGAAACTGGAGCCCATTACACAGAGCAAAGTAAGTCAGAAAGAAAAACACCAATACAGTATACTAACGCATATATATGGAATTTAGAAAGATGGTAACAATGACCCTATATGCAAGACAGCAAAAGAGACACAGATGTAAAGAACAGTCTTTTGGACTCTGTGGGAGAAGGCCAGGGTGGGATGATATGAGAGATTAGCATTGAAACATATATATTATCATATGTGAAATAGATGGCCAGCCCAGGTTTGATGCATGAGACAGGGTGCTCAGGGCTGGTGCATTGGGATGACCCTGAGGGATGGGATGGGGAGGGAGGTGGGAGGGGGGTTCAGGATGGGGAACACATGTACACCCGTGGCTGATTCATGTCAATGTATGGCAAAAACCACTACAATATTGTTAAGTAATTAGCCTCCAATTAAAATAAATAAATAAATTAATTTAAAAAAAAAAAAAAAGATGTGAGTAAAGGGGAAAAGGTCAACAGTTTCAAATGCCAAAAAGAGAATACAACAAGGAGCAAAATATGAGCACTGGATTCTAGAATTAGCAGTTTGCTTCCATAAGGTGATGGGATGAGTGATATAAACTGCAGTCTGTTTGACACAACCAGGAAATAGGGATGTGGGGAAAACTAGTCTTTCAAGAGCCATGTGTAAAAAGATCAGGTCACTTAACTTGTACTAAGGATATTACCATTAAAGCAATCTTAATTATACTATTCCTTAGGTTGCCTTTGTATAAATCTTGAGATTAATATGTCCTTTGCTAAGTTCTAGAGTTTGGGGTTTGTTTTATTTTTAAGCATGATGCCAAGTCTTAAACAAGGAATAGAGGCATGTTTCCCAAAGCTAACTTAGCAGACCATTCAAAAGTGAACACTACTCAGTTTTTTAAATTTTGTAAAAAAAACTCAAATCACTGTAAAAAGACAAAAGACCCAGTACCTGTTCCATAACTTCAGGTGCCATCCAGCAAGGGGTTCCAACAAAGGTTTTTCTCACTTTATTTCGAGTAATGTCACCACCAGTTGCTAAAAAAGCACTAACTCCAAAGTCTAAAACAGAATATAACAGAAAGGGATTAAAAGTACAGTAGCTAACATAAATACATACGAAAATAATATACAGTAGTTATGGTCCTACATAGATAGTATGACCTTTTCTCATCTTTCTGCTGAACTTGACTAAATTGACACATAGCTTCATGGGTTCCTCATTCTATTCTCTCCACCTCCACACATCATCTCCTCAGATTCTCCTCCTTGCTCCAATCCATTCTTTTCATCTTCCCAAACTGAAACTCTATATCCATGAAACAATAACCCTCATTGCCCTTTCTCCTCAGCCCCTGGCAACAACCATTCTACTTTCTGTCTCTATAATTCTGACTCCTCTAAGCATTTCATATTAAGTGGAACCATACAGTATTTATCTTTTTATAACAGAGTTATTTCACTTAGCACAAGATCTTCAAGGTTCATTTATGTTGTAGCATGTGTCAGAATTTCCTTCTTTTGGAGGCTGAATGCTATTTTATTGTATGTACATACCACATTTTGTGTATACATTCATCCACTGATAGACAATTAAGTTGCTTCCATATTTTAGTCATTGTAAGTAATGCTGCTATGAAAACGGGTTTACAGATAGCTGTTTCAATTCCTGCTTTAGGTTCTTTGGGGTTATATATTCAGAAGTGGAATTGCTGGATCATACAGAATTTTTATTTTTAATTGATTTAAGGAACTGCCATACTGTTTTCCACAAGAACTCTACCATTTTATGTTCCTACCAACAGTGAACAAGGATTTTGATTTCTCCACATCCTTGCTATTTTGTATTTTTTTGATAATAGCCACCCTAATCGGTGTGTTATTATCTCCTTCTAGTTTTGACTTGTATTATTTCCCTGATGATGAGTGATACTGAGCATCTTTTCATGTTCTTTCTGAACATTTGCATATCTTCTTCGGAGAAATGTCTATTCAAATCCATTGTAAAATTGATTTTGTTGTTGCTGTTGAATTTGGGTTCTCTGTATAGCCTGGATATTGTTAAGTCTCTTGTCAAATACATGATTTGCTAATATTTTCTCCCATTCTGTGGGTTGCCTTCTTCCTCTGTGGATAGTGTCTTTAAGTGCACAAATTTTTAAAATTTTCATGAAATCCAATCTATTTTTTTTGTCTTGTTGCCTGTGCCTTTGGTGTCATATCTAAGAAATCACTACCAAATCCAATGTCATGAAACATGTGCTCTGTTTTCTTCTGAAAGTTTTACTGTTTTACATCTTTATATTAGAGTCCATTTTCAGTTAATTTTTGAATATTGTGTTAGATAAGGGTCCAAATTCATTCTTTTGAATTGGGATATTTAGTTTTCCCAGAACCATTTGTTGAAAAGACTCCTTTCCCCACTGAATGTCCTTGACACCCCTGTCAAAAATTATTTGGTCATATTGTACAAGGGTTTATTTTGGGGCTTTCTATTCTATTCCACTGGTCTTTACGCCAATTTTTATACCAACAACATACTGTTTCTATTACTATTGCTTTGCAATAAGTTTTGAAATCAGGAAGTGTGAATCCTACTTCGTTCATTTTTTAAAAGACTGTTTTGGCTACTTGAGGTTCCTTAAGCTTCCATATACATTTTAGGATTTTTTTCCTATTTCTGCCAAAAAAAAGTTATTGGGGTTTTGACAGGCATTGCACTGAATCTATAGATTATTTTGGGTAGTACTAACTTTTTTAAACAATGATAAGTCTTCCAATCCATGAACAGGGGGGATCTGTTTCCATTTATTTTTTAATTCTTTAATTTATTTCAGCAATGTTTTATAGTTTTCATTGTAAAAGTATTTCACCTCCTTGGTTATATTAACTTCTAGGTATTTTAATTATTTTTTATGCTACTTGTATACAGAACTGTTTGTAATATTTTTCTCAGATTGTTCACTGTTAGTGTAGAATATGCAACTGATTTTTAAGTGCTGACTTTTTATCCTACTCTGCAAAGGTCATTTATTAGTTCAAGTAGTTTTTTTTTTTTTAATGTAATGTTATGCTTAGGGTTTTCTGCATGTAAGATCATAGAATCTGCAGAGATAAATTTACTTCTTTCTTTTCAGTCTGAATGTCTTTTACTATTTTTCTTGCTCAATTGTTCAGTTTAGAACTTCCAGTAGCACTATTGTGAACAGAACTAACACATTCTTTCTGTGTTCCTGAACTCAGAAGAAGAGCTTTCAAGTCTTTCATCACTGGGTATGATATTCATGGTAGGTTGTTCCTATGCAGCTTTTACTATGCTGAGGAAGTTTCCTTCTGTTCCTACTTCATTGCATGTTTCTATTACGAAAGGGTGTTGTGGTGGTGGTTTAAGTCCTGCCTGACTCTTGCAATCCCAGGGACTGTGGCCTGCCAGGCTTCTCTGTCCATAGGATTCTTCAGGCAGGAACACTGGAGCAGGTTACCATTTCCTTCTCCAGGGGATCTTCCCACCCAGGAATCAAACCCAGGTCTCCTGCACTGCAGGCAGATTCTTTACCAACTGACTAAGAGCGAAGCCCATGAAAGGGTGTTAAACTTTCTCAAATATTTGTTCTGCACTGAGGTGATCATGCAGGTTTTCTTTTTCTCTTTGTTCTGGTAATCTCATGTGTAACACTGATTTTCACATGTTGAACCACTCTTGCCTTCCAAAGAAATCCTACTTGGTCATGGTGTATCATTCATTTAATATGCTACTGAATTTGATTTGCTACAAGTATTTTGCTGAAAATATTTACATCAATGTTTATAATAGATACTGGTCCATAGTATTCTTTTCTTGGGTTAGTATCTCTGCCTGACTTTGGGAATAGGGTAATTTTGGACTATATAGTAAAATGAGTTAGAAAGTGTTTCTTCCTTTTCAAATTTTTGGAAAACTTTGAGGAAGGCTGTTATTTGTTCTTCTTTAAATGTCTGACAGAATTTACCAGTTAAACCACTGAGTCCAGGGCTTTTCTCTGTCAGGAAATTTTTGATTATTGATTCAATCTCCTTACAAGCTATATATAGGTTATTTCAGATTTTCTATTCATTCACGATTTCATCTCGTTAGGTTTTATGTCTCAAAAAATTTGCCCATCCAGGTTATCCAATTTGCTGCAGTAGAATTGTTCATAATACATCTTATAATCCTTTTTATTTTGGTAGAATTGGTAGCAATATTAACATTTTTGGATCTGATTTGAGTAATTTGAGTCGTCTTTTTTTTTTTTTCTTAGTCTACCTAGCTAAAGGTATGTCAATTTTGGTGATCTTCTCAAAGAATCAACTTTCGGTTTCATCAATTTCCTCTATTGCTCTTCTATTCTCTATATCCTTTTCTCAACTCTAAATTTTATTATTTCTTTCCTTCTGCTAACTGAGGGTTCAGTTTCTTCTTTTTCTGGTTCCTTAAGCTGTGAAGTTAGGTTGCCGATTTACTAGCTTTCTTTCTTTTTTAATAAAGCATCTAAAGCTACAAATTTGCCCCTTAGCAATGCTTTCACTGCGTCCTATGAGTTCTGGTATGGTTGTGATTTTGTTTTCATTCATCTCTAAGTATTTTCTAGTTTCCTGTGTGATGTCTTCCTTCATCCATTGATTGTCAAAATCTATTTGTCAATCTATTTTTGTTTAGTTTCCACAAATTTGTGAATTTTCAAGTCTTCTGTGGTTGATTTCTAGCTTTACCTCATTGTGATAAGAGAAAATACTTTATATGATTATCACTTAATCTGTGGCCTAAAAAATGGTCTATCCTAGAAAATGCCCCTTGGACACTTCAGAATAATGTGTATGCTGTTCTTATTGGGTCGAGTGCTTTGTATATGCCTGTTAGATCTAGTCAGTCAATGTGTTGCTTAAGTCTTCTATTTCCTTACAATCTGTCTGTTCTACCCATTATTAAGACTGGAGTACTAAAGTCCCCAACTCTTACTATAGAGCTCTCTATAGTTCCTTTTAGTATTACAGAGCTATCTACAGTACCCTTCAATTCTGTTACTTTTTGCTTCATATATTTTGCTGGTATGTTAATATGCACATGAATGTTTATAACTTATCTACTTATTATATCTATTTAATCTTTTATTAATATATAATGTATTTCTTTGTCTCTTACAACCTTTTAAATATGAAGTCTATTTTGTCTGATATTAGAGTAGCCACCCCGTTCTCTTTGGTCACTATTTGCATAGAATATATTTTCCCATCCTTTTGCTTCTAATCTATTTGTATCTTTGGATCTAACATGAGTTGCTTATAGATAGCATATAGTTGGATCATGTTTTTAACCGTTCTTTTAATTGGATAGTTAATTTATTTACATTTAAAGCAATTATTGATAAAGAGGGAATTACTTCTATCATTGTGTTATTTTTTTCATATGATTTAAAGCTTTTTTGGGGCTTCCCAGGAGGTGCTGGTAGTAAAGAACTGCCCTGCTAATGCAGGAGCCATAAGAGACATGGGTTCAATCCCTGAGTAGGGAAGATCCCCTGGAGGAGGGCATGGCAACCCACTCCAGTATTGTTTTTTTTATTTAATGTATTTGTTTATTTGTCTTTATTGGGTCTTAGTTGCTCCTGGGCTCCTCTAGTTGCTGTACATGGGATGGAGGCATATGGGATCTTAGTTCCCCAACCAGGTATCGAACCTACATCCTCTGCACTGGAAGGTGGATTCTTAACCCCTGGACCACCAGGGAAGTCCCCACTCCAGTATTCTTGCCTGGAAAATCCCGTGGACAAAGAAGCCTGGTGGGCTACGGTACATAGGGTAACAAAGAGACACGATTAGAAGCAACTTAGTATGCATGTTAAGTTGCTGCATGCAACTTAAAAAAAAAACAAAAAAAAAACTTGTTCCTCCTTTCCTATATTACTTATTTTGCGCTTAACTTTTTGTTGTAAAATGCTTAAAATTTTTCCTCATTTTTAAAATTTATATTCTATACCTATTTTCTTTATGGTTACCATGGGGGTTACACTTACCACACTGAAGTTTTAACACTCTAAGTTGCATTTATACCAGCTTAACTTCAATAACATACGAAAATTTTTTTCTTTACAGCACTATTCTCATCTCTTCAGGTTGTTGTTACCACAGAATTACACACTCATAAACTGTGTGCTCAAAGACATAAACTAATCATTCTTTTAAATACATTAGTCTCTTAAATTATGTAGACAAGAAGATGTGGTGTTACAAACCAATGCTATTGTGATGTCAAGTTTTAGACCAATAACTGTCTTCTGTAACGTGTTAGTCTCCTAAATTATGTAGAAAGCAAAAAGTGCAGTTACAAATCACTGTTGCAATAACAGCAGTTTTCCCACACCCGTGTATTTGCCTTTATCGAGTCTCTATCTCTTCATCCTGCTTGGACTTATTATCTAGGGTCCTCTCATTTTACCTTGCAAAACTCCCTGGAGTATTTCCCGCAGGGCAAGTCTAGTGGAAACATATTCCCTCAACTTTTATTTATCTGTAAATGTCTTAATTTCTCCCTCACTTTTATTTTATTTAATTAGTTTATTTATCTATTTTTCACTTTACAATATTGTATTTGTTCTGCCATACACTGACATGAATCCACCATGGGTGTATATGTTTTCCCCTTCCAGAACGCCCCTCCCACCTCCCTCCCCCTCCCATCCCTCTGGGTCATCCTGGTGCACCAGCCCCGAGTGCCCTGTATCATGCATTGAACCTGGACTGGCGATTCGTTTCACATATGATAATTTACATGCTTCAATGCCATTCTCCCATATCATCCCGCTCTCCCTCACTTTTAAAAGGATCTTTGGTTGACACTTGTTTTCTTTCAGAACTTTGAATACATTGTCCCTCTGCCTTCTGGCCTCCAAAGTTTCTGATGAGAAGTTTGCTGACAACCTTATTTAGGACACCTTGTATTTAGGACACCTTGTCTCTTGCTGTTTTTACAATTCTTTTTCTTTGTCTTTCTTAAGTTTGATTATAATGTGTCTCTGTGAGTCTCTCAGAGTTCACTTTAGCTGGAGATCACTGAGCTTCTCAGACATTTATATTCATGTTTTTCATTAAGTTTGAGATGTTTTCAGCCATGACTTCTTCAATTACTCTCTCTGCCCGTTTCTTCTTCATCGAGGCCTCACATAATGTGGATGCTTGCTGGTCTGCGTAATGATATCCAAACAGACCCGTCAGGCTCTATTCACTTTGTTCAATCATTTTTCTTTCTTTTCCCTGGAGAAGGAAATGGCAACCCCAAAGTCTATTCCTTAGACTTGATAATTTCCATATTCAAGTTCACCAATTATTTTTTCAACCAGATCAAATCTGTATTTAAATCCTTCTAGTAAGTTTTTCATTTCACAATTCAAGTTATTGTACTTTTTAGCTCCAGAATTTCTTTCTTGTTTCTAAGTCTTCTCTCCTTATTGATATTTAGATTTTATTAACAATTGTTGTTTTGAGTTTTTCCGTATCTTTTAACTCTCTCAATATCTTTAAGATGGTTGTTTTAAAGTCTTTGTCTAATATATCTGCCATCAAGCCTTTTTCGGTGATGGTTTCCTTTGAATAGATCATACTTTCCTGGTTCACTGAATGTCTTGTGATGTTTTGTTGTTGTTATTGAAGATGGACATTTGAATCTAATAATGTGCTAACTCTGGAAATCAGGTTCTTTCCCTTCCCTGGAATTTGCTGTTAATTTTTTGTTATTGTTTTGTTTTTTGGGGTTGTTGTAGGCTGTGTCTGTGTCAAGCATTGGCCTGAAATGTAAACTTAAGGCCTTCTCAGATCTTTTCTGCACCTTTCCCTGAGAACAAACACTCACTTTTCAATTTTCCCTGCAAATGTTGATTTTGTTTTGGCTTTGTGGCCACATCACATGGCTTGTGGGATCTTAATTCCCTGATAAGGGATGGAATCTAGTGCCTTGGCAGTGAAAGTGCAGAATCCTAACAATGGGATCTTAATTCCCTGATGAGGGATGGAATCTAGTGCCTTGGCAGTGAAAGAGCAGAATCCTAACAACTGGACCCACAGGAAAGTCCCTGTAGTTATTTTTTATTGTTCTAGTCTTTAAGGTTTGGCTTCAAAAAGGGGAAGAGGGGAGAAATGAAGGAAGGAAAAAAAGGCAATGGCCTGTTCAAGTGCCCTGGAAATCACGTGGAAAGGAGGAGCTGTAACAACAATGGCTGCCTGTCTCTTTGTCTGCATCTTTGTGATCAGCAGCTGCAATTAGTAATCAGAGCAGATGCTAGGATATTTGAAGGACAGGGTCCTTTCTGCCCACCATAGTTCCTACAAGTTGTGTGCAAGTTGCTCCAAAAACATATGCCTAGCTGCCTGCCTTGTGGCTGATGGGTAAGAAATGAGCAGCTCTGAAACCGACCAAAATTAACTGCAATTTACCTTCCAAGTCTTGTCCTAAAAGTTTCAAACAATCAATAGAATGCAGAATTCCAAAATAGTTACACTAGACAGATTCTGCCAATTCAACTGTTGTCTAGGTGGGAAGAAGATTCTTGGTGCTTCTTACTCTACCATTTTCCTAGAATTCTCTTGTTCCTTACCACTTGATTTTGCTTCTCTACCCAATTCAGCATAACTGTGCCTGGTTGTGAACTTATATAAATGGAATCACAAGCTATATATTCTATTTTGACTAGCTTTATTCACCCTATGTTTTTATCATGTATTTAATGCTTCTGTATACAGCTGGAGTTTTATTTGTTTTCATCACTGTATAGTATCAAGTTCAAGTGCATGTGTGCTCAGTTGTGTCCAACTCTTCATGAGCTCATGGACTGTAGCCCGCCAGGCTCTCCTGTCCCTGGGATTTTCCTGGCAAGAATATTGGAGTGGGTTGCCATTTCCTCCTCTAGGGAATCTTCCCAACCCAGGGATCGGATCGAACCCACGTCTCTGGTGTCTCCTGCATTGGCAGGCAGATTCTTTGCTACTGAGCCACCAGAGAAGCCCATTACATAGTGTTCTAAAGTATAAATTAACTACAATTTACTTACACATTCTACTAACAAAAGGCTTGGTAATGTTCCAAACTTTCAATGCTTATTAGCATTATGGCACACTGAAGTATGAGTTTCTCTACACCATACATCTAGAAGCTAAAGTCTCTGGGTATGCATATCTTCATTAAAGTGTTCCTACTAGCTTATATTCTCAGCATCAGAAGATGAGATTCTCTCTTGCTTTACATCCACACTGATAACCAGTACTGTCAGATGTGTTTGCTACATCAGTCAATATAATGTGATTTCCCAATGTTATTTTACTGTGCATTAATTGCTAACTAGTTGAGGTTGTATACCTTTTACTGTATTTATGTTTTGATGTCTTCTTTTGAGGTTATTTGACTTTTCCTTAAATAGTTCTTTGTATATTCTGGACTGAACTGTCAAGTTATTCACGCTGCTAATATCTTATCTACTCTGCGGTTTTGCTTTTTTACTTATTAATGGTGACAAATTGTTCTTTTGATGAACAACAGTTGCTAATTTTACAGGAGTTAAATTTATCAATCTTTTTCTTAATGTTAGAACATGATATGGCTTAGTTAAAATATTCCCTTACCTGAGGACATGAAGATGTGTGCCTAAATTTTCTTCTAAAGCTGAAGAAATAATTCAAGGTTTGGGTAGTTATCTTCCTCCTGCCAAACACCTGACTGTTCCAGCAGTGTGGGACCAAGCTGAGATTTTCTCAGATGATCTGCTTGCTCAACAGTCCTGCAGTTCAGCCATTCTGGAGTCTCACCCTGGGGGAGGGGGCATTTCACCAAGATACCAACACTGGAAGGCCTTGGACTCTAACTCTTCTCTCTTCAGCTCTGAATCTACCAAAAGTACACTTCCACCTCTCAGATGTGTCTTCCTAATCGGCAAATAACCCATTTCTCCCAAAAGAGAAGTATAACTTCCCTAAAGCACATTTATTAAACACAATGAAGTTTCTTGACGACTACTCCTTTAGAGGAAAGTTAAAGAATGGTATAAGAACCCACAGAAGATGACTCTAACAGGAGTTAGGAATAGATAACCATAATAAGTAGTGGTTAGAAAATGCCTAAGACTGAAAATGAAGGATGAGTAGTGAAAGATACCTTGAGTCGGCAGGGATGTATCAACATAGTAAGTGTGACCAGAGATGGTCCAGGGTACAGAAGAGAAAACTGACTAAGAAAACAAAGAAGATAAGTAATGTTGTTCTACCAGCCATTAAACTAAAATAAAAAGAAATACTAATCAGTACCTGCAATCTGTACCGAGCCATCTTCTCCAAGAAGAATATTGCCAGCTTTCACATCTCTGTAAGGAAAAAAAAAATTACTTATTAAAAAACACTTATTCTTTGGAGTTACAAAATTTAAGAAGTTCAATATATTCACCACAACACTGGTAATATTTAAATGCTTTAACGCAAAATTGCATTAAAGAGTATTAGGGCCAATAGCAGAATTTTTAAAACTGTAGTCACTTGTACTAAAATCCAAACATAGTAAATAGAAAGCTATAGTAACATATAGCTTTTACTAGTAAATCTGGAAAAACTCAAGATTATTAAATATTTGAATGAGATAACAGTGGCCAAAGAATGTGACCCTCACTCTCACCTTATCTACTTTCAAAAATACACTGATTTTTCTACACTTTATGAACAAAATTTTAAAATGATCAGTA
The DNA here is from genome assembly GCA_024291935.2 of Okapia johnstoni. Taxonomy (NCBI): domain Eukaryota; kingdom Metazoa; phylum Chordata; class Mammalia; order Artiodactyla; family Giraffidae; genus Okapia; species Okapia johnstoni. The sequence goes on along the minus strand of CM044323.1, from coordinate 10,315,874 downwards.
CGTGGCTGAAAAAAGGGACTATTCTATGCTTGTAGTATAAAGATATAAATTGTTCAAACATACCTATATTCTTATTAGTAACGAAAACAACTCAAGTAATAAATAAATACATTCCTGTTATAAAAACCTAAACATCGCTGAAAAGGTCAAAATCCCTTTTGAATAATCCCTTTTGAATAGACCTGACTGTTCTCAGGTCTAATATTCTCTACAAAGCATTATCAGTCTAGTTAATAGAATATGTTCCTGCAACATATCTGGGCTTTTCTTCCAACATAAATGATATTGTACTATCCATTCAAATCTACATGTTTTTCTCATGCAATAATGTGTCAGTAGAAACTGCAAAATTTACATTCCTCAACTCCTATGAGTAATCCATTTCTTTGATAACCTAGAGAAACTCTCACAATGCACACAGGATGTACAAAGGGGCTGCCTATAGCAATGTCTGAAGTAACAAATCAAAAAATGGTAACAATCTAGAAAGTCAACAGTAGCAGAAAGGTTAAATTAAATCCGTTACATTCATGAAATTTATTAAAGTCAATCAACATGTTATGACTTCCAATGCCCTCTCATACATAAAACATACTGCCAGTGAACACTTCAAATAGGACAGTGCATTTTGTATGTCACCATTAGTTACACAGACACAGGCATGAACACATTTTCCATACACACCAAAAGGAGAGCAATGAGTTTAGTTTTTTTTAAAGGAGAGGAGTGGGACCAGAGTCAAGGGGAACAGTGTTTGACTGTCCTGTGGGAGTGGACTCACCTATTTATTTCATAATTAAAAATAAATATAACTAGACAAACACAAGAGAGCCAGACCTTGAAGCTAGACCGAAAGAAAAGTAAGGCTAGGTCATGGAAGAAGGCCATATTTGTCAGGAAAAGGAACCAGTGAAAGGACAGCACATCATCTCTTCCCCGTCCTTCCCATCTTCTCTTCCCCATCCTTAGATAACCATTCCTTGGTAAATAATGAACAACAGTTTCACAAATGTTATGTAGCAGCATCACCATACCAAGAGTACACAACACTTTTCCTGAATATATACTGAAGCATAAAGAAATCATGTTACTCAGTACTTTTTTCTGCTTATAAATGCAAGGAATTTATAGGACTTCTTCCCAGAGGCTGACTTAAGAGTAAAGGCTGGCTCACTTTGTCCTACAAACCTAAAGTCTACACAATGAACAGGAGAGAACTGAGGATATTTCCTTCCTGTGGAGACAAAGACCATTCAACTAAGCCAACCATGAACCTTCAACTCCTTTTTCTGAATGACATCTAAAACTTAATGGAAAAAAAACAATGTACAGTTTAGTCACTTCCTCCTCTGTTTGTTGCAGCAGGTTGCAACATATAGCGTTAGTACAGAAGCTGATCCTCTTACAACTACATGAGAAGCTGCTGAAGAACTCAATGTCAACCATCCTACAGACGTTCATCATTTGAAGCAACAGAAAAGGTGAAAAAGCTTGATAAGCAGGTGCCTTATGAGCTGACTGCAAATCAAAAAAAAATCATTGTTTTAAAGTGTTGTCTTCTCTTACTCTACCCAACAACAATCAACCATTTCTTGGTCAGACTGCAACGTGACAAAAAGAGGGTTTTATACAACCACCAGAGATGACCAGCTCAGTGGCTGGACTGAGGAGAAGCTCCAAAGTACTCCCCAAAGCCAAACCTGTCACAAAAAAAGGTCATGGTGGCTGTCTGGTGGTCTGATGTACTACAGCTTTCTGAATCCTGCTGAAACGATTACACCTGAGATACACCGAAAAATGCAAGGCCTGCAGCCTGCACTGGTCAACAGGGTAGGCCCAATTCTGCTCCACGACAATACCCAACTGCATACTGCACAACCAACACCTCAAAAGTTGAACAAATTGGGCTACGAAGTTTTGCCTTATGTGCCATATTCATCTGAAATCTCACCAACCAACTACTACTTCTTCAAGCATCTTGATAATTTTTTGCAGGGAAAATGCTTCCACAACCAGCAGGAGGCAGAAAATGCTTTCCAAGAGTCCGTGGAATCCCAAAGCACAGATATTTATGTTACAGCAGTAAACAAACTTATTTCTTGTTGGCAAAAATGTGTTGATTGTAATTGCTCCTATTTTGATTAATAAAGATGTGGGAGTGAAGTTGTGAAGTTGCTCTGTGGTGTCCAACTTTTTGCGACCCCATGGACTGTAACCCACCAGGCTCCTCTGTCCATGGGGCTTTCCAGGTAAGAGTATTGGAGTGGGTTGCCATTTCCTTTTCCAGGGAATCTTCCCGACCCAGGGATTGAACCCAGGTCTCCCGCATTGTAGGCAGACACTTTTATCATCTGAGCCACCAGGGAAGACAGGCATGTGTGGGATGTGTGGGAGCCTAGGTATAATGATTTAAAATTCATGGTCTGCCACCTCCCAGAATATTGGAAATAAAAGCAAAAATAAACAAATGGGACTTAATTAAACTTAAAAGCTTTTGCACAACAAAGGAAACCATAAGCAAGGTGAAAAGACAGCCTTCAGAATGGGAGAAAATAATAGCAAACGAAGCAATAGACAAACAATTAATCTCAAAAATATACAAGCAACTCCTGCAGCTCAATTCCAGAAAAATAAACGACCCAATCAAAAAATGGGCCAAACAACTAAACAGACATTTCTCCAAAGAAGACATACAGATGGCTAACAAACACATGAAAAGATGCTCAACATCACTCATTATTAGAGAAATGCAAATCAAAACCACAATGAGGTACCATTTCATGCCAGTCAGAATGGCTGCTATCCAAAAGTCTACAAGCAATAAATGCTGGAGAGGGTGTGGAGAAAAGGGAACCCTCTTACACTGTTGGTGGGAATGCAAACTAGTACAGCCACTATGGAGAACAGTGTGGAGATTCCCTAAAAAAACTGGGAATAGAACTGCCATATGACCCAGCAATCCCACTGCTGGGCATACACACCAAGGAAACCAGAATTGAAAGAGACGCGTGTACCCCAATGTTCATCGCAGCACTGTTTACAATAGCCAGGACATGGAAGCAACCTAGATGTCCATCAGCAGACGAATGGATAAGGAAGCTGTGGTACATATAAACAATGGAATATTACTCAGGCATTAAAAAGAATACATTTGAATCAGTTCTATTGAGATGGATGAAACTGGAGCCCATTATACAGAGTGAAGTAAGCCAGAAAGAAAAACACCAGTACAGTATACTAATGCATATATATGGAATTTGAAAGATGGTAATGATAACCCTATATGCGAGACAGAATAAGAGACACAGATGCATAGAACAGTCTTATGGACTCTGAGGGAGAAGGTGAGGGTGGGACATTCTGGGAGAATAGCATTGAAACATGTATATTATCATATGTGAAACAGAACGCCATTCCAGGTTCGATGCATGAGACAGATGCTCGGGGCTGGGGCAGTGGGATGGCCCGGAGGGATGGGATGGGGAGGGAGGTGGGAGGGGGGTTCAGGATGGGGAACACATGCAAACCCATGGCTGATTCATGTCCATGTATGGCAAAAACCACTACAATATTGTAAAGTAATTAGCCCCCAACTAAAATAAATAAATTTATTAAAAAAATAAAATAAAATAAAATTCATGGTCTGAAACCACATTTATATTTGCACCAACCTAATAGTGCATAGAGGGCGTCTCTCATCTACTCATCAAATAGATTTAAATAACTAAATAAAAGACAATCTGCTTTAAATCAACTTATGGAGAGAAATGAATCACTAAATCCATCCATCCATCCAACTAAACACTAAAATAAAACTTGGTTATCTCTGAAGATGTGGAGCAGCAAATCAATCAATTCAACTACATATCAAAATAAAATCAATTGTTCCCTCCTGCTATCCCAGCTCCCAACTGCCACCTCTTAACTCCTATATCAGACTTATAAACCAGCATGCTGTAACAAAATAAGACAACTAACTAGCCATCTACATAGGAGACCAGTTAAACTATGGCATATCTAGATAATGAAATACTACAAATACTAACAAACATATGTGGTAATATGTTTATTTTGGCATAAATCTCTCTCAAAGGAATCACAAGAAAACGGCAAGAAGTAGTTTCTTTTAGAACAGGATACTAAAAGTTCAGTGGAGGAAGGAGACTCTTTATTAAAATGCTTTATTTTTTAGAACAATTTTAGATTTACATAAAAGTTGACAAGATAGTGCAGAGGAGTTCCCATATAGCTGTCACTTAGTTTCCCCTATTATTAACACTATATATTAGTATGGTTTTTTTGCCACATTAATCAATCAGTACTGATGCACTGCTATTAATAGGATGTCCTTCTAATGGAATTTGTATGATGTTTTCCTCATGATTAGATTGGTGTTAAGAGTTTGGGGAAGGAAAACCGGGGAAGTGTCATTTTCATAACATTGTATCTAGAGTACATAGCATTACCACGAGTTAGCACCACTGATACTGAGAAGACCTGTTTTTTTACCATTTTGTACCATTTGAACTTTTAAGCCATGTATTGGCATTGTTGCTGTTGTTCAATCACCTAGTTGTGTCTGACTCTCTGCAACCTCATGAACTGCAGCACACCAGGCTTCCCTGTCTTTTACTATGTTCAGAGTTTGCTCAAACTCATGTCCATTGAGTTGGTGATGCCATCACCAAACATCTCACCCTCTGTAATTCCATTCAATCTTCCCCAGCATCAGGGCCTCTTCCAATCAGTCGGCTCTTCCCATCAGGTGGTCAAAGTATTGAAGCTTCAGCATCAGTCCTTGCAGTGACTATTCAGGGTTATCTCTTTTATGATAGACAGGGTTGATCTCCGTGCAGTCCAAGAGACTCTCAAGAGTCTCCTCCAGCACCACAATTCAAAAGCATCAATTCTTTGGTGCTCAACTTTCTTTATGGTGCCTCTCACATCCATACATGACTATTGGGAAAATCATAGCTTTGACTATATGGACCTTTGTCAACAATGTCTCTGCTTTTTATTTTTAATACATTGTCCAGTTTGTCAAAGCTTTTCTTCCAAGGAGCAAGTGTCTTTTAATTTTGTGGCTGCAGTCACCGTTTACAGACATTTTGGAGCCCAAGAAAATAAAATCTGTCACTGTTACCACATTTTCCCCTTCTATTCCCCATGAAGTGATGGGACTGAATGCCATGATCTTAGTTTTCCAAATGTTGAGTTTTAAGCCAGCTCTTTCACTCTCCTCTTTCATCAAGGTGCTCTTCAGTTCCTCTTCACTTTCTGTCATTAGGGTGGTGTCATTTGCATTTCTGAGGTTACTGATATTTCTCTCAGCAATCTTGATTCCAGCTTATGATTCATCCAGCCCAAAATTTTGCATGACATACTCTGCATATACACTAAAAAAGCAGGGCAACAATATACAGCCTTGATGTACTCCTTTCTCAATTCTGAACCAGTCTGTTGTTCAATGTCTGGTTCTAACTGTTACTTCTTGCTTTGCATACAGGTTTCTCAGGAGACAGGTAAGGTGGTCTGATATTTCCATTTCTTTAAGAAACTTCCATAGTTTGTTGTGATCCACACAGTGAAAGGTTTTAGTGCAGTCAGTGAAGCAGAAGTGGATGTTTTGGAATTCCCTTGCTTTTTCTGTGATCCAGTGGATGCAGGCAATTTGATCTCTGGTTCCTCTGCCTTTTCTAAATCCAGAAAATCCTTTTCTAAATCATACACCTGGAAGTTCTCGGTTCATGTACTGCTGAAGCCTAGTTTGAAGGATTTTGAGCATTACCTTGCTAGCATGTGAAACGAGCACAACTGCAGTTGTTTGAACATTCTTTAACATTGCCTTTCTTTGGGACTGGAATGAAAACCGACCTTTTCTACTCCTGTGGCCACTGCTAAGTTTACCAGATTTGCTGATATACTGAGTACAGCACTTTCACAGCATCATCTTTTAGGATTTGAAACGGTTCAGCTGGAATTCCATCACCTCCACAGGCTTTGTTCTTAGTAATGCTTCCTAAAGCCCACTTGACTTCATATTCCAGAATGTCTGGCTCTAGGTAAGTGATCACACCATCCTGGTTATCCTGGTCGTTAAGACCTTTTCTGTATCATTCTTCTGTGTATTCTTGCCACCACCTCTTCCTGATCTCCTCTGCTTCTGTTAGGTCCTTGCCATTCCTGTAACCCATCTTTGCACGAAATGTTCCTTCAGTACCTCTAATTTTCTTGAAGAGATCTCTAGTCTTTCCCATCATACCGTTTTCCTTTATTTCTTTGCACTGTTCATTTAAGAAGGCTTTCTTATCTCTCCTTGCTATTTTCTGGAACTCTGCATTCGGTTGGATATAACTTTCCCTTTCTCCTTTGCTCTTTGTTTCTCTTCTTTTCTCAGCTATTTGTAAGGCCTCCTCAGACAACTATTTTGCCTTTTTGCATTTTTCTTAGAAATGGTTTTGGTCACCATTTTCTGTACAGTGTTATGAACCTCCGTCCACAGTTCTTCAGGCACTCTGTCTACCAGATCTATCTATTCATCAGCTCCACTGTATAATCGCAAGGGATTTGATTTAGGTCATACCTGAATGGCCTAGTGGTTTTCCCTACTTTTTTGAATTTAAGTCTGAATTTTGCAATAGGGAGCTCATGATCTGAGCCACAGTCAGCTCCAAGTCTTGTTTTTGCTGACTGCATACAGCTTCTTCATCTTTAGTTGCAAGGAATATAAGCAATCCAATTTTGGTATTGACCATTTCGTGATGTCCATGTGTAGAGTCATCTCTTGCGTTGTTGGAAGAGGGTGTTTGCTATGACCATTGTGTTCTCTTGGCAAAACTATTAGCCTTTGTCCTGCTTTATTTTGTACTCCAAAGCCAAACTTGCCTGTTACACCAGGTTACTCCAAAAGTTATTTCTTAACTTTCTACTTTTGCATTCCAGTCCCCTATGATAAAAGGACATCTTTTTTTGGTGTTAGTTCTAGAAGGTCTTGTAGGTCTTCATAGAACTATTCAACTTTATCTTCTTCAGCATTAGTGGTTGAGGCATAGACTTGGATTATTGTGATACTGAATGGTTTGCCTTGGAAAGGAACTGAGATCATTCTGTCGTTTTTGAGATTGCACCCAAGTACTGTATTTTGAACTCTTTTGTTGACTATGATGGCTACTCCATTTCTTCTAAGGGATTCTTGCCCACCATAGTAGATATAATGGTCATCTGAATTAAATATTGGTGTTACCCTTTCAAAAACTGTTTTCTAAGCTTCTGTCTTTTTAAAAAACATTTATTTATTTTTATTTTGTTGTGTCAGGTCTTGGTTGTGGCAGGCAAAACCTTTCATTGTGACACATACATTCTCTAGTTGTGGAGCACAGGCTCCAGAGCACACATATGGACTCAGTAGTTGTGGTGCATGGGCTTAGTTGCTCTGAGGCATGTGGGATCTTACTTCTCTGACCAAGGATTGAACCTGAGTCCCTGCATTGCAAGGCAGATTCTTAACCACTGGACCACCAGAATAGTCCCTAAGCTTCTGTCTTAAGTGAAGAAACAGTAATCACTTGTCAGCAGAACCTATACTTTGGATGACTACTTTTCCTGAACAATTAAGATGATAAATTCATGTTTCCCTTTTCAGACCAAAATTGCAATCTACAGAACAGCTTCCAAAAGTAAAAGAGGAATACCATGAAGCTAAACAGCTCACTGGACAATTAAACACCAGTCTGTCCTCACACACAACAGAACAAATTGAACTTTGAAGGAAAATATTTGTAAGGAAATCAATATAGTAGTCCTTTTTTTTTTTTTTAAACTTCATCTCAAAGAATATCAAGCAACCCAGCAGACCCCAGTTATATCCCCCAACAACTCTTAAATAGCAAGAACAGTAAGTTCTGTTTTTCACAGCTTGATGCCATTTCTCACATACCACTATTACACCAAAGTTGCAAAGTTCTTTTAAAATTAAATTTAAAATTAAAAGTACAGAACAAGTTTCTCCCCATTACATTTTCATGACTCAACAAACAGCATGCCATGTGCTACGTGCTCAGTCGCTTCAGTCATGTCTGACTCTTTGTGATCCGTGGACTGGAGCCCGCCAGGCTCCTTTGTCCATGAGATTCTCCAAGCAAGAATACTGGAGTGTGCTGCCATTTCCTCCTCCAGGGGATCTCCCCAACCCAGGAATTGAACCCATGTCTCTTACGTCTGCTGCATTGGCAGGCTGGTTCTTCACCACTAGCGCCACCTGGGAAGCCCAATAATAGGCACAATTCAAGAGAAGAAATGAATCAAAACAAAGCTGAAAAATACACTACATTTATGCACCTTAAACTGACTAAATATCTACCATTTCTGTTAAAGCTAACCCCTTTAAATAGGCAAAATATTTGGGTACATAGATACAGAGAGAAAAGTGTAACTCTAATTTAGAGACCTGTTCATCCTAGTAGAAACCTCTAAAGCCTTGGGAGTCAAGGAGAAAACACAGTAGAGACAGAGTGAAATTATTTGACCTAATCCACCAGACTGATACAAATCTATCTGAAATAACAATTGGACTGTAAAGATATGAGAAGTAACAAAATCTACTGAAAACATCCATGTCTGCTTCCCAGTAAAACAACTTTCTCCCAACTTTCTCCTACTGAAGTCTCAGTCCAGCTCAGCTAAAGTGTAAGTAGGGTTCTTAGCCTTGGCTGCATACTAGGATCTCTTGGGAAACTTTCAAAAGTCCCAATGCCAAGGCCTCATCACAAATCTCTTAAATGAATTTCTAGCAGTGGGTCTAGTAATCAGTACTTAGTAAACTTTCCCAGGTGATTCCAATATGAAGCCAATGTTGAGGGCCTCTGATTTAACGTATAAGAGAATTGCTATTGCAACAACATGGCAAACAGATTTTCATCACTTACTACACAGGCCTTGGCCCTAAGACACACCATTCCTCTGTGCCAAACACAAAGAAAACTGCAGGCTAAATTAGGGGAGAATACTGCCACATAACTCAACATGAAATAAAAAATGGAAATCTTCAAGCTTCAGAAATGAAAAGGACAAGAGTAGAGCAGTAAGCCTTGGAGGGCTTCCAGGTGGTCCAGTGGTAAAAAAAAATCTGCCAGCCAATGCAGGAGATACAAGAGATGGGTTTGATCCTTGGGTCGGGAAGATCACCTGGAGAAGGAAATGGCAACCCCTCCAATGTTCTTGCCTAGGAAATCCCATGGACACAGGAGTGTGGTGGGCTATAGTTCATAGGGTAGCAAAAGAATTGGATATGACTTAGCAACTAAAAAATAACAACACTGAGATGATCAAGATTTTATCATTCATTTTGTTAAAGTGGTGTACTATACTCATTGACTTGAATATGCTGGACCATCCCTGCATCTTTAGAATGAAGCCCACTTAATCATGGTGCATGATCCTTTTAATGTATTGCTGATTTTGGTTTGCTAATGTTTTGTTGGGGACCTTTGCATATTAAGTTTATCTTGTAATTTTCTTATAGCGTGTTCGTCTGGCTTTGGCATCAGCGTAATGGTGGCCTTGTAAAATGAGTTTGTAATGTTTCCTTCTCTTCTAGTTTCTGGAAGAATGTGAGAAGGATTATCTAAGTTCCTGTTTAAATGTTTGGTAAAATTCACCAGTGAACTTGCTGGTCCTTGACTTTTGTTAGGAAGTTTTTGATTATTGATTTGATCTCCTTAGTAGTAACTGGTCTGTTTAGATTTTCTGTTTCTTCGTGATTCAGTCTTGGTAGATTCTATGTTTCTAGAAATTTATCCATTTCTTCTGGGTGGTACAATTTGTTGGTATATACCTGTTCATAGTAGTCTCTTAACGATCTCATATTTCTGTGGTGTCAGCTGCAATGTTTCCTCTTTCATTTCTGAATTGGAGTCCTCTCTTCCTCTTTGTGAGTCTAGCTAACAATCTATTTACCTTTTTAAGAAACCACTTCTTAGTTTCATTGATCTTTTCAACTGTCTTTTTAACCTGTTATTTCATATATTTTCACTCTTGATGTTTTTATTTAATTTCCTACTAACGCTGGGCTTAGTCTGTTCTTTTTGTAGTTCCTTAAAAGTAGGTGATTTTAAAGATATATAGATAGATAGATAGATAAAATATATATACGTCTTGTTGTGTTCTTCCACTCTTTCTGCCTTCTTTGATTTTAATTGAGCATTTTATGTGATTCTATTTTTCTCTCCTCTCTTAGCATATTCTTTTTTCCCCTGTTTTGGTGGTTGCCGTAGAGTCTGCTCTACACATTTACAATGACTTCAAGTCTACTTTCACATAGTACTATACCACTTCCCTGAGTTTTCTTTTAATCTCATATATCCTGGATTGGGTATTATAGTCTTGCAACCCAGAACTGTCAACAAGTACAGATCAAAAAAAAAAAAAAAAAAGCTCTAAGCCTGCTCTTTGTGCTTTGTGGCCAAAGAGGCACCAAACCTAGAAGAGACCTCATCCCTGATTACATAGCTGGAGTGTAGAATCACAGGCTGACCAATTAGGCCAGAACCAGAGGTGCCAAATAAGACCAGACAGGAAACTTCACTCATTGTCCAAACTACATCTAGTGTAGATAGGTCCATGCTGCCTATACCAGCACCACTGACAGGCCCAGCCAATATCTCCCATTTTTCCACCCAGCAGCTGAGAGTGACCAGGTCTGGTACCTTTGCTCCTCTACACAGTGGCAACAGATAACCCAGACCTAGTGTCTCCCAACTCCTCACCCAGTAGCAAAAGGTGACCTAGAAAATGTGCCTTTCAAGTTCACAGGCAATACCAGAGAATGAATGGGAGCCCAACTAGCATCAGGTGGCAGGCCACAAGATGAGCTCAAGGAAGTGTTCACAGACTCACAGGCACAGCTACTATCTCCCACCTTCCACCTAGCAGCCCCAGGCCTGGGCAAGTGCACTCTGCTCCCATGGGTGGCATCAGCAGGAATCGAGAAGAGAGCCTCAGCAGTGCTACATACACAAAACAAACCAGAACACCACTGCGAGGTCTCTCAAAATCAGGGAAACTGCCTGTTAAAATATATTACTTCAATACATCATTTTCTCAATAGGATCAAAAGTCTTCTAACACAATATCCAAAATATCCATGATACAATTTAAAAAAATTATTCAACATACCAAGAACCAGAAAAAATTCATAAGAAAAGACACCTAAGGGACTTTTCTGACAGTTCAGTGGTTAAGACTCTGCTCTGAATGCAGGGGGCACAGGTTCAATCCCTGGCATGGAACTAAGCCCCTGCATGCCACATGGCATGGCCAAAAAGAAACAGGAACGGAAAAGACTGATATGAACATGAAGAAGAATCAGCTGTTGGAACTATTCGACAAGAATTTTAAACCAGCCATCATAAAAATGCTTCTAGCATGCAATTTGGAATTCTCAAATGAAAAACAGAAAATCTCAGCAAAATAAAAAATGTAAAAAGAACCAAATAAAAATTATATAACTGAAAACCTACACTAAAAGAAATAAAAGCTCCAGGAATGGGTTCCAGAGTAGAATGGAGAGGACAGAGGATAGAAATAAGCAAACTTGAAAGCAAATCAAGAACATTTACTCAATTTGAACACAGAAAAAAATAGGCTGAAAACTGAGCCAGAAGGATTATGGTACAATATGGTTCAACAACAAAAGATCTAACATTTCCACCGTTAGAGTCCCAGAAAAAGAGGAAGGAAAATAGCTTACAAAGGTATTCAAACACATAATGGCTGAAAACTTCCCAAAACTGATGAGGACAAAAACCTAGATTGAAGAAATTTGGGAACCCCAAACTGGAGAGACCTAAAGAAATCCACACTAAGACACATCATAATTAAACTTCTGAAAACCAAAGATAAAGAAACAATTGCTTTTTTTTTTTTTTTGCTATGCCATGCAGCATGGGGGGATCTTAGTTCCCAGACTAGATACTGAACCTGTGGCTTCTGCACTGAGAGCACAGTCTTAAACCACTGAATCACCAGGAAGTCCCACAAAGAACAATCTTGAAAATAGCCAGAGAAAAGCAACATATTTGCACCAATTCACATGACAAATTTCTCATCTGCAACCATGATGGCCAGAATTAAGTAACATATCTTTCAAGTGCTGAAAGAAAAGAAATGTAAACTACAAATTCTTATATCCAGGGAAACTATCCTTAAGAAATGACGGGGAAATAAATATATCTTCAAATGAAGGAAAACCAAATCCAGGGACTAAACAAATCTGTACTAACAGAATCCACCACCATTTGTACAGATAACAATTCTTGTTATCTGTACACAGGGACTGAACAGATATAAAGAGCCAGAAATACTTGAGCCATGAAATGCTACATGGTTCTTCAAATGTTATTTTATTTAAAAAAAAAAAAATTTAATTTTAAAAGTTATTTTACTAAAGCTTTTAATAATTTCAGAAAATACTCAAGATATAAAACAAATTAGAGGGGAATATTCCAAACTGTTACCAGTTGATTATGGCAATTATCTCCTGGTAGGAAATCAGGAATTTGTTTTTGGAGTTTCCAATTTGACCAGCACATTTGTTACTTTTTAAATGTTTACTAGCTGTGTAACCACAGTTTATTGGAACTAATAATATAATACCAAGAGCCCTGCTAACACTCAGAGATTATGAGTAACTGTGCCAAAGAACAGGGAATAGCCTCAATGAAATGAAACAGCATAACTACCGCTGCATTTATCCAAAAGAGGTGAGTGCTATCTTTTACATACCTGTGAATTTGTCCATTTTTGTGCAGGTATTCCAAACCCTCCAGCACTTCTTTGAGTATTGTAGCAATGGTAGCTTCATCCAGGACTCCATTTTTATGTTCCCCCTTTGCCACAATGTGCTTAATAATATCTAGAACAGAACCTGTAAAGAGAAAAAACGGTTTTCCATAATTTTTTTAACGCATTCAATATAATTCAGAGCCATTTAAAAATCAAAACACATGTCAATCTTCTCATAAACTTAGCTGTGCAGGAAAGGAAGGAAAAAATAGCAATATAAGGAAATATAAAAGTTTAAAATTAATGATATATTAATTCCACTCTAAAACAGAAAGCAACCTGGTAATCCAAATAGACGTGTTACACCAGCATCTTCTTTAGACATCTAATGAGAATTTGAAAAAGGTAATAGAGGATTTTTAAAATCACCTCTGAAGAATCCCTAAGTAAACCATATCCGTCAATAACACTTTAGCAAAAGATGTACCAAACCAATTTAGGTTTCTAACATCAGATTAGAGTGTGCAACATTGTTTAAATAAAGATATAAAACACAACTACAATGCAGGTCAAGTATCGCATGTGTATGCAAACTTATTTAAAGGTTAAAAGTATATTTCAGGTTAATAAGTAATAGAAATAAAACAGGTAAGGCAAAGAAAAATATGCAAGGAATAAAAGTGGCAGTTCTCTTTAAATTACAGCTTAGATGTACTATCAATCTCATTCTTCCCCGGATGGGAAATAACACTCCTACTAAAAGTCAGAGGGAGGGAAAAACACACCAATATAATAATTAAGGGCTTCCCCGGTGGCTCAGCTGGTAAAGAATCTGCCTGCAATGTGGGAGACCTGGGTTCGATCCCTGGGTTGAGAAGATTCCCTGGGGGAGGGCATGGCAATCCACTCCAGTATTCTTGCCTGGAAAATCCCCATGGACAGAGGAGCCTGGCAGGCTACAATCCTTAGGGTTACAAAGAGTCAGACACGACTGAACGACTAAGCATATAATAATTAGAATCACAGAATGTTATTCACCATAAAAAAAAGCCTGCTAGAGATCAGTAGGATTTCTGGCAGTACAATGGCCCATAAAGATCAGAGAACCAAAACAAAATAATCTCCAATATTAAAAATTGTGCCAAGGAATCTGGAACATAACATAAAGTACACTGAAAAGGATGATGTCCATTTCTTGGCAAATGTTTCTGTTGAAAACTTGCCCTGGTAGGTGTTTTTTATTGCACACACTTAAAAAGAAAAAAATATATTTCCAATAGAGGGAAAGAAGTGGTCTAGATGGAATCCTTGAAAACATGAGAAAACTGAACACGTTTCCTTCAGCTCCTGCTGGAAATCCACTAACCTGATAAGCCTGATAAAAAGGCCATAAGTCCAGAGTAAAAGAGAAAACAAGAAGATAACAGAAGAGATACATCATTAATTTTCTGAAAGAGAGAAAGCAGAAAAAGTAATTTTGAGTATGCAGAGTGGAAAAATTGGAAACTTCAGTGCCTGCAGAGGAGGTGTATCAGTTAGGAAAAAGCAGATCCCTTCCCTTGAGTTCCAGAAAAGCTCAGAACACAAACACCTTAGACCACATATAAGGATGTGAGGGGGTACTGATGGAAAGGTTTGAACACAGGAAAACTGGTCAAAAGTTCATATAAAGCAGAATAAGATTCCCAGATCCCACCCTCCCCATCCTAGAAAGCAAGGCAACTACCACACCCCACCTCTAGCAGGAAATAGGCTGTTTCTTCTCTGTAGACAAATAATGGGAGACTTCAGGTTCTTGGTAACTTTTAAAAAGATTTTTCTCCCTCTTTATTTCTGGGATTCATAAGACTATGATCCACAAAGAAGGGAACTAAGGAACAAGTTTTGTTCTGTTTAACCAATCACACATTGACCCCCAAAGCAAAGTGTACCAACAGGCCAGGTATTTCATTCTTCTGAGAAATCCAGGCCACATTAAGAACTGTTCAGTGAGAAAACATATACATAAATGACAACTAAGTTAAATGTCTGTAAGGTAAAGAATCTAAAATAAGGAATGCAAAGGGAAAAACTTCTACTAGGAATTAAAATCACAACTTTTTCATCCAATAGTTAAGTCATATTATATGAGATCTAGAACTAGGTGCCACAGAATATGTCCAGATCCACAGAGCATGACTGCTGACTTTCAGGGACCTTCTAGTCTGGTAGATCAAAAAAATGGGGCAACAAAGACCCTAGGGCACATCAAAGTTAGCAGATATGCATTTTAAATGAGTTTGAACCAGGAACTCCTTTTTGAAAATCTTAGATTTCTATTAATTTCACATCACCCAGTGATTAATAGGGAAATTAAACCAATGCACATCCCCAGATTATGCCTAGAATGGATATATCAAACAAGGCTATATAAGAAGCCCCTTCTTCCCTAGGATGACTTGTCTTTTCAGTTTTAGTCTTCCAACAATATGATTTTTATAGGTGGAAGGATGATCATGCCACTAAGATCTACATCCTTAACTGACAAATATTGGTTCTGGAAGGTTCCCCCTTCTTTTCCATACGATTTCCTCAGCATCTTGCAGCATCTTACACAATGCCTACAATCCTCCCTCTTGAAATACCAAAATTATATATAATTCTTCATAAAAACTACAAGAAAGATGAAGGTAAAATATGCTAAGCAAAAGGAAACTATCACTGGATGATTCAAATTAATATTTAAAGAAATGGAACAATGAAGGAAGCCTGTATCAGCATAATTATGTCCTTGGGCACAATCTGGAAGAAGTGTTTTATAGGGATAACCTGTTCTCAAACTTTAATACATTAAGAAATTACTTAGCAAACTAGCTAAAAATGCTGATTCCCAGATCTTATAGATTGCGGTTCAAGAGATCTGATGTTGGGCCCAGAGATCTGATGTAGGGTTGTTGCACTTTAACAACCTAGATCGTCCACTGAAACCCAAGAATTTTTTAAAGTAAAAGTAAGTAAATTAAATAATGGAAAACAAGAGGGGTTTGGTACAAATTTTTAATAACGCAAAAAATTAAAGTGTAGATCATTTACTCCCCAAACTATCTCACGTCTGCCTTCACAGTCTATGGCACGGAACATTTAAAAAGAAGTGAAAAACTTTTACTGTCCAAGAAAATCATTACCAAACATTAAAATGAAATTGAAAAACTGGTGAAGCAGTTGCTGGTTCAAGACATTGTTAAATCTGACAATTATAGCTCAATCAAATTAATCACTCAGTCAACATGTTTATTTCCTCAGTTTATTTTTATGAAAAAACACTCTGAGTCCAAAATTAATTCACCCATTTTAGTTACCAGTATTTTTACCAAGTTTTAACCAATCTTTAGCCACTGGATGCTGCTCATGTCTTCCTAAGCCATATAAGTTTTAAAAGGAGCCAAAACTTGCTTGCTCTAAGTATTCCATTTCAAATCAGCAGACATACCCTCACTGTTGCTTGACCATCCAAAACTGGTCACTCACAATACCATGTATTTTTTACCTGAGTCACGCTCAGGGTCAAAGAAGTCCCATACTTTTTCTCTCTCAGAAGATGACAAAGATGAGAGCATCCTTAAATCACAAAGGAATTCACTAAGACAGTGAACTTAAATTAGATTTCTGCATTTCTATAGCTCCTCCCTTTGAAGCCTACAGATTCTTCTTTATCTTTTCCTTTCAGAAGCTTTCTTAATTACTTTGATTTCTAAAAATATTATATTGCAGTTTGGTGCTAATAAATGGTAGAAATAGCTATTTAGATAGAAAGTGGTTCTAATTTCTAAAGATTAACCTTTTATACTAATAAATTTCAACATTCAACATGTGTTCCAATTATTTAATTAATAAAAGATAAGAATATCATAGTTATAAGGAAGCATTACAAAATAATTATAATAGGCACATTTCAACTTATTTTAACCATGATGTCCTCCTGGTCCATGGGCTTAAGAGTGCCAGTTGCAGTTCATTTTACAATTTAATTAGATTATTAAATTCTGTATCAGTACAATGTTGCTAAATCAAAAATATGTGTTTTAAATATTTTGGCTGGAAAAGTTAGTATGAAAGGAAAAGTTAATATGAAAGAATGTAGCCTATACATATTTGTGTTAACTCTGGCTATTTATATTTTTAAATTGTTCAGATGGAGCCCCTGCTTATCAATGGTCCCCATCTCTCACCCTCTCTGCTCTAGCAGTGATTTCCTTATCAGATCCCAAGACACACCACACTCCTCCATCTGGCCTCCACTCACCATCAGTGTTGCTTCTGTCTGGGTCTTTCTCCCATTTTCCCCTGATACCACCTCCACATTCATGTCGCCTGGCTAATTATTACCTATTCTTCAAGTCTCCTGAAGAACATCACCTCCTGAAGGCGGTCTCTATCCTGTCACAGCCATTCTCCCTCAACAGTTAGGTTCTCCTGACACTTGTTCCCATGATACCTGATACTTCCTCATGGCACTCTACACACTTATAATTATTTAATTACAATGCTTTCTTATTAGTTATAAGACCCATAAGAGCAAGGAACTGACTGACTGATTCACCAATGTATTGGCAACCAATAAGTATTTGATGAAAGGCATTTAAACTGAGCTATCTTAACAGTTCTCTCCTACTTAAAAAAAGGTTTTTTGTCGTGCTTAGTTCTATTTTTTGTTTTCTACATATTGCTTAATGTATCTCTTCAGTTTAAATGTGTTCACTTTAAAACTACAAAAGATTACACTTTCCTAAAAAAGATGCAAAATTTTTAATATTTTAAGAATAAACATTTAGATGTAAGATTATGTTGACTCATAAAATCAAAAGTAATTTTTAAAAAAATTAATGCTTGGAACATATTTGAAAATTATTGCCCAGGAAATCTGCTGAGTGCTATGCTGGAAAAACTGGGCACCATCCCAGGAAACTTAATACCCGGAAGTACAGAAAGGTACATTTCAAAGACATCCCACCCAGCTACATATACCATATCCTGCCCTGTGATCAGGACATATACTCACTGAGAGAGGAATGGGAATTCTTTAAAAACAAACAAAAAAAAATTTTTTCAGGCATTCTGCTTATAAGTAGCAGAAAGGATGGACTGGCATACAGCTATGGATGAAAGAATCAAGCAGACAATTTATTCCTATTCATCAGAGGACTTTTTAGCAAAACATTAAAAACTCTGTATTACACATTTTGCAAATTACATATAAAGAAAATTATGCTATAGGTGATCAATAACGAAAGATACAGTATTACCTAATATTCCCATATCTGTCCATACTGAAAGAACCATGCTTGACCACCATCTTGAAAGGTGGTTGGTGTTAGCAAGGCTTCCAACCATCATATGAACAGGGCCTTTAACAAAGCAATCCAGTTTCTCCAGTGTGTCACTAATGGGATTGAAACAAAAAGGTGATTCTGGCTACACTGAAAAGCATCAAATAACAAGGGATCATTATTATTAATGACTAAAATTTCTTGTGCTCCTACTACATGTCAGCACAGTGGTGGATGCTTTACACAGTCATCTCACTTACTCCTCCCCAATACCCTGAAATGCAGGAAAGGCATCCCCATTTAACAGACAAGTAAATAGGTTCAAAGAGTTCAACGAGTTTGCCTAGGGACATAACCGCTAAGTAGAAAATCTAGAATTTAATTCTGAAGCCTACAGACTTTTCTTTAAAGCTTCTCTGGGGAAGTAAGGTGTTCAGTGAGTAATGGTATTAAAATAACAAACATGGATTCTCTTTCCTGTAATCCTATACTACAAATGAAAATGGAAAATAAGCTCCCATGTTAAATACATATGCAAACAAGCAGCAGAGTGATGGGAAAGTTGGGCAGCTCCATCACTCACTTGTCCTCTCTATCTTGCCACATCATTCAAATCCATGTTGTAGCAAAATGTCTAATTTATCACATGGTATGGACTTCTGGGTAACCATAACAAAATCTTCTATCTATACACAGTAAGGGTTCACTGTTTGCAATTAGCAATACTTACATTTTATCCTAAGGACTAAAGCAGAAATAATTGTATACACAATAGTGCAGGATACAGTACATAATTATGTTAATATGGGGGACCAAGATTTTCTGTGTAAGAGAAAAGAGATTCGAGTATAATTTTTGAAGTTTTAAAGGTCTGCAATGTTAAATCTGAATTGGAAATACTAATGTCAAATTATGATTTGTTTTAATATGCTATATTTCCAAGCTCTTCCAAACAGAAGCAAGGACGAAACAGTAGCATTACTCAGATATCCAAGTTATGCTTTCTGAATACCATTCCCCATAAAAAGGATCAGGGCTCCTTAGAATATTGGCTGATTCTGAGAAAAGCAACATAAATGTGAACCATTTATACTGAACCAAAAATCAAGGTTATCAAAGATTGAGGGATCATGTCAAAAGGATACCACAGTACATTTGAAGAGACTTCCACTAACAAAATTTTAGATAACCTGAGCATCAAAAAAAAAAAAAAAATAGAGTGTAACTGATTGAAAGGCACTGAATATATGAAAAAAAAAAAAAATCCTTCAGTTTATACAGTAATACTTCAAAAAATGAAAGCATCATTCAATGGGAAAAAAGAAAAAAAATCACTGGCAGTGATTATTAAACTAATTCTTTACTGTGAAAATTGGTCCTTTAAAAACACACATTTATCCTGTCTAAAGCATCTGCCTGCCAGCGCAGGAGACATAAGAGACATGGGTTTGATCACTCAGTCAGGAAGATCCCCTGGAGGAGGGCACGGCAACCCACCCCAGTATTCTTGCCTGGAAAATCCCAGGGACAGAGGACCCTAGTAGGCTACAGTCCATGGGGTCGCAAAGAGTCAGACACGACACAACTGAGCGACTTCACTTTCTTTCAGTAGGAATTACAGTATAGAGTAATCAAAAAGTCCCAGTTAAAAAGGGAAAGTTCCTTTACAGCGAAGAATGCCATTTTATAAATGTTAAAAAAAAAGAAAAGAAAAAGTTTCCATTCTGAAACCTCTGACAAAATAATTGATTCAAACAAGGATTGTTAATGGATAGTAAAAATCATTAGATCAAAGACTTTTGGGGAACTGGATACTCACAGTGCCAAAGTATCATCCCACAGACTACTTGCTAGCTGCAAAGGGAAATAAAGCCAACTTTTCCATGGAGAGGCCTGGCTGTCATAATCTTCAGCAATCAAAATCAACATCACTATTAAAGATACAACCAGACAGCAAATACTACTTCTTGACGTGATGCAATATGAAGTACACAGCACCACCTACAAAATACTCTGTCCAAATAACTCTTTAGGTCTAATTTTTAATTTGTAGGAAACAGAGGAATATAAATCAAGTTAAACATCACCAGGAAGAAATAACCAGATAAATCCAGAATGTAGAACATCCCACAAGATAGACCTTCCAAACCACACCTTTCATCCGTTTGTGAATGGAAGAGAGGAAGCAGGAGGGAACCATCCTAGATTAAGAGAAATTGAAGAAGCATGACAACCAAATGCAACATGTGAAACTTGTCTCACCTTGGACACTAGTATTGTTAGATACTGTAATCTCAGTATCTCCTCAAATGCATCTCCATGAAAACCAAACCAAAGAAAACATCTGTATTTACTTTCCAAACCATGAAAGTTGGCATTTCATTGTACTCTACTCACCTCCACTTAACAGCTTCATGACTAGCCACAGCTCATCTTTTACCACAAAAGATGTGTAGTAAGACACAATATTAGGATGATGGCACTGACTCATGGCTTGAATTTCTTTCTACAAAGAAGAGAAAACATGGTAATTCATTATATGCAAGCCTAAAACAACACTAGAATTTACTGAATCCAGATTTGGGAATTCCAAAGACTATGTCACAACCTTTTTAGGATTTTCATGGTTCTGATCTCTTCAAGAATGATTAAACCAAAAAACTACTTGGTTTCCCTCAGTCCATTCTGATTCCTACTCCTTTCACTCATTAAACCAGTAATCTTTGAAACCAGAAACGTACTATTTATCACACCTTGGCACAGTACCACAGAGGCCTCCACTGGGACACATTTTTTACTTCAAGGTGTCCCTGAAGAAATCTTGGGAAAGCAGGTTTTACAGTCACTGAGGATAATTACTAATAAACAGAGAGTGGTTTTTTGTTTGGCGCTTTTTTCCCCAAAATAGTTTCATCTCATTTTTGTGAAATGATTAACAGTTCTCACCTTAAAGAGGCCATAAACTAAATCAAAAGTAGAAACCTGAGCCCAAAGTCTAAGCTTACACTATTCTCAGTTAATGAATTTAAATTAGTTTTGGTGTGATAAGATGCCTTATAAGGCCTTATAAGTCTTGTGGTCAGGGCCCTGCTTATCTCTCCATCATTCTCACTGCCTTCACTGAAACTACCCTCAACACACCCCAGTCCTACCATAATAACTTCAAGTGAGCCATGTTGCTTCTAATCATGATTCGGCCTTAATAACTTCAAGATCTGGCCATAATAACTTCAAGTGAGCCATGCTGCTTCTAATTATGCACATTTAACCCTATTGCTCCCTCTGCCTAAAATACACTTCCCTCATTTTCATCCAGCTAAAAACACCAAATCACCCTGCCAATCTCAGCCAAAGTACTTCCACCCAGCCTCCCAGGTTTAGTGACATGTCCCTTCTCTTGGCTTCTAAGCTCTGTGCACACCTCCTTACATTATAGCACATATGTATGGATAGAAAATTGGATGCTTATTTGCCTATCCTCCCCTCCGGAACTGAGAACTTCAAAGAAGCAAGTACTTAAAAGTGGATTCCTACACATGGTGGGAATTATCATACCATACTGTAGTTGCCTGTTTATTTTTCTGCATCCCTCACAAAACTGTAAGCTCACTGAGAGATCAGACTCTGTATGAGTAGCACTTATCATTGTGCTTGGCACACAGTCTATCCTCAATAAACATTTGCTGAAGGAATGAAATCCTACAGCACTTTATACAGCTTTTTACTTATTGATGGACTTGCCCTATACCCTTGGTATTTGTTCAGTAAGATCAACTGTGTAAAAGTTGCTCCAAATCCCTGATTCATAAGAAGTGTTCAACGAAAGGTATTCCTTCTCTTTTCATCTTCTCTACTCGAATGTAAGTTATTTTGTGGCAAGGACTTTGTTGTGTGCATTTCTGCTACCCACTAAGTTACTAGCACAGTCTTCTGTACTAAAAGCTAAGTAAATACAAAGGATAAGGAAGAGGAACTAAAGTAAAAAACACCTGTCTATTGGCACAGTTATATAGGACTTCAACAGATAAGATATGTACACATAAGAGAGAAAGTACAGGACGGCATATACATGCCAAATGAGGTAAATGTTACAAGAATTCCAGAGGAAAGAACAGTTAAGGTAGGCAAGAAGTCTTCATAGAGTGGACAGAAACTACGTTTGTGTTTTGCAAGATGTGGGATATTATAGCAGTACAAGGTGCAAAGCACATAAAATTACAGAAAAAAAGAAAAGGATGAAATATGCAAGACATATTTTAGACACAGGAGTAAACCTGTCTAAAGACAGGTCATGCTTTCAAAAGAAATTTACCCAGTACCTACCCTATGGCAGGTGCAGTACTAGTATAATGATGAACCTTCATGAAACTTACAGTCTGGTGAAGAAGTTAAACAAATACTAATTTACAATACATATGAATAAAGTCTGATAGGCGAAGTACTAACTACTACATGATTTCACTGAAGAGGTGAATTATCCAAAATTAGGAGTGACAATCAGGGAAACCTTCCTATAAAAAGTTTTACTACACTGACATTACAATCCTGTTGTATGCTTAAGCGCTCAGTTGTGTCCAATTCTTTGCGACCCCATGGACCATAGCCCACCAGGCTCCTCTGTCCATGGGATTTCCCAGGGAAGAACACTTGAGTGGGCTGCCATTTCCTACTCCAGGGGATCTTCCCAAATCAGGGATGGGACCCACATCTTCTGCACTGCAGGAGGATTCTTTACCACTGAGCCATAGGAAAGGCCAACATTAAAATAGGAAAAATAAATGCTTTTACGGGTTTTCATTGTTTAATTACCAGGAACCGTATCATAAGTCCCAGGTAATTATAACTGTGTTCAAGAATTTAGGATTCAACACATAACCCAATGTTCACTGTAGCACTATTTATAATAGCCAGGACACGGAAGCAACCTAGATGTTCACTGACAGATGAATAGATACAGAAATTGTGGTAGGCCTTCCCTGGTGGTCCAGTGGTTAAGAACCTGCTTTTCAATGCAGGGGACATGGCTTTGATCCCTGGTCAGGGAACTAAGATGCCACATGCCACAGGGTAATTAAGCCTGCATGTAGCAACGAAGATCCCATGTGCCTCATTGTGACTCAAATTTCCCAGCAGCTTCCTCAACATTCATAAGTGGTTCCACTCCTAGTCATGAAATGCTTTCTTGACAGTCCTATATGTCTGCTAGTACCAGATCTTTGTCTGGAATTTTTAGTCTCCACCTCAGGCTTTCTAAAGCCATGTTTTAGTGACCATTGTTCACTTCCTTTTAAAGCTCATTCATCTTGATTTCTATTCTTTGCCCCCTGGCTTTCTTTTTTCTTTTTTTAAAATTTATTTCTTAATTGAAGGTAATTGCTTTACAGAATTTTGTTGCTTTCTGTCAAATATCAACAAGAATCAGCCATAGGTATATGTATGTCCCCTCCCTCTTGAAACTCCCTTCCATCTCCCTCCCCATCCCACCCCTCTAGATTGTCATAGAGCCCCTGTTTGAGTTCCCTGAGTCATACAGCAAATTCCCATTGGCTATCTATTTTACCTACGGTATTGTAAGTTTTCATGTTACTCTCTCCATACATCTCACCCTCTCCATCTCCCCCCGCCCCCCGCCACGTCCATAAGTCTGTTCTCTAAGTCTGTTCACCATTGCTGCCCTGCAAATAAATTCTTCAGTGCCATCTTTCTAGATTCCATATAAATGTGTTAGTACATGGTATTTATCTTTCTCTGACTTACTTCACTCTGTATAACAGGCTCTAGGTTCATCCACCTCATTAGAACTGACTCAAACGCATTCCTTTTCACGGCTGAGTAATATTCCGTTGTATATATGCACCACAGCTTCCTTATCCACTCATCTGTTGATGAGCACTAGCTTGCGTCCATGTTCTAGCTATTGTAATTAGTGTTGCAGTCCCCCTGGTTTTCTAATTACTCCTACATAGTTGATTTTCCTTCACTTCACACTACTGAGTCACTCCCCAAGTAATGTTAATTCATTCATTCATTCATTCAGAGTGAACAGTCTCTGCCATCAGCAAGTGCTCATTCTAGAACTAACAAGTTTTCCATCTATCAAGTGTTGACAGAATTTGTGTCTTTCTTTCCATTGTCATTCCCTGAACTTAGAGTCTCAATATCTCTTTGTGCAGTCCAGTGTTCCTCAACCTCTGAGATGCAACTCATATGGGTCATGAAACAAACTTAGTGGATCACATTAAAAAAAGACAAAAATAGGATAAAAAATCAGAGTGCATTCCACATAATTAAGAACTGTTTTATGAAAATGTTTCAGTTACATTAACATATATAATATATATTTTATTAACATATAACATTATTACATAATATGCTATCCTTTGCTGATTTGAAACCCCTGCCTAGCAGGGTCTCCCTCTCTGCCTCTTCGAAGTCTTCCCAGCCCGGGTGGCCCAGGACACAAACATCTCCACAAAGGCCTCCACCATCATAACTGGGAGTTCGCTTCTACCTTTTACTTCAACATAGTATTCAAACTTTTCCTAGGCATTGTCACACTCTGCCTTGTACAGCAGACAAGAATCTTAACGCTTCAACCAGATTGTGAGCTTTATGATAGAAGAGACATTTTAAGCCTCTTAATGGTCCCCCCAGATGTTTGTCCAATGAATCTAGTCCAAGCATTTATCAGAGGAGAGAAAAATCTCAATCATCTCTATTCTATGCCTTTCCTAGAGTCTGTGAGTAAAACCTCTGGAGACAATAAATGTAGTACTATCTGACAGCTGATTTTGTGATCACACTTTTTGCAAAGGTTGTCAGACAAGAAAACATTTTGACAAGAGAAAGGAGCAATATACTGCCTCCTCACTAGTAACTGTCACGCACAATACACACCTGTAATTGGTTTACATCAGTACTCTCTGGAGAACCCAGAGCATCCTTTTTGCATTATAATGAAGACAATTTTGAAAAAAAAATCTTACAATCACAACATCAAAAGTTGAGTATGCTGAGCTGATAATTTTTATAAAAGATAAATTGAAGGCCTTTGTATCTTTCAGATACAGAGCCACTGGCACTCAGATCTCAAGTCCTAACATTACCACAAACACCACAAATCAGGCATTCTTTATATTTCTGATGCTTGTTCAGGGTTGAGTGGAATCCTACCTGCATATGCACCAATTATTTTAAGAAAGCCAATTATTTTAAAGTCACTTTACATCACTTTCCCCCATCTTTATTATTTGTTGATTTGCAAATACTATATTTGCAATGTAAAGATTCCTGGAATATGTGGACAAATTTTATAAAGGTCTAACCAATTTCTTTCCTTTTACTAAGCTATATCAAATTTGCATTCCTGTAAAAGACCCTAGTGTAATAACACAAATATTACTTTCAAAAATGTCAAATAATATTTGAGAAGAGATGCTTTTTACACTTTTGAACTAAGATTTAATCATTTATTAGTATTATATGAAGTAAAAAATAATAATAGACTTGAGTCACAAAAACCTGATTTTTCAGCCCAGACTCTATTGTTTATCTTGATTTAATTCCCTCATCTACAGAGTGGAGCTACTACCTATCTCAGAGATGTTTATGAGGTTAAAGTACACTTTAACGCCTAGTACTAAAAAGGTGTTTGCTATTATTGTCAAATGCACTTAGTTAAGTTATTTAAACTTTGAGCCTTAGTTGCTTTAGTCATAAAGTAGTAAATAATAAGACTTTCATTCTTCTTTATACCATCCTTATGGATCAGGAAAAGTAACTGGCAAATGATAGGAATTCATATTGAGCTTCTCAAATTCCAGTGTTAATATATGGATTAAAAATACTGCTTTTCTTTAATAAGAATTAGTTTACAATTTAAGCATCTTTTATGATCACTGCAGTTCACATGTCCAAGGGTGCTCTAAGGTCCTTGCTGGCAGCTGTAAACCCAAGTTCACCACATAGTGTTTCAATCAGCACCTCCTTCCAAGTATGTGTTCTCTTACCAAACGGCTCAAGATCACTCTAGCAACCCAATTCTTCAGCTTCTGCATATGCATTACCAATTCCTGAAGAAATTCATCTGCTGAAAGTTCAATATATATTATCTCTATATCACAGTTATACTACAAATTAAACCCAATCTGGGACAATGGAAAAAAATTCTGGACTGACAAATCATCCCAGTCCTAGTTTCTGCCCTTTCTACTATAACTGTGCATGATCTTAGAGAAATTATTGAACAATTTAACAATATTAGTTCACATTTGAGTGGTAGTTTATGGTTTTCCAGTACTGTATCATTCGATCTTCAAGAAAAACCTCATGAGGTATACAAAGCAGAAGCAGATAGATATATTTCCATTTTAAGCCAAAGAAGCTGAGGATTTGAGAAATCAAGTGATGTGGAAAAACTATCTTATTTCGCTTGCTGAATACTTACTACATACTTAAAACTACTCTAGGTGTCATGGAGTATAAAAGAACTGCAAAACAATTCCTGTGTTGATGGTTCTTAACACCGCAGAAATCTCATACAGCTGTAGATTCTTGGGGCCCCCTTTCTTCTCCCTGACCCTTGGAGGAGCCAATGCTGCTGGGTCATTCTATCTCTCATCCTGCATCAATGGTCAGAATGCAGATTGGTCCCACGTTCCTAGAAAGCCAAAGCCTTTTAAAGGATGCTCCATTTGACCTAGGAATCACAACTGCATGATACTATTTTAAAGAGAGAAAGAAGTAAGCAAGCATTGTTTATAACAATAAAGAGGACACAAAAATCATTCAATATCAGAGAACAGGTTAGATGACATATTCAACAGAACACTACATACACATTGAAAACTATATTCATATACATAGAATTCTATGATAAATTTTTTAAAGACAAGAACAAGTATATGATACTGTCATCATAAAAACACAAAGATGACTAAATGTGCACTTACAGCACATTTAGTGTCAATCTCAGAATGAGAGAATTGTAACTAATTTTCTTCCTCTCTAGTTACCTGGATTTTATAAATTTTACAATGAGCAATACTTATTAATGAAGAAATCACAAGTTTATTTTTAAAAAAGTAAAAAACTTCAAGTTATTTCCCACTCTAACATGAATATACAAGAAATATGAGAAGTGCATACCAGGAGTTCATCCATGCTAGTCTGACATTTCTCAAGGTTTATCCGTTTGATTGCCACTTTCTCCTTTTTAGGGGCACAATACGCTGCTTGGACGACAGCCGTTGCTCCACTCCCTAAAGATAAATAAATAAAATGAGTAAATAAAAAGAGGCAGTGATTAAAACAAGACTTTTCTGACTCCTACAATTTAAGGGCACACAATTTAAACAAAAGAATAATTCTTAACTTGTTCTTACACTCAACAACAGATGCAGAGAAACACTCTGAAAAGTAGGGTGTCAGTAAAAGCAAAAGCCTTGACCATTCATAGAACTATCAATAAATACCAGCGCATACACACACCCCAAAATAAAAATTGTTAGACTTCTAGAAGTTCTAGAATATCATAGTATAGGCTCATTATCTCCCTGCTCTTCTCTTCTAAATACAACTAAATATGGTAGAAATAATTCAACAGACAATCATAAAGATAACCTGAAACAGACGATCAGAGAGGTGGACAGAAGCAGATGGACCGGCTAGGACCCTCAGGATGTGCGGAAAAGCATCACCGTGAGCTCCCTGGGTTTTTATCTCCTACCTATCCACGAGTGGACACCAGAACAGCCTGCCTCCCGGAGCCATCAACCAGGATAGACAGACAAATAAACAAACGTGAAACATCCTTTCTGGACAAAGAACTGTGAAAGGGCAAGCTCAGTAGCGAGCTAGAAGATAGATTTCTCAGTCCCCATCAGGACAACCCAGACAGTCCACATCAGCATCAGCAGTGTCTGCACCCCACACCCAGAGAACAGTAGACCAGATTCACCAAAGGGACAACTAGTTCCCTGCCCCACACCTAGGGTGGGGGAAGGGGGGGTTGGGGGAACTGAACGGACACCCGCCAGTCACTCCAGGTAACACCTGTAGAGATTAAACAGGAGTCCCTGCGGGGCCAGAAGAATAAAGCAGAGAATAGCACTGCCAGAACTCTGAAAACTCAATATCACAGGAATTACAGAGCTCACAAAAGTAGGCCAGGACTTACACACTAAACCCAAGCAGAGTAACTACCTACTAAAATAGAAATTTTAAATAGGATCAGGAGTCTCCTAACATTAATATCCTAAACGTCCAGAATATAATTTAAAAAAAGAAAAATCACATTGTCACAACAAGAGCCAGGAAAAACACACTTGAATGAGAAGACAATCACACTGATGCAAACACCAAAATGAATCACTAGTTGGAATTTCTGACAAGAATTTTAGAGCAGCCATCAGAAAAATGCTTCAATAAACAGTTAAGAATCATCTGAAAACAAATTTTAAAAATATAAAAATCTCAACAAAGAAAGAGAAGTTTTTATTTTTTAAAGTACCAGCTGGAAATTACACAACTGAAACATATAATTTCCAAAATTAAAAAAAACCTTGCTGGAGAAGCTCAATAGAAAAATAAAGATAAGAGAGGATAAATTTAGTGAACTTGAGGGTAAAGTCAATAGTTTTACTCAATTTAAACCAGAGAGACTGAAAAAAAAAAGAACAGAGCCTCAGGGAGAAATGGGCTAATAGTAAAAACTCTAAAATCCCTGTGGTAGGTAGAATAATTAACCAACCCCCTCTCCAAAGATAACCACATTCTAATCCTTGAGACTAGAAAATGTTACCATAAATGGCAAAAAGACTTTGCAAATGTTATTAAATTAAAATAAGGGTGGAAAGATGATCCCAGATTATCTGGGTGAGCCTGATGTAATCACAAGGGTCTTCATAGAAGAGGCACAGGAGTATCAAGTCAGAGAAGGTGAAGCAGTGAAGCAAAAGTCAGAGTAACGGGACCATAAGCCAAGGAGCAAGTAAGTACTGATACATGCAACGACATGAATACACATTGGAAACACTCTATGTGATATAAAGCAATCACAAAAAACCACATAGAAATGCCCAGAACAGGCAAATCCACAAACACAGAAAACAGATTAATGGTTACCAAGGGCTCAGAGAAGAGGAGAATGAGAGGTTACTGCTTAATGGGTACGATTTCTTTCTGGGGTGAGGAAAATGATCTGGAATTAGACAATGAAGATGAATGCAAAACACTGCAAATATACTTAAAAAAAAGAAAAAACTACTAAATTTTACACTTAGAAATGGTTCAGTCAGTTCAGTCGCTCAGTCGTTTTCAACTCTTTGCGATCCCATGGACTGCAGCACACCAGGCTTCCCTGTCCATCAACCCCTGGAGCTTGCTCAAACTCATGTCCATCAAGTCAGTGATGCCATCCAACCATCTCATCCTCTGTCGTCCCCTTCTCCTCCTGCCTTCAATCTTTCCCGAATTCAGGGTCTTTTCCAATGAGTCAGTTCTTCGCATCAGGTGGCCAAAATATTGGAGTTTCAGCTTCAGCATCAGTCCTTCCAATGAATATTCAGGACTGGTTAGCTGGGTCATGATCTTTTTTGTGTGGTTCTTCTGTGTATTCTTGCCACCTCTTCTTAATATCTTCTGCTTCTATTAGGTCCATACCATTTCTGTCCTTTATTGTGCCCATCTTTGCATGAAATGTTCCCTTGGTATCTCTTATTTTCTTGAAGAGATCTCTACTCTTTCCCATTCTGTTGTTTTCCTCTATTTCTTTGCACTGATCACAAGGAAGGCTTTCTTATCTCTCCTTGCTATTCTTTGGAACTCTGCATTCAGATGGGTTTATCTTTCCTTTTCTCCTTTGCCTTTCGCTTCTAGTCTTTTCTCAGCTATTTGTAAGATCTCCTCAGACAACCATTTTGCCTTTGCATTTCTTTTTCTCGGAGATGGTCCTGATCCTTGCCTCCTGTACAATGTCATGAACCTCCATCCATAGTTCTTCAGGCACTCTATCAGATCTAATCCCTTAAATCTATTTGTCACTTCCACTGTATAATCGTAAGGGATTTGATTTAGGTCATACCTGAATCGTCTAGTGGTTTTCCCTACTTTCTTCAATTTAAGTGTGAATTTTGCAATAAGGAGCTCATGATCTGAGCCACAGTCAGCTCCAAGTCTTGTTTTTGCTGACTGCATACAGCTTCTCTATCTTTGGCTGCAAAGAATATAATCAATCTGATTTCAGTACTGACCATCTGGTGATGTCCATGTGTAGAGTCGTCTCTTGTGTTGCTGGGAGAAGGTGTTTGCAATGACCAGTGAGTTCTCTTGACAAAACTCTGTTAGCCTTTACCCTGCTTTAATTTTGTATTCCAAGGCCAAACTTGCCTGTTACTCCAGGTATCTCTTGACTTCCTACTTTTGCATTCCAGTCCCCTATGATGAAAAGGACATCTTTTTTTGGTGTTAGTTCTAGAAGGTCTTGCAGGTCTTCATAGAACCATTTGACTTCATCTTCTTCAGCATTAGTGGTTGGAGAATAGACTTGGATTACTGTGATACTGAATGGTTTGCCTTGGAAATGAACAGAGATCTTTCTGTCATCTTTGAGACTGCACCCAAGTACTGCATTTCCAACTCTTTTGTTGACTATGAGAGCTACTCCATTTCTTCTAAGGGATTCTTGCCCACAGTAGTAGATATAACAGTCATTTGAAGTAAAATGGTTAGTTTTATGTTATGTGATATACCTTGATCTCTTTTAAAAAGAGAATACAACCAACTTTAACTGATAATTCAACAACTTAGAAAAAATAGAAGCAGGAATATTTTCCAGCTCATTTAATGAAGCCAGTATTACAAACACCAAAACTAAACAAAGACATCACAAGAAAAAAAAAAAAAAAAAAAACCCTACACACAAATACCTCTCATGCATTTAGCTGCAAAATCCTTAACAAAATATCAGCTAATTGAATCCAGCAATAGAGTAGTATTATTCCAGGTATGCTACTTTGGTGTAATATTAGAAACAAACAAAAAGCAAACAGTGTAATATACTACATCAACAGGCTAAAGAAGAAAAGTCATTAAGATCTTATCAATTGATGCAAAAAACATTTTTTAAAAACCCAAGAGCATTCATGATTTAAAAAAAAAAAGCTCTCAGTAAACAAGGAATAGAGGGGAACTTCTTCAACCTCATAAAGAACATCTACAGAAAAAAGTTACAGCTAACATCCTACTGATGAAAGACTGCCTTCCCTCTTAAGATTGAGAAAAAGGCAAGGATGTTCATTCTTATCACTTTTATTCAATAAATCACTGGAAGTCCTAGACAACACAATAAAGCATGAAAAAGAAATAAAAGGCATCCAGATTAGATTGGGTTTCCCTGATGGCTCAGATGGTAAAGAATCTGCTTGCAATGCAGGAGAACCAAGTTCAATCCCTGGGTCAGGAAGATCACCTGGAGAAGGAAATGGCAATCCACCGAGTACTGCTTGGAGAATTCCATGGACAGAGGAGTCTGGAGAGTCCCAGTCCATGAGGTCACAAAGATTTGGATACAACTGAGTGACTAACACTTTCACCTTCAGGTGAGAAAAAAATAAATCTGTCCCTGTTCGTAAAGGTCATGACTGTCCACATAAGAAAAGCTTCTGGAACTAATAAGAGAGCTTAGCAAGGTTGCAAGATAAAAGATAAACCCACAAAAATCAACTGCATTTCTAGATACTAATAAACAAAGTAGAAACCACAATCCTAAAACACAGTATCATTTACAAGTTCCCCCAAAATGAAACAAGAACAAGATCTGTATGCTGAAAATCATAAAATACCAAAGAAAACAAAAAAGACCTAAATAATTGGAGAAATACCATGTTCATGAATTAGAAAAATCAACGTAGAAAAGATGTAAGTACTCTCCTAATTGACTTCAAACAGGTTTAATGAAATTCCTATTAAAATCCTCACAAGGTATTTTGTACAGACAAACTTACTCCAAGGTTTTTTTTTTTCCATTTTAAAATGTATATGAAAGAGGAAGGCCCTCAAATAATCAACAGAATAGTAAAGAAGATGAATGAAGTTGAAGGATTCATACAACCCAATTTAAAGACATATTATATAGTTACAGTAATCAGGATAGTATGGTATAAGAAGAGGGACAGATACACAGACACACATACACATCAGAATAGAGAACCAGAAACAGACTTGACACAAATGTGACACAGTGATTTTTGACAAAGGTACAAAAGCAATTCAACAGAGATGGGATAACCTAACAGAATGGCGAAAGTAAAATTTCTTAAAATTTTTAATTGATTTATTTTTGGCTGTGAGGAATCTTCATTGCTGCTTGGGCTTTTCTCTAGTTGCGGTGAGTAAAGATCCTCTTCTAGGGGATCTTCCCGACCAAGGGATCAAACCCAGGTCTCTCATGTCTCCTGCATTGGCATGCAGGTTCTTTACTATCTCAACTTTACATTTTCTTTACTATTCTGTGCACCTTGGTGCACAGGCTTCTCCCTGCAGTGGCTTCTCTTGTGGTGGAGCATGGGCTCTAGGGTATTTGGGCTTCAGCAGCTGTGGCCTGTGGGCTCAGTAATTACGGCTCCCAGGCTCTAGAGCACAGGTTCAGCAGTTGTGGCATATAGGCTTAGTTGCTCTGCAGCATGTGGGATCTTCCCAGATCAGGGATCAAACCTGATCAGGAATCAGGTATTTCTTGCATTGGCAGGTGAATTCTTTACCAGGGAGGCCCTAAAAAGATTTTTTTTAAGTGATAACACCAAATGCTGATGATGACGTGGTAAAACTGCATCATTCATACATTGTAGGTGGAAATATAAAATATGGTATGGCCACTCCAGAAAATAGTGTGACCATTTCTTTTAAAACTAAAAAAAAAAAAAAAAATGAATTTGTACAACTTGGCATTTATATGCCTGGTATTTATCTGAGAGAAATTAAAACATGTTCACACAGAAACTTGCATATAAATATTCACAGCAGCTTTACTCATACTAGCTAAAAACTGGAAACTACCCAAATATCCTTTAATAGGAGAATGGTTAAACATATGGTACATCCACACAGAGGAATACCACTCAGTAATAAAAATGAACAAACGGTTGATATGCACAATTACTTGGATGACCTCAAAGGCATTACACTGAGTGAAAAAAGCCAATCTCAAAGTTACATATTTTACGACTCAATTTATATGACACTCTTGAAATAACAAAAATACCAGCAATGGAGAATAGATTAGTGGTTGTCAGGGATAAGGGATGTGGGTAGACAGGGTGTGCATGCGTGCCTGCTTCCATTGTGTCTGACCCGTTGCGATGCTATGGACTGCAGTAGACTGTCCATAAGGATTCTCCAGGCCAGATCAATGGAGTGGGTTGCCATTACCTCTTCCAGGGGATCTTCCCAACCCAGGGATCAAACCCAGGTCTCTCATGTCTCCTGCACTGGCATGCAGGTTCTTTACACTAGCACCACCTGGGAAGCCAGGGTAGACAGGTTAGGATGGCTATGAAGGGTAGCCTGAGAGACTGTGTGGTGGAATACAGTTCTGTATCTTGAATTTAGTGGTAGTTACACAACCAAACATCTGTAATAAAACTGCAAAGAACCATACACGCATGCACACGAATGAGTACAGTACACATATAGTTAGCTACGAGTAAGTTCCAGATAGCTAAAAAAAACCAAAAAACCAAAATAAAACTGCCTAAGCTTCAATACATCTGTTAATCTTAATAATCTTCATACTCCATTAGCACAATATCACTCCTCAGATTACTAAACCATAGCCACTACTTAATACTGTACTTCCTGACAGTTCAACACTTTACTTTCCATATCCCAGATGCAATTTAGTTTATCCCCATCTCCATGCCTCTGGGCAAGCCATCCACGTTGTTCCCTACATATTAATCCACTCCACCCCCTCCTTTTAAAGCACAATTGAAAACTCACCTAACTTCAGGAAGCCCCATGGAAAACACACTTAGATTCAAACTTTAGCTCCACTACCATTAGCACAGTAACTCAGGGTTCTCTGACTATATGTTTGGAAATACTAGTGGTAAAGAACCTGCCTGCCTGCTGATTCAGGAAACGTAAGAGACGTAGGTTCGATCCCTGGGTAGGGAAGATCTCCTGGAGAAGGCAAGGCAACCCCCTCCAGTATTCTTGCCTGGAGAATCCCATGGACAGAGGAGGCCGGTGGGCTCCAGTCCATGGGGTTTTAAAGAGTCGGACACAACTGAAGTGACTTAGCAAGCATGAAGTGAAGCAATGTTCAATAAATGTCATTACTGTTCATTTATTTCCCTATTATCTTAGACATTTAACTGTCACAGGGAAGGTTTATTATGCTTCTAAAGTATGTGAATCTTTACCAAAACATGTGAGGATAAATTATCCTCACCAACTCTCCATCTTCACCCATACCATTTAAATTGTAGGTTTTTTTTCCATGTTTTAATCACCAGTTCTCCTGCACATACAGCCTTGGATAGATATGATATGTAAACAATAAAAAGAAAAAAATGTGCAAATCATTAAACCTTTCCTCCTTCCTCTCCATTATCTCATCTTCTTTCCAAATAAAAAGGTAATTTCACCGAAATGTTGACAAAAGAGGGTATAGGGAAGAAAAATATTGAAAGCATGTTGCATTTTATATGACACATTCTACTCAAATTTGCATTTTCTTAATGTAAGTACTGTGCGATAGATATTTTCTCTTTCTCTTTAGAGCAGGTTCCTTCATGAGGAATTTTTCAAACCTTAAGTCAACTTACTGGATTTCAACCGTCATTTATTCTTAAACAGAATCAAATTAGAAATCATCAGGACATACTGCACATGTGTGTGCTTAGTTGCTCCGTTGTGTCCAACTCTTAGCGACCCCATGGACTGTAACCTGCCTGGCTCCTCTGTCCATGGGAATTCTCCAGGCAAGAATACTGGAGTGGGTTGCCATGCCCTCCTCCAGGGAATCTTCCCAAACCAGGATCAAACTCGGGTCTCCCACACTGCAGGCAGATTCTTTACCATCTGAGCCACCAGGGAAGCCCAAGAATACTAGAGTGGGTTGCCATGCCCTTCTCCAGGGAATCTTCCCATCCCAGGAATTGAACTGGGGTCCCCTGCATTGCAGGCAGATTCTTTACCAGCAGAGCTACCAGGGAAGTCCATATTGCACATAGTAAAAGTAAATACCATCTATCAACTATACTTCGATAAAATTAAAATGCAAATATCATCTTGTAAAACTTTTATCTCAGTGTAAATACACATGCAAAAAAATATGTAAATGGTATCTGTTAGGAATGGTTTAACCAAAGTGTGAAAGTTACTATTCTAATGCCCTCAAATAAGCACTGGCCTAATATGAAATAATAATATAATGGAAAATAATTGTAAAACAATGTAAAACCATTTCCAATCAAGCATCCTAATTCAGAAGTTCACTGTTTTTATATATTGTCCATCCTCCGTACACCATCCCCCAGGTCCCCCCTCTTCCACTCTTCTGGCCTCTTCAAGCTGATTCTTTCACTGCTGCATTAGTGTACATTACACACCAGAATGGACCAAAGTGGAAAACCATGACTGAGCTTTCTTCTGAAATCCTTCAAACTGGGTAATGTTATCCCTTGAGACAGAAAAGGAGAGGCCCAGAGGCATGAGGGGAACTAAAAAAATTTAGTTCCAGTCTCTTTCCACTTAACTAGATCCTGAAATAAAGAGTAAGCAAAAATATGGATTTATTCCTACCTATGAGGAAAAAATAAATCAAATGAACCAAATCAACTGCAGATATTTTTTCCTCAAAAATTCTGACCAACCATCACTATAACAGATATGTATTATAAAGATTTTGAGTATTTTTTAGTAAGGGTTTACACAACCACTAAATAGCTAGTCCAGGCTGGTCATTCTGAAAGATGAGTAAGGCATTTTCACCTGAACCATGGAAAGCACAAGAATATACAATTTTGTAAACCTTTTTCTCAATCAGCCCTCTTGTCAGAGTCATAGTGAAAATTAAAACTCCTCTACAGAAACACCTGTAAGGGAAGGCATTATCATAAAAATCATGTTTGTTCTCCGTACAAAGATGAAAATAAAGTCGCTTTACCATATGCTCTGAGTAATTATTCAAGCAGCCTAATGGTTTTACAATGAATCATCTCTCTTGTTTACTCTGGTGATCTCTATCTCAATGGTAGTAACCCCATCTTTCCGGATGCTCCTGTCAAAAAATCTTGGATACTTCTCACATCTAATCCAAAGGCATATCTCTAACTTCAAAATATATTATACCAGCATCTGACTGCTCCTCATCACCTCCATTACTACCTCTCTCCCCCGGATAATCTCCCCTTCCACCCTCGTACCCTCACAAAACTATTTTCCACCTAGCAGCCTAGGTAATCCTTTTAAAACTTTATGTGAAGCAAAAGCCAGGACTTACTAGGCTTCATACCATCAGATAGCCAGGACCATCCATTCCTACCACTTTACTCTCCTGACCCTTCAACCTTGTCTCACTCTGCTCCAGCCACCGTTGTCTCCTTACTCCTTAGCCACATAGCGCGCTCCTTCTCCAAGACCTTTGCTCCTGCTGTTCCCTCTGCTTGGAGCAAACTTCCTGCAGATAACCACAATACTCACTTCTCCACCTCCTTCAGGTCTTCCCGCAAATGTCACCTTCTCAGGAAGGCTTTCCTTGACCTACTTAAAACTCATCTCTATCCCCAGGGGTTCCCATCCCCTTCCCCTACTTTTATTTGTTCTTCATCATCACCAGATTATAAAGCCCATAAAAGAAGGGATTTGAGTCTGCTTTGCTGCTGTTATCTCTAGCATCCAAAATAGTGTCTGACACACAAGAGGAAGTCAGTAAATATTTGGTGAATGGATTAGTCAATCGAGTAGCAGCATACATTTTCAAGAAAAAAAATCTGCTCACTTGAGACAGAACAAACACAAAAATATCATAAAAATCATGCTCGTTCTCCATACAAAGATTTCATGGGCGCTGCCTCATTATTGCCATCATAGCGTTAGTTAACATTTATTGGGCTCTTACTTTGTGTGCCAAATGCTATGCTGAGCATTCTCTTTACTTGCATTTTTTTTTCATCTAATTCTCACAATAATTCCATGAGTTAGGTGTTATTGATCTTACAAAGCAAGGCAAACAATGGGAAGACAGATCATTAATTACTGAGGGGCACAGAAGGGCCTAGAAACCAGAACTACATGATGTTTCAATACCATGCTCTTAACTGGTAGGCAACTGTCTCTTCAGATTAAAGCTAACATTTATGAACTGATGATTATGTGTCAGGTTAAATTATTCACTTGCAATGTCTTATTTAACTATTTTAATTTAAGAAAACCAAAAACAAAAAATCACAAGGCCAACATTTTTAGTTGCCTATCCAACATACAATTTTCCCTTTTTTAATAACAGAACTTTGACCTATTTTGTCTGAAGTAATAATGCGCTTGGATAAAAACCGTCATTTCATTTGCAAGTGGCCAAATGACACAGTTCTGTCCAATAAATGGAAACGTAAGTCACCGAGTAAGACTTCTAGGAAAGAAAGCCCTTTGAAAGGGAACCACCTGAGTTGTCATGTGACTCTGTCCTTTCACCATATTCTTCTGGTCTGGAACACAAGCACAAGGCTAGGGGTGGAACAACTATCTTGCAACTCTGAGAATGCAAGTCATGTGCTAAGTGAAGTGGAGTGAAAAACCAGGAGTCTGGGTGCCTCATGGCACCTAGGCTGCCACTTCAGTTTTCCTGTCATAAAAAAGGAGTCAAGAAAGTATTTTACTAAGCCACTATTATTTGTTTTCCAATACACAGAGTCAAATGCAATCCCTATTTGATACAACCCTATGAGGTTGTTGGCCCAATGTGGCTTCCTGAAAATGTTATCATAGTGAAGTCTTCCAATCAGGGGAGAAAATACACTGACCATTAAACATCACTCTATCAACAGAACACAATGTCTTTCACATTAATGGAGGAGCTAGGGGTGGGATCCTGCAATCCATACTTGGTAACTGATACTTTAGACATCAAATATGTAGCTAGTGAACAATTGATGAAAATTTAAAAGGTGGGGAGGTAGTAGAGAATAAACTTAGTGGGTTGCCTTCACCAAAGTATCAAAGGTTGGTGAACCACATCCTACTAAAAACAGATGTTAAAGAACAATTTTCTAAACCTGCTGCTGCTAAGTCGCTTCAGTCGTGTCCGACTCTGTGCGACTCCATAGACAGCAGCCTACCAGGCTCTGCCATCCCTGGGATTCTCCAGGCAAGAACACTGGAGTGGGCTGCCATTTCCTTCTCCAATGCATGAAAGTGGAAAGTGAAAAGTGAAAGTGAAGTCGCTCAGTCGTCTCCGACTCCTAGCGACCCCATGGACTGCAGCCTACCAGGCTCCTCCATCCATGGGATTTTCCAGGCAAGAGTACTGGAGTGGGGAGCCATTGCCTTCTCCGTTTCTAAACCTAGGCTGAGGTAAAATGCATGATAACAAAAGCAGCATGGCAAAGCCCTTGTCATTCTGATTTCCCACTTCGCCACTATATTGTACTGTGGGCAATACAGGGCCTTACACAGCTGTACTACCATGTCCAGAATAAATCCCCAAATCCATCTAAAATTGAATGAGAGCTGGAGCTAAGAAAAAAAAGACACAGTGATATTCCAATAAACATTACAACAGATTCAAAATACTACAAGATTACAAGTGTCAGAAGATTTCAAATCATGTAGTATTTCACATTTTATGGCAGTACCAAAAGGCAGGAAATGGAAGAAGGAGAAAAAAAACAAAGGGAAAACTATCATCAGTATGGAGTAATAAATACGAGCTAAAAGCTTCTTATAAACAATTACATTTGTAATTCCATACAACAGCCCCAACAACAAATGTACCATTATCCCCATTTTACAGACAAAACCCTGAAACTAAAACTAATAAATTGCCCAAGATCAGAGAGGCAGCAAGAGGTAAAGCCAGGATTTGAACCCCAGGTCAGTCTAACCGCCGAGTCCATACTCTCACAGTTGTGGCAACACACACAAGAACAGCAGAACACCTGGTCAGAAATCCTAACACAACAGCAGAGACAAGGAAGGGGCGCAAAAGCACTGAGGAGATGATGATTATCGTGAGACTAATGCCACATCTTTTACAAGGAATCATACTCAAAGAACTCCAAACCCTTGCCAAAACATGCTTCAGATAAGAGAATTTTTTAAAAGGAAGTCCTTTGAATTCCCAACCTATACTTTTCTATTATGTTCTACGAAGGGAATTTTCTTTTCTCTATAGGATTTTGCTAGAAAATGAGAGAGCAACACAACATGAGAAACCAACCCCACAAATACAGTTCTAAGAAGCACATGCAAAAAAAAATTATAGTTCAAATGAATATATGTTTTGATAAGAAAGGAGACACTATTATAGTATTGCCTTAAAATACAATCTCTGAAAACAGATATTCAAAAAATTCCCTCAAGCCTTTTTTTCCAGACTTTGATCATTTGTTTCCTGAAAAAAAGAGAGTATAATCTGGAGAAATTACAAAAATTCATTTTGAAAACTACTTACAGCTTATTACAAAATACTGTATTTCAAACATTTCAGCATGGAAGCAAAGTTAGAATAACTGTACAGTGCTTTACTGGCCCCTGCTACTTGTACTAAGCTGTAGTTCAAGGAAAAACATTTTCCCTCCCTTTTGAGAAGATGAAGTGAGACACAGTGTGTGAAGAGTGGAGTGGAAGTACATTAGGAACTTCTAGGAACTTATTAACGAGAAAGAGAACATTTTAAAAATGACAAAACAGGATACGCAAAAGAGAAGAAAACTAAAACTTTCATGTTTTAGCAGACACCATTAAGAAAATGATAAAAATGAGGTGGGGGGGGGCTGTAATGAGGGAACTCCCTGGTGGTCCAGAGGTTAGGAATTGGATCTTTCACTGCCATGGGCCGCGTTTGATCTCTGGTCAGAGAACTAAGATCCAGTGAGTCCCGACTTCCTGCTGTCCCACCTTGCCAAAGAAATGAAAAGACTGAGTAAATATTTGAAATCGTGTATCAGGTGAAGGACTCATATTCAGAATGAACAGACACCTAACACTCACACACGCCTCTGTAATTTAGAGAGAAGAGAACAACCCAGTGGACAACCCAAGTGGGAAAAAGATTGCAATAGACATTTCACCAAAGAAGAGATATGAAAAGCTAATAAACAAGCACATGAAAAGATGCTCTCCATCATTAGTCATTAGGGAAATGCAAAACAAAAACCACAATCAGATATACTTCACATCCACCAGGATGGCTTTAATCAAAAAGACAGACAACAAATGCTGGCAAAGATGCAGAGAAACAGGAACCCTCATTCATGGCTGAAGGGAATGTAAAATGGCAGTCTCTTTGAAAAAGTTTGTCTGTTCCTTAAAAAGTTAAACATATAATAAATCTACCATATGACCCACCAATTCCACTCAAGAAAAATGTAACATGTTCACCTGAAGATTTGATACAAAATGCTCACAGCAATATTATTCAAAATAGGCAAAAGGCGGAAGGAATCCAGTGTCCATCAACTGGTATCCAATAAAATGTAGTAATGTACTAATACAGGAAGCAACATGGATGAACCTCAAAAAACATTACACCAAGTAAAAGAAACCAAACACAAATCCACTCCACGTATTATATGATCATATCTATGGGAAATGTCCAGGAAAGAAAAATCTATAGAGACAGAAAGTAGATTGGTGGTTGCCTTCGGCAGGGGGTGGGAACAGGGAGTGACTGCAAATGGACATGAGGCATCTTTTTGGAATGATGGAAATGTTCTAAAATTGGATTGTGGTGATGACTGAACAACTCTGTAAATTTACTAAAAAAAAAAACCCCCAAAACGATAGTACTATACAGTTAAAACAGGTGGATTTTATGGTATATAAATTGTTTTTAAAAATGAAAAAATATTATGCTATGTGAATGAAGCAAAGGTTCACAAAACAAAGCAAAGGTTCACAAAACACTATATTATACAATCCCATTTACATGACATGTCCAGAAAAGGCAAATCTATGGAGTTGGAAAGGTTTGCAATTGCCTGAAATTGGGGGTAGGAACAGGGATTAATTGTAAACAGGCACAAGGGATGTCATTGGGGTGATGAAAATATTCTAAAACTGGATTATACTGATTGGTGCACCACAATAAATTTACTAAAATCATTTAATTTTACACTTTAAAGTGGGCTAATTTTATACTAAAAAAAATGGGTGAAATTGTATCTCAGAGTAAGGTTGTTTTTAAAAATAAGGTGGTCAAATCACATGAGAGTTCTTAACTTTTGGAGTGAGATGATGACTAACCCTACCCCAGAGGGCTGAGCCTCCCTTTTGCTCACTCACAGACACCCTATTGGTCAGAGAAGAGCAAATCAACAAGTTTCTAAAGCTCTAGAGCCTTGTGCCACCTTAATAGCAAAAGCATTAACAACCACAACGCTACTCTCCACCCTAGAAACATGTACACCTTACCAGAAAGGTAAAGCAAAATTTCTCTTCTAAAATGATAGAGACCCCTTTTCCTTGATTTTTGAGACATAGTTTTGGAATCTCCCACTTAATCCCTTTTTTCAATATGAAACTCTGATAGAGGTACTCAGAAGCAGTTAATCAAGATAGAGACCTAGCTCGCTGTCTTTAGAATGAACCAGTACACATCAAAGATGCAGCATGTAGTAAGGACCAGATCCATAAAGCGGCTTAAGGAAAAAGACTGGATGTCTTCACATAAATCTTACCCCAGATTTGTTTTGATAGAAGAAGCAAGTAAAGTGAAAAAAAAAAAAACAAAAAACAAATGTGACAAAGTTTCTCTGAACACTGACACAATGCAATAAACACTCACTCCCCCTAACCCCCAAGACAGCTAAGGAGTTTTCAGCCAGTCTTTGTTATAAAACTAATTTAAGACAGGATGCTGATCTAGCAAAGCAGACAGTCTTCTTCCTCCAATACACAGGGGTCTGCTGATGTCCACTGGATCGAGCTTCTGTTTAGCTAAACCTACTCCCTTTTGATTTCTAAGATCACTAGATTATTGTTGTCCAACAAATACTCCCCTTATCCCCAGTCCCCACCCTCCCCCAATCACTGTGCCTCTCTGAGAATTACAATTCATGTTTGTGCAAGCTTTGATCTCTGCCAGCTGGTATTCCCAGACCCCCTTCCAATCCACTCCACATACAACAGCCAGATCCATTGGATCATATCATGTCTCTGCTTGAAGCCCTCCAATAACACTTAACATTTCAAAACACTTACCTTGGCTGAGAAGGTCCCTAAAATCTGGCTCCTCTCTCACCTTTCTAACCTTACCACTCTTCTTTCGGGTTCTAAAACACAACATCAAGCTTTTCCCCTTCTCTGGGGCCTTTGCATTTCCTCATCTCTCAGTAAGGAACAATCTTCCCTTGGCCCTCAAGACTCTTTCTCATCCTTCAGCACTCAACTTACATGTCGACACCTCAGAAAAAAAGCATCTTCCTTGAAATGGCCCCAGCTAGGTCTCCACGTTATTCTCTCTCAGAACATCTTGCTTGTTTCCTTGCTGGCATCTGCCAAAACCTGTAATTCTTTTTATTTGCCTACTTATTTAATGTCTCCCTCCCTGGCTGGCAAGCCAATTCCAAGCAGTCGTAAGTTGGTCTACGTCGCTCAGGGACGTCCCTGCAGCTTCATCTGGAGAGGCTCCCCAGTTCCACCCGAGCAATGCCTGGCACTTCGTGGGGGTTCTCACGCGGATGCAGGACTGAGCAGAAGCACC
This sequence comes from Okapia johnstoni, assembly GCA_024291935.2. Classification (NCBI taxonomy): domain Eukaryota; kingdom Metazoa; phylum Chordata; class Mammalia; order Artiodactyla; family Giraffidae; genus Okapia; species Okapia johnstoni. Next base: position 10,272,863 of record CM044323.1, on the reverse strand, counting down.
CTAACCTATCACCCCACAGATGACCGAGCCCCCAACTGCAATACCCCATTCCTCGCAACGCCTTGTAAAGGCCTGTCCCACATGCTCACTTTTTTCCTCTCAGACACATCTGTCGCCATACAAATCTCTGACGAGCCTCTCAGACCCCACCCCACCTCGCCGCACAGGCGCGCCTCTCAACAGCCCCTCCACGCCTTGCAGGAGCTGCACAAACCCCGAGCCTCACCCACGCGCCCTACCAACCCCCGGGCCACTCGAGCGCCCACGAATATCTGGGAGTCCTGCGCTCCCCGAGCTCCCGCGGGACCCCACGTTCCGGCTCGTCACCCGCCGCCCCGCGCGGCGCCTCCCTCCTGCGCGGCGCCAGCTCTCACCTATCACCTCCTGCAGCTCGTAATCGTCCCTGTTGATGGACCAGGGCAGGGCACTGGAGTCCTCGGTCATGACGGCGGCACGACACTCGGTCTTCCCGCAAACTCAATGACCTCTCTCTCCTCCTCGCCGCGCCTCTCCCCACCCCCAACCGCTGCCGCCGCGCCCCCACCAACCGCCTCGCGAACAGCCACGGGTCGGACGGCGCCTGGCGCTGGGTGGCCGCGCGGCAGAGCGGCGGGGGGCTCGAAGCACCCGCGAACCTCGCCTCTTCGCGCCTCTGCGGCTGGCACTCCCCTCCCCGGCCCAGGTCCCGGCTTCGGCCTCCACGGCAGCAGCGACAGGAGCTTCGCCTGGGCCCAGCCCCTCTGTCCCGCCCTCCACCTCAGCCCCACGCACTGGCCAAACTTTCCCTTCTCCCTCCACCTGCCGACACGCAGCGCGCTGACGTCACCGCGTCGGGCATGCCCCCACCTCGGCCCCGCCTCCGGCTGCCATTTCAAGTGTGGCTGGATACGCAGCGAGCGAGAAGGAAGCCCAAGGAAGGCGAATTTGATAGTGGAAGGGAAGGAATACTTTGAAAGGAGTTCAGCAAGGGCATCGGAAAGCCAGAAAAGAGCTGAAAGCTGCAGAGGCAGTAGCCACACTAAACATGGCGACCAAAGGGCTGCCTAGTGGAGGGGGCGGAGCCACTTCTGGCGGCGAGGGCACGTTGCCGTCTCCGTCGTCGCATTCATTGGCTTATTTGAGAAAGAATCAGAACGGCAGTAAGTGGGTGTAGACGTCAGTCATAAGTTAGTCCCGCCTCCACGCACTCGCCGCGCTGTTCCGCGGCAAGGCTCCGGTCCTGCAAGATCACGGGTACGCTACTCGCTTTGCACCGTTCTCCCGAGTGACGTCGCCACGTAACCGTCACACCCTCGAGACGTGCAAACGGCTCCGCAGGGTGTGGAGAAACCCGAGGGAGCAGCTGGGTGGGGTAGCCTTAGGGTGTGGACGACTGCCAACTGGAATAAAAGGTCTCGGTCCACGGGACCGAGTGGAACCGGAAGCTCGCCCCGTGACGACACGTTTTTCTACGCGGAAGTTCTTTCTACAGCGCCGGGCTCGGCCTTCCCTGTAACCTTACTGGATAGGGAAGGTGTTCTGTCCATTCTCAGCTTTGGAGCCCAAATGATCACCTGTCTTGGGGCCTTGGAAGGTTGCAGTTTTTTCCCTGATGCAACTGGGGCTAGTAAGCTAGTGATATTTGGCCCAGGAGATTTGAGGTCATGTCAAAGACCTTGGCTTTTGTGTGACGTCATTGAACTTCAATTTTCTGAGGTTGTCCACTTAGGTCCTTTGGGGAAGTTAATAAGATGAAACTGAAAGCCTTTGGTAAAATGGAGTGAAGAGTAGCCACGTGGATTGGGCTAGGTTTGAAAGTCTTCTCAGTTGGATGTCTTTCAGATCAGTAGTAGTCATTATGAAAGATGTCTTCACCCAAGCCCTTCCAGGCACTGGAAGCCCTGTGCAGGAAGTCCAGCGACCACGAAACCAAAGCAGTCAGCTAGGAGCTGCGGCCACCAAGTTAGCACGTTTCCGCATTCTTGGTGGGATTAGAGAGTGTTACAGGAGGGGAATCCTGCAAAGTTAATATGATATAAAACAGGTGTAAATTGAGAGGCTAGACTATCCCAGTCACAGACAAGTGCCAGAGTTTCCAAGTTTGAAAGCATAGCGCAGGCATTACTGTAAAGATTGGTTTCAGCCGTTGACTACTGACACCTTTATTGCCGCGTGTTGCGTTTTTCTCTTTGCAGAGAGAAGGAGGATGGCGATCAGATCTATCAGAGAGGAGCTAAATGTGATGATAAAGATTAGAGATCTCAAGATTTGTACAATAGAAAGACGCATAAACCGGAGATTCTTAACTTGGGTTTATTGGCCTTGTGGACCATGAACAGCCTTCAGAAGGTTTGTGAGGGTTTTATGTTTTTTTCGCACCTTTAAATTGTATGCAGAATAATATATACATCAGGGAGAAATTTGACCACTTTTTTCCCTTCTCTTTTTACCCAGTGAAAAGGAGCTACTGACTTAAAAATGAAAATCCAAGATGTTTATTGACCCACATTCTTGGTGATCAGGGTACTATACATTTGTTAATGGGTTGTTTTCTTCTTCTTCTGAAGTAGAAAGTTTGATGGTTTAGTTGAGCCAGAACCTGCTTTGCAGATCTGGTTACTTTATTTCCCCTATCTCCTGGGCTTTCTCCATGTGGTCTGTTAGTTGTTAAGATCTCATGTTTTTAATGAGCAAGGAATTGCTGGCTGTGTGAGGCCAGAATCTCAGCTTATGAAGTATGTTCCATGTGAGAACACTTACCATAAACACTGGGTGTATAGTGGTAAACAAGGTGACTTAGTTCCTGTTTTCATGGAGTAGAGTCTAGTAGAGAAACAGTAATGTGTGCTCAGTCACTCAGTCTTGTCTGAGTCTTTGTGACCCCATGGACTGTAGCCCACCAGGCTCCTCTGTTCATGGGATTTCCCCAGCAAGAATATTGAAGTGGGTTGCCATTTCCTCCTCCTGGGGATCTTACCCACCCAGGGATTGAACCCACAGCTCCTGCATTGGCAGGTGGATTCTTTACCACTGAGCCGCCAGGGAAGCCCTGTAGACGGCATCAAGTACAGTGTGTAAAAACAGAAGATGAGAATCACTGTCTGGGCTGAGAAGCTGGGAGGGAAATTATATTCATACTTCCTTTTCTTTTTCTGTTGCCTTTAAGCAGCTTACCTGCATCGTGCTTTGCTTTTAGCACCTGCAGGGTAGAGGAAAAAGGACTAATTTCAAGACTAGTGATGCCTTGAAGTGGTAATTACAGCTTTAATAGTTCAAGTTTTATAGACTTCTTAAATGAAAGAGTTGAATCTATAAATGAATGTGTGAAAAACCTGAATGTAAAGAAAAACACAAATTTAGGTCTCCTAAGTTGATTTTCTCAGCAGTTCCATGTCAGTGCCAGGACCAACTACAAACTCCTGGAATCTTTCTCTCCCCCTTCCCCCCTCTCTCCATTATCACTCCTTTCATAGATGTGCTTCCCACCTCTGCACCTGGAATGGTCCTTGCACAGACAGATATTCGGCCATGGCGTTGATTAAATCAATGGAGTTCATGAGTAGAGAATACATGTTAGGAGTCTGGAGCCTGGGGAGAATCTGACATCTTGGCAAATCCAGGAAAGGGACTAAGAGTATACATATTGGACTATGGTGACAGAGTCTCAGAGCCTAGAAAAAAATAGGTAAGTAAGAGGTTATTGTAGGGGGGGAAAAATCAGTCCATGTGGAAAGTAGAGTCTCAACATCAAACTGAATTCTGAGCCAGAGAGTAACTTCACGTCCGCCCAGGCTGGCACCATGCCAACTTGATGAACTCAAGCTGAATTCAGCAAAAGATGGGAAGTACTTGACTGAACTGGAGTAGGTTCCTAGGTACCTACTACTTTTGTAACATGATCTCTTAAAGGTGGAGTATGTCTAGAAGCCTTCATTAGAATGTTTATTGTAGTGTTACTGTAACAGGAAGAAACTGGAGACAACCTTGAATGAACATATCTATTGATAGAGGAATGGTAATTGCTTGAGTATATTATGTGAAGGGCTTCCCAGGTGGCACAGTGGTGAAGAATCCACCTGCCAATGCAGGAGATGCCAGAAACATGGGTTCAATCCTTGGGTTGGGAAGATCCCCTGGAGTAGGAAATGGCAACCTGCTCTAATAATTCTTGCCTGGGAAATTCCATGGACAGAGGAGCCTGGTGGGCTGCAGTCCACGGGGTCACAAAGAGTCAGACACAACTTAGTGACTGAGCACATATTATGTGGAACATCTCAGGATAAATAAGAAGCTCGTGTGTTAATGCTAGCTGAAGTAACAACCCCAAACGAAACTAAACTGGCTGGTTTAACTCAAAAGCTTATTTCTGACACACATATAGTCCAGTATGCATGTCCTTAGTCCCTTTGGTCCAAGTTGACAGTTAAAGTTTGCCTCCTTCAGTCTTGTGGCACCACTGTCTTCTAGTGTCTGCAGAGTCTTCCTCTGGACCCTCTACATTCAGCCAGCTGGTTATCTGAGAGGGAGAACACTACAGAAGCTGGCCAACACTGGAAGTTGTGTTTGTTACTTCTTCCCAGGTTGTGTTGGTCACACCCAGTTGACTAACCGCAACTGAAATCAAGGAAACTGGGACATGGCCTCTTCTGTGCCCAGGAAGAAGCAATGGGATTAGTTGGCATCTAGCCAATCTCTGCTACAACTGGTAACTTTGGTTGCTGCCAGACCAGAGCTATTCAGATGTAGAAGGGATGTTCTCTTCTGCACATTTTGAATTTTGTAAATCCGAATATTACTTGTTCAAAAGAAGTTAAGGGAGGACTGGTAAAACTATGATTCATCCATGCTGTGAAATATTACAGAGCAGTTAGAAAGAATGAAGTAGGTCTATACATACTGGAGTGGAATGATCTATAATCAAGGTAAACAAGTTGTAGGTAAATTTCTGCAGTGACTTAGTTTGGGCTAGGATAACAAATTACCACAAAATGGGTGGCTTAAATAAAATTCTTTTCTCACAGTTCTGGGGTCTGGGAAATCAAAAATGAGGCGGCTGGCAGATCTGATGTCTAGTGAAGCCCTGCTTCCTGGTTTGTAGACAGCCATCTCCTCATTGTATTGCATATGGCGGAGGCAGGAGCAAGCTCTCGTTGCCACTTAGGAGGACACTACTCACATTCATGAGCATTCCACCTTCATGACCTATTTACCTCCCCAAAGCTCCACCTCCTAATGTTATCACATTGAGGGTTAAGATTTCAACATAGGAATTTGGGGCAGATGCAAACATTCAGTCTGTAACTTACATGTATATAAATATATGGAATAAGGTCTGGGAGATGCATGTAAGTTATAGACTGAATATTTGTGTCACCCCCAAATTCAAATTTGGCTTTAAAATTTTACCTGTCTGGTGAGAGTGAAATGATACCTCATTTTAGTTTTAATTTGCATTTTCTTAATTAGTAACAAAGCTGGGCATTATGTTCACGGGTCTCCAGAATACTTTCGTGAGACGGACCTTAATGAATTGCTTTAGAGAATTACATTGCTAGGTGTTGAAAGTGAAGTTGCTCAGTCGTGTCCAACTCTTTGCGACCCCATGGACTGTAGCCTACCAGGCTCCTCCGTCCATGGGATTTTCCAGGCAAGAAGACTGGAGTGGGCTGCCATTTCCTTCTCCAGGAGATCTTCCCCACCCAGGGATCGAACCCGGGTCTCCCGCATTGTAGACAGACGCTTTACCGTCTGAGCCATTACATTGTTTTCTCCTTACAATTCAGACATACACAAAGCCGTACGTATTTGATGACAGAAACAAAGTAACGGAAGTGTACATACAAGAGGGATTGCACTCACAAAGAAGTCAAAAGTAGGCACAATTGAATACCAAACAATTCAGTTTTAGGGAAACACAACAATTCAGTCTGGTGACTAGGGAAAAGGAAAGGGATGCATCTAGGATAGGGTACACAAAGACTTCCAGGATTCATTTAGTATGCTGTTTCTTAACCTGGTGGTGAGGACAGACGTGCTCCTCACTGTTACTAGTGCTCATCAATAGTGTTCATCAACTATCCCTAGATGTCTTATGTGTCCTTCTAAAGTATATTTCATAATTTCAAAGTTTGGTTTCTCATGGCTCAGATAGTAATAATACACGTGGTACTCGACGATCTGCCCATCCCTTTTGAGCTGAAGGGAACGTCTGACACTCTTTTCAGCCTGGTTTCACTCTACCTCCCTTTGTTCAGGCCCTTCTTCCTTCCAGGAATGCCACCTTCCTTCTGCTCCACCCATCCAGGTCTTACTGGTCTGCCAGGTTCAGCTGATGGTCAGCCCTCCCTTCCCCCCTACTCGGAATGCTTTTTCTGAGATTGTTCCAGGCCTGAGGGAAGTTGTGCACTTATTACCTCACCTAGACCATTTCTGGGCTTTCAGCTTGTACTACCAGGTAACCATACACTTCTCTTTTTGTGAATATTCTGTATCTCAAATTGGGTTGTAGATCACCCATGAGGAGTGGGGGATACCCTATCTCGCCAATAGAAGTAAAGGATTTGTGTGGAGTTTTGACCTTGGTAGTAGTGGTGGATTGCCCACCTTAAGCCTTGCCAGCATGATGACAGTCTAGAAATGTATAAAGAGCTGCATTTCTTGCCTTTTTAGGAAAATTTTCAAAAATATATTTATCATTCAATACTCCACTTTAGGCAGGAGTTTCAGAATCTCTGAGTCACAGCTGCAGTCACAACATTGAAAAATAAAAGTATCTCTCACTAAGCTCAGGAACTGAATAATCAGATTTATCTTCTGATAATTTGGTGTCCCGTGCTCTCTGAACTTAGGGTAGATTTGGACAGCGTGGTTCATCAAATTAATATAAATTCAGATAAAAAGCCTAAGAAAATATTCATCACAACAGTTAAAGCGCCTGTAATGTGCCAGGTAGTGTGCTAAAGGATTATAAATGTATACTTCATGTAGTCAGTAAAATAGCTTTGTGAGGTTCTATGCCAGTTTTACAGATGAGGAAGCAAACTCAGAAAGGCTAAGAAACTTGCCTTCAGATATTCCTGGAAATGCTTAGCACAGAACCTGGCTTGTAAATGCTCCATAAGTGATAGCTGTTGCTCCTTAGTTGGTGGGACTAGAGTGAGAAAGCTTTATGGGACGTGGGATTGAGCAACAGTTCCAGCCGTGTGTCTGACTCAGGTCTGCTTGCTCAGGAAAAACAGGTTTCAGCCACTATCGTGTGATGTCATTCATATCATAGCATGACCTGATTTATTTTTTAATCTTTTAAAAAAATGTGTTTTGTTCATTTATTTTTGGCTGTGCTGGGTCTTCGCTGCTGTGTGGACTTTCTCTAGTTGTGGTGATCTGGGGCTACTCTCTAGTTGCAGTGCATGGGTTTCTCATTGCAGTGGCTTCTCTTGTTGTGGAGCCCAGGCTCTAGGGCTCGCAGACTCAGTAGTTGCAGCTCCCAGGCTCAGGAGCACAGGCTCAATAGTTGTGGTGCGCGGGCTTAGTTACCCGATGGCATGGCATGGGATCTTCCCGCATCAAGGGTTGAACCTGTGCCCCCTGCGTTAACAGTTGGATTTTTGGCCACTGAGCCACCAGGGAAGCCCTACCACTACCTAATTCCTTATTGCAATGTCTGGGGAAGGAAATGAAGGCTTTCTCTTTGATTCTCAGTGGATTGTGAAGCCTTGTTTGCCTTTAGCATCCAACCTGAATGAGAGAATTTAGGGTTCAGGCGTACCAAAAGAGGAGTTCTGCCTGACTGAACGTTAAGTTGGAAATTTCAGGACATCAAGAATTGGGGACAAAAGCACCCCATCAGGTGTAGTGTGCATACATTTATGGACGGTTTGCCATGTGCTCAGCTGTGAGCAGCCTGCCAGAAAATGGAACTGTCTTCCGTCATCCATAGGGGCCTGGGCCCCAGAACTGATGTTACTTCCCTAGTGAATGGCGGCAGACGGTGACCGAGGGAGGGCTCTCCGTGCTCTTTGAGTGGAATCTAAGCTCTATCCACCCCATCCAGCCGATAGAAAGTTTTATCAGATTCTTCTGTTAACTCAGATTCTTCTGCTTCAGTCTTTTGGGGGAGGTGACTTGTTCTCGCCCAGTTTTAACTCACCCAAAGCCGAAAGAAAAAAAATAATTAATTTTAAAGGTTGGTTGCTTTGTGATAACCGTTGTAGAATAGTTGGTGCTGTAATGGGCCTTCCTGTGCACTTGACAAACCTTGAGACACAGCCTGAAAGCAGGAAAACAAAGAACTAACTGCATATTGCGCAAGCAGCAAGTTTGTCGTCAGAATGAAAAGCTGTTGCATCTGGGGAAAAACCTTTCTCAATATGGAGTTGGGTAATTTCACCTGGTAACGTGTGTACACATGGTGTGTTATTCACGTTTCACCTGGCAGGGAGACCCAGGAAAGAAGCGTATTTGGAGTGTCAAGGACTCTTCGCAAGGTCCTGGTAAAGCTTGTGCATGTGTATGGGCATATTCAAACATGGCATTCTACATTAAGCGTGAGTTACCAGTCTGTAGGAAATATATGACCAGGAGGTGAATGTGCCCACAGACTGCCTAGGGAAAAGGAATGGATCTTAGGACCACAACCCCTGGATATAGAAAGGCTAGGAAAGGAATTTGCACTGTGAAGATTTAGAGAGGTGGGCCGACTTGAAGGCAACAGAGTAGAACCTGCAACTGGCATGTTGGTACAAAGCACCCCAGCAAAAGGGTCTTAATTTTTCAGCAGAGGGACTTCACTGGCAGTCCAGTGGTTAAGACTCTGCACCTCCACTGCAGAGGGTGCAGATTTGATCCCTTCTCAGGGAACTAAGATCGTACATGCCACGTGGTATTGCCAAAACTTAAAAAAACAATTTTTTTTTAACATAAAATTCGAGGGATGGATTGTTAATATAATTGTCTCTGGAGGGGCCCAAATTCACAGTTTTCCTGCAGACCTTATGTCAAAAGCTGTTTCTTACTTGCTCAGATCGTGGTGTTCCTTGTATACTGTAGGGGTGAAAACTCACCTACCTGTGATGTCCAGACCATGAGGGGAAAAAGGAAGAGGAAATAAAAGTAGCACCACCTGCAGGTACGTGAACAAGAGAAATGGAAGAGGAAGAACAAGCAGGCGTTTCTCATCCATTCTGCCTCATTTCTGCCATCCATTCTCCCTAGCACCCCCACCCCCATCTTGAATAGGGGAAACTATAGAAACATCCAAGACAGATAGGGCAACTATGAAGAATTCAGAATGTCAGAGGCTTGTGGGCTGCTTCCCCAAGTAAGGCTTGCAGGAAGCTGCAAGCCTCCAAGAGAAGCCTTCTACTTGGCTTTGCATCATGTCCAGCATACTGTAGGAACAATAATATAGCAGTGACAGAGGGCAGAGCCTAGGCTGTGAATACCAGGATACCATATCCAGTCCCTCACAGCTTGTACTTGGTCCACAGGGAATCAGAAGCTTCCCTGTGCCCCATGACAGCACTTGGAAGTGCTGTAGAGGCTGGTGTAGAGACTGGACGTGAAAAGGCCTGCAGAGGAGGGATTTTATGGCAAAAGGCAAGTGGTTGGGACCATGGACTTCAGCCCTGAGGGCTGGCATCTCACTCTAGAGGCCAGATGAAGTGCACTGCATCCAGGTAGTGCTAGAAGTTCAGGAAGGAGGCCAGGTGTTTCATGGCAGAACTAGAAGACCTCACAGGAATCCAAAGCAACACTTTCCTTCTACCGTGAGTTCACATTTCAATCTCTGATTTCCTGAGCTCCAAGACCCTAGTTGTTTTTTAAAAAGCTGATTGTTTTATATCAGAGTATAGCCAGTTAGCAATGGTGCGATAGTTTCAGGTAAAACAGCAAAGGACCCCAGCTGTACATCTACATGTATGCATTCTCTCCCAAACTCCACTCCCATCCAGGCTGCCACATAACATTGAGCAAAGTTCCCTGAGCTATACAGTAGGTCCTTGTTGGTTATCCATTTTAAATACAGCAGTGTGTACATGTTGATCCCAAACTCCCTACCTCTTCTCCACTGGCAACCATTAAGTTCATTCTCTAAGTCTGTGAGTCTGTTTTTGTTTGTAAACAGGTTCATTTGTATACTTTCTTTTTAGATTTCACATTTAAGGGATATCACATGATAGTTTTTCTCTGTCTCCCAAGTCGTCTTGGTAAGGTGAGGCGGGGAAGAGAAAGAGACCCAAGAAGCAGCATTTATTTAAAAGAGACCAAGTTACTCTGAAACATACTGTTTGAACCAAATCATCTAATATTCACCAGCAAGCCTAAATCTCCCCTTGCCACCTAGCAGGATAGGGGCTTATAGGAAAGATTAGATTACAGAAAACAAACCACATTGTCTTTGGACCTCTCAGTTGCAGTGTGAGTTAATACGCATCCCTACATAGGAAGTGTCCAGTTAAGGCCCACCTTTTGGTGGCGCACACAGACCTGCACAGCCAGCATGGGGGCAGGGAAGGGGAGCCTTTGTCCAGGAGCAGTAGTGATTTGAAGCAGCTCATGGGCCCGGGGTTCATCTGAAAAGTGGGCAGGACCCACAGCAGAGCAAGGAGGAGACCATCAGTGGACATGGTGGGACTGTGGTTGGCTGAGTGCAGCAATAGGCTGGCAACAGACCTGTTTTTTCACTTAGGGCCTCTTGGTTGCCGGTGACAGAAAACCCAAACTGCATTAAGGATGCTAGCATTCCTACTGTAACAGTAGCCAAAGTAGAAATCTGTTTCTCTCGTATGTAAAAGTCAAGTATAGACAATTTTGAGCTGATAGTTCAACCCAATAATCAAGATCCCAGGCCCTTCTTATGCTGTGTCTGCTCTCCTCAACATGGAGCTTCTAAGGGATTTCCCTGATGGTCCAGTGGTTAAGACTGAGCTCCTAATGCAGGGGGCGTGGGTTCAATTCCTGGTCAGGGAACTAGATCCTACATGCCTCAACTAAGACCTGGTGCAGCCAAATATTTAAAAACAAAACAGAACTTATAACTTCCACCACTGCACCCACATTCCTGCACCATGAAGTGGAGGGAAAGTAGAGGGCACACAATTTTGTTAAGGTCATGAATTACAAGTTGCATATATCACTTCCTCTTTTTTAAAATATTTTATTGAAGTATAGTTGATTTTCGATGTTGTGTTTCTGATGTATGGTTAAGTGATTCAGTTTATATTTATATATATATGTATATGCAAAGTGATTCAGTTATATATATATATACATATTCTTTTTCATCTATTTTTCTGTTACAGTTTATTACAAGATATTGAATATAGTTCCTTGTGTTATACAATAGGACCTGGTTATTTATAGGTCCTGCATATAATAGTTTGCATCTCCTAATCCCAAACTCAATGCCTTCCTCATATACGTGAGCAACTCAATTCCAGAATCCTATTTTAAGGCCATTGCTAATACCAATTTTGGTACTAATCAGGTCCCAAAAGGAAGTAAAGGGTATGCTCAAAGTAGATTATTTGAGGAGAGTTTAATGAAGGAGCTATTTGCTAAGGCATGGACTGGGAAACCAAAAGGAACGTGTATTAGTCCTGTGTTGTCAACCTCAGGAAACCAACCATCCCAAGGCCCGAAGGAGCAAGGACTCAGAGGACTGGTGGAATCAGAGGGGGTAGGTAAAGGAGAGATCTACCTGAAAATAGCTGTGGCCTGTGGTAGAAAGAAGTCACCCTCAGCAGCTCCACAAGAAAGGAGGCAAGGGAATAAATGTCCCAACCTTATTACTTCTGTGCTTTCACCGTCTACTTGTGCTGACAATTAGCCAATCCCAACCAAAAACCAGAAGGTAAGGGGAGCCTACTGATACAATTCTTTAAGATCAATATCCAGGGGCACAGAGCCTTGCAGAGAGCAAGGGGAGGAGAAAACACATGATAACTATCTAGAACACAGTCCAGACTAGTTTAAACAAACAATGTACTGGCTCATGTAACTGCAAGATCAAACCAGGATTGAAGGATTCAGGATTGAAGGAAATAAATCCTGAATATTCACTGGAAGGAATGATGCTCAAGCTCCAATACTTTGGCTACCTGATGTGAAGAGCTGACTCATTGGAAAGGACACTGATGCTGGTAAAGATTGAAGGCGAAAGGAGAAGGGGGCGGCAGAGAATGAGATGGTTAGATAACATCACTGACTCAATGGACATATATTTAAGCAAACTCCAGGAGATTGTGAAGGGGAGAGGAGCCTGGCATGCTGTAGTCCATGAGGTTACAAAAGAGTCAGACACGACTTGTGACTGAACAACAACAACATATCTGAAAATTCAAGCTGTAAGACTTATAGCAGGGGCTCAAATGAGGCCATCAGTTTTTTCCCTCCATTCACAGGCTTCTTATAAAGGCAGGATCTCCCATCATGCTCCAAGATGGCTCTAGAACTTACCTTTTTCATTCAAGGACAGTGGGATTTATCAAAGAATTCATTGGATCTCATTGAATCTGGTTGAAACATTTAGCATGCCTGACCCCATTGTGGTGCTCAGCATCAAGGAGAGGTGTCGCTTGGTTTAGATCTGTGTCTGGAACTGGTGTTGAAAATCACAAAGCAAAATCACGGCATGGAGCCTGAATGAAGAGAAGCAATGTTGATGTTAGGTAGTGAAAACACTGAGTACCCTATATCTCTCTTCCCAGATGTACCTATGAATCACCTGTAGAATTTTATGAATTAGGCCTACAGTGGGGCCTGAGATTCCTTATTTCTAGCAGATGATGGTATGATGCTGCCAGTCCAGGGACCACATTTTAAGTAGCAAGATTCTACAGCTGCACTGTATAATGGGGTAGCCACTGATCCCGTGTAGCTGTTGAGCACTATAAATGTGGCTAGTCTAATTTGAGATGTGGTGTGAGTGTAAAATACACATTGGATTTTAAAGACTTCATATGGAAAAAAAAAAACCTAAAATGTCATCAACAGGCTTTATACAGATTACATGTTCAAATGATATTTTAGATAGATTGGGTTAAATAAAATGTTAAAATTAATATCACCTGTTTCTTTTTACTTTTTTTAGCATGGCTACTAGAAAATATAAAAATACATATGTGGTTCACCTAGTTCTGTTGAATAACACTGTGTTCATTATCCAACTCCTGAAGGCGGTAATTCTCAAAAGTAGATGAAGTTGGGGTTCTTAAAACATTTTCGCTTATGATACTCAAGTCAGAAGAGCCTCATAAAGCAGAGACCTCATGAGAGTTAACCTCACGGGTCCTTGGACTTGGTGCACCCTCAGGATCTCGTGACCTCAGGGTTAGGAATTTGCAGATTCAGTTGGTGCATAAGTGCTTAGGACACAGGACACTAGAATGGGCCAGGCAGGGTTTGATCTGAGGAAATAGGGAATTGTGGGGGTCCCAGAATCTCTCCTGTAGCCGCAGTTACTTCTTTTCTCAGTCTTGTTTGTGCACTTGCCTAAAGCAGAAATTATCACCGTGCTTATCAACCTCTCAAATCTATCCTGCTCTGCAGCCACTAAGCTAATCTTCTCTACACTCTGGGTTTACCAGTCCTTTCCAGCCCAGACACGTGTACCCTGTTGCAGCCTGCACTTCAGGGGCTCCCTGCTATATCATTCCCTTGCTGCTTGAATCTCCTCCTCTGCCTGGTCCCTGCTCCACCAGTTTCGCCCCCTTTCAAAGCCAACTTCAAGGTTATCTGCCTCTTACAGAGGCCTGTCTTCAGGCCTTACAGGACACATTTGCCTTTGGCACAAGTCAGCATACATGCTATGGAAGGCTGTGGGGTCTAATTCTTGAGTTATTTGGGTTTTCCTGCATTTGTGTCTTGATTCATTGTCTGGGCTTTAAGTTCCCTGAGGCCAGAGCCCTGGGAAGTTTCTGTTTATATTCTGCTTTTGACCTGGACCAAGATAATAAGCAGGTCCTCAAAAACAAAATTTGGTTCATTTTTTCAACATAAAATGCTGATTGAAAATGCACAGGTTTTTACATATGCATAAATGTATGCTGCCAGTGATCACTTTTATATTGAAAATAGTTCTTTTTAAAAAGCACGATGGTGGCTGGATGCTGATGAGGATGTGGAAAAAAAGAGAAAACTTGTGCAATGCTAGAAAAGTAAACTGGTGCAGCCACTACGGAGAACAGTATGGAGGTTCCTCAAAAGATTAAAAATAGAACTGCCATATGGTCCAGCAGTTCCACTTCTGAGTATATATCCAAAGCAAATGAAAACTCTCTGTCAAAGAGATACCTGCACCCCCAGTCTTATAGCAGCATTATTTGCAATAACCAAGATGTGGAAACAACCTAAGTGTCCATCAATGGCTGTATGAGTGTGTTTATGTGTGGTGTATATATATGTGTGTGTGTATACACACACATGTTTCATACATTAAAGTGCTTCTGTGGTGGCTCAGATGGTAAAGAATCTGCCTGCAATGCAGGAGATCTGGGTTCAATCCCTGGATTGGGAAGATCCCCTGGAGAAAAGGATGGCTACCCACTCCAATATTCTTGCCTGGAGAATTCCATGGACAGAGGAGCCTGGTGGGCTACAGGGGGTCACAAAGAGTCAGACACAACTGAGTGACTAACACTGTCATCCATTAAAATAGAAGGAAATTCTGCCATTTGGGACAACATGAATGGACCTTGATATTATGCTAAGGGAAATAAGTCAGACAGAAAAAGACAATTTATGATCTCAATTATATGTGGAATCTAAACAAACAAAAAAACAGACTCAGAGAGAAATCAGATTTGTGGTTACCAGAGGTGAATGTTGAGGGGAGGGGGAATTAAAGTAAAGTGGTTAGAATGTACAGACTTCCAGTTATAAAATAAATAGCTATTGAGGTTATAATATATAGCATGATGACTGTAGTTAACAGTGATGTGTGATATACAGAAAAGTTAAAAGAGAGTGTATGCTAAGAGTTCTCATCACAAAGAAAAAAACATTTCTCTTTTGATCTATACAAAATGATGGATATTAACTAAAGTTACTGTGGTAATCATTTCACAAAATATATGCAGGTCGAATTGTACACCTTAAACTTACATAGTGCTGTATGTCAGTTATATCTTAATAAAACTAGGGAGGGGAAACAAGATGGAAAGTTAAGCTCTAGGCATTGCATAAGCACCCAGGAGCTTTTGTTTTTTACTTCATTTTTATGTTAAAAATTTTTTAAATTTTTTATCTTGAGATAATTATAGACACAGGAAGTTGCAAGAATAGCAGAGAGAAGTTTCTGAACCCTTCACACCATTTCCCCCAGTGGGTACATCTTATGTAACTAGAGTACAGTATCAAAACCAGGAACTCGACATTGGTATAATGTGTGTAAGTGCCATACTTTGCCATTTTATTATGTGCAGGTCTGTGTAACCACAAGCACAATCAAGATATAGAACGATTACACCACCTTAAAACCTCCCTCTGCTACTTCTTCGTAGCACACCCGTCCCCTTCCCCTGCAACTATCCCTGACTCCTGACAACCTCTAACCGGTTCTCCATCTCATCCATTTCCAGTAGAATTTCATTTTGATTTACTGATAGTTTTTGGAGCATCTCTCTTTGTGTAGATACTTAGGTGTGGCACTATATATACATAACTTACCTCAGTTCTGCTTGTGTTGACCTGACCAGTTTCAGTGAGGGATAGGAACCTTTCTTTAAGTCCCTTTACTCTCCCCTGTTTATAGCTGTCTCAAATATTTTCTCTATACAAATTGAGGTTTTCCCTGGTGGTCCATGGTTAAGACTTTGCGGTTCCACTGCAGAGGGCATGGATTCCATCCCTGGTTGGGGAAGTTCCGCATGCCATGCAGAGTGACCAAAAAGGAAAAAAAAAATAATAATAATAATAAAAGACAGAATCACATCAGATGATACGTGAGGACTCAAGATAGAGTATGCTGGGCCAGACCTAGTGGGCTTTGATCTTTTTAGGAAAGAGGAAATAGAAGGGACCACAGAGTCCCTCCTCCCAGGCAGCAGTCACTTCATTTCTCCCTTTTGCTTGAGCAGATGTAAACACTTGAAATAGAGATTACCACAGTGCTTATCAACTTCTCTAATCTGCCCTGCACACAACTACTAACCTTTTGCTTTAACCATCAGATATGATTTAGAAAACTGAAGAGGAAAAGGAAAACACTGTATTAAAATATTTTCATTCTTTTGTTCTTCCTTCTTGGTAGTCCAAGATTGCTTTTCCAATTATTTTTCGCTTCATAAACTTCCGTTAGCTATTTTTGAAGAGTAGAGCTGCTGGTGAAAATTCTCGCAGTTTCTCTTCATCTCAGCATGTCTTCATTTCCTCTCCATTTCTGATCTCTGCACACACAGGATTTTGAGTTGACA
Source organism: Okapia johnstoni (assembly GCA_024291935.2). Taxonomy (NCBI): domain Eukaryota; kingdom Metazoa; phylum Chordata; class Mammalia; order Artiodactyla; family Giraffidae; genus Okapia; species Okapia johnstoni. The sequence goes on along the minus strand of CM044323.1, from coordinate 10,256,469 downwards.
GTTCTTTCTTTCAGCACTTGGAAAATGTTGTGCCACTTCCTCTGACTTCCTTGGTTTCTGATGAGAAATTTGACCTCATTCAATTTTTTTTTTTTCCATTATAGGGAAGTTGTTATTTCTCTAGCTACTTTCAAGATCTTTCCTTTGTCTTTAGTTTTCAGAAGCTTAACTACAGTGTATCTTGACCTGGATTTCTTTGGGTTATCCTGTTTAAGATTTTGTCAGCTTCTGGAATCTATAGGTTTACGTCTTTGCCATATTTGTAACATTTTAGCCATATTTATTTGAGTATTTTTTTAAGCTTCGCTTTCTTCCTCTACTTTTGAGACTCCAGTGACATAAACACTAGATACTCTTTTACAGTGCCACAGATTCCTGAGAGGGTGAATTTTTTCTGTCTGTTGTCTCTTGTTCAGATTAGGTGATTTCTATTCTTTTTTTTTAATTTATTTATTTTTTAATTGAAGGATAATTGCTTTACAGAATTTTATTGTTTTCTGTCAAACCTCAACATGAATCAGCCATAGTTCATTTTATTATAGAACTCATCTAGTACGATTTTTATTTCCGGGGTTTTTTTTTTTTCAGTTTTAAAATTTCAATTTAGTTCTTCATCTGTTTTGTTTCTTTGCTGAGACGCTTTTCATTTGTTTGAAGTGTGTCTGTAATAGCTCACTGAAGCATTTTTGCACTGGCTGCTTAAAAATCATTGTCAGATAATTTTAACATCTGTGTCGTCTTGGGATTAACAGCTGCTGGTTATCCTTTCTTGCTTAAGTTGAGATTTTCCTGGTTCTCAGTATAAAGAGTGACTTTCAGTCCTGGACATTTCGAGTATTATGAGACTCTGGATAGATATTTAAATCTTCTGTTTTAGCAGGCTCTCTCTGTCACCACACAGATGCTGTCAGATAGAGGTCAAAGTTCAGTTCCCATCTCAGCCTCTGTTGAGGTCCTGGGAAGCAGTGAGGTAGTGCGTGTGTGCTTAGTCTGTCAGTGTGTCTTAACATGTGCAACCCTGTGATCTGTAGCCCGCCAGGCTCCTCTCTTCATGGGATTCTCCAGGCAAGAATATTGGAGTGGGTTGCCATTTCTTTCTCCAGGGGATCTTCCCAACCCAGGGACTGAACCCAAGTCTCCTGCCTTGGCAGGTGATTCTGTTACCACTGACCCCCCTGGGAAGCCCTCGGGGAGGTAGAGTTGGTGCCTAATTACTGCTGGGCTAGTGCAGGAGTTCAGGCTGCCCACTAAGCCTGTGCGTAGACCACTCTGGTGGGAGGGCAGGATGCCTGGTTAACTGCTACCCTGATGGCTTGCACGGAGTGATGACAACACTGACTGTCTGCGAGGCCTCCTGACAGCACCCAGCAGATAGCAGTGGGAATCCAGGCTCCTGGTTTGCCTCGGCTAGAAAGAGCAGGACTTTTTTTTTTTTTTTGTCTGTAGCCATTTGTTTCTAGATTACTAGCTTCTCCAGTGCGCAGTCTGAGATATTTGAAGCAAAAAGAAAAACCTGGGAATCAATGCCATGTCTTTCTCTGAGTCCCAAGGCTACTAGCCTGTTTATCTCCCTGTCTGTCCTTTGGAGTCTTTATTTATTTATATATCTCTATCTTGGGGAAAGAAGTGGCAACCTACTGCAGTATTCTTGCCTGGAGAATTCCCTGTGAACAGAGGAGCCTGGCAGGCTATAGTCCATGGAGTGGCAAAGAGCTGGACTTGACTGAGTAACTAACACTTTCACTTTCTTTCTAGTTACCTATCTATATCTCCCAGGGGGGTTTAAGCTGTACTTAACAGAGTGACTGGGGAGAGGTGTGTTTATTCCATATCTGGTACTTCCCCGGTACCAGAAGTCCCCAGGGACTTATAGACCATCTCTTCTGTCTCACCTGGCAGACAGCAGCCAATGGGGACAATGTTCACTTGAAATAATGGTGACTCCCTCCTCCTGCACCTCCCTACCCGCCCAGTGGCTCTGCCTGTGTTCTGTGCTGTGATTCTGAATCCACCCTCTGGAGTTTGAGATCCTTACAGCCTGATTTGAACAGGCATTCTCCAGTTTTCTACCACTTGCCAGCTCCTGGCCCGACCACTCAGAATTCCCTGTCAGCCAGAGACCCACAAAGGCTGCTTCCGCTGTTTTGAGGGCAAGAACTCTATCTGTGCCCCCCCAGGCTGGAGACATTATCCCCTTTGCTACAGAGCAAGGCTTGCAGGGTGACTGCTGAGCAGCCATGTTGCGTCTCCCTTTTTACAGGATCAGTAATCTGGTCCTTCTGTCTCAAATATCATGGAGTTCCTGAGAATCTCTTTTAAGGAAAAATATTTTTGAGTTGAAGAAAATATTTTCAGCATGTTTCTATTAAAACTCAAAATTAGTAATTTTTAAAAAGCCAACTATCCAAGATGAGATCTTCAGATGTCTGGGAATATATTATCAAACTTTTCCTCCACTTCCCCACCGAGGCAGGAAACAATTTTTTTCTTTTCTGTTTCAGTCATCCCTAATGAATGATTTTGAAATACCCACCTTAGGGAGATGCAGGAAGAGAGACTTTTGTGCAAGTGGGGTAGCAGCGATGCTTGTACTTTTTAACTTAAAATATTTTTTTTTAATTATGAAAAATTTTAAGACACACGAGCAGAGAGAAGAAATGCACCTCCAGTTTAATAACTGCTTATATGGTCACATTGGCTTCATATAGCCTTTGTTATTTTTTCTCTCTTAATTATTTAAAGGTGAATCCAAGACATTACTCATTTCATAACAACATGCTTCAGAATTAGTCTCGAACAAAGTGGTCATTTCCTTTATGTAACCACAATGCTATATCACATCTAAAACAAATAGTGATAATTGTTTAGCATCATCTAATTACCCAGATTTCCCCAACTGTCTCTTTTTTAGTGATAAAATATCCATAACATAGAAGTTACCATAGTAACCAATTTTTAAGTTTACTGTTCAGTATGTTGGTTTTTTTTGGGGGGGGGGAGTGTGGTCATATATTTGTACAACCATCTCCAGAACACTTCATTGTGCAAAACTGAAACTGTATCCATTAAACAACTCTTTTTTTCAAATAATATTTGAAATTGCCCTTTAAGAAGATTGAAGTATAGTAAATTTACAATGTTGTATTAGTTTCAAGTGTAGTGAGGTGATTCGGTTTTATGTGTGTGTTTCTTCTTTTCAGATTCTTTAAACAATAATCCTTCATTCTCTCCTTCCCACAGGCCCTGGAAACCACCATTCTATTTTCTATCTGTAAGAACTTGGCTGGTCTAGATACCTTGTATAGGTGGAATTATATAGCGTTTGTCTTTTTGCAACTGGCTCATTTCACTTAGCATAATGTCCTCATATTGTAGCATGTGTCAGAATGTCATTCCTTTTAAGAATGAATACTATTCTGTTATATGTATATATCACCTTTTGTTTATCCATTCATCTGTCAGGGGATACCTGACTTGCTTACTCACTTTAGCTGTTGTGAATAATGCTCCTATGAATATGGGTGTACACATGTCTCTGATATTAGCACCCTGCTTTCAATTCATTGGGGTTTATACACAGAAGTGGAATTGCTGAATCATATGGTATTTCTATTTTTAATTTTTTTGGAAATTGGCGTACCACAGTGACTGTACCATTTTACATTCCTGTCAACAGTGCACAAAGGTTCCAATTTCTCTACATCCTCATCAGCACTTGTTATTTTCTGAGTTTTTGATAGTAGCCATCCTAATGGGAACGAAATGGTATTTCACTGTGGTTTTGAATTGCATTTCCCTAATGATAGCATCTTTTCATGTATTTTTTTAGTCACTTGTATATCTTCTTTGGAAAGATGTCTATTCAAGACCCTTGGTCAGTTTTTTTTAAACGTGATAGTTTTGTTGCAGCTTTTTAAACTGTTTTCTAAAATTTATTTTTGGCTGTGCTGAGTCTCCGTTGCTGTGCATAGGCTATCCCCTAGTTGCAGGGAGTGGGGGCTGTTCTCTAGTAGCGGTGCTCGGGCCTCTCATTGCGGTGGCTTCTCTTGTTGCAGAGCGCAGGCTCTAGGCACACGGGCTTCAGTAGTTACAGCTCATGGACTCGAGGGCATGCAGGCTCAGTAGTTGCCGTGCAAAGGCCTAGCTGCCTCGTGGCATGAGGGATCTTCCCAGACCAGGGCTCGAACCTATGTTCCCTTCATGGGCAGGTGGACTCCTAACCATTGCACCACCAGGGATGCCCCCTTGCTCATTTTTTAATTGGGTTGTTTGTTTTTTTGTTGTTAAGAGTTCTCATATATTCTATATATTGTCCTCTATCACCCCAAAACATCTTTTCTTTAAGTATTTATTTATTTGGCTGCTGCACCAGGTCTTAGTTGCGGTACGCAGGATCTTTTTTAGTTGCATCATGCAAGATAACGATGTGCGGCATGTGGGATCTATTAATAGTTCCCTGCAAACCTGGGGCTCCCTGCATTGGGAGTATGGAGTCTTAGCCTCTGGGAAGTCCTCCAGAATATCTCTATATAATTAATGTATTTGAACTAGGATTGAACAAAGTCACACGGGGTCAGTATAGTTTATTGTCCAATCTGGAGGAGAGCCCTCTCCCTGTTTCTTGCTCTTGCTGTTGATTCTGTCGGAATCCAGGTCCATTGTCATGTAGATTTGTAATCTTGTATTTTAATCTCTGCTGCTGCTCTCCAAAACCTGCCTTGGATAATTTCGGCAGTGAAGTTTCTCTTTTGAAAAAAGAGGATTTCTCTGTCAAAAGTTCTTAGAGAACTAAACCAAAAGTGAGAAGAGGAAGCTTTCTCAGTATCTGGGAACCTTCCTGTGGGGAGGTGGGCACTTGAGGAAGGTGGGAGGGCTGAGAGGATCAGATGAGAGTGAGGTGAGCACATACGGATCATCATCATGACCTGAGAGAACAGGGGCTTTCCCCATGATGTAGCATGTTACCCAGACACCCCTCCCTATGACCAGGAGCAGACCCAAAGATTGTCCCCCCCCCAGCCCTGGGGGTACCAGGCAGATCCGGGGGCCCTGCTGGGACCACACTGAGGCTGTGTTCCTAAGGGGCCGCTAGAGAGGAAGATCTGGCCTCAGGGCTGCTCTGAACACAGGGGGTTTTTCTAGGAGTGCTGAGGGCACAGTGGCCAGGCTGGGATGCCTCCAGCACCCACAAGGCTCAGAAGCCGGGACATGGAAACAGAGACCAGGGGAAGAGAAGCTGAGGTTGCTGATAATCTTGGGGCACTCTAAAAGGTCACCAGACTCGTCTCTGGGATTAGGATTATGGATGTTTTTTTTCCTTTATATTTTCCAATTTTTCTCAAGGGAACAGTAAAAAAATGGTGCATTCTATTTAAAAACAGATCAACTCCTTTGGGATTAACATAGACATGCCCCAGGATGGCCATTCTTAACAACTGAGTTCTCCAGGGATCTGTGATCTAGAATGGGGATCTTATCCACACTCTTCTTGGAGCCTCAAAGAGCAGCCCTGTTCCACCCAGGCGCATGGCTGATTCCCCCAGAAGGCCCGGCGTGGCAGAGGTAAGCAGTGTCCCGAACATCGGGAGCTGAGCTGCTGTTTCTAACTCTGTCTGCAGCCCCGGTGAGGCCTGAGGTAGGAGGCTCAGCCTTCAGGAAGCCCCTGCCAAACCCACTTGAACCTCCCCAAGAGGCCAGTTTTTCGCACCCGGAAGAGCCTTATCCCAGGTTACTGCTTCCATACTCTTTCCAGACACAAATGAAACCTGCTGCTCCCAAAGTAGAGACTCTTTATTATAAACCTAGGATACAGAAGGGGGCAATTACAAACAGAGGCCTTTCTCAGCTCTCTTTGACCTTCTCAACAATGAATAGAAACAGGTTTGAAAGACACCTTTTTGAAACTGTTGTAAAATATTCCCCAATATCAAAGGGGATAGGCACCTGGTAGCTAAGTGCTTCATGAAAATCGTGCAGAGTGGGGCCTCCAGACCCTCCTGAGACCCCGAGGAAAGGTGCTTTGCCCCCAGCCCTCACTGAAGGTAGAGCAGAGAAGACATACATTTGCTTTTAGATTTAGGGCCCTGGGTTCCATCCAGGGACAGAGACCTGAGACCATGACAGTTTCTCTTTGAAGGAGAGGTGAAGAGAAAAGTACAACCCTCCCAAGGAGAGAAAAACAGCTGTCGCAGCTAAGCTGTTGTGTGAGTTCAACAGCTCTTTTCCTTGCTCTGCGCTTCACTGAAGGTATAAATGCTGGTACAGTGGGTCCTTTCCAGAATCTGGTTCCAGTGAAAAAGGAAAATAGAAGAAGAATACAAGAGTGTCCCATCTTGGTCCAGGGTTAGGATCCCCTTGCGGTGGGACTGTCCCACCAGCTGTTCTGGGAGCTGTACCCGGGAACTGTGTGCATGAAGATGCCTGTCTGTATGTGCGTGAGGGTGCCAGCTCATGCATCCATGTGTCTCGGCGTGTGAGCTTGTATGTGTCCATGTGCCCACAAGCTTCGGGACAGGAGGCTCTTGTGTGGTCCCTGTAAACTACTTCCAGCAAACAACTTGGTAAGGCAGTTAAGCAACAGAAGACTGGTGGGAAAGTTCTCTGTGAGTGGCCCAGGAAAGAAAGACTTCCTGCCCACACCACCACGATGACCTAGCCCCAGAAACCAAACTTGAGAGAGGGCAGAAGTCAGGATCCTGTATCATGCAGGGCAGAGCTGAGAGAACCACAGGCACTCGACAGGTGGAAGTGAAAGGCAGCCCCAGAAGCAAAGGCCAGACTCTTGGGGACTTACCACACTGGAGCTGGACAGCGGCTGGGAGGAATTAAAAAGGCAGATGAGAGGTGGACCCTTGGGGGATCAGGCTCAATGCAGGATCGCCCTATGCTGGGCCAGCCTGCTTCGCCATCTGTCCCCTGCTGCAGGGGGAAGTGGGGTGAGGTGTGGGGTGCCGAAGCATTGTGGAAGCAGCTGCGCAGCAGTGTCCTGGTCCCAGCAGTGGCCAGCTCGCTCTCAACCAGGAGACTCAAAATGGTGCTTCACCATTTCCCACAATGATTCAAACACAGCGACTGCCTGTTCCCCCACCCTGCTTAGTTCTCAGGCGGAGAAACTGAGGCCCAAGACGTATGGAGGGGTCAGAGCTGGCTCTTCTGGTCTTCCGCTTAGTCCCAGCTGCCTCTGGTTTCCACCGTCCTGGCTGATAATCCAGCAAGTGGGTGTGCCACATGTTTGATGCAGGACATGAGACGTGCTGTCCACATATGGACCGTGGCTGCAGCTGTGTCTGTGGAGCAGGCATGTCCAGGGATCGAGAGGCCAGCAGAGCGCAGATCCCCCTACAACTGCAGGTGGAGTCAGGGGTAGAAGGATATGTACAGGCACACAGAGGCACGCAGTCCCAGGGGCTCAGGCAGTTCAGGGCATGGACAAGGCCTTGGCGAGGCGAGTCCAGAACCAGTTCTGGGTGCAGGGGTTGGTGTAGTCACAGACAGTGATGAAGCGCAGGATGCTGGGGAACTCTTTCTTCATTGGCTTGTACTTGATGGGGATCAGTCGCTTCTGATGGGCACCTGCAAGCCAAAGGGGGCAGAGCTTGCTCCAGGCTCTCTGCCATCATGGGGCTGGACCGATCCTCCAGTCAGGGGTTAACAACAGCCCTTTCCCAATAAGCACCCCCAGTGTCTATTCACCCACACAAAGGGCACTCCTGTGCACATATACTTAGGTGTGGAGAGACCTGCCTGAGTTCCCTGATGCTACATCCATGGCCCTTGGGGAGGGACGGCTGGCATCTTGAGGGCCTGCCCACTGCTCTGTGGCAAGAGCAGGGCTGAGCTCACCTGGAGAGAGGCTGAGTGCAAACTTAGTCTGGAAGTCACATTCCTTGCTTTGCAGGTATTCGTCAGAGACAACCACCACCATCCGACGGCACCTAGGGGAGAGTGGGCAGGCTACAGGCACTGTGGTGACCCACCAGGGGACAGCCTTGGGAGGATCCGACTGTGCCAGGCTAAATGGGCTGGCCGGAGGACCCCAGCATGGGGATCCCTGGCAGGGCTTTGCACACCCACCCACTTGCCCTGCGGCCACATAGCCAACCTCTTCTCAATGAGTTCACTGGCGATGGACCAGACACAAGTGCCAGGCAGGACGTCACGGTCAGACACACACAACTTCAGCCGATAGTTTGTCTGTTCCAGCTGCCGGATCATCTCGTGGACAAACTCAATATCGCTGGGGCAGTAGCAGATGAAGGCATCAAAACACTCGGGCTTTTGCCCTGGGTGCAGAGCACAATGGGGATGGTCAGAGCCCTCCAGGAAGGCCGGGGAGGAGCCCAGCCAGGTGCCCCAAGACTAAGCGACCCTGGTCCTGGATCCTACACAATCGAACAATAAGTACCTCCTCTCCACCCCAGGCCAAGCCCTAGGTTAGCCATAAGATAGATACATCACTTCTCATACTCAAAACCAGAGGTTGGACTATTATTATTCCCATTTCTTAGGAAACTGAAGCTCAGAGAGATTAAGTGACTTGCCCAAGGTACCACAACCCATCTGCTTCTAACACCCATGCTCTTAACACCACAATGTCCTATGGCCCAGAGGGGCAGGACTGGGCCCTTACCCAGGGGGTCATCGCGAATGGTGATGCCTGCCATGTCATTTATCCGAGGGATGCTGCTGTCTATAGAGTCCACCTGTAAAGGCTTCTCAGATGCCTCCTGCTGCTGCTTCAGAATATACTTTTGGCAGTCCTCCTCTGTAGGGAAAAGACAAGGTGTGGCCAGCTCCCCAAGGGTACCCCATGCCTTTACCCACAGTCAGGATCCAGCCCTGGCCCCACCTTCCTGGCTGTGTTGTGCCCCAGGGCTTCACCAGCCCACTGGTGCCATCCACAGTTCAACAGCTCTGAAAAGGAGAGCTCCCACCCGGCTCTGGCCATCCTAAAAGGATGTCAGTGGTGTTCTGGCTATGAGAGACGCCTTCAAGGTCAGGTTTGTGTCTCTGACCCACTCCCTCCCCCGCCCCTGCTACTTAAGGCTGCTGAGAATTAAACCCAAGGTCTCCTTCTAGGATCCACTGCTGATGTGAGCAGAGCATGAAAGAAGCGCTCAGGAGACCTGGTGTTTATATGCAGCAAGGGCAGCAGCCTCAAGCAAACAAGGTATGCCTGTCTGTGGGCCACTGTCCCCATGCATGTGCAAGTATATTGTGTGTCAGAAAGTGGCAGGAAGGGGTGCATTTTCTAGGGACCTGAGATTTCCAAGACTGTCAGCTTTCAGCCCCTTCCCTGCCTATTGCTCTACTTGAAGCAGTCTCAAGCCCCCCAACAGAGGACCCGGATTCTGACTCTGTGAAAGCTTTGGCCTTAGCCGTTTCCTTGTGCCTTTCGGGGCCTTTATCTCCCTTCTCCAGCCCCTGTCATCCCCGGTATTGAAAGAGGGAACTAGTCTTGCGCGGTTTCCCCTCTGCGGGCTGTCTCCAATGTCTCCCTTGCTACCCGCAAAGTACCCCGCCGCCTCCGAGGAGGGATGGGTCCTTCCGAGGAGGGACCAGTGAAGGTCAGGTCCTTCATCCCCCGCTCCCTCGTCGGATGTGAGGCCGGAAAGGGGGCTTCCTCACCGATGCTGGGTCCCAGTTCCATCAGCACGTCGTCGCGGCCGAGCTTGGCGAGCAGCTCGAGCAGGCGGCCCACCGAGGCGCCCGGACGTCTCTGCCAGTCGTCCAGCAGCCTGCTCGTGGGGTCGGCGTACTTCTCCAGCTGCTGGATCTCCAAGTACTCGAAGTCCATCGCCTCCGCCAGCACGGTCCAGTCGGCCGCCACCGGCGCCCGCACGTTTAGGAAGAGCGACAGGCGGCGCCGCACTCGCACGTTGAGCGCTGCCAGGGGCAGGAGGAGGACATGGAAAGGGCGGGGAGCGCGGACCCCGCGCCGGGGACTCGTTCAGCCATGGCGAGCTACCGCGGGAGCCGCCGCGCAGTCGAGTCGCGCCGTGGGCCTGCGCTTCCTCCTTCCCCTTCGGCTACCCCGCCCACCTGGTCCCGCCCCGCCAGTCTCTCTTTCCGAGAAGCGCCGCCCTGCCCTACAATCTGAAGCCCCAGTAGATGTGCGGAGGCGGGGGGCGCCCCGTCACTGCCTTCGAGATCTTGGGGGGACTGGGGATATGGGGACCCGGAACCTGCCTTTTGAGATGTTCTGAGCTCCACCTATCTGTCCACTAGGGTCTGGCGCGGCGGTGGGACGATGACCTTACTTCCGCGTTTATAGGAAAGACGGGACTTAATCTTTGGGAAGTGGGGGTTACCTTCTTTCCATGGGGGATCTGAGGGGTTCAGGCGGTGCTGCGCTCGAGGATGGCGGGGAGGGGGCACAGGGACAGGCCTCGGTTCTGCTTCCTTCCACCCCCCGCAATTTGGGGGAGCACTCCTGCCCATAGGACTTTTGGGACTCCCTGGCTGTACACTCGGAGATGGAGGAGGGTAAGGGCATATTGCTTTCTGGCGCCAGAGGCATGCCACGGCCATGCCTTCAAAAGTGGGGGGCACGAACCCCCCCTCCGTGTTTGAGGGTAACAGGACACCCCGGCCTTAGGTGTCTGAGAGAATCCCAGTACTACCCTCTGGGGTCTAGGAGAAAACATTGACACTGAGAGTCAAGCGGGCACTTGGCTTCGCTCTTTAGAGGGCAGGGGACACCTCCTAACCTGGGGAGCTTTGGTTCATTCACTCATTCAGTAGGTATTTATTGATCACTTATTAAGTGTCAAGTATATTTCATGCACCCCGGATACAAAGTCCTTCCCTGGCTTGGTGGAGACCCCAACCTAGTGGGGGTAGGTGGGCACTAATCCCAAATTGACTGTAAAATTTGTTTTTTAAAAATGTGTGTATGTATGTATATGACTCTTTCACCAGATAAGGAGTCCCGTCACATCTCGGCAACTTTGTACAATCCGTTCTCCCGTCACCCCAGAATCCCAAATTCCCTCAGTCTTCTCGAAAGACTTCCCAGGAGAGCCCAAGCGCGTCAAGGTAGGCTCTGGGGCATCTCGGAATTATCTCGGTCTCCCAGCCTGGGGGAGACAGCAGAGGAGGTTAGGAAGGGAGAAGAGGAATGAGAGGCCTCGGCGCCTCTTTCCCAGGTAAGAAACTGTAGGCAGCGCTCCTGAGGAACCCGCCTTCTGTTTGGTGGCGGGCAGTGGGTAGGGTTGTAGGGAAAGGGACCCCTGGCAATGGTGAAATTTTCTTCAAGAAACCAAAGGTGCTCCTGCAAATCCGCCTGGGGTTTGGCAGTAGGCGGGGCTGCAAGTGGAAAGGATTCCTGTCTGAGTTTCTGGGCGAGGCTTCAGAGAAGTCCACCTCGGGTTGGCAGGCGTAGGCTACTGTGGGCGAGGCTTTGAGTGAAAAGACCCTCTTGGATCTAACTTTGAGAAGCTCGGTTTGCGGCTTGGGGCGGGACCTCAGGCAGGCTCGCCAACCAGAGGTTGGCTGAGGCGGGGAGATGGGCGGAGCTTTTAGACGGACAGGCCAGTCAGACCAGTAGGTCTGTGGGTAGGACTTAGATTTCGGTGGGTCAGAGGTAAGGCTCAGCGCCTGCGTGGGTCACGGTCTGTCGGCAGCTGCCCTCTCTTCCTGGCTGGTTGAGGGTTTACCCGGCCGAGCTGCGCAATGCGGAGGCTGCAGGTGGTGCTGGGTCACCTGGAGGGCCGGCCCGCTTCGGAGCCGGAGCCGCAGGCCTCCCCGTGTTGGAGCGGCGCGCGGCGGGCGTCCGCAGAGGATGTCGTGGTGGTGCACGGGCGGCGCACGGCCATTGGCCGGTCGGGCCGCGGCGGCTTCAAGGTGAGGCACCGGAGCTCGAGAGCCAGGTGTGAGATGGAGGCTCGGGGTGGGCCGGGGTCTGGCTCCTCTGTTCTTTTCCCTTCGGCGTCGGTGGTGGCTCTGCGCCCGAGCTGTGACCGCTCTGTCCCTTTGGGGGAGGGCGAGGCTTTGGGAGCTGGGGTCCCGACCTGGGATCCTAGCGGTGGCTCTTTCGGCTGTAGGACACCACCCCCGACGAGCTTCTCTCCGCCGTCATGAGCGCGGTTCTCCAGGACGTCAAGTTGAGCCCGGCCCAGCTGGGAGATATCTGCGTGGGTGAGGCACTACCCTGGCCCTGCGCTCGATCCTCGCCTTCCCATCCCTTCAAAGCCCTCCTCAAACACCTCCCTCCATTCAGGCGCTTTCCAGGTGTCTTCAGTGAGGGGAATGGCGACGGACTGCACGCAGATAAGTGTAATCGTCCCTTTAGGGCTATAAACTCCACCACCCCTGCCTTCCCCCGCGTCCAAGCACTTTTTGTGCCGGTTCCAAGCACATTCTTCATATTAAGTATGATAGGAAGTAGGAATCGCAAGGGACAAACATTTCCACGCCAGAGTCTTGGTGCCAGGGTTTGAGAACACCCTAAGAGACAGGAGACTGGGTTTCTCTACCCATCCTGATGTACTGTCTATGCCAGGGTAGAACAGACGGAGCATCGAAAAACCATCAAAGTCCAGCTTTGCAGTTAAAAATGGAGAAGCTGCCTGGGGGATTTGCAGCAGAGCTTGGACTTGAATCTATGGCCTCTTGACCTTTAGTCTAATCTTTTTCCCCCACCTCTGCTTCCCACCTTAGCCCAGAACCTAACATTATATGATAACAGTCTCATCACAGAGGTGCCACCCCTAGGTGGGGGATCACTGTTCAACCCTTGGAATGCCAGTAGGTGGAGGCCACTCAGGGAGGTGTGCATTTTCAGAAACACTTTCCTAATTGACAGGACTGCCTCCTTCAGCTTCAAGCTTTGCACTACATTCTTCTTTCCATGTTACCTTTAAAGGCAGGCGACCTGCCCAGGGTGTGCTGATTTGGAAAAGCAGAGTGCATGGGATGGTGGGCCTCTCAGACACTGGATCTAGTGTCTGACCAGGACACGCTGCTGTGTAGCTGGCTCACCCTGCTCCAGACCTTGACATTCCAGTGGTTCTGAAGGAGGATTTGGAACCCCCCACTCTGGTCATCACAGCCGTACCTTAGTGTCCCGAGCACCGCCTGGCACTGACTAGAGGTTTGTCGTCCACAGGAAATGTGCTTCAGCCTGGGGCCGGAGTGATCATGGCCCGAATCGCCCAGTTTCTGAGGTAAACTTTTCCAGTTCTTGCTCTGGGTTGGCTATTCAGGCTCGTGCTTGAGCTCAGGCCCCAGAGAACTCAGCCTGCTGGTGGGAATATCAGGGTATGGTGGATTTCAGACCTGGACACAGCCAACGTGCTTGGCACCCTGTTTTTCTGGATGCTCCCTTTTCCCTACTTTGAAAGGAGGGTGTATTTACTGGTGTGGAGCCAGGACAAATAACCTTTGAGGCTGGAGCAGAAAGTTGGCTGTGGCCCAGTCTTTCTTAAGCCTAAGTCAGCTTGTTGCTTTGGCTTTCGTAAGTGTGAACTCTGTCCATTTGTCAGGTAAATATTCAGGTTGGCACACTGAAGAGCAACTCTGAGCTTTTTAAATGCTAGTTGGGCAAGCTGGCATTTCCAAAGCAGAGCCCATCCACAGAGACTTGGGAATGGGTCCGAACCCTGGGGTGAGGGGTCGCCCAGAAGGTACCCTGGTGAATTGCCCTTTACCTCTTGTCCTAAGATGGGGGAGGAGCTTTAAATTATTTTGATGTGTAGACTTAAGAACCACTTAGCTCTATAATCCCAGTTGCATAGAGAAGCAATAATAGGAATATGAACTAGTGAAGGAACAGGAAAATGAGAAAAGATGTGAAGACTAGGAGACATTCAGACTGTTTAGCGTAGAGTTCAAAAGATTCCTCGATCTGGCTCCAGATTTGCCTTCCAGTCTTATCTACCTGCTGCTGCTTCTTTAAGCCACCCTGTCTGCCCACTGCTTTCCCTAAGCTGGTCAGTCTGTCCCCATGCGGTACTGTCCCTGCCACCCTTCTCCTCACTGGTTAAACTCTGCCCAAACAGTGTCACCATTTTCACCAGACTTCCCTGGGCACCCAGGCTTAGCAAGAGGGCCCCTTCTTTTCCAGTCGCTGGCTACGTGCTTCCTTTTGATGTGCTTTGTTGTCTTGCTCTGTTGCTGTAGATGCAGCTGGTTAATTCACTTTCTGTGTGTGGTTGGGCGTCCTCTCGGGCCCTGTATTATAAGCATGTCAGCATCCCTCACACTGAGTCGGTGTTTACTGAACACTGGGTGGATTGGGTGAAGGGGCAGTAACTGAGTAGTAGGGCGTTAGGGGACGTGGGAAGGGTAAACAGGCCACAGGTGCCTGGGATATTCACCCAAGAAGGTCTCAGCAAAACCTGGCCTGGACACTAGTCCGGAGGTTCCCAACTCTGGTTACACGCTAGAATAGCAGGGTATTTCCACCCCCAGGTTCTGAGTCCATAGGTCTCGGGATTTGCCCAGGGCTGAAACCAGTGTGAAAGCCTGGGGGAACCCGCCAGAAGGAGGGATGTTAGAAAACCTAGTACCTGTCAGGGTTCTTTGTCCAGCTGGGAACAGGCTTTCCACAGAGAATGGTGGGAACATAAAGGCCATATGGTTCCTAGCAAGGCTGAGAGTAGGGATGGTTTCTGGCCTCATATTTTAGACATTCTTTTTTTTTTTTTTTTTAATTGAAGCATAGTTGATTTACAATGTTGTATTTCTACTGTATAGCAAAGTGATTCAGTTACACACACACACACACACACACACACACACATATATATATATTCTTTCTTAAAAAATATCCTTTTCCAGTATGGTTTATCACAGGATAGTGAATATAGTTCCCTGTGCTATACAGTAGGACCTTGTTGCTTATCCATTTATATAAAATAGTTTGGATCTGTCAACCCCAAACTCCCATGCCATCCTTCCCCTAATCACCCCCCCCATCACAAGTCTGTTTTCTGTGAGTTCATTTCTGTTTTGTAGATAAGCTCATTTGTGTCATATTTTAGATTGCACATGTAAGCGATATTGGATATTTGGCTTTCTTTGTCTGACTGACTTCACTCAGTGTGACAGTCTCTATGTAGGTCCATGCGTGTTGCTGCATATGGCATTACTGCATTCTTTTTATGACTTGAGTAGTAGTCCATTATATATACCTATCACATTTTCTTGATCCACTCCTCTGCTCTGTTGATGGACGTTTGCATTGCTCCCATGTCTTGGCTATTGTAAATGGTGCTTCAGTGAACACTGGGATACATGTATCTTTTTGAATCATAGTTTTGAATGGATATAGGCCCAGGAGTGGCATTGCTCAGTCACATGGCAAGGCTATTTTTAGCTTTTTGAGTACCCTCCATACTGTTTTCCATAGTGGCTGCACCAGTGTACATTCCCACGAACAATGTAGGAGGGTTCTGTTTTCTGCACGCCCTATCCAGAATTTGTTATTTGTAGACTCTAAAATTTTAATTTTTTATTTTATATTGGAGTACAGTTGATTTACAATGTTGTGCTTCTTTTGAGTGTACAGCAAAGTTATTCAGTTATACATATAAATATATTCATTCTTTTCCCATATAGGTTATTACACATTATTGAGTCCAAGTTTCCTGTGCTATAATAGTAGCTCCTTGATGATGTGTCTATTTTATATATAGTAGTGTGTATATGTTAATCCCAAACTTCTAATTTATCCCTCCCCCCACCTTTCCCCTTCAGTAACCATAAATTTGTTCTCCAAGTGTGTTTCTGTTTTGTAAACAGGTTCATTTGTATCATCTTTTTTAGATTCCACATATAAGTGATACCATATATTTGTCTTTCTCTGTCTGACTGACTTAGTATGATCATCTCTAGGTCTGTCCATGCTGCTGCAAATGGGATTATTTTGTTCTTTTTTGTGGCTGAATAGTATTCCATCGTATATATGTACCACATCTTCACCCACTCCTCTGATGATGGACATTTTGGTAGCCTCCATGTCTTGGCTAAATGTAAGTAGTGCTGCAGTCAACACTGGAGTACATGTATCTTTTCGAGTTATGGTTTCTCCAAATATATGCCCAGGAGTGGGATTGCCAGATCACATGTTAGCTTTATATTTTGTTTTTAAGAAACCACCATACTACTTTCCATAGTGGTTGTGCCAGTTGGCATTCCCATCAGCAGGGTAGGCGGGTTTGCTTTCCTCCGTGCCCTCTCCAGCATTTATTGTGAAATGATACCTCACTGTAGCTTTGATTTACATTGCTCTCTAATAAGTAGTGAGGTTGAGCATCCTTTCATGTGCCTCTTGGCCATCTGTATGTCTTCTCTGGAGAAATATTTATTTAGCTCTTCTGCCCATTTTTTAATTGGGTTGTTTGTTTTTTTTTATATTGAACTGGATGGAGCTGATTTTGTATTTTGAAAATAAATCTCTTATTGGTCACTTTGCAAATATTTTCAGCCATTATATGGGTTGTCTTTCATTTTGTTTATGGTTTCCTTTGCTGTGCAAAAGCTTTTAAGTTTAATTTGGTCTCTCTCTTTTTGTTTTTCTTGTTTTTACTACTCTGGGAAGTGAATCAAAGAAAGATACTGCTGCGAGATGTCAGAGAATGTTCTGCCTATATTTTCCTCTAAGAGTTCTATAGCATCTGGCCTTACAATTAGATCTTTAATCCATTTGTATTTATTTTTGTGTATGGTGTTAGAGTGTTCTAGTTTCATTTTTTTATTAATACATGGAGCTGTTCAGTTTTCCAAGAAGTCCCAAAACATGTAGTCTGAAGTCAGGGAGCCTGATTCCCCCAGCTCCATCTTTCTATTTTTTTGAAAAAGTCATTTTATAGCTGGTGATCCATTGGTAATTTTTTTTTTGACTATTTGGGAAAAATGCATTGAATATGTAGATTGCTTGAATATGTAGATTGCTTTGGGTAGTATAGTCATTTTGATAATATTGAGTCTTCTAATCCAAAAACATGGTATATCTCTCTTCTGTCTGTGCTATCTTTAATTTCTTTCATCAGCATTTCATAGTTTTCTAAGTACAGGATAGGTCTTTTGCCTCCTTAGGTAAGGTTAATCCTAGGAATATTATTCTTTTTGATGTGATAGTAATGGGATTATTTCCTTAATTTCTCTTTCTGATTTTTCATTGTTAGTGTATAGGAATGCAAGAGATTTCTGTGTATTAATTATGTA
Source organism: Okapia johnstoni (assembly GCA_024291935.2). NCBI lineage: Eukaryota > Metazoa > Chordata > Mammalia > Artiodactyla > Giraffidae > Okapia > Okapia johnstoni. The sequence goes on along the minus strand of CM044323.1, from coordinate 10,239,300 downwards.
TCCTGCAACCTTACTGATTCATTGATGAGCTCTAGTAGTTTTCGCATAGAGTCTTTAGGATATTCTGTGTATAGTATCAAATCATCTGCAAACAGTGATAGTTTTACTTCTTCGTTTCCAACTTGGATTCCTTTTATTTCTTTTTCTTCTGTGATTACGTGGCTAGAACTTCCAAAACTATGTTGAATAGAAGTGGCAAGAGTGAGCTACTTATTTTGTTCCTGATCTTAGAGAAAATTCATTCAGTTTTTCACTGTTGAGAATGTTGTTATCTGTGGGTTTGTTGTATATGGCCTTTATTATGTTGAAGTAGGTTCCCCAAAGCCTACTTTTTGGAGAGTTGTTATCATAAATGGGTGTTGAATTTTCTCAAAAGCTTTTTTTGGATCTATCAAGATGATCATAATGGTTTTTATTCTTCAGATTGTTAATATGGTGTATCACATTGATTGATTTGCATATATTGAAGAATCCTTTGCATCCCTGGGATAAATTCCATTTGATCGTGGTGTATGATCCTTTTAATGTGTTGGTGAATTTGGTTTGCTAGTATTTTGTTGAGGATTTTTGTGTCTGTGTTCATCAGTGATGTTGGCTTGTAATTTTCTTTCCTTTTTTCTTTAAATATTCTCTCTCTCCAGCTTATTCTTTTTTAAAAAATTTATTTATTATTGGACTTCCCTGCTGGTTCAGTGGTTAAGAATCTGCCACCAATGTAGGGGACACAAGTTCAATCCCTGATTCAGGAAGATTCTATATGCTGTGGAGGAACTAAGCCCGAACGCTGCAAGTACTGAGCCCACCTGTCTAGAGCCAGTGCTCTGCAACAAGAGAAGCCATGGCAATGAGAAACTGGTGTGCTGCAACTAGAAAAAGCCCCCAGAGAAAGGGCTCAGTAGTTGTGGCCCATGGGCTTAATTGCCCCACAGCATGCAGAATCTTGCCGAACCAGGGATCGAACCCGTGTCCCCTGCATTGGCAGGTGGATTGATTTTTAACCACTGGACCACCAGGGAATTCCTGTAATTTTCTTTTTATGTGTGTATTTGGTTTTAGTATCAGGGTGATGGTGGTCTCATAGAATAAGCTTGGGAGTGTTCCTTCCTCTGTAATTTTTTTTTTTTCCCTCTGTAATTTTTTGCAAAGAGTTTCAGAAGGACAGGTGCTAACTCTTAATGTTTGATAGAATTCACCTGTGAAGAATTCACTTCTGTTTGTTGGAAGTTTTTAAATCACAGTTTCAATTTCAGTACTTGTAATTGGTCTGTTTGTATTTCTCCTTTCTCCCTGGTTTAATTGGAAGGTAGTACCTTTCTAAGAATTTGTCCATTTCTTCTACGTTGTCCATTTTATTGGTGTATAATTGCTTGTAGTAGTCTCTTATGATCTTTTGTATTTCTTTGATATCAGTTGTAACTTTTTTCATTTCTAATTTTATTGATTTGAGCCCGCTCCCTTTTTTCTGATGAGTCTAGCTAAAGGTTTATCAATTTTGTCAGTTTTGTTTATCTTTAAAGAACCAGCTGCTACTTGCATTGATCTTTCGTATTGTTTTCTTCTCTATTTCTCCTCTGATGTTTATGATTTCTTTCCTTCTACTAAGTCTGTGTTTTATTTGCTTTTCTTTCTCTAGGTGCTTTAGGTATAATGTTAGGTTGTTTGATATTTTTCTTGTTTTCTGAGATAAGACTATCACTGTAAACTTCCCTCTTTTAAGTGCTTTTGCTGCATTGCATAGGTTTTGGATTGCTGTGTTTTGATTGTCATTTGTTTCTAGGTATTTTTTAAATTTCCTCCTTGATCTCTTCAGTTATCTGTTGGTTGTTCAGTAACATGTTGTTTAGCCTCCATGTGTTTGTGTTTTTCACAGTTTTCCCCTGTAATTGATTTCTAATATCATAGCATTGTGGCTGGAAAAGATGCTTGATATGATTTCAATTTTCTTAAGTTTACCAAGGCTTGATTCGTGGCCCCAGATGTGATCTGTCCTAGAGAATGTTCATTTGCACTTGAGAATAAAGTATATTCTACTGTTTTTGGATGGAATGCTCTATAAATATTAATTAAGTCCATCTGGTCTAAGCCCATCTGGTCTAATGGAGAAGGAAATGGCAACCCACTCCAGTGTTCTTGCCTGGAGAATCCCAGGGACAGCGGAGCCTGGTGGGCTGCCGTCTATGTGATCGCACAGAGTCGGACACGACTGAAGCGACTGAGCAGCAGGTCTAATGTATCATCTAAAGCTTACGTTTCCTTACTGATTTTCTGTCTGGATCATCTGTCCCATTGGTGTAAGTGGGTGTTCAAGTCCCCTACTATTTTTGTATTACTGTCGATTTCCCCCTTTTTTTTCTTAAAATTAAACTTTTTATTTTGAGATAGTATATTTGAGAAAATCATATGCAGTTTTAAGAAAGAATACAAAGACCCTCATGTACTTTTTTCCTAGCTTCACCCAGTGGGAACATCTTGAAAAACTATTGTACAATTTCCCAACCATGATATTGACATTGATACCATCAAATTACAGAACATTTCCATTACCACAAGGACCAGTTTATAGCCACACCCACTTTCTTCTCAGTTCTCTGCTCCCTGATCCCTGGCCACCACTAATCTCTTCTCTATTTCTATAATTTTATTTCAAGAAAGGTATATAAAGGGAACCACACCGATTGTAACCTTTTGGAATTGGCTTTTTTCACTCAGCATAATTCTTTGTAGATTTCATTCAGATTGTTGTATCAGCAGCCTGTTCCTTTTCATTGCTGAGTAATATTCCATGGTGCACAGGTAGGGCCCACCCTCCCCAGGGCTGCTGGACCGGGTACAGAGGTTAAGAGAGAACCTGGCCTCATCTTGAGGGCCTACTGTGAGCTAGTTTGTGTCCAGCACACAGCTGGAGCTTTTAAGAAGTGGTATTGATGCATTTCCTATCTCTGTGCCTCTTACAGTCCGTCTTAGAAGTAGAACATGTGAAGTGCCATAGTTGTAGAATTTGGAGCAAAATGAATTTTGTGAACACTCTCTAATTGCAAACAGACGTCTTTGACACAATCTGGGAAACTTGAACATGGACTTGAAACTGTTTAAGGGTTATTGTTATTTTTTGTTAGGTGTGACGTTGGCAGGCAGTTATATAAAAACAATGTCATTCGTTGGCAGGTTGAAGGGGTTACTAGTGAGAGGACATTGCATCTGGGATTTGCTTTAAGCCTCCAGCCTTGGGAAAGATGTGGGAGGGGGAGAAAGGAAGCACTATTGACCAGTGTTGACAATAGCGGAGGCTGGGTGATTCGTATGTGGGAGTTCATTATATTATTCTCTCTACTTATGTGTGAGTCAGGACATTTCCATAAAAAAAAAAAGCCTTTGATTGTGCAGTGTTACTAAACCCACATTCCACATCTGGAGAAAGGTGATCTTGTCTTATCGCAGTGTCTGCTCTGTGGCTCCCATTGGTTTGTTTGAAGCCAGTATTTAGCAGTCGTACGCCAGGAGACTCCTGGCTGGAACCAGAGTTGTGGAATCTCTAGCTGTGAATTGTATCAGCCTTGGTCATCCTGTCCTAGTGCTCCCTGCTTTGCACGTATAATTCTGTTCTTGAGGTGTCACCAATCTCTGCGGAAAAACTGCGGCTTCATGTAAGAATTGTTGCCCAGTCTGGGGTCAGTCCTGATTCCATCCCACATTCACTGGCTATGTGACTTACAGCAAGTCCCTTTGCCTCTCTGGGCCTCAGCTGCATGGCTATAAAATGCAGAAACTGGCTGTGATGTCCTGAGGGTTGAGAGCGGCTGGCAGGAGGCCTGGTGTGACAGGGTACCCTCCATATCCTGTCTGGCTTTGGAGTGGGCCATATGGGGAGGACGGTGAGGGTGGAAGTGCTTTGGTTGACTTGAGCTACCATAGCAGTTTCTGTTTCTTGAAAGCCTGCAGATGAGAAAGCTGAGGCTCAGAGAGGTTAAGTAACTTGGCCAAAGCTTCATAGTAGTGGCCCTGATGGAGGTGAGGTTCGAACCTGAGACCCTCTCGTACCACGCCTATACCACGGTACCTCTCAAAAGCAGGGTCAAGAGGACCCTCAGGAATCATAGGGAGGATTTGTCCTCCTGTGAGAGGTGGTAAGCTCCCCATCTGTGCGAGTGTGCAATCTGGTGGTGGACTGTCCACAGGGTCGGGTCAGGCTGAGGCTGCCCAGTCCCTGGCAGGCCCCTCCCACCTCCCGCAGCAGCGGCCATGACCCAGGTGAGCATGTCTTCGTGCTCCGTTTTCACTGTCATGGCTGTTAGCATTTGCTTTAAACACTGAAGTCCTCCTGTGTCGGGTGCATATATATTTACATCGTTACGTCTTCTTCTTGCATTGATCCCTCGATTATTATATACTGTCTTTCCTTGTCTCTTGTAACAGTCTTTTCTTAAAAGTCTAGTTTATCTGTTATGAGTAGTGCTACTCCAGCTTTCTTTTGATTTCCATTTGCATGGAATATCTTTTTCCACTCCCTCCCTTTCAGGCTGTATGTGTCCCTAGTTCTGAAACGGGTCTCTTATAGGTGGCATGTATACGGGTCTTGGTTTTGTATCCATTCAGCCATTTGAGTCATTTACATTTGACGTAATTATCGATATGTGTGTTCCTATTGCCGTTTTCTTTTTTAAAATATTTTTTACTTATTTTTGGCTACATCAGGTCTTCGTTTTGGCACGAGGAATCTTCATTGTGACACGAGGGCTTCTCTCTAGTTGTGGTGCATGGGCTTAGTTGCCCTGTGGGATCTTAGTTCCCTGATCAGGGGTCACACCCACGTCCCCTGCGTTGGAAGGTGAATTCTCAACCCCTGGACCACCAGGGAAGTTCCGCCCCCCGCCCCCCCTTGTTGCCAGTTTTGTAATTGTTTTGAATTTGTTTTTGTTGGTCTCCCTTTCTTCTGTTCTCTTCTCTGGTGGTTTGATGACTATCTTTAGTGCTGTGTTTGGGTTGCTTTTTCTGTGTGTGAATCTATTGTAGTTTTGGTTTACAGTTCCCATGAGGTTTCGATATAGCAATCTATATATGTACAAGGTTAAGTTGCTGGTTCTTAATTTCAAATGTAGTTCCCATTTCCTTCAGTTGTACTGTCCTCTTCTCATGATTGTTGATTTTTTTTTAATTTATTTTATTTATTTGGCAGTGTCGGTCCTAGTTGTGGGATTTTTTGTTGTGGTGCTCAGGCTCCATAGCTGGGGCACGTGGGCCTGGTCACTCCATGGCATGTGTGATCTTAGTTCCAGGACCACAGATAGAACTAACATCCCCTGCACTGCAAGGCGGATCTCCAACCACTGGGCCATCATGGTTGCTGGTTTTGACATTCTATTTGTGTGTGGATGATTTCCTATTACTTTGTTTACTTTTATTGGAGAACTTTCCCATTTTTTTTTTTTTTTTTTATTTTCTTGTTAGGGAATTAGTTGGTTTTGTGGTGCCGAGTTCTCTTAGCTGCTGATTTCTCTGTTGAATCTAAATGAAAACCTCGCTGGGTGTTGTTGGTTGTGGGTTTTTCCTTTTCATAACTTTAAATATATTGAGCCACTCTCTTCTGATCTGCATTGTTCCTGCTGAAATAACCTTAAATCAGTTGATAGCCTTATGGGGATTCCCTTGTATGTTATTTGTTGCTTTTCTTTTTTTAATTAGTTTTTTACTGTGTTAGGTGCTGAGTCTTCATTGCTGCGTGTGGGCTTTCTCTATTTGAGGCAAGTGGGGGCTACTCTCCAATTGCAGCGTGCAGGCTTCTCTTGCTGTGGAGCATGGGCTCTAGGCAGCGGGCTTCAGTAGTTGTGGCACACAGCTTTAGTTGCTCCGCAGCATGTGGGATCTTCCTGGACCAGGGATGGAACCCGTGTGCCCTGCATTGGCAGGCAGATTCCCAATCACTGGACCCCCGGGGAAGCCCAGGCAGCCTGTCTTCTGATGGGTGGGTGGGGCTGTGTTCCCATAGAGTTGGTTGTTTGGCCTGAGGCTTTCCGGCACTGGAGCCTGCAGGTTGTTGGGTGGGCCCTGGTCTTGGTGCTGAAATGGGGACCTCCAGGAGAGCTCACACCAATCAATATTCCCTGGAGCCTCCACTATCACTGTGCTTGCCCTGAACCTCAGCCAGTGAGCTGCAGCCGCCCTTTGCCTCCCCACGAGACCCTCTAAGACCACTAGGTGGGCCTCGCCCAGGTTCCTGTAAAGGGGCTGCTTTAAGCTGGGCCCCAGTGCACATGAAACCGGCTGTGTGCCCTCACAGAGGGGGTCTCTGTTCCCCCAGCCCTGTGGAGCTCCTGCACTCAAGCCCTGCTGGCCTTCAAGGCTAAATGACTGGGGGTTCTTCCTTCTAAGGCCAGCCCCTCAGACTGTCTTGGAGGGCTCTTTTTATGTGGGAACATCCTGTGTAGTCTGCATGTGTTCCATGTTTGTTGGTGTGAGAGCTCTCTTTATAGTATGTCTGCCACCTCTTTCCTTGGTGTGTGCTGGCCACTGTCCCGTCTGATGGGAGGGTGACTGATGCGGTGACCAGAGCCTGCACTGGGTATTGATCAGGGCCCCCACTCTGCTCTGGTTGTCACTGGCCTGTCAGGGCGGGGTCTGCTCCCTAGGTGTTGGAGGAGAGGCCCTCCGATCCCTTCCTTAACCGTGTTTGTGATACGCAGTATGAGGTAAGCGGGGTTGGAGCACTCCCACTCCGAGAGAGACCACTGAGGAGTCCTATTCTGGAGCTGTTCGCTGTGGGTGTGTGCTGTTGTCCCCTTTCACCCATGTGCGAGCTCTCAGGTGACACCCCTGGAACTTCTCCCAGCCCCATCATAACTGTGGAAATGCCGTAGGCGGCCCTGGTGTCGCTCAGGTGTTGTTTTCACCAGGCCACCGGCCTCCATCCATTGCAGTCAGGGCCCAGGTTGAAGTAATTATGGATCTGGACCCCCTGGGGATGCTATGGAGCAGCTCAGACTGCCCTGGCCCCACTTCAGCATGTGCATGTCCACAAAGTTCTCAGCTGCAAAAGCTAGACCTGTCTGGGCTGCAGGAGATGTTCTGCAGGCTCTGAGTTCACAAAGCCCATTGTTGTTCAGTTGCTCAGTCATGTCCAACTCTTTGCGACCCCATGGACTGCACCATGCCAGGCTTTCCTGTCCTTCACTGTCTCCCAGAGTTTGCTCAAACTCATGTCCATTGAATTGGTGATGCATCCAACCATCTCATCCTCTGTCACCCCCTTCTCCTTCTGCCTTCAATCTTTCCCAGCATCAGGGTCTTTTCCAAAGAGTCTGCTCTTCCTATCAGGTGGCCAAAGTATTGGAGCTTCATCTTCAGCATCAGCCCTTCTAATGAGTATTCAGGGTTGATTTCCTTTTGGATTGACTGGTTTAATCTCCTTGTTGTCCAAGAGACTCTCTCAAGAGTCTTCTCCAGTACCAGAGTTTAAAAGCATCAATTCTTTGGTGCCAGACTTCTTTATGGTCCAATTCTCACATCTGTACATGACTACTGGGAAAACCATACTTTTGATTATATGGATCTTTGTTGACAAAGGGATGTCTCTGCTTTTTAATATATTGTCTAGGTTTGTCATAGCTTTTCTTCCAAGGAGTAGGTGTCTTTTACTTTCATGGCTGCAGTCACTGTCTGTAGTGATTTTGGAGCCCAAGAAAATAAAGTCTGTCACTGTTTCCATTTTTTTCCCTATCTATTTGCCATGAAGTGATGGGTTTGAATGCCATGATCTTATTTTTTAAAGTTGAGTTTTAAGCCAGCTTTTTCACTCTCCTCTTTCACATTCATCAAGAGGCTCTTTAGTTCTCTTCACTTTCTGCAATAAGGGTGGTGTTGTCTGCTTATCTGAGGTTATTGATATTTCTCCCGGCAATCTTGATTCCAGCTTGAGCTTTATCCAGCCCAGCATTTTGCATGATGTACTCTGCATACAAGTTAAATAATCCCATCGTGGGGTGTAAATCTGCTGTTCATGCAGCTGGGAGGAGAGACTGTAGCTTTTCTTCCCTAGTGGCACAGCCTCTGAGGCTCAGCTGTGGTTTCAGCCCCACCTCTGCGTGTGGGTCACCCTCTGGTCCCTGCTCCCAAGTCTGCCCCAGAGCACATGAGCCCACTCTGGCAGGGAGGAGCATGAGAGCCTGTCCTGGCTGGAGCCCTTCCAGGTGTCTAGGAAGGTAGAGTCGCCACTTGGGAGAAAGGCTCAATGGCAGCCCCACCCTTTGCACATCACTCAGCAGTGGGGCTGTGCTTGTATAGTGGTCCCGGCTTCCTCCATGAGCATTCTCAGTTGCAGAGCTCCTCACTCCCGCCACCTCAGGCTGTCTCCTCTCCCTAGGTCTGCTTTCCAAACCCCAAGTTCCAGCACCCAGGCCCTGTGTGCACCAGCGGACACTTGACTCAGGCTGGGGCGCAGAGGGCTGTGGCCGGACCATCTGAGCAGGTCTCTCTGTCCTGCCTGCCGGTTGCTGTGTTCTCCTCTGAGTTTCCGAAGCTCCCCTTCTGCCCAGCTGATCTCCCTGCCAGTGAGGGGGCTTCCCCACATGCAGGAACCTTCTCTCCTTCAGCTCCACCCTCAGGGGTGTAGGTCCCATCCCACTTCCTCTTCCTTTTCCCTTCTTTCTTTCTTCCTACCTGGTTATGTGGGGATCTGCTATCTTGCCTCTCATCCACATGTCTTTCTGAATTCAAGTTTTGTCTGGATGTACACCAAGGAGCAGGATTCTTGGATCATATGGCAACTCTATTTTTAGCTTTTTGAGGCACCTCCATACTGTTTTCCATAGTAGCTACATCAACTTACATTCCCACCAACATTGTAGGAGGGTTGCCTTTTCTGTACACCCTCTGTAGCATTTGTTATTTGTAGACTTTTAAACGATGGCCATTCTGACCGGTGTGAAGTGTTACCTCATTGTACTTCTGACTTGCATTTCTCTAATAATTGACGATGTGAAGCATCTTTTCCTGGGCCTGTTAGCCCTCTGTCATACTTCAGACATTTCTTTTGCACTGCTTCTCTGTCCTGGCCACAGGCCCTCTTCTCTGTTCTTAAGGGCAGCAGTCCCCAATCCTTTTGGCACCAGGGACTGGTTTTGTGGAAGCCAATTTTTCCACAAGGGATGGTTTTGCGGTCATTCAAGCACATTAAATTTACAGTACACACTTTTTCTATTATTATTACACTGTGATGTATAATCAGATAATTATACAACTCACCATAATGCAGAAGCAGTGGGAGCCCTGAGCTTGTTTTCTTGCAGCTAGACAGTCCCATCTGGGGGTGGTGGGGGACAATGTCTGTTGCTTACGTCCACTCTACTCCATAATCTCATTTAGGTTGCAGTCACTGCAGAAAACCTTGCTTCATAAAGATTGGATGTTGGAAATGGAAGCAGGTTTTTCAGTGCTTTTGTGGAAATCTCAGGATATTCAGCCTTGATTTGAATCCGGAAAGTGTGGAGATTTGAAATTGTCTGAAACATATCTTTTAAGGCCACCATCGTTTTCAGTCTAAAGCAGTTATGATCCTCTTCTAGCACAGACAAAGTCAGTTTCCCTGGCTTATTCACAAATGGGTTGTGGACCATTCCTTCCCAGTTCAGGGGTCTTTTGTGGTTGGGAAGTAATGCTCAGACTCTATTGAAAGCTGAGATAGGTGGTCATGCGATAGCTGGGAGTAAGAAGGCGCTGGCTCAGTCTGTTTCAAATCTCTGCTAATGTTTGAAACGTATCAAAAATCCCAGTGTTCACTCATTGCCCAGGTAACTCCAGTTTGGCTTTGATTGCAGTCACTTTATCTGCCAACTTGAACACAGCTGTCATTCTGCCTTGAAATGACAGATTGAATTCACTGAGTAGCTTAAATATGTCACACAAAGTAGGCAAGTTTTGTGATCCATTCTACGTCACGGAAATGTGGTGACTTTTCCTAAAAGAAATTTCTGGAGTGGCTCTTGTAACTGGCCAGTGATCTGGTGTATAAGACGAGTGCTCTGAGTCCATCTTCTCAGAGAGTTATGTGAACAGACAGGAGTTGTGGGCAAGTACTTTCATGTGGCTGATAACCATAATCCATCTCATCCTGCAGAACACTGCTAAGTTCAGGTGACTTTTTCAGATAGCCAGCATTTCCCTATGGATGATGCGGCATGTAGACTCATATTCAGAAGCGAACTCTTTGACTTGAGTAGTGAAACCAGAAAGCCATCCAGGCATGGCAGCTACTCCATTCATGCGTATATTGACACAAAAAGACCAGTTCAGTTTTCCTGATATGTAATCATTCAAAGATTTGAATCGTTCTGCAGCTGTGGTGTGGTTGGCAACAAAAGGGCACATAACATATCCTCATATACATCCTCCTAAAAAATAGATTGCACAGACAAGCACTGTTGCCTTGTCAAATTCGATAGACTTATCAACCTGGACTATGTACCACAGTGAGTCATTTATCCTAACAACCGTGTTGGGCTCTCCTGGTGGCTCAGACGGTAAAGAATCCTCCTGCAATGTGGGAGACCTGGGTTCGATCTCTGGGTTGGGAAGATTCCCCTGGAGAAGGAAATGGCAACCCACTCCGGTATTCTTGCCTGGAGAATTCCATGGACAGAGGAGCCTGGCGGGCTGCAGTCCATGGGGTTGCAAAGAGGTAGACATGACTGAGCGACTAAGCACAGCACACAGCACAGCATCCTCTGCTATTGACATTTTCATCAGTTTTTCTAGTTATGGTGCTGTCTGAAAGAGGAACACGTGCTACCGTTTAAACTGCAGCCTCTCCTCTAAAAGTTCACAACAGATGTCAGGCAGGATCAACTCTTCACCAATAGTGAAGGGCTTCTTAACTTTAGCTATAAGGTTAGCCACTACGGATGATGCTCTCAGTACAGGTCCATTTGATGAAGTGAGTGGTAGCCTTCAGCAGTTGCTTCTGTTCTTCATGTTCAAGTTTTTTTCTTTGTAAAAATGCCAAAGGCTTGTCTGCCTGTCTGTCTGTACTTTTGGTCGCGCTGGATCTTCATTGTTGCACCCAGGCTTTCTCTAGTTGTGGCGAACGAGAGCTCCTCTGTTGTGGAACAGGGGCTCCAGGCACATGGGCTTCAGAGGTTGTGGCACATGGGCTTTGCTGCTCTGAGGCATGTGGAATATTCCTGGACCTGGGATCAAACCTGTGTTCCCTGCATTGTCAGGCGGATTCCTACCCACTGTCCCACCAGGGAAGTCCCAAAGGCTTGTCTTTTAATGCAGGGTGCTTGGTCTCCATGTGGTGAAGCAGTTTTGAAGGTTTTTTAGCTTTGTTGGATAGCTGGTCACCACATATTTACAAAGCAGGCTTGGAAAATGTGAGTCACTTGTTGTAATGAACCCGTAATTTAAGTAGGACTCTTGGTATTTTCTTTTCAATGCAGCTTTCTTTTTTGTTGGCAGCCTTAAGCATCTTCTGCTGTCTCATCATTGGGTTTTCCCACCTTTTAACGAAGCTCTCCAGCAACGTTTGTTTTCCACTCATTTTGGCTAGGGTTAGCTTGTGGGCTTATGAAAACTGAGACAGGTGCATAGTGTGGGAAAGAGGCCCAGACCGTAAGGGTCAATAAAGTAATGGGTGAGCCACGGGTGGACTGAAGTGTCAGATTCTGACTTAAAGCATGCCACCAGATGCAGCTTAACTGTCGCTTGCCACTCACTGATAGGGTTCTGATATGAATCTGCAGCTGATCTGGTATGGTCTCTGTGTGGTCAGACCTCTCTGCTAATGATAGGTATGTATTTGCAGCCACTCCCCACCCTAGCCTCACTGCCTCACTCCACCTCGGACTGTCAGCCATTAGATTCTTAGAAGGAGTGCACAGCCTAGGTCCCTCGCATGCCCACTTCACAGAAGGGTTTGAGCTCCTATGAGAATCTAAGGCTGCTGCTGATCTGACAGGAGGCAGAGCTCAGGTGGTAGTGCAAGCAATGGGGAGCGGCTGTAAATACAGATGAAGCGTCACTCGCCTACCAGCCTGCCACCCACCTCCTGCTGTGCGGCCCGATTCCTAACAGGCCAGGGACCGGTACTGATCCATGGTCTGAGGGTTGGAAACCCTGGCTCTAGGAGAAAGAGGGATGGACAGTTTTCACTTTTGAACCTTCAAAGGCAAGACAGGGCCCAGCCAGCCTTCTCTTGTCTTTGGGCCATGCTTGGCCTTGGTTGAGGAGAATCACTAGATGGAAGGGCATATGCTTGCGGGGCCCTGGGGCGCAAGCGCCTGCAGAGATGGGTTTACCCAGTGTGAATCGCCTGGAGTGAGGGCAGGGCTGCCTGTTTGCTCCCCTGGTATTTCTGTCTGACCTCCCCTCAGCTCCCCCACAGAGGGGCAGTCAGTCAGGTTGGCCAGGAGCCCAGGCCTGCTTTCCCTGAGAGCTGGGCAGAGAGAGGGGGCTGACTTTCTGGTCTTGCTTTCTGTTTCAGTGACATCCCGGAGACTGTGCCTTTGTCAACTGTCAATAGACAGTGTTCGTCGGGGCTCCAGGCAGTGGCCAGCATAGCTGGTAAGTTGTGACTGGGTGGGCACCCATGACCATGACCTGGCCTCAGTCTTGGCTCCATGGATTTGGGTCAGCAGAGTCCTTGCCTGCGGCGTAAGCAGTAATTTCTGAGAGGACTGTACCCACAGAAAGCGTGAAGGAGAGCCCCCCACCGCAGCCCCCTAGCCTTTTCTAAGCACTCCTGGGTCTCCATCTCGGAGGCTAGAGCTGAGTCCCCCTTCGAGACCAGGTGGGGAAGAGGCTCCCCTGTTCCCAAGACAGATGGACTCCGGGGAAGGATGTTTATAAAATGCTTTTGTTGCAGGTGGCATCAGAAATGGGTCTTATGACATTGGCATGGCTTGTGGGTAAGAATTTCTTTCTGCCAGAGCTTATTAACCAACTTGTAACAATGAAACTAATGTTCTTCTCCTGAATTCCCGGAGGCTATGATTTCATGCTTCTCCCTGCAGCCCTTTCAGGCAGCTGGCTGCAAGTTGGTTCCTACAAATTCTGCTTAGAATCAGCTCCCAGCTCTGGCTGTTTGGGAACCACTCACACCTCTCAGCACCAGAGGAAACTGGCTTTGAAGAGCTTTCTTTTCCTGGAAATCTGCCAGGCTGGAGATGTGGGCAAGCATTTTGAGAAAACACAGCACTGGGTTCCCGTCTGCGGCAACCCTTGTTGATTCGTGATGGTTGCTGAGGGTGGAAAAAGCAGTTTTGGTTCCCAAAAACCCAGGACAGCTGCCTGCTCTAGAACTAGTTTGTCCATTTAAGAGGCTGTCTGTCCCCCACCCTGTCCAAGGTGGAAACTTCCGCTGCCTCCTGGGCTCTGAGGGACACGGTCAGATCCTGTGGTGGTTTGGTCTCTGTCAGCTGTGACTCCCTCTTCAGCTGCAGCACATGGAGCCCCACGTGTACTGGGCGGCATTCCCAGGGAGGGGAGGCTGGGGTGGGCATCTGGTGCTGGGAGTGCAGGCCCCTCCAGGGCTTCGGCAGGCTTGGGGGGCCTGCAGCCCCAGGATTCTGACCCGCTCCCTCTGCCTCTCAGTTCCTCTTCAGGGCATGTCTTAATCGGAGCCCTGCCGGGCCATCTCGGAGCTGTGCCAGTTGGCACTGGCTGTACTGCCCTGTGTCAGCAATTGTAGATCAACCCAGAGACCACACCGCAGGGACTTTGGCCGGGCAAAGGCCACTGGCCAGGCTGCCCCCCGGGTTTCTCGCTCTCTCACTGGAGGATGGATGGGGGTGTGTGTGGACTGAGGAGAAGGTTGGAGCCTTCATGGGTTTCTGACAGGGAATTTGAGTCCCCAAGCAGGTGAAAGACCAAATCACAGGGTTTAAGGGTTTGGGCGAGGACAGTCCCCCGTGTCACAGGCTGACTGTTCCCCAGACTTTGCTCATGACAAGTGGCTCAGAATACTGTAGGTGGCAGGTGGGCTCTGGAGCCCGACTACCTAAATTTGGTCCCCACTGGCAAGTTAACTCGGCTTCTCTGGGCCTGGCATTGCTCACAGCGCTCTAATACTTTGGAGGATTTTTCAAATAGTGCTGAGCACAGGAAAAGCGTACAAAGTTCTGGGTTACCACCCTTTGAAGCCTTATATTCTGCCACCTCCTGGAAGCCCTTTGTGACCACACTAACCCGAGATCTCAGCCTTCCCCTAGGCTCCTAGCACCTCCTCGTCCACACAGGTCAGCTTGCTCTTTGACATGCCGCTTTTAGAACATTGGTCTCTCCTCTCTTCCGGATTTGTGGCCCCTGAGGGCAGGGCCTGGGCTTGTTAGACATGTTGCCCCCACTGTGGCCAACCTGAGGCCGCTTTCCTTGGGAACTGCCACTGGCTGAAGGAGCAGTTGTCTTAGGGAAGTGAGGCCCTGCCTGGGCGCGTGGACTGTGCGGTGGTCTGGGGGTGGGGGTGGAGGCAGGACTCAGCAGCCCTGCACCCCCAGCTCTGCCTGGCCGGCCTGGGGCACCCTGGCTATTTCCCAGCGCTTTCCGGCATCCAGCTGTCTGTGGGGAGCCTGCTAATCACCTCCTCCTCCTCAGGGTGGAGTCCATGTCCCTGGCTGACAGAGGGAACCCTGGAAATATTACTTCACGCCTGGTGGAGAAGGAGAAGGCCAGAGACTGCCTGATTCCTATGGGGTGAGTGCCTGCCTCAGCTCCCTGCCTGGCCCGGAGCAGGGCTTCAGGGGCTTGGATCGCCTTGTGGCCCCCCCGCCTCAGGCCTGGCTTGCTCTGTAGGGCCTCTGGGGATGGGACTTCCTGAGGCTCCAGTGCACTCTGCGCCCCTGGGTTTCCAAGTGTGGCCCGGCCTATCACTCCCATCCTAAGGGGCTCGGTCACACAAGGCCTAACGGCAGCTGCAGCCCAAAACCTTGGCCTCAAAAGTCTAGGAAGCGGGAGGCGTTTGCCCACTGGCCATGTCAGTGAGAGCACTGGGCCCTGACAGTGCGGCCTCAAAGGCGCCATAGTTGCAGAGCCGCTGACACTGCAGCCAGTGCCACCCCGGGGCCGCGGGCAAGGAGTCCTGGGGATGCGCGGCTGCCTCCACAGCTAGGGACCATCTCCGAGGGAAGCCTCTCCAAGGGAAGCCTGGAAAGCCAGAAGCCTGGGCCAGAGGCTCCGCTGGGGCTCTGGGATATGGGGAGGCTGCAGCTCCGGGGAGCAGAAAGCCGGCTGTGGCCTTCCCATGGGGGCCCAGGAGTCCTCATCTCCTCACAAGAAAGCAGTTTCCCTTGAGGCGCAGGAGAAGCTGGCCAGGCCAGTTGGCGCCCCACCCATGGCCTCCCGTGTGCTGGTCTCTGGTGGACACGCTTAGAGTCCCAACTACGGCGACTCCTGCCTGTGCCCCTGCTGTCACTGAGACACAAGTCTTCCCGTCCCCCCACCCCGTGTGCAGCCCCAGGCCCCACACACACACTCAGTGTTCCCCACCTGTGTTTTAGGATAACTTCAGAGAATGTGGCTGAGCGGTTTGGCATTTCGCGGGAGAAGCAGGATGCCTTTGCACTGGCTTCCCAGCAAAAGTAAGTGCTGTCTGAGGTGAGATGCTGAAAGGGCTGGAGAGTGAGCTTTTGAGGCTGTTCTAAGTGGGCTTCCAAGGTGGTGCTAGTAGTAACGGACCTGCCTGCCAATGCACGAGACAAGAGACACAGCTTCGATCCCTGGGTCAGGAAGATTCCGCTGGAGGAGGAAATGGCAACCACTCCAGTATTCTTGCCTAGAGAATCCTATGGACAGAGGAGCCTGGCAGGCTACAGTCCGTGGGCTTGCAGAGTCAGACACGACTGAAGTGACTTAGCACATAAGTGGTGTCAGATGGAGCTGCCCTAGGCTACTGCTGGGCAGCAAGTGGTTTCCAAGCCTCTCCCTCCCAGGAGGAGAGAGGGACCAGGGATGGTGCCACTGCGCACTTAGCACTACCTCCCATTATAGTCTGTTTACTGAGTGTCTTTCCCCCGATGTATGTGGCTGTAGAGGGAGTGGTCTCCAGCCAGGTGGGCCTCTCTGAGGCAGTGGTTCTTAGCCACTTGGGTTCAAACTCTTATTAGAGAGGTGGGTAAAAGCTGTGGCTTCCTGCCCTGGGAATGCCCCTGGGCCTTTGCATATGATTGCAACAATCACCCTAAAACGCCTTATGCTTTTACGCTGTTTAATACTAAGGTTCATCCAGTAGTAGTTTAGTGTATGTCATTATTATTATTTTTTAAATATTTGGCTGTGCTGGGTTTCATTTGTGGTATGTGGGATCTACTGACCGGGGATCGAACCTGGGCCCTCTGCATGGGAGCACGGAGTTGTAGCAGCTGGACCACAGGGAAGTCCCTGTGTCATTTTAAATATGTGGAAACACAGGAAACAGGTGGGATTGAGCTAGTGGGCAGCACGAATATTCCTGGGGCTCCAGCCTCAGGTTGGCTTAATCCCTCTTGAGTGAAGGGCTCAGAGGGGAGCCCCCTGCTCAAGCCTCCCCCTTTGACGATCTGATAAGGCTGATGACCAGAAAGGCCCTGTAAAGCCCTGGGCTCCCACTCCCCAGGTAGTAGGGGACCCACACCAGGCCCTCTCCATACTCCCGAGGCAAGTGTGTCCCCGCATTTAGCAGCCTGAGCTTGCACATCTGTCCCAAAGGGCAGGGTGTGGGGGCCTCAGGGAGGGACCCCAGGAAGGAAGGTAACCCCATGGGAGCCTGAGCCTGGCTGTCCACGGTGCTGGCAGGGCAGCCAGAGCCCAGAGCCAGGGCTGTTTCCAGGCTGAGATCGTGCCTGTCACCACCACGGTCCGTGACGACAAGGGCACAGAGCAAAGCGTCACCGTGGCCCAGGATGAGGGCATCCGCCCCAGCACCACCATGGAGGGCCTGGCCAAGCTGAAGCCCGCCTTTAAGAACGGGGGCTCTACCACGGCTGGTGAGATGGGGCTGGGGGTAGGGGAGGAAGGGGCTGCTCCACGCTGGCTGTTCTCCTCTGGGTGCTGGAGCCACCAGGCAGGGTGGATGGGGAAGGTGTGGACCACCTCAGAGTGGCCCCCAGGCCCCCCTAACCCTGTGCTCTGCCTCCAGGAAACTCCAGCCAGGTGAGTGATGGGGCCGCTGCCATCCTGCTGGCCAGGAGGTCCAAGGCAGAAGAGTTGGGCCTTCCCGTCCTTGGGGTCCTGAGGTCGTATGCAGTGGTTGGGGTTCCGCCTGACATCATGGGCATTGGACCTGCCTACGCCATCCCTGTGGCTTTGCAGAAAGCAGGTAAGACGGCTCCTTCACCCCCGAGATTCGGACCCAATTCCTGCTTCTTGTGCTGCTGCCTGAGGCAAGTGAGGAACAGGAGCCTGGGGTGGGCCTGTGGGTGCTGCAGAGTGAAGGACCCCCAGCCAGGTTCCTCTCACCCATCTTGAACAAAGGCGGACATAGCAGGCAGCCTACAGGCCATGGATGGAGCAGGGCCCCGGGGAGACTGAGGGGGCCGCTGGGTCAGCTCAGGTCTTTCCCCCGGATCTGCAGGGCTGACGGTGGACGACGTGAACATCTTTGAGATCAATGAGGCCTTCGCCAGTCAGGTGAGCCTTTGTTTTGCAGCGTGGCCTGGGCCCCCAGTTGGAGCCAGGGGGCGAGGGGCAAAGGGGGCCAGAGAGGGGTCCACAGCTGATGCTCCACCTCCCCCCAGGCTGTGTACTGTGTGGAGAAGCTGAAACTCCCCCCTGAGAAGGTGAACCCTCTGGGGGGTGCAGTGGCCTTGGGCCACCCGCTGGGCTGCACCGGGGCTCGACAGGTCATCACACTGCTCAACGAGCTGAAGCGCCGCGGGAAGAGGTGAGGCTGGCCCCGTGGGGGTGTCAGGGGGAGGTATACGTACCCCCACATACTCCAAGCTGAGGAGACAGGGGATCCTGGCATGCAGCAGGCATCTGTCACCCCGTGTGTGCACCTGGGGGGCAGGCTGGGGCCCACGAAGGCCCTGGTGCACCCAGCTCAGCCTTCCCGGCGAGACCTTGGTGGCCATGCCTCCACCCCACCTGTATGTCTCCTTCCCCAGGGCCTATGGGGTGGTGTCCATGTGCGTCGGGACTGGATGGGAGCCGCCGCTGTCTTTGAATACCCCGGAAACGGACGGCAGCCCAGTGCTCCGGCAGCAACACCGCAGCACGGGAGGGATGGCAAGTCAAGACACCTGAGCTGAGGTGAACACACAAAACGTGAACAGATGCCCCAGCACAGGAGCAGGTGAGGAGGCAGGCCCCTCTGGCTAAGACACAGAAAGCTGATCTGGGTCACACAGCCCACAAGGCCACCGCGTGATTCCTGAGTGGATGAGGAATGCAGCAGACACAGTAAACGTGCTGTCTTACCTTGGTGCCTGTGCTTCTTCCCCAGGGCCAGTTCTCACTAGGCTGGTCCTGCCTCTGCTCCATCTGAACACTGGCTCTAACTGCCCTGGTCTCCGCCCGGGCGGACCTACCCTTGGATGAGCCCTGAGGACACAAGGTGCAGGCCTGGAGGGGTCCCTCCATCCCAGGAGCTGTTCAGAGGTTCCCCAGCAGAGGCCTGTGCCCAGGAAACCACTCCAGAGCTCTGGGCGATGTTTATTTCCAGGACTAGGGGCTGGGGGCAGAGCCTCAGAGCTGGTGCTGGGGTGAAGCGTATCTCTCATCATACGAGCCTCGGCCCCGGAGCCGCAGGGTGCACGGCTTCTCCCCCAGCATGCCTTCTACCACCAGCGTGGACTCGTACAGCTCACAGCTCCTGGGGGAAGCCGGGGCTCACATCAGGAGGGGCCCTAGGCCCAGGGTTCTGGGGGCAGCACCAGGCAGGCAGTGGGGGGCCATACCTGGCAGTGAAGGAAACTTGGAGGGTGACAGAGGTGGGGGGTGCGTTGACCGGTCGTGCCTCCAGCAGCCCACTGCTTGGGGAGACCTTGAAGGCCATGGGGTCCTTATCTGGCTCCTGCTGGCCTGCAGGATAGGGAGGACAAGCAGGCAGCTCCACGCACCGCCTGTGGCACTGACCCCCCGCCTCCTAGTGCTTCTGCTCCTGCCCACCACCCCAGACGGGGCAGGGGGGACCACCTGGCGGACCATTCGGATGGGGGAAGTGGCCGTCAGTGCAGCAGTTCCCAAGTGGTCCGGCTCATCGGGGCAGGGCCACAGGCCCCTTCATGGGGGTCTCGGCCTAGCTGAGTTGGGGAGGAGGGCCTATCACACCTGTCAGCACGGCCCAGTAGCTCCGGCAGCCACTCAGGTTCATGAGGTTCACCTCCCGGGCCCGGCCCCGGTTCACGAAGCAAATGCCGAAGTCCACCCAGCTAGTGGAGAGCTGCAGCTCGGGCACAGCCACCACTGCCCGCAGGGGCACCACCTGGGGACAGGGAGCAGCGGGGACATGGGACCCTGCCAGCCATCAGCACAGCAGCTTCTGAGGCGCCCACAGGGAGCAACGCCGCTGGCAGGAGGGGGCCGCGTGTCATCTGGAGCTGGGGGGCTGCTGGGGGGGGGGGTTCCAGCAGGAAAGGGCCCAGGGAGGCACCATCTGCTCCCTTCTCCCCTGATCCCGCACTGTGGTTTCCGCCCCCTGGCCGGGTCACCTCACTGCCTACCTGTCCCCCTTATCCAGCCCTCTGCTCCTCTTGGGCTCTGGGCCCTCTCACCTTTCCCCCTGCCCTCTCCCCTCAGAAGCTTGCGGGGCTGGGGTGTGGTGCTGTCACAGCCCACAGAACGAGGCCCATGGCTTTCTCACCTGGCACACACAGTCCCAGGCAAGTCCCAGAGGCATCCCTCAGCTGCTCACTGTCAGCATCGTCAGGCCATTCCGTTGGCCTGGTCCCCTTCTTTCTCCATTAAACAGTGTGCATGCTTCACATGCCGCCACCTCCTCTAGGAAGCCTTCCCTGATTTTCCACCATCCAGCACCCCACCTGGCTCTGAGCTCCTGAGGCCAGTAAGGATGGAGGTGACCCCATCTCTCCACATGCCAGACGATAGGGATCTGTTCTCTGCTGACTCCACCTGAGCAGAGCTCAGCCCGGTGCCCCTCCTTACCACGTGAGCCAGGCCAGGGACTCACCTGGGAGGTCTGGTTGCTGTACTCCAGCAGCAGGTTCTGTGTGAACACCATCTGCTTCTCTCCACTCGAGCTCTGCTGAATGTCCACTCCGGGCAGCATCTGGTCAGCCGGGAGCTTCTGATAGGAGAGCAGCTCCAGGGAGAGCGAGAAGGACACGTTCACCTGAGCAGATTGTGGGCAAGCCGTCACCTCAGGCTGCTGGAGGCGGGCGGCAGCTTGCCCACCTGGGACTCCGTCCTTCCCTCCCACAGGCCCTGTAGGCCCGGCCCCGTGCCCAGCAGCCATCAGGAGCTGAGGGGCCCGAGAAGTGGGGCTGTCCTCCCCCTCAGGTGACCAGGGCTGTGTGCAAGCCCACAGGCCCAAGTCAGGCCTGCATCTGTTCTGAGGGCGGTGAGGAGCCCCAGCTGTTTCAAGCATGGGACACGGAGTCAGCTTAGCCTTGCTCAGGGGTCACCCTGGTGGCTGTGGGGAGAAGGCTGAGGTATAACTGAGGCCTCACGGGAGGGGCCTTAGACACGAGGCTCCCAAACCCAGGCCTGTGGACCTAGCTCCACAAGTTTACCCAAGGGACCTGTTGGGAACACAGATTCCTAGGCCTCGGCCCTAGCCTTCTCATCTCTGGGGGTGGGGCCTAGGGACAGTGTGCCTTCTGTTTATGGAAAGACGGTGATGAAACCCTGCAGGAGGGCAGCCGAGCAGGAGGATCTGTGCCATGTGGAGGTGCTGTCAGGACCAGCGCATGGGCAGAGGGGGTGAAGGGCAGACTGGTGTGTCCAGGGCTCCTGAGTGTGCGCTCTGATAGGTCTGGGCATATCTACGTGTGGGGACCCCTGGGCAGGTGTGCTGGACAGGGTGTGGGCGGGTGTGTGTGCTGGACAGTGGGGGTGGGACGGTGGGGGTGTGTGTATGTGTGGGACAGTGGGTGTGGGTGTGTGTGTGGGACGGGGTGGGTGTGTGTGTGGGACGGTGTGGTGTGTATGTGTGGGGCTGTGGGTGTGTGTGGGACGGCGGGGGTGTGTATGTGTGGGACGGTGTGGGTGTGTGTGGGACTGCGGGGGTGTGTGGGTATGGGACGGTGTGGGTGTGTATGTGTGGGGCTGTGGGTGTGTGTGGGACAGTGGGGGTGGGACGGCGGGGGTGTGTATGTGTGGGGCTGTGGGTGTGTGTGGGATGGTGTGGGTGGGTGTGGGTGTGTGTGGGTGGGTGTGGGTGTGTGTGGGACGGTGGGGGTGTGTATGTGTGGGGCTGTGGGTGTGTGTGGGACGGTGGGGGTGGGTGTAACACGGCGGGGGTGTGTATGTGTGGGACGGTGGGGGTGGGGGTGTGGGTGTGTGTGGGGCTGTGGGTGTGTGTGGGGCTGTGGGTGTGTATGTGTGGGACAGTAGGGGTGTGTGGGACGGCGGGGGTGTGTATGTGTGGAACGGTGGGGGTGCAGGGGTGCGCGTGTGCGCTGGATGGTGTCTGTCTGTCTTAGGAGTTGGCCCCTGAGTGCGTAGGGCATGGTGGGGTCTGGATACTACCAATGTCTGTGTCTGAGTGCAGACCTGGGAGGGTGCTGCGTGGCTGTGCGGTCTGTACGTACACCTGCGAGAACACGAGAGGAGGGTGACCCTCAGCCCAGGAGTGTGTGCCCACCCCAGGCGGGGACCGCAGCCGCTACCACTGACCAGCATGTTCTCCTGTGGGTGGAGCACCAGCTGCTTGCCCCTCGCTGCCATCTCCTTCTCACCCTCCTGCTTCCAGCCGCGGGCCCGGTGGCTGCAGCTCGCCCCTTCTTGAGAAACGGCGAAGGGCTTGGAGACCAGGAGCCGGAAGTAGTGTGGGATTTCCGTGGTGTTGGTCAGCTTCAGGTGGTGGGTGGTCACCAGCTCACTCAGCACCTGGCAACCGCAGGTAGAGGGGACTCAGATGCGAGGCTCTGCCCCCGGAGGGCCTGTGGGGGGCACCTGGGCTCCAGGTGCGGGAGGGCAGGGCGGCTGCACACTCACCCCGGCGCAGGGCTGCTTGGGGATGAGGTCACTGGCCTGCTGCCAGAAGGCCATGCTGCCGCCGTAGTCCCGATCCACGCTCAGCCTGCTGGCGACAGCCCGGGCTGGGGCTCTGGGCCTCCCCTGCCCTGGGCCGGCCCCTCCCTCCCGTGCCCATCCTCTTGTTCCCGAGGCCCGGGCTGGTCCCCAACAGCGCCCAAGGAGGCTGCTCCCCACCAGGGGCAGGAGGCGGGCCAGGCGGCCCTGCTGACTCACTGCGCCGGCCTGACGGAGCCGTGCAGGTCCAGCCTCATGGGTTCCACCGCAAAGTCCTGCAGGCGGCGCCTCCGGCCCGGAAGCTCCCTCTCCACCTACCAAGCCCAGGCCCCATCACTGGAGTCCTGACGGGTGGGGTGGCGTGGGGTGGGGTGGCATGGGGTTGGGGGAAGCCCTCCCCAGGCCCAGAGCGCTCACCTCATCGTCCAAGCTCAAGAAACCCAGGGCATAGCCGACATACTCCACCTTGTGCAGGATGTTGGGGCCCAGCACCACGGGTGTGAAGGAGATGTGGATGGTGCTGCTGCCCCCTGCAGGGACCACCTGGCAGACACAGCAGCCTCAGGGCCGGACAGCCCCCCCCCCCCCCCCCCCCCCGCGTTCCCCGCCCCGCCCCACTCACCACCTGCTTGGGGCTGATGGAGAACAGGTGGTCAGAGGGCACCCCCTCATGCCCTTGCAGGATGACCGAGATGATCTTCTTGGGGGCGCCGGCACTGGAGCTGCCCTCGGCCTGTGGTCAAGGAAGTCGCCGAGGCTCAGCGTGGGCTTGAGACCCACTGACCTAGCCCAGCAGCCTACCCGCCACCCCTGCTCACAGACGGGGTGGCTTCATGGCTGGACTCAGATTCGTTGGAGGGACCTGGGGACCAGGAGGAGCCGCTGCTCTCCGGGGTCTCGGGGTATAGGAGGTCATTCCCAGCGTGGTCATGTAGCGGGAAGGGCGGCCCGTAGAACACCCGCAGCTCCAGCAGCTGGTCCTCCCTGTCCTCTGGAGTGTAGGTCTCCCAGTCCAGGCGGATGTCTGGGGCAGATGCAGGGTAAAGGGGTGAGGAGTAAGGAAAGACCAGATGACTCCTTCCTGGGCCTCACTCCCTGCAGGCCCCAGAGGCCACCAGTTCTCCCAGACTGAGGCTGGTGCGGGCCTCGTTTCCCAATGCCACTTCCAGGCAATCATTCCTGTTTTAAGTCTACAGGCTTATGCCACCAGCTCCATCATCCCTTGTCCTCTGGATCCCAAGACCAGCTTTCATGTCTGAATGCACACATCCAGGCCTCCCCGTGCTCTCCCTACAGCCGCTTTTCCTTCTGGCTTATTTGCTGACTCCTGGGTCCTCCCACCGTGCAGCCCCTGCCTTCTCCCCCTCCATCCTTTAGCTCCCAGCAAGCAGCACGGGGGCTGCTGGCTGAAAGGAAAAGGTGTCCCCTGCAAGTTCTGTCCAATGCCAAGTGAATGTGACCAGGGCGGGCGTCTGGCCCGGGGACAGTGGAAGACACCAGGTCCTACAGGCAAGGGCAAGTCCTGGCCTCAAGGCGGAAGTGGCTCTGACGACCCCTGACCGGCTTGGCTGCCCCCCACCTGGCACATCCTGTAGCAAGAGCCCCAATTTCTCTCATGAGCGTCTCACCACAGGGGCTAGAATTATTCAGGCGAAGGATCCGGGTGACTGGGTCTCCTCCAGAGACCTGGGTGCCGAACCTGGAGGCAGGGGACCAGGATCAGCGCACACCTCGCAGGCCGATTCACCTCAGAGAGGAGGGCAGGGGCTTGGGCAGGGAGGGGGCCCACAGTGGTCTGTCTGCACCCCGGAGTCACAGAGCCCCAGGGCTGGAGGCCCACCCCAACACGACCCCCCAGTGAACCGTGACCCAGGGCTGCTCAGTGGCCCAGTCACCCCTCCCCAATGTGACCCCCCAGTGAATCGTGACCCAGGGCTGCTCAGTGGCCCAGTCATCCCCCTCCCCACTCTCCAGCCACACCGACCAACCACAGAAACCCCAGTGGGGGGCCCTGAGCACGGCCCTGACCTCGGGCTACACTGACTGCTCACTCCTGTCCCCCCAAAGCCCTCTGAGACATGCCGATCATGGCCATGCCCCCGAGGCCTCTCTCCTCCGGGGTAGCCCTGGCCTGGGGCTTTCGTGCTGGGTGACACCAGGTGGCCCTGGGCCAGCTGGACAGCAAAGAGTCGGTGTGGACAGCCTGGGAGGGAGGCCAAAGGGTCCCAGGGGTTAGAGGAGGGGAGGTGGGGAGGGAGGGGTACCTGATAACAGGCTTCCTGGGGATCCGGTCAGCGGTGTAGCAGGTGGTCCTCTGGGAGCTGATGGGGCAGCCTACCACCACCATGTGCACCGGGATCACTGCTGGAGGCAGGTCTCCCACCTGCAGACACACACCAACTCTCTGTCCCTCTTATCCCCAGCAGCCACCACGTCCCCGAGGCTCCGTCCCCTCCTCCAGCCAGCCCAGGGTCTCCGCGTGTGGCCACTCATCTCCCAGCCTGATGGTCTTTGGCTTCTTATGGCCCTTTGGATGAAATTTCTTCATCTTTTAAATGGAAATAATGATTATTTTCTCTGCTAATCAAAATCACTTAGACTTTTTAAAATTTAACATAGACTATATTTCACCATAATCCTATCCCACCCCACAGCATGACTCACTGTTAGTATTTCAGTTAGAGCTGTCTAGACAGACTTTTGTGCATAAAACACAGATATAAACGAGGGGCATTCTGGGCATGCTTTTGTTCTGGTAATCTTTTTTTCTTTCAACATACAATACTTTTACTAATGAAGGTTTACGGCATTGTTTAACTGGCTGTGGGAATCCCAGTGTATGGATGCAGCCTAACGTTTCATCCAACCTTCTCCTGGTGGACACATGTCTACACTGTCTCCTTTTTTTCCCCCTCTGGTATAAACAATGCTGAAAAGAAAAAGAAGCCTGGTATGAAACCTGCCTGTTCGTGTATGCACTTCTTTCCGTGGGGCGACTTTAAATGTGTGTCCCCAGCGCCTGGCACAAGTGCGTCTGAAGGGTGGCACACGTTTCCCAGCAGCCCCACTGTGTACACGAGCACCCTTTCCTGCGCCTCCACCGACAATTTTAAACCTTGCTAACCTCACAAAACCAGTATTTCAGGGTGCCTTTCATTCTCACTTCTTTTTTCTTGGCCATGTCATGCAGCTTGTGGATCTTAGTTCCCAGACCAGGGACTGAACTCGGGCCCCCCTGCCATGGAAATGCGGAGTCTTAACCACTGGACCACCAGGGTCTTCCCGTTACTTCTTTAGTTAGCAGCGCTGACGAAAGAAATACTTTTTATGTTCACTGGCCATCTCTAGCTGTCGTTCTTGAACTGCCTATTATGACCCTTTGCCCCTTGAGATGCTTGTGCCAACCCGTCTTATTCTTAGTTAAGAACTCTTTGTATATTAAGGTGATCAACCCTTTGTCACTGGATAGAGCACAGTTTAAAGCAAGTAACTACCATAACTTACCTGTCCAGTTTACTAAATAGTTCAAGAAAATCTGTGCAATAATTAAATGACACAGGACTTGGAACATGTTTCACCCCTTCATCCTAAACTAGGAGCTCCCTGCTGGCGTGGTCTGTCTTATTCATCCCTGTACCCCCACAGTCCAGGGGACCACACAGGAACCTGTACACATAAGGTCTCAGTTCATGCTGAATGACGGAGTCAATGAATGGGTGACAGGGAATGAACAATGGCCTCACCAAGGCCTGGGTGAGGCTGTGGCTCTGGGAGGCCATGCTCTCTCTCCACGTTTACTGCCCACTCTGGATCTCAGACTCTGGCCAGGGCAGGCAGCCCATCTGACTCCTCAGCCCTCCTAATTGTGGTCCCAGCCTTAGGGGGACCTCATGGGCAAAGATGTGGGTGCTTCTCCTGCTCACGGGACCCCTCCTGCAGGAATCCCAGGGCTGCTGGCCAACACAAAGGCCCATCCCGAGCCCAGCAGGCATCACCTTTCTACTTGGTGAGACCTGTGAGGCTGAGGGCTGGGTGTTGGAGGAGAGCGAGCCTGCAGGTGGGGGCCAGGGTGGGGGTCCCTGTGTCCCAGGCCACCCACCCACCCACCCACACTTACCGTGCAGACGAGGCTATCCCAGTACTCCCCCCACATGTTGGCACAGGCAGTGAGATCGATGCTGAGCTTCTGGTGGGCGCCCAGCACGCCCTGGGAGACGTGGGGGAAGAAGGCTGCTCCCTTCCCATGGGACAGCATGCTTACCATAAACTCTGCAATGAGACCCAGGAATGGGGATGCAGCCCCCCCCTCCCTGGGCAGGAAGGAGGTCCCAACCCTCAAGTGTCAGCAAAGCACTGAACCAGACAAGCCACCCCGTAGTCTCTCCCTGGTCCGCCTAAAGAGACCCTCCTGCAAGCGTGGGGTCCAGGGTCCACCCTCTCTCACCTGCCATGAGGCCAAGTGGGAGCCCTCACTCCTAAGCCACCAGCCACCACCCATCCCAAATCAAAGACAGACCCTGTGCACAAGCCCTCTTCCTTAGCAAGAAGGTGGCCATGTTCAAAAGAGGGGGTGCTGTTCGGTGGAAGCCATGGCCATCTCAGGGACCCGGCTAGGAAAGACGCTGAGGAGTGACTCTCTGGTCAGGGTCCCCTTCCTGCAGTAGGTGGCCCACATCCTCAAAGGCCCCACAACACCCTGCTCTGGCCGGGCCTGGGCTCTTACCCCACTGCTCGCGCTTGGCCAAGAGCTCCCGCATCCGTGCTGTCTTCAGCAGGGCGGGCGGCACGTTGGGACTTGACAAGAGGGGACACGGAAATTGCATCAAGCCATCCAGGCCCTTGCCCAGACCTCAGCCATCTCCCTAGGCAACCAGCATCCCCCCCGGCTTCCCAGCAGAGGAAGGTGGCCCTGCTTCTCCTCCCGTGGAGAGCTGCTCAGGGCTCCTCTTCACCTCCACCTGTGGTCTTCGCTCCCTCGGCACCTTACCACCCGAAGCATCGCAGCAGCAGGCTGCCTGCCAGTCTCAACAGAATCAGGAGTGCTCCAGGGCAGGGACCCCTGACCCACAGGCTCTGGGCCCTGATGACCCCGGGATGCAAACCCAGTCCAGACTCCTGGCCTTTGCCCAGCCTTCTGCGACATCTATCCCACCGTTGCACACGCTAACTTTCTGCAGTTGACAAATTCATGGCTAAGGGACTGTTCATGGCAGCCCCCACCCCTAGCAGTCAGAAGTTGCTCCTCACTGCCCCCCACCTTAGGAGACCTGAGGGGAGGCGTCTACAGTGCGGTGCTGGCAAGGTGAGCTACCTTCTGGGATATAAATACTTCCAATGTAATTGATTTCAAGCTATAGCTTTGCAATGTGCCTCACCCCACCTCTGCCCATGGTTGCCCCCACCTACAGTAACTTCTTCCTCATTCGAGGGCCCCAGGACCGCCTGGTCTATCCAAAGCCCTTGCCTTGGCAGCCCAGGCGACCAGAAGGGGCCACACACCTGCTTTCTTCTCAAGGTCTGGGAGGCGGGCAAGCAGGGCCCCCTACTCCTTGCGTTTGTCCGTGTCTACCTGCGGACACCCTCCTCCACTGACTCACACCCACCGAAGCTGCATGGAGGCCCAGCGGGGCAACCCCGGGCTACGTCCTCCCTGGGAACAGTCACTGAAAACAACTGGACTTACAGGCTGGGTTTCTGGCTCAGGCAGTTTACGGGGCTCCCAAAGTACTCAAACTCGAGGGTGAAAGGGGTCTGTATCGGGGAGCAATTGGTCAGGAAGAGCTGGCGGTTCACGCGGGTCCACAGTGGCACTGCCGAGCCGAAGTCCAGGTGGAGTGTATCAGGGTGGCCAGGCCACAGCTCTGTGCTGGGAGCACTGCCCAAGCGCATGGGCACCAGTTACGTGCCACCCTCAGTCCTGCCTGGCCAGCCACCTCGGGCCCAGCTGCCCACAAACCAGGCTTTAAGCCCTCCTCGTGAAGCAAGCCACCCCACAGATGCACCCTCCTTGCTAAGACAGGTGTCCCCGGCCACCGGTTCTCCCAGGCCAGGAGCAGGAGCAGGCCGGCGTGTCTCCCAGCTGCCCACAGCCCTGTCCCTGCTGTTCCCCTGAACCCTGGACACCCTGCCTCTGGCGTATGGAGAACGACCACCCAGAAGGCAGGGATGGGACGGCGGGGAGGTTTCTCCCCACAGAGTTTGAGGGGCCTTCTCCTGGCTGTGGGAATCAACTGCAAGAGGCCGGTTCCACAGCGAGGCCGCTCCTCCGAATGGCCGCCCCAGCCCCCAGGCCCGGCCCTGGGCTCACCTGTCATCACTGTCCTCCTTAGAGACGCCGATGGCCACCTGCAGTCCCTGGGCTTTCCCTGAGATGCCCAGAACCAGCGGCTCCCTCATGCCTGACACATCACAAGGGAGGGCCAGGTCGGTCAACACTTCCTGTAAGAAAGGTCACCAGGGGTGTGTCACTGTGGGGAAGACCCAGGGTGGGCCTTGGCAGAGGGGCCTCAGATAGCCTCCTGCAGCACAGGGGGCAGCTGGGAGGGCTCAACCCAAAGACCGTGTCCAGGCTCATCTCTGTGGAAGGGCTCCCAGCCCCTCCCATGGGCCACCATCCCCAGACCCGGCCTGCAGGCCCATCCCCATCCCCTCAGGAGGCCTGGCCCCTTCCTCAGAGCTCCTGGCTGTGACTCGGCTCCCAATATCTGGGCGTGCCCGCCTGAAGGAGACCCCCGCCAAGCAGAAATCGGGAGAAGCTGCACGTTTATTCTGATGAAGCTGCTATCACACAAGTCAAACCCTTCCTGCGTGAGGTCTGCTCTGGACCAGGCCAGGGGCCCACTCATCTGTGACCCTCGAGCTCAGGCTCAGCTGTGGAAGAAAGCCCACGCCCCCATGCTCCCCAAAGAGGTACTGGGACCCGGGTGTGCTAGTCCCTGTGAGGAAGAAGCTTCTTTTTCCACAAGAACTGCCAACGGATAGCTGGTAACCACCCAAGGACTAGGCACATTCTGCCTGATGGCCTTCCTGTGGGCTGAACCCAGGAGAAGCTGTGTTCTTCTGCTGAGGAACCGGGACACTGCTCAGACTCCCCTGGGGCACCCAGCACAGGGGCATCTCTGGGCAGGTGGAAAGGTGGGCCCGCCTGTGCCACAGAGGATGGCCGGTGAGGGCTAAGGGGGGTGCTCAAGAGTTTCAGGGCCTACCCCAGCCTGCTCCAGCCTTCCTGACCCTGTGTTCCTAGAGAGTAGGCCAAGCAGGAATGGAGCCCCAGACCCCAATTCAAGAAATCTGTTCCCCACTTCGGCCCAGGACAGGGGTCTGAGGCAGATCTCCCAGCTGGCATGGATGCAGACAGCCAGGGGGCCTCCCCGGGCAATGCAGCCCCTGGCTCCACACTCACTGGTGTATGCGCAGTCACCTCCAGGCTGAGCTGGCGCTCCTCGCCGGGGCCCAGCGTGCCACGTCTTGGGGAGACTTTCACTGTGCAGACATCTGCTTGGAGCCCCAGGAGCTGGCAGACACACGGGCAGGTCAGGGGCTGGGCTTCGAGGATGGACCTGGGTCCTGACAGAGGGACCAGGACTGCTGCATGCTTTGGGAGGCTGGCTGACTGGGGGCCCTCAGTGAGACCAGCAGGGCAGGGTGCTCCCAGGTGGGGATAAACCACAGGCCCCTTCTCCTCTCCTTGCCCATGCTAGATGGATCTCACACTTGTCAGGGGGTTCCCTGGACTTAACAGAAGGCTGCCCTGGGAGGCCCAGGGTGATGGGGAACAGTGGGTAGCTGGCTTTGATGCATGGAGATATGGCCTCATCTCCCCTGGCACACAGGGCAGGCTACAGAGTCAGCCCCCGGGGGCAGTGATCTGTTCTGGGTGGTATCTGGGGGGCAGCGTGCCCCTCAACATGGGCCTCTGGGGTTGAGAGCTGCAGGGGTGGGGCCCGACGGAGTGGGCTCACGTACCTTGCCCCAGTGGAAGCGGGTGGGCAGGAGTGTGCCATTGACGAGTGTGACGGCCACCTTGGTGGGCACGCCCAGGTAGAGGTTGGTGGCCTCCACCTGGCTGCTCTGCAAGTACACGTAGGGTTCCTGCACCTCAGCATACACAGGAAGGTGGCTGGAACACAAGGGATAAAAGGCGTACTCATCAGAAAAGAAGAAGTAAAACCTATCCCTGTGCATATGACATGACAGTCTTTGTAGAAAATCCCAAAGAATCTATATTGTTAAAAACTCTTAGAACTAATGAGTAAGTCAGCAAAGTGATGGGCTAAAAATAAATACATAAAAATCAATCACATTTTTTTTGGCTGCACCAGGCGGCTTGTGAGATTTTGTAGTTCCCTGACCAGGGATCGAACCTGCTGAGCTCCCAGCAGTGAAACAGTTTAGAGTTTTAACTACTGGACCACAGGGAATTCCAAACTCAATCACATGTTTACAGGCTAACAAGGAACATGTAGAAACAGAAGTTAAAAGTATAATTCCACTTACAATTGGTCAAAAAATTGAAACAGGCAAATATCTAATTAAACACATATAGAATTTGTGTGCTGAAAACTACAAAACACTGATGAAATAAACCGAAGATGACAATAAATGGAGAGGCATAAATCATAATCACATATTAACAGACTCAACATATATGTCAGTTCTCCCAAAAATGATCTATTAGGTTTAACACAATTCTTGTCAAACTCCTAGCCATGATTTTTGTAGGTATAGACAAGTTTATTTTAAAATTTATATAGAAAGACAAAGGACACAGACTAAAACAATTTTTAAAAAGATTAATAAAGTGGGAAATTACTGGATATTAAGACTTCCTATACAGCTACATCAATCAAGGGAGTATGTTACTGGTAGGGAGATACACAACAAATCAACGGAACAATGTAGAAAACCTAGAAACAGACCCACTCAAATACGTCTGAGGGTATTTTTTTCCTTATGTAAGGAATGGGGATAACATGTATTTTGCTTTTAATTTTTTATTTTGAAATAACTGTATATTCCCATGCAGCTGTAACAACAACAGCAAAAATACAAAGGAATCCAAGTATCCTCTTCACCCAATTTCCCAACAGTAACAGCTTGCATAACTACAGCACCATGCCACAAGCAGGAGACCAAGACACATACAGTCCAGCAGGCTTATTCAGACCCCATGAGGTGGACATGCAAGAATCTGTATTTACTTCTACACAATTTTATCACATGTAGGTACCCCTGACACCACCACAGTTGAGATGCAGAACAGTTCCGTCACGAGGATGTCTTCACGCTATCTTTTTTTTTAACTTTCTCCCCAGATCCATTTTTTTGCCATAAATTTCTAAGTCTTGTTCACTTTGTTCAATAATTAAGGACAAATAAACCTCTGCCGTCTAGGTCACCCTGGCAATCTTCAAAAGTATCAAGTAAGAATGGACTTCCCTGGCATGCCACTGGTTAAGACTCCGCATTTCCAATGCAGAGGGTGTGGGTTCAGTCCTCGCTGGGGAAGATCCCACGTGCTGCAAGGCGCAGCCAAGAAGTAAAACAAGCAAAACAAACGGAAACAAAGAATATCAAATAAGGAAAAAACTTGTCCCTGTAAAAGCTGTACAATATCTTTGAAAAGGAGGCTTAACTGAAGTTATAAATACAAACATCTAACTACAGAGTCCCAAAATACACAAAGCCAAAATCATTCACTAATCAGTAGGGAAATGCAAATCAAAACTACAATAAGGTGTCACCAGTCAGAAAGGTCATTATGAAAAAGTCCACAAACAGTAAATTGCTAGAGAGGGTATGGAGAAAAGGGACCACCACCCTACACCGTTGATTGGAATGTAGACTGGTACAGCCACTACGGAGAACAGTATGGGGGTTACTTAAAAAACTAAGAACAGAACTAGCACGTGATCCTGCAGTCCCACTCTTGGACTGGAGAAAACCATAATTCAAACAGATACGTGCACCCTAACATCCACACCAGTGCTACTGACAATAGAAAGGACATGGAAGTGAACTAAATGTCCATCAAGAGACGTGAATGAAGATGCGGCACGTATATACAAGAGACTATTACTCAGCCATAAAGAGAGTGAAATCATGCCATTTGCAGCAACATGGATGCTAGAGATTGTCCTACTGAGTGAAGTAAGTCAGACAGAGAAGAAAAAATATATGATATTGCTTATATGTGAAATCTAAAAAAAAAAGACTACAAATGAATTTATTTACAAAACACAAGTAGAGGCACAAATGTAGAAAACAAACTTAAGGTTAGCAGGGGGTAAGGGCTAGGGGGTACACTGGGAGACTGCGGCTGCCACAAACACACTACTCTATATAAAACAGGTAACTAGTAAGACCTGCTGTACAGCGCAGGCAACTCTACTCAATACTCTGTAAGAACCTAAAAAAGAAAGAGAACGGATATATGTATAACTGATTCGCTTTGCTGTATACCTGAAATTACTATGATACTGTAAATGCAAATATTTCAATAAAAATTCAAAAAAATAATGATGAGCGATTTCAATACCTCATTTTAAATAGTGGACAGAACAGGGGATTCCTTGGTGGCCCAGTGGTTAGGACTCTGTGCTTTCACTGCTGAGGGCTCAGGTTCAATCCCTGGTTGGGGAACGAAGATCCCACAAATTGCACGGTGTGGCCAAAAATAAATAAGTAAATGAAAACATGTGGAAAACATACTCCTAAATAAGCAAGAGGTCGAATAAATAAAATCTGGGGTTTGAAATACAAAAATCAGTGTAACATACTGCACTAATTTAAAAAAAGGACAAAGGACACGGTCATTTCAAACAATGCAGAAAAAACATTCAATGAAATCTCACATTCTTTCATGAGGAAAAACCAGCAAACTAGGAACAGAAGGAAACTTCCTCAACCTCATAAAGGACACCTACAAAAAGCCTACAGTTAATATTGGACTTAAAGGTAAAGACTGCTTTCCTTTTAAGATCAGGAACAGGTAAAGGTGTCCACTTTTTTAAAATATAACATTTTGTTCAATGCAGACACTGACTTCATCTGTATATTTTAGAACTAGGGTGAGGATTCCCACTCCTGCCTCTTCTATTCAACACTGAACTGGAGTATTATTAGGTCCATTAGGCAGGAAAAAGAAAAGAAAGGCCAGATGTAAAATTATCTCTAAATGCAGATGACACAATCTTCTATTTAGAAAACCATTAGAAGTAACGCATCAGCAAGGTTGTAGGATACAAGGTCAAAATACAAAAACTATTTGTATTTCTACACACTAGCAATGAATAATCATAAAGTGTGATCAAGAAGAATCCATTTCCAAAAGCATCAAAAATGACGCAATCCTCAGAAATAATTTTAACAAAAAAGTATAAGACTTATACACTGAAAATGACAAAACATCACTGAAAGAAATGAAAAACGACCTAAATAAATGGAAAGACATCTTCCTGTTAAAGGACGGGAAGACTTAATATTGTTAGGAGGGCAACACTCCCCAGACCAGACATGCAGATTGAATATACTCCCTATTAAAATCCCAGCTAGGTCTTTGTAGACATTGATAAACTGGTTCTAAAATTCACACAAAAATTCAAAGGACCCAGAATAGCCAAAACAATCTTGAAAAAGAGAAATGAAGTTGGAGAATTCATACTTCTTGATTTCAAAACTAACTCAAAATGGATCAGAGACCTAAAAATAAGAGCTAAAACTATAAAACTCTTAGAAGAAAACATGTGAGTAAATCTTTCTGACATTAGGTGATGGTTTCACAGGTATAATACCAAAAGCATAAGCAACAAAAGAGAAAAATACATAAATTGGGAATTCACCAACATTAAAAACTTCTGTGCTTCAAAGTACACCGTCAAGAAAGTAAAAAGAGGGACATCCCTGGTGGTCTACTGGTTAAGAATCCACCTGCCAGCGCAGGGGACATGGATTCAATCCCTGGTCTGGGAAAACCCCACATGCCGTGCGTGGGGCAACTAAGCCCCTGCGAGCCCATGTGCCCAGAGCCTGTGCTCCACAGCAAGAGAGGCCACTCCACTGAGAAGCCGTGGCCAGTAATCTCATGAAAGATGCTAAGCATTATTTGCCATAAGGGAAATTCAAATCAAATCCTCAGTGAAATATCACTTCACACACACCAGGATGAGTACCATTAAAGAACTGTTGTTTAGTCGCCAAGTTGTGTCTTTTGCAACCCCAAGGACTGTAGCTCACCATACTCTGTCCATGAGATTTTCCAGGCAAGAATACTACGGTGGATTGCCATTTCCTTCTCCGGGGATCTTCCTGACCCAGGAATCGAACGCATGTCTCCTACATTGGCAGGCAGATTCTTTACCACTGAGCCACCAGGGAAGTCCACCATTAAAGGAGAGATGGTCACAAGTATGGCCGAGGAAGAGAAGAAGCAGGACAGCAGGGTGGAGAAGCATGGACAGTAGGTTGGGATTGACAGCTATCATATTTGCCCTATGCATCATTTTATAATGAGATTTATTTTAATGTTAACATCGTGACCTGTTTGTGAAAAATTTTAAACAAAGAACAAGGAAGCAAATATAATGTTATTCCAATGAGAAAAAAACTAAAAGAAAGGCTGTACTCAGATTAAGTGGTAAAACAGAGAACAAAACTATTACTTAAGACCCCTGGAGAAGGCCAAGCAGAGATCCCCTGATGCAGTACAGAGGGCAGGGTGGCCTGAGGGGAGACAGCAGGGCGGTATAACTGACGGAGGGCCGGGAGATTAGTGCAGCTGGTTCAGCAGGTTAGCTCCCCGAGTTCAGGCACTATGCTGTGGAAGACTGGTAAATCCTGCAGCAGGATTTCCCCCACCCCCATCCTCGATGAAGAATGTAGCTGTGGCCCTGGAGAGAGGTCACTGCAAATCCTGAAGTAACACTGGGCTTCCAACCTGTTTTAGACAGAAAACCACCAAAAAGATATGGTTTATGAAGGAAGGGACTGATTTGTGAAGCTGGCCAGTGTGGGTTTACTTGACTGCTTGTCCTGTGTTGTCTTTCTCAAAGGCCCCTTCCTCTAAGGTTATTCCAGAAGCCCTGAGGGTACTCACACACACTTCAGCCCTGGGAGGAGGATGCCCTCCACTCTTACACCCACTTATCCAGACAAATCTGATACCTCTAGCTCCTTATGCAAACCAATTTCCTCCTCCAGAAAGGCAGGAGTGGGCAGCCAAGGATTATCAGATGTAGAAGAAAAACCCCAAACTGGAGGATTCCAAACCAAAATGTGAGGAAACACACAGTTTCCTTGGGGTAACTTAAGAGGGCTTTGTAAGACAGTAACAGGTAGAGAGAGATACCCACCTGAATGCAGAGTTCCAAAGAATAGCAAGGAGAGATAAGAAAGCCTTCCTCAGTGATCAGTGCAAAGAAATAGAGGAAAACAACAGAACGGGAAAGACTAGAGATCTCTTCAAGAAAATCAGATACCAAGGGAACATTTCATGCAAAGATGGGCTCAATAAAGGAAAGTTAGGTCCCTAACAGAAGCAGAAGATATTAAGAAGAGGTGGCAAGAATACACAGAAGAACTATACAAAAAAGATCTTCATGACCCAGATAACCACAATGGTGTGATCACTCACCTAGAGCTAGACATCCTGGAATGTGAAGTCAAGTGGGCCTTGGGAAGCATCACCCGAACAAAGCTAGTGGAGGTGATGGAATTCCAGCTGAGCTATTTCAAATCCTAAAAGATGAGGCTGTGAAAGTACTGCACTCAACATACCAGCAAATTTGGAAAACTCAGCAGTGGCCACAGGACTGGAAAAGGTCAGTTTTCGTTCCAATCCCAAAGAAAGGCAATGTCAAAGAATGCTCAGACTACCGCACAATTGCACTCATCTCACACGCTAGCAAAGGAATGCTCAAAATTCTCCAAGCCAGGTTTCAACAGTATGTGAACTGTGAACTTCCAGATGTTAAAGCTGGTTTTAGAAAAGGCAGAGGAAGCAGAGATCAAATTGCCAATATCCATTGGATCAATGAAAAAGTGAGAGAGTTTCAGAAAAACATCTATTTCTGTTTTATTGACTACACCAAAGCCTTTGACTGTGTGGATCACAACAAACTGTGAATTCTGAAAGAGATGGGGATACCAGACCATCTGATCTGCCTCCTGAGAAATCTGTATGCAAGTCAAGAAGCAACAGCTAGAACTGGACTTAGAACAACAGACTGGTTCCAAATCAGGAAAGGAGTACGTCAAGGTTGTATATTGTCACCCTGGTTATTTACCTTATATGCAGAGTATATCATGAGAAATGCTGGGCTGGATGAAGCACAAGGTGGAATCAAGATTGCTGGGAGAAATATCAATAATCTCAGACATGCAGATGACACCACCCTAATGGCAGAAAGTGAAGAACTAAAAGGCCTCTTGATGAAAGTGAAAGAGGAGAGTGAAAAAGCTGGCTTAAAACTCAATATTCAGAAAACTAAGATCACGGTATCTGGTCTCATCACTTCATGGCAAATAGATGGGGAAACAATGGAAACAGTGACAGACTTTATTTTTGGGGGCTCCAAAATCATTGAAGATGATGACTGCAGCCACAAAATTAAAAGACACCTGCTGCTTGGAAGAAAAGTTATGACCAACCTAGACAGCATATTAAAAAGCAGAGACACTACTCTGCCAGCAAAGGTCCATCTAGTCAAAGCTTTGGTTTTTCCAGTAGCCGTGTATGGATGTGAGAGTTGGACTATAAAGAAAGCTGAGCACCGAAGAATTGATGGTTTTGAACTGTGGTGTTGGAGAAGACTCTTGAGAGTCCCTTGGACTGCAAGGAGATCCAACCAGTCCATCCTAAAGGAAATCAGTCCTGAATATTCATTGGAAGGACTGATGCTGAAGCTGAAACTCCAATACTTTGACCACCTGATGCGAACAGCTGACTCATTTGAATAGACCCTGATGCTGGGAAAGATTGAAGGCGGGAGAAGGGGACGACAGAGGATGAGATGGTTGGATGGCATCACCGACTCAATGGACATGAGTTTGAATAAGCCCTGGGAGTTGGTGATGGACAGGGAAGACTGGTGTGCTTCAGTCCATAGGGTTGCAGAGAGTCGGATACAACTGAGCAACTGAACTAAACTGAACTGAACAGACAGCTACAGAAAACGAACACTTCACAAACAAAAGAGCTTGGAACGGGGGCATCCATCAGAGACCGAGTTAGTGACCTACAGGGTAAAGGATACATCCCTGAGAGGAGGAAAACCCCAAGAGATAGAGTATACAAGGAAATTGCTTAAATCCATGCGCTATAGATCCAGCAGATTTGTCCTGGACTATGGTGGCTACTGTTTTTACTGTCCAGTAAGATTTCCCAGTGCTTCTTTTGGAGCCAGATTCTCCCCACTGCAGTGTATGGAGGGGGCGGGGACCAAAGAGATCCAACCAGATTATATCTCTGGAGAAAACGATTTCATTCTTCATGGAGGTTATTAAGCTGGGAGTGCGTGAGCCTGGAGCTCTAAGTGGCCCCCTTCCTGGGGCACTGTGGCCAAGGGCCCCTGCCAATATGGGAGAGAAAGGCCAACAAAGAGAGAGAAGCTGTGTGGAAGGATGGATGCAGGAAGAGAGAAGAAAGGTGGAGAAGGAGCAAGAAGTAGAAGCCCAGACAAGAAAAGAGGCTGGAGCCCCTGGATTTGGCAGGGCAGGAATGCCCAGGTATGTGAGCCAATGGTTCTCCTTTCCTGACTAAACTGGTATACTACTGTCACTTGCAACTGTCAATATTCTGACATACAAGGTCCCTTAAGAAAGAATACAGATAAGAAAGGAAATAAGCAGAGACTGAATAGAAGGCACTGATTCTCCCTGAGGAGAAAATAGACTTAACCTTGTTTAAGGACCAGGAGGAACCATGCGGTTCCAGCTGAGTGTGAAGAAACTCATACTGAGACCCATGACAGTACTTGTGGGAAAGCACGTTTGAACGAGACACTGCTGGGACTTTCCCCCTGTTGCTAGTTCAAGTACAGTCTGAAAATATCTGTGACTGTGAGGGTTTGGGGTTATGGGTAGTCTCATTGCCTGGAGGTGAAAGTATAAACTGGCACATTCTCTTTGTAGGATATATCAAGTACTCATGAGGATCTAAAACAAGCAGTTAAGTGTTTTTATAACAAAATAACAAGTACAAAACAAACACACAGTTTAAATATATATACACACACATATACACATATATATGCGATTAAAACAATAATAATGAAAAGTCCAGCTTAAGAAGCAAAATATTACTGCCAGTCAACTTACGAAAACGAATGTTATGCTTCAAAATAGTTTGGGAAGGGGTGGGAAGAAGTGGATGAACCATGTGGATGATACAGTATTTGCAACGATTTGATAACTGTTGAAGGTAGATGATGGATACTCAGGGGTTCATTATCAGACAGGAGGTAGACAGGTCCCCCTGAGGGTAAAGCAACTGGAGATTTATTCCCTATGGACTGAATAGCAGGACACTTAAGGGAGGAGGCTGGGCCCTGCCCAGACCACATTCTTTTCATTTCTGAAGTCAGGAGACCTCTCTGACCACACATGCGCAGAAAGGCTCCTTGAAGGTCAAAGGGGAATGATGCTAAGCTACCACTGAGCCCTGCCCAGAGCACATATTTCTCATTCCTGAAGTCAGGAGACCTCCCTGACCACACATGCGCAGGAAGGCTCCTTGAAGGTCAAAGAGGAATGATGCTAAGCTACCAACAGGCCTTTGAGGTAGGATCCATCTTGGCTAAAAGATGCGTGCACGCACATGGAAGGATCCTGAGATATACCAAACATGAACCAGGCACATCAGAATGATCGGCCCAAGGAAACCCAGAAGAAACGCCCCGTAAAAGTAACTCAAATGATCATGAGGGCACAACTCAGCAACTCGAGATTCTCTCCCTCTGAGACTGCCCTTGTGTCTATCCCTACATACTGTACTCTTTTACTAAATACTCTACTTGCTTCATTACTTTCCATCTTTGTGGAAATGCTCTTCTCAAAGATGAAGGACCAGGTCCCTTGTCACTGACCACTGCTCTAGTGGCTAGGATCTAGGGCTTTCACCAATGCAACCTGGGCTCAATCTCTGGCTGGGAACCCAAGCCCCGTTCCAACTTGTTCCAGACCAAGGTCACCAGTGTTCAATTACACTATCCTATTAATATTTTTATATATTTAAGAAATTTTCCATAAGCAAAGAAGGAAGGCGGGAAGGAAGAAGAGCATGAGGGAGGGAATATCATTAATAACCTTCAAAACCTCCAGTGTGTTCCACCCAGAATACTATGGTATTTCATTCATTTAAAGATGCCACCTATTTTTGTTGCTGTTGTTCAGTTGCTAAGTTGTGTCCAACTCTTTGCAACCCCATGGACTGTAGCACGCCAGGCTCCCCGGTACTTCACTATCTCCCGAAGTTTGCTCAAATTCATATCCACTGAGTCAATGGTGCTATCTAACCATCTCATCCTCTGTCGCCCACTTCTCCTTTTGCCCTCAATCTTTCCCAGCATCAGAGTCTTTTTCAATGAGTCGGCTCATCGCACCAGGCAGCCAAAGTGTTGGAGCTTCAGCTTCAGCATCAATCCTTCCAATGAATACTGAGGGTTGATTTCCTTTAGGATTGACTGGTTTGATCTCTCTGCAGTTTAAAGGACTCTCGAGAGTTCTCCAGCACCACAATTGGAAAGCATCAATTCTTCAGCGCTCAGCCTTCTTTACAGTCCAACTCTCACATGGGTACACGGCTACTGGAAAAACCATAGCTTTGACTATATGGATGTCTGTCGGCAAAGTGATGTCTCTGCTTTTTAATATGATGTATAGCTTTGTCATAGTTTTCCTTCCAAGGAGAAAATGTCTTTTAATTTCATGGCTGCAGTCACCATCCACAGTGATTCTGGACATCAAGAAAATAAAATCTGTTACTCCTTCCACTATTTCCTCTTCTATTTGCCATGAAGTGGTGAGACTGGATACCATGATCTTAGATTTTGTTATTTTGAGTTTCAAGCCAGCTTTTTCACTCTACTCTCTTACCCTCATCCAGAGTCTCTTTAGTTCCTCTTCACTTTCTACCACTAGTGTGGTATCATCTGTATATCTGAGGTTGTTGATATTTTGCCTGGAAATCTTGATTCCAGCTTGTGATTCATCCAGCCCAGCATTTAGCATGATGTCCTCTGCATAGAAGTTAAATAGGCAGGGTGGCAATATACAGCCTTGGCATACTCCTTTCCCAATTTTGAACCACTCTGTTGTTCCAAGTTCAGTTCTAACTGCTGCTTCTTGACCTGCATACATGTTTCTCAGGAGACAAGTAAGGTGGCATTTCCAAGTAAGGTATTTCCATCTCTAAGAATTTTCCACAGTTTGTTATGACCCACACAGTCAAAGGCTTTTATGTAGTCAGTGAAGCAGAAATAGATGTTTTTTTGGAATTCCCTTGTTTTCTCTATGATCCAATGAATGTTGGCAATTGGATCTCTGGTTCCTCTGCATTTTCTAAATCCAGCTTGAACATCTGGAAGTTCTCAGTTCATGTACTGCTGATGCCTAGCTTGAAGGATTTTGAGCATTACCTTACTAGCATGTGAAATGAGCACACTTGTATGGTAGTCGGAACATTCTTTGGCATTGCCCTTCTTTGGGACTGGAAAGAAAACTGATCTTTTCCAGTGTTGTGGTCACTGCTGAGTTTTCCAAATTTACTGGCACTTTAAAAAGTGTAGCACTTTAACAGCACCATTTTTTAGGATTTTAAATAGCTCAGCTGGAATTCCATCCCCTCCATTAGCTTTGTCTGTAGTAATGCTTTGTAAGGCCCACTTAACTTCACACTCCAGGATGTACAGCTCTAGGTGAGTGACAACATCACTGTGGTTATGTGGGTCATTAAGACCTTTTTTTATATAGTTATTCTATATATTCTTGCCACCTCTTCTTAATCTCTTCTCCTTCTGTTAGATCCTTACCATTTCTATCCTTTATCGTGCCCATCCTTGTGTGAAATGTTCCCTTGACCTCTCCGATTTTCTTGAAGAGATCTCTAGTCTTTCCCTTCTATTCTATTGTTTACCTCTATTTTTTTTGCATTGTTCATTTAAAAAGGACTTCTTATCTCTCCTAGATATTCTCTGGAACTCTGCATTCAGTTAGGTTCATCTTTCCCTTTCTCCCTTGCCTTTTGCTTCTCTTCTTTCCTTATCTACTTGTAAAGCCTCCTCAGACAATCACTTTGCCTTCTTGCATTTCTTTTTCTTGTATGCACCTTCATCCATAGTTCTTCAGGCACTCTGTCTACCAGATCTAATTCCTTGAATTTATTCATCACCTCCACTGTATAATTGTAAGGGATCTGATTTAGGTCATACCTGAATGGCCTGGTGGTTTTCCCTACATGCTTCAATTTAAGACTGAATTTTGCAATAAAGAGTTTATGATCTGAGCCACAGTGATCTGAGCCACCTGGATCTGAAGCTCCAGGTCTTCTTTTCACTGACTGTATAGGACTTCTCCATCTTCGACTGCAAAGAATAAAATCAATCTGATTTTGGTATTGACCATCTGGTGATGTCCATGTGTAGAGTCATCTCTTGTGTTGTTGGAAGAGGGTGTTTGCTATGACCAGCATGTTCTCTTGACAAAACTGTTAGCCTTTAACCTGCTTCATTTTGTACTCCAAGGCCAAATGTGTCTGTTACTCCAGGTATCTTCTCTTGACTTCTTACTTTTGCATTTCAATCCCCCATGATGAAAAGGATATCTTCTTTTTTGGTGTTAGTTCTAGGAAGTCTTCATGGAACTGTTCAACTTCAGCTTCTTTGGCATTAGTGGTTGGGGCACAGACTTGGATTACTGTGATAATGAATGATTTGCCTTGGAAAGGAAGCAAGATCATTCTATCATTTCTGAGACTGCACCCAAGGACTGCATTTCAGACTCTTTTATTGACTATGAGGGCTACTCCATTTCTTCTAAGGGATTCTTGCCCACAATAGTAGATAAAATGTTCATCTGAATTAAATTCACCCATTCCTGCACATTTTAGTTCACTGATGCCTAAGATATTGATGTTCACTCATGTCATCTCCCGCTTGACTACATCCAGTTTACCTTGATTTATGGACCTAACATTCCAAGTTCCTATGTAACACTGTTCTCTACAGCATTGGACTTCACTTTCACTACCAGACACATTCACAACTGAGTGTCGTTTCCACTTTGGCCCAGCTGCTTCATTCTTTCTGAAGTTATTAGTAATTGCTGGCTATCTTCCCCAATAGCACACTGGATACCTTCCAATCTCAGGAGCTCATCTTTCAGTATCATATCTTT
The DNA here is from genome assembly GCA_024291935.2 of Okapia johnstoni. NCBI lineage: Eukaryota > Metazoa > Chordata > Mammalia > Artiodactyla > Giraffidae > Okapia > Okapia johnstoni. The sequence continues at coordinate 10,196,802 of CM044323.1, read as the reverse complement.
CTGTCTTTTCATCTGTTCACGGAGTTCTTGTGTCTCTAATACTGGAGTGGTTTGCCATTCCCTCCTCCAGGGGACCACATTTTGTCTTGGGTGGCCCTGCACAGCATGGCTCATAGCTTCACTGAGTTATACAAGTCCCTTTGGCATGACAAGGCTGTGATCCATGAAGGGGGCCACATATACACTCAACTAATATTTGACAAGAAAGCCAAGAATACCCTAAACAGACATTTCTCCAAAGAAGACATAGAGATAGGCAACAGGTACGTGAAAAGCTGCTCAATGTTGCTAATTATTAGAGAAATGCTAATCAAAACCACAATGAGGTATTATCTCACATCAGAACAGCTATCATCAAAAAGTCTACAAACAGTAAGTGCTGGGGAGTGTGTAGAGAAAAGGGAACCTTCCTACACTGTTGGTGGAAAGGTAAATTGCTACAGTCACAATGGAAAATATTATGAAGGTTCTTTAAAGAATAAAAATAGGGCTACCATATGATTCAGCAATCCCACTCCTGGACATGTATCTTGAGAAAAGTCTTACTGCAAAGATACATGCACCCAAGTGTCCACTGCAGCCTCATTTACAATCAGCAAGCTAAGGTCCATCGACGATGAATGGGTAAAGACGATGTGTTACATACATGCAATGGACTATTACTCAGCCATAAAAGAATGAAATCATGCCATCTGCAACAATGCGGATGGACCTAGAGATGATCACACTAAGTGAAGTAAGTCAGAGGAAGACAAGCATCATATGATATCACTTATATGGAAAAATCTAAAAAAAATGATACAAATGAATTTATAAAATCAGAAACAGACTTACAGAGATAGGAAACAAATTTATGGTTACCAGAGATGATAGTAGGGGTGGCGTGGGGGCGGGGGAAAAGGATAAATTAGGAGTTTGCGATTAACATATACACAGTACTATATATTAAACAGGTAAACAGCAAGGATCTACTATACAGCACAAGGAACTATACTCAATATTCTGTAGTAAACTATAATGGAAAAAAATCTGAAAAAGAATATAACTATATAAAAAATAATATATCTATATATACATATACATGTATATATATAACTGAATCACTTTGCTATACACTTGAAATTAACACAACATTGTAAATTAACTATTACTTCAATTTACAAAAACACCTAATGGGGAAAAGACACTCTCTTCAACAAATGGTACTGGGAGAAGTGGATAACCACATGTAGAAAAAGGAAATTGAACCGCCATCTTATACCACTCACAAAAACTAACCTGAAATGGATCAAAGACTTAAACAGAAGACCTGATACTATAAATCACCTAGAAGAAAACACAGGGAAGAAGTTCCTCGACATCTTGAGGAATGTCTTTTTGGATCTGACACCATAAGTACCAAAAAACAGTAAGAGCAAAAATGAACAAGTGAGGGACTTCCCTGGAGGTCCAGTGGTTAAGACGCTGTGCTTCTACTGCAAGGAGCGCAGGTCTGACCTCTGTTTGGGATCTAAGATCCTGCACACCACACGCCGTGCTGTGCATCCCACCAAAATAAATAAAACAGAAAGCCTATATAAAATAATAGACAAGTGAGACTACATCAAACTAAAAAGCTTCTGCACAGAGAAAGAAACAGTGAACGAAATGAAAATGCAACCTACCAAATGAGAGAAGTAGTTGCACACTGTGGCAAGGAATGTGGTCTGGCATTTCAGTAAACAAAGGATGTTGCAACCATCAAGCCAGCAGCCACTGTACCTGTTCCCAACAGTGCACCCTGAGTGGAATTCAGGATAGAATTCCTGAATTCATTAAGATGCATATCAAAGAAATTATTTCAATAAGCCTTAACCTTTGTGTCTTCCCATTGCCAGGTAGCACAGTGGTAAAGAACTCAAATTTAAAAATGGGCAGAGGAACTAGACATTTTCAGAAAGAAGGCATCCAAATATCCAACAGGTACATGAAGAGATGCTCAGTATCACTAAACATCAGGGAAATGCAAATAAAAATAACAGTGAGAGACGACTTCACACCTGTTAGAACCCCTATCTTTAAGAAGACAAAAGATAACAAATGTTGCTGAGGAAGTGGGGAAAAGGGAACCCTTGTTCACCACTAGTACGAATGTAAATTGGTTCAGCCACAACAGAAAAAGTATGAAGGATCCTCAAAGTATTAAAAATAAAATGACCATCTGACCCAGCAATTCCACTTTTGAGTATATGTCCAAAGGGAATGAAAACAGGATATCAAAGAGATACTTGCATCCCCATGTTTACTGCAACATTATTCACAACAGCCAAGGTATAGAAGCACCCTAAGTGTCTGTCAACATATGAATGGATAAAGATGAGGTGGTTTTTGCATACAATGCAATATTATTCAGCCGTGAGAAAGAAGGAAATTCTGCCATTTGCAACAACATGGATGGACCTTGAGGAGCACAATGTCCTCACTGCGCTAAGTGAGGTAAGTTGGAGAAAGACAAATTCTCTATGATCTCACTTACATCTAGAATCTGAAAAAGCCAAAAGAAACAGAGAGTAGCATGCTGGTTTCCGGCAGCTGGGGCAGGAGCAATAGGAGAGATGCTGTTTAAGGGTACAAATTTCCAACTAACATGTGAACAAGTCCTGGGGACCTAATGTGAAGTATGGTGATTATGTACAATACTGTAGTATATACATCAAACCTACTGGGAGACTTGATTATTCTCACCACAAAAAGGAAAATATAATTACATAAAGTGATGGAAGTGTAAGCTAATACTTCAGTGGCAATCATGCTGAAATGTATCAATGGATCAGGTCAGTATTTTCTCTTTTTTTCTTTTTCTTTGGCTGCGCTGTGCAGCTTGTGGGCTATCTCAGTTCCCCAACCAGGGATAGAACTCTGCTCCAGGCACTGGACCCTCAGGGAAGCCTCAGGTCAGTACATTGTTCACCTTAAGCTTACACAAGGTAACGAGTCAACTGAATCTCAACAAAAGAAAAAATCTGCCAGTTATTTTGCATCCATTCTCCTGCTGATGAACACAGGTTGTTTCCAGCTTTTCGCTATCATTAACCAGCTATGAGCCTTCCTGGATGAGCACAAGGCTCCCACTGCACATGTGTGGGTTTCTATGCAACTATGTCCAGAAGGACTAATTCTGGACCAAGAGTACTGTCATCCTTTTACCAGGTAACAAAATGTTGTCCCAAGTGGCTGCATTACTGTACATTCCTTTAGCACACATACACTAGAAGGCTATATATACCCCATAATATTACCAGTGAATGATCTCCAGGTAATAGATTATGGATCATTTCCATTTTCTTTCTTGTAATTTCTAAATTTTATAATAAAAACATCTTATCAATACCTTTCAATTCCATAACGTCTATAAACACTTAACTACACGATCTAAATAAATATGCCATGAGTATGCAGCGTGTGTTGTACAGGCTCCCTGCACCCCCTTACCTCCAGGCCCCGTCTACCACCTCCAGCTCCAGGATGGTCTGCAGACGCTGGCAGCGCCGGGCCTCCAAGGTGATGCTCACTCTGCACTCCCCCAGCGGCTGAACTTGGCCACTCGAGGGCTCGATGTCGAAGGGAGACACCTGATGGGGAGAAGGGTGAGGAGTGGGGACACTTGGAACTGCAGAACTGGGGGCTGGCCATGACCAACCAGGGTCCCCCCCAAGCTGCCCCTATTAGCCCCCTGAGCGCTTCCAGGGTGCAGAAGACGACAAGGGGATGGGGGAGCACAGACGAGCCAGTGCTCAGGGTGAAGAGGAGAAGACGATGAAAACTGAGTCTCCAGGGAAAGGAGGTGGAAGGCAGAGGCAGGCGCCTTCGGTGTGGTGGCTCTGAGAGGTCTCCCGCCCCACTCCGCACATGTGGGTCAGGAGCTGCGGCTCCAAGGAAGGAAGGACGAGCTGCCAGACTGTGGCAGGGCCCAAGCTTCTATGTGGCCACAGATTTGTCCTTGCACCTATAACTGTGTTGTCTCGGGACAGACCCCTCCCTCATATCCTCTGCTTTAGTTCCTCTCTGAAACACCTAGAAAATAGTACTGATGCACATTTCCTAAGCTGTTTTACAGATGCTTAAACCACCACCAAATGGAAGAAGTTAACTACTTGATGACCATGAGCGCATAGACCCCTGATTGATAATGTTAATTGCTGTGACACTACCTTGTCATCAACCAATCAGAGAACTGTACACAAGCTGACCACATACTCTATAACCCCCTTTCCTCACCTGGTCTTTAAAGATGTTTGGCTGAAACCCTTCGGGAGTTCGGGGCTTTTTGAGTGTGAGCCCCCTGTTCTCCTTGTCTGGCACTTTACCATAACTGCTACACTTTCCGTCACCACAACCCAAATTTGGTTTTGGTAAAACCCATGTGATCCCTTCCCCACATGGTCACCCCCTCACCTAATCCCCCACTGTGGTTAGTTCACATTTACCTGATGTGTCCACCTCCTGCCCCATACCAGGCACTAAAAGGGAAGGGAGAAGGCTCGGGGATTACAGTGCCCCTGACTGTGTGCCCCAGGACCCCTAGGTGGGTCACAGTGACTAGCAGGGTGTCACTGGGCATTGAAAGATCACAACTAGGAACAACGTAACTCCTCTCTCATCTCCTTTTTCCTTGAGACCAAGACCATGAATGCAAGGCACCTGCCTGCAGGGTGACCTGGCTGCCCCTGCCCTAACCCAGCCCGCCTCCTGCCCTGGCAGCGGTGCTGTGCTCTCTTGGGCTCTGCGCTCTCTCACTGCAGAAGTTTCACTGCCCAGGCACTGGGGGGTGGGGAGTAGGGCGGGCTACACCTCAGGAAAAGCAGCTCTCTCTCCTGAGCTTTGGGTCTAAGCTTAGCTGGGAAGGGAAGAGCTCCTTTGCGTTTTTCGCTCATTGTTTTTCACATGCATCTCCTTTGGAGCCCAAGGTGTCTGTGTCTGTGTCTGTGTGTGTGTTGGGGAGGGGAGGGCAGGCTTTGGTCTGGGGCTGGGTTTCTGGATCCTGACTTGGGCACATCCAACAAACCCCAAATCTCAATATTACTTTTGAGAGCTTACATGAATACAGTACAGAGAACTACAGAGATTGCTACCAGCTTCAATTTGGACATAAATCTTAATACATGATGAAACTGACAATTACTTCAATAATAAAATGTAGTTATTCTTCACAGTGGGAGGAAAAACAGACTGGGAATCAGGGAAATGGGATATGATTCTGCCACCTAGCAGCGGTGTGGCCCTGGGGAAGCCCCCAACCCTCTCTATACCTACCAAATGAGGAGGTTGGCTGAGGTCCCTAAGTTTCCAACTGTGCTCTGGGAAATCCCAGGGATTCCCCAGAAGTCCTAGAGCAGGGAGGGTGGGATGTGGGGAGAGGCAGGATGTCTGATCAGGGTGCCTCTGGTTCATACTCTCCTCTAGACCTTGGGCTTCTGTTGAAGGTTTCATTTGAATAAAAGGTTACTGAGAACACCTGCCCCCTGTCCCAGTTCCAGTCTCTGGTTCCATGAGCCAGGCAGGGTGACCAGTGAGCCCCGGGGGTATCCAACATTAACTCCAAGCCTGTGGAACAGATCCTTTGGCAATGGTTTTGGCCATTCGATACAAAACTGTCTTCACTTCTCAGTTTCAGAGCACCCAGTGGAGACGCGAGGCTACCAGGTGAAGAATAGCTTTCAAGGGGAAAGGAAGTGGGCGGCAGGACGGGGGAGCTGGGTGAGCTGCAGTTAGAGGGAGGGTCAGACCCTCTTGACCTGGCCAGAGTCTCACACGTGCAGCAACCGCTCCCACATGTGAAGAGTGGGTGTGGTGAGTCAGTGATTCCCCGTGCCTGCTGGTGTTGTGGCTTGGCCTTGCTCAGGATGGAACATGGTATTTAGACACGATGCCCTAATTTAGACGTTGACGGTAAATACTTAGCCACTTTTAATATCTTCTATTTTTAGAGAAAAAGGAAGCGTGCTATTTGAGTGGCAATGATTTTCCTTTTGGAGACTTTTTGGTTTGGGTCACACGCTCACCACCTGGTGGCAGGTCCTCAAAACTGCAAGCACGATCCTTGGGAGGCTTGGAATCCTAGCAGCAGGCCCGCCCTTTCCTGGAGGCCCTGGAAGCCTCCCTCCCAACTCAGCTGCCTACTTTATTCCTGACTCGGGCTACTCTGTCAGATGGCGAAACCCCTGTCCTATTTCTGTGTCAGAAGGCAGAGAGAGGAACAGGAAAATCCAGTTTGGGGTTATGCTCAGCTGCAGAAAGGATGGGGAAGGGGGGACACTGCCAGGCAAAGGTCACCAGGCAGGCTTTTCCTCTCCCAGCCTGAACGCGCCAGATTCAGTGTCAAGGTATCACGGCTCACACATCACACGGGTTAATCTGCTCCTGGGGGTGGGATGGTACCAGAGGAGGAGGCGGCACAGGACTTACATCCTCTTGCCTTTCTTGCAGGGAGACGTGGCTCTCCTTCATGGCCCACGTGGCCGGGAGCTGGCTGAGGTTCCGGATCTGGATAAAGCTGGTGGCTTTCTGTCCTAGGCGCAGCAAACCAAACTGAAGGGCTGAGACGTCGATGACCAGGGCAGGTCCCTGAGGCACCCAGAGGGGCCGGTCACTGGGCTATCCAGGTGTGGGCTTGGTGCCCTACCCCGGCCCTCCTTTCCAGCCTGCCTAGCCGCCCGTCCCCATCACAGGCACCTTAAAGGCCGCCTCGATGTGCAATAGCACGGGCGAGGGCGAGTCTTTGATCTCACACAGCAGGTTCTGGCTCGTTGGGCCAGGGACACCTCCGGTAAAGTTCAACTCAAAATCCTCGACCTCGCTGGGCTCTGGGAGGAGAAGGGTGAGGTGAGGCGGGGGGACACGCGGGGGCAGCGGGCTCCCTCTGTGGCTGGCCCAGATGTCGGGCCTCCTCATGTCATGGCCGGGGCTGGGCTGTGGCTGGAGCTGATCATGGGGCCTCGAACTCCTGCCCAGGCCCCTGTGACCATGAGCTCTCCCTCCCCAGCCGGCCCCTCCCGCGGTCCCCGAAGTACCAATGGTCCCCGTGCAGGGCTCCACCTCAATGATGTGACAGTCGCTGATCTTCCCCCACGTGTATCTGACGGCTGACTTGCTGTTGTTCCACATCTGAAAGACACACCCCGACCCGGGCTCCCTAGAAGACTGTACTTGCTCAAGGATTGAGGGGTTTGGGGCTCTCAGAAATTCCTCTCCAAACCCTCCCAGTTAATTCCTGGCCACTCAACAGCACCAACAGGGTTTGTGGGCAACATATCAGGCCAAAGACCTCTGAACCCAGGAACTTGTGCCGAGTTCAGCACCATCTCGACCAGCCCAGGCTGGGGAGAGACAACCACCTACCTTAAAATTCTTCTTCACGTTTATGCCAATATAGTTCTCCCCAGGGATGATGAGGGCATATGGTTCTAGGAGAACCTGGAAAGGTTCCACTGAGCCCTTCACCTCAATTTCCAGGACGATCACGTCATCCATGCAGTACGAGGGGTCCTTGGAGTTTTCCAAGTCCAAACTGAACACAAACCCACCATGAGCTAAGAGTCATTATGTCCCCTATCTTTGCTCTTGTGAAAGGAAAGCACGCCCTGCCCACAGCTACCAAGCCCCCTGAAATCGGAGGTGTCAGCAATGCCCTGAAACAAGTGAATGCCTGTAGCTGTGCCGGCAGCTCAACTGCAAGCCAGGACCAAGATCCCTCTCTGTGTTTCCAGGGACCACAGTGCAGCTGCAGCAGCAGCTGACTGGAGACCCCCCAGCGACAGCCCGCTCAGGGAAGAGTTGGCAGAGGTGCCACCAAAACCTTCGTCCATTAATCACCACCCACCAGGGGCCACCGGTGGCAACTGTGAGCATGGGGCACAGGTTCCAGGTTGCAGAGTCAGAGGGCTGTTCCCCGCGTGCAGAGCCCGCTCCAAGCCTGGTGCCAGGGCAAGGTGAGGAGCTCTCACCTGCCAAAGCCTGCTGGGGGCCAGGGGCTCATCCACTCAGCCCTGCTGCCTCCCCCTCCAGCATCCTCCACGGGAGGGCAGGCCTGGTGCCCACTCCTCAGCCAAGGGCCTGGGTCCTGCTCACCTCACGGGCTCTGGGACTTCCTCCAGCACCATCTGGAGCACGCTGTGAAAATCCCTTGGCTGCAAGACAAACCCAGCACCCTGAAGAGGAAAGCCCACCCCAGGGAAGGCTCGAGTCACAGCGGCAATCCTCCCTGTGGCCCGGCCGCCACAGATGCCTTCCTGCGGCCTCTCCCCACACTGGGGAAACGGGGGCTGCCAGGATGTGAGCCTTGACTCAGGGACTGGGGGCCACTGCAGTCTCAAGACGGGCATGCCCACCTCGGCTGGGCCTGGGGGACGGGAAGGCCCTTGGCAGCGCCCTCAACGTGTCTGAAGCATCAAGCCTTCCTGGGACAGACAGTATCAGGGGCTGAATGACGGGCTGAGAGGCAGACCTCTGGGAACCCCCCTCGTGCTCCCCCCTCGCCTGTTACACACAGGGCTTCACTTTGAGAATCGAGGGCTATGTGACCCTTGCCCTGGGGAGCCCCACCTCACTGTCTGGAGGCTGCGGTGAGCCGGGCAGGAATGGGAACACCTTTAGTGGAGTGGAAACATGGAAGACACTAGAGCCGAAGTGAGGCCAGACTGGCTCAGGACAGCGTGTGTGGCATGGGGACCAGGCAAGACGAGCTGCTCCGGCCTGCACACCACTCTTGGCTAAGTGCTGGCCTTGGCAGGACACCCGGGGTCTCCGCAGGGTCAGCTGTGGCTTCGATGCCACCAAAGAACAGGGACGGAGGGTGAAACCAGCATGACCCAACCATGTGCAACCACCAAGAGGGCCCCATTTGAACCTCTTGAGGGGAGAAGCTCAGGATGAACTCATGGTCCGTGTGGGGGTTGAGAACGCCCATCTTGGGGGTGATGCAGAAGGCTGTCTCCCTGTCTGGGTGGTACTTGATGCTGTCTGTGCTGTAGGTTTCTCTGGGCATCAGGGACCGCAGGTTAGGCTTCATGATCTGCCAGTGGAAGGCCAGCTCCACGTGCCTGTGGGGGCAACCCTGACAGTAGGCAGCGGAGCCAAGGCCACGGCCCAATTCTTCCCACCAGCCCTCCCACCCCCTGCTGCTGATGGCAGGTGTGGGTGGGGTGGGAGATGGCAGTGAGAACTGCTTCTTGTGCCAGGTACCAGAGGCTGTGTAAGGCCTGGGTCACGTGGACAGTAGGCCAGGCGGCACCTTGCGGTCTGCCCTGGCATAATGGCGAGGCTCAGAGGATGGTCAGAGAATAAATGGCACTGAGAGCTGAACCCACAGACCTTCAGCCGTCTGACCTCGGGACTTAAGAGAGTTCCCCTCATGGGCCGGGCAGGAATTCTCTGGAAAACTGTTCCTGGTTAAGGATGGACCACAGGGACTTCCCAGGCGGCGCAAGTGGTAAAGAACCCGCCTGCCCATGAAGGAGACATGAGAGACATGGGCTCGATCCCTGGGTTGGGAAGATTTCCTGGAGGAGGGAATGGCAACCCACCCCAGTATTCTTGCCTGGAGAGTTCCATGGACACAGCAGCCTGGTAGGCTACACTCCATAGGGTTGCAAAGGGTCGGACATGACTCAAGTGACTTAACACGCAGAGGATCTAGAGCAACACTGCTCAATATGACTCCCTGCAGGGCTGGACATCTTGCAGATCTGCTCTGTCCAATATGAGAGCCACTAGCTACCCATGCACTGAGCACTTCAAATGCGGCTGGTGCCACTGAAGGAGTGAGTTTTTCATTTTATTTTAGTTGATTTCCACTTGAATGGTCACATGTGGCTAGCAACTACCATGATGGACAGTGCACATGCAGATCCTCGCATCCTGTGCTCAGATTCAGGACATCAGGCCAAGCGAGGAGGGAGCGGGGTGTGTGCTGGAGTCCTGCACAGGCATCACTCACGTGGCGTTTCTAATAATCAGCAGTTTGCTGGCCGTGGACTGAAGGTTTTCAGGTTCAAAGCGTATGAAGTGCTGGGCTGTTAAGTCTGTGAGCTCTCCGGGCTCTGGCTGACTTTTCTCACCAGAAATATAGATCAGATCCAGAGCCACCAGCTGCCCAATTCCTGACAAGGTTAGGGGAGCAAAGTTTCACTAGGGCTGAAGTCAGGACTCTGGCCGAAGGCTGTCACAGGACCCAGGTCACCATCCACATGCAACTAACTGGCCACGATCATGACCCCAGGAAGTGCACACATAGGGGAACAGGGAGCCAACAGCATAGAGACTCATGTTGTCACATTGTCACAGACCAACAGGAGGTGATTCTGCTAACCTAGCACGTAATGGCATTCAATTAATGCCTTCTGGGTGAACTGGGTGGATGGTAGACAGACAGGTGCCAGGAAGGAACACGGCACCCAAGGAAACGCAGGAGGATGCCCCTTCTAACTCTGCAGAAACCTAGGGGTGCCCTGGTTGGTTCTGTGTGAGTCACTGGCAGTTCCCCCAAAGGTCTAGGTGAGTTTCAAAGGGATGTGATGCAAGATTTTCCTCCAGGTTTCCATCTCTGTCACACTAGATGGCCCCTTGGGACAGTCCTGAGGGCCACATTGGCATGGGTCTCTAAGGTCTGGCCAGAGCCAGAGGCCCCCAAACCGGAGCCCAGTGCCCGGAGGCCGCAGCATTCCGAGTGCACTGCCACCCCCCTCCCCACAGCCGTGGACTGGACCCCCTCCCCGGGGGCACACCACGCCCACCTGTGGCCACCAGCTCCTTTATCTGGCAGTTGTCGCACACGATGATGAAGGTCTGCTCTGCCTTTCCCAGGCTGGTTGGGAGGAACAGGACCTGGAGAGGAAAGGGCTGTCCTGCAGCCTCCTGGGAAGGGGCTTCCTCCCCATCACCTCCTCCTCTCGGCCGCACCCCCTGCCCCGGGCCTCCCCTCCTGGCCGTCTCCCTGGGGTCCAGCCCAGGCTCCGGGATATGAAGAGAGAATTCACAGAAACGGAAATAAAAATGGCTCTTAAACAACATGTTTAACCTCGTTCACGATCAAAAATGGAAATGCAAACCAGCCAGAAAAAGTTTCACGCCTCCTACTGGCAAAGAGCAGAAAGTTAGCGATCATGAACGCACTGACAGGATGTCTTAATTTTCTTCAAACTACTCTAAAGGGGCAGAGGTAGGGTTTGGGGGGAAGAGGCAGAGGAATACAAAGGCAATGAGGTTGGCCAAGAGTTGAGAAAAGTTGAAGCTGGGTAATGAGTACATGGGTGATCCGTAAACTATTCTATTTTTTGAGGGGGGGGGTTGGGGGGGTGCGGCTTGGCCAGTCGGACTTCTGTCCTTTTAAGCATAGTTGACTTACAATGTTAGGTTAGTTTCAAGTGTACAGCAAGGTAATTCTATTATACAAGTGTGTATGTGTACATATATACACACAGATATATATGTATGTATCTATTCATTTTCAGGTTATTAGTATTATGACGATTATTATTTTGACTGAGCCACAAAGCTGGAGGAATCTTAAGTTTCCCGGCCAGGGATCAAACCCATGCTCCCTGCAATGTAAGCACAGCCTCCTAACCACTAGACCACCAAGGAATTCCCTGTATATGTTTTAAAACGTCCTTGATAACAGATTTTTTTAAAGTTTGATAACATATTGTGTTGGCAAAGATATGAGAAAACAGGCACCTTCTGGTGGGGATTTTGGCAACAATGTACCATAATTAGAAGGGCAGAGGCCCTAAGTCAGAAAATACACAACAAGGACTGTATCCTGCAGGTAGGACAGAGTGATGTATGTATAAGCTATTCCCTGAGATGGCCAGAGATCAGAAATAATCTTCATATCCATCAGCAGGAGATGGCTGACCTAAATTACAGTTCATACACACAGTGGAATACTATGCAGCTATAAAAAATGAGCTGTGGGAAGTACATGTTGCAGAACAGAGTATACAGTGGCCAATGATTTGTGTGAAGAAGAAATGGAAACATAGGAAAGAAAAAATCATGTGCTTATGTAGTCATCACATACGTCTGCTAGGGCACCCAGACCTGGTAAGGTTGTGGCCTCTGGGTGGCCAAGGAAGTGGGGGGAAAGGGAGCATTTCACCATGCATCTATTTGCATATTTTGAATTTTCAGTCATGTGAATCTATTTACTTTGAAGTATGACTAAGTTTTCAAACAAACAACATCCCAATCAGTAAACAAAATTTACAGAAACCACCAAGGCTTGGACCTGGGAGTGGACATCTGGGTCATGAAAACATGAAGGTGGGAATTCCCTAGCAGTCCAGGGGTTAGGACTCAGCACTCTGACTGCCAAGGGCCTGGGTTCAATCCCTGGTTGGGGAACTAAGATCTCATAAGCCATGCAGCACAGTCCAACAAAATAAAGCAAAACAAAAAACCCCACAGAGGCAAAAGAAATCAAGCAAGCAAATGAGGAAGCAGCAACCGATCATAAAGAGGTGGCAACACCTGCTACTGTCTCATCACCTACCTCCATGAATACGGCCTGCCCTGGAACCAGCTCAAACACCGATGGCAGGATCCCAAAGGGAGGCTGCTCAACAAAGCCGATGGTGACAACAGCCTTGAAGAAAAGCAGAAGATGACCCAACAGTATGAAAGAAACTATCAAGTCTCTTGCTCAGATGAAACATGTCTCTCCTCCAAACATCCATGTTGTGATTTGAAGGCTCTTATGGATCATCCAGTCCCCTGTTCATGAAGAAACTGAGGCGCATCCATTCAGCAAGCACTTACTCAGCCTGCACCAGGTGGGGTTCTGACGTTTAAAGACGAGCACATCACGGAGCATCTGCAAAGAGCTGCCTATTGGTCGGAGGTACAAGGAGACCACTGACAAGGGTTTCAGATCCAAAGCAGGAGGTGTGTGAGAAGGTCTCCCTCAGGAGGAGGGCTCCCTGGCACAGTCCTTTCCCTACTGCAGCACTCTGTGTGGTTCGTGCCGGCTTCTGTGTCTGCCTCCATTCCCAACACAGCCCTGGCCGTGAGCTCCTGAAGGAAGCTGCCGACTTGTCAGCAGAGCTGCAGCCCTGATGCCTACACAGGAAGCCGCTAGCAAGCAGGGACACAAGCCCATGCCTCCAGGCCCCAGGCACGTGACAGCTATGAGTGAAATGTCTCAGGGAACATGTGGTCTCCTGGATCTATTGCTTGTTTTCAGAGATGCACAGAAAGCAAGGTATCTCTCCTCTGAGAAAGGTAACAGTGTGCATGAGCGTGACAATCAGTGTTGTCAGCACTCGGCTGCCATGGGGGATGTGGGCTGGGAGGGAGCCTGGGCAAGCGGTGGGGCGATGGGGTGGGGGCGGGCACGTGCACACGCCCTGCTTCTCAACTCCAGCTGACAGGGCCACAGTGGATCCTGGCCCAGGGCTGCACATCTTCCAGTGTTTCAGAGAAAGTGGAAATGTACATTTTTCTATATCTTTTTTTTTTTTTTTTTTTCAGCATGGCATGCGGGATCTTAATTCCCCAACCAGGGATTGAACTCGAGGCCCTGCAGTGGAAGTGCAGAGTCCTACCCACTGGGTTAGCTAGGGGGTTCCTGAAATCTCTCTATCTTTAAATGTTGACTCAAGATATGTTTTTAAGCAATGCTGGATTTCCCTACTGGCTCAGATGGTGAAGAATCTGCCTGCAACGTGGGAGGCCCGGGTTCAATACCTGGGTCAGGAAGATCCCCTGGAAGAGGGCATGGCAACCCCACTCCAGTATTCTTGCCTGGAGAATCCCATGGACAGAGGAGCCTCGTGAGCTACAGTCCATGGGGTCACAAAGAGTTGGACATGACTGAGCGACTAACACTTTCACTTTCAAGCAATGTTAGCTCAAAAATGTTTTGAGACCCTGTGCCAAATAAATATGACCACAAAATTCAACCAAAGAGCTTCCAATTTGTGACCTCTTGCTATAGTCAAACATTTGCCACAATAATGACTGACTGACTGACTCAGTGAATGAACGAATGGGTATAGTGACATCCAAGACAGGCCTTGAAGGACGGGAGAGGCGATGGGACCTGCCCAGGGTCACACAGGTATTCGGGGTATTACAAGAACTACAGTGCTATACTCTGTACCTCTTGATTATTAAGGGACTGCGGCTATACAATTCTGTCCACTGCGTTTCCAGCCCCAGGGGCACCCGAGCAAGTCCCTCACGGGGGTTATTGTATTCAACGGACTCGCTTTTTTCCAGGAAGCGCTGTGAGCACTCACCCTGAAGCTGGGCGGCGGCCAGCTCTTCTTAGGCATGATACAGAACTTGCCCACGCTGAAGCCCACGTTTTTGCAGATGAATCTGGTTATCTTCATGCCCCCAACGAGGCAGTAGCCACAGTCCAGCACGGGCGACACTGCAGCCACAGGGAAACATGGGCAAGAGAAACCGCACAGGTTCTCCTGAGGCACGGCCCAGGCTGAGAGTGGCTGTTGGGGGGCAGGGCGTGGGGGAGGGATGGATGGGGACAAGCCCCGCCCCTGCTTCCTCCTGGCAGTGGTGCCCCAGGATGCCCGCCACATGCTTGGGCCTCAGCCAGCACCAACGGGCATGAGCCTGTGGGTGGGGGCCTGTGCCCAGCTGAGGGGGCTCAAAAATGAGGGAGCCCAGGCAAAGGCCAGCCACCCGACGGCCGCACAAGTGACACCCACTGAGGCTCCAGGCACTCCCTCCTGCCTCGCTGTGGCACAGGCTCCCTCAGGGTGTCCCCGAGCCAGGGCCGCCTAGGCTGGGGTCAGCTGGGCTGCAGCCTCCTTCCTGATATGTGTCACTCAGAGTCTGCCTTCCCCGGGGAAGTAGGACGGTCAGGGCCTAACTCTGGAGGAATGCGGGAGCTTCTGGCAGGTCCCTTCTCAGGACTCAGAAGCCCCTGGCCAAGGGGTCAGGCTGTGTGCTGCCACCCGGGGGCCCTGTGGGCAGGTGGTCCTTTAGAGGGGCAGCAGCCCTCACCGATCCCCGGGGAGCAGCATGCACTTACACGTCAGCACCGGGGGCGGCCTCCGGGCCTGCAGGGGGATCAGGAGCGTGTGCGCTGACTGGGTCTCCACTAAAATAAAGTCATCAAAATCCCCAAGGCAGTCGGGAAAAAACTGGACAGTGTACTGGCAGGTCATTCCAGGAGCCACCATTCCACCTTTTCCTGGGAACATCCCTGTGGGTGACAAAAGTGACAATGAGACTCTGGAGACCAGGTAAAACTTCCAGGACCTGGGGTGGGGAGGGCAGTGATGGGGTCCACCGGGGATGGTCAGGGAGGGCCATGCCTGGCCCTGTGGCTTAGCAATTACTTTGTGGGCAGCAGACAGACACTTGAGATTTCTAGGCAGCAGAGGGGACATGATAGGAGTTGTTCTTAAGGAGAATACTGAGTCACGGGAGCAGGAAGGCTGGCTGGGAGGCCAGTGCCGCGGCCTAAGTGAGGAACCAGGGTGCAGTGACGGTGAGCAGAGCAAGAAGACGACTGAACTGAGCTTGGGGGTACGATCCAAGGAGGAGCTGTCAGGCTGGGGGGGGGCCTCTGCTGGAGGGCAGGCGGGAGGCCATCTTGGAGCACGAGGGGTGCAGCCTCAAGAGTCACCCGAAGCCCCACGGGGACGTAACCTCGGGCAAGGCCAGCATACAATTTCGAGGACGGGCAGGCCACTGCCACCCTGAGCTCACCCAATCCCAGGGCAAAGTAAGGCGTGGACGGAGGGAGGACTCGAAGGTGGCGGCTGGTGGATGTGGTGTTCTGCAGGGAGATCACCATCTGTGCAGAGACAAAGCGACACATGTGGACACAGGCTATGAAATCTGGGGCTCACATAATCATATGGGAAAGGGGTGGGGGGATGAATGAAATGAGCTTGGCTGTGTCGGTAACTGTTGAGCTGGTGAGGGGTCCGTGGGATTTCAGGTGACTATTCTCTCCACTTTTGTTTGTTTTTAGAAAGAGAGAAACTACAAGGTAAACATGAAGGTGGGAGTAGATCTGGCCTAGCCTCTGTCCTGTTTAAAATCACAGCGATTTTTTTTTAATGTTTATTTTTATTTATTTGGCTGAGCCGGGTCTCCGTTGCGGCATGTGGGATCTTAGCTTTCTGACCAAGGATTGGACGCGGGCCCCCACACTGGGTACGCTGGGTCCCAGCCACTGGACCACTAGGCAAGTCCCCAGATCACAGCTGTTGTTTACTGAGCTTCTCCTATGTGCCTCCTCCACTTCCCAATGACCAGGGAAGGGAAGGGAAGGGAAGCGAAAGTCGCTCAGTCGTGTCTGACCCTTTTGGAAGGTGGGAACTACCTCTATTTTAGGGCAAATAAACTGAAGTTCAAAGAGCCTCCTTCACTGGGAAGTAACAGTGGTGAGACCGAGCCCAGGACCCTGGAGCTCTGCCTCCTCGCCTCTCACTCACTGCTCTTTCTCCACATAATCCATTTTCTTTGTTTTTTTGGCCACACCACATAGTGTGCAGGATCTCAGTTCTCCAACAACCAGGGATCGGACCTGCACCCCTTGCGGAGGAAGCTAGGAGTCTTAACCACTAGACCACCAGGGAAGTCCCCCGACATAACCCTTTGAGCCACTTCTTCTCAAGGGCCCAGACAGGGGTGCTACCTGTATTCAGGACTGTAACTGGGCCTCTCTCCATCACTCAGCCCATCCTCCTCATTAAACCCTGCCTTCTGATCCCCCTCTCTCAGATCGGGAGACCCCCAAGGTCTCAGCACCTAGAACTGAACTCACACAGTGCTGACCCCCAACAGCACTCGGCACAATGCCCAGCACGGAAGAACTCCAAACATGCACACATCTTTGGCTCCTATTTTGTGAAATATTACACTGGGAAAAACGTATGAATTATATCATGACAAGCCACTTTTCCAGCTTAAGAAGTAAGACATGAAAAACACAGATGAAGCCTGGTCCCAGCCCCACACCAGATAACAGCTCCATAAATTTGAACCATGTCTTCATAATGCATATACATAGAATTTGAAAGATGGTAACGATAACCCTATATGCAAGACAGAAAAAGAGACACAGATGCATAGAACAGTCTTTTGGACTCTGTGGGAGAAGGTGAGGGTGGGATGATCTGAGAGAAAAAACTCAAATAAATAAACTAACTCTACACCTAAAGCATTGAAACATGTATATTATCATATGTGAAACAGAACGCCAGTCCAGGTTCAATGCATGAGACAAGTGCTCAGGGCTGGTGCAATGGGATGACCCAGAGGGATGGGATGGGGAGGGAGGTGGGAGGGGGTTCAGGATGGGGAACACATGTAAACCCATGGCTGACTCATGTCAATGTATGGCAAAAAACACTACAATATTGTAAAGTAATTAGCCTCCAACTAAAATAAATTAAAAAAAAATTTGAAGCATGTCTTCATACTTTTCATTCATAGGTGTGCATTCCTAAATCAACATTTAAGTCCATTTTTGGCCAGCACAACATACTGCCTCAATCCACCTGTGAACTAGATCCAAAATGGAGAGACCCACATTATAATTTTTATTTCTCCAATATTAATGATGATGAGCATCCTTTCATATGTTTGTTTGTTATTTAGGTGTCCTCTTGTGTGCTATGTCTGATCACAGTGTCCATTTGCCATTGTGTACTTTTTTTTTTATTGACTTGCAGAGATTCTTTATATATTCTGGGCACTAACATTTTATAAAGTATATGTTATAAACATCCCCAAGTTTATAACTTGTATTGTCTTTTGATGTATTATCTTCAAATTTTTAGTATACCAGGGGTCATCACATCCTACCTCCCACCTCCTAGAGCTCTGATTGCTGTCAGACTTGGGGGGTTGTGGGGGGAAGTCAACTCCAGAATCACATCCTAAGGTTCTGCTGTTTTCAGACCCTTCTGATGCCACGTGTCACAGCCCAGGTTCCCCATAAAGTGGAGTCTTGTATCAGCTTTAAAATTTTAATGTAACATTTATCAACCTTTTGGTTCAAGGTTTATACTTTAGTGTCAAGAAATCTCATATCTCCTATATTTTCTTCCTACCTTTTTGCTTGAGATCTTTGCTGGAAAGAATTTTGTTGAGGCTATGGAGCGAGGTAGTGATTAAATTATTTTCCATATGGCAAGGAAACTAATTCCATTTTGCCTCTTCAGATCTGCACACGTGCACAGACAGCCCTGGGAACTGTTCCCTCAATCTGCTCTCTTCCCGAATACAGGGCTAGCTTGCAGGTGTCACTGTGAATCGAGGTGTTCATGACAGCAGCTGCCCTTCATGTCCACGGAGGCAGGTCTCTAGAGAGCCTTGCTCCCAGCACACAAGCCAAACCCTCGACCAAATGAGAAGCAGGATCCAGCAGCTTATGAAGGGATGTCCTGTGGGACAAAATAATCAATTGCACTGACCAGAGTTCAGTGCAGTAACACATTCTCGGATTGGCTCTGCCTCCTTCCACCGCCTTTCCTCACTCCTCCCTGGAACTGTAAACAAAAGCCCATCCTCTCACCACCTCAGACTCTACCTTATGGGGAATCTGGGCTGTGACACTTGCCATCAGAAGAGTCTGAAAACAGCAGATGCTGAGGATATGTGACTCTGGAGTTGCTGTTGTCTTGTCTGATGGCGAGCAGAACTCTAGCTGCTGGGAAGTAGGGTGCGATGACCCCTGGGATGCATCACAATTGCTAAGGTTTCTTCCCAATGGTCGACTGAAATGAGGAGGTACAGGCGGAGGGAGGTCAGGCACTGAACTGTGGTAGCTACAGCATGGTTGCAAGATCTGGGCAAACAGTAATTACAAGGATTGTGAAGGGGGCTGGCTTTCCTTAAATTCACTGGAAGCCATAGAGAAATGATAGGCTTAGGGCAGCCAATTCAAGGGCCACCATGAAGACATTCCTTGCATTCCTGGGTTACATGCAATTTGTTCCTGGGGTATGTGTGTGCGTGCGTGTGTGTGTTTTCTTACTTAGTTTTTTACTTAGTATTTCTGAACCTATGTTCCTTTTTTTTTTTCTTTCAAATGTCTTTTAAAGTTACCAAAATATGGAAAGAAAACAAAAGAGAAAGTATGTAAAACATAATAAGCTCCTGGCTTACAAGGTATATAGATCTCCATTCCTACCGCAACTCCTTAGCCTCCAGCACTTGGAGCCCATGTCCCAGTCTGCTCCTTAACTCAGGACAGATAAGTCCTCTCACAGCTCCAAAGGACAGAGGATGGGACGGCCCACGTTCTCCCCCCACCACCCAAATAATACATTGTTTGTTTCTTTATGCCATGCAGCTTGTGGGATCTTAGTTTCCCAACCCAGGATGCAACCCACATCCTCAGTAGTGAGTGCATGGAGCCCTAACCACTGGACCTCCAGAGAAGGGCCCAAGTCTATGTTCTTAAGCAAGACTGGCCATGGCTCTCACTGTCACACTTCCTTATTTGGCTTTGGTTCAAGGTAGTACTAGGCTCTGTCTTAGTCTAAAATATCATGAACTGGGTGGCTTATGAACAACAGGAATGTACTTCTCGCAATTCTGGAGGCTGGCAAGTCCAAGATCAAGTGGCCCGCATGGACGTGTTTTGATGAAGGCCTTCTTCCATTCATAGCTGGCAACTTCTCACTGGGCCCTCAAGGGGTCTCTCCAGAGCCTCTTCAGAAAGGCACTAGTCCCATTCACGAAGGCTTCATGCTCATGCCCTAAGCACCTCCCCAAGACCCCACCTTCTAATACCACCATCTCTGACGGAACTTCAACAAATGAATTTTGGAGGGACACAAACATTCAGATGATAGCAGGCTCATTACCTAAGGATGAGGGTATGGTCCTTTTTCTAGTCTCTAAAAGTTTATATAAGATAGAAATTAGCTTGAATGTTTGGTGGTATATATCTATACCATGATCTGGGCATGGTGTTTCTTTTGGTAGGTTTTCTTTTTAAGGTATTTTCATCAAATTGGACAGCCACATAGCTGAAAGGGTCAAAAGATTCTAAAAAGCTCTGAAAATAGAAATCCTGCCCTCTTCCCCTGCCTCCACACCCACCATTTCCCACAACCAGATGAAAACACTTTTTCCTCCTTTAGCTGATTCTTTTGGAAATTACTTCCATGTCTCCAGATGGTGTGCTAATTTTTTTTTTTTTGGTTTTAGGTATTAATTATGGATGCATGATATGGATATTCTCTTTCCTCGCCCATAACCAGCTTACCATATGCCATCCCTTCCTACCCTCATTTTCCTGATGCAAATTATGTTATATTCATGGTTAAACCAGCTTTTCTGGTGGCTCATATGGTAAAGAATCTGCCTCCAATGTGGGAGACTCAGGTTCAATCCCTGGGTCAGGAAGATCCCTTGGAGAAGGGAAAGGCTATCCACTCCAGTATTATGGTCTAGAGAATTCCATGGACTGTATAGTCCATGGGGTCCCAAAGAGTAGGACACAACTGAGCAACTACCACTTTCTTTCATGGTTAGATCAGTAATTAATGCTTACATTATTGGTTGCTATGTAAAAAATAGTCACAGCTGAGCATGAAATTTTCCCTTGAACAAGTTTTCTTTCTTCTGGAGTTAATTAACCAATTATTTTGTCCGCCATGTACTTATCAATAATTTTTAAAAATTTATTTTAATTTTTTTGGCCGTACTGCATGTGGGCTCTTAGTTCCCCAACCAGGGATCAAACCCATGCCTACTGAATTGGAAGGCAGAGTTTTAACCACTGGACTACCAGGGAAGTCTGCATTATCAATAATTTAATCTCTTTCCACTACCCTACAAGGCTCTTCTCAAGATGTCCTGGATGTATCAGGGACTTTGATCAGTGCCAGCCCCACAGGTCAACTCCACAAGAGCCTTCTGGCCTCTTCTAATCTGGACTGGTCACCTGTCACGGCTGCTGCTGTCGCCCAGGACAGCTCAACCCCTGTAGCAGTTTTCAGACACACCCATGAGTTCTCTGACACTCCTCCCATTGAGAGGTGAGGTTTACGTAGCTTCCCCTCAAATCTGGGCCAACCTTAGGGAATCATTTGTACCCTATAGCAACGCAGAGGATGCAATGACTTCCTCTCCTGCTGCAAGGGAACCTCCAAGGTTAGGTCATAAAAAGTGATGCAACCTCCCTCTTGCTGGTAGAGAACTCACTTCAAAGCTCTGATCATTCACTTGGAGCTGCCCGATTACCCTGAGGCAGAAGCCCAGGCCATGCGGAGAATTCAAGTACAGACTCAGCTGACAACCAACATCAACTACTTTGTGACTGAAAAGGTCTCAGGTGGTTCCAGTCCCATCTTTCAGGTTACCCTCAGGCATGCAGAGTCTTCTCTTTTTTTTTTTTTTTAAAGTTGTGGCATGTGGAGTCTTTAGTTGCAGCAGGCGAGGTCTTTTAGTTGCGACATGTGAGATCTAGTTCCCTGACCCGGGATCAAACCCAGGCCCCTTGCATTGGGACTGCAAAGTCTTAGCCACTGGGCCACCAGAGAAGTCCCAAAGCTCAACAACTTAAAACAACCATTTTTATCATGACTGTAGATTTTTTTTTGGATCAGAAATTCTGATAGGGCCCAATGGGACAGGCTTGTTACATGGTGTTTGAGGCCTTAGCTAAGGTCAGGGAACTAGATCTCACATGTCGCAACTAAAAGACCTCGCCTGCTGCAACTAAAGACTCCACATGCCACAACTTTAAAAAAAAAAAAAAAAGAGAAGACTCTGCATGCCATAACTAAGACCTGGCACAAAGATAAATATTAAAAAAAAAAAAAAAGTTGTTAAGCTTTCAACAGCAGCAACAGAAAAGCCCCTTAACCATTACCAAGCTGGGCCGTTCCTTTACCAGCCTCCTATGTTGGATCTCTCGTTTCCCACATACCAAGCCTTCCTCTTCCTTGGCTTACTCACCTATATAGGGAAGCACGCTCCCCACAGGTTTCCTGAGAAAGGGTGCATGGGACATATATTTTTAAAGACTTGGAAAATTTGAAAATGTTTTTATCCTTAAACTGTGTAGTTAAGCAAGGTAAACAACTTGTGTACACAGTCATATTGCCCAAGAGATGTAAGGCGCAAAGTTCTAAGAGATGTCACCAGATACAATTCCATTTATAAGCAGACTGTGGAGGACTGTGTTTCTCTTTTTGGGAGGCATGCTCTGGGGAAACTGGCCACTGCGCTCTGAGGAAGGGAAGGGAAAGTAAAGGACCTAGCTGATGTGGAGAAGCCTCAGGGAGAAGAGCAGAGGTCTCAGCCAATAGCCAGCATTACCCACCACACATGTGAGTGAAGGAGACTTTGGCTCCGGTCTCTTGGCTGAGTCCCCAGACATCGCAGAGAAGAGATAAACTCTCCTCTCTGTGTCCCCGTGATCAGAGAGCAAACTGCTATTTTACACTGTGAATTCTTAGGGCAATTTGTTGCATGGTCATAGAAAGTGGAACGCCAGACATATTAAAAGAGACTCCAATGAAAGTTGCCCTTTAAAACCACTTGAAGTACTCCCTTTGTCTGCTTTCTTCTATCAAGCACTTTTAACCACAAATGCTGTTCTGAAGCCCCAGAATGTAATAAATCTGAGCTGTATGCCTCCCACTGTATAAATACTCAGAATCCTGCAAATGGACATACAGTCACTGTGGTGATCTGAACGGGAGACTCAGTAAACTATTAGGTACAGAAACTCACAAATAGAACGTTATTCCAAGATTCTTCAGATGACTGTGGGTGGAGGGGGCTACAGGCGTGGAATAAGAGGAGGCACGATGGAATCAGACTGTAATTAGAGGTATCATCATGAAGTCATGATTTTAAATATATAAGCACGCGGATATAGAAATATGCATGTATATATGCGTGTGTGTGTGTGTGTGTGTGTATATATATATATACACCTCTCTCTCTATATATATATACGTGTGTGTGTGTGTGTGTGTGTGTGTGTGTGTGGTTAGACCTATGAAATTGCTTTATTTTCACCTCTAAACATTTAAAGGACTTAGAAGCAATGACACCCCAGTAGCAAATAGCAGATCTAGTGCTTAGATCTTGGTTTCTAAATACCATTCTCCACTAAAAGCAACCAGAGCTTCTGGAATTGATGCCAAAACCAGGACAAACAGAGTACAAAATCAGCCTGGAACATCTTGTTCCAGAATGCAAGGAAGTGCTCAAGAAACTGCTAGGTCATATTAAAAGAACACAGAGGCAACTTACAAGGCTCCCACTGGACAAATCTGGGATTATTTCGGAGGCAAGATGGATACTGACTTTAAATGAAATGATTCATTTTTGGGTAGATTAACATAACCTTCATTAATTTGAATGATTCTAAATAGATGTGCCTGCACTGACAAAATGAACACAATACAACAGCCAACACGCTTTACAGTACTTTGAAAAAAAAATGAAATAACTGATTAATCATGGGGGGAAAGCAATTACTTAACTAAAATTGACCAATCTTATTCTCTTGATTGGACCTACACTGACCCAAAAACTGGATAGGTTCCAAATGTCTCTTGTAAGATTTACATTGTATTTGACACTCTGGTGTTTAAGTGCTGCTGTGCCCTCAAGATCAAACTGACATTCAATAACGATTCTGCATCGGAGACTAAAGCCCTCAGGGTTAAATCCTGTCCTCCAGGAACTTCTGACCAAAATGGGGAGAACCGAGAAATTTTTAATGAGGAAAACGGTGCAGACCTGACCTAAGATAAAGACACCGATAAAGGACAGCCTGTCACATATACTCCACAGTTAATTTCACAAGGTTTACTGGGAAATTCATCTTAAAAATTCTGAAACTGTTTTGATACCATCATTCAGACTACTTAAAAACAGACTGTCCAACTGGCCTCTTATCACCAAAATATGCAGGCAAGATTCACTGTTCCCAGGACTTCCCTCGTGGTCCAGTGGTAAGAATTTGCCTGCCAATGCAGGGAACACCAGTTCCATCCTTGGCCAGAGAACTAAGACCCCACATGCTGCAGGGCAACTAAGCCCATACGCTGCAGCTACTGAACCCATGCACCCTAGAGAGCATGGTCTGCAACAGGAGAAGCCACCACAATGGGAAGCCTGCGCGCTGCAACTAGAGAAAGCCCGTGTGCAGCAACGGAGACCCAGCACAGCCAAACATAAAAAAGCAAGCAGACAGAGAAATAAAAGTTTTAAAAAAGATTCACTGTTCTCAGACTGCAGTTTTTTTTCTCTCCCCTCTCAGTTATAAGCGCTCTCTTTGCCTTTGTTCACTAACAATGCACTGGCCATTATTCGTCAGATAAGTATGCAGACCACTAATTCCTCTGTCAATGAGTTTTCAATTTATGAGTGTAGTATACTCAGTAGTGTGCTGGCAAATGCTTAACGACCAGTTCTTGGGGTGGGGAGAGCCCTGATTTGGTAGTGTTTGCTGATTTCAGTGGTGTAAAAACTCCCAATATAGTCAGTTTCAAGACCAATGTGACATCACTGAGCAGGGAGTTGGGAAGAGATGTGCACGGTCAGCTCTCATGAGCTAGTGTGACCTGGCTCCAGCACACCATGGGGTACAGGCACATCTCAGAGGCATGGTGGTGTTAGTTCTACATTTTCTTACTTCCCCCTTCAAATTTTGTTAATGTCTTCTTTTACATCTTCATTTTTATCTTTCTGCTCTTCATTGTAGTTATCATCACTTTCACAAAATTTTTAAAATTATGACTTCCAAATATATTTTCAAATTTCTAGGCATAAAGTTGTTCATAAGCCTCGTTATCCTTCCAACGTCTGTAGGATCCATAATGATGGATCATTTCCCCGATATTGGTAATTTGTGTCTTCTCCCATTGTGATCAGTTTTGCTAGGAACTTATCGGTTTTATTAATCTTTTCAAAGAATTAACTTCTGGCTTTGTTGATCCTCATTGTATTTGTTTTCTATTGAATTAAAATGCTTTCCTATTTTAATTATTTCCTCCCTTCCAGCTTCTTTGAGCTAAATCTGCTATTTTTTTCTAATTTTTGAGACATGTACCTTGATCACTGATTTTCAGACTGTCTCTTTTCTAATATATGAACATAAGTCTATACATTTTCTTCTAAGGATACCTTTAGCTACATCCCATTAGCTTTGGTGTTCCATTTAAAAATGATCATTATTTTCTATTTTCTAATTTCTATTATAACTTCTTTGACTCATAGTCTAGTAATAAATTGTTTAATCTTCAAATATATAGGGGAGTTTCTAGTTATATATTTGATCTTCAGTCTACTTGGTCCAAACACTGTATGTTTTCAGTCTTTTGAAATTTGTTGTTTCCTTTATGATCCAGCACATAAGACAATTTTGGTAACATGTTCCAAGTATACTTTTAAAGAAACTGGACACTGCAATTGCTGGTTACAGTGTGATATATAACTCAATTAGATATAGTTTGTTAACTATATTGTTCAATTCTATGTCCTTACTGATATTTTTGTCTACTTGCCCTTTAAGTTTCTGAGAAAATGTTAAATCTCCTCATGTTTGTTATTGGTCCTGTTTTTCTTCTAGACTTATAAAATTTTGCTTATATATTTTAAGGCTGAGTCATTAATATATGTAGATTTTAAACAGCCATATCTTTTGGAAAAAGATTTTTTTTTAAACCTTTGATCAGTATGAAATGTCCCTTTTATTTCTACTAATGCTTCTTGCCTTAACATCTACTTTCTCTAATATTAGCATAGCCACACCAGTGTTTTTTTTTTTTGGTTGAAGTCTGTCTAATATCATTTTCCATCCTTATATTTTCAATACTTTAGTATCATTTTTATTTTTCAGGGGGAAGAAATTCAGAACAATTTTCTTCAAGCCTGTTCGTGTGTAACAGACATCACAGTGGAGATTTGTATTCATATTTCTAAAGGTTATCTCATATCAGCAGCATTTAATTGGTTTTGGTTTAATTGGTTTTGGTTTTTCTATCCAGTCTGATGATCCTTCTCTATCTTTTCTTTTGGGGGGAGGGCCATTTTGGGGGAGGGAGGTGCATGCCATGAAGCTTGTGGAATCTTAGCTGCCCAACTGGAAACTAAAACCATGCCCTGGTAGTAAAAGCATGGAATCCTAACCACTGAACTGCCAGGGAACTCCCTGATCTTTCTGTTTTAATTGAAGTACTTGGTCCATTTAATGACTTCATGCAATTATCAACAAATTTGAGTTTAAATCTACCATGTTTTTTATTTTTAACTTTAACAATACTATCCACCATGTTCCTTTTTACTTTCTTGTCTCCTATTAATCAAAATTTTAAAAGAAAATTTCCATTTCTCCTTCTATTACCTTGTTACTTTTATATCATTTTACTATTTGAATAATGATTAGTCCAGAGACTACAAAAAGCAACCTTGAATTACTAAAGTTTCCATATTAATTATCACTTACATGTTTGTAAGACAATCCAAGGATCTTGGAACACTTGAAATCCACTTACCCCTCGGAGTTTTTATTAGAAGTTCCTACATATATTTAAAACAACACATATTATTATTAATAATAACTATATTATTATTATGGTTATGTTACATTTAATATTAATTTACATGTCTCCACAAATTTACCCTTACTTGCATTTCTTCTTCCATTTCCCTACTCCCATGTGGTATAATTTTTTTCTGACTGGAGAATTCCTTTGATTCAGGTCTTCTGGTGATGAATTATTACTGCTGTTAATGAAGTATTAGTTTTTATTTGTCTGAGAAAGACTTCATTTTTTTTTTTTTTTTTTTTGGCAATGCTATGCAGCTTGCAAGCTTAGTCCCCGCACCAGGGATTGAACCCGGGCCCTCGGCAGTGAAAGTGTGGGGTCCTAACCACTGGATGGCTAGGGAAGTCCCTATCTTCACCTTTAAAGAATGTTTTCACTAGATTTTGAATTCTAGATTGCACGTTACCGTCTTTCATTGCTTTGAAGCCTCCATTCCAATACTTTCTAGCTTCTATCATTTCTGTTAGAAGGCAGTGAGTCTTTTCCCTCTAGATGCTTTGAGTTCCCCCAAAATCCTGTCTTTAGAGAAGAATTTTATTATAATCTATAAATATATAAGTATCGGTGCAAGGTACAGTTTTACTTTATCCTGCTTAGGGTTGTTAGTGCTTTACTCTATGACTTGAAGTCTTCATTACTTATGGATCATTCTCATCTATTATTTCTTCAAATACTGATTCTGTCACATCTCTCTCTCCTCTTTTTCTGGGGCTTCAATTATGTAACAGACCTGTTTACTATGTCCCATATTTTTAATGTGATTTTCTATATTCCTTCATCCATTTTATCTTTCTGCTTCAGTCTAATCATTTCCACTGACGTATCTGCAAGTCTTCCCTTTGTCTTTGCCTAATTTGCTATTAAGCTTTTCTCTTGAGTAATTTTAGTTCTAGAATGTTTTTTTTTTCTCCTGTAGATTACTCAGGCTATCTAATTACAATATTGCCATAACTGGAAGTCACCCCAGAACACAGTTCAGTTGCTCAGTCGTGTCCGACTCTTTTGCGACCTCATGGACTGCAGCACGCCAGGCTTCCCTGTCCATCATCAACCCCCAGAGCTTGCTCAAACTCATGTCCATCAAGTCTGTGATGCCATCCAAATGTCTCATCCTCTGTCGTCCCCTTCTCCTCCTGCCTTCAATCTTTCCCAGCATCAGGGTCTTTTCAAATGAGTCCGTTCTTCACATCTTCACATCCAATACTTTACATCCAAAGTATTAGAGTTTCAGCTTCAGCCCTTCTAACGAATATTCAGGACTGCTGCTGCTGCTGAGTCGCTTCAGTTGTGTCCAACTCTGTCAGACCCCATAGACGGAAGCCGACCGGGCTCCCCAGTCCCTAGGATTCTCAAGGCAAGAACACTGGAGTGGGTTGCCATTTCCTTTTCCAAGGCATGCAAGTGAAAAGTGAAAGTGAAGTCGCTCAGTCGTATCTGACTCTTAGCGACCCCATGGACTGCAGCCTACTAGGCTCCTCCGTCCATGGGATTTTCCAGGCATGAGTACTGGAGTGGGGTGCCATTGCCTTTCCCGATATTCACGACTGATTTCCTTTAAAATGGACTGGTTTGATCTCCTTGCTGTCCAAGGGACTCTCAAGCATCAATTCTTCAGCGCTCAGCTTTCTTTATGGTCCAGCTCTCACATCCATACACGACTACTGGAAAAACCATAGCTTTGACTAGACAGACCTTTGCTGGCAAAGTAATGTCTGCTTTTTAATATGGTGTCTAGGTTGGTCTTAACTTTCCTTCCAAGGAGCAAGCGTCTTTTAATTTCATGGCTATAGTCACCATCTGCAGTGATTTTAAAGCCCAAGAAAATAAAGTCTCTCACTGTTTTCATTGTTTCCCCATCTATTTGCCATGAAGTGATGGGACCAGAGGCCATAATCTTATTAGTTTTTTGAATGTTGAGTTTTAAGCCAGCTTTTTCTCTCTTTCACTTTCATCAAGAGGCTTTTTAGTTCTTCTTCGCTTTCTGCCATTAGGGTGGTGTCATCTGCATATCTGAGGTTATTGATATTTCTCCCGGCAATCTTAAGTCTAGCTTGTGCTTCATCCAGCCCAGCATTTCACATGATGTACTCTGCATATAAGTTAAGTAAGTAGGGTGACAATATACAGCCTTGACGTACTCCTTTCCCAATTTGGAACCAGTCCATTGTTCCATGTCTGGTTCTAGCTGTTGCTTCTTGACCTGCATACAGATTTCTCAAGAGGCAGGTCAGGTGGTCTGGTATTCCCATCTCTTTAAGAATTTTCCACAGTTTGTTGTGATCCACACAGTCAAAGGCTTTGGCGTAGTCAATAAAGCAGATGTTTAATCTGGAACTCTCTTGCTTTTTCGATGATCCAACAAATGTTGGCAATTTGATCTCTGGTTCCTCTGCCTTTTCTTAATCCAGCTTGAACATCTGGAAGTTCACGATTCACGTACTATTGAAGCCTGGCTTGGAGAATTTTGAGCATTCCTTTGCTAGTGTGCGAGATGCGTGTAATTGTGCAGTAGTTTGAGCATTCTTTGGCATTGCCTTTCTTTGGGATTGGAGTGAAAATTGACCTTTTCCAGTCCTGTGGCCACTGCTGATTTTTCAAATTTGTTGGCATATTGAGTGCAGCACTTTAACAGCATCACCCCAGAACACATATAGTTGTTAATGCTTTATTTTGGGACATTAGATTTATAAGAATTGCAAAAACAATCCAGGGAGCTTCCATACACTCTTCACCCAGCTTCCTCTTAGGTGACTATCTTAGATAACAGAACAGTTACCAAGACTATTCAGAAATTAAGCTTGGTACAATACATTAATGAAACCACACAATTTATGTGGACTTCTCCAGTCTGTCCACTAACATCCTTTCTCTTCCTGGATCTAATCCAGGAACTCGAGATGCATTAGACTGTCGTATCTTCTTAGTCACCTCCAACCTGTGACAGTTCCTCAATATTTCCTTGTTATCCATAACCTTCCATGACTTTGAAGAGTACAGGTCAGTTGTTTTGTAGAATGTTTTTCTAGAATGTCCTTCAGTTTAGTTCTCTGATGATTACTCCTGACTGGACTGAGATTATGCTTTATTTACAGGAATATCACAGAGCTGTTGTGTCCTTCCCAGTATATCATATCAGGGTTATTTATATGCTATTGGTGCGTTTCATTAGTGGTGATGTTAACCACAACCACTTGCTTAGACTGGTGTCTTCCAGGGTTCTCTACTCTACAGTTATTATTTTTCCTTTGTAATTACTAAATATTTGGGCAGACACTATGGAATTATCTGTT
Source organism: Okapia johnstoni (assembly GCA_024291935.2). Taxonomy (NCBI): domain Eukaryota; kingdom Metazoa; phylum Chordata; class Mammalia; order Artiodactyla; family Giraffidae; genus Okapia; species Okapia johnstoni. The sequence goes on along the minus strand of CM044323.1, from coordinate 10,166,963 downwards.
TCTGCTCACACTTCTACCTAGTAATTTTAGCATTTATTAGTATGTCTGGCCTATAGATTTTATAGGGTGATAACTACTGGTAATTTTTTTTTGTAGTTTTTAAATTATCATTCTTTCTACATTAATTATAATCCTTTCAAAACAAAAACTTGTCCCTTTTCTTCCATTTATTTATTCAGATATTTACTTATATTAGTATGGATCCATGAATATTTATTTAATTCTTCGAGTTATAATCTAATACCATTATTGTTTGCTTAGTTGCTTGAGCTGTTTCTCTTCTGGCCACTGGGAGCTCTGTGCCCTTTCGACATGCCCTCTCCCTACTTTTCCTTTCCCTCTGTCTCTAAGATTTCCTTACTTTCTGGCACCAAAAGATACTCTGCATTCATCTTCTATTTCCTCTACCTCAACCCTGGAATCAAACAGTTTCCCAAGGAGCCCTGTTTTTTTGGGAGAACAGTACTTAGAAACCAAGGATCTGGAGACAGCAGGCATGCTAAATGTTACTAGGGTGTCATTATCTCTATCAATGGATACAGCAAGGAAATACATCATGTGTACTAACACATTCACATACACGTCTATTTACTCTTGTATTTATCCAACTATGTGTGTGTTACACTCCCCCCCCACACAACCCCATATTTTTAAATCATGAATTCATATGTATACTTCCACATACAATCTAGCACCATAGAGTTCTTTCAGCATTCTTCCTTTTCTTATTTGTAACTTCTTTTTGCAACAGTGAAAAACCTAATTCTCATTTAGGTATATTTTTTAATTTAAAAGGTTTCATTAGGTCCAGGATCAAGACAGTGGAGTAGAAGGATGTGAAGCTCACCTCCTTTCAGATACATCAAAAATATATCTACATGGAAGGATTCTCACAGAATATCTACGGAACAGTGGCAGAAGACCTTGGACCTCTGAAGGGCAAGAAAATTTCCATGGAACTGGGTATGACAAAAGAAAAAGCGAGAAAAAAAAAAGGAGAGAGAAAAAGGAATCAGAATGGAACCTGTGGCCACGGGAGGGAGCTGTGAAAGAGGAAAGCTTCCTGCCTGCTGGCGGGGAGATCAGTCAGGACAGAGGGGGCGCTTTGGAGCCTTGGATGAGAACACAACAACTTGTTTGCAGCAGCTGGAATGGAGAGAGACCTGCACAGATGGTCAGTGCCTCTGCTCCGCACTCCCCAGCCTCAGACACATGTCTGCTTGGTACGGGTGGGGGCTGGGTGGGGAAGCCTGGGTTTCAGAGATCAGACCCAGAGAGGGGGGTATGGGTGGGCTGTGTGGAAACAGGCTGAAGAGGCTAGAATCCGATGCAACTGCACCTCAGAGCGTTCCTGAAGGAAGCCTGGGCAGCAACAGAGGCCGGGCACCACTGTGAGGGGAGGGGCGGAACCCATCGCTGCAGCCTTTTTCCCTGCATGAGTTCTCAGGCAGCAGAACAGGAGAGCAGTCCTGAGCCTCCCCCTACCCACTGCTGCCCCTGGGCTTCAGGAGCAGTCTCGAGCTGCCCGCTCCATCAGTCCCAGACTCCAGGAGCAGCCACTAACTGCTGCCACAGCCCTTGCAAACTCCAGGAGCGGTTGTGAGTCACCTCCTCCACTCCCACTGTGTGCTCTGGGGGCACATGTGAGCAGCCACTGCCTCTGAGAGTTCCAGGACCAGGCACCAGCTGCAGCATCATAATGGCCAACACAGGCTGAGAAGAGGTGACAGGCATCCATACTGAAAACAGTCCCTGCACCAAAAAAATACTAAACCCACACAAGCCACACAGGAATGCTCCCACAGACAAATGGCCCTTCAAGACCACAGTAAATAACTGTTTTTCATAAACTCAGACAGCAAGAGAAATATAAGTAGAATGAAGAAGCAGGGGAACCATTCCCAGTTATAAGACCAAGAGAATTCCCCTGAAAGAATAAACAATGAAACAGACATCTTCAGTCTAACAGACACTGATTTCAAAAAGGAAATAATGAACATACTGAACAAATTCAGAAAGGGCATGAACAGAAATGCAGAGTATATTGTAAAGAGGAACGAGAAACTATAAAGAGGAACTACTGAACTGACGGTGATGAAGAGCGGAACAAATAATGCAGAAGATGAATAAACGACCTTGAGGCTAGAATAAAGGAATCACCCAGTCAGGACAGCAGACAGAAAACCGAATGAAAATAGGAGATCTGTGGGGTAATCTAAAGCATGCCAATCTACGCATAATTGGGATTCCAGAAGGGCAAGAAAAAGGGGATTGAAAATGTATTTGAAGTAACTATGGCTGAAAACCTCCCAAATCTAAAGAAGGAGACAGATACCCAGGTACAGGAAGCACAGAGAGTTCCAAACAAGGTAAACCCAAACAGACCTACACCAAGACATATGATAAAAATGGCAAAAGTAAAAGATAAGGAGGATTATAAAGGTAGCAAGAGAAAAACAAAGAGTTAATTACAAGGGAATCCCCATAAGGCTGTCAGCTGATTTCTCTACAGAAAAGCTGCAGGCCAGAAGGGAATGGCAAGATATATTCAAAGTCCTGAAAGGGAAAAATCTGCAACCTAGGATACTCTGCCCAGCAAGATTATCATTTAAAATAGGAGGGGAGAGAGAATTTCTCAGACAAGCAAAAACTAAAAGAATACAGCAAGACTAAACCTACCCTAAAGGAAATATTGAAAGGTTTTCCCTAAATAAAATAGAAGAAAGAATTTATAGGAAAGAGAAAATCACAACTGGAAAGTAAATCACCTAAATAAACCAGTACATGCATGCTAAATCACTTCAGTTGTGTCCAGCTGTTTGTGACCCATGGACTGTAGCCCTCCAGGCTCCTCTGTCCATGGGATCCTCCAGGCAAGGATACTGGAGTGGGTTGCCATGCCCTCCTCCAGGGGAACTTCCGACCCAGGGATCAAATCTGCATCCATTATGTCTGTCTCCTGCATTGGCAGGCGGGTTCTTTACCACTAGCACCACCTGGGAAGCCCAAAACACAGATTTTTTTAAAAAATAAAAATATTTTGGTGAAAGTGATGAAACCACAACAGCAAAAGGATGAACATGAAGATGTAAAAGAGGACATCAGAATCATAAAATATGGGGAGGACAGTAAGCAAATGTAGATTTTTTTCATTTCCTAGGATGTGTTTGAGCCTGTATGACTCCCAGTCTAAGGTAAGTAGATCTAGAATGGGCTTAACAGACTTGAAAAACAGGGTAATCATAAATCATAAACATAGAATAACTTAACAAAAACAAAAAGAAGAGAACATAAATATAATACAAAAGAAAATCAAGCTACAAGAGAAAAAGAAAGGGACAAAGAAGAAACATAAAATCAACTGGAAAATAAGGTTTAAAATGGCAACATACATATCTATCAGTTATTACCTTAAAAGTCACTGGACTAAATGCTCCAGTCAAAAGACACAGAGTGGCAGACTGGATCAAAAAAAAAAAGAGCCTACAGTATGCTGCCTGTAAGAGACCCACTTTAGAGCAAAGGAAACACACAGATTGAAAATAAGGGGATAGAAAAGGTATTTCAGACAAAACAGACTTTAAAACAAAGGCCATAAAGAAAGATACTATAGAAAAAAGGAGGAGGATTTTATACTCGTCAACATAACTGCGCCTAATACAGGAATACCCAAATACATAAAACAAACATTAACAAACATAAAACTCCCAGAAAAGCTCATAGGCAAAACATTCTCTGATATAAACCATATCCGCGTTTTCTAAGGTTAAGTCTTCCAAGGCAATAGAAATAAGACCAAAAGTAAACGAGTGGGACCTAATCAAACTCGCAAGCTTTTGCACAGCAAAGGAAAACTTAAAAAAAATTGAAAAGACAACCCACAGAATGGGAGAAAATATTTGCAAACCATAGGACCGTTAAGGACTTAATTTCCAAAATATACAAAGAGCTCATACAACTCAACAACAAAAAAACAAGGAACCCAATCGAAAAATGAGCAGAAGACTTAAATAGACATTTCTCCAAGGAAGAAATGCAAATGGTCAATAGGCACATGAAAAGATGCTCAACACGATGCTCAACATCAGTAATTACTAGAAAAATGCAAATCAAAACTACAATAAGGTACTACCTCACACCAGTCAGGATGGTCATCATTAAAAACCGTACAAATAACAAGTGCTGGAGAGGATGTGAAGAACTCTCTGCCACTCGGAGGAAAGGGAGCTCTCCTGTGTTGTTGGTGGGTGGGAACGTAAATTGGTACAGCCACTATGGAAAACATTATGGAATGTTCCTCAGAAAACTAAAAACAGAATTACCAGCAATCCAACTCCTGGGCATATTTCCAAACAAAACTCTAATCCAAAAAGATGAATACACCCCTATGCTCACAGCAGCACTATTCACAACAGCCAAGACATGGAAACAACCTAAATGTCCATCGACAAAGGAATCAATAAAGAAGTTGTGGTGTTTATATACAATGAAATACTACTCAGCAATTAAAAAAGAACAAAATAATGCCATCTGCAGCAACATGGATGCAACTAGAGATTATTGTACTAAGTGAAGTCAGAAAGAGAAAGACAAATACCATATGACATAACTTACACGTGAAATCTAAAATATACCACAAATGAACCTATCTATGAAACAGCACTAGAGTCATGGACATAGAGAACAGACTTGTGGTTGCCAAGGGGGTTGGGGGGAGGATGAGGCTGGAGATTGGGGTTAGTAGATGTAAACTATTACATGCAGAATGGACAAACAACAAGGTCCTACTGTATAGCACAGAGAACTATCATCAGTATCCTATGATAAACCTTAATGCTAAAGAGTATTAAAAAAAAGAACGTGTATGTATGTATAATTGAACCACCTTGCTATACAGCAGACATTAACACAACACTGTAACTCAACTATAATTTAAAAAATCCCCCAAATTACAAAATAAATAAAAGGTTTCATCAGTGTCAACACAAGTTTATGAAAAAATGATACTGTATGTCCTTCCCTGAAATGTGCTAATTATGTATGATTCTCTGTACAATGAGTGGTTTCTTCCAACCATACGGACTCAAAGATCCTACTCATAATCATTATACTGTACTTTAATTTTAACATTCTTTTACATATACTTGCCTATATATTTAAACAGTCTGCACATTTAGCAACCTTTTAAAGGAAAAGATATCTTTAAAACCGCTTGTAAGCTGTCACTCACCACTTTATCCAAACCCTGGGGGAAGACAGCAGACGAAAGGGAAGAGAAGGATGAAAGCTCAGCCCCTCTCACAAAAACACCCAAATCACAACTAACTGCTGAACAGTTATCGACAGAAAAAGCTAGAACCTACCAAAAAAGGGATCCAAAGACAAAGAGCTGCAATGAGACAGGAGGAGGAATGCAATGGTGATAAAATGAAATCCCATACCTGCTGGGTGGGCAACCCACGAGCCAAGCCTTTGGGAGGTACACACACACACGTTATATTTTTATACAGCAAAATGGGGCTGCTTTCATTTGCTCTTGACTTACTCTGTATTAGGAGCAAGCAAGCCGAAGTGAAAGGCCAGTATTCAGGTAATTCAGTCAACAGACCTATCATCTGTGAGTACTAATACCAAAATGGTCTCAACAAAGCTAGAATTAACCCCTGCCCATGTGGGTTTCAACCTGGTGGGGAAGATAAATAAAAGTGTGCCACAAAAGAATAAAGACAGGAGGGGAAGACGGTCCTACACAGCCGGCGCTCGCTTCACCTCCAGGCTCCACAGTGGGCACCTGCAGGTCCTATAGAAATGCCTTTTGTCTGTCCCCCAGCAGCTCTCCCTTTGCCCATTCCATGCACAAAGTGAAATAATTTTAGCTCTCTTTCGCTGAGTCTGCCAACCTCACCATCTTTGAAATGTGATGAGCAGACACAGGAGTCCCAAACATACAAGTCCAAAAGAGAGTAACTGTTACGTTCAAGTAGACAAAATGCTTTCTTTAACATTTAGCCTAAATGACTGACATATCAGTGTGCTTTTGCACACTGGATGAGAGTGGATAAGAGCTCTGAAAGAATTATGGATTTGCAAGTGCTCTTAAACTGCAAAGTACAATCCATATGTGTGTGAATGGATTGTTACCATCAAACATAGCTACATTTATACCTAATGAACAGAACTGGTGACTCCCAAGCTTGGTCTTGACCTGATTCTCCAGGATGGAGGAAGGCAAGCATCAAGAGCGAAGCTGGGAAAAGGAACGAGGAAAGTCTCTACACACAGCTCTTGAAGCTCACTGGATATACTATTAAGTGAAAAAAGCAGGGTGCAGAGGACAGTAAGGACTGATACTGAAGCTGAAACTCCAATACTTTGGCCACCTTATACGAAGAGCTGACTCATTTGAAAAGACCATGATGTTGGGAAAGATTGAAGGCAGGAAGAGAAGGGGACGACAGAGGATGAGATGGTTGGATGGCATCACCAACTCAATGGACATGGGTTTGAGTAAACTTTGGGAGTTGGCAATGGACAGGGAGGCCTGGCATGCTGCAGTCCACGGGGTCACAAAAAGTTGGACACGACTGAGCAACTGAACTGAACTGAGGACAGTAAGTAGGAGACAACGTTCAAATATACCTACATATTTGCCTATGGTTTCAAAAAGAAACGATGGAAGAACCCAAACTAATAGAAGCAGTTATCTCCAGGAGTAAGGAGAGTAAAAGGAAGAGGGGAAATAAATGGAAGTTTGAGGGAAGGTTTTTTTAAAAAACAGAAAATCACCGATAATAAATGCAGAAAGAATAGTAGAATTTTAAGTCACCATTTTATAACCCTTAATTAAAAAAAAACTGATCTAGGCAACAGCCATCTAATGCTACTAAAACATTAAGTGAGAGGATGGTAAGACCTTTATAAAGGGTAAAGTAGGCTCATAACACCTGAAGCCATTCATCACTGATAATGGGAAAAACCAGGTATCACACTCTTCCTGATGGGATGCAGCAAGAAATATATACTCCCACCAAAGAAGTGTTCTTGCCAAAAAAACAAAAAAATGAAAAAAAAAATCTTGAACATGAATTTAATCAAGCCTCTGTGTCTAACAAGTTTATAGAAAATGTGGAGGATAAAAGAATATGTTTAAGATCAGCACAATAAAGCAGCAGCAAGAGTCAAACTGAAACAGAAAGCAAAGAAGGGCGTGAGGTCAACTCCTCTTACAAAAACATCAAAATCACAGCTAACCACTGAACAACCATCGACAAAAAAGATTTGAACCTACCAAAAAAATATATTCTACCACCCAAAGACAAAGAAGAAGCCACAACGAGATGGCAGGAGGGGCGCTTCCACTGTAATAATCAAATCCCATACCCGCTGAGTGGGTGACCACGAACTGGAAAATAATTACATTGCGAATGAGTGAGAGTTCTGACAGCTGCCCCCCATCAGACTCCCCAGCCTGGGGGTCTGACCTCTGGAGGAGGAGCTCCCAGGGCATCTGGCTTTGAGGGCCAGCAGGGCTCGAGTGCAGAAGCCACACAGGACTGCTGGAGGGCGCAAAAACAATGTGTCGTGTGCACTGGAACTCAGAACAAGGCAGCAACTCCTAGGAGCCTGGGCCAGGCCTACCTGTGGGTCTCGGGGGGTCTCCCGGGGAGGTGGGGATCAGCTGTGGCTCACTAGAGGGGCAAGGACCCTGGCGGCGGACACCCCAGGGAACACCCATTGGCCTATCTCTCCTGGAGGTGTCATTTTGGCACTGAGACCCGACACCACCCAACAGGCTGCAGACCCCAGTGCTGGGACCCCTCAGGCCAAACAACAGGATGGAAACACAGCCCCGCCCATCAGAAGACAGGCCGCCTAAAGATGTCCTGACCCCACGGCTGCCTATAAACACACCTCTTGACGCGGGCCTGCCCATCAGAGGGACAGGACCCAGCTGCACCCACCACTGGGCAGGCACCATCCCTCCCACCAGGAGGCCTGTCCAAGCCCATGGACCAACCTCACACACCAGGGGACAGACACCAGAGGCAAGAAGAACTAGAACCCTGCAAAGTGAGGAACAGAGACCAGAAACACAGAAAGTTAGACAAAACGAGACGGCAGAGAAACATCCAAACCAACATATCCACTACCAACTACCAAACATATCCAAATCCAACTACTACAAGCAACTCTAAGCCAATAAACTGGACAACCTAGAAGAAATGGACAAATTCTTAGAAACATATAACCTTCCAAGACTGAATCAGGGAGAAATAGAAAATATGATCAGACAAATCATATGTACTGAAATTGAAACTGTGATCTTAAAACTTCCAACAAATGCAAGTCCAGGACTGGATGACTTCACAGGCAAATTCCATCAAACACTTAGGGAAGAGTCAACACCTGTCCTGAAAATCCTTCAAAAAGTTGCAGAGGAACAAACCCACCTAAACTCATTCTATGAGGCCACCATCACTCTGGTACCAAAACCAGACAAAGATACCTCAAAAAAAGAAAAGTCCAGGCCAATATAACTGATGATCATAGATGCAAACATCCTCAACAAAATACGAGCAAACCAAAAATTCAACAATACATTAAAAGGATCATACATCATGATCAAGTAGGCTTTATCCCAAGCATGCAGGGATTTTTCAATATCCACAAATCAGGCAGTGTGATATAATCACATAAACAAACTGAAGAATAAAAAACATGCACTCATCACAATAAAGGAAAAAGCTGAAAGGATTTCCTCCAAGATCAGGAACAAGATAAGGATATCCACCTTCATCACTTTTATTCAACATAGTTTCAGAAGTCCTAGCCCCATAACAATCAGAGAAGAAAAAGAAATGAAAGGAATCCAAATTGGAAAAGAAGTAAAACTAGCACTGTTTGCAGATGACGATACTATACATACAAAATCCTAATGACTCTACTAGAAAACTGCTAGAGCTTATTAATGAATACAGTAAGGTTGTAGGATACAAAATTAATACACAGAAATCTCTTGCATTTCTATATACTAACAATGAAAGATGAGAAAGAAAAATTAAGAAAACAATCCCATTTACCATAGCATCCAAAACAATAAATTACCTAGGAATAAACCTACCTAAGGAAGCAAAAGACCTGTACTTTGAAAACTATAGGATGCTAATGAAAGAAACTGCAGATGACACAGATGGAAAAATACACCATGTATATCCTTGAATTGGAAGAATCAATACTATCAAAATGACTGTATTACTCAAGGCAATCTACAGAGTCAATGCAATTCTTATTAAATTACCAATGGAATTTTTCACAGAATTAGAACAACAGTTTTTTAAATGTGTATGGAAACACAAAAAGACTGAACAGTTAAAGCAATTCTGACAAAGAAAAACAGAGCTGGAGGAATCAGGCTCCCTGACTTCAGGCTAGAATACAAAGCTACAGTAATCAAGACAATATGGTACTGGAACAAAAACTGAAACAATCAATTGAACAGGACAGAAAGCTCAGAAATAAGCTCATGCACCTATGATCAATTACTCTATGACAAAGAAGGCAAGAATACACAATGGAGGGAGTTCCCTGGTGGTCCAGTGGTTAAGACTCTATGATCCCAATGCAGGGTGGCTGGGTTCAACCCCTAGTCAGGGAACTAGATTCCTCGTACCACAACTAAGACCCAGTGCAGTCAAATAAATTTTAAAAAAATAGAATATACAATGGAGAAAAAACAGTCTCTTCAATAAGTGATGCTGGGAAAACTGAACACCTACAAGTAAAAGAATGAAATTAGAACAATCTCTAACACCATACACAAAAATAAAATGGGTTACAGATCTAAATTTAAGGGTAGATTCTATAAATCTCTTAGAGGAAAACATAGGCAGAACACTCTTTGACATAAATTGCAGCAATATCTTTTTCAATCCACCTCCTACAGTAATGAAAACAAAAACAGACAAACAAACAAAGGACCTAATTAAATTTAAAAGCTTTTGAAGAGCAAAGGAAATCATAAAAAAAAAGAGACACCCTACAAAATGGGAGAAAATACTTGCTAATGAAGCAACTGACAAATATAATCCCCAAATATATACAAATCCCCAAAATACACAAATAGCTCACTCAGCTCAATATCAAAAAAACAACCAAATCAAAAAATGGGGGGATAATCTAAATAGACATTTTCCCAAACAAGACACACAGATGGCCAAAAGGCGCATGAAAAGATATTCAACATCACTAATAAGGCAAATGCAAAACAAAACTACCAGAAGGTATCACCTCACCAGTCAGAATGGCCATCATCGAAAACTCTACAAGGACTTCCCTAGTGGTCCAGCGGTTAAGAGTCCGCCTGCCAGTGCAGGGGATACAGGTTTGATCCCTAGCCCAGGAAGATCCCATATGCCACGGAAGAACTAAACTGCTAAGCCCATGTGCTACAACTACTGAAGCCCACATACCTACAGTCCATGCTCCACAAAGAGAAGCTATTGCAATGAGAAGCTCACACACTGCAACTAGAGAACAGTCCACGCTTGTCCAAACTAGAGAAAGCCCCTCCACAAGAATGAACACCCAGCAAAGCCATAAATAAATAAAAAAACTCTACAAATGGGACTTTCCGGGCAGTCCAATGGTTAAGAATATGCCTGACAATGCAGGGGACACTGGTTCAATCCCTGGTTCTGGAAGACCCCACATGCAACAGAGAATGTAAGCCTGTGTGCCATAGCTACTGAGCCTGTACTTTACAGCTGGAGCCCCAAACTATTGAGCCCACATGCTGCAACTACGGAAGCCCACATAACCTAAAGCCCATGCTTCTGAACAAGAGAGAAGCCACCTCAATGGGAAACCCACATATGGCAAAGAAAAAGCAGCCCCCACTGGCCGTAACTAGAGAAAGCCTGTACACAGCAAATAAGACCTAGCACAGTCATAAATGAAGAAAACAGAAAACCTCTACAGACAATAAATGCTAGAGGGAGTGCAGAGAAAACAGAGCCCTCCTACTCCATCCGTGGGGATGTAAGCTGGGAACACCATTATGGAGAACAGTACTGAGGCTCCGTACAATTAAATACAGAGCTACCATATGATCCAGCAATCCCCCTGCCGGGCATGTGTCTAGAAAAAATGTAATTTGAAAAGATAGATGCACCGCAGTGTTTACTGCAGCACAACTTACAATAGCCAAGACATGAAAGCAACCTAAGTGTCCACAACAGATAAATAAAGAAGATATGATACCTATATTAATAGAATTGGAATATGACCCAACCAGAAAAAAGAATGAAATAATGCCATTTCAGCAACATGGATAGACCTAGAGATTATTATCTTAAGTGAAGTAAGTCAGATAGATAAACATGACAAATAGCATACCATTTATAGGTGGATTTCTAAACAATAGAGATGAACTTACTTGCAAAACAGAAACAGACTCAGACTTCAGAAACAAACTTACAGTTATCAAAAGAAAAAGGTGGGGAGAGGGATAAATTAGGGATTCGGCATTAACACATACACATTTATATAAAAAAGATAACCAATACGGACCTACTGTATAGCACAGTGGACTCTACTCAGTATTCTATAATAACCTAAGTAGGAAAAGAATTTGAAAAAGGATACATGTATATGTATAACAGAATCACTTTGCTGTACACCTGAAACTAACACAACTTTGGAAAACAACTGTAGTCTAAGATAAAATAAAAATTAAATTAAAAACAAAAAGTAAAGCAAGGGCTTCCCTGCTGGCTCAGTGGGGAAGAACACACCCGCCTATGTGGGACACACAGGTTCGATCCCTGATCCAGGAAGATCCCACATGCCATGGAGCAACTGAGCCTGTGCTCCACAGCTTGAGAGCCATAACCACCGAGCCCACCCGCTGCAAGTACTGAAGCCCTGGCGCCCGAGAGTCTGTGCTCCACAAGAGAAGCCATCACCGCGGGAAGCCAGCGCGCCGCAACTAGAGAGCAGCCTCCCCTCTCCAGTTAGACAACAGTCTGCGCAGCACGAAGGCCCAGCACAGCCAAAAATAAATAAATAAAATAAAGCAATGAGCCAAATTTAGACTGTAAGAAATTACAGTTTCTTCTACAAACAGCATTTTAAAAAATAGAACGATGGAGGAATCCTAAAAAAAAATGTGGGAAAAATAAGAGATACTCTAATCAAACGCAATGTTTGAATTCTGATTTAAAGAAGCCAATTATAAATTGACTTTAAAAAAATAAATGAATAAAAATCAGACATGAGCGGGTATTAGCTGATATTAAGGAATCACTTAATATTGCTGGGTGTGATGTTGGTTATTCTTTGAAAGTCTTTACCTGTTAAGAGATACTCACTAAAGTATTAACTGAAGAATGACATGCTGTCTAAGCGTTCCCTTTAAAATACTCCAGTGTACACACGTGCACACAGATACACATACATGAAACTGTGGGGGCAACAGATGAAGCCAGATTTGCTGCGTGCAGGTAACTACTGAAGCGGGGTGATGGGCTCATAAGGGAACGTGACAGCCTTTTCCCTAGTTTTGAGTATGGCCTGTGGGTGTGTGTGCATGTTTTTAAATTTCCACAGCAAAGACTTTTTAAAAATAAGGAAGCAGAATGGGATATGTAAAGAAACCAGATTCCTACCTCATAAACTGGTCCAATTTCATAATCTGTGAAAAATCCGATGGAAGGCTTAGCTAGAAACACTGGAGTATCGGCACAACTGTGGGAGGGCAAGGGAGGGTGAGAGAGGCTGTTAGTTTCATCCCTGTAAGTGATTCATGGAAAATAAATACATCCAAGCCATCAAAGAGATTGGCAATGCATCATCCTTTGGGTTTTATTGTTGGCAAAGCAGGTCACAAAACAATTTTACAGCAAGACTGAATCTTTGTGAAGATATATATAGCTACACATAGCACAGGGAAAACTCTGGAAGCTTAAACACCAATATGTTTTTAATTTACTTTTACAAACCCTTGTGTCAAGGGCTGACTTTTAATAGATTGCAGCAAGGAGCTGTTCTGCTACATACAAAATCCCAAACACCAATATGTTAATTGCATTTTTTTTTATTATAGGTGCTATTTTTCACAGCAAATCTTTTTTTTCATTTTTCTTTTTTTTTGGCTGCACCAAGTGGCTTCTGGGATCTTAGTTCCCCAACTAGGGATCAAATCCAGGCCCCTTGCATTAGGAGCACAGAGTCTTACTCACTGGACCACAAGCGAAGTCAAGCAAATATTTTGTTTTTTTTTTTTTAATAAAAACATATTATTTCTCTAATAAATAAACATTAATAGGTTTTTTTCCCAACTCATTTGGCTGCACCAGGTCTTTGTTGCAGCAGGCAGGGTCTTTACTTGTGGCATGTGGGATTTAGTTCCCTGACAAGGGATCAACCCTGAGTCCCTGAACTGGCAAGCACAGAGTCTTACCCACCTGACCATCAGGGAAGTCCCACACTAATCATTTTAAGTCCATTAAAATTATGAACCCATGAAGCAAATCATTCCCTTTGTATGGACAATTATTGAAATATATCCAAACGGCTTCCCAGGTGGCTAAGTGGGTAAGGAGATGCAGGTTCGATCCTCTGGGACAGGAAGATCCCCTGGAGTAGGAAATGGCAACCCACTCTAGCGTTCTTGCCTGGAGAATTCCATGGACAGAGGAGCCTGGCAGGCTATAGTCCACGGGGTCCCAAAGAGTCGAACATGACTCAGTGACTGAGCACACACACTCTTTTAAAGAAAAATCACTATCTGTGCTAGTTACTTGTCATTAAGCAGATTTTAAACATTTTATTACCCAAGACACATGAATTTAATGGCAGGAGCACATGGCTATAGAGATGCCTCCCATTTGACCTAGGCTGTTCAGATATAAGCAAAGGGCCAACACTAACCCCTATTCCTCAAGAAAAGGTCAGAAAAGCACAAACCCAGGACTCTGGGGATGTCCCAAGGCCACACCTGTGGGCAGCCCTGAAGCCCTGCTCGACTCGGATCCTGACTCCCCGGCCCCAAACCTCAGGGATCCTCCAGAAGCCAAAGCAGATCATGACCTTCTTTCTATGCTTTCCTCTGCAGGGTCAGATTCTCTGAGAATACAAGTCAGGAAAAGACGCACCTCCCCTCCAGCTCCCCGGCCTGGAATTCGCCTGTCCGTGCTGGCTTCTTGGGAGCAAAGAGAAGAGACTTGCCTCCCCCCGGAGTGTTGGGAGGGAAAAAGCGAGGGTTTCTCAGGAAGCGGTTCCGACTCTCCATCCTGGCAAGCAGAAGCCGCTCCAGCTGCCTCTGGGGCACCCGTAAATGGTTCACCCAGTTTTTATTCTTCGGTAAACCTGTTTTCTTTGAAACGCGAGAAAAGGATAGAGTCAATGCGAGGCCGAGGGGGTGTGTGCGCTGACATCTTGCTGATCTCGTGAACCCGGGTGGCCAAGGACACCCTCCTGTTTTGCTGTGGCTTCATTACGACCACGTGTGTCACCTGGAACCCCTTCCCCCTCATCATGGCCCTGCCCTGCCCCCCACCACACACTGGCTTCAAACTCACCTTGATGGCTGCTCTGGATCTGAGTCTGGCCTTAAAAGACGTGTCCCATGTGAGGCTGTCCACAGTATAGTCCGTCTCCTCTGCAGACTGAGAGGACATCTTCCTGCGCGCGGGCTTCTTGGTCAGCTCTTTCTTCGGGATGGAACGTTTCTCAGAACTAAACGTCAGTTTTGAATATCCAGGGACACAGACGCCTGTGGCACCAGGGAAAACATGAAGTCACCAGACCCAGGGGAAGAGGGGACCCATCCAAGACGACTAAGTGAAATTACCAAAGGCACCGCTAGCTTCTTTTTTCTAAATGTTTATGTTTCCTACACCAGATGTATTAAATAATTGCCCTTCAGCTGGAACTTCCTCTGCATCCTTGAGACTCTAGTGTTCATACTGCATTATCTACTCATTTGTCAAACATGGCCAGGAACAGGAGAGGACCACGGTCACACATACACACAGACACATACTGCATATGTGAACACGCTTTTTAAAAGGCTCACATGAGAAATCAAAGTTTGTATTAGCTTTGTAGACTAAAATCATCTCCAAAAGGTTAAATGGGGGTAGTCAATGCTGCCAGCAGGAAGGCACTGAAAGTGGTACCATGACATCTCCTAGCACAGGGCCAGGTAAACGCTCAATAACATCTACTCAGTACTCTGTAATGACCTATATGGGAACAGAATCTAAAAAAGAGTGGATATATGTACATGTATACTGACTCACCTTACCGTATGCCTAAAAATAACCCAACCCTGTAAATCAACTATATTCCAATGAAACTGATTTAAAAAAGAAATAGAACCAGGTCCCACAGGAAAAAAAAAAATCCTCAATACATGTTAAATCCATCCTTATTTATCTGCCTAAGATAGTATTTGAAAGTTGGTTGGAAACTAAGTGGCTGAGTATCCCAGGCACTTGGTTCTGCTTCCTTTCTTCTGGCCTCACCTGTCAGCATGGCCCAGGTAGTCAAACTCTCTCTTCATCTACATCCTCAATTCTCTGGACCCCCATCCTCCTACCCCAGATGCTTTCTCAGCTCCAAACCCCCAAGAGGTCATCCGAGTTCCGCTGACGGGGGCTGCTGACGAGCTTATCTTTGGAGCCTGGCACCACCAGGCTGCCATCCAGATATCTGGTCACAGAATCTACACGGTGACTCTTCCCAAAACTTTACCTTCCTGCTTCAGCCCATAAGACAGCTTCCTACCCCACTCATTCTCAGAGGATCTTGCCTCCCACAGCACAGGAAACTAGCCCAGTATCACATTCACACACACATAGCCTTCTCTGCTCCCAACCTTCTCTCCACACTCAAAGTCGCTCCTGGCCTGTAAGGGGTATGCAGAACCCTTAGGTCTATGTTCTGAGTCCATGAGACACTTGCTCCCTTGCTCGTCTATGTCTGCAGATCCACCCTCTCGTGATTCATTCAACTACATTTTAAAATAATTTCACATCTTGTCGTTGGGCAACTGACTAGGATATCATCACTTTGAGAAGCTGAGAGTTTTATCTCATAGGAGTTAGCAAGCTAGTGAGGAAGGGGCATGCTCAGAGCTGACCCTCCCAATAGCCACTATCAAAAGATCTATGAACAAGGAAATGGCACAAAGGTGGCTGCTGTGGTCCTGCTACTAAAGAACTTCCCTGGAATGGTATCAGAGGCTTGAAGGCAGTACAGAGGAATTACCTTTAGGTGCAGAGCAAAACGGCACTGTATCGCTGTAGTAATCATTTGGACAGATCAAGTGATGCTTCCGTAGCAACTCGTTGTCCACACACCATCTGAAGATGGTCTTCACTACACAGAAGGGAATGAGAAAAGGTGTTTCAAGGCAGACTGATGTCAAAGAAACTACCCTCAAGCTTTCTTTATCCTCCCAGCCTAAACCATCTAATAAAATTCTTCGGTGGTCATTTTGAGATTTAAGAAACTTATCAGTGAGTATTTAAGTTGGTCACTTACAAGAGGCCACCATTGGGCAAGGTTGTGTTGTGGTATTATTTGAGCCAAAATATGGTTACTCACAGAGAGATCAATAAAAAAGAGTTAGGAGAAATGGAGTAGATTGATGAGTGGCCCCAATTCTTCACTCTTCTCTGTATCCACGCCCCCTGCCATGTGAGTGTGCAGTTCCTATTACTAGAGACAGAGCCCACTTCTTCACCCTTGATGTTGGCCGTATGATGTGCTTTGACCATGAGATGCTGGCAGGATTTTGAAAGGTGCTTGTGCAGCTGAGCCTTCCCTCTTGCGTCTTTGCCATCATCATCATAAGAGCTCCTGGCCCTTCACCCTGGACCCCAGCAGGAATCCATGTGGAGCAGACTTGAACCCCACATGCAGCAGGGAACCATGTTCAGCTGGACGCACAGCTGGACATTGGTCTAGCCAGCTAAGCCCAGCTTGATCAGCCAACTACCAACCAACCAGCAGACACATGAGAGGCGACCTCATTTAATAGAATGGGAAGTTGATAAATAACATCTTTGGTTGATGAGCGTGGCAACAGTAGAAAAGGTATATTATTGAGAGGCATCCAGAAGAATTAGAGCTAAAAATGGCCATGTCTGGCAAGTGGACTGAAATCGGGAAAGGTGAGGTGGAGGATTTTTTCCAACAGACTCTTTTACTGAGCAGTGTTAGATTTGTAGCAAAATTGAGAAGAAGGTACAGAGGTTTCCCATGTACTCTCTGCCCCCACCCATGCACAGCCTCCCCCTTTATCAACATCCCTTAGAACTAATGATCCCGACACTGACACACCATCATCACATGAAGCCTGAAGTTTCTATTAGGAGTCACTCCTGGTATTCTACAGTCTATGGGTTTGGACAAATGTGTAATGACATATGTAGGTGAGGATTTTTTCTATTTTATTAGAAGTTTTTCTAAACTATTTGATTTTTTTAAAACCATGTACACAGGACTTCCCTGATGGTCCAGTGGTTAAGACTCTGCCTGCTGATGCAGGGGACATGACTTCAATACCTGGTCCTGCAAGATCCCACAGGCCACGAGGCAACTAAGCCGGTGCACCGAAACTACTTAGCCTGCACTCTAGAGCCCGCAAGCCACAACTACTGAAGCCTGCATGCCTGGAGCTTGTGCTCCACAACAGGAGAACCCACAACATTGAGAAGCCCACGCACTGCAACTAGAGAGTAGTCGCTGCTCACTCCAACTAGAGAAGGTCCCAGTGCACCAATAAAGACTCAGCACACCCAAAAACCCCCAGCAAACAGATGGGGAAACAGTGGAAATAGCGACAGACTTTATTTTCTTGGACTCCAAAGTCACTGCAGATGGTGACTGCAGCCATGAAATTAAAAGATGCTTGCTCCTGGAAAGAAAAGTTATGACCAACCTAGATAGCATATTAAAAAGCAGAGACATTACTTTGCCAACAAAGGTCCGTCTAGTCAAAGCTTTGGTTTTTCCAGTAGTCATGAGTGGATGTGAGAGTTGGAACATAAAGAAAGCTGAGCGCCGAAGAATTGATGCTTTTGAACTGTGGTGTTGGAGAAGACTCTTGAGAGTCCCTTGGACTGCAAGGAGTTCCAACCAGTCAATCCTAAAGGAAATCAGTCCTGAGTATTCATTGGAAGGACTGATGCTGAAGCTGAAACTCCAATACTTTGGCCACCTGATGTGAAGAACTGACTCATCTGAAAAGACCCTAATGCTGGGAAAGATTCAAGGTAGGAGGAGAAGGGGACGACAGAGGAGGAGATGGTTGGATGGCATCACCGACTCAATGAACATGAGTTTGAGTCAACTCTGGGAGTGCTGCAGTCCATGGGGTTGCAAAGAGTCGGACATGAGTGAGCAACTGAACCGAACAGCCAAAAAAAAAAAACAAAAACCAAAAAAAAAGAAAAGAATCATGTGCACTACTACTTTGATAAACATTAAGAAATAAATAGGGTGAATGGAAGACTTGAAAGTTTTCAAGCTTTGTTGCTTGTTCCATTAACAAACATGGTGCTTTAAGAGGACTCTCTGGGATTTCCCTGACGGTCCAAGGGTTATGTGGACTGCAGGGGGCGCAGGTTATGCTTCCACTGCAGGGGACAGGTTCAATCCCTCACTGGGTAACTGGGATCCCACAAGCTGTGCTTCAGCCAAATAAAGGGGAGGTTGTTTGAATGTAGTGGATTACGGAGTGGGAGAGAGGTCAGGGAATTAATTCATCATGAAGAACTTCAGCCCACAGCACTGAAGCAAGGGGCTCTTGGGACATGATCTGGACTCTGCTATGAAACTCAAAACTGCTCAGTCATCTGCCTGCTCCTGTTTCTGGAGAACAGAGGTTTCCTTCCAAAATTCACCAAGAGCCTCTCATTGATCCATCCCAGAACCACAGGTGAAATGGCCATTCTGGGCAAATGTGGGTCCCAGGCCTCTCCTCTGCAATACAGAGCCCTTAGCAGGGAGTAGCAGCAATGCCGAACTGACACAGTCCAGCCCAGTTCCCAAGGACTTGGCAATGGCCTATTTGAAACATTAAAAGATAATATAAAGCTTCCAGAAAAACAGCAAAGGCCATGTGGCAAGGAGATGTATCCTCTCTCTTCTGATACCATTCCCTCCAAGGTCCTCCCCTAGGCCATGGGCAGTTCCATGTCTGCAGGAGTGTGGTGGGGGGCAGCTTGTTATCAGAGCTTTGGGAAGTCTCTCTCCACCTCCGGCATGGAACGTGGACCAGGTGAGCCTTGGGCACCCTGCACTGGCCTTGTGACCTCTTGTAGGAAGAGTGGGCTTCCTACATGGACCCAGCTCCTGAGCATGGCACTGCAAGGCATTGGCTGCTCCCTTTCCCAAAAGATAATGCAGATAAGATACCAGCAAGGAAAGGGGACAAAAGCACAGAACATTCTGTAGAATTCTGATCTTTCTCCCTCTGTCTGGAGAACTTACACATGTTTCCACCTTGTGACATTTGTATTAGCAAAGAGAGAAAGGTTACTTCAGTGCCTTAAATAACAATCATCTTCACAATCAATCATCCAAGTTACGGAAGAGGTTCTTAGGACACCACTCTCTACCCTGAGAAGCAGAACCAGAAAGGTGTCCAGGGAACTGGATTAAGGTCTCTGCTTCTGCTATTTCTGAAATAAAAAAGAGAAACCTTGCCAGCAGAAGGCTGAGAAACCAGGGTGGATAATGTCTGCTTATAACCTAATAT
This sequence comes from Okapia johnstoni, assembly GCA_024291935.2. Taxonomy (NCBI): domain Eukaryota; kingdom Metazoa; phylum Chordata; class Mammalia; order Artiodactyla; family Giraffidae; genus Okapia; species Okapia johnstoni. The sequence goes on along the minus strand of CM044323.1, from coordinate 10,147,192 downwards.
TGCGTGCTAAGTCACTCAGTTGTGTCCGACTCTGTGATCCCATGGACTGCAGCCTGCCAGACTCCTCTGTCCATGGGGATTCTCCAGGCAAGAATACTGGAGTGGGTTGCCATTTCCTCTTCCAGGAGATCTTCCTAACCCAGGGATCAAACCCACATCTCTTAAATCTCCTGCATTGGCAGGTGGGTTCTTTACCACTAGCACCACCTAGGAAGCCCATAACTTAATATTATCTTGGGTAAAAAAAGAAAATGAAGGTCATTGGGAAACGCTCTTGGCTGATGTTTGTTTCCCATTTCTCAATGTTTTATTCTACTTTCATTAAAAGCAAACAAACAAATAATTATGTAATTTCCCCTGATCTATAGCCAGAAGAATCCTACCAAAGACAGGGACAGTATCTGTCTCCGGGGACTTGGCGGATAGCAGGCAACCAACAAATCCTCCCGAGAATCCACTACCAATCATCTTGCCTGAATCCACAACTGAGGGACGGGGTCCGGCAGCTTCACGACTGCTGCGGAGAAGGGGGATCAGGAGGAGATACGGAATCTGCATGGGGTATTCACCGTCTCATGGGGCTGAGCTTCAGTGAGGGCAGACCTGACAGGGCACAGGGCCCCACACCCCCCAGGGGAAGTCATCTACAACCGTGTGACTCTGTGCCTGAACAACAGGCCTTCCTCCTCTTCCTGAAAGAGGAAAGAGACGGGCTTTGACAGCAGACACAAGTTCAAAGCTGGGCCCCAGCCCTTTTGAGCTGTGGGAATTTAGGGAATCATCTGAGCTCCTCTCTCAATTCCTACACCTGTAAATGGAGAGAAAACCTATCTCGCAGGGTTGTTGAAAGGATTCAGTGGAATAACATTCGTGAAGCACCTTACCCACCATCTGGTCCCCAGCAGGACCCCATAAGTGAAAGCTTTCTGAAGCCACTGTATCTTCTACCTCTCTCTCCCTGCAGGCCACAGACACATCAGGTTTCCTCACCCTAAAAGCACTGTCCCTACTGCCCTGGAAATGACGATTTTCAGGGATGCAGGATGACAGATCAAAGTCTTTTGGGGGGAATATAAGGTACCAGGACTTCTTGGAGAAATGGCCGATCCAGGTCTGGAGCAATAAGCACACAAGATGAACCTGGAACATCTGATCATTCCAGAAAGTAAGGAAGTTTACCACAGGCAACCAGTGTTATGCCAATAGACTCAGGCATCAACTTGAAAAGGCTCCAAGTGGCTAAAGATGGGACAATCTAAGCATCAACAGGACAATAACCATAACTAGTTATGAAATCCATGAGTTCATAATGAGAGGAAAAACTAACCAACCAAACCTTTTTACTCATCTTTGGCAGATGTTAGGGAAACCAACACATTATTTTAAAAACTGGCAGATAAAGGGAAAGAATTAATTCTGCTCCTATCTTGGGGTAATCAGAGTCATCACAAAAAAGTTTCTCTTTACAGAAGTATTTCAGTACCATTAGCATTATAATTTGTAACCCCTAATGAAACAATATATCTAGGCAAAAACTGGCAGCATCATGAAAACAAGAGACATCAAAGACCATGCATCTCCTGAAGGAAGCACACAGCACCATCTATGAATTGGTCTCTCCCCTTCTCCTCTCAAAAGTTGAACTTAAATCTCATAAAGTCTCTAGAAATAACTAGTGAACTGCAAGGAATACAGGGATCCTAAGAACAGGTTAAATGATATCACCATGGTTAAATCAGCAAAATCCAGACTACAGACAAATGTATAGAAAAAATGACCCAATTTCTTTGACAAAAAAATTTACAAAGTATCATCAGGGAGATGGTAGACTGAAAAGAGTTCTTAGCACTGCTGGCTCACTGCTGGTGTGGGGATTTGATGAGGAAAAAAACATACTGGTCAAATCTGAGAATACCTCTCCACAAAATACTAGTCAATTACAATCTAACAAGGAGAATTTAATGTGGAGACATGAAGGTGAGCAGGCAATCAGGGCTAACATCACTTGTGCCTCCTGATGTGCGGCAGTGAGAGGAGCCGAGTGCTGGAGGGCTGGAGCGACCCGCATCATCTGCGTGGTGCTGCCGCCAAGCACGAATTGGAGTTTGGTCACGAGGAAACATCAGAACCACCTTACAGAGTGAAAGGCTTCTCAAGAACTGTCAAGAAGGACTTCCCTGGTGGTCCAATGGCTAACACTCTGAGCGCCCAACGCAAGGGGCCAGCGTTCGATCCCTGGTCAGGGAATTAGATCCCACATGCTGCAACTAAGACCAGGTACAGCCAAAATAACTAATTAAAAAAAAAAAAACTGTCAAAAGAGAGGATCCTGGGAAGATGGGCGTACAAAGCACAAGGAGTCTGTCTCCCCACCTAGGCTCAAGTTGCACTAGCAAAATCAGTCTAATTGAACTATTCCGTAACTATGGCATCTACTGAAGACTTGTACTTCCAGGGGGAAGCCTGGACAGGCAATTGCAGTGAACTTAGCATAGGAGCAGCTACCCACCCCTCCCTCTCAGTCCCAGGGCAGGCATCTGTGCATGTGTTTCTGGGGCAACCTACACACAACCCGTGACAGCGTGGGTGACCCAAAAAGATGCTGTCCTCCAAATACCTGGGATCTGTGCTCTGACTGCCAATGACCACAGAGGTGCAGGCAAAGAGGCACCTCCCCACACTGTGGCATGCCCCTCCTCCTCCAGATGGAAGTGACTTCTAGGGAATTCAAAGGCCTAGCGCCCCCCTTCTTTATCTTTCTCTTTTCCCTCTTTTGAAAGCCAGATATTAAAGACTAAGACATTCAAAAACAACTGCAGATCAGGAAGAAGTCGGAACATGAGCACATACACTCAGGGAAGGGTTCAGGAAAGACCTAGAAGACCTTAAGATTATAGCTCAGGCTGAACCTCTGCACAGAGAGCCGACAATAACTAACAAACAAAACCAAAACCAATCACAAAAACACCCAGCAAGCTCTGTGGAAGGGGGAGAATCTGATTTCTAAAGTCACATAATTATTAGCTTCAAATGTCCAGTTTCTAACAAAAAAAAATCGAAAACATACAAACAAATGGGACAGTACGGCCCATTCAAAGGAAAAATTTAATCAACAGCAACTGTCCTTGAAAAAGTCCTGACTGCAGTTATACTAGGCAGAGGCCTAGAACAACTGTCTTGAAGATGCTCATAGTAGCTACTAATAAGAGAACATGTGTAGAATATCAAGAAAGTGATGTACAAAAAACGAAAATATCAACAGGCAGAAAACCTAGGAAGAAGCTAAAAAGACATGTTGGAACTGAAAAGAACACTAACCGAAATGAAAAATTAATTATTAAAGTGATTCAAAAGCATATCTGAGCAGGCATAAGGGAGAATCAGTGAACTTGGAGATATAAAAAAGGAGATCATTGAGTCAAAGGAAAAAAGATTGAAGAAAAGAGAGCCTAAGAGGCCTGTGGGACACCAGCAAGTGACTAACACATGCGTTGCGGGAGTCCTAGAAGGAAAAGAAAGGGAAAGGGGCAGAGAGGATTTATCTAAAGAAATCATGGCTGAAAACGTCCCAAATTTAATGAAATACATGAATATAAACATCCAAGAAGCTCATGATTATAAGATGAACTCAAAGACTCATATTGATACATGTTATAATTAAACATTTGAAAGACAAAGAGAGAATCTTGAAAGTAGCAAGAGAGTAGTGACTCATCACATTCAAATATGTTGTCAGTAAATTTCAATAAAGTTCTCAATAACGTTGTCAGTAGATTTTTCATCATAAATTTTGGGAGCCAGAAGGCAGTGGGTCAATATCTTCAAAGTGCTAAAAGGCAAGACTATTAACCAAGAATCCTATATCCAGCAAAAACTGTCCTTCAAAGGGATAGAGAAATTAAGACATTTCCTGATAAACAGAAGCTGAGGGTGTTTGTTACCACTAGACCTGACCTGCAATGCTCAAAGGAGTTCTGTAATGTGAAATGAAAGGACGCTAGACAGTAACTCCAAGCCACATGAAGAAATAAAGATGTCAATAAAGGTAAATATATGGATAATCATAAAATTTTTCTACATGATTTAAGAGACTAATACATTTAAATGAAAACAACTATTAAAGCTAAAACAAAAAAACAAGTTCAAAGTTACATGCTAAGTTGCTTCAGTCATGACTCTTTGTGACAACAGCCCATGGACTATAGCCCGCCAGGCTCCTCTGTCCATGGGATTCTCCAGGCAAGAATACTGGAGCAGGTTGCCATGCCCTCCCTCCTCCAGGGTATCTTCCCAACCCAGGGATTGAACCTGAGTCTCTTATGTCTCCTGCACCAGCAGGCAGGTTCTTTATCTCTAGTGCCACTTGGGAAGCCCACAAAATGTACAGTAGTATGAAAAGTTAGTATTATATTAAGCTAGTATTACCATAAAAGTTAGTATTATAGTGACTTTGGTTTGTAACTCCAAGTCTTCATTTTCTACATAATTTACAAGACTAACGGATTAGTTGGTATTTCTGGGCACAGGATGTATAAAGATGTAATTCTGTGACATTAACAACCGAAAGAGGTGGGGATGGAGATGTAATTGTAAAGAAAGAAAGAATTTTGTATTTATTGAAGTTAAGCTTGTATAAGTTCAAATGAGAATGTTATAATTTGGGGCTTTTAACTGTAATTCCTAAGGCAACCACAAAGAAAACAGCTGTAGAATATACTCAAAAGAAAACTAAAGGAAGGAAATTTGAACATTTCACTACAAAAACTGACTAAACACAAAATAAGATACTAACACTGAAGAACTGATGCTTTTGAACTGTGGTGTTGGAGAAGATGCTTGAGAGTCCCCTGGACTGCAAAGAGATCCAAACAGTCAGTCCTAAAGGAGATCAGTCCTGAGTGTTCATCGGAAGGACTGATGTTGAAGCTAAAACTCCAATACTTTGGCCACCTGACACGAAGAGCTGACTCATTTGAGAAGACCCTGATGCTGGGAAAGATTGGGGGCAGGAGGAGAAGGGGACGGCAGAGGATGAGATGGCTGGATGGCATCACCGACTCGATGGACATGAGTTTGGGTAAACTCCGGGAGTTGGTGATGGACAGGGAGGCCTGGTGTGCTGCGGTCCACGGGGTCGCAAAGAGTCAGACACAACTGAGCAACTGAACTGAACTAATGCAGGAGATGAGGGACAAAAGAGATACAAGACAAAAAAATAGCAAAGTGACAGAAGTTCCTCCTTATGAGTAATTACTTTAAATGTAATTTGGGCTTCCCTGGTAGCTCAGATGGTAAAGAATATGCAGGCAGTGCGGGAGACCCAGGTTCGATTCCTCGTTAGGGAAGATCCCTGGAGGCGAAAATGGCAACCCATTCCAGTATTCTTGCCTGGAGAATTCCATGGACAGAGGAGCCTGGTGGGCTACAGTTCATGGGGTTACAAAGAGTCGGACATGACTGAGCGACTATCACTTTCTTTCACTTTAAATGTACATGGATTCAACTCTCCAGTCAAAAGACAAAAATTGGCAGGATGAAAATACATGATCCAACTAGACTGCAGTCTATAGGAGACTCACTTTAGATCCAATGATTCAAATAGATTGGAAATGAAAAGATGAAAAAAGATTTCCATGCAAATAGTAATCAGGAGAGGAAGTGGCTATACTAATAGAAGAAAAAAAGACTTTTTAAATCAAAAAAGGTCACAAGAAGCAAAGAAGGACATTATATATTAATAAAAGATTTAATAGAGCAAGAAGATGTAATAAGCATAAACATTTACACATCTCATGACATATCATCAAAACAATGAAGCAAAAAGTGACAGATCTGATGGGAGAAATAGATAGTTCTACAATAATACCAGTTGGACACTTCAGTACCCATTTATAGTAATAGAAAGAAGAACCAGGCAAAAGACAAGTAATGAAATAGAGGATTTAAACAACCCAACAGATTAACTAGATCTAACAGACATATAGAACACTCTATCGAACAACAATGGCATACACATTCTTCTCAAGTACATTTAAAAAATTAATATCAATCCTCAAATTTTTCACAAAAAACTGGAGGAGGGAACACTTCTTATCTCATTCAAGAGGCCAGCATTACCCTGATATAAAGCCAGACAAAGACACTATAAGAAAACTACATCCATTATGAACACTGATGCAAAAATCCTCACAAAATATCAGCAACATATTAAAAGGATAGTTCACCATTATCAAGTGTGATCTATTCCTGTGATGCAAGGATGGTTCAACATACAAAACTCGATCAATGTAATATACCACGGTAACAGAATAAAGGGGAAAAGAGTCCCATGATCACTTCAATTGATACAGAAAATTGTTTGAAAAGCTTCAGCATCCTTTCATGATTAAAAAAAAATAAACACAAAGAATTAGGGACAACCAGAAACTATTTCAACATAATGAAAATCATGCATGAAAACCCATAGTGAACGTCATACTCAGTGGTGAGAGACTTAAAGCTTTTCCTCTAAGATCAGGAACAAGACAGGAATGCCTGCTTTCACCATTTGTAGTAAATATAATACTAGAAGTTCTAATCAGAGCAACTAGGCAAGAACTAAAAGGCATCCAAACTGGAAAGGAAGAAGCAAAATTATTACTGTTTGTGGATGATATGATCTTATAAGTTGAAAACAGTGGGACACTCCAGTGGCTCAGCAGTAAAGAATCTGCCTATAATGCAGGAAATGCAGGAAGATCCCCTGGAGGAGGGCAGGCAACCCACTCCAGTATTCTATTTTTTTTTTAATCCATTTTTATTTATTTGGCTGTGCCAGGTCTGATCTTCAATCTTCATTGCAGTATACAGTAGTTGCATCACATGGGATCTAGTTCTCTGACCCGGGATCGAATCCAGGGTCCCCTGCATTGCAAGCCTAAAGTCTTAACCACTGGACCACCAAGGAAGTAGCTGGTAAGGGAATAATAAACAGGATATACAGAGAATTCCTAAAACTCAACAACAATATGATGGATTAAGAATGGGCTTGAGGAGTGGTCTGCACGCCCTCACTGCCACTAAGATCAGGATGGCCAAAAGAATCGCAGCCTTCCTCGAGAATGTCTGTGCCAAGGAACTGGTGCTGGTGGCATCCTTCACCATTGGGGGTCTCCCTGTAATTCTGCCCACACTCAGCCCCAACACCAAGTACTCTGTCATGATCAACGGGGCCATACCCTACAAGTACCCAGTGCCCCTCTGAGACGATGGGAACATGCCCAGCTACTCTCAGGACCCCCGGGGCCCAAACCTGGAGTGGCTGAAGAAACTGTGAGCTCCTCCGTTGATGGGGAGAGGTCTCCTCCCCGATGGCTCCCAATAAATGTGTGTGTGTGTGTGTGTTAGTCGCTCAGTCGCGTCCGACTCTTTGTGACCCCATGGACTGTACAGCTCACCAGGCTCTTCTGTCCATGGAATTTTCCAGGCAAGGATACTGGAGTGGATTGCCATTTCCTTCTCCAATAAATATGTGAATCCCCCACCTCCACCAAAAAAATGGGCTTGAAAAGACATTTCTCCAAAGAAGATACACAAATGGTAAATAAGCACGTGAAAAGATACTCAAAATCACTCATCAGGGAAATGCAAAATTAAAACCACAATGAGGTACCCCCTCATACCCATCAGAATGGCTACACACCCCCCCAACACACACACAAACACCCCCATCAAAAAACTGGAGAATAAGTGTTGGTGAGGACACGGAGAAATGGGAATCCTTGTATACTGTTGGTGGGAAAGTAAAAATGGTACAGGCACTGTGAAACCAGTATGATGGTCCCTCAAAAAATTCAAATAGTACTACTATATGATCTAACAATTCCCCTTCTAGACACAAAACCAAAGAACTGAAAGTGGGATCTCAGAGAGGTATTTGTACGTCCATGTGCAGAGCAGCATTATGCACAACAGCTGACACTTGGAAGCAACCCAAGAGTTCATCAGCTGATGAACGGATAAGCAAAACGTAATATATAAACACAATATTATTTAACGTATGAAGGAAGGATATTCTGACACAGGCTACAATATGGATGAACCTTGAGGGCATTACACTAAGTGAAACACGCTAGCTGCAAAAAGACAAACACTGAATGATTCCACTTATATGAATACTACTTAGAGTAGTCAAAATTAGAGAGACAGAAAGTAGAATGGTGGTTGCCAGGGGCTGGAGGGACGGAGGGACTGTGAAGGTATTTTTAATGGGCATATCAGTTGTGTGAGATGAAAAGAGTTATGGAGATGGATGATGATGATGTTTGTATAAGATAATGAATGTATTTAATACCACTGAATTGTACTCTCAAAAATAGTTAAGAGGGTAAATTTTATGTTATGTGCATTTTACCACAATTTTTAAAACCTGGGGGAAAACTCAGTGCTCAAGAACATGAAAGACAGGAAAAGTTCAAAGAAGTGTCCCAAATGAAAAGTCTAAAAATGAGACAAGACAGTGGCATGCAACATGGCTTCCTAGACAGGATGCTAGACCACAGAGGAGAAATGGACGCCGTGGAATAGCAGGTAAAACCTGCAGGCCATCTGTGAACTGGAGGATAACAATGCCTCAATGCTGACTCCCTGGCTTAGGGGGTTGTGTGCTGGCTACGTAGGTGAGAGTCCCTGCTCTGGAGACATGAACACTGGAGTGTTCTGTGATCACTAAACAACACAGGTGTGACTCACTCTCCAAACATTTTGAAACAGACTAGAGAGCTTCTGTGGGTTGCATTTTTGCTTTGTTAGTAAGAGTCTTTTGATGCACAATTTTTAATTTTCATGACGTCCATTAGTCTTTGAAAAAGACTGACGAGGTGATACAGTAACATATTAACAACTGGGGGGTTAGGGTGAAGGGCATAGAGCAGCTCATCATACACACCTGGAGGCATCTTGATAAAGGGCTCAAGGAACTGTACTTTGGCCTGGTGCATGGCCCGCTCTTTCTCCGCAAGGGCCCGTGCACTGGCCTGAATGATGTGTCTCTCCAACATTTCAACTTCATCCAGCCGCTGCTTATAGAGCTCCCGAATCTGGCAGGTGGGTGATCAGATGCACAGAATTACGGTGAGATGACACAGCTTTACTCAACCTCACCTGAGCAGCACTGTTTCCCGTGAAGCACAGAACAGCAGAGGTCACCTGGTCTAACCAGACAGATCTGAACTCTAAGACCCATGGAGGGAAATGGCTTAAAGCTTTTACAGTAAAGTCAGGAACAGTGCCAAGTCTCAAATCCTGTCTCCCGACTACTGGCTTCTCAGTAAACAGGTCCGTCATCCAAACTCTGAAATACCAAATGCAAGTTAACACTCCACCTGTGGTAGACAGAGGGTTGTGTCACTCAGGATAGAAGGGCTTGCTACCTAGCTGCAGGGAGCATAGTGAACTGAAAGCCTCCAGCTGTCGACCCCTTCAGAATTCACCTCAGCTGCTTGAAAGCATTCAGCTGAGACTCCTTTAAGAAAGTTGTGGGCAGCGTGGCCAGCAGTCAGCCTTATCAGAGAGGACTCAGGACAGCTGCTGCTTTCTTCCTTATACAGATTAAGAAGCAGAGCTGCTGTTCCAGAGATTGGGCATGCTTCCTAAAATCTGGGCATGGGTGCCTCTCGGTTAAGATTGTGGTTTGTGACACAGAGGCAGGCACCCCAGAGCGGACGTGGCTTTTAGCCTTATCATCTCCAGGAAACAACGATTCTGCTTTCTGCCCCCGTCGCTTCACTTATATATGCAACTGTGTGTGTAGAGATGTAAAGAGAGAGAGGTGCTACAGATATACACCTTACGTGTGTAGAGCGTGTGTATTTGCCTAGGAGCGTGTATAGAGTGTCCTTCCACTACAGTGTAGGATATACGGCGGAAGGACTTGGTCTGCTCTTTCCCAGCTGCGTACCCCGTGCTTGGAACAGCGGCTGCACCCGACAGGGGCTGACACTTGCCGAGTGGCTGAGTCGCGCCCTGGGTCCCCAGCACAGCCGCAGACGCGACGCCGCCCTCCCCAAAGTGAGCACGCGGAGGAGCGAGCGGGGCGCGGTACCCCGTTACCTGCTGCAGCTGGTCCACGAACTCTTCGTGCCGCGCATCCTCGCTGCCGCGGGCCTTGATCAAACTCGAGCTCACCTCCTCCCCTATCACCTCGGCGGTGTACAAGTTGCGGAAGACGCCGGTGAGCAAGTACGAGATGTCTTGGGTGCGCAGAGAGGTGGGACGCAAGCGCAGCAGTTGCGGCTCGGGGAGGGGCAGGAGCGTGAGCGGCGCGACCAGGCGGCGCCGACCCCCGAAGCCATGGTGGAAGGACTCAGAGTAGGCGAGGGAGGACAGCCAGGTGGACTGGCTGGGGCTGCGGATCCGGGCCAGACGCGGGGTGGGCGTCCACGTTGCCCCAGCGAAAGCGTAGGATCCAGACTCAGCTGACTGCCGCTCTCGCTTTCCAGTCTCCATGGCAACTGAGACGCCGCTAACTCCCTGCCGCACTTCCACTTCCGGCCTGCCTCTTCCGCTTTGCGTCTGTGGGAGGGTGCCATGAAGCCGTCATCCTTAAATATGCGCACAGGGGTATCGCCTTTACTAGAATGAGCTTAGTGTTAGGACCAACAGAGAAAGGGTTAATTGGCACAGCCAGGTCCTTCTGGTTGCAAAGCGTCTCCCTATTTACTTTCATCTGCCCATTCTCAAATTTGCTCAGCATTTATTCATTCATCATTTAACATTTATTGTGTAAGGATTCTGTTTCAGGTCTGTGCTGGGGGCTGGAGATATCAAAGGAAGATGCTGCTTCCGCACTCGCAGAGCTCAGGGGTTGGAGGCGGGGTGGGGAAGTGAGTAGCCTGAATGTGTGTGTGAAGTGTGGGGAAGTGGGTGTGTAGGTTTGTGAGGTGTGAGGAAGTGTGTGTGTGTTTCTCTAGGGTGTTGAGTAAGTAGGAACAGGTAAACAGTTGCAGTTTAGTGGGTTATGGTCAAGGTGGAGAAAATGTTGGTTGTCATGGAAATACAAAGGCCAGGAAAGTAATCAGTCTACAGAGAAAGCAAGTATAGTAGTGGGTTTTGGGTAGAAGTGAACAACAAGCAGAGATTTAGAAGAACGAGTAGACTCACCATCATTAGTGATCAAGGAAGTGTAAATTAAAACTACAATGCAGGGACTTCCCTGGCAGTCCAGTGGTTAAGACTTCGCCTTCCAATGCTGGGTGTGCAGATTCGATCCCTGGACTGGGAGCTAAGATCCCCCATGCCTGGCAGCCAAAAAAAAACAACAGAAACAATACTGTAACAAATTCAATAAAGAACTTAAAAAAAAAAACCCTCCAATGCAGTACTTCTATGCACTTAGTAGAATGTCAAGAAATTGAATGAACAAACCAACTGAGTGCTGGTGAGGCAACTTGATGTCTCATATATTGTGACAGGAATACAAACTAGTATGCTGTGCTGTGCATGGTCGCTCAGGCGCGTCGGCCTTTTTGCAACTCCTGGCGGGCTACAGCCAGGGCCTCTGTTCATGCGGATTCTCCGCAAGAATACTGGAGTGGGTTGCCATGCCCTTCTCCAGGAGATCTTCCCCACCCAGGGATCGAACCCAGGTTTCCTGTATTGCAGCCTGATTCTTAACCATCTGAGCCACCAGGGAAGCCTAAGACTACTGGAATGGGTAGCCTATCCCTTCTCCAGGGGCTCTCCCCTACCCAGAAATCAAACTGAGGTCTCCTGCATTGCAGGCAGATTCTTTACCAGCTGAGCTACCAGGAAGCTTATGAACTAGTATAGGAACTTTGAAAAACAGTTTGGCAGTTTCTTATAAAGTAACAGAACAGTCCCACACAACTAGGTGTTTTTGCAAGTGAAATGAGAAAGTTTGTGCCTACAAAACCCTGTACGAAGATGTTTATAGCAGCTATATTCATGATGTCCAAAAACTGGAAAAAAACCAAATGTTCTTTCTACTGGTGAAAAAAAAATAAACTGTTGTACATCTATGCAATGGAATACTCTCAACAACAAATGTGAAACAGACTAGAGATACACACGACAGCATAGAAGAATGTCAAATTCACTATGCTGGGTAAAAAACCATTCTCTAAAAGGCTACACATATATACTGAATGAGTCCACTTATAGGATACCCATTTATAGAAAATGCAAGCCAGAAAACACATCAGTGGTTATCAAGAGTTGGTGATGGGAGCTAACGTTGGCTCTGAGGAGAATGAGGGAATTTTTGGGGGGGATGGAATTATTCACCAAAAAGGGTAAATTCTACTGTATGCAAGTTATCTTCAGTTTTTTCAGTGAAAAAATAAACGAGTAAGAGTAAGCCAGGAGAGAAGGAAAAAGGGCATACCATGTAGAAGGACCCCGTTGAGCTAAAGCCAGGAGAGGGCCCCACGTAGGGGTGGAAATGAAAGAAGTTCAGAGGTGGAACTCAGAGAGTGGAGGAAAACTCCTAGGCAAAGGCCAGATCATAAACGGGTTTGCAGGCAACATTAGGGGATTTAAACTTTATTCTGAGGACAGTAGGAGGACATCAAGGTCTGAAGCTGGGTGTGTGGTAGTCAGCTGTATGTTGTACTGAGATCACTCTGGTTGCTATGAAACAAAAGACTGGTGGAAACAAGAGGCATCAGGAAGCTCAATCAGGAAACTCCCACTGGGGTCAGGAAAGAGGGGAAGGATGCTGGGATTCAGGTGAGAGGAATAGATTGGAGATGGATCTAAAAGATGGACTTGAGAAGACTCGCTGATGGGTGCAATGGGAGTGACAGAGAAGGGCCAAGGACGACTCCCACCCATCCTGTGTGTGCGATCAGGTGGGTGATGAGATCATCTACCGAGGTGGGGAGACGCCTGCACTTGTCAGGGCAGCAGCTTGACATCACAGTGACTGTCCTCGCCATGGCGCGACTGCTGCTCACAGGTGGTACAACCGTCCTCTTCTTACTACTGGGGTGAGCCTGTGTGTCCTACAGCCTGAAACCCACTTCCTGAGAGGAGGCCCAGGATGCTTGCCCACGTATCTGGGCTACTTCCGGCTCTTGTGGTTGGGCCTGCCTCTTTCACCTCTAATTTCTGGTATCGCTTCCATCCTCAGAGCTGGGAAGCCAGAGCCCCTGTTCTAGACTGTGTACTTGAGAGCAGCCTGCTGTCACTCTCCTGGAGCTGCACCCTCGCCCGAGTGAGAAGGCCACGAAGTCAACGTGTGCCCCGTGCCTGTGCAAACATCGTGAGCCCACTAGCAGGGCCTGTGCAGGCTGTTTCTTTAAGGCCTTCCTCTCATGGCTGACTGGTAGCTACAGTAAGTGGTAGTGTGAGGAGGGATGGAATGGGAGGGAGCGCAGGCAAATGGGCTGGTTTGTCCAGTTGTTCATAAACGTGAGCCTCCCACTGCCCCCACTGTGCAGTAAGGAGCTAGTAGAACAATCCAGGTGGTGGTGGGGACTCTGTTGTTCTAGTGTTAGACGTGGGCCTGCCCAAACCGGGTGGTCTCCCCAGCCCCCTTCCCTGCCCTGGGAATGACAGGACAGTGGATTCTCGCCATTCCCTTTGACCTCTCCATCCTGCCTCCACACAGCCTCAGAGAAGGTCACAGAGAGTCTGGCCCAGCCTGAGAGAGGCCTCCCCTTTTTCTCTGACCTTCCCACCCTCTGGCTTCAGCCCCCCTCAGCTCTTTCCAGGCCAAGATCTCCAGGAAAGCTCGTTACTCCTCTGTGCTCATCTTCTGTGACTTTGCAGCAGTATTTGCTGCTGCCCGGCCCCTCTCAATAAAACACTCGTTCCCTCACTCCCCACTTCCTTCTGCGCTTCCCCATCACCCTCTTCTCACTCTCCTACTTGAAGCTCCCTGCCTGATAAGCCAGGTTCATTCCTGATTCCGCTGTGCCCAGCAGCCACCTTCTGTTTGCTCTGTGACTAACTGAATAAAGGAATGGTCCCAACCCTGCAGCAGCAGTCAAGGGCGCCAGTCCCCTCCCCTGGGAGAGCCTGGCCAGCACAAAGGGACCTTCCTGAGCTCCTTTTCACTTGACAACCTGTTCTGCCGACCAGAATTTGTGTTTGTTTCTCTCTGCGTTCCCACACATCTTTGACCTTTTACATGTTTTTTACCTTTAAAGTCAGAAAGAGAAAGACAAATACCATATGATTATCACTTGTATGTGGAGTCTAAAATATGACACAAATGAACTTATCTATGAAAAAGAAACAGACTCATAGACATAGAGAACTGACCTGTGGTTGCCAAGGGGGTCAGGGCAGGGGGGAGGGGGTCAGAGAGTGATGGGCTGGAAGTTTAGGATAAGCAGATGCAAACTATTATATATAGAATGGATAAATAACAAGGTCCTACTGTATTGCATAGGGAATTATATTCAATATTCTGTAAAACCATAATGGAAAAGAATACAAAAAAATGTGTATATAACTGAGTCAATCTGCTAAACCGCAGAAATTAACATTGTAAATCAACTATATGTCAATAAAAATTCTTTTTTTACTTTTAAATTTCAAAAGTTATATATCAGTTTGGTAAAAATTCAAAAAATACATAAAAAATAAAAAGTATCTTCCTCTCAATCTCTTTACTTGGGTTATTTCTATATCATTCTAGCTATTGTTTCTGCCTATACAAATGAAATATTTATAAAGTTTTTTTAATTTTTAAAAAGCACCAATGATATTAGACATTATATACATTGTCCTACAATTTGCTTTTTTTCACTGCAACTCAAAGATGATGGGTTTTTTTTGTTTGTTTTGTTCTATGTTTAAAAGATACAGGGGAACACACTGTAATGGAAATATCAAGTTATATTTAACCAGGTCCCTGCTAGTGAACTTTACCTTATATAATGTTTATATACATAATATACAGATGATACAGAATCAAAATTTTTTGGCCAAGGACTTCCCTGGTGGTCCAGTGGCTAAGGCTCCATGCTCCAAGGCAGGGGGCCCAGATTCGATCCCTGGTCAGGGAACTAGATCCCACAGGCTGCAACTAAGAGTCTGCATGCCACAACTAAGACCCAGAGCAGCCAAATAAATAAATATTTTTTTAAAAAAGAAACTACAAACCTTATAAAAATTATAAAAATAAAATTGCTTGGCCAAAGCATATATATATTCTAATATTTGAGATATTGTCAAATTGCCTGTCAGATTATCCAGAGTAGACACCCATTAGAACTATGTGAAGGCTTATGGGCATTTTCAACATGCTTTGAACCATACCCAAGAGTTTAGCTCCAGCCCACCTCTCCCTCTAAAACTCCAGACTTGTACATCCATCTTGTACCTGACATCTCACCTTGGCTGTCTGCAATTATCTCAAATGTAATGCGTCCACCTCAGAGCACCTGCTCTTCCTCAGCCTTCCCCATCTCAGCTTCTGGGAACCACCTGCTTGCAATCGTCCAGGCCAAAAACCTAGAGTCCTCCCTGACTCGTCTCTTCTTTTCACAGCCCCTACTGTTCAGTCCTGCTGGCTCTCCCATCAAAATGTATCCAGACTCCTCCCGCTTCTCATGACCTCCGTCCCCACCACTGGCAGTGGACCCACCATTCACTCTCACCTGAATTATTGCAAGAGCCCCTTCCCTGGCCCCTTCCTCCATGATATTCCTCGACCAGCAGCCAGTGTGACTCTTAAAATATGCATCAGGGACCTCCCTGCAGTTCCAGTGATTAGGAGCCTACGCTTCTGCTGCAGGGGACCGGGATTCAATCCCTAGTCAGGGAACTAGGATCGTACAAGCTGCGGGGTGGAAAGAAAGAAAAATTTAAAAAAAGTAATCTTAGAAAATAGTACAGGTGAACTTATTTACAAAACAGAAATAGAATCACAGGTGTAAAAAACAAACACAGTTACCAGGGGGGGAAGGTGGGGCAGGGGCAGGGTAAATTGAAAGATTGGGACTAACATATACACACTACATATATATATATATAAATAATATATATATAAAATAGATAACTTAATAAGGACCCCCTGTATAGCACAAGGAACTCTATTCAGCACTCTGTAATGACTTATATGGGAAAAGACTCGAAAGAGTATATGTAATATTGATTCTTATTTAACTTACATGCAGAGTACATCATGAGAAACTCTGGGCTGGAAGAAACACAAGCTGGAATCAAGACTGCCGGGAGAAATATCAGTAACCTCAGATATGCAGATGACACCACCCTTATGGCAGAAAGTGAAGAAGAACTAAAGAGCTTCTTGAGGTAAGTGAAAGAGGAGAGTGAAAAAGTTGGCTTAAAGCTCAACATTCAGAAAACTAAGATCATGGCATCTGGTCCCATCACTTCATGGCAAATAGATGGGGAAACAGTGGAAACAGTGTCAGACTTTATTTTTGGGGCTCCAAAATCACTGCTGATGGTGATTGCAGCCATGAAATTAAAAGATGCTTACTCCTTGGAAGGAAGGTTATGACCAACCTAGATAGCATATTTAAAAGCAGAGACATTACTTTGCCAACAAAGGTCCATCTAGTCAAGGCTATGGTTTTTCCAGTAGTCCTGTATGGATGTGAGAGTTGGATGGTGAAGAAAGCTGAGCATTGAAGAACTGATGCTTTTGAACTGTGGTGTTGGAGAAGACTCTTTAGAGTCCCTTGGACTGCAAGAAGATCCAACCAGTCCATCCTAAAGGAGATCAGTCCTGGGTGTTCATTGGAAGGTCTGATGTTGAAGCTGAAACTCCAATACTTTGGCCACCTGATGCGAAGAGCTGACTCATTGGAAAAGACCCTAATGCTGGGTAGGATTGGGGGCAGGAGGAGAAGGGAACGACAGAGGATGAGATGGCTGGATGGCATCACCGACTCGATGGACATGGGTTTGGGTAAACTCCGGGAGTTGGTGATGGACAGGGAAGCCTGGCGTGCTGCGGTTCATGGGATCGCAAAGAGTCGGACATGACTGAGCGACTGAACTGAACTGAACTGAATATTGATTCACTTGTGCTGAATACCTGAAACTAATACAACATTGTAAATCAACTATACTCCAATAAAATATTTTAAAATTTTATAAATAAAAATAAAAAAATATGAATCACAAAACATCCCTTTTTGACTTGAAAATGTCCAAGTGCTCCCCATTTTCCCCAGAGTAAAAATGGCAGCCCTTAGCAGGCCCGTCAGGACTTGGCTCCCATTACTTCTCTGGCCTGTCTCCCTCCTCTCTCCCCGCCTCTCTCTGCTGCCACCACACCTCACCCACCCAAGTTTGTGTTTCTGGGGAAGGGATCGGGCAGGGCTGACTCTGAAGCATGTCTGGAAAGTTGGCATTCTTCGGTTAATCCTCTTGCCTCCCCAGGGTAGTGGTAGAGGGAGGGGCCAAAGGAAGTGACTTAAGGTGGGCACCAGCTCTGACAGTAGGTCTGGCCTGTCTCCAAGTCATCCCAGAAACTTCCCCTTACACCCACCCTCACACACACATTGGGGACAGGAAGGTCAGCTGGGGGTGTGAGACGCCTGAAAGTCCACCATTAGACAACTCGTCTCTGGGCAGGCATGGCCCCTCCAAGCCTGCCAAAAGCCCTATGAGTCCCCAAGATCTCAAGGAATCCTGCAGAGGTAACTAACTGAGAGCTGGATTTTAGGGGGGTAATTTGGGCACCTGACCAGGGCTGGGTCCACAGAGGTCCCTGGTTGTTTAGGGCAGAGGGAGCAGATTGCAGCAACTGCAATTCAATGCAAAGCCTCTTTGCTTGGCTCCCCCAGCCCCTCCACACACAGACACACAGTCCCCACACTGAACACGCTAACACACAGCGGAAGTAATCAAGTAGAGTGCCTCCCACCTGGTAGAAGGGAGGGGCAGACAGGAGAGGAGAGGAGAGGAGAGTCGTGGGGAGCTGCTGACCTACAGGTCAGAGCAGCAGCCTGGCTTCTCTAAGCAGGGCGCGGCCCAGCCCTCTTTTCTGACTGAACCTGGCTGCATGTGCCAACTCTGAGTCAGCCATGCCCATCCGGCCCAGCAACTCCAGGCTCCAGAGGAGGCCTCAGCTTCTCTGGCCTAAGCCAGAGGCCAGAAGAGGACCTGTGTGTGATAGGTTTGCTATGTGCAAAGGAAAAGCCAGGCTGCAGCCCCCACCAGGGGCATCAGAGAGAGAGGTGACAGATCATGCCCTGGTTTCAGGCTTGGGTCTCAGAGCTGGGAGGTGACATGTATAAACAGGCATGATGCTTAAGATGAAGCCTAGCCAACTGCTGGTGTTAAGTTTTGTGGTGTGGCTATCTGGGAAGAACAGGGCTTGGGGGAGGCCTAACCTGCTGAGCAGAGGGGCTTGCAGGCCTCTGGGGACGTCAGAGGTCGCAGGACTCACCCTAAGGCCAGTGGAGACCCCCCGAGGGTAGGTCCGGAGGCAGGCATCCTGGCCTGGGGGAGAGAGTGAGGACAGAGAAGGACCCCTCAGCCACCCTGACCCCAGGCTGGAGCTCCAAAGGGAGGCCTTGTGTGGACTTGCTTGTTGTTGAGCAGAAGAGAAAGCAAGGAGGGCTTGGACGGCCACTTGGGGGAAGTGCTGGATTAAGGGCTAGCCCTCTCTGTGCAGGAGAGGCATGCAGAGAGAGGGGGACTCTCCAAAGTCCTGACTCAGCCTCAATCATCAGGATGGGAAGACTTGTCCTCTGGCTGGCTTACATCCCTCCCTGAGGTATTCAAGGCCACCCAGACCTGCCTCTGCTGGGAGGGGGAGGGGCTGGAGTCCAACTGGTTCTGCTAGACTCGCACTGTTGGCTTCATCAGCCCAGGAAGCCTGGGGGATTCACTGATGGGCTCAGCACCATCACCACCCCCATCCTGGAAGGTCTTCTGGCGGCTCTCTCAAGGCCTTTCCCAAAAGTTGAGGGGCAGCAGGATTCTGGGACTTCTGGGGGTCTCTGGGTACTTATAAAAAGTGTGTCAGGACTGCAAGAGTTGATTGTAGGAGTGGGGGCAAGGGTACCCTTTGTCCAGACAGTCCCTTGGGATGCCACCCAAATAAGGAACCTTGGAGATGTCCTAGATTCTGTCCCCCACTTTGTTGTACAGATCGCCAGGCGTCTGGGGTGTGAGGGGCTCAAAGGAGAGTTCTCTGCAACTATCGACTCTAAGTTTTATGGTTTCTGCCCCAGCCCCCGCCAAAGGCACTTCCAGGGTTAGAAATTTCCAAGAGAGAGGGGAGGGGACCCTTCTCCAGGCTAGATCCAGGCATGCCTCTCCGAGGACCTTCTAACTCGAGCCCATGCACCCATTCTGCAGAAGGGAAAGCAGACAACCGGGGAGCCGCGGCTGGACGTCTGGACTCCAAGTCTGCCTTCTGCACCAGCCGGGCTGGGCGTCGAACGGAGAACGCAGATTCTTTCGCGCA
The DNA here is from genome assembly GCA_024291935.2 of Okapia johnstoni. NCBI lineage: Eukaryota > Metazoa > Chordata > Mammalia > Artiodactyla > Giraffidae > Okapia > Okapia johnstoni. The sequence continues at coordinate 10,127,790 of CM044323.1, read as the reverse complement.
TCTCTGTAACCCGGCGAAGCGCCCACAGGCAGGGCGTGGGGCCCGGCCACCGGCGCTAATGACAGGGCCCGCGGCCTGTGGGTGGCGGCGGCGGAGGAAGCCAGAGGGATCTGGCTATTTCTGTCCGGGACGCGCCCACAGGCCTGGGCCAGGGATGGCCGGGCTTCCAGGGCCCCACCTCTGCCCTCCCAGCCAAACCCCAGGAGGGGCGGGGAGAGGCGCGGGTTAGGGCCCAGGGGGCGGGGGCGCGGGCGGGCGGGGGGCGGAGCGGAGTCCCGGGCCCACCTCCGGCCTCCTGCCCCGCGCAGTCCATTCGGGTACCTCTACCACACTCCGCTCGGACCCGAGGCCGCCGCGCTGTCGCCGCGGACGAGTGTTCCGCGGCGCACCCCTCCCGCCACGCCGTCCGTCGGGCATGGACTCGGGCCGGGACTTCCTGACCCTGCACGGTGAGTGCTCGGCCCTCTCGCGGGGACGGGGGGCGTCCCCTCCTGGGCCGACCCCGTGAAAAGCCATCCCCGGCCCGGGGGAGGGGACCCCCTGCTCCTTCGGCCGCCCTCCGCCCCGCCCCAGGCCCGCCCCTCGGCCCTTTTGTCGCTTTGAGGAAATCTCCACCCGACTGCCGGGCGCGACCCTGGGCGTTTCCAGGCTTATCCCGCAGACCCGGCCGGTGGGGGGAAAACGAGTGTGCGAGTCTGAAGACTTCCCTAAAGACGACCCCCAGCCCCGCGGCCTTGGGGTCGACCCCCCTCCCTTATCCTGGTCACGGAAGGCTAGGCTCCAGGGTCTGGTGCGCTCGCTAGGGCCAAGGAGGGCCGTGGCCTCCAGACTGCAGGGACTGAGGGGGTCTCCTAGCTGCACGGGGTCCCCAACCTGCACCTGGCATCTCTTTGCGCCAGCCTGGGGGCTTACCTACTCTTAGAGGGCTTTGCACTCCTGCCCCCCTGGTCAGCTGCCAGCTCAGCAAACCCTGCCCTCTCACTCTGATCACTGCTTAAGTCGATCTCCCTGTTTTCTAGTAACCCTGGAGTCCGAGACCTTAGTGACCCCACCTGTCCATCTAAACCATTCTGGATGCTCTAAATCATGGATAGTCTAAACTATCCATCTAGACTATGATTTCTGCGCTGGTAGTGGAGGTAATAGATGGGAAGGGGAAAGGCAGAGCCCTCCAGCTGTCCACTAGAGACCCCTTGGAACTCAGGGAGACTCAGATGTTCCTTTCAGCCAGTGCCCAGTCTGTCTCACATTTCCTGGTTGGCTCAGACCTGGGCCCCATGGCCCAGAGAGACCTTGCTCAGTGCCCAGAGCTGTTACCTTCATACCAGTTGTCTGGGCTCTCAAGGCAAACTCTTCCAGCTGGGTCATGGGATCCCTGCCTTTTCCAGTGCCCTCTCTTCACCCCTCAGGACAGAGGTATCCTTAATGCTCCTCCAGACTGGCAGGGAGGCTGGGCAGCTCAGAGGATCACAGTAGAGACCTCTCTTTCTCTCTCATCGTCCCTTAGCTAGTGGTGTCTATCCTGCAGACTGCCACTTCCTCCGTGCCTGCTTCACACTCAGAAGTCCTATAAGCCCTCTGGTGGCCTCTGACACAGCTGCAGCCTCAGATCATGTTGGATGTGCTCCAGCCTCTGGCCTCTGTGCCTTTGTCCAGTCTCTTTGGCTGTGTGTGTGTGTGTGTGTGTGTGTGTGTGTGTGTGTGTGTGTGTGTGTGTGTGTGTGTGTGTGTGTGTGTGTGTGCACTTAGTCACTCAGTCTTGTCCAACTCTTTGTGACTCCATGGACTGTAGCCCACCAGGCTCCTCTGTCCATGGAATTCTCCAGGCAAGAATACTGGATTGGTTTGCCATTCCCTTCTCCAGGAGTCTGTTTCTAGGCAGCCCTGGTATCTTGCCTGGAGAGGGAGCCGCACAGAGTCTCAGTCAGCACCTCCCAGTCCTGTGGCATGGGTTTGGCAGCCCTGGACCATCCTGTGTGAGATCTGACTCTCAAGTGCCTGACTGCCCAGCCCTTCCTGCAGAGCTGGCACGAACCCTGCAATCCAACGCTGTTCCCTTGGAGGCCCTGCTGCTTCTAGCTCATCACCCAAAATTACCTCCCTTAACTGCCTTTGTCCCCTCTGCAACCCCCTACCCACCTAGATTGTTTCCAACATGTCTGTCCCTGGGATTCCAGGCCCACACAACACAGACACACACAGATCCACACTGATCTTAACTTTTTTGTGCCATGGACCACTTTAGCAGTCAGATGAAGCCTGTGGACCCCTTTTCAGGATCAAGTTTTTAAATATATAAAGTTTACATTTATACAAAGTATAAAGTAAAATACATAAGAATTCAAAGCAAGCAAATTATATTGAGATGTGATTCTATCCATAGGTCCTTGAGCAGTCCTTGGCCCTCTGGTTAAAAACCATTGTGTGGTTTCTCTAAAACAGAGCTTTCCCTTACCCTCAGCTCCCTTCTCTGCAAATGAAGAACAACTTGTCTGTGCCCATATTCCAGCTCACCTTCACTAACACACGTTCCCATGCTTTATTCTCCAAGGTGAGACCTTAGGCAAGTCACTCTTCACTTCAGTTTATCATTATTATTGCCATGCTTGTCTGTGCTAATAACTGGCTTTGCAAATGACTCACTGTCAGTGCTGGTGACTGGAGCTGCAGTGAGGCGAATGAAGGAACTATTCAGAGGCAGAGAGTAAAAGAGAGGAGTGAGTCAGGCCTCTGGGTGATGTCCTGACCTTGGCACACAGTAGGGGCCCAATAAATAATTGCTGGGTGAATGAGCCCCACCCATCCACTCGGGCCCCGCCCCCACTGGTTCTAGCCCCGCCTACCTGCTCCGGGTCTCCGTCCTTGCTCCCCTCCGAGGAGGTGGATCCGCCCCTACGGCCGCGGTCGCCTTCTGGACGTCACACTGTCCAGGCCAGGTTTGCTGGGCGGCAGGGGCACTTCGGAACGTCATGCAGTGCTTTGGGGTCCGGAGGCCGAGCCGGAGACTGAGCCGCTCCAGAGAGCTCTACTTGCAGGAACAGAGCCTCAAGGTGGCAGCGCTCAATGGGCAGAGGCTGGGTAAGGGATTCAGGGGCCCCGAGATCAGGGGAGATGGGAAGGCAGCTGGGGCAGGACGCAGACTGTATGTCTCGCAGTGGGGCTGTTTTTGCAGGGTTGCCATGTGGTGTGAGTGCTGGGGGGATTGGTTACCCTGCCCCTTGCCACTCTCAAACCATCTTGCTTACACGCCTACTGGTAATTCTGTCACTTGTATGGTACTTGGGACCACTGTGCAGCAATGAGGATATGCAATGCTGTGTAATCAAATGGCACCAGTGTGACAGTGTGTGATCCAGTGTGATGCTGCACACCATGTTTGATTGTGGGTGACAGATGTTGCAGTGGGTGACCCAGACAACTGGATGATTCTGTCATCTGTGTTATGGTGTGTGTGTTCTATAGATTTTCTGCTGTTGCTCTTTGTGGCAGCATGCCCAAGTGGTGGCTGCATAAGGGAACGTTTCCTAGCACCAATGCTGTGGGCAGGCTTCTGAGTCCCAACTCCACCGTGTAACTTCCTTGACCCTCAGTTTCGTCATCTGTAAAATGGGAACAGTATTGCCTTCCTCATAGGGTTGTTGGGATGATTAAATACATGTGCTAAGAACAGGATCTTACTTAAATATGAACTGTTATTATGGGGGCTACTATTATTATCACAATGATGATGTTCTGGCACTGTACCTTGTTTGGCTGTGTGTGACTCCATCTAACAATGTGTGTCACTGTGTGTGGCCCATTGTCTCTTCCTGGTTGTGAATGGCAATGTATGATGAGTATGGTGGACTGTGTGACTGTGTGTGTGGCTATATCTGTGTAGCTGTGCACTGCTTTGCACCCCAGACTCAGTTTGTCTTCATCAGGCATCACCCTAGGTACATGGGCAGGGCTCTTGGCATGGTACACCCCTCCTATTAGCACTGCAGGCTCTCTGCACTTCCCGTATGGCCACCTCATTGTGTGCTACTAGCCTGGGCAGACTGATGAGGCTGCAAGGTCAACCCAGGGGTCCCTGAGCTCAGAGGCCCCTCTTTGCCACCTTCCCACAGGAGAAGGTGCTACAGCTGAGTGAGTGGAGCTGGATGAAGGGGTGCCTATGGACCTTCTGGGTGCTAAGGGAGCAAGGGCCGGGGGAGCAGATCAAAGGCCTCAGAAACAAAAGGGCCTCAAATGAAGCTCAGAGAAGGAGGTATCTGCTTAGGTTTCCCAGCAGCCTGGAGGGGCACTATTATCAAGACCCCCTTTGGGACCAAGGTCTGTGTTCCGGAAGCCATATCGGCAGCCAAGGGACTTATCTCTGCCTGACCACTGACAAGGCCGCAGTCTGGCTCCAGGACAGGATGAATGTGTCGTCTGCTCACAGTGTTTTCCAGAACTGGAGGGTGGAGCTCCCACAGGCTTCCGACCCTGTGCCCCTACTCCCATCTGTGCCATGCGTGTGCACCCCGATGCCCCAATTGGGCGGGGGTTGGGGGAGGGGAGTGCAAGCAGAAGGTAAGGGGATATCCCTCGCAGCTGACCTCAGCCTCAGGAGGGACAGTGGGATACCCCAGCTGAACTGAGGCTGAGGTGGCTCTTTCCTCTGGAAGGTAGTGGGAACAACCTTCTCCCCGTCCTCTCTCTTGAGCCCCCTAGACACAGCCACCAGTTGAGGACATTCTGTAGGAGCCTTCTCCTCCTCCACTGGGCCTCCCCTGGGGCTGAAGGGGAACTGCTGACACTAAGGCAGACGGGTGGGGAGACTTGGAACAAAGGTGAGGGAAGGTCACATCCAGTGCTGATGGTGTAAGGGAGGTTCAGAGAGGGAAGGAAGTTGCCTAAAGCCGTGGAGGGGGAAGCGTTAGCATGGGGCTATGTTCCCACTGGAGGAGGGTGACTAGGGAGGGATCGAGGCTGAGGCCTGGGGAAGTGGTTCTGTAGGTCCTGTGTGCGTGTGGAGCAGGCTAGCTGGGGGGTAGGGAGTGGGGTCATTGATAAAGTAGGAGAACCTATCTGGGGCTGGAGATCTGGGTTGAAACAAGAAAAGCCTGTAGGCCTAGGCACAGGCCCCTCACACTGGACACGCATGGTTTCTGAAGCTGCCACTCTGCTAGAGCAGGATAAAGATTGCTGAAAAGCCACAGAGTTTTCATTTGGGGGACAGAAGGGAGGTGAGGTGGTCTGTTGGCTCTGAACAGAGCTGGCTGCTGGGCTCCATGTGGTTTGGGTGATAGGCTTTAGATGTGCATTTAGACATACCTTTCACCGTTACATTGATGGGTCATTATGGTGGTGTGGGGTTCCTCTTTGATCACAGTTGGCACAGGGTCTGCTTGGGATGAGGGATGCTGTGAAACTAGGCCTGGTGCCCCTTTGGTGTCTCCTGCTTGGATCTGGTAGGACGAAGGACACTGTCTCTGTTGGAGCCCATGCCCCAGGCCAGCCTGGATCTCTGAAAGGAGCCGGGTGGGAGGCGGTCAGGCAGTTAGGGTTCTCCCTACTGTGGGGCCTTGGGCCAGGTGCTGCCTCAGCTTTGGAAAGGCCTGCACTATGCCTTTGGGCTGCTCTACCCTGAGAGGTCCCAGACCCAGGCCACTCAGAGATGGGGTGGACAGGGAGGAATGAAGCATCCCAGCGGTCCTAGACTGGACCCAATACACGATTCCAGAGCCATTAGACTTGGGAGGCTGTTGGGCTCATGATACTCATGGTGCTCTGGGATCCAGTTCCACCTGTGTTTACCCCTCTTTCCTGCTCTGCCTGATCTTTTGGTCCTAGCTTCCTTCAGGTCACTCTGACCCCTAGGTGTGATAGGGAGAAGCCTACTAAGTCTTTTGGAACCAGGCCATTTTCTAGGGGTCTGGTCCCCCAAGAACCATGTGTTCTTTGTCCATTAAGCTGTGGGTTGCAGGTCATTACATATGAAGTGTGGCCTTGAATAGGTGGGTATCCTAAGGTTTGCACAGCCTCAGCTGGAGTCAGAGATGCCTTCTCGAAGAAGGCAGGGCTCCTGAATCAGGTTGGAGCAAGAGTGATGGAGAGAGAAGTGAATAGACAGCTGAGGATGAGGCTGGTGAAAAATGAGCCAGCATGGGGCCTGGAGCACAGGTGCCCTAGAGGAGGTGGCATCTTACCAGCTCTGTCCCCTAGGCCTACAGGATGACAAGGACCTACAGGCACTGCTGAAGGGCGGCCAACTCTTGAAGGTGAAGTCCAACTCATGGCGCAGAGAACGCTTCTACAAGCTGCAGGAGGACTGCAAGACCATCTGGCAGGAGTCCCGCAAGGTCATGAGGACCCCGGAATCCCAGCTGTGTGAGCACCCTGGGCTGCACGGGGAGGGGCAGGGTGCTGCTCCTGCGCTGATGGGGAAACTGACACTGGCTGGGGTGGGGTGGGGTGGGGCTGGAGGTCAACCGTGGACCATGACCAAAGGTAGGGAAACTGAGGCCTGGCCTGGTGGGGCAGCGGTCAGTCATGCAACCAGGATCAGGAATGGGGAATCTGAGGCGGCCAGGCTCGGGGAAACGAGTCAGTTAAATCACTGATAGGGGAACTGAGGCCTAGTCTGGGCTAGAGAGGGCAGTCATGGACCACAGATGGAGATGCTCACGCTTTTTGGAAGTAGGGATACATAGCCATGGCCACAGATGGGAAAAGTCAGGCTCCTAAGTAAGGAGGGAACAGAAGTGTTACCAGCGCTCACAGGTATCCACCCAGACATTCGTGGGAAGGAGGGAAGTTGGGCGGGTGGATCAGGACTCAGGTGTGGTAAGGCCCAAAGTCCAAGGGCAGATAAGGCCCTTCCGGGTATTAGTGGACAGGATGAGAGGTGGGGCCGCAGGAAGCAGCTCCTCCCTGGGCTGGAGCCAGGACAGGCAGGTTGGAGTGGAACACGGCTGGGACTTGCATAGAGAGGCCTTGGCTGGGCAGCTCCCTCGAGGCTATGGGCCTGAAGGCTTTCTGGAAGCTTCAGAAAAGGTCTAGGAATTCAGAGCTCAAGCCCGTGGATGGAGAGTGCCTCCTGCAAGGTCTTAGGAAGCAAGCTCTCCCAACACAGAACGTCCCAAACATTTTGCAAAATGAGAGGTTCCCTCTGCACCTTTACTTGGTGGGAAAAGTTTAGACCAAAGCTCCAAAAGAACTTTCTGTGATAATGGAAATGTTCTATACCTGTGCTGTCCGATTTGTCAGCTACTAGCCACTTGTGGCCATCGAGCACTTGAACCGTGGCTACTGTGCTTGAGGAACTGAATTCCTAATTTCACTGAATTTTAACTAACTTATATGTGAATAGCCACATGTGGCTGGTAGTACGGAAAGATCACTGCAGCTGGAGTTCTCTCACAGTCCAAGTCCCTGGAAATTCATCACCCATTCACCTGCCCTTGGCTGTGGAGGGGGTGCAGGCAGGGTGTGCCCACTAAGCAGGTCTCTGGGGAATGAGACCAGACACAGGCTCAGGCGGGAGGAGGAAAGGGAGGGTCCACCAGGCCCCAGGACCCTGGACAGAATCCTGAGAAGGTGTGACCTGCAGGCCTGTAGCAGGGTCAGAGGGAAGGCAGGACAGGAGCAGAGTCAGATGGTGGGAGCCTGGCTGGGTCCTGGGAACTGTGGGCCATGGGAGGTCTGAGCAGGGGAGGGCAGGGTTGGAGGGGATGGAGCCAGAAGGGCTCTCAGAAAATGACACTGCACACAGGTCGGTCACATAAGACAGGAGTGACCCAGCCCTTGCCTCTGTCTGTGGCTCCAGCCAGGCTCCTTCACAGACCTCTGCCCTGATACGAGGTTTCCTGTTAGATGCTGGCAGCTGGCGGCACCGTGGGAATGGGGCATCCTACTCTTCGAGCCCTGGGGACTCCCGGAAGCCCATCCAACAGCCAGGATATGTGCATGGTTCCCAGTGTGTGCCAAGCACTTGGCGGGGATGGGCAGGGGGCAGAATGAGGAGTAGGAGATCTGGGCCTTGCTAGACCTGGGCCGGTGAGATGGGAACACTGTACCGGGACAGCTGTGGGCAGAAGGGCAGGAGGGAGCTCCCAGGCCAGAGACCCAGCATGAGCAGAGGTGCAGGGATAAGAACACGGAAGGGCTGTGAGTGAAGGGCCTGCATCCTGACCGGAGGGGCCACAGGGGCGATAGCTTGGGGGTTGGGCATCAGGTGCGCTCAGCTGAGGAGTGTCCAAGACAGAGGCAGGTCTGGGCTGGGCACGCCTGTCCTCTGCTCCCTCCTCCAGGTGAGCGGTGAGCCTGCGGGGAAACTGAGGCCAGGAGCAGTCAGGGGCAGGAGGCGGGCAGTCTCTCAGTGCTCTGTGCCTCTGCTTCCTGCTCCCAAGTCTCCGCTGCCTCCCTGATCCCGACCCCACTAGCCTCCCTCAGCTTTGGTTACTGCAGGCAGACAAGGGTTATCAGTCAGGAAGGCATCTGGACTTCTCTCTGGAGTGGGTGGGGAGCTGGCCCCCACCACCCAGGCTTCCTGTTTTCACTCCCAGTCTGGGGCAGCTGCAGCTAGTGTGGGGCCTGGCAGGGCTGGGGAGGCTGTAGGGAGGGATTAAACAGGGATATCCCCTGCATCCCACAGAGCCCAGGGTCTGTGTGTCTCACACCTCAGAGCCTGCTGCCCAAGATGGCATATGCCTCACATGTGGGGTCTGCAGGTGACCGGGAGGCCCTTGGGCACTCATCAGGAAGGACAGGCAGGCTGTTGGCCAGAGCTGGTCTCGACCCAGGGAAGATGGATGTGGATGGCTCGGGATGGGCTCAGGGAAGGGGCAGAACCTGGCTCCAGATGATGGGAGGCCCACCACGAGCCCAGCTGTAGGACTAGCTCCCAGCCAGGCCAAGAGGGCACCTTGGGGGGCTGAAGGGGGGTAAGCAGGGCCTTGCTGCTCCCTGAAGCTAGGAAAGCTGGGCTGCCCCAGGAGGGCCCCCTGCTGTCCCCAAGGATAGAATGACATCATCTCAGACCCCCAGGGGCACCCTCCAGTCTACCTCTTGGGATCCTGGAGCACCGTCCCTCCCAAGGGGCTCCCTGAGATCAGGACCCACAGATGCATGCAGGCAAGGCCCTGGATACCCCCCGACACAAGCACATCTCCCTCTGTCATTGGACCTCTGTCTCCAAACCCCAGGGCCAGGGCTGACTGAGGGTGGCTCCAGGCTCCTGAGTGGTCAGAAGAGCCTGGAGGCTCTCATGGCTGTGTTGGAGAGAGGGAAAGGGCCCAAAGTCAAGTACATCAGGAAAGCACGTGGCCACCGCTCTGTCACAGGCCCCAAGCTCCAGAATGGCCTCTCCCAGTCACTGTCTGAGAGCCCTGCCCTGCCCTGATCCTCTCCCAGGGGCCCCACCTCCTCCCAGCACAGAAACAGGGGCCTGGGACCATAGGAGCCCTTCCTGCCCTAAAGTCAAACTCTCTCTCCCTGGGCATTTCCACTCTGCCTGCTGCAGCTGTGCCTCCCTTTCCTTCTCCATGTCAGCCTCTTTCTGTCCCCACTCTGACCATCCTCCTGCCCCTCATGACTCTCTCTGCGCCCCCACCCCCTTCCTGCAGTCTCCATCGAGGACATTCAGGAGGTGCGGATGGGGCACCGCACAGAGGGCCTGGAGAAGTTTGCTCGGGATGTGCCCGAGAATCGCTGCTTCTCCATTGTCTTCAAGGACCAGCGCAGTACTCTAGACCTCATTGCCCCATCACCAGCCGATGCCCAGCACTGGGTGCAGGGCCTGGGGAAGATTATCCACCACTCGGGCTCCATGGACCAGCGGCAGAAGCTGCGACAGTATCCTTTTGGGGGCAGTGGACCCAGACCCAGCCTGCGGATACTGGCTATGGTTGTCCCCATGGCAGCCTCGGTATGGAAGACACCTGGCTTGGGCCACCATAACCAACATACCATAGATTGGGTGGCTTAAAGAACAGAAATTAATTTGCTCACAGTTCTGGAGGCTGGAAATCCAAGATCAGGGTGCCAAGCAGGGTCAGGTTCTGCTGGGAGCTCTCTTCCTGGCTTGTAGATGGCTGTCTTCTGTCTTAACATGGGTCGGGGAGGAGATGGAGGGGGAGGCGGGGAGAGAGAGAGAGCAAGATCTCTGGTGTCTCTTCTTACATGGGCACTAATCCCATCACGAGGGCCCCACTCATGGTCTTATCTAAGTCTCTCAAGGCCCTGTCTCCAAATACATCACATTGAGGGTCAGAAAACACAATTGGGGGAAGCAGGGAAGGTAGTTGGGCCTCTTTTGTCTACTCTGACCCAAGGGCCAGACAGCAGTGCAGCTCCGTGATGTCCCTTGTCCCCTCGCTGTAACCAGCAGAGTTGGGAGACGGGGGAGGCTGAGGGGAGCTGCCTGCTTCAATGGGAGACCTAATCATGGACTTTTAAAAAAAATATCCATCAGTATCTTGTTTAAAAACGGTCTTAGTTTTTTCTTTTTTAATTTTATCTATTAAAGATATTTTGGCCGTGCTGTTCAGCACGTGGGCAGTTCCCTGAGCAGGGATCAAACCTGAACCCCCTGCATTGGAAGCTGACTCTTCACCACTGAATCGCCAGGGAAGTCCCCTAGTCTTAGATGTTTTAATGTTTCCTAGAGTTACTGCATTTTTTTTTCTGGGAGTTTGGGAGGCCATGGTCCACTCCCACTTACCTCTATCCCCTGTGCCATTCTTTGGGGAGTGATCAAGTTCTCCCAGGCCTGGTATGCAGGCCAGCCAGGGGGCTAGAAACAAATTCACTTCAAAGTCTAGATGCACAACAATGCCCTAGTCTATGGTTCAAAGAGATCAGGCTTCTGGTATATAGGATTAGGGTAGAACCAGTACCAACTCTTTTTTTTTTATGACAGCTTTATTGAGATATAATTCACCTACCATATAAATCATCCACTGAAAGTGTACAAGTCCATGCCTTTTAGTGTATTCACAGTTATGCAACCCATCACCCAATGAATTTTAGAATATCCTCATCATCCTAAAAAGAAACCCATACTCTTTAGTAGTTCCCATTTCCCCACAACCTCCAAGGCCTAGACAACCACTAATTTACTTTCTGTCTCACAAATCTATTGATACTTTGTCTTTCTGGACATATTATATAAATGGAATCCTACAGTCTTTTGTGAATGGCTTCTTTCACTTAGCATAATGTTACGGAGACACACCGGTGGCTCAGTGGTAAAAAAAAGTCCGCCTGCCAATGTGGGAGACGTGGGTTCAATTGCTGGGTCGGGAAGTTAGATCCCCTGGAGGAGAAAATGGCACCCCACTCCAGTATTCTTGCCTGGAAAATCCCATGGACAGAGGAGCCTAGTGGGCTTATATAGTCCATGGGGTTGCAAAGAGTCAGACACAACTTCGCGACTAAACAACAGGGTTTGTCCATGTCATAGCCTGTATCAGTAGTTCATTCCTTCTGTTTGCCTAATAATATCCCATTGTCTGGCTATTCCACATTTATCCAGTCGGCAGGTGATGGCCATTTGGGTTTATGCTTCTCTGAATAATGCTGCTCCTGACATTTGTGTATGAGTTTTTGCGTGGACATATGTTCTCATTTCTCTTGGATACATACTGAGAATTTCTGAGTCTTGTGGCAACTATATATTTAAACTTTTGAACAACTACCTATCTTCCAGAGAGGAAATTTATACTCCCACCAGCAGTGTATGAGGGTTCTGACTTTTCACATCTTCACTAATCCTTGTTATCTGCCTTTTTTTATGACAGCTATCCTGTGGGTTTGAAGTAGCATTTCATTGTGGTTTTGATTTGCATTCCCTTGATAGCTAATGGGCTGAACATCTTTACATGTGGTTACTGGACATTTGTATATCTCTTTGGAGAAACAGCTATTCAACAGATCCTTTGCCTATTTGTTGTTCTTTTTATTTTTTTATTTTAAATTAGTTTATTTATCTATTTTTTAACTTTACAATATTGTATTTGTTTTGCCATACTGTTGTTCTTTTTAATGGGTCTATTTAATTTTAAATTATGGTAATATATGCATAACATAAAATTTGCTGTCTTAAGCAGTGTTAGGTGAACAGTTCAGTAGTGTTAAGTACATTCACACTTGTTCAGCCATCTCCAGAACTCTTCATCTTGTAAAACTGAAACTCTGTACCCATTAAACAGTGGCTCCTCATTCCAACCTCCCCCAGCCTTTGGCAACCACTGCTGTACTTTCTGTCTCTATGAACTTGATTACTCTAGGTTCCTCATATAAGTGGACTCATATAGTATTTGTCATTTTGCCATTGGCTTATTCACTAAGCACAATGTCCTCAAGTTTCTTCCGCGTTGTCACATACGTTAGAATTTCCATCCTTTTAATATGAACAATATTCCATTGTACGTGTGCACCACACTTTACTCATTCGCCCACTAATGGACACTTGGGTTGCTTCCACTTTTTGTCTATTGTGAATAATGCTGCTGTGAACATGGGTGTTCAAGTATCTGAGACCTTGTTTTCAATTCTCTGGGGTACATACCCAGAAGTGGAATTTTTGGATCATTCTATTTTCAACTTTTTGAGGAACCACTATACTGGCTTCCATAGCATGTACCACTTTACATCTCCACCAGCAGTGCTCAAGGCTTCCAATTTCTCCACATTCTTGCCAACTCTTGTTTTCTTTTTTAAATAAGTACCTTACTGTGGTTTTGATTTGCATTTCCCGTATAATTAATGATACTGACCATTTTTATGTGCTTTTGTATATCTCCTCTGGAGACATGTTTATTCAGATCTCTGGCCCATTTTTCAATTGAGTTACCTTTCTATTATTTAGTTGGGAGAGCTTTTTTTTAATATTATAAACACAAGTTTATCAGATATATGCTTTGTAATTAATTTCTCACATTCTGTGGGTTCTGTTCTTATTTTGGTGGTTTTCCCTGAAGCACAGAATTTTTTGTTTCAGTGAGCTCTAACACATTTACCTTTTGCTTTTGTTGCCTGTGTTTTTTGTTGTCATATCTAAGAAGGCTTAGCCTAACTCAAAGTCACATTTACTCATATTTTTTCTTATAGTTTTAGCACTTGCATTTAGGTCTCTGATCCACTCTGAGTTAGTTTCTGTAAATTCTATGTATGGTGTGATATGAGAGATCCAACTTCATATTTCTTTTGCATGTAGACATACAGTTGTTGAAAAGACTATTCTTTCCTCATTGAATTATCTTGTCAAAAATCAGCTGACCATAAATATGAGTGTTTACTGCATGACTCTCAATTCTGTTCCATTTGCCCTTTTTTTTGGGCCATGCCACACAGGGGGACAACCAGGGATCTGAATCCGTAACCCCTGCAGTGGAAGCGTGCAGTTCTAACCACTGGGCCACCAGGGAAGTCCTCTATTCCTTTTATCTAAGTTCCATTTATCTAAGTGTCTATTCTTACAGCAACACCACAAAGTTTTAGTTACTGTAATTTTGTAGGAAACTTTGAAACCCTGAAGTGTGAGTCTTCCAAACTTATTTTTTTCAAGATTGTTTTGACTATTTTAGGCCCCTTGAATTTCCATATGAATTTGAGAATGGGATTGTAAGTTTCTGCAAAGTAGCCAGCATGACTGTGACAGGTATTGTGTTGAATCTGTAGATTAATTTGGAGAGTATTCCTCATTTAACAGTATCAAGTCTTCTTTATGATCTGCAAATATGGGGGTATCTTTCCATTATTTAGATCTTTAATTTCTTTCAACAGTGTTTTGTGGCTTCAGAGTATAAGTTATGCATTAAAAGAATTTGTGTTTTTATTCATTTTGATGCTACTATATGGAATTATTTTCTTAATCTCATTTTCTGATCACTTTACTCCATTGCTAGTGTATATCCAGCTCCTTTGAGGGACACATTGTGAACTCTGTAGGTTCCCTTTATTGTGCTTTTCAGCATTTCAGGGACTTTTAAGTGTTTTTCTCAAGGCTTTGTCTGCCTGACTTTGAACTTTCTTTTTTTTTTTAATAAATAATTTTATCTATTTATTTATTTTTGGTTGTACTGGGTCTTCATTGCTGCATGGGCTTTTCTCTAGTTGCAATGCGCAGGTTCTCATTGCAGTGGCTTCTCTTGTTGATGAGCATGGGCCCTAGGTCTGCAGGCTTAAAAGTTGAGGTTCCTGGGCTCTAGAGCACAGGCTCAATAGTTGTGGTGCACAGGCTTAGTTGCTCTGAGACATGTGGGATCTTCCCAGACCAGGGATTGAACCTGTGTCTCCTGCATTGGCAGGCAGCTTCTTTACCACTGAGCCAGCAGGGAAGCCCAATTCTGAGCTTTCCTAATAGCCCAGTTCTACGGCACGTTTCTGATAGTCACTCCTTTTGCACAGGCTTGTGCTTGGATAATCTCATGCCCTCTGCAGGCTTCTGCTGCCTAGACCTTGAGGTCTTAAAGCCATTCCAGCCTGCTGAAGAGCAATCAGCACTGGGACCTTATGCTTGGGTGGACCACTGTGAACTTGTATTTTTTTTAACCTGGAATTCTACCATGTTTTTCATGTAAATATATACATATATTTACATAAAACATATATATATATACAAATTTAACTATATGGGTATGTTAGAATGAAGCTTTAAAGGCTCAGAAAACCTGCCTCCTCCAGAAACTGCTGACATTTGGGTTCTCCCTTTAACCTTTTCTTGCTGCATTTCATTTTGTCTAATGATGCATTTGCCAAAAATAATGAAGATTAATATATCTGTGTCTATTTTTTATGTAACATTATGTCATAATTATTTCCCTGTGTTAGTATAGTCTCTGTAAACAGCTTTAACGACTGTGTACTGTTCCACTGACTGGATGTACTATAAATTAGTGATCCATTCTGTTAGTGTCAAACATTTCATTTGTTTTTAGTCTTCCACCTCTATAAATAACATTGCAAAGGACTATGTTCATAAAACCTTTCAGTGTTCAGAAGTATTTCCTTACCAATGGACTCCTAGAAGTGGAATTACTGAGTCAACTCGTGTAACAGGTTAAAGCTTTAGCCATCCCTACATTACCTTCCTAAGGGTTGTACCAGTTTACTTTGCCCAACTGATGGATGACAGTGTCCATTTGACCTCACCCTTACTTGCACTGGGAATATACTTTAAAGTTGCTAATTTTATCGTTTAAGAAATTGCATCTTATTTCCAAATTGTTAATATCTTTGATTACTAGCCATGTTTGCAAAAGTTTGGTTTATATCCCTTTCTCATTTAGTTATTATGGTCATCATACTCTTTTCTTTTTAATTAATTCTTCAAAAACTTTGCTGCAAATGCTTCCTCCAGTCTGTCAGATAGATGATTTTATTTTTTCTTTATTTGACCCTCAGAATTTCAAAAATGTTTATATGGTGTGATCTATATTGCTGTTTCTTTTCTGATTTCTTCCAAAAACCTGCTATCATGTTTTCATTGTGCTCATGAGTTCCTATTGTCTTGTTCTATAATTAGCTCTCTGTTTTCTGTGGAATGTAGTATGGAGCCCCTCCTTCTCTAGTTCTCAAGTTCAAGGCTGATGGGAGAGATAGAGGGAAAGGAGAGGTGGGGACCAAAGCACCCCAATCATGACACCATGATCCAGGCTTTGTTTTTGCATGTGATGTCCCCACCTTTGATCAGTGGCTTGAAATTTGCTATTTCCTACTAAATAAGCCTTAAATGCTTTAGTCAAGTTGAGTAATAATTATATATTGAAAAACAAAAGGACATACCTTGAAATGTTAACAGTAGGTACCCGTGGCTGATAGAACTATGGGGCCTTTGTTTACTTCTCTTCATTTTCTCAACTGTCTGTAATGAACCTTTTAGAGTCAGAAAATAAATATTTTTGAAATTTTGAAAGGGTTCAAAGCCAGAAAGTAGGAAAAAGACTCTCATTGGATGTCACATTTCCTCCAAAGAGGCTACCAGGTCTTACCGCTGAAATGCAGATGTGCCAACAGCCAGGCCTGCGGGGAGCTGGGTCTATAGGGGCCCTCAGTCCACCTGGGCCTAGGACTTGACCCTGAGCTTGAACCATGGGTCTGTCTGGGACCTAGGGGGCACCAGGGCTCCTGGGGTTCTTTCCTTACTTCTTGCCCAGCTGGATTCATTCCTGCTTGCGAAAAGCTGACAAAAACAAGGACAATAAGATGAGCTTCAAAGAGCTACAAAACTTTCTGAAGGAGCTCAACATCCAGGTGGATGACGGCTATGCCCGAAAGATCTTCAAGGTGAGGCAGGAAGCGAGGGCTGGGTCTGGCAGTGCGTCTGGAACACAGCTTGGGACCTGCTCTGAGCCCTGCCTACCTGGCATCCTGGCTCTGCAGGAATGTGACCACTCTCAGACAGACTCCCTAGAGGATGAGGAGATCGAGACCTTCTACAAGATACTGACCCAGAGGAAGGAGATCGACCGCACCTTCGAGGAGGCCACGGGCTCCAAGGAGACCCTGTCAGTGGATCAGCTGGTGACCTTCTTGCAGCACCAGCAGCGGGAGGCAGCAGCGGGGCCTGCACTGGCCCTCTCCCTCATTGAGCGCTACGAACCCAGCGAGACGGGTGAGGGCCTGTGACCTGCAGTCCTGGGCCCCACACGGCGGGAAGGCCCCTGGGGAGACGGCAGCCCAAGAGTAGGGAGCTGGAGGGCAGGGGACGCCTCAGCCATTCCCAGGGCCCCTGGGCGATATTTCCCAGGCCGTGCTGGGCACAACGCTTTAAGACGTCAGATGGGGGCCCAGTCCTGGAGAAGGAGGTGATGAGGTCCTGCCCTCGGGGGGCCTCACCGAGTGGGGGACAAAAGAAGAGACAGAGCCCCACGCTGGGGTATAGTCACGCTCTGGTCAGGAGACTCAAACTTACCCCCTTCCAAGAGATACCCGAGCACCAGCTCAGGATGGGAGGCGGGGCTTTGGGGGCCCTGCTCTGAGGGCGCTCTGACCGCCCTCCCGCCTCCCGCCTCCCAGCCAAGGCGCAGCGTCAGATGACCAAGGACGGCTTTCTCATGTACCTGCTCTCGGCTGACGGCAGCGCCTTCGACCTGGCGCACCGGCGCGTCTACCAGGACATGGACCAGCCTCTCAGCCACTACCTGGTGTCTTCCTCGCACAACACCTACCTGCTGGAAGACCAGCTCACGGGTCCCAGCAGCACCGAAGCCTACATCCGGTGGGGCGGAGCAACTGGGGCGTGACGGGGCGGGGTGGGGCGTGACGGGGCGGGGCCGGGCGTGACCTGGGCGGCACCAAGGGCCTAGCCCACACCCCACCTGCAGGGCGCTGTGCAAAGGCTGTCGCTGCCTGGAGCTCGACTGCTGGGATGGGCCCAACCAGGAGCCGATCATCTATCATGGCTACACCTTCACCTCCAAGATCTTCTTCTGCGACGTGGTCAGGGCCATCCGGGACTACGCCTTCAAGGTGGGCGCGCCCCTGGGGGTGAGGAGGAAGATACTTGGGGGCCACCCACCCCTCTTAATCTACCCCTGGGCCTCCAGGCATCCCCCTACCCCGTCATCCTGTCCTTGGAGAACCATTGCAGCCTGGAGCAGCAGCGCGTGATGGCACGACACCTGCGCACCCTCCTGGGGCCCATGCTGTTGGATCGGCCGTTGGACGGGGTCGTCAGCAGCCTGCCTTCCCCTGAGGTGCCCAATGGGGACCCAGTGCCCAGAAGAGAGGGCAGGGGACTGGCCGGGAGGCCAGCTGGATCTTGACCAGCTGCCCCCGCCACCCTTAGCAACTGAAGGGGAAGATCTTGCTGAAGGGGAAGAAGCTTGGGGGGCTCTTCCCCCGTGGAGGAGAAGGCGGCCCAGAGGCCACTGTGGTGTCAGACGAAGATGAGGCTGCTGAGATGGAAGACGAGGCAGTGAGGAGCCAAGTACAGCACAAGTCCAAGGTTCGAGGGGGAGCTGTGGGGGCGCGGGGACAGCCTGGGACCTTCCCCCATCACCCCCCTCCATCACCCTGTGGGATGTTTGCCTTGTCCGGGTGCTCTGTGGCTGCCACTCAGACCCTCTGCCCCCTCCCTCTCTCTCTCTCTGTCTGGGTTTCTGGCTCTCTCAGTGCCCACCTGCCCCAATCTCTGAATCTAACCTGGGCCTCTCCATGGCCCCCAGGAGGACAAGCTCAGGCTAGCGAAGGAACTCTCCGACATGGTCATTTACTGCAAGAGCGTCCACTTTCGGGGCTTCCCCAGCCCTGGCACCTCTGGGCAGGCCTTCTATGAGATGTCATCCTTCTCTGAGAACCGCGCCCTCCGACTGCTGCAAGAATCAGGTGAACCTGTCCCTGCCTCCCCACCTCCTAGATTGCTGCCCATCTGTCTGACCATCTGAGCTGGCCAGGGCCAGGATTAGCTCCCACCCCTCTAGACATCGCCCAGAGCCGGCACTCCACGATATTAGGGAGGGGCTTGGGCTCACCCAAAAGGCCTCTGCTTCTGACCAACTCATACCCCTCCTCAGGAAACAGCTTTGTCCGCCACAACGTGGATCACCTGAGCAGGATCTACCCTGCTGGGTGGAGAACGGACTCCTCCAACTACAGTCCTGTGGAGATGTGGAATGTGGGCTGCCAGATCGGTATGGGCTGGCTGGGGCTTGGAGGAGCCCTCAGTGAGGGTTTCTGTCTGGAGGGCCAGGGGCCTCTGGGGACCCAGGCAGGGCCAGATTCATGGATTTGTGGGCTTCAGAGCTGGTAATCTCAGTTTGGAAATATCTCCCACCAGCAAATACAGCCTCTGAAATTTCATCATTAGCGCACTTGTCCTTTGAATTCTGGCACCAGAAATGGAATGTAAGGTTGGTGTGGTGGGTCAGTTAGGGCAGCAGGAGGGCAGTGGGCATTGGAGTGATCCTGGACCCTGCTCCTGCCTCACTGTGTGACTCTGGGCCCCAGTGTACCCCAAGCCAGCTGGGCTCTGGGGCCCCTGAGACTCCCCCCCACAGCCTGAGACTACTTTGTCCTGCCTGTAGTGGCCCTGAACTTCCAGACACCTGGGTCAGAGATGGATGTGTACCAGGGCCGCTTCCTGGACAATGGGGCCTGTGGGTACGTGCTGAAGCCTGCCTTCCTGCGAGACCCCAACTCCACCTTCAACTCCCGTGCCCTGGCTCAGGGGCCCTGGTGGACTCCGAAACGACTCAGTGTCAGGGTATGGCCAGCCACTGGGGAACAGGTGCCCTGGGGCTCCTTTCTCCCTCGCTACCATCCTGAATGCTTAATTATCCCCTGCCTCTCCTCAGGTCATCTCAGGGCAGCAGCTGCCAAAAGTCAACAAGAATAAGAATTCAATTGTGGACCCCAAGGTGACAGTGGAGATCCACGGCGTGAGCCGGGACATGGCCAGCCGCCAGACTGCCGTGGTCACCAATAATGGTACGCACTGGGCCTGGGCTGGGCCTGGCTTCTGGAGCTGATGTCCGTGCTGTTGACACGGTGCTTGGCCCTCTAGGTTTCAACCCATGGTGGGACACGGAGTTTGAGTTTGAGGTGGTTGTGCCTGAGCTTGCCCTCGTGCGCTTTGTGGTGGAGGACTACGATGCCTCCTCCAAGAACGACTTCATTGGCCAGAGCACCATCCCCTTGAAAAGCCTCAAGCAGGGTGAGTGTCTGTGAGGAAGGAGATGACCCAGGGGCGGGGTGGGATGGGAGGCATTTCTTGGGTGGGGGCTGGCTGTCCCTCGAAGCATCCTCCCGGAATGAACAGAACTCTCCTGGTGCACGCCTCCCCGCCCATCCGCCTGCCAGGATACCGCCACGTCCACCTCCTCTCCAAGAACGGAGACCAGCACCCATCTGCCACGCTCTTTGTGAAGGTGGCCTTCCAGGACTAGGCTCGGGGGGTCTGGTGAAGGCTGCCCTGAGCAGACCGGACCCTCTGTCCACCTCTGGGGGCCCGATGGGGGCTGTCCCGACCCCTCTCTCAGAGCTGGTAGCCCCGCACCGCCTTCAGCTCCAGCCTACTGTCTGTGCTGCTGCCTCTCGGGAGCCCAGGTGCTGGCCCAGTCCCTGGTGCTGTCCTCACTTCCGTTAGGAACCACACTGCAGCCCTCTCTCCATCCTCTGGCCGGGCCCTGGGTTGAGGGTTTTTATAAAAATCGTGAAACTAAGTACTGTGGTCTCTTTACCTGGATACGAGAAAAATCCCTGTAAAGCACGCGCGCGCGTGTGTGTGTGTGTGTGTGTGTGTGTGTGTGTGTACATGTGTGTGCCTGTGTGTCCATATGTGTGTGCCTGTGTGTCCCAGAGCCCTGGAGCCCTAGCACCTCATTCTCTACTTCTCTCCACCTTCACAGTGGAGTAAGGGGTGGGAGGGGTGCCTGTTCCCCTGGGCAGAACAAACCAGCACGGAACAAACCTGTTCAAGGTGGAGGGCATGGAGGGCTCAGGCTTTAGAATGTCACAGCCCACCCGCCACCCCAGTGCCAGAGGCCCACTCCCCTGAGGCGGACCTGAGTGACCCAACCCTGAAAGCCCACTCACCACACCTTGTCAGAGCCACCGGCTTTTATTTTAGTGGCCAGGAGTCTCCAAGGAGGGAGTGCCAGGAGGGCCTCCTCAGGCTCAGGGGTTTGTAGGGAGGTGCCCGCAGGTGGGTGCCCACGCCTGGGCCTTCTGGCTGGCACTGGCAGGGCAGGGCCTGGGTTCAGAAGAGGCCGAGCTGCTTCTTCTCCTGCTGCTGTCTCCACCTGGCCATGCTATAGAACTCCTCCTTGGACTTCCCAAAGATATCTTGGAAATCATAGTCTGAGAGAGAGGCCTGGGGCAGGGCGGGGGCAGGAGAGGGTGGGCACAGAGGCAGAGTGTCAGCTGAGCCCACAGCCCTGTCCCACCCACCCAGAGGTGCCATCCTCTCCCATGTCTCTCTGCCCATCACCCCATCTGCAACACTCATCTCCCAGGGCAGCTGCCCATTGCCCACTACCTGTGGGTCATGCCCTGGGTGCCTGCAGCTCGGCTTTCCATGCACGGGTGTGGGGACTGGGAGTGGCAGGGGCTCTAAGCACCCACCTCCTTGTGGGCCGGGTCCACGCCCTCTGGCAGGTCCTTGGCAGCCCGGTGCATCAGCTGTTCCCGGGGCAGGCCCCCGCTGCCCAGGGATCGGGGGCGGCTCTGGCAGCTGCTGCTGCTGGCGCTGCGGCTGGTGCTCCTGCTGCCGTTGCCCACTTGGGGGCCCAGCTCCAGCTCACTCTCGGAGCTGTCCTCGGGGCTCTTGAAGGCCCCCAGTGCCAACGGGCCTGCCCTGTCATTGCCGGGCCACCTGGACAGCCAGAAGCTGATGATCTCCTGTCAGGAGAGGGGCCTCAGGCTCAGGGAGCTGGGGGATAGGCTCCCACAGGAGGCCACAGCAAGCCCCCTGGTCCTCTCGCCCCCAACGCCACTCCTGCCCCTTCTCATGAGCTGCCCCTGCTCATTCTGGCCTCTGGGCCATGCCAGCCCAGACCCACGAGTGTGTGTGTGTGTGTGTATGTGTGTGTGTTAGTTGCTCAGTTGGGTCCAACTCTTTGTGACCCCATGGACTGTAGCCCACCAGGCTCCTCTGTCCACGGGGATTCTCCAGGCAAGAATACTGGAGTAGGTTGTCATGCCCTCCTCCAGGGCATCTTCCCAACCCAGGGATCAAACCCAGGTCTGCTGCATTGCAGGAAGATTCTTCACTATCTGAGTGAGCCACCAGGGAAGGGGGACCCTAATACTCATGGCTGTTATCTCAGAGATGGTAGAAACTGCTCCCGGGTCACCCTCCACCACCTCCCCGTAGGACTGGGTGTTCTAGGGGCAAGCATCAGGATGGGGGCTTGATGGAGGGGCAACAAAGGGATCAGGTTCCCTCCACAGACCAGAGGTCCCTGGCAGGGTGATGGCTCCCCCTCAGTATACCAGGGTGACCCCTCCCCATGGATTATGGTGGGGATGGGGGAGTTCAGGCATCACTCAGACTCCATTTGTAGGGGTCCCAGGTGCAGAACCATCCAGTGAAGGTGGGAGGCTCGTGGCCCTGCTTGACCTGCAAGAGGGGTGTGGCCAGGCTCCTCCCTGCCGGGTGGGTCTTCAGGTACCCCCGGCCCCAGGCCACAGCCTCCTGCTTCCACTCGCTGGCAGCTGCCCCCAACCACAGGAAGATCTGGGCCACAGAGGGGGCCTGGCCTTGGGTGGGTGGAGCTGACCTCTTCCCTCCCAGCCCTGTCCATCAGGTGGTCTCAGAGCCCTCCCCCTACACATCCCAGCCAACCAGACCCACCCAGCAGGCCGGCCACACACCCACACACCCGGAAACATGCCAGGAGGTTCACAGGCATGCATGTGTGCAGTCAATCCACACATATTTACTGAGTACCAGTGGTGTGCCAGGCACTGTCTTGGGATGAGAGACTCAACCATGGAAAAGACACAGAGAAAATCCCTGCCCTTGCAGAGCTTTCATTTTGCTGGGGGAAGCACAAAAATAAGTAAAATATGTAGAATATCAGATGGAGCAAAATAAGGCAGGGAAAGAAGAGTGGTGGTGAAGCGGGAGATACTGTCACTTCAGTCAGGGACAGTCTTCCTGGAAAGGTGACGTTTGAGTCAAGATCCGAGGGAGGTGGGGCGCGGGGGGGAGTGCTCTGAGCAGAGGACACAAGCAGTGCAAAGGCCCTGAGTGCGCTGGCATGTTCGACAAGTAGCCAGGAGGACATGGTGGCTGAAGCAGAGTGAGTGAGAGGGAGAATCAGGGCTGCTGGTCACAGGGCTTTGCTTGTGCTCTGAGTGGGATGGGAGCCCAAAGGCCTCCCTGCCACACTCACACAGAGTCCCAGACACACACACACGGCTACAGCTACACAGACACAACTGTCCATCACCACTCAGCCAGAGGGCAAATCACAGCCACACACAATCACCCACACACAGACACAGCTGCATCTAAACACAGTCATACTGGATTGCACAGCCTGGAAAACATTAGCCTGAAACACCACTGCATCCAGCCACACTGAAACGTGGTTACACAGTTGCATGAATACATTCTCTCAGGCACCCATACCCTCAGCCAGTTTCACAGTCTCTCTTGCACAGTATCATTGCTCCTGGCTGGTCTGGCCACTTACAGCCAGTTCCTCAACCACACAGCCATTACACACAGCTGCACGCACACAGGCAAATGTACGCACACCGACAAATGACAAAGAAAACACAACCATACAAAAATTCATGGGATGCAGCCAAAGCAGTCCTAAGAGGGAAGTTCATGGTGATACAGGCCATCCTCAAGAAAACTAGAAAAATCTCAAACAACCTAACTTATCACCTACAAGAATTAGAAAAAGAACAAAATCTAAAGTCAGCACCAGCAAGGAAAAAGTAAAGATCAGAGAGGAGATAAATAAAATAGAGATCAGATGCAGGTACATGGAGACACTATACACACGTATATATACACACATATAATCACTTTATGGCCACTACACACACATACATAAACACACACAATCCCTTTATGGCCACTACACACACATACGTATCCACACATGCAGTCACTTTGTGGACACCCACTCAGCACTGACATGTCAGCCACAGGCACTTGGTTGCCTGGACTTATGCGTTCAGAAGGCACACAGTTACATTACACCCAACTCCACAATTGGTTACAACCACGTGAGTCCTAGACATACAGCCACATTCTCCCACGGGCTTCCTGGGACAGAGTCATCCCTGGCGTCTCATCCACAGTCACACGATCACAGTCACTCAGGGTCTCAGTGTCACCGTGTCAAAGGTAATCACTCACCTGCAGCCTTATATGCAGTCACATGGCTAGAAACACAGTCACACACATTCTCACCCAGTCAGACAGGTGCAGACACAGCCCATTCACACCCCACCCAGGCACCCAGGTGACCGCACCTCCTGCCAGGTGTCCAGTAGCATGATGTCATACTTGTCCAGGTCCTCTTGGCTGAAGAACACTACTTCTGTGAGGACCAGGGGGCCCATCTGGCAGGAGCACTCAAACAGTCGTGGCTGAAAGTCGGACACATCCTCGGGGAGCCTGGCCAGCATGGCACAAGGCTGTGAGGGGCGCAGAGAGGCCTGGGCCTCTGGCCAGCCTGGGCCAAGCCAGCCCTCTGCACAGCACCCCTCCAGCACCCCGCAGGGGCTGGGACACAACGCCTCCTGGGGCAGGAGGCACTGGCCCTCCTCTGAGCTCCCCCACCCCAGCATCCACTCCCCAAGCGCCTGCTCGTCTCCAGGCCTCCGTGTGCCAGTGGAGAAAGCAGGTTAGGTGATTTGTCTACCCACAGGCAGCCGAAGCAGAAGCTGCCCCATGAATTTCCCGGGGAAGGAGCTCCGGGAAGGAGGGGGCAGCTGGCTGAGTGTGGAGGGAGGGAGGGAGGGCAGGGAGGGCCCAGGTGGACTCCTACTACCCCAGGAGGGAGAAGCCGCTGGCCCCTCCCCGGGCTGGGAGCCCAGGAGCTGGGCCTCAGGCCGAAGGTGGGAGGAGTAGGAGGAGGGAACCCAGACTGAGAGAAGGGACAGCAGAATGTAGGCGCTCAGGCCAGGTCCCAGAGACACAGAGAGACAGGCACTCTGCTTCCAGAGCCCTGTGAGACCTCACTCTGCCCTTCCTTATCCAATTACACACCACACGCACACTATTCTGGCACACTGCACACATGCTGTTTACCCGTATGTCCTATTACACTGGGGACACCACCTGTGGGAACTGCGGGATTGAGGGACGGTGCTTTGCCCTCTGGCCCTCTGCAGACCAGATGGTCCAGGACGGGACCACGCAGGGAGCACATTTCTCCAGCAGAGGGCGCTACTGCATCGCTCTCCCCAGCATCTTCCCGCTACAAGTCAATGGGGAGGCAAGGGTGGGTGTGCTCCCCACACCCCAGTGGGGTGTGCTCCTGAGCTCTCTCTAGTTCCCTGTGTGACCCTTAATTAATCACCCACCCTCTTGGGCCTCAGTTTCCTCCTCTGGGTCAGGAGAACACCCTCCTCCCAGCCTTGTCACCTCTTGTTGCTGGGGTAGGGAGCCCGGCCCCCCAGAGCCTCCCAGAAGTCGGGAGGCTCCTGACCCTCCAGCACTATCTCCATGTCCTCCCTGGAGATGATGGTGACCACCGTCCGTGCCATCTCACGCTGGTCACCGCTGCAGCCCTGGAAGGCAGAAAGCTGGGTCAGGCCCTGCAGCGGGAGAGGTCCTCACCTCCAGCCCCTCATCCCCCACTAACGGGGGCCTGGGAAGGGGAGTCACGGGAGGCCTGGGCTCGTGGCCGAGCACACGTGAACAAGGGTCTCCCTTCCTCCCTGCACCCCCGCCCCCCGCTTCTGTCTCCTCAGGCGATCAAGGTCACAGGGACCCTCTGCAGGTCGGAGCACAGGATGGAGACCTCCAGACTTGCAGATCATTTATGTTTTACGCTGAGGGTCAGAGAAAACCCTGACAACTGAACGAGGGAAGGGACGTGGTCCCTGAACGAGGCCGGAAGGAGGGGGGCGGCCTGGGCCTGGCCTGGCTCTGACCTGTGAACGCCCTTGTCCACTTGTCACATTGTAACTTCCCCCAGGTTCCAGAAAGGGCAGGTGGCTCTCCACTGCCTCCCTCCTGGCCTGTCCGAGGCTGAGCTTGAAGTCCAGCTTCCGCTGCCGAGTGGACTTCCCTGGCCTGGTGCCCCTGCCCCGGGCATGGGTTACCTTTCCAAACCAGAGGTAGCAGAGGTTGGCTGTCACCAGTAGGAAGACGTCATTGGAGTTGAGGGCTGACGCGCGGGCTGGCACCTCCAGGGTCTGGGTGTTGTAGCTGTCGGTGCCTTGGATGTGGAAGAGGCTCACAGTGGGTGCCGGCTGCCCCTTCCCACTGTGCCTGGTGTGCCCCTATGAGAGGACTGGGCCTCAGGCTGGGGCAAGGGATCCTGGGCTGCCTCCCTCTCCCAGTGGGGGCTACACTGCCTTGGCACCCAGGGCCCCCTTTCTTAAAGCTACCTCTGTTTTCTGGAGGCTTCCCTGGTAGCTCAGAGGTTAAAGCATCTGCCTCCAATGAGGGAGACCCGGGTTCAATCCCTGGGTTCAATCCCTGGGTCGGGAAGATCCCCTGGAGAAGGAAATGGCAACCCACTCCAGTATTCTTGCCTGGAGAACCCCATGGATGGAGGAGCCTGGTGGGCTACAGTCCACTTTCTGGACCCTGTGAGTGTGTAGTGGGAGGATCCCCTCAATCTGGAATGGGGGACCAGGCCCTTTCTAAATGGATTTCTCACCCCATCTCGGACGGGTCAGAGCAAGGATCGCCCAGGCCTTAAAGGTGGAAAGTGGGGAGCAGCTGGGTCTGTGTGTGACCCCAGACAAGGCCCTGGCTTCCCTTCTGTTCAGCTTCCTCACTGCACCCGTGTTCTGTGGTTGGCTCTGGGGATGGGGGAGGAAACTGGGGCAGGGGTCACCCTTGGAGCGCCTGGGCCTCAGACAAACACCAGGAAGCTGAGGGGCGGTAGGCTGGCCCCTGGCCTGCAGTGGAGGTGCTTAGCCCGTGCACGTAAGGGCCACGGGCACAGAGGAGCGGGGAGGCTGTGACAGCGGCAGCGAGGTGAGCCCCACCTGGAAGATCATGAGCCGGCCCTGGAAGATGGCGAGGAAGTGGGGAGGCTCGCTGCCCATGGTCACGTGCTCCTGCACCAGGGCTCCACAGTACCGCAGGTCCAGCTCCTCGGCGTGGCCCCTCAGGACATTGATCTTGTGTGCTGTGGCCTGGAGGCCCTGTGGGTGGGAGTGGTGAGGGCCTGGCACAGGTCCCAGACCCTGTCCTCGGCTCCTCAGCTTTAGGGCCTGAGGGTGCCCACCACCTGACTAAGACCGGCGCACCTGCCACAGGTACAGGATGTGCTGGACAAGGCCCATCTTCTGGTAGGTGTACAGGACAAGGTAGCAGTTGTCAGCACACAACTGTCCATGATGCGTGGGCTCCACAGGCTGCCTGCGTGAGTCCTGGATGCACCACATCTGAGGAACAGGGGGCCAATAGGCATGGGTGGTGCCTCTGCCTAAACCAGCCCACCCACCTGTCCAGCCAGGAAGCTCTCCGCAGCCAGAGGCAGGCCGCACCTGTGCAGGCAAGGGGCTCCCCCCGGGGTGTGCACCCACTCCATGCTCTGTGCTCCCCCCACGCACCCCTGGGGCCTGCATCTGCGCCAGGCTGCTCTCAGCCAGGACTCTGAGTTGGTGTGGAGCGCCTGCGACAAACAAGTAGGGAGGAATCCAGAGGCTGCCCGGGCTGCTTCAGGCCACCCCAGCCTGACCCCACCAGCCACAGCCGGGTGAGGGCCAGACAGGTCCTGCATTGCTGCTTGCTGCTCAGGCCAGGGGAGCAGAAGCTAGGTGGAAGCAAGGCCCAGGGGTTCTTGGAAAAATTCCCTTTTCTAAAGCGTCATTTAGAAAAGTAAAGCCTGTTCAAAGACTGAAAGGGAAACGGTCTGTCACACTTAGCGTGATTTCTTTTTCCTGTGGGCAGCCAAGCCAGGCAGACCCCGGTCAGATCCTGGTCACCCACAGGGGCAGTGAGTCCACTCTGAGATTCAGTTTTTCCCACCTGTAAAGTGGGGGTAACAGTGCTCACTTTGATGCAGTAAGAAACAACATCTGGGCATCCTGAGGCCTGACAGCAGTCTCTGGAAAAGACCAGAGCACCCAGCATCCTGCTTTTTGCAGAAGAGGCTGACTCCCATCCCGTGCCTCCAGGAGCCGCACTCACCTGGCAGCCAGGCCTCCTGGCTTGGGCCCTCCCCCTGGCTGCCTGTCTCCTGACTGCTGGGGTGGGTGGGTACCCTCCTTGTCTTGGTACTTGGGGTCTGGGCTATGACCCCTCTTTCCTTCCTTCCTTGCCCTTATCTCCATTTTCCTGTTTCTCCTTTTCTCTCTCTCCTGGCTGCCCGGCTCTCCCTGGGTTCCCCACCTCTCTCTGACTCCCTTTCTCCTCTCCTGGGCCTTCGCACCTCCCGCTCTGCCCTACCCCCTCCTCCCTCTGGCTTCTGCCTTCTCCCCCCTCCCCCTCAGTCTCCTCTTCTCAGTCTCTCCCTGTCCTCCAACCTGTCACCCTTTCTCCCTCCTCCCCGCCCCCCTATTCTCAGCCTCTTCCCCACTCATTGCCACCGTCCATCCATAGCGGGCCAAAAGGTGGAGGGAACCTTGGAGAAACGGTATTTTCTCTGACTTTGGCCTACGTTGAGAACTAGCACCCCCTCAAACAGGCCCAGCTGTCCTGTTCCCATCATCTCACAGCACCCCCACATCAGCCTGGGGGCCAGGTGGGACCACAGATTTAGCCCCATTTTAAAGATTTAAAAGAAACGAGTCTTTTAAAAAACTGAGTCCTGAAGAAATTAAGGGCCCTGACCAGGCGTGACCCAGTAAGTCAAGAGGCAACCCTGCCCTGTACAGAGCTTGGAAGTAGTCTCCAAACCCTGCATCTCCCAGGACATCTGTCTGAGCCCAGAGAAGGGGCTGACAGGGTGTGACTGTGTTGGAGGTTGGATGTGTGGGGGTGTGATCATATGTGATGTAGAGTTTGTACAGCTGCATGTTTGCAACTGTGTACCTACCTGTGGATAAGTGCAATAACAAAGGTGTATGTGTCTATAATATAATAGGTATGGTTGTGTCAAACATACAACAAAAGGGCACAATTAATTGTCCAGATGTTAATGTGCTGAGCACCATGGGTGTTACCCAGCAAGTGGCCACGGTTGTGTGTGACAATACTTGCCATGTGTATGTGCTGGTTCAGGGACGGTGTGTGTATATGTACACAGGCCCCCGAGGGTCCCTGATTGTGTGCAGATGTGCACCAGGGCATAGCTGCGACACTTTAGCAGCCGCATGGTTCACCTGAAGACATCTTCACCCAGCCAAGCCAGTGCCCCTCACCTGCACGCTCCCAGAAGCGTCGTCCACCATCCTGAGCTGGGCGGCTAGCTCAGGCTGGCTGTGCAGCTTGCCCACATCTAGCTTCACCTGAAGCAGTTTACCTGAGAATGGGACAGAGGGTGTCTTGCTCCGCCCACCACGCAAAAAGCCCCCTCCAGCCACACCCCTCGCTCTTCTCTGGGATATTCCGGGCCTTGCCCAGCCATTGCAGCTCGGAGCTCCGCCCCACTCTCTGGCCACGCCTCTCATTAAGGTTCTTGTTCTTGCGCTGCTGCCCAGACCACGATCGGAAGAGCTGCTTGAACCCGGCCGACTCGGCGCCATCGTCCATCACCTCCACGTTGGTGTAGCTCGGGTAGCCCTTGGCCTGGATGAAGCGCTGCGGCGGGAGTTGTGTCAGGCGTGTGGCCCAGGGGCCCACTGCTCCACTCTACCCCGCAGGGCCTGCGGGGCCAGATGTGCCCTGAGCAGCAGTAATTAACTGATCTCCTGACCCGCATAAGGAGCTGGCTCCGACACTACCGACTTCTCCGAGGTCCCCGAGGACAGGCAGGTTCCCCTTACTCCGGGCCTCCGGAAGGGCGGGCTATAACCGCCCCTCAGACCCCAGGTAGAACCCTGCCTCCCCTCCTGGAAAAGGAAGGAGGGCCCAGTGTTGGAGAATCCTCAGACCTCAAGGCAGGTCCCCCACGTCCCCCTTTTACACATGGCTTCTTGGATGCTATCTGGTCTTTCCCTGTCAGGGCTTCCAGGGTACCACAAACCTGTGGTACCCCAGAGAGGGGCCGTGTGTTCCTCTGGGATCTTTGGTCAGAGTGTGTCTCCTCCCTCAGATAGGACAGTGGGTCTCCAGGCTTGGACCCCAGGACCGGGTTATATTCTCCTCCATCAGACAGGGGTCCAAGGGCAGGAGGTATCCCCTCCTGGCCCCAGGGCAGGACTACGCCTCCCTTTAGACCCCAGGACACAGATATCTCCCATTCTCAGACCCCAGGGTGACACAACAACCCTATGAGACAGGGCTCCCAGCCTCACCAGAGCCCTCCTGAAGGCAGCCCCTCTCTCCTGGAGGCTGGCCAGGCGTCCCTGCCACACGTAGATCTTGAAGCCACCCTGATCCAGGATGTAGCAGTTCTGGGATCAGAAGTGGGGCTGGTCAGTACGTGGTCCAGACTGGGCTGGAGTTATGGAGTGGGTGGGGATGGCTGGGACCAAGCCTGCCTCACCTCCTCCTGAAGTAGGTCTTGGGTCAATGGGCAGGTTGACAACTCTTGGACCACCAGATCCTTGCTCTTCTGGAAGACTCTAGGGGGCAGGCATGCAGATGTGGGCAGCTCAGTCCCTTCCTGGCCTGGCTCCACTCCGGCTGCCACCGCCCCTCCTGCCTCCAGAGGCAGAAGGCTTGGGGGCTGGGTTCCTGAGTTGAGGTCTTCATCGCAGCTTTGCTGTGAAACCTTAGGCAGTGCCCTGGCCTTTTCAGGGCCTCAGTCACCTTGTCTGTACAATGGGTTTCTCAAAAAGGCAGCCATGCAAGAGTACAGGCTGAGTCTAAGGTGCCTCATGGCCTGCTCCAGGCAGCCAAGAGACTTTCCTAGAGGCACCATGTTACTGCAGTAACGATGGACACACCCATCTGGGCTATTCCACCCACCCGGCCCACTCCCAAGGTCTGCTCACTGGTAGAGGTGGACATTGGCCTTCTGCAGCTGATTCATCCTCTTGCTGGGCATGGCGGCGTGCAGGTTGCCCACTCTACGACCCAGCACAGCTTCCATGATCTCCATGAGGTCAGTAGCCTCAGCCTCATTATCCACCACGTAGACCTGTGCACGACTACCACGCTCCCTGTCCCGGAGGCTGTGGGTCAGGGCCAGGCCCTGCAGGACCAGAGCTGGAAGTCAGGGCCTCCCCAGCATGCCCCCCTCACCTCTCAGACAGTCCAGCCCAGACCCTTCCTGTCACTGCTCAGCTCCCAGAGGCGGGGGGCCTGGGGAGGTACCCCCTGATTCCAGTATCCAGGGGTACCCCCAGTGCGGAAGCTGGACTCAGCCTGTAGGTGTTTCTCAGCTTCCTGAGCGGAGAGCCATGCCCAGCTCTTGGGGTGGCTGGAGGATGGGCCCATGGATGACCACCCCTCCCCCCAAGCCCCGCAGTGTTCCTGGGACGGACACTGACCCGCGCCTTCCTGGCCGCGCTGGCCTTGGGCCCATTCCACTGGATCATCATCTTCCCCAGGTCCAGCAGGAAGACGTCACTCTTGTTGAAGCTGTGCCAGGAGAGCTCCACCTGCGAGGGCCAGGGTCAGGGAGGAAACAGAGGGGTCGTACTACCTGGACCCTGGGAAGGGCCCGCAGGCAGCCCCTGCCCATGTGAGCATAGCTCAGATGTTGTCACTTGTATGCAGCTGTATGTATGAGTGTGGTGTGGTGTGTGTGGTATATGTGTGAGCTGTGTATAGGCACGCATCGGTGTAAGCATGTGAGACCTCGAGGGTCACTGTGTGGGTGTGGCTGGGTGCGTCTCTGGGTGTCTATGACTACAGTTATGCTTCCTTTCACAGGGTGTCCATGACTGAATCTGACACTTCTCAACGCATGTCCCCAGCAGGGCATGTGTACATGGACACATGGATACAAGCGGGGCTCACGCATCCGTTTCTCCATGTGTGTCGCTGTGTGTGCTCCTGGGTGACAGTGCATGTGTGCCTGTGTAGGAGACAGTGTGTTATCTGTGGCTAAGGGCAATTATCACCCCAACAGAGGCACTTTTGAGAGTAAAAGTGGGAGCCCTGAATAATTATGGCAGGCTAACAGGCAAAACCCGGGGCTGCATGGTGGCCCTGCATGACCCGGATGTGCGGTCACTGAATCTATGGGTGACACTGCATGAGCCTGGGCAGGACTGTCTGTGAGTCCCAGAACCGTGTAGACAGTAACGTGCACAATTCGGGGGCACCGTTCATAATGCAGTTGTCAGATTCCTGACCGTTCATTACACTGGATGGCAGTAGACCATCTTGTTCTCACAAGATCAGTATTTTCCATCAATATCCTGACGGAAGTAAGGAGCACTCAGGTCTAATTTGCACAAAGACTCCCAATGGGCCGAGTGGCTCTGGGGTAGCAGTGGGAGAGGCTGTGTGTGCCTATGGGTGGCAATGGTGATGTGTATGAGAGTGTGGGGCCGTGCACCTCCCCTGATCATGCTCTCACTCATTGTGCTGCTTACTGGGGCCACCCAGGTGCATCATCTCATCTGCCTCACTGTCCTAGGTCTTAATGTGCTCCAGGACAGATGAGGAGACCGAGCGTCAGAGGAGATGCAGCAGAGGCGGGGCTGGAAGCCGGGCTCTGCCTTCTCTCTCCTCATCAGGATGGGCCATTGGGGAATGCTGACCACCCACGTTCCCCTCACTGCCCCCACCACCCTCCATATCTCCTGACACTCCAGGACATGTAGTCCAGCTGAGTCGAAGGTCAGGCTGCATCCCTTGCTGCTCTCACCTCAGTGGCCGACACATGCTTCCCCCCTCGGATGTGCAGCAGGCGTTGGATGTTGTACACATTGGTCTCCACATGCTTGAGGGCAGAGGCCAGGCCTCCCTTCCTGTAGCTGAGGAGAGCACAGGGTCCCACGTGAGACCACATGCTGCCATGGGTGGCAGTGAGAGCAGACATGAATATGGGCATGCACACATGTGGGGACATACATGTGCCTATTTAACATGTATGTGAAAGTAGATATGAACATGTGTGTGCAAGCATATGGGGGCAGGACTGTGCATGTGCTTATCCATGTGTAGATATGTGGACACATGCATGTGTATATCCATGTATGCATGTGGGGTGTGTGTATCTATATCCGTGTGAGTATAGATGTGTATGCATGGAATTCACATAACTGTGTATGTGTGTGTAGGTGGACATGAATATTCACTGATGTGTGCCCACCGGTAGGTGGACATATATGGGCTGGCATGTTTTATGCACGTGCATGTATACATGTGTGCATGCATTTATGTACATACTATTTACATGTATTTGGTTCAACAGAATGATTGAATACTGGCAGTTTCCTATGGTTCAATGCATTTGGTAATTAAATACATATTTGAAGCAATTAACAACAAAAGACATATTTATACTGGGCATGGTAACACAAAAGCAAACTCAAAACAAAACTGGGGTCCGCTCCCGGGTATACACCCAAGAGAAATGAAAAACAAATGTCCACACAAAGATTTATATACAATAACGGATGGTGAGTAAACTTATTGCAGTAATCACTTCACGATACACGCAAGTAAAACCATTATGCTGTACCCCTTAAACTGATACAGTACTGTGTATCTCAATAAAAATGGGGGCAAAAACTAGCCCAAACTTGTATACCAATGTTCACAACAGTATTGCCCGTAACAGCTAAAAAGTAGAACCAAGCCAAATGTCCATTAAGTGATGAAAACAAATAAAATGTGGTATAGGCATACATGGCATTGTCTAATTCTATTTAAGTAAAATGTCCAGAAGAGATAAATCTAAACAGATGGAGGGAAGAAGTATAGGAGGAAATGGGGAGTGATGCTAAAGGGTAGGGGGCTTCTTGGGGGAGTGAGGAAAATGTTCTAAAATTGTGGTGATGGATCACACAAGTCTGTGGATATCCTATAAATACTGAATTGCATATTTTATATGGGTAGGTTGTATGGTATGATTTCTATATCAAAGAAAAAACAAAACCCCAACACACCCCACACACTGTGATAAGGAAGCCAGTTGCCCCAGCTGCCAGCCACCCCACAGCTTCTGGCCCTCTCAGCCCCCTGCCCGTCTCACTCACATGATTCCCGAGCGGAAGTAGCTTCGAAAACAGGCAGACTCGTGGCCTTGCACCTCGCGGTGCTGCACGGTGGTGCCACCCAGCGCCTCCTTCAGGTGCTGCAGGAAGGAGCCCGGCGCGTCCTGCGCCCCCACTCCCGCCGTCTTGCCGACCCAGTAGTGCAGGTCTTTGGGCACCCCTGGCGTGGCCTTCAGGCTCTGGGGGACCTAGGGCCCAAGAGTTTGTGTGTGTGTGTGGTAGGGGGCTGAGGTCCCAGGGGTGGGTGTGGTGGGCTGGGGCCCAAGGTGAAGGAGGTAGCAAGGGCTTTGCGGAGACTGGTCAGGTGCTTCCACAGGTAAGAGAGGGAGAATGAGGAGGGAAGGGTAAACAGCCCTCAGTGGCGGCAGCAGCCTCCTTGGGGGATGAGACTCTTGGGCTCCCAGCCTGCCTCTTCCCAGGGTGGAGCTTAATCTGCATCATCAGAGACCCCAGTGGGCTGTGCCCCTCCCCCCGCCCAGTCCCCCAAAAGGGTCCTCAAGTGCTCACGTGCAGAACAACATAGCAGTGCTTCTCGAAGAAGTTCCCATAAGCCAGCTCGGGGACCGGCACCATCTGCAGGTTCTGGGAGAGGAGGGTGCCTCGTGAGGACTCAGGAGAGCCCCTCCCTGCAACCATGACCCTCTGGGGTGGAAGAAGCCTAGTCTCAGAGACCCGAACACTCTCTCTGTCACCAATTCTTCTGTCTGGTCGTGTCGCTCACCTCAATGATCCATATGTGGAGGTCCCTGTGACTCTCAATGTCAGGGAGGCCCCTTCTGGTGTCCATCCTAGATGAGGAGGGAGTGAGAGAGGAAGCAGGAGCCGGAGTCTTCAGGCCCGGTCGTCCCCGGGAACTCTGGGCTCCAAGCAGGAGCTCTCCCCACCCACAGCTCTCCAAAGCTCCTTCATCATGGCCTGTGCCTCTCATGACGAGGGCTGCATAAACATAAGAGCCAGAAAACCAGGACAGGTACTGCAGATGTCAGCACAGAGGCTTTGCAAACAGGAACCTAGCTTGTGGTCTGTGTGTGCACTCTTGTAAAAAGGCTGAGCTTGGTGGACGACGATAGGCTTTGAGTCTATGGACCACCTCTGCCAACAGACAGAGTTCAAAACAGACAGATGTAGGATCTGTAGCCAGAGACAGGCACTGTGGATGGTGATAGGCTTGCAGAGGGCCAGGGCTCTGCTTAGTAACAACAGGTGCTGCAGGCAGGGACAGGCTCTGCCAACAGGGACACGGCTCTTGAAGTAAGACAGAATCCTGTAGGCAAGACAGGCTCTGCACACAAGGCAAATAAGCGGTCTTTCAGACAGCTGGGAGGTGGCCGTGCAAAGAGACACAGCACCTGCAGAGAAAAGGCTCTGTATACAAGCACAGGCTCTGCAAACAGGGACAGCTTCCTGAGACCCAAGAAAGGGATGGAACAGGCACAGGTTCTCCTGACAAAGATGAGTTCTGCCGACAGACACCACCTTTGAAAGGACGACCTGTGTGAAGAGACACAGACTGTACCTGGGGAAATTCAGACAGACTGGGCAAACAAGCAAAGGCTGTGAATGCTGACAAGGGCTCTGTGAACAGTCCTGGGTTCTGCTGGTATGGAGGAGCTTTTCAGAAATGGGAAAGTCTCTGCAAATCTTTGTGGATGGGGATGAACTCTTAAGACAGGGACTTTTTGCAGAAAGTACAGACTCTGCAGATATGAACAGGCACACAGATAGGCAAGGCTCTGTAAACAGGCAAAGTTACAAGTCAGAGATGTGCTTCTCAGACAGAGGCAACTCTGAAACAGGCCAAAGCTCTCTAGGCATGGTCAGGCTCAGCATGCAGGGACAGCCGTGGGAAACAGCCTCAAATCCTGCACACAGGGAGATGGAAACAGGCTGGGCAAGCAGTCATGAGCTCTGCCGAGAGACTTAGGCTCTGTGAAAAGACACAGGCTCTGTAGACAAGGCCCTTAGAGACAGAGTCTTGGCAGACAGGGAGAGGTCTTGTAAGCCTACACAGGCTCTGCAAACAGACAGCCTCTGTTAACAGTGACATCTTTAGAAAGGGCAGGATATGCTGAAAGGAGCCAGCTGGGAAACCAGCTCTGTGGTCCAGCACAGATGCTCCAAACGTGGGCAAGATATTGAAACAGGGCTGGGTTCTGTAGAGAGCCCAGGTTCTGCAAACAGGGACAGGCTTAAGAAAAGGATGAGTTCTAGAAACAGATAAAGAGTCCGTGAATAGGAACAGGTCCTGTTAAAAAGTACACATGCAATTATTAGGAATAGACCGTGCAGACTGACATAGGCTCTGCCAACAGGGACGCGCTCTACAGAAAGAGAGGTGCTCACAGACACAGCGACCCCTGGTGGTGAGAACTCTTTGTAGAAGTAGAGCCTGCAGACAGTTTCTACCCAGGCAAGTTCAGATAGGCTGTGCAAATAGGCAAAGGCCCTGAAAAACGCCCCAGACTGTACAAACAGGGCGCAGGTTCTGCAGACAGAACCTGGCTCTGAAAGAGGAAAAGACTCTGTGAGCAGGGACACAGTCTAGATACAGAGATACTTCCTGCCAAGGAAACAGATTCTGCTGACTGGGACAGGTGCTGAAAACAGACAAATCTTTGAAAACAAGGATAGTGTCTTTCGGCAGAAAGAGATGTACCAGCCAAGGACGTGAGACCAGCTCTGCAGACAGGGAGAGGTTTGCATGCAGGGCAGCTTTTGCAATTAAAAAAGAAAGTATCTTATCCATGAGGAAAGAGGGACAGACTGCTTTAAAAAGACTCAGCTTCTGAAAAAAGACAGATTCTCCAAACAGGCTTAGGACAGAAAGAGGCTTGGCAGGGAATATGAAGATTCTGCAAACCCAGGACAGACTCTGAACATACAGCCTGACTCTGAAGAAGGTGACAGACACTGCAGTAAGTAATAGGCTTAGCCAACACAAGCAGCTTGGGTAAATCAGGCTAAAACACTCTCAGATTCTTGATACACAGCTGAACGCTTAATACACACAGACTGCAAACAGCCATTGGCTCTCCAAACAGCAACTTTGTTGTGGTCCATGGTTCCAAGTGTGCACAGGAGAGAGGAGTGGAATGAGAAGGATCTGGGGAAGAAGGGAGCTCTGGATTTTGTTGCATGTCGGCAGGTGACTCTCAACGACCCCAGGCTTCCCTGCACCCCTCCTTCAGAATCCTCTGCCTGAGATTTGGTCATTGGTTCACGGGTGGAAGTTCTTTTGACCTCTAAATCCCACCAGCTGCAGCTTTTCCTCCTTGCTGTTGCTTTGCCTCATAGATCCAGAAGCCCCTTCTTTCTGAATTTCTCCCCTCTAGGGGCCCTGGTGTGGTGGTCACTCCTCTCCCTTCCCCTCCCTACTCCACTCCAGTGTGTTGTATCGCAGGAGGAACAGCCTTGACCCTGCATGACCAGGGGAAAGGAAGTGGCAGGGGAGATACAGAGTTACAGAATCAGAGGCATAGTGCGACAGGGGCCACTGAGAGTGGCCCACATTCCTTACGTCTTTATCCGGGCCGGGCCCAGGCCCTGGTGAGCTCATACTGGGAAAGAACCAACCCTCTCAAAGAGGGCTGAGGTGGCCATGGATGTGTGTGGGGTGGGGAGGGGTGGGGGAGGGAGCCACTCAGGCGAAGGGGGGTGGGGAGGGGGAAGGGGGTTCCTGTGGGGCTAGAACTGCCTCCTAAACCCAAGCTGGAGTCCCCGAGTGCTGATGACCTGGTCTCCCTCACTAGAGCACAGGATTCCGGGGCCAGGGGCTTCTCTTATTTCCTGCCGGCTCCCACTGCCTGACACCCTGAAGGTCCTCAGCCCATGACTGTGGAGGGGAGAGTGGATGGAGTGACTGTGTGCTTTCACTGCACCCAGAACTACTGTGGCAGTGCCATAAGCGACGGGCAGACGTGGTGACTGTGTAATGGTGGTCTCAAGGGAAACATGCAGTGAGGTCAAGTGACAGGCATAGTGACCTTCGGCGGTGTCGGGCAGAAGCGGTGACTAGGGACAGCGACCAGGGCATGGACAGGCAGTGACCAGAGGTGCAGACTAGGAGCTCTGACTGGGGAGCAGGGACAGAGGGACAGGAAGCCTGGCTGTGGCCAGAAAGCGGGACTGGGCTGGTGTCACTGGGTGGGGGCAGCATCACCCCCAAGGGGCTCACAGGGTGCCCCGATATCCGTTGCTAGCCTGGGGAGTCACATCCTCAGGCTCCCAGGGCCTGAGGCCTCATCCCATGTCACCTGTCTTCCACCTGGGCGCTGGGGGGTGGAGAAGGGGTGCTTCAAGTGTGGGGGCCCTCTCTCCCCAGCACCCTCTTCTTCCCCCAGGCGGTCCCTTCCTCCCTAGAGGGCCCCTTCTGACCCACAGGCTCTCGCACCCAAGCATGTCCCCTCTTCCCCTTCCATCACCTACCATGAGTGGGGACACCCCCCCCCCCCGGTGTCCTCTCCTGCTGGAGGCCCCGTTCTCTTCCCTGGGGGCTCACTCTGTCCCCCATGGCCTGCTTTCTCTCTCAGATGCCCAGTTCCTCCTCTGACTTGCTCTTCTCTCCTGGTGCCCCCTCCTTCCCTGGGTGCCCCCAGCTTCCCCCACGCATCCTCTCTCCCCAGCGCCCCCTTCTCTATTGACTCCTCTGCCTCTCTGTGTACGCTTCTCTCTCCAGACGCCCCTATCGGTCCCCTGGCGCCCCCTCTCCCACCTCTTTCCTCCCCCAGTGAACCCTCTCTGCCCTAGCCTCTTTTCCTCTCCCCTGGGTTCTCCTCCCATTCAGGTGCCCCCTTCTCTCCCCGGGGCCCCCTCCCTCCCCAGGGTCTCCTCATTCTCCCCCTTACCCTTGCTCCCCACACCCTGTCTTTATCCAGAGCCTCCTCCCTCCTCTGCTGCCCCTTTTCTCCCCAGGGTGTGTAACTTCCTCCTCCTGAGGCACCTGTGAATGGGCAGACTCTGAGGTCACTCTGCCTGACTTCCAGGAAGGGAGGGGCGTGCTGCCTGCTGGAGTGGGAGGAGGGGGAAGGCCCGGGACCCCCAGGGTATGGACTCTGGGGGACAGACACCCCCGTCCCATAGAAAATCTGCCACTTTCTCCCCACCCCCCGGACCCCTCTCCACCCAGAGCTGCTCTGGTGGCAGCTTCCCTGCCCCCACCAGTGTTCTCACCTGCTGGGTTGCTCCGCTGCCTCCCCAGCTCGCTGGGCCCCTGGGCGACCTGAGCCCAGTGACCCCACGTGGTACACTCCTGATTCAGAGCAGCCCTCCCATCTTGGCCCCTGGTGTCTCCTCCCCGCCCAGCCTACCTACTGGAAACTGCTCCTGCTTTCACCCTGCCTGTGGGCAGTGCTGGGCTTGGCCTGGGGCCAGGCTCTGCCCATCGCCACCATAACTCAATCCCTGTTCCCACCTGGCCCAGCAGAACATATCTCAGCACTTGGCGGGTGCGAGCATTCACACTGAGTCAATCAGTTAGTCAGTCAACAAATATTGACCCAGCTCTCTGAGAGGAGCCAGTCCTGTCCCCAGGGCCACCACTGGACTGGTGGCCAGAGAAAGCAGGGGGTGGAGGCCTGGGCTGTGCTGAGATGTGGGCTGAGGAAGCCACTGTGACTTCCCTTCTGACAGCCCCTGATCCCTGACCTCCAGTAGGCCAGGCCACCCCAGGAAAGTTTAGGAGGAAGCAGGACCAAGGCTATTTATTGCGGGGTGGGTTGGCAGTCTGGCTCTGTGACACCCAGGTCACTTCAGAAGGTGGGAGAAGGTGGCCTGGGCTCCCTCCTGCACCTCCACTATCCTCCACAGCCTAAGTTGGGCTCACTGCCCGGCACAGCCCTCTATAGGGAGCCCTGATACCCATCGTGGGAGAGGCCAGTCCAGCTCTTGCCAGGAAAGCCGCCTCTCCCACATCTCCGCTGCCCCTTCCTTTCCTTCCTGATAGTGGGATGGGGCAGGAGCTGGAAATAGAGCCTTCCAGAAACTCCAGGGTCACTACGGCCTCAGTCCCAGCCACAGTGCAGCCAGTGTGGACTCCCCTTCCAATGCAGAAACACTGCTGAAAGCTGCCATTGACCCCAAGACCCTTTCTCCATATTCAGTGCTCACTGCCTCTGCTCCCTGTCACAGGTTGGGGCGACTCCAGGAAATCTAGGTCCAACTGTGCCTGGGAGGACGTGCTGCCAGTGCATGACTGTTTAACAGATAGAGTTACTGGGTGCCTGTGTATGAATGGAGGCCCGTGTCACAGGGCACTTGGCCAATACCTGTGTGTGTCTGACCTTGTGTGTGGGAGAATGCCTTTTTGAGCCCCCATTTCCTTTTGGGACCTGCGCTTGCGCAGTGCATGCATGTGTAAGTTTGGCTCTGCTTACCTGAGCACCTGTTTCCAGGCTCCTTTTGTCTGGTGTCCAGCAAAATGCTGTGCACTCACTTCTCCCCATCTCAACTTCTCTGCTCATTCTGGTTGGTCTTTGTTCCTCATTCCGGTTGGTCTTTGTTCCTCATTCCCTGGAAATGTTTCTTTCCTAGGTGCCAGAGTCCAAAAAGCCGGGGGTTGACTCCCTGTCTTTACCTTACCACCCCGCTCTACAACCAGAGCCTTGCTGACCACCCCTTCCCCTTGAATCTGCTCCAAGTTTTTTCCCCACTGCACTGGCTGCTTCATAGTCTCCTTTGGGGCCTTTCAGTGTCAGCAGGCGCAGAACTCAGGCCTTCGCTCTTGTCTCCTTTCTATTTTCTTCCCAAGTTCCAGTCCCCAGGATTTAAACACCATGGAAACGCTAGTGTCCCTTCTGACCCCGACTCCCACTCTTCCCAACCCCCCTTAGCCTCCATCCATCTCCCTCATCTGGTCACGTTTCTCCTGGCACGTCTGCCTTCATGCTTGACATCCACGTCAGGCCTCGTTCAGATCTACCTCCTCAGCCTCTGAAAAGGGCAGAAACATATAGCTGGTTGCTCCAGGCTCCAAATCTGAGAGCCATCCCAAGTTCCTCTTCTTCCCTCACACCCACCAGGCTGGCCAGTGGTTGGTTCTTCTGGGCTCCTGGGCCTGGCCAGCCCACTCTGGGAGGTAGCCTCTCACACTAGTTGGTACCATGAGCTCCTGCATCAGTCTCTCTGGCCCCTATGTCCATCTTCCCACCATAGCCAGAGAGATGGTTCAGCCATAAATCAGATCATGGCACTCCCCTGCTTCAGATCTTCCACTGGCATCCCTAAAATAATATCCCCAGTTGCCTGTCCGTTTGGCTGCATCTCCTTTCTCCCCAGTTCTATGTTCCAGCTACAGAATTCCTGTGTCTCTTAAGATGCCAACCTCATTCTAGTCTCTGGATCTTTGCACTTGTTTCTTTTGCCTATAGGCCTCTCCCCTTGATCTTCCCGTGGTTCCTTTTCCACATTCTGGACTCAACCAAAATGGCATCTCCTCCCATGCCTGTTGTAGGCAGGGCAGGACACCCCACCTGGCACCATGCAGCCTCAGCAGCTTAGTTGGGGGAGGTACAAGGACCTCTCCAAGACCCCTCCCCTTAGAAATCTCTGGGTCTCTGGGACCCAGAAGAACTTGGGTGGGCATAACTGCCCTACTCCAGAACAGCCTCCCCTGTAACCTGTGAGCCCAGAGAAATGGCAGTGGGCCCAGGGCCTGGCCCAGGGAGTAGATGAGCAGCACTGTTTTGTGTCTGGTGTGGACAAGCTCCATGGGATCAGGCCCTTGACACACAGAGAGAACACCGAGGCCCTGAGCAGGGCTCACAGGCAGCTAGTATGCTACCAGGAGGAGGCGGTACCGGCCTCTTTCTTCCTCCTACTCAGAACAAGGAGGGGGCTCTGCCACCCCCTCCTCCTGCTCGGCCGCCCTCCCACGCATCCGGGCTTGGAGTCTGAAGGGCTCTGAGCTGGTTTGCCTTGGCCAGCACCGCTCTGGCCTTGACTGCCTCCGCTCTCGCCCCGCAGGGTCCGAGGGTTCTCAGCGGTACTCTGTGCCCCCGCCCCACTTCCTGGGCTTATCTCGGAAGGCCCAGCCCACCAGCTCTGCATCGTTGTTGACTTAGGCGTAGTGGGCGGGGAAGGCGGCGACGGAAGCCCGCTCCAGGCCCCGCCCCTAGGTTACCTGCTCTCTGGTTCCCCGCTCCTTGTCCTGGTGCCCCAGGCCTCATCCGAGTCCCTCCCACACAGATGCAACATGTCACCTCTCCTGTGGACCAAGTCCCACGGCAGGGGATGGGGTGGGGGTGGGGGTGCGCCCCTCCGGAGAGCGTACAGGACCTACACCCAGGATGGGGCTGCCTGACTTGGGTCCTGGGCCCCACGCCCTTCAGGAGAGCAGCCTTGGGCCCGCGTGGGTCCCCTCCCCCCGAACCTGGTTGCAGGCCGGGGAAGAGCAGTGACACGGTCACCGGTCACGGGGGCGCGCGTGGTCGGAGAGCGACTCCCCGCGGGCACCATGGGAACCTCCAGGGCCGGAGGAGATGGAGCTTGCCCTGTGCCCGCGGGGCCATCACTCTAATGGGCCATGTGCAGTGCCCAAGCCTGATGACGGCCCGAAGAACACGCCTAGGTTCCTGAGAACCAGAAGGTGCTGCTGTGTTGCGTCTCAGTGGTGCTGGGGGAGTCTGGCCCTGCCCTGCGCAAGCACCCACGCCAGTTAAGACTTATCAGGGGCCAGGAAGGCACCATTCCTCGCCACTCCTCTGGCCAGGTGAGGTGCTGCTGGTGACCTGTCTGGCCCACTGCTCTGATGTGAATAGGGTAGCCACTCTGCTCCCTACCTCAGTATAAAAGCAGGGAGCTATCAACTAGGTGGGGCTCTTACTGGGACTCCTTCCTCATCCCTGCCTTGGGAAAGGCACCCAGTGTTTTCTGTGTTTTCTTGGCTTTCTGAATTTTTTTTTGCAATGAACACATGCCTGATCTTTCAGGTAGAACAATGCATGTCATTCCTCCTAAGCCCTGCCCATAGCTCGTCTGCCATACCTGGGTGTCAGGCCTGGAACAGTTTGGGGTGACTTTTCTTCCACAACTAGTCCGAGTGGGGGTTCTCAGTTCTGGTAGCACCTTTGAGTCATCTAGGCACTTAAAAATGGAATGTCCACCCTCAGAGACTGAGGTTTAAATGCTCTGGGGTGGACTTAAGGCTCTGTATTTTTAAGGGCCCTCAGGTGATTCTAACGGGCAGCCAGAAGAGAATCCCTGAGCAGGGAGAGGGCACTGGGAAAGCGTGGTGTGGGGTGGAGAACCTAGACCCCACGTAGCCTGCTCCTGAAGGCCTGAGGGTCCAGCTTGCTCCCCTTGCAGATCAGGCTGGTGGCCATGCCAGCTGGTGGCTCATGAGCCTTGAGCAGCCTGTTGATCCCTGGGCAGCCCTGGCACAGGAGATGCGTGCCACTCAAACATCTCAGGTTATGCAGACTGTGTGACCAGCCTCCTAATGCAACCCAGTTGCAAGACAGTCAGTAAGCCCAGCGACTGTCTTCCTTCCCAGCCACTCCTCCCCCACCCTCCTCGGCTTCCTGCCCTGGTCCTATGATACCAGGTGATAGATGCTCAAATGAGAAAATATCAGGAGGTCAAGGCTCAGTATGCCACGTCCCAAGCAAGTGACCTCTTGATGACCTGTTCCCT
Source organism: Okapia johnstoni (assembly GCA_024291935.2). Taxonomy (NCBI): domain Eukaryota; kingdom Metazoa; phylum Chordata; class Mammalia; order Artiodactyla; family Giraffidae; genus Okapia; species Okapia johnstoni. The sequence goes on along the minus strand of CM044323.1, from coordinate 10,084,380 downwards.
TCTTGCCTATTCAGAGGACCTGTGGACACTCCCTGGGACACCTCATCTTCAGGGGCAGCCACAGGTCTCAAACCTTTGTTTGCCTGTATGCAAAGGTGGGGGCGTGGGGGCAATGCCAGAGAAGGCAAGGGTAGGGACACAGCCTAGGAATCCAGAATCAGGGAGGAAGTGGGGTGTCCTGGCTGGCTAGGTGCTCTACAGTGGAGAGGGCACCTAGGGGCCTGGCACAGACTATCTGTGGGGGATATCAGCTTGTCTCTGAGTAAATACTAGGTTTCCTGGGCTGACACACACACTGTGCCCTGTGTTCTTATAGATGAACAGACATGCCTGGTAGAACCCTGTATTCCTGTGACAGAGTAGACTTCAGAGCAGTCTCCCAAGCCTCAGTTTTCTCATCCAAAAAATGGGGATAAGACCTGTCTGCTGAGATTTTGTTGACCCTAGTGTTTTTTGCTATCTGAACTAGGTATCTTTATAGAGACAGTCCTGAAAGTGGTAAGGCTGTGCCCAAGGCTCTGCCTGTACTTCCTAGTGTGTGTGTGGAGGGGGTGAGGGGTGACCTTTCAGCCCCTTACCTTCCTGTATAGAGGGGCTGGGTTGAGGGCCATGTTTCCTGGATGTCCCAGTGCGAGAAACTGTCTTGGGTATCCTTATTCTCTTCCTGGTCCTTTGCACTGCTTCACCTGGTCACCAGAGCATCTCAGCCAGTGTATGCAAGGGCTGTGTGTTTAGGTACCACAATGCCTGTGGCTCTGAGGGGGCGGGGTGGGAGCTGCGGTTTCCTCAGGCTGCACTTGGAAGCCTGAGGGTAGGGCTGGAATCCTTGGGGGAGGATGGTGAGCCGATTGCTTCTGTCTGGTCCTAACACTGGGCAGAGTGGTTTTCTAGCTCCCTTGGAGTCAAGGTCCACAGCTCCTGAGATCCTGCTGTCCTGCTCTCACTGGCCCTTGCTCTTCAGAGAGACACGAGGTGCTGGTGTGAGGCTGTGCAGCTGGGAGAGAACAGAGAACAGTGAGGAGAGGCGCTAAGAAGCAGTCCACCCACAGGAGAGCGCGGTTTCACGTATTTATTTTTGGCAGGAAGGAAATCATTGCAAACCTCTTGACTGACAATGCTCGCCCCTAGAAACGTGCACATTCCACATGTAGTATTTCCCCAGTGATGTTTATCACATTCAGATGTCCAACAGAAACCCATGACTACCCAGACACCAGCATCTCCACCCCTTGGGCGGGGGTGTTAGAAGCTCTCTGGAGAATGAACAGCAGCAGACACCATCAAATTTACAGAAAAATAGGAACAGAGGCAGCCAGTTGACTGTGCACAGGTAAAGGCGAGCACTTCAAACCATCCACTCTTCTCGAACCCTGCCGTGCCAGCTGTCCATCACAGCACCTTTAAAAGCAGAGGCACAAACGTCACTAGTGTTTGGCCATAGGGCTGTGTGGTTCTGGATTTCATGAGAAAGCCATCTTGAATACACAGGGTTGTAGAATGTTGCCAGGTTATAGACTTACAGATTTCCTTTTCATACCATGCGTTCAAACGCTGCAACCATGACAAGTCCGTGTCATTAGGGCATCCTCACGTCTCCAAGATCATCTCATCAAAATGGCAGAGGAGCTTCCCCACCAACCGTCAGCTATGACGGGTGGTGTTTCTTTTTAGGATACAGATGCATTGTTTACAAACAGCTAATGGGTGAGACCATGGACCAACATGTGGGATTCCAGAGCAATGGAAGACAGAGCAGTAACAACCTCCACTGTGCCTGGGCGCCTCCACTCGAAGCCCAGCCAGAGTCCAGGACCCACGGTATCCTGTTCCAGATATTAAAGTAAAAAATAATTGTCCGGGAGACTCTATTTTAACCTGGTACCAAAAGGACCATGGAAACTCAGGAGGTCATATTTTTCATTTGGCTAAAGAGGTGGGGGTGTTTTGGTAACATGGGAAGTATATGGCACAGAGATAGGGTTCCTTAGGTTTTAAAGCCCACAATCTCATAAAAGGTAATAAGTAAAAACAATACCCGTATTTACCTTAAAAACATAAACCCCAAACATTCATCTCATTTCTTGGCCTTATGTTAGAATTCTATTGCTTCATTTACATGTAGATGATTAAAAATATATATATCAATATAGATATTTTGATTATATACATAAAGCAGAATCAAGGGTTAAAATAAGAACGGAATTTTGGAGTGGGGTCGAATAAGGTGCACAGAATCCAGAACTCCCTGGAGGGCCTGCTGCCCTCCCAAGACATTCTGTGTCTGTGGTGGCAGGAACCGGGCTCCACCCCTGCCAGCTCTGCACCGGCTCAGTGCAATGGCGCTCACGGCCTCGGGAATGACCGGGTGAAGGATCTGGCTCAAGACTGCCAAGTGTCTTCACTCCATCAGAAGTGGGGCATGATTCCTAGGTTTGATTCCCCTGCAATATTCTAGAATTTCCTCGCTGCCCCCTATTCCAAGTAAGACCTTGGGATGCCAGCAAAGTAGGGAGCACAGGTGAGGGGCCTAAGGCTCTCATCAGGACCGACTTCTGTGTGGATGTCAACACGTGACAGACACTTGACTGCAACATTCAAGACATTTAAGGCAGTGGGTTCATTTAATGACTAGTTTTCCGAATCAAGGTGTATGGCGTGTGCAGACCTGCCACATAACTGTCGTTTTCTGTGGTCACACTGAGCAAGGGGCTGTTTCTATTTTAACTGGCATGTGGATGACTGGGTTTGGAACACTCAGAGTGTGGGGAGACCTGGTTACCCCTAAATACTTACTTCTCTCCTGAAAGCACGGCAGTCCACAGACCAAAGTGCTGTTGGGAGGACGTGATTGGCAGCTGGCTTCACTATTTTGTGAATGAAAGCAGAAAAGAAATTTTACTTTGACACCGCCACCCCACCCCCGACTGTTTTCCTATCTTCTTAGTGCTGGTGGCTCCCACCAGAACTCCGGCCTGACCCACAGAGGACTAAGGCAACGGTGCCAACACAAAAGGGTTCTTTTTAATTATCTTTAAGAGCGATAGTTTATATAGACCATCTTATTGTCAAACGAGGATCATGGCACTGCTTAAAAGATCTCACTGGAAAAGGCTGCAAAAGGAGCCCCAGCTTAGGGAGGGGGCCCTTCCTTTCCCTGGCTCTGGGTAATGGGTCCCACGTCCAGATGCGTCTCCCCCACCCTCAGCTCAGAAACAGGCTGTGCTTCAAAAGAGAAGCCCAAGAAATGGACTCGGACCACATCAGCGTGGTGGCGGCTTGGGGCCACAGGTTCTCCTGAGAGAACGGTCAGCTTAGCACAAGCTCTGAGGCTGACTGCAGTCTGAAAACGAACGCCACACCGATGAGGTGTGCCAGGCCCTTTGGTCTTTGTTCCCTCCTGAACCTGTGAGGCTGGTGCCAGAGAAGGAACGCAGTCTGCAGTGGGGTGGGACACCTAGGTTTCTGACCCTGTCCAAGTCTGCAGCTTAGCAGTGAGCAGATTCTGAGCGTAGGCACAGTGGCAAAGAACAGTGTAACAGCCGCTGGTCAATTCCATTTGGTGGCAGCGCGGTAGCAGCAAAGAAAATTCCCGAACAGCTCCATGGGTATCCAGCTTTTGAAAAGGACAGATTTAAAAAAAATCAATAAACAGAATTCCTTTTTTAACTATCAAGGGTTTTAGAGTTTTCTGTAACTGCTCTACCCCCAACGACAACAATAACCAAACCAAAAACATCCAAAAGTACGGCAGTCGTGTGAAAGCAGAAGTGACATGATGCCACTGTTCAAGGGGAAAAATGTGACCTCAAGACAAATCTGTCACCATCAGAAATAATAAGAAGAATATAAAAGGATCTATTGTTGCCTAAAGCATTGAGCCACATGATTGCGGATACATTCCGAACTGGGTCAGAAATGAACGTACACACTGACACAGTCACAAAATCTCCTCACAGGAGCCTGGCCCTGGGGCATGCCACAGGTGTCAGAGCAGCGGACCTGTTGGAAGACAGGCTCCTATGACTCACCCCCATCCCCTGCCACCCCCCTCCCCCACCTCCCAGGTTTTAGAAAATTGTCATAGTCATCTTCTCAGAGAATCTAAGACAATAAAAGACTAAAAGATGTCTGGAAATATGTCGCATAGAAAAATTAACTCTCAGCTTAAAATAACATTCAAAAAGGCACTTCATCCTGTAGGAAAAGATTCTGAGTTGGGTCAGCTCCTCTGAGCTGGAGAAGGGGACAGGCTGTCTGCTTGGAGGGGAGGACAGTTGTAAAAGGAAGTCTGATAGATACCAAGCTTTTTTTTTTTTTTTTTCCATTTTTTTTCCTTTTTGGTATGTTTTAAGAAAAGCAAATCCAGTAAAATGCATGTCCCTTTATGAAATTCATTAAAAGAGTTCATTTTAAAATAGTTGTTTCTGTTCTTAAAAAATAAACCAGGTAGGTATGGCCACATTCGCCCCGTGGCCTGGAGCACGGCGTGTCCTCACTCTCAGCTCCTGGCAGAGTGGAGGCCAGGCGGATCCCGAGGCTGAGGTTCCAGGGTGCGCAGGCAGGAGGCGGGAGGAGGCCGGGGCTACCTACTGCAGAGTCTGTGCAGCATGCTGTACACGTCGTCCTCCTGGCTCAGGCCCTCGAAGAAGGGGATGAGGTCCAGCAGCTCTGTGTCCGTCATGTCGTCGAACCAGGACTGCACAGGCACCTGGAAGACAGTGCGTGCAGCGGGCAGCAGGGCTGAATCAGGCCTGGGGGCCACTTCCAGCCTGACTGGGTCCCTACCCTTCAATGTTTTCTTTGGTAAATGGGTATCTAGTAATCACCATCACCATCATCATCTTATTTGTTCTCCCGTCCCAGCTAAAATCAACTTGAATCTATCTGGTTTGAGAGATGGCTCGGGAAGGCAAAGTTGAGTGTATCCAGTTGGCATGCACTTTCCTGTTTTGTTTTCCTGCTGCATAAAAGGTAGCCAGAACGCAGAATATATAACTACCTTGCATGTGTGCATGCTAAGCTGCTTCAGTCTTCCCGCCTCTTTGCGACCCTATGGACTGTAGCCTGCCAAGTTCCTCTGTCCATCAAACACTCTTTCTATTGCATCAAACCACTCCTTGCACCTCAGAGCACTTGAAGTCAGAGGTCACCAATCAACCACTGACATCTTTGTAGAGAGTATCAGAGGGCTTCTACTTAGTGTCACTGCACAGCAAGGAGACATGGATTATTGCCTCCTATGCTTAGCAGAGATCAGTTAAAAGGGGAAGTATAAAATCTCCGGACATTCTGAGCCACAGAAAAAGACAGGAGTCTCCTTCAGTTTTAGAGAGGTGGGGAGGGCTGCTAGAGGGTGGTAGCAAGAGGTGCAAAGAAGAGACATAAAAACAAATTTGGGGAAGCCAAAAATGTTTTTAAAACTAAGATTTCTGACCCTTTTACAAATCTATCAAGACTGTTTGGAAATGTAACAGTTCATTGGTGGTGGTGGTTTAGTCGCTAAGTCATGTCCGACTCTTTGCAATCCCATGGACTGTAGCCCTCCAGACTCCTCTGTCCACGCGATTCTCCAGGCAAGAATACTGGAGCGGGTTGCCATTTCCTTTTCCAGGGGATCTGCCTGACCTAGGGATCGAATCTGCATCTCTTGCATTGCTGGTGGATTCTTTACTGACTGAGCCACCGGGGAAGCCAACAATTCATCATGCAATTAAAAAAAAAAAATCAACAAGCTAAGGAGTAAGCAAAAAATGACTACTCCTAGGGGAAGGGGTGGGAATAGGGGAGAGGGCAGGAATGGACACAAGATTTCTCTGAATGTATCTTTGTTGATAGTTTTGTTTTTAATTTTTTTAAAAATTTTGACCGCACGGCAAGTCATGCAGAATCCTCATTCCCCAAGCAGGGATCAAATCCAAGCCTTCCTATGGTACAAGCACTTGTGGACTCCTAACCACTAGACTGCCAAGAGAGAACCTTTGGTGACAGCTCTGATGCTAAACCATGTAAATGTTTTTTTAATTTCATGTAAAATGAAATTAAATCAGTAAGGAAAAAAGCAACAAAGAAATGAACCTTCATGTATATGAGTTCAGTGACATAACCATAGAAAGGATTATTTCAGGTGATTTTGAAACATAGTTTTCTGTTTGTAGAATTGCTCAAAAAAAATCCCTAAATGCATTCAATTGTTTTATTGTTAGTAATAATATTAAAACAATGCAATTTTGAAACTGTTAAAACTATACTATAGGATGAATCAAATCTGTAATGATATTAATAAGGAATCATGAGTTTCAGTGTAAGAGGAGACATAAATACAAAAACAAAAGGAAATTAAATAAAAACTGTTACAATTGAATTGGAAAAACCAATGTGAATTTATGATTTTGCCTTCATTCTATAAATAAAAATAAGTGTATCTTAGCTCTGTCCAGTAGAAAGGACTGGAAGCAAAGGACATCCTAGTAACAATGAGAGCCACCCAAACTGTGGTCTCTAAATATCATTTTCACTCACAAGAACCAGGCTGCATAGAAAAATGGCCACTTACAGGGCTGGAGCAAGAAATGGACAAGATGAGTTTGGAACATCTTGTTGGACCAGAAAGCAGGAAGTGATCAAAGACTATTGTTATTTGAAGGAGCATCCACTGGCTATAGGTGAACATTTGAGCATAAAAAGGGTAATAGATAGATTAAATTATAACATAAAAAAATCCGTAGGTTCATAATGGTACCTAAAAAAATTGGTTACTTCTAGAGGTTGCTAGCGCACCATCTCATAACTCTCAAAACAGAAAAAATAAAGAAAAAGAACCAAGACTTTACTCTGATTTCCCTATTCAAACTGAATTTTAGGGTAATCAAGTAATCAATAAGAGTGAGTTCAATTAAAAAAAAAAAAAGAATTCCAGCCAATAGATGCAGAAAGAATTATAGAGTTTAGAAATTACCATTTTGTAATTTCTAATAAAATAGTAGATGTAGGCAAAGATCATCAACAACTGCTCACATTTTTAGGTGAAAAGTCAATTGAAAAATTGAAAATGGATGGATCAGGCTGATAACACCTGAATCCAAAGGGCAATTTAAAATCTTTAAAAGTGGGACAATCTGATGTTACATGCCTCCTGATGTGATGTCACAGCAAGAACACAATACCAAAGCAATGTATGCACCTACCTTGCTTGGATTCTGATCCAAACAATCCAAATAAAAGAAAATATTTCTAGATGATAGGGAAAAGATGAATACAGACTGGATATTGGTGATAATATCAAGAAAATGCTAGTATTATCAGACATGATAATGGAATTAGGATTTATGTTTTTGGTGGTGGTAGGGGAGGCTGTGCTGCATGGCCTGTGGGATCTTAGTTCCCAGACCAGGGATTGAACTCGTGCCCCCTACAATGGAAGCACAGAGTCCTAACCACTGGACCGCCAGGGAAGTGCCTGGAATTGAGATGATATTAAAAAGAATCCTTATCTGTTAGACACATTACAAAATGCATTATGTTAAATTTAACTCATCAAAAGGAGCATACTTTAATATATTTTGAATGATTGTTCAGTTAATGATTATACACTAAGTGAACCTAGTTTGAACTTGGTTTTTGGTTATAAGAGGAGCAACACAGTTATGGTCTCAAGGAAAAGATCCTGTATGGGCTTTCGTTGAGACTGGGAAGCCTGGGCTTGGGAGAAGCATCCTCTCCAGGGCCTGAGCTGAGGGCTGGTGTGGCGGCCACTGTGGAGGGGTGAGCAGTCTCCAGTAGGGCTGACCTCGCCTCCTGTAAATGAAGGGCCAGTGGCAGGAGGGCGCCTCTGCTCTGAGATGTGCTGCACCCAGAGACTTGGCACTGGGAGCTGCCACGCTCTGGGGAGTTTTATGTAGGAAATGTTCCCATTGTCTACTTCTTAGACATCATTAGGAGGTGGTAAAGCCTGGTAGTCTCATCTGAAGACCTCACTAAAGTGTTTTATTTATTCTTAATACTTCTGTTGAAGAGGTCACCCAGACCTTCTGAATCTACATGGGTCACGAAGTCCTGGGCAACAGCCAGATCCAGGAGGCTGATGACAGACAAAAACCTTCTCAGTCATGATCCTAAAGATGCTGAGAAGATGTAGGCTCACTGAGCACTTACCCAACACAAGCATTGCCACACTTGACCCTCCAACAATCCCACGAATCAGCATGCCTAGAATGCCCATTTGACAGAGCGGGCGACTTTGGCAGAGAGGCTCAGCGAGCATAAATAATGGTCAATGTCATGGAACTGCTCAATGTAAAGCTGGGATTTCACTAAGGAAAAGGCCACGAAACCTCTGCACAGGTGCTTGAAGGTACGGAAGTGGCAAGAGAGCCGCTCTACCTGGCAAGAGAGCTCAGCTGGAGCCCTGAGTCCTTTTGGTCTGGGAGCTACTTACTGCATTCTCAGGATGGAAGATGTAGGAGGCAGGAGAATTGTCCACGATGATCACTTTGCTCAGCTCCCGCCCAAGGCGACTCAGGTCTTTCACATAGTTCCCACGATGGAAAACACACGATTCCCGGAAGAGCCGGGCCCGGAACACACCCCAGCGGTCCAGCAGGTCGGCCACAGGGTCTGCGTACTGGGAAGCAGGCGTCACAGTGAAGGCTGGGTGACCGGAAGAGCCCAGGAGCCCTGACCTCCTGCAGCAAGAGCCATACTACTCTCCTACAAAGGGACTTACATAACCGCAGGTGTTTCAGATCCTGGGGATTTCCCTGACACCCTGCATTCTTCCATTTCTCTCCCTTCTCATATCAAATCCATCAGAAATTCCTGTCAGTTCCCTCTCCAAAAATATCTCGAATCCGCCTGCATCTCTCTGTTTATACTGTCACTCCCTTGTCCAGGCCTCTGTAATCTCTGGCCTGCAGAAGAGCCTCCTTCTTCCCCTGGGGCCTCCTTTTCACTCGCTCACTCACCTTGCAGCTGTCAGAATAGCCGCTGGAAAACACCCGTCAGACCCTGCACTGGCTTCCTGCCACACTTGGAACGAAGCCCCAGGTCCCTGCCAAATCCCACACGGCTGCAGCTGCCTCTCAGCTCCACCTCAAGTCACGTGAGCCACGCTGGCTTTGCACACGGTCAGGACCTTTGCATCAGTGTCCCTTCTGCTGGAATACTCTCTCCCCCATTCTCTGCATACACTTCTTCCATCTCCTCAGTTTTCGGCGATCGGCTTTCCTCACCACCTTCCCAGCCCTCCTGCACCTTCCTCTGCCAAAACTCTCTGGCCTCACGGCTGCCATTGCCTCCACAGAGCTCACCACCACCTGGGACCATCGTACGGTTCCGGCATCTGTCAGGGCCCCCGCCTTGCTTGCCGTGTTCCCCGTGACATCACCAGCACCTTGTGGGTGCCTACCTCTTGGTGCACGCGCATGTGCTAAGTCCCTTCAGTCAGGTCCGACTCTCTGCGACCCTACAGACTGCAGCCTGCCAGGCTCCCCTGTCCATGGGATTCTCCAGGCAAGAATACTGCAGTGGGTAGGCATTTTCTTCTCCAGGGGATCTTCCCAACCCAGGGATTGAATCCACATCTCTTTATGTCTTGGCAGATGGGTTCTTTACCACTAGCACCACCTCTTGGTTGGGCTCGGTAAATACTAGTTGCATCAGCAAAGGCAAGTGTGGACTTGGGATCCAGCTGGTGTGCACGGGGCCATACTGCCCCCTAGAGGAGCTCTGAGCAGCACGGCCAGCCCAGCCCCTGATGTCACAGTCAGCACTGCCACTGACTTGGAGCCCAGGAGTTTTAAGGGAGGGAGTTAGAGCCCCAGTCACAGCTGGGGTTCATCCTGTTTGGCCGTCTCCCATGGCCTGGGGAATTTTCCCCAAAGAACACTGAAAGGGATAAAAAAGAAATAAAGGGGTTGTGCCTGAGGGAAAATCTTCATCCAGACTGAGTGGCTGGGGCTGGAGGCAAAAGAGTGGCTGCTCCAGGCCACGTGAGGCCAGGCCTCAGCACCAAGACCTGAGTGAGGGGCACAGTCAGAGGTCCTTAGGGGCCCAGAGGCTCTGCTGGGGAAGTGGGAAGCACCCGAGGCTGGTGCTGTTGGGAAGGCCAGTGGTCAAATGCACAACACCCCGAGTGCAGAGCAAGGGCTGTCACGGCTGCTGCAGGATGCAGGGCTACAGCAGCATCCTGGCTCCATGGGTGAGTCCTCCTCTCTCCAGAGACATCCGGATGGAGCAGAGTGCAGGGGGAGGCTGGGATTCCCGTTGACCAAGGGAGGTGAGCACAGGGCTCCAGGTGAGGGTAGTGAAGTGCCACGTGGATCATTTTTAAGCGGCTAACTCTAGCTAATTTCTTCATAATCATTAACAGCAGCGGTGGCATACATCCTTCAAGGGAGTGTCCTAGTCTGGGGCTCCCGGCTGTGGGGATGTACGCTTCACGTGGGCAGGGACCATCTCTTGTTCTCTGCAGTATGCCTAATGCCTAGGACAGTGCCTGACACACGGCAGGTATAAAGGACATACTTGGTGGGTGAGTGAATGAAGGAAGGACGCTAGATGGGGAAGTAGACACTGTGGGGCTCTGACTGTCAGCAGAGGTTGCTCAGGCCCCAGGGAAGCAGGCCAGGAGGTCCTGTGCACCAGTGGTGCTGGCTGGGGGCTGAGCTCAGGGCCAAGCCCTGGGGAGTGGCTCCCTGTCGGCAGAGCTGTGCACTACGGAGGCGGAGGCGAGAAGCTGGAAGGCTGCACGTTTTGTGTTTTTTTTGGCCACATGCACGGCATGGCATGCAGAACTTCCCTGACCAGGGATGGAATCTGTGCCCCCTGCAGTGAAAGCGTGGAGTTCGATGCACTGGACCACCACTGAAGTCCCTGGAAGGCTGCACGTGGGGGCTGATTCGGCGAAGGCAGCCTGGGGTAGCAGCGAGGGAAGGGCTGGAGAGACAGATGGAGGGGCAGGTGGGAGCCGTCCAGGAAGAGAGACCGAACAAGGATGTTTAAGCAAGTGCTGGGGATGATGCCAGGAAGGAGTGCTTTCAATTTTGCCAAAGGAAAAAAACAGCTCTCAATCCCCCAGCACAGCGACCTTCCTGTCTGTTATTTCTTTGTTACCGCTTTAGGCGCTGCAGCGGCCAACAGCACTGTCAGAAGAGCCATCGGCACCACAGCACAGTCATGGTACCGTTCATCTGAAAGGGTACCCACTGGGGAAGATGTGCTCTTCCTGAGGCCGCATTCTATTTTCAGCAGAAAGAAGACAGCCCAGGGCTCTTGATTCCCTCCCCACTGGCTCAAGCTTTATGGCCTGGTGATGAGCCTGGCAGAATGGCAGAGAGATGGCCCAAACCAGAAATGCCCAGCCCAGCAAAGCAGCACAGCACATCTGGGAACTCAGGGTCAGAGTCCCCAACATGCAGAGAAGGGAACCCGCATAGAGATGGAACATGGGGGAGGAAGCTGCCTGTGCGTCCTTGGAGCAGGTCTGCAGACAGGCAGACGTTTAACCTGGACCCTGCAGAGCTCATCCTGGGGCCACTGAGGGTCCCTGAGGTGCCCATGGAGACACTGTTGGTGCCACGAACAAATGGATGGCATTGGCCCTGTCAGGGTCAGGGTTGGAGACACAGACATGGCAAGGATCTCTTTCAAGGAGTAGGGCCTGCCTTCCACACAGTGCAGGCTCTTCCTGGGTGTTATCTCATCTGATCTACCCTATGAAGTAGATGGGATCATCCCTATCTCACAGAAAAAACTGAGGCAAGAGAAGTGAAGTGACTGGCCTGAGGTCCTGGGGCTCTTTAGCGCAGTCGGGAATCTCATTCGGCCCCCACGGGTGGATGAACCTTTGATGCTTATCCTTCCCTGAGACCCGGGTGAGCTGCTAACCCAAGTGCACAGAGGCCTCAGCCAGTCACCACATGAGATGCAGATGCCTGTCTCGGTCACATGGGACATGCCTGTGGTTTCCTGGTCCGTGGACAAGCAGCTTCAGTGACGGCACGCAGCAACTTTATGGAGCGTTTGTTCTCAGTGCTCCTGTCACTATGGTAAACCAAAAGCCTCTCAGGCTGGTGCTGTGCACATGGCCTACATCTACCCCATCTGGGGTGGGAACCTGTCACCATGGAAACTGCTTCCCCCACCTTAACAAAGGGCCTCCTGACAGACAGACGGGGCAGGGGTGGAGGGCTGGGCTCTGAAGGCTGGTGGCGGGACCCACCTTGGCCAGGCTGGCAGTAAAGAGCACACATTCGAACAGCTGTCCCATTCTCTGGAGGAACTCGTCCACGTGTGGCCGCTTCAGCACGTACACCTGCAACGGCAGGGACAGCATGCAGGTCAGTCACAGCGGCCGCCGAGGAAGGCCTGGGGCCCCGAGAGCCCCGGGGAGGAAGGATTCCTAACCCGGTTCCTGCCTCCTGCAGGGGCTGTGTAATCTAACATGGCACTTAGGACCAGACAGCCCTCACGGTGCGCTCCAGATCTGAGTTTGGAGCAGACTCCCCGCCCAAGGGGGAAAGGGAAGCTGACATGGTGTGAAGGGTTCTGGAGATTTTCAGAACCAGTGAGTAGAAAGGTTGGGCCACATTTGGGTGACCCAGTTCCTTCATTTCACATGTGTTCCATGGGACACGCTCTGGGTCAGGCCGTTTCTGGACAGAGGCCGTGGTCTGGGGTGGTCCTTTTGGTGGAGGTCAGGGCATGGCCCACTGCCCGGCAGGTCTGGGATTGCTCCAGTGGTTGCCTACTGGACTGGAACCCCTGCCCTGCTCAGAAGGCCTGGGGTGGAAGCGCAGGAGCAGTAAAGCTGCATGAAGGGCCTTCCTTGTTGGTGTGGGAAACCGTCTACTTGACACACGACATTAACTCGGCTTCAGCCTGCTCCAGAAACAGATGCTTCAGGGGATGTGAAGCCAGCCTACTCTTAACCCCAGAAACTAGGCATCAGGAGGGGCCGCCAAGCACAAGGGGAGCAAAGAACCACCTTTCCTAGAGTGGCTGGGCTCTGCCCATAACTGGAAGCCTGAACAGATTTGAGGAAACATGGGAGCGGGGAAAGAAGGCAGAGCTGGCAAGAGGAGGCAGAGGAGGCAGGAGGAGGGAAGAACTAATTAAAACTTGAATAAATTCCACTTGAAATTAGCCATTTCCCTAAAATAATTCACACTTGTTAAAATTCAGTTCGACTCATATTCGTTCAATATCAGCTCTGGCCTCAGCCTGAAGTGGTTACAAAGGTGAGGGAAACACAGGCCTTGCCCTTGAAGAGCTCACAGTCTAGAGAAGACATTCAGAAAAGTAGATCAAAATAAACATGCATAATGAAAGCTTCAGCATAAGGATAAATTGGTGATGTTTAACTTGCCTCTCAAGGGGAGGGAATCACAAAAGGGAACATTTGGCCTGGACCTTGAAGGATGAATAGGAGTTCATCAGGCTGATAAGGATGAGAAGTGAGCTTACAGGCAGAGAAAATAGTTTGAGCATGAGACCTTGCCTGCAAACACTTGGGGTGCTGGAGAATGGCCAGAGCTCTGCTGACCAGCCCTTCAGAGACAGAGATAAAAGACAGGGAAGTGGGGATAGAAGAGGCTGAAGACGTAGTGTGGGAGGCAGGTCGAGGTGAGTGTGCATGGGTTGTGAACAGCAGATGGAGAAGGCTGGATACCCTACAGGAGGAGGAGCAGAGGGGAATGGGGCTCTGCTCCATACAGAGGAAGAGCTGCTGACAGAGGAGTTTACACAGGCGAAGGCCTTGGTGGGAAACCTGTGGCTGAGTGAAAGGGTGTGTGGAGGGAGGGGCCAGAGAAGCAGGATGGCCAGGATGGGTGTCCACAGGGCTCTGAGGAGTGGAGGCCTGGGAGAGGGGTGTAGCTGCAGTAGCTCCAGGCCTACAGTCTGCTCATGAGGCTGCTAGGTGCTAGGAATGGGTACGGCCCGTGGTCCTCAGTCTCCTTCGGGATGCTGCTTGGAAAGCAAGCGTTGCTACATGCGAAGGGCAGGAGACTGGTCTGGGAACTATGGCGTTGGTGCCTCTGACAGACAGGAGGGTCCTGGGCCCAGAGGCTGGCGTCCAGGCCCGCGTCCGCGTGCAAGTAACCGAGAATAGGCCCCTTGGGACCTGCACAGCCTATCCTGGATTACTTGAACGAGGCCACGGCCTTCGCCAGGGCCTTGGTCCTCCTCTGGGCGCCTGTGGCTTCATTCCCTCAGGAGAAAGTTTCTGATCCCAGCTCTGGAGTGTCTACCGCCAGGTGAATCATAGCACAGTCTGGAGGGCTGGGGGAGCTGGCCAGCTTGAGAATGGGCTGGCCAGAGCAGGTCAGGTCCTGAGGGCCATGCTCACAGTCATGAGGAATGAAGGGATTCATTTCTCTCCTCATTTCTGTCATGCCAGTGGGCAGCCTCTCCTTCATCCCATTATCTTGTCACATTAGCCAAGATAATAAATGCAGAAGCCTTAACTGCCTCTCAGATGCGGAGTTAATTCTGTGGATGCTTCGGCAAATGTTAAATGCCCAAGTGCCTGCCATTCTGGCTCCCTGATGGCTTTCCAAAGCATGAAGTGTGGAAACACCAGGGATGGGCTGCTGGCAGGACCTCCTGGCAGGGGAGGAGGGGGGACTCGAGTACCTGGCAAAGAGCCTTGTGTCAGGAACAGGAGACTGGAGCTCTCGTTTCAACTCGTCTTGTTGTATGACCTTGAACCAACCCTCTCCCTGGCTGAGCCTCACTTCCTCCATGTGGACAGTGAGGTAGTTGGACCTGTTGACTCCCAAGGCCCCACCAGCTCTGACACCCTGCATTCAAGGGCCAAAGAGACTACTGACATCTCCAAGGAAAGACATCCTGTTATGGCTCAAGCACCAAGGGTGAATTTTCCTCCTGAGATATAAACACACCAGGCCAGAGGCTCTCCCTTTAGATCTTGGGGTTGACAAGGAAGATGACTGGAACATTTCTGTGGAAAACCTACAATGTCTTCCCACAGCGTTTCCAATATTTCAAAAGTGAAACTATTCCTAGAGGAGCTTCATGCAATAAAAAGGAAAATAAGGGGAAAAAATATCAGAATGAAGATGCATGCCAACTGACTAGGGCATCTTTATTCCAAGCTTCCTGCTGATCCAAAAACGCACACCCTTCCTCCTTTCCCTTTTGGGTTGGGCTTTACTAAATATTCACAGGAGAACACGATGCAGGAGTGACAAGGTCAGTCTGGAGTAGCTGGCAATCTTCGACAATCTTTGCTGAGAATCTACCATAAGTCAGTGACTTGTGACATTTCCCTGTTGCCTGCTAGGAGAGTAGCTAAAGCAATTACATAGGGAAGTTAATTAGACCATCAAGCTAGGCCAGTGGGGGATTTGGAAACTTCTAAAAGTCTGCATCATATCAAAGAACTATTTGAACTTGCAACCACATCTAATATTTACAAATAGACTATAGCTTCCCTTATAAACGAAGCATAAAATTCATCCGGGTGGAAAAAAAAAGCAGAAAATCACTGAATTTTTAATAAAGTCTGCATCCTCCTGATTCAGTAACAAAATGATTACTGAAAGGGGAATTTAGAAATACCGTTCATAGAAAATGTAATTACTAAAAAAAATGCTAACTGAAACTCAGATTTAGCTTTGCTTTCTTACCTGATGTATAGTTCCATCAATTTCAACAGGAACAATAAAATCAGCATTACTAATAGGCTGGAGAAAGAAGAAACTATAATTAATATGTCTGAAAGAACAAAATAAAGCTGGAAACTTTAGCATCAAAAAAGCTTGCCTGGACTAATGTTTTTATTATTGGACAAAACAGTTCAGGGGGATGTTGGAGCATGCTTCAGTTCCTCAAAATAAAAGTAAGCAGGAAAGCATGTTATTTTCTGTTCTGAATATTGTTACATTTTCAGCATCTTTATTACCTGCCTGGCCCCAACCACAAAGAGTGCTGCACCTGGCTTGGAAATGGGGCTCCTCTAACTCTTGGCTCTTGCCTAGAGTGGCAGGAACCACTGCTGGCCACCAGGGGCAGAAGGTGAGAGCCTGATAGCCCTAGAGGACAGTGCTTGTTGTTTAGTTGCTATGTCGTGTCAGACTCTTTGCAGTTGTATAGACTGTAGCCCTCCAGGCTCCTCTGTCCATGGGATTTCCCAGGCAAGAATACTGGAGTGGGTTGCCATTTCCTTCTTCAGGGGATCTTCTCGACTCGGATAGAACCTGCATCTCCTGCATTGCAGGCAGATCCTTTACCACTGAGTCACCTGGTAGTTGCACGAGTACAGACATGCCTAACACATGGCCTCAAAGTGGGGCTGCTGGATATATGGGGTGAGGTCAGAGGCCACAGACCACGACCTTGGGCAAGCTCTTTCCCCTCCGGACCTTGGTTTCTCCTGTCTTCCACAGTTAGAGCAATGGGTCTGATGAGTGCCCATAGCTCCATTCAGCCCTGTGCCTCAGGGATTTCCAGCCTTGCCTGGCACTGTCTCCTGCCCTGGAGGTGGGTGTGGTGGGTGTGAGAGCCACCACACCTTAGACTGTTCTCCACTATGTGATACAATACCTAGCACACTCACAAACGTCTGCATATTTAAAGTAACCCGACACTTAGTGACACTTAAAACTCAAACATGATTCTTCAGCAGTCACTGTATTCTCAACGAGGGACTCACATGCAGTTCTAAATGGAATTCCACAAATCAAGTGGAAATGAACAGGCCCAAGAGAATCATGAGATCATAAACCCCTGGGACAGGGAAGAGAGGAACAGAAGGAGGGAGACTGGGTGTGATGGTACCTGGGCAGGGGCATGGGGTACAGAGTCTCTGGTAAGAATCTGAACTAAAGTCTGCCTTTAAGTCCATTATTGTACACACACATTGTTCTTTAAGATATACACTGAAAAACCGTGGAAAATATGAGGTCACAGAACCATTACTAAGCATTCACTAGAGCACTTGAGCCTTAAGCTTATAGTTCCTTCACTGCTTTGGTTGGAAGGTCAAGGATGAGTTTGGTATTTTATCACTTCACAACTAAAATACAGAATGAGGTGAGAAAACAAAAGACTGAAGGAAGAAATTCTCATAAGGCGTTAAGATTGTGACATTCTATTCCACAAAGTATATATAACAAGGGGGCCAAAGCCAGGGCTGTAAACATGTGTCTCTGGGTCTATGTGCTGTATAGTTTCAAGGAGAGAAGTTCTTAGCTTTCAGATTCTCAAAGGGCTTTGAGATGCCCAGAACCTTAAAAACCAGACAATATTCTGCTTGAAAATGCAGGCAGGTCAGGGAGGCAAGAAATGAAGACATGTTATTCATATCACCTGTGTATCAATGCCCTCTGAGCAGGCCTTGGAGACACCAGGGGCTCCCAAGGCTCTCTCTCTGGAGCCATGAGCCCTCAGTAACCTTGGGCAGTCTGGCTGGTGATGACCACGCTCCCAGAGCTGCTTGCAAGGAAGCTGGCTAGGCTGTGATGACAACTGACCTTGCCCTAAAGGGCTTTGCTCCTCACGGACTTGAGAAAGTCCTGAGCATCCTGCCCACAGGGGAGGAAAGGCTTCCAATGCAGTTCACAGTTGAGTTGGGATATAAGGTCACTGAACTTCTGGGATCAATCCTGGGAAGGCCCATGTGGGGCTGTGGAATGAGTGGTGCCCATATGCCCCAGTGGCCAGCCAGGCCATTTCTCACTGCCAGGAGGGTGTGTGGCCCCTCCTCCACACTCCCAAGGACTCCAGGACAACTGCCTGGCCCTGACCTGTCAAGGAGGATTCTGTTTAGTGAGAAGCAGGCCCAAAGAGGGATGTTTCTGGCAGAAAGGTCTTTAGGAAAATTTGATAGCTCTCTCCCACTTGCCATGCAGCCATCAAGGAGTGACTGGCTGGTATCAGACAAACACTTCATCTCAGGTGGTGCTTTCATGTCTCTCAGCAAAGCAAGCAGGTTCATGGGCTGGTGGTAAACAAAGGAAGATGGTCTAACTGGCCAGCAACAGTAGGGCAGTTCCATTATCGGAAACACCCCAAGGAAAACAGGACCAGGAGCCCATACACTTTCCGCTTCTCCCCCAACAAACCAATTCCCTATTTCCAAACTTTTCCATCATTTGCTTATTTCAAACAACTTCAAAAATTGGAAAAATGATTAATTAACTCATTTATTAGGAGTACAGCCATTGCTGTCCCCCTCTGGAGGCCCAGGCTTCCCAGGTGGCACAGTGGTAGAGAATTTGCCTGCAATGCAGGAGGCCTAAGAGACACTGGTTCGATCCCTGGGTCAGGAAGATACCCTGGAGGAGGACATGGCAACCCGCTCCAGTATTCTTGCTTGGAGAATTCCACGGACAGAAGAGTCTGGTGGGCTACAGTTCATAAGGCTGCAAAGAGACATGAGTGAGTACACACATACATACATGGAGGCCCTTGGGTAATTTGTTATTTTGGCTCCTATTCTGGTGGGGAGATGAAGAGGGAGGAGTGAGGGAGGTGACGGAAGTAAGACTGTGATGCTCACGCTGAGCGTACTGCAGCGCCTGGCCTTCAGGAAGGAGGGCACGCAGGTGGATACACTTAGCCATGAAGCTTAGGAAAAACTCCAGCAAGCTCTTGTCATGAACACCGTTAAGATAAATGACTGAATCTGTTCAGATGCCGTAACTCTGAAAGTCTTCTTCAGAGTTGGGCATCTTCCAAAACTCGGTCTGGGAAAATTTCCAGGATAGTCAGTTGGTTGCTAGTTTTTCAACTGTGTCTCCCCTTGTCCTTCCCCATATAACCTGCAGCTCGTACAGTGCTCAGTTACTTAGACAAACACACAGCAGTGTCCTGGGGCACTGACTGCCTTGTGCCACCTGGAAAGTATTTCTGCTTTACTGTTGGAAAACTTAAACTGCACAAGAATGAGGTCTCAGGGATACTGGCAGCCCAGTGGGTTTTTTTTTCCTCCCAAACTAATTATGTTAATATTCAACTACTCGAGTTAATGTTCACCTGAGTTAATAACCAACTGTTACCGGGATTTTATGAACAGTGAAGTCATATGCCAACAAACCACAAGCTTTCACCTTTTTAGTTTTCCATTTTCCAATACAACTGTGACCAAATCACAAAGATCACTGACCGTTTTTTATGTTGATTTACCTTAAATGAACTGTGCACCAATGTTTCATCTAAATCGATGACCACACATTTCTTTCCATAGTCAAGCACCGTTACCTCTGGAAGGAGGTATTTGGCTGGTGGCTAAAGCGGGGGAAAAAAAAAAATCAATATCATTACCTTTATATAAAAGATCAACCAATTCCCTTATTATTGTGTTACACTATGTCAATGAGGTTAGAAATGAAACCAAACATTTAAATGCCTGGTTAGGTGCATCATGGAATTTTATTAAAAACAATAGGAAGAAGTAGCTTACAACTGAAGTTCTACCAAGCAAATATCGTGCCACTGTCTGAACAGCTACGATGAGGGCCTGGGCTTTAGAACCAGACAAACTTTGGCTGGAATATCAGCTCTGTTTCATCAGCTCTGTTTCTTGGCTCTGAGTTGGGAGAATAATACTTACCATAAAAGGTTGTTATCAGCTATAATTGAAGTAAAACATCCAGCATTCTGCCTAGCACATGTGTGGTAGCTATTGCTATTATTAAAATGGACAACATGAAAATGAATGTTCAAATATAACAGTTATTCTAACCATGCATCCCATGTTCTGGGGTCATATTTCATTTTAAACTCACTATGCTATGTTAAGCATATTTTAGAGCTATACTGGACCATAGTATTTTTTTAAGTGACTGAAATTCTGAAACACCTTTAAGAGGAACTATAGAACCACCAGCAAAATGCAATCCAAAGTGAAAAGTGAAAGTCGCTCAGTTGTGTCCAACTCTTTGCGACCTCACCCATGGACTATACACAATCCATGGAATTCTCCACGCCAGAATACTAGAGTGGGAAGCCATTCCCTTCTCCAGGGGCTCTTTCCAACCCAGGGCTTGAACCCAGGTCTCCCGCATTGCAGGCAGATTCTTTACCAGCTGAGCCACCATGGAAGCCCAGCAATCCAAAGTGACCTCCAATAATAGGAAATAGAAATAAGACTGGTCCACACACAGTGCCCTGTGTTGTGCATGCCCCATGGTGGTGCAATACTGGGTGAAGGTGGCACTCTTAGCCCTTTCGAGTCTTCATCCCTGGAAGTCACACTTGAATTCACATGCTGTGTGTTAACCAGAAAATCCATTTATATGTCTTTGTAGTAGCTGACAATCTTATGATAAAGAGGTCATAAAGAGTTAAGAAAATGCTGGATATCTTCAGCCACTCTCAATTTTTGACTTAAGAGTATTTATTTCTTGGGCCTTGCTTCATTTTAGAAATGATTTTAAGCATTTCAGTTTACTCTGTGGCATATTCAGTACCCAATACTAACTAGCTAATTTTCTGTCCTAGAGGAAGGTCAAGCTCTGTTTCAGAATTAATGCAAAACAAAACAACAAGAAAATATTTATCTGTCCCTAGCCACTGAAGAAAGGACAAATTAGCTTATCAAATAAAACAAGAAGAAAAAAAAGAAATCTAGAAGTATTTCCTTCTAAATGGCTCTTTTTTTCTCTCTTTTTGGTTTAAGTTGAACATTAGTCAAGGAATTTGTTTTAATTTTGGACTGGTTCAATAGTGAATGTAACACAGGCGGTCAACAGGTTAGGTAAATTTGCAAGTGCAATGATTATTTTGGCTGGAGGGCTTGTTGGGGTTGAGCAGGATGAGCCCTGTGTGGAGACAGGAGAGTTTCTAACGCCAGGGGCTCTCTCTAGTGAGTGTGTGTGTTTCATTCTCTCCAACATCACCCAGGAGAAAAGGCCCTTATGGCCTCCCAACTCCCTTGGCTCTAAGGAATGTCCACAGGCAGAATCCTTGATGGTGTGGCTCTGGGAAAGAAGTGTCTTAGACCCTGGGTGTGGGATCCAGGGTCCTGGAAAGGACTCTGCCCTTCATTTCAAATCAGCAAGCGAGTTTTATTTTTTAAAAAATGAAAATCATCCATGGGAATTTCTGGAAGTCCAGTGGTTAAGACTCAGTGCTTTCACTGCTGGGGCCTGGGTTCAATCCCCGGTCGGGGAACTAAGACCCTGTATGTTGTGTGGCATGGCCCAAAACAAAGCAACAAACAAAAAACCCCTGCAAAACTTGCAAGAGGTTCTGTATCAAAAAGAGATTTAAAAAGGCATAGTATAATGAGCCCAATAACTGAACATAATATAGAGAACTGGGGTTATTTCTGTTGTATGGACCATAGTAGAAAACATACTTGGGACTAAAATAAAAAATTTTTTAAAATTTTCTAATACACAATTATGTAATAAAAACACATTCTGATTGTAAAGAATATAGACATATAAAACACAAGTATTCCCTCTTCCATACCCCCATTCCTTTCCCCAGGTGCCCCCTTTTTAGTTGGGTGTGTATCTGCCTAGACCTTTTTCTATGCATTTATAGACTAAAACAACATTTTAACTTTATGTAATTGCCAGCCTGGAAAATAAGGATCTAGAACTTCTATCCTGAGCATATCTGAAAACATCAAAGATCTGCCAAAAGTGGCTCAGCTATTTTCCAGGCTCAAGAATAAAAATTACTTTCTTTGCAGATTTAACCCACACTTTACAAGCATTTTCTGAGTTACCAGTAAGGAAGAAGCCTCCCCATATTATTTTAAAAGAGAGAAGAGTGAGTGGGGTGAGAGGCATAATAGGCAAGCTATTGATTTATCATTTGTGCTGCAGAGAACAAGGCCAGGCTGGGGCCATGCACTGTGCGGGGTGGGTGGGGGGTGGGCGAGGGTGGAGTTTCATTAATCCTCAGCCTGGTTCCTAAATGCACCCAGCTTCCCAGAAAGCTCGGCTTTAGATTAATGCAAATTCTTCAGACCATGGGTAAGGATTCTTCTGAACAGCTTCTGTGTCCTTGGAACATGCAAGGACACTAGATTATTGCAGTAGTGTTTTGTGACTTCAGTGATCTGCTCAGGTGATGCTTGAATCATTAACTAAAAAATGCCCCGAGGCAAATTTTCTCTCAGGCCATCATAAAGCTGAAGAATAGGAGAAACACCAAGTATATCAAAAAGAGCTTTTTCTGAACACGATGACTTGTTCCAAAGCATGGGTGGGCATGGCCAGGGGGTGGGAATGGGGGCAAGAAATCATGGGGAGTGAGGGAGGGGGTAGGTCTGGGGAGGGCATTCACACCAGTGATCTCCCTGGGAGTGGAAGTGAAAGTCCTGTCTTTGGTAATGAACTGGCAGCCAGGAATAGTCGATCTAAGGTACTCACCCCATGGCACACTCTCACAAATCTTACAAATGCAGTGCCTCTTCTTGGGACACTGGATGGTGGTCTGTGCACTTGAGTTTTCAGGCTCTGAGTCTGCACACTGTCCCCCACCATCCCCACGCCTCCGAGCTAAGGGCAGAGTCTCAGGGCTGTGGGCAAAGGAGACTTGACACCACCTCTAATGAGAGGAGCTGCTCTGCTTATATGCTTTTCATAAGGTTTGCTGTTTATTAAGGGCTTATTAAGCCAACAGCACAGAAAATTAACTGTTAGAAAACAACTTTCTCCTCTCCTCTTTCAACATTTTTATGGCTCAGCTGCACTGTCTCACTGGTGCTAGGAGCACCAGGTTGGTCTGTGATTCCAGCAAGAGTGTGGGAACTACAGGGGTCAGGTCTACACTGGGGCCAAACCATTGAGTGTACGTTCAGCCTCACCACCAAACTTTACTGTTTCCCAACTGTTCCTCTGCCTTTTTCCTTACCCTTCGATACCTGACTTTTACTGGACAGACCATGAGGCTTCTGATTGGATGTATAGAGGGCCTCAAACCCCAGCTCCCAATTGGGAGACAAATGTTACTAAGTGGCACTTTAAAACCAAGTCCAGATAGAGATGTCACTTCCAATAGGTGTACAAAAGATGGGTTACTCAGTACATGATGCTGGGACAACTGACTTGCCACTCGGAAAAGCAAATAACGCTGGATTTGGGTTACCTGGAAAAGCAAACAAGGGTGAATTTCGACTTCACACCTTACATCAACATAATCCAGATGGATCAAAGATTTAAGTGTGATGATGAAATTGTTAAAATACTAGGAGAAGATGTCGGTCATAGTCATAGAGTGGGGAGATCTTTCTAAGCATGATGTAAAGTTCAGAAGCCATAAAAGATAAGATGAACACATTTCCCTATACAAAATTAAACTTCTTTGTGGCCAAAATGATTGTGGACAAGGCCGAAAGATATATCATAAATTTAGGGGAGAGTGCTAATTTCCTTGAAATTTTAAAATATAATAGTATAAATGAATAGGGAAGAAGAAATACATGTGTACAATAAACTTGTGAAAAGATGTTCATACTCATTCAGGAAGATATACCAATTAAAGCAATAAATCAATACCATTCTTTACTTTTAGATCAGCAAAGATTAAAGTATTTTCTAACTACCATTTTTGATAAGGGAATGGACTCTTGGTGGGAATTTAAATTAGGTTTTTAGGGGATAATTTGCCTTTAATCTACCAAAAATATACATTATATCCTTTGACCTAGCATTTCCACAACTAGGAACTGATCACAGATACTGTCACTCAGGTGCACAAACACACAAGCACAAGAATATTTATTTTTAAGAGCACAGAAGTGGAAGCCAAGTAAATGCCATCAACCACATGTAAAACAGTGAGGCAGCTTGCCATAGACTAATATCTGGAAAGACATTCAAGGTATCCTGCTAAAAGCGAAAAACAATTTGTAATACTCTCACTTGTTTAAAGATGCTTGTGTTGACTTAGAAAGTTTTTGGAAGGATATACAACAAATACTAGAAGGGTATTCTAAGGAGTGAGATCAAGTTGGGGGATTTTCTTTTCTGTTTTAATCTTTCAGTATTTTTTCTTAAACCATGACTTTGAATAATGAAAAAATATGAATGAGGGCTTCCCTGGGGGCTCAGTGGTAAAGAATCTGCTTGCCAACGCAGGAGACATGGGTTTGATGCCTGATCCGGGATGATCCCACACGCCGTGGAGCAACTAAGCCTGTCTACCACAACTACTGAGCCTGTGTTGCAGAGCCCATGCTCTGAAACACGAGAAGCCATGGCAATGAGGAACCTGCACACTGAAAACAGAGCAGCGCGGCTTGCTGCAACCAGAGAAAAGTCTGCGCAGCAACGAAGACTCAGCACAGTCAAAAATAAATAAATCAATAAAAATTAAAAAGCATGAATGAAAAATTGAATAATGAAAACAATGAGCTTAGTTAAAAAAAAATCAAAAGACCCAATTTGCACATATAAACTACAGCATGTGAATAACAAAAGGAGGGCTTGTGAGGTGAGCAGCAGTGATGGGCCTCCAGCTGGGTCTCCTCTGGGCACCTACAGGCTCAGGAGCACCTTTGTCTTCACGGCCTGGACAAAGCTTTCACAGGGTATGAGGACTTGGTTTGGAGGCTCAGTACAAACCTGGACTTCTGATCCTGCGTGGCAGCCCTCCAAGCTCTCAGGGGCTCTCAATACCAACCACTGCCCTTTCTGGACCACAAGACAGTGTTACTGTTTATGTGACCTGCAACCTTGACAGGTAGATGCAGATTTTTCAGGGGACCCCAAGGCTCGAATCCTTTGGCAAAGTGGGCCTCCAGATGGGCTTGGGTTCAGTCTTGCCTGCTAAACAGCCAGCAGAGGTCACATGGTGTCCTACTTTTCTGGAGGTGATCATTCAAAGATGTGAGTTACTTTGGGTAGGCTTTGTTTTCCTGCAAGGTATTTCAGATTCTTAAAGCCTGACCCAGTGTTTCACATGTAGGGAACAGTCTGCAGTTTACTGACCTAACACTGAGCTAAATTACAAAAGATGTCTTTTCCCTCTTGGCTATTTTATTCTGGGATTCTAGAAAGAGATTTGTGGAGAAAGGATCATTTGTCTCAGTAGAGTGTTTGCCCTGACAAATACTTTGATTCAGCACTTAACTTTACAGATAGCTGTGAATTAACTCTGGAAAAAAACCAGAGCTATCAGAGAACCAGAGGTAGGGGGAGAGATGTCACCTGTTGTCACCTGTTGAATGTAGGCAAGCTTGCAGGAAAAATACACAAAACTACTTTGCTATAAAGACTAAAAAGAGATCCCTGGTAGCAATCCCACTGGGTACCCTACTCAAACACTGGATTAGAAGTTGTGCTGATTGATCCATCTTTTTGATCCAAGTCAGTACTCAACAAAGCCTAAACCCTAGGCACGCTGGCAAAGTCACAATCACTCCACAAACTCATGCAGCTTGCAAAGCAATTCAGAGTTAAAGTTCAGGGAAAAAAATCATAGGTGATATCCACTACCAAACTTGGAGTCAACCTGTACTAATGAAATCCATCCTTTCTTTCAATGTAAGATCGGTGTCTCTTGGATGCTCCCAGAAAATACGTTAAAAAGCCCAAGGAAAGACAGATGAACAGACTTCAATCAGACAATCTGAATAAGAGAGTCTTTATGGATTAGAATACCAATTTCAGGACATCTTAAAAAAAAAAAACCTAAGTCCTTCTCTAAGGACACAGACTGTTTGAAAGATCTTATTTGATACTGGCATCTCAACTGCACGTTTCTTTTGGGAGTTATCATTGACCAAAGATCAATGCTTTTTGCTGGCTGGCCTCAGGCTACCTGGCTCGGTTGGCAGAGCAGAAGGGAGAGGAGGAGCGGTGGGGACAGACTGTACTGGGGTCAGACTCTGGTCAGTCTCCCCAACTCCAGGACAGAAGTTGGTGGCTCAAGGGAATACCTGGCTGGGGCAGAGCTGCGGTACAGCCAGCCTGGGAGAGTCAGGGCAGGAGCAGGGAATGCGGCGGGGGTGGTCCTGCAAGGTCTGTGAATACGATTGGGCTGATTTTTCTGGTGGAGCCGTGCCCAAGCTACTGACACTTGAACCTGCTCCCCTGGGAACCCAGTACCACTGAGACAGAACCTGTTGCAAAGAACCTCTTTGGGACAAAAGTATGGTCTCCCAGTCTATGGGCGGGGGCGGGGAGGAGGAAGTGCTGCCTTAAACTTATTCAGGAGGCCCTTCTCAGAGAGAAAGGTCAGAGTTTGGTTAATAGATGCTGGTTGCCTTGCTGTTCTTGAGAAAGTTCTCAGAACTTCCCGCTCACAGTTTAAAATGTAGCTTCACTTCCTGCACACCCCCACCCCAAACACAACAGAGCTCTTTATACCATGATTAAAAAGCTCAATATAAGCCAAATATTAAAAGAAGTCTTTTATATTAGTAGGCCCAAAGCTACAAGATTCTATGAGTGTTCAAATAAAATTGGATAAATATACATACACTTGGTATGGGAATGATCTGCCTCTGGTCACCCTAAAGAGAAAGAAAAAACAAAATCATTGTCAGGTTTAAAGAGAAATAGATCATATTCTCAAAAGAAACTTCAAAGCACTCTTGAGTACTGCAGCTATATGACCTCCTGTTCTCTGTACCTTGGTGGGATTTTTAATGAGCAGGAGGAACCCAAGAACAGTCCTCAGTTACTGGGCTCCACTCTGCCTCCTAGACACTCCTTCCCCTGACAAACCAGACCAGGTTCCTGAGGCTCATAAATCATTGTGTTTATTTAAATAGTGCCTCCTTTACTCCCAGGAATTTAATCCTTAATTAAAAAGGAACAAGGAAAACCCATACTTTACTTTGATCCATGAATCCCTCTAACAACTGGCTTGTTGCTTCTTGTAAGTAAGTTTTTCTCCAAAGACTAAAGCCTCAAGTCAAAATGATACACAGGGAAATGGAGACAGTTTAACCATATTCTGAAGACCCCCCCTGGCCACTTGTGGCCCTCTTCTAGGGGAGGACTGGGCAGACTGGACAGGCAAGGTGCAAGGAATACCCTCCAAGAACATAGGCAAGGGACAGCTTTCCCATGAAGGGGAACAGAACCTGTATTGGTGGGGAGTGTTCAGAAAATTCAGGCCCCAAGAAAGGGCCTCAACCATTCCTTATCCCCAGAATGCCAGTCACTCCAAACCTGGTCCATGGAAACACTTCATGTTAGCATCATTGGGAAAAGCTAATAAAAAAGCAAATTTATCTCCACTGAGAATTTCCAGTTTCTGTGTTTCTTCCTCTTTTTCAGCTAATGGGATGGGAGGCAATGAGTCACAGCATCATGGTCCCTGATGAGGTGCATGGTTCGCGTGTTCCCCATGGCAGGATTTGTGAAAGTGTGTCCTTCTTTATTCACGGGGGTCACTGGGGACAGGGGTCTCATGAGAAGAAGTCAAACCTGACTGGCACAGTGGCAGGTGGCTGGTACCTTTCTGATCTCTGCTCTAAGAACCATTTAGCAACTTCTGGATTATCTCCAGCCCCTCATCATCACCTCTGCAGTGTGACAGTAGCTCTTGTTTCCTCCTGACATATTCTTGACAGCTCTTTCCTTCCTCAGGACACTGGGGGCTTGTGTTAAGGATTCTCAACTGCCTCTGTCATCATTAAAGGCAGAGGTGTGCTATTCTCCAACATAACATGCAATCAAATCAAATCTTAGTTTTCAAGAATTTATGCAGAGAAGTGCATTTCAGAAGCTTTTAAATACTACTGTTCCTAACATCTGGAGATTGGTGGGACAGATTTTAACCAGAGGCTCGCAAGCCCACTGGGCCACTGTGGACCCTCTCAACCCTACACTACTGACATTCGGGGCCTGAGGACTCTGCTGCGGGGGCTGTCCTGCGCTCTGTAGGGTGCTCAGCAGTATCCCTGGCCTCCAGGCACTAGATGCCAGTAGAAACCCTGGAGCGTCAACAGAAATGTCTCTCACTGTACGTGTGTGAGCTCAGTCTTGAAGTTGCATCCGATGCTTTGCAATCACATGGATGGTCGCCCACCAGGCTCCTGTGTCCATGGGGATTCTCCAGGCAAGAATACTGGAGTGGGTTGCCATTTCCTCCTCCTGGGGATCTTCCTGACTCAGGGATCGAACCTGCTATCTCCTGTACTGGCAGGTGGATTCTTTACCATTGACCCACCAGGGAAGCTCCACAATGTCTCCAGACATTGTCAAATGTTCGCTAAGGGAAACAGTTGTCTGCAGTTGAGAACTGAAGTGCTAGTGGGGAGATGGCAAACAGTCCCAAAACACAAGTGCATCTTTAGACTAAGTGAACACATCAGTGAGGTGAAAGGTTAACACCACTAAATGGTTACTTTGGAAGGGCTTGAAGAAACACAGACCATGACCAAAGCTGCTACCTTAGACAGGTATCTGGGCTTGAAAATGACCCTAGAGGTTTACATGTGTGTGTGAACATGGGGCATGTATGGAGGAGGAAGCACCTAGCAATGGCATTCACTCTGGCCTCACGCTCAGTAGTCTTTCATGGTCTCTGCCATTGGAGTCTTCAGAGTGCCAACTCCTCCTCGCCTCTGGCCAGGGGCTGCAGACACTTTCATACTTTCATTTTGGGGCAACTGGTCTTCAGTCCAGGCTGTAATTGGGACAGTCGCAATGGCTGTCACACCAGGCCACTGCTCAGAAGCTTTTCTCTAGGACATAGTAAATACACACGATGCATGGAATTGTTCTGTCCACATCCTTCTCTCCTCCTCCAGCAGGCTGAGCTCAAAGAGGCAGAGAGGGCCTGGGAGGCAGCGATAGAGACAGGCCTGCAAATGGCTTCCACATCTACTGAGCCTGGGTTTTATGTTCCAGTGTCCTGATTAGGCAAGTGCAAAGGGCAGAGTTGCCCCACTTGGATGTGGGCTCTTTCTACAGGGTCTGGTCTCACACACTGAAGGGTCATGGATTATGCAAATGATGCACTATTCAGGGTTAATGCTTTAAAAAGCCACTCTGACAAGTGTTAACTGAAGGAGATTTCCGTGAACAAACACTAAGTCCAGGTAAATCCAGCTCTGCTGCAGGAGGTGCCTTTAAAGACCTTTATTCCCTGGTAGATACAGCCAAGGGTTCTAGGAAGCCTTCCAAGAGGAAGGTTCTTCAACACCACCTTCTCAAGCCGTTCATCTAGGCAGGTATTCGTTAAACACAACTTTTACTACGACAGCAGTGACTCTTCTCTCTCTTTTTTTCTTTTTTACAAAGAAAGGGCTGATTTTAATATCTTTATAACCAACTAAAAAATAAAATCTCTTTTTAAATTAAAGAATTCTAACGACTTTGAGGTAGATGATGCTGTTGTCAGATAATGAAGTAATTTGGCATTTAACAAAACTGAGGGAAATTCGAAAGCACTGATTTGAAACTATCTTAAGTGTGGATGGAAAATTAAGAACACTTCCAATTCAAAGTTCTAAGCACAAAATGCAGGTGTGTCATGTGGTGGACTTGCTTCTTCAACCGGAGATGAACCTGGCGCCTAATGGAAAGCATCCACAGCAAACTATAAAATGACCATGAAGAAGCTATTGACTTTGCACTTGATTTTTCCAGCTTGGCTCATTTCCCAAAGTTCAGGCTTTGGAATCGAACATGTTTTCTTCAGCGTTTAACTAGTTCTTTGTCGGTAGAAGGGGCTGGGACTGACTGTCTCTCCACACATGAACTGATCTTTGTCATGAATCACTTTCACAGGGAGAGAGCAGCTAGGGCATGCTGCCACGTCGTCCCCGTTCTTCAAACCTTCCTTGATGATGCAGAAATTACCCCCACATGGGCAGGAGCAGAAACATGTCCCGGAGTCCTTGTCATATTGGAAGTCCTCAATCTCCACCTTGTCATGAAACACGGCTGTTGTCACTGGGCCAGCAGAGGTCTGTCACTTTCGCGACATGACCCAGGCCGGGGCAGGTCCAACTTCAAGGGCGCTGGCCCAGCTGGGCTAATTCTTCTCCCTTTTCCTTAAATCCACTACAGGCCTAGGGTACAAACTATGTCCCCTTCATTAACAGGGACTCTCTACAGCAATGATTTTCAAACTGTAAAAGTTGATAGCTTAAGGAAAGTACACTGAGAGGAGATATCAGAATACAGGGCTGTTGACAGGGTTTACAGGCAAATTTCATTATACAAATTCTCCTGATATATTTTTCCACACCAACAGAGGGTAAGGTTTAATATCTCTTAAGGCAAGTTATCTTTCATTATATGTTTCCCAAAATTTCTCAGCTATTCTTAGATAGTTTTTCTTCTATGTCAATTGTAAGTCTTCCTATTCAGAAACACAGCACATTTCTCAATCAATGAGAGCCACCATATCAAAAGCTTTAGTGAATTCTCATTTTTTGGTAGTATTTTGGGTTTTCAATGCAAATAATCACGCCATCTGCAAATAAAATTGGCTTCCTATCTTTTCCATATTTATATCAATTGTTTCATTTTCTTATCTTATTACATGTATTGGCCAGAACTGCCGGTGATTTTCCCATGTTGTTGGCTGTTTATTTTTAGAAGTCAGCTTTTTATCTTGCTCAAATGATACTCTACTTTGTATCTGGCTGTACTGTTGATTGGTATGTAAAGGTTTATGGCTACTATATACGTCATGTATTAGATGTTGTAACATAAAATGTCCCTCTTTACCTTGTTTAATGCTTTTGGCCTTGAATTCTGTTTGTCTGATTTTAACATTGCCACTTTTGCTTTCTGTTTATTTGATTTGCTTTGTACACTTTGCCCATCTCTTTATTTTCTACCTTTTTTTGGTATTACTGTATGTTGGATGCTGGGTCAGAAACTACTAGCCACCTACTTTAACTCATTAGCACTGTTTACTAAATAATTCCAGCTCTCTTTCTGGGCACATGGTAGGATTATACTTTCATGCTTTGAAGTTAAGTATAATCATATGAATTGCTTTGGCCAATAAAGAGTAAGCTGAAATGAGTCCTGTTACCTCTGAGTGAAAACTTTAAGGGCCAGTGTGATTTACATATTCCTTTTTTTCCTGGTGTGACACAAGATTACTATTGTTATCCCTGCTTCCTTTTGGCTTATACTTCTGTAATTTTTTTTTTTTTTTTTGCTCATTCTCTTACTTTTAACTGTTCTGAATCATTTGGTTTTGAATATGATGTCTGTTAGACAGCATGTGGGTAGAACTTGTTTTTAACTTATTGTGATGATCTGACATAAAATTTGATATGTATAAAAGAATATATAACAAATGTTTATGACTAAACAAGGCAGTTAAATCCACTTATATTTATTATTTTCTTTTTTCCAAGTTTCTGTTTCTCCTCTGGACTTTCCATTTCTTTGTCTGTTCCTGGTTCTTTAACTCTCTATTTTCATATGTTCAACCTCGCACAACAGAATGTGATAAAAATGTGAAGTGACTCTTCTAACTCGCATCAAATATGTTCTTCCATTGTGAAATGGGAATGACTGACATATCCTGTAGCAAAATGATGCACTTTTCCGGAAATTTCAAATCTTTAAGTTAATGGCTGTACACACACTGTCAGAGAGTCTTCCTAAGGACATATGTCAAGGATGGGGCAGAGCCCCCATGGCGGCAGCTGAGCATTTGCACTGACCTTCTGGAGCCCACCATTCTCCTCCACCAGCGGCGGAAGCACACCGGGGTTGCTGCCTGGCGGGGCCTCCACATTGTAATCACGGAAGCAGCAGAAGAAGGAGCTGAGGATGCTGCGGCTCCTTTGCTTCTTCAGACTAACGTTGCACTGGGATGCTGGGAAGAGAAACAGGGCACAGTGTGGTCAACTGTAATTCGATGGGCAAACTCGAACGTGCAGCCTCCCCAGAGCCCTGATACATGAGACCAACTCAGGACCAGAATACAAAAGGTACCAGGATGTCCCTCTGAGAGACTGCCGTGTGACTCCTAGAGGGCTGGATGGCTGATGAAGTCCAGTCCTGCTGGCTGGACAGAATTCCCCTGACCTTGGCCCAGTAGGGGCTGTGTGCTCATTAGCTGAGCCATCCCTGGGGTCAGGTGCCATCTGCATTCCTGAGCCCAGCAGATAAAGTCCTTCAACCCCGCACAAGCTCTACTTTGAAACACAGATCCTTGCAGGCACAAATCAGACCTGACCCTCGCTGAGAAGCAGTTCTCTGTGAAGTGTGAAGAAAGACTCACTTGGAAACTGGGTTCTTGGATGCTCCCTGCTCTCCATAAAAAGACTAACTTCATGGGTAAAGAAATAAGACATGCGAGGGCACAAAGCAGTCCTCTTCTTAAACTCTGCCATTTGTCAAGAAGTTCATAAGAGCCTGGACCCAGAGAGCCTAGGGGTGGATGCTTCCGTTACACTTAAAACAGCAACTGCAGTGCTCGCTCCGGCAGCACATATACTAAAATTGGAATGATACGGAGAAGATTAGCATGGCCCCTGCGCAAGGATGACACGCAAATTCGTGAAGCGTTCCATATTTTTGCTTCACCCCTCTGCCCTCTTCACCCTCCACTTCCACCTACTTTTCCTCCCTGTACTTCTTTCCCTTCCTTTCTTTCTCCTTTTTGAACTTCTGCTTCTGCTTCTTATTATCCTTTTCATTCTTACCCTCTTCTGATTCTTTTCTTTGAATAAAAAGCAATGAGCATGAAAAAAAAAAAAAACCAAAAAAACAGCAACTGCAGAAGAGACGGGACAGAACGCGAGGGTTGGCCAGGACAGAGCCCATCTTCATGAGACCCAGGGCAACACTGTGCCATCCACTCAATCCCTTGCCTGCACTGGACTGAGGCTCCAGATGGAGGGATGGGTCCTTTCTGTTATCCAGGGCTCACAAGACAAGCCGCCACAAGTCAGAAATAAAAGGCAAAAATTAGTGCTGATGAGAAACACACCTCCAGGGAGGACGCTGACAACTTGGAGGTGCAGGAGCGTTTTACCTGGGAATGCAGTCCCACCACATACCACATCTGGGTGGGTCAGCAGCGCTGAGCACAGGCTACCAGCACAGGGACCACGCTTGGGGTTGACGGGAAAATCACCACCGTAGGAAATTGTTCAGTCTGCCTGCTATTATAACTGGGTGTCCATCTCTCCCACAAAGGGATTCTGGCATGATTCCTCTTTGTACACCTGAGGGATTTGTATAGTACCCACCCTCTCAAGAGATCACAAAATCTTTGCAGGCACCCTTCTGCCAGCAGTAAAACCAAATGCATTCAGGTGGAAATTCTGAAAAAGGACAGAAAAGCTGTTTTGCCAGCAGCTCGATAGGCCTGGATGGTTTCTATCCAGGGGTTAGGCAAATGGCCTAGGAAGTGTGAACTTAAGATCCTCAGTGGGAATTCCCTGGTGGTCCAGGGGTCAGGACTTGGAGCTTTCATTGCGGGCACTTGGGTTCAATCCCTGGTCGGGGAACTAAGATTCTGCAAGCCACGAAGTGTGGCTGGGGAAAAAAAGAAATTTTCATTCACTCAAGACGAACTTGAGAACCACGAATCTTCGGAAAAGCTGGCTATTTTTTTCCTTATGAACCCTTAGGTGTATGTCAAAGGGGATCCATTTTCTCATTTCAGGCTCCACACACCTGGCCAGACCAGGCCACGAGGACCACCAGGCACAGAGACCTCCCACGCAGCAGTGGCGGCAGTAACAGTGACCACTATTTCTCAAGGCTGGCCCTCTGGGTCGACTACTTCACAATTCTCATCTCAAACCATCCTCCCAGCTACCCAAGGAGATAGGTGATTGCCTCTACCTCATTGCCGAGAAAATGCAGCTAGGAAGTGCTTCTGCCAGGACTCACACAAGCGGGCCTGTTTCCAGAGCACGTGCTTTCCCCATGCGCCCTGCCGAAGACAATCCTGAAACAGCTCGGCTCAGATGAAGAAGGAGGGAACATGCCAAATGGGGAGAAGAGCATGGCCATAAACTCATCTTTAATATAAACGATTGCCTGAGCTGTTCTGTTGTTACTACGGGTGTTTTAGTTTTTATAGCTCACTCAAATAACTTAGTCAGAGGGAGAAGAAACTGTCTCTTCTCTGGTTGATAGTACATTTCTCTGCAAGTAAACAAGCTGTTTGTTCATGTCTTGGAGACAATGAGCTGTTAACACCCAGGCCAGGCAGTAAATAGCTCTGCAAAACCCACTTTCCTGGATCCTGTTTTCATCAACGGATCACATAAATCTTCCCCATAACTAACAAACTAACAAGCTAACCTATATATTAAAAAAAATTCCTGACTCTGGAGATCATGAGCTACTTATAACTTCCACCATATGATTACTTGCCCGTTTGGCAGCCACAAACAGGGCTGCGGGGTTACTGTTTGCTCAGGTCACTTGGCAAACCATTGCCCCTGATGGGGAAATGGCAGCTCACTCTGTCCCCTGATCGGTATAGGAAGAGGTGAAGCAGCTCAAGTGGTCTCACGTCCAGGGCTGTGGGAGGGTCCAGGCATCTTCCTGCTAATAACGTCAACGTCAGGGCCTGCAGGAACCACCTGGAAGCTGGGGGTTTTTGAATCTTCTAATCACTCTTGGGCTGGGCTGGTACTCTTAAAAGCAGGCTAGCAGGGGAAATGGATGGATTTCCTAAGGACCAGTGTGAGCCTCACCCAACCCGCGACCCTCACTTCCCTTAAAAGGTCAAGGTAGGGCCGAGTGTGTCTCCTGACACTGCAGAGGCCCTTGATTTACTCATAAGCCTCTGGTAAAAGGGTTTCACAGTTGATGTATGAAATCAAAATCTATGTTGCCATGGAAAAATGTTCATAACAATAGGTCGAAAAAGCGAGATAACTGTATATCTGATTTGATCATAATTGTGCAAAACAAATGAAAAGAGATTACAGTAGAGAAAAGGCTGGCAAAATATATATATCAATGCTAATGGAAATTGTCAGATATGAGTATTTACATCTCTTCCTTCTGTATTTGCTAAACGCTTGATGGTCATTATATTTTACTCTAACAATGCAGAAAGAAAATCATCTTGTTAAGCTTTCTTTCAGCAACTTTGTAAAGCTCAGGAGAAACCACATCCTACTCCTAAACTTAAACCTTTAGACTTATTCCTCTGCTTTCCATTCTGGGAGGTTTGAAGGGAAAACTCGGCAAGGGGCAGCACTGTAAACCTTGCAGGAGGTAAATGGCCTGGCTGTGGTGGCCCATGCTCACCCCCAGATTGTGACATTGCCAGCATGGAACATACCTGCCAAACCAAACCAGATGAGGTCCATGTGAAAAGAAGGCGCCAAGCCCATGGTCTGCCCCAGCAGGGTGCTTCCACTGGCTTTCTCATCTGGCAGCCCACCTGGCCTCTCACCGTCCCTGCTCCTTCTCTTTGTTTAATCAAGACTCGGCCTCTCACCACCTGCCTTCACTCGCTCCTTTGAACATCCCTACTGATAACACGAGAGGTCTCATGGTGGCCCAGGGGGCCAGAAGACGGTCTGTATCAGAATTGTTAACAGTAAGATATTAAAAAAAAAGACAGTTTAATACACATACCTCCTGGTTACACTGAGTTTAAGAATACTTTGGAGGAGAAAAGGAATAGGAACTTCAAACATCAGTCTCAAACATTTCATAAAGATATCCATGTTTTATCAGATTTAGGAGGCAAACATCATCAAAAATTATTCCAAAGATTTCTGTTGCTTTGCCCTTGATCATCGTCCTGCTCCTCTCCAGGCCCACATGTGCACCTGACTTCTGGTTTCTTTAAGGCAGACTCTTCACCACACTCACACCCTACCTCCCACTCCTCCTCTCCTCATTCCCCACTTCTCAGAACATCCCTGTTCTTCAGGGGCTGGTTCAAAGCCCACAAGAAGCCTGTTCCAGTGGAAGGGATTTATTCCTCTGCCACTGAGCTCCGCAATAAACATGTGTATGTCTAGGCTGCATCTTCAGCCCATTCCTCTCTCCTGACTTCCAGACCACTTTATCCACCTGTCCGCTGGACAGATGTCGTCTCTGGATGCCTCCTAGGAGCCCCACATCCAGCAGGTCCCCTCTTCAGCTGGGGCATCAATCCCCTGGTCTAAACATCTATGCTTCTCCCTCTCATTAAGTCACTGGTTTTGATATTCTTAGCAGCTCCTAAATCTGTCCGCAACAATGCCCTGGCTCTGTCATATCCCAGCTTAGGCCCTCATCTTCTGTCTCTGGACCACTACGACAGCTGTGAAGCTTGTTTCACTGCTGCCAATTCTGAGTCCCATAATAACTACTGACAGTACCCTCTGAGATGTAGCCCGACAAGTGAGGAGACGGTTTGATGGTCGTAAGTGTGGCCTCTGCAGTCAGCTTTCCAGGTACTGCCTCGACCAGCAAATGTATGGGACCCACGTTATATGACTTAGGCTTATTGTGAGAGTTAAATGAGTTCTTACCAAGCACTCGGAATGATGCCTCTCACAGGGTAAGCGCTTCATAAATGTTAGCTCTTATTATTACCATGAGTCTCTTAAAAGCTTTTGCTTCATACAGGAGTCGGGGTTCTGCAGGTAAACCTTGGATCACAGGCTGGATTCTGTGGGCACACGTTTGTTCCCTGGCACCTGACAACTAGGAGGACCGACTTACTATGACAGATCTTGGGTCACTTACACTGTAATTTAGAAATACAAAACTAGAAAAATCTCAGAAGTGAGTTTACTCAACTGGAAAGGCAGAGATGAGGAAGAAAAGGAGGGGTGAAGTGTCCAGATGAATGTTGTTGGGGGCTGTTCACCTGCTTTCCCTTAGGAAAAGAACAGTGCTTTCAAGAAGAGATGACGGAGCATCCACTGGCTCAGCTCTCCTCTGCTGGGCTCTGCGCCTGCCCGTCTGCTTCTCACCCGGGAGCTCCTTGCCCCTCACTGTGCATCAAAAAGGAGCACACTCCGAGGTGAGGAGGCCAACACACCCAACAAGTCTCTCCTGCAGGCTCCCCTCCTGGGTCATTCAATTCTGCCATCTCCCTCAGGCCCTGGGCGTGCAGGTCCGTCAGAAGGACTACCCTGCCTCCTCCCTTAGTTCTGCTAAGGAAGATGTGCTCATGGTTGCTCCCAGCAGCTGTCCTCTCCATACAGGTGTTTGGCCCCTGAAAATGGACTCCCCTAGGGTAGGACTGGGAGATCCCTGGCGGGGCCAGATGGGGTGATCCTAAGACGTCTCCATTTCTCTGAGCAGCCCTGGGTAGGAAATCCTTCTCTGAGAAATCCTGAGAAAGGTTGTAAAGAGCTGGAGATGTTGCGCATGGGCCTCACTCACATGCGCAGTACCCTCTGACCATGTGGGGAGTGTGTGACACTGAGGACAAACAGGCAAGGGGCTCTGTTTTCTGGGACACATTCTGAGAGCAAACGCTTCCCTCTTCACTGCTGGACTTGATGTCACTGCAGACGAGAAGATGAAGACCCTGCTTCCCACTCAGACACACCCTTCTCTTTCTCTGCCAGGGACTGGGGAGCTTCCACCCTCCAGCACAGCAGACGAGGGGCTTTGAGAGTACCTACAGATGGGGCAGGAAATGGCAACCCACTCCAGTATTCTTGCCTAGAGAATCCTGTGGACAGAGGAGCCTCGTGAGCTGCTGTCCATAGGGTCGCACAGAGTCGGACACGACTGAAGCGACTTAGCATAGCATGCACAGATGGGGCAGCTGACACGGAAGCAGAGATGGCTGCCTTCTTTGAGTCTTCAGTCCTCAGGGTAAGACAGGAATCATCCCAAATACGTCCCCAATCCCTCTGGGCAGAGTGCTGGCCCAGCAGCAAGAACCAGTATCTTCAAAGCACAAGCTGCCAATGGGGAGTGTAGGAGAAATGCACTGATGGGGAGCGTAGTAGAAATGCAACATTTTTGCTTGTCAGCATCCATCACCTGTCCTTCTGGTTAAAGTTCCACCACTCTCCCCCCAACCAACTCTCAGCGCATCGCCACAGCCTGGCCAATCACAGCTATGTGATAGGCTTAGGGATGGGCATGTGACCCAAGCTGGACCAAGGAACGTTAGCCCCGGGACTCATGTTACGGCTACCAAAGGAGGTGTTCTTTCTTTGCTGGTTTGTGAAACTGGCAGGATGCAACCCTGGGCCACCAGGGCCATCTTGGACACCAAGTGAGAAGCACCTACCTGATCACATGAGCCAACATTGGGGAGAGAGTAAGTGAGCTGTGGAGAGGGACAGACCTCAGACAACATCATCTGCGGACCTGGTTGCAATACACCAGAACTTTTTGGCATTTTAAGCTATATGAAAGAATAGATTCTCTTTTTCTTTTAAGCCAGTATGGATTGGGTTTATGTTATTTGGAATGGAAAGGATTATTCCCTGAAGATGTGGGCTCCTAGGTGTGGCAATGTAGAGACATTGATGAATCAACAGGCACTGTCCTAAACTCACAACACGCACGCCCAGGAGGAGAGATACGGGAATAATCAATTTTGATACAATACAGTATCAATTCTGATACAGAACGAATCTTGTTACAGTAGGGTAGCCCAGGGCCTGGCTGGGGCCTGGAGAAGGGCTCACAGTCTAGATTTGGGGCAGGGAGGGTAAGAGTGACTTCTTAGGAGAAAGAAGTCTGAGAACTGGGTTGACGGCTTCATCAAATTGTTGGAGGGGGCAGGGAAAGTAGGGAAACAGCAGTGTGTCAAGGCCCTGAAATGAGAAGGAGCATGAAATCTGAGAAATCAAAGTGGTGAAGAGTATGAGACAGGGGTGAGGTCAGCAAGGCCCTTGTAAACCACGGTGACAAGTCTGGATTTGATTCTACGAACACAGGGAGTGGCGTGATCAGATTTGTACCACACATGTCATGGCTTTGACTTCCGTAATTGGAACTACTGAGTTTAAATTTTAGATTATGACTAATGTAGGCTATCCATCTATATAAAAGATTTCCAGGATATTTAAAAATCACACATGTGGACTCTTTCTGTGCAAAGCACCTAGAATGGAACTTATTTAAAAACCGACTTTAAATACAAGTTACATGGAAAGAAAATGGGCTTTAGAGGGGCATTTGGGTTCAGGTCTCAGCCCTCCATTTTGTCTGTCAGTGTGAATTCATCTATCTAAGCCACACCAGCAACGTGGGTATAACTACCCTCCCAGGGTTGTTGCACGGATGCAGTGAAAACAGGATGTGTTTGTGTACGAGAGAAAGTCTACCAGTGCCTTAGGATACAGCAACAAAAACTTTCGGTCTAAGCCCAGTGCACTGTTGCACTATGAACAGAAGTTAGCTTGTACCCAGACAACAGTCCTCACAAAAACAGCCTGGCTTTAGGAGAAAACATGTAGGCAGACCCATTTTGGTTTTGGTTATGTGAATTTTAAACTTAGAACGTGAAGAAGCTCTTTCGAACTCTACCTCCTATCTAGTGGAAGTTTCTTTGTATAATAATAATAATAATGTTAGAAAGTAAACAAGTAAGAACTAGGTCCACATGTGAAACTTAAAATAAGCCCTAGAATTTAGGCCTTTTCAAGGAAGTCTTACATGAAATATGATCAGAAATAAAGTGCTGTAGTTAAAAGCATGGAATGCCATGGGGAGCGTCCACTGAGGCTGATGGTGGGGTTTGGTCCGTCACTGGGACGAGAGGACTGTTTCTGCCAACGGACAGAAGGCACCACTGAACCCACAACCAGTGGGCATAACAGGCCAAGAAGGGCGTTTCTTCTGATCATCCTCTTCTACTTCCTGACCTGACTGGTTCCCTTCTGTATCCAGACCTCAAAGCCAGCATTTCCTAGTTAGTGTGGTAGTTGCCCATGCTGCACAACCACTGCCCTTTGACAATTCTTACATTCTGACCTGGTTTCGATTCCAGATGTAGAGAGGCTTAGGAACCATCCTGAACCCCTGGCTGCAGAACCACAATCTCTGGAGTCTACACAGGATCAGGGCTTTGCACACCATCCTCTGTGAGCATCCTACCAACCATCCTTGTCTCTGATCTGACTATAACTCCCAGCGTCGCCACCCCCCGACCCTCCTCTCTATATGATCAAAAGAGTGATTCAGGGTCAAGATGAAAGTAGCTGACATGTGGGTGGGAATGTTTGCTACTGCCTGTGAATTCATCCCTAATCATTCAAGTGTCTTCCCAAGGGAAGAAACTGCACGTTGGCAGCTACAGAGGTCAAGGTTCACCTTTCATTTCCACAGTGCCAAGCCAGTCTGCGTGCTGGCATGGGGTCCAGACTGCCAAAGGCCCAGTGTAACAGAATTTCCAGGAGGAAACTGACTTAACACACAAAGTCTACTGCTAAGGTGTCAGAGCACTGAAACCTGCTCTCAGAACCAGTTTCTTTCATGTCTCGAGCAGAACCGAGAAAGGTACTGCACAGGAGATTTCTGTCATCCCCATTATTTACAGCAGAACATTAAAAATATGCAGACACCAATGCTATCAGAGCTGCAAAACTGGACACCAGAGTTTCCCAAAGTAAGGCTATTTCTCCACCCCTGTGGATGTCAGAGCACATTTCAACCCTGAAGAGGCCATACGACTGGATTTACAACCACATTACCACGGAAAAAGCTAAACACACTTTTTTAAGGAAAGGGGGGGAGTTCCTCTCAAGGGTCGGCTTTTAAATGAATGCACCATTTCTTCTCTTCCAGAATTGGGCTGCAATCTCTGGAATGCATCCCAGGGCCGTGGTTTGGAATGAGTGTCTAACAGGAAATTCTGGGCAGTCTATGCATACATTACATTCCTTTCCCACCCTGAACGTGGTCAACAAACACAACTTTCCTCTGTTGGAATAAAATGGGAGGTGTGGGGGTGGGGAGAGGCCAGGGCGCAGACCGCGCAGAGTTCAAAGCAGATGTGGCTGCTGAGAATTCAAACATCTCTAGCTCCTAGAAAAAGGACTTAAGTAACTTTTTGAGATGTTCCATCAGTTCCCGACTATTTGCAAAGGATCGATTTGCCCAGGGAATTACACTCGCCACTCTCTGAAAGAAACGTACCTTTGGAAGCTCTTTTCCCCGCTGCAGCCTGTAACTGGCAGTGGTTCCTCTAGCAGTGAGAAATCAAGGTGGGGGGCTGGCAAGGGCTGATGGCTAAGAACTGGGCAGGAGAAACCCTGATCTCATCCTCCAGAGATGGGAGGATGTGCTCCCCCTGTTCACAGTTGGTTCCTAATAGTCCACATCAGCTGAGCGCCTTTTCTGTGTGAGCCCCTGACACAGCATACCTGTGGCCTTCACTATGTGCAGTTGCCCATACCATCACCCCATTTTCTGATGAGAAAATCAAGGCTCAGAGTCCATACAAGTGTGCGGGGAGGGTTCTGGGGTTCAAAGCCAGAGCAGCCGGCTGTAGGGCTCCTGGCCTCCCCACCCGCTTCCCTGTCTCTCCCCAGCACTTGATGGATTTGTGTTTTATTTCCAGGGAGAAGCTCTGAATATGAGGCCTTGGACCGCCTGCCTTCACTCCAAACATCGTACTCCGAAAAGCCCAAAATGAACCTATAACACTCCTAGCAGCCCTATTAGATGAAACCAGACAAAGAGGATGTGTCACTGACCCCTGAATGTCTCCGGGCCATCAGACTCTGTGACAGCTTCCCAGGAAGGCCCCTTGGCAGGGAATGCCTTTCCTGGCCAAACCCCTGTGCCCACGTGATGAAGCTCCTGTCGCAGGGCTGGAGATACACCGGGTCTGTGAGTCTAGAATATGAACTCTTAACCATCACTGTACAGAGTCTTGTTTTTCACAGTGGAAGCCAAAATCAGTAGCGGAACAAAGGATTTAAATAGATAGCATACTTATCTCGAGGAAGCAAAGGTTGACATTTAACAGTAAGCAAATTAATGAAATGTTTAAACAACAAGGCCCAGTTGTGGATCTAATAAATGAGCAGAAATGATAAAAACAAAAACAGATAGCCAATGGTGGTAAGGTTTTGACGGCCTGGGCCCATTTACTCACACATTGCTGGTAACTCCATTATCTGGAACAAGCCATATGAAAAGCAGGTGAGTGATGCGTCAAAGACTGTGCTGCACTCACACCAGCGGTCTGAGCATCCAGCAGAGCAGGGATGCTTAATTAAATCAGCGCACAGCAACTGGAGCGAATATTGTGCAGCCACAAGAAGTGACCATCAGGAAGACACGTGGGGAGGCACATGTGGTCAATGTCAGGCTGCCAAGTGCTTGTGACTTTGTCTTCTGCTTCTGGACAAG
This sequence comes from Okapia johnstoni, assembly GCA_024291935.2. Lineage (NCBI taxonomy): Eukaryota > Metazoa > Chordata > Mammalia > Artiodactyla > Giraffidae > Okapia > Okapia johnstoni. The sequence continues at coordinate 10,042,219 of CM044323.1, read as the reverse complement.
CTGGGGAAGACAGGCTCCAGAAGGTTCCAAGCAGGCCTGCTTGGAACACATGTTGTTCATGTCTGGGTTCCTAAGCCTAGAAATATGTTGGTGCAAAATAGGCCTGTCATAATGGATGTTTACTGAACGAGCGAATGTGTGAAAGGAAACACGGAACAATGAAAATGACTGATTTGTTAAGGAACAGCTCCTGAGCTTCTCTAAGAGCGTGCTCAGCCCTGTAGCACGCCGTTCCTGGGAAGCGCTCTTGCCCACAACAAGCCACCCTCCTCCAAGCAGTTTCAATCTATGCTACCCACACACAGCCAAAGAAGCTAAGGCACAGCTCCCGGCTGCGTTTAGTAAAGGTCACAACTCCTGCTTCCTGTAAAATAAATAGTGCATGTTTTCTGAAATCAGAGAGATTATATGAAATTCACCAGTGGAGAAGGAAATGGCAACCCACTCCAGTACTCTTGCCTGGAAAATTTCATGGACAGAGGAGCCTGGTGGGCTACAGTCCTGGGGTCACAAAGAGTTGGACACAACTGAGCGACTTCACTCTAAGCAAGCACAGCAATCTCCGGAGAGTAGGACTAGGTTAATTATAATTTTTCTTTATATTTTTGTATCGCTTCTCAATTTCTACAATCTACTCATATGTATAGTGGAAAAAACTGAGTAAATATTTAAAATGCTTATTTCTACTTAAAAAAAAAAACATATATGAATGTTTTTACATTTCATGAGATATCCTTCTACAACCTTAGTTGGACTGGTTGTGTTAGATTCCACTGTATGGATGTGCACTGTGCCATAATTAAACTAACTCTGGATATTTATTTGTTTCCTTTAAACATGTGTCATAATAAATGCTGCAGTTTGTTTGCAACAGCAATGCTGGGAACAATCTAGTTGTTTATCAATGTGGGACAAAATATAATACATCCCAGATGTGCAATATGATACAGTTGTCAAAGAGAAGGCTGCAGTTCCATGGGCAGTGATAACAGCTAACACTTACCTTATGTAAGATGCACCAGGCGGTGTTCTATGCACTTTATATATATCTTGACTCACTCAATCCTTTCAGTAATCTTATGAGGTAAGGACTATTATTATATTCATTTCATAGATGAGGCCCAGAGAAGTTAAGCAACTTGCTCAAGATGACACAGCTGGTAAGTATTAGGCTTTATTCAAACCCAACTGGTCTGGGCTCGTAACCTCCGTACTATGCAGCCTACTGATAACGGAGCACATTCTGAGACAGAGTAAATAAGAGAAGCAAGGTACACTGAAACATACAGTGTGCTACCATCAACGTTCAAATACAAAATCAAATAAATTAACAAAATAACAAGCACAAGCATGTGCATATTCTTATAGATGGAAAGAGTGTCTCTAGAAGGATTTACTAATGTAAGTAACTGGCTGCCCCATGGGAGAGGAATGCAGAACACACCAGAAAGGAGGAAGAATTACTCTGGAAGTATCCTTTGGATTTTGCATCCTGTATTAAAACAATAATGGCATACTGTGTATCATGCATTATAACAAGTAAAAAACTAAACCATCAAAAATAATATTGCAGGGAGCATAGTGTACATAATATTACGTGCCCATCTGACTTACCCCCTTAGAAGAAATTCCTAGAAGTATAATGGCTTTTCAAAGGCCAAAGTCTTTGGAAAAAAAAAAATGTCAAGCCTCTAGATAACTATGGACAATCTGCCACCTAGAGAGGCGGTGTTGATGTGCACCCACCCCTTCCTGGGGTGTTCCACTCAGGCTGTGCAAACACTGAGACTTGAAATGGCCTTTGTCAAGCTGAAAGGTGAAAACGGCAACCTGCTGTTGCTTTAATTTGCATTTCTCAGACTGCCATCTGAGTTCTACAATCTTCTGTATACTTTTTGGTCATTTCTATTTCTTCTTTTGAAAACCGCTTATACTTTTTTTTTGCCTATTATTTTTATATTTTGACTTACAAAGGTCTCTGCCATATATCAGAGACATAATCCTTGGACTAATCTGTACACTGGAAATTGTCTCTGCTTTCAGCCTCCTACTTTTTTAAAAGAGCAGTTAGTTACATGATGACCCTATATGCGAGACAGCAAAAAAGACACAGATGTATAGAAGAGTCTTTTGGACTCTGTGGGAGAAGTAGAGGGTGGGATGATATGAGAGAATAGCACTGAAACATGTATATTAGAATATGTGAAACAGATTGCCAGTCCAGGTTTGATGCCTGAGACAGGGTGCTCAGGGCTGGTGCACTAGGATGACCCTGAGGGATGGGGTGGGGAGGGAGGTGGGAAGGGGGTTCAGGACGGGGAACACATGTACTCGTGGCTGATTCATGTCAATGTATGGCAAAAACCTCTACAATACTGTAAAGTAATTAACCTCCAATTAAAATAAATAAATTAAAAAAATAAAATAAAATAGCAGTTACATATGTGCAGAAGTTTTAAGGAAATCAAATCTAAACATTTTTCAACTGTTTCCTTCCCAGCCTATTATATACTATTCACTTATATTTTCTTCTAGTTCTTAAAATAATTTTTATCTGTTTGGAGTTTATTCTGGTATACAATAGGCTATACGAACCTACCTTCCCCTCAAAAGACTAGTTAAATATACTAATAATATTTACTGAACAATTCACCCTTATACAATGATTTGGGGAGTCTGCTCTACCCTATTCCATTCCATCTGATCCCACTCCACTCCTTTGCTTGTGCCAGTAATATATAGCTTTGCTACTGTAGATTTATTGTTTTATATTTAATACTACCAGTCCTCATTTATTATTTTTTCAAAAACTTCTTGGATAGTCTAATCCTTTATGCTTCCAGATGAATGTCAGAATCACTTTATCAAGTTCTAAAAAATGTACAATTGGGATTTACTCATATCAGGCTCATAAAATATACATCCACTAATTTTAGTAAATTCTATTAAAGTAATTAAAGGAAGATTAAAATTAAAAAGTTAAAAAAATCCATTTGTTGTACCTTAGTCATAAAAACTGTGCCAAGATTAAAAGTGGGTTTGCCTATTAGCTTAAAAACAGGTTGTTGTAATTATGTTTTATGTAAAGTCCCCTCTTGATGAAAGTGAAAGAGGAGAGTGAAAAAGTTGGCTTAAAGCTCAACATTCAGAAAACTAAGAGCATGGCATCTGGTCCCATCACTTCAGGGCAAATAGATGGGGAAACAGTGGAAACAGTGGCTGACTTTATATTTTGGGGCTCCAAAATCACTGCAGATGGTGATTGCAGCCATGAAATAAAAAGACGCTTACTCCTTGGAAGGAAAGTTATGACCCACCTAGACAGCATATTAAAAAGCAGAGACATTACTTTGTCAACAAAGGTCTGTCTAGTCAAGGCTATGGTTTTTCCAGTGGTCATGTATGGATGTGAGAGTTGGACTATAAAGAAAGCTGAGTGCCAAAGAATTGATGCTTTTGAACTGTGCTGTTGGAGAAGACTCTTGAGAGTCCCTTGGACTGCAAGGAGATCAAACCAGTCCATCCTAAAGGAGATCAGTCCTGGGTGTTCATTGGTAGGACTGATGTTGAAGCTGAAACTCCAATATTTTGGCCACCTCATGCGAAGAGCTGACTCATTTGAAAAGACCCTGATGCTGGGAAAGATTGAGGGCAGGAGGAGAAGGGGACGACAGAGGATGAGATGGTTGGATGGCATCACCGACTCAATGGACATGGGTTTGGGTAAACTCCGGGAGTTGGTGATGGACAGGGAGGCCTGGCGTGCTGTGGTTCATGTGGTCGCAAAGAGTTGGACATAACTGAGTGACTGAACTGAACTGAACTGATGTAAAGTCCCATGGTAACAACCTATGGGATTAACAACAATAACAAAGAAAATACCTGTGGAAGACACACACACACACACACACACACACACACACACACACACACACAAACAAACGAGAAGGAATAAGTTCATGTCACTATTAAAAAACCCCCAACAAAACACAAAGAAGAAAGCTAGGAAAAAGGAAGAGAGGGCCAAAAATATAACAAGACTGACAGAAAACAATTAACAAAATGTAAGACCTTTCCTATCAGTAATTACTACAAACATAAACAGATTAAACTCCCCAATCAAAAGACACAGATTGACTGAGTGGATTAAAAACATAAGATCCAAGTATATGCTTTCTACAAGAGACTCACTTTAGATTTGAGAATACACACAGGCTGAAAGTGAAAGACTAGAAAAGATAATCACTGCAAATGGTAACCAAGATAAAGGAGAGTAGTTTTACTTACACAGACAAAGTAGACTTTAAGTCAAAAACTGTCCTAAGAGACAAAAAAGAACATTATCTAATGGTAAAAGGGTCAATTCAGCAGGAAGACATAACAATTATAAATATACATGCAAAAACATCAGAGCATGCAAAAATGGACAAAACTTAAGGGAGAAATAGACAGCCACACAGTAACAGCAGGAGGTTTCAATAACCCACCAGCAGGGATAGAACATCTAGGGAAGACAAAGAAACAGAGAACTTGAACAACTCTTTATTTCACATGCACCTAGGAGACATATTCAGAACATCCCATCCAGCAAGAGAACAACATATATACTTCTCAAGTGCACAGGGAACATGCTCTAGGATAGATCATGGATTAAGTCATAAAACAAGCCTTAACAAATTTAAGAAGGCTAAAATCATACCTAGTATCTTTTCCTACCACAATGGAATTAAACTGGAAATCAATAGCAGAAGAAAAACTGCAAAATTCACAATTATGTGGAAATTAAACAACATACTCTTGAATGATCAACAGGTCAAAGAAGAAATTCAGCTCTCTTGAGGCAAATAAAAAGGAAAACACAACATACCCAAACTTACGGGATGCAGAAAAAGGAGTATGAAGAGGGAATTTTATAGTAGTAAATACCTACATTAAAAAAGAAGAAAGGTCTCAAGTAAATAACCTAACTTTACACTTCAAGAAATTAGAAAAAGAAGAACAAATAAAGTCCAGAGTTAAAAGAAGAAAGGAGACGATAAAGATCAGAATCGCTGTTGTTCAGCTGCTCAGTCGTGTCTGACTCTGCAACCCCATGGACTGCAGCATGCCAGGCTTCCCTGTTCTTCACCACCTCCCAGAGTTTGCTCAAGCTCAAGTCCATTGAGTCGGTGATGCTGACTCAATTAGAGTAGAAATAAAATAGAGAACAGAAAAACAATTTTAAAAATCAATGAAACTGAGCTTTTTTTTGATAAGACCAACAAGATTGACAAATGTTTAGCTAGACTAACAGAAAGAGAGAGAAGACTCAAATAAGTAAAATCTGTAATGAAACAGGAGACATTACAACTGATGTCACAGAAATAAAAAGGATTATAAGAGACAACTATGAACAATTATATGCCAAGACTTCCCTGGTGGTCTAGTGGTTAAGAATCCACCTGCCAATGCAGGGGTCCCTTCCTTGATCTGGGAAGATCCTGCGTGCTGCGGAGCAACTAAGCCCATGTGCCACAACTACTGAGCCCACGCTCTGTAACTACTGAAGCCAATGAGCCGAGAGCCTGTGCTCCACACTGAGAAACCACCTCAGTGAGAAGCTCACACACCACAACAAAGAGTAGCCCCTGCTTGCTGCAGCTACAGAAAGCTCATGCACAGCAATGAAGACCCAGCACAGCCAAAAACAAAATAAATTAAAAAATAAACAATTATATGCCAACAAGTTGGAAATCTGGAAGAAACAGAAAGACTCCTAGAAACATACAACCTACCAAGAATGAGTTAAGAAGAAATAGGAAGTATGAACAACCCCATAACAAATAAGGAGACTGAATCAGTTATTAAAAATCTCTCAATAAAGAAAATCCCAGGGCCAGATGGCTACACTGGAGAATTCTACCAAACATTAAAGAAATTATTAATGCCAATCCTTTTCAAACTTTTTCAGAAAGGTAAAGAGAAGGACAGTAATACTTCATAATCATTTTATGAGGCCAGCATTATCCTAATACCAAAGCCAGACAAAGACACCACAAGAAAAGAAAACCTCCAGCCAACAGCCCTGATGAATACAGATGTAAAAATCCTCAACAAAATAATGGCAAACCAAATTTAATAGCACATTAGAAGAATCACATGCCATGACCAAGTGGGATGTGTCCCTGGGATGCAAGGATGGTTCAACACACAAAAGCGAATCAACGTGATATTCCATAACAGAGTGAAAGATAAAGATCACATGATCATCAACAGATACAGAAAAGACATGTGACAAAATTCAACACTGAATCATGATAAAAATAATTTAAAAACTGGGATTAAAAGAAAAATACTTTTACATAATAAAGGCTATATAAAATATCTCACAGCTGACATCATACTAAAGGTAAACAACAGCGAGCTCTTCCTCTAAGATGTGGACCAGGCAAAGACGCCCACTCCTACCACTTCTATTCAATATAGTCTACTGGAAGTGGGAGCAATTGGTTAAGAAAAAGAGATAAAAGGCATCTAAATCAGAAAGGAAGAAGTACAATTATCTCAGCTCACAGATGAAATGATTTTATAGTATAATAGAAAACTCTAAGGATTCCATAAAAGAACTAGTAGAATTAATAAATGAATTCAGCAAACTTGTTGGACACAAAAGCCATGTATAAAACTCAGTTGCTTTTCTATCTACTTATAATGAACAATCCAAGAGGGAAGTTAAGAAAACAACTGGATTCACAACAGCATCAAAAAGAATAACATACTTAGGAATAAACTTAACCAAGGAGGCAAAAAACTTGTACATTGAAAACTGAAAAAGACTGGTGAAATAAATTAGATAGAACAAAAGGTAAGATAGCCTGTATTCATGGATTAGAAGACAATACTGTTAAAATGTCCACACTAGCCAAAGCAATCTACAGCATCAATATAATCCCAGCAAACTCCCAAAGGCTTTTTTTTTTTTTTTTTTTTGCAGAAATATTAGAAAAAACAATCCTAGAATTCATAAGGATTCGCAGGGGACTCCAAATAGTTAAAACAATTTTGAGAAAGAAGAACAAAACTGGAGGTCTCATATTTCCTGACTTCAAAACATATTAGAGATCTACAGAAGTGTTGTACTGGCATAAAGACAGATATACAGACCAAATGAACAAAATAGAAAGCTCAGAAATAAACCCATGCATACATAGCCAAATGATCTTCAACATGGGAGCCAGCCAAGACTACAGAATAAGGAAAGTACAGTCTCTTCAACAAATGGTATTTCTGAAAACTAGACATCCACATACAAAGTAATATGATCGAACCTTTATATTATACCATAGACAAAAATCAACACAAAATGGATTAAAGATTTTAAATGTTAAGACCTAAAATTATAAAACTAGAAGAAAACAAAGGGGAAGCTTCGTAACACTGCTCTCGGCAATGATTTTTGAGATATGATATCAAAAGCACAGGTAATGAAAGCAAAAATAGATAACATTAAATTAAAAAGCTTCTGCACAGCAAAGGAAACAATCAACAGAATAAAAAGGCAACCAACAGAATGGGAGAAATTATCTGCAAATCATATTTTTAGTAAGAGATTAATATCCAAAACATATAAAGAACTCTAACTCAACAGCAAGAAACCCCAAACAACTGGATTAATAAACTGACATTTCTCTTAAAGAATACACACTATGGCCAACAAGTATATGAAAAGATGTTCAATATCACTAATCACCAGGGAAATGCAAATTAAAACTACAATGAGGTATCACCTCACACCCGTAAGGATGACTATCATCAGAACGAAATAACAAGTGCTGGCAAGGGTGTGGAGAAAGGTGGAACGTTTGTGCCCTGTTGGTGGGAATTTAAAATGTGGCAGCTGCTGTGGAAAACAACGCGGAGGTTCCTCAAAAATGAAAAATCCCCTATTTTTAATATTAGATGTATCACTACTATATGATACAATAATCTCACTTCTGGGTATTCATCCAAATGAACTGAAAACAAGATCTCAAAGAGATATTTGCACTCTCATGTTCACTGCAGCATTATTCACACTAGCCAAGAAGTAGAAGCAACTAAAACGTCCATCAATGGATGAATGGATAAAGAATTGCGGTGTGTGTGCATGTGTGTAATGGAATACTGCTGCTGCTAAGTCAATTCAGTCGTGTCCGACTCTGTGCGACCCCAGAGATGGCAGCCCACCAGGTTCCCCCGTCCCTGGGATTCTCCAGGCAAGAATACTGGAGTGGGTTGCCATTTCCTTCTCCAATGCATGAAAATGAAAAGTGAAAGTGAAGTCGCTCAGTCGTGTCCAACTCTTTGCGACCCCATGGACTGCAGCCCACCAGGCTCCTCCGTCGATGGGATTTTCCAGGCAAGAGTACTGGAGTGGGGTGCCATTGCCTTCTCCAAATGGAATACTATTCAGTGTTAAAAAAGGAGAAAATACTGTCATATGCTGTACACGAATGTACCTTGAGATCATCAGGCAAGATGAAAAAGTTCCAAAGATGTGATGTGCAACAACGTTCATATGGTTAATAGTACTGTACTGTACACTTAAAAATTCATTAAGGAGTAGATTTCATGTCATATTTTTTTTTTCTAACCATATTTAAAAAAAAAACAGTGGGCTTGGGAGGAAGCCACAGCTCCTGCTGATGGAAGGAACACCTCCTGTACTGTGTGAGCGCTTCACATGCTCAACCTGGTATAATCTTCCCCTCACATAGGTATCACCACCCTCATTTTAATGGCCTAGATGCCAGGCACCTAGGCTTGCCCTAAGAATGCACAGTTGGGTACCAAGTGGTAGAAGTGTAATTTATACTCAGCTTGTAAGACTGCAAAGCCGACACCTTTCTGCCCACTGTCATTATGACCAGCATGCCAGGGGCTATCTCTCTTGTTCCCTCTGGCCTGTGAGTGACCCAAGTGCAGTGGTAGGGCTTGTCCACTCCTGGTTCACCACCGCCACAGCCTAAAAGTGCAAGTATCTTCTAGGTAATGAATGCATTTGCTTCTTCTTGTGGACAAGAGCCACAATACATTGATAAAATTCCACTAAAAACTGCTATTATTGGGTCAAACTTCTTCCAGAAGAATTTCTAGTCAAAGGAGAAAACCAGTAGTTCACCCGGAATGTGCTTCTTCTATGTTGGTTCTACAATTAAAACGTAATCATGTCTACATTTGATCTCTATCCAGTCACACTAATAGTGGTTCACACCTTGAGAAAAGGGATGAAAGCGAAGGTCGCTCAGTCATGTCCAACTCTTTGAAACCCCATGGACTATACAGTCCATGGAATTCTCCAGGCCAGGATACTGGAGTGGGTAGCCTTTCCCTTTTCTAGGGGATCTTCCCAACCCTTTTCATATTGTTCATGGGGTTCTCAAGGCAAGAATACTGAAGTGGTTTGCCATTCCCTTCTTCAGCAGACCACATTTCATCAGAACTCTCCACCATGACCCGTCTGTTGTAGGTAGCTCTACACAGCATGGCTCATAGTTTCATTGAGCTAGAAAAGGCTGTGGTCAATGTGATCAGTTTGGTTAGTTTTCTGTGACTGTGGTTTTCATTCCGTCTGCCCTCTGATGGAGAAGGATAACAGGCTTATGGAAGCTTCCTGATGGGAGAGACTGACTGAGAGGAAAACTGGGTCTTGTTCTGATGGGCAGGGCCATGCTCAGTAAATCTTTAACCCAATTTTCTGTTGATGGGCAGGGCTGTGTTCCCTCCCTATTGCTTGTTTCAGTTCAGTTCAGTCTCTCAGTTGTGTCCGACTCTGCGACCCTATGGACTGCGGCACTCCAGGTCTCCCTGTCCATCACCAACTCCCAGAGTTTAATCAAACTCATGTCCATTGAGACGGTGATGCCATCCAACCATCTCATCCTGTTGTCCCCTTCTCCTCCTGCCTTCAATCTTTCCCAGCATCAGGGTCTTTTCAAATGAGTCAGCTCTTCACCACATCAGGTGGCCAAAGTATTGGAGTTTCAGCTTCAGCATCAGTCCTTCCAATGAATATTCAGGACTGATTTCCTTTAGGATGGACTGGTTGGATCTCCTTGCAGTCCAAGGGACTCTCAAGAGTCTTCTCCAACACCACAGTTCAAAAGCATCAATTCTTTGGCGCTCAGCTTTCTTTACAGTCCAATGCTCACACCCATACATCACCATTGGAAAAACCATAGCCTTGACCAGATGGACCTTTGTTGGCAAAGTAATATCTCTGCTTTTTAATATGCTGTCTAGGTTGGTCATAACTTTTCTTCCAATGAGTAAGCGTCTTTTTATTTCATGGCTGCAGTCACCATCTGCAGTGATTTTGGAGCCCCCCAAAATAAAGTCAGCCACTGTTTTCCCATCTATTTGCCATGAAGTGATGGGACTGGATGCCATGATCTTTGTTTTCTGAATGTTGAGCTTTAAGCCATACTTTTCACTCTCCTCTCTCACTTTCATCAAGAGGTTATTTTTTTTTTTTTACTTTCTGCCATAAGGGTGGTGTCATCTGCATATCTGAGACTGCATAGCTGATATTTCTCCCAGTAATCTTGATTCCAGCTTGTGCTTCATCCAGCCCAATGTTTCTCATGATGTACTCTGCATATAAGTTAAATAAACAGGGTGACAATATACAGCCTTGATGTACTCCTTTTCCTATTTGGAACCAGTCTGTTGTTCCATGTCCAGTTCTGACTGTTGCTTCCTGACCTGCATACAGGTTTCTCAAGAGGCAGGTCAGGTGATCTGGTATTCCCATCTCTTTGAGAATCTTCCACAGTTTGTTGTGATCCACACAGTCAAAGGCTTTGGCATAGTCAATAAAGCAGAAATAGATGTTTTTCTAGAACTCTCTTGCTTTTTCGATGATCCAGAAAATGTTGGCAATTTGATCTCTGGTTCCTCTGCCTGTTCTAAAACCAGCTTGAACATCTGGAAGTTCACGGTTCATGTACTGTTGAAGCTTGGCTTGAAGAATTTTGAGTATTACTTTACTAGCGTATGAGATGAGTGCAATTGTGCGGTAGTTTGAGCATTCTTTGGCATTGCCTTTCTTCGGGATTGGAATGAAAACTGACCTTTTCCAGTCCTGTGGCCACTGCTGAATTGTCCAAATTTGGTGGTATATTGAGTGCAGCACTTTCACAGCGTCATCTTTCAGGATTTGAAATAGCTCAACTGGAATTTCATCACCTCCAGTAGCTTTGTTCATAGTGATGCTTCCTAAGGCCCACTTGACTTCACATTCCAAGATGTCTGGCCCTACGTGAGTGATCACACCATCGTGATTATCTGGGTTGTGAAGATCTTTTTTGTACAGGTCTTCTGTGTATTCTTGCCACCTCTTCTTAATATCTTCTGCTTCTGTTAGGTCCATACCATTCCTGTCCTTTATCGAGCCCATCTTTGCATGAAATGTTCCCTTGGTATCTTTAATTTTCTTGAAGAGATCTCTAGTCTTTCCCATTCTATTGTTTTCCTCTATTTCTTTGCATTGATCACTGAGGAAGGCTTTCTTATCTCTCCTTGCTATTCTCCAGAACTCTGCATTCAAATGGGTATATCTTTCCTTTTCTCCTTTGCTTTTTGCTTCTCTTCTTTTCACAGCTATTTGTAAGGCCTCCTCAGACAGCCATTTTGCTTTTTTGCATTTCTTTTTCTTGGGGATGGTCTTGATCCCTGTCTCCTGTACAATGTCACGAACCTCCGACCATAGTTCATCAGGCACTCTGTCTATCAGGTCTAGACCCTTAAATCTATTTCTCACTTCCACTGTATAGTCATAAGGGATTTGATTTAGGTCATACCTGAATGGTCTAATGGTTTCCCCTACTTTCTTCAATTTACGTCTGAATTTGGCAATAAGGAGTTCATGATCTGAGCCAGAGTCTGCTCCCGGTCTTGTTTTTGCTGACTGTATACAGCTTCTTCATCTTTGGCTGCAAAGAATATAATGAATCTGATTTTGGTGTTGACCATTAGGTGATGTCCATGTGTAGAGTCTTCGCTTGTGTTGTTGGAAGAGGGTGTTTGCTATGACCAGTACATCCTCTTAGCAGAACTCTATTAGCCTTTGCCCTGCTTCATTCTGTACTCCAAGGCCAAATTTGCCTGTTATGCCAGGTGTTTCTTGACTTCCTACTTGTGCATTCCAGTCCCCTATAATGAAAAGGACATCTTTTTTGGGTGTTAGTTCTAAAAGGTCTTGTAGGTCTTCATAGAACCGTTCAACTTCAGCTTCTTCAGCGTTACTAGACTTGGATTACCATGATATTGAATGGTTTGCCCTGGAAATGAACAGAGATCATTCTGTTGTTTTTGAGACTGCATCCAAGTACTGCATTTGAGACTCTTTTGTTGGCTATGATGGCTACTCCATTTCTTCTAAGGGATTCTTGCCCACAGTAGTAGATATAATGGTCATCTGAGTTAAATTCACCCATTCCAGTCCATTTGAGTTCGCTAATTCCTAAAATGCTGACGTTCACTCTTGCCATCTCCTGTATGATCACTTCCAATTTGCCTTGACTCATGGACCTAACATTCCAGGTACCTATTCAATATTGCTCTTTACAGCATCAGACCTTGCTTCCATCACCAGTCATATCCACAACTCGGTGTTGTTTTTGCTTTGGCTCCGTCTCTTTATTCTTTTTGGAGTTATTTCTCCACTGATCTCCAGTAGCTTATTGGGCACCTACCGACCTGGGAAGTTCATCTTTCAGTGTCTGATCTTTTTGCCTTTTCCTACTGTTCATGGGGTTCCATTCCCTTCTCCAGTGGACCACATTTTGTCAGAACTCTCCACCATGACCCGTCCATCTTGGGTGGCCCTGCATGGCATGGCTCATAATTTCATTGAGTTTGGCCTCATTTGACCTGAGGCCAAACTGCGGAGGAGGTAATGAAGATAATGGCAACCACCTTCAAAAAGTCCCATGCATGCCCTGCTACACTCAGTGCCTCCAACCCTGAAGCAGGCCACCGCCGACCCACGCCTCCACTGGAGACTCCTGGACACTCATGGACATGTCTGGGTCAGTTTCTTGTGGGGTCATTGCTCCTTTCTCCTGGTCCTGGTGCACATAAGGTTTTGTTTGTGCCCTCCAAGAGTCTGTTTCCCCAGTCCTGCGTAAGTTCTGGTGGTTCTATGGTGGGGTTAATGGCGACCTCCTCCAAGAGGGCTTATTTCACACCCAGGTCTGCTGCACCCAGAGCCCCTGCGGCAGGCCACTGCTGACCCAAACCTTCACAGGTGATACCCAGACAGGTTCTGGCTCAGTCTCTGTGGGCTGGGCATGTGTTTTGTGCCCTTCCCAGGTCTGAGCAGCTCAGGCGACCAGGTGCTTAGCAAGAGCACTGTCCCAGGTGGACCATGTGTCTTCATCACCTCCTCGGTCCTGGCCACTCAGTTTTCTGGCTGTGCACCATCTCAGGCGTGCCGTGTATGTCTCCTCTGGAGAGATGATCTCAGGCTGCGACCCTCCTGGTGGATGTCAACCATCCAGGATCTCTCAGGAAGACGGGGTTAGCAGCTGGGAGCCTGCTCACAGTTTGGTGGAAGATGCCATCTCTGGGGCTGAGATTGTAGTAGCCCCTTGCCTTCAAGCCTGCCTCTCTGCCTCTGGGCAAGGAGGGGCAGATGCACAGCAGCAGGCTGGCTCTCCTTTGGCATTCACTCAATCCTTTGTTCTGTGGGAGGGCCAGGCTGCGCATTAGGCTGTTAGGTTAGAGCCTTTCTCAGGAAAAGTTCTCTTCCGCAGTTGTGGTTAGGCGTGTATTCTGTGTTTTTTTTCCCTCTTCTGGTTATGTTGCCTTCTGAGATTCCAAAATTCCCCAGAGACCCACCTATGAGAGGGTTTCCTACTGTGTGGAAACTTCTTCTCCTTCAGGACTCCCTCCCCAGGACAGGTCTCCATCCCTAACTCTTTTGTTTCTCTTTTTGTCTTTTATATTTTGTCCTACCTCCTTTCAAGGAGAGTGGGCTGCCTTTCTGGGTGCCTGATATCCTCCGCCAGTGTTCAGAAATTGTTTTGTGGAAGCAGCTCAGCATTCAAATGACCTTTTGATGAATTTGTGGGGGATAAAGTGGTCTCCCCATCCTATTCCTCCGCCATCTTAGATAAGGTGATGGAATTCCAGTTGACCTATTTCAAATCCTGAAAGATGATGCTGTGAAAGTGCTGCACTCAATATGCCAGCAAATTTGGAAAACTGCAGTGGCCACAGGACTGGAAATGGTCAGTCTTCATTCCAATCCCAAAGAAAGGCAATGCCAAAGAATGTTCAAACTACTGTACAATTGCACTCATCTCACACGCTAGCAAAGTAATGCTCAAAATTCTCCAAGCCAGGCTTCAACAGTATGTGAACTATGAACTACCAGATGTTCAAGCTGGATTTGGAAAAGGCAGAGGAACCAGAAATCAAATTGCCAACATCCACTGGATCATCAAAAAAGCAAAAGGGTTCCAGAAAAACATCTACTTTTGCTTTATTGACTTTGCGAAAGCCTTTGACTGTGTGGATCACAATAAACTGTGGAAAATTCTTCAAGAGATGGGAATACCAGACCACCTGACCTGCCTCTTGAGAAATCTGTATATAGGCCAAGAAGCAACAGAACTGGACATGGAACAACAGACTGATTCCAAATTGGGAAAGGAGTACATCAAGGCTGTATGCTGTCACCCTGCTTATTTAACTTATATGCAGAGTACCTCATGAGAAATGCTGGGCTGGATGAAGCACAAGCCTGAATCAAGATTGCTGGGAGAAATATCAATAACTTCAGATATGCAGATGACACCACCCTTATGGCAGAAAGTGAAGAAGAACTAAAGAACCTCTTGATGAAAGTGAAAGAGGAGAGTGAAAAATTTGGCTTAAAACTCAACATGGGGAAACAATGGAAAGAGTGAGAGACTTTATTTTTTTGGGTTCCAAAATCACTGCAGATGGTGACTGCAGCCATGAAATTAAAAGATGCTTGATACTTGGAAGAAAAGCTATGACCAACCTAGAGAGCATATTAAAAAGCAGAGACACTACTTCACCGGCAAAGGTCTGTCTAGTCAAAGCTATGGTTCTTCCAATAGTCATGTATGGATGTTAGAGTTGGACTATAAAGAAAGCTGAGCACCGAAGAATTGACGGTTTTGAACTGTGGTGTTGGAGAAAAGTCTTGAGTCCCTTGGACTGCAAGGAGATCCACCCAGCCCATCGTAAAGGAAATCAGTCCTGAATATTCATTGGAAGGACTGATGCTGACACTGAAACTCCAATTCTTCGGCCACATGAAGCAAAGAGCTGAGTCATTTGAAAAGATCCTGATGCTGGGAAAGATTGAAGGTGGGAGAAAGGGACAACTGATGAGATGGTTGTGTGGCATCACCAACGCGATGGACATGAGTTTGAGTAGGCTCCGGGGGTTGGGGATGGACCAAGAGGCCTGGCGTGCTGCAGTCCATGGGGTCACAAAGAGTCGGACACGACTGAGTGACTAAACTGAACTGACTTCCCAACTCAGGGATCGAACCTAGGTCTCCCGCATTTCAGGAGGATTCTTTACCAGCTGAGCCACAAGGAAAGCCGAAGGATACTGGAGTGAGTAGCCTATCAGCAGATTTTCCTGACCCAGGAATTGAACCGGGGTCTGCTACATTGCAGGTAGATTCTTTACCAACTGACTTATCAAGGAAGCCCAAGAAAAGGGATAATCACCTCAAATAATGCCTCAAGAGTCCTCATTTATCCTCCTCATAGCACAGACATTTCCGAGGCCAAAAAATTAAGACAAAAAAAGCTCAAGTCCGCCAGTCAGTCAGTTTTCAATCCTGACCTCAGTTTTGTTAATGGTCAACTCTGTACATATGTCATTTGTTGCCAGAGTCTCTGTTCTCTATGAGGCAAGACCGGGATGTCTGGTTATTCTGACAAGAGGGTTTCCCTTGATCAGAGGTCCCTCCAGCACTTGCATGTTAGGCCTGTGCTTCTGATGATAGGAACTGACATTTCTAAGTTGGTCCCACTGACATACCTGGGGCTTCACCTGCCCAGGGACAGCACTGAGAGATCTCCTGCGATGATATGGTTTTCAGAGCTGGAGGGCTCTCCAAGGGCACTGAAGTGGGTAGTTCCTATGTGAGGGCCGGGATGTAAGTTATGGGTTGGTGTCTCAGGGAACCCAGGCAGCGACACGGCTGCACGGACTCACACAGAGACTCAAGTTCTGTAGCTGCTGAGAAGATGCAGGCCCATGTGGTGGTGACAGTCAGTGGCTGTTTCTTATTTACAGTGTCGACGGGCGTCTATCTATGTCTCTATTAACAAATGAGAACAAAAATTAATTCCTTAATAGCTTCAACGAGGGTCTCTTCCTAGCTCCTGCTGCTCTGCTCACTTTGGCTTTTCTAAGCTTTATCTCTACTTATTTGTGTGCTACATTTTAAATTCCTTTTTGCCAGCCAGTCTGCCATCACCTCTCTGACTTCCTGTGGCCTCACCAACCTCTCCCCAGCTGTTTCTGGCCATCTTTCTGGGCTCAAGTAGCAGGACTGTCAGCCGTCAAAGGGAGTGAATCCATCCAGCACATGTTTGTTGAGTGCCTGCCACGTGTCAGGTAGCGTTCCAGGAAGAGTGCAGTGAACAAAGCTTACAAAAATCCCTGCCCTCATTGAACTTACATTCCAGGGGAAGAGAGACAATAAATTAATAAATATGTAAAACACAGAGTAAGTAAGCTGGTGATAAGTATTGTAGATCAAAGTAAAGGAAGAAAGAGATTAAAGAGTCATGTGTGTATGTGTGTCTTATTTTAAATAGGATATTTGGGGAAGACTATACTGATTAAGTGACTATGAGCAAAGGCCTGAAGGAGGTGAGGGTGAGCCTTCTGGGCTCAGAGCACAGCAGGTGCAAATGGCCTGAGGTGGGGGCATTCTTGACATGTTCAAGAACAGCGAGGGGGTCAGTGTGGCTGAAACAGAATTGAGGAGACAGCGATAGGGGAGAAGGTCAATGATGAAGGACTAGGTCAGGGGGCCTGCAAGCCACTGGAAGGACTTGGCTTTTCCTCTGATTGAGATGTGAAAGTTGTTGGAACAGTACTATAAAAATGGCAGGCTTATGACAGGAACTGAATAAGGCTATTTAGGGCCAAAGTGAGGTCCTGTGAAGTCAGTAGCTCCAAGAAACACTCCTGCCTTGAAGAACTGCCACTCCTCCTAGGAAAGAGCTGATGTTTCTCCTCCAGTCTCCTGCTACCCTCCACTGGCCTCCATGCAGACCTCAGCCAGCATTCCTCCTGGACTGTGGCCCCACCTTGACTTGCGTGTTAACACCTGTCCTGTGCCCAGGACCAGATACATACTTTGCAAGACCTGGTGCAAAATGCAAATGCAGGGCCCCTTGTTCAGAAAAGTAAGAATTTCAAGACAGTAACAGCAGAGCATTTAACCAAGAGTGGGTCCTTTTTGGGACACAGGCTGCATGCATATGAAGCTGGCCCTGTGTATTCCTATTCGACCCAAGAGGGCAAATGAAGGCAAAGAGGGCCCTGGGAATGCAGGCCCCAGCCACTCCACCCCATGGTGGAGACATGGTGACAGCAGCCTTTGCTACATTCTAGAGAGAGCTCCACGAGTCTGAGAGGAGGAGAAAGACAATCCCAGGAGCCACTGTGGGGAGGGCAGCCTCCTCCAGGGTAAGGAAAGCTTCCAGGAGGCGACACTACAAGCCAAGGCTGAACAGAGATGTTTCCCGAGTGCCTCCTTTGCTCTGGGCTTTGAGGGAAAGAAACCATGCCAGATGATGCTGGCAAATGTGCACAGTGATTGGCCAAGGCTCCTCCTGGGCAGGGCAGTCTACCTGGGGAGGTGGGTCTGCAGCTGAGACCGGAAGGACGGACATAAGGCAGGGGTAGGGATATTTATATGGGGGAAATGGAAAGTTATAAAGGCAAGCAAGTAGCCAGTGTGCTTGAGGGGCAGTGAGGAGGCAGTTTGGCTGGTGGCAGAGGAGGTACCATGAGGTGGGACCAGAGCAGGGAGGGCTTTACCCTGAAGGCAGTGGAGGCGGGGATTAAGAGAATGTTCTGAAGAAGGAGAAGGACAGGATGAGAGCTGAGCTCTTGGAAGTCTTGGCTGGCAGTCTGTGAAGGACAGACAGCGGGGTCTGAGCCTCATTTAAGTGGGAATCCTGCCAGTCAGGGCAGTGGTGTGGGCGCCTATCCACATGAGCTGGACAGAACGTTCCTAGCATGGACAGTGGGTCTGCACAGATGGACAGACACGAGAGAGGGTTCGGATGCGCATTTCCAAGCAAGCAACAACAAATAAGAGCACAGCACATCCCTGAGACCGAGTTCTCTGGCGGGATGCCCAAACCATGTGCATCCCGCAGAATTCCTAATTTTAGAAACCAGGCTGGAACTTGTCTGACCAAAATAAACCTGGCCCCAAATATTTACTTTTGTCGTTATTTTGCAATTGTGGAGGCAGGAGGATCAGTAAGAGCCTTGGGACATTTGACACGTTGCCCACCAGGATAGCCTTGTTGGAAATGCTGGCAATCATAGTACTGGGGGTCTCCAAGGACAAGGAAAAGTTGCTGGCATTGGGTCCTTCCTCCCTGTTTTTCAGCCTCTGAAATGTCAACTCTGGACTTCATAACCCTTTTGAATTCCTTTTTCACATGGATAAACAAGCTTTCCAATCCTGGGACAGCAACCAAAAGGGACAAGAGAGCAACCAGCAATATTTATTTTCATCATATAAACAGGACACACAGCGCTCCTTCTCTCTCTTTAGGCCACAGCATGGAAACAGCTTTAATTTGAATCCAAATGAACTTGGAATTCTTACCTCAAGGCTTTTAAGGCAAAGAAAATCTCACCCTGGACTATATGGCAAGAGGCTTGTTCTCGTCCCTGGTTTTCAAACACAGAAACTCTTCCCTTTTAACAAGAGTGAACTACGAGAGTTTATCCATACAACACTCTGATTAAACAGGCACCATTTCTCACAGATATGGACAGATGTTTTCATGTTAGTCTTGAAAATTCTATCAAATCACATGTTTATGTTGTTTCTTTCCTACAATCATACTTTTCTGACAGCCTGAGTGAGTGATTTAATACTGTTTGGATTTTGAATTGGTTTGCAAGTGTATTGTTTCATTTTTAAAAAACTGAAAAAAATCAAGGAATACTTAGAAGACTTGTTAGTATCAACTAGCTACCAGTTTAATAATTCAGATGGAAATATGCACATTCTAATCACTGCTGACAGCGTAGAGTTTTCAACTGTACAATTTGAATTCTCGTAAAAGCATGACTTTGTAAGAAGAGTTTTTGGTTATTTGTTCCTTAACTAGGAATTTTCTAGGGTATGAAACTTTACAAATGGAAAAATAGTAACAAATGATCCCAAGAAACCTCTCTAGATAAAAAAGCATAAACCACATATTTCTAAATAAATACCACATTTTTGGGACTGCACATGGAATAAGAAGTACCATGTGATTCTTCCTACACAGAGTTCCACTCTGCCAAGATGGGATATTTTAAGAATCTACTTGAACTATCAGCTGGGCTGGCAGCCTCCCTTGGAGTCTTCACCTCATCTTTAAGGTTCCCCCACAAAAGAGCTCAGGGCTCCTTCCTCTAAGGGACCGCTTCCATGTCACTTCAAGAACACCAGAGAGGTGGACGCCAAGCTCAGCTTTCCTCCTGCATCCCCCACAGTCAGTCAGCCACCAGGCAAGGACTCTCTCCCCATCTGTGGAGTCATCACCCTGGCCCACACCATCACCCCTCTCCCGGGGACGTCACCCTGGCCCATGCCATCACCCCTCTCCCTGGGATCTCTGCAGTCTGATGATGACAGGTCTCTCCCCACCCTCTCTTTCAGAGTCATCTTTTCTCCTCAGCGGCCTGACTGGCTTGCACTGGGTTGCTGCAATGTGAGATGAGATAAGGTAACACAGGGAAGCAAGGATGCCTGGTGAACTCAGACTTCACTGTCCATGGGGGTCACATTGCCCTGGCTTGTCAAATACCCACACACTACAACAGTGCTGCCAGGCCAGTGGGCTCTGAGCCTGGGCTGAGCTCCAGCCTTGAAGATGGCCCTGATGCAGAAACACACACACAGACTTCAGTGCTTCAGGCCAGAAGGTGGCAAGGCACCAGCTAGTGAGCTGGTCCTGTTCACAAGACTCACTTGCCAATTACTTGTCTGGAACCTGGAAAGCCATTTCCCATAAATACTAGGTAATAAGGAGATAAGCTGCCCACGCTAGTCCAGAAGGACTGATTTAACCCATAACTCAACATGGCCACATGTGCAAGGAAAAACAGGAGCGATGGATTTAGGAAAGATTTATCTGACACTGAATTTAAGGAAGCCTGCTAGCTCCTTTAATAAAATAATATCCCAATCCTCCAAGACTGGATGGAGGAGGGAGAACCTCCCCATGGGCTAATTCTCATCCTGAGATCCACCTTCACTTTGGGGATCCAACTGGCCACCGCTGCCCCTGCTGCAGGAGCCTCAGGATACTGCTTCCCACACCACCACGGCCCAGCCTGCGGACAGCCCCTGGCCTTCATGCTGCCAGCACTGCAAGCCCTCAGTCTGAGGACAACATTCAAGAGCCAAACTCAGAGAGTAACTTCCAGGGGCTGCTGGAGATGGCTGCTCTCAGGCTCCTCCCCGTGGGCCCCTGGCTACCTCTGCTCCCCCAGGCAGAGGTCTGCCTTCTCCACGACCTGGGAAAAAGTTCTCAAGCACATCTAAATTCTCCAGAGGAAAGACTCGAGACAAGAGGGCACAGAGGAAAGAAACAGGATGTCCTGGGATGACCAGAAGTTGTAATGACCATTCTCTTAGAGGGGTATATCCCCTTACCATAGTTTAAGACTGCATAGCCCTCAGAAAGTCATGTCTACATCCCCACGAAATCTACACACACTCTATGTGTGTGCACGTATGTATGTGTCTGTGTAAGTGGTGGTGCTTGGGAGTGCCTTCTCATACCAGCTATGTACCAGGTATTGATTAGACACTGAGAGATTAAAAATAGTTAAATAAGAAAACGTTTCTGTCCTTGAGAAACTCTTAAACCAGTGGGAGGAGAAAGGTACACATCCAATACCTGTCACAGTATCTCTGAACTGGAGGGTATTGAGCAGGACACAGGTCAAACATGTCTGCAGAGCAGACTCTGGTCTCTCATATCCTCTGCCTTGACTGTGGAGAAGACAGTGCGAAAGGGACCCCTGGTGTGACGGTCAGTCTGGCAGATGGGGTGCCACCCTGGGCATGGGAGTGGTGGAAAGAATCCTGGACTGCAGCCAGTCTCCAGAGCCTTTCTCTCGGGCAAGGCATTTAGCCTATCACAAGCTAAACCCTGTTATCTGAAAAAAAAGGTGGTCCTGTGCTGGCCATGTCCAGAAGATGCTGTGAGAAAAAATGACACAACAGGTAACAAAGTCCTGGGACAAGTGTATGAGGCACAGGCAGGGAGGATGGTCCTTGCCCCTCCACTCTCTCATCCCTCTTTTTGTCTGGGTGGGAGGGCTCTGGCTCCTTGGCTCAGAGAGGCCCAAGGGACACTGATCCAAAGCCATGGGTAGAGGAGAGGACTCAGGACAGGCTGGACCCAGGCCCACAGGGCTGAGGACGTTCAGAAGGCCCAGGCGGGTCAGGAGGGCTGGAGGTGGAGAGAGACCAGAAGACCCTGAATCCTCTTCAACCCAAGCAAGCACTCAAGCCCAAACGTCTGCTCCATTCCACACAGCAAGTGCAACGCACCCTCAGTAAATCGCCTGGAGTTACCGAAAGCCCTGCAGTCCTGGGGTCGAAGAGGATGTGGGATCTTAAACCAGATGCTGTTCTTCCCCCACAAAAGGTCACTGTTTGGAAACTGTCACTCCTGAGGATGTTTCCAAACCGAGATTGCCACCAGGGCCTGGCCTTTCACCACCCATGGACCAGAAGAGCTGGGGACGCCCACCCCTCCTGCCAGGGCTGCTCCGGCCCCCACCTCTGATGTTACCCCGCAGGGCAAATGCTCCACAGCCTGGGAAACACAGCTGCTCTGAGAGGGAGCAGGGCTACAGAGCAAAGCAAGCTGCCAATTAAAAGAAGAAGCTTCTCCCTCCTTGAGCAGCTCCAGGACCAGATGAGTCATCTCTGGAGACAGCTGCCCCCGCGGTCCTCAGCCTCACCAACACCTGTGCATGCTAGGGAACATTCCGTTGGCTGGAAGGAAGGTGGACAGAGCTCAATTCTGGCAGCTACGCCAGTCTGGCCCCCAACACAGAATACTGTGGCACCTCTTCAAAGAGCTCAAGCACAGATCATGAATTCCTGTCTTTCATCCAGAAATTGTTCCTCACTCTTTAGCTAAATCTCTCTGCCCTATGGAGGGCCGAATAATGCTCCTCCCCAAAGGGAGACACATACCCATCCCTGGACCCATGAACATTACCATCCATGGCAAAGGGAACATATCAATTTGATTAAGTTAGGGTCTAGAGTGGGGAGAGCCTAGATTATCCAGATGGGCCCTACGTGTAATCCAATCCCAGGGCTGTTGGAGGATGCCAAGAAGGCTAAGTAGGAAGTAGGAGGTGGGAGATGAAAGTGAGAGGTTATGAGGAAGGAGTCACAAGACAAAGAACGCAGGCGCCTCTAAGAAGCCGGAAAAAGTAAGGAAGCCAATTCTCCCCCAGAATCTCCAGAAGGAACCCACCCTGCCAACACCTTAACTTTAACCCAGTGAAACTGATTAGATTTCTGACCTCCAGAAGCTGTAGGAGAACACATGTGTGTGTTCAAGCCACCATTTTGTGGTTATTTGTTACAGCAGCCCCAGGAAACCAATACAGCCCCCAACAGAGACTGTGGCACCTTCAGGGCTTCCGTGACTCTGTATTCTCTTAAATTAGCTCTCTGGCCCCTTGATCACTCCATCAGCCTTCCTCTCCAACTATACTGTGGGCATCTTCCTTGGCTTCCTCACAGAGCAGAAGTCACTGCAAACCCAGCTTCCTTCTCGGTCTCCTCCAGGGCCCCAACAAATGCAGCTCCAAGAACCCACGAGGGGGCCTGGGAAGATGGTGATGGAGACCCCAACATCATGAGGAAGCGGAGCTCTGGCCCCCCCCTTCTATTTAGTCCTTGCTGACCCCTCCCTAGCTGCAGGCTCCTCCTTCCTAGCTGCAAACTAACTCTCCAGCTCCTGAAACTGCAGCCACCCAGCAATTCCTCAACTTCTCCAGGACCTGGTTTTGGATTAGAAAAATACCTTTGTCATTAAATACCCCCTCCTGGAAAAGGTCCTCAACACCTATCCCATCTATTTCCTACTCGCGTTTCTACCTCACACTTCACTTTTAAAATAAAGACGGAGGTGAAAATATATTCAGAGAATCTGCCCTGTCATGCTGTGTTAATTATCAACATGAGGCAAAATTCCAATGCTGTTTTCCCAGAGAAAGGAAAAGCTTTAAATTCTATACTGAGGGTACTGTTTGGATGTCCTAAGGTGAAAGGTCTTATCTTGGAGCAGCTGAGGTTCAAGGATCCTCTGCTCTTGAGATCTGTAAGCGTGTATTTTCCCAAGAGTGCAGGAGTCCATGGTGAAGTGACTTATAGAAAGAAGTGTAGTTTTCAAACTTTCAGATATCAATAAATATTCACTGAAAAATCGTAACTTTTACAAGCACCCCTAATCTAAAACACTAAAAGCTGAGAGGAGCTGCTCTGGGGGGAAGAAGGGAGGAGGAGGAGGAGAGGGAGCAGGGAAGGGGAGGGAAGGGGTGAAGTGGGAGAGAGAAAGGAAAAAGGGGGGTGGGGAGGGAGGGAAGTAGGAAGAACTGTATTTGACCCACTCAACCCAAGAGGGATTTTAGGGCCACCTGAAAAACCACTGATATTACAATCTACTGTTTATATTACATATACTTCTTTTAATAATAAACATTTCCACTGACACAAATCCTACTATAATAAAAGATGCTCTACTATTGTTCCATTCTCGTCGTTCTTTAGGGTTCATTTCCCCTTCTAGAGTGAGAGCTCCTTGGGGGAAGGAAACAGTGTTTTCTTCATGATTCTAACCAGCTAAGTCTGTTGGGTGAATGAATTGAACTGTTTCCAAGCTCCAGGCACTGTCCTTTATTTAAGATTCTATGAGACGCAAAAAGACAAAAAAAACCCCACAACTGGACCACAATGAAAGAACATAATCCCTTAGTGTCATCATAAGGCAATGCAAGTTTTGGTCTACCTAGTCTGTGATCACATTAAATCAAGAGAACATGTGATGGGGAACTACTAAGAGGATCAACTGATAAGGAAACAGCATTTGACTAGAAGGGCAGGGAATGCAGTCTTCTAGAAATGTGAACCCAGATGACATTCCTACAGAAAGATGGACCATGTTTACATGCTGGAGGGCTCCAAGAAGTACATCAAATGCCAGAAGGCTTGGAATGTTCCCCATGTGTCCCTGAAGGTACTGAGCAGGGGCAGTGAGCTGAGAGAAGACCAAGCACGTGATGGGAGGAGGGGAGGGAGGACCACAAGGACCCAGGTGGCCCAGTTAGACAGGGCCTCCAAAGCTTGCAAAGGCCTTAGCCTGACAAGGCAAGCAGTGGGGGCAGGTTGGCAGGGATGGAAAGGACTCTAACAAAGCAGACATGGAGGGATGTCCTCCATACCAGGTGGACTTTTGAGTTCCTTAATAAATGCACAGGGGAATGAAGTGACCTGCACAAAGTCAGACTTTGTTAGAGGCAAGAGGCTGTACCGAACCTCCAGGCCCTGAGGGTTGTTCTCTTATTCCACAAAGCAACTGTGCATGTAAGTGAGTCTATGGAGCAGAGGCCTCTCCTGGAGCTTCTGGTGTCTTCCCTGCCTCACCTCTGCTCCCATCTCCCCTCACCTGGGATGACTCCCAGGCCTTCCTCTAGCTCCTCCTCTTTCATACTAAAAAGGCCAGTTTCAAAAAACTTCCTGAAATTCTTCCCTAAAAACTCCAACTCACACTCCTCTGTTCTAATTCCAACTATGCCTTTGGGGCTTTTGGCTCATCCAGCTCTTTTCTGGAATTTCTGCTGTCAAACACAACAGGACTCAACGTTATACTTGGTTTGTTCATGTCTTATTCAACACCCTATCCCCACTGCCTGGACACTCGCACCGATAAGGATGAACGAACGGAAGAAGGAAGGTTTCATAGCTTACAGTTGGTCTCTGGCTGAGGACAGGAACTGCCTGATGCTTCCTTTAAGTGCCTTTCAGAGTTCTACATAAAACTCTGATGGCTGAGTTACACGGTGTACCAAACAGAAACATTTAACAGTAAAACTGTATCTAGTACACTGTGGTCTGGCATTTGCTGTCAGGCTACATTTTCAACTGAATGACATCGACCTAATAAGGTCTAAATTTATTCAGCTATATTGGGATACAATTTAGGACAATTTATCAGCATATAATTTTCTAAATAATTACAATAAGAGTGTCTAACACTTTAGGGCAAAAGATGTGTCATAAATATTAAATAGGCTATACAAATAAATACTTTCTTCTGTTTCATTTGTATATAAAGCACAGTGGTAAATTCATTTTACACCTGTGAGACAGACACATTCTGCTAAGTTCTATTAGAAAAGCTACAACAGTCTAAGTGTGATGCTTCTCTGCCATTGGACTGTGAACTCCTAGGGAAAGGGACTGAGTGCTTATCCTGTCCCTCTCAAATTTGTCTTTCCCTGCACTGTATGTCCCTACTTTCACTCAGAAATAGGACCAGGTGACAACTTGGTTAAGTGCACGCTGAACAAATGAATGAACAGACAAATAAATGTGTGTGCTGCCCAGTCAAGTAAGTGCCTGTCCTTTTCACACAAGGAAATGGGCATCAGCACATGGTCACGTGGGAACCTCTCCATACCCAGGACCCTGGAAAGATGTGTTGAAGCTGGAGAATTATGGCATCTCCAGTGGGAAAGAAAGAAGCAGGATGCCTAGGTACATCCAGACTTCGCCTGTGGCTTGTGGAACCTAGAATGTTGATGTCTCCCTCGTTCAACATCACCTGTCCCCGTCTTCCCATCAGAACAAACAAGGTGTTTATGGGAAAGTACTCTGTATACTATAAGGCACTGTATTAGTTTCCACAGGGCTATCATATCAAAGTACCACAACATGGGTGGCTGTGAAACGTACTGTCTCACAGCTTTGGAGTCTGAATTCAAGGTGGTGGCAGGGCCACGTGCCCTCTGAAACCTGCAGGCAGAATTCTTTGCTCCTTCTAGGGGTTTGCTGGTAATCCTGGGCTTTTCCTGGCCTGTAGATGTATCACTCTAACCTCTGCCCCCATCCGTCACACAGCCATTCTCTTCCTGTGCGTTTCTGTCTCTGTGTTTCTTCTCTTCTTATAAGGATACAAGTCACACTGTCTCACAGGCCCACACTACTCCAGTAAGACTTCATCTTAACGAATTATATTTGCAGTGACCCTATTACCAAATAAGGGTTTCCCAGGTGGCTCAGTGGTAAAGAATCTGACTGCCAAGCAGGAGATGTGGGTTTGATCACTGGGAAGATCCCCTGGAGGAGGAAATGGCAACCCATTCCAGTATTTTTGCCTGGGAAACACCATGGACAGAGGAGCCTGGCGGGCTACAGTCTATGGGGTCACAAAAGAGTTGGACACGATTAAGCGACTAAACAACAACAACATTTCCAAATACGGTCACATTCTGAGAAACTGGGGGTAGGACTGCAACATGTTTTTTGGCAGGACACAATTTAATCCACAACAAACATCATGCGAATAAAAGCACCACATTTAAAAACCACTGAAATAATGTTAGACTAGGTAATTTGGACTAATCTGCCTGCTGAGAACAAGAAAAGCTGGAAAAATATTTTAAAAATTCTGCCTGAAGTTACAGAGGATTAGCAAGCAGTGAAGAACAGAGCCAAGATTTCAGAGAAGAGAGAAATCCTGAGAGGTGATCCTGGCACTGTGGGGTGAGCTTCCTCTAAGAATGCCTGCCACTTCTGGAAGCGTTAGTTAAGAGGCCGAAACGCTCAGCATCACTCTGGACACTGTGGAACCAGAGACACTAAAATTGGAGTCTTATCCCCAAAGTACTCCACCCTAAGAGGAAAGATGAACGACAAGCAGACCGGTCCTCATGGGAACAGAGCCCTTTCTGTCCTCGGAACTGGGTTACAGTGACAACAGACTGCAGGTGCCCCAGGGCCTGCCAGAGGAAAGAGAAACTCTCCCTACAGGAAAAGGACATCCTCCAGTTATTTCTGTAAGTTTCCGTCTTTGATGTTTGGCACTCAATCAAAACTAACCAGGTATATGAAGATATAAGACAATATGAATGGATTCCGAGTTAAAAAACCCAACAGGCTATCGAAACAAATTCACAAGTGCTAAAAAAAAAAAAAAAAAGAAAGAAAGAAAGAAAAAGGTGTTATCAGAAGTGGGATTTTAAAAAACACTATGCTTAATCTGTTCAAAGAGTTGAAAGATAAAATTGAAAAGTTTCTCTGAGAATTAGAAACAAAACAAAAAGAACACATGGAAATTCTGGAAGTTAAAAATACCTAAAATTAAGAATTCAATAAGCGGGTCTAACAGCAGCTTAAACACAGCTTGAAGAGACAATTAGTGAACTAAATGATAGGGCCAAAGAAAATACCTACTTTGAAACTCTGAGACAAAAGGATAGAAAAGAAAGATGAGCGGGTAAGAGATACATGGGGAAGCAACAAGAATGACTAACAGAGATGCAAAATGAGAGAAGAGAGAGAACTGGGCAGAAGAAATAACAGCCAAGAATTTTCAAAACTGAAGAAAGACATCAAGCATAGATATAAGATCTTAAATGAGTCCTGTACAAGATAAATAAAAAGAAAATTATATTTAAGCATATCATAGTAAACTGCTGTGAAAAATCTTAAAAGCAGACAGAGAGAGAAAATATTATTATCAAAGGAGAAGCCATATGATGGAATTTTAATTTCTTAATGAAAATACCGAAAACCAAAAGACTCTGGAATATTGTCAAAGCACTAAAGGAAAATAGCCACATGTTTAAAGAACAAATAACCAATCTTAAACAAACTCAACACAGAAATAATACTAGTCTTACACAAATTATTCCAGAGAACAAAAATGATGGCACGTCCCGATTCACTTTATGAGACTCATTAAACCATGACATAAACACCTGGCAAAGACATTATAAAAGAGCAAAACTATAGGCAATCCTTGTTGTGAGCATAGATGTAAAAATCCCCAACAAAATATTAGCAAAATGAAGCTAGCAATGTATAAAAATGGTAACAGTACGTTACAAGCAAATGAGCTTAATAATGTAGGAACGCAATTCATCACATTAACAGAATAAAGGGGAAAATTCTATCAACAGATTAAGAATAATAATTTGATGAAATTCAACATCTGTTTATGATAAAACTCCCTGCAAACTAGGACAAGATAGAGACTTCCTGAATCTGATAAGTGGTATTTATAAATAACTCTAGCGCTCATCATACTTGATGGTGAAATGCTGAAAGCTTCCTGCTGAGATCAAGGACAAGACAAAGAGGCTTGAATCATCACCTCTATTCAACATCACACTGGAAAAAGAGAGGCAAAGAAATAGGGAAAACATCTCATTCACCGATGTTGTGATTGTGTTCAGAAATAATCCAAAAGAATCTTCAGACACATTTCTACCATCAACAATTAGTTGGAAGAAAGTAGGTTGGTCTGAAAATATTTCTTGTATTTCATAACACTAAAAATAAACCTTTAGCAAAGGAAAAAAATTTAAAGTATGATTTACACTAACATCCAAATAAAATATTTAGAAACAAGCAGAAAAATATGCAAGTCCTGTATGAAGAAAATTCTAAAATGTGATTTGAAGAAAATTTTC
The DNA here is from genome assembly GCA_024291935.2 of Okapia johnstoni. NCBI lineage: Eukaryota > Metazoa > Chordata > Mammalia > Artiodactyla > Giraffidae > Okapia > Okapia johnstoni. Next base: position 10,013,223 of record CM044323.1, on the reverse strand, counting down.
AAGTCCATAGAAAATGAGGGACATACCATGTTCATGGTTTTGAAGATTCAGTATTGTAAAGATGTCAGTTCTCCCCACACTGGTCTACAGATTCCATGCAATCTGAATGAAAACCACGGCAGTTCTTGTTTGTGCATTTTTGTGAAAATGGAAACAGATCATCTGGTCCTAAGGTTTATGTGGAAATGCAAAACGCCGATAACAGACTTGCTCACTGGATACTGAAAGATGACTGAGCAACAGTAAGTAAGAAAAGGTAATTTTGGAAAAAGAATAGACAAAAAGACCAATGCAACAGAACAGAAAGTGCCAAAACAGTCTCAGATGTACATATGGTCACACTCAGGGAGACCAAAGTTGCTAGACTCCTGGGACAACAGCTCTGCTCCTGGGCAAGGCTCTCCCCTTCTCTGGACCTTAGTTTCTTCATCTATAACATCTCTTTGGACAAGGTCACAAAATTCTGATTTGAAATAGACAGATGGAATAAGCATGTCCAGTTAGCAGGGTGTCCTCAGTCCTCACTTCCATCTGAAAGCAAGACAGTATGCCATGAAGCCATTCTCTCTCTGCTTTCTGGGGAAAAAAGCAAAAGAAGTGATTTAAGCTCAGTGTCCTGCCACCTACAGATTTTAGTCCAAAAGATTCAAGGCAGTTGAATATAAAAAATATAGCCCACTGAGTCTTGCACTGTTTACTCATTTCAAAGGTGCACAAGGTAGTGGATAAATGGGCAGATCTTGGTTTAAAAATGCTGCTTTTCAGTTATATACCTATCAGAGTTTCTAATTAAACTATTTAAACTCTCCTCTGAACCTCAGTTATCCTCATCTGTGAAAGGACAGTTATGGTGAAGATTAAATGGAAAAATGCTCATAAAGTACTTAGGAAGGTGTCCGGTACATAGTAAACATTTAATTAAGTGGAAGTTCTTGTTGAAAATATACTGGGGCTGGGTGCTGGGGCTGTGGTGATGATGAAGACAGGATGACAGAAATGGCAACCCACTCTAGTATTCTCATCCAGAAAACTGCATGAACAGAGGAGCCCAGTGGGCTACAGTCCATGGGGTTGCAATGAACTGGACAAGACTTAGCAACTGAACAACTACAAATCATATAGTGCCTGAACTATGGCTAGTATTCAATAAATATGTGTGGTATGCGGAAGTTATGAAATTCCTGGGCTCTCATAAACTCCTGTTTAAAGTGTCAGACTCCCTCTGAAATGATAACTAGATTCCTTATACATTTCTGCCTTTCATCACCCCTGAAGACTAGGCTTGCTCCCATGTCCCCAGCACACACACACACACACACACACACACCCCTAGCCTCAATGAAGATCTTTTCCTTTCTTCCCATACTGAGTATATGAGGGCTACTCTGCCTCGTGTAGTCAACTCGTACCTGAGTAGCCTGCAGCCTGGCTAACAACTAGTTGATTTACTGAGGGTCCACCTTACTCAGAGACTACTAATGCAACGCTCCCTATAAAGGAGATATTTCAAAACCAACAAGAAGCTGGGTATTACAAAACCCTATTCTAGAACTTAAGACTCTGGCCTGAAAATAGTTGCCTGGAAGGGAGGAACCAATTGTGCTGACTGCAGGAGTGGTTGCAGCCCTCTTGGTCCTTTCCTGCTGGAACAGTTATATCACCTCTGAACCTTGCTCCCAAGATACCATAAACCAAGGTGCTCTGAAAGTCACAGGTGACTGTCCTGAACTGTAACGAACTGAAGAGGTTTCTCTAAGGACAGTTTTTGACTTGTAAGTATATCAGACTCCTGCTCCTCCCTCTCTGTAGAGAGGGTTCCACCTGCTACCCAGGTGTCTGAACAGCATCCTGATTCCTGCTGCCACTCTTCCAAGAAGACAGTCTGAAACCTATCTTGGAAATCTACTAAAACGTTAAATATTTTTTTCTCTGGTGAAATCCCTGTTGCTTGTGAAAGGTTCTTCTGGTTGGGTATTCAGCAAAACTAGCAAGAGCCCACCTGCACCCCAGGTAAAGAGGAGCTCATCATTCCTTCATCCCCAAGCTGTCTGTGCTCCAGCCACACAGCAGTACTTCCCTCCAGGGTCTTCCCTCCCAGATCTTGCCGAGCAACACGAGGCAACTCATCATTCTGCATCGTTGACTCGGTCCTGAAGTTCCAAATACTCTCAAAATTGCTACCAAAGGTTGTGATTTCCCCAATTTGTAAAACCCAGAGAATATTACACTCTGACTTAATATTCAGTCATCTCAACAGAGCATAATGTGGAAAAGTGAACCCCTCTGGAGCTCAACCTTTGCTGAGATTTCCTGAGTACAGCAATTAACCAAGTCAGTCTTCTATGGTAAATTGTTTTGAAAGAAGCAGGAGTATGAAGTGATTGAAATGATCCACATGCTCACTGTAACTTCTGCACTGCCCTAGCACTTTGAGGGATACAGGACATCATCTAGCAAACCTCTGTGTATAGCCATAACACAGGGCAGAGGCCTGGACTTGGCACACACAGCGGGAACCTTGACCTTGGAATCACTGGAGCTTGAGAAGGGCTGTAACCTGCTGCCTCACCTCCCCCAGACATCAAGGCACACATTCACCCGTGGTGAGCTCACACCCCTCCCACCAGCCCCTGGTCCTGGAATTCAGTCTCAGTGTGTCTCCCTGGGACAAAGGGACATCTACTTCAGCAGCAAACAAACTTCTTCCATAGGAAGATAGTCCTGAATTTAAAAAAACCAAAGCCAGTAAGAATAGAATATTTTATAACTAATTTTTTTGAATATGTCTGCTATACCTCTTGATGCATATTCTTCATAAATACTATCTACTCCTAATGGGCTGAGAAATTTCACAAAATTACCTTTAAATTGAACTTCCAGATCTTTGACTAAAAGCATCCAGCCTAGCCTGTGAGAATCAGATTCAAATGGAGTTAAGGAAGTAAAATCTTAGGACCTTATGCTAACTACTGTAAGGTTACCACGGGCTACCACATTCTGTTAATACTCACTCACGTGACCTCACTCGAGCCTCACAACAACCCTACAATGTAGTTACTATTAGCCTTCCGTTCTCCATGGATGAGGAAGCTGCAGTATAGAGAGGTTAAGTCATGTGCCAAACATCACGTACAGAGCTAACACGTGGTAGAGATGGGATCTGAATCCAGGCAGTCTGGCCCCAGTGCTCATGTCTTAACTGCTCTTCCCAGAATGTGAAGAGAATGGGAATGGATGAGACGTTCACTTCGTGGGAAATAAAAGTTTAAAGTTGAATCAGCTTACGTTTAAAATCCATTAGCGTTTTATTGTAAAGTAATTAGCCCCCAACTAAAATAAATAAACTTATTAAAAATAAATAAATAAATAAAATCCATTAGCGTTGGTTCATGGGTCCTGAACTCCCAGAAAGGGTGACTTGTGATCCTTTTTTACCTCCCCACACTGGGGGCACAGCATCACAGCCCCACTCAAGTTCACACAGCCCCATGATCACCATCACAGAATCCCTAGTGGAAAGGACCAGACTTTCTCGCTGTGAGAGGAATTGAGAACTGAGGTTACCCATCCCAGCCTAGTTCTCTCTGTCCTGCTGCTGATTAAAAGAACACGACCACACCAGGAAAAACAGGAAGCTGGTGAGCAGATATGTCAGAACAACAAGTCCACTGTTCCCAGCAACTGGCAAGAAGCATGGCCAGGGGCAGTGCTGGGTGAGACCTGCGGCGTGGTCCTCCTAAACCATTTGCTTCTGCAGGGCAAGGGGAGGGAAGGGTTCCACATTTTCTGGGCTTCCTTTGTGCCAGTGTTTGTTCATGACCATGGTCCATACCTGGAAGGTGGGTCTAGTCATTTCCTGGCATCATTGAAGGCAGTGAGGCTCACAGAGTGTGACTGGTTTGCTCAGCTGGGACATCATAGGCAGGGATTTGGAACCCGGCTTTGTCTACCTTCCAAGGCCTCAACTGGATGCATTTTTCATCTTGTCATATTATAAAAATTCTTTCTCAAATTTACCCAACAGAGTATCCTGAGTTTTATTTAGTCAACAAAATAAAAACACCAGTGAATCAGTATCAGTTTCTTTAAAAATTTTTTATGTAAAATTTCAAAAAATTTTAAAGGGCAAACAAAACAGCTGTAGAATTGTGAGAAAGATTAAATATTGGGTAAAGGCTACATACAGGCTTCCCAGGTGGCGCTAGTGGTAAAGAACCTGTCTGCCAATGCAGGAGATATAAGAGACTCGGGTTCGATCCCTGGGTTGGGAAGATCCCCTGGAGGAGGGCCTGGCAACCCACTCCAGTATTCCTGCCTGGAGAATCCCATGGGCAGAGGAGCCTGGCAGGCTATGATCCATAGCATTGCACAGAGTCGGACACGACTGAAATGACTTACCACACATGCACACACAAAGGCTACATGCAAATTCAAAAGAACAGCCCCAAATCACCCCCAATCCATATCCTACTATATATAAAATACTTAATCACAAGAACCTGATGAATAGCACAGGGAACTGTGGTCAATATTCTCTAATAACTTGTAAGGGTAAACAATCTGAAAAAGAATGAATATATGTATATGTGTAACTGAATTACTTTGCTGTACACCCAAAACTAAACACTACATTGTAAATCAATTATACTTCAATAAAATTTAAAACAAACAAACAAAAAAAATCACCCCTGAATAGTACAATAACATATAAACAGAAACACAAACTTGGAAAAATTTCAACCTCTCTATTAATCAAATAGGGCTTCCCTTGTGGCTTAGCTAGTAAAGAAGCCACCTGCAATGTGGGAGACCTGGGTCTGATCCCTGGGTTGGGAAGGTCCCCTGGAGAAGAGAAAGGCCACCCACACTTCAGTATTCTGGCCTAGAGAATTCCATGGATGTCCATGGGGTTGCAAAGGGTCGGACACAACTGAGAGACTTTCACTTCACTATTAATCAAATAAATGCAATCAACGCATGTAAGCTATCAAATCAGCAATTAAGAACTTATGAAACATAATGTTGGTACAAGAACGTGCTATGGAGGTATAAATTACTACTATTCTTCTGGAAAGCAATTTAGTAATTTGTACCAAAAGTCGTAGATGCTTTTGTTTACTCCTTCATCCAATAATTTCATTTCCTGAGTCTATCCTAAGGGATTCTTCTAAATATGAGGAAGTTACATGCAGCTTGGATACCTTGTCTTCAGCATCACTTAGAAGTGGAGGATAAGACACAGATAAATAGAACAGTATTATAGACTCTATGGGAGAGGGCGAGGGCGGGATGATATGGGAGAATGGCATGCTGCTGCTGCTGCTAAGTCGCTTCAGTTGTGTCCGACTCTGTGCGACCCCATAGACGGCAGCCCACCAGGCTCCACCGTCCCTAGGATTCTCCAGGCAAGAATACTGGAGTGGGTTGCCATTTCCTTCTCCAGTGCATGAAAGGGAAAAGTGAAAGTGAAGTCGCTCAGTCGTGTCCGTGGAAGCATGTAAATTATCATATGTGAAACGAATCGCCAGTCCAGGTTCAATGCATGATACAGGGTGCTCGGGGCTGGTGCACCGGGATGACCTGGAGGGATGGGATGGGGAGGGAGGTGGAAGGGGGTTTCTGGAAGGGGAAAGCATGTATACCCATGGTGGATTCATGTCAATGTATGGCAGAACAAATACAATGTTGTAAAGTTAAAAAACAGAAAACAAACTAATTAAAAAAAAAAAAGAAGTGGAGGATAAGTGGAATGTAGCCTAAATGTCATTCTGATAAGTGTTGGGGTATTTAGTTAATAAAATATTAGCCATTAAAAACAATGTAACAGAGTCTATGTAGCAAAATGGAAAAATACTGCCAAAGGCAAACATTGAGGACAGAATGACTGGAATAAGGATGTAAAAATGCAATTTATGTAACACGTGATTATGTAGACTTGTGATCGTCATTTGGCAAAAAAATTACCTATGATACGACAAAAGGAAACATACCAACAAGAGCGGGCGTAAAGTTCAAAGTATTTTAAGGAGTATCTTCTGATAGGTTCATATGCATTTACCTACCTTTCACACACATTTACCTTCCTTCCAGGAGGCACTTTTTAAACAAAAGAGAACCACAGGTAGGGTGGTACTCTTGCCTGCTGTGATGGACACTCATCTGCCTGGCGGGCACTGCAGGGGGCTGAGTTTCCAGAAGGGAGCCTGAAGGACAGCTCACAGCATCCCTTCTTTCAAGTGGTTTCTGGGCTGCATCTGTGTGGTGTTTGTGTTCTGACCCTACAAAGGTTACTTTTGATCCATTAACCAGTTGTGGTTTAGGGGTTACACTGAGGGCTAGAGGGGGGAAGAGTAGGCAAATCGAACAGTAAAAGCTTTTTAAAGTTTGTTTTCAACCTTAAAAAGAAAAACTGGGGGCTGTCTTTCTGTTTGCCTTGCACCTCAGGAGCACAAGGCTTCCCTGAATCACACACAGCATTTCCAGACACATGATTAACATGGTCCATGCAAAAGCTCTGGTGGCTCAGTGGTAAAGAATCCACCTGCTAATGCAGGAAACACAGGTTCGATCCCTGGGTTGGGAAGATCACTTGGAGAAGGAAATGGCAACTCACTCCAGTATTCTTGCCTGGAGAATCCCATGGACAGAGGAGCCTGGGGGGGGGGGGCTACAGTCCATGGGGTTGCAAAGAGTTGGACACTACTCAGCGACTAAACAACAACAAGGCGAAAGTGTTAGGTTTCTGTGTGTACGTTTTTCTCCCTGTACCCGGTTTTCCATGCCCCTGACCCCACAGTCAAATTCTTTAACGTGTGTGAGGCGTATCTACGTTTTCTTGCAAACTTTGTGCATGTGGGATGGGTTTTCTTGTGTGCTTATTTTTAACTCATGGAAATACTGGTTTGTGTACCTCATTTTAATTTTCCACTGGGCACTATGTTCTTAAGATCACTCACACTGCTGTGTGCACAGTTCCCAACGGCGGTGTCATTAACACAGTAGGGTATGTGTCCACACGGCATGTAGTGTTGTGCCCTCTCCCGGCCCTCCCTTCCTTCACCCCTTTTCCTGGACTCCCCTCTGGTCGGCACATGGCCCGACACAATGTCCACAGTGCCAAGTGAGCATGATGGAATTTCTTTAAGGGTCTTTATTATTTTTTTAAAGGGAAAACTGTACTTGACACTTTTAGTTTTCAAGAAGGTATCTTTCAGACTTCCCCAGTTGTCCAGTGGTTGGGAATTCGCCTGCCAATGCTGGGGACATGGGTTCCATCCCTGGTCCAGGAAGACCCTGCCTGCTGTGGAGCAACTAAGCCTGTGTGCCACAACTCCTGAGCCAGCGCACCCTAGAAGCCATGTTCTGCAACGAGAGAAGGCGCTGCAGTGAGGAGCCTGGGCACCGCACTAGAGAAAGCCCGCATGTAGCAACAAAGACCGAGCGCAGCCACAAATAAATACATATTTTTAAAAGAATGTATTTTTCTTGTATGCCAAGAACTCTGTGATAACTTTAATAATTAAGAAAGATATATCTAAAAAGTGGGCTTCCCCAGTGGCTCAGCGGTGAATCCACCTGCAGTGCAGAAGACATGGGCTCAATCCCCAGGTCAGGAAGATCCCCCAGAGAAGGGCATGACAACCCACTCCAGCATTCTTGCCTGGAGGAGCCTGGTGGACTGTGGTCCATGGGGTTGTAAAGAGTCAGACACAACTGAAGTGACTGAGCAGAAACAGCAGCATATTTAAAAAGTATATTCTTAATTTCCCTTATCCTCTCTCAGACCTACTTTGAAGCAGCTGCTCTGAGAAGGGCCACAGGGGGCTGCCTAAGACCTCTCGAGGTCTAGATCTGAATTCCAGAGGTGGTCGGAGTCTGCCACGGCTCTTTGATGGCATGATTCTATAACCTGGTATCTCTGAGGTCAAGCTTTGATCCTGAAATTGACACTCTAGGAGCCATGTATGTCTCCACAAGCACGTACAACAGGAAAGCATGAAATGAAGCGAGTTTAGCTGGGACATAAGTAGTGGGGATGTCCCCACGGGGCTCTGTGCCCTGCCTGTGACCCTGTCACAATAAAAGCTGTTTATGACAGCAGCTCATTAGTCCACACAGACTCCTTCCTCTGCACCGCGTAACAATCATGTGTGGGCCAGGGCTGGTGTGGTCCACACGAGGCTGGCAGGGAAGAAGCCAAGGCTCTGAGGGTGAGGCCACAGCAGTCACAGAGGCAGAGAGGGGTGGGAGTGACGGTCCAGCCTCAGTTGGTCTGATTACCCCTTGCCCTCTCCCCTCCACACAGCGGACGGCACACCTGCCTACTCTTTGGAAATCGGGGTTCCTACAGTCTGTGTCTGCCAGGGCCCCTGTGATCCTTGTCCTAGTGACTCTGTGTTCTAAGGATCACATTCCTGCCAGTCCCTCCCTCCCATGATCCCAGGGAACCAGGCAGGGAGGCACCAGTGAAAAATGGGAACCCCAAAGGGCCAGCTCTCCCTTGCCTGCAGGCATCTTTTTTCGGAGCTGGAAAAGATCTTAGGAACCATATCCGCCAGGGTTCTGGCAGGAAACAGATGGCACTCTCAAGCTGGGTAATCTGAGGAGAGTTTAATAAAGGGACCATTTACAGAGGGGCGGGCAGGGGGTAGGGGAACCACAGCACAGTGTTCTGGGACCAGTAACAGCGCCACAGTTACACGCCAGGACCACAGGGGTGAGGCAGGAGAGGCTCCTGGAACCTGAGACGAAGTGTCCTGTGTAGAAGGCTGCCTACCAGGGGCCCAGACCTGGTGACGCCTCAGGGAGGAGTCGGAAGAGTCAATACTTTGGCCTCACTACCCCTCTTCCCCCCAGCCCCCTCCACCCACCCCTCAAATCTCCCGTGGGTTCTCCCCACTGGGTAAAGAGCACAATAGGGGACAGGAAGCCAGGAGCCCGTCCATACAGTCCCCATGATCAGCTTCCAGAGCACAGGGCAGGGCGGAGAAGGGCGAAGAGTGGATCCGACAGGCAAATCCACCACGGGATGGGGCTAACCCAGCTTCCCAGCTGGAGAGGTGGTGTGCCCCTGGGGAATGGCCTGGCCCAGAAAACCAAAGGCTGAGTTTCAGGGCTGGGCTGGGCACTCCATCCCTGGGCGCTGGGCCATACTCCTCTGCTTCCCATTTGACTTGAGGACTCCTCTTCCTTTAAGCATGACTCAAATCTTGAAAAATAACAGGCCTTCAAAGCAGCTGGGAAGTGTTTGTTTCACATGTATGGATGGTGTACTCCAAAGCCACCCCTACGTGGGACAGTCTACATTTGCCCTGAGCGACTCCTCACAACACCTACCTGGTCCATACCTGGGTGCTATGCTTGACCCAGAGTTGGGGTTTCCACAGTTTAAAGGGACCAGCTCAGGGACTTCCATCGTGGTCCAGTGGCTAAGACTCCATGCTCCCAACGCAGGGGGACCAGGTTCAATCCCTGGTCAGGGAACTAGATCCCACATGCCACAACGAAGACTGCAGATCTCGCATACTGCAACTAAGACCCAGCACAGCCAAGTAAATAAATAAATAATTAAAAAAAATGAATACAGGCACCAGAAAATAAGAATATAACACCTTTCAGCAGGTGCTGGCACACAAACACCAGGGTTGGGGAGAGCAGGCCTGTGGTTCTGCAGTGGAGCCCGGCTGTGGTATGAGGAGGCAAGAGAGTCCCGCATCCAACCCCCTTCCCCCTCTCCCCCCACCGGCCAGAGAGGCGGGCCCTGGCCCCTCTGTGAACAGGTAGAGCACCGCCCACTCTACACACACATACAGAAATAGCTGTGCATTGACCCATGAGAGTTGCCCAGGCCTGGAAAAATCCTCCAGGATATTTTAAAAATCACATGTTCTTCCAGGCCTTTTTAAACTTTACTGAAGAACTGGTTGGCTAAAAAAAGAGTGAATTATTGAGATGCTTTTGGTAGGCATTATCTGAGCTACAAATTCGAAACAAGAGATCAAAATGTCATTTGACTCTCAAGTTTCCTTACATCTTCTACAAACCTCACCCCCCTTTATGAAATAAGACTGGCTTCTCAAGTCTCTGGATAACAGACTTATTTAAAGAAAACCAGGAAAAGACTATCACAATGATACTCTTTTAATATCTCTTGCAGATACGAACATGGCAATTTTATAACTATGAAATCAAAAACATCAGAGAATTTGTTTGGCTTCCAAATTTTTATATTCACTCATTCCATCTCTAAATGTTTCCTGAGTCCCTATGTTTGAAGCTGTGGGCAGAACAAAGTGTAAGAAGACTCAGGGAGGCAGCGGGTGACCAAATCACAAAGCAAGGTTCTCCCACCTTCTGTTTCTGGAGGAGGTGCTGAAAGCTTCCACACAGGGGCCTGATTAGAGCGCATTGTGTTTTGGCAAGTTGTGCCAGAAAGATGCACAGGATGCTGCTGAATGAGCCCCAGAGGCGGGAGGCTGCTGCCACACTGCAGGCAGGATGGGAGGATGGGCAGAAAACCACTTCTTCAGACCAGAGATGTGGGGAAAGAAGAAGCAGAGATTGGGACCAGTCCCTCGTGATGCAGCAGGGAGGTGTGTCCTGGACTTGCGGGATGGAAAGGGACTCAGGACCACGCACATGCTTTCTGCACAAGGCGGCGGTGTGGAGAGCGACAGGCTGAGCGCCAAGATGAGGGTGAGCGGGGCCATCCCTGGGGCCCCGTCTTGGAGCCCGGGGTCCCCTAGCTGCTGAGTCTCAGGAGCCTGGGGTGCAGTAGTGCTCTGGCTGGGGAGCTGGAAGGATTCCTCCTGCCGTTGATGGGCCCCTGGCTCCCAGCCCTGTTCCCAGGAGTCACCGCTCCTGTGAGCAGGTTCTCCCTCTGCACAGCTCATCAGGCTGCGAGGTGCTCTCTCAGTTCAGGTGAGGTCAGGACCTGGGGTCCTCCACTCACTAGTGTGGGTCCTTTCCTCTGAATTCTGACAGAGGTGTCTGAAAGGAACCAAGTGAGGACCCTCCCCCCAAGGAATGTGCTCAATAGCCAAAAAAAAAAAACCATAACCAGTTTGGCTCTGCTCTGTAATCTGGCTTTCTTTTCAGCTTAAAATGCAAATGTCACAGGACCAAGTTCAAAGTTTCAGTGAAGGGCTGTTCCGCTGGCAGTCTAACAGGCGGCCAGCCCACGGAGCCAACTCTATTCTACAGAATTCTTCAGGTTGAGGAGGTTGAGTGCATGGCCCTCTGGCCCCAGACAGTCTGGAGGAGAGCCCCTTAGGCCACGAGAGTGTTTGCTGGGGATCTGGGAAGGAAGGCAGTGCCATCCAGTGATTTTCTGTTTCAACCATTAGAGTCCAGGCAGGTGCTGCTTGAATAAACCAGTTACCGACTGGCAGCGGCAGTGATGGGCCAGCTTGGGGACCGTCAGAACCAATCACATGTGAACTGGGCAGGCGGTGGCCCAGCATTCAACCCACCAGAGAATCTGTGGGCCAGAGCATGAAAGCAGGGCAAATGAGAGAAGGGGGACCCCTGGGCTTCTGTCAGGGGACCTCCAAGCCAATGCCACGAGGCTGGCACAGAGCCCCAGATGAGAGCAGTCTGGTGGGGGTGTGACATACCTTTGCCCCCTGTTCACCTGGACAGCCCTGTGATAACTCTTGTGATAACAGGGCCTCCTGGCCTGACTCTTGCCTTTGACCCTCAGGGCCCAGGTGAGTGCGCTCTCCTTCCATCCGGAATCACACAGACCACCTAAAAGTGCTATCGAAGAGACAGAGGAGCCTTATTCACCCATGCTCATCCCATCCCTGGATCACGGAACGCCTCGTTCATCTCCTGTGTTGCCAAACAACCCTCCCCACTCTCTGCCCCCACCTCCAAAGGCGGTCTCACACCTCAGGGTTCAAAGCTGTTTTGCAGCGGCAGCAGCTGTAATAACAGCCACAAGGAGCCTCCAGAGTGAGTCACGGCTTCAAAGAATGTGCACACACATTCATTCCCTCATTTGTGCTGACAACTGGCCCTCACCTCTCAGCAGCCTGTGGTAAGGGGCGTGGCTGATGGTGTCTTCCTCGTGGACCACCAGGGCCTCCCTGGGGATGCCTGCAGTCAGATCAGCCCCCTATCCCTGACTCTCTCCTCCACCTTTTTCACGAAACCCACGCTCTCCACTGTGCCCTGGAGTCTGCATGTGGGGGCTCTGGCTGTCTCTCCAACAGCCAGATGACAGGAAGTTTACCCCCATCTCAAACGGTCTTAAACAACAACCGAGGCCCACTCAGAGGACAGTGTTTGCTGGAGCACAACTCCTGCGGATTCAATGTGCACGGCAACCCGAGAGCTATGCAGCTGTGCCGGGTCGGGGTCAGGCCGGGGCTCCCCCAGCAACTGCCCCAGCCACAGGGCTCTCTCTGGTGAGGAAAGAAGCCACAGTGTGTCCGGTGGTTAAAGGGTGATGGAGGAACCACTGGGGCAGGAAGTTTCCGCCCGACCATGTCACCCTGGACGCTGTCTCTCTGGGGGTTTGAATGTAAGATGCAGCCACGGGAGCAGAGGTGGCAGCTGGCTTGAGTCAGTGGAGGGAGGAGGAGAGCAAGAGGAAGCAGAGGGCAGAAAGGGCATAAGCTTTCCACACCACGAAGAATCCTGGGGTGTGGTGCAGAGTCACAGACGCTGGCTTCTGAAGTGATGGCAGGACAGAGCAAGCCAGACCTCCTGAACAAGGTGTCCGTGGGCCTGCTGGGAAGCACAGAGACCCACAGGGAACGGACAGTGTGCTGCTAGAACCCATGCCCGGATCTCCCTGTCCCTGGGGATCTCCCAAAGCCTAAGGCAAACTTGGGTACACCTCCTGTCAGTTGAGAGAGCCTGACTAGCCTAGGGAGGAGGAAGCAGTGAGTGTCAGAGAGACGGAGTGACTTGCTGACATAGACACGGATGGCTGCTGACCCATCAAATACTCGTCTCCCTTTCTAACCGAACACTGGTTTCTTTAGGACAGCAGTGGGCCCAGCTAAACCTTCCCCCACAGAGTCCCTTAGAGCCAGGTGGCCATGTGATAACCTTCTGGCCACTGAGACATAAGCTGAGTGTTTCCAAGAAAGCTTCCGCTTTCCTGATCCAGGGCTTGCCTCACTTACTCCTTCTCTGCTTCTTCCTGCCTCAGATGCAGCTGTGTCAAAAGCACAAGGGCGAAAGCCACCAGCTGGAGAGAGTGGAGGTGGGAAGAGAAGAGGGTGGATCCCTGAAGACACTGCATGAGCCCTGGGCTGGCTCCCTCCAGAAGAATAACTACCTGCCTAAGTCACTCTTGGTAAGGTTTTCTGATGTCTTTAGCTGAATTCATTCCTAACAACTGCACCTGCCCGGGTCACGGAGCTTCTGGTCAACGGAGGGAGCCGGGACCCCAAGCAGGTTTGTGTGGCTCTGAGCCTACCCTACTTATTTTCATTGGGAGACACTAACGCCTGCTCTCAGAACAGGAGGTCTGCAAATGAACAAGCTGCTGTATGCAGAGCACCTGAAGCATCATAGCAAATGTCCACCCAATACTAGCCGTGGTTTGTACCACTATTATTAGGCCCAGCAGGCTCCAAGCCACGTACAGCTTCTCTGTTTTAGATCTAAGACCACAGCCGTGTGGGACTCAGACTGGTGTCTCTCCTGAGGAAGAGAGAGCGTGGAAGGGGTGGGTCCTCTGGCCTCCCAGGGCTACCGGAAGCAGGGGGGTTGTCCACTGGGATGGACGCCCATGTCCAAAGCCTGCTTGTCTCCAGGAAGAGCAGCACAAATACAGAGTGACCCTGGCCATGATCATTGGCTCTGAGGACTCTCCCCGGTCCTTCAATCTGGATGCACAGAAAGCCAGACAGGGGCTCCAAGAAGGGGTCCAAACAGGTTTAGTCTGTGGCACCAGGCACCTAGGCAAACTCACGTATTTCTCCTCCTTCCCCAGAAGGAGGAGACACACAGAAGTGTATCTCCTGAAACCAAGGATATTGTCACTTTTCCAAAGGAACATTACAAACAACCTAAATGTCTAATAGGGAGGTACCATTAAAAGGATGCTGTGTTCACAAAATGGAATGAATATTCTGTAGTCATTAAGTATATTCTCTAAGGATTTTTTATAACACGAGAAAAATTCTCATGTATGTGAAAAACAGCTGGCATATTTCCCATGATCCCCTTATGACACTTATGTATATACATATGCAAGAGAAATTTTAAAGGAAGAAGAATCTTAAAACGTTAACAATGATTAACACCTTTTGGTTGTGGTATTATGGATGACTTTCATGGCTTACATTCTTCTGTATTTTCAAAAGTTTCAACAGTTCGTTTTACAACTGGATGAAAAATCCTTATAAGTTGAGGAAGGGAAAGCATGTTAACGACAGAAGCATTATTATTACCTGGACAGGATATCTGGCCTCAAAACATGCTGTTTGCTAACAAACAGCGCACATTCCAGTGAAGTGTTTAAAAATGGAAGAGTCCCAATGTGGTAGTCTCTAGTTTCTAGCAGAGGAAAAGCAGCTTCCTCCCCTTTAATTGGGGCCGGGTCTGAAGCCACAGTCCATATGTCTTTGAAGCAGCTCTGAACTGAGACCCTGCTGCTCACTGGGTCCCCAGAGAGAACACCCTCTTTCTAAAAGACCTTGGGAATTCTCTGGACTGATTCCATCAATAAATATGAATACTGACCATCTCTGCCCTGTTCACAGAGCACAAATATACAAGGCCTTTGGAGAGGTGTGGCATGGTGTTCAAATGGTTTTGAAGCATTTGAGGTCAGGGCGTGGTTTCTCTCCCTAATAAGAAGAAAAGTGAATGAATGCTAAGAAGCATGCTTTCTCTGCAACAGAGCTCTCAGTGTAACTAGCACTCCATCAAAGATTAAACTTGTGTTTCTGGAACGGGGTCTAAGCCAGTCATCAAGCCAGCAAAGGCAAACATACCAAGGAGAGGGCTCTGAGCTACCTTCCTGTTTTTCCTACCAAAGAGTCTATGTTCCCATCTCACACTTTTTCAACATATCATTTCTTTCCTCGTATCAAATGTTAGAACCCAGTGGTCTGAAAGTTACTATTTTCAGCATCTTTCCTTCATTCTTGACACAAACAGATATCCACCCAGACCTGGATGCTTAGAGATGAAAGTTTCTCATCACCTACCCAACGGTTCAATATATTTGGGACATTTATTTCCCCTGAGCCAAAAGATCAAAACACATAAGAGACGACAAGAAAGCCATTATTAAAAACTCATGCAGCAGTAGATTTTCTTTCAACACAAGAAACTGGGCTTCCCAGGTGGCGCTAGTGGTAAAGAACCTGTCTGCCAATGCAAGAGACATAAGCAATGTGGGTTCAACCCTTGGATCGGGAAGATACCCTGGAGGAGGGCATGGCAACCCACTCCAGTATTCTTGCCTGGAGAATCCCATGGACAGAGGACCCTGACAGGCTATAGTCCGTGGAATCTCAAAGAGTGGGACACAACTGAAGCGACTTAGTACACACACAGACACACATAAACTTTTAAGATTGTGTTTCCTTGCATTTGGGAATTATTGGAATGATGCAAGCAAGTCTGGATTACTCAGACCCATCTGTGACATATGCAGAAGGTTTCCCCTGTAACCTCCATCCATTTTAAAGACTCAATCATTTTTTTTCTCACAACATTAAAGTTTAAGAGCTTGAAATGTTACCGGTCTGTGAAAAGCAACATTACCATACAGCAACAGCTCACAGTTCTGACACCCAGAATATAGACACTGTAATATAAGAGAGTTATGTAACAGTACAATCCAGACTTCATGAAGAAAGAGTTGGCTAACACAGCAATATAACATGGCAAGAGGAAATATTTAATTGTTGGTGCAACAGTTTTTTCCAGTCATCATATCACAGAATGTGACGGACCCTGGAGATCCTCTAATCTAACTCCTTCAAGTTGAAGCCAGGGCCTTGGCGGCACCCCTCTAAGGGGGTGTGACTGGAATAAAACCTTACAGTGGGAGGTGGGGGGAGGGGTTCTCATCTGGACTTCCTGCATTTCTGGGTACCAATAGAGAACATTTACATTATAGTATTCACCTCTCTCCCTCACCCAAACATACTACCTACGTATATGTCCTTTCTATCTACTGAAAAAAACCCAACCCTGGTTTTCAAGGCCCTGGTCCCATCTTTACAGCTTTATTTCACATTCTTCCAAACATCTGCACAGGCTCCTTTCTGTACCTGGGATACTGTCCTCCCTACTAAAGTCGTCTGTCCTCTTAGTATGTAAAACATCCCCTCCTCCATGCAGCCTCCACGGTTTCTCCAACCTAATACACTCTCACTCTGCTGAACAACCACACCAAGCCTGTCTTTACCTTCTTTAGAGAAAGTATGGCCTTCTGTACTCTGTTATTTGTATGTTTCTTTTATATGTCTTATTAGATTCAAGTTTCCAGAGGACAGGAAAAACACCTGATTCGTATTAATTAATTATTTCATGGTCCTTTGTTTATAGTAGCTCTCAAGAAATTCAGAAAAAATGTGTTCACAATACATTTTTCTTGTCTATAAAAGCAGATCCTGGGATTTCCCTGGTGATCCAGCAGTTAAGACTCCAAGCTCCCAATGTAGGGGGCCTGGCTTCAATCCCTGGTCAGCAAACTAGATCCCATATACCACAATGAAAGATTCCACATGCTGCAACTAAGACCCGGCACAGCCAAATAAATAAATAAACATTAAAAAAAAAAAAAAAGCAGATCCCGGTGAAGGTTCAACTCACTGCATTTCAGTGATTCTGTGTGAAGTGAAGTGAGAGTCTCTCAGTCGTGTCCGACTCTTTGAGACCCCACAGACTATACAATCCATGGAATTTCTCCAGGCCAGAATACTGGAGTGGGTAGCCTTTCCCTTCTCCAGGGGATCTTCCCAACTGAGGGCTTGAACCCAAGTCTGCAGACAGATTCTTTACCAGCTGAGCCACAAGGAAAGCCCTACTATGTGTACATGGAATTAAAAGCATACTTTTCCTGTACTTTTTCTCCTTAACATTAGGAAAAAATTCATATAGACAATGAAGTATGTTTAAATAAATACTTAAATACTTATAAATAAACATGGTCACCACCTAGATTCTACCACTAACATTTTACTATACTTGCTTTATCATATATCTATGGATACATTCATTTTTTTGTTCATCCATCAATCCATCTAATCTTTCTGATGTATTTCAAAGTAAACTACAGATGTCAGACTTTCCCTATAAATTTCAGTTCAATATAACTTTTTGGGGGTAAAATTTACATTCAATGAAATAACCAAGTGGGAGGTGTACATTCACTGAGTTTAGACAAATATATACACCTGACTAAAACCCCTTTAGTCCTCCACAAAGAATTACTGTTTTGACTTTTTTTCCATCATGGATTAGTTCTGCCTGTTTAACAATTTCACTCAGCATTTTTTTAGTTTCTAAGTGTTCTTGCACCTTATGAATGTACTTTTCTCCTTAATATTGCTAAATTGTATTCTATTGTATAAATCGGAGAAGGAAATGGCAACCCACTCCAGTATTCTTGCCTGGAGAATCCCATGGACAGAGGAGCCTTGGTGGGCTGCTGTCCATGGGTTCGCACTGAGTCGGACACGACTGAAGCGACTTAGTATAGTATTAGTATTGTATAAATATCCTATTGTTTGCTTATCCATTTTCCTATTGATGGGGACACCTAGGCTTTACTTGTGTTTGTTAATATATATTTCAATTTCCCTTGCAGACATAGCTATGAATAGCATCACTGAGTCAAAGAGGTATATAGTTTTATAAGAAATGCCCGACTTTCTTCCAAAGTGACTATACTATTTTATATTCCTTCCAACATTGAGAGTTCAAAATTGTTGTGAGAAGGTTTTTGATGTTGAATTAGACTTTTTTTTTTAAATAGACACAAAATTATTCAGACTTTCTGTGTTATCTTGTGTTAGTTTTGATCAGCTGTACTTTTTAAAGAATTTGTACAGCTCATCTAAATTGTTTAATGTTGAGGCATACAGTTGTTCACAATATTCCATTATTTTTCTAATGTTTGTAGTCCCTCTGTTATCCTGGATATTGGTAATCTGTGTTTTCTCTATACTTAACAAATTTTATTGATCTTTTATAAGACCAAGTATTTGGATTTATGCATTTTCTCTATTTATTCTTGATCTACTTTCTACTTCACTGATGTATGTGCTTATCTTTATTGTATCCTTCTTATTACTCATATTGTGTACTTTTCTTAAGAGGAAACCTTCAGTTACTGATTTTTAAACCAGTGTTATCCAATATGGTAGCCAATAACCACATATGGGTATCTAAATCTAAATTAAACTAATACATTAAAAATTTAACTCCCTAGTTACACTAATTACATTTCAGGTACTTAATAGTCACACATGGTGAGTGGCTACCAGATTGGACAACATACATACAGGACATTTCCATCCTCACAGAAAGTGCTATTGGATAGCACATTTAAGACCCTTCTTTTTTCTGATACAAATATTTAAAACGATAAAATTCCCTCTACAAGCTCCATTAGCTGCATCGTACAAATTCTGATGTGCTATATTTTCATTATCTTTTAGTTATAAACAGTTTCTAATACCTTGTGATTTCTTCTTTGAAATAAAAACCATGGATTATATACACGGTGTGTTGTTGAATTTCCAAGTATTGGGGCATTTCTCTAGATAAATTTCTGTTATAGATTTCCAATTTAATTCCACGTGGTCAGAGGATATCCTATATTCTCTACATATTTCAAACTTTTAAACTTTATTGAGACTTATTTTACGGCCCACAACTTTGACCAACTTGGTAAACACACATGTGCATTTTAAAAGAATGTGCATCTTGCTGCTGCTGTTTATGCATTCATCGATACTTTTACTGATTCTTTTTTGTATAATTGTTCTATCATTTGCTGACAGTGGACAAATCTCCAACTCTGATAGAGAAATTTTTTTGTTTCTTCCTTTAATAATGTGATTTGGTATGTACAATAAGTTACTGCATGGCAACTTTTACTTCACCAGAATGAAGTAAAAAGTTCTGATGCAAACACAAAGCAGCTTTTGGTATCTCATTAATATGTTGAAGTCTACAATGAACTATGTTGCTTATTTGTGTATTAATAGTAGTTTGCTGTTCACCAAGACTCTATAAATAACAGTTTCCTCTAGAAGTTTTCCAGTTCCATGTTTTTCTCTACTTATATTTTTCAAACTTGCTAATCTGAACTAATTATGGGATGGAGCAGCTTGCATTTAAATGTTCTTTAAAAAGTATATTTTTGGTTCTACTTCTGGTATGGCCAAGTAAGCTCCTGCTGGACTAGAGAAAATAACTACTAGAGAAAATAACTACAAACTCTAGAGAAAAATATACAAAAAACAACTACCTGAAGGCACTGTGGAAAGACAAAAAAGCAGGCATATTCTAGAAGAAGGCTAATACCCAGAAGAAGGGAAAAGATTTACATGTGTTTCTCAATTTTATGGCTCTGAGCTTGGTGGCAGACTGCAGACTGCAGTCAATGCCATGCTAGATGGCTAAACTCCAATAGAAAGCATGTAGTCCTTGGGGGAGAGATTTTGAGACAACTACAGATACTGGAAAGTAAAAAGAAAATCATAGAAAGTATAGAGCCAAAGAGAGACTCAAATTCAGTGTTAACACTATACCGCATTTCTGAACCAGGCGTGTATAGAGCAGACTCTGAGCAACCTGGTTAAAGATAAAATAACTGAGCCAAGAATTGAGGTGCTCCTCAGTTATGAGCCAAGAGACAGAGTTTGTGGCTTTAGTTCAACCAATTAACTGAGAGCTAAGGCAAAACCCAAAATAAACAACAATCTCCCCACCCCATAAACTTCTTCAGAAGAATACAGGGGAAGCCACAGTGTTCATACTAGTACAGTGTTCAAAATACACTCTAAAATTATTACACATACAAAAATAAAGCAAGATGCAACCTGACCTCAAGAAAAAAGACAATCAGTAGTGGTCCCAAGATGACCCAGATGTTACAATGAACAGATAAGAATTTTTAAGCACTATCATAATTATGCTCAATGGCCTGAAAGAATAAATGAAATATATAGGAAACTGTGTCAGGGATAAAGAAACAACAAAAGAGAACAAGCTGGAAGTTCTGAAATTAAAGAAAATAATATATAAAAATTTCAAAAAAAATCACTGGATGAGCTTACAGAATGGAGAAAATTAAAGAGTCAATGAATCTGAAGACAGACTAACAGAAATGACCCAACCTGAAGAAGAAACAAAAAAGACTGAACAAGAAAATGAACAGAACATCAAATCTGTAGGACAACATGAAAAAGTCTGCCACACGTGTAATTGAAGTTTCAGAAGGAAAAATAAGAAAGACTAGAATAGGAAAATATTTGAAGAAATAATGGCTGAGAATTCTCCACATTTGTTATAAAACCTAACTTACAGATTCAGAAAGCTTCATGAACACCAAGCAGGATAAATGTAAAGAAAACAAAAGATAAAGAAAAAATCTTGACTGCAGCCAGAGAAAGATGCTACATTATATAAAGGTAACAATGATTCCAGGAACCACTGAATTTTTATCAGAAATCAAGGAAGCCAAAAGATGGTACAGCAGCATCTGGAGAAAAAACTTTCAACCTGGAATTCTATATCCAGTGAAAATATCTGTCAACACTAAGGTAAAATAACTATATGGTATATCTGTCATATCTTTTAGTCAACACTTTCTATTTTACACTAAAACTTGGTTAGCCAAGCAGCAGTTTGCACACCAATTCAAACAAACCGTAAGACACATGTTTCTAAATTAACAGGAATTAGAGTATCAAGTGAACTGAGGGGAGGAAAACACAAAACAAAACAACCTCAGTTTTTCCTTTAATATTGAATAGTGGGTTAGAAGTTATTTTTATGTAATCTGACCTAAGACTGGGAATCATTTACATTCTGCTAGGATTTCCTGGTCTAAACTGTCTCTTCTCTTCCCTCCTTTCCCACAATTGTGCCACTAGGAAAATGAAGAAATAGTTATAGTTATTCCTCTACACATTATTCAAAGCCTAGAGAAAGAATGCAGAACTGGTCATTAAAAAACTCACCTGCTAAGGTTCAAAGTGAAGGGTGGGCAAACTATCACACACAAGGAAGAAAACAGCCAGGCCAAGATATTCTGAAAGGACACATTCAAGTTGAGAATTAACTGCAAATGCTGTGATCGAGTCAATATTTGCCTTAGAAATCTCAACCTGAATTAACACATTTGTTGGACGTGTTAGTCCAGAAACCGTTCCCCAGAGAGTACTGGAAGTGTGACCCTTGCCTGCACATCTGCTCTGGCTTTTATGAGTTCCCTTCATACTTTTTAAAGCTGCGAAGTGTTCATTTTTGTTCAAAGGATTACCAAATAACCTGTTGGTAACACAAAGATTCCCTTATGCTGGCCTTACTTAAACCTAGAAGCGGACTGTTTTGCAAACTGTTAAACTTCCCAAGCTGACTGCCAAACACACTTATTAACTAGCCTCTGATATCTAAACAACAGCTGTGTTCTGTCCTGCTAAAGGGCAGCCTCACCCAGACAGTGCCTCTCCAAAGGTCAGATGTGTCCTGCAGCAGGAAGTCCACTCCACGGTTGGTGGCACATGCCGGCACGACGGAACAGTCTATGTTTGTCCCAATTCCCTTTCCTCCCTTTTGACTAATCTTCAACGGGCCGTGAATGTTCAGCTCGCCCCGCACAGGAAGCGGGGGCCTGGGACTTCCTCCTGCCTGCTCACTGCTGCTCTTGTTCTTACACAAACTCTTTTCACCGCAGATCATCTTCGAGCTGCCACTGAAAATGGTGCTGATTACAAAGGGCCAGAAGATACAGCACAAATATCCACTTCAGCCGCAAGTACATTTGTTACATATTTATGTAAGTGTCAGGCCCTGTTCCAGCACTTTCTTACAATATCCTCCCCCTTCATCCTGTAAGGATCATCCCTCACATTCTACAGGTAGGGAAGCTGAGCATTTCAATGGACTGCCCGTGGTCATGTGGCTTTGGAGGGCCACCACGAGACCACCCAGTTCTTTTTGACATAGCCCAAGGGTCTTTCTACTCTGGCAACCTTCAAAAGTAGAGATACCCTTCAAAATTCCAACTGGATTAAAAAAAAAAAAAAAGCTTGTCATATTGATGGGAGGTAGGTGGAAAGCTGATTTAAAAAATTTACCTGGAGGAGTAAATGCAGAGGAATAGTTAATGTTATTTTAATAATAATGATGAAGGACTTGCCTTTGCAGATATTAAAATACTTGTCATAAGGCTCATGTGTGAAATAGTATAGGATTTGTTTACCCACACAGTGCTTGGCTGATAGTAAGTGCTCAATAAATGTTATCATTATTATAATATGCTAAGTAGTTTTATACATATTATCTCACTTAGCTTTTTTTTTTTTTTTTTTAGGGTAGGGACATTGCGAGGATTTTACAGATTAGGAAACTGAGACTTAAAGAGTTTAAATAACTTGCTGAAGGTTATGAAGTAAGTAAATGGAGTATCTAGGATCCAAATAAGGTGGTCTGACTTCAGGGTTAAGGCTGCTATTGCAACACTAATATTAATATCAAAAGTCTGGGGGGGGATTTAAATAAATGTTCATCAATAGGGGACTTGGAAAAACCAGGGTACATCAGTATAAAGAATATTTCTGAGAAAGAGGCAGAATTATAGGACATAAAAAGGTATCTACATAGAGAACAGATTTATGGACACTGGACAGGGGTGGGGGAGGAAGGAGAGGGTGAAATGTAAGGAGAGAGTAACATGGAAACTTACAATACCATATGTAAAACAGATAGCCAATGGGAATTTGCTGTATGGCTCAGGGAACTCAAACAGGGGCTCTGTGACAACCAACAGGGGTGGGATGGGGCAGCAGATGGGAGGGAGATGCAAGAGGGAGGGGACATATGTATACCTATGGCTGATTCATGTTGGTATCTGGCAGAAAATAACAAAATTCTGTAAAGCAATTATCCTTCAATTAAAATAAATAAATAAAAATTTTTAAAAAGGTGTCTATAAGTTATGTCACAATAACAAACAAGTTTCATTGCATAAGATCTTGGTTTTACTGAATAACCATATATGTGCAATCATAGTTGTCTATGAACATACATGTATGTATACACACA
Organism: Okapia johnstoni; assembly: GCA_024291935.2. NCBI lineage: Eukaryota > Metazoa > Chordata > Mammalia > Artiodactyla > Giraffidae > Okapia > Okapia johnstoni. The sequence continues at coordinate 9,989,964 of CM044323.1, read as the reverse complement.
TGTATATATGTTGTACAAAGTGGTACATACATATGTATCATCCTTTTCCTAACATAGTTTTATATTGATTCAATCTATTACAAGCATGCATTACTTCTATAATAAACAATCAAGATTTTAAAAAATGGCTCACTACCTGGAAGGTAAAAGAAAGATATTCTGTTCAAAGGAAAACACTTCCACAAACAGGTTAAACCACAACTAATTGAGAGTGCAAGGGGTCCTCCCAACTAGGACTCTGGAACAATGGTTCCCCTATAAAATGGCCTGCAGGCCCAGGGCAGAAGAGGACAGACTGGGTTTCGATACAGACCAGTCAACACAGACAGCTGTGTCCTTGCTTATGGCTGGCCTGGTGCCCTGCACACCTGTGTGGAGGAGTCGAGAAAGCAATCACTTCTACAGGAGTGTAGAGTATAACAAGTGGACAGCTGCCTGATTATCACTAACATCACTATAGTCTCAGTGGTCCAACTCTAACGAGATTCAGGCAGAGAGCCCAGATATGGATTAGTCTGGACTGGGATAGGCCTCAGACTTAAGATAAGCTACGTCTGGGCAGCAGTGATGATGGATGGAGAGGCACCCCCTGGATGAGGGGTGTGGGTGGAGGGGACGCTGGTCCATTCTATTTTCTCTGGGTAGATCACTGGGTCAGGCCATAAAGAACCCTTAGCACCACACTCCAACTCCAACCTGGATCCGGGGTGGGAAGAGGATATCCAGGTGTACCCACTGCTCCATGGGGCTGGCAGACAAACACATGTTGAGTCACACCAGCAGCTTCACATGGTCAAGAAGCAGAATTGTCATCTGATGCTGTATTTAGCTGGTTGGTGCATTTCAGATAGAATTTCCCCGAAGCTGGCTCAATAGTAAAGTGGCAAATCGTTTTCTAAATCCATCTATGAAGGGGATTTTCTCCTTCCTTCCTTCCTCTTTCCTCCCTTCCTGTTATGATGCCTACACTCCTGCTCAGCCTCATAACCTCATTTGAAACTTGGTATGACTCTGGCAGGAGATGGTCCAGTCACCTGCCAACGGACAGGAAGGTTGTCCCGTGCTAAGAAACTTGGAGACAGAGAGCCTGGATCCGACAGAGACTGTCTGTGTGCTCCCATCAGCCACGCCACTGATGCCTGTGGTAACGAACACTTGGATGATGCAGGCTTGAAATTTCCCACTGATGGTCAAACTTTCGACTTTTTCCTCCTTTTCATTAATTTTCATTTTTCTCAGAGCAAACAAAAGCACATGGTTTAAGTCAAACTGCTCAAAAATGCTGAAACCAAAACAGAGTACCTTGAGGCAAACACTTTCAATGCTTTTAGCTTTTTTAAAAACTCAAGTAATATGTTAATAAGGCCATTGCTTGGTTTATCTATTTACGCTTCACCTGTTAACTTCCTGTTATAAGTGCCTATGTCTTAGCTCTTTTATACCACCTGCCACAGTTCTTCCTTTACATTACTATGACAAGGAACTGCTTACTGAAAAGTCAAGGAGTTTATTTTTTTTTCCCCTTGTAAAATTTTTTTCCCTTGGAGTTAACACTTCTCGCTTTGTTTCATTTGCTTAATTTTCTATGCGTTTATATTCAGGCTTTTCCAGACACTGTAACTGAACCATCAATATATATACAAATCTTATTTTCCACACAGTCAAGTGCATCAGACAATCTGCGACTTTCAAAGTAGCTGGGCCTATTTCAGATAGTTTTCCTGCGTTGGTTCCCTGCCTTCTGGGTCTAGTTCTCCTTCCTTTTTGTTTTCTCGTTTTGCTGAAGTATCTAGTTGTTTCCTAAAAAAGGATCCACAGGAAGCAAAATTTCAAGTCCTTGTAGATTTAGAAATGTCTTTGTTGTATCCTCATACTTCATTGAAAATTCGGCTGAGCATAACATTCTAGATGCAAAATAATTTTCCCTCAGTATTTTGGTGCCTGTGTTCTTTCGTCTTGTAGCATAGCTTTCAGTGCTAATGTTACGAGCTCTGACGGCATTCTGATTTGCCTCCTTTTGTTTGTGATTCATTTTCCCCTCAAAGCTGTTACAATTCGTTGTTTCTGGAGTTGTGAATGCTGATGACAGTGTGTCCAGAGAAGGGTAATTTTTCTCATTCATTGTGCTGGGCTCTGGATTGAAAGTTCCTCGACCTTCAGTTCTGAAATTTTTCTTGTATTACTTCTTTGATAATTTCCTTCTCTCGCCTTGGAACTCCTATTCAGATATTCAAACTCCTGGATGCATCACTAAAATTTTTAATTTACTATTTCTCCCCCATTTTCTCTCACTGCATCTTTTCACTTTGCCTTTTGGAAGCGCCCCGATTTTGTTTTCTAGCTTTTCTATTATATTTAAAAAGCATTTAAGCTAGTTATATTTTTCATTTTTCAAGGTCTCCTTATTATCAAATATGCTAGCTCACTTTTAAAAAACTTTATTATGAAAAATATCAAACAGTTTGGTATTCAAAATAAGGCCTTACACATACATGCTCAGTGACTTTCCAGCCATCATCTTCCTCTACAGCACAGTGTAGCATGGCCTGCACTAAGCTGGTATTCGGTGGATAAATGAAAATTAGAGCTGGCTAAGGCCTCCAAGCTACTGCCAGCCACCTGGCCATCAAGCTAGCACTCTGACCTCCCCCAATGCTTGGACAGGCAGCAATAAAAAAGAATATATTCATCTAAAATTTTGCTCTTACTTGTAAATACTAAAAATTATTTATTTTAAAAGACTTAAGGTAAAGTTACAGACTGCCATCCAACAAGGCTTTTCTGGGCCTCACTTATTCCCAGGAACTTACTGTACAGCAGCTTCTTACTAAGGCAAATAGCAGGCTCCCCAGTGAGCCCTATTGAGGCAAGTTTTCAGCCTGGCCTGGCTGACGGCAGTCCCCATAGCTCTCTCCCAATCCATGACTCTAAAGACCCTGGTTTGAGCATTATCTCTGAAAAGTGTGGGCAACCAATGAACTATTCTGGGTCCTCAGAGGAGATGAGGATGATCCTTGCCTAAAGACGGTTCCAGAAACAAACTGACTTTCTGCTCTCTAGAGGTTCTGAGCCTTATGTCATGACAAACATCAAGCAGTCTATTTAAAAGTCAGTCTTCTTTTAAAGAAATACTGCACAACTCAAAGAGGGCAGTCTAAAAAGTGTTTTAGTGGTTAGCACATGAGATCACTTGAAAAGGACTCATAAGACTAGCATTTCTCACCCCGAAACAGAAATAAGCCACTGGCATCCGCTTTCTAACACCCTCCTAGGCACTCCTGTACTTAGAATCTGAAAGATGGAACCACTACGTCTGAAGCACCAAGGAAGGTTAGAATGACAATCGGATACAGGAAGCGGATACTTGGCAACACTATAAGTTGAGTTTTTACATAAAACTTTGATGAACACATGATTTCAGAGATTGATTCAGCTTTGTGTCACTTTAGAGATTGATGCAGTCATACTTTTAGCTTAAAACATTACCAAGGAGTGAGAAAACACCTGCAATATGGCTAATACAAGACAAAATTTCATACCTCCGAATAGCAGTAGGTTGATAGTTAACATCGGGAGAAGTTTTTCAAGCCAACATGTGCCAAAATGGCACAGAGCATGTATGCATCCCCCAGACCCAAACTTTCTGGAGCCTGCAGCTGTTGCCAGGTCCTTCGTCTATCACACCCTTCATTCCTGCGCTTAACACATCTTTTCAAAGCACCCTCTCCCCCACCTCTGGCTCTGCTCATGTGCGTGGTTGCAGCCTGTTATATAACTGCCACCTTACCAAAGCACCCAAATGCTGAACTGCTGTCGAGCTGTTAAATTATGCAAGGCTTGACCTTATTGCTAGGAAATACCTAGCATGTTTTAATTGTCTTCGAGGGCCAGGGCAGCATTTTGAAGAGCAATTACTACATTATTAGTCATTCCTCTAATCTATGCTCATGCAACAAGGGGCAACTGATAACTTTTGGACTGATAACGGTGGAGAGCAGCGAGCCTCATTATTTCATCACAGTTTTCATGAGACAATTATAATAACTGCAGTCCCTTACTGAACACTTGCTGCTGCTGCTGCCAAGTCGCTTCAGTCGTGTCCGACTCTGTGAGACCCCATAGATGGCAGCCCACCAGGCTCCTCCGTCCATGGGATTTTCCAAGCAAGAATACTAGAGTGGGGTGCCATTGCCTTCTCCATACTGAACACTTACTATGTGCCAAACGCTGTTTCAAGAGCTTTTCATGCATTAATTTTTTACCTTCATCACCTATCCTGTGGGGTAGGAATTCTTTTTATTTTTTTTGGAATATAATTATAATTAACTTTATGATAATTTATACTCTCTATAGATGAGGAAACAGCAGCAAAGGGATGTCAAAGGTCACGTAGCTAGAAATGGTAGATATAACACACAGGCCCAGGCAGGTGGCATGCCCAGAGCCTGGCCCTCACCACCACGAAGATGGCTCCTCCTCCTGCCAGCCTGGCCCGGCTGCATGTGCTGGGGCTTGGAGAGCCCGGGTACACGCTTGGGTTTGGTTTACATGGATGCCTTGTGACACAGACAGCTGGCAGGACCCAGAGCCCAGGCATCCATGCTACAGAAGGTGCTCAGAAACACCCTGGCAAGGGGGATGTTTCCAAAAGAATTCCACTACACTTAACATTTTGCCAAGGTATGCCTCCAAGGACTTTGAAAAATAACTTGGCTCCTGAGGCCAAATGGCCGTGCACATCAGGAAGACAGGAGCTTGGGCCCAGGCCAGTTTGGGCCTGAGAAGGTGAACAGGCCCCAGCACCAGACTGCTGCTGTCACATTCTGGATGGGGTGGGTGGCTGGTTACCCAAGCCTGCTCCTGAGATGGGAAGCTTAGGGAGAGCTTAACAGTGTCCACAGGGAAATATCAGAGAACTTAACAAAGAAAGCAAAACCAAAGACAAGACCTCTGTTTCTCAAAGGGTAAGCTGAAGGCTCTCTACATCAGGATCAGCCAGAGAGTTTTATTTGGTTTTAATGCAGATACTCAGATTCTATCCTGTACCTACTGAATCAGGGTTTCTCTCTATCAGGCTTAGCAGTCTGGATTTTTAGCAATCTGATATATTCTCATCACTGATAACCACTGCTTTGTGTCTCTGGGGCCTCATGTCCAGGCATCAGAGAAAAGATTTAGAAAGCAATATTTAATTCAATGAGGAGCGTTCAGGTCTGAGAATCAGGGTTCCAGTCTCAGCTCCATGAACAACTTGCTGGTTGACTTTGAGGGGGTTGTCTCTTGGCCTCCCTTGAATAGTAAGATCAGGGGCCAAGGTTCCTCCCAGCTCTAAATCCTGTGCTTCCTTCTAAGTATATCTGAGTGTACTTGTCATACTTGAGTGTGAACTGACACAGAACTGATGAGGCCCTAGGAGGAGTGGTCAGTCAAGTACCTGGAAGGCAAAGATCAGTCATTATGGGCTGGAGTAGGGCACTGGGCCTTGACAACTGGGAGAATCTGGGGGTGGCCATCCCGACAGGGCAGGTATCATGAAGGCTTGGATGTTGAGGAGGTTGAGAGGGAAACAAAGAATGTCTAAGTAAAGGGAAGGGTTTGGAAGTGAGTCTGGGAGGTAAGATGGTTCCAGGTAACAGACGCCCTGGAAAGCCAGACAGGGGCGTGGTAAAGGGAAGTGGGAATGGGGTGTCTGGGGAAGGTGGCTGTGGAGGCAGGATGGGAGGGCTGGGAGTCAGCCTGCGAGCTTTGCTAGGAAGAGAAATCTGTGACCCCGAGGACAAGCTTGTTCTAGAGCCTGTGAGGTCTTGACCTGGATCTGCGGCAGCAGGAACAGGATGGGAGAACATGTCAACGGGAAAAGCTCCCAGGACCCAGGGATTGTGAGTGGCTCTTATGATTCTTTTTGTCTACTCGTTTTTACTTTTCGTTTACCTTTAGTTTCTGTTCTCTCAGCAGTGAGCAGATACTGCTTTGTGATAAGAAAAAGAAACATATAGTTCAGCATTTCCTTTGGGAAACCAGCAAACAAATTGCCACCCCTTTGCAGCTCAGCCCTTCCTCTTTCTAGCCTGCTTCTCTTTTGATCCTGTTCTCATTAGAACCCTAATTCTCATATTTTTAGCCACTTACCTGTACCCTATGATCTTGTCCCTTCACTAAGAAACGTCTGCAGAGCATTCCTTCTCCTTTTCTGGAGCATTCCTTCTGCCAGTTTTGGACTGCAAAGCCCCACGGTCACGAAGGGAGGCTTCTCTTGGGGTTCAGGCTCCTGGTCTTAGGACAGCAGGTCAATCAGCTCCCTGCAATCCCACAGCTGCTCCAGACCAGGACTCTACCAGCTCCCTCCCTCAAACCTGCTCTGAGGAGTCTTTCTGTCCATGAACCCAATCTCTTAGCACCTGTCTCAAAATCTTCTCCGAAAGAATTCCTGTCATCCTCATGGGAAATGCTCCCATCCATGAGCAAGACCACTGGACCTCCCAGCTTCACAACTCTCGGACCTGCAAACTTCTGTGACCATTCCTGTCCTGCCACGGCCACTGAGCAGACGTTCCATAAGATGTCAAGCTCTGAAAACCCACCCTGACCCTGAGCACCTGTCTTGTGGCTTCTTGGATGTCCACATTCCAAACAAATCCCCAGCCCCTGGTACTCTTCCTAATTCCCTTTCCTCCCAGGCATCCTGGATTAAGGTCCATCAGCATCCTGAATTTTCTCATCCTCTGAAGTGCTACGATGCCTCTCGAGCCACCCCCTAGCCTGGTACCAAGTGTGCTTTCCTCCTAGAGAAGAACTGCCCAGCCACACCGCTGGGTTCCCTTAAACCAAAGTTTTATTAAGGCCCCCAGGGGGGCTCAACTGCTCACACCCCAGTGACTCTCTCTTCTACTGTCAATCCTATTGGAGACCCTCACCACTGTCCTCAAGACCCCGGCTCCACTCAAATAGTTTCACCTCTGATTTCACTAAGAAATTGGCAGCTGTGAGTTAATTATGAACATTATTTTCCCTTTCTTTTGGCTCGGAACTCTTCCATATCTTCTCTTGTCTTTCCTTCCTTTCTGGAAGGAATGTTGTACTGCCCCTTGAGGGCTGACTTCTGTGTCTGAGTCCAGGCCCTCCTGTCTCTTAATTGACTATCGCCTCTTTATTGTAGCTTCAAGCTCTCTTTCTTCTCTGGCTGTTCTCCATCAGTCAGGAAAAATGCTTTGACATTCCCCTCCCCTACCACCTTCTCATCTTCTTGTTACAGCCAAGCTCTTTAGAAAGTTTTGCTATTTTTGTAGAAATGATGCATGTTCATACAAACATTTTAAACAACACAGAAGAGCAAAAAAGAAAATAACTGTTATCCAACATCCTACCACCCACAGATATCATTGTTAGAAACCTGGTGACCATGCTTCCAAATTATTTTCTACATATGTGTTCACATAGAGAAGTATGTATTCAAAAAAGAATTATATATTTAACACAGAAGAGGTTATGTTGTACACACTCTTCTGTGACTGCTTTTTGTAACTAACAATATCTCCCTAGCACATTCCCATGTCTATGTCCTATGTTTTGTAACTACAAAAGGTACTCTAGGGCGGTCCAGTGGTTAAGACTCTCTGCTTCCAATGCCGGGGATATGGGTTCAATCCCTGGTAGAGGAACTAAGATTCCACATGCTGTGTGGTGCCATCAAATTTTTTTAAAAAATCTAAAATAAGATAAAATAAATGTACTCTAGCAAATGTAAAGTGCAGCCGCTGCTCCTTACCTTGGACAAGGGGTATCTACTCACAGCGGCCCCTCCTGACCTTGAATGTGCACTTTGCTGGAGCAGCCATGAAGATATACCGCACATCCAAGGTAAGAGAAACCCAAGTAAGACGGTATGTGTTGCGAGAGGGCATCAGAAGGCAGACACACTGAAACTATAATCACAGAAAAGTAGCCAATCTGATCACACGGACCACAGCCTTGTCTGTCTCAATGAAACTAAGCCATGCCGTGTGGGGCCACCCAAGATGGACGGGTCATGGTGGAGAGGTATGACAGAATGTGGTCCACTGGAGAAGGGAATGGCAAACCACTTCAGTATTCTTGCCTTGAGAACCCCATGAACAGTATGAAAAGGCAAAAAGATAGGACACTTAAAGATGAACTCCCCAGGTTGGTAGGTGCCCAATATGCTACTAGAGATCAGCAGAGAAATAACTCCAAAAAGAATGATAGGATGGAGCCAAAGCAAAAACAATACCTAGCTGTGGGTATGTCTGGTGATGGAAGCAAAGTCCGATGCTGTAAAAAGCGATGTTGCATAGGAACCTGGAATGTTAGGTCCATGAATCAAGGCAAATTGGAAGTGGTCAAACAGGAGATGGCAAGAGTGAACATCGACTTTCTAGGAATCAGCGAACTCAAATGGACTGGAATGGGTGAATTTAACTCAGATGACCATTATATCTACTACTGTGGGCAGGAATCCCTTAGAAGAAATGGAGTAGCCATCATGGTCAACAAAAGAGTCCGAAATGCAGACTTGGATGCAATCTCAAAAATGACAGAATGATCTCTGTTCGTTTCCAAGGCAAAACATTCAATATCACGGTAATCCAAGTCTATGCCCTGACCAGTAACGCTGAAGAAGCTGAACTTGAACGGTTCTATGAAGACCTACAAGACCTTTTAGAACTAACACCCACAAAAGATGTCCTTTTCATTATAGGGGACTGGAATGCAAAAGTAGGAAGTCAGGAAACACCTGGCATAACAGGCAAATTTGGCCTTGGAGTACAGAATGAAGCAGGGCAAAGGCTAATAAGAGTTTTGCCAAGAGAACTCACTGGTTATAACAAACACCCTCTTCCAACAACACAGGAGAAGACTCTACACATGGACATCACCAGATGGTCAACACTGAAATCAGAATGATTATATTCTTTGCAGCCAAAGATGGAGAAGCTCTATACAGTCAGCAAAAATAAGACTGGGAGCAGACTGTGGCTCAGATCATGAACTCCTTATTGCCAAATTCAGACTTAAATTGAAGAAAATAGGGAAAACCACTAGACCATTCAGGTATGACCTAAATCAAATCCCTTATGATTATACAGTGGAAGTGACAAATAGATTTAAGGGACTAGATCTGATAGAGTGCCTGATGAACTATGGACAGAGGTTCATGACATTGTACAGGAGACAGGGATCAAGACCATCCCCATGGAAAAGAAATGCAAAAAAGAAAAATGGCTGTCTGAGGAGGCCTTACAAATAGCTGGGAAAAGAAGAGAAGCAAAAAGCAAAGGAGAAAAGGAAAGATATTCCCATCTGAATGCAGAGTTTCAAAGAATAGCAAGGAGAGATAAGAAAGCCTTCCTCAGCGATCAATGCAAAGAAATAGAGGAAAACAACAGAATGGGAAAGACTAGAGATCTCTTCAAGAATATTAGAGATACCAAGGGAACATTTCATGCAAAGATGGGCTCGATAAAGGACAGAAATGGTATGGACCTCACAGAAGCAGAAGATATTAAGAAGAGGTGGCAAGAATACACAGAAGACCTGTACAAAAAAGATCTTCATGACCCAGATAATCACGATGGTGTGATCACTCACCTAGAACCAGACATCCTGGAATGTGAAGTCAAGGGGGCCTTAGAAAGCATCACTACAAACAAAGCTAGTGGAGGCGATAAAATTCCAGTTGAGCTATTTCAAATCCTGAAAGATGATGCTGTGAAAGTGCTGCACTCAATATGCCAACAAATCTGGAAAACTCAGCAGTGGCCACAGGACTGGAAAAGGTCAGTTTTTGTTCCAATCCCAAAGAAAGGCAATGCCAAAGAATGCTCAAACTACCGCACAATTGCACTTATCTCACACGCTAGTAAAGTAATGCTCAAAATTCTCCAAGCCATGCTTCAACAATACGTGAACTGTGAACTTCCAGATGTTCAAGCTGGTTTTAGAAAAGGCAGAGGAACCAGAGATCAAATTGCCAACATCCGGTGGATCATTGAAAAAGCAAGAGAGTTCCAGAAGAACATCTATTTCTGCTTGATTGACTATGCCAAAGCTTTTGACAGTGTGGATCACAATAAACTATGGAAAATTCTTAAAGAGATGGGAATACCAGACCATCTGACCTGTCTTGAGAAACCTGTATGCAGGTCAGGAAGCAACAGTTAGAACTGGACATAGAACAACAGACTGGTTCCAAATAGGAAAAGGAGTACGTCAAGGCTGTATATTGTCACCCTGCTTATTGAACTTCTATGCACAGTACATCATGAGAAACACTGGGCTGGAAGAAACACAAGCTGGAATCACGATTGCCAGGAGAAATATCAATAACCTCAGATATGCAGATGACACCACCCTTATGGCAGAAAGCAAAGAAGAACTAAAGAGCCTCTTGATGAAAGTGAAAGAGGAGAGTGAAAAAGTTGGCTTAAAGCTCAACATTCAGAAAACTAAGATCATGGCATCTGGTCCCATCACCTCATGGGAAACAGATGGGGAAACAGTGTCAGACTTTATTTTTGGGGGCTCCAAAATCACTGCTGATGGTGATTGCAGCCATGAAATTAAAAGACGCTTACTCCTTGGAAGGAAGGTTATAACCAACCTAGATAGCATATTGAAAAGCAGAGACATTACTCTGCCAACAAAGGTCCGTCTAGTCAAGGCTATGGTTTTTCCAGTAGTCATGTATGGATGTGAGAGTTGGACGGTGAAGAAAGCTGAGCACCGAAGAATTGATGCTTTTGAACTGTGGTGTTGGAGAAGACTCTTGAGAGTCCTCTGGACTGCAAGAAGATCCAACCAGTCCATCCTAAAGGAGATCAGTCCTGGGTGTTCATTGGAAGCACTGATGTTGAAGTTGAAACTCCAATACTTTGGCCACCTCATGCGAAGAGTTGACTCACTGGAAAAGACCCTGATGCTGGGAAGGATTGGGGGCAGGAGGAGAAGAGGACGACAGAGGATGAGATGGCTGGATGGCATCACTGACTCGATGGACATGGGTTTGGGTAGACTCCAGGCGTTGGTGATGGACAGGGAGGCCTGGCGTGCTGCGATTCATGGGGTCGCAAAGAGTCGGACATGACTGAGTGACTGAACTGAACTGAACTGAGCAAATGTAAATAGCACAATTACTTCCCTGACTCCTATCGATCTGTTTCCCTTTTTTTTTTTTGGCTGCTGTAGATAATGCTGTGTTGAGTACTTTTGCACTTGTGAAATTATTTATTTATGGAAAGTTCTTTGAAACAGATAGTTGGATAAAATACACTCACATTTCATGTATCAAATATACTATTCTACAAAACAGTCTTCTAGAAAGGTGTACTAATTTCATTTCCCTAAATGCTTAAGAACTCTGAGTTGTGTTAATGTTTAAAATTTTTTTCTAATATAAAGGATGAAAAAGAAGAGAGCATGACCTACCGATGTTAAACACATACGAGGATATTTTGCACAACTTTCACCTGTATTTTGAAAGCATAGGAAATAGACAAATTCCTAAGAAAAAGAAGCTTCCCAAAACTTATATGAGAAGAAATGGAGTATCTGAATAGTCTGGTATATATTAAGTAAATTAAATCTATATTTTAAAAGCTCCCCAACAAGAAATTTCAGACCTTGAAGGGCTTCACCACTGTAATCTACTAACTATTTAAGGAAGAAATAACACCAATCTTACACAATTCCTTCCAGAGAATAAAATTCTCCAGTTTGTTTTTTGAGGCCAGCATAACCTTGATATCAAAACCTCACAAGGACATTTAAGGAGAAAAAAAATCACAAGCCAATCTGTTTTGGGTATGATGATAAAGTTACAGGCACTGTTAATATTATACAGGTTTGCTGCCAGTTATTTCATAACTAAGAAAATGGTAAATTTTGGTTAGAGGTCAATGAAAATTAAGATGTAATATTTTTTCCTAATCAAGTTGATGGGCTCCCTCAATTCTACTCATGGACCACTCAGAGAGAAATCCCTGCACTAAAAAAACAGTGTTGGAAGCAGCCTAGATCACGGGGGAACCAGCGCTCCATCCAAATGGAAATCCCACCAGTTCAGAGCCTTCGTGAGAGCCTCTGTGTGCCAGGGATGGTGCGGGTCTTCAAACACTTTTTCAAATGATTTAAGATGACTCCTCTTGATTTTGCATTTCACACATTTCTTTGTTCTCCTTCCAGTATGATTTTCCTTTGCTTAATATGAAGGACTTGACTCAACACTTCAGTTCCTTTATTCTCAAAATAAATTCCCACGATAACAGGGTAGAACTGGCAAGTCAAGCAAACTATTCCTTTGATGACACCCGGGCTATTTGACTACGCATTTGTAACTAGAACATTTTAAACCAACATGGACTTTTGTGGCCAGCACTCTACACAAAGCCAACTTGGCTCCAGGCCAAGCCCTCATGACACCCTTTGGAAGGTCACCTGAGAGAAGCATAGTAGGCCTGGGGTGTGACCGGGCTCCAGCTTGCATACCTGGCACAGCCTGAGCTACAACTGAGGACCGCTCAAACTCCCTCTGGAAAGCTCAGTGACCAAGCGTTTTGGATATCTTCCTGAACTCCCTTCTTGCAGGAAGGGAACCAGCTAAATTCAATAACTGCAGTTTTACTGCTTCTGTTGAATTTATCTCTATGGAGAGGAGGCAGTATTTTTTAAAAATTTACCTTAATACACAACTAAAGCCCAGGATTAACATTTTGAATTATGAAACCCTTGGATATACAGAGAAGTACAGAGAATAAATATAACATACAGCTATATATTAGGCTAGCCAACTACCCAGATCTTGGATTGCTTAACATTTTGCTTGTATTTCTCTCAAGAAAATAGTTTATAAGAAAGAAAACATTAAAGATACAACAGAAGCTACCTGTGTAGCCTTTTCTGGTCCCACTCCCTGTTCCCCATTTCCAGAAACAACCACTAATTTTGAATTCATTCCTGAGGATGTTTTTGTAGTTTTACAATACATGCATATATCCATACACCCTATAGAGGCTATTTTGCATGCTCTCAAACTTTTTTGGTATGCTATCACCCTCTATGTGTTATTATGGAGCCTGCATTTTTGTTTCAATATCACATTTTAAAATTTTAGCCTTTTGAAAAGATGTGGCTCTGGCATATCCCCTTTAACTGCTGTATATGATTTCATTGTCTGAACATGCCTCAATTTATTTATCTAGGATTTTGTTTTTATAAGATCTTTTCTAACTAGATCTCAGCCCAGCTCCTCAAATGAGCACATACCTCAAGAGAATCAAGTGGCCCTACAGGCACTGGCTTCCTTTTATTTCTAATAATTCTTAGAAAATGATCACCAAGTTTAAGGGAGAACAAGCACGGTTGTGGTGATGCTTCTGAGCTGAACCACCAAGTGAGGGCAAGGTAGTTCTAAGATATAGTTCAATGTCTTTTCTGGCTGTGAAACAGCCATATCTAATTCTTTGGCCTTACCAGAGGGTCTACAAGCTACTAACCTCTTTTGACTAACTCCTTTCTGCCTAGAAGAGTTTAGGTGGTTTCTGTGTTTTGCCATTCAGAAGTTTGACCAATACAATGGGATTCAAGCATCTTTAAGAGCCTTCTTAGCATCTCATCCCTCTAAAATATCTTAACATTCAACTTTTACTTAGTTACACACTTAGACATAGCGTGTAAGTATTAATAGTGAAGCCTATCACTTCTGCCAGAGTTTTAAAAGATAAAAGCTATTTTTGCCTCAAGAACCCCATGGACTGGATTCTTAACCTTTACTATAAACTTTAACTCCTCTCATTTCTACTGTTCACAGTTCACAACTGAATATGAAGAGTGTTGATGAGATTTAAGAGTTAATAGCGAGACTGTAGGAAACAGAATTTTATTATATAAATAACAGAAGATGAATTGTAAGAAACTGCGGCCTGTCAGCTTGGGTGAGCTCTAGAATTTATCCTGTTAAATATGCTGCCTCTGGCAGAAGCAGAAAGAAGCATCTTTCAGAAAAATATGGTTGCCGTCTTTCAAGATGTAAATCTCAAAGGACTTATGATAGTCTCCAAATATTTCCTAAATTTCCTTTGAACGGAGTCAGTCAGTAGTTTAACACTTGGCTCCACTGTTTGGCAGGTACATATCTACATGTTCTAGATAATATAGGCAAGTAACTTTATTAACTTCTCTGAGCCTCAGTGGAGATTACAATACCTGTATCTTAAGGCTGTTGAAGGATGAACTGAGATCCACATGTACAGTACCTGACAGTCATCATAAAATAAGTGGCAGCTTCCATGGCACTCTGAATGCTGCTGCTAAGTCACTTCAGTCGTGTTCGACTCTGTGCAACCCCACAGATGGCAGCCCACCAGGCTCCGCCATCCCTGGGATTCTCCAGGCAAGAACACTGGAGTGGGTTGCCATTTCCTTCTCCAATCCATGAAAGTGAAAAGTAAAAGTGAAGTCACTCAGTCGTGTCTGACTCTTCGCGACCCCATGGACTGCAGCCTACCAGGCTCCTCCGTCCATGGGATTTTCCAGGCAGGAGTACTGGAGTGGGGTGCCACTGCCTGCCCCAGGCACTCTGAATACCCTCCTCTTAAAGCATGGTGCTTCAGCAACTCCCCTACACAGCCAGGGCTCACTTATCTATGCATCCCAAGTCCCTGGTACAGGGGAACAGCATACAGTGGGTGCTCAATAAATGTTTACTGACTAAATGAACTGGAGATAATAATAATAAGAAATGTTTATTTAATACTTATGTATTTTGGTATGTACTATATACACACATACATATTATTAATATTTAATCTTCATAATCACCCTATTAGGTATGTACCACTATGAAATGAAGGAGCAGAGAGATTAATAAGTTGTTCACACAACTCAAAAGTGATAGAGCTAGAATTCAAACCCAAGCCTTTGTTCTTGAACATTATACTGTGTTTTCTGCACCCTGCTCAGACAGTGCAGGAAGGTGTCAAGAGAAGGTGACATTTGAGATGGATCTGAGAGGATAAGAAGAATCCATCAGGCATATAAAGGAAAAGGCATCTGAGAAGAGAAACCAGCACGTGCATAATGTAGTAAAAATGCACAGCACGTTTGGGTTCAGTCAGTGGATCATCACCTTGTGGAAGGAGATCCCTGGACAGGAGTCTGTAAAGGTGGTCCAGGGTCAGTCTGTGAAGGACTACAGGCTGTGAAACACCATGTTTATATCTTAAGGCCAGTGAGAAACACCTTGGAGCATGATCAGAGCTGTCCTTTGGTAATTTACATCCAGCAGGCTTGTGGAGAAAGAACTGAACAAGGGCCCAGACAGAAGACAGGAAGATAGAAAGGAAGTTTAGCCACTGACCTGGTCTTCAAACTACCACACAATTGCACTCATCTCACATGCTAGCAAAGTAATGCTCAAAATTCTCCAAGTCAGGCTTCAACAGTACATGAACCATGAACTTCCAGACGTTCAAGCTGGATTTAGAAAAGGCAGAGGAACCAGAGATCAAATTGCCATCTGTTGAATCATCAAAAAAGCAAGAGAGTTCCAGAAAAACATCTATTTCTGTTTTATTGACTATGCCAAAGCCTTTGACTGTGTGGATCACAACAAACTGGAAAATTCTTCAAGAGACAGGAATACCAGACCACCTTACCTGCCTCCTGAGAAATCTGTATGCAGGTCAAGAAGCAACAGTTAGAACCAGACATGGAACAACAGACTGGTTCCAAACTGTGACAGGAGTACGTCAAGGCTGTAAAATGTCACCTTGCTTATTTAACTTATATGCAGAGTACATCATGCGAATTGTGGGCTGGATGAAGCACAAGCTGGAATCAAGATTGCCGGGAGAAGTATCAACAACCTCAGATACACAGATGACACCACCCTTATGGCAGAAAGTAAAGAAGAACTAAAAGAGCCTCTTGATGAAAGTGAAAGAGGAAAGTGAAAATGCTGGCTTAAAACTCAACATTCAGAAAACAAAGATCATGGCATTCAGTCTCATCACTTCATGGCAAATAGATGGGGAAACAAGGGAAACAATGACAGACTTTATTTTGGGGGGCTCCAAAATCACTGCAGACGGTGACTGCAGCCATGAAATTACAAGACACTTGCTCCTTGGAAGGAAAGCTATGACCAATCTAGAAAGAGTATTAAAAAAAAGCAGTATTAAAAAAAGCAGAGACATTACTTTGCCGACAAAGGTCTGTCTAGTCAAAGCTATGGTTTTTCCAACAGTCATGTATGGATGTGAGTTGGACTATAAAGAAAGCTGAGCACCGAAGAATTGATGCTTTTGAACTGTGGTGTTGGAGGAGACTCTTGAGAGTCCCTTAGACTGCAAGGAGATCCAACCAGTCAATCCTAAAGGAAATCAGTCCTGAATATTCATTGGAAGGACTGACGCTAAAGCTGAAACTCCAATACTCTGGCCACCTGATGTGAAGAACTGACTTGTTGGAAAAGACCCTAATGCTGCAAAAGATTGAAGGCAGGAGGAGAAGGGGATGATAGAGGATGAGATAGTTGGATGGCATCACCGACTTGATGGACATGTGTTTCAGCAAGCTCTGGGAGTTGGTGATGGACAGGGAAGCCTGGCGTGCTGCAGTCCATGGGGTCGCAAAGAGTTGGACACAACTGAGCAACTGAAAGGAACTGAACTGGTCTCCTCTGAGATGCTGATCATCTCAACATCATTTTCTAAGCGATGTCCTAACATTAGTGGCAAATAGATGGTGGTCTCTATACAAACTGGGTCATATCACCTGGATGAAGATTTTGCTCTCGGCTAAGTTTCACCTGATTTATTTACCTGGTGGCAAAAGAACTCAAGCTACCCAGTGACTGCCAGGCTCTTCTCTTTTGTTTAGGAAATAGAAATACTTCCTTATTTTGGGGGGTTCAGCTACCTGTGCACAGCCTGAAAGGTGTCCCCCATGTTCTCTGGAGCCTAGGTACTCTCGGCAGAGCTGAGGCTTAGCACATTTGTTTCTGTTCTGGTGACATTATATGCTTCTGTTTCTTGGATTCCATCAAGATAGTCACTATTTTTACACTATTGTATAACTATGAGAGACTATATTTTAAACTCAAATGCTTGTTTATCTTATCTTGTACTTTTGTATTAGCTTTCTGCAGAAGGATACTCAAGATAGAAGAAATTCTCAGTTCCAATTTTAAACCTGGAAAAAGATATAACGTACAAAGTCTGTTTGGGTAAGTTCCTAAAAAAGCGTGGAGAAAGTCATAGGTTTTGTCTTTCAGAACACCCTTCACTGCAAAATGCAGAGTAAATCTGCCCGGCCAGATTGTAAAATGTCTTGGTCTCCTCTTCTGCTTAAATCATGACCAAAAATTTACTTCTGAGGGAGGGCTGGTACTATGTTAAGCTTAACACTGCTTCACATTAAGGAGGCTGATCAAAATTTAAGGAGAGAACAGAGTCCAGAAATAGACCTACACACATACAGTCATCTGATTTTTTGATAAAGATTCAAAGGCAATACAATAGAAAAAGGATGGTTTCTTCAGTAGCTGATGTGGAAACAACTGAACATTCACATGCAAACAAACTTCAATTTCTGCTCTTCAAATGACATCATCAACACCTCGAACCCATTAGGGCAGCTACTATCAATAAAGAAAATAACAGTACTGGTGAGGATGTGGAGAAACTGGCATCCTTGTTGTACTGGGTTTGAATGCAAAATGGTACAGCTGTTGTGGGACAGCAGGTACGGTGGTTCCTCAAAAATTTAAATATACAATTACCATGTGATGCCACAATTCCACTCCTGAATATATATCCCAAAGTACTGACAGCAGGGACTGAAACAAGTAATTGCATATCCATGTCCACAGCAGCAGTATTCACAATGGCTACTACATGGAAGCAATCCAAGTGTTCACTGACATATGAATAAATACACAAAATGTGGTATCTTTTACATACCACATCTATAAAAAGATATCTAATACATATGTATTTTTCTCTCCCTCTCTCTCAATATAACCTTAAAGAGGAATGCTACAAATGGATTCTGGCATGCTACAAATGGATCAACCTTGAGGACTTTATACTAAGTGAAATAAGTCAGTTATGTAAAGACAAATACTGTATGGTTCCACTTATATGAGTAGGGTAGTCAAAACAAGAGACAGAAAGCAGAAAGATGGTTGCCAGTGGCTGGGGAGAGGGACAATGGGGAGTTATTATTTAACAGGTACAGGGTTTCAGAGATTCAAGATGAAAAGAGTTCTGGAGATGGACGTATCTGGCGGTGATACATTCACAACAACATGAATGTAGTTATTATCACTGAATTGTATATGCTTTAGAATATACAATTATAAGTAAATTGTAAGACAGTAAATTTAATGTAAAGTGTGTTTAACCACAAAAAAATTAGGAAGTCAAAGACATTGCTTAGAGGATGAAAAGACACGTCACAGACTAGGATAATATATTTGCAAAACACATATTCAACAAAGTATTTGTATCCAGAATATATATAAAAAAAAACTTTCAAACTCAATAATAAGAAATCAAACAATCTACTTTTTAAATTGGCAACAATGTGAACAGACACCTTGCCAAAAGGTGAATGGCACATAAAAAGAATATCAGTGTTATCAGTTGTTAAGGGAATAGAAATTAAAACCACAACAAAATACCACTAGATGTCTGTCAGAATGGCTAAAATTTAAAAATTGACAATGCTAAGTAAGTGCTGAAAAGGATACAGAGCCACTAGAAGAGTCATACATGATCGGTGGAAATGCAAAATAGTACCACTTCTCTGGAGAACTATTTGGTACTTTTAAAAAAAAATAAAGTTAAACATATACTTTCAAACTGATACATGCATACAATCAAATACTGCTGCTGCTGCTGCTAAGTCGCTTCAGTCGTGTCCAACTCTTAGCGACCCCATGCGCTGTAGCCTACCAGGCTCCTCCGTCCATGGGATTTTCCAGGCAAGAGTACTGGAGTGGGGTGTCATTGCCTTCTCCGAATCAAATACTATTCAGCAGTAAATACCAACAAACAAGTGATATACGAAACCACCTGGAGGAACTTCAAAAGCATTTTGCTAAGTGAAAGAAACCAAACTCCAAAGGCTCCATATTGCATGATTTTGTTTAGATGAAGTTTCAGAAAATGGAAGAAAGAGGAGAGAAGAGATCAGTTGTTCTAGGCTGAGTGTGGAAAGCAGGTACTGGCCAAGGGGCACAGGGATTACTTTGTGAATCATGGAAATGTTCTCTATCTTGATTACGGAGGTGGTTACATAGCTGTATGAGTCTGTCAAAGCTCACAGAACTTTCTCACCCTTGTCGTTATTGCTAAGTCGCTCTTCGTATCAAGCTCTTTTGCAACCTCATGGACTGTAAACCCACCAGGCTCCTCTGTCCATGCGATTTCCCATGTAAGAATATTAGAGTGGGTAGCCAATTCCCTTCTCCAGGGGATCTTCCTGACCCAAAGGTTGAAGCTGCATCTCCTGCACTGCCGGTGGGTTCTTTATCACTGAGCCACCTAGGAAGCTTTCTAGCTTTGGGTTACATCAAGAAGAATTATTTTTATTGTATGTAAGTTTACCTTATTAAAAAACTTAAAAAACTTATTAAAAAAACATAAAAAAAATTCAAGAAGTCAAGCCTGTGCAGTGAAACAGAGTATCCCGTGGGATAGAAAAATTCATGCTCACCAATAAGTGCTCACACACTTGACAGAGTTAACAGCTCCTCCAACTGTATATGCCTGGTGGATGACTAACATGAAATGTGTTTGTTCTAACCAAAGCAAAAATTAAATCTGTTGAACTGTTTCCTCAACAAGGGGGTAAGAAAATACAGCTCTGATGGAGGTCTATGGAATTAAAGTCATTGTTTTCTGATCTGGACATGACTGAGTCAAATACTCAGAACAGATTTATGGTATGCTGAGCACGGAAGCTGGCTCCTGGACAGGACGCAGAGGGAGACATCATACATAACGCTGACTACAGGATGCATGTTTACTGGAACACTGACTTCACTCTGACACTGAAAGGCTACATTTATTCAAGCTGTGTTGACAAAGGAGTGTGGTTTGTTCTTCCAGATACCCTGAAACACTGGAAGCTTAGGTTAAACACTAATTATGAAAGGTAAGAATAGTACCAGCCATCACATACTAAGCCACTTCTTTTCACTTTTTAAAGCGCTTTGAGTACCAGGATTTTAAAACATTTTTGGCAAGTAGCCTTAATACAAGTTATAATTACAAAGAAATCTTTCAGTTTTTAACTTGAAGCAGTTTTTAACTTAGAATCAAAATGAGTGATTACTTAGGTGATTACATAATCCTCAGCATCCATAAAGACCACTGTTCATTAGGCCCTGGTTTCAGAGAACTGTGCCACCAGTGTTTTCTTGCTGATCCCAAGTACAAAAATGTCCACATCCTAACCGAGTGCTACAAGCAGTTCCTAAGCCTCTGCTCCATTATGTGTTATTTCAAAGTCATAAATTCAAATATTTGCTTAATTTAATTTTAAATAAAGCATTGACTATACATTCTCATTTTAAAAATAGTAAAATAAACGTTAAAAGAGTAAAGGAAAAGACACTATTTAATTAAAGTATATTTTTTAAAAGACATCTGGGTCATTAAAAATATTGAACTTCAAATGTCTGATAAATCATGATTTAAAATCTGGAAAATAAGTTCCAAGGTAAATATTATACCTCAACATTTCCCAAGAGAATCCTGACATTTCCCTTTTCCACTAGTTATACGCTGATGACCTTAGCATTGTATATTACTGCCAAAGCAAGTGAAAAACTCATTATATACTTATATGTAAATCTAGATCTGTTTGTGGCCAGAGTGTTTCTTGACCTCTGCCAATTCCTGGCTGAAAGGACTTAATGAACCCATTGGCGAGAAAAAGTCACTGAATTTCACTACAAGAGAAAAAGCCACTGGCTTCACTTCTGGGTATACATCCAAAGAAAGCAAAATCAGTCTCCCAAAGAGGTATGTGTACTCCCACGTTCATTACAACATTATTTATAATAGTCAAGACATGGAAACAACCTAAGTGTCCACTGTCAGATGAATGGATAAAGAAGACTCTTCATGTGTGTGTGTATATATATATATATATTTATATTTATATTTATATATACACACACTCATATACACACATACATGCATATATATTCACATATATATTATATAAAGGAATATTATTCGATCATAAAAAGAAGTTGTAACAACATGGATGGACCTTGGGGGCAAGTATAGTAAATGAAATAAGTCAGAGATAGACAAAACTTTATGATCTCATTTATATGTGGATTCTGAAACAAAACCAAAGTCACAGAAAAAGAGATCAGATTTGTGGTTGGCAGAGGGTGAGGGGCAAAGGAATTGGGTGAAGGTGGTCATAAGGTACAAAGTTCCAATTACAAGATAACAAGCAACAGGCATGTAATGAGCAACATGATCACTAGAGTTCACAATGCTGGGTGGTATATTCAAAAGTCACTAAGAAAGTGAATCCTAAAAATTATAATCATAAGAAAAAAACCTGGTAACTATGAGGTCATGGATGTTCAAACTTACTGTAGTAATCATTTCACTATATGTATATGTATGTATTCAAGTCATTATGCCGTATACCTTAAACTTCAATAGTGCCACATGTCAACTGCATTGCAATAAAACTGGACGGAAAATAAACAAATACTTCAAAGTTAAACTTGAAGCTGTATGCTGCTAAGTCACCTCAGTAGTGTCCGACTCTGTGCGACCCCATAGATGGCAGCCCAGCAGGCTCCGCCGTCCCTGGGAATCTCCAGGCAAGAACACTGGAGTGGGTTGCCATTTCCTTCTCCAATGCATGAAAGTGAAAAGTGAAAGTGAAGTCGTTCAGTCGTGTCTGACTCTTAGTGACCCCATGGACTGCAGCCTACCAGGCTCCTCCATCCATGGGATTTTCCAGGCAAGAGTACTGGAGTGGGGTGCCATTGCCTTGGAGTCCCTCCTGAAAACCCAGTCCCTATGCTTGCATGTGGACTTCCCCTATGACGTGGGCCACTCCAGTCAAGTGCACCCTGAGCCAAATTTTGGAAGCCCCCAAACCTACCTCCAGGGCAGCACAGACAGAAGAGTTTTCCAGTCACTGGCCAGAGGGCTCTGTCTGGTAGTCACCAGCAGCGCTAAAACCAGAGATAAGCTCCTTTATGTTCACCCCAGGAAGACACTTCCATCTACTTAAATGGATGCTTTCTCAGTTGAGAAACAAAATAAAAGATAAGATACGGGTTTAAATGGGCTTGCCAATCAAACAGAATATTAGATCAAAAATACATCTAACTCAGGATACTCGAGAATGCTGATCTAAATTCTGGTGCTAAGACGAAAGCTTAAGAATGCATCCTTTGAAGGCTGGCTCAACAACAGTTGTCACTGAAGCCCCACTGATCTAGACTTGATTTCACACTGAATTCATTATCATCTCTCTTTTTCAGGGACAATCGAGATTCTCAAAGCACTAACTCAATTTGACTTTTACATCGGTTACTAGCACTTTGCTGAAATAAACCTTTAAAGAGACAACTCTGCAATTCCAGTCTTCCTTAAAACACTTAATTTGGATAGGTCTAAAAATTAATCAGGGGACTTCTACTTCCAAGAAGATGGAGCAAACATAATTTGTCCTAGTCTATCCACTAAGTACAACTAAAAGCCCAGTTTATAAAGCAAACACAAGATGACTGAAAGGTGGAGGGAAGAAGGCAGAGCAGTGAGGGACCTGAGAACTTAAACCAAGGCTGGTGACCCCTGGGTTTTCTTTTGCCTCATATAATCCAAACTCAGAGATCAAGAGCTGGATATGGGCAAAAATCAACAGTTGCTGATTAAAAAAAAAAAAAAAAAGTCCTTTCAAAAGCCTATTCTTTGTAACCAAAGGACCAGAAAAGGGACAGTCTAGCAAGATAAGAGACTTTCAGATAATAAAACTGCTCTACTACAGAGAACACCACACATGAACACACTGTGGGCCCAACCCCACCAAGGTCAGCAAAATCCAAAGGGTATGTAGATTTCCACCCCCACCAGGGTGTAAGGAGGCACCCCACAACCCTGCGGGGGTAGTGGCTGAGGAAGCCACATAGGCAGAAGAGGGGTTCATTCCTAACTGCTGGTAACGGGTCCCTCCCTCTCCTAGTGGTGCCAGTGAAGACCATGTGGATAGCTTGGACTTCCATTCCTACCCAGGTGCCAGAGGAGGTACAGGAAGACTCAGGGTTTTCACCCTCACCTACTCCCACTGCAGAGATCATGTGGGAGCTGGAGCTCCCTTCCCTACCCATCAGTTTGTCAGGAGAGGTCAAGTGGAGATCCTGGACTTCTACCTCTCCCTGGCAATAACAGGGCAGTGTTTCCCCTTCTCTGCTGGAGCAGTGTCAGAGAAAACCAGCGAAAACTGAAGCTTTAAACAAGACCCAGACTCTCACAACGTGATAAGAAAAAAGTGCAGATTTCAACTGCAATTCACTTGTTACACCAAGAGCCAGAAGATCGCAAACTGAACGAAAAAGACAATCGAGGCCAACAGCAAGAAAACTATTACAATTACCTGACAAAAATTTTCAAGCAGCTATGATAAAAGCAATTAGGAAGATACTGAAAACAACTGGAAATAGGAAGCCCCAGCAAAGACATAGCAAGTCTTAGCAAAGAAAAACAAGACATAAAGAAAAAACTGAATGGCAAACTTTAAATGAAACAAAAGTTGAAATAAAAAACTTATGGATAGGCTCAATAGCAGAATGGAGGGGACTAGGAGCAAATCACTGACCTTGGAGACAGAACAAAAGAAATTACCCAATCTGAATCAACAGAGAGAAAAGTTTTTTTTTTTTTTTTTTTTAAAGAGTAGTTGGTATTGATAAACCTTTGGGACTATAACAAAGGACCTGGTATGTGGGTCATCAGAGTCCCAGGAGAAGAGAAAAGAGCAGGGCTAAAAAAGTACTTCAGAAAATAAAGGCTGAAAACTTCCCAAATTTTGTAAGAGACAACCTTACAAATTCAAGAAGCTAAGTGAATCCCCAATATGATAAACCTGAAGAAATCCATGCTGAGACATGTCATAACTAAACTTCTGAAAACTAAAGATGATACAGATACTTTGGAAGACAGTTTGACGGTTTCTTACGAAACCAAAAGCGTTCTCACCATAAAGTACAGCAACAGTGCTCCTCAGTATTTACCCAGATGAGCTGAAAACGTGTGGGGTCAGTGTTATACGGGAACACTTTCTGCTCAGTTTTGCTGTGAACCTAAAACTATCCTAAAAAGTCTATATTAAAAAAAAAAAAATTGAGGACTTCCCTGGTGGTCGAGTGGTTAAGAATCAGCCTGCCAATGTGGAGGACATGAGTTCTATCCCTGGTCCAGGAAGATTCCACATGCTGTGGGGCAACCAAGCCTGTGCATCACAACTAGTGAGCCTGTGCTCTAGAGCTGGGGAGCTGCCGCTACTGAAGCCTGCATGCCTAGAGCCCGCATGCCGCAATGAGAAGCCTGCGCACCGCAACTAGAGAGCAGCCCCCGCTCACAGAAACGGAGACCCAGGACTGACAACACTAAATAAAATAAATAAATTAAAAAAGAAGTTTTCTCTAAAATACTACATTGAACTGAATGAAGATGAAAATACAACATCAGAATTTGCGAGATATTGCAAAAACGACAACACTAAGAGAAAAACGTAAGGCACAATATGCACATGTAAGGAAAAGGAAACGTCTCAAATCAATAATCTAAGTTCCCTTCCAAGAACCTAGAAACAGAGCAAAATAAACCCAAATCAAGCATAAGGAAGGAAAATAATAAAGAAAAGAACAGATATCAGTTGAGTTGAAAACATTAAAAATGGTAGAGAAAAATCAGTGAAATACAAAATGAGTCTCTCTTTTTTTTAAGATCAAGAAAATTGAGAAACCTCTATCAAGTCTGACAAAAAAATAAGATGGAAGACACAAATTACCAATACTACACATGAAAGTGGGGATGATAGAAACAGGGGCTGTCTCTTCAGACCCTGCAAGCATCGAACAGATAATAAGCGAATAATACTATGAACAACTCTACACACAAATATGACAACTTCAGTGAAATGGATCATATCTCAAAAACAAAAATGACACAACTTATCTCATATGAGATGATCTGAATAGCTCTATAACTATTAGAGAAACTCAATTTGTCATTTAAAAATTCCCCCCAAAAGAAATCTCCAGGTCCAGACGATTTCATTGAGAATGAATACCAGTGTTAAGCACTCTCCTCCAGAAAAGAGAATACTTTCCAATTTACTTTACAAGGTTGGAACCAAATTAGATAAAGACCATACCCAAAATTAAAAGCATAGACCAATATCACTCATGAATACAGATGCAAAAATTCTTAACAAAATGGTGGCAATGAGAATTCATGAATACATAAAAAGAATTACATACAAAACCATGAGTCTTATTCTAGGTATACAGGATGGTTTAATACTTTGAAATCCATCAGTGTAATCTACTATATTAATAGACCAAAGATGAAAACACATGATCATATCAATTGATAAGGAAAAACATGACAAAATTCAACATCCATTTCTGATAAAACTCTCAGAAAAACTGGAATACAGGAGAACTTCCTCCACCATTTAATAAAGACATACACACACACACACACACACACACACACAAAACAGCCAACAATATATTTAACAGTAAAAGACACAAATGGGAACAAGATAAGGATGTCCATTCTCACAACTCTTATTCAACATACTTCTCTAAGTTTTCATAGACACAATAAAGAAAAAGAAATAAAAGGCATACAAATCAGAAAGGAAGAAATATAAATGTTCTTACGTGATGACATGTTTGTCTATGTTAAAAGCCTCAAGAACTATACAAAGTCTCTTATAACTAATAAGTGAGTTCAGTATAGAGGACATAAGAAAGACATACAAAAATCAACTGCATTCCTATATACTAGTACCAAACATGTGAATACCAGAATTAAAAACATAACTAAAATCACTCAAAAAAAAAAAGGAAACACTTAATCACTTAAGTACATATCTAATAAAAACATTAATAGGACTTGTATGCTGAAAACTTATACAACCCTGATGAAAGAATCAAAGAATACCATATCTCAATAAATGGAAAGACCATGGTCATGAACTGGAAGATTCAATATAGGAAAGATGTTAATTCTCCCCAAACTGACACACAGGTTTAATTTGATTCCTATCACATCTCAGCAAGCTTTTTGTAGATATAGACAAGATTATTGTAATATATATGTATATGTAGAATATATATAGAAAGGAACTAGAACTGCTAAAACAAAAGACAAAATTTGGAGGAATCAGGTTGTTCTATCTCAAGACTTAATATACAGCTACAATAACCAAGACAGTGGTATAGGCAGAGGGACAGACACATAAATCAGTGGAATCAAACAGAAAACTCAGAGACCTACACAAATATGACGCACTGGTTTTTGACTGATACACTGATTTAAGATGCGAAAGAAACTCAAAAGAGGAAGGAAAGCCTTTTCAACAAATGTGGCTAAAGTGATTAGACAGTCAGAGACAAAAAAACTTAGTCCAGTTGTGGTTCCCTAACGGCTCAGATGATAAAGAATCTGCTTGCAATGCAGGAGACTCAGGTTCAATCCCTGGGTCGGGAAGATCCCCCAGAGAAGGAGGATCTCCAGTATTCCTGCCTGGAGAATTCCACGAACAGAGGAGCCTGGTAAGCTACAGTCTATGTGGTCACAAAGAGTCAGACACAACTGAGCAACTAACGCTTTCACTTTCACCTTACAAAAACTAAATCACAATAGATAATGGTGTTAAATGTAAAATGTAAAATGACAAAACTTTTGGGAAGAGCATATGACAAAACACTCTGAGGTCTAGTGTGAGATAAAGAGTTCTTACAATTGATCTCAAAAGCACAATCAATAGAAGGAAAAATTGATATATTAAAAACTTTTGTTCTGCAAAAGATTGTGTAAGGAGGATGAAAAGACAAGATACAGATAAGGAGGAAATATTTGCAAACCACATATCTGATGAAAGACTAACATCGAGAATATGAAAAGAATTCTCAAAACCCAAGTGAAAGAAATATCCAATTAGAACATGAACAAAAGACAAGAAGGAACATCTCATCAAAGAAGATATACAGACGGAAAAAGCACATGGAAAGAAGTTTAACATCATCAGTCATCAGAGAAATCCAAATTAAAACCACAATGAGATACCACTACACACGTATCAGAATGATTAATACAAAAAAGTGACATTGAATGCTGGTGAGGATGTGGAGAAATTAGATCTTTCATGAACTGCTGGTGAGATTATAAAGTGGTATGTTTAATTTGGAAAACAGTTTGGCAGTTTCTTTAAAAAGCAAATCTGCAACTACCATATGATCCAGCAATCGCATGCCTAGGTACTTTTCCTGGAGAAACAACGACTTCTCTTTACCCCAAAACCTGTCCACTAACATTTAAGCAGTTTTGTGTGTAGCAGCCCAAATCCAGAAATGATCAGATGTTCTTCAAAGAGTGATTGGTTAAACTGTGGTATATTCATGTCATGGAATACTATTTTGCAATAAAAAAGAAGAAAATACTGATATAAGCAACAACCTGGTTGAAAATCCAGAGAATTATGCTGAATGAAAAAAGTCAACTCCAAAAGATCACATATTGTTTGAGTCCATGTATACACATTCCTAAAATGACAAAATTTCAGAAATGAAGAACAGACTAGTGGTTTCCAATAGGCTGAGAAGGAGTGGGGATGGAAGAGAACTAGGTGTAGTTATAAAACAGCACCATGAGGGATCTTTGAGATGATGAAATTTTTCTGTGTCCTGACTATGCCAATGATTTTGTGCAAAGGTTTGGCAAGATGCTAACATTAGCGGGAACTAGGTAGGGGGGTCAGCGTGACTGCTTACAGCTGCATGTAAACTTAGAGTCATTTCTGAACAAAAAGTTTTATATTAAAAAGTTAATCAAACTGGATCTACTTCAAATTTGTTCCAGCATCTGAAATAACTATTGCTTCCAAGAATCTTCTCCTTGCTATAACTTTGTTAGCAGCCCAAAGGTTAAAGGTTTCTGAGTTAAGCTTAAGTGTCACAAACATGTGGAGGAAATATACCTAGTATCCCCAGCCAAAAATCTGCCAAAACAAACCTGCCTACAGAAATCTCATCAAGGGACACGTATTAGCTTACAGAATAATTAACTGTTCAGCAAGAACTGATATGCAGTTGATAATGTTGCATATTAATTGAGGGGCTTTTGTTTTATTATTATTCAACTCCCTTGAATTACTTATGTTCCTCCAAACAGCTATGGGAAATTTCTTTTATTTAGTTAAAAAAAATCCATCTGTAAAACACAAGGACACTTTCATTAATATTTAAACAAAAAGGCAAAGTTCCCTCACTTCCCATCTCAGTCTTCTCCCCAGGGAAAATCACTGTTGTTTGAAGTATTTTTTTCAGATTATTTTTTGTGTCTCTAGACATATGTACAGTTTTATGTCTGTGTGTCTGATATTTTTAAAAATAAAGGCAGGATCACACTATTTATATTATTCAATTACTTTACCCCCACCCTGCTTTAAAATCTCTTGGAAATGTGCATGTTAGTATCCTTAGATCAACTTTAATTCATTCTTTCTAAGTGCCTTACAATATTTTGTGGTATTGACGTACTACAGTCTAATCCTTTGGCACTCAGGGTGTTTCCCATTTTTTATATTGCAAGCAATGTAGACATTGGTGAAAATCCTTGTATGTGTTTCCTGGAGCACATAATAAGGCTGTTTCTCTAGGACAGAAACCCAGAAGTAGACCTGGCTTTACAAGTATGACCAATATTGTTGATTGGCTGAGACTACACCCGTACCCACCTATTCCCAATCATCTTCTTTCCTGCTTCCAAAACAAAGGTTGGAGTGACTATGTGACCCAGTTCTGGCCGATTAAACAACATTACCAAAAGATTGCCGGGTGGGCCCTAGCAATATTTCTGCTTTCCAATAAAAAATAGCTGGATCTTTTTCCTTCCCTGAAGATGGCTGTGGTGTTTGGAGGGGTAGCAGCCACATTACAACATGTAGGAAAGTTAAGGGAATCACAATGATGTCAGCTGTGATACTAAGTTGCTGAACTAACGCCATCGACAGTTACCTCCAGACTGCTTGCTATGTGACAAGAATAAACCTCTGTCAGGTTAAGCTGCAGTGTAAGTCTGGTTTTCTATTACTTGCAGCCAAATACGATTCTAAGAGATTCAGTACTCAATTATTCTCTAAAAAGTCTGTACTCACTTCATTCTTGTATTCCTTTCCCAAAACTTTTGTTTACTTTGAATGTTGCCAGTCATTTAAATGTTTAATCAAGCTGACACAGGAAAAAAATTTCACAGGAAGGAAAGCGTCATTTCATACCTTTATTGGACACTCAAATTTCCTCTTCTACAATTTTTCTTGTTAATATCTCTTGACCACTTTTTCTACTGTATTGTTAGACTTTTCCTTATTGATTTGTAAGAGCAAATTTCCAGATAGTAAAGCAGCCTGGGCTAAACTCACACCGAAAACTGCCTCTGTATCTTTATACTATCAGTCAAGTCAAACACGATTTCAAAATAAATCTTCGGTGACAGGCCACACCTCTGACAGGGACAATCATCTCTGAGTGGTGCACCACCACGTGGCAAAGTGTCAAAAAGTAATTCAACTTGTGCAAACAACCCGGGCCCCAGCCCATGCTTACTACTTTCTCTGCAAACCTATCCTTAAAGAAAGGTATATGCAACAGTGACACACTGGTGAACCAGGCAGAGTCTTTAACATACTTCATCTCATTTAATCCAAATCAAACCCCAAAGGCAGTCATTATTAATCCTATTTTAAGAACAAAAAATAAGAGTAAACTTTTAAAACCAAGCGTTTCTTTCTTATCACAAAATCTTACATTTCAGGCCACATAAATAAAACCAAAACAAGAGTTCACCTAAAACTTGAGTGATACAAAATACATTGTGCCTGTCTAAATATATCAACATGCTTAAGCAAGAAACATTGCTTAACATTGCTAAACATGTTTGGTGGTTTGTGAGTCTGAGGAAGGTATCCCAAAGCTTGGTTCTACAGTTTACTGCCACACTATAGTTAACCCAGATTATTTTGTTTTAAAGTGAGAAACTAAATTGAGTAGGATTTTAACGCTACAAGAAGCACTGACTAGCTAGCTACCAACCCCACCCCAGAGAGGCAGGTAAGGAATTCCTCTAATCACTTACCAACAAACCAATCTGACACTCGAAAACAAACAAAATAAGCAGTTAAAGATAATACAAGATTGTCATGAAAAGAAACATAAACAAGTTGAATAGAACAAGCACCATCCGTGAATATAACAAGCACCATCCTTGAATATTTGTTCATGGTTTGAATTTTGGATAACTGTCTCCACTTTTAAGTTTTGCCAAGGCAGGAGATGCAAGAGACACAGGTTTGATCCCTGGGTCGGGAAGACCTTCTGAAGGAAACAGCAACCCACTCCAGCGTTCTTGCCTGGAATATCCCATGGACCGAGAAGCCTGGGGGGCTACAGTTCTTGGGGCTACAAAGAGTCAGACACGACTGAGCACAAACACATAAGGAAGGACATAAAAAAAGTTTAGGAGCTAGAGGAGAAGAGAAAGACGGGGGCGGGGGGGGGGCGCCTGCTCCTGCCGTCAGGTGGGCAGTAGGGAGGCTGAAGTCCCGACAAACCTTTTCCTGTTTTCTGCCACACCTCTCCTCACAAGAGCTGTGGATTCTCTCTCTGGCACAGCATCACAAAAAGCACTCAATCCACACTGGAGGAGAAGGAGAGGCGTCAAATCTCCTCGATGCCTCCAACCAAACAGTCCCTGAGGGGACATGCCTAGCCCAGGGACAGCAGGCCAGGGCCCCGAGAACTGAAAGCCCCAGCAGTAGGAAGGTCAGACCAACCAAGGCACTGCCCACTTGGGCCCCAGAGAGACATGGAGATTCATCTGGAGCAACCTCCTCCAGTTTTTTAGCCCATCTGTAAGGCACAGAAAAATGCCTGGGGGGAGTCTGATTTTTAATTTTACACAAAAGAAAACAAGTCTGCAGACACACAGTGTTTACGGTCTATGGAAAGTGCAAATGAGTTGACAAATCGCCAATCTGAGGGGTGACTCTGGTAGGTTCTGCCGTTTTCCTGGTGGGCTTGCCCAGGGATTCCTGCTTGGGAAGAGGTAATGGAGTGTTTCCCCCCACCCCATGCCACTCCTCAGTAGAGCTGGACACCTCACCAGACTGGCACAGCAAGGTTAGTGACATATGTTAAGAAATCTGACTCTTTGCCAAAGTCAAAGGCCAGGCTTGGAGAGGGGCGGGGGAGCATCCCAGTGGGCTGCTCCTGACCTCAGCACAGGTGTTTGCCAGGCGCACAGTGGGAAGATTTAGTCACCAGAACAAAACAAGCCAGATTCCCTGGCCCTTCAAAATTGTCCAAACCTCAGGCCAGCTTACTAGAGGGACAGTAACCAGGGCACGTGAGAGAGGGGGACAACAGGTCTCCAAGAGGGGCAGGGACACAAAGGAAAAGAGCAAAAGAGGGGTGGGTGACGGGGGCAAAATATTCTGGAATCAAACCAAGTGCTCAGCACAGTGCTGGCTCTCCCGGGAGGGACACACCTGGCACCCAAGGGCTCCTCCAAGGGCCCGTTAGAACTGGGCCCTAAAAGGGGACCCCAAACCCTGTAGATGCACCCAGCAGGTGCCAAGCAGGGGGCTATCTCACCAATGCTCCCCCCACCCCACTTGTGCAACCAACTAAACACACCCAAGCACACAGCCTCACTGTAGGGTGCACACACAGGCTCATGGTCAGGCACAGCACACAGTCAGTCAGTCTTCCTAGGTGTAACTGCACACACACATAACACCCTGCCAGTCCACCGGCACAACATACTCAACCTGCCAGTTCAGTGCTGTAAGCACACAGTCATCTTCACACACAAACTCTGTAGGGAATGAACACATACAAACTCTGCAGGCTCAGGCTCATGCAGGCACACACACACATACACAACTCCACAACCTCCTAGTCAGGTACACACAAACCTCTACATGAGGTACACACGCACACTCACAGCCTGTCAGGAAAGCCGGTGCTCACACACCTTTACCATCTCTCAGTTGGCCTGTGCATACCCACAGCATGCAAGTATACACACACAAGTGCACACACATGTAATCCGATAGACACATACACTCACAATCTACCCGTTAAGTGCACTCATAGCCTTCCAATCTCTGCCCCCTGCATACACAAGGCACACACACTTTCAACCTGCCAGAAACACACGCGGGCTCACAACTTCTCCGTCGGCGTGAGCGCACACACAAACTCCTGGCCCGCAGGGTCACCCCCACATTGCCGCCACCTGGGGAAAGGCGCACGCCCCCTCCCGCGCCCCGAGCGGCGCGGGCACACTCCCCCTCCCGCCCGTTGGCCTCCCTGCGGCGCACCCCGCACCCACGCACCCCTCCCCCAGCCCGCGCCAGCGCCTGGCAGCCAACTCCGGCCGCGCGGGGAGTGCCCACGCCCCCGGCCTGCGCCCGGCCCGCGCCCCTCCTTACCTTTCTCGCCGGCGCCCGGGGCCCGGCCCTCGTCCTCCTTGGGGTTGGTCACCTGGGTGATGATGGCCGGGCCGTCCATGGGTGCGCGGCGCGGCGGCCGCCTGCCGGCCCGGCCCCCCGGCAGCCAGGCGCACGGGCGCGCGGCGCGGGGGGCGCGCGGGGCCGCGGGCCGGGGGGGGCGCTCGCCGCCGCCGCCTGGGCGCGCCCGCCGCCCGGCCCCGCGCTCTGTGAGAGGCGGCCCGGGCTCGCGCCCCCGCTCCCGCCGCCGCCGCCGCCTCTGGGCTGGAGCGGCCGCCGCCTCGTCACCATGAACCCCGGAGCCGCGCCCGGGAGAGCCGCGCAAGGGGAGGCGGAGCGGGAGGCCGGGCGCCGCGGGAAGCGGGAGCGGGCGAGGGGGAAGGAGCAAGCGAGGAGCGAGGGCGGGCGGGAGAGAGGGAGGGAATGAGGGAGGGAACGAGGGAAAGCGGGAGGGCGGGCGGGTGGGTGTGTCCCGGCCGGGGGACCGGCCTCCGCCGCCGCCGCCGGCGCTGCTCGCTAGCCCCGGGGGGAGAGGGGTGCGGGGTGAGACCGAAGCGCTGGGTGGAGGGCGGGAGGGGTTCTTGGGCAGACGGTGGGGGGGGGGGTGGGGTGAACGGGCTTGTGGTGTCGCGGATTCCAGAGGGGTCCTGGCGGTAGATGTGAGGGCAGAGGTGTGTGGGGGTGTCAGGAGGCCTGGGAAGATGAGTGGGGTGGACGACCTGGGGTGCGAAGGCCGTGAGGAGGAGTCGGGCAGATGAGTGCGCTGAGGGGTGTCGGGGGCTAGGCCGAGGCCCGCGGGTTTGCGGGTAGAGCCCAGGGGTCCGAGGAGAGATCGCACGGATGGGAGAGTGAGGAGGCCTTGGAAGGATGTTTACCGGGAGGAGGAAAGAAGAATAGGAGGCAGAGGCGAGGGATGGGGAGGAGGGTCCCGTGAGGGTATCCTTGGGGGAGGTGCTGGGTGAGGGGCATCCCGGCACGGGAAGCGAGGGGTCAGACACATGGCGCGGAGGGGAGCGGTTTGCAAACGGAGGCTGCCAAGAGTGGTCCCTTACACCGAAGCGGCCCCGCGGAGAGATTCGGGGCGCTGGTGCGAGGGGGAACTCAGGAGTGTGAGGAAGGTTCAGAGGACACAAGGGTGCGCGGGGCGGGGGTGGAGATCCCCGAGTGTGGGGAATTCCGAAGGGTCCGGAGGGAGTAGGAGTTGGGTGGGGCAAGGGTCCGCGGACAGGGCTGGAGGCTCCAGGCGTGGGATGCCTGAGGAACCCACTTCAGCATCGGCCTCGAGAGCCCGCGTGCTGGACTGTGGGTCGTCGAGGACCAACCTCCTGGCACGTGGGGGGTGTGTAGGCGTCAAGCGGGACCTGGGCAATGGGCATTTCCGGGTGCTCTGCAACAAGGGGCCCAGCCCGGGGAGCGAGCGG
Organism: Okapia johnstoni; assembly: GCA_024291935.2. Classification (NCBI taxonomy): domain Eukaryota; kingdom Metazoa; phylum Chordata; class Mammalia; order Artiodactyla; family Giraffidae; genus Okapia; species Okapia johnstoni. The sequence continues at coordinate 9,955,735 of CM044323.1, read as the reverse complement.
AGGGCTGAGGAGAGGAAGGGGCCTGTGGCTGCCGAGCTGACCAGAGACTGTACTTCTGAAGAGCAGGCAGCCACTGTCAGGCCTGGGGCGAGGGCCAGAGCGCTGGCATGAAGGCAAAGTGCCCCCTCGCACTTGGAGGGCCCGCGGGCCGTTTCGCTCCCGCGCCTTCGCCTTGCAACTTTGAAGCGGCGCTGAAAGCCCAGTATGCCAGGGGGCGGGGCAGAGCCGCAGGGGGGCGGGCCCGGGAGCGGGGCGGGAGCGCTCGTGCTTGCTCTCCACCAATCAGGAGGATTTGGGAGGGCCCGCGGAGCGTGACGTAGGTGGGCAAGGCTGAGTGGGCGAACTGCGGCGTGGAGCACCCTGCGCGCGCACTTCACGTCCATCCTCGTCGTGGCTTAGAGGAAGCCAGGCCGGTAGGACGTTTTCTCACTTCACGACCCCTGGGACCCGGAGCTGGTTGCAGCCAGGTCGCGTGCTCACCGGGGGAAGCAACTAGCTTCCTCTAAGTTTTCAAGTACACTTCCCGAAGCGCCTCTGGCAAAGGGCAGGCAGCAGACCTAGCGGGTCTCTTCATCAGGTGGAGCCCAGATAGGGTTCCAGTGTGGGCGACAGCCCTGGGACAGGGGCCCTGTAGCCGAGGCAGGTGAGAAAGCATTTCAGGGGAGCTACCTAAAAAGGTAGTGGGGGACGGTGAATTTGCTCCGAAATCCAGGACCTCAAGTTACATTTGGGTTTTGAGCTTGTGAGTAGGGCCTGGTGCCAGCTGCCTCGCGTGTGCTCACGTGTGAGTAAGCTGCTCTTCTGTCGGCTCCTTTGGGACTGCAGTGAATTGCCTGGGGCAGCTGAGCCATGAAGGTTGAAGCAAAGTGCCCTTCTGGTTAGGAAGGCAAGCCTTAGTGTAAGTAACCCAGGCTCCAGCACATGCCTGGCCTAACCCTTCCAAGTGCAGAGCAACTTAGGGCCCCGTGGCACTGAGAACTTCCCTTGTCCCCACTTATAATGCTCTTCTCTTTGTTCTGAGGTTATGGCTGGCCCAGGGGCTGGCAAATTAAAATGCTCTCTGAATGCAGAAAAGGGAACCCTCCTACACTGTTGGTGGTAATGTAAATTGGTAGACCCATTATGGAGAAGAGTATGCAGGTTCCCTACAAAAACCAGGGTTGAGATTTCCCTGGTGGTCCAGTGGCTAAGACTCCATACTCTCAATGCAGGCTGCCTGCTTTTGATCCCTGGCCTGGGAAGTAGATGCCATATGATGCAACTAAGAGTTCGCATACCACAACTAAAGATCCCACGTGCTGCAACTAAGACCTCGCGCAACCTCCCCCAAAACAGAGTTGCCATATGATCCAGAAGTCCCAACCCTGGGCCCATATTCCAACAAAATTTGCACCCGCTATGTTCACAGCAGCACTGTTTACAATAGTCAAGACACGGAAACAAATCTAAATGCCCATAGACAGATGAATGGATAAAGATGTGCTACACACACATACGTGTGTGTGTATATCTTATTTATATATAAATATATATATTATATATATATTTTTTCTTTATATATATATATATATACAATGAAATATTACACAGCCATAAAAAGAATGAAATGCCATTTGCAGCTGCTTAGATGGGCCTACAGATTATCATACTAAGTGAAGTAAGTCAGAGAAAGACAAATACCATATGATACCACTTACACGTGGAATCTAAAACATGATATAAATGAACTTACCTATGAAACAGAAACAGACTCCCATTTATAGAGAACAGATTTGTGGTTGCCAAGAGGGAGTGCAGGCAAGGGAGGGATGGATTGGGAATTTGGGACTAGCAGATGCAAGCTATTACACATAGGACAGATAAACAAGGTCCTATTGTATAGAACAAGAAACTATACCCTGATGTACTAACACAACACTGTAAATCAACTATATTTTGATAATATATATACATATACATGCATATATATATAACCCAAGGAAGATGATAGGGCTTTGGGTGGACCTGTCCTTTGATTTCTAGTAATACTTATGGAATAAAATAAATTGAAAATTTAAAAGAATGGAATACACACACACACACACACACACACACACACACAAATGTTCTCTGAATTGAATTTTTAAAAACCATTAAATTCTAAGAGGTCAGAGAGGGATCTTCCAGAGATAGCTGTGCAAGGTGATACAGTTCTACAGTTCTGAGTATATAAACACAGAGATCAGCATCCCTACTGCCTGGTTAATGAAGCATCCCATTATCCAGGGCAAGGTGATGTGAGCATGTGGACTCATGTGGGGTAACGTCTGGATTCCTTTTGGGTGGGGGACTGTCAGAGGTTCTGCTCACTTAGCTGAGGCTGGGAAAGAGCTCAGAGCCCAGGGGTTTAGGGCCAAAGGAAGTAATTTTTATACACAGATTATCTTCTGTCTGGCCTTTCCTGTCATTCAGATTTTCCCCAGGACCCTCCAGTAACAATTTTCCCTTACCTGCATCCTCCACCTTCCTCAGCTTCCTGAGACCACCTGAAAAATAGAATAAAAATCCTATCTTTACCTTCTTTATCTCAGGTTCAAGCAAGAAAATAACTTGCTTTCACTCCTTCTCCTCTATATTCTATTCATTTAAAGTTTCAATATATTATTTATTTCATAAGTATTAATAAAAATCAAAGGACAAGTTCACCCAAAGCACTATCATCCTCTTTATGTCAGCCTATTCTCCCTGTCCTTGCCCATAGGTTGACATAATTTTTATGTAGCTATAAAAGAAACCATGGGTAAAATTATAAGGTGAGCATTTTTCCATGTGGTGACATAATCATCATAACTCCCATTCTATGATTCTATGATTGCATAATACCTCACTGAATGAGTCTTACATAATATCTTGGTTTTTCAGATGAAGGAAAGATTTCAGAATTGCTACCGGGACAACTGATTAGCCATGAGGAGAAACTACATATTGACCCTTGGTACTTTATAAGATACCAAGATTGATCAGTGAATTAAATATGGAAAATTCCTATGTAAATATACCAGAACAAATAATGGGGAAATCTTTTTTTTAAAATCTTGGATGGTAAAGACCCAAGGGAAACAAAAACTCCAGAAATGACAAAGGATAAGATCCACACACTTGGCATCACTTGTTCATTCAATGACCCACTATGTGCTGCTAGGTTCTGTTCTAGACACAAGATCTCAGAGTAACAAAGTGAGGGTTGGGGAGCTGGAGTATGATACTCACACATCAGTACTATCTGGCAGCTGTCCTGGGGGCCTTAGACCCCCAGCACTCTGGGCTCTCCGGGAATGGGAGAGAGCAGCCGCAGTGACCCAAGGACAGGTGTCAGTCATTGGAGGCAAAGCACATCCAGCCCCAGAGAGGAAGGCAGTAAACAAAGAGTAAAAGGGCTCTAAGAGGACAGTGCACCAAAATCGTGGGTCACATTTTCTGAACTCCTCTCATGCAGTGTCCTTGCACTATTTAATATTTTTCTTTCAATTCACTTGATTTAAATAGAATTCTTTAAACAGAAAAAATTGGTGGATAAGATTTTTTGAGAGACAAATAGAAAATGGAGGAAGGACTACCATGGTCCTAAAAAGAAAGAATTGCACAGACTGAGGGGCAGAGATAGGTATCAAAGTTGTTGGGGGGTTGGGGAGCAGGAGACCAGGCCTGGTGAGCCTTGGCCCTGAGGTGCAAGGAAAGAGCAGGAGAAGCTGGGAGTGTTGGTGGGGGCGGCCTGGCCTGGAGTCTCCCGGAGATTCCTGGGGAGAGCCCCAGGGTGGGAGGGGACAATTGGACCAGGAGGTGGGGGACAAGGGTGACACTGCTCCGAGGCTGCCCTTGTCAAAGGAACACTGGGTATTGAGATCAACGTGAGGTGGTGATTTGAAGACAGGGGGACTGGGGAAGGGTAGAGAAGGAGTGTCCCCAGTAGAGAGAACAGCAGCATGTTTCCAGGCTTAGAGGTGGCGGAGAGCACTCGTGGAGGAAAGTCTGCAGTGGCTGGATTTTTCAGCTCTGGTGATGTGTAAAGCAGAGTCTTACAACGCAGGAGAGGCACCTGTGCTTTACTCTGGGGACTGTGGGAATGACATGTTCAGGTATTTGTTTAGAAAGTTCCTATTGACCAGCAGGGTTGGGGCAGTGCAGGAAGCAGGGAAACCCACGGATGCTGCTGCATTAATCCAGAAAGGAGTGGAGGGAGGTGTGCTCTGGATCTGCCATTCCCAGCCTGCCCCTCCTCTGCTTTGTGGTTTTGAACCTCTGCCCCCCAGGTTCTGTTCTCGGTCTGCTTTTTTCTCTTCTCTATGGGCATCTCAGTCTCATATTTTGTCTGTCTGTTACTTAGTTTCTGTACCTGTTTTTCTCTTTCTCTCATTCCAGCTTTTTCTGTTTCTAGCTCTGTCTGCCTGGTTCCTTTTAGGAGCAGAGCCTGAGGGCACCAAGTCTTCTGTTGGGAAAGAAGTGGAAATGGGATCTGGGCAAAGATTCCTGGTGGTCAGTCAAGTGGAATGAACCTGAGCCCACCCACGATCTCTCTCTTGGGGTCACCTTGGGACTGAATGAGGTTTATCCAGGCTACATTCCTTCTCTCATACTGTGAACCAGGCTCAGAGTTTGAAGTCAGTTCCTCAAAGGCCTGCTCTAACTTAGGCAGGACAAGCTACACCCACAGAGGTCCTTTCATATATCCTCCAGGTGTATACTGGGTGCCTTCAGTGAGCCAGGCTTGGGCCAAATGCAGTAGACAAAGCATCCTCAAGGAGCTTGCAGCCTAATGGAAGAGGTAGAGGACTAATCAGAGAATGGCAGTCCAGGGGGTCTCCTCAGAGGAGATGATGCTAACAACGTCATTTTTGAAGCCTTCAGATTCTGGGCAACAGGACTTTTCCATCCATAGTGTCCACAGAGAAGGCTGCATATGAGGACCAGGAGGACATAATGATGAAGGAAGATATTATGGTCTTGAAGGCCAGGTTGAGTTTGGGCTTTAACCTGCGGGTGATCTGAAGCCATTGATACTTATTGAGCAAGGCAGAGGCATCATTTAAGAAACTAGTTCGGATCTGTAGGTTGAAGTGAAAAACAACTCAAGCCAGTTTAAGCAACAATAGGAGGGGGACTCTGTTGGCTCACAGAACTAAACCACAGTACGTGCCGGGGCTAGAGCGATCTGGAGCAGATCCCCTGAATGGAGGAGCTGGAGGTCCCTAGGGGGAGGATGTGAGCTCTTGCTGCCCCCCCATCACCTGGAGGATCGAGGAACTGGGGGGCCCCCAGGCTTTCTTATGCCCCAAGACACCCTGTCTGTTCCTCACTCAGGTTAGCATTCCTTACCCAGGATAGCATTCTTAAGGGCTCCTCAGCAGCTCACTTTTTTTTACCCTTAATACCCATGCTTCCCTACATCCTGATTCTTGCTTTTCAAGAATCCCTCTTCCCCCCCATCACACATGGGTCCCTCAACTAAATGCCTGTGTCCACTGCCAGCTGGGGCCTCTCAACTGTCTTCTCCCTCTGCCCTTGTCCCCAGAGATGCCTTCCATCTGTACCCAGGTGGGATCTGTACACCTAGAGATTTACTTCACTCCCAAGAATCTGTGTGTGTGTGTGTGTGCGCTCGCGTGCGCGTGCGCACGCGCTTAGTCACTCAGTCATGTTCAACTCTTTGCAACCCCATGGACTGTAGCCGACCAGGCTCCTCTGTCCATGGGATTTCCCAGGCAAGAAATACTGGAGTGGGATACTGGAAATACTTCACCAAGAAATGGCAACCCCACTCCAGACTTCACTCCCAAGAATAAGGCCCGCTGCTGGGCCAGTGGTCCAGCAGGTGTAGCCTGCCCTCTGGTGGCCCCCATGCTGTGAGGTCCTTTTCATGTGCCCAGTTGGATATGGAAGCTGGCCTCTCTCCCTGCCAGCTCCCCAGGGGGCTGGGATCCTAGCTAGATAGGATACAGCTCAGTCGTATCCCCCAACTTCATCTGGCTGTTGTGATGTGCACATCTGCTCAGCCTTTCCCTGAGTATTAACAGAAAATCCCTCAGGAATGTGAGGGCTGGGGTGCTTGTCTGGAGGGGTGGAGAGCAGGGGAATTAGAGTGATGTGTTCCACTTGGCAGCTGGTGCTGGAGTAGGAGCTGAAATGGCAGAGTGAATGCTGGCTGCTGGTGAAGGAGAAAAGGGCAGTCAGCCAGCAGTCCCAAGCACAGACAGAAAAGGACACGTGGAATAAAGGTGGTAGTCAGGATGTGTTTGAAGAATTTGAGAGCAAGACTCAGCTGGAGCTCAGATAGACTCCGGAACCTTGGGGGCTGAGATGTTGCATCCTTGGGGTACCCAGATCCAAGAAACCTCCCTGGAAGAGGACACCCTAGCCACTTCCCCTCTACTTCCAAAATTATAGATCCGCCCTGCACAGAGAACTTGAGTGGACTGAGGGGATGCAGCCCTGTGTTTAGGTCTTCCCTGGAGCCCTGAGTATGGGGAGGACATGGTCTCACCCTGAAACCCTGTTACAAAGGAACAGCGACAGAGGCAGAGTGGCAGGGCAGACCTTTGTCACTTAGTCCATGGCAGCAATGGCTTTTCTGCTTAAAGGGGCCGAGTCACCGAGTCCTGGGTTGGTTTGGTGACTCTGGAGCCAGTGAAGCCCCATGAGGTGGGCCCCTACTCATCAGTCCCCTACATGGATTGCCCCTTCAACACCTGCCCTATGTTGGGCACAAGGTGTCACCTGGCCAGGCTGATGGAGGCTGCTCTGGCCTGGGGGCTGGCATCTGGCCTCTCCCACCCACATTCCTCAGCCCCTGGCTCTGGCGCGGCCGCAGGTGCCCCCTTTGCTCCCTGACCTGTGCTTGCTGAGGCTGCGTAACCTGACGGGGACAGACCCAGACCTGCCCGCGGTCTGTGGCATGACCTGTTTCCTGGGCAAGTCTGGTCACGGACACACATCTTGGCACACACAGGAATAAGCTCATTGGTACACAGGCTCACACTCATGCCAGGACACAGGGCGCACCCTTGACAGGGCTGTCTCTGCCCAGGCTGGTTTCTCCCACCTTGGCACTGCCCCCTCCTTGCTCTCCAGCCCTCCCTGGAACCCTGGTCCCTTGCCCTCCTGGTCCCGAACACTCCTTCATGTACACAAACACAAGTGACAGCAAGGGAGCATCTGTGGGCAATGTCTGTTTTCCCCGCAAATGTCCCCAGAGGTCTAGAGGGAGAGAGGCCTAGCCTCTCTCTTTTGGAAGTGGAAGAATGGAGAACACAGGGAGGAAAAAAAAAAAAGATCTCAATAAATCAGCCCATTTCTTGATTCCACTCTCCCTCTCTCCCTCTGCCTTTCCTCCTCCAGTCTCCCCCCTCCCTACCCCCACCCCCACACGGAGGCAATGGGCCTCTGCCTCACATGATCTTCCTGCACTGATGCCCCCCACACACCCTAAGGCTTCACCCCCGGGAACCACCACTGACTACTCAGCCTACTACCTATTCGCATGGCCATGGTTGCGTTCCCCGTGCTCTACACTTGAGTGCTGGGCTGCAGTGGGTGGGTGGGCATGTGGGCCTGTCTCCGCTGAAAGAGGCCCCGGGGCAAGTGCTCCCCCTCTCTGGGCCTCCCCTTTGCAGGCAGGAACAGGCAGATGACAATCTGGTTCCAGAAGGCTCTGGAATGAGTGCAAACCAGAAGAGGGCACCCCTCCTGGTCTGAGCTTGGAGATGGGACCAAGGAAGTGAAATTTCTGGACATTTTTGGATGATTAAAAAATTATTTTTTAAAACAGTAGAAGTAAAATACTTTGGAAAAAGGAAGAAGACACTAGCCACCCACATGGATGTGGCCAGACCTTGAGTGTTCACAAAGCTCTTTAACATTTTCTGTCACTGTGAGCCCTGTGATGAAGGTGGGTGAGTGTCCCTCATCTTGCTTGCTTACTGTATGCCAAGCTCTGGCTGGGTACCACGTGGCCCCAACGATGAGAGGCCCCCTTGGCTGCAAGGAATGAGACTCTCTTAGGGAAGGACCAGCGTGAGGGTCTCACAGCAGGGCTCTCTGCCCCACCCAGGGCCTCACAGGAGCCTAACTAACTCAGATCCTGGAGAAGCCCACCACCTGAAGGTCCCAGGGATGCTGAGGTCCCAATACTGACATCAGGAACTGGATCATTCAGGATCAGGGCCACTCCAGCCCAGAACTCTTGTTATTCCAGAATAAGTCCTTTGTCAGGAATGAGACTCTCTCAGGGACTAAGCACTTGTCTCCTGCTAGCAACTCACTCATTTTCATTTTGAGGGGCCATGCTGCGTGGCTTGCTGGATCTCAGTTCCCCAACCAGGGACTGAACCTAGTCCAAGGCAGTGAAAGCCCAGAGTCCTAACCCCTAGATCACCAGGGAACTCCTGACTCACTCATTTTCATAAAACGTGAAAGTGAAAGTTTAAGTCACTCAGTCATGTCCGACTCTTTGCGACCCATGGACTGTATGTAGCCTGCCAGGCTCCTCTGTCTGTCCATGGGGATTTTCCAGGCAAGAATACTGGAGTGGGTTGCCTTTCCTTTCTCCAGGGATCTTCCCGACCCAGGGATTGAAGCCAGGTCTCCTCCATTGCAGGCAGATTCTTTTACCAACTGAGCCACCAGGGAAGCCCATTTTCATAAACCCCGGGTTAAATTCGAGATAGAGGATTTGTTCGGCTTAGCTCAAGTTACTATAGTTGTATAAAAATCACTCTAACACTAAAAAAAATATTTCTATGCATATGACCTACAATTGGGGCAGGATTCGACAGGCATAGCTCATCTCTGCTTTATGTGGTGTCACTGGTACTTCTTGAAGGCTGGGGCCGGAATCATCTGGAGGCTCACTTTCTTACACTGTGGCTGATGCCCATCGTAGGCTGTAGGCTGAGACCTTTGGGCTCTTGGCTGGAAAACCTACGAATGGTTGTGTCAGCCATGCCTTTTATTTACCCTGCTCTGATGTTCTGACATCCTGGGGCCCTGCTGACTCTGGAGTCACCGCCCATCCCAGGGCTACCTCATTCCTAGAGAAAGCAAATCACTTGTTATAAACGTGTATTCCAGATTTCCCTGGTGGCTCAGTGGTAAAGAGTCTGCCTACCAGTGCAGGAGGTGTGGGTTGATCCTGGTCCAGGAAGATCCCACTTGCTTTGAAGCAACTGGGCCCGTCTGTGCACCACAACTACTGAGCCTGTGCTCTGGAACCCAGGAGCCACAACTCCTGAAACTCATGCACCCTAGAGCCTGTGCTCCACAACAAGAGAAGCCACCACAGTAAGAAGCCCTCGCACCAAAACTGGAGGGTCGACCCTGCTCTCTGCAACTAGAGAAAAAGCCCACAGGGCAACGAAGACTTAGCACAGCCAAAAATAAAAAAAACAACAGCGTGTCTTTCATGCAAATCAGTCAATCCAGAGCCACCTCCTTGATGGAGCTATTATACCCCAGGCTACTACTGCCCTAATCCCCTTAGGACCAAGTACCAGACAACTAGAGATAGTCCCTATATCCTAGAGTCCACTGAAATTATTCTAACTAGCCAATCCTAAACTGGCTAACCTGTCTCACCTGTCTTTCCATTGACATCACAGTAAAATCTCTTGCCACAGTTTCCCTTTCTTGCTCTGCCTCCTGACCCAATCTGGTGCTTCCTCGTGTGTGCTACCCCCCACTTCCCTGTGGCACAGTGCAAACCCTTCTCTTGGAAACTCTGAGAATAACAAACTGTCTTTTCATTGGCAATCATCTTTGGCCCTTCCAAGGTCCAATAAGCAGGGAGCCTCCTCTGACTTTAGTATTCCTGGCTTGTGCTTCCCTTGGCCTGCAGACCTATTAACCAGGAAAGTACAATTGCAGAATGAGAAGGGAGAGGTGGGAGGAAGGTCCCCTGGGTCAGTCTGCAAACTGCTTAAACGTATCCTGGCTCTGGCACATGGGGTTGCACCCTCAAATGAGACCATCCCATGTGCTGCACGGGGCCCCTGAAGGAGGCTCTGCTACTCAGAAAAGCTCGATGTGCCAAGAACAACATTTCCCTTTCCGATACTGAAACACATTTTTCTTCCTTTCTAACTTAATTTAACTTTAAAGTTTCTTTTCCTCTTTTATTGATGTAAATATATTTTCCTCAACAGTGGGGTTCTGAAAGATTCTTAGATACCCCCCAGTGCTGTGTATGGCTGAGACCAGGAACAGGGGAGCAAGGCTGCTTGCACCTCTCCAAAGACAGCTGATGAAACGCAGGACTTCCGCAGGGGAAGACTGTCTGGACCACAACCACTCTTCCTTGACTCTGAAGACTGGGGCTGCCTTCAGATTGAAACCCCTTTATTAGCAAATTGATTATTTATATAAGGGCTGTCTCTGCAGCTTCCTCATTGGTGCTAAGCTGCTTTAAAAGTTCCAGATGCAGCAAAGCACTCTCCAGCCCTGGTCACGGTTGTTATCAGACTTCACTCAAAATCACCTCAAGAAAACAGCTTTAAACTGGAGACTGTCAACTGGCAGCCCAGGGGTGACATCCCGCCCACAGGCCCGGGCTTGTAGCAAACATGGTTTGTCATTGTTGTTTTGTTTTTGCTTATACAGTGCAGTCTCTCATAATTTTTTTTATAATTATAGACTTATGGAAACTTTGCAAGAATAAAGAATTCCCATATACCCTTCAACTAGATTCCCAAATGTTAACTTTAATCCCCTGTATTATTATTATTTGGACTGTTTGAGAATAAGCTGCAGACTTACTCCCAAAAAGTTTAGTGACTATTTCCTAAAAACAAGAATAATCTCTTATATAGTCACGTAAAGTTATCCAATCAGGAAACTGACATCATTACAGGAGACCTTAATCATCTGGAGACCTTATTCACGTTTCATCAATTGACCCATTCTGCCCTTTATAGCAAAAAAGAAAATTTATTTTTTTCTAGTTCAGAATCGAATTTAGGTTTATGATGTTAGGTTTCTCTTGCCCCTCACCCCCAGCTTGCTACAGATTCTCCAAGGCTGGGGGTCAGCACTTTGCTGATGGCATGGATTTCTGTGTCTCCTTTATGTCTGTATTTTAACGAAAGGTTTAATAAATTGTTATGAGCAAACTTTGCAGTTAGCCTCTCCCTGAAAGGAGGGCCTGTAACCTCCCTAAGTGACTACATACAGGCTACATCAGCCGAGGGTTTTATTTTAGGGCTTCCCCTGTGGCTCAGCTGGTCAAGAATCCACCTGCAATGCGGGAGACCTGGGTTCGATCCCTGGGTTGGGAAGATCCACTGGCGAAGGGAAAGGCTCCAGTATTCTGGAAGCTCCCACTCTAGTATTCTGGCCTGGAGAATTCCATGGATTGTATAGTCCATGGGGTCGCAAAGAGTCAGACACGACTGAGTGACTTTCACTCACTCACTCAATCTGAAATAGTTACTTGGTCTGTCTTTCATGACCGTGCCAGTTGCAAAAAGCACAAGCCAGTTATTTTATAGGATATCCCTTAACAGAGGTTTGCCTATTGTTTCTTCAAGATCAGACTCAGGTTGAGACTTCCCCAGAGGTCCAGTGGCTAAGACTCTGCACTCCCAATGCAGGGGGTCTGGGTTTGATCCCTGGTCAGGGAAGTAGATCCCTCATGCCACAACTGAAAAAAGATCCCACATACCACAACTAAGACCTGGTGCAGTCAAATAAATAAATAAATAAATAAAATAAATATTAAAAAAAAAGACTAGACTCAGGTTATTCATTTTTGGCAGGAATGCTCCAGAAATGACATTGTATGCTTACCAGGACATCATATGAAGAGGCATATCATGTTGCTTTACTGTGGCATGATCGGTAACATTTTTGGTAACGGTAACAGTAGCAACTTTAAGGTTTGTTCACTGTAAATGTCGCTTTGTATTTTCCCCCTTTCTCATTTAAAAGCTTTTTGTGGGGAGGTGCTTCAAAACCATGCCACTATTCTTACTCTCATCAAACATTTAGCCTCTCCTTTAGGCATCTGTTGATGATTCTTGCCTGAATTGGTTACTGCTATCAGGATTTCCCCCAATTCATCAGTGAGAGTCCATGCAAGTTGGTTTTTGTGTGCGTTTGACATCTCCCCATTATTCCTTTGTTGTTTTGGCTGTGGTGTGTCTTCGTTGCTTTTTGCTAGGGCTTTCTCTACTTGCGGCCAGCAGGGGCTACTCTTTGTTGCAGTGTGTGAGCTTCTCATTGTGGCTTCTCTTGTTGCAGAGCACAAGCTCTAGGGCATGGGGCCTTCAGTAATTGCAGCACATAGGCTCAGTAGTTGTGGTGCGAGGGCCCTAGAGTGCTGGCTCAGTTGCTCCACAGCATGTGGAATCCTCCCAGACCAAGAATTGAACCTGTGACCCTGTGTTAGTAGTCAGAGTTTTATTCACTGAGCCACCAGGGAAGTCCTCCCCCCACCCCTCATTATTCTCTGAGCTCTTCCTTACTTTCTGGTCCAACGAGACGTTCCAGGCTCACCTTGTCCTTTCCTGGCACTAGACTTGGAGTCAGTCATCTGTCTAACGAGTCTCGATTCTTTTTACTGGAGAAGGATATTTAGGGACCAAGATCTGGGGCCTGGATGTGTGTTCATTGCTACTGGGGTAGTATTGATTCTAGGCTTACTCAGTGCACCTACTTATATAAATTTATAATTTATCTGTTTATCTATCATCTATATCAATTCCTCTATCTACATCTATATCAGTCTCTTTACCAGTCATTTATCTATATTCAATCTGCCAAAACCTGAGTTTATAGTGATACCTCCAATTCTGATCTAACATCACACATTTCATTATAGCCTCCCCTCTTCCCATATTTGTAACTCCCATCTCTGGCAGTTAGAAACTTGACTCTTTTAATTCATTCATCATATAGTTGTATGTTCAATCTTAGAATACCCAGAAAGTAGCTGCAGAATTGCTAACTCATTCCACAGCAAAAATCCATCCCTTTTATCTGAACATACATTGCAAATGTTTCTTTTTTGGCCTTTTATCTGCAACATTGATTGCAAATATTTTCTCTCATTTTGTCATTTGATTTTGCTTATGGTTTTTTTGTGTGTGTGTGTGTGAAGAGAAAATTTTTATGTGGTCAAATGTATCAATCTGTTCTTTACTGTCACTGAATTTTGAGTCATAATTAGAAAGCCTTTCCTAACACCAGATTATGAAGGAACCCATCTAAATTTTCTTCTAGTACTTGTATGCTTTCATCTTTTACAATTAGATCTCTAATCAATTTGGAGCTTATTCTCTCATAGGGTGTGAGATAAGAATTAATTTTTTTCTTTGTTTCATGGCTACCCTGTTGTCCCAGTACTATTTACTAAAAAGTTAATCTTTGCACAGTGGTTTGAGATGCCATCTTTATGTATATTAATTTTCCATACATGTTGAAGTTGATTTCTGGACTAAAAAGTCCAGAAATCAATATTCTGTTCTACTGGACTGTGTATGCACAAATACCACACTGTTTTAATTATAAAGGCTTTAGAGTATATTTTAAAATCTAGTAAAGCCAGTCCCTGAGACTCACAATAGTTTTTTTCCCCCTCAGTGTTTTCCTAGATATTCCTGACAACTTATCTAGCCCCATCAAAAAATAAATTTGTCCTCAAAATGTTTCCAACATTTAAAATGAGGAGATATCACATGAAAATATGGATTTCTGTTTTTTCTTGAAAATTAGGGATCCTATCAATATGGACCTTTCCTTTTCACATATCCAATAGTACAGAGCAGACCAGTAGCTGAAGCCTTTACACAGGCCTGTGGTTTCCAGGACTGGATGGTGCCCACTATGTCCTGTGCCCTCTGATCCCTCACCTTCACACATTTAAGTTCCTTGTGTGGCATCTAAGTTGGTGACTCAGGCTTTAAGTGATCAGGAAAGTTATACATCGTGTCAACACTTAGTCATCTATTTCTCTGTCTCATAATAAGATGTTATGAAAGGGTTGTCTGTTTTGTTTACTGCTGTGTCTCCAGGGCCTAAACAGAAGGTTTAAGGGATAGTTGGCACTTAGTAATTATTTGTATAATGAATAAGTGTTTATAGATAAGAAATAAGAAATGATAAAAACGTGTTCTCTTTTCAAAAATCCATTCAAAACACATCAAGTAGAACCATTATGGGTGAGAGTAAGTGGGTACAGTGCTTACAGAGAGCAATTTGGCAATATTTCTAAAAAATTACAAGTGTATAGACTGGTTTTCCTCACAGTTCTACTTCTAAAAATTTACCCTAAGTATATTTGCACACAGGCAAAATGATGATTTTCCAGGTTACTTACTGCAGTAATAATAAAAGGTTCAAAAGAAATTACGTTTCTTTAAAAAAGGGACAGATTATAGAAATTATGGTTTACCCATACATTAGAACAACGGAATAATATACAGTAATAAAAAAGAGTAAGAGTGCTTTCTGTGAGCTGAATGAGAAAAACACAATGTGCAAAGTAGTATATATAGCAGACTACCTTTCAGGTATAAAAGGAAAAAAAACTCTAAAGATCCATGTTCATATTTGTTTATAAGCATTTGTAGAAAATCTGGATGCACTCATAAGAAACAAACAATACTGATTAGTTGAGGGGTGGAGGAAATATGGTAAGGAAACTGGGCAGGTGGGGACAGAGTGGGAGGGAAATTCTCTCTCTTGCTCCCCTGACCCTGAGGAGTAGATTTTAAATCAAATACTTATATATGCACACAAAATGTATACATATATACCGATAAACATGTATAAAAACAACTACTAAACTAAAAGGACAATAGAAGAAGCCATTAGACCCTGAAGACCACAACTATCCAGCTAGGACTCTGGACAACCATGCAATGGAGACTCTAGGTCACTCACTGGAATTTCATCTGTTCTTGCTAGAAGATGATATACTGTGTATGTTAATTCCATTTGACAGAAAAGGCAATGAAATATGTTTCCCCTCCTACTATCTTGCAATCAGATAATCCCAGAGTGCACTTTACAAATTGACAGTCAATAAACCACTTTACCCAGTGGAGAAACAGAGCAAATCCCCAGATGGAACAGTGATATTGAAGCCACAGAAGACAGCCCCCTTCCCCCACTACTGCTTCATGAGAACAAAGTGAAATATTTCAGCTAGTGAAATTGGGAACTTAGCAAAGAAAGAGTTTATCAACTATAGTTCTAGCATGATAGAAAGCAAGAGCTTCTAAAATATGAAAATGCAAAGTCAGGAAATCGTCAGAGAATAATATAGATCTTATACAGGTTTTGGTACATGGCATATGATCAATGTGAAATGAATTTAAAAAAAAAATGCATTAAGCTGAGTGCTGTTACTCAGATAAATTAAATGAATGAATCTGTATCTGTCATAGCATTTATCAAAATATTTTAAACTGGGGAGCCAAGAGAATAATTAGAACACTGTACAGATAATATTTTGGAAGGATGTATATTGCAATAATATTTCTTTTGTCCTTTTTTTTTTTTTTTGTTTATAGATTGAATTTTTCTCTCTATGGAGTAATTAGCTTCCTTTACAAAAATTCTCAAATGGCAAGCTAGTCTGTTTTACACTTTTACATATATCCAAAAATAAATTTTAACATTTTTGATAGGCAAAATACTGATATTTTAATTCAGTATGCCATAACTCAAGATCATATATTCAAAATGAAAGAACAGTAATTAAATTAAATTTAAAAAAAAAAAAAAAAAAAACCTTAGCATAAACCCCCTGAGAGTAAAGATACTTATGTACAGTGAAAAGTGTTTTCAACTCAGGGGCTCAGAGTTTACACTGAAGCATTCCCACACACATACACAGATATAGACATGGAAGCTTAGACTCAAAGCTTGTCTCTGTTATCTTTGTAAGATGTATTTAAAATTTAAGATTTTTCTAGTAAGGGCAATGACACTGTAGAGAAAATGTTGCCAAGAGATACCCATTGATTTAGTGGCATTTCACTCACTATTGCAAAGGGATTAAGAGTGAACAGCCTTGGGACTTCCCTGGTGGTTCTGTGCTTTCCACTGCAGGGGGCGCAAGTTCTGTCCCTGGTCGGGGAATGGGGAATGTAGGTTACAAAACAGTCCCCAGAGAACAGCCTCTGTTGGGTGAGGATCATGTGCTCTGCTTCATCATGATTCTCAGTTTCTCAGTAATTCTGCAACTCTAAACGAACGGCCAATTCAAAAACTGCTTTTGTAAGTTTATGGTTGAAGTATTTTTGTTGTTCTTTTATTTGTATTTTGAAGCCACACTTGGTGGCTTGTGGGATCTTAGTTCTCTGATCAAGAATTGAACCTGGGCCGTCAGCAGTGAAAGCACAAGTTCTAACCACTGGACCACCACGGAAATCCCTTGCTGTTGTGTTTTTTTTTAAAAAAAGCTTGTTTGCTTTACTTTCTTCATCTTCCCACTAATTGTATCACTTAATTTCCTTCTTTTTAAAAAAATTCATTGATTTATTTTGATTGGAGGCAAAGTACTTTACAAAATTGTGGTGGTGTTTGCCATACATCGACATGGATCAGCCATGGGTGTACATGTGTCCCACCATCCTGAACCCCCCTCCCACCTTCCTCCTCACCCCATCCCTCAGGGTTGTCCCAGAGCACCAGCTTTGAGTGCCCTGCCTCATGCATCAAACTTGCACTGGTCATCTATTTTACATATGGTAATATACACGTCTCAATGCTATTCTCTCATATCGTCCCACCCTCGCCTTCTCCCACAGAGTCCAAAAGTCTGTTCTTTATTGTTGTCTCTTAGCCCTTTCTCACTGACCTTTGAGGAAGTTAAGTGTTCTGTTCCCATAAATAACAAAAATATCCACATACCTTCTCAGCAGTTGTTAGAAAGGCTGCCCTAATGGGTCCTGACCACCAGGGGGCAGCTGGGAGCCAGATTCTGCTTTCCTCCCAGTTAATTTGGTTTTAATGCCTTCGCTTTAGACCTTCTCTTCCAGTTTTTTAAGAAGAAGGCTACTGTTCTTCCAGCCACCTGTTAGCAAAGTTTCAAGCTCTGCCCCTCATACCTCACCTCACACCCATGCCTTTTGGCTCTTGCATCCTGGCCAGTGGATTTTTCTCAGTTTCTTGAACAGTTCAGGTTCTCACCTGTCACTAGGTCTTTTTGCACATGCTGCCCTGTCTACCTTCAGTGTTCCCTTCCTTCTTCACCTACTTATTTCTCCTTCTCAACCATCACTTCCTTAAGGAAGCCCTCCCTGATCTACCAGAATGGGCAAATCCTTTCCTTCCATCTATTAGATAGCTCAAATAAAAAATAGTGGTATCAAATACTGGGGAGAATGTAGAGAATTAACATCTTTCATACATTGCTGATGGGAATGTAAAATGTTATAGCCACGGGAAAATAATTTGGCAGTTTCTTATAAAACTAAATATATACTTACCTTATAACTCAGTAATCTCGCTTTTAGGCATTTATCACAGAGAAATGGAAACTTATGTGCCACAGAATCCTGAAATACAAATGTCATAATACATCATTTTTTGTAGTAGCCAAAAACTGGAAAACACACAAATACCCTTCAGCACATGAGTGGTCAAACTGTGGTACATTCATACCATGAATTACTATAGAAATAAAAAGGAACAAATGATTGATACCTGTAACAACTTGGATAAATCTCAAGGGAATTATACTGAGTGAAAAAGCCAATCTCAAAGGTTTTATATATATGTGTGTATATATAAGTATATATATACCACACATAAAATATATACCATATATATAATATATATGTATGTATAGATATATCACAATTAAAAGAAATTCAAACATTTTTGTATCTCTGACCCCAATCAGATAAAAGTTACTCCAAGTCCACACAATGTTTGGCAAGGTTTGCGCACACAATTACAAAACAATATTGGCAAACACCAATAAACAGGTTGCTTTCCAGTTTGGACTTGGGGATATATTTTTTCACAGGAGCAATGTTATGAATAGTACTTTGTTTAGTCAAAAAACCTATAGAGTCCATAATGTATCTGTAAGATAATATTAGAATTCTAGTGCTTACTCCTATGGAAACTTAATACCTAATGCATTTTCTCAGAGAAAATTAATTCAATTTTCTCAGTGGATTTGGGAATCTCCCTCCTCCCACTTTCCCCACCTGGCTGAAGAGGCCTTTCCACACACGGCCGTTTATATGGAAGACACATATGGAAAGTGGGTGCTACCCGCAGAGAAAAAAAAGGACAATTTCTGTGAGTAGAAATAAATCTGAATAGAATCTACAAATGGAGAAAAAAGCTTATATAATCTATGGTTCTAATTATAAAATATTCTCTAAAAGGCAAAATTACAGAGATGGAGACCAATGATTGCTAAGGGCCATAGGTGGGATGAAGGGTCGCATGAGGGAGTCCCTTTGCGGCTATGAATCTTTAAACATTTTTAAATGGAGATATAATTGACATATTATTTTCAGGCATACAACATAATCTGGTAATTAATCTTGATTGTGGTCATGGTTAAAGGAATCTCTACATATGATCAAATTGCACAGAACTATAGATTACATACATACGCATAAATGAGAGAGTATATATAAATCTGATGAAATCTGATAAGATCTATCGACTGTACCAATATTAATTTCCCCTTTTAAATATAGTATGTATTATAATCATGTTAGATGTTGCCATTGGGGAAAGCTAGGTGAAGGGTATATGGGACTTCTTATTTTTCAAATGCCTGTGGGGTTATAATTATTTCCAAAAACATTTTTTAAAAATCCAGTGAAATACTTGAAGCAAGTGTGACAAAGCGGTGGTAGGTTCCCAGGCATTCATTATAATCCTGTTTGCACTTTTTGAAATGTTTTTCAGAATTAAAACAAATGGCATCAGGAAGGCTATTTCTTGTTTGTCTTATAGAAGTGAATTTTAAAATACCTAGGAGTTGCCCACAACATTAATATGAGTCAACATGGTAGCAAAGCTGCCAACAAGACACAGATAAAAATTCTCATTACTGAATTTAGTTCTATGCTGGCAGCTCCAAGCAGGGAGAGAAATTTGAGGGGTAGCTTTGTTATAGGGTGACAGTTATTTTCTTCTTTATGTCAGAGATGGTACAGGATGTGGAAGCTGTCATAAAAGTAGTTTTAGGAACTAGAAATTTCCTTATGTAGGAAAGAGAAATTTTGTAGGTTATATAGTGTCTCTTTTCTTATGCTTTGAGTGCTGTCATGGAGACAAAGTAGGTATTTTATTTTTAAAGGGAAACTTGGGACAGATGGCTGGGAGGGTTGGGGAGATAGAGGGAAGAATAGAAATACAGATCAATAAACTCTCACATATCCAGTCACGTAATAGAGGAAAATAACAGAAAGGGAAAGACTTGAGAGCTCTTCAAGAAAATTGGAGATATCAAGGGAAAATTTCATGCAAAGATGGGCATGATAAAGGACAGAAACAGTAAGGACCTAATAGAAGTAGAAGAAATTAAGAAGAGGTGGCAAGAATACACAGAAGAACTATACAAATATGGTCTTAAAGACCCAGATAACCACAGTGGTGTGGTTGCTCACCTAGAGCCAGATATCCTGGAATGTGACGTCAAGTGGGCCTTAGGAAGCATTACTATGAACAAAGCTAGCAGTGGTGATTGAATTCCAGCTGAGCTATTATTTAAAGTCCTAAAAGATGATGCTGTTAACATGCTGCACTTAATATGTCAGCAAATTTGGAAAACTCAGCAGTGGCCACAGGGCTGGAAAAGGTCAGTTTTCACTCCAGTCCCAAAGAAGGGGAATGCCAAATATTCGAAGTATTATACATACAATTGTGCTCATTTCGCATGCTAGCAAGGTTATCTTCAAAATCCTTCAAGTGAGAACTTCCAGATGTACAAGCTGGGTTTCAAAGAAGCAGAGGAACTAAATATCAAACTGCCAACATTTGTGGGATCATGGAGAAATCAAGGGAGTTCCAGAGAAACATCTACTTCTGCTTTATTGCCTATGTTAAAGCCTTTGACTGTATGGATCACAACAAACTGTGGAAAATTCTTCAAGAGATGGGAATACCAGACCACCTTGCCTGTCTCCTGAGAAACTTGTATGTGGGTCAAGAAACAATAGTTAGAACTGGACATGGAACAATGGACTGGTTCAAAATTGGGAAAGGAGTATGATAAGGCTATATATTGTCACCCTGCTTATCTAACTTCTACACAGAGTACATTATGCGAAATTCTGGGCTGGATGAATTGTAAGGTGGAATCAAGATTTCCAGGAGAAATATCAACAATCTCAGATACACAGATGATACCACTCTAATGGCAGAAAGTGAAGAGGAACTAAACAGCCTCTTGATGAGGGTGAAAGAGGAGAGTGAAAAAGCTGGCTTAAAACTCAACATTCAAAAAACTAAGATCATGGCATCTGGTCCCATCACTTCATGGCAAATAGAAAGGGAAAAAATGGAAGCAGTAACAGATTTTCTTTTCTTGGGCTCCAAAATCACTGCGGACAGTGATTACAGCCATGAAATTAAAAGACTCTTGCTCCTTGGAAGGAAAACTATGACAAACCTAGAGAGCATATTAAAAAGCAAAGACATCACTTTGTTGACAAAGGTGTGTATCGTCAAAGCTATGGTTTTTCCAGTAGACATATATGGATTTGAGAGTTGGTCCATGAAGAAGGCTGAGCACTGAAGAATTGCTGCTTTCAAATTATGGTGCTGGAGAAGATTCTTGAGAGTCCCTTGGATAGCAAGGAGATCAAATCAGTCAATCCCAAAGGAAATCAACCCTGAACATTCATTGGAAGAATTGATGCTGAAGCTGCCATACTTTGGCCACCTGATGTGAAGAGTGGACTGGTTGGAAAAGATCTTGATGCTGGGAAAGATTGAAGGCAAAAGGACCACCCCTTTGGGCAGCAGAGGATGAGATGGTTAGATAGCTCACAGACTCAAAGGACATGAATTTGAGCAAGATGGGAGATTGTGGAGGACAGAGGAGCCTGGTCTGCTACAGTCTGTGGGTTTGCAAAGAATCAGACACGACTTAGAGACTGAACAACAACAATTTTTGAGGAGGGTCAATGGGGAGAACATTCAATGGGGAGAACAGTTTTCAATCAATGATATTAGGAAACTGGATATCCAGGTTCAAACAGTGAGGTTGAACCCTTACCTAACACTATATATATATATAAACTCAAATGGATCAAAAACCTAAATGTAAGACCTACAACAATAAAACTCTTAGAAGAAAACACAGGACAGAATTTCCCAACTTTGCATTTGACAGTGATTTATTGGATACGACACCAAAGGCATAGAAAACAAAAGAAAAAATAGACAAATTGGACTTCATGAAAATTAAAAAATTTGCACATCAAAAGACACGATCCAGACTAAAAAGACAACCACAGAATGGGAGAAAAAAATTGCAAATCACATATGTGGTTGGTAAGAGTTTAATACTCAGAATATATAGACAATTTTCAAAACTCAACAATGACAACAAAAAATACATTAAAAATGGGCAAAGGATTTGTATAGACATTTCTCCAAAAGAGATATACAAATGATAATTAGCCCATGAGTCATGTATTGATGTGAGAGTTGGACCATAAAGAAGGCTGAACACCAAAGAATTGATGCTTTTGAACTGTGGTGTTGGAGAAGACTCTTGAGAGTCCCTTGGACTGCAAGGAGGTCAAACCAGTCCATCCTAAAGGAAATCAGTCCTGAATATTCATTGGAAGGACTGATGCTGAAGCTGAAGCTCCAATCCTTTGGCCACCTGATGCGAAAAGCTGATGCTGGGAAAGATAGAAGGCAGGAGGAAAAGGGGACGACAGAGGATGAGATGGCTGGATGGCATCACTGACTCAATGGACATGAGTTTCAGCAAGCTCTGGGAGATGGTGAAGGATAGGGAAGCCTGGTGTGCTGCTGTCCATGGGGTCTCAAAGATTTGGGCAAGACTGAGCGACTGAACAACAACAACAAGATGCTCGATATAACTAATCAATAGGTAAATACAAAGCAAAACTACAAGGAGATACTACTTCACACCTCATTAGGATGGCTACAGTCAACAGACAAACAGGAAACAACAAGTGCTGGCTAGGATGTGGAGAAATTGGACTCCTTGTACACTCTCGGTGGGAATGTGAAATGGTACAGCCACTGTGGAAACGTGTATGGTGGTTCCTCAAAAAATTAAAAAATAGAATTACCATAGGATACAGCAATTTCACATCTGGAGATATCTATTTATCTATCTCCCAAAAGAATTGAAATCAGGGTCTCAAAGTGATACTAGTACACCCATGTTCATAGCAGCATTATTTACAATAACCAAAACTTGGAAGCAATGCGAGTGCCCATCAACTGGAGAATGGATGAGCAAAGTGTGGTATACTGATAGAGTGGAAAATCATTCATCCTTAAAAAGTAACAATATTCTGACACATGCTACAATACAGGTGAACCATCAGGACATTAGCTGAGTGAAACAAGCCAGCCACAAAAGGACAATACAGCGTGATTCCAATTATATGAGATACCTAGAGTACTCAGAACATAGAGACAGAAAGTAGAATGGTGGTTTCCAGGGGCTGGAGGGAGGGGGAATTACTGTGTAATAGGTATAGAGTCTTGGTTTTAGAAGAGGAAGGAGGTATGGGGCTGAATGATGGTGACGATTGTACAACAATGTAAAATGGTTAAGATGGCAAATTATATGATTTGTATACTTTAACAGAATGTTTTAAAAATAAGAAAGCAGACTTGACACAGGGAGATGGCTGGGGAGACAGAGGGAGCTCCAGGGTTTGGGCAGCACTGACCTGGTGGTGCAGGGGAGTACAGTGGATGCTCCATCAATAAGAATGTTTGAGCAGAGATTCAAAGAATGCAATTTTAGGGATGCCAAATACTCCTGTAGTGAGTGATCTCCAGAGTAGGTGACAACTCCAAGATTCAGATTCTAGGTGTAACTGACATACGCTAGACCTTGCTGTTACAAAAGCTTAGAGGAGCCATAATCACATAATACCCAAGAATTTATACTTCGGCCAGAACCATACAGTCAAATATTCCTGAATCCCCTCCTCGGTATGCTTATGATTATAGGCAGCTGCATTATTCCTTGTGTGTATGATTGGTGGTGGTGGTGGTGGTGGTGGTGGTGGTGGTGGTGTGTGTGTGTGTGTGTGTGTGTGTGTGTCTATCTTAGGTGAGCTCACTTTCCCTCTAAGGCCCCATAAGCAAGGTTCTGGGACACGGCAGGCCGTGGTGGTGATGGGCATTGTCTCATCACTGACCAGGGCTCCTCCTGCTGCCAGCGCATCCTTTAGGGGTGATCACAGGGTGATGCCAATAGAGGGATTGTCTCTCCAGTGCCAGCTCTCCTTCCTGGTTCATCAGAGCCTCGTGGGGCATCTCTCTACTGTTCTGGGTTCTTCTTTCCTGCTGGCTGTTCTCTCTATGGTCTGCCTAAATCAGGAGCTCGCCTTCTCAGCCACACCCCTATACTGTAGCTCACATACCATCTACCAAAAGGTTTGGACACATCAGGAGAATATGAGAGACATTTGATATTACGGATATCCTGGAAGAGTCTTATATGGAGAGTCCATGGATGGTCATCATTTCTCAGAAGAGGTTGGTTAAGTAATCTGTATTTTACTTGTGTGAGGAGTTACTAAATATTCTAATGATTACTGTATAGTGTCTTAGAACTACCTCCTATTCTGGGAATACAGGGTCCCTTTAGGAAGCTATACCATTCACTATAGTTGGGTTATGCAATATATGTTGTTATTACCATGTTTCAAGCCCCTCCATTAAGTACCTAACTTAGCAGGGATGAAGGAAGTTCAGAGAGAAGATCTGAGGATAAAAACCCAACCCTGAAAATCACCTTTGCTTGGCCTGGCCCAGCCTCTTGAGATCTGAGCCTCAGCCCCCTAGTTGGAGAACAATTCCACACAGAAGGAAAATCACATCCGAGGGCACTGGTATCTTAAGACACAGACTCATTCTCAGAGGCCCCGAGCCACCCAGTCCTCACAGGCCTGTATAAATATTATTGTTTTTGTCTCAAAAGGCTTCAAGGAGTACTCAAGAAAATTCAAATAACCTTCTGTTAGGGTGTACCTTCTCAGCTGGGTGTAGAGAAAGACCATGTATTTGTCTGAAGTTATATATCTCTTCAGATTCCAACCTTCTTAGACATTCTAGTAAGTCTGGGTTTATAGAATTTGCTGTGGACACATAAGCACCATAAAAATAAATCCTAATAAATATTACTGCTGATATTAAGCACTGACAAGTAGGAATTTAATGTATACGTATTTCCATCAGCTCATATGTTCATACAAGTTTCAACATGCAGTTAAAAATATAGTATAAAATAAGTTTTACTATGCACAGTTATTGCCAAATGCTACATTAACAAGCAGTATCGTTAATAAAATCTTCAACTCAAAGGTAGAGCAACTAAAATGAAAAACCCAGAGGGAATAAATAACTCATAAATGTGTGGTATAGAGCTTTTCATCTTGCTTTCAGTATCTCATATATCAGTTTTCACATATGTTAGAGTTTGAGTAAATTCTTAATAGAGCGCATGAGAATTACTTGAGAGTAGAAGAAATTCCCAGATTTTTCTTTTTATTAGATTTTAAATTATGACATATTTGAAATATATAGAAAAATACAGACTTCTCTTTCTGATAGCATGATTGACTTTTCTGCGGAAATCATCTAAAAGTACAGGACGAAAATATTACAGATGCTTTTCTTAAATGATCGACAATATGGCAAGAAAATAAGGCACATCTAGGCGAAGCACTAAGTTCAGGGGGAAACCAGGTGGGGGTGGTAGGCAGAATGCTGAAGCTGACTTGTAC
This sequence comes from Okapia johnstoni, assembly GCA_024291935.2. Taxonomy (NCBI): domain Eukaryota; kingdom Metazoa; phylum Chordata; class Mammalia; order Artiodactyla; family Giraffidae; genus Okapia; species Okapia johnstoni. The sequence continues at coordinate 9,930,776 of CM044323.1, read as the reverse complement.
CTTGGAGACATTTGCTAAACTGGGCAAACTGGGCAAACTTGGCTCGGACTTCTTATGGCTCATAGGGAAGGGGGCACTGGAGACACAGTCTAGGAATCATTCAAGGAGAGCCATCCCAAAGGGGTCTCTGTCTTCCTGAGCCTGGGACACCAAAGGGCTGTACCATCAGCGTAAGGCTAAATGAGAGGTAAACTTGCTGAGTCCCAACCCAAGGTACACAAAACAAATGGCCAGACTGGAACCCTGGTGTTGAATAGAGGAGAAAAAAATATCTTCCCAGAGAACTTACAACCTTGCTCCTGCTCTGACATCAATCTGCAGCCTGCCTCCACACTCCCTGGGTGGTCTGAAAAAGCTCCAGGCAAAAATGTAGTTTAAAACAGTCCTAGATTATTAATTCTCTCATCTACTTTGCAGAAGCAAATGAAAATCTTCCCTGGAGGAAACTACTTCAAATTCCCACAGATATGCCCTAAAGAAAACAAGCAATTGACAGGAAAAATAATAGCAAAACACAAAGGAAACAAGGCACCTTGACTGAGAAACAGACAATGATAACAAAAGACATCAGCTATTGGAAATAACACACACACCATAAAATAATCAAGTTTACCATATTTAAAAAATAAAAACTTAAACATATGTGCAGGGAGGAGAGACTTCATAGATGAAAAACGGATCAAGTAGAACTTATGGAAATGAAAAATGTAATTATAACTCAAACATATGAAAACAACCGAGATTCGGGGGAAATGTACTGAGACCTGCCACCTACTTTGAAATACATAAAAATCAGACATGAATGGATAGAGAGAGGAATGGACAGATTTGTGATAAACTAAGTATAGGAAAATATTAATGGACAGAATTTAGATGCTGAGCACATAGGCATTTACCTTAAAACTCTTTTAACTTTTCTGTATGCTTGAGAATTTTTATAATAATGTCACACACACAACCATACACACATATACACAAACTGATGAGGAGATTAGATACTTAGAAAATAAATATCAAGACTTTCAATCCATGAATAAAGGAAGACTAAGCCTCTAAAAAACAACAAAAGTATTTTTAAAAATGAAATAAAATATTTAGAATAACATGCTCTTATTTTAAAGCACTGAAGAGATGGCAAATGTATGAAATTATGAAGCCAAAATCTGAGTGAAAGTGGCAATGTGGAGATAAAAGGAGGGCTGTGGTCACTTTAGTCCTGAGCATGTCATCCTAACAAGGTTGAGGTTGCTTTTCATGGTCTTGCAGGCTTCAGGGGCCCAGAAAGGTGGAGCTCAAAGGGCTACAACCTCATTGTAAAAGAAACAGAAACTCCATTCCTACCAGTACTTAACTGAGGAGAGTTGCCTCAGTGCTGAGTATGGCCCAGGGTGGTCAAGTAACAACCACAAGTTGGCCTTAACATGGATTTGTTTAAATTTATATTACATGGGTGGTCCATAAGACCTCAACATATGGTCTCAGACTGGCTCCTGGCAGCAGCAGAAGCAAATGTTCTCTGTAGGAATACACTTTCATCCTATCTCTCTAAGAATTACCACAAAAAATTTTTCAAGGAAAATAAGCAAATAATAGTTTTATATGTGTGTGTGTGTGTGTGTGTATACACAAACATACACAGACGAATAAAACGCAAGCAATCAAGCAACAAAAATCCACCAGTTACAGAAGGAAACAAAGTACTATGTGTAAGTATCATCAGGGAAAACACCCTACAAAGCAGAAAATAGAAACAGACACATAAAAATGTCATTGCATTTATTGCACAAAAATAAAACTATGATTATCATGTGTAACGATACAAAAGAAACTTGAAAACACAGACAGTGAATAAGAAAATGCAAAGAATTACCAACCATATTTGAAGGAGAACCAAATAGGACTTTTGGGTGTAAGAATATAATTGAAACAAAATTCCCAATAAACAGATCTATAAACAGATTTGACACAGGCTGAAAAGATACTGAATACAAAAGTAGTCCAGAAGAGATATTCCAGGATGCTGCACAGAGAGACAATGAGATGAAAACAGGAAAGGTAAACAAAGAGGAGGAAGGACAGAGGGGGACTGTCTCACAATCAGAGTTCTAAAAGGAGAAGAAAGTGAAAATGGAGTGTGGAGAATATATAAAGAGATGAAGAGAACAGATGGAAAAGACAGCAAACCACCGAAGCCCAGCAAATCTCAAGCAGAATAAACAGAAAGAAATTCCACCTTCATATCAGAGTGAAACTGCAGTTCACAAAAACAAAGAGAAAAGTCTTTAAAAGAAACCTAGAAGAAAAAACAGATCCCTCTTTTGTTTGTTTTTTGCCTTGTAGCTTATGGTATCTTAGTTTCTGGCCCAGGGATTGAACCTGGACCATAGCAGTGAAAATGCCAAGTCCTAACCACTGGAACCACCCTAACCAGAAACGCTGGGCTGGCTGAAGCACAAGCTGGAATCAAGATTGCCAGGAGAAATATCAATAACCTCAGATATGCAGATGACACCAGCCTTATGGCAGAAAGTGAAGAACTAAAGAGACTCTTGATGAAAGTGAAAGAGGAGAATGAAAAGTTGGCTTAAAGCTCAACATTCAGAAAACTAAGATCATGGCATCTGGTCCCATCACTTCATGGCAAATAGATGGGAAAACAGTGGCTGACTTTATTTTTCTGGGCTCCAAAATCACTGCAGATGGTGACTGCTGCCATGAAATTAAAAGACGCTTATTCCTTAGAAGGAAAGTTATGACCAACCTAGACAGCATATTGAAAAGCAGAGACATTACTTTGCCAACAAAGGTCCATCTAGTCAAGGCTATGGTTTTTCCAGTGGTCATGTATGGATGTGAGAGTTGGACTATAAAGAAGGCTGAGCACAGAAGAATTGATGCTTTTGAACTGTGGTGTTGGAGAAGACTCTTGAGAGTCCCTTGGACTGCAAGGAGATCCAACCAGTCCATCCTAGAGGAAATCAGTCCTGAATAGTCACTGGAAGGACTGATGCTGAAGCTGAAACTCCAATACTTTGGCCACCTGATGCAAAGAGCTGACTCATTTGAAAAGACCCTGATGCTGGGAAAGATTGAGGGCAGGAGGAAAAGGGGACGACAGAGGATGAGTGGTTGGATGGCATCACTGATTCAATGGACATGAGTTTGGGTGGACTCCGGGAGTTGGTGATGGACAGGGAGGCCTGGCGTGCTGTGGTTCATGGGGTCGCAAAGAGTCGGACACGACTGAGCGACTGAACTGAATGGAACCACTGGACTGCCAGGGAATCACCCAAACAGATACTTATTAAAGAAGTGACAAATGTGGATAAAAAATAAGGTCCTACCGTAGAGCACAGGATATATATTCAGTATCCTATGATAAACCATACTGGAAAAGGATGTGTGTGTGTGTGTGTGTGTGTGTGTGTGTGTGTGTGTATGTGTGTGTGTGTAAAGAACTGGACAACTTTGCTGTATAGCAGAAATTAATACAACATTGAAAAATCAAGTATGACAAAAGTAAAACTGTCAGTCACTCAGTCAAAAATGTACAACTCTTTGAGACCCCATGATCTGTAGTCTGCCAGACTCCTCTGTCCATGGAATTCTCCAGGTGAGAATACTGAAGTAGGTAGCCATTCCCTTCTCCAGGAGATCTTCCTGACCCAGGGATCAAACCCGGGTCTTCCACGTTCCAGCCACCAGAGAAGCCCCAAATCAACATATTTAAAATAAATTTTAAAAAAGAGATGGCAAATAGATTGACTGCTGACTTCTTAATGGTATCAACAGGAGTCAGAAGAAGATGAAATGATATATTTATCCACCAAGAGAAAATAACGGCTGAGTTCTGTACCAGCAAGAAGTCAAGAATTTAGCGGGTTCAAGAAGCTTCAAATAAAACAAAACTGAAATAATGGCCACCGACAGACTTTCACTAAAAAAAAAAAAAAATTCTAAAGGATATACTAGGCAGAAGGAAAATGAGCCTGAGAATAAAGATCTAAGATAAAAGGAACAATGAAGAACAGAGGAAGTGGGATACACACGAGCAATATTTTGACCACAGAAAGTCACCACAAGAAAACAACAAAAACAAAGACTTATGAGGTTGATGTAAAATATTAAAATGCTTTAGAAGAGCTATCAACTTTAGAGTGTGGTAGTTTAGGCAAGTAAACTATGATAAGTCTTAAAGTTCTAGGGTATCTGTGTATCCACTTAAAGAACATAAGAGGAAAGACTAATGGGGGAAGAGTGGAATGTGAATAAGAAAAAAGAAAAAGAAACTTAAGATAGGCAAAAAAGGCCCCACAAAATAAGATGGGAGAAATAAATTTAATTATTTCATTAGTAACAATAAGTACAGATAAACTAAATGTTCCAGTAAAATGACAAACATTGTTAGAATGGATTTTAAAAACCCAACTATATTCTGTTTACAAGTGACACATACAAAATATAAGGATAGAGAAAGGCTATAAATAAGCAAATGAGAAAAGATATATTGTATAAATACTAACTAACCAACATAGACCTGAAGACAAGAAAGTATTACTACAGAAGAAGATCACTGCATAATGATAGAATGTCCAATTACATCTGGAAAAGGCAGATAAATTAAACTTTTAGGTACTTAATAAAATAGCCTCAGTCCTAAATAAAAGGTAAAGATGGACAAAACTAAAAAGAAATAAAGAAAAATCCACAGCCATCATGGGTATGGAGAAAGAAACAGGATGGTTTCTGAGTGATCCTGAAAGTTCTCAAGCTTGCCTGGCAATGAATGCTGTACAATTTTCCAAATACTCACACAGATGATTTCATATAATCCCCTAATAACCCCCTTTTTCCTCTATTCCTATATTGCACCCTCCCTCCATTGGTAACCACTAGTTTTCTCTCTGTATCTATGAGTCTGCCTCTTTTTTGCTTTATTCACTAGTTTGTTGTATTTTTTACATTCTACATATGATATAATACACAGTAATTGTTTTTATTCATCTGGCTTATCTCACTGGGCATAATGTCCTCCAAGTCCATCCATGTTGCTGTGAATGGTAAAGTTTTCATTCATTTTTATGGCCTAGCAGTATTCTACTGTATATATATGTCACATTTTCTTTATCCATTCATCTGTGGATAGACATTTAGGCTGCTTCCGTTATCTTGGCTATTGTAAAAATACTGCTATTAACATTGTGGTGCATCTTTCTGAATTAGTGTTTTTCTTTTTTAAAGAGTTTTTGGCAGGGACCTTGATGCTGGGAAAGATTGAAGGCAGGAGGAGAAGGGGACAACAGAGGATGAGATGGTTGGATGGCATCACCACTCAATGGACATGAATTTGAGCAAACTTCAGGAGATGGTGAAGGACAGGGAAGCCTGGTGGGCTGCAGTCTATGGGGTCACAAAGAGTCTGACATGACTTAGTGACTGAACTGAACTGAACTCTGATTGGTTGTAGCATGGGAGAAGGCTGAGTCAACGGTGACTGCAATGATTTTGGCCAAAGCAAGCAGATGAATAAAGGTGTCATTTCCTGAGATGGGGCAGCAGCAGTCCAGCTCTGAACATGCTCAGTTTGAAAAGCTTATAATCTAGCTGAGTAGTGGCTGAATACTACAAGCTTAGAATTCAGGGGAGAGGACCAGGCAGGATGCACCTGGGTCCTGTAGGTGACATGGAATGCCAGGAGCTTGGATTGGGGTCTCCAAGGAATACAGATGAAAGGGGTTCCAAGGTCTCAGCTCTGATCTCTTCCAACATCTAGAGGCTGGGAAGAAGAATGGGAACTAGCAAAGGAGACAGAAGTGGCCAGGGAGGTGATGGGCGTGCCTGTGGAAATCTAATGGAGAGACTGTTCAAGGAAGTGAAACTGATTCCAGAAGAGGAAACCCAGATAGCCAATAAGAATATGAAGAGATCCATGTGTATGGTCGTCAAGCACATTCAAAGCTAACTCATACAACACAGGAGATTGGCAAGAGAGAGAATTCCATGTCAGGCAAGGATTCAGGGACAGGCACTCTGCTGAGAGCATCCACTGTGTAGTCATTTCAGAATCTGGAGAATGAGACTGTAACCATGTTAAAATGTTATGTATGTAATATGTACCAGGAGAGATTGTACCCAGTCCCTTCAGGGGACATGGGGGAGGGTGTTCAGTGCAGCAGGAGGGTGGAAGCAGTCAAAGGTCTCCTTCAGAGAGACTGGAGAAATAAACTGTGGTGAAAACAATGTAGGATGTAGTGCTGCAGCTGGAAACAACAAACTAGATGTAAACAAAGCAACATGAATATATCCTTAAAGAATAAAAACACTGCCTTTCAGGCTCACTACCATTTAAGAGAAACATAAAATAATACCATGTAGTATACTCCTAAGGACACACATTCAGTTCATTAGACTTGGTGCCTCTAGAAGAGAAAAGAATGTGAATGGGGGTGGCGGGGGCTAAACGAGAAAAGCAACATAACATAAAAAATGAATATGATTAACCAACTCTTGTACCCCAGAGTTGCATAAATAAAGGTATTCCTCTTGCTCAAATTCAGTCAGACTCAAGAGTTTGAAGGATACATGTTAGGGCTTAAGGCAGCTATATTCTGAGTGTCTTACATCAGTGGGTACAGCAACTGTTAGTTGTCTTTAACATGTATTCTCCTCTTATTCATTAATGATCCATTCCCCAGCCTCCTTTGCAAGTGAATGCATTTATATGACTACTTTTTGGTCAGTGTTGTATGGGACTTCTGAGAAGGCGAGTGAAAAGGGAAGGGGCATATGCCATTTTATCCTCCCCCTCTATTGCTGACTAGGAATGTGGATACAATGGCTGGTACCCTGGTAGCCATATGGGATCATGAGGTAACTTTAAGCCACATGTGTAGAAAGAGAGAAGCTGGTATCCTGATCATCCATGAAGCTTGATGATGATCCTGATCATCCAATACTTGATGCCCCACATCCAGTCTTCTTTTATGTGAGAGAGGAACATACTTTCAGCAATGTTTAAACCATTGCTATTTTGGATTTTTCTATTACATGGAGCAAATACTCTTCTAAGCAATAAAGTAGGTTCCAAATAGATGTCATATTGGAAAGGATTTCATTTTTTCCAAATCTGCTATTTCTTAGAAGGAAGTTTTCCTGAAAATTCTTTTAAAAATGCCCCCTGCTTATTCATTTATTTGGTGATTTTGTGACTTCAGAGCGTAGTTTTTATACATCTATTGAGATTTAATTTTTAGGTATTTTTTCAATTATAGAAGAATCATATTAAATAAAGTACACAATGATCTGGACTAGACTTTGAGGTGAAGCAGAGGTTTGGCAGCAGGCCCAGACAGCACAGCCTCAGATTTCAGTGTAGAGCTGGAGATATTTTGTTATATCCACGTTAGTTGGATGTTACACAGAATGAATGGACATGATCTCAGGGTCAGGGACTTTGCTGGTCCCTGCTGCAGCTGCCAATGATTTGATAGTGCAGACAGAGCTCTGATTTAGCACTCCCATGAATTCTATTACTAAGCATAGTATCTTGATGAATAGATAAGACTTTAAAGGACCAGAGGTAATCCAGTGGATTATACAACTCCTGATTGAACAGGAGGCACACTTTACTAATTGGTCATTTTTCTTCCTCTTACTATTGTATCTTTGATTCCTTTGAGTTAGTCAAGGCCTTGTCCTGGATTAAGGCAACAGGAGAGAAGCATATTTAATCAGCACTAGTGATCTGACAGGTCTTGTTAAATCAGGAAGCATTCAGAATTAAAAAGTTTGGTTGGACTTTCTCACTAGACCATTGTCCTAAGTGTGTCAGGATCATCAGTGATCTTTGCTATAAACAAATCTCTTTCTTTCCAGACTTAGAATTTGAGATCTCTTTTGGCTTAGCAATCCATACTCTCTCAGATGTAACATTATTTTAAAAATAATTTGCATATGTTTCACAGTTACATGCTCACTATTGAAAATGAAATTTCAGACAAGTAAAAACAAAATGCAAAGCAAAACCATTGACAATCCCATCTACCTAAAGACAACAATTTTTAACCCCTTAGTATGTATCTTTTCAGACCCTCTCTATATGTGGTGTGTGTGTGTGTGTGTGTGTGTGTGTGTGTGTGTGTGTGTGTGTGTGTGTGTGTGTGTGTGTGAATTTTAATCATGGGCCAATAAAATAAATCTTAGTAAGTATAAAAGCAGTAATTAATGAAATAGAAAGGAAAACCCAGTAGATTTAATTGGTATAGCCAAAGATTTATCAAGACTTATTTTTGAAAAGATCAATAAAATAGGTCTTTGTTGGCCTCTTCTAGGGAAAAAAAGAGAAAAGCACGCAAATGAACACCATTTGAGATAAGAACAGTAAGATAACTAGACAGATGGAGGAGATTAAAAATTTAAGAGAACACCATGTTTGTTAATGTGTAAGGATGCTACCAAAAGGCTCCTGGGAAAATGCTTCCTAACTGGTAGATGCAGGAGGACTCAGTCTACTAACAACAAGGAACCTGTCCCATTCAATTTGGTCACATTCACCCTAAGACCATCCTTCCTAAGACCTAAGAGCTGACTCATTGGAAAAGACCCTGATGCTGGGGAAGATTGAGGGCAGGAGGAGAAGGGGGCGACAGAGGATGAGATGGTTGGATGGCATCACCAACTGAATGGACACGAGTTTGAGCAAACTCCGGGAGATGGTGAAGGACAGGGAAGCCAAGCACGCCATAATCCATGGGGTCACAAAGAGTTAGACATGACTGAGTGACTGAACAACAACAAAATCCTACGACCAAGGTCCCAGGTGTTGCCCTGGGTGGGTGAGTGATGCACAGAGAAGGTGAGGACCATGGAAGGAAAGATCAGGGACAGTTCGACCACACAGAGTGTGCTCTTTATGTACAATTAATTAGATGGACCTGTACAGATAGGCTCTTTAAATGCTCATGCTGTATTACATTGAAACCCCACCTTCAACAACCTAAAAAGGCAAAAGAAATTACAGACTGAACTCCTGAATCATTTGCAGCCATTTTTTTTTATTCCAAACATGTATTTTTGTAAACCTGCATTTCCCAAACAGCGCAAGTGAATTAGAAGTGACTGCATAGACTTGAATACAGGTGACTTTGTGAAGAGGAACATCCCTCCCACAAAAATTCCTCAACAGAAACATGGATGCATCAGTCAAGTTCTGGAAGTGAACTAGCGTGGGTGCCTGCCATGCAATTAATCACTCTTAAAGCTTTTAAACTCACTCTGCCAGTCACACACTAGAATTTGAAAAAAAAAAAAAAAAACCTTAACACAGGCTGAATCATTGTGCTACAAAGCATTGCATCACATAGGATATTTCATTATCCCCCTCACATGCTGAAAATCAGAAGACATTCTAGAAGATTCATTTTGACTCTACTGCCACTGTATCCTAACCCTTCAGCCATTCTTTGCTTCAAAACATATTCTCCACTGTGTATCTTCTTGCTCTACACAGCTAAACAAATCATGGACTAAAACCCTACGTACTTGGAACATTTCTAAGGGACAGTGGTTTTCTGCCTTTAATCTACTAAAGGGCCATTTCCCCCAAATGCCAATCCTTTATTCTGCCTCTACACTTCAGGAAGTCTGAATCAGGTGTAGGTTTACGTGTTACCTATGCACAACTGCATTCCCCTGCCATGATGACTTGTCCAAAAATAAAAGTAGAATAAGCTTTCTAAAAATGACTTTGCTATGGTTCCACAGTTTGTGTATCAGCACCCATCTCAACCACCTAAGGGATCTGCTACACGTTCACAATGGAAACGAGTTCCAGATGTTTCTAGGAGGCCTGCTGGTTTTGTTTGGAATCTCCATGCCTCTGGCTCCAGGGCTGAATGCTACGTATGACTTGGTAAAGGAAAACTCTCTACTGGCTTTTCTACAAAGCTTAACCAACTTCAGAATGCTGATGGCTTGGTGATGCTGATGGAATTTTTCTGAAGAATTGACTGACAATGCCTCAGTCACTTCAGTAGCAAGTGATTCTGGACACATGCCTATCAGTTACCATAAAACCACTGGACCCACTCACTACTGTCAGTGACCCTTCATTCCTGAACCTCATGGCCTCTTTGTGACGGGTTCAGGGCTCACTTAGGGGATGTTCCAAACTCCTTAGTCCATGTAAACTGAGCATAAGTGAATCATTCTTGAAAAGGGAGCATTCTCTCAATTTCTACAAAGGTCCTTTTTTCATATTTAAAAAGCATCTCAATCCTTGTGAGAGTTGATGACAACCCTAGTGAATACACAGTCAAAAGCTGAAGCTGACAATGCTGTGCAAGAGAATATCAGATAGCATTCCACAGAGAACCCACAGAGGCAGGAAAGATAGAAACTGGAAGCTGCTGTGGAATCTTAAAAGAACCTTCTGGAGAAGGAACAAAGACACACCAACCCATTCAGTCTGTTTCCCTCAAGAGCCTACTGATGGCTTCTGAACTGGATGGAGCTGGTGAACTGGCCAAGCTGAGAGCCCTGACAACCTGCTCAACTTCCCTCTCTGTGTCTGTGCTAACTGGTCAACTCTCCACTCCCTGCAGCCTGCCTGCTACTCAGCATCAGGAGATAAGTAGAGGTACCCCCTGCCCCAGACTGGCTGCCAGTACTTGCTCCAGCAGATGCCAAGCATGATTTTCTTGAAAACTGCCCTATTTAGTCTTAGTAACCTATGGGGTATGTGCTCACTCCTGAGCGTCTACCACTCAGAAGCACATGGATCCTCACTCTGACACTGGTTATGGAGTCTGCCCTTCCAACATTGAGGCTGCAGAACTGTGGGCCTGCCAGTTATCCTGTTACACTCTCACCCATGCATCTGCACCCCTTGCAGGAGGCTGGTGAGTGCCCATTAATGCATTTAGTCAAAGTCGTGGATGGAGTTGTCCAGGTCTACTACCTAAGAATCCCAAAAGGTGAAAGTGAAAGTCGTTCAGTCATGTCAGACTCTTTGCAACCCCATGGACTATACAGTCCATGGAATTCTCCAGGCCAGAATACTGAAGTGGGTAGCCATTTCCTTCTCCAGGAGATCTTCCCAACCCAGGGATCAAACCTAGGTCTCCCGCATTGCAGGCAGATTTTTTTACCCACTGAACCACCAGGGAAGTCCAAGAATACTGGAATGGAAAGCCTATTTCTTCTCCAGTGGATCTTCCCGACCCAGGAATTGAACTGGGGTCTCCTGCATTGCAGGCAGATTCTTTACCAGCTGAGCCACCAGGGAAGTCCTAAATGATTCATTAAAGGACACCAAGAAACAAGCAAGAATCTGTCCAAGGAGAGCTGCAAATTAGGTTTTGTAAAGGAATCCATGCTCTATGCTCTACTGTGGGAAGATCTGTCTCCCCCGGGGCAAAGTGCGCGATGGTATTCCCAGGGGAGCCACCAGCACTCAGCAAAGTGCCTCAGGCACAGCTGGGGTCCATACAGATCTGTCCTAGGTGAACTCTCAGTGAGAACTGGTTTCTTTGCCTGCATCTGCCTGTTGTTACCTCAGGGCCTCCACCCCTCAGTGAGAAGCTGTATCTTTAACTTCCTTCTAAGACCAGCCTAGCTCATGCCCTTGACCCTCTGGCTTCTGTCTACTCCCATGGTCACCGGGAAGGGAAGCAAGATGCATTTCGTATCTTCCTGTATCAGTCAACTGCATAAAAAACAAAGACACGCGTGCTCCGTGCCAGGTTCGCAACCGCCCAGCACTCTCATGATTTTGCCAAAACTTTAGGTATCTTTGCAAGGACTGGCCAAGTATGTGTATAGGAAAACCTGTCTCCCCTGCAGTTGAGTTCTGTGTCTTTTCAACAACACTCACAGGCCCCTTACATGTTAGCCTCCAGTCAACAAGGCCCTAGGAGAGAGATGCCTGGCCTTGTTTCTTGTTTCATTCTCATCTGATGCCATCTGTTTGTACCTGTGGCTTGAGCAGGCTGTGATAAGTCACTGAGGACTCTGTCAGACCCTGTTCTTAGACACATTTTCCTTCACACTAGATGGTTTTCCAGCAGTGGCAACAGCAGCCGGGGCTGCTCACCATTACTGAGTGTTCACCACAGGCCAGGTGCAGTGCTCAGCATGCTACCTCCACCCTCTCCTTGCCCTTTCAGAGAATCACACTGCACTCAAACCTGGACAGACTGTGCATCTGGTAATAAACACTGTCAGACAGAGAGCTTGCATAGTGAAGGCCATAACTTGGCCTTCAGCACTGCAGGGGATAGGGGATAACATCAGTGCTATACCCAGAGCCCTTTGCATCATTTCTGTGTGCCTCCCAGTTTGGGGTGCAGCTCTCTTTTTGAGGACTGTTCCTGAGCTATGGGGGCTCTTTTGCTGGCACGAAGTGAAAAAATGTTTACATCTTCCCTGGGTGCAAGACTCTGAAAGCTCAGCTCCCTTGGTACAGGTTGGTACAACTCTGAGGCATAAGTTACTCTCCAGAGCCCCTGCTGCAGGGTTAGGCTGAAGCCCCCCTGCATAGGGTGTGCCGTGAAATGACTCCCTTACGTGGCTTCCTCCCCTTTCCTGTCCTGTTTCCCTCATGTATTTACTGGCGTGCCCTGGGGAAACTTCCTTAATAAGTTACTGTGTGAAAATCCTTGTCTCAGGGTCCACGTCTTAAGAATTCCACCTAAGACACTATTTTTAAAAAAAGACAGGTTAAATGGTCATCTCTGGGAAGGACTCTGCAATTACCATTAGCTGGGACAGCAAGGGTGTTGGGGACAATGGAGACCTCTGACTCAAATTACCATGAAAAGGCGATACATCACAGCATTCAGACACAAGTCTCTGCTTGACGGCCACTGATTTAGTCCTGGTGGTATGTGGACTCTGATGCACTTTGTCCAGGATGAGATGCCATTCTGAGGTTTACCAGATAACCAACTGGCATTGCTCCAATCTTTCATGTCTTAATCCAAGTGAAGGAGGGTAAAACGTCTGCTCTATAAGGTGATGCAGAGCAGGCCTCAGGAATCAGGTTTTTCCATCCAAATTCCTGCTGGGAATCTTCCAATGAAAGGTACAGATGAAAAAACACTCTTGGTTCTTTAGCACATTACTTCACACTTGACTCCAGGCAACAATGATGTGAAATGTCTTCGCGGTCAACCCCAACTGCAGTTGATATATAGCACCGCCTGCTTGATGGATTCATCACACGAGGTTTCTTCAGATGATTCATCTGCAAGTCCTTTTTTTAACAGCAAGTTTCATTCCAAAGTACAATAAGATCTTTTTCCTTTAACATGTATATAATGTACATGTATTTCCAAGATTTCAGGCCAGATATCAGTGCTTGAGTGAACTATATAATCATTTAATAGAAATAATAAAACATCGATACAAATATAAAGACATAATCAGTATAAAAGGCTTATATTTATAAAAATACTTTTAGGTTAACAGTTTTCCCCTGAGGGTTGACCACACTTGTTGCATCCATAAATATCCCCCGGCTCTGCAGCCGGCTTTCCAAAGTTCGGAGTTCAACTGGAAAAGGAGGTGGTGGTGGTTCCAGTCAGGCGACCTGGCTGAAGTGGCTGCCTCAGGTTGCCACCTGGGCTTGAGAGAATGAGGACAAGAACAGCATCGTGGGGCCTCCGAAAAATCTGGAGAAGATTCTTTCTTCCAAATATGGAAGATACAAAGATCGGGACGACAGGTGAATGATTGGGCCACGTCACGGGGTGGGGGGTAGCGGGTCACTGGTTTTTCTGGACCCAGTCCCAACTGTCTTCATTCTCTTTCCGGTTCTTCTCAGCTTCAATGATTTCTTTGTACCTTCTGCGAAAGAAGCCCATCTGAAAGGTAGAAAGAGGAGAGGCTGGGTTAGAGATGCTGGAGAATCAACTGTTTTGGTTCCAAAGCTGCCTAGCCCGGGAGGAGGCATGATCTACTTACAGTGCTGGGAAGGCCTGGAAAACTCCTCAGACCAGGCTGATTTAGAAGCAGTGTTACATGGAGCCACTCTTCAAAATGCATGGGTTCCCTGAAGGCTTTCTTATGGTAAGCTGTTTGTTCCTTGCAATGCACTTCTGGTGGAGTGTTTCCCAAACTCTGTGCTGGGGAACACTAGTTATTGAGCTATTCATAGGTTGTTTGGGAGTAAAGAGGTTCTATGGTCAAATAAATTTGGAGACGATGTATTCTTTAAGAGATTTGTAAGGTACAGAACAGTAAAGGATCAAATTAACCCTTTTAGGAAAGGATTGAGAAAGTCAGGGACTTGATATTTCTCAAGCTTATTTAACTTTTGATAAATCTGTTAATATCCTGTAAGACATTAGCCATTGCGGAATTATTTGATAAATACTGCTCTCATACAGTAGGAATTTAAAAGTGTCTTCAGGTCTGCATCCTACCTTGCTGTCCTCTAGATCTTTCTCTCAAATCTGTGACCCTAGTGAGCTGCTGTGCACACAGCTGGCAGTGTGTATTTCCCTAGAACTGGCAACTCCTCCTGAACCATGATGGTAGTTTCCTTAGCTTAGTTCTGAAAAGATCTTTCCTTCCAATGTTTATAGCTTTTCACATATGGTGAGATGGAATTCCAGTTCTCACACAGACAGTGTAGGCACTATTGCCACAGAAAAGTAACCTTTTGTAGTCCAAAGCTGACCTTATCCCCACGCTCGGGAACACCTGGCATCTCTTGTTCTGTGCTCCCCAGTGTTAGTGGCCTCTGTTTCTGAGGTCAGACGTCCTCCTGTACCTGCCTTTAAACATGACTGATGGGAGTGGGTGTACAAATACCCCAGCTCCCTCTCTCCTTGAGTGCGAAACCCTGAGGTATGTGCTCCACATGGAAGTTGCCTGCAGTGGTAACCAGCTTGATAACATCCTTTATTAGCTTCCTCCCCTGCCCTCTCTCTCTCCTGGTCCCTCATCAGTGTTTCCTGAGATTGTCTTCCAAATAAATAATTGCCCCCAAATTGTCATTTTGATCTCCTTGAGTAGGAGAAATGAAACAGACATGCACTCTTGGCTCACTGCTGGGAGCTGCACTGCAGGTTTTTGGTACCACACTGTCACTGGCTTATAATTCTCACAGTCATATTTGAAGACCTTTGAGACTAGTAATCTCTTCAGTCTGCTGCCAATGGGGATGTACACACCAAACTTGCCCTAAACAAATTGTTAAGCAAACCCAGGCTCGCGAGCACATCTAACTCCTTTGTGCATCTGTTGTCACACTTCTTCACCATGAACCCAGCATCCACTGACTCACTGCATCTTCCTCCTACTCCTTGAAAGAGGCTTATGGCCCAGCTGAAGATGAAGACTGTTAAGGGAGCTGCCAAGACAGCACTGGTCACCTCCACCCGCATGGCCAAGGAAGTCCTGAGAGCTCCCTTTGAGAGCAGCCGGCAAAGTGGTGCAGACTGATGGCCAGAAGGGAGTGGAAGCTTCCATAGAACAGCTGGCAAGGGTCTTGTGTTCTGAGTTTTGATTCTCAGGGTCCATTCTGCAGACAGACATTGAGTTCCCTTATCTTCCCAGCATCAGACAACATCTGTCAGAACCCCACTTCCTGACACCCCCACACATACACTTTTCTCTCCTCAAATCTCTACCACCTTCTTCTTTCTGCAAGGGAATGTAGAAAGGAGGCTTGGCCTGAATGTTCTGGAGAATCAGAAAAAGATCGTTGTTGCCATCCTCTAAGCATACTCATAGGAGGCCAGCAAAGCAACCAAAGACTTTGTAGAAATGTCTATCAAGAAGTTACTGCTTGATATCTCATTCTTGAAAGATAAAGATGTGGTTAACAGAGCAAGTGTGTCATGCACACCTTCTGAACTGAGGAGAACATAATGGTAGAAAGAAGGCTGGATGTTACACGAGAATAAGATTTTTTAGCACAGGATTCTGCCTGAAGATAGCATGATGTTTCAGTGATATTAGGTTACTCACTTTAACTCCAAAGATGTAACATATCTCCACAGTGGCACCAATCAAGCAGAGCTTTAACTGTCTTCTGCTCTCTTATTATCTTTCACATTTAAGGTTCCTAAGGATTTGTGCTTTTTATCTCCAGAGCTTAGCATCTGACTTCTACTTAATGCCAATGATAAATGCAAAAATCCCTGTACCGTGGCTCTGCAACAAACACTATCGGGAGACTGAGGCTATTTTTCGCTTCCCAAATCTGTAATGAGACTTGTTTTGATGGTTGAATACAAGGGAGGTGATGCCCTGTCAGTTCCACACTTAAGCCATGAACACTCCCGCTTGCTTTCTCAGACCCCTGCCTGGCTTCCATGTGAACGAGTTTGGTCTTGCTGCTGAAAGACAAGTCCATCCAGCTGAGGTCCTCCTGAAGCAGACAGCACCCAACTGCCTGCAGCCGTGGGGTGTGAGCCCCACAAAGATGGGAGGACTGCCTTGCCAAGCTCAGTGTAACCCACAGAATTGTAAGCTGTGTAGATGGTGGTTGTTTTTTAGCTCCCAAACTTTGGTTTGTTACACAGGAAGAGTTAACTGATACAGAATTCCATATTTTTGTCTGATTTATGAATGGATCGACACTCATGGGAAGAGTGCCGGGGGTGGGGCAGCTGACAGGCTTCCAGATGGAAAGAGTATCACTGTGTCCAGTTCTGCTGAACAGACTTGTCTTGCTCATCTCTAAAGGGGACACAAAGTCGGCTCGCTTCCTCATAGCTATGTTATGCTGGCCTGCGGATTTGATGCAGAGTGTGCAATCTAGCAAGGATTTAGAGTGTCTGCACTGACTCTCACAGGTGGCTCTTCTGAGTTCAAGTTTATGTGTGTCATACTTGTTACCAACAAAGTGACAGTGTCATATCCTGTAGGAATTATTTTTTCTCAAGTAGAGTGCAGTCTGCATTAGTCTTGAAAACTCTGCACCCACTGGCAGTAACTGTAAAGCTTCTCCTAGAAACAGCCTTGCAAACTCTCCACCCCACTCCAGTGCAGCAGGGTCTCCAGAGCCCTGTTCCCAACACAACTTGTGCGTCGTCTCTTAGATGGAAGATTGGAGCTGCCAATGATGTTTGTCCCTCTTCTCTGGAGCCCAAAGACAATTTCTTAAAACATGGTCCTCTCTCGTGACTAGGGAGTACTGGGTACAGTAGCACAGGCTGTGCACTGCATATAAGTCGTCAGGGGGTACCACACATGTCACAGATATCATAGACGTGAAATTTATTACAACTATTTTCCAGCAGATGGCAGTCGAGTGTCTTTTTCTAACAAAATCAGATTTTCTGAATTTTCTGACAGATGGAAGTAAAGCTTCTGGAGGATAGGGTGCTGTTTACTCATTTGTACAAAGGTGCCATGGGCTTCCCAGGTGGCGTTGGCGTAGTGGATAAAGAATCTGCCTGTGATGCAGACAATGCAGGCAGACACGAGTTCGATCCCTGGGTGGGAAGACCATTTGGAGGAAGGCATGGCAACCCACTCTAGTATTCTTGCCTAGAGAATCCCATGGACAGAGAAACCTGGTGGGCTACAGACCATAGGGCTGCAAAGAGTTAGACACGACTGAAGCGACTCAGCACCCATGCATGTACCAAGGTACCATATAGTCTAGAGCTGGATCCGTCAGACTAATGTTTCTTACGTGATCAAACAAACTCCATTTCAGAAAAAGAGACTGTCACCTTCATGCTGTTGCTTACAGCCTGACTTTGACTTTTGATAGACAGCCCAAAGCCTAGGCTCTGAGTTTACCAAGCCGTGGTCCCCCAAACAACTGTGACATGCCAGGCCTGCCCAGTGCCATAGAACCCACTGAGAAGGACCGGACAGGAGAGGTACTGCATGGGGAGCCTGGAGTTCTGATTACTGCTCATGCTGGGGCCCCAGAGCAGGTCATCTCCTGGCTCTAAGCCCCAGTGTCCTTGGTCTCTGCCCAAGAGACAGATGGCATTCTCAGAACTCTTCCAGCCCTGAAACATAATGAAGGCTTTTTATGTTGGTTCCCAAAGCAAACTCAGGACTGCAGCTTGTGAAGCAGACAGCTGTGTACCCAGCCCTTACACGCACGAGGCTCATGGCACAAAGTCTTTACCCAATATCAATTTTTCACAAAGAGCTTTTGGGAACATTAAATTTTGAATTTTTATATTAAAGTATGGCTATATTATAAAGTATAAAGAATTCTAAAACTCTTAAACACAAAGATAAATCAAGATGTCAAAGGCATTTCTCCCCTGCAGCAGGCCTACACTTTCACCCTCACTAGTGCTCATGGTTACTTTGGGGAAAATCTTGAAGAGATGCTGGACAAACTTAGATATTTGGGGCCAGTTGAGCCCACGCTGAGGGTGCTGGGAAATGATCCATGATGAGTTAAACCAGACCCTAAGCAGCCCCTCCTTCAATGCCAAGCCAGTAGAGTCTGTGTTTTCCTACACTTTTCCTGGAGCCTTCTAGGGCTTGCTTTGCACTTGAGGGGAAAAAGATTCTGTTTATAATTGATCTGTCTGTAGCAGAGGAAACACTCATGGAAACCCTACAGGAAGAGAGACTCCAGCCAAACTTGGCTCCCCTGGAAGCTGAGGGAGCAGGGGTTTTTTTTGGCTTATTGTCTGTGCTGGTTCAGAGGGGGCCTGTAGTACCACAGGGCAGCTCCCGCAGGCCTTCTGACCGATTCACACAACTTTCTGATGCAAACTTGTATCAAAAAACCTGTCAGAAAACTCCTAGGGAAACAGCCGATTTCCCTTGAGTAGCCCTAATGAGGAAGATGCTGTGAGAGGCCTGGGGCCAAGGAAGAAGTGAGAATCACTGGGTTCTGGGGTCCACAGCTTGCAGCACCAGGTTCCTCCTTCCCAGCCCAGTCTGGGGTGAGTGAGGGACAGCTGAACAACCCCATGGTGCTTGGTCTTTAGGGAGACCCCCACCTGCTCGTCCCTGGCCTTCGGGATGCCGCCCGGGTAGCTATTCTAAGGGTCTCAGACATACTCCTTCTTTGGACTAACACAGAGCCTCATGTTTATCAGCCCTTTCAAGTTCCTTGACTGTTTACATAGCACGTCTCTGTCTCGAGATGTCAACAGTGCAACATCAATCCAGTATTTACTTCCAAACATAAATAAGTCTCCACCGAGTGTCTCTGGCACATGGTTTCAATTGAGACAGCGCAAAGAGGGTGTGTGTATGTGTGTGCCTGTGCATTTTCTTTTTCTCTGCAGGAGAAGCAAGGAAGGGTTCTCATTGCCCAGCTGGAAGGAAGGTGATACCCCCGATGACTCCCAGAGCGGTTGCCAAACCTACACAGCCTCTGAGCCTTTTCACAGATTTCTTTTTCTAAGTGCTTCTGCTTGAGGTTTGCAGCAATGCTCTCAAGTGAAAACCAGGCTCCCAGAGCCAGCTCCGGAGCAGCAGGCTCTTAGAACAGGTTCGGCTGACGGAGGGTTTGAGTTGGTCCTTCTGAAGAGGGTGGCAAACCCGCTGCACGGCCCAGCTCTACAACACCTGAGAGCAGGCAAAAATGGCAGGTCCTGGGCCTTTTGGAAGAGGCTGGCCATGGTTCTGACCAGGTGATGGCACTGCCCTTTGCTCCAGGCCATCTCATTGGCAGAAGGGGCCAAGAGGAGGGAAGGGAACAGTTCCCGGGTTGGAAGCAGTACAGGAGGATGCAGTTTTCTCCTTCACTGAGTGGTGGCCTGTTTGTTTTGGCAAACTGTACAAGGGAGCAGGCAGAAGAGGAGAGAGAAGCCTGGGGCCCTCAATGAGGCTTTTCCTCTTGAAGTAAAAACATCCCAGAATCTCTATTCTCTCACCACTTGACTCAAAGGCTGGCTGGATGAGCTGAAGGCACTCCTTAAAGGTACAAGTCCCATACACCATCTGAACAATAATGAAACTTCCTCCTATAAAGAGGCCTTTATGACTGTCTTGAAGAGGCCTCAGGCCCAGGCCATTTCAAAACCAATCGGGAGCCAAAGGAAAGGAGAGGGGACTCATTTGAATTTTTCTCCCTTAAAAGAGTTTCCTATTTCAAAGTTTTCTTCCCGTGTGGTGGTTTGGCAGCCTACCGTAATCCTCGCACAGAAAGTTTAAATTATGGCTCCCAATGTCTGCTAACAGCCTGGCTCTGGGAAAGCTGATTAGGATCCATTTCAGAATTTGAAGAAGGATCTGGTTAGCTGGGGGCCCCTCGTTGTGGATTTTGTGTCAGAGCCAGGACCTGCCGCCGCCGAGCAAGAGAGAGTGCCTGACATGCCAGCGGCCGGCCTTCCGGAAGGGCCTGGGGTCTGCCCAGAGGCAGAGAAGGGGGCGAGCACCAGGCAGAGAGCCTGGAGTTTGGCTCTGGAGAAGGCATTTGCTGACCCTACAAGGGGTTTCCGTTTCAGATAAACAGGGGATGATGGGCATGTTGGTAGCACCATGGTGACCTGTAGGAGGAGCCAGGAGCTGGTGGCACAGGCTCTTCACCTGGCCCAGTGCTGCTCATGCTTGGCTGAGTCACCATCTCTGGTCACTTAACTGCTTTTCCCAGACTCTTCAAGATAGAGAGAGGGCTCTGTTACTTATTACAACTTGTCATTTCTTCCTGAGCTGGGTACCTAGCAGGGATCCAATACTGTTTGCTGAGTGAAGGCACTGGCCAACTTGCAAGTGTAGAGCATGCTGACCTGTAGGCCTGTGTGGCAATAGAAAGTCCATCCACACTGGGCCAGCTGCCTTGTTCAGTTCCAGTACCAAATCACCATCCATGTACATTTTGGGGAACAACATTTGGGGCTCATGAACTCAAGGCACTGGCAAGCAACCATATGCAGCAGTGTCAGGAGCTACAGCAAAGGGAACTTTAAGAGATGTGGCTTGAGAAAGGGAAGAGGGCTTGAATATTGCTCATTTGCCTTTAAAGGCCCTAGTGAAGTGTTTCCTGGTTCACAGCGGCAACTAGGTGACTGTCCCCTTGAAAGGACTGGAGGGAATGATATGTGAAATATAAGCCAGAATCATTTAGCCCTCTCATCTAACTCAAATATTAGGTCCTTAGTCAACAGATTTCTGGATTGTCAATGTAATATTAGACCTCTATACACAATGAATTTTTCTTAGGTTATAGACATGGAAATCCAAGTTGACAAGAGATCTGTAGTTGACTCAAAGAGATAGAGAAGAGACTTCTTGTTGCCAAGGGGAGGGGGGATGGGGGAGGGAAGGACTGGGAGTTTGGGATTAGTAGATGTAAACTATTATACAGAGGATGGGCAAACAACAAGGTCCTACTGTATATCACAGGGAACTGTCTTCAAGATCCTGTGATAAACCATAATGGAAAAGCATATGAAAAAGTATATATACACACAAATAAATGAATCACTTTGCCGTATAAACATTGTAAAAAAAGAGGTCTGTAGTTGAAGTTTTAGGAATATATAGGTCTTCAGAATAATCCTACACTGCATTTGCCCTTGTCAGTGTCCTATAAAGTCATTACATTTAGTTAGTCCTTTAAGAGAAAAATATTTTTCTTAAAGAACTCCCTCTGCCAAGCTCCTTACTACACTGTTTCTTTGACTAAACAGACAACACACTCTGAATGTCAAATGTGTTCATGAACCTGGCACCGAGGTTTACTCCAAGGAGTACAATCATAATTTTATCTATGACACTGGAAGAGAAATGAGGTTTCATCTACTTTAAAACAACAAAACTTCCAGTTGGGTGAATTGTCCTTTGTCATAGTGAGTTTTAAAGGAAAGATTAAGATTTTACCCGTATTTTGGAACAGCATGCATATGATGGACAAAAGATACCACTAACCCTTTGCTGTTTTTCCCACTGGGAGGCAGGGTCTATCTCATGTCCCTTGACTCTAGGGTGGCACGTGTACAGTAGGAGGATGCCTTGCCAGTTGTGGGCCAGCCGTTCAGAGAACGGGCAGTTCTCACTATGCTCTCCCAGAGCAGAGCCCCCACGTAACATGTCAGCACACTCTGCTGGAAGGGCCACATGGAGAGGCCCTGAGTCTACATGGGGAGGGAAGGGACCTGGTGGAGTCCAGTCTCCCAGCCATCTCTACAGTGACTATCCTCACCCCCACCCTGTCCCCAGATCTCTCTCCTCTCTGCATGGAATATCCATCTGTCCTTCCCCGCCTGGACAACTTAAACCAAATCCAAGGTCAGACTTGAATGATACCGCATTTGGGAAATGTCCTCTGACTATAACTGGGGGCTTCTATTAAGTGCTAAGTATTAAGTGCTAATAAGCATTTGGTCTAAGTTACCTCTATACCTCAAGCTGGATATTAGGGTCTCCGTTTTACCGAGGAGGAAGCTGAGGATCAGAGAGGGTAAGTAGCTCTCCCAAGGTCACACGGCTGGCAAGGGCAAGAGCCAGGGTTCCAGTTCACAGCTGTCAGCCTGCAAAGCCTGCGCCCTCATCTACCATGCTGCACTCTTCTGCCTTTTCATTCCCCTGGAGTGGGGACAGGGGAATTAATGGTGTTCTTCTCAGTTTCCAGAACACTCATTGCCCACACTCACCACCCTCAACTGCATTTACAGTCTGTATGCTCGATGGAGACACGTTCAAGGCAAGTCACAATCACTGTGGCATGCAGGCACCTAGCCCAGTGTTTGGTTCAAAGCAAGTATTCAATAAATATGAGCTGAAATCAAATACTTCTCTTGGACGGTGAGCAAAGCTGTTTGACCTACACGTCGTCACTTGCCAGCGTCCTCAGAACCGTTTTAGATCCTTCCTCCCACCCCCACTTAATGGCGACCTTGTCTGGTGAAGGCCCCTTGACTGCCACCACTTCATGGCTAGTCCAAGGCAGAGAGTGGTATCTGCCTTCTTGGACCCGGGCTCTTTGGATCACACACAACTGGGTGACCTCAGGGTGCTGGCCATCCCATGACACCCTCTCCTGCAAATACATTCTTTAAACAAACACAACAGAAGCAAAGCGAAGCAGATGACAACTGGAAAAGAGGTGGGAGTGTGTGCTCAGGAGCGAGGGTGCTCTTAAGCAGCAGAGCGAAGTGGGGGCCAGAGGGAGGGTCTTCCCATCACAGGATGGGGTGGGCACAACCACACACTCCCCACTCTGTGTCCCGTCTGGTCCCCTGCACCCAGCCATGGAAGACAGTTTCCTCTCTTCTGAAATGTCCATACAGGGCCTTCACTGGCACTCCAGTGATTAAGACTGCACTTTTATAATACAGGGGGTGCAGGTTAGACCCCTGATTGGGGAACTAAAATCCCACATGCCACAGTTCACGGTCAAAAAGTAACAAAAAAAAAAAAAGAGAGAGAGAAAAGCAAGTAAAAGATATAAAGAGGCAAACCATACAAATATATAAAAAAGATGTCTAAACTGACTTGAAAGTTTTGGAATACAAATTAAAGCAACAGTGTGATATAATTTAAAAAAATGAATAAATAAAATGCTCGTACAAAGAGAGAGGAAGTCTCTCTCTCTCTCACACACACATACACACACATACACCCCAAAGCCCTTGTTGTCTTCAGATCTCAAGTACTGAGCTGGCTTTGTTCTCTACCCACAGACCAGACGCCTTGGCAGGAAGGAGTTGGAGTTGGAGAAAAGGGAGAATTAAGAATCTATCTGGCCACGCAGATTAAACAAACAACAAATGGACAGGTTTTTTTCAAAAAGGTAATATCCGCTCCTGGCAAATATATGGGAAAATAGGCACTTTTGATACATTGCGTGTGTAACCTTTATAGAGGGCAATTGGTAATATGTAATAAAAGGCTTAAAATGTGCATTTCTTTTGACTCAGTAATTCTGTTTTTAAAGTTTCCTTTTAAGAACATAGTAAAAGATTTGTGCAAATATTTGGCTCTAAGCATATCCACTGGTGCACAGTTACAAGAAGTGTGAAGCCCAGGAACCATCTGAACCCCAACATCTAAGATTGGGGATCTGCTGACAACTGCAGCCCAAGGACAGCACTGGACACAGGTTTTTAAAAGCAGGGAAAGATGTTCACAGCTCTGTGTTCAGAGAAAGCTGGGCTATAAAACAGTACATGGGGTGCCTTCAAAGCATGGGAACCTGAGGTAAACTTACTTTCAAGTGATATGTTTAATGTATCTTTCTTCAAGCCTGCAACACTTTTTAGGTGAAGAATCTCTGAATTTAAAGCAATCAGTCCAAATGTCAATCTGAAAAAATGTACCACAAGACACTATTTTCCCTGTTTCTAGACTTCTTAGATACTCTGAAGTACATTTTTTTCAGATTGATAATTGGATCTATTGCTTTCATTTTAGATGTCCTACACTTGAAAACATATTAGGTATTTTACTGGAGAACTTAATACACTAAAATAAGTAGGTCCTACGAGAATGCCTGCTCTCTATTATGTAGAGAAAAAGGTCAAAAGGTAAAGTGACCAAAAATGGTTACTTTTAGGCTAAGGGCTCCTGAGTACTTGACAACTTTTTTACTTACTGGTATATTTCTATGATTGATCAAGAAATACAAGTTATTTTGGAATCGCAAAGAAACTAATCATTTTAATTTAAAACATCCACCCAAAATCATGTAGAAGGCTGTCTCCACTTGCCTCTGAAACCCAGAGCCTAGAAAAGCAGGAGCCTGGTGTCAGGAAGTCCCAGTTGCAGTCCCCGGTGCTCCTCTAGGAGCCGGGAACTTGGCAGAAACAAGAAGAGACAGGACCCCACTCAGCTGGCACATTACCTTCCAGAGGAACACGCAGACCTTCCTCAGATAACGACTCTGAAACCATTACTGATGAATACAGAAGCTCCAAAGTCAAGGACCCCAGGTCTCTGAGAGCAAAGTGCAGAGCAAAGAAACCATCCTAGACTTGAGGGTGAGAACACCCCTCTTTCTTGAGAAAGTGACAAGAGGCAAGATGTGAAGGATGAGCAGGTGCTCCCTATCGAAGGAGGCAGGGAAAGTCAACCACCTGGGGCACCTACAAATGAACCCCATGGGGTTAGGAGAACTTCTGATGGAGACACCTGGGCAGCACTCTGGACCCATAGCCTATCTCCATTACTAGAGTCCTCTGGGTGGAAATCTTCCCCATATTCCACATGGGAGAAGAACAGAGGGTGGCTCTGTGGCTTCCTTTCTTATGTTTATGACAAGTAAACAAGCTAACCATCCACATCCCAGTCCCAGCTGTTACTCGCCAAGTTTCTGGTTTGGAGTGAGGCTTCCACCATCCTGTGTTAGGACAGGTGGCAGCTCTGCTAGGGAAGCCCCAAGAAGAAGAGGGTGAAATTCTGGGGTTCCCTCTGAAGTGGTCCAGTCCTCAGGTGTGAATGACCTCATGAGGAGTCAAGACTCCATTCACTGCCTGGAGGGGTCCTTGCTCCAGGAAGGAAGTTTCAACACGAAACCTCTTTCGAGGAGCTCTACCCCAGCAAGGCAGGAGAGCTGGGCGTTCGGGCGGAGACTCCCTGGGAACCCACGATCTCCACTCACCTTCCAGAGCAGCACGGCCAGCAGCAGGAAGATGAGGATTCCCACCAGCAAGCTGATGGCAATGATCCACCCGACGACATAGCCTCGCGGCTCCAGATTGTGCAACGCCTCGAAGACCACCTGGGAGGCAAAGCAAGAGTGAGCTGGTCCCCCAACAAAAGCACCCACCTCATGAGGGGGCCCAACCTGGGTTGGACATTGAGGCTGAACCGGAGAGATGTGTCCAGACTGCCATTGCTATACAACGGACTCTGTTGAAAGCTTTCCTGATTGTATTCTGATGGGTTTTTCAGTAGGATCTGAAAAGGCACTTGAAGTCTCAATTTTTGAAGGGCTTGTAAAGACAACAATCTTGCTTTAAATATCACGGAGTGAATGTAAGCATGGCGAAAAACTTAAACGAGGTACTATGTTCTTGATTCAGAAAAGACAATAACAGTCTCCGTTTTATTGTGGGTTTTGAAACAAAGGACATGGGTGTGCCCTCCAGATAAGACAGGACTTCTGAGTATTCAGCGCACTGTGTAACAGTGTAATTCCTGGATTAATGCCAGTTTCCCTAGGAGACTGTAGATCTCAAGGGCTAGGCACAGTCTGCCTTGGGTCACACGGTGATGCCTAGGACAATGAAGGGATTCACTTGAGGAGCTAAGCCTGGTCCCCAAAGGGAGTCATAGGTCCCTTAGAGCCTATGTCTCAGTGACGCAAGCTGTTCCAACTTTTATGAACTGCGGTGGTGTGCTGGCTCATTCCAATGATGCCAATGGTGTGCCTCTCTTTCCAGCTCCACATCTAACGACATTACAGTGTTATTTTGAAATGGTCCATCACGAGAGTATTTACACCCCTGAAACTGACACACGAATCAGGGCTCCCACACCCTCCTGCCAGAGGGCTCCCACACGCTCCTGCCATTGTTTAACATGTATTAGCTCAACACCGACTGCAACCTTTGGCTCTGTTTTTGCCCCATTGGTCACAGTGGAGTTTATTTTTGCATAATTCAAAGCATCCATCGTGTCCTCTGCGGCCAATCCTCCCATCACCCCATGGTCCCATTCAAGCTCCTCTTTGCTGAAGAGACAGAAATCTCCGCTCTGGGCAGCCATTGTCTCCCTTGGCAGACAGGCTGGCCCAGCCACAGGGCTTTGTCCAACCTGGTCCATGTCCTTGGAATGTCTAGCCCCTCCTTGGGGAAGCCTACCTAACCCTCGTTCAACCCTGGAAGCCAGCCGATGTTTTGCCTGGCAGGAAGCCCAGGGGTCCTGCTCTCCTGCTCAGGCCTCAATGGTGGGGCTTGACTGAGGGCCCAGGACTGAGCTGATATAGCCTAACACCATTCATGCTCTCTTTTCGGGGCCTGGCTTCCCTCTCTCTAGCATTTCTTGTATGCGCCTCTGTGTCAGGCTCTGTGCCTTCCTTGCAACCTCCTGTCTAACTCACACAATCACCCTAGGAGGTATTCAGCACCGTCCTGCTCTGGGCCATTTAGCTCAAGTGGAGTCAAGATTTGAACTCAGGTCTAGCCACCCTCAAAGGCCCAATCTAAGCTGGTCATTAGCACATCATAGTGTGTGTGGCTGATGTTGGCTCTTTAAAGACACTCTGTCAACTAAATGGATCATTCACTGTTTCTCCCTTGGTGATAAGGAGAGCAAACGCAATCATCTTTGTCTCACTGTCTTCATTCCTACAGGCGGGATAGGAAGGGGGGTGTGCTGGGGGAGGGGACATCCATGAGACAGAACCTGAATCCAAAATATTATCTCAAGGTATATCAGGCAGGAGAGAAATCATTCCTTTCTATGTTGGGACAAGTCAAAGAAAACAGCCTACAGAACACAGTGGTCACTTTGGGGAATGGAAATGAGGTTTCTTTGTAGCATATACTCAGTGGCTGTGTGACCTTGGACAAGGTACTTTACCTCTCTGAGCCTCAGTTCTCTCATCTGTAAAACAGGGGTAGAACAGCCCCTCCCCAGAGAATTCAAGGGGCTAACGCCAATGACACAACTGGCAGAGTCCACCCCCAACACATGCTGGGTGCTCCCATCAGTGTGTCACTAGCGCTGCTGGCAGGGAGGTTTTTTTTTGAGGTTGTGCCTGGTTGGGACACTTCTTCATTAAGAAAAAAAAAAGATCTATTGAAGTCAGTATACATAGAGAACAGTGTAAGTAACCTATGTATGCACTTGAATGCATTTTCATGAACTGAACGTGAAAGAGAGATTCTCAGACATGGGGCAACCCTGAAGAAGGAATACATGGGGGGTGAGGGGAGGTGGGATAGAAATGGACTGTAAAGTCTGTCATCTTAAGCCTACTCTTTTTTATCTGGTTCAGATTAGAGATTCCTGTCCTTAAAGACAGATTCATGTCTTTGAGTCACTGCCTGTAAAAAGCTGTGCATCAAGTCACCTCCCGCACTCAGAATCTCTCGTGGTATCAGGTACAGGTGAACGATGAGGCACCACAGCGCGAGGTGCACCCTTGGGCAACCAAGATCATCTTTTCAGTTTCCTCCTCTGTGCAATGGGGAATAAGATAGTCTCTAAAGGTTCCTGGTCTCTGGTTGCATAGTGAAAGGCTGCTGAACTTTTTTGTTGACAATGAATTGCTGAGACAGGCTGTGGGCTCCATGGGGTCAGCTGTAAGCCCAGCCCTTTGGAACAGCCCGATGGCTGCATGAAGATGCTGCCTGCTGGCGGTGTCCAAAATCTGTATCTCGGCAAAGCCACTTTGGAGGTCTGGTTTTGTGGGTACAGAGACAGTGAAGAGTATCCACTACAGTTTAGTCTGGCAAATTCCACAAGAATGCCCTGTCACTTCCCTGGAATGTGTGCTTAATCTTTTATTATTTTTAGTGATGCCGTTCATCATCTTGGACGTGTGCTTTATGCTTTGGCAGAGCTGGTTCCTACACATCTCGACTCTAATAAACTCATTGTGGGGGAGGGTCTGAGTAGCCGGCAGTTCTAAGAAGTCACATCTTAGCTAAAACCCAAAGGAGTAGCAGCATGGACCACAGAGAGAGGCAGGAAGCACTGACAATCCAGTTGGTTGCCACCATTAATAAGCAGGATGATCCTGCTAAAATCCTTTATTTTAAATCAAAAGAAAAAGTGTTGAATCAGCCCATGGTATTTTTTAAAATGAAAGCACAGTTGATTTAAAATATTATATTAGTTTCAGGTATACAGCATGGTGATTCAATATTTTTACAGATGATACGCCATTAAAAGTTATTAAAAGATAATGTCTATAATTACTTGTGCTACACAATATAACCGTGCTGTGCTAAGTCACCTCAATCGTGTCCGACTCTGTGGGCCCCATAGACGGCAGCCTACCAGGCTCCGCCGTCCCTGGGATTCTCCAAGCGAGAACACTGGAGTGGGTTGCCATTTCCTTCTGCGATGCATCAAAGTGAAAAGTGAAAGTGAAGTCGCTCAGTCGTGTCTGACTCTTAGCGACCCCATGGACTGCAGCCTACCAGGCTCCTCCATCCATGGGATTTTCCAGGCAAGAGTACTGGAGTGGGTTGCCATTTCCTTCTCCAATGCGTGAAAGTGAAGTCGCTCAGTCATGTCTGACTCTTAGCGACCCCATGGACTGCAGCCTACCAGGCTCCTCCATCCATGGGGTTTTCCAGGCAAGAGTACTGGAGTGGGGTGCCATTGCCTTCTCCGCAATATAACCGTACTGCTTATCTATTTTATACATAGTTGTTTCTTAATCTCATCCCTGGTACCTCTTTAAATATCTCTTTTCCCCATCCCCAGTTATTGCTTAGGGTCATGCCTGAGCTTCTCTCACCAGTATTATTTCAGGAGCCTTGGAGGAGCCTCTTTGCTGTTAAGAGTTGCTTTCCTAAAACACAGGACTCATCACATTACTTCTCAGTTTATACTATAGATGGTTTCCCTTTATACTGAATATACAATTCAGAGTATGTGTTACGTGTGTGTGCTCAGTCATGTCCGACTCTTTTCGACCCTATGGACCATAGCCCACTAGGCTCCTCTGTCCATGAGATTTTCCAGGCAAGAATACTGGAGTGGGTTGCCATTTCGTTCTCCAGGGGATCTTCCTGACCCAAGGATCAAACCTGTATTTCCTGCATTGGCAGGCAGATTCTTTACCACTGAGCCACCTGGGAAGCTCCAGCTAGGGAGGTTAGGCAGGCCTGTTAAAACAGTGCTTCTCTCAAACATTAATTGTATAAGAATCACATGAGGAATCTACCTAAAATGCAGATTCTGAACGAATGGGGCCTGAGAATCCACATTTTGGTTGCACTCACTGGTGATGCTGATACTGCTGGTCCGTGGACCACACTTTGAGTAGAAAGGGGCTAGAGAATACTCCAGGATGCTGTAGAAAGGACATGCAATCATCTTTTGTCTGATTTCCAAGTCTTACATGATAATAAACAGGAAAAATGATACATGCTATAGAGTTATATGAAAAAATCATTATCAATTTAACATATACAAAACTTCAGCTTTGCAGAAAAAGTAGGAAGTTTTTAAAGGAAATAGGTGTTTTTTAATACTGTGGGTTATTTTTTCCTTTTTCTTACTTTAACTATTTTTTAAGAGTTTAAGCATTTGAAAGCCAAGTTAAAAAAAAAAAATTAAAAGGAGAGGCTCTGCTCCAGCATCTTCTGTTCCAAGAAGACTGACTTACTCTGCTTTTCTCAGCAGGATTAATCATTCTCTGAGCTTTTGGAAACAACAATTGTCAACCTCTCTTAACAGAGAAAACCTGTGATAGCACCCCAATCTGTAAAACAGAAAAAATGTGGAGATTTTCTGTATCTAAAGAAGGTGGGCAGTTAAGAGTCCTGCCTGATCAGCCTCCCTTCCCAAGTCCCTTCTACCCTAGCCGCTGAACCAACTCAAGGGAACCCACCCTCCACAAGGGTTAGTTTTGAAACCACTGTGGAGCACTTCATCATCCCAGTTCTAAGTCCTCCTCACTCTGTAACATAATGATGTATCTTCCTTTCTATGAACTCCAATAAACTTTGAATTCTTACAGAACAAGGATTTGAATGCATGTTCTCCTGTCACCTAGACCAAGGTAGTGATCCATTATGTGATTCATGAATGTGCAAATTAATAAATTCAACGTCCTTTCTGCCATAACATTAGATGAAGTATGACTATGATTCACTCTGCAACAAAAGAAAGGGAGAGATTTGAAGCTAGAGTTTCTGAGCGTGCTTTTCTTTTTTCTACTTCAAAAATAAATCAGCAAACGTTATTTCTTTTGAGAGTCCTGGCCATACATCCATCCCATCCATCCATTTGTTTGTCTGTCCATCCATTCAACAAATGTATATATAGGACCTAATATGTACCAAGCACTGTGGGGATCCTTTGATCAATAAAACAGGCAGTCTTTGCCCTCATGGAACTTCCAGATTGCAGAGAATACTTGCCAGTTTAGACACATAAATGCAAAATTATAATTTAGAAAGTGCCCCCAAGGAGAGGTTCATGGTTAGAAAAGACTCTAAGATAAGCATGGCAGTCAGTAAGAAATTTTTGAGGGACTGCCTGAGCTGAGAGTTAAAGGATAAGCAGAAGTTAACTAGTCAAAGAGGGACAGGAACAACATTCCAAAAAGGAACAGCATGTGAAAAACCTCTATGGCAGGAGACACCTTACCAGGGGTGAGAAACTGCCAGCAGACAGTACAGTTGAAGCAAATGGAATAAGAAGCCAAGGGAAGATGATCAAGATGAAGCTGGAGAGACAGGAAAGGGCTGGAGACTGTGGTAAGAATTATATGCTTTACATTAAAGAAGCATGTGACTTCCATCTGAAAACTGGCCCCATATAGCTTTTCGATGGCTGCACTAAATCAAGCCAAACCTGCAGTTATTTTGATCATAATTTCTAGTTCCTAAATAATTTGGTTTAATAGGTTATTTTTCCTTTCATAAAACACTGAAATTCAAGCTTCTGATTCTCCTCCTTTATTCACTTAAAGAACTGCTCCAAAGAGCAATGTAGACCCTCTTTTGTCTTCCTGAGGCACTGCTTTAAGAATTCCTTATAAATAATCTTTAAGAATCATCAGATTCACTCATAAAAGTATCTGAGAAAATTGTTAATAAGTATAGGAGGAATAAGGGATGCTTTAAATACTGTATTACAGATACTGTGGAATTAAACCTAAAAAACCAGAGAGAATTATATGCTTTATCTTAAGAAGCATGGGAAGCCATGCTTCATTGGGAAGCCAATGAACGTTTTTAATTAGGGAGTGACATAGTTTGCATTTTGCAAAGAGCACTGTGGCTGCAAAATGAATATAGGTTAGCAAGAAGAACTTTGTGTGGGGGTTCAAGGAACAGGCCCAGTACGAAGGCTGTAGAGGGAGTGGTATCGCCAGGGGAGATCCACTCTCCCAACATAACAGGAAGTAATGAGAAAGGAGGAAAAAGAGTGAGGCTGAGGAGGAGCTTGCAGGTTTCAGAGGGTGGAGGGAAGGAGGCTGAGAGATGGGGCAGCAGAAGTTCTGATTAATGAAGGGATAAATGATCACACAATAGCAGACTGAGGCTGGGGGGCTTGTGTGTCAGGTGTTAACTAATAAAACATAAGAGAAGTGAGGAGCCTGAAGATCTGTCTGGCTCAACAGATTCCTAGAGGAGGACAGACATGAGGCGGGGGAAATGACAGGCTCACAGGCTGGGCATCCTGCCTGCTGCTATAAACTTGAACGCACCTGAGGCTAGCAAGCTGGCGTCAGGGAACCACCTTTCAGTCTGGGGCAGCTGGCAAGCCTAAACCACAGCACTTGATTCACTTGCAGGTTTCTGGAAACTTTTATGTTCTGACCACTGTAAATATGCTTAATATCATAGCTGGAAATGCTCAGGTCTCCAAAAGGCCTGAGAACATGACCAAAATAGAGTACAGCTGGCCCAGGCCTGGCTGGACAGGAGGCTTCTAGGACTGAAGGGACAGCTCAGCATCAGCAACACCCGAAGGGACCCTCAGCTCCAGGCCCCCCTGGCTGAAGGTCAATTACAAGGGCAAGATGCTTTCCATAATCGACATCACACACAGGTCTCCCAGAGGGAAGGAATGTATGTAAAATAAAAAGTGGGAAAAGGAGAACATCTGGAACAACGAAATGCCATTTTCACCTGCTTCTAATTACATCGAACAGTGGGGGAGGGAGAAAGGGCTGTGGGAGCTGGAAGAAATGTTCTTAGTGGAACCACATCTTAAATCGCTCTCAGAACAGAGCCTTCAGAAGGCACCCAGCTCAGGGGAGTCTGAAGACTTAAGACTTATGGAGATGACATCAATGAACAGAAAATAAATTGCATTTGGCAAGCTGGTTGTTGCAAGTCTGTGCTGTGATAAACAAAGATGTCAAACTTGCCCCTGGCTGCTGGGTTTCAGGAATTCCTTGCTCTGTTAGAATTTGCAGAGGGATGAGCTAGATTGGTGCTAATTCCTTAACTGTTAAGAATGGGTCACATTTGTTGAGAACTTACTGTGTGCCAGACGTGGTGGTGAGAGGTTTTATATCTATTACTCCTGAGAAACCTCATGACTGCTCTTTAAAGGGAGGGGGGAAACACAGCTCCTTTACCGCAGGCTAAGGAGGGCCCTCGATGAGTGCTAATTCTCTTGATGAGTAGCTGTGCATCTGGTTAGGGACCAGGCCACAACAGGAAGAGTTCCAGAATCAACAGACCACTAAGTTAGAACATGAGGTGCTTCTGAGGTCACCAGAGCCAAGGGTCTCTCCGAAGACAGTGGGCCAGCTGTTCACCACCCATGGCTGCGTTTCCTACCAATCTGCCAGAGTGGTGCTCCACTGTGTGTGGGCCAGACAACAGGACAGCTCGGGCTTAAGGAGCCTAGGACGAAGAGAGCTTTGGGCTTGCAAACATCAGCCTTACGCCAGACCTGGCTCTTTCACTGATAAACTGCGGCATCTCAGACAGCCTCATCTGGGGGCCTCAGTTTCCTCATCAGAGAGTAGGAGTAATATTTCGTTCACAGGGCTATGTGAGAGTGTCAGGCAATGATCACATCAAATGCCCAGCACATCATAAGAACTGAGCATAAATGAACGAAAGTGAAGTCATTAAGCAAAATGGGGCACAGAAAGGCACGCTGAGCCGAGCCCCCAAGGCCTGGGTGGAGACCAGTGCCACCTGTGTTCAACGCTGCTGGCTCTCTGCTCACATCTCTCAGGTGCCTTGATCAGTTCCCTAGACCCAATCCCAGCTTTACACGCATTCACCTCTAGTGGATGGCACTGTCAGAGGCTGCACTCCCTCAGGGTACGGGGAGATGGGGAGGATCTTGGCTCTCAATATCTCCTGGGCAGCCTCTGGCCAGTGGCTGACACACAACAGGAGTGAGAGAGCCTAGCTCCCTTGCTTCAGAGTAGGAAAACTCTGAAGTATTACTTGAGCTCCAGAGCTCTGCTGAGCCTGAGGCCCCTGGAATCCCACTTTTGTTTCCCTCGTTCTCTTTCCCTATCCTGTCTCCTCACTTCTTTCCCCATCTCACTGGGAACACTTCCTTTAAAAAAAGTTCTTGTACCCACATCCTCATCTGAGGGTCTGCTTCCTGAGACTCTCTCCTAAGACACCATCTGACTCCACCTGCAGGCTGACCTTCCCCGTCCACTTAGAAAATGCCTTCAGCATTTGTTCAGGGGTCATTCCTTCCATGCAGTCTGTCCTAACCTCTTCAACTCAGGCTTTTCCAACACAAAACCACACTGTGGTGTGTGTACGTGTAAGTGTGTGTGCTCAAGCATGTGTGTCTGCACATATGTGCGTGTACAGTGTTTACCTGTTTGTGCTATGGAGTCTTGAGGCTAATTTTGTTTCTCCTTCGTGTTTATTGGAGGTCCAGTTCATGTCTACTTAAAGAAAGGGAAGGATGGAACAGCAGCCTTGCCCTAAAATACAGCCTTCCATAGCAGTGGTTTCCTAGCTCCACAGGGCCCAGGGGTTTGGTGAGGACATGTAGAGGCCCCTCAGAGAAAACAGAGATACAAACGGGGTGAGTTACAGGCACCCCACCTCTGACTGAACCAAAGCACATTTCAATTTAGAAATGGATTCTGTTGCTTGAAGAAATGATAATGATAAGCATGATGACAGTTGGAAACCTCTGGTTTAGAGTAAACCGATCCTGACTCTTGAGGTTTTGAGGGAGGGAGAAGCCATTCTTCATTTGGTCCCCTCCCACCCTTGACCATCTCTTCATGCAATGGGCGTGTGTGTTTAGTCGCTCAGTCATGTCCAACTCTTTGCAACCCCTTGGACTGTAGCCCATCAGGCTCCTCTGTCCACGGGATTTTTCATGCAAGAATACTGCAGTAGGTTGCAATTTTCCTCCTCCAGTGGATCTTCCTGACCTAGGGATTGAACCCATGTCTCCCATGTCTCCTGCATTGCAGGTGGATTCTTTACCAGCTTCCCCATCAGGGAAGCCTTAGGCAACTGGAGCCACTATTAACTGCCCATGTGGATGTACCAGGAGAGGGACTTTGCATCAAGATATCATTTGATCCCTCCCAACCCCTTAGGACAGATACCCTACGTATGACTGGCACAGATTGCTAGACCTCTACTGATATAAATCTACCTGTCCACGTCTATCTCCTTGGCCACCATCATTTCTAGCAAGTGATGGTCACAACTTTCCTGTAGCCCCCTACAATCTACTGTCCACACAGAAGCCTGTGATTTTTAAAAAATATACATTGGATCATGCCATTCCTTGCTCAAAACAAATGCTTTCAACAGTTTCCCTTTGTAGCTTCCCCCTGGTGTTACATGGTGTGACCCCGCCTATGTCTCCTGTCATGGATGTCTTCCTGTGTCTCCCGTCATGGATGTCTTCACCACCCACCAGGTGCTACCGCCTTGGTGTTTCAGCCTTGAACACGCCAAGCTGTTTGGGTCTTCACACAGCTCTCCCTCCTCATTGGGACACTCTTCTCTGTGCTTGGCAAACTAATTCCTTCTCACTCTCTAGATTTCAGCTTCTTTGGAGAAACATTCTTTAGATTTCCCTCAATCCAGAGCAGGTTACTCCCATGGAACTCACCTCAGTTTGAAAAAAAACAAACGCTGCTTCTGTTTTTACTGTCACCCCCTCGTTAGCTCTGGGAGGGCCTGGATCATGGCTATTTGGTTCCCCATTGCATCCCCAGTGCCTTGTACATAGCCTGGCCCATAGCAAGCCCCCAATAGAGTATTCATCAAATGAAACTTCAAATAGTGACAAACAGCAAACTACTCTGTGGTTCTTCTAAATTCCTTATGATTAGAGCTTAATTCTCACATGGGGGTGGTGGATGAGGGGAGAGGACTGCCTACCATCTTTTGATGTTGACGGAGAATGGAGGTGTCTCTCTTCTTCCTCCTACCTCTTGATGTAACAAGAAGGAGAACTCTCTTGCTGGGTATAATGTAATTTTAACTGTAATTTGGCATGTAAATGGTAAAGTACAAGTCACAGTCTATTTGGTGGCAGAAAACTGTAAGCTTGGTTCAAGATGCAGTAAACAACAAAGGAACTACAGGTGGCACCTTCTGGAGTATCTCATCTACCACCTTAGATGATGCCCTCTGGTTGAGACATGCTGGTGTGCATCTTGGGTTGGTGGGGGTAATGGCAGGAAGCAGAATGGAGGGGAAATCTCCAGGGAGAACAAACTAGCTTTTCCATGTTATAGATGAGAAGAGAGGCTCACAGAGCTCACCTGATACCTGCAGTCACACCACTGGGACGTGAGAGAGATGGGATTTGAGGGCAGGCTTTTCTGATTCCAAAGTGGGAAATGCAGTGTTTCCTGTTCACAAAGAGAAGGCCAAACTCAAAGGACTGACTTCCCAGAAGGGTCAAGACTGGGAAGTGAACTTGACCAGCTTCAGAGAAAATGAAGCTGGAACTTGCTGGCCTGATCAATTCGTACATGAGAGGCAGGTTTATTCAGAAATTAAAGCAAGGCTGCAGCCAGGAGGCTCCGTTCTGGAGTCTGATTGAGACTGAGCAGGGAAAGCCCCCACTGGGGGGAGGAGAGCCAGATCCAGTCAGGAGGGGCTGGCTGGGCTCCAAGGGGACCTGGCCATTTTCACAGAGAGACTTTAAAACCAGTCAGTGTCCTTTCCGGGGTGGGCACCTGCACTTGTCAAGGACCTTTTACCCAAGACGGCCCGGCGCCCTCTTGTAGGACCGAGTGGCTGCAGAGCAGAGAAAGGCGCACCTGGATGGGAATCAAGAGTTCTGGACCCTATCCTTGGCTCAGCAATGTGAGATCCAGGGTAAGTCGCCTCTTTTTCCTAAGCATCAGAGGCTCTTTGTTCACTTGAGGAAAAAGTTTTGTGGTTCTAACTCAGGGAGGGCAAGTGGAGTCTCTGGGGACTTGTAAAAATTATGACCTGTCTTCCACCTGTAGGGTAAGGGATGGTGATGTCAGAGGACTATGGGAGGGAGGTGACCACCTCTTTGGACATATGGTTCCCATGGCAGTAGGAGAAGGCCCCAGAAATTTGCCCTATCAAATCACAAGTAGCTCATTCAAGCACGTTAATTCTTAAAACAAAGCCCAAAGCACAAACACTCCTCAACCACCTATGCACAAAAATTTGCATATTCTCTTATCGATGGAGCTGACAAAATGGTCTAAATGACTGAACAGAGACTAGCTCAGAAGTGAGCCCTCAATGAGCCAGGGATTAGATGGCCCCATGCTGCCTGTAGTGTTCGAGAAGCACGTGGGAGGGGATGCTCGTCACTTTTGAGCATCCTTCCAGCGCTGGGGAATCCTCCTATGGGTGAGTCTCCAGGTGAAGGGGAGGCTGTACTACAATAGCCAAAAATGCCAGCCACCTGCTCTTCCTGGGGTGCCTGGTTCCCCAGAGACAGGGGCCTAACCTCAGCTAGGCAGAGGCTCCCACATGACTCCAGAGCACAAGGCTGAGAGTAGCCAGGGAAGTAGTGCCCAGGGTACCATGCCAGGCTCTCCCTGGGGCCTGCCCCAACCTGTGGTCTTGGCCCTGCAGGTTTCTCACATCCCCAGTCAGGCTCTCCAACCTTGCTGGCAATTCTGAGAGCTACCTGATATCATTCTAGTCCATTCTGATTCTGCTAAAAGGAGACAGAATCAGTCTCTCCTGCTGGCACCTAGAATCTCAACCTGGTGCCCACTCCACATGACAATGATTTATTTATCCATTTGTGGATTTCCATGTTCATCACATATGTTACTATTTCAAAGTATCCACACAACAGATTTGCTCTGTAACTCACACAAGCCTCTCATGTGGCCAGAGAAGGGTGTCTGGGGGGGCAGCTGTAGATTCTTGGTCTGCCCCCAGGGAGTTTCTAGCCTCAGCTGTTGGCAGCTCTCCCAGAGAAGTAGAAAGGGTTGGATTGGACATAACAGGAAATTCAGTGTATTATATTGGCACAATCAGCGCAGACCTCATCTGGAATTCCCAAGTTTGAGTCTGTTCAAAGCCAGGTAAGCTGGTGTGGTTGGTCTTGAACACATGGCTAACATTCCACCCGGGAAGGGCACCTCAAATATATTATTAATAAAAAAGGAAAATGCCTCAGACATCCAGTACGTATTTCTAGCTATTCACCCGTATGCTCTGCAAAGCACTCCCCATACCATGGCATGAAAATAAAAGACGCAATGAGTCCCAAGAAAATTATCTGTATTCCCTGTCAGTTGAATTTATCACCACGCACACGTTATGTGGTTAAAAACCAATTGCTTTCCTTTTCTCACCCACACACTGCTTGCTACCAGCTGCAAATACACTTCCTGTTCATTCCAAGGCCATACAAATGTGGTGCCTGATCTCAAATCTTGTGAAATTTTGCCCGATTTAAATTTGGTGGCTCGCCTCTATGGAAATTTCCCTTCCGATGGACGATTGACAGAGTGCCAGGCATTCAGAAGAATCATGAAGGGAGGAACATGTTTGTACTAAAAAGGCAAACCTTGCTACTCAGAAAGGATTTTTTTTTTCCTGTCAGGAAAGTTGAGAACAGATTATAGTACTTCATCTTGGCTCATGGATTGAAAGGCAAAGTCATGGAAAGGAGAAAAAGATAGGGGCACTGTGGAATTCTGAAGGGTGTTGCTTTTTTCTTGGGAGTACTAGAAAAAAATCAGTTGAAAGTGAGATCTCCATCCAAAGAACTCTTGATAATGAAAATATCTCTACAGCGCTCAAAATGGAACAGTAATTAATGGAAGTGGTATTTTTGGGGGGCACGGATGACTCAGAATCCAACAATGGGAAGTCAGGCAATGTCTTTCTGGATCCCACAGCTCTATGTTTTAATCAAAGGCAATGAGCCCGTGATAGTTTTTTCATTTACCCAAGGGATTCCACCTGTAGGAAACCTGTTAATTACTTCCGTTAGCTCTTATTTGGGAACAGCGTGGTCTACTAGAACATTCCAAACCTCTCCTGTTGGCCACGTATCTCATCCTATAAAATGCTGTGACAATGAGCAGTGACTCTGCATTCTTTTTCACTCCCCAGGTGAAGGCCTGGATTGGCAGTTAAATGCCCAAATGGCAGGGAGGAAAAGACAAAAGCCAACTCCAGATATTTGATCTCCAGAAACAGTGACTCTGGGAGTGAAGGACTTCAGCATCATTCCACTCCATCCCACTCATTTTCTGTTATTAAAATGACCAGGTGGACAATTTCTCGATGTGTATCAAGGAATTTAAGTCTGCCTCTGACAGCTCTTCCCTGAACTGGGCATGGAATACCCATGCTTTGGGGTAGCCTTAACATCCTCACAGATTCTTCTTCCTTCTGTACCAGCTGATGCTCTTGTCTTCTGCTCAGGACTGAGGGTTCATGGAGGTCCCGGGGATTTATTTTCTATATTTACCCTTCCTAGTCAGCGTTTTGTAAGAGTCTCTTTGCTGTGATCCCCATCCTAACATTTAGACATGCGGTGTCTCCCTTATTACTAGAAAATAAATTAACATGTTTTTCTTTGCAAGCAAATAATCTTTGTGAATTTTTCACTTCTGTAAATTTGTCACAGCAGTATTGACTCCTTCAAGGGAGGGTAAAGTCTTCCTGGAGAGAAGTAAATTTCAGGAAAGGAGATGCAAAAAGCTAGGATCATTGCATAGCTTATTGGTAAAACCAGTTCAGAGGCTGCTGTCTTCCCCTTCTATGTACCTAGGACCTGAGTCTGGGTGTCAAAGGATGTACCTCCCCTCCTGCCCCTGAAAATAATAAGGCAGCAAAATTCCAAGGCCACCCCTTTCCCTCCCCTATCTGAACTCGCAGCTGCAACACCTCCCATCTTGAGGCTGCTTGCCAACTACACTTCATAGAGAATATGGGGGGTAGGTAGAGAATGTTACTCAAACAACTTATATTTAAACACTGAGTGTTTATCCATGGAGCAATGTGATTGGGAAGGCAGATGAGGTTTCAGGGAAAGGTCTGAGAAAGATAAAAATAGTCTTGGTTCTAGAATGGAAATGCAACAAGCTTTCAGACAATTTCTCTTTTGGCTAGTCATGGCCAGGAGCTTTCACATAACAACATCCTGGAGAACAAGGCTATCGTAGCAAGAGCAGACTGCAGTTCCCCTTGGGGGGCCTGGAAGCCAAGGCAGGCAAGGTCGTGGGTCTACCACAAAGCTGAAATCTTGGCTTAGAGGCCGTCATTATCCTCAAATTCTAGCATCAAGTCTCCCAGGTCACCCAGATTCCTTCACCCTTGGAAGAGGGCTGTGTGTGTTGGTGGGGGTCAGAGCAGGGGTTGTACTCACCGTCATCTCCTCTGGGTTCCCACCGGCTACCTCCACCACTCTCAGAGAAGGGTCCACCTTCACCTTGGCGTGGGTCATGAACTGGATGACAGATGAACTGTCCTGAGGATGAAACAGTATAACTCGCTGTAAGACTTTTCAGTCACAGTGACTGGGCCCTGAGATCCTAGGTGGAATTGAAATTCTAAGATTCCATGTAGACTAGACAGAAATCTCTATCACTGAATGAAGCAGAGATTTCCAGTCTCTCTCCTGAAGATTCTTTCATATCATGGTGGACGCTGAAAAGCTCTGGAGTTTTGCTGAGTCAACACATGCAGGCTTGTGTGCTGTGGTTTCCAAGCGGCAGGAGCCAGATATTTGGATCTTGGTATTGACATATTCCCCAAAGAGTAGAGAATAAATAAAGCTGTTGAACTGTGTACGATAAATCCAGGTCTGGCCTTCCACAGAAGGCATCTGATTTACATTTCCCAAGCATGTTCCTGCCTTGACCACAACCCTCAAACTCGCAGGCTGGCTCCCATCATGGAAACAGAGGACAGATGGCCAGAGTACTCTACACACCTGTGGGGGCAGCTGGGCTCTGCCAGAAAGGTGTCTTTTTATTGTCCTGCCTTTAAAAACAGCAATAAAACACATTTGAAATGCTTCTCAGAAGCTTGTCACTAGTTATTGTCCTTTTAAAAACAGCAATAAAACACATTTGAAATGCTTCTCAGAAGCTTGTCACTCAAAAAAACAAAAACAAAGACAAAAACAAAACTGCTTCAGTGAGCTCATATTGAGCAGTAAATAATTTTCTACGCAGCAATCTTTTACCAGTTCTGTAGATTTATGGTTTTATGGGTCTGGATATACTGTCTCGTCAATCTTGGATCATCATTATCATCATCTTGGATATTGCTAATGACAATAATAATAATGATGACTGTCAAAGTTAAAGGCTGAGCAGATTAGGAGGCATGGAACAGATCTCCTGCAGTTGTAGAAAACAAACACTTTGAAAGAAATCGGAATCCTCAGATAATTAAAAAAATGAGATCCTACGTTTCAAATAAAAACTTGTTAAGGTCAAAGCAATTAAACTGCAAATTCCCTTGTCTGGGGCCAGACCTTCAGGTCAAAGGGAAATAAACAGAAGCGGCAGCCCAGGTGAACCACAAGGCTGATGCTGCTCCATGTTCTTAGGGAGGGGAGGAGCCCCTGGAGCCCCCAGGGAGGTGTGGCTGGCTTTGGGCCTGACAGAGGCTTAACTCCATACCTGAGATTTCTGCTGGTTTCTGTAGAATATCTGCAAGGAAAATGGTCCTCCAATACCCACATACGACACCCCATGGCTTCCTGCTGTCTTGGGGTATAGACTGGGTTGGATGGCCCATGGGGACAGCAATCAGCGGGACATATTTCTTGGTAAAGGGTTGCCACTGATCACAAAAAGAGAGATGCAGACACCAGGCCGGAGCTGGGGACAAGAAAGGCTGGAGGCTTTGTGATTCAGTACAAATGACTGACGTGCAAGCATCAGCCATCTGGGTTGAGGGTGAAGAAGAAATGAGAGTGGCTCCCACCATCAGCACCATATCAGGGCTCTGTCAACAGTGGCAAGTGTGGCACAGGCAATAACACTGTCTCCAGGGCCACTTGTCAAGAAGAGGAGCAGGATGGGTAAGTGTACAGAATCATCATCACTCAACCTGACCTGGGGACCCAGGCCAGGAAGGCACTTCCTGTGATGTAATATTCTGAAATCAAAGGGTGACCAGGGGTGCTCTGGTTCATGTCAGGTCCTCTCCCAACTCCATCTTTTTTTAAAAGAAGAGAGAGGTACAACAGGGAAGCACTGCCTTATGTGTTCAACTTGCCCCTAATCAGTTTCCCTTCAAAGCACCCAGGGGAAGCAGAACTGTTCACAGCTCTCCACCAGCCAGAGACAAAAAGTGGGTAAAACATCCCATATCCCCCTTGCCTGTGACTTATCAGGCCAACATGTTGCTGCCAGCCTAATTAAAAAAATAATGCTAAAAAAATAAAAAATTAAAAAAAAAATGCTAGAATGACTATTCTAAGGACATTCATTTAGACACTGACAGTTTTATACGGACTGACACATACAGTTTTTCCAAAGGAAAATAAAGAGAATCTCTGTGGCTAACCTGCCTATTTTATCTTCATGTGATTGTTTTAAAAGCAATTTGTTGGATGTAGCCTTTCATACTAAGCAGTGCTTATGTGAAAATAAATTACAGTGAATTTGTATGATTTTTTAACCACTTTTATAAACTCATAAGAGCAAAGTGATCTGAGATTCAATAGGTGGATTCTGTGAAACAAGATGTCATTTAAACAAGGGGTTGGCAATCTATGTTTCATGGGTCAAATCCACCCCTTTGCTGGTTTTTGTAAATAAAAGTTTATTGAAACACAGTCACGCCCATTCATTTGAGTATAGTCTACGGCTGTTTTCACAACACGATGGCGGAGTTGAGCAATGGCAAGACACTGTATAGCCCATAGAGCCTAAAATACTTACTGTTGGCCCTTTACAGAAAACCTTTGATCTAAAATGTGCAAGTTAAAGTCTGACAGCGACTTTCCTGATGGTCCAGAAGCTAAGACTCCGAGTTCCCAATGCAGGGGACTTGGGTTCGATCCCTGATTGGGGAACTAGCTCCCACATGCCACAACTAAGACCTGGCATGACTAAATAAGTAAAAAATAAATATTAAAAAAAGTCTAAGAAACAACTGTGCAAACAAAACATCTGAGG
This sequence comes from Okapia johnstoni, assembly GCA_024291935.2. Lineage (NCBI taxonomy): Eukaryota > Metazoa > Chordata > Mammalia > Artiodactyla > Giraffidae > Okapia > Okapia johnstoni. The sequence continues at coordinate 9,887,695 of CM044323.1, read as the reverse complement.
TTCTTGCTTAAAAAGAGATGCTGATTTGGTAAGGCCTGAGTGGAGTCCAGGATTCTGCAGGTCTAAGAAGCTCCCAGGTGATGCTGACACTGCTGGTCCTTGGACCACACTTTGAATAACAAGGGTCTGGTATGTTTCTCTGGCATTCTTCTGAAGCAGAACTACCCATGGTGCTGGCCAGGGCAGTTTTAAAAGGGGCAGGTAGAGGAGTTTTTCCTGAGGAAACCAATTCAAATGTTTTTAAATGAACTCTGAGAGTACAGTTCTTCAGGACTTACCTTCTTCAGTATTTCTGTGTTCAACAGCATATAAATGTCTATAGTACGACTTTCTTCTTTAGCGAGGGCACTAAGGTTACAGTGCATTGTTAGGCAAGAAATTCCTGTTTTTTCACAGTCCTGAGAAGAATAATCAGAGAATGGTCAAACTGTATTAAGAACAAAGACAAGAGCACAACATTTACAGAATAGGCATTTATAGATACAGAACAGGTATTTATAGAACACAGCATTTATAGAACTGAGGCCTTTCTAGGCAGATGAAATCCATAGGAAGATGCAATCATTCCTTATTGCCACCAGAGGGCAATCAAAGGACTTCCTGTCCAGTGGGCACCAGAACATGCCTTCAAGTCAAAGCTCATTGGTGTACCTTACCCCAAAACTGGATTTTGCAAGGAGAAAGCAGAGGATTTTGTTTGTTTTTATTTATTTTTTAAATTTATTTTTAATTGGAGTATAATGCTTTCCGATGTTATGATGGTTTCTGTACAACAATGTGTATCATAGATATATATATACCCTCCCTCTTGAGTGTCCCTCCCCTTAGGCCATCAGAGAACACAGAGCTGAGCTTCTTGCACTATACAGCAGCTTCCCACTAGCTATCTATTTTACACATGGTAGTATGTATGTCAATGCGACTCTCTGTCCCATTGTCTCCTTCCCCTGCTGTGTCCACAAGTCTGTTCTCTATGTCTGCATCTCTATTTCTGCCCTGCAAATAGGTTCGTCAGTACCATCAGATTTCAAATATATGCATTAATATATGATATTTATTTTTCTCTTTCTGACTTACTTCATTCTGTATATCAGGCTCTAGGTTCCTCCTTCTCACAACTGACTCAAATTCACTCCTTTTTATGGCTAAGTAATATTCCACTGTATATATGTACTACAACTTCTTTGTTTTATTTTTAAAGAGACACATTTAATAATTCGGGAACATTCCTCTTATGAGTTTTGAACACAAGGTATATTTCCTAGATTATGCGGTTTTTGCCTGGAAGTGACAAATGCAATTTTATACCCATTTTTTAGATTGGGAAAATTGGAGGGCTACAAAGTCACAAGACTCAGGAAACCACAGGAGTAAAGAAAAACATGTTTAACCAAGAAAACACATGAATTACAGCTAGAAACCTAAATTCCAAATTTAAGTTACAAAGGAGGAATTCATTTGTGTTATAGGATCCAAAATGTGTGAATATACATTCATGATGCTTCACATATGGGGCAAAAATTGCAGCCAGATACAGAGTTGCATTTGTCAAACTACTAGATATCAATACATCTAACAGTTCTAAGGGCTGTTAAATAATAGTTGATCATCAGCATTATGTAAGTAAAAATATCCCAAACTTCTAAATGGCAACCAGTCCTACTAATTCTACCGCCAAAAAAAAAGAGGAGGGAAATGTTAGTGAGGTGTGCCATGGCTGTAATAAGGAACTGAAGAGATGTAACCAAAGATGTGGAGAAAGAAGGTTTTGGAAAAGCATCTGATTCCATCTTTAACATCTTCACTTTTTTAAAAGTTGAGGTATAGCTTACATATAGTAAACAGAATAAATCCTAAGGATCCATCTTGATAATATTTTTATACGCATTCATAACAGATCAAGATGAAGAACATGTCCTGCACCTAAGCAGATTCCCTCATGCTCCTCCCTATCAATATTCCTCCAAAATTAACTGCTGTCCTGACCTCCACTGCCATTGACAGAGTTGCTATTTCTGAACTTCATGGAAGTGAAACACCATCTGTGTCCTTTTATCTCTAGCTCCTTTCACTCAATATTGTATCTGTGAGATTTATTCATGTTGTTGGTGTAGCAGTTTTTATTGCTTGTACTAATCCAGTGTATGGGCACACTGCAACTGTTTACACCTTCTTCTGGTGATGGATATTTGGATCGTTTCCAGATTACCATGAACATTCTTGTCCATGTCTTTGGGGGATACAGGTACTCACTTCTCTTTGGGACATACCTGGGAGTGGAACTGCTAGGTCATAAATATGTTTAGTTTTCGTACCACTGACCAACAGTGGTATATATAGTGGTTGGACGAGAACCATCACTCTTGATTAGACTCATACTACTGGGAGAAATGTATAACTTTGTACTTGGTGGGTTGCAAAGGTTTTCCCTTTGCCAGCCAATGGAATCTGAAATGTAAATTTAACACTTTGACAGAAACCTCAGGCTGAAAAAATAGGAGTTGACTATAGTCCTTGTGACTTTCTAAGCCAATTGATTCAAACCACATTTGAGAAATAATAAATGCCAAATAGAAAACTGGCTTCTCATCTCAAACTTGCCTTCCTAGTGAGGACCACCCATGTGAACCCAAGTAAGCAAATTCTTACCAAGACTTTTCTTCCCGACTTTGTGAAAAAAGCAAATATTGTATGGAAGATATTTTCTTGTTCTTGAGGGATGATGCAGGGGGTTGGGTTTTTCTGGAAAGAACAGTTTCCCTTCTCTTGGCCCACCTGAAAATGAAAAGAAATCCGGATGAGTGGTCCATCCCAGGAAAAAATAGTGAGCCTGGAATCCCTTCAGAGGTGGTCACGATAGAGCCCAAAGCCAACTGTTACCCTGGTCCATTCTCTAGGAGACAATAATGGCAGAAAATCTGAAAGGCAGACACAGTAGCATCAACAAGGCCAAATAATAAAGAAAAGTGGATGCTGAGTCATGAAATAATTGAGATGCAGTGGCACACAACATGCAAGTGAGATGTGACTAGGAAAGAGTGAGACTTAAGGAACTTTAAAAACAGCCTTAGAGCAACTCTGAGATGAGCATTCATGTTCGTTTGGATATGGAAATTGAGACTCAGGTTAAGTCATTTGCCAACAATCACACAGACCAGAACTCAGGTTTTGAACCTAGATCTTCTGAGTTCCAGCCTTCAGGCACGGTCCACGGCCAGAGGTTTTCAAACTGTGCTCCATGGGACCCATAGGATGCTGTGAAACCCCTGAGTGGATTACCTAGAGAGGAGAAGGGACACCAACCAGGACTGCTATGGGCCCCCATCTCTATTCCAACTAGAGCATCAACCACATATATGTCATTTAAAACCAGGATTCTGCTACCAAAAAAATAAAATAAAAATTGGGCAACCACTGCATTGAGTCATACAGGAGCTTATATGCTCAAGGGGCTCTTGTTGAATTACCTGATTTTGCTTCTGACAGCTTTTGAAAGGCTAGTGGAAAAACAATGCTGAGCAACAGCAATGTTCAAAAAAAATCAAAACAACAGTACAGTCTTCCATGTTGGTTTCTTTAAGAACAACACTATTTTTGGTGCCTAAACTGGGGAAATATTGAAAAAAAAAAGAAGCTTCCTTTATATATTATCATATCAAGTTTGTAGTTGAAGCCTTGACATGACTTAAGGTCAAGTCACAAAATTAATAGTAATTCATAATTTAGGATTATGTTTACAATTGATTTTAGCCAGAATCATCTATTTAAACTACACTCTCCTATCTTTAATGCCTTTGAGTAAAATATAGTGTGTTTACATTGATTCAAGAATGCTTCAGCTTCTCATTGGTGGTAAGGTTTAAATTTTTTACATGGAAACTTCTAACTTCAGCTAACCGTACTAATCTTTAGACAAAGAACTATAAAATCTCCAAATGTGTTAAATAAATCTCTATTTTATCTTTGAACATGTATGCCTGGATTTACTAGCTATGCCTGAAGATAAATAAGATGAAAGTTTATTTCCTCAAATTAACTCTTAGAAAATTTCTAAGAGTTAAAAGTTTCTCATACTTTTGGGACTTACTGTTTTTTATAATACATTGGTAGCCTTTCTCTCCTCCAGGGGATCTTCCCAACCCAGGGATAGAACCCAGGTCTCCTGCATTGCAGGTGGATTCTTTACCAGTTGAGCCACCAAGGAAGCCCAAGAATACTAGAGTGGGTAGCCTATCTCGTCTCCAGTGGATCTTCCCGGCCCAGGAATCAAACTGGGGTCTCCTGCATTGCAGGCGGATTCTTTACTAGCTGAGCTACCAGGCAAGCCCTTTACTATACATGCCTGAAGATAAATAAGATGAAGGTTTATTTCCTCAAATTAACTCTCAGAGAATAGTGTTGCCTTTAATAGTTTCTCATACTTTTGGGACTTATCGTTCTTTATAATACATTGCATTTTGCTTGTTTGTTTTTGGCCCTGCTGTGCAGCTTGCAGGGATATTAGTTCCCCAACCAAGAATTGAACCTGGGGCCACGGCAGTGAAAGCTCCAAGTCCTAACCATGGACTTCCAGGTAACTAAAGAGACTTAGGGCTCTTTAAAAGTATCTTGTAATTTGATACTCTCTCAATTGCTTTATTCGAACCACAAAATTTGGGAAGATATATCAGCCTGAAATGGTCTCAATCAGTGTTGGTTCTGGATGCTTTTTGAGGTCACTAGAGGCAATTAATGGGAAGGAGGCAATGAGATTTAACATAGATGTGGTGATTATTCTGGAGTGCAACTGTTTTAAGTTGTGATAAATATTTTAAAGTTCATTTTTAGAAAGCAAAATATTAGTTGCTTACGTTGTGAGAATCGTGAATAATCACTTCCAAGACAAATGAGAAAAACAACTGTTGTAACATTATGCAAATGAGTCTTTGTGTCCAACAATAGCATTTCAGCAGCAAACACGAATTCAAAATGTTCTGCATTTCAAATAAATTAGATGAATTGAAGATGATATGCTCTGGAATACTACCAGCTTAAACAGTGACTTTAATAACACAATCCATTGATCTCAGAAGATATACATCTGCATGAAATCATTTTGTGAAATGTGTGAATGAAAAGAGCAATATAGATTAATCTCGTCTTCTTTTATAATTTTCAGTGTGCAATACCTAATTAGGTTAAGTATTATAAGTAGGTATTTACTTTTATAACTTTTTTCAAAATTAAGGTAAAATTTACATTCCCTAAAAATGCACAGATTTTAAGGGTATAATTTGATGAATTTTGACAAATGAAGTCACGCATATAACCATCATCCCAGGGAAGGGAGAGAACATCCATTACTCCAGAAAGATTCATCGACTCTTCTCTAGTCAATTCCCATCCCCCACCTCAAAGGCAATCACAGTTCTGATTCCTGTGAAGTTGGCCAAAAATCTTCCCTAAATTCACCTTTTTGGAAAAGTGGGAGATTGTGTTTTTGGGGTTTGCTCTCTTTTTAGGTATACACAGCACCTCACAGATGGAAAACATTTCGTTCATTGAGCATTTGAGAACTTGAATGTGTGCTCATGTTAATTTCAATCATATTTCACTGGGAAGCATGTGGGTCCCCATTTTCCTGTTTGTCTTCAGCGGCCATTAGCTAAAAGGCCGTTGGAGGGACCGTCCTTCTGCAGCCCTGTGGCATTCACGTTCCTCTGTTGAGCTGACCAGGCTGGGCTCCTCAAAACACATTTCATCCGGATTGAGAGGGACAGAACTCTGAGTCTTGCAGGATGCACCCGTTCCTAATTAAAATCAGGGTTGGGGCAGAGTTCCTCCTGGCTCCACAGTGGATGATTCAGGTTTCCAGGCAGGGAGAGGAAGTGGTGGAGCAGAGCCCCAACTCAGCCAGATTCACTGTCATCCCCACAGGACACCAGCACCTTGGGGCAAGGGGCGGGGCACCACAGCAGGAGGAAGGAGGACCAACTTGGCTCCAAAGAGTGGGGCAGAGACACAGGTCAGAGCTCTACCTTCCTTTGTACCCCTGGAGTCTCGGAGGCCTGTGAAAAGGGTGATGATGCGGATGTGATGTGATTGGACGTGACATCTGATCTGCCCCAGGGGAATCTGGAGAAGGGAAGCAGAAGTTGAGTCTGTGGTGAGTGAAAATCTCAGCCAGTCGTGCTCTGACTTGTGGTTACACGGGAATCACTTCAACTGGGGAAAATAACAATTTTGGGGAGGTTGAGGGTGGTCTCTCTCAAAGGAGGATAAAGGTTGCTCCATGCTGCACAGGTCTCGTTCAGGCCAGCTAATCTGCTTGTAGACACTCCCTCAGCTAAAATGAGCAACTCAGGCCCTGGCTAGGGTCATGAGGGTGAGGGACTGTTTCGTGTGCATGGATAGAACAGGTGCGACAGACCTAACGGCACTCGACACTTGTGCAGCCCTTACTGCACATCCCTGTGAGGTGAGTGCAGTTACTGTTAGCATTTTACAGATGAGGAAGTTGAGAGGCAAGGCAAGGCCATGTCTCCCAGAGGGCAGGCAGTAGAGCTGGGCTGGAGCACAGGTCATCCCAGCTCCAGAGACCTTCTCGCAACCACTTTCCTGCCTCTTAGGTCCGGAGGCTGAGGGTGGGGCTGGGGTGGGGGTCATGGAGGGATTAGGGGTGGAGGTGGAGGTGGAGGGAAGTCATCCCTTCCTGTTCTTACCCAGGTCAAAGGGAAGGAACCATGAACCTACAAGCCCAGAAATTTCAGAGTCCTTCATCTGACCCACTTCTGCTCCATGGGAGATAAAGTGCCTGCTGGCTGGGGGGCCAGGCCACTCCGTGCTTTCTCGGGCTGGAAGAGGAACAGAACATCCCAGAATGTTGTTTCTGGAAGGCAGCTCCAAGATCATGTGGTCCCGGGGCCTCAGCTGACAGATAAGAAACCAGAGGTCCCAAGTTCCGTGACTTGTCCAAGGTTACCTGATCGGTTGGTGGCAGCAAGCAGCACCCAGTGAAGGAATCCTCTGGCACAGATGGTCCTGGGTTTCACCTCCTAACAGCTGAGGTGGTTCAGGTCTCCAGGGCCTTAGTTTCCTCATGTGTGAAATTAGGATGGTGGTCTACATGGTCACTAAGGTTGTCCCCAGTTGTTAATTATGTCCCTTGAGGATTCTTCTGCCTTTCCATCAGCACATGGAGTCACCTAGTCTCCTGCTACATAGATAGGCAATTACTCAGCACCCAGCCCTCACAACTGGATTCTAACCACTCTCTCTGGTGGTGAAGTCATCAAAGGGAAGCAAGGTTTTCTTCTTGCAGACAATCCAAGCACCATGGCACTCATTCTCCAGTGGCTTCATTTCTGTGGCTGACCAAGGACTCTGCAGCCATTGCCCCCTGCTCAGCCCTGCCCACCCACTTCTCATCTATTTTCCAGACTATCTGACTCCAAACACTTCTCATGACACGGCCGCTCATGTCCTCAGGGAGCTGACAAGAGGCCATATCTACTGGAATGTGAATAAAAGAACTTTACCAAACACAGAAAAAAGGACAAGAGGACGTGGGACACAGTGTCAAGGCGGAATCTGGCCAAGGCAACTATTGAGGGTTTGCTGCTGCCATTTGGCCTCCGCCTCTCCCCTGGTCCTGACCCCAAAGAAAACATTGTGCAAGTTGAAACCAAGCACTGGTTGTGATTTGGGAAACTGTGGGGAGCCCAAGAGAATGTGGACATCATTTAGTGGCAAAGTTTCGGTCAGCCTCAGTTAGGGGAACCTTCGTGGTCAGAAGCCTCCAAGGGCCCAGGCCTGTCCAAGGATGAAGTATCCTCAGTGTACTCTAGGTAGCTGGGCAAAACCTCATTCAAGATACTGGGTTTGAAGTATGAATTGGGCCGGACTAATGGGTAAAACATTGAAAAAGGGAATTAACTCTCTGTGGTGAATGTTACCATTACCTGTCACCAGGTGGAAAAGGACATCTAGACTCCCTAGAGTGTGGTGATCTGATAAAAGGGCTGGGAGAAACAGGGCGTGTCCATGTTGTAGCCTCAAAAGAGCGGCCTGTACAAGGTACTAACAGTAGGTGGCTGACTTAAGAGTGAGAGAGAGGACACAGGTCTCTCCCAGGTGCCCAGAACACAATGGCCTTAACAGAGTCCCTGTCCCTGGGCCTGGAGGGACAGGGAAGCCCTCCAACCTGTTTTCTAAGTCTTCCTGCTCCAGGCACATCACCTTGGAAGCTGATTTTAGCCGCTTAAGGCCCTTTCTCCATGCTGAGTTCAGGTATAAATGGGAATAATACTAGCTAACATTGGGTGCTAGTCTACAGTTATGAAAGTGAAAGTTGCTCAGTCATGCCTGACTCTTTGCAATGCCATGGACCATACAGTCCACGGACTTCTCCAGTCCATAATACTGGAGTGGGTAGCTGTTCCCTTCTCCAGGGGATCTTCCCAACCCAGGTCTCCCGCATCACAGGTGGATTCTTTACCATCTGAGCCACCAGGGAAGCAAAGCTATGGGATAGATTTAATCCTTGTACCACCCACTCACAGAGGGTGCTATTATCAGTAGGTGACCGTATGATTTATTGTCTAAATGGGGATATTTTTGAGAATGAAGTGGGGGAGTCAACCAGACAGAACAGCAAGAAACACCTTTATCAGGGATGCAACCAGGCAAACTGGGACATTTGGTCTCCTTAAGTTTCACTCTATTTTATTTACAGATGAGAAAACTGAGGCCCAGAGAGGTTAAGGAACCTGTCATGTGCCTATCAGCTCTGACTGTGGAAGGAGCACCATCTCCAAAGTCCCCACCAGGCGCGATTGGGCACTTTCAGGGTGGTATGGCCATAGACCAAAGTCCCCACCAGGACGCTCCCTCTTCAGCTTCACCTTCCTTGCATCCAGACTGCACACCCTCTGTCCCACTATATCATGGTTTATCTTTCATTAGCCCTCAGAGCAGGGCTCCTGTTGTGTCTGTCAATCTTGCCTACATGTTTCTTTCTCAACCAGCAAGTTGGCCCGTCATGAACTGCACTCCTGACTCAGAGAAGGTGGCCCTACAGGTAGATTTTAGAGGGTAAAGAAACTTCTAGAGAATAAAGGGGACAGGGGAGAGGGGAACCGCATGTGCAAAGGCATGGAGGTACAAACAGGAGGCTTGGGTCTAGAGAGCCAGGGAGTTCAACATGTTCAAGCATTGGATGAACGGTGCTCAGGAGTAGTGACCAGAAACAAGGCAGGAGAGGTGGGCATGGACACAAAGAAAGACCTTGTAGGCAAATCACAGAGGCGGAGAGTGATCCAGAAGGTGGATTAACATGTCTCCAAATTAAGCGACCATTTTTTTTTTTATCTCAGATATGTGGTATTATTGGTATATTTTTAGCAGGCTAATGCATGGATGCTGGGAAGGATTGAAGGCAGGAGGAGAAGCGGACGACAGAGGATGAGGTGGCTGGATGGCATCATCAACTCGATGGACATAGGTTTCGGTGGACTCTGGGAGTTGGTGATGGACAGAGAGGCCTGGCATGCTGCGGTTCATGGGGTCGCAAAGACTCGGACACGACTGAGCGACTGAACTGACTGAATGCATGGATTTCCTCTTTCAACTGGCATCAGCCTCATTCCTTAACCATATTCCAAATGACTGGGTTCTAGGCATGGGAAGGGTCACCAAAGGGTCCCTGGCTTGATGCCCTCCCCCCCACCCTGGACATAGTACACAGGAAATAAAAGAGAAATGGAAGGTTAAATTAATAGAGGAATAAATTCAGTGGCAACAGTTCTTCCCAGGAGCCATGCTTGGTGTCTTCACCAATGTGGGCCTTAGGTGAAGTCTGGTCTAGAAACTGTTTGTTGAAATGACTTGGATTAAAGGGGGGCATAGGTTCATTTTTTAAAATAACATGTGTTTCATGTTAACTCACATTTATCTGTTAATCATTGACTTTCTGTTCTCTGCTACATCCTAGGGCCAGTTTTCCGTATCATGTGACACTGATCACAGCTGATGGCAACTGGGTAAACATGACCCATCCCCTGACTTACCACCTGCTCTTCTAAATTCACACGCCCCTTGAGCTTAAAAACCCAGAGCATGTTTTGAATGCCTACTTTGCTAATTCAATTACCTACTGCCTACTCTTGGAACAAGGTATCAGAAGACAACAAGTCCCTTCTCCGTCATAGGAGGCTGAACACTGGCCACAATGGCTTTGGTAATATAAATTTTAAACTGAAACATTATTTCAATGTTTGAAATAAAAACAGTCCTCATAAAAGGATTGAGAAATGATACCAACTGGTTAATTTAGCCGATCTAAGATGTTTACTACTAGAAAGATAAATAAAAGCTACACTTTCATTCGGCAAAATGTAAACTATGATAGTTTTCTATAGTCTGAAAGTGCCCTTAATATTATCCCTTATGTTAATCACATTGCTATGATTTTCTATTGAGTATGTCTTGATATTCACCAAAGAACAGTGAAAGATGACAATTTAATAATAAATCCTAAGACAAATACTTTTATGTATCACCCTTCATTTCAAGACTCTGTATAATGTAGACTCAGAATAATCTAGCAGGATAGATGCTCAAAATCTCCATTTATTCACTCTGATTTCTCCAACTGCAATGACTATTTAAAACAAGAGCAGAAAAACAGTGATAACCATCTTGTGTATTTCCTTATAATGGCTATGCCCAGTTCTATGTTACTAATGTATTTGAAAGGTTGGGAACACAATTCTTCTGTGTGTGTGTGTGTGTGTGTGTGCATCATTTAAAGGTAGGAGTTGTCAAAGGCATCCTTTGGTAGACCTTTCTCAAGAGTTATGCATTCTTTTGCTTTGTGAAAGGGTCCCCTTGCTTATCAGTTTGGCAAGTTATGATTTTCTGATATTTACCTCTGTAGGCAGCTAGAGACTCCAACGTGTTCCTACAACTAGATGAAAAGGAAAAGCACTTTGATCATCAGAACAGTACAAGGTAAGTTAATATAAGGTTCTAGCTTTGGACAGGCCCTGCTAGCCCCACTCAAGTGAAGAGCTATGTTCTGGTTTCAAAATGAAATGGGTAAATGAGAACACAGAACAGCCGCCCATAAATAACAGCCCGTTGACAAACCTGAAGAACTGGAACAGAAGGAGCAAGAAATGTAACAATGACCTAGTGCCTTTTATTAATAATTTCTAGAAAGGGAAAGGCAGTGACTCTAAAAAGCCTGGAAAGATCGTAACTTCAACTCCAGATGTCTTCTCTCTTTCTAGCTGAAAATTATCTGATAAATAAAAGACTTGCCTCCCCAACCCCCTCCCAGTCTCTTAAGGCCACTGTGAAAAGTGGTATTTGATCTGAAAGGTCAGCGTGTTACTGAGACCAAAACTAAAACAGAAAATGAAGAGGCAAAGACTCAAAACCAACATTCCAGAGGAAAGAAAGAGCACGTCCTGTTGTATAATTCTGACCTCTGTATGAATCTGTCATTATTTCATAAAAGATAATCACTTCTTAAGATAAAAGGCAATGATTTTTTTTCCCCACCAGCTCTAGGATTTGGCTAAAACAATGGTATTCTTCACCATCCCCTGCACCAATTTCCCCTGGTGTCACAGGCCAACATGCTGAAAAGTCAAGAATGTAGGCCACCACTAAGGCTGCCCTGTAAAACAGGGTTCATTTACATTTAATCAGAGAAAGACAAGTCCCCCTTCACCCCCCATGAGGCCCATTTCAAAGCTTCGGGATGGCCTTTTACTCGAGTTAAAGTGATGCAGATGGCATGTAGTTTCAGAGAGGCAGTGACACCAAAGAATTTCCAGATGTGGTCAGATTCTCTTTAGCAAAAAACTTAAGTATGCTATCTGAGCACTTGACGTGCATGCCAAAAATATTTTCCTTCCACAGATAATGAAACATTTTTGAAGCAGAATGGTCTGTTGATTTGTATAATAAATGAGTCAGTAGCCTCCATGTGGGACATAATATAGTCCCTGGAATTGTACTGGCTTATTTAAACTCCGGTTCTAGTTCTTGGACTGATTTTATGGTAAAGAACGAAGCTCATACCTATCTTATGTTAAAGGATAAAGCAGCATATCTATGGATTCACTGAGTTATCTCCCCATTTATTAGACTTATAACTTTGTTATTGCTCTTTTACCAAAAGGTAAATAATAATCATTTTCTGGATGCTGTATTTCAGGTATAAACACCTGTCTAACCTCTTATGCTACCTTTCTGAGGGAGTACACACAAAAGCTATGAAAAGAGAAACCGAGACGTCCTTCATTGAATCTAAAGCTTCAAGACTTCATGAAAGGCCTGAAATATGCATTTGGGCATATGTTTAGGAGAAGTAAACGGAGTTGGCATCCTGACAGCTGGGGAGACAGTGACTTCTCAGTGTCTAATGATGCTGAGGAAGTTCCCTGTGGTCAGAAGATACCTGGTGGGTTTATCAGAAATGAGTTTTCCTGTTTCCGTCCTGATGCAGACTCAATTTGTCCTCGGCAGGTTCAATGAGAACCATGTGTTTCTGGGAAATGACTGATGTGCTCTGTTTACCCTCAGTGAGATTTTCTGTTATCAACTTAGCTCACAACCCGCCACGCCTGCAATGACAGGGCTATGTTGCTTTTGAGGAATGAAAAAAGGAAGGACGAAGGTAAACTGCATAACCACCAACTTTTAAGGCTGATTTGTTCTGAAGACCAGAGAACATAGGCACCTCAGTATCATCACGCACATGCTACCATGAAGTGTTAATGTTTCCAGATGTCTCAGAATCCCTGTGCCCAAACCCTGCGACCTCTGATAACTGCAGGGTCCTCAGTTAGCCGGAAGCCAGCAGGGCTGCCTTGACTCACTCCCTCTATCCACAAGGGCTAAAGGGCAGCCTCGGCACCACACTGCACATGCGCACCAGGCCGCCGCTCTTCCCCTACCTTTCAGAGATTGAGGGTTGAGTGTAAGCTGTGCCCAGAAATACACATGCTTTCTTCCTGTAGCCAAGACTAAAATTGACCCAAGAGCCCAGGAACATAATTCTCACTCCAGAATTCCATCAGCCATCCCCTCTCTTTTGGTTTCTGTTGAGAAAAAAAGTAAAAGCCAACCTAATCCTGACTCATTTCAGGACCTGATTATTCAGCTCACATTCAGACATGTGCAGAAAGAAGGAAAAAGAAAGTGGTTTGAGGCCATTGTGGAAATCAGCAGACGTGTGTGTGTGTGTGTGTGTGTGTGTGTGTGTGTGTGTGTGTGTAAGAGGGACAGAGGCAGAGACTAGGTTTTCATAATATCTCAGGCCCCAAAATTGTGGAGTTTAAGTTTTCTCTTAGAAACCTTCATTTTTGATAAGTGATTCAGCCCCTTATTTCAAAGTTTTACTTACAGTTTTACTTTTTCCCACATTGAAATTAAAGCAACTTCTGTTGTGGGTGAAGGGAAATAGTCAAAACATCTCTACCCAGAGATTCCAGCTCAGTGTACATTTTCTGAGCTCCTGGACAATATGAGGTGCTCGTCAGGTGTGAAGGTGTCTAAGGACACACACCCTGTCCTAACAACGAGAGAAATGCTTGTGATGGTGATACTAACAGAGTGGGAGCAGTCACTGCTTTCATTTATCTGAGCGCCCGCTATGGTCGGGGCACCAAGTGCTGGGGATGCACAGAAGACAAGGTGGATGTGACCTTTACTTCAACAGTGTTTTTAATCTCGTGGAAGAAGAGAGACAAACGAAAACTGCAATTTCAGATAGTGGTGAGTGCCATGAAGAAACTAACACACAGGGAAATGGGACAGAAAGCTGACAGGTTTGCAACTTTAGCTAAAGTATTCAGGGAAGACCTTCCCCAAAAGGTGACCTTTGGGCTCAGATCTATATTATGAGAAGGAACCAGCCATGCGAAGATTTGGGGGGAGAGTGTTCTCAGCAGAGGCAGGTGCAAAGGTCCTGAGGCAGGACAACCTGGGAAGGCACCTGGGAGGGCTTGATGGAAGAGACGATGTGTGAACTGGCTCTTGAGGAATGAGCAGGCTTCCCGCAGCCAGAGGGAAGGGAGAAGCATTAGCAAGGTCATGGGGCCCAGAGAAGTGCATGGTGGGTGGGTCAGCAGCCTTCATGGTCCTAAGTGGCTGGAAGACAGGGAGAGGGTTGAGGTTGGGGGCAGTGGAGGTTGTAGAACATAGCCTGGAGAGGTGAGTGGAAGGTCATGCAGGGTTTTGGACCTCATGGTTTTGGCCATTAAGATCTGCTTATTGATCTTTTTACAGAGAACCTCAGATTGTCTCGGGGAGCTATAAGGGAAATTATTAGGAACAGAAATACATTTTCAAACGGTAAACCAGGTCATCCCAACCAGAGAAATAATCATTTGTGATAAGGAGAGGCTGGATAAATATGCATAGTACTTGGGGCTCAGTTTTGAATTTTTATTTATTTGGGGATATGAAGAGAACAAAGAGAATGGCTTAGAATGGGAAAAAGAGAACTAAAGGAACTGTGAACTTTTTCGGGAAGAGAAGTGGGAAGAATGACTAAGAAACAGCTCAACTTCTCCACAGAGGGAACTAGGCAACTGTTTTCCATTTGAGATTAGAAAACATGGGCAAAATAAAGCATGATGAACTGAAGATAGTCATAAAACATGGGATTCAAGGGATATGGGACTGCCTCAACCAGGAGAACTTGCTGAAACATAGTTCTGTGGTTCTGGAGAGAGGTCTCAATTGTACTCAGTTCAAAGGCAGAGGGGTGGATCATATGACCTCCCCCAAAACCCATTTCAGGGCTGGAAATCCATCTGCTTCTGCTGGATAGTCTTTCTTCTTTCCACCCCCGCTTCCCTCTCTTATCTCCTTATCACATAACGTAAGCTGTATTACTAACAGTTAAACTAATTTGGTTTTGGGTGAGTCCTTGAATTTCTACAGAAGAAACGGAGAGTAAAGGAGGGGAAAAAAGAAGCATGCATTTCCAGAGACAAACTTATGATTACCAAAGGGGAAAGGGGGGGTGGGGGAAGGGATAAATTAGAAGGGTGGGATGAACATATACATACACATATACACATTACTATGTATAAAACAGATAATCATCAAAGACCTACTGTAATACTCAATATTCTGTGATAACCTATAAGGGAAAAGAATCTGAAAAAGAATATATACACATGATTGAATCCCTGGCTGAGCACCTGAAACTTACATAATATTATAAATCAACTCTGCTTCAATAAAAATATTCAAAAAAAAGAAGCATGTGTTCACCAAGGGGGAAAATAGAAGACACTGGGAAAAAAAAACTGAGTTGTTCAATTTTGCTTTGTGTTATTTGCTGGGTTGCTTTAAAGTACTAGGCCTGGCTTACGTACAAGTTACGTCTTGGCCTCTAGCAAGCCTGCTGCAGGGTGATTTCTTGTTCCAAATACCCTCCAAGCATAACTAAATCATAAAACCTAGGACTTTACTCATGCAAAATGTGTGTTAACAACCAGCCAGCTTCAAAAATCAGTGTTACTGTCAACTGCTGTGGCCAGAGAAGTGATTCACTTTGGGGCAGAGATCTCCCCCATAGTGAGTGCTAACAAAAACACACATAGACTCTTGATGTCTAGTTTGGACACCACCATGAAGGGGCGCCGTGGGGGCTGGTATTTTAAAGGAGAGAAACCAACTAGCACTAAAATCAAGCTAAGAGAATTATCAGGAAACACAGACTTTGGCAAGGTCTTATGAGCAAAGAAGATCACCTCACAAACTCCTGCGACAGCTTGGGTTCCCACCACCCCCAACCACCCCCACCCCCTCCCGCCACCACCATGAAGGTCTCAGCAAGACCCGCCCTGAACACTCTATTTAAAACCACAAATTTCCCCACTCTCACCCCCTTTCCTCCTTTGTTTTTCTCCAAAGCATTTCCCATCATGTCATGTATTACACATTTTACTTATTTATTACTTGCCTCTACCAGAATGTAAGCTACATGAGGGCTGGAAATTAAAATTGTCTGTTTTGTTCCCTATAGTAATAGTGCTTGCCATAGGGTGCATGCAAAGTATTTGCTGAATGAATGGAAGTGTGGGTTTAAAAATCCCCACAACACCCTTTTGTGGCAAGGATTGTCATCACCATTTTATAGATGAGGAAAGGGAAGCTCGGAAAGAGTTAAGTAACAGGCTTTAGATCAGGGCGTCTCAAATATTAACATTCAAAGGAATCACTGCGTTTAATAAAACACAGATTCTAATTCAGAAAGTCTGGGTGGTGCATGACAGTCTGTTTCTCTACACTTCTAACTTTCAGGTAATGCTATGGCTGCTGGACAGCTACATGTGCAGACAAAATGGTATTACGAGCCTTGTAGCAGCTGTACAGTCTAGTGGTTAAGAGCAGACATCAACCTAATTACTTATTAACTCTGTGACCTTAGGCTATCCTTTCGTTTGTGCCTCTGTTTCCTCACCAAATTATCATGAAGATTAAAAGAATCTGTCCAGGTAAAGTATTTGGTATAGTTTCTCATCTATAGTAAGTTCTTAATAAAAGTTTATTATTATCATTATTAATGACAAATAATATTACTACTACTATTTTAGCCTAAAAATAATTGTGCCTTCTCAGAATACTAAGGGAGTATTATTAAGTTATTGGAAGGACTGTTGCTGAAGCTGAAGCTCCAAAACTTTAGCCACCTGATGTAAAGAGTCGACTTATCAGAAAAGACCCTGATGCTGGAAGAGACTGAAGGCAAAAGGAGAAGGGGGCAGCTGAGGATAAGGTGGTTAGATAGCCTCACTGACTCAGTGGACATGAATCGGAGCAAACTTTGAGAGACAGGGGAAGACAGGGGAGACTGGAGTGCTATAGTCCATGGGGTCACATAGAGTTGGATGTGAGTTAATGACTGAACAACAACAAAAAGTTATAGTCTACTAACATAGGAAAAGTCTACATTTAAACTGAGAATGATGACGACTCACATCTACTATCAAAACATTAGAAACTTCTACTGAATATATTATGTGAGAACTTTGAAGCACGGTCTAAAAAGTGGAATTGCTAGTATTTGTACTTTTAATTCTGATAGTTACTGTCAAATTGTCCTTCACACCAACAGTACTTGAGAGTGCCCATTTTCCCCCATCTTAACCAACAGTGGATATTAACAATCTTTTAGATTTTTGCCAGTTTAATGGGTGGGGGGACACCTCATTTTCATTTGAGTTCACATTGCTCTGATTACTGGTGAGGTTAATGTTTATTTGCCATTTAAATGTCTTTTTATATGTTTGTCATTAAAGTTTCTTCTTTGATGAATTTCCTGTTCATATTGCTCCATCCATTTCTATAATTTTGGGGCTTTTCATTTTTATATGTGTAAGTCCTTACATATTATTTGTATGTGAACTATGTTGCCAGTATATGCTCCTAAATACCTTTTAGTTTTGTTTATGATGTATTTTGATCACAAAAGACATTGATATTTTCACAGATTTAAACTTTCTGATCTTCTGTTATGGGCTCTAGAATTTACAACTTGCTTAGGAAGAAAAGCTTTCTCATACAAAGATTGTAAAAATATTCAGTACTTTTTACTGATATTTCTTTTTTACATATAACTTTTTAATCCATCTATTATTTTTTCAGTCAGTTACAGGTTTTCTAAAATTTCTTCCCAAATGGATAAGACAATTTTCTTCACATCATTGATTACGAAGGAGTCTATATATAATACTTCTATTGTTTGGGATGATTATTCATCAGATATTTTTTCTTCCCCTTCCTCTCTATCCTCTCCTCTGGAACTTTAATTATGTGTATTTCAGTAAGCTTTACGGTGTCCCACAGGTCTTTGAGGCTTTACTTGTTTTTCTTTACAGTTGGCCTTCCTTATCCACAAGTTCCACATCTGTGGATCCGATCAACCACAGGTTTAAAACATTTCGGAAAAAAATTCCAGAAGGTTCCAAAAAGTAAAACTTGGATTTGTCACATGCCAACTACTATTTATATAGTATCACATTGTAATTGCAACTATTTAAAATTCTGTTTACATTGTATTAGTTATTATAAGTAACCTAGAGATCATTTAAAGAATATGGTAGGATGTGTGCATGGGCTTCCCTGGTGGCTCAGTGGTAAAGAATCCACCTGCCAATGCAGGGGACGTGGATTTGATCCTTGAGTCTCCTGGAGAAGAAATGGCAACCCACTCCAGCATTCTTGCCTGGGAAATTCCACAGATAGAGGAGCCTGGGGAGTCTGGAGAGTCCATGGGGTCTCAAAGAGTCAGCCAGGTCTTAGTGACTAAACAACAAGGATGTGTAGACTCTATGCAAATGCTATGCCATTTTATACAGGGGACTTGGACATCCAAGGATCTGGTTTATTTGCCATTTCTTTTCTGCTAGTTCTTCAGACTGAATAGTTTCTACTGATCTATCTTCAAGTCTCCTGACTGTTGGCTCAGCTCTGCTACTGAGTTCCCCAAGTAATTTTTCATTTCACTTTCCAGAATTTCTACTTGGTTCTTTTTTTTTTTTTTTATAATTTCCATCTCTTCATTAATATTCTCTATTTGAGGAATCATTGTTATCATATTTTCCTTTAATTCTTTAAACACGGTTTCCTTTAGTTCTTTAAACATATTTGTAAGAACTGCTTTGAAGTCCCTGACTGCTAAGTCCAGAGAGAGCTCCTATTGATTCCTTTCCCCATCCTGCGCAATGCTTTCTCCAGACCTATTTCTTTGTATGTTTTGCAATTAAAAAAAAAAAATCTGGACATTTTAAAGCATAAGTATTGCAGCAACTATTTTGGGGGGTGGTAGCTGCTCCTTTTTTTGTTTTGCTTCTTTGTTTACTGGCTTGCCTGGATTGATTAATTCTGTGGAGCTTGTTTCTCATAAGTGTGTAGCCTCTGATGCCACTGCTAATTTTTTTTACACTTGTTTTTACTTTTAAGCCTGGTTTCCTAGAGGCTGTACTGGATCAGCACAGCTTAGTGTTCAGTCAATGACTGGTCAGATGTTTTACATAAACACCTAGATCTCCACCCTTAGCCCATCGACTTTTGTGTGGCTTAGGGAATGCCTTCAAAGGTAAGGCAGTTTATAAGTGTGCCCAAGCTTTTCCTCTGTGCATTCACAAAGCCTCATATTCAGTTGGCTGATTATCTTGGATTTTCTAGGGAAACAATAATATCATTTGCAATAGGGATACTTTGTTTTCTTTCCTGACAGTAAAGGTTATTCATTTCTTTTTATTGTTATGACCTCAACATGACTGAACTGGAGAGCCCAGAGGAGGAACTCATGCCTCCACTCCGTGCTTAGGTGGCAGGGCTCCTAATGTTCTAGCATCAGGATGAAGTTTCTATAGGCTCTGATAGGGGACCTTAGTCAAGTAGAGGAAGTTCCCTTCCAGGCTTGCATTGCTGGAAATTAAAAAAAAAAAAAAAGAAAACCTCACAAGTGGATGATATATTTAATTTTTGACTTTTTAGAAGCTCTCATCAAGATAATCATCCGGCTGCATCACCTTTAATCCTTTTACTATTAAGAGTGAATAATGCTCATCAGTTTCTTCATGGAGAATCAACCCAGCATTCCTGGATTACATCCTACTTTATTAAGGATATATTCTTCTAAAGGGAATTGATTGGGAAACATTTATTTAGAATTTTTGTATCTTTTTTCAAAGTGAGTTTGGCTTGTGGTTTCCTTTTTTGTGTGAGTGCCCATTCTTCATTTCTGGTTTCTGAATCAGGGTTATATTAGTTTTCTAGAACAGGCTGTTCCTTCTTCTTCGACTCTCTGCAAGAGCTTATATAACACAGAAATTACCTGTTCCTTGAAGGCTTGGTAGAACTTACTTATGTAGCTATCTGGGTCTGGTGCTTTTAGGGCACAGGTCTTCAGCTATGTTTCAGTTTTCTTTAATTATGTAAGTTTCAGCTGTACAGCATTATAATTTAACATCTATATACTACTTTCCCATTTTTTCCAAGGTAATTGGTCTAGCTCTATTATTTTACCCCATATACTTCTTTTAGACTTTTTGTATTTGTGGAAATTATATTGTGAATAATTTAAAAATCTTCTTCATGTGAGTGCAGTTCTTTTATCATATCTAGGGTTGGTTGTTTTTTGGCATTATTAGTCTTTTTCCTTTCTTGATCAAATTTGCTGTAGGTTTGTCTATTTTATTTGACAAAAGAATCCCCAGCTTTCAGTTTTACTGATGTACGATACTCCCCCTGCTATTTCGTGACTTCCACTTTGTTGTCAACAGTATCTTCATTTTTCTTGCTTAGAAGTGAAATTATTTTATTGTCCTTTTTCTAGCTCTTGTTATCAGTTTAGGTCATTTATTTTCAGTCTTTCCTGTTTTCTACATGTCAACAGTAACATCTTCTTCTGTGTGGATTTTGTCTACATCCATGAGTTTTGGTACGAACAAGCTTTCACTGTCTTTCATTTCTAATTTGTTTATCCCTTCTTCTATGATTTCTTTTTTTATCGAAAAAGTTAATTAGGATGGTGTTTAAAAATTCCCAAGTAGTTCTGTTTTTGGTTGGCTGTTTGGCCAAACTTTTGTGGTTACCTTCCAATTTTATTGCACTGTGGTCTGAGTATGTGGCTTGTAATTACTTTGACTTTAGAAATTCTATTGGGATCTGCTTTTGTGGTATAATACATGGGTAATTTGTGAATGTTCACATATGTTTGAAAAGACACGCATTCCCTTATTTATGTACCAAGAACTCTATTAACTGCCCCACGTACATTAACTTGTCCCATCCTCACCATGTGAGGTAGATAGCCTATTCACAGAGGAAGAAAATAAACCTGGAGAATTTAGGGGACTTCCTCAAGGTTGCCAAAAGCTGGTAAGCAAGCAAGTACTAATGAAACCCAGACATTATGACTCATTTTGTCTTGGTCTTTCTCTCTCTAAGAGATCACAATTGTTAGCTGCATTAGTCAAATACATGATCGTTTGAGGAAACTGTAATAAATTTTCCTGAAGTAACTGTGAATGTGTAAATTTCTCCTTGTTTTTCTATCAGGAGAAACAAAACTCTACATGTTTTCTATAGCTGTGTGACTGGTTATGTAAAAATTCAGTTAAATCACAAATTCTCATTGGACTGTATTTTTAATCATTCTAAAACACATTATTTTTGTCATTTAATATTGTTTTTGCTTCAATTCTATTATGTTAGCTATTAACTGATGCTTTTGAACTGTGGTGTTGGAGAAGACTCTTGAGAGTCCCTTGGACTGCAAGGAGATCCAACCTGTCAATCCTAAAGGAAATCAGTCCTGGGTGTTCATTGGAAGGACTGATGTTGAAGCTAAAACTCCAATACTTTGGCCACCTGATGTGAAGAGCTTACTCACTGGAAAAGACCCCGATGCTGGGAAGGATTGAGGGCAGGAGGAGAAGGGGACGACAGAGGATGAGATGGTTGGATGGCATCACCGACTCAATGGACATGGGTTTGGGTAGACTCCGGCAGTTGGTGATGGACAGGGAGGCCTGGTGTGCTATGGTTCATGGGGTCGCAAAGAGTTGGACACGACTGAGCAACTGAACTGAATACTTGCTTTCTTTCTGTTAGTATTTGCCTTATCATCTCTTGGACGCCTTATATTATAGTCATTTAAAAAAGTGTGTCTCTTATAAGTAATTTATGCTTGGGTTTAAAAAATATCAATCTGGGAGTCTCTGAATTTCACTAGAGCATTTAATTCATTCTCAGTTATTCTGATTATTGATATGTTTGGATTTATTCTTATCATCTCATATAAATATATATATATATATGTATAAAAATATAAAATTTTTTCCTTTGCCTTCTTATTCATGAATTCTTTGTTTGTAAGTGCTTCTTATTCTTTAGTGGTTTGGATGTCCCACATTGTTTTTATTCTTCTAAGTTGCCATTAAAATTATTCACGTCAATGTATGGCAAAAACCACCACAATATCGTAACGTAATTAGCCTCAACTTAAATAAACTAATTTAAAAAAAGATAAACCTTTTTTCTGCACATTTAAGCTTTATTTTTATCAAAGTCTTGAGCTAACTGGTACGCAAACTTCCCTAAACAGGAAGAAGAATCTTCGCTTGTTCTCACTCCCATCTTTCCAGCCTCTTAACTCTCACATTGAGAGCATTTGCATCTTCACACTAGATAGTTTAAAAAGCTTGACTGGCTTTCTCTCGGTCCTTTCGCACTACATTCTTGAAATCATTCAAGTTGCCGATCCACTACTTTATTCTTTTATATCCATTCTACTACACAGCTCATATACTGAGGGTTTTATTTGAATGATCAAAATTTAAATTTACAACACTCTAGCTCATTCTATTTCACGGGAATACTGTCTCTTGTATCTCTCTGAAGGCATCAATCTAGCTCATTGTAAAATCTTATTCTGTTTGCCTGATTAATACACCTTCTGCTGTTAGTTCTTTTTTTGATAGCAGTTGGTGGCTCACTCACTGTCCTGGGGTGAATGCTGCTCATTCCGTTCATTTCAGTTCAGTCGCTCAGTCATGTCCAACTCTTTGCGAAACCATGGACAGCAGCATGCCAGGCTTCCCTGTCCATCACTGACTCCTGGAGCTTGCTCAAACTCACGTCCATCGAGTCGGTGATGCCATCCAACCATCTCATCCTCTGTCGTCCCCTTCTCCTCCTACCTTCAATCTTTCCCAGCATCAGAGTCTTTTCCAGTGAGTCAGTTCTTTGCATCAGGTGGCCAGAGTATCGGAGTTTCAGCTTCAGCATCAGTCCTTCCAATGACTATTTAGGACTGATTTCCTTTAGGATTGACTGGTTTGATCTCCTTGCAGTCCAAGGGACTCTCAAGAGTCTTCTTCAACACCACAGTTCAAAAACATCAATTCTTTGGTGCTCAGCTTTCTTTATAGTCCAATTTTCACATCCATACATAACTATTGGAAAAACTATAGCTTTGACTAGACGGACCTTTGTTGGCAAAGTAATGTCTCTGTTTTTCAATATGCCGTCTAGATTGGTCAAAGTTTTTCTTCCAAGGAGCAAGCATCTTTTAATTTCATGGCTGCAGTCACCATCTGCAGTGATTTTGGTGCCCCCCCCAAATAAAGTCTGTCACTGTTTCCGTTGTTTCCCCATCTATTTGCCAGAAGTGATGGGACTGGATGCCATGATCTCAGTTTTCTGAATGTTAAGTTTTAAGCCAACTTTTTCACTCTCCTCTTTCACTTTCATCAAGAGGCTCTTTAGTTCTTCTTTGCTTTCTGAAATAAAGGTGGTGTAATCTGCATATATGCTGCTCATTAAGTGGGTGATTCTTGGTGGTCTGCTCATCTTCTGTCTTTTCTGTTGACTGAGTCTGCCTGTGGTGACTGGGTAGTGGGCAGTACTCCCAGGAAAGGTGCAGAATAGTACAGGGGGAAGCACATGAGGTTTGAAGTCAGAGAGACCTGGCTACAAATCCAGCTCTGTTAATTACTAGCTGTGCAATGTTGGGCAAATCTTTGAATCTTGGTTCCTTAACTTGGGATAATGACCTTATCTTATGAAGCTGCTGTGAGGGTTAAATTTAACAGCACATAAAGGCTACTAAAGCCTCGGGACAGCAGTAAGTTGTGTTCATCTTTCATCAGTTATTCAGGAGAAATTTTTTTTACTCTTAAGCCTCTGATTAAATGTGATAGATTTGATGGTCTCACACCACTTTCATTAAATGGATGTGTTTTCCTCAGATCATCCTGGGGGAAAACAATTCAGTCCTCCATTTCTAAATTTAAGCTACTGCACGGTCACTGATATATCAGGTGTATCTTTTCTTCAGAGGGATATGGACATCCTCATCACAAAATAATTAAAGTTCTGGTATCAACTGACTCATTTTGACAAAAATTAGATCATGGGCAGCCTTGTCTGGTGTACATGCACTGGAAGGGTGGTTATAATTTACTAAGATATAAGTCTTGCCACCCACCTGGATATTCTAATGGATATTGGTATTAACACTCTATCGATATCAATATCCTAATGGTACTTATGGCAAAGTTATTGATATGTCTCCTTGGAAAATTATCTCTCATTCATACACTATTTTACTTCCTGAAAATCCGGTCAGTTCTTTATAATCATTGCCCAACAGCACGGACAGAACAAGCCAAAGAGATAAACCTTTTCAGAAGGAAGAAAGGAAGGCATGGCATTTATTTCATGTTTCTTCTAGACTAATGTCAGAGTTCTTTGAAAGACCCAGGGCTTTTACCTGGAATAAAGTTCCACCTTTGCACTCTGCAAGCCATCGTTTATGACATTTTTCTTCCTGCATATTAAGAGCCAAATGCCAAAGCCTTCTCCTCCAGGGTTATAAAATTGCTCATAGACAGGTTTTCAACTTCAACAACTTGATGCTTGAGTCCTGAGACAACCTCCTATCCTTTCCCTTGAACCTGCATCCCATGTGAACAAATTTAACTTTGGAGCAGGATTCCACTCAAGTTCAAATGGTCTTGCCTTCATGAGCCATAAAGCTCGTGGCACATGTGATACCTTGGCCCTGTCTTAGGCCTGTACTCAGGGGCTCTGCTAAAAGGCTCATCTCTGCAGCAGGCCCACAACAAGGCGAGGTCGTTAACATTTTCCAGGCCAGTTCCCATCTAGCTGTGTGAGAGAAGCTGTATCCTCAGTCTAAACAGGAACCTTTTTGCAGGAGTGACTGCCTATGGCTTGCCTCACATGGGCAGTTGGGCCCACAGAAACCACTGCCCCCTGCAGCAGCCCAATCATTTGGGGGCAATATCCACAGCACGTCGTTAGACAGCCTCGAGTAGCAGGGGGCCTGGCCTTCCCCCATCCTAGGCCAGAGAAATGAAGGTGTGGGCGCATGAGCACACACACATGATGCACCCTAGGAGGAGTGATACACCTTAGAACCTCACCAACCGTCACAGGAAACAACAGGATTTAGTCCTCACTGTCACGGTGCCAAGACAGCCATCTGCTGGATGCCCCACAGAAGACGTAGAGAGCAGTAACCTTCTCATACGTAGAAGAGGTGGGTGGGCTTCCCAGGTGGCGCTAGTGGTAAACAGCCTGCCTACCAGTGCAGGAGCCATAAGAGACCCAAGTTCGATCCCGGAGTCAGGAAGATCCCCTGGAGGAGGGCACAGCAACCGACTCCATTGTTCTTGCCTGGAGAATCCCATGGACAGAGGAGCCTGGTGGGCTGTGGTATAGCATTTCAAAGAGTTGTACACGACTGAAGCGACTTAGCACACATGCACATAAGAGGTGGGCAGAGAGAATGGAGAAGCGGGTACCACCTCCACTGTACTGCTTCACACACTGACCCCTCCCTCTGTCTATAATGTTCCTGTCCCCACATCCTCTCCTGGTGACACCTACACATCCCCTAAGCCCTGACTCCAGAAGCCTGCTTTGTGAGGCATGTTCCGTCCCCTCTCCTTGGTGGGCTCTGTACCTCTGGACATCCCTGGGTCTGGCCATGCCTCCATGACTGCATTTGGTACATGCCACTGCAATTGTATTTCATAGATCTGTCTCCTGCTAGACTGAATTTCCACCTGTGTTGTGTGATTTATTCCTCTTTTCAGAGCCTGGCACATCATTGGTGCTTTCTCTGCCAGTGTTTGCAGAATACATCAAGAATGATTCAGCACTTGCCATAATTTTTAGTTTAGATGGACCATCATTCTTTCTCTTTCTCACTCTATTATTTTCATGGTCCTTCCCACTTGGACTCCTGATGGTCTCCATGGTCACACTGCCCTGTCTATGCTTTGGCTGTGGTGTGGGGAGTCAGGATCCTCACAGGACTTGGCACAATCCCAGTGGGTGGGAGGCAGTGGAAATGCCAAGTCATTCCTCAGACCACCACCAAGGCAGTTTCTAAATAAAATACAAGCAAGGTGGAGGGGCTTGGGACACTTGCTCCAAGGAAAGAAGATCAGGAATCATGGCTTGGGTGGGTGTATGAAGGGGTCCCACTTCACTGGGATCCTTATACAAATCTTTCCCAAACAAGCATTCTCCATTCACAGGCAGCTGGACCTCAGGAATCCTTTGGGAGAACAGAAAACTCTGTGGTGAAACCTAGAGGCAGGTCTGTCCTGTCCAGAAACCCCAGACACTTCCAAATGAATTCTGAACCAACAGTTAGAAAACTGTGTCCCAGGCTGGTAAAGAACCCACCCACCAAAGAAGGAGACAAGGGTTCGATCCCTGATCTGGGAAGATCCCATATGCCGTGGAGCAACTAAGCCTGAGCATCACAACTACGGAGCCCATGCTCTAGAGCCCGGGAGCCACAGATGCTGAAGCCCTGCGCCCTAGAGCCCACGCTCTGCAAACAAGAGAAGCCACTGAAATAAGAAGCCCATGCACCACAAGGAAGAGTAGCCCCTGCTCACCACAACTAGAGAAAAGTCCACACAGCAACAAAGACCTAGCACAGCCAAGAATAAAATAAATAAATAAAATTTTGAAAAAAGAAAACTGTGTCCCAGACAGGGCCATAGGTGGAGTGATAGCCCAGGCTTGTGGGGTCAGCCAGCATGTCCACCCTCAGCAGGAAGATGGATACCAAGGGTGCTGCTGAAGGGACAGAAACAATCTGAGAGTCTCCTGCAGTGTGGGGAGGGATGGCAGATACCCCCTCCCTCAATGCCAGCTGTCTGTCCCTGGGCTTCAGTTGGCTGAAGAGGTAACTGGCTCCTGGCTGCCCAGAGACCTGTCCAAGGCTAGGGAATGCTGGTGGCTGAGGGTAGGGTCTGGAGGGGATGCCCCCAGGCCTTAGGGGTACTTCTTGGAGAACACAGGAAACAAGTACTGGTTTCTCCTAATAGGAGTGAGTCTGACTTGTACCAAGCCACCCAAATTCCCAGAATGAGAAGCCTACTCTATCCAAAGTCCTGCAGGGCCAGAGTGGAGGGTGTCATGAGCTGTGTGAACCGCACCTACTCCAGTGGGCTCATTCTGGGCTCTGCTGAGCATGGGCAGGGCCAAGGCTGGGAAGCTGGCTGTGCTGAAGGACGTCCTTGTTCTCGGCCCTTTAGGCTTTATGGCAGATAGTGTGCTGCCCAATGGCCTCTGAAACAGTACCTGGGACTCCTGCCTCATCACTGCTTCCATCATGCACCAGCTTTTACGTTTTCTACTCTTGTCATCACACTGGTCTCCAGTAATGACTATCCATGCGAACACAGTGCTTCACCACTTGCTTAGTGAGCTCTGCTGGAGAGCCTGATTTTCTACACCATACAAACACCATGGGCCTCTGAACACAGGTTGATGTATCCAACCAATGGCTTGGCTGTTCTTGAGAATTCTGTTACATACTTTTGAAAATTCTCAGTATGGTTTTGAAAATCGAAAGTGTCTACTTCTGAGAACTCAGAGAACGGAATGCAGGGAGCTCATAGGACTTGGGGTTTTTGAGAGCCCATTCAGCGGGATGATCGGTCAGGCAGTTCTGCAAATCTTCAGAAAAACCACTTCTCATGCCTTCCTGCCAAGCCAGCTATTTATAAATGTGTTCCAAATTGAAGTAGCTCTTGCTTGGTCAGATGATTAGTAAAGAGAAAAACGGGGCTTCCCTGGTGGCTCAGTGGTAAAGAATCTGCCTGCCAACGCAGGAGATATGGGTTCAATCCCTGATTCAGGAAGATTCCACATGCCATGGAGCAACTAAACCCAAGTGCCACACCTACTGAGGCTGTGCTCTACAGCCTGGGAGTCGCAGGTACTGAAGCCCGTGCCCTAGAGTCCATGCTCTGCAACAAGAGAAGTCACCACATTGAGAAGCCTCCGCATCGCAATCAGAGAGTAGCCTCCATTCACCACAACTAAAAAAAAGCCCGTGCAGCAATGAAGACCCAGCACAGACAAAAATAATAAATAAATAAATTCTAAAAGAGGGAAAATTCTTAAAAAAAAAATCTACATTTCTATCTTTGTGCCAGTACCATACTGTCTTGATGACTGTGGCTTTGTAGTAGAGCCTCAAGTCAGGCAGGTTGATTCTTCCAGTTCCATTCTTCTTTCTCAAGATTGCTTCGGCTATTCGAGGTTTCTTATATTTCCATACAAATTGCGAAATGATTTGTTCTGGTTCTGTGAAAAATACCGTTGCTAGCTTGATAGGGATTGCATTGAATCTATAGATTGCTTTGGGTAGTATACTCATTTTCACTGTATTAATTCTTCCAATCCATGAACACGGTATATTTCCCCATCTGTTTGTGTCCTCTAGGATTTCTTTCATCAGTGTTTTATAGTTTTCTATATATAAGTCTTTTGTTTCTTTAGGTAGATATATTCCTAAGTATTTTATTCTTTTTGTTGCAATGGTGAATGGTATTGTTTTCTTAATTTCTCTTTCTGTTTTCTCATTATTGGTGTATAGGAATGCAAAGGATTTCTGTGTGTTAATTTTATATCCTGCAACTTTACTATATTCATTGATTAGCTCTAGTAATCTCACTGCTGGGCATACACACCGAGGAAACCAGAATTGAAAGAGACACGTGTGCCCCAATGTTCATCGCAGCACTGTTTACAATAGCCAGGACATGGAAGCAACCTAGATGCCCATCAGCAGACAAATGGATAAGGAAGCTGTGGTACATATACACAATGGAATATTACTCAGCCATTAAAAAGAATACATTTGAATCAGTTCTATTGAGATGGATGAAACTGGAGCCCATTATACAGAGTGAAGTAAGCCAGAAAGAAAAACACCAATACAGTATACTAATGTATATATATGGAATTTGAAAGACGGTAACGATAAGCCTATATGCGAGACAGAATAAGAGACACAGATGCATAGAACAGTCTTATGGAATCTGAGGGAGAAGGTGAGGGTGGGACGTTCTGAGAGAATAGCATTGAAACATGTATATTATCATATGTGAAACAGAATACCATTCCATGTTCTATGCATGAGACAAATGCTCAGGGCTGGGGCACTGGGATGACCCAGAGGGATGGGATGGGATGGGATGGGGAGGGAGATGGGAGGGGGGTTCAGGATGGGGAACACATGTAAACCCAGGGCTGATTCATGTCAATGTATGGCAAAAACCACCACAATATTGTAAAGTAATTAGCCCCCAACTAAAATAAATAAATTTATTTAAAAAAAAAAAAAGAAGAGAAAAGGGGTGTACTTGGTTCTGAGATACTTTCAGAATCACAGTGAATTACATTTCCTGTTTCTGTCAATAAATAATTTTGTCCACGAGGGAGCAATCTTCTCTACAACTTTACTGATGTTCATATGAACAGCTCACAGCACATACCCTGTGAGGAGAGTATCCCCCATACATGGAGTGGTTGATGAGGTAAACAGTATGTCAGGGAGCAGATGGGGGCACGTGGGCAGTGGGAACCTCATGCTAAGTTCAAATCGTGGTTGCAGTAGGTGGAAGACACTGGTGGCTCTTCTTCCACTGTTTCAGCGGTACTCCAAGGCACGGGCACTTCGTGGAGGAGCGGAAAACTGTGAGGGGTGTTGATGGCTGCGCAGGCAAGCCAGGAGGGGCACCTATTCTGCATTCAACATTTCCTGTGGTCCAGGGTTTCAGCCCATGTGACCCAAGAGGACAGCAGGAAACCATCATCTCTATCACATCATGCTTTTGGAGCCTCCAGGGTGTTCATTGGAAGGACTGATGTTGAAGCTGAAACTCCAATACTTTGGCCACCTCATGCGACGAGTTGACTCACTGCAAAAGACCCTAATGCTGGGAAGGATTGGGGGCAGGAGGAGAAGGGGACGGCAGAGGATGAGATGGTTGGATGGCATCACCGACTCAATGGACATGGGTTTGGGTAAACTCCGGGAGTTGGTGATGGACAAGGAGGCCTGGCATGCTGCGATTCATGGGGTCGCAAAGAATCGGACACGACTGAGCGACTGAACTGAACTGTGGGCTCAGATGTGTCATATGCCATGGGCCTTGCTGCCCCCATTTTTAAGCTATCCACAGAGAGACCATCCATCTGGCTAGCTGTCCCTCACATTCCCATGTAAGAGCAATGATTCAACAACGCCCTCAATGTGGACCACATGCCCTCTCCTTGTGCAGTGACTCTCTTGAGCATCACACACCCTCCTTCCCACAAGGGGTCACCCTCTCGTCCAGCTGCTCCAGACTATTAGGAGCACTGAGGTGATTTTTTATCAGCATGAACTTTTCCTGAATTCATGTGCAAAGAGTAAATGATGTTTTATAGCATGAACTTTTTTCAGTCCACAAATATCAAATATTTACTGAACACATATTATACTCTAAGTATTGTGTATCAGAGTCCCTAAAGATAAGAGTAGCAAGCAGATAAAAGTCCTGTCCTTATACTGTAGGGGCAAGCAGGAAGATAAACTGGTCAAATATGAAAATACACGGTGTGCCAGCGGGTGATGAAGGTGATGGTGGAAGGGTGGGTGAGAGGTTCTGGGACACAGGTTGGTCAGGGAGGGCCTCTCTGAGGATGTGATATTTGAGCAAGCACCAGAAGGAGGTGAGGGCAGAGATCACGCGACTCTTTGAGGAAGGGTGTGCTGGGTAGCGGAAGATCCATGCAAAATTCAGGAGGCGGGAGAGTGTCTTCTGTGCTCTAGGACAAGCATGGAGGCAGGGTGACTGGGGCAGAGAAAGGAGGAAGAGGGGGAGAGGTCAGAGAAGGGCAAGAGACAGGCTGTGAAGCTGGCTGAGGTGCTGGAAGAACTCGGGGCACAGGTGAGCTATCGGACGGTTTTGAGCAGAGGAGTGACATGACCTGACTTACATTTTGGAAGCCCAGCTCTGCTGCTGGGGCACAGACAGACAGCAGGGGCGTAGGACAGGAGAAGTGACCTAAGTGAAGAGGCCATTACAATAAACCAGGTAACAGATAACAGTGCCTTGGACCAGGGTACTGGTGGTAGAAGGGTCAAAAATTGTAACATTCTGATTTGGGGGGAAGGTATAAACATCAGGTTTGCTGATGGCTCAGATGTGAAGTGTGGGAGAAGGTGTTAAGGGTGACCCACGTCCCTGGAAGGATTGAGCAGCCATTTGCTGAGATGCAGAAGGTCATGGAGGGAAGTAGGTTTGGAGGGGTACCATTGAGAGTTCAGTTTTGGTTAAGACAGATTCCTGTTAGGCATCCAGGTAGGGATGGCCTGAAGGAAGCTAACTATCAAAGTCTGGGATTCATGGGAGATACGTGGGCTGGAGAAAAACAACTAGTGTCATCAGCACAGACTGAATATGAAACCATGAGTCTTGGGGAGATTTATGGGACAGAGTGTAGAAAAAAAAGGCCCTTGGGCCCTGCAGGAACTGGGACGATGAGGAGAAAGCCAGTGAGAAGGGAGACACCAAGCGAATGCGATGTCCTAGAAGCCAAGGAGGTGGGAGGAATGATCACTGTTGAGACAAAAATAATCTACAGTTGACTTAGGATCAAGCAGAATTGCATATTCTGCATATGAACTTGAGTTTCCACCTACACTTATGTCTTATGTATGAATCCCTCACCCTCCAAGCATCAGTGGCCCTATGAGAATCTTTATGAGTGCTGGTGAATCTTCCCCTTAGAAATACACATTCAGATATATACAAGACTGCGAACAACTGTGGAGGCTCCAGGAGCTGGCAAAGTCCATCCCAGAAGTCAGGTTCATAAACAACTCTTGTCCACCCCCAAAGAGGTCTTCTCATGGTATGAACCAAACTGTCTCAATGTAGAGGTTCAGAAATTGCAGGTTTCCCAGCTTTTCCAGGTACGTTTCCATAAGTTAGAATGAGTTAACCTTTCTGGGCTCTTGGGTGGAACACAAAATGTAAACGGGCTGCCTCGAGTCTCAACGCGAGTGTGGGACAAACGAGAACTCACCACCATCTGCTGCACGTGAAAGAGCTCTGCCCCACCAGGTGACAGTCGACTGGGGAAGGAGATGCTGACAGACGACCCAGGAAGGGTGCTTGGCCCAGTGTTATAGACCTGTGGGTGTGAGACACACACGGCATGTTTTAACAGAAAGAGAGATCGTCATTTCATGTCTACATTATATACTCTAAAATCACCTGAAATGATACACAGAGATACTAGGGTTTAGGATCTAGAAGGTCACGACTTGAAGTGAAATATCAAACGATGGGAGATTCCAATGACATAGAAATCTTTCTAATGTGCATTAAAAACCCACAAACTTTCAAGTTACCTTATTCCCCCCGTTAGCATTTTCTTATCTTCTGCTGCTAACAATTATACTTATTTTGACCTGGAATTTTCTCATAGACTGTTATGTGGGTAGGAATTTAGAAATAATCAGATTAGTAGTTCTCAAACTTTTAACACATATCAGAATAATCAAATGGTCTTCTTAAAACCTAGACT
Organism: Okapia johnstoni; assembly: GCA_024291935.2. NCBI lineage: Eukaryota > Metazoa > Chordata > Mammalia > Artiodactyla > Giraffidae > Okapia > Okapia johnstoni. The sequence goes on along the minus strand of CM044323.1, from coordinate 9,855,256 downwards.
GCAGCAAGGTCACATCCAGAGTTTCTGCAGTGGTAGGTCTGGTTAGGGTGGGATGGGGGCTGAAGGGTTTGAATGTGTTTTTTATTTTGGCCATGCCACATGGCATGTGGGATCTTAGTTCCCCAATCAGGGATCAAACCCGGGCCCCTGGCAGTTGGAAGCTCAGAGTCCTAACCACTGGATGGCCAGGGAAGTCCTGGTTGCATTTCTAAAGTTCTCAGGACATGCTGATGTTGCTGGCCCAGAAAACATACTTGGAGAACCACTGATCTGGTCCAACTCCATTCCTTTCATAGTTGGAGGTAACTGAGACTCTCAGAGTCAAAGTGGATTATCCCCAAACCAAATGATCTAAGTTACAGAAAGGGCTCTTTTTTACTACACTATCTAGCTGATTTGGTTTCTCCATAACTTTCATCTTACCACTTGCTAATACTGTTGGATGACATCTGTGCACATCTTTTCTGTCCCAGCATTTGGTCCTATAATCTTTACCCCTCTCATTCCCCACATAGTCCTCCACATTTTTTGTCTCCAGCAGCCCATCTTCTCTTGAGAAGTAAGAGAAAAGATGGCAGCCACTAAAAGACCCATGAGAGAAAGGAGATGAAGCAGATATTGACATGGAACTCAAGGAAGAAGTGGAAGATGGAGAGTAAAAAAGATAAGCAGATGTATAAAGACAGAAAGTAGATTAGTGGTTGCTAGGGCTGGGGTGCAGGAGGAATGATGAGTGTGGCAGGAGGAAGAATGGCTTCCCAAAGATGTCAATGTCCTAATCTGTGGAAACTGTATATTATATTACATGGCCAGGGGGATTTCAGGTTGCTAAGAAGCTGACTTTAAAATCAAGAGATGATCTTGGATTATCCAGGTGAGTGCAATGTAATGACAAGCGTCCTTATATAGGGAAATGGGAGACAGAGTCAGAATCAGGGAAACGCACTATCAAAAAGATGCAACCAGTCATTGCTGGCTTTGAAGATGAAGGGGGCCATGAGCCAAAGAATGCGCCAGCCTCCAGAAGGAGGAGAATCACCACAGAAGAAAGAAGTAGATTCTTCCCCAGAAAGGAACACAGCCCTTCTGACACCTTGCTTTTATAGACTAGTGAAACCCTTGCAGACTTCTGTCCTCCAAAATTGTAAGATAAAATAAATTTGGCACAAAGTCTGTAGTAATTTGTTATAGCAGCAATAGGAGACTAATATAAGGAGTGACTGCTAATGGGTATGGAGTTTCTTTTGGGGGGTGAAAAAAATGTTCTAAAATTAGATTATGGTGAAAGTTGCACAATTCTGTATGAACTCAGAATTGTGGGGAAAGTCATTGTGTTGTATACTTTAAACAAGTGAACCCTAAGGTATGTAAATGGTAACTCGATAAAGACTTTAGCTTATTTTTTAAAAGATGGGTAGAGGCAAAAGAGAGGAAGAAATGAAATACTGCTTAGTGGCCTGGGGACTAGAGAGAGGATTCAAGGCATCTCTGAAGCTGAGGTCAGCAGGGCAGAGCCTGGCGATGGGTTGGACAAGTCAGCAGATCTTCACACTTGGCAGAATATATAAGGCTCTAGCTCCAGCCAGCTCTTCCCTAGAAAACTGTCTTTGTTTTTTGTTTTTTTTTTTTTTTTTTTTTTTGCAATAGTGGGTTTTGCTTCAGAGAACAGACACAAAAAACCACCGAGTGGATGAGTAGTTGCTGCCAACTCTTGATTCAAAAAGAACACAATTCACCCATAACAACAACCCTAAGGCACAAGAAAAGGAAGGACTATCCAACCACAATGGAAATCGCTAATTTGAAGTGAAACGTGAGAGCACAGCATTGAAGGGAAAACCTATTGACCTGTCTGGGAAATCCCAATTAAAGCATGAGTGAGGAAAAAGAAGTTGATTTTGTTTTGCATTAGTTCATCCACCAGAACCAGACAGATGGAGAGCTTGTATTACCACATTTTTAACAACCATCTTAATGTTTGACTCTCTGCAAACGTTCCTGTGTAACATCTGCATTATTTTTCATCATTATTTTTCAAATGAGGTAAATTTTTGATTTGATTTTAAAAAAACCAACTATTGATGGTCAATAAATGTTTACGTCTGTGAAGAAGAAAACTCTGATGAAACTTTGAAACCAATTCTAAGACCAGTGTCTCTGCCTTTCTCCCATCAGCACTTGCAGCAGAGTCTTTAAACAATGACATAGCTTGTTGAATATTAGCTTTGAAAAGACCCAGAAAAAGAATCTCTTTATATGGAAAGTCTCATGCCTTTTTTTAGGAGAGATGTTGCCAGAATAACGCTTCCCTGATGGTTCAGACAGTAAAGAATCTGCCTGCAATGAGGGAGAACTGGCTTTAATCTCTGGGTCAGGACGATCCCCTGGAGAAGGGAATGGCAACCCACTCCAGTATTCTTGCCTGGAGAATTCCATGGAAAGAGGCTACAGTCCATGGGGTCGCAAAGAGTCAGACACAACTGAGCGACTGACACTTTCTATCCGTATTCCTGACCCTATTCTCCCCTACTATCTCCACCCTTTTTTGGATCACTCTCACCATCAAACTGGTCAGTGGCTTTCCTGCAGGACAGTCAGAATCATGACAATTATACCAGAAAACAAGTTGTCAGAGAATTGTAAGGAAACTGTCACCTTTGCTAATCCAAGAAGATTTCCTTTCTATCAGTGACACACACTATCCATCTTTCAGACCCAGCCAACTTCCTTAATCCTGAACAGAATGCTATGTACTTCCTCAGGCAACTGATAATCAGGAGGAGAATCTTAGCGTCATGCCAGTCACTCACTCCTGGGGCCCTGATTCCCTAGCCTGTATCCTATGTCAGGTCAGAAGAAAGCTCTTTGTTTGAATACAAAACTTTAAGCTCCCCATAAAAGCGCCTTCTGAGAAACATGATATAATCACAGGCTCTCAGATTTCTTTCTTTCTTTTTTTTTAAAGAGGAAGAAGAGAACATTTTGTATATTTTTTGAATATCTTTTCATATAACTTCTGTTCCTTTTTTCCTTCTCCTATCAACACTATTTGTAGAGACGTGGATGGACCTAGAGATTGTCATACAGAATGAAGTAAGTCAGAAACAGAAAACCAAATATCATAAAGTATACACACACACACACACACACACACACATATACACACACACACACACACATATATATATATATATAGGATCTAGAAAAATGGTATAGATGACCTTATTTGCAAAGCAGAAGTAGAGACACAGACATAGAGAAAAAAATGAATGGATACCAAGAGGGAAAAGGCGGGGGGGTGGTGGGAGGAACTGGGAGATTGGGATTGACATTTATACACTATTGATACTATGCATAAAAAAGATAGCTAATAAAGACCAACTGTATAGCACAAGGAACTCTACTGAATGCTCTGTGGTGACCTAAATGAGAAGGAAATCCAAAAAAGAGGGGATATACGTATACATATAGCTGACTCACTTTGTTGTACAGTAAAAATGAATAGAACATTATAAAGCAACTATACTCTAATAAAAAATAATAAAAATTTTATTTTATTGAAGTATAGTTAGTTACAACGTTGTAATAATTTCTGCAAATACCCTCTTCATTACATGATGTGTGTCATTTGAACCCTTCTAAATAATTTACCTGACTGTATCTTTTCTTGTAAGACACTACTCAGGTATTCTTGCCTAGAGAATCTTGTGGACAGAGGAGCCTGGTGGGCTGCTGTCCATAGGGTCGCACAGAGTCAGACACGACTGAAGCGACTTAGCATGCATGCAGGCATTGGAGAAGGAAATGGCAACCCACTCCAGTATTCTTGCCTGGAGAATCCCAGGGACAGAGGAGCCTGGTGGGCTGCCGTCTATGAGGTCGCATAGAGTCGGACACGACTGAAGCGACTTAGCAGCAGCAGCAAGCAACTGAAATTAAGTGGCTTCCCTGATGGCTCAAGTGGTAAAGATTGTACCTGCAATGCAAGGAGACACAGGAGATGGGGATTCAATCCTTGGGTTGGGAAGATATCCTGGTGAAGAAAATGGCAACCTACTCCAGTATTCTTGCCTGGAAAATTCCATGGACAGAGAAGCCTAGGGGGTTCCAGTCCACAGGGTCATCGGGTTCCAGTCAACAGGGTCGCAAAGAGTTGGACATGACTGAGCACACATGTATAAGTAAAATGAAATAACTTCATCTGGCCTTTATCTGTTTTCTATCCAACTGCAAAAAGCAATGGAGAAAAAGAAACTAACTGTGAGAAGGAATTCAAAACCACAGAGGTCCTATTCCCAGCAATCACTCTAAAGGTCTTGAAAGCAAGGGTGACCCCATCTTTCCCTTTTCCCCTGTAAATCAAGCATAGGGTGTGACAGCAGGGGCTTAGCTGGCTGGGAGGCGCCTCCTCTCTGAGCTGGGATGTGTGTTATCCATCATGACTTTGGAGGTCTCTTGCCTGGGAGAGAGCTTTGGCAAGAGGGAGACCATTGTTTGCAAGAGACCGCAAATATGTTACTGTCTCTTTCTCTGGACCCTCACCCTGTCATTATTTCTCATCCTCTTGGTCTACCTAGGAGAGGCCACAGGGAAAGAAAATAATAATTATTTGGCCATAGCAGTGGATGCCAGACCGAGAAACCATCTCCATAGGGAAGGATAGAGGGAAGGCAGGAAAGGGCTCTGGGAGCTGGAGCTAGAGCTAGAGAGATGTGTGATGTGGATTACAGTACACTGGCTTCATCACTTCACCACCAGCTCCTGGCAGCTGCTGAGCTACACAGGGGTGTCCCAGGTAACATCTGCCTAATCTTGGCCCCAGCCCAGCCGCTCCCAGCTCTTCACCCTGCAGCATGTCTTCTCCTCTTGGGCCTACATTTCCCATATTTGTCAATTAAGGAGAATGTCTGGACGATGCTCAGTCCCCCTAGTTTTATGTTCAAAGACCCTCCTGTTGAACAGTGCTGGCCTTGGGGTCTGTTCTTAGAGAAGGGATCAGCAAATGATGGCTCGCACGCCAGATCTGGTCCACCACCTGCTTTTGCACATTCTGTGAGCTAAGATGGTTTTATATTTTTAAATGTTTGGGAGAAAAACAGAAGATGAATATGTCACGATATGTGAAAATGATGTGTGCTGTGCTTAGTTGCTTAGTCATGTCCGACTCTTTGCGAGTCTGTGGAGAAGCCATGGACTGTAGCCCACCAGGCTCCTCTGCCCATGGAGATTCTCCAGGCAAGAATGAAGTGGGTTGCTATGCCCTCCCCTCCAGGGGGTCTTCCTGAACCAGTGATCGAACTCAGGTATCCTGCATTGTAGGCAGATTCTTTACCATCTGAGCAACCAAGGAAGCCCAATAATACTGGAGTGGGTTGCCATGCCCTCCTCCAGGGGATCTTCCCAACTCAGGGATTGAACCCAGGTTTCCCACATTGCAGGCGGTTTCTTTACTGTCTCTGCCACCAGAGAAGCCCAAGAATACAGGAGTGGGTAGCCTAGCCCTTCTCCAGGGGATGTTCCTGACCCAGGAATCGAACCAGGGTCTCCTGCATTGCAGGCAGATTCTTTACCACCTGAGCTACCAGGGAAGCAATTTTATATCATGTGAAAATGATATGAAATTCAAATGTCAGTGTCCACAGCCAGAGTTTTGTCCTGCATGGTTTCTGGCTGCTTTTGCGCTACAGGAGCCTAGTTGTGTAGCTGCTGTGGAAACTGGATAACCTACAAAACCTAAATACTTACCCTCTGGCCCTTTGCAGAAATGTTTTTCCACCCTTGGTTTAGAGAAGGACAATGTCCTTCACAGTGACCACAGTCCATACCGAGTGTAACTGCTGGACATGGTGCTTACATGATAAGGAGAGCCAGCCCTGTTCTTTGGGGAGCAGTCTGTTTCCCCCTCAGGGGGAGTTCCCTTTACTCACACTTCTGTGCTCTTGTAGAACCCCACTTTGAAAGGCTGTTCCTTTGTGGGAGGTGTGGGTGCCTGGCTAAGTCAGCAAGGAGAAGCCCAGGATTAAGTGTGTGTGTGTGCTCAGTTAGTTAAGTCATGTCCGACTCTGTGACCTCATGGACTGCAGCCCACCAGGCTCCTCTGTCCACAGGATTCTCCAGGCAAGAGTACTGGAGTGGGTTGCCATGCCCTCCTCCAGGGGATCTTCCTGACATAGGGATTGAACCCATGTCTCCCGCATCTTCTGCATCGCAGGTGGATTCTTTACCGCTGAGCCACCAGGGAAGTCCCCAGGGTTAAGCAGACATGACAAATCCTCAAGGCTGCCCTGCCCACAATGTGAAGAATGATGGAGAACTGAAAGGGGTCCTCTGCGGACCATTTGGGTGGGGATGCATGCCAGGTCCAAAGGTCTGTTGGGGAAGGCTAGCATTCATCATGCAGTTCTCCCTCCAAATACTGAAAAGCAGAGGGGTCTACACAGCAGAGTACCAGGAAGCAAAGGGATTATTTCTGTGTGTGGTTACAGAAAACACAAACACACACATACACACACCCAGGCTGGGAAGAGTTTCTCTTAGAAAGAGCCTGGCCCTTTGGTTGCTTTTCATAGAAGGCACATCCCATGGGCCCCTCCCTTGGTACCCAGTGATAGAGAAGCTCTCCAAGGGTGGGTACCTGAAGGGTGACGTTGAGGGGTTGGAAATGACACTCCAGGTCATCCAGCTGAATGAAGTTGGATGCATCCACAGACTCTCCATACACAAAGGAGGTTGGAGACATGATTCTGAAAGAGGAAAGCATGAAATCTGTCATCCCAATGCAGGGTCACCGCTATCCTAGGAGCTCAAACATCTGTCTCTACTGGATCTAGAACCTGGCTCCCCTCGGGGTCCCCCACCAAATGCTTCGGTTTTGGAACTGTTCTTTGTCTCTCTTGTAAATGGACACAGCCAGACCTGTGCTTTCTAAGCTGACATTCCCAGTAATGTCTGGTCATCTTACATCAAATCAGTAAGTTATGTATACAATGTACTAAGATTACACTTCTAAAATGAGGAGGAAGACCATGGTAGCTTTGATTTCAGTTTTTTAAATTGGATTATAAAATTACACATGCTCTATTTTGTCATTTGAAAAACATTCTGTGGATTGAAAAAGATTATGACAACATAAATGAATTATATGTTTGGCATTCTAAGCCCCACTCTGTAACAAATTAAAAAAATAAAGATTTTCAGACTACCAAAGTTACTAGAAGTTAGGTATTAAAAATTGAGTCCTTACACTAATAGCCTTTTTCTTTAGATTTCAAACAGTGGCTGTGTAAGATGTGATGAAGAATTCCAGCTCAGTGTGTAGTGATGTTTTCAACTTTGTCCGTGTCAATAAACTCCAGGCTCACTTAAATTCCCAGAAAAACAATGGATTCTAGATGAGATTCTAGAAGTTGCTCACTTGCCTAAACACAATATTGTAAGATTTTGGGTACCAAGTCTAAATAGATAGCGATTAACCTATTTTCAGCCTAAGTGTATTAGTTTAGAAATGCAGTGAGCTGCCACCCAGGTCAAGAGTGGGTTCATTTAAACCAGTGCACTTTATGTTCCTGGAAAGATCAGAGGTTGACTTGTTTGTTTAACTGAGGGCTTCGTTGGGGGCTGTTAACACCTCACAATGAGGCCTCCAGGGCCTGACAACAGGATCAAGTGAGCCCTGTTTTCTCTTTCATCCCCTAGGACAGGGCTTGGTCCATGGACATTCTCACTGTGCGTCTGAGGAGATAGTAAATAAACTACATGGTTAAAAATAGAGCCATGAACAGAGGCAAATCTGTGTTAATTTGCAAATATATTCCACCAATGCCTCATGTCTAAAGAACGTGATGAAAAACGCCAAGAGGCAGGAACGCCCACTGGAGACTCATTCCTGACACCCAGCAGAGCGGGGGCGAGCTTTGCAGGCATGGCTCCTTCTGCAGCGCATTAACTTTTCTACTTGCAGCGAAGGCCAGGACCCGGGAGCACTTGAATACTGAAAAATGAGAGATTTGAACCTCTAGAAAGTTCAGCTTGCCTGTGGGGCAAAGGTTCAACAGGTCCTCATTTGATCTAAACTAATTGTGCAAATCCTTTTTCCTCTATCGTTCTCTGTTTCTGAAGCCGGAAACAGGAACTGACTTCTCATTTTTCCAGGCCTGTGTTTTGGCTGAAAACCACCCAGGGTTGTTTTGGGTCCCTGCTGCCTGCAGCCCAGATTTCCAACAATGCCAGTGGCATTGAGTGGTTGTGGACTTCAGCCAGACAGTGTGCCCACTGCAACTGGCCCTGCCCACCGGCTCTGCAGGAGGATTGGAAACATGCAAAGCCAAAGCTGACTAGAGGCTACTCAGAAAGCAAGCCCACCTTCCCTGGGACGCATTGGCTGTAACCTCTGGCCCAGCAGCCTTTGGCTGAGATTTTAATCCCAGAAATGGAGCTCCCTGCTGCCTTGTGGCACTCCAGAGCGGTGGACGCTGGGAGATGCGTGTAAAGGTGTACAGAATGTTCGAAGGAATTATGCAGCTTACACCTGTCATCACACTTCTTGTATAATCTACCAAGTGTGTGGGCAGTTGGGAAAGAGGAGAAAACAGGGAGGGAGGAGGGCATGAGTCACTGTAGCTAAAGTTTCATCCTGCATTTCCAAGCCAGGCAGAAGTGGAAGAGGCAGGGCCACCAGAGAAGCACAGGGCTCCACTCCAGGCAGCACTGTGTCCTGTCTACTCACCCAGTGACAGATGTGTCCACCTCGTGCATCAGTGGCACCATCAGTGTGAGGACGTTGTTGTGAAGGGACTCTGAGCGCTCCACGTTGCCGCTGTGCAGGGAGAGAGGACAGGATGCCAGTCAGCACAGCCTGCCCGAAATGGGCCTCTCCCCTCCCAGAGAGTGACAGCTCTCCGTTCTGCACCTTTTTACCCTTAACTCTGTTTTTGGTCCCTGTATGGCATCACAGTGGCCACTCTATGGTTTCAGTTGTGTTCCCACCCCATAAAGATGTGAGGGCAAGTAGTGTATGGGGCAGGTGATCCCAGGAGACAGCAATGGGGAGACAGGAAGGCAGGTAGACAAGCAGGGCACGTGATCCAGGTCAGCTGGGCTCCATCTGACCAGGGAACTCCAGGAGGCACCGTGGAGTATCCACCCTCATCTTCCAACTGAGGCCATGGGAGCTGATCAATGACTCCTGAGACCTGCTAGGGGGTGGGGGTGGGGGCTTAATTCCCTGGCATGTGCCCTATGTGCACAGTGAGTGAGGTCTGGCCAAAGAAAGCCTCAGGCAAAAGGATAGGTGCTGGGAATGTCCAGTGTGTGTGTGGTAGAGGTGAGCTCTGAGAGGTTATGGACGGGCACCAACAGCATGTGCTGCTTCTGCAGGGCTTATTCCATGAATAATGGACAACAAAGGTTAGGGCACTGCAGCTGGGAAGAGGTTTGCTTGCATTTAGCAGCTATTTCCCATCTAACAGCATCATCCATCATCCACGGACAACCAAGCCCAGGAGAGAGGCCCTGGCTAGCACCATCTCGATAAATATCACGGGAGCTCCTGCTATAGGACTTCTGGCTCCAGCAGGTTCACACACAGGCCTCCTCCTTGGGGTGAGGAAACACAGAAGGGGGAGGCTTGCAAGGTCATTCTGGAAAGGTGACCACAAGGAGGGTGATGCTGTTGAGGGCTACCATGTGCCAGGCACACCCCCTGGCATGATGGAGCTGGGTCTTCAGAGTAACCCCAGAGGGAGGGGCTCACCCACCGCTAACGGGTAAGGAGCAGCTCAGACAGATTAGGTAACTTGCCCCAAGGACCCACAGCAACTGAGTTAGTCTCCAAAACCAGTGCTTTTCCACTGTGATACCTTTTCCTGATGCCAGATTTGGGGACTTGGGGGAGGGGAGAAGAGGACAAGAGAGAAGACCCAGTTTCCCGTCACAGCTTTATGAGATTTCAAACATGAACTGTGATTATTATTGCAGAAAAGCAACTGCCTTGGAAAAAAGCACGGCTATTGGGGACACAGTGCTGAACCTGGCACCTACACTTGGTTCTACCACACGGAATGAACACGGGGTCCCAGCTTGTGCAGAGTTCCTCTCTCCACCAGCAAGTGCTGAATGCAACCGTTTTTCAACAGGCTCACAGCCCCTCTCCTCTTCTCTCCTACTGTTCTGAAACAATGGTGCTCTGTGACTCTGACCCCTGACTTCTCTTCTGTCTTCCGCATATGAGGTGACATCCATCACGGTTTGCAGAAGCAGCAGGATCAGGTGCCCATCCAGCCTCACTTCCCTGCCTTTCCTTTCCCAGGGGCACAATAAATGCTGTGCAATCTCTGCACAGGAAAGACCAGAGGTGACTCCTGAATGGATGGGGGGATGGCAACACCTGGGCCTGTTCCCTGCCCCCACCCAGTGTCCTGCCAAGTCTGAGTAATCAGTTCCTGATGGAAGCGCCACCCTGTGCCCTGCCATTTGTCCAGCCACCTGTGGCTGCTGGCAGCTCTGGCCCAACAGTCTCATCTGTCATCAGGGGACCGCTCCAGACTGAGTGAGGTTGCAAAGTTGAGATAAAGAGGCTGAACATCAAAAGGCCCCCAGTTATTCTGCAAGCTCGTGACTTAGGATGCTTCCCAAGGTCTGCAGAGCCAGGCTGCCAAACAGAAGCTCTTGAGAAACTGTTTAGTTTCAACTTTCTGTCCTCCTAAATCCACAAGTAGGCAAGAGAGCTTCAAAGGGTGGTGATGGGAAGAAAAGGGCGATTGGTATTTTAACTGTGGCTTTCAAGATAAGGAGCTTTAAGGATCTTTCCGTCACAGCAGGCAGTCAGGTGCTGTGGGTGCCCTCTGGGACAGTAAGATCAGATTTTCACCAAAGTCTGGAGAGTAATTGGTGCCTGAGACATTCAGCTGCAGGTTTAATAGGCAATATAGTTTCTTTAACAACTGTAATTCAAATAATCAGAAGAGTCTGATTATTTAATTACTTAAGCTACCAATACCAGGTGTTCAGTAATGCTATATAGAAATATTAATGTACATAAAAAGATGTTCTTGAATTTGTAAATTGTAAGGGTTTTCTTACGTGCCCAGCACTGCATCCGATAAATAATAGATGCTTAATAGATGTGTGTTGAGTGAAACTGTGCCCAGTATAGAGTAAGAGACTACACAGAGTAATCACTTGCTGAGACTTAAAAAAAAATTCAATGCCCAGATCTTATCCCAGAGAAATCAGATGAGGATCCCTGAAGGGTGGACCAGGCATTGGTAGTTTTTAAGACTCCCAGGAGATTCCAGTGGCCATCTAAGATTAGAGCACCACTGGTCCATGGACATGAGAGTAGGAGATGAAATTTTCACTGTGGTGTTGTTTGCGTCCCTCCTTTGACACCTTAGATTAGCCCTGAGTGGGACTGCGAGGTAGGTGGAGTTTCCTCTTTTTGACAAGGAAAGTTTCTTTCATGTCATATTTCCTGCTCAAATGTTCTGAGAAATATCAGCTGCCTGAGCTGTTGAGAGACCCAGACAGCACACCGATGGAGAGTTTTCTGTGGATCCCAGAAAACAGCAGGAAAATGACAATTTTCGGGTTTGAATAGGCATCTGCTCCCCTTTATTAAATCCATCTTGTACTCTCTCACTGTGGGCAAGCTGTTGCACTGCATTACTCCTTTCCTCCAAAACTATCAGTGTTGCCCCACTGCCTGGGGAAAGCAGTTGAGACCTCCTGGGCCCTCTGTGGCCCAGCCCAATCTCCTCTTTCAGCCCCATCTTTCTTTCACTGCCCATGTACATTCTCCGCTCTTCCTCTGAGATGGTCAGGAATCTCCACCACACTCCAATGCCCACCCGCCACATGGGTGTGACAGAGCAGGCTGTGCCATGCACATCCTCACCTGGGCTTCTTCAGCCTAAAAACAGACTCTTCTGTTCAAATGCCACCACCCCAGTGAAGCCCTTCTGGATTCTAGCAATGGCAACAAAGTCTACCTTCTCTATGCTTTGCATATATCTCTGTTAGATCACAACCATGAATGATGTGATTATGAAAATAGTGTGAATAAAAAATAATCATGTCTTACATAATTTCAAAGCTTGCAAGCCCAGCCAATTGTAATTAGAAATGCTATATTACTCCTGTGGCAGTACTACCCTGACAAACTGCACTGGAAAGCTGTGTAGGATTTGGGTGACTGCTGGGCTATATTTTAACATCCACTTTGGTTCTCATTTCCATCTGCTTTGCATAGCCTACTGCAATATATAGAATATAATTAGCATTTGTTCAGTAAGTCCCACTAGTGCTGAACTTAAGGCCAAAACGTCATCGCCTCTGGAGTGAATGCTGGGTATGACAATACACGGTAAAGAGGGTTAAACAACCACTGTGATGTGTTGTGCTCTCATTTTTAGAAGAAAGAACATTCTCTAAAATATTAAAGAAAACTCCCCCCCGCCAAAATTGGGAGAGTGGCATTAAAAGCAAAAATATGCTAGGGTGGTGGCAGATTGACGGGCTCTGAAAATGTATGCTTCACAGTTGTTCCAAAGGGAAAATTAACCTTAATTCTGTGAGTTTTAAATAACATTGAGACTAGGAAGGTCTCCAGCGAAAAAATAAAACAAAGCCCTACCAGTGCCTCTGCTGTCTACTGTTGGCTTATACTGTATTTTGGGGGGCCTGACCTAAGCTTCCCAAATGCACAGAGACTTCAGGCTTTGGGGGCAAAGCCATTAATAGTAAGAGGCAAGACAGAATTGTGGGTGACGTTGAAAGATGCAGCACTCAGGAAGAATCTTAGTCTAATCTTTGGGTAATTGATGTTTTACTGAAAATTCAAGAACCACTCATGCTGGGGTGAGTATGACAGGGCGTTAAAGTTCAAGTTTTGGCTGAGGTACAATAGATGCCAAAATTCAGAGGAAAGCACTAACCCAGGATTTACTATGTCTGGTGGCAAAAATCCAAGCTGCAACATCACGGATGTAACAGAGTTGGGAAAGGAGGATTCTTGGAGACATATTTTGGAGAAAACGGTTCATAGTCAGGGGAGGGTGACTGCCTTTTAAGTCAAGTTTTAGGGACCCTGTTCAGGACAGTCAGATGCAGGCCCCAGAAACGAAACGGGAAGAGGCTGCTGGCTCTCCCCTCCTGACCCCACAAGGATCACCTGCCTTTCTAGAGACGGTCAGGGCTGAGACTCCTGAGTGGGATTTGAATGTGAGAGAGAGTCAGTGTGAGGTCAGCGTTGGTCCTGGCCCTGGGCACAGTCTCGGCAGCAGGAGCTGAAGGCATCACCAGCTGCCTAGAGGCTGAGGTTGGAGGATGTGATGAGGGAAGCATCCCCAGATTGGGGGTGGGCAGGGGGAGGGTCTCCAAAGGAGAAGAGTCAACTCCAGACACCCAGACTGACTGCTCACAGCACTGCCTGTTTAGTAAATCTTTTCCTGTTTACCTTTGACCTCTCACAACCCCGGCTCTGAGCCTGGAGAGCTCTCAGGAAAAGGAGGAGGGCCAGTAGAAGCACCACTGAAGGAAAGCTAGACAACTCCCAAAGAAAGGCTACCCTCCTCCAGCCTTGCCTTGGTGGAGGGGAGGAAGCCTTAACTTGCAATCAACTTTTGATTACTTCATGGGACAAGACACTTTGATTATGGATTAATGAGTTATTTTGAGGCTTGAAGTGACTATAGGACTTTGCATTAACCAAGAGTGAGCTGAGTACACACAGGACTGTCCTAGACTGTCTCCAAGAACCAGAAATGAACAGCCCTTGCCAAGTGGGCTTAAAGAGAGTAGGGATGAAAATGAAGCTGCTTTACGCTTGCCAGAGAGTGCGCCGTACTTGATGGATGAATCATAATGCTGCCGTCTCCCTCTGAAATTTATGTTCATTTGTTCACGTTCCAACCCCTGCAGCCAGCACACTGCTCCCCAAGAGCAGGGATCTTACCAACTTTGGTCCCTGCTGTATCTCCCCTTGTCTGACAGTGGCTAGCTGTAGTGAGTGTTCAAAGGTTTTGTAGAATGAGTGAGGGGTGGTGCCTGCCCTGGGCTGTTCTGCATCTGTCTCCATCTCTGGACCAACCCTGTCTTGACATGGTTGAGATAGAAGACTCTCTCTCACTCATCCCTGCTCCCTTCTCAGCTCCCACCTGATGCTTTAAACTTGATGGACATGCACAGGGTTGAGAGGAGTGGTCCAGAGCTGGGCTCCTTGCTTATTAACCAGGCACGGTGTACAGAGGTCAGATGACCAGCTGAGCTGGTGCCTGTTATCCTGCATGATGGGGCTCATCTAAAGAGTCTGGGAGATGACCTTCTCTCTTAAGTCAGAACATGGAACCAGGAGCTCCTTCTCAGTGCTCGAGGGTGCTGTCCTTCTCGGAGGAAGGCTTGGGTTGAGCACCTTCATTTCAGAGATGACCATGTAGTTGGGGGAGGGGCCTTAGTTTCACAAATCTCAGCCCATTGCCTCGCTCTGCACCTCAGATCCTGTGGGCCTCCAGGCCCGGCTGCATGCTAATCTGTGGCCACGTGACTGCCTTGGCCTGGTTGACTTGTAGCTGCTGATTTGTGGTCTTCTCACCAGTGTGTGGCCTTCCATTTTCCTGGCCTTCCTTAGCCATGAGATTCCTGATTTTGTTATATCACCACCTTTCTTTTCTGTGCATTTTGCCTGACCTTGGCCTTCTGAGTGTTTGGTTCAGATCTCCAGACCATCTCTGGGATGGACCTAGGTCTCTTGGCATGACATTTTGGCTTGAAGATTAAGGCGACTAGAGATAAAACATGATAATTGAATGTCTGATCCTTAATCAGACTCTGGACCAGTATAATAATGGCTACACAGTCATTCTTGGAAAAATTAGAACACGGGCTAGAGATTAGATAACAGCATTGCATCAGAGTTATATTTCCTGAATTTAATAACTATCAGTTCAGTTCAGTCGCTCAGTCATGTCCGACTCTTTGCAACCCCATGAACTGCAGCACGCCAGGCCTCCCTGTCCATCACCAACTCCCAGAGCCTACCCAAACCCATGTCCATTGAGTCGGTGATGCCATCCAACCATCTCATCCTCCGTCGTCCCCTTCTCCTCCTGCCCTCAATCCTTCCCAGCATCAGGGTCTTTTCCAATGAGTCAACTCTTCGCATGAGGTGACCAAAGGATTGGAGTTTCAGCTTCAACATCAGTCCTTCCAATGAACACCCAGGACTGATCTCCTTTAGGAGGGACTGGTTAGATCTCCTTGCAGTCCAAGGGACTCTCAAGAGTCGTCTCCAACACCACAGTTCAAAAGCATCAATTCTTCAGCGCTCAGCTTTCTTCACCGTCCAACTCTCACATCCATACATGACTACTGGAAAAACCATAGCCTTGACTAGACGGACCTTTGTTGGCAAAGTAATGTCTTTGCTTTTCAATATACTATCTAGGTTGGGCATAACTTTCCTTCCAAGGAGTAAGCGTCTTTTAATTTCATGGCTATAATTTAATAACTATACCAGGGTTATTTAAGAGAATGGCCTCATTCTTAGGAAATACACAGGAAAGTACTCATGGGTAAAGAGGCATGATATCTGTAACTTACTTTCAGATTATTAAGGGGAAAAAAAATCATACACAGAAAGAGAATAACAAAATAAAAGGGGCCGAGTGTCAAGCTTGAGTGAATCTGTAGAAAGGGTGTATGGGAATTCCTTGTACTATCCTTTGCAACATTTATGTTAAGTTTAAAATCATTTCCAAATTAAAATTCAAGTAAAAAAGTTGCCTATCCAATCTATACAATCAAAGCTTGTGTCTCCCTATTCACCCATCTAAATACCTCTCCTTTCATCCCAGTCAAGCCCTACTCAGATGGTAGGTACTTCGAGGCAAGTGTGGATTCTGGCTTGGGTGGGCAGTTTATTAGCCTACAGTCCCTCCCAGGCACCCTTGGCCACACTGGTATGTGTGAGAGAGAGGCAGGAGTGCAGTCCTGAGGGAAGACATCACTACTGCACAGTCCCCTTCCCTGACTATCTGTCCCCTTGGTTCCTAGGACAAGCTCTCTCGAGGACCATCTTTTGGGGACCTCCACCCAACAGGCTTGGCCGGGACCTCAGGCTGCAGGTGCCCTGTCCCTGCATCAAGGGATGCTAGAGCACACTGACCACATACCACTAGAAGTGACTGACCACAGCGGACCCACAGAGGACATCTGTGAATGGTTCCAAACATGTGAGCTTGGGCTGGAATACTGACCTCTCCGGGCCAGTCTCTCCTCAGTTGTAAAATTGTTACCTCTGACTGGATGATCCCCAGTTTTTCCCAGCTCCGTCTGACCTGGTGTCTGCACAAGCAGAAGGAGACAAGCACCATCCC
Organism: Okapia johnstoni; assembly: GCA_024291935.2. Lineage (NCBI taxonomy): Eukaryota > Metazoa > Chordata > Mammalia > Artiodactyla > Giraffidae > Okapia > Okapia johnstoni. The sequence continues at coordinate 9,838,886 of CM044323.1, read as the reverse complement.
TAAGAGACCCAATTCCATGCAGTGATTTGGGGCTTTATCACTGAGCTGTTCCTTCCTCCTCAGAGTTTCAGGCATCATCATCAAAGCATGACCAGGGCATGACCTTTCTTGGTCCCATAAATCTCTCATCTTAGAAAAAAAATTAAAATCCCTCTTACCTCTGAGCAGTAACAATGAAGCTAAGAACTTCTTCTTCCCCAGACAGGTGGCTTGTATCAAAGATCACGCTGAATTCATACTATGGGAAAAGAAAGTGACATTTGGCTCTAGCCAGCATTCCAAACTTAAATGCTACAGTCTTCTGAAGTTTATGACCTCTGGATGTTCATTCGCATGACAAGCTTTATGGTTTATGCATCTCTTTCTGATGGTCAGGCCAGAGATACAACTTTAGCAATAAAAACCAGCCCAGAGCCCACTCTGGCGAGAGACATGCTATCCTTTTCAGAAACTGAGGTTCTCCTTAGGAAGCAATATGCTTGAACTCTTAAACCAGGACTTCCTAAATTTCACTCACACACCATCATCCCAATTTTTGCCACATCTGCTTATCATATCACCTGTGATAAGTACTTTGTATTTTTATTGCCTCACTCTTTCTATTTAAAGACTATTTTAAAGAGAAGAATTTATGTCACTATCACAGATGGGAATCCGGGATCACTTGCCATAAAGAGGCGGTCATCATAAAAAGAAACAAGGAAAACAAAGTGATGTTGAATTCTGTTGCCTGCTGAAGGCTCTGAGCCTAAGGTCTGCTCTGTTTTGATAAAAGGGAGATAAACAAGTGATAGAGACATTGTAGCGCTACTGGAGACCTCCACCTGCAAGAGGTTAGGATTGAAAGAGTGTTGAAAAGGTAGTAGCTTTCTCATTGTTAGTCAATACTGTTCAGCACTGTGTCCACCTATCACCTAAAATCATCTCAGGTGCTGCCAGTAGTGATCATCCTCTGATTTGGGGAACACCTTCTCAAGCAAATGGTTTTCACTACATACACATCAGGCAGGTATGGGAATGGGGGAGGACCATTTGGGTAGGGCTTAGAGAGCCAGGCTCTACCACAAACTGACTGTGTGATCTTGGCCAGATATTTGATCTCTGCATTTCATTAAAAAGAAGAGGGTGGACAAAATGATCCTTAAAGTTCATCAAGTTTTGGGAGTCTATGACTTATTTAATATCTAAATATTTGGGTTCCTTTATGAAGAATTCTAGGCAATGGTCTAAATTTGCAACACTAAATTCTACTGAACTGACCGCTACCTGAAAGTAATGAATGTTGGACCATCAACTAGAGTGGACACTGGACATCCCTTTCTAGACTTTCTGTTGTGGTGAGACCTGTCAGCTTACAGTGAGGGTGGGGAATGGAGACAGAACAGGAAACAGAGCTGGAAAACACAAATGAAGGGAAAGTCAGGGGTCTTGTCTCGGCAAAGAGTTTGACCCAGTGGGAGATCTGAATTAAATGCTCTAAAGATCAAAGTGAGATGAAAAGCAAAAGATTTGGGCACGAGGCCAAAATGAGAGCCGGCAGCCTGGGAGAGCAGAAAGTTAGGAACTAGGCAAGCTGGTCGTGCGAGATTGAAATATATGGCCAGCAAAGTAAGCAGATAATGCGGTCATGAGGCTTAGCAGATGGTCGGAAGTCAGACAACACACAGGTCTAAGGGAGAGGGAAGGACAAGCCAGGCTGTGGATAGAGGGAGCCCCGTCCCTGCTGGCTTGCTTCTTCGGCTTTCTCCAAGGACTCACCCCCAGACCCCTTGCCTCCAGGTTCAGCCTTGCTACAGGTGTTCACTTCTGTATGTGGGAGGAAGGTAGTGACATTACCAAGTTGGAAAAAAAGTCCAACATTCAACATCAATTCTTCTGTTGGCTCAATGACTATTTCGAGAGCTAATGCATCTAATGAAATTTAGGTCCCAGAAGTCAAGACTGCTTTATTTTTATTGTATTCATTTGTTCACCTTTTTTCCCATGGGAAGTGATTGATCCTGGATCCATCTAAGATATTGTTATTGTTTAGTGGCTAATTTGTGTCCAACTCTTTTGAGACCCCACAGACTGTAGCCCACCAGGCTCTTTTGTCCATGGAATTCTCCAGGAAAGAATACTGGAGTGGTTTGCCATTTCCTTCTCCAGGGGATCTTCCCAACCCAGGGATCAAATCCACATATCCTGTGTCTCCTGCATTGGCAGGCAGATTCTTTATCACTGAGCCACCAGGGAAGCATCTGTGATATCCTTTCAAAGTATCTTTAAAACTAGCAAGATGCATCTTAAGTTTAGGATGGAGGCTGGGTTTTACAACAAGATGGCTACTTTTAAAGTGTTACCATTAAGTCTATTTCCTGTTGCTCAAAAGATTTCAATTAAATTTGTGTGCATGAGGGGGCAATATTTTACTATATACAATGATGCCTAGTGCTCAGTGTCCTTCTCCTACATCCTCACCCTACCTGGGATCTCATGGGACTTGGCCCAAATTCTGCCAGCTTTTTCTAAGCCACCTCTTGAGGTTTCCCTTCTCCTGGGATGAATGTGAACAGAATGAGGATCAGAGCCAGAAAAGGGCTGAGGAATCACAGAGATAACAACCACTGTAGACTGGACTGGGTACATTCAATGAGACTGAGGGGTTCAAGAGATTTGCTAAGAAATGAGCAAACCTTCCTACAGGAATGTTCTAACAACTGGTTTGTAAAACAGCTAGTATACATTGGGAACAAAAAGTCTTAGAGATTACAATGACCCACTTTCATGATATAGGCAGGAGAAAAGGATTAAACTTTCTCTTTTAAGTGAAGGAAAAAGGTAGACAAAGGAACATAAAATTTCCTTCAAATCATAGCAGGGAAAACAGCCTCCATTTTAAAAGGCAGCTCTGCCTGGTCTTTTAGGGTCTAGTTTTGCCTCCAAAAATCTCATCTTCTACATGTTTGCATCTTTTTAAAATGATGCCACATACTAGAATGCTCCATGAATCTCTAAATCAGCTAAACCATATTATTGTTTGAGCTTGCAAAATTTGGCTCCTTACAAATGCCAAAGTGACTGTAATTTCTTGAATTCTTCTGAATAAACGATTATGTATGTTTTAAGAATTTTAAGAGGTCTCTTCAAAAAAAATTGTGAGTGCCCAGAGGAGTGGCAGCCCGGACTATAAATCACTAGCCAGGACCACATCTTCTCCTAAGTGGTCTCAGGGGCTCAAAATGGCATGCAATGTCCCAGAAAAAAATATGTTAGGCCAACCAGATGGTGCTCGACAAAGTACAAAGGCCATCGTGTGTGTCTCACGTTTGAGGTATGTCATGTGGACCAAGGGGAAAGACCACATGTCCATGGCTACCCTGGAGTAGACTTAGAGATGGTCATCAATGTGGCTGGCTGTGCCCAGGCAGGACTTGACTGGCCACCCCGGTTGCTGTGGGAGGCAGGGGTGTGGAGGAAACCTCAGGGAGGCAGTTGGCAGAGTCAGTGGCTGATGGGATGGGCTGGAGGCTGCTGCCAGGGAAGTGTCCGGTCCCTGCCCCTTACCTTTGACTTTGACCTCATGAAAGGAAATCCCACACTGCATTTGAGGAAGTCCAATTCTAGCAGTTCACAGGAAATGCCCATTTCCTCCTGAAAGACAAAAAGCATCAACAGATGGGCTGGATGCACCAAGACAGGTGTGTGGAAGGAGCCCCAGGGAGGCAAATCCAGACTTTAGCAGACACGGTTCTTCTTTGGGAAAGTTCTCAGACAGCGGTCACTGTTGGCTGCACTGGAATGAGGAAGCCCTGCCAGGCCAAGTCCCTGGTCCTCCTCTGACTGCACACCTCCCCACTCCTCTGCCAGAGGTTCCCTGGGAAGACAAGTGCAGAGAACAAAACCACTCTTCATTCTTAACCAACCCTTTGGTCTGAACCCTGATATTCTCTCAGTAAAATAGGCCAGGTCATTTGTGACCTGGATATCTCCTCAGGTTTGGATTAAAGGCATCCAAGTCACCTTTCTGACCCCTTTCTCCTATGCCCACACCCTAATCCTGCCTCTCAAGATCTTAGCTAAGGAAAGACAAATGCTAAGAAAATCACACCAGGGAAAACACAGGGATTCTTTTCACAATCTGAATCAGTGAGGGCTGAGCTGTCTCCCCAGCAAGCCTTGCCAGAGTTGGGGGTGGGTGCAAGGGCAAGGAGGCAGTTCCGAGAGTAGCCGGCCTGGACTGGACTCTACAGACAGAGGCAAGAGGAAACCAGGAGAGGCGCCATGGAGAGCTGCCATCTTTCCATCTGGACACATGGTTTACAACCAAGGTCAAATGAAAGCAGGAGGCTCTTCAGAACCCATAGGGCCTCTCTGAGTCACTGAGGCCAAATCAAGACTTCTGAGAGGAGACAGTGTTTGCAGATTTTGGAAAAGGAGAAGGCACAGGACAAAACTAGCACTGTCTGAATGTCTAGAAACTGGGGCACTGGAGTTCAATGAGGCTATGTGACTTCCCCAAAGTCATTCTGGGCTGACTCTAAAACCTGTCTCCTTCCCCTTTGAAAGCCCTGAGTTTCTAAAGGGAAAGAGCACAGCCAATACCACAATGGCACCAAAAGGAACCAACTTGTATGGATTCTTTCTGGCTCTGAAATGCCACCCATGCTTCCTCCTCCCATTTCCAAGAACTGCACCTTTCAGCTCAGACCAAGATTTCCAGGCAGATGGGCGAAATAAAAATTTTCACTGTATGTCCAATGAGGAAAAACAATGTGAGCACTTCTCATAAAATACCTACTTAGTTATAGGTTACACAGCATATGATTATACAATGTATTATGAACATTATCAAACAAAAAAAGTGGAAATAAAAAAAAAAAACTCATCTGTGAGATTAGAAGTCAAGATAATAATTGGGAGGTAGTAAGTGGAAGGGAGTTCTTGAAGTTCTGGGGCTTGTTAATTATGAAAATTCACTTAATGATTTATGTACTTCTGTCCATTTTCTAAATATCAATAAAACTTTATTTATAAAATAGCAACACAAACAATCCAAAATAAAAGGAAGCAAAAGATAGGTGATATATAAGTATTAAAGGAAACTACAGCTTATCTTTCAGTATCCGGTCTAGATATCCAATGGGGATAACTGACCTCAGTGATTTTCAAGTTTTCTGATGGTTCTCCATGTCCTTAGTAAGCATCTCTCATGCAGTGGGCTTGGGCCCTCCTGCATTAGAACTGGTTTGGGAGCATTCTTTAAAAATACCGATTCATGGGCCACACCCAGTGGTCTGAGTAGATAATTGACTAGCCTCTGAGTAGACTCTGAGATTGTAGGGCCTGAGATAAGTACTTTCAAAACATGGTTAGGTGATACAGTAAGCGTTCTGCTCCACAATGATTTGGGAGCCATTGCTATGAGTTCTCTGTTCTCTGGTCCATTCTACAGGCTGCCTAAGGAATCTTCTTAAAATGCCTTTCTCTATTGTGAGCAGAATAAAGCTCAAAATCCTAACTCTGGCATCCATTTGGCCCCTACCTTTCTGAGTACATACATCACTGTTCGACAAATATCCTTTTCTTGGTATCATTTTCACACCTTTTGTCTAAGTTGTTTCCACTATCAGGAACACCTTTCCTCAGCTATTCCTCCAAGGTTTTCTTCTCCCATCTTGCCCCAACACTAATGGGTGATAAGTTGGCATATATAATATGGACATGCAACAGGATTTGGAATGGACCCCAAGCATGCACTTGGGGGCTGAGTCATCACACTACCTCCATGATCAGCACTGAGGATACAAGTCTGAAATTACTCTGGAACGGAGAAGCCCTCCATTTACTTGGCTTTGATCTAAGACTGCTTCTGATTATCTGAGAGTTACTGAACTACCTTATTTTTGTTAATTCCAAAATTGCAAGAAAATAACATTAGTCCAGCATTTATTGCCTTATTCCAAGTCTCTCTTCCACCCTACTCAGTCTAACAGAAATGAAAATTCCAGTTGGATATTGAGGTGGAGAATAAGCAAAAAGAGCGAAAACCAAAGACTTCTGTAGGAATGAGGGTGCTCAGCATATATGGTCATGACTCAAACACTCTTGGATGGTGTCACAGGGAGGAATGTCATGGATCACCCTTCTGTGCCTGCCAGCACTAGCCCAGCCCTTCCTTGACTGAAAGGTTTTAATTCTATTCTCCACTCTCCACTGCAGCAATTAGGGAAAGAGCCTTCTCTTCCCCCCTCCCACCCTCAGAGCATGGGCTTCTGCATGTAGATGGTGCAGCTGCTGCACCCAGAACCCCTTTACTAGATAGCTTCCAGTCCCTGGTTGAATGGGAACTGCTTTGTCTGAGAGGTTATAACACCCTTCCTCTGCAGCCTATGATTAACATGGGTGCAGAAGGCCGCCCCTTTGCCTCAAGGTGAGACCAGTTGTGCTGTGAGACTCATACTCCAGAGCTCCCACAGGAACAGGCTGAGAGCACTTCCCTGTTTGCCTGTGTCCTCTGCCCTAGGCTGCTCCCTCATTCTTCTCCCAAGAGCATTTCTGTGCTAAATCACTTGCACAGGAATCCCCATCTCAGGTTCTGCTTCAGTGAACCTGACCTCAGACAAGACTCTTTATAGATGAGGCTGCTGGTACCGACAGCTTCTGGAAAGTGCTGGGCATCTGTTCCCAGGTGGGGAGAGGCAACAGAAGGGGAACCCTCACATGCTAAAGAACGTTGTTCAAATTCATACCAACCAAAGGAAGACTTTCAAACTGCAGGTTATAGAGTCGGCAGAGCTGCCCTCATTAGGGGAGCACTTCACTTCAAAGCCCTCAGCACCTCCTTTGCTGTGGTTTTAGATCCAGCCTGGGCCATGACCTTAAAAAACAGGGTCACTATGGAGCCAGGTACCAGAGCCCCATCCCCTCCCTGTACTTAGGCAGGTACCCTGTAGGCACAGAAGTCTCAGGGAAATTTAAAAAATGTATTTGGGGTGATACGGCTAAACTAAGCCTGGTTTCAGACAGCATCAGGAATAGTGATCTAGTTGGGGAGACAATGCTTATTACCTCTGCCAGGCACTTGGTAACCACCAGAGGGTACATGAAGAGATTCTAGGGACCACACTTCTCCTTGGCTCTGACTCCTTTCATGCTCCAACCATTGCTCACATTTGAGAACTTGACCTTCAGCACTACTGCAACACTTATGATGAAGAACTCTCAGCTAACAGGGAACTGTGGACCAGTGAACTGTCTACCCTTTGTCCCTGATTGCCAGACAGTGTAAAATCTGATTACTCAATTCAAATGCACTGAAATCTACTGAAACCTTGTTGCAAAGGTACAGGCTTTCATGAAATCAACGAAAGTGATGCACAGAAACTGCTCAAATCACTTAAAGTCTCTGATGTATCTGGATCTGATGGAGTTACTTAACAGTTAAAGAAGTCAAAGTTATCCTTGGATGATAACAATTTAAGACATTTCAAAAGATAAGGATTTAAAATTAAAAGATCAAGAGAAGCCTCTGGGGAAAATATACCATCATAAAAACAACCTTTTTGTGAGTGTCCTCAAAAAAACAAAACAAGGCAAAATAGGAAGTAAAGAATGTTACCTTATGATACAATAGGAATAGTCACATCCAAAAGCTGCCTATCTAGGGACTCCCCTGGTGGTCCAGTGGCTAAGACCCCATGCTCCCAATGCAGGGGACCTGGGTTCAACCCCTGGTCAGAGACCTAGATCCCACATGCTGCAACTAAGACATGGCACAGCCAAATAAATAGAAATTTTAAAACAAAACCAAAAGCTACCTATTCAGCACTCAGTTACTTCTTCTGTTACAGAAATTACTGCACTTCTATTTTAAAGATACTAACAAAGCATTTTCAGAAGTTGAAGTTGAACGGTTCTATGAAGACCTACAAGACCTTTTAGAACTAACACACCAAAAAGATGTCCTTTTCATTATAGGGGACTGGAATGCACAAGTAGGAAGTCAAGAAACACCTGGAGTAACAGGCAAATTTGGCCTTGGAGTACAGGATGAAGCAGGGCAAAGGTTATTAGAGTTTTACCAAGAGAATGCACAGGTCATAGCAAACACCCTCTTCCAACAACACAAGAGAAGACTCTACACATGGACATCACCAGATGGCCAATACCAAAATCAGATTGATTACATTCTTTGCAGCCAAAGATGGAGAAGCTCTATACAGTCAGCAAAAACAAGACCAGGAGCAGACTGTGGCTCAGATCATGAACTCCTTATTGCCAAATTCAGAGTTAAATTGAAGAAAGTGGGGAAAACCACTAAACCATTCAGGTATGACCTAAATCAAATCCCTAACGATTATACAGTGGAAGTGAGAAGTAGATTTAAGGGACTAGATCTGATAGACAGAGTACCTGATGAACTATGGACAGAAGTTCGTGACATTGTACAGGAGACAGGGATCAAGACCATCCCCAAGGAAAAAGAAATGCAAAAAAGCAAAATGGCTGTCTGAGGAAGCCTTACAAGTAGCTGTGAAAAGAAGAGAAGCAAAAAGCGAAGGAGAAAAGGAGTGATATACCCATTTGAATCCAGAGTTCCCAAGAATAGCAAGGAGAGATAAGAAAGCCTTCCTCAGTGATCAGTGCAAAGAAATAGAGGAAAACAAAAGAATGGGGAAGACTAGAGATTTCTTCAAGAAAATTAGAGATACCAAGGGAACATTTCATGCAAAGATGGGCTTGATAAAGGACAGAAGTGGTATGGACCTAACAGAAGCAGAAGATATTAAGAAGAGGTGGCAAGAATACACAGAAGACCTGTACAAAAAAGATCTTCATGACCCAGTTAATCACAATGGAGTGATCACTCACCTAGAGCCAGACATCCTGGAATGTGAAGTCAAGTGGGCCTTAGGAAGCATCACTACGAACAACGTAGTGGAGGTGATGGAATTCCAGTTGAGCTATTTCAAATCCTAAAAGATGATGCTGTGAAAGTACTGCACTCAACATGTCAGCAAATTTGGAAAACTCAGCAGTGGCCACAGGACTGGAAAAGGTCACTTTTCCTTCCAATCCCAATGAAAGGCAATGCCAAAGAATGCTCAAACTACTGCACAATCACACTCATCATCTCACACGCTAGTAAAGTAATGCTCAAAATTCTCCAAGCCAGGCTTCAGCAATACGTGAATCGGGAACTTCCAGATGTTCAAGCTGGTTTTAGAAAAGGCAGAGGAACCAGAGATCAAATTGCCAACATCTGCTGGATCATCGAAAAAGCAAGAGAGTTCCAGAAAAACATCTAATTCTGCTTTACTGACTATGCCAGAGTCTGACTATGTGGATCACAATAAACTGTGGAAAATTCTGAAAAAGACGGGCATACCAGACCATGTGACCTGCCTCTTGAGAAATCTGTATGCAGGTCAGGAAGCAACAGTTAGAACTGGACATGGAACAACAGACTGGTTCCAAATAGGAAAAGGAGTACGTCAAGGCTGTATACTGTCACCCTGCTTATTTAACTTATACAGAGTACATCATGAGAAATGCTGGGCTGGATGAAGCACAAGCTGGAATCAAGACTGCTGGGAGAAATATCAAAAACCTCAGATATGCAGATGACACCACCCTTATGGCAGAAAGTGAAGAAGAACTAAAAAGCCTCTTGATGAAAGTGAAAGAGGAGACTGAAAAAGTTGGCTTAAAGCTCAACATTCAGAAAACTAAGATCATGGCATCCGGTCCCATCACTTCATGGCAAATAGATGGGGAAACAGTGGAAACAGTGGCTGACTATTTTTTTGGACTCCAAAATCACTGCAGATGGTGATTGCAGCCATGAAATTAAAAGACACTTACTCCTTGGAAGAAAAGTTATGACCAACCTAGACAGCATATTAAAAAGCAGAGATATTACTTGGTCAACAAAGGTCCATCTAGTCAAGGCTATGGTTTTTCCAGTAGTCATGTATGGATGTGAGAGTTGGACTATAAAGAAAGCTGAGCGCCGAAGAATTGATGCTTTTGGACTGTGGTGTTGGAGAAGACTCTTGAGAGTCCCTTGGACTGCAAGGAGATCCAACCAGTCCATCCTAAAGGAGATCAGTCCTGAGTGTTCATTGGAAAGACTGATGCTGAAGCTAAAAGGCCAATACTTTGGCCACCTGATGCGGCGAAGAGCTGACTCATTGGAAAAGACCCTGATGCTGGGAAAGATTGAGGGCAGGAAGAGAAGGGGATGAAAGAGGATGAGATGGCTGGATGGCATCACCAACTCAATGGACATGAGTTTGGCTAGGCTCCAGGAGTTGATGATGGACAGGGAGGCCTGGCGTGCTACAGTTCAGGGGGTCACAAAGAGTCGGACACGACTGAGCGACTGAACTGAACTGAAAGCAAATAAACCTTTGCCTTGGGTCTAAGAAATCTCTGACCATTATAATTACCCTGTTACAAGAGCTGTTAAGTGTAGAATAACATAAACTAATTTTCACAATCTCGTTTTATCTTTCAAGTGAAATCTCAATCAAAACTTAAAGAAAAATTTTTACTATCAAGTTTTGGACCCTGTTTTAAGAAGATTCACAAAACTGGCCTTTTTCCTAGTCCCCACTTTTCCTTGGCTTGCAGGGACACCCAATTCCATAAGATGCTATCAAGGTTTCTTCCTGGAGATTAGATTCAGTTTAAATCTTTCTTTTTCTTTTTAATAAGACACATTACTCTCAGGGTCAGAAAAGGGTCAATTAATTTTTAGAACATGACATAAATACATACTCGGTTTGTGAATGTTTGCTTCTGTATTCTCAGGACTGGGCACTCAGTAGTTCCTGAGTTTGCACTTAATACTCAAACAGGCCTTGGCTCCTCAAGGATTCAGATGAAGGGGCTGCAAGAGGCAGCTTATTTGCTGGTCTGCGTGGCATGGGAGATGCTTGCCTTGGCAAAAACCCTCTCTTTTCCAGACATACCTCGGCAGTCCTGGCCCCCGGGAGCTTGGCCAGTGGAGCCAGGCTCCAGCCCTGCTTGTAATGTGTGGTGTGGTTGGCAGGAAGAATCAGATCATGAAGTTAGTGAGCCTCCTTGGCCTTCAGGCTCCTTCCTCCCAGTCACACAGCATTTGACTTTATTCTGGAGCCTCATTTTCTCTGACCACCAACACGGTGCCCTGTGGGAGCAGCAAATCCACAAATCTGGTCAGGGCTTATGCTGGGCACCAGGGCGGGTGTGAAGTTTAACTTCCCATTTGCCACTTTCTTGTGGGATTGTCAAACTGAGATGACCCTTCATGTTCTATGACTGAAGTTTGGTGTTCATCTGAGACCTCTTTCCTTTCTTCCAGACACATGAGGTGTGACCCCTGTGAGCTGGTAAGCTCTGTGTTGACTCAGTTAATAGAGAATTCAGGTGAGTTTTGAAAGCACTTGATCCCAAATTCTCTAACTGAGAATTCAAAGGTGAGAAGGGGTTCTCAATAATCTGGCCCAGTGAGTTAACAGAAAGAGTTTATTCCCAGGAAATACTCTATTGGCTCAACTCAAGGATGAGTCAGCCTGAGCCTCACCAGAGAAAACAGTGCTATTCCCAGAGGGAAATCCTCTGGGACAGGGCCCATGGAATTCCTCCCATGCAGTAAAGCACACGGACTTGCAGCACAGAAAATGCACAGGCTTTGGCATCACTGTCCCAATTTTGATGACTGGCTCAGATATGTAACAGCTGTGTGTTGTCAGGCAAATAAGCTAGCCTTTCTACAAGCCTCTACTTTCTCACCTGTAAAGTGAAGCCTTAGCACCGGCCTTATAGGACTGGGGGCTCAGACAGTAAAGGGTCTGCCTACAATGCAGGAGACCTAGGTTCGATCCCTGGGTTGGGAAGATCCCCTAGAGAAGGAAATGGCAACCCACTCCAGTACTCTTGCCTGGGAAATCCCATGGATGGAGGAGACTGGTAGGCTACAGTCCATGGGGGTGAAGAGAGTTGGACAAGACTGAGCGACTTCACTATGGACTATAGGCTATAGGACTGGTGTTGACCTGCTAGTGCTGGTGGCTGTGAAGATGGGAGTCCACAGATGGCCCCACCTCAGAACTAGCTTGTTACATGCCAGTCAGCTCCTCTTATGCCCATTTTACAAGGAGGAAATTGGAACACAGAGAAGTTACAGCACTTGCCCAGGCTTTCCTAGCTGCCAGTGTAAGAATGGGCCGGAAGGGACCCGAGGTGGGGGATACCAAGCAAGGCACAGACAAGGTCCCTCTTCTCCTTCGCCTGAAGAAGCCACAGAAACTAACCCTGAGCAGGTGGGGAGCACAAACCCAATGAGACAAGCTTGGCCTTTAAGGAGCATGAAGCCCACAGGAGGCCAGGACATATGCCAATCATGGCTGACGGCCTGGCAAGGCTGGGGCGGTGGTTACAGGCCTCCTGCCGGATGGGGTTTGGCAACTCACAGTCTGAGAGAACAGAGGTGATCACCCACACACATGGGGGTTTTGGAGGGGCGGGCCAAGGCAACTACTACAAAGCAAGTCCCTTTTAAAAATTTTGTCTAAACCCCTGTTTGGAAGCGACGGCCCAGACTCTCCTGGGTTTGTTCTTTCCAAGCTTAAAAAAGTGAAGCAAGCAGGAGCTAAGGTCAAAACAAATGTTTGAGACAGATGAACCACATAACTGTTAAAGCCAAATGCCCCTGGGAGGCTAAGGAGTATTGAATTTGGAGCGTGCACTTTGAATAAACCCCGTCCCCATCACAGGCGGTGGGAAGTCAGCTGTCCCAGGAGGAGCGATTTTCTGATCAAAGTGGAGACAGAGGAGGCTCCTCCCAAACAGTCTTTTTGGCCCTGAGGACGCTTTAAAACAAGTAAAACTATTCTTGCATTAAAAAAAGAATACAAATTAGAAATGACTTGAATAAAAGGTCTTATGCCTGTAACATGCCCCTCCTGTGCATTACACTAACTCTGGTTAGAGCAAATCTTTTTATTTTCCAAGATCAAGACAAACCAGAACACCTTCCCAAATGCCGATGACTTCCCCTTTTGGGGATGACAGGAAAACAAACAAGAATCTAAACAAACAAAGAAATAAATCTAACAGCTCTAACTGAAAAGCCCAAAGTGAACAGACCAGAAAAATGTGTCTTCTAAGGTTTAAGAAGTAATCAAAGTATGTGATTTTCATCCAGGAAGTTTTTCTTTCTGTTAAACAGAGACAAGTAACTTTTCCTTAAGAGTTTCAAAAATTTGTTTTTCTATTCCTAGGTTTTTTAAAAAAGTATTTCCCAGAGCGTGCAAATTCTTGATCAACATACTAAGAATTCAAAGTTCAATTCCATCTCATGAATCAAATTATTTTGATTTTCTATCAATCTTTTCCTTTGCCCCACAGACTGGTTGAAAACTCTACAAGGTGGCAACCTCTCCTGAAATGATAGGGAAGGGTTTAACATCATGGCATAAAAACAATTTATGAGTGGTGTTTGGATGAAAAGGTTTTGTAGGAGTCAAATGTATGGTGGGTACTTACTGAAAGCCTGGCCAGGAATCTTGGTATTAGGGACATATTTACAGTGGAGAGTTCCATCCCACCTACCAGCACTTACACTCCTGTGGGCTCAGAACTCATTTGAGAAGGACCTTGCTGCCAAGTGCCTTGCTACTCAAAGTGTGGTCCTTGGGCCAGCAGCATCAGCATTACATGGGAGTTTGTTAGAAATGAAGTTTCTCAGGTCCCATCCAGACCTGCTGAGTTAGAATCTATATTTTAAGGAGATCTCCAGGTAACCTCCATGTATGTGACCATTTGAGAAGCCTGCTCTACATCACTGATCCACCCACTCAGAGAACATAATGTCAGCCCATGTAGACTGCCTTCCTGTGCTCTCTACCTGCCAGAGAAAGATGTACACAGCTGCTGCCATTTGAGGGGTACTGTCTGAGCAAGGACATACTTTTCTGGAGCTGGAGACCCACCTATTGACATATCCCTTGTCTGGGTCCCCCCAAAGCAGATTCTGGAGCAAGAGCTGGGGTTCAAGTAGGTTGCGAGGTAACCTCAAGTGCTTCCTGAAACAGTGGAGACATGCACCATTAATGGGTAAGAAAGCTGGGCATGTCTCTGCCAACACCTGCGTTTCCTTGCTTGAGAGTTGTTCTAGGGATACTGAACTCCCCTTGGCCACAGAAGAGGTGAGGCCTGAGAGGATCCTCCCCCAGTGCAGCACCCCTGCAGCATGCTATGGGCTCACGCAGTCCTGTTCAAGGGAGCGGCTGCTAACTAATCTCTCCCCTCTGGCGGGCACATCCACTTTGCTACCTCTGGACACGTCTCAGGACTCTCCTTCAAGGACTGGCCTCCTCTTTTAGGATGATTCCACCCTCCTTTCTGTTTCCTTGCTACCATGGCAGATCAGCTCCAACCTCCTCCTATCTAGGCCAGTGTAAAACAGCTTCTTTGCGGATGCTCTGTTCTCAGCTGTCCCCAGTATGGTTTACAAGCTGTCCCATATGGATCTTAACACATTATTTCATTTCTGTGCAAAAGCCTTCAAAGGTTATTAATAACCTACACCTGTCACTGATTCATAACTTGAGTGTGCACGGGAACCACCTGAGAGCCACAGATACCACGCACAGCAGTGCCAGCGATGCAGGCTATTTACTGCACAAGAGACCTGGCTGAGGGTTGAGGGTTGAAATCCAGCCCATGCTGCTTTCCCCAAGTCCTGCATCCTGGCAAGAGGCTGTGGACCACCAGAGGGGGCACATCTCTGCAATTCGTGTAACAGTGCTAGACAGACTGTGATGATTTTGTGGAAAACTTTGTAAAAAAAAAAAAAAAAGCCCCCTTGGAAGCCCAGCTGTGGAACCACTGAATCAAAGCACACAGCATGGGCCAGCATTTGCTGAAAGCTCCCTGGGAAGTTCCAATACGCACCCAAGCTAAGAACCCTCAGAAATTACATTAAAATCCTTGTTGAAGATGCAGATTGCAGGACCCATCTCCAGAGTGGGATTCTTTAGAGCAGAAGTAGGGTCAGGAAATCTGGAGTTTGATTCTCAGGCAAACATTCTATACCAGCCTTTGGAACACCGGCCCCAAGAGCCAGCACAGTCACTGCCATTTCGGAGGTTAAGAGATGGAGACCAAGTAAAAAGGGGAAAAAGTGCTTTCCCTGGGGGTTCCACGGCTGGTGAAGTCAGAATATCTTTTATTATGGCCCTCCATGGCTACTAGTCCTCAGACTGGAGCCCTGCCCCTCATGCACCCAGAGCACTGACTCAGAGAAGATGGACTCCTATCTACAGAGGCAGAGGCCAGCTCCCACAGGGGTGCCCGCCCCCTGCTGCCCTGGAGGAAAGCCATCCATCCACTCAACAAGTGTTTCTTATTTTGTCTTAAATGGGAAACAGCTTCTGTAGAATAATTCTTACGCGTAAGACATGTATGTTTTCTGTTACATCTAACATTCCTTTGTTCACGCCCTCACTTAATAATTATTTATTAAGCAGTCTCCATGTCCCGCACTGGGTCACATGCCTTTATAATATAGTCCTTGCTGTCTTCAGGGGATGCTCCCAGCCTGGGAGGTGGGGAGAAGGACCAAGCTGTTTGAGGAATAACTGCATTCATGGCTAAAATCAGTCTCTCTCGATAACACCATCTTCACTTCCTCCAACCACACTGCCATTAGTCTTATTTCATTATTATTATGTATTGTTATAGCCTTTCATTATTATTACTATTGCTTTAGCTGTCCTTTAAAAAATTGTTTTTAATATTTGACACACTGTACAGAATGGGGGACTCTTAGTTTCCTGACCAGGGATTGAACCTGCGCCCCTTGAGGTGGAAGCAGAGTCTCAACCACTGGACTGCCAGGGAAGTCCCTACCTTTCCTTTTCATTTAAGTAAAAACATCTACAAGTTCTTTATTTTTTTTTAAATTGAAGTTCAGTTAATTTACAATGTTGTGCCAGTCTCTTCTGTGCAGCAAAGTGACTCAGGTTTACACACATATACGTTCTTTTTTTCCCACAAGTTCTTTAAATTATGAAATCCAAAACCCAACAGAGTTATCTCCCTGAAGTCTCATCAATGTTGACTTCATAGGAAAATTCAGTTCATCATGTGAACACACAGGTCAAAAGTTATTATGACAATAGCCCAAAATACAATTCATAAAACAGCAAAAGCTAGCTGAGGGTCATCTTGTTCAAAACTGTTGCCTAAATCCTATGAAACCACCATCACCGATATGAAAACCAGACAAAGACACAACCAAAAACGAAAATTATAGGCCAATACTTTTGATGCATATAGATGAAAAACTCTCAACAGAATGTTAGCAAACTGAATCCAACAACACATTAAAAAAGCTCATACACCATGATCAAGTTGGATTTATCCAAGGGTCACAAAAATGATTCCTTATAGGCAAATCCATATGATTGATACACCACATCAACCAGGGAAAAGTCAAAATCCACATGATCATCTCAATAGATGCAGAAGAAGCATTTGATAAAATTCAACATCCATTCATGATAAAAACTCTCATGCAAGTGGATATAGAGGGGACATATCACAATAAAAACTATTTATGACAAACTCATAGCCAATATAATACTCAACAGTGAAAAACGGAAAGCCTTTCTGTTAAAATATGGAACAAGACAGGGATGGCCACTCTCACCACTTCTCTTCAACATAGTATTGGAAGTCTTAGCCACAGCAATCAGATAAGAAAAAGAAATGAGGTATTCAAATTAGAAGACATAAAATTGTCATTATACACAGATGACATGATACTATTAATATACATAGAAAACCGAGAACTGTTGTCTAGCATACTAAAAGCCCGAGAACAGGTCCTTGTAGTGGTTGCAGGATCTGTGTTCTGTTATTAATTTATTCAACAGATACTCTTAGACTAACCTCAAGTGTCAGGCATGGAGGTTCACAGGCATATCCCTGTCCTAAACGAGCTTTTCTTTGAAATATCAGACACAGAATAACTGCCTTGGCGGCTGATCTAACTAAGAAACACACGCCAGCTGAGAGCTGGAGCTTCAGGGAATGCCTACGAGAAAAGGGCAGAGTCCGGAGCACAGGCTGTATCTTAGATGTTCATGTTGTGTGGGCTTCCCTAGTGGCTCAGGTGGTAAAGAATCTGCCTACAGTGTAGGAGACCTGGGTTCGATCCCTGGGTCAGGAAGATCCCCTGGAGAAGGGAATGGTAAACCACTCCAGTATTCTTGCCTAGAGAATTCCATGGACAGAGGAACCTGGCAGGCTAAGGTCCACGGGGTTGCAAAGAGTTGGACATGACTGACTATCACTCACTCACTCAGACTGTCTACATTAAAAAAAAAAAAAAAGCCTGATGCCAAGAACCTCCAGGGTCAATACACAACTACAACAATTACCAGCACTGAATTAAGAGGACGCACTAACATTAGTTCAGTTCAGTTACTCAGTCATGTCCGACTCTTTGTGACCCCACGGACTGCAGCACTCCAGGCTTCCCTGTCCATCACTGACTCCTGGAGCTTGCTCAAACTCACGTCCATTGAATCGGTGATGCCATCCAACCACCTCATCCTCTGTCATCGCCTTTTCCTCCCGCCTTCAATCCTTCCCAGCATCAGGGTCTTTTCCAATGAGCCAGTTCTTTGCATCAGGTGGCCAAAGTACTGGAGTTTCAGCTTCAGCATCAGTCCTTCCAATGAACACCCAGGACTGATCTCCTTTAGGATGGACTGGTTGGATCTCCTTGCAGTCCAAGGGACTCTCAAGAGTCTTCTGCAACACCACAGTTCAAAAGCATCAACTCTTCAGCACTCAGCTTTCTTCACTGTCCAACTCTCAGATTCATACATGACTACTGGAAAAACCATAGCTTTGACTAGACAGACCTTTGTCAGCAAAGTTATGTTTCTGCTTTTTAATATGCTGTCTAGGTTGGTCATAGATTTTTTCCCAAGGAGCATCTTTTATTTCATGGCTGCAGTCATCATCTGCAGTGATTTTGAAGCCCCCCAAAATAAAGTCTGTCACTGTTTCCATTGTTTCCCTATCTATTTGCCATGAAGTGATGGGACCGGGTGCCATGATCTTAGTTTTCTAAATGTTGAGTTTTAAGCCAACTTTTTCACACTCCTCTTTCACTTTCATCAAGAGGCTCTTTAGTTCTTCTTCACTTTCTGCCATAAGGATGGTGTCATCAGCATATCTGAGATTATTGATATATCTCCCAGTAATCTTGATTTCAGCCTGTGCTTCATCTAGCGCAGCATTTCGCATGATGTACTCTGCATATAAGTTAAATAAGCAGGGTGACAATACACAGCCTTGATGTACTCCTTTTCCTATTCGGAACCAGTCTGTTGTTCCATGTCCAGTTCTAACTGTTGCTTCCTAACCTGCATACAGATTTCTCAGGAGGTAGGTAAGGTAGTCTGTTATTCCCATTTCTTGAAGAATTTTCCACTTGTGATCCACTCAGTCAAAGGCTTTGGCGTAGTCAATAAAGCAGAAGTAGGTGTTTTTCTGGAACTTTCTTGCTTTTTCAATGATCGAATTGATGTTGACAATTTAAATAAATGTTAAAGTCATGTGTCCTCTTCATATTGTCAAGAAAAAAACAGAGAGACAGTCTTTGTTTTCTAGGGTGATACTTGGTTTTCTCTGTATTTGTCTGAACATTTTCAGTTAGTTGGTTAGCTGTTTAAAATGACTTGCAAAGAGAAGGAGCTGCTTTTGGTTGTTTTAATGGTAAGGTTTTAAATTCAGACTCGCTAGAGTTGTTTATGAAAAATTTATGATTTTTCCTGGTTCTTTAAAAAAAAGGATGGGCTGCAGGTTCACAAGACTGACTGAGCCCTGGTATGTGTGTTCTGAACTTGTTGGAATGAACTAAATTTAGGATTGTGTCCGAAGCAGGCTTGTTTGCGAGCAGGGAGAAGAACGGACTGGTTTATGTCCTGCTTCTGGGGCTCTGAGCCTGAAGAAGCAAATGATGGAGCAGCATTTTCTGTGTCTCTCACCCATAGGACCCCTCTCTGCCTGTGAACCTGGAGAGAGGGGAGGGCATGGGAATTCACACCCTTTCCGGGGACCCTCAACCAAACTCCCTCGTCCCTGCACCCTCTGAGGTATGACCTCTACTGTGGAGAGTGCCCAAGTTACCCACCTTCTTTCTCACCCCTGAGGACTTTGATATCATACTTGCGCTTGGCTTTCTTCCCTATCCCCTCCATGGGTTCTTCTGGGAACATATGCTAGTAAATTACTTTAAAATGATGTCTCGTCTCAGGATTTCATTCTAGGAAACTGAGACTGAGATAGTAGGATAAGACCATCACAGAAACATCCAGCTCCCCTCTTTGGTTGGGGCCTCAGGTAGGGGCTCGCCAACCTGGCGTCAGTGGAGCATTTCAAGCTTCAAGCAAATGGCCTCCCAGGTCTTGGAAACCTCTCACCCTCTCTAATGCACGATGCCGGGCAGTGTTTCCCTGGGACTGCCAGTTCCAAGTAACCCAGGATCTCTTAAAACAAATAATTTCAGCTGCCAAACGTTAAGGATGCCAGTGAAGATGGCTGTGCAGACTCTCATGACTCACATATTGATTTTAATTCACTTAAGTGCCTCTTAAACATGGATTCATTTAATTATTGCTCCTTAGTGTTTTCCTATGGTCCATCTGTGAAGGATGCCTCCCTCACTGTTCACGCCAGGCTGCAGGCAGGGGCCCTGAATGGTGAGTGAAAGCTGCTTTATTCTTTACAGAGCTTCCCAGGGGAAAGGCTGGGGGCCCTGGAAATGTCTCAACTTGTGATCACAATTTTTTTTTAAAACCAATTTAGGTTCAACTCTTAGTTCTGCCACCTACCAAGTTGTGCCTTAAGTTATTCTGCACCAACCCCCGACCCCGGCGAAAATACAGATAGCAATTCCTTACCTCATAATCTCACTATAAGGATTGAATGAGTTACTATGTTGGCTGCCAACACAGTGATTGTTGATGCTATTAGGCTCCAGAGAGAAACTTTTCAAGTGTTTTCTTTGCTCAGCCACCTACAGTTCCTGGCAAACCTTTAGGCCTTAAACCACCTCCAGAATAAGACCCTCAACCCAGCTGGGCTGCTTGAAAACTAAGAAGACAGAGCTAATATGTATTGAACTTGGACCACATGGCAGACATTGCTTCGAGCACTCTGTGAGGATGAACTGACTTACGCTTCTAAGCCACCCTATAAGGTAAGTATTACTTCATCCATTTTGCAGATTGGGACTCGGAGGCCCAGGCGGGTGATGTAACTTGTCCGAGGTCGCGCAGCAGCCACAAGGTAGAGCTAGAACTCACACTGGCGGTCTAAGCAGAGCCTGTGCTGCTTCACAGAGGCCAGTCTGCAAAGGAGCCTGAGGGTGCATGTTGACAGTATTTCCTTTGCTTTGCCATAACTTGACTAGGTCTCAGAGTCTGTCATGCATCAGAGATACCTGCAGGTAAGTTAAGAAGCACTCTGTGCGGATTCACCCCTAGAGTTTCTGATTCAGCAGGTCTGGGGAAGGGCCCATGAATGAGCTTTTCTAATCAAGTCCCAGATGACATGGATGCTGATGTCAGGGGACCACACTTGGAAAGCACTGAGGTAGATCTTTAGAAACACTGGGCCGGGGCAGGACCTACCACAGAGAACAATATAACAAGTGAGAGTGGGGCTTGGTCTGCTGAGCCAGGGGACACCCGAGTGGTCCCCTCTGGGGGTGCTGTGAAGTCTGCAGGGCCCCTGCCACTGGTATATGGGAACCCTTCACAGCCACCAATTGTCACTGTGTCACCCAGATATCACCTTTCTCCAGGTTGCCCCCAACTTCCATCCTGCAAAATGGGGCTAGAAAATGAACTTCCTAGTGATGCTACAGTGAGGAAATGCTAAAGAGGAACTAAAACGGGAGGAGGGAATGGACAAGCATTTACAGACTGCCTTCTCCATGACTGGCCTTTGAAGTACCATCTTATTTAATCCTGACACTGTAAGTAGGTCTCGTACTCTCCACTTTACAGAAGAGGAAAATGAAGCTTTGAGAAGTTGAACTAACTTGTCAAAATGTGTGCAGCTAGTAGGCAGCTGAAGCGGGATTCAAACCCAGGTCAGCTCAGCCCCACAGCCCTTGCATTTCCTCTGCCCCAGGCTGTGTCCCTGTGACCGTCTGGATGGTGGCCACTCTGCCCTGGGCACAGCTGGCGCTGAGCAGGCTGCACAAAGCCTGTGACCCCATGCAGAGTTCCTGCCGAGGAGTGAAGCGTTTCACAGGCAGCATTTTAAGCCATGAAACAGACTCTGGTCTGTGTGGGGTTTCCCAACCAGAAATAAAAAGGTCAGATGTTGTCTCATCGGCTCCAGGATCCAAGGCCCATCCTTAGCCCTGAACAGAAACAGCAGTGTGGCCACAAGTGGAGTGGCCCCAGGCCTTCAGAAATGACTGCGAGACCCCTTGCTGGAAGCCAGTGTGCCCATCTGAGAGTCCCAATCCTTGTGAACAAAGCTCAACGGCCTTTTTATAAAGAGCAACGAGAGTTTTCTTTGGCACAAGGTCCAGATTTCCTGCCCTGTTCCTGTGACCTCATGAAGGCGTGTGGAAGTACCCCCGACCCCTCCCCAGTGCCAACAATCTCAACTCACAGCTCAGGCTTCCTGCTTGTTTAGGGAGAGAGCTTGCTTCTAGTCTTCTGAATTTGAGACCCTCCTCCCTCCTCCATCTGAGGCTCAATCCACTGCCCTCCTCTGTGTTTGGAGACAACAGGCAGCCCCTTCAGCTAGAACTTTCTAGAATAGGCGCCATGGAAGAGGGAGGCCCTGTGTCGTGAGCACCAGCTCTGCATCTCCTCAGCAGATGAAACTCTGATGGAGAATGACACGTGGGAAAAGAATTCTGGCTTTAAATCTTATGACCAAGCAGCTCTAAAGGGTGAAAGGGAAAGTCACATGAACTTGGAAACGACAAAAGACCCCAGTGTTGTTGTCCAAGGGGCCGAGGTCTCTCAAGGGTTTCTGAGAAGAGGTTTTCCTAACTAGAAATTCTGTCTACTCGATTGTATGGGGTGGGGGGGGTCATCATCCCATGCTACAATCTCCAACCAATGGCCTTTTGTCCCAGTCACTTCTAGAGCCCTTGGTCATGTCTCAGAGTTCAAAGTAGACACTTCAGATGGCCACAGAGCACTGGAGCATCAGGACTGGGGTAGAGAGATCTCTTCCTCCATCAGCCTGAGCAAGGCTGAAGGATTAGGATCCATCAGCTACTGCCAGCTGGAAGACTCAGTCCAAGTTACTTGCCTGAGCCTAATTTCTACTTTGGTAAGTTGGGTAACGAGGCTGGAGAAGACATCTGTTTCCCGCCACCTATATCCATCCAGGTTTCTGATGACTCCCTGCCCCAAGTTTCCTCTGGGGAGCCATCTCCTCCCATTGTCCAGGTGAAAGGTCTGCTCTCCCAGACTCCCTCCCACATGAACCACACTCATGAGCTACACCACCAACACTATCCTTTATTGTTAACTACTTTCGTGGGGGTGGGGAGGACATTTATTTCTTGACAGGATTGCCAGTTCACTGATGTCAGGATCAAGCTCTGTCCTTAATTACGAGTTAGGATGGTAACTGCCACAAGACAGATGGGGGTGGGGTGGGTCTGGTCCCAGACCGGCCACTCACTAGCTTTGTGACTTGAAGCAAATCACAATCTTCCTGTTACATTTCTGCCTCTGTAAAATGAAGAGGGTCACTGCACCTCTGCTGGGTCAGCATGAGTGTCCCTGAGATGGTGCCAGTGATGATGCCTACTGAAGCTCCTGCACACAGCAGGGAGTGGGGAGGGGGTTCCTGCCCTCCCCAGCACTGTCTTGGGCTGAACATCTGTGAGAATCAACCCAGAACAGAAGGTACAACCCTGTACGTGGTTTTCTCTCTCACAAGAAAGATGGAATCCTTTTCTCCTCCCTCTGTTAGAATGGAAGTTCTCTCAAGGGAGTAGGGCAATTCTTTAGAAACACTGGATTCTCGCTCTCCACCCCAGGTTTGCCGAAACCTTGCTCTAGCTCCACTCTACTGGATTCTCAGAGTAAGGTGAAGCGTGAAGATGACAAGATCTGCCAAGATCTCCCAGATGGCTTGCTTTGGCCCACTAAATGCTGCAGAAGAGATACCATGCCTGTTCCAACTCTCATCTCCAGAGGCTTTGGAATTTCTATCCATTCTCTTGAACCCTTGCTGAAGCCACAGGAGCCCAAGCTCACCTACTGGACGATGGTAGCCTCTGAGCTCCATTGCTACCACTGGCCCAAACAACAGCTGACCCACCAGCTCACTGCAGATGCCTGAGGGAGGTTAGCCAAGGTTAGCTGAGCCAGGCCAAGAGCTGAATAACTGCTCTGAGAGTCGCAAGAAATATGAAATGGTAGCTGTGTGAAGCTGCTACATTTTGGGGTGGTTCGTTACAGTGATGGGTGCAGAGTAAATGAGGGCACCTGCAAGTGACCTAAACCCAGTGGAGCCAACAGGGAAGTGCTCAGGAAGGGGCAGTCACAATAGGGTGGCCACCCATGCAGAGCCCATGCCAGGGAGCCACGGAAGGGCCCTGCTTGCCCACACTCCACTTTGTAAGAAGCTAAGGTTGACCCTTCTTTGTTGGTTAAACTCTAAAAAGAGGAAGAACCAAAGGTGAATCAAAACCCAAAGGTGAAAACAGAAAGATTAGAGAGAAAAGGAGTAAGAAAACAATTGCATAGTGACAACATGGATTTCACCAGGCTGCGAGTGGTGGGATTGCACCTTTGAGCCCACTGACCGACCAGTGAGGAGGGAAGACTTGTGACTCTGGGAGACGTGGAATGTGCACAAGATGCCCTGGCATCACCTCATTTCACTCTGTACTTGTGTCCCCTGGGGGCTGAGGAATGAACCTCTGAACATAGAAAAACATTATCAACTCAGAAGACAGATGACCAAAAATGGCCATCAATTTTATTTATTGTCCCCAAACTTTTAAAGCACTCGAGGGCATTGCAAACAGAAAGAAATATAAGAACACAGATGTAATAAAAACAAGAGAGGTGTTTCATAAATTCGGTCAAAGAAATTGTTCTCCTCATCTGTTGATGGTGCAGCCACTCCCAGAGACTCCACCCAAACAGAAAATAACTCATTTGTAGGATTGTTCCTGAACTAAATATCTGTAAATTGTTGGAGCACATTGAGCTTTGTACCTGAACTGCAGTGACCTCCGTTAAGATGGTTTTAAAATTTTCTGTAGTAATGCTTTTGTAAACAAGGAAGTTGTGAGTAAAGTAATCAGTTCCTTATTTACCTTTCTTGAAGTCTGTATTTTATTTATTTAGGTCCAAATAAAGTCTCTTGTACAGTAAAGTTAAAATGTCATAATTTTCCAGACTTTTTCATACTTTATTTTTCTTAATGTATACCCAGTGTCAAGAGTAGGTCAGGGAGAGCACAGGTTTACATTCAGACTCCCACTCTCTTCTCTCCAAAACACAAACTCTTAATGGTTCACTTCTGCTTAGAATACTGACTGTCTTCCCTTTTGGCTCATGGAAAATCTCAGGCAACTGATTATGGCCAAGAGAAGAGTTGACCAATGCTTTTGTTCAAACGGCAGAAAGCAATTAGGGGCTGAACTCAGGCCTTGGGAGCCTGGGCTGGGATTGAGGCAGAAATGGGTTTTGCAAATGTTTCAGATGCCCTGTGTTGTTTCTTCCTGGCCCAACTCTGATTCCAGCTCTGGCGTAGGGGTCAGCTTCATGGCCCTCATTCTCAACTACACACCTTGCCAGGACAGGATAACCCACTCCTTCATAGGCAACCCTCAACTGGCTGGCAACAGGAGCTTATGGATAGATGTTCCAGTCTTCTAGCTAACATTTCTGGGTGACTTTTTAAATTTTATTTTTAATCGGAGAATAATTGCTTTACAAGTTGTGTTGGTTTCTGCCACACAATAACGTGAATCAGCCCTAAGTATACATACATCCCTTCCCTCTTGAACCTCCCTCCTGCCTCCTACCCTTCTAAATTGTCACAGAGCACTGGGTTGAGCTTCCTGTGTTATACAGCAACTTCCCACTAGCTATCTGTCTTACATATGGTAATATGTATGTTTCAACGTTATTCTATCAATTTGTCTCATCTTCTTCTTCCCCCACTGTGTCCACAAGTCTGTTCTCTGTCTGCCTCTCTATTCCTGCCCTGCAAATGGGTTCATCAGTACCATTTTTCTAGATTCCATATATACGCATTACTGTATATTTGTTTTTTCTCTTTCTGACTGACTTCACTCTGTTTAACAGGCTTTAGGTTCATCCACCTCACCAGAACTGACTCAAATTTGTTCCTTTTTATGGCTGAGTAATATTCCACTATATATATGTACCAAAACTTCTGTATCCATTCATCTGTCAATGGATATCTATGGGTGACTTTCTATATTTCTCAAAAGGTCAGGCACCTCCAGCAGTGACCTAAAAACACACACATGCTTCTTCTGTCCTTCCTGGGCATCTGCTTCAATAAATCACCTGCGCCCACATCCTCATTTCAGGCTTTGCAAGTGGCAGGTGACAGTGGCCTGTGGCTAGTAAATCTTAGGAAGAGGAGTGGTCTGAAAAACAGCATGGGAAAAATCTGAATCTAAAGGCCCAACAGTCCAACTGAAGCTGAGAGGGGGATTTCCAGAGGGAGCTGATGGGGAAGAGGCCTCCTGACATCTTGAAGGGCTAGCAGGCAAAGCTGTCAAGGACAAATGGCCTTTCTGGTACAGGCCAGTATGTGTGCAGGGGGAAAGAGAGCAAGATGTAAGAAACTAAACTGCCTGGGTTCTTGTTCTGCAAACCCAAACTTCCTCTAATCTTAACCTCCAGTCTACGTTTCCACCCTGATGGCTAGCTCATTCCATGGAAATTGTGGGACCATTGGTCAGTCTTGTCATTTTCTGTTGCCTCCATCCTTAAGGCCCCATTTGGAAGAGAATAAACACATGACTTTGGAAAAGGAAAATACCCCACAGGCCCTGGTGTTGCTAGATCACGCCATCCTTTCTGAAGAGCAAGCCAGTTCACACGAAACCTGGGTGAACTGTGGCTTTAAAAGAGTCCAGATGCTCACCAGGCAGGCTCTTTCCTCTCACTGCCTGATTAACTCATGAGGCATAAGGAAAAGAAAATGGTTACTGTATACTTCCAGCCAAGTAAAAGAAATCTCATTTTCCAAAGCCAAAACTAATACTGAATGTGGAAACTGGCTGAAAGCTGATGCCAAGTGCAGGTAGAGGGGTTCATGGAACACACAGCATAACCCTGGCCTGGGAAACAAGGGCTGGGGTGTCATGGTTCTTATGAACCAGGCACACTTTCAGAGAAGCTGAAGAAAGAAGGAATTATGCTGAACTTAGACCTGGTTTTCTTAAACAAAGACCCAAAAATCCATATGCTCTTTGGTTCTGTGATTTTCAGAAGGCCATCTCCTTCTCCAGGGGCTTGTCCCATCTGTGAAAGGTAACCTTTCTGGACTTTAATAGCCTGAGCTTCCATTCTCCTATGACAAGTTCAGATTTAAAGCTTGGAACCATCAACTAGCTAATGACCAACAGCAGTCACCAAATGTGTAAATGGTTCTTTTATGATGACAATTCTGATCACTGGTTTTTTTTTTTGAAAAAAACGTCTGTTTTCATTGAGGACAGTTTTTTTTTTTTTTTATGGTTTTCCTTCTAAAGTAAGGAGAAATAATAAATGTATACCCTCTATTTCTCAGATTTGTTAGACTAAAGCTTTATAATAAATAAGCACATAAACATTTTATGGCATTTTATAAACCCATCTGGAGGTTCCAGCATTAAGGCTAGTCGGAGGCTGAGATACCTGCACAACCGTCTTCCCCGCACTTGGGTGTGGACATCTTCCTGCGGGCCTGCCTGGCGCTTCTGTCTTGCCTCTGCCTCTCATCGCATGTACTCACCCCATGCAGGCACACAGAACTTTCCTGTAGTGACCTGTGCTCCTTCTGGCCCCAGCATGCTTGCTCTTCCTGAAAACTGTCCACAGTGCCTCTGGGAAATCTCCCATGGTACCCAGTGTGTGCCATTCAGCACAGTGACAATCAATTTCATGAAGAGTTCAGCAGACATCTAGTCCCAAAGCACTGGAAGCAGACTGAGGGCAGGACCTATGTCTGTTTTGCTCACGTATCTCCTGTGCCTAATACGTATTAATAACATAATTTATATCTGCTGAATGAACAAATGGCACCCTCACCCTACTCATGATTGAGCCAGCTGCCGTTTACATGTTCTGAGAACCTACTTTCCACTATGTAAATTTAGTTC
This sequence comes from Okapia johnstoni, assembly GCA_024291935.2. Lineage (NCBI taxonomy): Eukaryota > Metazoa > Chordata > Mammalia > Artiodactyla > Giraffidae > Okapia > Okapia johnstoni. Next base: position 9,811,492 of record CM044323.1, on the reverse strand, counting down.
CCTTACACCTTTAGGGCTTCCCTGATAGCTCAGTTGGTAAGGAATATGCCTGTGATGCGGGAGACCTGAGTTTGATCGCTCCCCTGAAGAAGGGAAAGGCTACCCACTCCAGTATTCTGGCCTAAATAATTTCATGGACTGTATAGTCCGTGGGGTAGCAAAGAGTGGGACACAACCGAGCAACTTTCAGTTCACTTTCACACCTTTAGGGTATACATTCGTAGTTATCTCCCCAAGATCTAGTTCTAAATCATGCAAACAAGGGAGTCTATATGATTCATTCAGGCTCTTATTGGTAGAACTTGTCTTTGACTTATTTAGGGCAAAGCAAAACAAAAATAAGGGTTTTTAATCCCATGAAAATCACAGTATCATCCCATCATACACCAGGAAATCAGAACATGTCACAGGATTCCAGCTGTTACATGATACAATCTAACCTACTGAGTTCCGGGAGGCCTAAAAAAGCTTCAGATCCACTGTGTCCACCAGCATCTCTTCTTCCATATGTCCAATATTCATCAGGTATATGTTAAAACAGGAAGGATTGTGCTACTTCTACCTTCCTAACCCCACTTAAGGACAAAGCTTTCATGTGTGATCTTCCTTTTATTTAGAGTTCACTTGGGGACAAATTAATTCCAGAGAGGGAAACTCAAGGATGCAGTTGCTGCCAGTTTTGCAGGATCCAGAGTAGAGACACGCAGGCACCACAGGAAAACTTGCTCCAGGAGGAACTGGTTGGGAGCTGGGCCTGTGTGCCAATATCCTTGGGATACTGAAGAGAGCCTTGTTCAAACAAATTGCAGCTGTCTCTGAAAATTCATCAATGCTTCCTTGCCTATCGCCTCTTGCATTAAAAAAACAAACAAACAAAAAAAAAACTAGTGATGTAATTCATGAAGCACCTGGCACTCCGGAGGGTAAGAGCCACAAAGGCATGTGAGCAACCAGCATACCACATCAGACATGTAAATAAGCCTCTTTATGCAAAAGATGCATTCAGCACCCTGGAGTCAGCCTGTCTGCACCTGAGTCCCTGCTCTGCCACTTCTCAACCTTGTTAAACCTCGGTTTCCTCACCAGGAAAACTGAGATCATAATTGGACATGTTGCATTAGGTAGTTGTGAGGGTTAAATGTGTTAGTAAAAGTTAAGTCCTGAGCAGAGTGCCTGGCACATAAATTAGTGCTTCAAAAAGGGCTAGCTCCCGCTGTTAGATCATACCCTGTACATTGTGAGTACAGAGAAAGACTGTGAGCTTCCTGGTTAATTTTGTAAAAATCAGCAAAAGCCTGACATGGACAGATACAAGAAAGAAAACTACAGACAAATCTCATTAATAAAAATAGATACAGCAATGCTGAATAAAATATTAGCATCCTGGATCCAGCAACATAGGAAAAGAATGACACACAACAATCAAGAAGAAGTTAGAACTTTAAAAATATAATTGATCTTATTTAAGTATCAAAAAAGGGAAGCAATATGAATGGTTTAATATCCCACTATTTTAAGTGTTAATAATTAATGAAAAAAGTTATCATTTCAGTCACCCAATTGATCAAAAACTTTAGATTTAAGTGAATTAGATCGGGCTGTGTTCAGAACAAATAATCACTGAGAACAAACACTCACAAAGCAGATTTATATTACGTTGTGTTACAAAGATAAACTACTCCAAACAGGGTCATTGGAGAGAAAAGACTGTGGTTACAACAACAACAAAAAAGATCAAAACATATCTGATTGGTCAGATCAGTAATTTGGAACGTTTCTAATGTAACGAACAAAACTTGTTATGAAAAAGAGGGCCTGCCTGTTTTAGGTCTGGGTACCTGGAAGCAGACCCTAAGACGAGGATTCACGGTCAAAAGTGAAACTGAAGTCGCTCAGTTGTGTCCAACTCTTCACGACCCCATGGACCATAACCTACTAGGTTCCTCCATCCATGGGATTTTCCAGGCAAAAATACTGGAGTGGGTTGCCATTTCCTTCTTCAGGAGATCTTCCTGACCCAGGGATTGAACCCAGGTCTCCCACATTGTAGACAGACACTTTACCTTCTGAGCCACCAGGGAAGTCCTTTGCATAAAAATGTGTTTCCAGGACTTTCCTGGTGGTTCAGCAGCTAAGGGTCTGCACTCCCAATGCAGGCGGCCTGGATTTGATCCCTGGTCAAGGAACAAGATCCCCCATGCCACAACTAAGAGTTGACATTCTACGACTAAAGATTCCGCATGCCACAACTAAGACTGGTGCAGCCAAATAAATACATAAAAATATTTAAAATGTACTCCCAGGGAGAGGAGTGAAGGAGTGGGGGAGGAAGTGGCCAGGCAGGAAATCGGGCAAGGATGTGTAGGGTAGGGGGCTTCACCTGATCCCACAGGGACCTCTGTTGTGATTCACACCTCAGAGCTGTCCTGAACTAGGGTGTTGAGGTTTCATAATCTGGCCCAGAGAATCTTTGGTCAAGGGCTGCCCATGTTGGGACACCTGTGGCTTTTCATGACTATAGGTAGAATGGCTCCAATAGCCTGAGATCAGTCCTCCAAAAAAGGAAAAAAAGGGATCATATGTGCTGAGTGTTAAAAGCAAACCAAAGTGGGATGTGTATGCAGGTGAAGGGGTCAAAATGGCACAGAAGGATTGGAGAGGATCAGGGTGGAACGCCTGCCAAACTGTTGGCTCTGTGGGGCAACTGGACAATGGCCTGATGTAGAACCATCATGTCCCTGGGCCATGCTGCAGACTTGAGATGGTAACCCTGACTCTTCTGGGAAAGTCAGTACAAGTATAGCTCTAGGAAGAAATCAGAACCACAGTCAAAATTAGACTTAGATTAGAGAAAATAAAGAAATTTAAATCTCTGGTAGGAGCACTCCTGTTAATTGGTTTTTAGTGTTAGCCTATTGATCGATGAATCATGATTTGCTTCTTAAGGTATTAAAAGCATTTGAGAGAGACTTATGAAAAAATTCAATTGACTTATCTTGCATTTGAAGCTCAATGGGAAAAATCTAATAGGTTGAACCATTCGAAATCACGAATATTTGGCTATCTTTGACCTAAAACAACACCAATTTCATATGGTTCAATGTAAACCTCTTAAGTTCATGTTTTAATTTATAAGTTATACAAGTATTATATGAATACTTATAAAATGATAGTTGTTTCAAAATACATGAGTTGGATATTAGATATAAGATTAATAGACATAATAAAAGCTCTTCAGATTTGACAGGATCTTACAAATAGCTTGAAAGCATATTTGACAAGATGTCAGCATCCATTCATGTTAATGTACTTCCTTAATATGATTAATAAAATGTAGAACTCAGGTCTACAACCAGCATAGTGACCCATTAAAGCTGAGAGTAAGAAGGATATTCACTATGCCTTCCATTGTTTTCCACTGCCTTGAAATGAGCGGTGGAGCATTGCTCCATAAGAAGTGAAGTTTAATATCAGAAACAAGGGATTTCTTCCCTGGAGGCTCAGTGGTAAAGAATTTGCCTGCCAGTGCAGGAGACACGGGTTCGATCCCCAACTCAGGAAGATCCCACATCCCTCAGAGCAGCTAAGGCCACTGGTCACAACTACTGAGCCTATGCTCTAGAGTCCAGGAGCTACAACTACTGAAGCCCATGAGCCCTAGAGCCCAGGCTCTGCAACAAGAGAAGCCACCGCAATGAGAAGCCCATGCACTGCAACTGGAGAGTAGCTCCCACTAGCCACAACTAGAGAAAAGCCTGTGCAGCAACAAGACCCAGCACAGCCAAAAATAAATAAGTAAATAAAATTATATAAAAGAGCATGTAGTCTTTAAAAAAAAAACAAGGGACTAAAATCACTATTTGTATGATGTGAGTTCTACCTTTAAAAGGTCTAGATTAATGAAACTGAAAAACCAGAATATGTTTAGTAAAGTCACCAGTTAAATTTATGCCAAACTTGAAAGCTTTTCCCCCCCACATACATGTAAAAACCATCTATAAAATATAACAGAAGAGGACCCCATTTGCAGCAGCAAATATCCAGGAATAAAAAAAAGATGTAGGACTTAAGTGGAGAAAATGATGATGCTCTTTTGAGAAAGAGAAAAGAAAAAAAATATAGATGGACAGACACAGCAGGTTCTTGGAGGAGAACCCCCAAACAGAAAAAGGTATATATTCTTCCAAAGTTACAAATTTAAAATAATTCCAATCACACTGCTACAGAATTTTTCTGAACTTAAAACAACAGCTTGGCATTGGAAAGAATAAGCATGTGATACTAGGCAGAAAAAGTTGAGTGCTAAGGCAGAAAATTCTCCTTCCAGATATAAAACTGTCATATAAAGCTTCAGCAATTACGGTTCACAGTATGATCATGAGGTACACAGATCAGAGGACAAAACAGAGAAATCCAGAAACAGATCCAAATGTAAATGGGAATTTAGAACATGAAGACCGAGTAACTCTGAGTCAGCAATGAGTATTGTGGATGAGTAGTGGAGGGTTTAACTGATCTTCTGGAAGCATCTGATGATGTGTGACTATTTGGAAGAAGTAAAGTTGGATCTCTACGTTTCTCTTCTTACACCAAAGTAAATTCCACCAAAAATGGATTGAAAATATAAGTGTAGGAAAAAAAAAACTATGAAGCACTAATAAATATTTGATAAGATATCTGGAGATGGGGAGGAATTTCTAAGCCAACACCAAAGCTAGAAGCTATGCATGAAGGAAAAGATGGATGCTATATAAGAATTAAAGATTTCTGTTGGGCAAATTATGACTAAATTAAAAGACGAAGGACACACTGGGGACAAACGCCATAGGCAAAGGGTTGCTGCTTCTAAAACACTCCACATATCCTTTCACGTAATATTCAAACACATAAGTAAGTGTACAAAAATGACAAAAAGAAATCTGAGACAAACACATGCCAGCAATTCCCAGTGATCAGGGCTGGGCCATGGGGTCATAGTAGATCTTTCTACACAGCAGAACTGACACCTGTCCCAGGCTCGGAGAGCAACAGAACCTCCTCTTATCCCCACACCAGGAGCCTTCTGGGAGGTGAAGCTCTGCGGGGCACTCCTCCAGGGCAGGGCCAACAACTGATCCATTGTTGGGTCCCTGGGTCTTTTGTCATACAATGTAGGTGCTCACGGGATATCTATGAATTCTCATTTCTCATTTTAGAGGGTGGCTGGCTGCATCTGGAAAGGCTGAGCTTGCATAATGAGAGAATGCTTGGCTTGAGGGGGCGCCCCCCCTACCCCGACACCTCTCCCAACCGTGCCTTCTAAGGAGAATGGCATCCTTAGAAGGAGTGTTGGACACCTCTCCTGCAGCTGGCTACCTGGCGAGGGCTTCCGCACAACCTCCACCTGCTCCACATACATACCCACCTCTCCTTCCAAGGCAGTTCTATGCTCCACCCCAGATACTAATGGCCTGGCTTTCTTTCTTCTGCTCTCATAAAGCTATATAGAGATGTATTTTATCTGGCAAACTGGACAGAGCTCTCTACCCAAAGGTTGTGGGCTCTGCAGGGATCTCCTTTAACTCTTCCAGAGGAAAACTGAGACCTCAGTGGAGACCTCTTAGTATACAACCCTAACCACCTGCAGGAACCCACTGTGGGCCACTGCTGTGTCACGCAGACACACATCCAGGTCAAGGCAAAGCTTCGTTTGGGAGAAGTGCACACAGTGGACAAAACACAGGCTTGGCCTCCAGACAGACCAGACTCAGATCCCAGCTTTGCTGTTTCCTAGATGAATCCTCCTGGAACCACCTAAGCCTCTTGGAGCCTCAGTTTCCTCCTTTAAAAACTGGACTTAAAAATATTAATATAATGGGTGGTTATAACTACTATTATCCCAAGTTTCATAGGTGGGTCTGCTCTCTCACATAGGCCCTATTGGCCTTCTCTTGCATGCTCCCTGTCTTTGCTAAAAATATGTCCCATGAGCACCAAATAATTCACACATTCACACCCTAAAATCCCACCTGGACTCTGAGCCAGGTCTCTGGTGGGCCATGTGCACACGTGAGGCAACATGACTTCTTCCAGAGACTCAGGAAGCTCCCTGAGAGCAGAGGTGGCCTCCCTGAAGCCACAGTTTCCAGATGGCCCATGTGGTTTGAAAGCTGTAACTACTCTTAATCTCCTTAAATCCTATAGCCTGTGAACTGCTGTTCTGTATCCTCCACTCTATCTCAGTGAGGACCAGAAAGAAGCCACTGAAAAAGGAAGAACTGTGGCTGGTGACTGAGTGAGGTGTAATGAGGGAGGTTGTCTAGTCCATGAGGTTGATATGAGGAAGTGGGTGGAAGTGTCACAGCTGACCCTGTTGGTCCACATCCCCTCCCTAACTTTCCAGCTGCCACCATCTGCATTTTTTAACCCAAGAGCTTTTGCTAGAGTCAAAGTTTCTCTGTCCCCTCCAGAAGCATCAGGATATTAATGCCCTGGGGAGCAGCCCTCAACCAATGACTGTTGAGGGGTGGTGGGTAAAACCTTGGCCCCCTCACCACTTGGGTAGCATAACTCTGAGATGCTCGTGCTATGGACCCTGAGTTCCCCAGTGGGAGTAACTCGGTTGTCCACAAGAGCACCTGGCTACATAATTCAATCATTTTCAGCTGCTTTCTTTCCTCTGCTTCACCTCTCCATCCCCCAACCTTCACCTCCCAAACAAACTACTTGTGTCTGAATTCTTCTCTCAGGGTTTACTTCTGGGGAAACCTAACAAAGACATGGGTTCTTTTAAAGCACCACAGCACAGATGCTTTTTAAGTCCTTGAGACTGTAGCTCACATTCTCAACCCTACAAGAGGTCCATAAACCTGGGGCCACTACAGAAATCCACATGGACAAAGGACAGCTCTGCTGAAAACAGGTGCTGTCTTGAAATGAGGAGGGTGTGCAGAAAAATCTGTAGGCATTGCCTTTGTCCATTGCCCATCACCCCTCAACAGGCACAGACACAAAGCTGCCTCTCAATGATGAGTTTCAGCATGAAGGCCTAATCTTACACAGCAAGAATCTATCACCAGGTGGGGGTAGCATTTCTCCATTTCTGATTCCTGGTGCTCTCCCTTTGCAGGAAGATAAGACATTAGCATCTCTCTACAAACTACTAGTTGTTTAAAAAGAGTATTTAGTACATAAAAACCACTAGTGCAATGCAAAACCTAATGGAACTGACGCAGTAACCATAAAGTAGGTAGAAAGATAGAAATATCCTTCATCTGTCTGTATAAGCATCCACGACTCATTCATTCAGTCAGTCATTCAACAATACTGAGATCTGACTACATCCCAGGCATTGAGGGTGTCAGGGATGAATCAGTGACTAAAAAGTCATTCAAGCCAATTAGCAACAAATAGTATGTCAGTTGATAGGTTTGATGAAGAAAATAAGGGTAAAGGAATGAGATGGGGATGTCTGGAACAGTAGGATATTTCTAATTAGGTGCCATCTGAGTGGAGACAACAAGGAATTGAGGAAGTGGGCCATGTGCACACCTGAAGGAAGAGCCAGTGCAAAGGCCCTGAGGCAGGAACAAGCTTGGTGTGTTTCAAGGAACAGCAAGGAGGCCACTGTGGCTACAGTGGAGAGAGCAAGAAGAGTGGTAGATGTGTCCACAGAGGCAGCAATTGGGTCAGGTCTTATGGAGCCGGATGGGTCCTGAAAGGAAGGAAGCTTTACGATGAGATGGGAAGCCATCGGAGGGTTGTATGCAAAGGAGCATAACAGGACAAGGCTGGAAGCAGGGAGACCAATTAGGAAGGAACCCACTGTAGTCAATTACAGGCAAACAAGATGGTGACCTGGGGCAGGAAGGAAGTAGCAGTGATGGCGAAACATGGTGGACTTAGGGATGGACTTGGCAGGTCCAGTCAACAGGCTGTGGTTGGACAGCTGAGGAGTGAGAGAGAAAGAAGGAGCCAAGAAGAATGGAGGTGCTGTTTCCTGCAAATGGAACCAGTCTGGGGGATCAGGATCCCATTTTGACCGTCCTTCTCTCCTTTTAGAAATGTTTTCATTCATGATGTGGGTACAGACACATACAAAAATTACTGATGTGTGTACTTAAGATGTATGCAATTTAAGTAAATTGTAAGTCAAGTGGGAAATGCTATTAAAGATTAAAAAGAACACCACCCAGTGAAGTAATTAACTATCCTAATAGTTGCTGATGGGTCCAGAAAAACAAGACTGAGAAATGAGCACTGGATTCAGCCAGGCAGAGGGGATGCTTGTCTGTACATTACTTGTCAGTTGTACAGTGGGTTTCAAGCACAGTCTCTGGCTCAGAGGACACTTCCCTTTTCTTTAGTTGGGCACACATTCTCTTTATTTCACTCAGTGCAAGGCAGTTGTGCTCAGGATTCAGTGACCCTCTCATCTCTGGGAAGGGACCCCTGACAAACACTGTCCTGAGACTTTCCTCTGGAGTCCTTAGGATACCTCCTTGGTTGTGAACTTCTCTGTTTTCTCCAGCATATGTTCTAGTTACCTTCCTTTCCTTTATGGAAGAGCTTACCTTGTTGCTTCCTGCAGGTGGAACGACCACCACTTCAAAATTTAACACTAGGGAGAAGCAGCAACCTCTCAAGCCACAGAGATAGGGACCAATTTCCCCAGTCGGCCAATCCGATTCTCGGCAAAGCCTTTGAGAGACATCTTGGCAGCTCAGACAAGGGAAGCTGGGCCAAAAAGGTGACATTAGCACCAGCTCAGCCACTTACTGGCTGTGTGACCTCAAGTCTCATTAATCTTTATACGTCTTGAACATAAAAGGATTGTGTTCTCTTAACCTTGGGAGTCTTGACTCCTTCATCTACATGTTGGGAATAAGAGCCCATATCACAGAGGACTGTGGTGAGGATTCAGTAGGATAAAGCCCCCAGCCCATGCTTGAAAGATGGTCCATAGAAGCCTTCTCCTTCCCTCCCAGACACTTTGTGAGCAGCTCCACATCTGCCCAGTGGGCATCATACCCAAAGCACCACCAGACTCCTGCTCTGAGTGCATGCAGGGTCTTCATCAATGTCTTAGTAAGTTAGCAAGTTACTAAAGTCAGGAACTCCGACTTCCCTCAGATTTTGCTATGCAGGCAAATACCCAGGGATCTTGTTAACATGCAGATACTGATTCAGCACATCTGGGTGGTCAGGTCTGAGATTCTGCACTTCTAACAGCCTCCTAGGTCAGGCTGTGCTGCTGGTCCACGACCGTATTTTGAGTAGCAAAACCATAAATGATGCAACTTCCAAATAGCATAAAAAGACTAAGAGAAATTAAGAGTAAATGCATTACAAATATATACAAGTGTGCTGTGGCTGCCACATTAACAGAAATATGTTTAAACCTGTGTGTGTGTGCATGTTCAGTACCTTCACTTGTGTCCAACTCTGTGACAACCAATGGACTGTAGCCCGCCAGGTTCCTCTGTCCATAGCGATTCTCCAGGCAAGAATACTGGAGTGGGTTGTCATACCCTCCTCCAGGGGATCTTCCTGACCCAGGGATCAGACCTGCGCCTCCTACACCTCCTGCATTGGCAGGCAGGTTCTTTACCGCTAGTGCCACTGGGAGGCCTGATGAAACCTGGGGCAATAATAACTGTGCTGGGCTCCTTGGACAACAGTGCAGGCCTGGGCTTTATATTTTAAGAAGGAAGATGCCAAACTACACACAGTACAGAAACAGATAAATAGAAGAGTGAAGAGAAGGCTGGCAATACATATACCAAACAGGATAGGGGCTCTGAACCTGGACCTTTTTGGCACAGACTGGCCTGGATGGAGAGCTACAGCACCTCTGTTGGAGGCCCTGGATACAAATACAGTGACATTTTCATTGAAACGGCTTCATCTTGTGGAAACAGGAAATGCAGGCATCAATGATGACAAATAAGGTGGACAGACAGAGATCATCTTATGCTTTATCAGGGTCTGACATCTACTGAAGGAGCAGATCCCCCTGGGTACCACTTAATCAGACAGATTCAGGTCACATTACCTGCTGGTTCTCACCAGGGCCTCTGCTGTACCTGACTACAGCCAAACTAGACCTTCCCAACAAGGTATTCTCAAGGCTGACTTTAAACAAAACAGTGATTGTGCTGGTCACTTGCCTGTTTGTCCATGATTCATTTCCTGTCCTTCCCCCTTTCCGCTTGTGTCTCAGAGACACACACTTGCAAATGTCCCCTTCTAGGTTCCTGCTGGGGCTGACTCTGCCGATGCCTCCAAGTGCCCCTCTTCCCTTCCTCCCCATAAACATAACCTGGCTGTGCTTGGGGTGGCCATGTGGCGAGCCAGGAAAACTCATCTCCCAGCCTCCCCTGTGACTGGGGTGGCCACATGACATGGTTCTGGTTAACAAGATGTACATGGAAAATGCTGAATGGAGCTTCAGAAGAGCACTTAAAAAGAGGGTCAGGCCTGTTATCTTTCTTCTTCTTACTGCTTGGTATGCAGCTACAGCACTGGAAGTAGAAACCAAGAAGCAATGTGTTTGAAGCAATGTTGAGTAGAAAGACAGAAGGAACTGGTTTTCTGCGGGCACTGTGAGGTTACTTAGCTGTCCTGGAATGTCCACTTTGAGATTTGTTATTAGAAAAGAAAACTCAAAGCATCATTAGGATCAGCTACTAAAAGTTGCCCTTTGTGTTACATGCAGCCAAACACATTCCTAACTGGTTTTTAAAAAAATTACTTTTACCAGTTTATTTGGGGACTATTTCCTTACTTGTAAAATGGGCATTTCTGGTTTAAAATTCCTTCTGTTCAGGATATTCTGGGTCAGGATGATCAGCATGTATGAATTTCTGTTGTCATTTTTTTTTCGTCAATGATTTTTAAAATCAGCCGACAAAAGTCAGTCTAGTCAAAGCTATGGCTTTTCCAGTAGTCATGTATGGATGTGAGAGTTGGAGTATAAAGAAAGCTGAGCACTGAAGAATTGATGCTTTTGAACTGTGGTGTAGGAGAAGGCTCTTGAGAGTCCCTTGGACTGCAAGGAGGTCAAATCAGTCAATCCGAAAGGAAATCAGTTCTGAATATTCATTGGAAGGGTTGATGCTGAAGCTGAAACCCCAATACTCTGGCCACCTGATGGGAAGAACTGACTCATTGGAAAAGACCCTGATGCTGAGAAGTATTGAAGGCAGGAGGAGAAGGGGACGATAGAGGATGAGATGGTTGGATGGTATCACCGACTTAATGTGCATGAGTTTGAGCAAGCTCTGGGAGTTGGTAATGGACAGGGAAGCCTGGCGTGCTGCAGTCCACGGGGTCACAAAGAGTCGGACATGACTGTGCAACCAAACTGAACTGAATCTACTAGCTTAGGAGAACAGGACAGGCTGGCTAGTTATATTCATGTTCTTGGTTATATTCATTCTTCCGAATGATGCTGGTGGCCATCAGAGAGCAGAGATGCTCCTTGTAAGGTTAGCTTAAAAGGGATGAAATGACAGCTCTGAAAAACTGGACTGCAACGGGACCACAGCTGGGCATTCATTTCTCTCTTAAATTCCAAGTGCCTCCACAAATGCTAATTCCCTGATTCAGGAATTGGCAGAAACATCCTGTGTGTCACTGATACTGAGAACATCACACAAGTACCTCAAGAGCTCAAAGATCTTTGTCCATATGCTTGTAATATACTTTCAAATCACAAAGTGTACCCGTTGAGGTAGTCCTGCTGTGTGTGCGTTTGTGCTAAGCTGCTTCAGTCGTGTGTGACTCTTTGCGACACCGCCAGGCTCTTCTGTCCATGGGATTCTCCAGGCAAGAATACTGAAATGGGTTGCTATGACCTCCTTCAGAGGGTCTTCCTGACCCAGGGATTGAACCCTCATCTCTTACATCTCCTGCATTGGCACATGAGTTCTTTACCATTAGCGCCACCAGGGAAGCCCGATCCTGTTGTAGCAAGCGCTTTTAGTGGTCTACCCCGTCCCCTGGGTCCCCTTGGTTGGCCCACTCTTTGGTTTCGTTGTGCATTTACTTCCGTGAGCCAGTACCCATGGGTCTTCTTCAAGGCCTGTTCTTTGGCTTCTGGAACTGCTCTGTCCACACTCTCAGAGTGGGGGAAAGTGCCTGGGACTTCATTTCCTCCATAAGAGGCCCTTCACCGATGACTGGCACTTGTGGCCAGCTTCCCAGCCTTGAGATGGGGCAGTGCTGAGGTGTAACCCCTATTTCAGAGCTTTGGCCAGGCCAGCCTCTGTAGGATATTGTCTGAGATGTCACCCTCCCCTGGCCTCCACCCCCCACTGATCATGTGCTCCCTGGGTAGCACATCCCTCTTAAGCCACTTGATACAAATCCTCACCTCGTGATCTGCTTCAGGGAAACCCACGCTGAAACACCTAAGTTCTTCTTGATTTTTTTTTTTAATAGTTTTCTTTCGTTGGACTTAGCAGATGGATTAATTTCATGGCTTTCTTTTTAAAAGGTGCTGTGCTTCTTTATAAAAACAGATTTAAAATACAAGACTCCCCCTTTCCTCTTAAAAGAGGAAATTATTAAATTGCCGTTGTGCAGTTCATTAAGAAAAAAAAAATTACAGAGGTTTAACTGAACTGAACTGAACATATGTTTTCTAAACTACCCCCCCAGTACCCGCCCCCACCAGGTCTGCCCAAGTCTGCAGCTCTGGAAAATGTCTTTCGTGAAAGATCCTTGTCGTAGCTACAGCTCTGTTGACATTTCTCAAGCAAAACGTAGCCTTCCTTCCCAATGCAGTGAATACACAAATGTAGCTTTTCACATATGTGAAAGCTGAGCCCTAGCATGGAACATTGAGGCCACAGTGTGATTTAAAATAGGCATTCCCTATTTTCTCCCCTACTTCCTCACTGCCAGGTGTGACAGAAAAGGCCCAGCCTTCCTCCCAGACACAGCTTCACTCTAGGTTAGGATGGCTCTGGTGGCAGGGCCAGGAAAATGCTAGTGCAATGGCCACAGGTAACCCAGGTGAGGACTCGCAAGCCTGCCTTGGTCCCTGCTCCCCACCACCCATGTTCATCCTTTCCAAGAGGAAGGTCTGGGCCAGCAGAAACAAGTCAGAAACACCAAGGGGCTCTAGAGATTTGCCTCTGACAAGCGGGATGGGGAAGACCAACAGTGTGAGAGAAAGAGCTTGCTCTGTATTAGAGCCTCAAATGGGCTGGGATCCAGGTTAAGGTTTTTCTCCTTGGCACTAAGCAGGAGTTCAAGGTAAAGCACCAGGGGGCTTAGGGCACTGGATTAAAGACAGGAAAGGGACAGAAAAGACTTATTATTTTCTGAGTATCAATATCCACCCTTAGGGCTCTCTTACAAGGGCAAGCAGCAAGTTCATTCATCATCTTAATGGCCTGGCCAAGATGACTATAAACATCTAAGGGCTGCATTTTACTCAAGGCTACTATTAACTTGACAAGAGACACCGGAGAAAGCAGAACACAATGAAAATCAGTTCCTGCCCTGAATGAGGAGGGGGGTGTGGTGGTGGCAGGGTGCAGGAAGGCTGCTTGAAATGTGTTTACCCGCTGAAGGATGAGGTGTACACACTTCCGTCCGCAAACCCTTCCACAGTGTGATGCTGGGCTACCTGGCTCCACTTAATACATTTCACTTCATCCCTGTGTACAGAGGCGACTTCTCTGTGGAACCTTCCGTCTGAGAACAGGCCAGGGCACTTCCCCAAACCCAAAGGTATACAAACACAGCAACGTCTAATATCTTCTGCTCTACCTGGGTTGAAAACTCAATCAGTCTTATCACCTGGCGCCATCTTGAGCGGTCTGCCGCTGAATATGAAAAGGGGTTGGTTTTTCTCGGGTCAAGGTAGACATAAGCTGGAAGAATCAGTTTACAAGAGAAACAAACTTTCGAACCCTCTATGCATCTTGCCTTAAAGAATAAGCCCCTAAAAGTTACGGAACCTGCCCTGCTGGCTCTCGACTCCCAAAACAGAGTTTAATTCAGAACTCAAAGCACTCACTCATTAGAAAGAGCAAAACTGGGCTTTCCTTCCGGCAACTTCCCACATCGTTGTCACATCTCCCATGTAAGACCCTGTCATGGAGGAAATAAAAGGGCAAGGCCCCTTCCCTCCATCGCAGTCCCTCCAGACTTATCAATTGAGTTCAGTGACTTATAACCAACGGGTAATGAGCAGTAACTACACGTCTTACAACAGGAAGTTCTCTGAACTGCTCAAAAGTATCACAGGGGAGGGTAGACATTCTCCCCACTGGATTCATGACCACTGGTCCTCCTCACCTGCCTTCCTCCTCCAGATTATCATGTTAAGTGAAGTACAGACACATATCCTATGTTATGCCTTGTATGTGAAATCCAAAAAAATATCTGCCAAACAGAAATAGACTCACAGACATAGAAAACAAACTTATGGTTACCAAAGGGGAAGAGCGGGGGGAGAAGGGGTGAGAAAAATCAGGAGCTTGAGATTAACATAGACACACACTACTATATATAAAATAAACAATGACAAGGTATAGCACACGGAATTCTACTCAACACTCTTTACTAACATGTATGGAAAAAGAATCTAAAAAAGAAGAGATATATGTCTATGTATAACTGAATCAAGTTGATGAACATCTAAAAAGAAACATGACATTGCAAATTAACTATATACATCAATTAAAAAAAAAAAAGCAGTAAGGGACTTAACCAGTGGTCCAGGGTTAAGACTGTGTTTCCAATATAAGGGGCATGGGTTTGATCCTTGGTTGGGGAACTAAGATCCCACAGACAACGTGGCATGTCCAAAAAAAATTTTTTAATAAAAAATAAAGGAAAAAAAAATTCTGTGAACACCAGATTTGAGTTGATCGTCTCCAATTCCCTCCTTCCTCTCAACATACACTCACACTCTAGTCTCTGACTAGCTAATCTGATGCCCAGGGGTGGACGTGAAATGTTATCAAGGCTACAGACGGACTGGGATCTACCAGAATCCAGATCCATGAGCCAAACAGGCAGGCAAGACAATGGGACCAGAACATGCAGAAAACAGCTAAGCGGGAGGTCACCATTGGTGGCCTAGAGGCTGGATATGGTCAGCGGACATGTTTTGTTTGGCCCATACAACGTTCAGAGAATATTTCAATTAGCTGCCAAAGCCATGAGATTTCACATAAAAATGTGGATTTCTGGCTTTTGCTGAAAAATAGGAAGTCCGACAAACTGGCACTCACTCCCACCTGGCAATCAGTGACTGCTGCTGGGTGTGGGCGGCCTTCTGTGGACAAGGCTGGAATCCTCCATTCCTCACAGTCTCCACTGCTTCCTCCTGTCCCTCACTCGGCCTCCTTCACCCATTTACAATACCTGCCTAGCCCCACGCCTGTAGACTGGGAGGTGTGCTCCTTCAGAAACCCAGGGAAGTGCTATGAGGCCAACCTACAACTTCTGGAGGCCTAGAAGGTGAGGTGCTCAGGCTGGAGATGCTGGTGAGCCCTGCTCAGATGGCTTGCACCTTTCAGGCTGCTCCAGCCCACATCCAGCTGCCAGCATCTGCACCTCTGTGCCTGACGACACTGTTCAGAACTGTGTAGGTTGCTCTGGCCACGTACCTTGTAAGACATTAGTAGTGGGGAATGAACACCCTGAGAAGGCCTAAGCCACTGACTCTTTGGGGGGTGTGGTGTGTGAATCCCCAGCTCTCTCACCCCCTGGGGCAAGATATAATATCTTGTACTTTTACTGAAGCTGCTTTGAAACCCCATCACCCCCTGTGATAGCTGATGTAAAAGTACTCTCTTCATCAGCTTCCCTCACCTGCCGGTATTACTTCACCTCCTTTCCACTGTTTCCTGCATCTCCCAAATATATGAATAGACCTCAATTCCTTGTTTCAAGGTCAGCATCTGGGAGACCCAAACCAAGACTCCACATTGTAGAGAAGAGACTGGGTCAGGAGCCTGCTCTTTCTCTCTCCCCCCTGACTCCATGGTAAACTGCTGTGTCCCCTTTGGACCCAAAGATCAGCTGGGAGCTCTCTCACATCTGCTTGAAGCCTACACTGTCCACATCCCTGTCCGTTTCCATGTATGCATGGCAGTCAATACCATGAAGATATACTCATGAATCCAGTCCCTTTTTTCAGTTTCTCTCTCTCACTTATGTGAGGCTTTCATGACAGCAGAGTCCCAGCTGACAGGCAACTTCAGCACAAAACAGCATTTCTAAAATGTCCTGAAGTCACCCTGCCACTTATTGCTCTTTCGTCCCACATGGACAGCTTCTTTCCATCTGGTAAGAGTCCTTTTGTTCCTCCTCCTTTGTTCTCCTCTGCCATCTCACCTTTGCTTCAGTCCAGCTCTGGACTTATTTGGACCTCCCAAATAAATTGGCCCACCCCACTCACTGACCCTAGCTCTGCAATGCTGGCACCAGCTGACATCAACTCTTTGGAGGCCCATCCACCTACTCCCTAGCACTTATCTAGGGATTCTGTCCAACCTGAGACTAGCTGTTACAGTAACAACTTGCTCCATCTTGTCATCTCTGTGCTTCAGAGCAACTTCTCAGTACCTCTGTAGAGCAGTTGGCATCTTGTACCTTAATTGCTGGCTGACATGCCTTTCTCCTTATTAGGCCATGTGCTCCCAGGAGCAGGGACCAGTGCTTATTCTTCCTTGTGTCTCCAAGCAGCTAGTACAGTCCCTGACACTTAGCAGGTACTTAATCACTGCTGTCCAAACAACTCCATTCCTGTTCCACTGATGCAAGAAGGGCTAAGTCCCCGTGTGCCAAGTGGCACCAAGGCAAGAAATGACAACTCGATTTTATCTTGACTCTGTTGCCACATGACTATATGACTCCAGAGAGCACTGTTGATATTATATTCTGTGGAACTGTGCTCTGGGGTGTTGCTCACCTACAGCTGAAGGTGAATGTGATCCTCAAGTTGTGTGATGCAATCGTGTTCCAAACCATGTTTTCTCCATTCTTCCTCATTCTCTCTTTTAGCTTTACATACGTGAGAAGACAGTTAGCAGATGGTCACCCATGTACAGCCCACATTTGTATAAGCAGTCTCCCCTTAAAGGAAGGAATCAGAACAAATCTAAAAGGAGACTTGCATGAGATAGAAAAATCCATCTCAGGTCATATTTTTTGTTCAGTCTCAGAAACTGAGACATCATTAATTGTGTGCTGATAGAAAAGACTGGAGACCTTGGAGGCAGGGCCTGGGCCCCGAGTTGCTTTGTGACTCTGGAAAAAAGGGATAGATAGCCATCACCCACATATCTATCCACCCATATCACCTGTTCAGGTGAGGCGCCTACACAGGTGACCCTTGAGCTGAGATGCGAGGTTGGGACAGTTCACTAAACAAACTGGGGTTGAGGTATTCCTGGGTAAAGGCAGCTTCAGCAAGAAATTATGAGTGGATTCAAGGGTGTGTGGGGGGGGATAGTGACTATGAGGCTGGGAGGAGGGGAGGCAGGAAAGACCAGGCTGGGAAGGGCCTCTCATGAACAGCTGAGGAGCCTGAGATCCATCCTAAAGAATGTGAAGCAGGAGGAGTAATGAGATTAAATTTCTTCTCAAATTTTTATGGTAAAACTGAGATTATAGGCTTATTTTAATTAACATTCAAAATTATTATTTACCAAGGCAATCATTATTATTTTACATTTGCTTACTATTTTAAATATTTGTGAAAGTTGCTTTTGCTTACTTTTTTGTTTATTTGGCTTTAATACACTTTTTATCCCACAATATGCTATATATGTAAGTAACCGTTTCTCAGGAGGAGTTTCATGGTTATTTAAGCTCTCATGGCTTTTTCTCAGATGCTGCCAGTGCCTTGCTCATGTTCCCCAGAACCATCCCAGGGGCTGGTCACTTGAGGCCAGTCCCCTTCCAGGCTCGAAGCTCCCCCATCTCTCTGCCTGAGTTGTTTCCTGGCCCCAGGAAAGGAAATATGGCCCAGAGCCAGGGAAGGCTGCAAAGGCTGGACAGACAGTTAATGCCTTTGGAGCAATTCTCCATGGGTGAGAAACAGGGGTTGGTAGAAAAACCCTCCAGCAGCTTCCTTACCCTGCACAGCAATGATTCTGAAGGGTGTTCTAGACTCTGTCTCTCAGAGGATATGCAGCAGGACAGAGCACGAACTGCCCACAGCACAACCTGCCCTTCTTTGCACACTTTCCCGTCTTGTCCCTTTTCATTAAAACTCATCACTCCCACACTGTGCCCCCCTCCCACATCAAGACCATTCTTTAACTACCTGTACCACAGTCATTGTGTCCAGGTCTGCTTTGGGGGGAGTCCAAACTAGAAGAGTTAGTAGACTTCACAAATTCTTTTATATCCAAAGCTATCCTTATTTTGCTTTCACCATGGAGGGCAAGTTGGCTGGGTATAGAATTCTTACTTTACTATGGAACACAATTTAATTATTGCTATTAATGTTACAAAAGCTGGAGAAAGAATGAGTTTCTTTGTTTTCTGTTAGGTATGGGTAGCATCATTTTTATACTGCAAAAACTGAAATGTGATGAAGCTGTATGTAAACATTAAACCATTTTTGACACTTTTGCCTGATGTCTGCAGCACCATTCACAAAAATGGGGATTCTTTATTGCTGTCTACTCAGGTCTTCTATTCCAGTGATTCTGGAACCATTTCCATTTGCTGATTCTCCAGCCTTCACCTTCCATATCTACTCTTCACTGCCATCCTTCTCCACTGCTCTGTTCTTTTTCTCTAAATTCTCCGAGATCTCCTCAAACACGCCCTCCACAACAATGAATCAGTTTCCTGTATTGCTAATTCTGCTCCTTTCTGATCATAACAAATATTTTAATTCTGTCATTGCCCTCTTGGTTTCATTATAATACTTCCTAATCCCACCCACAAACTTTTTTTTTTGCTTCTCTCTCAGCCCTTTCCATTTTCCTCTCAGTCCATTGTTCTACTATCTGATCATTTGCTGGGTTCACTTTTTTTTTTTTTTCCTTAAATTTCACTAAGAAAACAGATGTTCTGTAAAATTTACTTTTGCTTTCTATTAATAGTCTTTTAAAAGATAGGCTTTCCCTCTGTTTCTGGAATTATACTTTTCTTATTTAACATGTTAGGACCTTTTTGTAGGGCCCATGCTGGTTCTGGTAGGTCTATCAGTGTGGGTGGGCCCCTTCCTGTCTCACTCATTACCCACCTACTATATTGTTAAAAACTTGCTCTGGGCTGAATGATGCCACTTATATTCCCCAATTGATTAACTTTGCAGTTGTGGTTGTGGTCACAGGAGGGGATTTTTTTTCTCTATTATTCCTTCTCCTACTGCACTGAAGGGTGTCTCACCCATATGCTTTTCTAGCTGGCCCTGTCTCTGCAGCCGCTACATGATATGATGTCTCTGCGCCTTGCTACCTTTCTTGGACAAATGCCCACCACAGCCCAAAGAGACCGATACCCTGCCAGCTTTCTGCCAAATTGAAACCTAGTGTCCCCTGTGCCAAAGGTTTTAAAGGTCACTGGGACTCAATGGCAAACATAAAAATGCACTCTCACTGGCCCCATGATCAGCTACAGTAGCCAATAACACACCTGTGTCCTTCTCAGGTACATCATTCTTGACTGACCGAGTCCCCTTATCCAGGATGTCTCCCTAGTGGTTAACAATGATGATGGGGTGGAAGGGAAGTGCTCCCCTTCCACTTCAAGGGGGACAATTCTGCTGATTAATTTATGCTCTAGGGCGCCCTCCATCTCTTTTTACCCCCCAGACAGACCAGGGCTGGTTTGGGATTTTGCACCCTTCCTAAGGCCTTTCTGCCCCATCCTGCTTCCCTCACTTTGTTTCTTCTGAGAACATTCCTCCAATAAATCAGGTGTTCCCAGATTACATGCAGTAAGGAGGGAATGGGGAAATGTATGAAAAACCCATGTTGTATAGTAGGTGATCAATAAATGCAACTTCCCATTCCCCAAATAATTACAGGAATAAGGATATGATCATTTGCTCATACTAACTGCTCTGAAAGATAGTCATCACAATATTATTCAAAAGATAATAAAACTGGAACTAATATAAACATCCAATAGCATGAATTCATAGGCAATCCATACTATATCCTATGATAGAATATTATAGTCTCCGAGCCAAAAAGAAAAACACGGTGAAGAGAAATAAAGTAAGATGCAGGAGGCTACTTTGTTTATAAAATAATACCACGAAGTCATATATACTAACAGTGAGGCCAGCTCTGAGCTTTCTAGAACAGAAATAATGAAGCTTACCTGGTTATAAGGATGCCTGTGTCTACAGATACAAACAAGCTAAAATGCTCTGGAAAAGCACAGCTATTCCTAATTCTGAGGCATAGAGAGAGTTCTTCCATGGGCTTGAGTGTGGGACAGTGGTGGCACAGCCACCAGTTATCATAAAGATGGGTTCCAGAGGTCTGGTCCCGGAGTGAACCCCTCTCCCCCTACCCGTCCTCCTATCCCCCACAGGAAGATGGCATCACAACACATGACGTTCTGTAAAAGAGATTCTGTCCATAGCCAAGTAACAGAACTCTATGGATACTTGGTTCCCTCTGGACTGAGAGTAAATCAGGGACAAATCGGGGGGCTTAGAGGGGCTGGAAAGTATGCTCTTCTTGCATTCAATGCTTCTGTGGCCTCCACTGTGCTGGAGCTCCAGAAGCTACGTGGCATCAGAGTCTGAGATGATCTCTTGGGAAGTTCTCGGACTGCCATTCTAGATGGCCATATGCTTCAGCTGCCCTATAAGCTAGGCAGGGTTGGCACGTCCTGATCAAACTATTGAGCCTGACAGGACCTGTGCCTGGACAAAGGCTGCCCACAGTCCGAAGGTTGGCCTAGCGCTCACCTGTGGGCGGGGCCACGGTTTACCTCAGAAAGTGATTTTGGCTCCATTTCTACACAGACATCAAGGTGCTGCAGTTCACTGCTGTGAACATTTTGAAAAGCTGTAAAAGTTCCCATCAGAAGATCTGCCCACAGGTAGATAACCTGTCTAACCACAGGTAGACAACCTCTGTGGAAGGACGTCTGAGTACAATCATTCCCCCTGCTTGCCTGTGGATGAAGTCTGTTACTCTTTCTTCCCCAAAGTAGTTCACTGAGGGGGATTATGGAACAGGAGAGAAAACCAGGTCCTTTTTCCTTTCTGAGTCATGCTATTTAAACATCATTCAAATGAATTAAATTGCTCTTAAAAACTCACTCAATTCATGGAAATAATTTAATTTCCTTAATTCACTAAAATATTTCAGGAATAAGTCAATATGCCAAAGCAGAGGCCGATGTTCATGACCCTTGAATGGAAAACATCAAAGGCATCACGGGTGATAACGCATGTGACAAGCAGTGATTTGCTTTCATTTCTTATCTGGTCTTTCACAACCACTGCTGACCTAAAGCATGAATTCTGTAGAACATGTGCGTGCCAGAGATGATGACTGTATCATCTTAGAAAAGGGGCCAGAATACAGCTGTGTGGAGAGGATTTCACAAGATAGAAGGGACAGGAGGTGGTGTCAAATACAGACATGGCTCCAATGCACAGTGGGTATTTAGTTTCTTCTTTGGCTTTACCAACAATGCTTTCTAAGTCCAGGAGGAAATCATCCTAATAATTCTAAATGAGCCTCTACACAAAGGAACAGTATTTGCAAGATCACTGCATATTTCAGGTTATGATGAAAGTCAGCAAATGCATTAGACACAGGGCCTTCTTACCTTCTGCCACATGTTGATGAAGAAGAGCTCCCGAGAAACGTTGAATGACACGTTGGCATCATATGCATCATCTCCGAGGTTGGAGATGGAGATATTTAGGGAGATATTCTTCACAGCCCCCAGAGCTAGATATGGGGTTTTCTCATCAACGCTAAAAGGAAAAATGAACAGCAATGAGTGCATTAAAACTTTCACTAATACATTAGCAACATGGAATGTAGCAGGTAGCTGAGAGCAGGGTAGGCAGGTGGGAGAAACTCCTCTGGATCAGGACTACAAGTCCCAGGAACCCACTAATTAGCCATGTGTTCTGGGATACCCAGTCAGCCCCCATGGGCCTCAGCTTCCACATCTAAGCACGGGGGGCTCTGTGGTATGTAGCCTAACTCACTAAGTAGGCTGTCCTATGGCTCATGTGAAATCTAGTGTATCCAACTTGGAAAATTACAACACATTTAATAACCTAATCGACTTCCCTGGTGGCTCAAACGGTAAAGCGTCTGCCTACAATGCAGGAGACCCAGGTTCAATTCCTGGGTCAGGAAGATCTCCTGGAGAAGGAAATGGCAACCCACTCCAGTATTCTTGCCTGGAAAATCCCATGGACAGAGGAGCCTGGTAGGCCACAGTCCATGGGGTCACAAAGAGTAGGACACGACTGAGCAACTTCACTTTCACTTTCTTCCAATAGCCTAATCATGGATTTTGGTTATAGGATAATTCACTCAAATATTTCTGAGCACCTACGACATGCCAATCACTAATTTATGTGCTAGAGAAAGCAGTGAACAAGAGAGAGTTCTTGCCTTCCTATAGCTTTAAGGAGACAAAAAACATATATACAAAGAATCAAATATACAGGTCAGACTGTGGTAAGAGCAATGGAGAAAACTTACAAAGGGTAAGAAGGATAGAAGGCACCATAGTTGGAGGAAGAGTAGGGTGCGATTTTAAATAAGCTGGTCAGAGAAGCTTCATTGATGAGGTGACCTCTCAGTAGAAACCGGAGGGAAGAAAGAAAGCAAGATGCACAGTATTTAGGAACTAGCAAAGGAGAAATCAGGCCTGGTGTGTTCAAGGATGGCAAGGAGACTAGTGTGGCTGGAGAGGAATGAGTGAGGGGCAGAGTGGGGAGGGGAATGGGCTTAGTGGTGAAGGGATGGAGTCATCACAAGGACCTTAGTTTGCCTGTGAGACAGGAGATCCTGCAGGGCTCTGAACAGGGGATGATATGGTCTAACTTCCATATTTAAAGGCTCACACTGGCTGTGATGTGCATAGTGAGTATACTCAGTCAGAGGGAAAGAGAGAGCCTGGTGAGAAGGTTATTACTATAATTTAGGTGTAAGAAAATGGCAGCTCAGACCATGGGGGTAGAAGCTGAGGTTATATTCTAGATGTTTCAAAAGTTGTGCCAATATATTTTGCTCACGGATTGGAAGAAGGGTGTTCAGGAAAGAAAAGAGTCAAGGATGGCTGCAAGAATTTTAGATTCAACAACTTGAAGGAAAGAGGTGTCACTTATCAAGATGCAAAAGATCAAAGGTATAGAAGGTCAGCAGAGAACATTCAAATGCCTACTGGATTTTTAAGAAGAGATGCTGAGACAGTTGGATGTAAGGGTCTAGAGTGGAAGCAGGGGATCAGGGCCGGAGATATGCATTTGGGGTGGATTAGAAATGACCGCTAGGGAAAGCATGTAAATAGAGAAGGGGGCCTCACACTAGGGAGTTAAAGATGATGATAAGCCAGCAAAGGAGACAGAAAAAGAGTGAATAAGGAGATAGGAGAAAAACCAAGACAGACAGTCTCCAAGCAGCCACATGTTTCAAGAAAGGAGTAATCAGTTTCATCAAATGTGGCAAACTAACATGAAAAATTAGAACTGGCTATTGAAATTAGCCATCTGGAGGTCATTGGTGATCTTGATAAGAACTTCTGAAGTGCAGTGTCAGGGATAAAGCCTGACTGTAGTTGGTCTAAGAGAGGTAGGGGTAGAAGAAATGAAAACAGTGGGCATAGCCAATTCTTTGGAGGAGTTTTTCAGTAAAGGAAAGGAGAGAAATAGGATGACAGCTGGTGGGGGAAATGGGCTCAAAGGAACTGCTTTTTTATTTTCAGAAAGGAATTGACATGGCATATATACATGATAATGGGAAGGATCTACTAGACAGAGGGCAAGTAATAAAGATATGACAAGGCACAGTTGCTGGGTGGCCTGGTGAACAAACAGAGGGGCTGGCCTCAGCTGGTATGAAGTGAGAAAATGGGGCACATGGCCCAGATGCCTCAGTAGAAGCGTGGTAGGAAGAAATGAAAGTTCCCCTGGGAATGTCTCTACTTTGCAGTGAAATAAAAGCAGAGTCCAAGACCGGAAAGGGAGAGGAGGAGGGAGGAATGTTTGAAGAGTGACGAGATGGAGGGAAATGGCAGCCCAGGAGAGTTGTGGGGTAAATAGACCATCAATGAGATGAAGATGACGGTGGTGAGGATGATGGTGGTGACAAGGATGAAGACGCACGTAAGACTGACAATTATTAGGTGATGTGAGCTTCAGACAAAATCACCCTGGAGAACAGTCTTTGACTGGCCAACCAGTTAGTAGCAGATGTGATCAAGCCTACGAGGGTTTGAGTGATGGATGTGCATGTGTGCATGTCAAGTTGCTTCAGTCATGTCTGAGTCTTTGTGACCTTATGGATGTAGCCTGCCAGGCTCCTCTGTCCATGAGATTTTCCAGGCAAGAATATTGGAGTGGGTAGCCATTCCCTTCTCCAAGGGATCTTCCAGAGCCCAAGAAATCAAACCCGCGTCTCCTGCATTGGCAGGTGGGTTCTTTACCACCAGCGCCACCTGAGAAACCCTGAATGATGGATAGTTGCTATTTTTGGCCACACAGGATCCATTTCAGGATCCTGTTTGGAGGGAATCTCAAGATAGGTAGGAGGGGAAGATAGGCAGTGGAGGGGGCATACCCTGCCTTTGCTCTCCTTTTGGTCATTAAAGTGTGGGCACTTAACTAAGTGCAGTCATGTAATCTAAAGGTAGTCAAGTGGCCTCAGTGTGGGTGGTAGATGCTGCCAATTGGGGCCATGAATTCTGAGGACTGCCCAAAGACACTAGGGCTCTCTGAGATCATCTAAGGCAGTTGCAGAGGAGTTGAGAGCTCAGAGTTAGCATCCTGGGCTAAGCCTTGCCTCCCCTTTCTGCCTAGGTTCTGAACTATACCCTTCCGACAAATTCCTTTTCCACTTAAATTATTATGTTCATTGCTGTTTGCAACCATTAATACAGCATGAAAGAGAAGAGAACTCTCCAAAATCTCAGTAGGCTATAATGCTTTGAAATATGGATTTTTGCAGGAAAGGGATCATCATTACCCATCTATGAAGAGAGGACCTCACTTTCCTACATGCCTGGCATGTCAACAAGAATAACATGTGTAATGAGAGATCTAATGGCCTTGCTTTTGGAAGCAACAGCTCTGAGGAAACAAACAAGATGTGAAAAATTAGCTTGGAGAAAAGCTTCAAATTCTTGAATGGCCTCCAACAAATGAAGACCTTAACCTCAAGTTATTGTGGCAATTATTTATTATTGTTGGCCATTTTCATTTGAAACAATTGATGGGTTATTTCTGTCCTCCTGTTTGCTTTTGTAAGATTAAAGGAGTAATCCTCAGGCCTTGAAGAGTTATGAGAGTGTTAGCCTCACTTTATCTCAAGAAGGAATTGCATAAGCACCCACAAGTAGCTGCAGAAAGTGTCCACCGTTTCCAAATGGAACATTAAGCATACAAACAAGAGAGAAAAGCTGAGGACAATGGGGCAGGGGCTGCCTCCTCACACCAGTGTTGTTGTTCATGTGATCAGCCTCCTACCCTCGTGTATAAATGGCAAGGGATATCTAACCTTTTGCCAGCCCCTAAAGCTCAGGCCTCTGTCACTGAATCATGCAGCAAGGTCATTCCCAGAATTTCAAAGTCAAGCGATGCAAACATGGCTGTATGATTAAGGAAAGCCAGGGACCTTCCAGGGCCAAAAGCGAACTCAAATGTTTTAACAAAAGAATCCTTAAAGCTGTTTTCACTCTTTCCCCACATCTAAAAATCCATGTACAAAACAGTACATCTCTGCTTCCAAAGCTATTCTTAGAAATGCAAGGCAATGTAATTTGCCTGGTGCTGGGTATTTTCAAACAAGTTGTCCTCAAACCTACAACAGCATGAAAAGCTCCTGATGTCAGTTCCATTTTTAGAGATGAGGAAATCGAGATGCCATGAGATAAGGTGGCCAAGTTGCTGGGCTTAGAATTCAGTGCCTCCCATCCCTCTCCACCACAGCCCACGTCCTCCAGCCCCTCTCACTCCCCTAGGAAGTCCTTTCTGGTCTCCCTTCTGAGTGAAATAACTCTCCCGATTAGGAGTTTCTTCAGTCCCAGGACTCCACCAGTTCTTCATGGCATTTTTCAAGGCTGGGTTGACATATTTATTCGTGGGCTATTTGATTAAGGATGATCTCTTCCCCCAGCTAGGATCTAGGCACCAGAAGACAGGAACCTATTTCTGGTCTTGCTTGTTATTGAGCCTGCAGGGATAAAATGGTGCCTAACTTAGTAGGTATTCAACAAACTCTTGTTAAATGAATGAATGAATGAATGAATGGCATGGACAACATCCCACAACAGATTGTCGGCTCAACCTTCACATTTATAGGTGAAGATGCTGAGCCCCCCACAGGGGAGCCCACTTTGATCAAGGTAACCTGGGCACAAAGGCACTGAGCTGGAACTAATGCCAAACTGCCTTCGTCACAAAGGCTGTCTGAGCCATAGCTCTTATATAAACTCCACCTCAGTCAGAAAGGGCTTTGGCAAGAAATGTCTGTTAATGAAATCAGAAGAAAACAGGATTCCACAAAGACCAGCCCCTCAGACAGGACTGCTGAAAGAATAAAATGGTGAGGCACAGTGTTTTTGTGCCAAACATTCCACGGGTGCTTTCTGATTTGTTGAAGAACAATCTTTCTAATTTTCAAGGTATTTTAGTCCCTGAGAAATTTTCCCATTAATTCTAATTTGCTTGCACAGTCTTTTAAGTGGGTCAGGTTTCTATGTACACCAATGACTCGTGTACTTTTATACGAAAATCATTAGTCATTAACATAAGGTACAAACTGTACAGTTTCTATAAAGCTTATCTTACAGCATATATCTGAACTATCTGAAAGGAGTACTCAAGGCTGTATATTGTCACCCTGCTTATTTAACATATGCAGAGTACATCATGTGAAATGCCGGGCTGGATGAAGCACAAGTTGGAATCAAGATTGCCGGAAGAAATATCAATAACATCAGATATGCAGATGATACCACCCTTTGGGCAGAAAGCGAAGAGGAACTGAAGAGCCTCTTGATGAAAATGAAAGAGAAGAGTAAAAAAGCTAGCTTAAAACTCAACATTCAGAAAACTAAGATTATGGCATTCGGTCCCATCACTTCACAGCAAATAGATGGGCACACAGTGGAAACAGTGGCTGACTATTTTTTGGGCTCCAAAATCACTGCAGATGGTGATTGCAGCCATGAAATTAAAAGATGCTTACTGCTTGGAAGGAAAGTTATGACCAACCTAGACAGCATATTAAAAAGCAGAGACATTACTTTGCCAACAAAGGTCAGTCTAGTCAAAGCTATGGTTTTTCCAGTAGTCAGGTGTGGATGTGAGAGTTGGGCTATAAAAAAAGCTGAGCACTTCAGCACTTCTTCAGAATTGATGCTTTTGAACTGTGGTATTGGAGAAGACTCTTGAGAGTCCCTTGGACTCCAAGGAGATCAAACCAGTCAATCTGAAAGGAAATGAGTCCTAAATATTCATTGGAAGGACTGATGCTGAAGCTAAAGCTCCAATACTTTGGCCACCTGATGCGAAGAACTGACTCATTGGAAAAGACCCTGATGCTGGGAAAGATTGAAGGCAGGAGAAGGGGACGACAGAGGATGAGATGGTTGGATGGCATCACCAACTCTATGGACGTGAGTTTGGGCAAGCTCCAAGAGTTGGTGATGGACAGGGAAGCCTCGCATGCTGTGGTCCATGGGGTCGCAAAGAGTCGGACATGACTGAGTAACTGAACTGAACTGAACAGCATACATACAGCCTGCTGGAAACATCTTGCTCATTTGTTATTAGAAAGAATACTTATAACTGTCCTGATACATCTTACAGTAGCTGTTTGTGAACATGCTAGGTTTACACTGAAGCTGAGCATTAATTCATTCAATACTGCAAATGTCAGATGCTGCTACTGGCATCTTGGTGACCATGTGATACCTCAGGATCACTGTAGAACCTGTACTCTGAGCTTACTCATTACCATACATGAAAAGCACATACCATTCAAAATTCCCTACCGGGTAAATGCAATACTTTGCCATATCAAATCATTATATGCTGAACCACTAAAGGCCACTGAAGCAAATTTTTCCTTTTCTACCATCACAGAAACAGTTGTATGCAGACAATTTTTTGCTGAAGATTATGAGGAAAGAAATTAAAGCAGCTGAATGGTATTTGATAATTTTCTATTAAATCATTTTAGACTTTCCTTAAGTATTAAACATATAAACCATGATCTTATTTAAATAACTGTGGTTAAAATCTATCTTCCATAAAATATAATCCTTTTATTTTTTTTTGAATCTAGTTTAAAAGGAGCCTGTTCAGTTCAGTTCAGTCGCTCAGTCGTGTCCGACTCTTTGTGACCCCATGGACCACAGCACGCCAGGCCTCCCTGTCCATCACCAACTCCTGGAGTCTACTCAAACTCATCTTCATTGAGTAGGTGATGCCATCTAACCATCTCATCCTCTGTCGTCCCCTTCTCCTCATGCCTTCAATCTTTCCCAGCACCAGGGTCATTTCCAATGAGTTAGCTCTTCGCATCAGGTGGCCAAAGTATTGGCATTTCAGCTTCAGCATCAGTTCTTCCAATGAACACTCAAGACTGATTTCCTTTAGGATGGACTGGTTGGATCTCCTTGCAGTCCAAGGGACTCTCAAGAGTCTTCTCCAACACCACAGTTCAAAAGCATCAAATCTTCGGCGCTTAGCTTTTGTTATAGTCCAACTCTCACATCCATATATGACTACTGGAAAAACCATAGCCTTGACTAGATGGACCTTTGTTGGTAAAGTAATGTCTCTGCTTTTTAATATGCTGTCTAGGTTGGTCATAACTTTCCTTTCAAGCAGTAAGCATCTTTTAATTTCATGGCTGCAATCACCATCTGCAGTGATTTTGGAGCCCTCAAAAATAAAGTCTCTCACTGTTTCCACTGTTTGCCCATCTATTTGCTGTGAAGTGATGGGACCGGATGCCATGATCTTAGTTTTCTGAATGTTGAGTTTTAAGCCAACTTTTTCACTCTTCTCTTTCACTTTCATCAAGAGGCTCTTTAGTTCTTCTTCGCTTTCTGCCCTAAGGATGGTGTCATCTGCATATGTGATATTATTGATATTTCTTCCAGCAATCTTGATTCCAGCTTGTGCTTCATCCAGCCTAGCATTTCTCATGATGTACTCTGCATATAAGTTGAATAAGCAGGGTGACAACATACAGCCTTGATGTACTCCTTTTCCTATTTGGAACCAATCTGTTGTTCCATGTCCAGTTCTAACTGTTGCTTCCTGACCTGCATACAGGTTTCTCAAGAGGCAGTTCAGGCAGCCTGGTATTCCCATCTCTTGAAGAATTTTCCAGAGTTTATTGTGGTCCACACAGTCAAAGGCTTTGGCATAGTCAATAAAGCAGAAATAGATGTTTTCTGGAACTCTCTTGCTTTTTCGATGATCTAGTGGATGTTGGGAGAAGGCAATGGCACCCCACTCCAGTCCTCTTGCCTGGAAAATCCCACGGACAGAGGAGCCTGGTGGGCTGCAGTCCATGGGGTTGCTAAGAGTCGGACACAGCTGGACAACTTCACTTCCACTTTTCCCTTTCATGCACTGGAGAAGGAAATGGCAACCCACTCCAGTGTTCTTGCCTGGAGAATCCCAGGGATGGTGGAGCCTGGTGGGCTGCCATCTGTGGGGTCACACAGAGTCAGACACAACTGAAGTGACTTAGCAGCAGCAGCAGCAGCAGCGGATGTTGGCAACTTGATCTCTGGTTCCTCTGCCTTTTCTTAAACCAGCTTGAATATCTGGAAGTTCACGGTTCACGTGAACCAGGCTGTAGCCTGGCTTGGAGAATTATTACTTTACTAGTGTGTGAGATGAGTGCAATTGTGCAGTAGTTTGAGCATTCTTTGGCATTGCCTTTCTTTGGGAAAAGGAGACTGAGTAAAGTATACTAAGACATACTAATCCAATTCAGTGTATTCCAATCAACTGTGTTTGAGTTTGCAAAACTTCGTTATACTGTTATTAGGACTGACGTTATATTTGTGACCCACAGCTATATTTGATAATGACAACTATGATAATAGTGTGGTCAGTGTGCTATTAAATTGTGCCTAACTCTTTGCGACCCCATGGGCTGTAGCCCTCCAGGCTCCTCTGTCCATGGGAATTTTCAGACGAGAATATTGAAGTGGGTTGCCATTTCTTCCCCCAGGGGATCTTCCTGACCCAGGGATAGAACCCCTGTCTCCTGCATTAATGGGCAGATTCCTTACCACTGAGTCATCTGGAAACCCATTCACAGATAACTGCCTTGTTGTGGTGAAGACGCTTGTGCAACTCAAAGAAGCTATGAGCCATGCCATGTAGGGCCACCCAAGACGGACGGGTCATAGTGGAGAGTTCTGACAAAACAAGATCCACTGTAAGAGGGAATGGAAACCACCCCAGTATACTTGCCGTGAGAACCTCATCAACTGTTTAAAAAGACAAAAAGATCTGACCCAGGTCAGAAGGTTTCCAATATGCTACTGGGGAAGAGTGGAGGAAAACTACTAATAGCTCCAGAAAAAAATGAAGCCCCAGAAAGAATCAATGCTCAGCTGTGGTTGTGTCTGGTGATGCAAATAAAATCTGATGCTGAAAAATACTGCATAGGAATCTGGAATGTTAGGTCCATGAATCAAGGTAAATTGAACATGGTCACCCAGGAGATGGTAAGAACAGACACTGACATCTTAGGAAATCTGTGAACTAAAATGGACAGGAATGGGCAAATTTAATTCAGATGACCATTATATCTACTACTGTGGGCAAGAATCCCATAGAAGAAATAGAGTAGCCTCATAATCAACAAAACAGTCTAAAATGCTGTACTTGGGTACAACCTCAAAAATGACAGAATGATCTTGGTTCATTTCCAAGGCAAGTCATTCAACATCACAGTAATCCAAGTCTATGGCCCTACCACCAATGCAAAAGAAGTTGAAGTTGATCAGTTCTATGAAGACCTAGAAGACCTCTTAGAACTAACACTAAAGAAATATGTTCTATTCATCATTGGGGATTGGAATGCAAAAGCAGGAAGTCAAGAGATACTTGAAGTAACAGGTAAGTTTGGCCTTGGGAGTACAAAATGAAGCAGAGCAAAGGGTACATGAATTCTGCCAAGAGAATGCACTGGTCCTAACAAGCTCCCTTTTTCAACAACACAAAAGACTACTTTACACATGGCCGTCACCACATGGTCAATACCCAAATCAAATTGATTGCATTCTTTGTAGCCAAAGATGGAAAAACTGTATACAGTCATCAAAAACAAGACCTGGAGCTGACTGGAGCTCAGATAATCGTTTCTCATAGCAAAATTTGGGCTTAAAATAAAGATAGTGTGGAAAACCACTAGGCCATCCAGGTAGGACTTAAATCAAATCCCCTACGAATATGCAGCAGAGGTGATGAATAGATTCAAGGGATTAGATCTAGATAACAGTGTGCCTGAAGAACTATGGACAGAGTTCCATAATATTGTACAGAAGGCATCGAACAAAACCATCCCAAGGAAAAAAGAAGGCAAACTGGTTCTCTGAGGAGGCTTTACAAATAGCTGAAGAAAGAAGAGAAGCAAAAAGCAAGGAAGAAAGGGAAAGGTACACCCAAGTAAATGCAGAGTTCCAAAGAATAGCAAGACGAGACAAGAAGGCCTTCTTCAAGGAATAATGCTTAAAAATAGAGGAAAACAACAGAAGGGTAAAGGTGCACGTGTTGACACCACTTTGTCATAAAATGTCATCATGATTATTACGCTTCAGCCTCTGTTCACCCTACAGGCTGAGCGCTTTTATAGTTAAGCCTACTGCTGTATATGAGAGTTGGTCCAAAGCCCCTGAGAGTCTTCATTACAGAAGCACTTGCATTCAAAGAGCCAGGATGGAGGCCTCTCCTCTGTGACACAGGCAACTCCTTAGCAATCTAAACTAAACCATATAAAAACTCATTTTCAAAATCCCAACATTTCAAAGAACAAAGCT
Organism: Okapia johnstoni; assembly: GCA_024291935.2. NCBI lineage: Eukaryota > Metazoa > Chordata > Mammalia > Artiodactyla > Giraffidae > Okapia > Okapia johnstoni. The sequence goes on along the minus strand of CM044323.1, from coordinate 9,779,296 downwards.
GCCAACATTAGCCTTAGAAGTAAGATGCTAGTGGAAATGCCCTCAACACATTCTGTACACACAGAGGATTATGAAGAATAAGCTATGTCCTGAGGAGTAAATGATAAAAACGTCTCCAAGAGAGATGCAATAACACACCCATTTTTATAAGATCAAAGTTTAGAGACTCATGGTCTTTCAAAGCTGAAACGGACTCCAGAACTGATTATAGAGCAATCTCCTCCCTATTTTGCAGACTTGTGGTAGTATCACTTTACCTAGTGGCCATGCCAGGATTCAAACCCACTGCACCAGTAAATGTCTAGCTTAGAAAACAGAGTCCATGTCAGGTAGTTCTCTGGAAGGGATTAAAATGAGGAACTGGGTACAAAGCTGCCAGAAGAACCATAAGAGAAAGCAAGGGGGGGATGAGGAAAACCAGAGATTACAAGCAACTATTAGAAGATAGAGGGACAGTGGGTGGAGGTTGTGACCAGAGCTGGGACTGCCCAGAAGGGGATGAGACCACTGCGGGGACATAGGTATTGCCAGAGATGTTGCATGAAGTGGGTGGGGTTGGAGAGAAATACCTTGACTTTTCTCCTCCTTTCTCCCCCTAACCTCTCACCCAGTGCTCTCACTGGCCAAATTTAACAGGCAGTTTGCTGGCAAAGGAGCCTGGGACATGTAGTTTTCCCGAGTTAGGCCCCCTAGGAGCAGAGCAAAGAAAGGTGGTGAACGGATCAATGCTCTATGGTTTTAGATTCTTAGTCCCTTACTCTTGGCTTGTAATAAGTTAAGGAAGCTATCCTTCCCCAATTCTCTCATGGTGGATTATGGACAAGGAAACCTTGAGTTCCAGCAAGGGACTACAAAGCATTCAGTCAAAAATCCCTCTTTCCTACAGGGATGGAATTGTTTTTGTCTTGATGGCTTATTTTAGTTAGTTTACCTTGTTTGCTACTTAGTTTAATTAGTTTTACTGCCTATTCTAGTACCTCTCACTGAAACATGAAACTACAAATTCAAATATCAATTGTCACTGTCATGAAAAGTCATTAAAGTTTCCTGATTTTCAAGGTTATACCTATTGTGGCAAGCATTTAGGAATTTATTTTATTAACCAAGACCATTAAGAAAGATATCACTTCTTTTTTTTTGTAAAAACATTCTTTTGGTCAAAACAACAACAACAACAACAAGAAACACCCAAAAAAGATACTTGCTAAAAGGTACAATTTTGTCCAGATTTAAGAAATCAAATCTAATCTTGTTTTATATTTTAATATACTCTTGAATGATAAGAGCTGTTACTTATGCCCAATTATTTGTCTTGTCCTGTGGTTATCCTATGGCTGGCCCCACATAAGCCCAGGATGTGAGCAACCTCCTGTGGTTTACAGCCTCACCCCAGAATCACCTGCTTCAACTGATTTGATGATCCTCATACTGACCACCTCCGGATCCCCTTATTCACATGCTGCAACATGTTTCACTGTGTTCAAAACTTAAGGCCACATCTGGGACCCACCTGCTTCTCAGGTGTGCCCAATCCACATACCTCTGCCACCACTCAGCCTCTCCTCCTGACTTGGTTTCCCTGGACACATACCCCAGTCATCTGGGCCAGGCTTCAGCTGAATCCCTGGGTCACTTACACAGCTTGTTCCAGGCCCCCGACTAGCATCTATCTGGGCATTTGTCTCCTTTCAAATACTCATTAAGAGTCCCTTGGATTAAAGACCTAAATGTATGACCAGAAACTATAAAAACTCTTAGAGGAAAACATAGGCAGAACACTCAATGACATAAATCAAAGCAAGATCCTCTATGACCCACCTCCTAGAGTAACGGAAATAAAAACAAAAGTAAACAAGTCGGACCTGATTAAACTTAAAAGCTTTTGCACAGCAAAGGAAACTATAAACAAGGTGAAAAGACAACCCTTAGAATGGGAGAAAATAAAAGCAAATGAAACAACTGACAAAGGATTAATTTCTAAAATATACAAGTAGCTCATGCAATTCAATGCCAGAAAAACAAATCAAGAAGTGGGGAAAAGACTTTAACAGATATTTCTCCAAAAAAAGACATACAGATGGCTAACAAACACATGAAAAGATGCTCAACACTGCTCATTTTAGAGAAATGCAAAACTACAATGAGATGTCACCTCACACTGGTCAGAATGGCCATCATCAAAATTCTACAAACAATAAATGCTGGAGAGGGTGTGGAGAAAGGAACACTCTTGCACTGATGGTGGGAATGTAAATTGATACAGCCACTATGAAAGATGGTATGGAGATTCCTTAAGAAACTAGGAATAAAAATACCATATGACCCAGCAATCCCACTCCTAGGCATATACCCTAAAGAAACCAAAATTGAAAAAGACACATGTATCCCACTGTTCACTGCAGCACTATTTACAATAGCTAGAACATGGAAGCAAACTAGATGTCCATCGATAGATGAATGGATAATGAAGTTGTGGTATATATACACAATGGAATATTATTATTCAGCCATAAAAAGGAATGCATTTGAATCAGTTCTGATGAGGTGGATGAACCTAGAATCTATTATACAGAGTGAAGTGAGTCAGAAAGAGAAAGATAAATATCGTATTCTAACGCATCTATACAGAATCTAGAAAAATGGTACCGAAGAATTTATTTACAGGGCAGCAATGGAGAAACAGATATAGAGAACAGACTTATGGACATGGGGAGAGGGGAGGAGAGGGTGAGCTGTATGGAAAGAGTAACATGGAAACTTACATTACCATATGTAAAATAGACAGCCAGCGGGAATTTGCTGTATGGCTCAGGAAACTCAAACAGGGGCTCTGTATCAATCTAGAGGGGTGGGATGGTGTGGGAGATGAGAGGGAGGTTCAAAAGGAAGGGGATACTTGTATACCTATGGCTGATTCATATTGAGGGTTGACAGAAAACAACAAAATTCTGTAAAGCAATTATCCTTCAATAAAAAAATTAATTAAAAAAAAAAACCAAACAACTTGGACTGTAAGAATATCAAACCAGCCAATCCTAAGGAAATCAACACTGAATGTTCACTGGAAGGACTGCTGCTGAAGCTCTAATACTTTGGCCATCTGATGAGAAGAGCTGACTCATTGAAAAAATCCCTGATGCTGGGAAAGACTGACAGCAGGAGGAGAAGGAGGCGGCAGAGGATGAGATGGCTAGATAGCATCATTAACTCAACGGACATGAATTTGAGTAAAATCCAGGAGACAGTGGAGGACAAGGGAGCCTGGTATGCTGTAGTCCCTGGGGTCACAAAGAGTCGGAGATGACTTACCGACTGAACAATAACAACAAAGCTTTTGTTTTAAATCCATCACTTTAAGAAGCTTTAATATTTATATTGCTTGTGTCTTCAAAATCTACATAAACCAAAAAAAAACCTTGCATAAACCAATAATAATACTCTGTTAAACAGAATCTGCTATCTCTCTGGATATAGGTTGTAACATTCTCCAACAGTGGGCTACTATGCATAGAGTTTGAGATGTGCTTCTCGTCTTGTCATGCTTTATAAATCCCTTCTAATCATGCAAAACAGGCCCGCATGGCTATTAACTCCAGAGATCACGGGGCACCTCTGTAAGGTATGTCAACTAAAGCTTACAGTGGGTCAGGGAAATGACTCCTGGGAGTAAATTTCTGCTTTGAAAACCACTTATATGAAACCAGAAATATCTGTATCTCCTACATACATACCCCCTTAGGATGGTTTTATGCTCATAAAGTAAGTGAAAAGTATTTACTAAGATGAGCTGAGCTAAATCAGTGGTTTCCCTAGCAACATTCAGATCATCCATGTATATATGTGTTACTTTAAAAAATAAATAATATGTCTATGCCCTCACTGACTTTGCTAGCATCAATGTGGCCTCAACTTTGGCTCGTTTAATAACTCATTTAGTTATAGAATCAGTATTTGCTTCAAAGGCTACTTTCTTTATTAACGAGGCAAACATGAGAAGCCCAAGGGCCCGCCTTGTCCCTTCAAGCAGCTTAAGCTCCCTCCTCCTGCCCCATCTGCTTAACTGTGAAAAGAACTGCTGGTTCCCAGCGAACAGAGGAATTCAAATCCTCATCAGCCTTGACTTGAAGAGTAGTTTCCGGAATCACTAAATCTTACGACATCTGGAACAAATCAGGTTCACTCACTGTAACAACTGGATTAAAGACAAAGAATACTTTGGGGGGCAGAGGAATTCCCCAAATTTGCGGGCTGCCCAGAGGTCTGATGTCATGGTGGGGATGGTGTGTGGTGATGGATGACCTGACCAGCAGTGGCCCGGTGCCACCCTGCGCCACACACGCCGCCCGTCAAACCCGGCCACCACACATTCAAAACGCAAACAGAGGGCCTACATTTCACGGTCACTGGCAGGCCAGACAACTCAAGACAGCCCAAGTCAGCAGGGCTACCGTAGTCCCTCCATCAATAATTCTTAATGGCCATCACTTTTCCCTGTTTCTGGCTCAAGAACCAAATAGAGGATGTAAATGGTCACAGACAAGAAAGTGTATTGAAATTACAAGCCTACCTGGATTTGGAACCTTCTTCCTGTGAGGTGAGCAGTCTCAGGGACCAAGGAAAGTGGCTCTTTCCACCTGGGTCCCCAAAGGTAGAAACAAGAATAGACACACCAGGTGCAGTACTTCGAACAACCACAAATGCCCATGTGTCCACAAAGTGGCTGCCACATTCACCACGATGCCCAGGTTTTCTGCTTTGGACCCGAAGTGTTGGTTTTCTAGAGCTCACCTAAGGTGTAAGAGACAGTCAGCTGTGTCTTTAACAAACTCAAACAAGGAATGAATGTTTACTTCATCACCAGGGCATTGTAGATGCTGGGAGATATAGGGTCAGGCAAACACTTTCTCCAGGAGCATCCAAGTTTGGTCTCACATTAAAAAAAAAAACACAGAAAAATGTAACCAGCTTTATAATAAAGTCTCAGTCCTGGATATTATAATAAAAATCTTTTGTCTATTCCAGTAAGCAGAGCAAAATGTTTGTTTCTCTAACACGTATCTTTCCCCCAAATCAGGGAAAACTTCTAGAATTGGGGTTTTTAAACTATTTTTATGTCACCAGATACTCTTGGCAGTCTAGTGAATTGAATAGACCCCTTCTCAAAATGTTTTTAAATGCATAAAATGAAAAAGAGAGTTACAAAGAAACCAGCTATATAAAAATATAGTGATAATTTTGTTAAAAATATGTGGTTTATGAATATGTGTTCTTTTAAAGATAACACTGAATAATAAGGTTTGGGGTGGATCATACTGCTTCCATAACTTTGACATGGGGATGAATGTGAACAATACACTGAAATACCTTCAACACTGAAACTTGATGTAAAAATATCAGTGATTTTTACATGTGACAGCCACAAGTCCTGCTAATACTACTCTGCTCTGTTGTCTACATTCATAATTGACTATGATGCTAAACTTCACCGTGGTGCTAAATGTTACTCTGAAGTTAGTGAAATTTAAGCTGTGACTATTTTCCTATCTAAGTTCACAGACCCCATGAATTCTATGCACAGACCACCAAGGGATTTGGACCAGGTTAGAAACCTCTGTCCTATGGCAGGTGAGACGGAGGGACTGACTCAATGCTGATGAGTCACCAGTGATGATGAAAGGTCAGGTGGAGGGAGGGATGGGCAGCATGCTTAGCCTCCGACACAGGGAGGAAAAGAAGTGCATTTCTGAAAGGTGTAGGATAAAAGATCTGTAACTGCTATTGGTTTCCTTCACCTTAATCCTCCTGTCCTGGGACTAACCATGAGCCATTTTTAAAACTGACGAACCTGGGGAGGCTGGACAGAGAGGTGCGTAAATGAAATTTTCTCCTTCTTGGCTCAGGAAGTTAAATAGATTGTGTTCTTTCACACAAATGATAGTTTTCTCCCAGAAAAAAAAATATGAAAACTTAAAAAAATCTTTTTTTTTTTCCTTGAAGGAATACAACTGTGGACTGAAACAATGGCATTCACCTCTTGTTCAAATCTCATATCACAGAAAACATTCTTAAAAAAGAGCCAGTGCTCCTACGGAAAAAGGCTGCTCACGCCACCTGAATATCATGCATCTTTCATGCCCTGAGGACCGTATCTGCCCTTGGCTCCCACTGGGAGGGTATTTTGCAGTGAAAGCCATCTCTCACAGGGGGCCCCTCTCCTTTATCCCAGTGTCTGGATAGTTCTCTTTAAAAACAAAGTCCTGGGGAAGAAACAACCAGAAATAATCCTAAAAGACACAAAGTCCCACTCACCCCCTGAAGGGACCTGCTATCCATCACCCCACAGGCTTGGTTTTTAAAAATTTAGAAACCCTCCAATTCCAAGAAGGCAGATAAAAGCCCACTAGCAACTGTTTTCCCCTGATCATATCTGATAAACATTGAATTTGGCTTCCTTTTGAAACCCACAGTTCTGAAAAGGATTCAGATTTCGTGGCCAGGAGATCTAAGAAGGAACAAACTGTGACATGTGAGTTCTCCAGCATCTTAGGTGGGGTTCTCTGGCAGCAAGAATTCAGATTGTTGTGGGGGATGCCACAGGAAGCAGGTGGTCTTGGATAGAGTCTAGCCGTTGACCTTTATTCACGGGGGTCTCTGGAGCACAAAACACAGCCTAGAGACACCAGTACTTGAGGCAAGAGGCTGGCTTTTTGTATCCTAAATCAGCCAGTCAATGGCTAGGGTTGCCCACGGTAGGTGTAACCTCCCAGGCAAGGTGACTTCCATGAAGCAAGGGCCCTTCTCCAGATCAGAGGAGGGGCAGCTGTGAGCCCTTGGCAACCAACACTTAATGGCAGCTGGGAACAGGGCACCTGCACTCTTAAAGGGGTTTGTGACAGCCTTTCCCCAGCCTTGTCACTTTTGGGTCAAGATAACCTGGAATGAGTCAAGGAGAAAGACTCATAAAATCTAGAAGGTCTTTACCTGTAATGTACGGGCAGCTCATGATCTACCCAAGCCTGTCTGTCACTTTGGCTCTGGAGGGAGGTTACTCTTAGGAAGAAAGCTAAAGTGGCCTTTGTTTTCCATCTACCAAGAGAAGCAGGGTCACTTTCTGATTCGCCTAAGGTTGTATCAGGTGGCTCAGAACAAACTTGTGTGCATGCTCAGTCACTCAGTCAGACACAACAAACGGAGAGATGTTAATAAGAGGGCGTGTGCAAGAAAAACATGTGCACGGATAGATTTACTTCAGAAAACAAAACAACTGTGCATCTTCGGAATTTGGCTTTTCTTCCAGTAACTAAGTCTGCCCCGAGATGGGTGAGTCTAGTGTTTGTGGCAAGAGACCAATACCACAGTCACACAGAATAAGCTGTAAAATCTTAGCAAAAAAAAAGCACATGGCTCCCCGTTCACTCTTGATCTGACAGAAGTGAGGAATCCAGTTGCTACACTCTTTTGATAAATCTTTTTCTTAGGTTGAGTGTCCAGTGAGAAGGAAAATGACAGCCATATCATTTTGGCCCTGCTGGAAAGATGCTTATACATAAAACCTCTGATGGTTGGCCCTATTTGGAAGCCAAGGAAAATATTAGCAAATAATATTTTACAGGTACACTCCAGAAAATCTAGAAAATAAAATTAATTAAAAAATAAAAAATAATATTTTATTAGGTACCCCTGTGAGACAGGTCCAGCCTTCCCAGGTGGCTGGAAAGGGAGCCGTGAGCATGGTTCCAGCCTCTTCTATGGTTGCCATGGTTACCCCTCAGCTCTGTCTTCAAGGCTCCTCTATGGATTCCCCATCCTCTTACCATCCAGATGGAAAATCTCAGTCAGTGTCTGCTCAGCAGGGAGAGGGCTGTCCCTGAAACCCAATATTCGTTGGAATGGATCTCTGCTGCTTAAGTGTGGAAGGGCCTCACACTGAAGCTGGTCCACTCTTTAGGAAGCTACAAATCAGATCCTCCTGGAGATAGGAAGGTACTGCCCACCTGGTTAGCAGAATGTCACTGTGACAGCAAGAGACAGGCCAGGTTCCCCAAGCTGCCATGGCTATTTAAAGTCATAGGCCACAGAACACTGGACTTGGCCTCAGGAACCTCCCAACGGTTTTTTTTTTTTTTTTTTTTTCCCTCTCTTGCTACTCCATTGAACTTTCTTTCTAACCCCAGAAAAGTGACTCAACTCCCTCCTTACCAGCTTCTTGTTCTGCTGCTGAAATACTATTGTATCCATGAGAATCACCAACCACAAATAAACAGCAAGCTCGACTTGTTTCCACCCCGTCTGAGTTACTTTGTAGGACAGTGGAGTTGCCAGCCGTCTGTGCTTTTCCCGAGTCAGGCTGCAGTCAGGGCTGCAAAACTGCACAGCTGTGTGGCCTAGCTCCACCCAGGCTCCTCCCGGGATGACGGACTGGACAGAGGTCAGATACTCTCTGCACAACATGTGCTGTGGACACTTCCCTCACCTGCCGTTTCTGCTGTCCTCAGGAAAACAGGGAACAAAGCTCCCAGCCCTGTACTTGACTTATGGGTATTCCCTACAGCCAAATTCCCTTCAGCCGGTGGGCAAAGTGTGGTGATGCTTGGGAGAGAAGGGACAACAGACTAAGATGCGGACAAATACAACAGGAAATCAAGTTACCACAGTAATAGAGAAAGTCAGGAGTGTGGAAATGTGGAAAGAAAGCATTTCCAGGAAGACAGTGGAAAGAAGCCTCGGTGTCAAAAGGTGGTTCTTGATACTCTCACTGGAAATTTCAGAATGAATCCATCAACTGAGATTCTTTGAGAAAGTGGGTGCAACAGATATCGTCCAAGCCCCTATTACTCCCGTCAGACTTTTTCGAATGTTCCTGCTGATTTCCAGGTGCCAGGGTCTGAACCTTTCTGGATGAGAACACGGCTGCTGTCTGTCACTGGCTAGAAGGGCCCACCCAAGCCCAGTGTAGCTTTCAACCAACGACTCTCCATAACTGATGTACAAACAACCCATCCCCTTTATCCCTCAGAGGCAATCATTTTAAGCTGTGTGTTTCCCATCATTCCCCAGTGTTTCCCTGCAGGATGAAGATCCAATATCCCCTGTGCCACCTGGGTATGATGGGCTAACTGGTAGCCTCTTTATTCACATCCTTTGTCTTCTGACACACAAATCCTCCCATCAGGAAGCAGAGTTTATTTTCCCATTCCTTGAATCTGGCTGGCCTTGTGTGTGACTTTGCTTCGCTAACAGAATGTGGCAAAAAGTGAGAATAGACCAGTTTTGTGACAGGTCTCATGAGACCTTGTGGACTGCGTTTTAGTTTTTGGACCCCCTCCCTGCCCTCAATGCCAACACCTAGCCAACCTGAAGTTGGCTACAGGTCCATACAGAAGCCCACGAGCCCAGAAGACCCAAACAGCTGAGTTACAGAATCTTGAGCTCAATAAATGGTGTTTTTTCCCAAGGCATGAAGTTTGGGGTGATTTGTTAGTTAGCAATTAGTTAGTTAGCAATAGTTAGTTAACTATTTGATAGTTAGCAATAACTAGCTGATACACTGGTATATGGTGCACCCTTAATAGTAGGCTTCCCTCTAAGTTTCTTTACTCCTCTACTTTTGTTCCCTGCACTTCTCAAATTATTTACACCCAAATCCTTGCCTGATGGTCTGTTTCAGAGAGGACTTAAACTCAGATAGGGTGGAGGGCCTCTTTCCTTGTGCTTCCAGGGAATTCCCTCATGTTCCCATGATTATAACAACCACAGTGAATTACAATTACTGTTTTCAAGTATGTTTCCCCTTCTAGATCAAGAGCATCATGATGCAGTTGTTTATATTCGTTTCCACCAAGCCTGGTACACCCATGACAAGTACTCCACTGATATTTGCCATGTAGGTGAATGTATCAGCAGTGTATCACTTATCATCAGGTGAGTAGGAGTATTCTTCAAAAGTACTGCACCCTTCACTACCTCTTCCAGTGTGTGAATGTCTCTTTGTTTGCCTTACTCTGCTGCTCGCCTTCCCAGGGGGTTACATCTCTCCCTTTGCCTAGGTAACTGTAACAGAAGGACCACCCACAAGCCTGTCCATCTTGATGTGGTCCTGAAATGTGGGGGAGACGCCTACCGCCTCCTCAGAGACCCCCTATCAGAGGAGGGAGAAGATGAGGAATCCTTCGACTCTCATTCAAAAGGTTATTTTCATTGGACCATTTCACCTTTCTTTCAAGAACACACCACTGAAAAAAACCACTCCTGTTTCCAGCGATTCCAGAAACAGCCACTACAAAAGCCAGCTGCTCTCAATCAACAAACTTCTGCACTTTTTTGGTCCCACATCTTGGGCAGACAGTGAAGGGAAAAAAATATTGAATCACAAGGCTAATATTCTGGCAAGGGCAAAAGTTTTCCAGGATTCTGATCAGCTCCTATTCATCTTCCTTTACAAAGTAGTAACAATAATAAGAGAAAAATTCAGCCTACACATATTAAGAATATCCTGACTTGACGCTTAAACCATCATTTGGACCCAGCAGAACTGGTGTCTGTGGTCTCTGGGGAGAAAAGCTTTTGAACAGCACCTCATATGTCAGACATCACAGGGGGAGTATGACTGGATGGATAGGAGGGATCTTTGAGGATGCATTTTTTCACCCATCCACCTCCTTTCTGAATTGGGGCTTTCCACACAAAGGAAGCTTTATTCCCAGCTCCCCAGCCTTGGTCCTTCTGGTCCAGAATCAGCTGATTATGACACCCAACAGCAACTGAGGCCAGTGCACAGGAAGAGAGGATGCAGAATTGGACATTTCCAGCTTTGATCACCTCCACCCTGACCACTGTGAGCCGCTGAATAAGTAACTTGCCTCCCCAAGCCTCTGCATCCTCCCCACCAAAAAGAGTGTAATAATACTTACTTCTCATTGTCACTGACCAGATTAAATGAAATAATAATGATAGCTCTCATTGACTGAGTGTTTGCTATAATGCCAAGCTTTTAGAAGCAATTAAATGTTTTAACTCACTAACTACTCAAAACAACTTTGCAAGATGGTGCTCCTATGCTCCCATTTTACAGATGAGAAAACAGAGGCACAGAGGTGTGAAGCAACTTTCCCGAGGTTGTGCAGCTGGTAAGATACTACACTGGACTCTATAGGGAAGCTAGTGCATGGTAGGAACTCAACAAACAGGAGTGTCTTCCCATTCATAAAAGAAGACAATGCTACTGCTACCCTATGCTATGCAGTTGATGATTCTGGTCATTCTGCCATTTCTAAAAAGGTAAACAATTTACTTCAAACTCTAAATGGCCACCTCACCCTTCACCGTGATCCTGGGTATACTGATCTTCCTCTTGAAGACTGGTTTTCCGTGGACATGAAAATACCCATGAAAATCTGAGATACCCATGAAAATCTCCCAGCCAAGGGTTTAGGGTAATGCACTTGGTCCCCCATCTCCACCAAAATAATCACATTATTAAGGTTACAGTCAGTCATAGGACCATTACATGTGGTCACTAGATGGTTCTTCCAACTTCATAAATATTCTCATTGTGCCTTTTTACTTCCCTTAAGAGTTCTTTCATTATAGGAGTTGGCTAGCCAGAAGACACTGAAATTTCCACTGGTCTCATATGGGATACATCAAAAAAAATTCTTTTAACTTAGCTGCCACAGTGTATATTTCTCTTTTCTTTATCTTAATCACATGTGATTTCTTTATCTTAATCACATGTTATATATTCTTAGGTACTATAAGTATTCAGACAAAAGAAATGAAACACAGTTGCATCATTTTCCAAATGGAATTTTCAGTCCTATTTAAAGAAACTAAACAGCTTCCTCCTTATGCCTGGACATTTTGGAAATGGCATGTTTTAGAACAAGGCTCAAGACCATTAAAGATTGTAGACTTAATTGAAGAGTTGATTGTTTTAAGAGACAACAGGCCTGCCAGAATTCATGCTCTCTGGAGAGAAAAATAAAAACATCCATGAGTCCCAGTTTCAGATAGCATTTCCTGGCTTGATCCTTGACCACTTGGGGTGACCCAATCACTCCCAGATGTCTTTCTCTCTTTTTTCAAAACAAAGACTCCTCAGTCTATGGGGTTTGGGCTGCTTCCCACAACACCTTGCACTGTATTGTCTACCCAGTCATCGGAGGGGCTTTTCTCTGTTATCCCTTGGCCTCAACCTTATAATACAGTGGATCACAGCTAATGGGAGAGCCAGGCTCTAAAGACAGCACCAAAGGCAAAAATTTTGTCAAAACTGGCCCCTGGAAACCCTTGGGGAAGCACCATGATGGAGATAAACACCTCTCATAAGCCCAACCCTGCCCAGGTGCTCCTGCACTGAGACCAAGGTGATGTCCATAGACCTGAGCCAGGGATGTAGGAACTGAGATGATGGGAGAGTTGTTGTTGTTCAGTCACTAAGTTGTGTCCGACTCTTTGTGACTCTATGAACTGCAGCATGCCAGGCTCCCCCGTCCTTCACTATCTCCTGCAGTTTGCTCAAATTCAGGTCCACCGAGTCGGTGATGCTATCTAACCGTCTCATCCTTGGCTGCCCCCTTCTTTTTTGGCCTTCAATCTTTCCCAGCATCAGAGTCTTTTCCAATGAGTTGGCTCTTCGCATGGGAGAGTAGCTGACTCAAAAGTCAAGCTGGACACACTTTCTCTCAGTGGAACAGAGAACCCAGTGCCCCACAGGCTCTCAATCCCCTTGCCCTTGCCCCTTTCTCTCCCCCATCCCTCTCTCCCCACCCCTTTGGTGTGCCCAGCTGCATTCCTATTAGGTTAAATGCATTTATGCTATTTTCTGCTATATCCTCACTGGCTGCAGGATGAAACCTAAACTCATAGGTGTGTCACAATCTGGTGCTTCTCTCTCTTTTTCTCTCTTACATCTTCCTGTGTTCTCCTCACCAGCGTTCAGTATTTTGGCCACAAACACCTTTGTCACAAGCATTTTTGCGGCAAATATTTTTCTGCCACATAACTAACTTGTCACAAGACAATTTTTCCATAAAAGATAAAAGAACTGGTTGATTTACATCACATAAATCTTAGCACTTATACTGCTTTATAAAGTGACAAGGAGACAGGCAGTCTTAATGTGGGTAGATGATAACAACTATATAAGTTGACTTGATAGGAAACATGGTGATAAAACTCACTGAAAGTATGAAACAAGAAAGGGTAAAGCTGGATTGCATATTATACTAGAAAATGAAAACCTAACGGTTTGCAAATCCTTCGATGATTTGAAGGTACAGAGTTGAACCCACATTTCCCATAGAACTTTGGAACATCTATCAGTGAACATGTGACAACATGCCAAGAACACACAACAGTGTAGAGGCTTTCACAACACAACACAAAGCTCAGTTACAAATGTGCATCTGAGTATTTGGAAACTGACGCCTCTCTAAATGGAGAAAGAAATCTTAATGGAAAAGAAAAAGTGCAATGCTAAACAGGAAAATGAATCACATTTTAAATGTATTCAAATATTCTGTATTTTGCAACAGTCTTTTAATTTTCATTATTCATTTTTAATGTTTTACTATGTCCTATTTAATGATGCTCTTTTATTTTTTCTCTTTTACAGGAGAATTGCATTACAATCAATTAGTTACACGGTGAAAACGTTTGCAGCAAAAACACTTGTGGCAAAGATGTTCACAGCAGAGGAGCTCATGCCAAAAATATCTCCTGACCACCTCCTTCACTCCAGATGCCTGCAGATGCCTTACAGCCTCCGTGCCTCTGCTCATCTTCTCCCCCTGCCCAAAACGCCTGGATGCATTCCCTTTGATTCCTTCTCTTGGAAGCTACTCCAGGGCCCTATGATGACCCATCTACCCCTCTCCCAGCACTAACCGGGCACTGACAGCACCCAGCTGTCCCCTCCTACCCACACTGGGCACCCTGGGAGAGCAGGGCCCACATTTCTTCCCTGATTTGAAGAAGGAAGGAATGTACACCCCATCCCAGGCAATAACAAATCAATTAACGATAACCAAAACAGCTCACTTCTAGTTCAAGCCACCGAGTCTTTGTCAACCAGATTCAGACCTTGGCTTCCATAAGCAGTTTACTGACTGTACCTTCTCTCTGTGCCTGGCTCCGCGCAAAGATCTGGTGAAATTCAAAGTAACTGAAACCCTGGGCTCGGTTTTGTATCTCTCCTTATCCAATTACCAGTTAATGTTTCTCTGATGGCTCCCTTGGGGGGCACCTATGGGCCCAAGAGTATAATGAAGGTTTGTTTAATGGGGGATGCAGCCAAAAGGCTATTTTGAGAGACCAAGGGGCCTCTTGGGAAATAATTCATCCGAGGGAGAGGCTCAGAGATTTGGTCCAAAGATATTGCTTGGGAGATGTGAAACACCTCCTCCCCCGATCTCTAGGTCTTGTGTATGAGTTGTAGGAAGATGGAACTACAAGAAAGGCTGACATAGTCCCAAAAACTATAAGGCACCAGGAAAGCAACAGGGCGATCCTGCTCTTTATGTAGTAGAATAGATTGCATTATGGTTCCAATTTTTCACCCCTCTCTAAATTTGTATCCTTTGCTGTGTGACAGCAGTTCTTCTCACTGAAAAGGCAAAGCATAGCTTCTAGTCCCTTGATTTTGAGTTTGGACACACGACTTGCTCTGCCATTAGAATATGGCTGACGTTAAGAATACACCAGTTCTAAGCCTAGCCTTGAGAGTTATTGCATGTTTCTGGTTGCCCTTTTATACTGGTGCCATGCCATGAGAAGAATATACTGAGTCTAGGCCACTGGTTCCAGCAGGATGGTGAAAGACACATGAAGTGGAGCTGAACTGAGTCACTTGAGCCTAGGGGAGATCCACCTCCCCTCTGCTGAACCCCAGATTCATAAGCAAGTCAACCATGATCCAGCTGAATCAAGCCAGGCCCAGCCAACCCTCAGTGGACCTACAGATCCAGGAGAAAAAAATGATTTTAAGCCACTGAGTTTAGACTGGTTTGTTACACAGAACTTTTCTGTGGTTCTATATAGCTGATACATATGGGCCCTGGCCAACCACACCAGTTGTTCTAGTATTATTGGTAACTGGGCCCAGAGAGCAGATCCAGTTCTAACCAATACTCTTAGGAGGCCAGGGTGGGGCAACAGAGCCAGCTTTAAGGATAATGACCAGGAGCCTTGGGTTTTACTTCTCAATATATAAAGAGCACAATGTAACAGAGATGGATTTGACCGTGCACTGACAGGGAGCAAGAACATCAGAACTTTTCTAGGATTTAACCTGAGAGCAAGTGAACATTTTCCCACCTCATGAAGTTTTCAGTGATCTAAAGTAAATGTCCACTATATATAATCTGCCTCAAGAGAAAACAAATCCATATATTTTTGTTTCATGTTCCTTTTCCCCTAAAATACTTTCTGGAAGACTTTTCTAAAAGTTGCGATCTGATAACTTATGAACCTTCCTTAGAATTGGTTTCTCTCACAATTCCAAAAGGTCCTTCTTACTAATGTTAAAAAAATTCCAATATCCACTTATCAGATTGAAATAATTTTCTAAGCTTGGCAAAACATGTACTACTTTAATGTATTACACTAAGTTCTAAGTAAAAGTAATGTCAATTAATATTTAAGAGGTTTGGAGGAGTATGTGTGTGTGTGTTTGGGGAGGTGGTTTACATTACCTTTCCCCTGATAAATGCAAACAAATGAAGAATTATCTTAGTATTACTTTCCTCTGATGAATAATAGATTATTTGTCAATAGAAGTAAAAGTGCCTAGTGCAGTTACTGGTTCATGATGGGATATTTCTTTCACTCCCCCCAAACTTAACTCTCACAGTTGAGGCATACAGTATGGATTTCAGAGGACATCTATCAACACCAATGACTACTGTTGAGAAACGGTAATAAATAGTATGGAGGTTAAAACTCTCTCAGAACAAATTCTCTGATGTGGCTAAATGACTCAGGACCAGCGTGTTCATCCTAAAAGATGACCAAAACAAAAGGCTGACAGAGAGAAAACAGGAAGGCCTTTACAGAAGGTTCACCTTTAGCAGGGGGCTCACGTCCTGTGGAAGGAAGCCCTGCTGCAGGAGAGAGGCCATCTGTCCCCTCATCAGGACAGCTGCCCCTCTCCTCCATCCCCTCCTGTCACAGAACCATTACTTATTGTTAAAGCAGATGCTTTAAGTAAGAAAAATAAAAAGAACCTTTATATAATAATAAACTGGGTCATATGGGTTGTCTCAAACAGTTAAATATTGGCAATTTCATACGGTTCAACTTAATACAAAGAGTAAACCTAAAATACACCTCCCAACATACATCAAAAATACTCAGGAAAATTAGACATATAAAATTCTAATTGTGAGATATGTGAGACTGGAAATTTGCACATATAGACTTTGAGCCTGGAGCCAGAACTTCCTAGAACAAGGTGGAGAAGCAGGCACCAGCTTACCTGGAGAGTAACAGGTGACCCTAGCTGTCACACTTCTTCCTGAGGTCAGCTCAGCATGTTCTCATAAACCTCCACCAGAATCAATGTTATTCTCTGTTCTGACAAGAAAGGACAAGGTCCCAGGGCTCAACTTCCAAGTCTAACCTCCGAAGGCCAGGCCTGACTATGAGGAGGGGTCCCCAAGCAGGCCCGTCCCCCTGCCCGGAGCACTGGTCTAGCCCCCAGCCCAGGTTGTCCCGCCAGTGCCCAGCCCGGCTGAGGAGGTGGATCTCAGCCCAAGATGCCCTCACGGATGGTTCCCCAGACCCCACCTGGCCATCATCCTTGAGGGAGCCATGCGTCCAGCACCTGGAGGCTCTCAGGGTCCTCAGGCCCCCAAATGGGGGCCGGATTCCTCAGACCTTGGACCCATGCAGACGCCCGCCACTGTTAGACTGTGAGGTGGGGGTGGGGAGAGGCTCACCACCTCCTCCAGGCCTGGACCAAGGCCAGTGGGTGGCCACGGCAATGGCTCTGTAGCCTGCAGGACACAGCCCTCGGTCTGTCCCCAGGGTCCAGCTCAACTGCCTCCTGAGTGAGTCCAGAGGGCTGGAGGCCCAGGAGGCTGAGGGCCACCTCCTACTGCGCTCTCCACCTAGAGGACCACTGTCCTGCTGACCGCTGGTGGAGAACAACCTCTGTCACCCTCTCCGGCCTCGCGCTAACGTGCTAGTGGTCTCGTGGGAATGGCTGCGCCCCCACCCCGCCCCTACTACAGTTCCCACACCTCCAGGGAGCCAGCTGTCCCCAAAATGAGGGGTCCTCAGCAGTTAACAAGGAAACCTAAGTCGGCGGTGCCCTTGACCACAGAGCGCACCCCTTATCTGATTCATTTCTCAGGCTATTCAAGTGCTACTTCAACTAGCTTTTTTTTTAAGAAAGATACCCGACAGGTGTTCTTCCCATCTTTGAGAAGATCTTCAAACGCTCTCAGATAGGAGTGAATAATAACCCAGTCAAGACAAGAACTCTTAGGTTACAGTCTGGACATTTCCCTCTGCTCTCCTGGGGAGGCAGATAATCTGTATTTGAGATGGGTTCTGCCAGAGTGAGGAGATCATGTTATAATTTTAATTCCAAACAGGAAAGTCAAAGGCAATAATTAGATGCTGAGGCTGAGGGCACCACAACAGGCTGAAGGGATCCTGTCTTGGTGGGGCAGCTGGTAGTTACCTGGACGGAGTGTCCTTTCTCTAACAGGGCTGGGCCTTGAGGGCCAAACCCCACCTAGTTCTGGGACCCAATGCTCACTGTGCCAAACTGGACATCTTTCCAGGGGGCTTGTGGTGTGTGCCTGAACTGGGCTTCTCTGTGGAGAGTAGCCAGGAATCAGGAGTGGCTCTGGGGAGGAGTTAAGAGTTTTCTTCTCTCCGTGGTACCTGGTGGGCTTGTCCATCCCTCCCTCCATCTGCTCTCAGCCACTCTGATGTTTCAGGCTGCCTGCGTCTCCGCTGACAGAGACACTTCATTATTGTTAACTGCTCTAACCGCTTCAGTAAGATTCTGGAGAGAAAAGCCTGTGGTTTTTTAGTTGTCATCTATATGCACTATTTAACTTCCCCGTCATCACTCCTCATATGTGTGGATCCCCCTCCAACACACACAGAGCACACAGCTCCAGGTGACCTGTTTTCCTCCCAAAGGGCAAGTCCGGGCAGCTTCTCAGAGCATCCATGTGGACTCCAGCAAATGTGCCGGCCAAAGAACAGTCTAGACCCAACCAGACGGAGTAATTTTGCTTATGGAAATTCATATTTCTGTGTCACATTTCCAAGAGAATAATGTGACCCAGCCAACATTCCCTGCCTTGAGTGTGGGGAAAAAAATCTCATGAAAGTCTCGGGCAGAAAGAGGACATTCCCACGTTCTTTTGGACAATACTGGGGGCAAGAAGAGAGCCAAATTTCCAAGATTTTGAGAGAAGGCATTTGTGCTTTATTTGCCATCTCAATCAAGGAGAAAACAAGAAGTGGATGTGAGGTCTGCATGAATATCTCAGGTGCGAGTAGAAGGCTTCCTGAGGTTAGAAATGAGGAGAAACACAAAAAAGTGGCTTCACCACCAAGATGATGAAATGTCGAGATGAAGGGCCCTGACTGATACGCTCCCACTGCAGTCTTGCACCTTACTCTCTATTCATAATGCTACTTGATTTTCCCCAAGAGAAACTCCCCTCCCAAATCATAATAAGCTTTAGACTCCACTAAACCCAGCTCTGCCTCTGGTCACAGGCTTCTCTTTGCAAGTATTTCTCCCATTTTATAGGCAAGAGATAGTCTGACTTCCCACCTTTGGAGGTAGAGTGGGGTGGGTAACAGGTGAAAACTGACAAGGCAGAAGTGACTGACAGCCACCCCATGGCACACAATCTGGTGAGATCTGGTTCCTGCCCTCCTTAGCTCCATCACCCTGGCTCTCTCATGCCAACCACCCCTCAGTCTGGCCTTATACCTTCACACCTCAGGGCCTCCTCACAGGCTGATCCCAAAGGCCTCCACCAGGTTCACTTGGTATGTATCCTCTCATCCTTCAGTCAGCAAACCAAAACCACATCCCTGAGCCCTCAGAGAGCTGGGGCTCTGTCACAAGTTCTTGTAGTTCATGCACTTTTCCTTTGACTGCTCATCTTGACTGTAACTAATTTACTTTATCATTACATGTTTCCTGTTTCTCTCCCCTGCTAAAACGATGTTCCATGAGGGTGGGGATTGTATTGGTCTTCTTCACCCCCATGCATGCCCTCAGAGCCTGATGTGTAGAATCTGCCCAGTCAACAGTGGAGGACCCCACATGCTCTGAGAGATGGGGTAACCCCTGGAATGTGAGCCAATGCAAATAACCTGCTCATCAACACAAACCTGTAGCTTCCCAGCAAAGCACTGTCCCTCAGCTACAAGCAAGTACAGAGCCTCCCAGTGAGGAACTGGTTGCTTTGGTTGGACTTTCCCTTGTACTCTACTCTCTATTTCCTATCCTGCAAACTAACTTCTCTGGCTGTTAAGTCCTCCAATGCTGTTGAACTTCCATCCAACAAAGGCAAGCACTGAGTCTGCCATATGCACACTCACACACACACACACACACACACACACACACACACACACACAGATTAGGTGAGTGTTTACACTGATCAGCTAAAATTAAGCACAAACTCTAGTGAGAAGATAAGCTCAAGCTTAGAAGTTAATCCAGGACTCAATCTGCACATTTACAAAATGAAAAAATAACAGCATCAGTAACTCTTGTGAATCCAGATTAACATTTAGCTCAGTGTGGGAGCTTGTGGCTATTACGTTGTTCTTGTTTTAGATATCACTATGCATCACCGTCTACACCGGCAAATGTGAGTGACAATGACAGTTTGTAAGAGTGAGCACCACGAAGTTTCCTGAGTTGACGGTGCAGTAAGAAGACCACGGAGACAGAGTTGAAGTGACTTCGTGTGTGTGTGTTTGTGTGTAGACAACTACACATTCTAAAAATCAATGCACAATGTCTCCTGTTGCACTCTTTACAGTGTGACCCTGAACTCCTTCCATACAGAGGTGGGGTTGATGCTCCACCCCTTGAATCTAGGTGGATTTGTGGCTGCAGAGAAAGCAGTGCTTTGCACTTTCTAAGCCGAGTCATCGCAAGTACTCGAGCTTCCTCTGAGTTCTCTTGGGGTATTTGCTCTTACAATGTAGCTACTACTCTGCAAGAAAGCCCAAGCCTCCCATGGAGAAGCCCACATGGACAGAAACTAACTAGCACTATCAAGGCTGCAGGAGTCAGCCAGCATTGAAGTGGGTCCCCCAGCCCCACCAAGCTGCCCTAGCTGACATGACATGGAACAGAAGTGAGCTGCCCTGCCCAAGCCCTGACAAATTTCAAATTCATGAATAAAGTGAATGACTGCTGTTATCCTAGGCCACTATGTTTTGGGGTACTTTGTTACACAGCAAGAGATTAATGGAATACTCCCCAACCTATAGCCTCCCCTACTTTGGGGAATGGTGTGAACAAAAGTGGGCTGTGCATTCCAAGCACTGGTAAAGCCGTGGCTTAGGTAAGACCCTCCCCAGGCTGGGAATGAAGTTGTCTTATAGGTAAAATATGAAGACAGCAGCATATCAGGAGACTCGGATCATGCATCTCGGAGACTTAAGTAGAAACTCAAGAGACCCTGTGCTTGGGTCCTGGACTCATCTCCCTAGGCAAAGGACAGTTTTGTTTCCCAAGGAACTGAAACACATCTCTCTGGGGCAGAAGCATGGGCAGATTGAAGCCTCAGAATGCTAGCTGATGGCATAGCTCCCAGGAGCAAGTATAAACTATTTCTCCTGTTCAAAGTGGAAGGAGTGCATGTTTTCTCTGAAGCCAGTGGGCCAAACTACCAAATTTTCAGCCCCTCTTCTGCCTGCTTCTACGTGTTTCCCTAATCCTCTGGGCAAACACAAGCTCTGCTGCCTAAATCAGGCAAATCCCAATCCACCTCGAAAGCAGTCTCTCTACTCCCTCCAGCCTCAACCTCTGCTTGGGAAAGACTTGTCAAATTTTTTTTTTTTTAACCTGGAAGCAGCCTTTCTGGAAAATGGAAACAGAGCTAAGAAGCCATCATCTCTGATTCCTCTCTGGTTACAGGTGGTTAAATTCCTTCTCTCAAGAGATGACCGTTTCCTGCCTCTGACTTTGTGCTCTGGACACCCAGCAGCCTCCTCAGCCTCATGGACTAGATCTCCACTCTGGCTCCTTCCTCACCCTGAGCTTCACCTCAGCTTTTTCTGGAGAATATACTTTTCTTTTTGAAATCCTTTCTCCAGCTTCTCCCCGAGTCCTTACTGTTCTCCTTTTAGAGGAAGGTTGCCAGATTTTTCTGTAATGGGCCAGACAGTGAATATTTTCAACCTAGTGAGCCATGCAGTCTGAGCTACAACTGCTCAGTTCTGTTGCTAAAGCAAATGCAGACATATTTAAAGAAATGGCCATGGTTGTGTCTCAATAAAACTTTATTTATAAAAACAGACAGACTGGATTCGGCCAGCAGAGTGTAGCTTGCCCATTCTTGTTCTAGAACATTTGGATACTTGTTTCTTTGTTCTCTTTAGGCCATGGAGGAGTTGGGGGCTGAACACAATGAATTCAGTTCAGGTTACATTTTGCTCTGAGCCAGAGCACAGAGGCTGAAGCTAGCTGTGTTTTTCTCACAAAGCTGTGGCCACCAAGGCCTGAACAACCTTGGATGCGTGTGATGGCTCAAAGGCTGCCCTGGTCAAGGCTGACTTCAGGGAAGCAGATCTCCCAGCTGCTTAAGCCTTGTAGGGCCCCTTTTCTCTCACCAAAATCTGCACTGGGGAAAAAAAAATGTTCCCTTCTGATCTAGTAGGAAGTAAGATTCTTCGTCTATCCCAGCTGTCACGTTCAGAGGAGGATCAGTTTCTTGGAGTTGGTGATATTAGCTTTAAAATATATATAATCATTGACATACGTTAGACACTGTTTATAGGGTTGTTATGGCAACCAAGTCCCATGCTGAGACCTGAGAAAATAGGACAATTGGATTGTGTGGGAATTAATGCTTTTCAAATCCCACCCCCAGGCTATTTGTAAGCTAAAATGAGTAAGACATTTCCTGATGAGAGATCTGACTTTGCAGAGGATCTCTGCCTGGACAACAGGAGGGATATTTCTTAATTGTTGTTCCTCTCATTGTCCCACATAAGTTCCCAGAGGTCCCAGCTATATGTAACTCACAGCTGCAGCCCCCAGCACCTAGCATAGTATTAAACATGTGTGTATATGTAAATGCCATGACCTGAGTGTAAGAGGTTTCTCTTTCCCAATTCTGTTTTAATGCTTTTTCCAGAATCCAAAGCCACCCTTGAAAGTGAAAGAAAGTGTTAGTTGCTCAGTCATGTCTGCCTCTTTGCAACCCCATGGACTGTAGCCCATTAGGCTCCTCTGTCCATGGGATTCTCCAGGCAAGAATACTGGAGTGGGTTGCCATTTCCTCCTCCAGGGAAAGCTGTCCTTAATGTGGCACATTAAAGAGCTCAGGGTGGTACCAGGAATTTTAGCTCTATTGAGTGCTGTACCCAAATGACTTAGCTTGGTATTTAAAAGCAGGTCATGCAGACAGACGTGCTTTCCAAAGAAGAGCATGTCCACAAAAATAAAGACAAATACTTTATATAATTAAAGTTGAGAAATTCTTCTCAACTTAAAATATAAATTGTCCTTTCAGATTTTGAAATCACGGGAAGAGTCCTGTTGGTCTCCCTCTAAACAATAAATATGGTACAGATTTTGCTTCATGCCCCTGCCTATCTCCATACTCCCTACTCTGTGGAAAACCTGGAAGGAATACATGGTTCTCTCTTTGGGAACCCTTTGGTTTACGTCATGGCCCTATGGTTGGAAGAACAACCCCTGTTGCCTGAAGGCAACATTCTGATGATCTAGTTCAAACTCTGTGATAACTGAGTGGGCAGTGGAGCTGCTCAGAGAGGTCCTGCCCACCTGGGCCTGCATCTGGCCTCTGGACCTTCCTAGTGCCCTTTCCAGGTCCGCCTGGGACCTGGGAGGCCTTTTCCACATCACATTTCATGTCCCTCTACAACCTCAGTGTCAACTCTCCTCTAGGGATCTCCTACTCCCCTCTCCCCCAGGACCAGAATTTCTTTCTTTTCTTCTTCTTTGTATGTGTGTGTGTGCTAAGTCACTTCAGTCATGTCCGACTCTTTGCAACCCCATGGACTGTAGCCCCTGGGATTCTCCAGGCAAGAACACTAAAGCGGGTTGCTGTGCCCTTCTCCAGGGAATCTTCCCAACCCAGGGATTGAACCTGCATCTCCCACACTGGCAGGTGCATTCTTTACCACTAGTGCCACCTGGGAAGCCACCTTCTTTTTTTGAAGGGCCAGAATTTCTTTGCCTTGATTTTTACCCTGGAATCATTTGAGTTCTATGTTTCATTTTTTTTTTTTTTTTTTTTTAAAGAAAGTTACTGTTAATTAGTCACAAGATGCAGAAAACAGAACCAATGATTTCAAGGAAAATGGCTGGTGCTATCAGAGGAAAGGAAGACTATCCTAGCCGGGTTCTAAAAGCCACTGAGTCAGAGGTAATCAGGAATCTAGGAATGAGAAAGATGGCTTCAAGCTGGAGAGGATTCCTCCCCTCTCTGCAAGAAACTCACCTGAATGAGCCCCAGTAGCAACAGCCTGGCCTCTGATTCCCTGAGCCATCTCAGAAGATAATGAGAGAGGGGCTACGATTTCTTCCCCAGTTAGAGACTATCCACTGGACGTGCACCCTCACTTGTTTACACATGCACTCCACGTGCTTGTGGGGGAGGTTTTCAATAAGGCAGGACAACACAGAAGAAAACTTTACAGGCTAAAGATTTGGGGGAAGCCACTATTTTCTTTTGAAAAGAGTTTCAGAGGACCAGAACATACTCATTCCAGAAACTGCAAAGATAACGGTCATAATTCAGTTTGCTAATATTTTACTGAATATTTTTACATCTACGTTCATCAGAGATATCAGCCTACCGTTTTCTTTATTGAGTGCTGTTTTTGTCTGGCTTGAGATTAGGGTAATTCTGGCCTCGTAAAATGAGTTAGGAAGTGTTCCCCTCCCTTCCATTTTTATAAGAGTTTGATCAGGAAAAATATTCAATATTCTTTGAATATTAAAAAGAACAAAAGAAAGAACAAAATGAATCCCACATTTAAAAAAATTGCAAAGCTAAAATCTAACATTGAAGAAGCAGCTGTAAAAATTCAACAGGTGACTGCAAATATAGTCTGGCCTTTGACAGTAGGTGTGTCCTTTCCTCTGCTCTTTGGATTAACCCTGACGGGAAGCCTGAGCTGCAGACACAGCCAGACATCTTGATCAGTAACGCTGAACTACACACTTGTTCTCCTCACATGTACCCGAAACTAGATGGTTTTCCCACACATTTCATCACGGTGCCCTTTCTGAAAAGATTAGCTAGAAGCTGATGCCAAACAGATGATGCCTATAAAAGGACTGATCTGGCTGAAACAGGGAAGAAGGTAGACACCTTCTCCTCTAACACACCTTCTCCTCCACTGGGCCAGCCTGCTCACTTGAATCCAGGTGTGTGCCCCAGGCTGGATGGTCTCTGATACCTGTCCAGCTCTGATGTCTGGAAGTTCCTCTGCTCTCTCCTCTCTGCCAACCTCTCAGCTTTCCATTCTTCTGCAGAGACTTTGTATATGATAATGAAAATAAACCTTCTAGCTGCAAATAACGGCATTTGAAGCCAGTTAGGCACCTCAGCCAAGAAAACATTACCTAATGTCCAGGCTGAACAAACAGTGAGTCTTCACAGGCACAGTGCTGGCACCCAATACATCCTGGCATTGAGGGGTTGGGGTGGGAGGTCCAGATGGTGATGGTTTCCAGCACAATGGAGGTTCAGAGTTTATGGCTTTGACATAGCAAAATGTTAATATTAGAGTAAAACAGCTCACCTTTCCCTTGAAAGATGACAAAGTGAGTATTCTCAACACAGCCAATGCCTTTGGTTTCACCAGCCATGTCTCCTTCATCTTGGTCTTTGGAAAAAAAAATAGACTCGTCCTAAATCACACACCAGGTTCTCCTGCGTGGGAGGAATTCTTAGAGAGTTCACGGAGCATATATAGAGCTTTGCTGAATCTGTAGTGGAGACGTTCTGATATGACGTCCAAACTCCACAGGAGGACCCAGGCTTGTGCTCTCTCAGAAGAGCTCTTTCCACTGAGACAGGTTTACTGAGCAACCTCTGTGAGTCAGGCAGTGCTAGGTATTGGGGAACAGCCAAAATCAAAGTGTTACCTAATCTGGGTTCTTACCTGGAGGCTCTGGAGGAGAATCTGCTTCCAGGCTTATTCAGGTTATTGGAAGAATTCATTTCCCCGTGGTTGTAGGACTGAGGCCCCCATTTCCTTGCTGACACTCATCAGGGAGCCTCTCCCAGCCTCTCAAGGTTGTCTGCATTTCTTATCAAGTTGCACCTCCATCTTCAAAGCCAGCAATGACAGCTTAAGTTCTCAAGCTTCATATCTCTCTGACCTTCTGTTCTACCACCTTCCTCCTTCCTCCAGGTGGAGAAAGATCAGGCCTGGCTGGAGATTCCAGAATACTCTCCCTAGTGTAAAGCCCATAACCTTAGTTATACCTGCAAAGTCCCTTTGCCATGTGATGCATCATATTCACAGATTCCAGGAATGAGGGTGTGGACATCTTTAAGGTCCATTCTGTCTACTGCAGAGGGTGGCCTGGAAACCCAGCCCCAACCAGGTCCCTCTGGGGTCCTCCTGAGGAAACCTGAGAGCAGTTATCATTTCCAAAGCTCTACTCTGTGTATAGGGCGTGAAGCGAGGGCCTCTGTCATTGCCACTAGTAAGCTCATCTGGAGGGGAAACGTAAGGGCTCCAATGATAGTCTTGCTTATTTCCCAGCACACAGGCCAGCAGGCTTCCCAGGACTGTTCCACCTTCTTTCAGCAGCTGAGACCCTCTAGGAACTATGAGTGTATCAGATAGGACCTTCATGAACTGACCTGCAAGAACTTCCTGGGGCCGCAGTGAGAGCTCCTTAGTGGCTCCCCCGCCCAGGCAGACTGTCTCAAGAAGATGTGATCATCTCCTGTTCCCTACAAGACCAATCAAGTCCAACTCCCTGGTCAGTAACCAGTAGCCTTAGATTGTCTGACTGTACCTCCAGCCCTGAAGGCCCATCTTCTTCCCCTCACTTCAGTCACATGGAAGGTCATTAGCATCCATCAGTCCCTTCTCTGTTAGTCAAACCTCTCCAGTCCTTAGTATCCAAATCCTACTTCCTCTGTGAATCTCCCTCCAATTCTCCCTTCTGCATAGTTGGTGTTGTTCAGTCTCTTAGTCATGTCCAACTCTTTGTGACCCCATAGACTGCAGCATGCCAGGCTCCTCTGTTCTCCACTATCTCTAGGAGTTTGCTCAAATTTATGTCCATTGAGTTGGAGCATCTTCAGCTGGAAGAGGTCTCGGAGTGAAATTCACACACATTAGTCTGAATCTGGCTTTCTGCTCTGTATACCTTATTCTTATAGTCTCTAAGTCTACTAATACAGTAATGTTTCATTTATCTTTTTATCCAGGTCTTACATGTAGCAGACATTCAATTAACTGAACTGCTCTTGGATTTATAGTTCTTTTAAATACCCTTCTGACTAATGGATAAAACACTTGTTGTTACTTTTATATCAAATATTTCTTGAGGAGACAGACGGGCAGGTTTATGCTTTCCTTACAATTTTAAGATGGAAAAAGGCACTCAATAGGCTGTGTGTCCTACAGAGGTTTTCAGGGTTAGAGTGCCAATATTCCCTGAGTGCCCAGAATCCCAATCCATCCTCAGCATTGGTGGCAACCCCACTATTCATTCAGACAGCTTAGCACCTACTCTGGAGGCCGTTTTCTCCCAAGACTGTTCTTCACCCTGCAGAGGGAAGGTCTGGCCTCCTGCCTGCCTCACTCATTCCTACTCTCTGCCAAAAGCCTGGGATCCATCAGTAAACCTGCATTTAATGTGCTTTAGTCACTGACTACATGTTATATGCACTGTCTGTACAGCTATTCCACCTGAACTAGACCATCAATGGGGGAAGACTCTTGACTCTAAAAGATCACCATAATTTAACCTGCTCCATTGTGCAATGCTGTGTACCAACATGGGTTTGATGCCTTTTGGCTGAAGAGACTATGGCATTTACATTTTAATGTTATCTGGCAAAATGAAGAGCTCCAATGAGCTTATTCCTTCCTGTGAAAGAGGTCAGATGCTCTTTGTGGACCTCTCACATATGTACAAGTTAAAAAACAGGTCTGCTTCATACAGTGGGCCTAGCTCTCAGAATTTTTCTTCCCCTTAAACTGAGCCAACATCTGGAAGACACATGGAGGAAGATCATTAAATTATCTTTTATATATATATATATATAATCAGGAAAAGGAGTAAAGCAAGGATCACTCTCCCCAATTTTTTTCTCAGGCTCCTAGACAGCCTTCTCAATCTAAGGACAATGTTTTTCTTTCATTTTATTTCCACCAAAGAATCACGTGGTTGAAATATTAACCTTCTACCCCACACCTTCCTATACTGAGTCCTCCTCTCAGGAGGAACCACTATTACCCATTGTGGTTATGTCCCTTTATGTTTCTTTGGATGGTTATTTCCATGTCCCTAGAAAATACTAGAAAATCCCTAGAAAAGTAGTAGTATCAATACTATCACTTCTTGATTTATCAGATTTAGACATTATTTCACTGAATTCCTTCCATGATAGAGAAGAATTGAACTCATCTACATAAAGGTCCCCTCCCACCATTCACCTTCCCAGTTTTGACAGGTAGACAGATAGTTACTCTTAGCTCTACTAAACTGTTTCAAATGTTAACTGCATCAGACTCACCTAATCAGTTTGTTAAAAGTAAGGTTTCTGGGATCCACCCCATGAGTTTCTAATTCAAAGGGTCTGGAATGGGACCCAAGAACTTTCTGTTCTGACAATATCCCAAGGGAGGCTGATACTGCTGGTTGGGTGGCCACACTTTTAAGAAACACTGCTCCACTGGTAACCTTTGCAATTCTTTTTTTACTATGTAATTATTTTTAATGTCCAGAGTTTATAATTTGAGGGCCAGAGCTTTCTCCCAGACTTGAGCGTATAAGCTCTCAATTGGCTTGTGAGGCCAGTAGGGGTACTTCTTGTCTTATTTGGTTTCTGGGAAGACTTCATTCAAGTTCTCAATGGTCATCTGATCAAATGGAATTATGTTCCTCATCTTCTCCAGCTCTTTCTCACATTCCTGAATCCTGGTCTTTGAAAGAGACAAAAACTCTGCACAATTTTTCACATCTTCTTTTTCTTCAGCGTCCACCTGGGCAGTATATTTATCCTCTGGTATAGGAATCTTCAGGGCATTAAACTTCTTCTCAAAGTCATCCACCAAGCCAGCCTTTGCCACGTTGGCCTTGGAGTAAGCCCAGTCAATGGCAAGTGGCTTCTCAGGCAGATTGAGAGTGAGGAGTCTCATTCCAGGACTTCAAGGAGTTAGTCATGGCCTTCTGGTTTTGGGGGATGATCTCCCCAAAAGCTACCCAGTCAATGGTTTTCAGAGCAAGTTTCCATCCAGCCATCTTGAGATCCTTTACCGACCCTGGTAACCTTTGTAATTTTAAGTAATAAACAGCTTTTTATTGTTTCATCAGGTTTTACAATATCTCTTGGCTCACTAATTTAAGAAGTTAAGATATTAAAACAACTTCTATTGTCCTATATTAAACTCTACCCAGTAAAATTTAATGATATGTATATTAGGCACTATAACCATAGCTCTGACTTGGGTTTGACTGTAAATACTGAATACCAATGAGTGCTGGTATTATGGCCTCATGATTACTGTTCACAGCAGAGCCAAGACAAATGTCATGATTACAAATCCTCCTCCACACGGGTACAAAGTTAAACTACCAGAAAACTCAATTTTTACTCAAGGGGCAATGTTTCTAGTATTAAGATCCTTCTCTTCCATATACTCTCCTACTGGCTTAACATCCTACCATGTTTTGTTTTATATTGAACCATGACATATTGGCCATATTTTTACTTTTCTGGGAGTTTTTGATGGCCTTCATTTTTTGGTATCCATAGAAAACATACATTCCATCTACACTGTATGCTGATTATTTGCTGCTTTCTTATCATTCTGTCTGTCTGGCTTCATTCTTCTTGAAGTTCACTAATCCCTTGCTCTAAACTGATCAACTGTTTTTTAGACACGCTGCACAATTGTAATCCTGGAACTTCTTATCATTGGACTTCTAAGAGTTCTCACATTCAACTTTTGCTCCTTCTAGTTGTCATCCTTTTTTCTTGGAGTGCATCTTAGGTAACTTCCTTGGAAAGGTTACCAGGGATGTAAACTTTCTGGGTAGTTGCTTGTCTGAATAATGACTTTATTTCAACCTCATACTTGACTTCTAGGCTAAGTGTAAAACCCTAGTTTCAAAATCACTTTTTCTCAGAGCTTTGAAGCCCTTATTTCACATATGCTAGCTTCCAATCTTACTAATAAGAAGTCTAATGATTACTTAGCGTGACTCTAATTATGTTGTGAGTGGACGTATATTCCTCACTATCACCATCCTGTACTCTTTGTCATGGAAGCATTAAGAATTTTCCTTATGTCTTAGGAGTAGTGACATTTCAAAATGATGTACCTAGGATACTTGGGGTTTATCCTGCTTGCAAGTTGGTGGGTCCTTAAAAAAAAAAAAAAAATCTCTCTAATTCTGGAAGAACTGTCCACAGCTAGACGGAGTCTCCTTCAAGGATGGTTACAATCCCCTTCCATCCCTCATAGTCAGCCAACGGCTGGCTAATAAGGGGTACAAAAGATCAGCCCCTTCCCTCAAGGAGAGGATGGCTCTTCTGTGTAATTTATGCTCCAGAGCTCCCAGCCTCAGGCCAAGGCTAGACTTTGCCCAAGAGCACATCCTTGCTCACCCCTTCCCTTTCCTTACAGATTTCTCTAAGAACACCGACTCATTAGACCAAGTGCTCCCAAACCCCTGACTCAGGCACTGCCTCCTGGGGAACCTGACCCAAGACCACATGGGAGAGACTTTGGGAGAACATGGGGGCATCTTGGTAAAAATCTTACGTCTTGAACTCCAAACTCTTCTCAATGGTTCTATTTACAACTCTCATCTGCAAGGCGTGGGTCAGGATCTGCAGTTTTCCCACAAGCTCAGAGCAGTCAGAACTGTGGAAGGTGGAGCTGGTGAGTGGTTCCACAGCTTTGTCCCCACCCCACCCAGGAGTCTGGTTTAGCCAAAAAACAGTTTTGTCTGACCTTTCCCAGGTCCTGGATCTGTGATGATCTTGGGTGTTAGAGAAAGCTTTAGACTCAGACCTGGGATCGCAGATTCCGTGTATATTTCCTGCAATAGAGTCAGTACCGCACATCTTCCAGATTGCTTGGGGCAGACAGGCCAGTGCTGCTACGTGGTGTTAGCTCACGGCTCACTCCTACTCTGTATGGCCTTGTACAGCCTGCATCCCACACGGCCCTGCAGCTCCTCTACACAGCAGCATAGCCCAGAATCTGCTGAGCATTCTCAACTCAACCACCAATTCCAACAAGAGGAAGTTCTTGCTTCATCACCCACTCACAGTCCCATCAATAAAATATGTATGTAGAGTACTCACTAGGTACTGATCTGAGCTCTGGAAATACTGCAGGAAAAGGATGCAAGTGCGGGGACCAAGCAGCCAGTTCATGACCTCAAAGGGATCATCATTTTCTAATTGTTTGGGAATAGCCTCAATGAGTTTAAATCACGTGGTTATTAGACACAAACCCCCAAATTATACATTTCATCATTTTGCAGATCAGGAAAGGAAGGCCCGGGAAGAGGTGTGCCCAGCCTTGGGCTCCCATGCCACCAGGGCCATTACTTTTGCATGTGCACCTGCCACCTGGGGTCCCAACCATGAGTTTTCAGGTACCTGATTCTTCTGGGCAATCTTTTGTCCCTTTTTCCAACGAAGCACGGGGGTCAGGGCTGGCAGCTCCTTCTCCTCCTCTCCCGTCACATGCTCGCCCAGGCTGTAGGCGGCCTCGAACACGATGGGGCTGATGACGTCCTGTACTCTCCGCTGAAACAACAAACACAAGGCACGTGAATGGTGGGCACTGCTGACATGTGCAGAGCATTTCAGCAGTTTTACAAAGACCTTCCACACAGACCGCCCCATGCGAGCCTCACAAACCACCCTTGTGAGCCTGGATTTTATTGCTTTCATATTTTAAGATGAGGTAATGAGGCCGAGGGCAGTGACTGTCTTGTCCAAGGTCACTCTGCTAATGAGCGGGGGTTTTCCCACTCTACCTTGCGTGGTGCAAAATCATCGTCTCCTTAGCATGTGGAAGACATTACCTTAGTCATCTTCCAAATATTCTTATAAGCTAGTTGGCGGGCTGGCGAGCATCTGTACTCACAGTGCAGCACTAACCCTTCCGATCCACAGTGTTTTGATCATCAAAGCTCTTCTGAATGGAGATAAATACAGATTGTGTGTTAGGGCAGGGGACCTGTAGACACTGGGGCCTGATGGCTTCCCAGCACTGGGCTCCTTGGAGCCAAGGATGAAGTCTGACTTCAGGCCTGTGTTCCTTCCTTCAGACCCTAGGACTTCAAGAGCCAAGGAAGTGATAGGCTGATAGTCCCAATGAACACCTACAAGATGCCAGGCACCATGCAAGGTGTTCTTGGGGGGTAAGCCACACACCCAAACCATGAGAGCTGGGCTTACTCCCCTCCACTGTATAATAAAAGGAAGATGAAGGCACAAGCTCCCCAGGCCACAAGGCTAGTAAGGATTCTGAGTCACATCAGCTCAATCCTGGAGTTCCTGGTCTTTCTGTTCCAGTCTGCTCCACTGCCTCCCTGGGACTTCAGCTCCCCCAGGCTCACAAGTCAGAGAGCGAGGCAGGAATAAAGCATTAGTTTCCCTGCATCCCTGGTCAGGTGGGCTTCCAAGGGGAGTAGGGCAAATCTGAGAAATAGCACCAACGAGCCACATCTCCACTGCCTGGATCTATCAAGGAGAGACGGCAGGAGCTGGCAGGCAAGCAGAAGTGAGAGGCGCTAGGTGGGCAGGCAGAGGCCACCCAATCCCAAAGCCTCAAGCAGAGCCAAGGACTTCAAACTATACTCTGTGTAAAGTCTGGCAGAGTTGGAAACAGGCGAGTGTAGTGTTCAAAACAGTTGAAAGTTTTAAAGTTACCAAGAGGCACATAGTAAGGAGCTGGCTCATACCCCACCCCACCCCCTTGGATACCCAGTGCCCCCTCCAGAGGCAGACATGCCTGTTGGTTTCAGGGTATCTGTCCAGTCTAAGCACATTTAGGTAACTGATGGATGCATTTTGTTTTCCTTACTCAACATGTACCCTGGAGGTGGTTCCAGGTTAGCACATAGAGCTACCCACCTCAACCATTTTTAACGTCTTTTTTCACAGAGGTCCTTACCCACTAGCGTTTGGACTCACAGCTGCTTAAATAAGTGAATGAATGGCACCCCATCTGATCATTTGGTAGTGGCATTCTCCAAGACAGGTCTGTGAGGCTCAGTTCCCCAGGAGGGGGATAAATGAAAGGGTCTGTGATCGAACAAGCTGAGGGGGACACCAGGTTAAACAGAGGGGTCTGAGTCTTGTTTATTGCATGTTTTTACAGACTGTCTCCCAGAAAGAGTAGGGTGACCCCAGGTTTACTGAGGCACAGAACCCTGTATTTCCTGGGAGTTCCGTGGGGGTATGTATATGGAGCAGAGCATGTTCAGAAACATAGAAAATCTCCCACAGCAGCCCAGGAGAAGAGATGGCATCCAGGCCAGAGTGGCGTGGGAGGGGAAGCAGATGGGGCTGCTGAATGTGGGGCGTGGGGACAATAAACTCTGGGGGTGGGAGCCTGAGTGGTCACTCAGGTGGCTTCTATCTGTGCTCAAAAAAGGATCCAGCTGAGAAGAGATCCAATCATTTGCATAAATAAAACACAGGACTTTTCAGGGAAGTGACAGGTGAGGCTTTGGGTAAGATATTTCCAGAAAATTCTCTCAAATTTCAGATTTTAGGAGCATATCTTTAATACTCATGTCCTTTCTGGGAGCAAAACACCTACCTAGGATCCAAGTGCCTACTGACTGATTCTCCAAAACAAAATTTAAAGTCTGGGTGCAGAGAACAGTGAATAGTGCAGTCTGAATGTTTTCACAGATAAATGCTCCAGTGTTTCTTTAAGGGTGACTGCCTTAAGGTTCTGCATTTAAATACTTCATGTCAAAAGAAGTCAGTTATTACACGATGTTATTCTTGTGGGAGGAACGGAGGATGGGGCTTGGGGAGGCAGAAGTCACTGAATGTCTCCTGGCTACCACATGTATTCTAGAAACTGGGCCAACCTCTTCCACAGACATCCTTTTACTTAATCCACACAATACCTGAGGTGGTAGACTGTGTTGCTCCCATTTTACAGATGAGATAAACAGAGGCCCCACAGCTCAAATAAATTGTGCTCCACCCCCAAACCAGTAAGTGACAGAACTGGACTGATTCTTAGAACCAGAAGCAAAACTGCTTTCCTTGAGCATTTGATATTTGCTGTCAAATGCTGTTTAAAAATCATCCCAATTGTTCTGACCTCACCCTGAAATATTACTTAACTACTTACTTAGGGGGACACAGGGCAAGAAAGAAATGTCCCTCATTCCAGGAAGAATGTGAATAAATGACAAATAACTAATTAACAGGGACTTTACATGAAGGCCGTTTCTAAATGTGCAGCCATTCAAGCCATGACCGATGTGGAGAGAAGTCTTAGTTGAGGCACAGCTATTTGGGGTGAGTGATGAACTATGACATCTAGGGGTGCAGATGCTGTGCTCTTGGCACTGACTGCATGAGTCAGTTTTAACTAAGATGTTTGAGAAACACCTTCTTATGACGTGTCCCAAAAGCTCTGGGCAGAAGGGTCCTACCCCACACTGAGCTGTGGGTGGAGGCAAGGGAGGGCATGGCAAATAGAAGTAAGCCAGCACTCCCAAAAGGACAGCCCTTCTTGTCCACACTGTGTTTTGTTTTATCTGAGCTGTAAAGGAAAGGTAGCAGCATCATTTCATGGTTTCCTTTGCATTTCTGGAAGCACAGCTTCCCTCAGCTCAGCACTGCATTGAAGTGAAGGGACCCCTTAGGATGGAGACGGAAGTTTATGGTTTGGGCACAGACTCTAATCACTGAAATTTTTTTACTGCTTGAAAATATTCACCACGACACACTGAAACTTCCCAAGCTGAACTCACTTGTTCTGACAGACCAAAAGCCAACAATCCACCTTTTTCTGCAAAATATCTACTGTAGTCCCCTGTTCTGAAAACTGAAGGAGGCTGCATGGAGAGGAAACCTCAGACTGGTGGCAGATTTTGCAGCGGCTGGGGTTTTATAGGGAACTTGACATATGTGCAATTCGAAATTTATTGGGTGCTTACTTTACGCCAGGCCATGTGCTGGGCCCCAGGGAGACAGACCTTGAAGGAAACAGGAAGGCAGTGATGACCTAGTACAACGCACACCAGGATAGAGGCGGCTTTGGGAACACAAACAGGGTGACTGATCTGGACTAAGGGCTGTCGTGCTTCTCAGAGGAGGTGCTCCTGGACTCAGTCAGAAGACAGATGGACATCAGCCAGAGAGCGGGCATGGCTGGTACACACAGCAGGGGGAGAAGGCACAGCCATCCAGTGGATTACATGTGTTCCACAAAAGTGGGAAGATCAGGCTTGTGGGCAGGTGGGAGAAGAGACGGCTACAGCAGGGATCAGATTTCAGGGGGACTTACAGGGTGTGTTGATTTCAATCTAAACTCTAGGCAGAGCTGGCAGGCAGGTAAGGTGATGCGAGAGTCTGTGTTACAGAAAAATCCCTCTGGTTTCTCGGATGGATGGGGTGAGATTGGAGGTAGGGAGGCCAGCAAGGAGGCTATGTTATAGAAAGATCCCTCAAGCTGTAGCATGGAAGTGGACTGATGGGTGTAGGTATGCTGGGTTCAGTATAAACAGGGGCCCCAGGGAAAAATGTGTATGCTAAGTCACCATAGTTGCATCTGACTCTTCGTGACCCCATAGACTATAGCCCGCCACTCTCCTCTGTCCATGGAATTTTCCAGGCTAGAATACTGGAGTGGGTTGCTATTTCCTACTCCAGGACATGTTCCTGACTCAGTGATCAAACCCGCATCTCTTTACTTCTCGACTCCTGCATTGGCAGGAGGATTCTTTACCACTAGTAAGTACCACCTGGGAGGGCTTCCGAAGTGGGGAAGTGGTAAAGTGCTGGTGGTAAAGAACCTGCCTGCCAATGCAGGAGACATAAAAGACCTGGCTTCCATCTCCGGGTGGGGAAGATCCCCTGGAGGAGGGCATGGCAACCCACTCCAGTATTCTTGCCTGGAGAATCCCATGGACAGAGGACCCTGGTGGGCTACGGTCCATAGTGTCACAAAGAGTCGGATATGACTGAAGCGACTTAGCACGTACATACACATGCACCGCCTGGGAAGAGGATCAAGCCAGGGCACAGCAGGGGGACAGGAAGCGGGCAGACGGAGATGACCGGAGTTTGCGGAGGAGAGGTGGGCGATGAGAGAGGACCCATGGAAGGCGCCCCCCTGGTGGACCTGGCAGCCTCTAGTCACCACAGGGAACCTGAGAGGGAATGGGTGTCTAAGTCATTCAGCAGTGGACGTACTAAGTTTTGTTATAACACAGAAATCCTCTTCTCACCTCCAGATGCCAACTCCACAAAGCATCTCCCAGAATACACTGATTTGGGCCTAAAACCCCAGGCTTCCTTTCTCTTCCACAAACTTGTTCCCCTTTCCCAGCGTCCAAGTCCAGCCTCCCCATCACTGGCCCACCCAAACTCACTACAGACACTCTGTCTACACTGTGAGCTTATCCGTTCATCCTCCCAGAGACGGGCTTTGCTCTCCTTTGAATTACAACCTCCTCCTCCCTTGGTGCACCTCACACACAGAGCTGTTGTGCTGGGGCCCTGAGAAAGGACCACTGGGCCCAGGAGAGTCTGCTGACAACAGCAAGAGAGACCCTTAAGGAAACATAACTGAGGATCCCCATTCCTTCATGGGGAGCTCTTCCTTGTCATTCAAGCTTTTCCTTGTCATTCATTACTTTGCCCTGAAAATGAAATCGAAGTAACTCAGATGAAATCGAAGTATACCCCACCAGGGTATACCTGTGACTGGCAGGGGCCAGCCACGCAAAGATCCAACCAGAGGAGAGGACCCTCTACCCTGTTATCGTAGGGCACCTAGGCTATTGTGAGAGTCAGGAGTCCCAAAGTCTTCTGTCTCCTTTACTCGTGGAACCAGGGAATTTTCCCTGGTGAGTATAAGGACTGTCAAAGCTCCCATTTACCTGGCTGATGGAAGATACGCACCACATCTGGGGGACTCTATTCCAAGCCCCATGCCACGACCCAGCGTGAGTAGGACTCAAGCACCATACACCTCTTGACCAGCCAGGTGAATTAGAAACCGACCTCATACTGCTTTTCTCCAAGAAATAAAGGGTTTTTATCCTCCTTAGCTAACTAGCAGCTACAGTAGTAAACTAAATGAAAACAGGAAGGGTTGGTTTTACTTTCAATTTGCAAATAACAGAGAAGGCCAACAAATAAGCAGCTAGCATTAAGCCAGATAATTGGTTTGGGAAAAACCCTCTATGGGTTTTTGTTTTTGTTTCTGTTAAGGCCTCAGTATTTTTCTTTTTCCAAACATGATGTTTTTAAACACTCCCTCCTGTATCTTTTTTCAGAATTCCTCTGCTCTCTACTCCCAACTCTACTACTGCACACCCAACTCTACTGTCTATGATTACCTTGCAGGCAGTCCTAGAAATCAGAAGTCTTGGAGGCGGAGGCCTTTTCTGTTATCTCAATAATCATAACGATGAGAATGGTAGTTAAAGTGTTAGAGGACAGCTTAGAACTGTCACGAGCTTCAAGATTCTTCCTAAAGTAACAGGGTTTTTGCATTTGTAGTGATAATACTAATAGAGGGACTTGTCGAAGATCTACCATCCCACTGAGAACAACGAGAAGAGCCAGACAACACACACATACACACAGAAACCTGTCTAAAGGCATCAGGGGACTCTCTAGAGTAGGGGTCCCCACCCGGGCCACAGAGCAGGTGAGGGGTAGACACAGCTTCATCTGTATTCTCCCTCACTTGCAGGAAGGGCATATTACTGATAAATGTAACATGCTTGAATCATTTGAATCATCCCCAAACCATACCCCCACCCCCACCCCCTGGTCTGTGGAAAAATTGTCTTCAGTGAAACTGGTCCTGCCACCAAAAACCTTGGGGACTGGTGATTCAGGGAACTCGTTCCTTGAGCTGTTTAAAGGTCTGTAAGAAGCCTGGAGTAAGAGGCTGAGAATCTGACTGTGAACTGGTTGCTAAAAGGTTGAGTTCTGGAGTTCTGAGTCCCTGGCAGAATTATAAGTCTGTGAAGATAAACTTAAAGCTCAGAGCTACTAAGGCAGCCAGGACTTGAGGATCAAGATTTTAAAGAGAAGAGAAGCACGTGGAGATGAACCTGATATTCGACACCACATTTATCCTCAGGACATTGGTGGATTCCACAATGTGCAGGGTTATGAGACTAAGAAACCAAGAAGGTGGCAGTGGCCAAGGTGCTGAGAAGACAAGAGAAGATGTAGTTAGCGGCAGACTGGACACAGCAGGGAAGACCAGTGATTCAGAAGGCAAGTCAACAGAAAATATGCAGAATGAAGCATGGGGAAGAAAGAGGACAGAAAATTCAGAAATGAAATTCAGAAAAGGCCACAGTGAAAGGCATGACACACTCAGAGTGACATAATAGTCTCTATACTATATGCAACATCCGACCCAATGCCTAGAGTAGCAAAGGTGGGCAATAAATAGCAGCTATTGTTATTTTTACCATAATCGTTTAAATGGCAATTGTGACATAAAAATCTGTGAAAACTACCCTGCTGCAAAACGAACAGTGCATGTAGCAAGGAAGGACCCATTTCACTAGGGAACAAGCTAAGGCCACACGTGGTTTCATTTACAGTTGTATAAATTAAAACATAAACAAATGAAAATTTAAATTAACACCAAGGGAGAAAATTCTGTAAGTTTCTCAACAAGATTAGAGATTTTAATTCTGACTACATACAACTTTGGTCTTCCCAGGTGATGCTAGCGGTGAAGAACCCGCCTGACAATGCAGAAGACTTAGGAGATATGGGTTCAATCCCTAAGTCAGGAAGATCCCCTGGAGGAAGGCTTGGCAAAAAAACTCCAGTATTCTTGCCTAGAGAATTGCCTGGACAGAGAAGCCTGGTGCGCTACAGTCCATAGGGTCACAAAGAGTTGGACATGACTAAAGTGACTGAGCACGCATGCACATACTACTTTATATGTAATATCATATGGAAATGGATATCATTATCAGCCTGAAATGTATGATCCCCTGGTAAGCATCAGTGCCCAGGAAGGGCATGAAAGCATTCATTACTCTTTAAGTAACATATCTGCATAAATTATTCTGTTTATCTATGAAAATCACATAACCCCATTGATGCTTTTTCCTCTTCAAAGATAAAACAATATCTCCTTGGATACTTGAAAAAGGGTTTGTTTTTATATTTGAGAGTATGTGTGCATAAGTAAGGATTACTTATTTAGTCAACGTATATGTTTACATGTTTGGGTTTTTTTTTTCCGCATTCATTCCCAAAACATGCTAATGGGAGATTAGAACTTTCAACTTTGGGAACGATTTTCTAAGAGCATGCCACATCCTTGTAGGACTTCTTTGCAAAGAGACATGTTAATTATACCATAGATAACGCCATGCATCACTTGACAGCTAAGTGATATCACATGGAACTGGCCCAGCCTGGAGATTATCCAGCTTTTGTGTCCTCCAGAGGAAATGGAATGTTGTCTTAGAATCTAATGCTCCTCCTTTCCTGTTTTAATTTTCTCTTCCTATCACCCATCTTCAAACCTCCAAGGTGGCTCTGATAAAGATATCTGTAGGTGAATATGAGAAGTTCACGGACAGAGAAGCCTGGTGGGCTACAGCCCATGGGGTCTCAAAGAGTCAGACACAACCGAGCAACTAACACTAACTAACTATGAAACTAACACAGAAGAAAAATGCACCCAGTGTTATCAGCAAAAGAAATACGGCTGGAGTCTCCAGCTGGGCCTTCCTGCTCCACAACCCTCAGCCACACTGTCTCAGCCACAAGCCCTTCATCCAGTGGGCATGTCAGCCTCAATCCTCATGTTGGGACTGCAATGCCCTGAGACCCCTGGAGTCAATTGTGAAGGAGAAGAGGGAAGGGGGAGGGAGTACTGACCTGGCTCAGCAAGCAGTTGAAAATCCTGGAATCTCCCCTCTTTGCACCTTGACCTGATAAAGCAAGCTTTCGGAGAAGAGGACACACTGTGCTAAGTGCGTCTGCTCAGGCCCGAATGCAGTCCCCACCTATGCCTCAGCTCTGCTGGCTCCGCGTCTGCAGTGCTCTGATCCCCACGGAACAGGATCCACCCTCCACGGCCCAGCCCAAGGCTGCCACTTCCATGGGACCTTCTTGAGGACATCAGCCCTCTGACCTCAGTCCTCCAGGGTCCTGAGGATGCAGTTTGGCAGTTAATTATTTTCTGTCTTCTACTGCTGTCTTTCCCTAAATCAAAGGCCTTCCTTCAGCCTCCTATT
This sequence comes from Okapia johnstoni, assembly GCA_024291935.2. Classification (NCBI taxonomy): domain Eukaryota; kingdom Metazoa; phylum Chordata; class Mammalia; order Artiodactyla; family Giraffidae; genus Okapia; species Okapia johnstoni. The sequence goes on along the minus strand of CM044323.1, from coordinate 9,739,395 downwards.
TGAAGTTTCTAAAGTGGGGATGCATCTTATTAGCAGCATCAAATAATAGACTTGTTGAGAATATTATTCCTCCTCAGCCCCTACCTAGAAAGCTGTCGTTACAGTGTAAGCCATGTGTGGAGGGAGGTGATGTGGGGCTGGCTCACAGTGATAACCACAGCTGCAGGAACCAGATTTCAGCTCAGCTCTGCCTTGAGCTCCCTGGGTCTCGTGACAATATTGTGCTGAGGCAGCAGTCAGGACAGGACACTTAGGTCAGGGTTGGGATGACAGGCATGTGCGGGCAGGAGTAGAGGGGTGAGTGGACTGACATTGTAGTTGTCTCTCTAGGGGAAAAACATCAATTAGGTTGCTTGCAGCCAACACCTGGCTGCTGTGTACCTGTGTCAGGTACCACTGAGGCATAGGGAAGCAGAGAGGAGGCAGGCAGGACTGTGTGAGCAAAAAGATGCTTGGACAGGAAGTGTTTGGGCAGAGGAGATGCAGAGGAGAAGGTGCCTGGACAGGAAATGTGGGAACCTCATGAGAGGGAACCACCTCCGACCCCGAAAAGTGCAGGAGTGGGAGTGTCAAGAATCCTCAGAGAGAAGGTGATGAGATGTTCAGCAGGCTGACGGGGGAATGGGAATCAGTTGGTGGGGGTGATGTGGAGGTCTAACAGACAACTGTGTGTCGAGGAACAGAGGCAGCAGACAAGGCGGAGAGCAAGGACTTTGACATCGACAGTGCTGGGTCTAAGTGAGGAGTCCCAGCTCCATCTCTTACAAACTGTGTGACAGTGCTCACGTCACTTAATCCTTCCAAACCTGTTTTCTCAGATGTAAAACAGCTTGGGCAGGAAAACCTTGCATGACTGTTGAGAAGACGAGAGACTACAGATGCCAAGCACCATGGAGAGCTCCTGGTACTCAGGAAGAGCTCACTGTATCTACAGCATCATCACCATCACCATCACCACTTGACAAAGGGGTGTGGGGCAAGATCACAGGATGAAGGGCAGGGAGGGAAGGCAGCAGGGAACCAGTTGGCAGGACCTCAGAAATGAGGTGAAGGTCCATCACTCTGTGTGCAGTGAGGGCTGTTAGCAGTTTTTAAAGCCAGCTTTAAGGTAAGAAGCCCAGAGGTGATCTGAAGGACCAACAGGATGGAAAGGGAGGAGGATGGGACCTCAGTGGGGCCGGTGGCCCCACCCTCAGCTGCAAGTTGGTTGCCATTAGCTCCCAACTTCCTCTTATGGAGAAACATCCATGGTTAAGTGACAGCCACCTCACTCAGGAGTTCTTATGCCCCCTTTCCGGCCTCACTAGCAATGACTGACTGGCATGGGGGTGAAAAAGAGGTTATCTCTTGCCTCAAGGCAGGACAACTCTGTGGTGCACTTCATGGCCCAGAGCTCCCCATGCGATCAGGCTGAGGCTGCTCTCCAGCTGAGGTCACAAACTTGATGAACTTCTCCAGCCTCATCCTGCTCCCCAATAATAAATCCTGTGCAAGGAAATCCCTATCTCAACCTCTGCATCCAGGGAACCTGACCTCACATAGTAACTAGGTTTACAAAAACTTGTGGCAGCAGAAATACATACTTATATATATGTGCACAATATAAAGATAAAATATGGGCTTGGAGGGAGGGATAGACAAGAGTCCCTGCTCACTCCACATCTCATCCTCAACCACTTGGCACAGCCAGATCACAGCGCCAGCATGCCTCTTCTTCCTGCATCCCCAGACTCTGTGAAGGGGAACAAATGCAGCAGGGATCAGAGAGAGAGGCTGTGGCCAGGGAAGTCTCTGAACAGAGCTGAGGAAGCATACCCACAGCCCTGTGGGTCCTGTGAATCCAAGCCTCTTTCCAGGAGAAAAATGGGGCAGAGAAGGCAGATTGTGGTCACTGCAAAAGGTCTCAATAGTGACCGATCAGAGCCTGAGTGCTCCCAGGAGATGCTGGTTGGCAGGCGACAAATCCTCCTTGTTCAGACTCTGTGTCCTCATGCCTATCTTGCCAGCCAAAATGTGACATCAAACAGGACAAGAGGCGGAAATAAGGCTCCCAAGGCAGCTTATTCCATATCAGCCTTGACTGCTCCCTATTTTTTAATGACTATAGTGATGTTATAAAGTATTTACTATAAAAAGGGGTATGTGTTTAGTTGGGCCTGATAGTATTAAAAAAAAAAAAATCACTGTTTTAAAGCATCATGTCAGAAAGCATTCTGCATCTTCATGATAAGACATGTCCACCATTAAGCATGGATTACAATTGAGGCAAGCGGTTTCTACCAAGGAGTTTCCATTCCATCCATTACAGAGGTCAGGAGATTCCCATACAGAGCAGATGCTCTCAGTGCCCTGCCCAGATGCCCTCTACCCATTGGTGCACCCCCTCCCGCAGCTGCTATACAGGCATTGGCTACTAATGGTTCACACCTAGAGTCTTCTTGGGAGGACTGTCCTTGACTGATGGGACCCTTCTCCTCCAGAGATGCCTTCAAGGGATGCCCCTCCCCTCCAGTGTGGGAAGGATAAAGGAGACACAGGTGACTCCCATGACTATGTTCCATTCTATGGCAACAGTGAAGGGATTATGCAGATGTAAAGAAGGTCTCCAATCAGTTGAATGTGAGTTAATCAAAAAGGAGATGATCTGGGTGGGCCTCCTTTAATGGAGGGCTTAGTTCTTCTCTGAGCTAAGAGACTGGAGGCAGAAGAGATGCTCTTCCTGCTGACTTTGAAGAAGCAAGCAGCTGTGGGCTCCACAGCTGCAAGGGCAGGAATTCTGGCACTAGCCACATAAGCCTAGAAGACGACTCCAACCTCAGATGTGACCTGACTGACACCTGAGCACTGTGCTCAGACTACTTATGGAAACTGAGAAATAATAAATGGGTTTTGTATTAAACTACTGAATTTGCAACATTTTATGTAGCACAGAAAACTAGTATGTGCCCCATTCCACTGGCTGGCTGGTGCAGTGGTCTGACAGCTGGCCTCTGGGTAGATAAGCTCTGGGAGTAGTGATTCATACTCCAGAGCTCTCTCATGGGACCAGGCTGAGGCTGGACTTCTCTGTAATTCACTTTTTTTCCCTGCCCCATCCTGTTTCCCTCACTTCTGGGAGCACTCTTCCAGCACAGGCTTCCCAGGTGTCTCAGTGGTTAGGAACCTGCCTGTCAATACAGAAGATGTAGGAGATGTGAGTTCAATCCCTGGGTCAGGAAGATACCATGGAGAAGGAAATGGCAACCCATTCCATTATTCTTGCCTGGAGGATCCCAGGGACAGACCAGCCTGACAGGCTACAGTCCAAGGGGTCACAGAGAGTTGGACACAACTGAACATGCATGCATGCTTCCAGTATATCTCTGGCAGAAATTTCCATTTTGGCTTCTGCTTCTGGGGAACCAGATGCAGGAAACCTTGTAATCAATTCCACACTGAATTTGTTGGTTACAATCTCATTAAAGAGGTGAGAAAAGCTGAATAAAGTGCGAGGGATGACCCAGAGCTCATGTGTGACCAAAACACAAGCAGATCTGAGTCATCAGGGGAAAAGAGTGAGAATTAGATGCAGACTATCATGTTGACCATTATTCTCCATTACTTGCACCTCGGGGTTTTACCTTGCCCTTCTTTTATTCATTGTCAGAAAAACAAGAGCTAGCACTCCATGAATTAAAGGCACAGATCAGAGCTAGGCCTCCTCAAGGCAAATCTTTTTTTTTTTCCTTTTTTAGAGCTGCTCGTGAAGCATCTTTGTCTCCTATACATGAGGCACTGTGTTTCATAGAAGGCACAGTGCACAAAGAAGAGGGCTGGGAACTGGTCCTGATCAGCTGATGATTTATTACTGCATGTTACATAAATCATAGATTTTTGTTGGTTTTATACTTTCAACTAAAATTATATCTTAAAGCAGAGGTTCTTAACCTAGAAGAGAATTCAGGGGGTCTGTGAACTTGGAGAAAAATATGTACATTTATATTCTTATTAACCTCTCACTAAAATTTAGCATTTCCTTTCATTATAAATGTACACAGCCAAGACATGGAAGCAATCTAAATGTCCATGGATGGGAGAACAGATAAAGAAGGCATGGTACATGGATAATAGAATATTACTCAGCCAAAAAAAGATGAGTGAAACAATGCCGTTTGCAGCAACATGGATGCAACTAGAGATGATCATACTAAGTGAAGTCAGACAAATATCACATGGTATCACTTATATGTGGAATCTAAAAAAATGATACAAATGAACTAATTGACAAAACAGAAGCAGATTCATAGGTATAGAAAACAAATTTACAGTACCAAAGGGAAAGGTAGGGGAGGGATAAATTAGGAAGTTTGGGATTAACATATACACAGTACTATATATAAAACAAACAAGGTCCTACTGTATAGCACAGGGAATCATATCCAATATCTTATAATAAACTATAATGGAAAATAATATGAAAAAGAATATATATATGTACAATTGAATCACTTTGCTATACACCAGAAATTAACACAACACTGTAAATTAACTATACTTCAATAAGTAAATAAACGTAGGCAGCAAAGCACAGAAGCATTAGACAGACTTTCGACTCCATCATCAATAGAAATCTGAGATATTTGCACATATTACAAATTGTAGAGTCCTTGAAATATTGCCTATGCTCCTTAGTACTTCAAAATTTCAAAAAAGCTCATTATTTAATGCATTAATAAAAAGCAGGTATATTATTATACTATAAAAGCAGGTTTCTTTATAATATTTTGATAGGTGAATTTCAACATAATTGGTTTCTTTAAAATTTGTAGTGTTTTATCTATGCACTTTAAAAGCATTATTCTGAAAAGGGGACCATAGGCTTCCCCCAACTACCAAAGAGGTCCATGCACAGAAACGAACGATCAAGGACTTTGTCTTAATGGGAAACTATACAAGGAGAGGCACCATCCTGTGGTTTCTGAAATGCTTCAAAATACGCTTTCAAAGCTGCAGAAAGAAATGCTGTGCTGTTTCAGTCTTCACAGGGTATATGAACTCCCTGGTCTCAGCAGTTAAAAATATACCGTCCATTATACTTTATGACAGGTTCAAGGCCTGAGCTCAAAATCACCCCAGGGCTCCTGAGGTTTTAAGAATTTGGTCCTGGATAGGTATTTCAGGCTAGGGTACAGCAGAGCTGCTTCGATGCTGAGAGTTATATGAAAGCATCTGTTTCCCTATGTGAGCCCATCGGAGGGGGAGGGTAGCGAGAGCGGGATCTCTGGGCTGCATGTAGCGTTCACTGCCTTCACAAAAAGAATCCTGACCTCTCTGGGGCAGGCCTGCTGCTTCATGAGCCCCAAGAGGGTACCGAGAAAGCTGAGAAGCCTGCCCCAGACCTTGGTGGTGTGTGAAAAGCCTGAACCGTGACAGAAATGAAGAAGAGAGTCGAAATACCGACCCCACAAGATTTCCAAGCTCCTCAAATCACAGTGGGCCTATCTGCTCAGCTTGGGGGCCAAGTGAGCCAGCACAATTGCTTTGAATGATTTGCAGCTTAGCTTCACTTCATTAGCAAGAGAAGAAAGCAGCTCCCCTCAAACCTGTAATAAAACAAGGTCATTAAATTCCAGTGAATTTCATCAAAACTCATTGACTCCTTGGTCTATTCCATTCTCCTTCTTGCCACGCCGTTTCCACTGGTTTTGACAAAGATCACAAACAGCTGTCACGTTGCACGATCCAACGGATACCCTCCCTCTATCCTCATCTCTGCCAATCCACCCCACTCACAGGTATTCCATGTGGTTGAATCTCCTCTCCTTTTTTTAAAAAATAACTTTTACTATTTTTTGGTCTCACCACACGGCATTGTGGGATTTTCCTTCCCTGATCAGGGATGGAACCTGCACTCCCTTCAGTGGCGGCACACGGTGTTAACCACTGGTACACCAGGGAAGTCCGGAATCTCTTCTTCTTAATGCTCTTTTTGCCCTGGCTCCTCCAGAGGATGGCTCATTCCTCCAGTCCCCACTGCTCCTTGTCCTGCTGAGATGATATCTAAAGTAACATGTGGCATTTATTGGTTAACCTATCCTCTCCTACCCCCAAACTAGATTGAACTCTTTGAGAGCAGGAGCCACGTTACCTTCATCTCAGCATGTCCCAGGGCATGGGCCAGGACAGACACTCAGTAAACATTTCCTGAGATGTATGTGAATTGAAATGAACATTTACCCCAAAAAGAAAGCACCCCCCAAAGAAAGGCAGCATTATTCCACAGACCAATCCTACACCTACAGTAAATCCAATATAATGTCTACCTTACTAAACATTTACCTGAGCCTTTATTTGTTTGCTCTACCATTACTTCCTTTCAGTGTTTAGATCTCACACTTCGTTACTGCTTTTCTTTTCAAATCTTCCCTCCTTCTCAGCCTTGGCTATTTTAAACATCTTTAAGCTCAACAGAATAAAAACAAATAATCTGACTTTAAAATGGGCAAAGGACCTTAATAGACACTTTTCCAAAGAAGATACACAAATAGCCAATAAGTACACAAAAGGTGTTCAAAATTATTATTCATGGAAACTTAAATCAAAACTACAATGAGATATCACCTCACACCTGTCAGAATGGCTATTATCAAAACGACAAGGGATAACAAATAGTGGTGAGGATGTGGAGAAGGGAACCCTTCTACCATCTTGGTGGGAATGCAAATTGCCACAGATACTATGGAAAACACTGTAGACGTTCCTCAAAAAATTGTTTTAAAACTACCACATGATTCATCAATTTCACTTCTGAATCTATATTCGAGGGAAATGAAATCACTGTCTCAAAGAGATATGTGCACTGCTGTGTTCACTGTTGCACTGTGGCCAAAAAAATGGAAGCAACCTCTGTGTCTGTCAACAGATGAATAATAAAGATGTCTCAAACACACACACACACACACACACACACACACACACACACACACACACACACACACACACAGAAGAATGTTATTCAGCCATAAAAAAAGAAGGAAATTCTGCCATATGCAATAGAACATCATGCTAAGTGGAGTAAGTCAGACAGAGAGAGACATACACTGCATAATCTCACTTATATGTGAAGAGTAGACTGGCAGTTTCCAAGGTGGGGTGGGGGTGGGGAACAGGTAAGGGTGATCAAAGAATGCAAACTTTCAGTTACAAGATGAATAAGTTCTGGGGATCTAATGAACAGCATGGTGAATACTGTTAACAATTATATAATCTATACTAGGAAGTTGCTGAGAGAGTAGCTCTTAAATGTTCTCTCTAAACACACACACAAAAATGAAACTATGTGAGGTGACAAGTGTGCTAATTAACCTTAATGTGATAATCACTTCACTATATATATATGTCATCATGTTGTACACTTTAAACTTACACAACATGGTATGTCACTTGTATCTCAGTAAGGCTGGAGAAATTTTTGAAATCTAATTGAAGAGATATAACAAGCCATGCAACCCAGCCAGCCATTCTATAACTGTCCATCCTCACTAGTGAGCAAGACTCTTCATCACTGCGGATGAACTTTGCCTTGGACCCCTTGCTCTTCCTCTTTCCCCAGCCAGAGTTCAAGGTGGATCCCAGTATCTTATCCACCAAGACATTTTGCTCAAGTGCCTGTTACCCAGTAACAACCACCATGGGTGCCACTTATTTGGGCTTTCACTTATTGTCACAGGTTGTATCTCTCAAAGATGGTTACAAAATATCTCTCACTCAACACGCTCTTTTGCAATGTGAACTTGCTACTTCTTCTGTCAAGAGTTGGAGTCTAATTCTTCTCCCTTTGAACCTGGGTAGGTCTCAGGACTTGTTTAGTTGCTAAGTCATGTCTGACTCTTTTGTGACCCCATGGATTATAGCCCATCAGGCTCCTGTGTCCATGGGATTTCCAGGCAAGAATACTGGAATGGGTTGCCATTTCCTTCTCCAGAGGATCTTCCTGACCCAGGTGTTGAACTTGTACCTTCTGCATTGATAGGAGGATTCTTTACCACTGAGCCACCTAGGAAGCCCCAGGACTTACTAGTGACCATTAGAACACAATGACAGTGATGCTATGACTTCTAGGCCAGGTCAGAATAAACCCTGTGGCTGCCATCTAGTGCTCTCAGGGTACTGGCTCTGGAAGAAACCAATGGCCATGCAGAAAGCATGCCCCTCACAAGCCCCCAGGATACCATGCTAGAGGTGCCAGGGCCAACTGATCCCAGCCTTCCAGCCATCCTTACCAAAGTGACAGATGTGTGAATGAAGAAGTCGGATGTACATCCTCCAGGCTCAGCTGTCCTAGTCCTGAGCCACACAAGTCTCCCCCAGTTGAGGTTCTAGTATTGTGGAGCTGAGGTGAGCTACACCCAATGTGCCCTGTCCAAATTCCTTGACCACAGAAGCCTTGAGTACAATAAAATGGGTCTTGTTTTACATCATTAACTTTAGGGTGGTTTGCTACACAGCAGCAGGTAACTGAAAACACCCCATATTTTGTGATGCACAGTTACTGACAAGTGTCATGAGTGAAGACCATGTCATTCTTTGATAAACCTTCCACCGTACCTGGCACAGGAATGTGCACGTAAGTGTTGAACAATTCTCAGTCATTTGACAAACACTTATTTAGCATACCAGAGTGCAGTGGGGTTTACAAAGATGAATAAAATATCATTTACCTTGTAGGGAGACTACAAATTTTCTTTAGATGGAGACAAGACCTGTTTACATATAATTCTAACATAAACCTAATAAGACACAAAGTGCTATGAAAATTTATAGGAAGAAGGGATCAAATTGAAGGACGGATGGAGTATTTCACAGGAGAAAGTGCATGGGTAGGCAGAAAGTGAGAATGGGGTGCGTGAGAGACATTGATTGTGTGGCCATTCTGGAGGGAACAGAGGCAGAGAAGCACAGAGTATGTCCCACATTTCAGGAAGGACAGGAAAAGAACCAATCATGTGATTCCAGTTGAGACAGTTTTGCTCAATGGATGAAAAGTAAGGATGCAATTTACTTTAGGGGAGTTGCAAATTTATATTTTAGTGCTGCATGACATAGAGGGCAGAGTCCCTCTCACAGAAAATGCCAGCCTCTGGTCCTAGGAACCTGGAAGTCTGTGGTCCATCTCTCTCACCAGCCCCCCTGCCTTCCCCAGGGACAGATGACATGGGGACTTAGAGCCTCTACTTCAAGGACTACCCTATTCTGAAGTTTCAAAGACAACCTCAAAAAAACAAAAAATCCTCTAGACTTGTAAAACACTTCATAAAAGAGTGGTCCCACTCACTATATAGAACAGTATTTATGTCTTCAACTTCAGGCCACTGAAAAGTCCAGTAAAGGCCTTTTATTGTATGAGGGAAGTGTCTCCAGCAACTTTAAACGCAGCACGATTTGTACCAAGGACAAGCTCATCTACAATGATTCATAAGTGCCGATGGCCTTGGGGGAGCCCCAAGGACGAACCTGTCTGAAATGATTCACACGGTTCTCATGAATTATCTGGAGTCCATGAACTAGCATTCTTCACATAACTAGAGCTTTAGATGATGAAAATTTTTTGCTTATTTTGTAAGTCTTAATTGGTTGCATTTGCCTGTTTGCATTTTTGCATTGGTATTCCATATGGTCACTTAGGAGAAAAAAAAAAGGACAGAAAGAAAAAACAAAATTGTTAGCACTTTTTGGTGTTTCCCTTCAAAGAGATTGTCCCAACTCTTTTTGATTAATAGAAACAGCTGAATTTTACGTTCCTGAAATAGTATTTATGATTTCTTTGATCTTAACCTTTTCAGTGGGTAAGTTAATAAGACTTCTTATATTGGAAAGGGAAACATAAATGACTGAGGCTTTTATGATAAGTTACCCTCCTCAATCAGAGTAAATTTGACCATAATCTTTAAATGCATATGCTGGAAATACAGCTATAAAGAGCCCACAGATATCCACACACACACCCAAACCACGTGTTTATAAGCAGATTAGCTCACACCCAGGGTGTGAACAAGATGTGCCAAGGAGAAAAAGCCAAGGCTGCAATTCACATAATTACCTGTAATTGAAAATCCCTGCTTGAATTTCTTTTGCCTGGCCATCCCGGCAGGAATAAAAATAGCTTTGAGGGATGACCACCACTGGTGAAAATAGGGCTACCCCCAAATTAAAGATGGTTCCTGTTATACTTGACTTTTTAAAAAAGAACCAGCTGTCCTTTCATAGCACCATGTTTGCTGGGGTCACGGGCTCCCTGACATCACCCCCAGGTCTGGGCTGCTCCTGGGAAGTGATGTTGTTTCTACCAGAGTCGATGGACTTTCCACACCTCATTACTATGAGAGACAGCATCTGACATTTTAACCCCTTTCTTCTCTAGAAAAGTTATCCCCTACACCTAGCATGGCAAATAGATGGGGAAACAGTGGAAACAGTGGCTGACTTTATTTTGGGGGGCTCCAAAATAACTGCAGATGGTGACTGCAGCCATGAAATTAAAAGATGCTTACTCCTTGGAAGGAAAGTTATGACCAACCTAGACAGCATATTAAAAAGCAGAGACATTATTTTGCCAACAAAGGTCCATCTCGTCAAGGCTATGGTTTTTCCAGTAGTCATGTATGGGTGTGAGAGTTGGACTATAAAGAAAGCTGAGCACCGAAGAATTGATGCCTTTGAACTGTGGTGTTGGAGAAGACTCTTGAGAGTCCCTTGGACTGCAAGGAGATCCAACCAGTCCATCCTAAAGGAGATCAGTCCTGAGTGTTCATTGAAAGGACTGATGTTGAAACTGAAACTCCAATACTTCGGCCACCTGATGCGAAGAGCTAACTCATTTGAAAAGACCCTGATGCTGGGAAAGATTGAAGGCAGGAGGAGAAGGGGATGACAGAGGGTGAGATGGTTGGATGGCATCACCGACTCAATGGACATGAGTTTGGGTAAACTCCGGGAGTTGGTGAAGGACCGGGAGGCCTAGCATGCTATGGTCCATGGGGTTGCAAAGAGTCGGACATGACTGAGTGACTGAACTGAACTGAAACCTAGGACATGTAAAAAATTAAGTAGTTCTGCTTTCAGCATTCATCCGTTATCTTTTGAGTGTTTTTTGCTGTGTCAAGTATAAACTACTCTCTAATGTACTGATTGCTGATACGGTAATTTGAAGGGCAGGACTCACCCAGACATCAAATTCTAGAATGGGTGTGAATTAGATGCCATTCACAATGAACACTCATTCTGCCATCAAGCTTGGGCAAATTTTCAATCTTCCTTTCCTCACCTACAGCCTGGAAAAATGATGTTGCCGAGTATTTTGTCCTGATACTGTTTCCCCATCTGTATAACTTTCAATTTCTCCCTCTTTGGGCAAATGAGCCACCCAATTCCTGACCTTTAATCCTCAAGCATCCTGGTTCTGGAGAACACTGTGAGCTCAACCACCCACCACATGCCATCCAGCAAAGGCCTCCGGATTACACATGTGTACTTAGGAAGTAGGCACACACAGAGCACATCTGCCCTTGCGGAGTCAGGGGCCCTACACCATCCTCCAGAAATTTCTCATGCGGGCCAAAAAGTGGGTGTGCGCCAAGAAACCACTGAATTTCAAGTGTCTAGGCCAGAGGTGACAGTGTTAAACACCAAAGGTTGGAAATGACAAACACCCTCCCTGGGATCTGCTGTGTTCCACGGAGAGAACAGAGAGGCCGGAGCTCAGAGTGGCCCAAAGTGTGGGCGGTACGTGCCTCTCCATGGACCGCCTTCTCGGTGAGCCATTCTCAGCGTCACTTTGTTAATCCCACCACAGGAACGGCGGTGAAACGCTCAGATGGCAAAGTGATCCCCCTGCCACTGCCCCCAGATAAGTATGAGTTACAGCACTGCCCCAACACGGGAGGCACAGACCCTGATGAGGATCTTGGAGGGAGTCAGGGTAGTCTGCAAGTTCATGAATTCACAGAACCCTTGGGGCTCAGAGGAGCAGTTTCCCACGAGAAGAAACATTCCTCTATAACTGCACGGTCCTGTCCAGTCGCTGTTAGTTGCATGTGCCTATTTAAATTTAACCTCATTAAGATGCAATACAATTTAAAATTCAGCTCTCCCATTGTCCTAACCACACTTTCGGTGCTCGGAAGCCATGTGGAGCTAGGGGCTGCTGTGCTGAACAGGACATACTGAGAACATTTTTACCATTGCTTCGTCCGTCCAGCAAACATTTTGGTCTCACCAATTTAAATTGGTCTCTCTGGGAACCTGGAGACCCTCTTGGATGACAGAGGAGCAAATCTCAGCATCTGCTCGGAGTCATAACAGAAAATTGCATTTGAAACAGGATATTTCCTTGTACCATAAGGATTCCAAATGGTCCAAACTCACGATAAAAGATAGACCTGCTTTGTTCAAAGCCAAAATCAGTGTTCTGTGACTTTACCCTAAGACAGTGAGGTACTTGGGGGATGAGAACATAGCTCTCCACTAGACTGGGGGACCCTGGTGGCCTAGCAGCGGTAATTGGGTACTAAAAGCTGTGTCTCGTGTCAGTGGAGAGTGGGTGTAGGAAGCTGAATGGTCCTCTGCCAGGCATTCCTCACATTCACGGCAGCATGTCACACCTACACACTTTATCACACTCATGTGTCACCCACAGGTGGTGGCCAGAGACATAAAGCTAAAAAACAAAAAAGCCCTCAGCCATTTCAAGTTATCGCTGCAGTAAACGACTACATATAAATGACCACACCATGTGATTTTTAACCAGCCGTCCTCCCTTGGAGATACACGGATGGCAGAAAGGGAACAAAAGCATCTTTTTAGCCTCAGGCAGTAGTAAAACGTTGCTCATGTAGGGGCTGGTGAGTGATTTTTCCAACACTGCAGGAACCCCCCTTCTTTCAATATGAATCATATTATAGCTCAGATGAGCATATGGTCCAGGTTTATAGAGGACTTTGTGAATACTTATTCCTTCCAGAAACCACATGAGAAAATACTTGTCCCTGTTTTATTAGGGGTGAACAGTTGCATGCCAGAGAGATTAGGAGACCTGCCCAAAGCTGCAAAGTAACGAAGTGGCAGAGGCTGAATTAGATTCACTCCCATCCACTGGGAAGCATGGCAACTTCTTTTTCTTTTTAATTATTTTTTTAATTGAAATATAGTATATTTACAGTGTTATGCTAGTTTCAGGTGTTAGTTTCCTTATAGATATTACAAAACACTGAGTAGAGTTCCCTGTGCTATACAGTAGGTCCTTGTTGGTTATCTATTTTATATATAGTATCAGTACTGTGTATCTGTGAATCTCATGCTCCTAATTTAACCTTTTCCTTTGACCTACACTGGGTATCTCCTTTCTGGCTCCCTTCTCAGTCTCCTGCTCCTGTCCTGTCCATTCTCCACTCAAGAACTAGGATAATTTTCCTGAAATGCAAGTAAAACCACATACCACTGAAAACCCTTCAGCTGTTCCTCAGTGCTCACCTAATTAAACCCACTCACTGAGCCTGGCCCATTCGGCACCTTGGGGACAGGCTCCGCAGGCTTTTCCATCACCTCCTTCTCCCCTCCCCCTTGCCCACCACACTCCAGCCACACTGGCTTCCCAGCCACCCCTCTGAACACCCGCTCCTGCCTCCAGGCCATTGCATTTGCTGTGCCCTCTGCCTCCAATGCTCTTTCCACTACACTCAGCATGACTAACCCTCTCAAATGTTTCACCCTGGTTGTTTCCCTCATAGCATCTGTGACAATCGACTTCTACTTATTTAATCATCACATGTTTACTTCCTAGCATTCCTAGCACATGGTATCTTGGCGAAGAGTAACCACATCTATTTCATCGGCCTCTCAATACCCAGCCCGTAAAAAGGCTCTCACGCTAATACACGCTGAACTGGATGATGATTTGAACTCAGGCCTTAGAGGGGCATTGAGGAAAGGTGATGCATAATTAAAGGCTGAGCAGAACAAGCTCCACACGTGGTCTCCACACTCTTCCCGAAAGCCACACAAAGCCCTCAGTGTGGGGACCCTCTGATAAACATTTGCTTTTGAAAGTAAGGTTTTCCTAAATGTCCACTTTGTGCTTCTGATTCTCACAAGGAACCCATTTTCTGCTCCCCTCTAGGCGTACACAATAGGGAAATTCTACAGATTTCCATGAACTGCTTTTTTAGAACTAATGATTTTTTGCTTTTGGCTACACTGGGTCTTCGTTGCTGTGTGAGGGCTTTCTCTAGCTGTGGGGATCGGGGGCTCCTCATCACGGTGGCTTCTCTTGTTGCGGAGCACCAGCTCCAGGGCGCATGGGCTTCAGCAGTTGCAGCACATGGGCTCAGTAGCCTGGCGGCATGTGGGATCTTCCTGGACCAGGGATTGTACCACTGTCCCCTGAACTGCAAGGTGAATTCTTAACTACTGGACCACAAGGGAAGCCTCTGAACTGTTTTTAAAAGCACAAAAAGGTAAGGCTTCACTTCCAATGCATCTGCTTCTAGAATTCACCTGATGGTTGGAACTTTCTCTTTAACCAAGTTTAACACAACTTGGTTAGGAAAAGATTGCCTAGCTAATGGGAAATTCACCTCCTCACTATTTAGTGAGCATTTCTCTAAGACTAACTCTTACCTACACCCAGTTGTCAGTTTCTCAATACACTCCTTTCTCCATTTAAATAAATCTCAGATATTTTTGTGACTCTAGATATCTCAGGGAAAAAAAAAAAAGTACTGAGAGAGGACGGGCAGGAGAAGAACCTTGAACATTTCTTAAAAATGAATTGGTTTCCTTTCTGATGGAAATGTTTGCCCATCTGTTGTTCCCTTTGCCCATTTCTTGGCTGAACAGGTAGCCTGCAGAGACCGAAGGACACCCAAGCAGTTAGGACATAGCTCGGGCACACTTTGAATCTGATATGTACCCAATTCTTTCATCCAGCCCTGGGTTCTCTCAGTGTCCTTCCCCATCTCCACAAAATAAAACATAGCAGCACAGTGTGGCAGAAAGAGCAGGGCTCTGGGGTCTGCAACCCTGAGTTTGAATCCTTGCATCCGTGATAGCTTGGGTAAAGAATTCAGTCTCTCTGAGCTCAGATCCTTCATCCGGCAAAGCAAGAGAGACCACAACGAACACGCATCTCAGGGTGTCAGGGTAAGGGGAACCATCATAATGGGTTTGGTGAAGCAAAATCCCGTCACATGGCCCCTCATCAGTAACTAAGAGAATTGTAGGATTTTCCAACAAGGAAACTTAGAGATGCTCCATTTAAAGTTTCACAACAGCCCTTAATTCTCAGGAAACACTACATGGCACTTCCCTCTTATAACCACATGACTGGAACTTGGCATTAGGTGGGGGAACTGCTAAGCAATATAAACCCCACTTAGCAAAGCCCAGAACCTCAAAGATATTTGAATGGCTAGAATACATGATGCTCCATGAAGTAATAAGGGAACTGAAAGTCTAGATCAAGTTGGAGAATGCTTTATCAACTTCAGCTGCATCCAGGTCATCACATCACAGGTCCACAGCAAAACACACCAACTGGAGAAGTGGACGACCAACAGAGAAATTTCTAGGACGAGTGTTGCACCCTCACACAGGGACACTAGAGAATAATGACAAAAATCACAGCCTTTGAAGTAAATCATTAAAGATGACTTTAAGTTGGGCTATCCAGGTGGCTCAGTGGTAAAGAATCCATCTGCCAATGCAGGAACAGCAGAAGATTAAGGTTTGATCCCTGGGTTAGGAAGATCCCCTGGAGGAGGGCATGGCAATCCACTCCAGTATTCTTGCCTGGGAAATTTCATGGACAGAGGAGCCTGGTGGGCTACAGTCTACTGGGTCACAAAGAATCAGACACGACTGAGCAACTGCACCTTAAATTCTGCCAATTAATGGCTGTGTGGCCTTGGACAACTTATTCACCCTCTATAAACCTCAGTTTCCTCCTGGGCAAAATTACAGTAATGGTGGTAACCGTGACCCAGAATGGTGGTTCTGATTAAATGAGATAATGCCCAGAAAAAATGCAACACCAAGCAAGGCCTCAGGAAATACAAAATGCCATGGTTAAAAGAGAAACTGTTATTTATAACAACAGCTTGAGTCCATTGACTCTGTAACTGACCTCATTTGGAAAAGGCCAAGAACTAGAAAAGATGTCTGATTTAATAAGTGAAAGGATTCAAATTATTTTAAAAAAGAGAATCCAGGCAGTCCAGTGATTGAGACTCCAAGCTTCCACTGCAAGGGATGTGGGTTCGATCCCTAGTAGGAGAACTAAGGGGCTTCCCCAGTGGCTCAGGGGTAAAGACTCCGCCTGCAATGCTGGAGATGCAGGAGACGCAGGTTCAATCCCTGAGTCAGGAAGATCACCTGGAGGAGGGCATGACAACCCATTCCAGTATTCTTGCCTGGATAATCCCATGGACAGAGAAGCCTGGCAGGCTATAGTCCAAAGGGTCACACAGAGTCAGACACAACTGAAGTGACTAAGCACAGCACAGAACAGAGGAACTAAGATCCTATACGCTGCATGGCACATTCAAAAAAACAAAAAGAGAGGGAGAGAATCTAAATCTTAACACAAAATTCATCATCTAATAAAGGAAAATAGCATTTCAAGAGAGCCAGGAACTTACTCTGAACTTTAAAAATGTATTTGATACATATATATATACAATAAATAGAAATATATAGCACTGTGGGAATTGTCTTAATGGTATCAATTACATCAATGGTTCTGTGACTTCATCATCACAGGCTGGGTTCTGGGGAAGCCAATCCAGATGGTGATTAGTGTGCCTGAGATTATTAGGGAGTTCCCTTGGGATCAACACTTGTGGAGGATAAGGGACTTCAGAAGCTGACTAGGCAGATGGAGAAATTAAGCTGTAATGTGAAAGCCTCAGCCAAACCTATAATTACTCAAGAAATAATTGATAATAATTACTAATTATTATTATTATTATTCTTTTTGAATTATAAAGATGAAATGACCTTTCAGGGTTGTTCCAAGTTAGACCAAGAGGCCCAGACCTTTACACCTCCGTGAGGATTAGCGATCGGATGCAGGCTGCTCCAGGAAGGGGATGTGACCTTGGACAAGGTTGGCAGAAGGTGATGTGTCATTCAGAAGGTTCATGCATACCAAACATTTATTGCTAATGTGATTTTTTAAAATGAACCACAGTGCAGCTTTACTAAGGAATACTACACAGAAATCAACATGAATGATGGGCAAAATTGTGGGTACAATACAATCTCACCTGTATAACACACCAAGAGCAGAAGATATAAAAATATATTTCTATGTCAGACAGAGAAAGACAAATATCATATTACTTACATGTGGCATCTAAAAAACTGATACAAATGAACTTATTTAGAAACAGAAACAGATTCACAGACATAGAAAACAATCTTATGGTTACCAAAAGGGGGGTAGGGATAAATTAGGAGTTTGGGATTAACAGATACACACTACTATATATGAAGCAGAAAAACACAAGAACTTACTGTATAGCACAGGAAACTATATTCAATATCTTGTAATAACCTATAAGGGAAAAGAATCTGAAAAAACATACACATAACTGAATCACTTTGTTGTACACCTGACACTAATACAACATTGTAAATCAACTAATAAAATACGTATATAATTTGAGCAAACTCTAGGAGACAGTGAAGGACAGGGAAGCCTGGCATGCTGCAGTCCATGGCGTGGCAAAGAGTCAGACACAACTGAGTGATTCAACAACAACAAAAATACATACATACGTGTGTGTGTGTGTGTGTGTGTTAGTTGCTCAGTCATATCCACCTCTTTGTGACCCCATGGACTGTAGCCTGCCAAGCTCCTCTGTGCGTGGAATTCTCCAGGCCAGAATACTAGGGGTGGGTAGCCATACCCTTCTCCAGGGGATCTTCCTGACCCAGGGATCACACCCAGGTCCCCTGCATTGCGGGCAGATTCTTTACCATCTGAGCCACAAGGGAACCCCAATATATACACAAACATATATATTCACATATATATATCTACAAAGATGCACAAGTAGCTGTCTGAGGAACCACGCTAATATGATTTTTTTTAATGATATATTCTTACTAAGTACTGGTATATAGGAAAGCTACTGATTTTTGTGTAGGGATCTATTTTGTGTATGAAATCTATTAATTTAACAGCTCATCTACTATTCTATTAGATTTTTCTAGTTAGATAGTATCATCTGTAAATGATAATGTAAATGTAAAGATAATATAATTGATGACATTATCTTTCAATTTTCACTATTTATACCTAATTTTTTTTCTTGGCTTATTATATCGGCAAGAACCTTCAACAGACACTAGCAATAATAGCAAGCCTTCTTGCCTATAGTTCCTACCGTGATGCAAAGTATTTCTATATTTCACCATTAAATACGATGCTTGTTATAGGTTTCTGGTTGATACACTTTATTAAATAAAGGAAATTTACTTTAGTCCCTAGAGTTTGATACTTGTATTTTATCTCTATGGTATATAATGCCTCTATTACTGCAATAATAAGGCATAGGGACCTCATTGTGTTATTTGGTTTTGTATATCCTATTCCTAAAACAGTATTGGTTTATAAAGTGAGTGAAGTCACTCAGTCGTGTCTGACTCTTTCCGACTCCATGGACTGTAGCCTACCAGGCTCCTCCATCCATGGAATTTTCCAGGCAAGAATACTGGAATGGGGTTGTCATTTGCTTCTCCAGGAGATCTTCCCAACCCAGGGATTGAACCTGGGTTTCCCGTATAATAGGCAGACGCTTTACCATCTGAGCCACCAGGTAAGTCCATAGGTTTATAAGAGATCCACAATTAATGTTAATTGAATAAACTGATGGAATAAATGAACAAAGATGTCTTTCAATGTTTTGTTTTAGAACAGTACATTGGGGATATTTTCCATTTTTAGGAAAATAGAGCTATCAATTTGGATTCTAATAAACGGGAGTTCTGGTATGCGAGAATTTTGTTACAGCCTGTGCTGATGGATTTCAAGTCGCGTTACTATCAGAGTTAATGATTAATATTGCTTATGTTGATGGTTAGTAGAATTCATGATGTCTGGGAATTACTGATATTCTATCTGGAATCCTTAGAAAAATGTAACTGCTTCTGGAGATCATATGAAGCTACCCCCAGGAATATGCTGCTTCTGGGGAAATACCAGCATCTAAACTCATGTTAACGACGCTTTAAAGAGCAAATTCCAGTGTTAAAATCTTACCTCCATTTTTCCTTATTGCTTTCTGGGAGGAGCACCTGAATAGGTGACAAAGGACCCTCTGCTCTCCTACTGCTCATCATCTGTCATCTTGACCCCTGTATTCTTACAGGCTGAGCTCTTTTCCAGAGAGCTGTTCTGTTTCTGCTCACATTGCACCTTCCCTTTCCCATCCTCCTCCCAACCCAACCTCCATGGAACAGTTACGGTCTGGGTAAAAGCCATTCTACTCAAGCAAAAATGCCATGGAGGGGAATTGAAAATCTCCCAAGAGAAAGTGGAGGCATAGCAGAAAGAAAGAAACCACAATTCCCCTTTTCCCTCCAATAAGGTTAGAAGTTGTGCAGGAAGAGAGTCTGGAATCTCAAAAAGTGGCTGATGGGTCTTAGAAGGGCTGGTGATGAGGAAGAGAGGGACCCCTGAGCCCCATCTTGGGTCCATGGGGAGGTCACACTCAGGGTCAATTTCCATAGCTATGTGATTAGTGTCCATGGACAATGTCAACTTCTTTGTACCATTTACTGAACTAGCATTTGTGTTGTGCTATATCCTACTCTTTGCATTCAATAATTTCACATTAAGGGAAAACAGGATGGGGCAGGCTATGCAGCCTCCCATTCCTTCATATATACTCTAGAAGTAAAGGAGTGTGTATTTGGCTGTTGGGATAGAGGGTTTTTGTAATCACCTGTGGAACTCCTAGGAAGGGGTGCACTGTCATTGAGAGGATGTTGCAGCCAGAAGAGAAAGAGAGGGTTTCTGCCTATGGAGCTTCTACAGGGGGCCAGACTGGTCCACAGATCACTTAAAGGCAGATTCCAAGGAGTGACAGATCATAGGAAGTCCTAAAGTTTAGGGGAGCCTCAGCAAAGGCCTCTCAAGATGGAGGTAACTGTGTCGTACCTATGGACTCTGAATCACAGACCCCAGCCATGTGCTGGTTCAGGATCCCTATATCCAGCCCAGCCTCGCTGAGCCCTACCGCTGATGCTGCAGTGTGGAGTCCGTTCCTGTCCAGGGTCTATTTGGAAGGATGCAAAGACACAGGGCATATCTCAAACACAGGGAAGAACTCAGCTTGATTTGAGTAAGCACAGGAAGGCAGCACAAACTGAGACCAAATTGTGAAGGGTCTTAAATATCTAGCTTGCAGTTCTCAGAATTTTCTGAGCAGATAAGACACTGACACCCTTTAATACAGAGGGAACGCTTTAGTGCCTCATTCCCTTGAGTCTCTGGTTCCTAGCACAGTCTAGTATATGATAAGCACTGGTTTTTATTGACTAAGTAAGTGATTAGAATTACTGTATTGGGCTTCCCTGGTGGTCCAGTGGTTAAGATCCCACATGACACAGGGCAGCTAAGCCTGTACACCACAACTACTAAAGCTCGCATGCTCTACAGCCCATGCTTCGCAACAAGAGACGCCACCACAATGAGAAGCCCTTGCACCGCAACTAGAGAGTAGCCCCCACTGTCTGCAACTAAAGAAAGCCCATGCACAGCAACAAAGACCTAGCACAGCCAAAAATAAAATAAATATTTTAAAAAAGAATTACTGTATTTATAAAGTTAGGTGTTAAGAAGTGTTGAGGAAGGCAGAGTAATGAGAATAAATGAAATGCTCTTCTTCTATTCACCTGAAAGCTTCATTTCATAGAATCTCTCTGTATTGAGCATTTACTATACGTTAGGCACATGTACATTATCTAATCCTCAAAATGACCCTTTGAGATGGATACTATTAGTGTTCCCATATCACGGATGAGGCTGTGGGTAAGTGGAGAATCCTGGATGGACAATCCCAAGTGACTCCAGAGCCCACAAGCTCTGCCCACAGCATAAGGACCCAATTTTCTACCCCTCCCCACATGTGTGTTCTGAATATATGACATGGTCACTCCTTCTATAAAAAGGTAACTCTATTTCCCCATCCTTTGAATTTACTTTGGCCAACAGAATGCATCAAAAACAATATTGTACAAATTCTTTGCACTGGACTCAAAAGGTCTTTCTCACTTCCACTCTCTGAGAACCTTTCCCAGTCACCATGTAAAAAGCCCAGGCTAGTCCAGTGAATGCGGAGAGACCTTTGTGACCCCAGCCAAGTAAATGACACTGGAGTGAGCCAGCCCCTAGCAAGCCTGCGAGCTCAACCCTAACACATCAGTGAGCCTAGCTGAGATCAGCCAAGAGTGGCACAAGTCAGCAGAACTGCCCAGCTGACATAGAGATTCACAGACAATAGTAAATGGCTGTTGTTGTAAGTCATTAAGTGTGGGGGAGTTTTGTTACTCAGCAAAACCTAACCGTTATACACACCCTTCTGCTCGAGAAAGAACTGAATCCATCCTGCAAGAACGAGGTTCTCAGCAGTCCCCATTTCTTCCGGCCCTACCGGTCTCAACTCACCTTTGCCTGCTCATCATAACGGCTTTCATTTCACTTCTTGATTATAATTGTTCACAAATTTTTCCCAGAAGTCTGCATAAGAAGTAACAAAAGGAAGGCACCACTCACTGGGCTTAAGAGGTCACTGGTTTAGCCTTCTCCACAAACCCAGGGATCCCATAAAACATACCCACCAAAAGATGCCCTAACCCCCAGTTCTAGTGGAGGGATTCCTGGTACGAAGGACCCTCAGAGATTTCTGAGCTTCCCTCCCTTCAATTGTTTCTTCCTCAGCCCCTATTTTGAGATGGTTTTGGCCATGAAAAAATAAAGTATCATAAGCAGAGGGGACTTCACACCCTTGGAATATAAAATCAGGCTCACTGCTTATGGATTGTGGGTGGGTGGGGGGGATGTGCAAAACCCCACCCAGTAGAAGCAGATGTCAGGACTGGTACTCCTCCTCGCCAACCAGCATCTCTGAGCTCATTCTCTGCCCACCTTGTCCGACTTGCCCACTAGACTTTAATTAATCATTGTCGTATCCCCAGTACCTAAAAGAGTATCTTGTACATGGTAGGTGACAAAAAAATGTTTATTGAATGAAACAAAACAGTCCCTTCCTACAGAATCTTCCACAGCTCCCACTGCCAGCAAAGGAAGATCAGAATTCTCTGGCATCACATCCTGAGAACACAGGGAGACTTCAGCCCCACTTTCCACACTCCACTTCCTACTTCACAGAGGCAGTGTACCATTTCACTCCTGTGCCTTTCTACGTGCTATTTCTTCAGCCTAGAATTTCCTTTCTTCCCTCTGAGCTCTTTTTCATCTCTACAAAGCTGGCCCATGATGCGTGCTTATTAAATACCTGTTGACTAACCAAGCTAATCAAGGAAGGAATGAAAGAAAGAAAACATCTGCATCCAGGAAATGGTGCTTCAACTTT
This sequence comes from Okapia johnstoni, assembly GCA_024291935.2. Classification (NCBI taxonomy): domain Eukaryota; kingdom Metazoa; phylum Chordata; class Mammalia; order Artiodactyla; family Giraffidae; genus Okapia; species Okapia johnstoni. Next base: position 9,716,761 of record CM044323.1, on the reverse strand, counting down.
CCTGCCACGATGGCACAAGTGGATGAAGCTGTGGACTGCCTCTTGGGTCCAATGCACCCCACAGGGCAAGCATACTGACTGAGGGCCAGATGGTCTTCCAGAGCCATACATGGGGACCAAGGACTGCCCCATAGCTTTCTCTATGCACACACAGCCATCAATCAGGCTGACAACCCAAACACCAGGCCAAGAAAGGCATGCAGTGGAGATGCAGACTTAACAAGTTTGTTCAAACAGCGGAAAAAGCCAAGTGAGGCCAAGGGGACCTGAGTCAAAGTTCGCTCCTACCAGCATTCCCAGTGCCACCTCCAATGACTAAAATAAAGAGATTAAGTAGCTGAATTTGTTTTGCAGTGTTTATGCTGTTCTGCCATTCTCTGAAGTGTACATTCTGGACAAGGAGAAAAAATTTCCCAACTCAGAAACTTGCTTTCAATTTTGGTTGTTTTTTCTATGCAGTTTTTGGACTCCAATCTGCTCCCACGCCACCAGAATTCCCTGACATCTGCACTGCTTGCGTCTATGACATTTTCTGTGCTGTCTCCCTTAGCCTGGCATGTGGGTTGCCAGGTATGTCATCTGGCCAAGTGGTGGGACTGGCACAGGAGGGCTGCTGACTTGCTCTGGGGCAGATGGGCTTGTCTCCTTGCACAGCCTGGGGCCCTCTGGGGGCTACTACTGTCCCTCCATCAGCCCAAATTTCACCCCAAACTCAGGCCTCAGAAGCTCCCAGCTCCTACCAGCCTCCCAGACACGTCTGGAAACCGCTTGCCTTCTTCTTCCAACTTGGCTTTCTCTTACACATGATACTGCTGCTGCTTCTTCCTGATGGCAAAAATCTTCCAAGTTTGAAATAAAGCAAAGATATTATTGGTGGCCTTTCAATGTCATACTAGAACCTTGGAAAGATGGCCTAGGATCACGCGAGTCTCTAGGAAAAGATATCTTTTGTTACTATTTATTCTTGAACAGGGCCCAAACTATTCAAAGTTAAATGCTAATTTGTGGAACACTGACAATCCCAGAATGGTCTGTCTGGTGGAAAGATAAACCCAAAAGTTTCTGTTTTATTGCCTTGCATGACATTAACCAGTTCTAACTCTGCAAACTCATTCCAGCATGCTTTCTCCCCCTGACTATATAGACCTTGGTCCAACCTGCTCCTCACCTGCTCTGTGTATGTTCCCCAGGTTCCCCCGCTTCCGAAAACCTTGCTAACCTTCAGGACACAGCCTGCACCTCACCTCCTATTGAGGAAGCTCCTCCAATGCCTGCAGGCCCCAGTGTGTTCTCCCTTGTGGACCGGCAGCTGGAACTTCACACTCAGTCATACAGTGCTTCAAGTCATTCCTCAACTGGATCACCCCTCTTGCATCTCAGTCACCGCCTAGTCTGCTCTTTTGTTTTCCTATAGTACTCCACATTCAGCAGGTGTTCAATAAAAACCATGATGGGTCATTTGTATTCAAGTGGAAGGATGACACATGATCAAATGACAATGGAAACAGCCACTTTTGCAGGGAGAGGACAAGCCTGGCATTGAGGAGAGAGCAAGGCCTCAGGCAAACGAGGGTTTGAGTCCTGAACCTGGGATTAACTTACCAGACTCACTGTCAGGCCTGGTTTCCTCATCTGTGAAACAGACATAATAACATGCCTAACTTTCAGGGTTGAGTATTTTGTTGTTGTTTTTTTTCTGTTTTAGGATTAAAGGCAATTTATGCAAACTTCCTAGCATGGCATCTGCGAGCTGTTTTGATTTCCTGTCCATTTCCCCGGCAGTTGTGCTTCCTTATACAGAATCCAGAAACAGTACTAGAGAGGGCTATCACTCCTCCATAGCTGCTGAGGGGTTAAAAGGAAGCAGATCTTTCTAGAGAAGGGATGGAGAGAGTCTTGAGGGAGAAGACTGGGGAAAACTAGGAATCACCCCACCCTCTGGTCTATACCTACTCCTCAACTAAACTTAATTACAAAAAAAAAATTTACACACACTTGATGGCCCTTGTTATGTGCCAGGCAATATCCTAAGCACTCTGTAAATACTCACTCATTTAGTCCTTCAACTCTGATCACCATTTTACATGTGGGGAAACTGAGGCCCTGAGCAGTTAAGTGGCTCAGTCAAGGTAGTAAGTGGTAGAACTTGGATCCCAACCTGGGCTGTCTGGCTCCCGAATCTGTGCCCTTAATTTCGGTGATGCAGGCTCAAATACTTCATTTCATGCTTTATGTCGAAGTAAAGAAAAACAAAACAAATTTCCCCAAGAGTGGTCTCCCTGGTCTAACACAAAGTGCCCCTCGCTGTTGACTCTCCTCCTGAGGCTTCAATAGAGTTTACAGAGAGCAGTGGGAGATGTCAGCCAAGAACTCAGGCCATGGACTGTCTCCATCTGCCCAGGCTTCCCCACAGACAAGGCTGTGAACCCCTCCCCCAGGTGCCCTCTCACATGGTGCCCCTTCTCCTGGCTCCTGGCATAAAGGCGTAAGAAAAGGCTGCCAAGTTTGACCTTGGACACTGGAATGGGGCTAACCCTCACCTCCAGAGATTCCCCAAGCCCCTGCTCTAGGAACTCGTTGGTGACTCAGAGCCCAGTTGGCCCAGGTTTCCCAGCAGCCTTAGTCCCACCTGTGGCACAGCCTGGACCAGCCCAGCGGCAAAGTGGCCTGTGGCTGCAGCCCAGGACTTGGCCTTCAGCTGGCTCTCCTTTTCCTTCTGATGAGAGGAGAAGGGGGTAGCCTGCTTGTCTTGGATCAGACGCCCAAGTAATGCCTGCTCCCAGCCCTTCTTGGCATCACCCACTCCCACAATGATGAGCCTAGGGCCAAGGAGAGGAGAGGAAGCTGTGCTGGCCCAGAAAAGGTGGGAACCCCTCCTCATCTGAGTCAGGCTGTTGCCTCCTTGCTCCCCCCAGGCTCACAGAGACGGTAACCAGACACTCAAGGGAGTGCAATGCCTGGGGAGGCATCCTCTCCTGGGTTACTGAGGATGCTTTATTTCCCCCCAATTATTATTAACTTTGTACTTGCAAACTGGTCGGTCTTATCCTATCAGGTACTGCGGTTTCAGGATGTGAGAGGAAAACCGCTACCAGTTTTTCTCAAGTGCATCTCCATAGTGTGGGCAGAAGGGACCCAAGTTCCTTCACTACTGTTTATACTCATCCCTGCATTCACCAAACAGCCCCACAGCACCCGCCCCTGCTGGGCATGTGACAGATGGGAGCCCTTCCTCTAGACATCCGCTCCTCTTTCCGCAAACTTCATCTTCCTAGGTGGCACCACTATGCACTCTGTTCTCCAAACTGGAAACCCCGGGGGTGAGGACCTCACACTGCCAACTCCCCTTCACAACAGCACGGACACTCACTCACCCAGTCCCGCTGACATCACCTCCTCACCACGTCCCCACGACACCCACTCCTTCTCTCCATCTTCTCCCACCAGTGTTACATGGAGTTATCACAGGGGTGCCTCCCAACCTGGGGCCACCACTATGGCCATCTGACTAGCTCTCGCCAACAGAAAGTGATGGAAGGGACGCAGGTCATCTCTGGGCTGGGGTGTTAGGAAGAGGCTGTGCCTTCCCCCGCTGCTCTTCCTCCTCCTGCCCCCAGGACGCAGAAGACTCTGTGGCCCTAGCAGAGGGCAGAGCCAGCGATGGAAGGAACTGGGATCTTAGGACTACCATGTGACCAAGGCAACAACCACCGAAGAAGAAACTTATTTGACTGATATATGCTCAAGGAACACACTTCTAGTGGATTATGTCAGTGAAAATTGAGGGTTTACTAGTAACAGCAGTTAGCATTGTGTTAACAAAGGCATGACCAACCTAGACAGCATATTAAAAAGCAGAGACATTACTTTGCCAACAAACGTCCATCTAGTCAAGGCTATGGTTTTTTCCAATAGTCATGTATGGATGTGAGAGTTGGACTATAAACAAAGCTGAGCACCGAAGAATTGATGCCTTTGAACTGTGGTGCTGGAGAAGACTCTTGAGAGTCCCTTGGACTGCAAGGAGATCCAACCAGTCCATCCTAAAGGAGATCAATCCTGAGTGTTCATTGGAAGGACTGATGTTGAAGCTGAAACTCCAATACTTTGGCCAGCTGATGCGAAGAGCTGACTCATTTGAAAAACCCCTGATGCTGGGAAAGATTGAAGGCAGGAGGAGAAGGGGATGACAGAGGATGAGATGGTTGGATGGCATCACCGACTCAATGGACATGAGTTTGGGTAAACTCCAGGAACTGGTGGTGGACAGGGAGGCCTGGCGTGCTGCAGTCCATGGGGTCACTAAGAGGCAGACACGACTAAGAGACTGAAGTGAACTGAACTGAACAAAGGCATATACAGGGTGATCTTGATCTTAAGGGGGGCTAACAAGCATATTTAAGCAGAGAAATAGTGTGAAGACAGACATTTCAGGCTACAGAGGGAGGAGAGAGAGGGGTTGGAGAGAATGGGTTTGCTACCATTTCCCAAGATGGAGGGTGTAGGAGGGAAGGCAAGACCTGCACCCCCTCCTTATCCCCTCCCACTGCCATCCACCCTGCCAAAGCCTCTTCATGACCAAGATGACTGAATCCAGGGTCCCAAAACACACTCACTCTAGGTCTTCATTGCCCTGTAAAATCTAGAGGTAGGTTAAACTTTTACCCCCTCATAACCCAGGAAAACACCTCTCCCCTGTCCCCGAAAAAGTCACTCCACGTAGACCCAGACTAGGTTTAGGAGGAGAACTCAAGGGCTCTTGAGCTGGAATTCAGGGATGGAAGTGTGGCCCTCAGCCAGGGCAGGCCTTCGAAGCCAGTACTGCTGAGATGGACAGAGCATAGGGACAGATTCCAAAGGCTCAGCAGTGAAGAACATGCCAGAAGAAGGTCCCAAATCCCACCTGGGCTCGGGAAAGGACGCCCAGGCTTTTTGTTAATTTCCAAGGACAGCCTAATTGACGGGCTAGGACTTTGTATGTGAAGAGGATCTACAGATGGGGGGTGGGGGGCACGCTTGGAGAAGAGCTACAAATTCAGTCCTCAAAGAAATCGTCCGCCTGACTCCGTTCTAACAGCTGCCAAGTCTCCCCCGTCAACCTCTTCTTCTCCCCAGCTCCCCACCCCCAGCAGCTCAAGGAGGCGCTCACTCCTCACAGGAGTGGCTAAGGGCAGGGTGCACTGGGGTCCCCAGATGCCAATGGGATCCACTCCATCCCAGGTTACATAACCTCTCAGCAGCAGCCAAGGTCTGAACTGAAATCTGAAAATGGAAAATGCTCCAGCAAATAAATTCCAGGGGCATTAGGCAAATGGCCCTTTTAAATCAACAATAACTTTCATTTTTCACACAGACATGATGAAAGGGAGGTGGGGGAGAAAATGAAGAATGGATCCTTCCCTGATCACAAAGTCACTCTTCGGCAGAACCCAGGGTCCTGAAGTGGGGGGTGGGAGGGGCTGCCAGACTCTCCCACCAGGGCCTCCCCTCTGCAGGGCAGGGTGGGACAGAACAGAATGGGAGGATGGGCAGAAGGGTGAGGACTTCCTCAGTCTGAGCCATGCTGATAACCCAGGGCTGCACAAAGGGAGCGAGTGTTTTCACTGGTGGACTCTTCCAGAAACTCTGCGTTTACTAGGACCAGGGGTGGGAGGGGGCGAGGGGGTGAGGGGGCGAGCCTTTCAGGGGCTGGCCTAGACTCACTGAGGAGGTCCTCTAACCCTGGGAGCAGTGGGTTAGGCAGGCCCTGCTTCTCCCCCTTCCCCCGCCCCCGGAGGGCCCATGGCAGAGCCAAAGGGTCATATGCGCACCTCAGCACGGGACTCTCTGGCCCTGAGGAAGGCTGCCCAGCCGACACCAAGGGCAGGTCAGGTATCTCCTGGAGGGGGTCCAGGGTCACAAGCAGAACCAGGGCTGGTGTGGCCGCAGCTCAATGTTTGGGCTTGACTGCAGCGTCCACAGGAACAGTGTAGCTCCAGACCAAGCCCTGAAACCCCACAGGAGCCAGGACTGGGAACTAGTTACAGAACAAAACCCAGCCCTGCTTCCTGTTGGCTCCAACACACCCCCTCACTCCATGGCCTCCACCCTGCCCTCCACCCAGCCCTCCTTCCCGTCTTCCTGTCCCCCGGCCCCACTCACCAGGACAAAGCCAGCCAGGAGACCAGGGCCCCAGGGTGGCCTGGCACGGGCCCTGAGATCCACGGGGAGCTGGCTTCAGAAGAAAAGAGCACCCACAACCTTCTCCATGCAGAATTCCCACCAGCAACGTCACTCCTTTCTTAAAAATGGGGATTCAGAATACAGTGCATTTGATCATGGGCTAGAGGCAGGACTTCAGGGACTTGAGAGAATGGGACAGGGCCTGGTGGCTGGGGGCAGGGAGGGTCATGTGACTGGATGGGAGCAGTGAGTCTGGAACAGGAGGTGGGCGGGAGGGGGGGGTCTGGGGGCCCAGACTGATAACACAGAGGCCCCCTGAGAGCCCACGCTATGCGCCAAGCCCTAGGAAGAAGGCAGCGAGGGTCATGTCACCACCACCACCCCCCCCAATACCTTACAACTGCCCCGTCTCATTCAGAATAAAAGTCAAGTTCTGTCAGTGGTCTGTCTGTCTCTAAGTCCCTATGTGATCTGGCCCGTCACTTCTCTGACTTCATCTATGATCTACAGACACACCCTCCTGGCCATTCCTGGAGAAACAGGCACTTCTGCCACTGGGCCTTTGCACTGGCTGTTCCCTCTGCTTGGAACGCTCTTCTCTCACATCTCTCCCTCCCTCACCTCTTTAAATCGTTGCTCTCATGAGGCACACCCTGTCCATCTTATTTAAAAATTATAGCCCACCTTGGCAGGAACAAATCCCTTTTCCTTATCAATTTTTTTCTCATAGCACTTATCAGTTTCCAGGGATTATCTGACCTGTGAACATTCCTCTCCCTGTATCACTGATAAAAGGAAGATACCCCAAGAAGTGACAGATGAAGGGCACACTCTGACCCTGCCACTGAATGCTCACTGTATACTCCAACATGGGTCTGTGTCCAGGCAGGCAGAAAAGTCTGTTTAATGTTTTTAAAACAAGGAAATGCTGCTCTGGTCCTGATGTCACAAGGATGCCCAAGGCTTGCTCCACTTGACTGGCTGGGTTATCAGGGGAAAGGTGCATTAGCTTCCATTCTCTCATGGAGGATACAATTCTTACCTCACAAGGATGCTGTGAACATTGGAAACTGTCTGATAATAAATAATAAGCTCCCAATAAATGATGGTTAGGACTATGTTTTATCATTGTAACCCTAGCATGTAAACACAATGCCAGGCATCTTGTAGGAATCAGTAAGTGCTCACATGTGTGGACAGGTAGATGGATGGACAGATGGACAGTCAGTGGATGGGTAAATAGATTCTTGGTTGGAATCTCTAAAGGCTATTACAAACTATGCAGCACACAAAACTCCCCATCGAATAATGGTTCACCCAACATTGCCCTTAAACTGAACCTCAAATACCAGGGCATAAAACTCCATTTGTCTTCAGAAAGAAAAACAATAACAGAAAGCTTGGAATTCATCACTGGATTTAGGACTTGAGTTTAAATGTATTCTCTCAAAGCATGTGCTGTAAGATCATGTGCAGTCACAAGCTCAGATCTAAAAGGTGCATATTTCAGGGTTCCTGGCACATGGGTCTCATTACCCACCATGGCCTCATCTCTGCCCTTGGACATGGAGAACTTTTTTAATACCACTATTGTTGTTTCAATGAATTGAAACTCAAATCACAGTCAATACTATTTTAATGCAGAATGAGAAAATAGATACCACTCTATTTTCCCTGATAGACAATGCAATATATGCTATATCAGGGTTGCTGATAAGTCAGCTTAAATCCAAGGTTTCACAGTGGCTGAGAAAAATGTGCTAACACCAAAACACATGGGCAGCACAGCTCCCCAGCCCTCTGAGCCCTTGAGCTTGTATATTTCATTCACTGGTGTCAGAGATTTTGCAAAAGGCAAAAGAAAGGGTGTGGACTGGGTATGGAGAGAATTCAGCTTAGCCTGCAAGACATTTTGTTCCTGAGTGTGTCACAGAAGCAATAACCAAAGGAGTTATAAATTAACAGGCAGTCTAGGATCTCTAATCAAAAATGAATAACACATGGCCCCTCAAAATGTGTTAATTAATAACGTTTGAAAATCCCCCTCCCCAAATCTCAGCACACAATCACAATGTATGTGATACCAAAAGCTGCAAAGTCATCTAGTATCAGAGTGATTCTGTTTTCCAGGCATGGCTTCCTGCAGAACTGCCACAGAAACTTGAAACAGCATTTTGAAAGGGTGACTTCCTAACCAGCAAGGAAGAATCAGCCCAGCATGTCCTTTTTAGGAGGGAACATCTGTGCTCCCCTCCAGAGAGCAGTCAGTTGCCTAGAGACGTCTGTCTGTAAGGAAGCCCGCCACAGAGCTTCCTAGAAACTCTTATTGCACAATCCAGGGATGGGGTGAGGTTGAAAGAATCTTACCCTAATGTCATGCAGTGGTTCTCAAAGCATGGACTAAAGGCTGCTTGCTTGTAACCTTCATGTGTATAACATGACAACTGCTATCTCTCTCCTTCTGGTATCAATTATGATATTTAACAAAACCCTGCTGATGCCATTCTTTCCCTTCAATTCTGATCAAATAATGTCGGCATAGGCAATATTAGACAAGAACAAGTCCTGAAGTGGCCAGTGTGGATAATGAGACAAAATCTGTAAAATCTTGGCAGACAGTACAGTGCTTTCTAAATGTCACATATTCTGAGACTTCCCTGGCGTGCCAGTGGCTAAGGCCCTGCACTCCCAGTGCAGGGGGCACAGGTTCAATCCCTGGTCACAGAGCTAATTCCCACATGCAGAAATGAAGATCGAAGATCTGGTGTGCTCCAACTAAGATCTGGTGCAGCCAAATAAATAATTTAAAAAATAGGGGCTTCCCTAGTGGTCCAGTGGTTAAGAATCCACCTGCCAATGCAGGAAACATGGATTCAATCCCTGGTCCAGGAAGATCCCACAAGCTGCAGGGCAACTAAGCATGTGTGCTGCAACTACTGAGCCCATGCTTCTAGAGCCCACGCTCCACAACTAGAGAGGCCTCTGCTCGCCGCCGACTAGAGAAAGCCCACACCCAGCAATAAAGACCCAGCACAGACAGATATAAATAAACAAATCTTTAAAAAAAATAAATGTGTCACATATTTTTGTATACTATCCTTTCCATTATTGTCATCATTAGATTTCTTCTTAGTCAATAGACCAAAATGCGTGGGAATCATCAGCCAAGTGTAGTGGGTGGGAATAAAATGACTCGCCCAGGATTGCATCTTGAAAACAGATTTCTAGGCCCCATTCCAGGCCCAGTGAACCTCAATCACTGGGCATCTGAATTTTTAACAAAACATTATCTTGATTAGGGAAGTTTAGGAAATACTTTAGTGATTCTACAACTCATTTGGGAAACTGAAATGCAGGACCTTTTTTTTCCTGCTTAAAGAAACCAAATGCATTGCTCTGTTGAGTGAGGCATAGTGGTGTTCATCAACCCTTTTCAAACTAATGAAGGCAATCATTCCTGGTGGGATTTACATTTAGTTTCCTTGTGTTGAGACTTTTTTTAGCCACAAACACTCCCTACGTTCCCTTCTAGGAACGTGATGGGCATAAATCATATCTGGGAAATAAATCCCCCATGGAGAAAATGTTGCTCTTGAAAGAATCCCTAATTATTCCAAAGGGCATGCCAAAAAAACTTAGAGAAAAAAAATAAAACCCTCTCTACAAGGATTCTCTCTGACGAATGGACACTGCAGGTTCTTGTGAGAAGCAATGAACCTTTGCTGGACAAAGAGAGGGAGAGCTTCCTGGTCTGAAATCCCATGGGGTTCTCAGGTAGAAGAAGTGACCAGTGTTAAGGTCTGGAGAGAGGAAAAATCAGGAGCCCTGATACTCAACCATGTACTTAATGAGCACCAAATGTATCTGCGAGGGTCCTGGCCAGGAATAGATGGCTCTTACAAACAGGGAGAATGAGTTCAGTGAAGGGCCTATTTATAAGAGAGAGGGCAGGTTTGAAAGGAGTCACCTCATCCACACACACACCCTCCACTCTGTGGTCAAGTACATGAGGGCTAGCGACCGCAAGGAGCTCTTGCACCCCCAGGTCTGAAGGTCTGAAGGTTACTAAAGCCTCACAGTTATCAGAACTAGCCACCTGGAAGAAGCTAGGGCCTTCCGCAGAGGGTCATGGTCATACCAACCTGTGGGTGGGCATGATTCCACCCTCTTCTTCCAATGCTCCCTTCAGAATGAACCCAACTAAAAGGCAATGGGAAGGTCAGCCTCCAAGGGCACTAAGCAGGAAGAGTGATGGAGCATGAATGTGGAGGGGAGAAATGGAGACTATCCAACATACCCACCAAGGGCCAGACGCTGCAGTAAGCCGACCCTGATGGTCTGCAACAGCCATACTGCCTATGGTAGATGGTGTCCCCCATCCCCACCTGGTGCTCACATACTTTTGCTATTGACTCTGAAATTCCTCTCATTAGAGCAAACTGTTTCCCTGCTGCCCTGATGTTGGGTTTGGCCAATGGTACAGGTAAGAAGTGATAACACCCATTCTGAGCTTACCTCTCATACGTTTCTGCCCACCCCTCCTGCCCTTCTGCCTTCACCATGAGAAGAGCCTGCCCGGTAGCCCTCTGCTTCTGGAAAAATGAGAGGCGTGGAGAACAGCTTCCCCAGCTAGCCTTCAGATTTTCAGCTTGAAGCAGAACTGTCCAGACATCCCTCGGACCTATGAGACTGATAACTCCTTCTTCTTGTGTGCCCTGAATTGTGAGGTCATTTGCTACACAGTCATAGCTGACTGATAAATCTGTACACCCAGGTGAATGAGCCATTTCAATTCAGGAACAGAAGCTACCAAGGTAGAGGGAAAGATTGAGCCCAACTGACAGAGCCAGGTTCAACATGGGTTTAAAGGTCAGCAGTGTCCAGTAGGAAGAAAGACCATGCAACATTCCAAAGCTTAGATGTGGGCCTATCCTGACATTGGAGCCTATCTGCAGTGATACTATAAAGCTCCTCTCAGAGGAACAAACATTTTGTTGCTTTTTTAATTTACACCTAGCCTTGCTCCGAAAAGTATTTAAGGATGCTTATAAAAATGCTCACAATAAAATAGATAAGTGACAAATGATGGCCTGTGAAAGCAATACACACCATAAAGTCATCCTTCTGCTAGAAATGAGTGGCAAAGTTGCCTCTGAGCTTCCCAGTAGTGAAGGAAAAATTAGAAACGCAATTTGTAGCATGAATAAGGTACAGATAAGCCAGGAACTCAGACAAAGGACAGTTATTTTCTGGAACTGAGATCTAATATACATGTCCTCCTGGGGCGGGGCGGGGGGATAAGACCCTGGGCATGTAGTGAGCGTCTTCATCAGAAACACAGAACGCCGTGATGACAATGACAGTAACAATGGCAACAGCAGAGTGCTCAGAGCACTCGTCGTGTATGAGCACATGTTTTCTAGATGCTCCACATACAACTGATTTACCCCTTTGCTTACTACCCTGTAAGTGGCTGTTTCTCATCATGACCCATAGGAGACCTACTTTTAGGGAAACAGGGATCTTTGCCCAGCAGTATAGGGACTCCAGTATCAGCGGTGGAAGTCTAAACCAAGGACATAGCTTAGAGCACTGCATGGGATTTGTAATGAGAAATAGATTTGTAAACAAAATATCCCACTTTTAAATACTGGCAACTGTCAAAGTCTATACTGTGCAGGGCAAGAAACTGAGCCAAATCTGGCCTCCAGGCCACCAGTTTTCAATGTCTAGCCTTGAAAAGGATGGATAGCCTAACCTTCAGGACCTCCACTATAGATATAATTAATTCCAGCCAAAGTTTTGGTAAATGTTGAAAGGCAAGGAGTGTGAAGTCTTACTGATGGACAGATTTGGGGGATGCTGACACTCCATATATTGTTAAGTATAGAAGCTTGAGAACTGCCAAGGCCAGGGATGGGGCAGATATCTCTTCTGTGGGTTGTAGAGAAGGATAAGACACCACCCTTGCCCAGAAATGCGACAAAGAAGGTCCAGAAAGCAGTCTTTCAGCCTTCAAGATAATGGCCATCACACCATTATTTCTTCAACTATGGGTTGATTTCCATACATGGTGGGGTTGTGTGTAACCTAAGGATAAAATAATCAGACTGTCACCACCCTTCCTCAGACCAGTTGTCACCAAAAGTGGCATCAGCCAGCAGCATGGCCAACGTATTCAAAACTCTGCCACCCAGGCAGCCCCCACTTACTCTACTGAGAAAACTAGACCCTCCTTCCTTTTCTTAGGGGGAAGACTGGAGTGATGCAAGAGGCAGTAAGAGGGAGAGGAGAAAACAAGAAATACTGTATGTATTCAGCCATCTTCCTCCCTTTAAAAACCAACCCCTATTTGGAAATGTTTGCTGCCTTGTCTTAAACAAGACAAGTGACCTCAAGGCCAAAGAAACAAAATCCCCTGCCTGTCTCGACGCAACAGGTTTCCTGACAAGTTAAACACAGCGGCACTTCAGCTGCTATTTTTAGACCCTATAAATTCTGGTCTTTTTCTCTCTGAAATATTCTTCACAGATTTGCCAAAGACTTTCAATGGGCTGCAACGCGGAACGATCATCTCACAAGTACGAGTCCTTGTTACACGTGTGTCTGCTGTTACTGTCATTATTTTAGGAATATACTCATAAAACACATACAAGGTTTCTTCTTCCTCGGAGGGAAGGTTGCCTGACCCTAACTGCCCCCAGAGTCTAGATTATGAACAGGAAGAGGAAATACTACCACCAAATTGATTTCCTTCAGTGAAAAAATAAAAAGTGAGAGGAAAGAACCAGGGCAGGAGTCACGTGGAAACCTCCCCCCAACCCAGGACAGTGTCTCTTGAAATGATTCAAAACTCAGATTTCCACGTGCCCTCACCCCCTGAGATCTCCCAGGTAGGTGCTCTGGGCTGGGGTCCTGACTCCCCTATACCAGTCTTGCCACCAGAGTGCCCAGATTTGAGGAATGCTGCTCAGATTCTCAGAGCCCACCAAGCTCCTCTGTCCATGGAATTCTCCAGGCAAGAATACTGGAGAGGGTTGCCATTTCCTTCTCCAAGGGATCTTCCTAACCCAGGGATCGAACCTGGGTCTCCTGCATTGCAGGCAGATTCTTTACCATCTGAGGCCCCAGGGAAGCCCCTTAGATTCCCAAGGCCTCCCCAGATCCAGCTCTGGGGTAGCTTTCATTTTGTTCTGACTCTGTTCAAGCAGACAGAACCAGTGAGGGGACCAGTATCATCTAAGATAGTATCATGGTGACTATCCAGTGAGGAGACTACCACATTCCAGGCCTTGCTTGATTCTGCTCAACTTGCTTCCAGAAGTTGCTGTCTAAATGGGTAGATGACCAGAGCACACCAGCTTCAAAGAGCGAGCTGAGGTGGACCTCGGCCAGCCCAGGTATTCTCTCATCCAACACACATGCTCCCTTTCTTTCCTCCAGGTGCTCAGACGATAGGCAGTTAGCTCTCTGCAGCTTCTGTCCACATGTGCAGTCCCGTGCCAGGCTCTGGGATGGGCACCACTATCCCCCATCCTAGGACTCCTCCTTGATCACGCCCTTTCCTTCCCTCTTCCACATCTAAGACCTCAGCTATTCCTACCATCGTCACTTTGCGAAGGTCCATCCCCCTTCTCCAGCGCTCTCCTCCTAGCTGGCCCATCTGCTTCCACTCCCAACTGGCCTCACCTCAACCCACTCTCTCCCAAGGCCAGAGAGAGAGAAAAGGAAGGGAAGGGAAAACAAGGAAGATGAAACAGCAGATGATATGACCAACATCTGAACAGAATCACAAAACATAGCTGCAAACCTCCATCTGCTTTTGGCCTGAGCACTGGTAAGTTTCCAAGGCCAGAGGGTGGGGCCAGTACTGACTTTCCTCCTCTCCCTAGAAGCTCTAGGTCCTGCTGACATCACCTCTCCAGAGACCTAGCAGACAAAAGTGAATCAGCCGGTCACATGGTGAGGGCTCACCAAAGACACTGTCCAGCTGAGATGTCCGGTTCAGTCAAAGTTTCCTTCCCTCTGACAGCAAAAGGGAAAGCCCTTCCTTTCAACCTTTCTGATTTTTCCCATCCACTTAATTCTTTTTTTAACGTAGTGGAACATAAATTGACGTAACTAGATTTTCAGGATTCCCTGCCCTTTTACAGATATGAAGTACTGACACAAGGTTTCTCTGCCAACTCTGATCTTCCTATACGTGTGAGTTCAAACTCAAGTAAAAGAGTCAAAAGGGATATTTTCCATAAAGATTTCTCCCTGACTTTCTACGAACACTGACTAGTGATGAAAAGCTTGTCTCCTGTCTCTGTAACATCTGGAATCACAGAGTATCAACACATGCTTACTAACAGTGCCAATTTTCATGACCTAGATTTCTCCAATTTTATTAATAATTATCAGCACCTCTATCATTATCACATATTAAACTGATAATTATGTAAAAGCCCTCTGCAAAGAGGTTAAGTTTTGAAAAATGCTTGACAAGAAATCATTTATAACTGCAGATCCATAGGGAGATGGGAGGTTGGGAGGGGGAGGGACTAAATTTAATTCAACTCAGCAAAGACAGGTTGGGAGCCCGCCATGCATGCCCCTGGAATGGTACCTATAAATAGTACAAAGAGGAGGTGGATAAGCTCAGGGCTCCCAGAGAACTGGGTCTGATAGGAGGGTTAGATACTACATAGGTCGCTAGAAGGCTTGGCAGAGCATGCTGAGGTCCACACACGAGGTACTTTCACATATGCTGGACCACAGCAGAGACTGCCATGTGCCTAGTGACAGGCAACATTTTCCAACCTCCCTTGGAGGAAGAGGTGGTCATGGGATGCAAGCAGAAATCATCATGAGAGTCTTCTGGGAAAGCTCCTCAAAGGGAGACCACTTAGCTGAGACACGCATTCCTTTGTACTTTTTTCTCTTCCACCTATCTTCCATCTGGAATTCGGATGTGATGGCTGGAGCTCCAACAGGTACATTGGGTCATAAGGTGGCTTTGAGGCTGGATGATATGGTTTGAGGATGATGAGCCAGAAAGAGAGAAGGCTCCTAGATCCTTGATGACCATGAAGCCACCAGCCCTGAACTTCCTTTGTATGAGAGGAATTAGGAGAAAGGCAGGCTGATGAGGGTGCTTCCCTAGCGCGCTGGGGCCGCTGGGGAGGTCACTGCCCAGATATCAGAGCACAAGTTCTCGGAACTTCCCTTGGGGTAGGGATGGGATACTAAATGATGAGGGACAATGGGCATGAGTCCTCTGCTTTTACAGGATCTGACTTTCACTCATCAGTTACAAGCCACCACCAAACGGCCTCCCTCTTCCTCCCCCATCTCGGCTTGTTCCTCCTCTTCAGCCCCACGTGATGGATACATGGCTATATACAACTGAACCCCAAGAACAATGGGGGGGAAACATCCTAGGATCTTCCTTCTTACCTTCCTTTCCCCCTCCCACTGCAACAAGGCTTTTCCCTGCAGCCCTCAGGGACCTGGGCACAGAAACAGACAGGGACATACCAGAAAGAAATGGTCTTGAGATTATGGGTTACCAATCCCCCCCCTTTTTTTAAGACAAAAGGATGCCAAAAAAAATTCCTGATCACATTTTAACCCAAATTGGAGTGGTGAGCTCAAGCCTGGGAGACCAGTCTCTCTTGTCTGAACTGGCAGATGCAAGCAAACAAGAAGGACAAGGGACCACTCTGGGGAAGGATGTGTGATAAGGAAGCTCTCCTAAGGGCACGCCAAGCCAAGACTGAAGAGGAGGCAGCTGCCACCCTCTTTGAGAAGTCATCCAAAGTAGACCAGCCTCTACCCTTTCCACCAAAAAGTAGCAACATCCAAGGAGACAGACCCTTCTGAAGGAGGTAAGCTTCCCCGCCCCCTGCCAGCTCTTAAGACACATAAATCCTTACGGAATGAGCTCATCCAGAATTTCCCAGTGATGAAGTAAAATTTAGGACCACCAAGCAGGACACATAAATGTTCCAAAATCAAACATTTTTCCCCCCACAGGAAACACAAGTTTTTAAAGAGCAAGGGAACAGGAGTCAGAGTGTCCTCCCACTACACACTTCCTCCACGTGGAGATGTAGCTCATCGTCCCCATTCCTCCACCCTCAATGTTTTTCTTGAACTAAAAATACCCAACTTTATTAAACATATTGGGCCTAAGATCAAATAGCAAAAATTCTTTCAAATGACATTATTTTTTAAAAGTAAATAATGACCAAGGGATAGAGAATTCCAGATTTTTCCAATACAACATAAAGATGACAGCATAAGATAATACTAAAGGCCTGCAGGAGGAAAGACCAATATGAGAGTCATCGAGAGCCCTATTTATACTCCAAGTGATACTCACGACTAAACAAAAAAGTGTTTGTGTTCCCACAAATCTAGTTAGATTTCTCATCTTCTGTTCACTTAGCCATCACCTCACAGGAAGAAGTTACAAAGATTCACGGTAGATGTGGAAACGGAAGGTTTTATTAATTGTTCCTCTTGAATTACAACTTACTTAAAAACAGAACCAAAAAAGACAATTCATAAGAAGCTTCAGGAAAAAGGCTGGTTATTCCAAGATTAAAGAGGTCACTGGGAAAAAAAAGTAACCTTTCCAGCCACCACACATGACATTTATTCATGCCTTTCAAGGATACATTAGAAATGAAATGGTAGAAAGGACTGCAAAAGCCTGACTGGATGATACGCTCAAGGCAGACATAGCTGGTTCTACTGTTAGTCCTGGGGCTTTGTGTGGTCACGTTCTATGGGTCTCTGGGGAGCCCAAGGCCACCCTTTGCCTCCGAAGGACACAAAGAGACCTGCAGCTCTCAAAACCGTCAGCTATGACGGCGTGAACACCCTCTGGCTCAGATGAAGCCAAAATCATCACTTGGTTTTTATGAGTATAGTCACTCAATGTCCAGCCAGGATTCCTTTTACACTCAAGAAAATGAAAACGATGAACTGAAGCTGGAGGCATCTCTACCCAAAGAAGAAAAGGGAAACCAGGGCAGTGAGGCTGAGCAGCTCAGCCACACGCAACTTACTGGGCAAGGGACTGCCCACCTCATCCACTGGGCAGTGGGATGGGGGGCACCTCAGGAAGTCAGTGACCTCACTGGACATGGTCCTCACCTCTCCGCTCTTCCCGCCCCCACTTCCCAGCTGCACTGGGTCAGAGGAACATCACCCAGGGCCCAGACTGCCCCCAGGATGAAGTCCTGAGGGTCAGGAACCAACCTCTGTCATCCAGACACAAGGGCATCCCAGCCGTACCTGTGTTTCTGAGCTCCTGAGCCAACTTCATTCTGAGGGAGAAATTTCTCCCTCATACTATTGTTTTCTTTCACAAGTTTTACTGGAGAATAGTTGATTTACAATGTTGTGTTAGTTTCAGGTGTACAGCAAAGTGAATCAGTTATGCATATATATATATCTACTCTTTTTAAGATTCTTTTCCCATATAGGTCATTAAAGAGTATTGAGAAGAATTCCCTGTGCTATACAGTAGATAATTAATTAGTTAACTGCTTTACATACAGTAGTGTGTACATGTCAATTCCAATCTTCCAATTTATCCCTACCTCACACTGGTCAGAATGGTCATCATCAAAAAATCTATAAACAACAAATGCTGGCAGGGTGTGGAGAAAAGGGAATCCGCCTACACTGTTGGTGGGAACATAAATTGGTACAGCCACTATAGAGAACAGCATGAAGGTTACTTAAAAAACTAAATACAGGGACTCCCCTGGTGGTCCAGTGGTTAAGAATCTGCCTGTCAATGCAGGGGACGGGTTTGAT
Source organism: Okapia johnstoni (assembly GCA_024291935.2). Taxonomy (NCBI): domain Eukaryota; kingdom Metazoa; phylum Chordata; class Mammalia; order Artiodactyla; family Giraffidae; genus Okapia; species Okapia johnstoni. Next base: position 9,698,782 of record CM044323.1, on the reverse strand, counting down.
CCCTGGTCAAGGAACTAAGATCCCACATGCTGCAGGGCAACTAAGCCCAGCATACCACAGCTACTGAGACTACGTGGCACAATGAAGAGTCCACATATTGCAATGAAAGACCCTGCATGCCGCAACTAAGACCTGATGCAGCCAAAAATAAATTAGATAAATATTTTAAAAAGACTAAATATAGAACTACTGCATGATCCAGCAATCCCACTCCTGGGCATATATCTGGGGGAAAAAAACATAATTGGAAAAGATCCATGCTTTGCAGCACTACTTACAATAGCCAAGACATGAAATGAAATGTCCATCAGCAGTGGAATGGATAAAGAAGATGTGGTACATATAGACAACGAAATATTACTCTGCCATAAAAGAGAATGAAACAGTGCCATTTGCAGCAACATGGATGGACCTAGAGATTATCATACTGAGCGAAGTGAGTTAGACAGAGAAAGACAAATATCATGTGATATCACTTATATGCTTCAAACTTCTTTTCAAGCAACAACTGTGGCTGGGGCCATGTGCCTGGCTCTCGTGGGCACTCCCACCCCATGAAGCCTTGCCTCTTCTTCAGTCCCCATATCAACTTCTCCAACAGCACCTCTGATAGACAGTGACCGTGAGTGGGACTTCTCCTGTCCTCCCTCACATTGAACTGAGATCCCTCATAACCAAATGGAGAGCTCAACATGTAGGCATAACTTGCAACAAGTGCTCCCTTTCCCTCCGTAAAGGAAAAAAACAATCAGGAGTCCCTATCCACAGGAAATGCATAGCAGGAAGGCTATGCGTATTCCTATTTAAAGACATTAAGAGGATGTCTCAGATTAAGGTCAAATTCAAACTTTTCTGCCCCCTGCTTCCTCAACATTGTGACCTGCTGGAGAAGGGCTTTGTCACCTTTTGTCCTTCCTGGAGGAGAGGTCCTTGAGACAAAGATGTGGCCTGTTTGCTTCTCTGACCCTGCCCTGGAGACCAGTAGGTACTGTACAAACACAAGCAGAATTAAAGGCCCCTGAGGGCCCACTGGCTCTGGACTGCCAGGCAGTGAGCCTTCTCTGGGCACAGTTAATGCTCCTCTCTCTTCTTTTGACTCTAGGTTTTTTGGGGTGGGGACGTATTATTTTCAGATAGTAAAAAAAAACTAGAGAACTCTCCTGGAGGTCCAGTGGTTAAGACCCCTTGCTTTCACTGTAAAGGGCACAGGTTCCATCCTTTGTCAGGGTACTAAGATCCCACAGGCTAAATTGCAAGGCCAAAGAAACAAAAAAATTTGCACCCATCCCCCTCACCCTATACTTAATTATGATGACCTTGATCTTTTATCAGAATAAAAAACAACTTGAGTTTTAACAACTTGCTTCCATGGTGCTCAAAGCACTTTGCAGACAGCCCCCATCCACTTTGAGGAGCAGTTGCTCACTGGTTGGGATTGTACACTCAGGGCTTTTCTGCAGCTGTGCTTTCTTACCCAGGCCTGGATAGCCCCAGAAATTCAACAAAACAGCGCAGCTCCCAGGGTAGGCAGCCAGGCTCTAGGGTCAAACTGGGTTTGGGGCCTGCTTCGCTGCTTTCTCCTCATTAAGAGCTTAGGCAAAGTCATTTGCCTCTCTGGGCCCCCGTTTCCCTGGGAATAAAGGGGGTGATGACAGCCAGTCCTTCAGGGGGCTGCAGTGAGGACTAGCAGAGAGCTGGGTAAAGAGCTTCCAGCAGTGCCTGGATGGGGCAAGCATTCAGCAACTACTAGGTATCATCATCAGTGTTATTTCTGTGACTCTCCTTACTTCCAGTGGGATTCTCTGGTGACTCAGTAAAGAACCCATCTGCCAACGCAGGAGACACAGGTTCGATCCCGCGGCTGGGAAGATTCCCTGGAGAAGGAAATAGCTACCCAACCAGTATTCTTGCCTGGGAAATTCCATAGACAGAGGAGCCTAGTGGCTACAGTTCATGGGGTCTCAAAGAGCCAGACACGACTGAGCAACTGAGCGCGCATGCACACATAATACTGCCACCTACACATAAACAGCAGACAGCAGAGAAACTCAAAGGAAACAGGGGCCTGAGCAACATGCCAGCAGATGTGGGTCTGTGGACCACGTCATTACACACCTGCTGAAGGCCTGCTGGTCACCTGTGGACCGCTACTCCTCACGGTGCTCTGAGCCACCTCTGTGCCCAGGAACAGGATATGCTAGAATCTGCTACTGACAAACAGGAGTGTAGGAACGTGAGCTACACCAGAGACATGTGGTGAGGGTCTAGGGCTGGAGTGACAGCAGCCTCCAGTGACATCAACTTCCTCTCCAGAAAGAGCCTCACCAATGGAAATCCTTTATCAAATGTCCAAAAGCAACTGTGTCCAGCAGTCTGACTCCCTAGCCTTGACTCAATGTCCCTTCAGAGAAGCTGAATCCAAGGACACAGTCTCTGTGCAAAAAGACCCTTGAAGGCAAGTCCAGAGCGAGGTCCTCTGGAAGGTTCTGAGAATGTGCTCCAGCACGTTACTGTAAGTCTGGAATAGTGGCTTCCATTCGGCTGGAGTCCCGATGCCTACATAGACCCACTCTCCACCATGACTTCAGACCTGTGCCTCCAGGAGAGAGGAGTGGATCTCTACCCCTGGGAAGCCTTCCCCATGCACTGAAGGGATGCAGCTGCAAAGCCTGTGACCTTAAGAGGTCTGCAGAGTTAACTGTTCCCACTCTGATGGGCAATGGCCGTAAAACATCAGAGATCCTTCCAAAGGCTTCATAAGGAATCCACTCTGGAGCTAAGAGACAACTTAGGAAGTTTAAGAAAAGGTAACTACATCCCAGGGGGAGTTCAACAGCTTTATAGCTTATTGGTTGAAATCCCGAGTTTTAATTTCAGATTGGATCTTAACGGAGCAATCCTTGGCTGCAAGAACTGGATGAATACGGAAAAACAGGAAAGAATAATAGGGAAAAAATCAGCTCAGCAAAGGTGACTCTTGGGACTGATATTTTATTGCACCACGCTTGATCCTAACCCAAAGGTCAAAAAGCAATAGGATTTTACTCTTTACTTAACCTGGAGCTTCTCCAAGTATTATTCAAAGTTAGGTCGTTCTGAGGATATGAAGAGGATTCAAAAATCAGAGAGCACTTACTTCGGAGGGGAGTGGCAAACAAAAAGGAAATACACTGTTAACAGTCTTAAAAGAAATACCTACCCTAAGAAGAATCCCAGCACTGAAAATAAACTTCACATAAATGTAAAATAAACTTTTACGAGTAATCTTCTCCGGGTGCTGATATTTTTTTTCTTCCCATCTGACTTAAATACAAGCCAGGCAGGATGTTGACTGAGGTGAACTTTTCACTTTTAGATAGTAAATGGAATGTTGTAGGTCCCGTGCTAAATATAAATAAATCTTAAAATGGTCTTCAATAAGGTCAAATTCTCAACAGGATGAGACTGACTATATGCAGAGTCCGAGACTTCTCATGCGAAGTATGCAGAAGGCCTGCTCACTCTGCCTCACTCCAAGACCATCTGAACAAATCTTTGTAGGGTGGCTGGGCTTCCCTGGTGGCTCAGATGGTAAAGAATCCACCTGCAATGCAGGAGATCTAGGTTCAATTCCTGGGTTGGGAAGATCCCCTGGAGGAAGACATGGCTACCCACTCCAGTATTCTTGCTTGGAGAATCCCACGGACAGAGGAGCCTGGCAGGCTATAGTCCATAGATAGGGTCACACAGAGTTGGACACGACTGAAGTGACTTAGCACGCATGGTGACCCAGAACCCCTTTCTTCCCCCACCACCACTTTCTTCCCCCACTTCCACCATGTTCAAACTGACCTGACTGTCCACTCAGGATCCTCACCTATGACCCCCTATGCTGACAACACATCACATTCTCTACTGTCACTGTAAACATGGATTCCCTTCCTTGAAGTCATCTACTTTTTTCTAGTGCAGCCTTGATACTCCTCCCACTGAGTGGTCAGCTCTGTGTTCCTTCCCCTTGAATTTGAGCAGCCGTGACTGCCTTGAACAGCACAAGTGATGTTCTATGACCATAAGACTAGATAATAAAAATGCATGTGCTTCCACCCAGCTCTGTTGAGACTCTCTCTGGGAACAAGGCTGCCATGCTGGGAGAAAGTCCAACACCTTGAGAGGCCACAGGCAGGTGTCCTGGCTGGTAGTCCACCTGAGGGTCCTGCCCCTGCCAGGTGCCAGTCAGACATGTGATGGAAGGTCCCGGACATGGGCATCTCCCCACTGAGGCCCTAACAAGCCCTCCCCCTCTGCTCAATCTGAACAATCCACAGAATCCACGTGCAAAATAAAATAGTTTTTTCAGACCCTGAGGGTTTGGAGCAGTTTGTTATGCAGCAAGAGTAACCGGGCTACTACATCTTCATGAAGAGACTCACAAATTTGAATATGAAGCCCAAGTCACAATCAAGCCAGGTGTCACACACATGGGAAAAGGCTAGTACCAGAGGAGGAGAGGAGTTTACAATCCCACCAGTGGTTTAACCTCCCAGGAGCCTGGGCCAGTCACTCCTCTGAAGTCTTCAGTGTATGAACTATAAACGGAACTAACAGAACCTAATAAGACCATTGTAGGGATCACATGAGAACCAGCACACAAAGGCTCTTTGATGCGTGAGGCATTATTAACATCACATGTGAGGTCCTTTCAATATCTCATATATCTTCCTTTTAGACATATGAATCCCATGACTCCACAAAACCTGTAAAGGTCTGTTGAAATCGTAGAATGAGATGTGGTGATGAAAGCAGCAGCAGGTAAAAGTTCAGATGAGGCTTAACAAATTTCCTAACTGTACCATTTTTCCTCCATCCAGCTGATTTTTCTCCAGTAGACTGGTAGCCTCTAAAATGGGTAGGTAGGAAAATGATGAATTCTATTCCTAAAAGTGTGCATACACAAACAGCATGCTTTACTGGTCTTTCCACGGCTCCAGGTTTACAGTGACAATAAAAGGTGTTGATTTTTTTTCTATAAGTGCAGTTCTAATTGCATGACATGTATTACCTTATTTAGTCCTCCTAGCAATCTTATTAAATAGGTTCTAATATTGGCCCAATTTTATAGGTGAGGAAACTAAGGTACAGAGAGATCACATCACACAGTGACGAGGCAGCAAAATCAAAATTCAAACACCAGGCATTGTGAAGCAGGGCCGCACACTGACCACTGCACCACAAGGCTTCCTCAAGGCAGTCTTCTTGAGGGTAAAATGTGAACTCCCATTCAGTCCATTTCCTATCTAATCACTGGGAACTTATAATACAAAGTCCTCTTAATAACATTCTATCACTCGAACCACCTTAAAGAAATACAAGGAAACAATAAAAAGGACTTTCAACAAGAACGCAGCAAAGACATGTTTTCTCTTCACCTGGACGCCATGTCTGAAGTACCTGTTCACGTGTTCAGAGTCTCTGGACATGTTTACACACCAGGGCCCAGCTTCCCAATGGTCAATCATGGGCCACCTTGTACAGCTTAGATCCAAGCGAAATTCTGAGGCAGCACTCAACAGGTTACCCAAATAATTTATAAAACCCCAGGAGTCTCTCCGGCTCAGAAGCCATGTGGCAGGCATCTGGTTCTCTTCTCTAACAAAAAATGCTGTGTCATTAGATCCCCTTTTGAATTTCTGAGACTGAAGGACAAGCAGAAGAAAGGAATGAAATAAAGAACGATGGGTCCTTGGATGGTGAGCTGTGAACGGGACAGGTCACTCTCCTGTCATCTTCCAGCTGTGGGATCTGCTTAGCTGCCTCATGTCTACGGAAGTAGTAGGCAGATCCCCTCCTCACGATCCAGACCTCCTTGCAGTCTAGATCAAAGAACCAGTGGCATCACCATCCCAGGAAGCAGTCAGAAATGCACCATCCAGCTCGCACCCCAAACCCACTGAACCAGAAACCATGTTTAACAAGTCCTGCAGGTGATTCTGCTACCCACTAAAATATAAGAACCATTCATCTCAAGTGAGAGCCACAGATATGAATCTCATGGCCACACAAGGGCTCTGGTTCACTTTGTCCGAGTCCTGGTCCCCTCTCTGACTAATGTTTACACACTACTCCCAGCCCCTTGAATCAGATCACACTCAGGACCCTTCTGAGGTTTCCAGGTGGCTTCATGGGATGGACTCGGCCTTCTTGTCCAATCATCTTGATCAATCATTTTATTCATTGAACCCAAGCTCCAGGCAACACAGGTAAGGTCTTGCGAGACCTTCAAGCACAGCTCAGATCTTGCATGCTCTCCCAAGCTTGTAGACAACTCATGCTGTGACACGCTGCGTCCAGTTGACCGCCCTGCCCAGGGCCGACCCCTGGCCAGGCAGCAGCTGCTCTGGACACATTGTACTGCTGTGTACTCGCATCTGCCCTTAGCAAGTACCTTTGATGAGCTGTTTTCCATCAGCCAGTCCTCCCAGGGTCCACCCACTGGGCCTGTTCTTCTGTTTTAATTATCACATCTATATGAGTAGTTGATTTGTTTGACAATAGTTCAATCAATTCTTACCACCAAACTGATAGATTATTTTATAAATCAAATCTGATGACCACTGTCTACAGTGGTCCAATTTTCAAGTTAAGGAAAATACTTATACTTTATAGGTAATAGAAAATAAAAACTTAAAAAATTATCACTCTCAAATTGACATTTTCTTCTCAGAAAAAGTGGGCCATGTTTCTGTTCAGAACTCATTTCTTAGGAAATTGGAGAGCATGATGAACCTACTACACAAGAGGCCCATTGCTGCTGCATACTGTCCTAGCATCCAAAGCAAACAGCTGAGCCCTTATTTGAATCACTGAATCAGGGCTTTCTGGTTCTGTCCACCTCTTCCCACAGGAGTTTCATAACTTGATTCTCACCCAGCACTACTTTAGGAATATTCTTTCCTAACATCATCTCATCTCTCTACTCTCCACAGGTATTCCATTTCATTCTTGTTTCCCTTTTGCAATTAAAAAGAGAAAGGACCAAAACAATAATCTGTATTTTCAGAAACTGAAGGAAGCCCTCAAAGGTCAAAGTTTGCTTTGGTGAAAAGGTCAGATGTTCCCAGTGGTCCTCACCGAGGTCAGTAACAGAGGTAGATCTTTCTCCCTGGGGAATCTACCATGCCCCTGATTGGACTTACAATGAAATATCCCAAAGCCAGTCTGACAGATAATACCAAAGGGTGACAGAAAGGGGAAGGGAGCTACCTGCTAGACACCAGCAACCCAGATCTAGCCACCTCCAGAAACAGTCTCTGTGTGGTTCCAAAGCAACCTGAAAAACAATCAGGTCCCCAAACTACTCGCTGCAATTCACAGCAATATCATACTGCCACTCCTGTCCCAAAAGGTCCCTCCCAGCAAGAGATCCAGTGTGTGAATCTTCTGGACACTCAACATTTAAGAATAGCAACAACCGGAATAGCACACTGGACTCCAAAGCTGTCCAGCAAAAGCTGCCAAGCACTTGAGAGGTGCATCCTGTTTGGTCTTTGCTGGACCTCGCAGAGGTGATCAACCAAGGCCAAGAGTGGCCAAGCCCAGGGAAGAAATGCTGAGACTCGGCGGTGGGGGTGGGGCGGGGGGTGGTCAAGGCAGTTGTTTCGGGACATGGCAAAGTCGCTGGCCAACCCCACTTCCAGGGAGCTAGTTGCTCATAACTGCATAATCCTCCGAGAGTTGAAAACCTCTCATTGGCATGACTCACAGATACATATTCTCCAAGAAATCCTCAGCAGCACCAACATTTTGTCAGTAGCATACGTTAGAGGCCAAATCCAACCTGGCTTCATGCTCAGCAAGTACTTGGTCCCTGGGAGCCCACAATCTGTCATGCCGAGGTTTCTCCCATGCATACATACACCATGCCACAGGGCCTTTGCTAATGCTGTGCGCACCGCCCCCCCTCAGAATGTCTTTGCTTCCCTTGAACCTATCTCAACTCCTATAAAGCCAGCAAACACCAACCCATCTCCAGTGACTCAGTTCCTCTCTCAAACTTGCATCCTTCTGGCCTCCTGGCCTTACTGTTGTTTAGTCGCTCAGTGATGTCTGGCTCTTTGTGACCCCATGGACAGCATGCCAGATTTCCCTGTCCTTCACTATCTCCCAGAGTTTGCTCAAACTCACATCCTTTGAGTTGATGATGCCATCCAACCATCCCATCCTTTGCCGCCCCCTTCTCCTCCTCCCCTCAATCTTTTCCAGCATCGGGGTCTTTTCCAGTGAGCCAGCTCTTTGCATCAGGTGGCCAAAGTACTGGAGTTTCAGCTTCAGCATCAGTCCTTCCAACGAGTATTCAGGGTTGATTTCCTTTGGGATGGACTGGTTTGATCTGCTTGCATGCAGTCCAAGGGACTCTCAACAGTCTTCTCCAGCACCACATTTCAAAAGCATCAGTTCTTCAGCACTCAGCCTTATTTATGGTCCAACTTCTTTATCACAACCATACACGACTACTGGAAACACCATAGCTTTGACTACACGGACCTTCGCCGGGAAACTGACGTCTCTGCTTTTTAATCCTGGCCTTGTAGCTATTAACAAAACTAACCACTTCCCCCCAGGTCTTTCAGCACTCCAAATCTGTGTGTATGTCACTTATTTACATTCTAGGTGTGTGTTTGTATCGTCTTCCCCACCAGATGCTGGCTTGTGTTCATGATATCTTATTCATCTCTGTGCTCCAAGGCACAGAACAATGCCTCCTGTTCAGAGTACCAGGATTTAACTCATATGAACTAGTTAGACCAGAGCCCAGGAAGGTGATCATTTGGGCAACTACATCAGCATAGAGTATCACCTGACTCACAGCATAACCAATGTTACCTGCAAACTCTGCCAAATCAATTGAGAGAATCACAGGATTTTCACAGAATAAGACACTGAGGGAGCATCTGGGCTAAGCTTCCTCTTGGTGCTGGGCTGGGGATCCTAAGGCTCATGCTTAAACACGAGTGATGAGAAACTCACTACCTCATGAGATCATCAATTCCAAAGAACACCATAAACCACAGATGATGAACACATGAAATCCATCCCATTCAGATCTCATTCCTCTGTGATCAAGCTCTGCTAAAAGTGAAAGTGTTAGTCGCTCAGTTGTGTCCAACTCTGTGACTCAATGGACTCTAGCCTGCCAGGCTCCTCTGTCCAGGGGATTCTCCAGGCAAAAATACTAGACTGGGTTGCCATGACCTTCTCCAGGGGATCTTCCCAACACAGAGCTCGAACTCAGGTTTCCCACATTGCAGGCAGATTCTTTACTGTCTGAGCTACCAAGGAAGCCCTTAGCTCTGCTGAGGACCATGGCTAATCCACCTTAAAATCCCCAGCACTTATCTCATCAAAGTGGAGCTAAAGTAGGTGACTCAAGTAATTGTACTGAAAACAGATCATTAGTTTTGAGCTGAGCACTCTTCAAAAGAACGTATGGCTTTACTCCAATGTCAATTTCCTAATTTTGATTGTATACTATAGACTGGTAAGACGTGATCACTGGGTGAAGGCTACATGAGCAGTTTCCATACCATTTCAACAAGTTCTTATGAGTCAAACTATTTCAAAATAAAAGGTTATTTAAAATATATCATACATGTACATACGTATATATACATATACCCATGTATTTATGTACGTATAGAATGTATTTTTAATAATTATATGTATGTGTATATAGAGACAGACAGACAGGCAGACACAGGAAAAAGAGAGAGAGAGAGATGGGAGCCGGGGTCACTGCCCTGGGCTATGTGCCCATACAGGACTGCTTCGGACATGGACACAACGAGATTTCTCTGTGGCCTTTACCGTCTAAAAGAACCACTAAAGATGTGACTAATGCCCTCTCACCCATTCTTTTATACGTCCTGAGATCAGCAAAATCCGACCAGTTCATCTGCCAGTCCCCCTAACCCTACTCCACATCCACACACCCCAGACACAGTATGAGGCAGGTTCCCACTTATATTAATCAACTCAGCCTTTAACCAGCAGCCAAGGTAACACTCCAGGATCCCCAGGAGACCACGAAGTGGGAAGTAAGTAAAGCCACAAGGAGCACTCACTTAAAGAGTGCTAAGCTCTCCCTGAGGTGCTCTGCACCAGTTCTCTCCTTTAATTCTCACTGCAATCCTATACTGTGCCCATTCCACAGGAGAGAAAAACTGAGGCACCCAGGAGAGAGGAAATGTGCCTCAGGTCATCAGGCTGGCAAGTGCAGAGATGGAAGTCAGATCCCAGCTGGGTGCATACTCGGCGCTGGCTCACGACAGAACCCCTGACCAAGGGTCAGCAAGGATGCTGGATGGGTTTTCAGAAGCCCAATATCCATCCTGTTTTGTACAAACCTGTTAACTTCACAGATGCCTTAAAGGCCAACACTCGTTTCTACCCATCTCTAGAGATGGTGTTTTTGAACATCTGTTAAGTCCATGGGCTTCTTTTAGTCCCTTTCTCCTTGTTAAATCTAGGTGGGGATGGGTGTAGCTGGAGAGCCAGGCCCTGGAATTTTGTTTGGGGCTCCCAGGTCCTTCAGTGAAAGCACCAGGGCCCCCCACCAGCACAGTGTTTGCGTGGCTGGCATATAAGAGATGCCTGTTCAAGAAAATGGGCAAGTATATCCATCTTGGTGAAGCATCACAATTTTTAAAAAGACACCCACTTATCCAGTGGCTGTTTCCTCTTGTCATAAATCAGTAATAATTTAATGATGGGAAGGGGGAGTGTGGGTCACATTTTCTTCCATTAGGACCAGCAATCAATCAAGCTTGCTAACAGTCCAGCTAAATTTAGCATGAGATATGGGCTTTCAGAAAGTCCTCCACAGTGTGGGCGGCCACTAAAAATACAACAAAACAATGAAGTCACCACAGGATGGACAGAGGTCTATAAATGGTGGGGACCTAGAGATTGGTACTTGGGCCTGCTGTACCTTTAAACAGGTCTTATCAATGAGAAAGACCTAGAGAAAAATCTCTAGAGGTCATCACTAAGCTCTTCCATTATGAAAACATAAAGCTGAAGAAGAGTATCTGTGTGAGTAGGGAAAAAAGAAATAGGAAAGGGTGAATCCAAATTATTGGGAGAAAACTCATCTACATGGTAGCAATATTTCCTAAGCTTCAGGACAAAAAAAGTGTGGTCAAGTACATCTGGGAAACAATGAACATGCAAAAGAGGGAAGATGTATCTCTCTTGTGAACACTGACTTCGAAAAATTCTGGGAGGTCCTCCAATAAAGAAACATACCCAGTGTTAAACACAGTTTTTTCCAAAATCTATTTGAGTACAGGCATTTGTTTTCTTCTTGAATGTAAAACCTGTTACCATCCTGTGGCGGTGGGTGGCTAATGCTTTGAGAATGCTTCCATAAAGGATGAATATACTTTATGTAGTCAATGTAATTAAATAGGCCCTTAGCAGCCTGGATGAGAGGGGACTTTAGGGGAGAATGGATACATGTATATGTAAAATGAGCCCCTTTGCTGCCCAACTGAAATTATCACAACATTGTTAATCAGCTATACTCCAATACAGAATAAAAAGTTTTAAAAAATTGCAAAGTAACTATAAAAAATAAAAAGTAAATAAAATAGGCCCCTGCGTGTCATCAAAGACTGCTGCATATAAATGATCAGTTTGTGCACTGCTGCTGCCACGCAGGACGACCAAAAACACTGGGAACTGTTAGGAAAGATGTGAGAAACCTAGAGAAGCCCAATGTCTCGGGTGCAAGCACGCCTTTCAGATGAGTGTAATGGACTTGTGACCAAAGCCAACATCAAAGGAACACAAGCAGCTGTAACACTGACCCAGCAGAGCCACAGACAGGAATTCATCCTCCCGAACCTGAGAGCCAGGTGCTGAAAGACGTTCACTGCACAGGCCCCAGGAAGGGCTGCTTGAAAATACGCCGATTCAACCCCAGATCTGGTTACCCCAAACTTCAGCAGGGGGTTGCTGGCAACTCTGAAGGCAAATGGAGACTCTCTCACGTGATGGCTTTACAAGCAACCCGGCCACGTGGTCTGACAGGTATTCGTCTACTTTTAATTACAATCGCACAAAATATTTTAATCCACATCTGTTCCACAGTATCTTGGACAACACACACAGAAATCAACTCAAAATGAATCACCAGCTTCAGTGTAAAAGCTAACATGGTAAACTTAGCAGTCAAGTATCTTGGGTATATGTTCACCCTGGACCTAGCCCAGCTTCTTCCAACAGTCAAGGAACATTGTACTGAGCAATTAGTCAATGTCAATTTCCCTGCCTGATGATGGCAATACAGCAAGAAATGAGACAGTCCTTGATGTCAAATCCTACAAGCTTTCAGGAGCTCTTAAGGGATCTGTCATTAATAAAATTATCCCAAACCTCTTTGAATCCATTTCTCTTTCTCACTCATACTACCTTGGCTGTAACCTAAGTTTAGGAATCCTTTCGGTTCATTGATTGATAGGTAGGTAAAAGACCCTGATGCTGGGAAAGACTGAAGGCAGAAGGAGAAGAGGGGCACAGAGGATGAGATAGTTGGATGACATCACCAATTCAATTGATATGAACTCAGGCAAACTCTGGGAGATGGTGAAAGACAGGGAGGCCTGTCATGCGCAGTCCATGGGGGTCATGAAAAGTCAGACATGAACTGACGACAGAACAACAACAAAGGGCACTGGGTACTGTAAGTTAACATATTTCTTACCAAGTGGATGGGAAGTGAAGCATCAAGCCCAGTAAAGTATAGGATGCAAGAGAAACAGATGTCAGATTCAAGAGAGCTGCACGGATAAATGTCTGTGCAAACCAGACCAACAAGTACTGCCTCACGGTAGAAGAGTCAAGGCAATGGTCGTACCAGGTGAGAGGGTGAGACCAGTTTCAAGGACTGCCATCCATTTGACTTCCTTGTTACAGGCATCTTCCCTGCACTGTTGATGGGAAGGAGCAAAACTGGCTGCCTTGAATTTCTTCTCCTTTCCTCTCTCTGGTAGGGGGATGGCTAAAAGGTCAGACACAGAGGAAAAAAGGAATAAAAACAAAGGATGGATATTTCACTGATGGAATAAAAAACTAGAGACCCAAAGGAACTGAGGATGCTGAGCCCTGGAGGAAAACAGCAAGGGGGGTGGTGGTGGTGCCAGGACAGACAGACAGATGTCTATGCCTGCCCAGGGCGGGATAAGGAAGAGGGGGTGCCATCACATGAGGTGGGCTCTGGTTCAGCACATGGATGGGCTTTTGAATGATCTGCACCTCCCAGTGCTGGGTGGGCTGCCAAGCATGGTGGGATCCTCCTCCTACGAGCAGGGTGGCCAGAGCCACGGGACACCTGGAGCAGCCCGTGTGCACTCTTCACGGCTCCCCGCTCTGAGAATAGGGGGAACCCCACCAGCAGAGCAGCTGGAGGCAGAGGAGCTGAAGGCAGGCCAAAGCCGCCTTTCCCAGGCGCTCCACACAGGTGGGGAGCAGGATTCGTGGCTCACAGGAAATGCTTACATCCTGACTTCAACCCAGGAAGCACTGAACCAGGAATAGCGCTTGCTGACTTCATGCACCTTTTGTCCCCTCCAAGCCCTTTGAGTGTTAACAGGCCTGACAAATGAGTCCCTGGAGGTCTGCACTTGTGCCCATGGGCAAGGAGCACAGGCACAAGAAACGTGGGCCTCTGCCACCCCTAGGATTTCCTCACCCATCAATTAACTCCCCACCGCCATCATGACCTTGGAATCCCTAATAGAGAGTCTGATCAGCACGGGCTCACCAGCAGTGACACTTCAGCTGACAGCCATGATGCACACATTGTCAGCAGTGAGATGGCGATCATTGTGTCTCCCACAGGCTCTGAAATGCTGGAAAGATTCCGCAGACCTTCATCACCACACTATGGGTACGTGGGCTTCAGGAACCCCAGTTTAAGACATTCAGAAGCAGGCTTCCCAGTCCAAATATGAAAGCATTCTTTATGATGTTAATATGTTTCTCAGAACCACAGATGATAGAAGCTGTACTTTTCCTAATGATGAAGGACATGTGTTCACGTATTTGAATTTTTACACTCAGGCCCCTGCAGCCACCCCAATGTCCCCAAAGTAATCAGGGCTGGCTCTAACCATTGCGCCCACTTCTCTAATGAGGACATAAAGTGTGGCTAAAATACACAGCGGGTTTCAAAGACCCAGCACCAAAAAGAACGTAAATAACTCACTGATAATACTTGCATTGATTAGAAGTTGATAATATTTTTATGTACTGGGTTCAGTGCTATTAAAATTAATCTTACTTGCTTTAACTTCTTCAACATAGCAACTAAAAAATGTAAAATTGCAAATATGGCCCGCAGTCCCTTTCTATTGAGAGCTTGCTCTAGAGTTTCCTCTCTGGGAAAATTCCTTTTTCAGGACAGAAGTAAAGGAGGCACCTCTGCCTTGGGGCCTAGACACCCCTCCAGCTACCCAAGTTCTAGCACCCAGGCCAGGAGGCAGCCCAGAGAGCCACAAGGCTGACTCCTGACACAACGCAACTGCTCTGTGTCGTTTTGTTATAGATGACACAGCTTTGACCCATTTCCTGAAATTGGGTCCTTCCCTCACTCCTTCCAAGGCAGGTCCAGTGGTCTGGGAAGGCACGTGGCACAGAGCATACATGTAGCTCCACAATCACCATCTGCTGGGTCTTTGTGGTACATAAAAAGATAAATCACAAAGGACTAAAAAGAGGCAGGGAGGACACCTGTCTTGAAATTCCTGCTCAGTGCATTGACTGAAGACTCTTATGTCTGTGTTTGCATATTTTCCACTGTACGGAGCTTAGCACTTTATAAGCAAGGTCTTGTTTTAGCCTCACACCATCACTGTGGAGTAAACATCTGGTCCCTGTATTAGACTTACACTCAAGGACAGAGATTGTCCAGAAAGCATTTCCTTGTTTGTTTTTAAATAAATGATGCCAAAATGGTTATGCCCTGTATGTGTGTGTGTGTGTATGTTCATAAAGTCTCATCCACCAAATTCTTTCCAGGATCAGAAAAGTTTAATTCATTACATCAGACAAAAAAATAACCTCTCCTTTGAAGTTCGATCCATTAATTCCACTCAACCCTTAAAATGGACAATGAGGAAGAAATGACATTAAGAACCTAATCACACAACACTATAAATTACCTATACCTCAGTTTTTAAAAAAGTCTTCAAGTTGAAAAAAAAAAGAAGAATCTAACCAGTCACGTGACGAGCATTTGGAGAGCCTAGTCCATATTAAACAGGTATGGCCCAGGTTGACTATGCCAAATATCATAAGCTCCCTGACCCAAAAGAGCCAGTAATCTAACAGGGAAGGCTAAAAACTAGTATGAAAGTGTCATGGGCTGAATTGAGCTCCCTCAAATTCATATGTTGAATCCGCAACCTCTTGTACCTCAGAATGGGACCAGATTTGGAGAGAGGGTAATTAAGTTTAAATGGGGTCTTTAGGGTGGGCCCGAATCCAACAGGACTGGTATTCGTATACGAAGAGGAGGTTAGGACACAGACAAGTACAGAGAGAAATCAGGAGGACACCAGGAGAAGGCGGCCATCTACAAGCCAAGGAGAGAGGCCTCGGGAGAAACCAACCCTGCTGACACCTTGACCTCATACTTCCAGCCTCCAGAAGCGTGACAAGTAAACTCTGTTGCTTAAACCACCTCGTCTATGGTCTTTCTTATGATGGCCCAAGCAGACTAAGACACCAAGGAACACGGGTGGGGAAAAGGCCCACATCCGACCCTGGGGACGGGAAGAGAGAAGGGCAGCTGCGGGTATCAGGTGGCAATGGGCAGCCATTTTGGAGAGGGAGTCTCAATAAAGCTGGACCTAGAGATGGAGGTAAGGTCTGCACTGTTGAAGGTGGGAGAGGGCAACAAGAGGAAAAGCAAAAAGCCTGGAAGGCCTGGGGCTGCCTGACTGGCCAAGTCACAACTTCCAGAACAGGTGCCCCAGCAGACCAAGAGTTACTTGAAGGCTGGGCCGAGTCCCACCTTCTCCATCTCTCCAGGGCTCTCCATCTCTTCAGTGTCTGGCACACAGTGGGTGCTCCATAAATGCAGTGGCATACATAATTTCTCATCTAACTTGGAAGGCTTTGAGAGGGAAAGTGTAACCATCAATGACCATGCTGAAACAACAGGTGCACACCTGGGCAGAGGTGAGCATAGCAGTGACACGTGCAGAAGTGAACTGAAAACAGAGACACGTGGGATGAAGGGCAAAGTTGAGGACTGAGGTGGTGCCTGATATAACCTGCCCAGGGAGAAAATGCATGTGACCATCAATTTGCTCATAGGAAGAACTCAGACAATCTCTAAGCTGGTTTCTCATTTTTTGTTTGCCCCCAAGAGATGGTGCCAAAAAAAAAAAATCATAATTATTCTGCTTAATGGACTTCCCTTGTGGCTCAGCTGGTAAAGAATCTGCCTGCAATGCAGGAGACCCTGGTTTGATTCCTGGGTCAGGAAGATCCCTTGGAAAAGGGATAGGCTACCCACTCCAGTATTCATGGGCTTCCCTGGTGGCTCAGATGGTAAAGAATCCTCGGGAGACCTGGGTTCTATTCCTGAGTTCAGAACATCCCCTAGGGGAGGGCATGGCAACCCACTCCAGTATTCATGCCTGGAGAATCCCTATGGACAGAGGAGCCTGGCTGGCTACGGTCCATGGGGTTGCCAAGAGTCAGACACAACTGAGCGACTAAGCACAGCACAGCACATTCTGCTTAATAAAAGCATGTACTTCAAGCAGCTCCTAGTCTTTGTGAAAGAGAAAGATTTCTGACATGGTCACGCCCAAAACACTCCAGTGAAATTAAAACAGAAATGCTGAAAGACTTGTGCTCAGTAAATTGACTGCTGACAACACTGTCCTGCAAACAACAGGCAGTGAGGGAACATGGAAGAAACCACAGCCCACACCAGCCCTCCTATGAGAGATGTGCTCTCTGTTACTAAAGCAACAGCATGAGCCCCAGGATCGCACAAGATCAAAAGGAAGTCACAGCATAACCACCAGAACCTACGTTTTCTAGCTCCTTGGTTCTCACAGTGTGGTCCATGGACCAGCAGCATCGGTATCACTGGGGAGCTGGTTAGAAATTCACCCCAGACCTGCCACATCAGGACTGAACGAGGTCCACAAGTGGCACTAGGGGTACCTGTCCGCCAATGCTGGAGACATAAAAGATGTGGGTTCAATCCCTGGGTTGGGAAGATCTCCTGGAGGAGGGCATGGCAACCCACTTGACAGAGGAGCCTGGCAGGCTACAGTCCATATGGGGCTGCAAAGAGTTGGACATGACTGAAGCGACTTAGCATGCACGCACACATGTAGGTGACTGGTGTGCAAACTGCAATTGAAGGAGCCTTTGTAAACCGATTCCGCAGAACTGACACGCTCTGTTCCAGGTGGAGGAAGATGTCAGCTAGGAGAGTTGTTCTCTTCCCACATTTATTTCTTGTTTGCTCCATACTTTTTATTTTCTTTTCACCATCTGTTTCTAATCATTTTTTCAAAATCCCCCAAACACCTATGAGAAGAGTCTTGATCCATTTCAAATGCAGAGGCAGCCAGGAAGAATAATTGATTTCCGGGTTAAGGAGAAGGGAAAGGGGGCCCAGTGCTCACCAGATCCCTACTAAGAAGTCTGTTTTCTTCCCACTGTCATCTGAGGAAGTACAGAGACCCAGCTGAGGCACTCACCTGAGACGCCATGGCTGAGCACAGATCAGATCAGCCCAGCCTGGCACCCTCCATCCAAATGGGAAGAGTATACTTCAAGAGTTTCACAAAAGGAAGTTGAAAAGGAATCTCTCCACCCAGTACTAGCAAGAGCATCAGGATCCAGGTGGCTTTTACATCCTAGAAGGCAAATCTCTGGTATGTTTCAAATCTTAAAATGCCTTCCCTCCTGACCCACCAATTGTATATACCTCCATCCTCAACACTGCCACTTTTTACATAGTTTTATGCCACAGAAAAGAAAACAGAAAATATCAGATGCAAGACTGTGACGCTCCTGAAATGATCAACTCAGGATGAGCCACCTAATTTTCTCATTTCAAATTCTGCTTCCCTCCCCCCACGATTATGGTCTATGGAACTCTGGAGAGAAAGACCAGCTTCCATGGCACTCTTAAAACTCAGGTTTTAATCAATGTAAGTGCAAAGTGAAACAGTCATTTTGACTTCAGCCCAGTTATTTATGTTTCTACTTGGCTCATGATATTTGATTTGTATGACTGGTGTCCTGGGAAGACTCTATGTTCTGTTGTAACAGAAATCTACACTGTCCAGTCGAGTAGCTACTAGCCACAAGTGGTCGTTTACATTTAAACTTTACAATTAAAAGTAGAAACTTCTCAGTGGCACTCACTACATTTCAAGTTCTCAACAGTCCTATGTGGTAGTGGCCACCACACTGGGCAGCGTAGATGTGGCACACGTCCAAAATCACAGAAAGTTCTACAAGAGAGTGAAGCTCTGCACAGTTGAAACTGACATTTCCCAACCTCCCTTAAGATATGGACACTAAATGAGTTGTTAGTAGAAGTCACCGTGCTCTGTGCTTAGTCTGTCACATTCAACTTTTTGTGACATCATGAACCGTAGCCTCTCTGGCTCCTCCGTCTATAGGACTTTCCAGGAAAGAATACTGGGGAGAGTTACCATTTCCTCCTGCAGGGGATCTTCCCGACTTAGGGATCAAACCTGCATCTCTTGCGTCTCCTGCATTGGCAGGTGGATTCTTTACCACTGCACCACCTGGGAAGCCTAGAAGTCATTGGGAGCTCTTTAAAAGGGCCTCAGAATCAGATGGCAAGAGCACTTTGCCCTTCGCCCTTTCTGCATGGAAAGAAGACACAGCAGCTGGAACTCAGCAGCCATCTTAGGACCAAGAGGAAAGGTGTACCTGGCACTGAGCACTCACACTTCCCTTCCCTTCCTTTTCCTTCCCTTTCCTCTCTCTCTCTCTACCTAGGTCATCTCATCAAATTTCATGGCTGTAAACACTATTTTCTGATGACTCTCAAATTTATACTTATAACCCAGACCACTACTTAAACTGTAGGCTCTTATACACATATCTCCACTTCACCATCTAACAGGTCCCTCAAATTCAGTGTGTCTAAAACTGAACTCCAGATCCTCCCCTTAAAGCCTGGTCTACCTGCAACCTTTTTTGCTGAGCTTCAATAAACATATTCAGTCATATAACCACAAGCACAATCCCATTAGAATATTTTTATCACTTCCAAACTTCCCTCCTGACTCTGCAGCCAAGTACGGATGCCACCTCCCACCCCATCTCTGGCTTCTGGAAAACTCTGATCTGCTTTCTGCCTTCTGAGCTGGTCTTTTCCCCAGAATCACAGTAGCAGCCTTTTGAGTCTGGTTTCCTTCACTTAGCATAATGCTTTAGGGATTTGTGCATATCATTCATATCATAATATATATTATATCATATCAAGCACTTCATTCTTTGTTATTGCTGAGTAGTATTCCATCGGACAGCCTTTCAAAAGGTAACAGCTGCTTACCTATTCTGCTGTTGGGCATTTTATAAGGAAAAAGCAAGCTGCATAGCAGTATGCCATAGAAGTATGTTTCCGTTTGTGTAAAACACAGTTTTGTGTATGCACTGACAAGCTCTTGGAAGACATGTACAAGAAACTGGAAATTTGGACGAGAAATGGGGGTGCTGAGAGACATCCTTTCTTTCTATAACTTTACATACAGCTTTAAAAAATGAGTAACTATGTGCATATATTATTGATTTAAAAAAAAAAAGTTTTAAGATGACCTCCTCCATCTAAGGTCTGTATCCTTTTCCCTAAAACTTACAACTTTAGGGGGGCTATTTCTTTGACTTATCAGGATGATTAAAGAGATTTAAGCATTTTTTTCCAGCTAAAGAAGAAAACCTTGTGGTTTTCCTTTCTTCTCTTCCTCACACAGAGGTTTTCTTTACTTCAACTTAATCCTTCCTTGTGCGAGCTAAGTCGCTTCAGGTTGCTTTGCAACCCTATAGACTGTACCCTGCACGGCTCCTCTGTCCATGGGAACTCTTCAGGCATGAATACTGGGGTAGGTTGCCATGCCCTTCTTCTTCCTTAACTGTTTCTTAAACAAGAAAATAAAAGCCTCCAACAGCACTGAAGATTGACATTGGGTGGATCCAAACACTCTGCAAACTCACAGTCTGTCATGTGACTGAAGCTGGCCCCAAGGCATTTTTTTGGATGTGAAAATGGAAAACAACTACAACACCTGGGAAGGTCCCAAGGAGTGATCTCCGAGACTGTCTGCTGGCTGGTGTGCTGGCCCCCTTTGCCAGGCCAGGACCTGTGGTAGCTTGAGGTCCCGACTCCCTTCCAGAATCCTCCAGCAACACAAGAGAACAGCCTCCTGAACATCTGCAGCTACTCAAAGAAGCCAGTGTGCTTTTATATTCCCTTGTCCAGTGTGGAGTGGTTTTTTTTTTTTTTTTTTATTATTAATCCTGTTGTTGGCTCCCTTGACAGTGTCTGACACGTGATTTTGCTCACCAAAGGTCTTCTGGAGGGCTTTGGAGGGGGTCTCGGATCCCCACAGTTGGGAGTGAGGCAGCCGATCCCTTGTTCAGCCTTACCTGGGATTCTGCACTGCCCTTGTATAGACTCAAAACTATCACCCCATTTTCCTCACTCCTGAAAAGGCTCTGATCTGACGGTCAGACATGACTACCCCACCTCATAAAGGGCTGGCTCTCTCAAGGGTTCATGCAGGACTTGAAGATAAAGCAGCACAGTTACCATCCAGGTAAATATAGAGACCAGAAAACCATGGAGTGATGCAGGGATATAGCCATGCTTCCAAAACTGTCTACTTCATCATCTCACACCATCACCTCCCAGCCCAAGGTGCAAGAGAGGTGAGAAGCCCCACCCTGCAGAGAAGTTCCTTGTGACCACAGACTCCAGCTGACCCAACTGGCCACTTCAGCACAGCTGGATCTGACAAGCATCTATTTCATGCTGCTCAGTCCCAAAGCCAGAGAAGGCAATGGCACCCCACTCCAGTACTCTTGCCTGGAAAATCCCATGGATGGAGGAGCCTGGTAGGCTGCAGCCCAGGGGGTCGCTAAGAGTCAGACACAACTGAGCGACTTCACTTTCACTTTCACTTTCATGCATTGGAGAAGGAAATGGCAACCCACTCCAGTGTTCTTGCCTGGAGAATCCCAGGGACGGTGGAGCCTGGTGGGCTGCCATCTATGGGGTCGTACAGAGTCAGACATGACTGAAGCGACTTAGCAGCAGCAGCAGCAGTCCCAAAGCAGGAGTCAGACAACAAGGAACAAGCGCCGAGTGGACAGGAAGCTGATGGCAATCTTCCTGGAGCCAAGGACAGCATTTGGCTGAGGACGTTTAAAACATTATGACTTACTAAGCCTTCAAACACAGTCAACCTTTCAGCAGGCAAGAGCAGGGAGTCACTGCTAATCAAAGCAGGGCATAACCAGGGTTTAGGGCTTCTAAGATGGGGCTCACTGCATGGTTTCCCATGGCACACTGGCCAGGCTCTAAAAAAGGACCCACAGATTTGGAAAGTTACTTCACAGTCAATATTCCTTGAGTCCTTCTGATTGCATCAGAAAGTTCAGCGTGGTGCCAGCATGTCTTTAATACTTCCCCAGCACTCTATAACTTCCCCTTTGAACACACAGGAAGAGCGGGTCACTTCTTCAGAGACTTCAGCAAATAACGAAGCCCAGTTAGAATTCAATGACATTGTTGTGTCCTCAATGTATTTATGTTTACAGCTACTTTCTCTTTTGGCAGGCAATAATTGGTGTTCTACTTACAGGAGTGTACAAATTATTTTATCTGAGTCAAAAAGCCAATGGGAAAAAAATAGGAAATACAATAGCCACAGGAGGTACATGTTCGAGACCAAAAAAATGCAAAAACCATGCAGGTGGTAGGTACATGGTCGAGTGCCAGAGATGCTGGGTGAACACAATAACTAAGGCTGGTAAGTGTGAGAGGCATGTTCCAGAAGAAAGGGGGTCAGTTCACTTTGATGAGAGCCCAGGGCACATGTGAAGTGATGTGGAAATGTGGCTGGACAGGTAAACTGAGGCCAAGTCATGGAGAGCCCTGAGGCTAAGAGGAGCTGTGTGGATTTTCACTGGTGACCATGGGGACTCACAGAGGTCTCTAGACCATTTCACTAGTAGAAGGGGGCCATCCCTCAAACTGGGCTAGTTTCAGGGAGGAGTGGAGACACACTGGGGCTCGTGGACTCTGAGGGAGAGATGCCAAGGAAGCAGCTAGAACTGCCTTGGCTCTGCTGACCAAGTGAGGCCCTGAGAATGGACCCACACCCCCAGGAGGATGCAGCTTATCATAGAATTAGGTACTTCTTTCCCTGGTGGCTCAGTGGTAAAGAACCTGCCTGCCAGCGCAAGAGACATAAGAGACATGAGTTCAGTCCTTGGGTCGAGAAGCTCCCCTGGAGGAGGGCATGGCAACCTACAGCAATATTGTTGCCTAGAGAATCTCATGGGTCGCAAACAGTTGTACATGCCTGAAGTGACTGAGCACATGCACACGGAGGCCCCACGAGGGCTGTGAATGGAACAAAACATGGGACGACACGGTGAGCCTGGGAGGCAGGTGTCAGCCAAAGCAGCTTTCTGTGATCCAGATACTTATCACCATATATGGAATGAAAACTTCAGGGCGAAAAGAATGAACGGGAAAAAAAGATTGGAATAGGCTTAAAGAAAAAAAGAAACCTAAAGATAGCCTAAACAAAACACACCCAGCCCTTCACGCCTGCCTCCCTGTCTGCGTGCCATATGGCCTGTGATAAGCGAGAATGCTTTTCTCTCTCTCCTTCACTGTCTATAAAGCCCAGCACCAGCCCCATCGAGAAGGCTGCCTGGTGCTCTCAGGCCCTGTTGCCCTGAGTAGCAGCTCCCAGCCCCCAGCCCCACTCCAGGAGGTGGCCAGGCTGCTATTCCCTGCCCCCAGCAGCGCAGCCTACCCGGGCCCCACAAGGGCCACTGCCTTCACAGCTGTTTGCCCACAACTGGAGAAACCACAGGCCAGGCCAGCTGAGCCACAGCACAAACAGCCAGCCAGCCCAGTAGCTTTCACCTTCGCTGGTCCCTCTGCCAGTCCCCAGGGTCCTCTGCTATCCCACATGGCTAGAAATTATCAAGCCACCTCGAGCATCTCCTGAGCCACAAAGGCATCAGAAGCTTGTGCCTTCCTGATTGCTCCTGCCAGCCCTGTCTCCTTGAATGACAAAATGACCAGGCAACAGCTATATTCCAAATTTTCTAGATGTCTAGTTCACTGAAGCCCTGCTGTCTTGCTCGTCCCTAAAATGACCCAAATAATCCCACAGAGGTACATGTCTGCACTGTGCTTCCAAGCCTTGCCCTCATCCTCCAGACTCTTCTGACCACCACCTCAATCTCTCTTCTTGTTAGTCATGTTTTGATTGATGAGTTAAGTACCACTCATGGGATAGAAGAATATCAGTCAGGTTGACTCTTGCGACTCGATGCCCAGTTAAATCTGAATTTCAGATAACCAACAAATAAATTTTTTTTAAATTTTACGGATAAGTATATCCCATGCACTATTTGGGATATACTTTTATACTAAAAATTAGATTTGTTGTTTATCTGAAAATTCAGTTTAACTGGAAATCTTTTATATTTATTTTCCAGGTCTGGCAACCCTAGATATCAGGAGGCACAAGGATAAACAGCCTTGGGCAACTCTGCTCTTCTCTATTTAATCCTCAGAAGCCACCACAGAAACGGTCCTGCCTCTGGCCTGCACCTCTTTATTGCTATTTTCTGAGCGCTGTCTGCAAAGCCCTGCAGGTTCTGAGAGGCCCTGTCTTGCAGCCAAGACCCCGGTAGCTACACAGGAAGGGCTAACCTCTCAGTCAAAGCAAAAAGTCACAAAATTCCTGGAGGAAAGTATCTGTAGAAGAGACCAGCATAAAGAAGCCCAAGGGGACTCCCCTGGCGGCTCAGTGGTAAAGAATCCACCTGCCAATGCAAAAGACACGGGTTCAATCCCTGATCCAAGAAGATCCCACATGCCACAGAGCAACTAAGCCCTGTGCCACAACTATTGAGCCTGTGCTCTAGAGCCTGGGAGCCACAACTATTGAAGCCGTTGTGCCCTACAGCCCGTGCTCCACAACAAGAGAAGCCACCACAATGACAAGTTCATACCCAGCAACTAGATAGCAACCCCTGCTCGCTACAACTAGAGAAAAGACTGCAGCAATGAAGACCCAGAACAGTCATAAATAAATAAATTTTTAAAATATTAAAAATAAGGAGCCCAAGAGAAGACACCCTGCCTTCAGAAAGTGTGAAGACACCAAGTGCAAGCCCTTGAAGGCCTGGCAGTGTCTGGCAAAACAGCCTTATACCCCCAAGTGTGATCACAAGCCAACATCATCTAAGACCCAGCCAGAGGGGTGGGTGGCCCCTTGGCTTAGCAAGAGCATGAACTGCTTTATAAAAGGCCTCACCCTTAAGGCCCAAGGGCAGCTGGTCTGGGCAGGCCCCAGCATGAGTCCTGGCAGGAGACAGAGCCATGCCCCACTGAAAAGCATCTCAGGGGCACGGACTCAGGCTCTGGGCCAAAGTGCCATGGATGTGTGGGGCATTTCTCTATCTACAAGCCAGAAGCATGTAGAAGCAGCTGTTATTCTCCTGTTCTGGCAGTAATAACACAGTAATAGAGGGACACTTCATCTCCAATCCATAGACTATTTTTGCTATCATCCAGAAAGTCACTGGCTAATAATAACATGTTGCACTACATGTAACTTCTACTTTTGTTAAGTCAAGAATGTTAGAAATTGGCAATTACATATGATCCAACCAAATAATAATAATGCTGAGTGCCTGCTGTGTGGCAGACTCTTTGCACGGCCCTTTAAGAGTATTTCATCATATAATACTTAATCTTAATTCTGTGACTACCTTTCAAGGTAAGAGATGCAGAAACTGAGACACATAGATGTCAAACCAGGACATACACCATGTCTGTGTGACTCCAAAACCACATTCATCTTACTGACCATGTGGTTGGGTCATGGGGGTCCTTCCACCTCCTATATGCTGTCCGTCTTTGCCTAGGGAGTCAGTGGCTGGACGTTCCTGCAGCACTGGGCACCAGACTCCCAACCTGATGGTACCTGTCTGCACAAGGGCCTCTCTGAAAGTAATCAAAGCCTGGCCACAGGGAATTAGAAGCAAAGTATATTTAACAAACAATTTCAAGAGGAGAAAAACACTTTGAAAGTTTATGTAGAGCAGGGGGGAAAGGGGCCATAAAATCCACCCCTAAAATAAATAGAAAGTAATCAAGAGAGAAAAAGCAAACCAGCTGTAAAACACCTTAACCATGACTATGAGGTAATATGTAATGAATCACTGATAAAGGCATCAGGTACAGTGTGATGCAGCACCGCTGCTGATCCAAAGGCAAGTGCTTTTGTGGCTCTCCTCTGAAAAGACTACTGAGCCTCATAGAGGGGGAAGGACAAGAAATCTCCCAAAAGAAGAAGGCAAGGCCAGAAAGCACCATTCTCAGAGGCTAAGACCAACACAGGAAGCTCAATAAAGAGCTGCCCAACTCCCACTTTAAAAAAAGAAGAAACAAATGTTCTCCTCCTTGTAAAATAAAATTTTGAAAGAGCATACGTAATGCAGAATAAAAGTTTCCAACAGTTCCAAATGAACATCTGCAGAGATCAAAGGCTGAGGAAAAAGGAACTGACCTTCACATGGGCCACATAGTGATGACACGTCTCCTCCAAGTGGACCAGCCGCAGCTTCTCGGAGACCTGACCCATGGACTCTCCCAGCAACACAAAGTAGACCCTGGGCAACTGGCTCTTTTCTTTTTTGGCCACATCAGCCGTCAGAACATAATTCAGGCCTGCCAATGAATAAGGTCAAAATGTGAGTGAGGAGATACACAGTCACAAGGCCCCCTCCAGACACCCCTAGAGGGTCGCACACTGCCTTCAGATGATACGTAGCCCTCTGCTGCACAGAGGACTGATGTCAGGCAGCCCTGATCAATACCATCTCACAGAGAAGTATGCAGCCAGGGCCCCACCCCCAGAATCCAGAGAGACCAGGATAGCCTGTTTTCCTGGGGATTCTCTGGGCTTCACACATCACAGCTCTCCCTGATTTAAACCTCATGAGTTATCAACTGAGCCACCAATATACACATCAATGGTTAGCTGTATCCAACACAGCTGAAAGGCAGGCATCACAGCAAACCTATAGAATATTAAGAGAAGCTACTGAAACTACCAAGGCTACGTGGAATACTGACTCCTATAATGAAACAGAGCATATGCCCAACACAAGGGAATTATCACTCCCCCCCCCCAATAATTCTGACTCATTGCACAGATGTCAAGTAGGGCTCTATAACTAATCTATTGGACTCTGGCCATCCGTGGTCCACTGAGCTGGACACTGTGTAGGCATATGAGACCCATCAAAGAACAACACGGGCAAACCCCCTGCCCTCATACAGCTTTCATGCAGGGAAACCCAGAGGAGGCTGAAGCTGACTTCATTCCCCAGCCGCCATGGGGTAACCACATGGTTTAATGGTGCCTACTGGTTCAACAAAATCATGACCGTCATGAGGTCTATATTGGGGTGCACCCCTAAAAAAGAAAACCTCATCACCTGTGCCTCAAGGTGTAATGCCACGGTGGCAGAACCTATTGTGACAAAATGTGGGACTTTAAAACATGGTCACAATACAGAACACACGTTGGATAAACCCAAAAATTTTCACCTCCATTATTTCAGAGTTTTTCAGTAAGTATGTGACAATGTGTTTCATTAGGTAAGTATGGCTTTAGTATCAACAGAACCATTTCACTGATCTTCTGCACCACATAACACTTTTCTACATAACACTATTTCTTAGCTGTTTTGTGGATTCAAGGGAGCATGGCATTTTTAAAGTGAGACAAAAGGAGCATCTGTCCCTAGAATGACCAGACGAGACTGCTGAGCAGTGGAAAAATGGATGGCCCAGCCCCTGCCCTGGCTCCACACACGAGCCTCCTAGTAGCTGGGCTCTTGTACCCCAAAAAAGTAGCCTCACGCCTGCCAGCATTTAACTATGTGACCTGGGGCCGCGGGGATGGCTCTACCTTTTAATAACATCAAAGGGATCAGCCACTAGGGAAGGTATGAAGGGGGAAAGTGACCTGGATAGGCATTCGGCAGCTGCCCCAGGGCATATTTTTGACACATGTAATGGTTTTCTTGGGCCTCTGCCATCTCAGGGACTTTAGTGGACCACACTGGCAGATTCCTGGTCAGCAAGGGCAGGTCTGCCCCAGCTTGTTTATTTCAGCAAATAGCTGATTTCCAAGGTGAAGCCGGGTCACCAAGAGGTACCTGAGACCTGGATGGTGATATTATTGAAAACAGAAGAATGCATACAGGAAAGTACTTCAACAGAGAAAGCGCAGGAGCCTGCACAAGATTTAGACACCCACTCCGATAGCAGTGGGGCAGGAAAGGAGGTAGACTCGTAGAATGTGAAAGCTTTCAGGCAAGCCTAGGGACCATCTCGATCAAGACCCTCATTTTTCAGATGAGGAACTGATGCCCCAAGAGGGAACAAGTAAAGCAATTATCCTCCAATTAAAAATAAATAACTTTTTTTTAAAAAAACAGAGGGAACAAGACTTGCTCTCGGCCACAGAGCGGAACTCTCCTCATCCCCAGTGTTGGGCTATTCCTATCACAGTGGTTCTTGGTACGTTTTTTACATTATTGGATCAAAAACTCACATTCTTTGGATGTACAGACAGCAGAATCAAACAAGTATAGAGATCTGGAACTGAACTTTGGCCAATTTACTTTCTCTTGATCACAATTTCCCTGAGCAACAGCCAAACAGTAAGAAAGAATTAAGTAGAAATGAAGTGAGTTTCCAAGTTCCATTTAGCAAGGTCAGGACAGGAGATGGGCATCGCTGAAGATGAGCCAGAAGACCTTGCTAAATGGGGTCCCCTCTGCAGTCCCCATCTGGCCATCCTGCCAGGTGAGGGAGCCACAACTGCCCTTCCATGACTGGGCATGAAGGGTGATCATGGAGAGAACAGTGCGTTTGAACCATCTCATTAGCAATGAATGGCCAAGCCCAGAGAAAACTGGGTGGAAATGAGCACCGGAAGACAGAGCAGATAGCATCAGTGCCCCACCCACATCCTCTTGGCTTTTACCATTTCTCTGCTGTCCAACCCATCTTCTAAACTGCTGGCACCTGCAAACCCTTTTCCCAAGGGCTTTGGTGGCCCCACCCACTGGAACAGCAGGCCAGGAGCACCAAGGACTAAAGCCCCTGGGACAGCCCTCAGGAAAGCATGATCCCAGCTCCCCGGTCCCCTGGGTGGGGTAACTGTGAGGTGTGTCTACTCTGGCTCCCAGGCTTCCCCAGCAGGCTTCTGCCCTGGCAGTCCTGTTAACAGAGGTAACAGGTTCAATAGCACATGCTCTATTCTGCTGCTATGATGGCTTCTGGTCAACTTGACTAAGCCATGGTATTTGGTCAAACACCTATCTGGACGTTACAGAGAAAGTATTTTTTAGATGAGATTGACATTTACATCAGTTAAGTGCTTAGTTGCTCAGTCACGTCTGACTCTTTGCAATCCCATGTACTGTAGCCTGCCAGGCTCCTCTGTCCATGTGGATTCTCCTGGCAAGAATACTGCAGTGGGTTGCCATGCCCTCCTCCAGGGGATCTTCCCAACCCAGGGATCCGAAGCTAAGTCTCCCTCATTGCAGGTGGATTCTTTACCGTCTGAGCCACCTTCGAATAAAGCAGATAACCATCCACCATGTGGGTGGGCCTCACTGAATTAGTTGACGGTCTTAAGAGAAAAAGACCAAAGGTGCCTCCCAAAAGAAGGAATGCTGCTTCCAGACTGCCTCTGAGCTACAATATCTTACACTTACATATACAGTATCCAGTATCCTCGTGATTCTGTTTCTCTGGTGAACCTCGACTACTGCAGCTGCCTTCCCTTCCTGACTCAGGGTCCTGCTTTCCTATCGGTATTTCCTGGGATCCCCTCCTGAATCAACAATGTGCATTCAAATCTTTGCCACAGGCTTCACTTCTGCAAGAATTTGAATTAAAATGGGGCAAGTCCAGAAAACAGAATGAATTTGACCCTCCATATGTGCCAAGAACTATGCAGATATTTTACAAACATCAGGCTTAGTCCTCCCAAAACCCTGTCTAACTGCAGAATCACCGGCCCAATAGATTTCTCTTGCAACTCAAGGGAGAGGAGAAGCAGCTCAGAGTCACTAACCTTGATCTGAGGACCACAACCACTGTTCTGCTCTGGGCGGAGTGTACTCATGCCAACAAGCTCACCTATCAGATATTTCTAAAGTGTGCAAGTGTACAATCAGACAGACCAGATTCATCTGATTCACCAAGTGCAATCATTTTGGAAACATTTCTTCTTTTGAACTGCCTACTCAGAGCTTCTCCTTGATTTAAAATTTACTTTGGTATTTTAAATTATACAATAAGAAGTTAGCACCTTATCAAATCTCTCTTTTACAATGAAACCAAGAGACACATCATGGGAAACCCAGTCTGAGGGAGGAAGTAGCTGTTGGAATGGGAAGAAATGCAGATCATCCTGACTCTGAGCTCGACGGGTGGTTTTCAAACAGCCCCTACCCCAGGTGTGTCTAAAAGGCAGCCGCCCCCTCCCCCCACCAAGCAGCAGAGGAGATGCTGGAGAAACAGCTGGGAAGCTCGCTTGGCTCGGCAGCTTGCCCTGTGGGAAGATGGGAGCATCAGGCTAGCAGAGTTGCCAATGGCCTCCCCGGCTCAGTCAGCCAGGCCCGGGGAGGTGCTGGTTCTGATTAGGGCCTGCTCCAACAGCACACATCACAGCCTCAGCTCTCCTTCTGGCAGCCTGTGTCCCTGCCATGCCGAATGATGTCATCTTGATGGAAAAGCTGATCTGCCTGGAGTCATGCTTCCAGCCTCCTCCTTTCCCTACCCCCCCAGCTGGTTCCCCAGGGCCCCCCACACCGGCCCGGGCCAGCAGCAAGCCAGCTGTCTCGCATCAACATGGCTCTGGTCGCTCCCGGCGAGTTTTGATTCATTCCCATTCTCCATTAGAACATGATTTCAGCTACGAAATTCTACCAATAAATCCTCCTTCCAGACTTATTCTGAGCTTCCCTACAAGTTTTCCAGGAGAGAGGGGAGAAAGAGATTGTTTCTACTTTCCTAACTTTTCTTACCCTACCCCCAAGCAATGAGGTAGTAATTACAGTAGGTTCCCCTCTCCTCACAGAACACGCCTCATTATCCCATCTCCATGCTGCTTGAGAGACCAGAAGGAGCTCAGAGAATGTTCTCCATGTGCAAATGCTCTCTGGAGTAAAAATGCACCCTGAGGACCAGAGGAAGGGTCTGGGTACAAGCTGCCTGGTGTCAACCCGATTTCTGCCACTGGCTTGCATGACCTTGGTGCCATTTCTCAGGACCTGGCTGTACTGCCTGTCTGGGGGCAGGACAAGCCCCCTGCTCACTCTCAGCCTCATCAGACTGCATGAGAGCCACGGAAATATGGGGGTGCCAGGTCACAAGACAGAACACAACTTAGGGCTCAGCCCAGCCTGGTTTCCACCTAGCTTTCCGGGGGTAGTCCAGAATTGCCTGCTTGAGTCTCAGCCCCCGAGGATTCACAAGTGCATTTAGGCTTCAGCCTGGCCAGCAAGTTAGGTACAGGCTTGGTCCGCAAGTAAGGAGCAGAGGCCTCTTAGGGACACCATCACCTGCCTTGCTTATGGCAGCCAGGAAGCTCCCAGGAGCCTCACACTGCTCCCCAGGCCAAGAATGAAGATTAGTAAGACCCGAGATGGGCTGAACTCTTGTATTAAATGGCTTGATGAAATATTATAAATGTGTTCTGGGGGCTGCCTAAATTGGGCATGGTGTCTGCAGCACAGGACTGCACTGGACCAGCCACACATGCTCCATGAGGGCAAAGACCTTGCCTGGTCCGTTCCACCCAAGCACATGGTCTGGCACTTCTTAGAACTTAATAACTATCTGTTGACTGAATGAGCCACGCAGGAGTTTCAGTTACTCCCTGTGATGGGTTTAGGAAGCCGTTGGTCTGCTCAGCTGGGGCAAGGACTCTGCAAACCTCATTTCTGCCTTGCCTGTGGCTCTCTGGGAGGCCCTGCCAAGATGGAGAGCTTGAGGGGGGCTGCAAGGCTGCAGGAGGGGAAGGGACTTTCTCATCAGCTTAACCCAGCAACCGTTTTCCACGCAGCTGCTTCCAACAGCAGTTAATTCTCATTTCTTCCCCCATGCCCACCACCACCCGCCGAGCCCTAGTGCCAGCCTCACTGCAACCCTGAGATATACCAATGGCACCACCCAGTGTCCCCACCTCCAAGGTCTAGATGCCAGGTCTGTAAGGTCCCTTCTCCAAGCTTACAGGTTCTGATGACCCCAAGCAAGTGGTCCACCCTACATATAACATTTTCCCTTTGTTGTCCTTGACCAGAGGGTCTGACATCCAAGCCAGTTGCAAGTTTGTTAAAACCTAGGTTGCTGGGCCTTACTCTCAGAGTTTCTGAATCACACAGAATTCACATTTCTGACAAGATTTCATGTGCTGCTGTTGTGGCTGGTCAGGAACCACCTTTAAGATCCCTCACACAGACCTACAGGTAGCTTCCTGCAGTTACTACCAGGTCCTCCATGACCAGCTTAACTGATTCCCAGTGTTAAATTCTCTCTGTTAAAATAATTGGTGTGGTTTCCGTTCTCCTGGATGGACTTTGCCAGGCTGTCATGGGGGCCAAGGCAGAGTCACCCCTACAGAGAACCACTCTATTTCCCATAGTACCACCAGAAGCCACAGTGGCCCCTCTAGTGGCTTGAGTCATCAGCTGGCCCTGAATGTCCTGTCCCCAAGTGGGAGCTGTGGGTTTTCCATTACAACACAGAAAATGAAGAGGCAAACGGAGTTCCTTCTCTGTGTGTATGCCTGAACTCCACCAGGTCCCATGGGAGAGAAAAAGCTAAAGAGATGACTATAAGTCAACTGCTTACAGTCCCCCAGAACATTATCGGGGTGGTCCCACAGCTGAAGATGCCAGCAGACATATACCACTTCTGACAACTGTTCAAAAGTGCCGAGCACACCACTGGTCAACTCCTTATTGTACTGTCCAGGCTGTCCTGTCCAAACACAACCGTTCTACTGACAAACTCTGCTCTGGATATGAAGACATTCAGAGGTGACTGGAAGATGCCCTCTTGCCAAGCACGCCACGGCCAAAACCACCACTAACATGTTCTTGCATCTTCCTCCAGCAATGAGAATGAGGAAGGCTTGTAACCAGAGTTCCAGCCCTGGGTTCCCAAAGCAGAGGCCTGGGCGATGACACGGAGCTGGCCAGCACCAGCTACTGGGCCGGGAGGAGAGCAGAGGATGTCTGTGCACTGAAGGTATCCCCATCTTTCCTGCATCTGGAAACTGGGGACCTGATCTTCCTGATGGTGCAAAACCCTGGGGATGCTTCTACGGAGAACTCTACCCACATCTGTATCCACATGGCTACTTCAGCTCCCCCATCATGGCTTCCCATTGTTCCCTCCTCAAACCTTCTAAATTCCATTGCCAGCTCATTTAGGGTCAGATTTCTACATTTCTCCCTTTACTGCAAAAACTAAGCTATCGCTCATTTCCCTGAATGCCAGGGAAAGGGACAGAAAATGCCAAGGATAGATAACTTCCTGCATTGCTCTGAAAATACCCAAATTCTCCAGTTACCAACTTCTTTAAGTCTGACTCTTAAATAAATGTGTACAAACATCCCCTTAGACTGTCAAGAGATATTGGATTTCATCAACGACCCCATGTGGCAGATGGAGAGTAAGGAAGTGACATGTAACACTAGGGGAGGAGCACCTGCTCAATGCCCCACACCCTAAAGCGGACCTTAGCCAGGTTTCTGCCCCTGGGGGAAGTACTGGATGTCATCCAACAGCCTGTCTCTTTCATCATCCTCCACCACTGAAGGGCCATGACTAGCCAAGACCTACATTATAATTCTGCTTGGAGATCACTGAAAGAGGCCCTGATGACCAGGGTCACTAAAAGAGGCTCAGGTGACCAGGGTCTATGAAAGGAGTTCCAGCGACCAGGGTCTATGAAAGGAGCCCCATGACTGAGGTCTATGAACGAAGCCCCAGTGACTAGAGTCAACGAAAGGGGCCCCAGTGACCGGGGTCAATGAAAAGGGCCCCAATGACTGGGGTCTATGAAAGGAGCCCCAATGACTGGGGTCAATGACTAGAGCCCCAGAAGGAGACACTTGCTGGGGGCAGCATGAGAAAACACCCACATCTCCTCCGGGCTCAGCCCTTGAATCTACAAATTCGAGTTTGCTCTCGCACTTATGTCATATGCTCTGAAATCACTCTTGCTCCAAACTTGCATTTTGGTTTCTTCTCCTCTGTCCCTGCTCTTACCAACTTACCTCCATTTTCACCACCACAGTGATGTGGCTAATGAGTCTGAAAATTGTGTATGCAGCTTCAGGATCAAAATAGAAACTCTTTCTAATTCCCATTAAAAGCTCCATGAGGACACGGCTGGCTCATGCAGGCACACAATAAATATTTGACAAATGAACACACACATGAACTATTAACTGCTTGCTTTTCACTTGATCTTAGCCAAAAGGCCGAGAAGTGATAACTGCTTGCTTTTCTTAAGAGTTCTATAATAGAATAGCTCTGCTTATTTTTAAATACACCAGAAGTAATTGTCAACTCAACAATTCTTTTTAAATGCTCTTTAATGGAGTCCAACTACATCACGAGTTGATATTTGATAAAGGACATACCATCTAATTAGGCAGAGGATATATGAGTCCCAAGACCATCAGACCATTTTTTTTTCCTAGAGACTATGGGGCCTTAAACAATTAGGGAGGTGGTAGGAAATTGTTTTTGGAAAGCAATAATATCATCAGACCAGAATTCAACTTTTGGCTTCACCAAGAGCTGTATGATCTGGACCAAGTTATCTTTTTCTCACTGGATTTGCACACAAAAAGTTTGTCAGTTCTCTCTCACTACCCAAGTTCCAAGTTCACAGTAAATTCATGTTCAATTTTGAAATTTCTGAGTTCTTTTTCAAAAATCCATAAAAAAATACAAGATTTCACTGTTGAGTTTATTCAATCCACCTGAAGATCAAGAGAAATGTCAATGAAACAAACTAGAACAGCAGTCTCCAAGCTTTTGGCACCAGGGACCAATTTCATGGAAGATAATTTTTCCATGAACTGGGGTAGGGGAAATAGTTTGGGGATGATTCAAGAGAATTACATCTTTTGTGCAGTTTATTTCTATTATTATTATTACATCAGCTCCATGTCAGGTCATCAGGCATTAGATCCCAGAGTTTGGGGACTCCTGGCCTAGAAGGATTAGCATACTGTTATCTATAAGAGCATTCAAGATGCAGCTGAGAAATTGACTAGTGCATGCACATGTGTTCTGTGTGTCTGGGTTCCCACACCCATGCACTCCAGAGCAGAGCATCTCAAACTTAAATGTGTACCAGCATCCTGCGGGGATCTTATTGAATGCAGATTCTGGTTCAGAGTCTAGAACAAGGCCTGTGATTCTGCACGTCTAACAAACTCCTAGGGGATGCTGATACTGTTTGTCCAAGAACTACATGTAAGTAGGGACAGGAGACACGCATGACATTAAAAATGTCTAAGAAAGTCAAAGAATCCAGGTCCTTAATGGTGGTGCTGTGGGGTTTTTAAATTTTTTTTTATTTCCTTGGAGCTCTCCTTTCTTTTATTCCATCAGCCTTTCAAGTAAAAACAAAAGACTTCTTAATCTGCACAACTGCTCCAGATTCACTTCCTTCAGGTGAGCACACACTCTGAATTCTAACCCACATTGATCCTATCTTGTTCCAGGGCTTGATCCAGTCTCGGAACTAAGCCAGCAAGTCGACCTCCCCTTGTTAGAGAAATGGCAGGGACGGCTGCCAGTGGCCAGAGTTTACCTGCCTCTTCTCCATCATCTGAAGCTAACAAAGGCAGCTCCCTGCCTTTCGGAAGCCTGAACCTTTGCATAACTCACCATGCTAATGTCACCACTCATCCTGTGTCTCTGATTCCACAGTAAAGAGCATAAGCCCTCAACATCTGGCTGGTGCTGCAAGCTCAAGGGAGAGCCTCCAAAGTCCCACTACTTTTCTTCTAACTACATGGAATGTTTTGGAAGGGCCAGGCTACTCACTGCATGTCCACAAGACCCACCATCTGTCCTACCTGTGGCCCAGTGAGGTTTCAGTATGGTCCAAGGACATTTGGAAAAAGGATGCTTCGAGTCAAACATTATTTTTCTGAGAGCTGGAGGTTGCACTGAATTGAGAAAACAATGGTAAGAAGAGCAGAGGGGGAACCTCAGGGAAAAGGGCATCTAGCCTGTGGACCCGCTGCCTGTAAACCTAGCCAGGTTGCACTTCAGGAGGGAACTCCAGAACAGCCCCTGGTTGCCCATGATCCCACAAGCCCACTCCAGTTAAGATGGCTATGCCCTGACTTGGTCTTGTATGTTACCTATTTCTCCCGGAACGTGTTTGCCGTGGAAGCTAAAGCAGGCGGTGACGTTCAGGCAGTTCACAGGCTGCTGGCCGTCATGACACTGAGGCGCCGTGATGTTGATGGAGGCGGGGAGGAAGATGGAGACATCCACTGTGATGACGGGTCTCGCCCTACAGGTCAAGAGAAACCAAATGATAACTAAGCCAACAGGACAAATTCTAGGGCTTCAGCCCAGCATCTAAGCAAAGTATGAAACAGCCTGAGTGAGGGAAAATGGCCAGGGTGCTCTGTAAATCCTATTCTCTGGTGTCTCAGCTTATTTCCCAATAAATGAACAGTTATCTTCCCAATAATAAAGGCCAGCTAGTTGTTAGTAAAACACATCTGGATGAAGCTATAAATGAACCACCAGATGTTGGGAGATTATTTTAAAATTTCACCAATTAACTTTTGATTTTCATTTTATTAGGAAGATAGGAACAGATTTAAGAGGTGTCCCTACAGGGGGATGCCGTGACTCAAGAAACAGCAGGAATCCCCCAGCGCATTTACTGCCATTACTGTCATGAACTGCAAAGTCCCATCCAGAAACCTTCCTTCTTCGTTTACTCCCATCAATTAATTAAGTACTTTTTCTAAAAGACCTTGATGAATGGGGTCCCAGCTGGTAACAGCAAAGCATTTCAGAGCTGAAGAAATCACTCTGCCTAATAGCTGGACCAAGTGAAACCCAATAAACATGTACACTCCTATCACCGACAAGGACCACCCCCCAATGCTTGATGGATGGACGACATCATTGCTGGCCTTCCGGGGGACTCCCCAGGGGCCCCCTATTAGAAGTGGGGAGTGAATCACACCATTCTGCTCTGGTTGCAAACATCTGCTGAGGGAAGATTCACCTAAACTGTGGCTTAACCTTCTCCCCTCCAGGCCTCACAAAGAGACCCTTTTACCCCCAAGGAGCCCCAGCCTTCACGCCGCTGGGGTGATATAACAAGATTAAGGGGCTTTAGCAGCTTGAGAACAATGACCTCACTTGTGTTCAATGATCCCGCAAAGAGCGCCCAGGGGGACAAGACAGATGGGAGCCAGGACCAACACCAACTCGGAGAAAAGAAAGCCATTAAGGAAAACCTCGAAGAAGAAAGGAAGCAAGGAACTGCATGGCCCAGATGGAGTTAGGGAATTTCACTACTGCCAGCACTGCCTTGAGATGTGGGTTAAGAGAAGAACAATTGTGACAAGTAGAAAGGAACTACGGGCAGACCCAGCTGCAAGTCTAACAGAAGTCAGACAACGGCAGTGCCTGGAAATCCAATATCTGTTTTCCAACTTCCTCTGGGTTCATCCTTAGAAGATGCTCAAGTGCTCCTTAGCACCCCAGCACTTGAATTTCTTCCTTCTCTGTGTCCACACCTCAGCTCACCTACTAAGGCCACTGTCCATGTCCAAATTCATCCCATCAGCCTACAGGCCCTCCAAGGGTTGGGATCCTGCTGAATTCATCCTGATATTTCCTAGTAAGCACGTGTTCAAAAACTCTTGTTAAACGAACTCATTTACAAAACAGAGAGTCACAGACATAGAAAACAAACTTATGGTTACCAGAGGATAAGAGGGCAAAAAGATAAATTTGGAGATTGAAACTGACATAAACACACTACCATATATAAAATAGATAACTACTAAAGACTTAACTGGAGAAGGAAATGGCAACCCACTCCAGTATTCTTGCCTGGAGAATGCTATGGATGGAGGAGCCTGATAGGCTACAGTCCATGGGGTCGCTAAGAGTCGGACACCGCTGAGCGACTTCACTTTCACTTTTCACTTTCATGCACTGGAGAAGGAAATGGCAACCCACTCCAGTGTTCTTGCCTGGAGAATCCCAGGGACGGAGGGGCCTGGTGGGCTGCCGTCTATGGGGTCGCACAGAGTCGGACACGACTGAAGTGACTTAGCAAAGACTTAACTACACAGCACAGGGAAATTTTACTCAATACTCTATAATGACTTACATGGGAAAAACATTTTAAAAAGAGTAGATAAATGTATATGTATCACTGATTTACATAAATGTAAATGTATACATATCACGGTTATGTATACCTGAAACTAACATAACATTGTGAATCAACCATATTCCAATAAAAATTTACAACAACAACCCTTCTTAAATGAAACCTCTCTAGTCCAAGGAATCGAAAACTAAAGGAGGGGCCAAAGTTTCATCAAACAGACAGGGGTACCAGCAGAGCTGGTGTCCACTCTGTGAGACTCCGACTCCACCTGCCTAGCACATGTCCTGCCAGCTCATTGTGCAGAAGCAGCCCAGCCCCTCCCACCACCCCAGGGCCCCTCGCTGGGGAAGTGTCTGCTTCCTCCTCCCGGGACAGAGCCTGGCAGAGGAAGGTGAGGTGAGCAGGAAGCACAAGTGAGCAGTACAGACAAAAGGACTTCGGTGAGGATTGTTAAAAAAAAAAAAAAAAAAAAAACAGAATCCTTTGAAATGACAGGCTGGGACCTTCACAAGCACCTCTCCCTCCAACATCCGTCATATCAGTTCCCCCAAACCTTTTTGTTTCAACTCCAAGTATTGTTTCAGAACCAGGAAAAGCCCAGAAATTGTTCATAAGCTTCTCTGATCACTTCCTCCAACCTTCCATGGCATAACACCAGGAGCCTGTCACCCTAACATCGGACCTGCCCTCTTGAGCTAATCCCAGAGAACAAACTTCCTGAGGGCAGAGCTGGGCCAGCCCACACCCTGGTGGGGGCGGGAGACTGGGTTTCATGAGCTGAGATGAAAGCAGAGGGGCACCCAAGGGCAACACTGCAAATGCATTGAGACTTTAAAAGAAGCTGGTGGCTGGAATGTTTTTTTTAAAATTGAAGTATAATTGATTTACAACGTTGGGTTGGTTTCAGGTATAAAGTGATTCAGTTAAACATATATACATATGTGTCTAATCTTTTTCAGCTTCTTTTCCCTTATAGGTTATTATCAGATACTGAATAGAGTTCCCAGTTCCCAGTTTCTCACTGTTTTCTATTTTATATCTATCAGTGTGTATATGTTAACCCCAAACTTCTAATTTATCCCTTTCCCCACCTTTCCCCTTCGGTAATCATAAGTTTGTTTTCTATTTCTGTTTTGTAAATAAGTTCATTTGTATCATTTTATAGATTTCACCTGTAAATGATATCATATGAGATTTATCTTTTTCTGTCTGTGTATGATCACTGAGTATGATCATCTCTAGGTCCATCCTTATTGTGGTAAATGGCATTCCTTCACTCATTCCTACAGTTGAGTAATATGCCATAATGTGTGTGTGTGTGCATGTGTGTGTGTGTGTGTGTGTACATGCACACACACCACATCTTCTTTAATCCATAGAATACTTCTTTCTGATGGTTCTCAGACAGTTTAAATTCTGATATCTAATTTGATCGTGATATTTCACTTCCAGATAGATAATAAACCTGGTCAGGATGCCCTGAGACACGATGTTACTCCAGTGACCCTGGCCTCTTCTTGGGTCAGTGCTCCTTGCATGGCAGAGATGGGAGGAGAGATAAAGAGCCCACACCCTGGTGAAGGTGTGAGACCACTAACCATCCCCAAAGGAGTCCATTACTCCAGGGAGCTAAGTCACGTCTTAAAGTGAAAGTTACTCGAAAGTCACAAATTTTACTCGAAAGTCGTGTCTGACTTTTTGTGACCTCGTGGACTATACAGTCCATGGAATTCTCCAGGCCAGAATACTGGAGTGGGTAGCCTTTCCCTTCTTCAGGAGATCTTCCCAACCCAGGGATCAAACCCAGGTCTCTTGCATTGCAGGTGGATTCTTTACCAACTGAGCCACAAGGGAGGCCCAATTCACATCTACGTAGTTGAAAGCCAACCTCAAAAAGGTTTTCTCTTAGCTGCAGCCCAGAGCATTCCTAACCTACATGGCTTTTGACTCTCCCCCTTAGAGCAGAACAGGCATGCTGTGTATGGTGTGTGTAAGTGTGGTGTATGTGTATGGTGTGTGTGAGTGTGTGTGTGTGTGGTGTGTGTGTGTGATGTGTGTGGTGTGTTTAAGTGTCGGGGGTGTGTGTGTAGTATGTGTGTGGTGTGTGTGTGTGTATGTGTATGTATGGTGTTTGTGTGTGTGTGTGTGGTACATGCATACACAGGCATGGTTTCCTGGCCCTCCTCCATTTTCTGGTCCCTCTAAGACCCTAAGATAACCCCAAGTCTATCCCTACTTGCCTGTCGGCAAAGTCATGCCTGGGATGCCCACTTAGTTTCACCAGCCAGAGTTTCCAGACTCCCAGCTCACTGCTGCTCGGCCACACACAGCACCTCATCAAAGGGTGCCAACCTGCCTGGTCCCTTGGACGCACTGGGCGATCCCTCTGCCTGCTCCTCCCTCTCGGAGGGGCCCCACCTCATCTCTGGAACCTTCCCTGCTCACCCTGAGCCCCTCATACTCCTGGAAGAGACCTGAGGTGGTCACCCTCATCCACATCGCAAACTGAATCCTGCATTGAGCCCAGTCCCCACCCACAGTCCGGACACAAGACACTCCCTTCCTCACCTCCGTGATCCCTCCTTCACCTCCCCTCCTCCCTTCTATCTCTTCAACTTCTCCAGGCCCCAAGAAAGGAAGGGGGTCAGGGTGAGGCTCATACAGATGAGGGTGAAGCTGAGGGTCACTTGAATCCCACCGTCCAAACACCCTCTCTGAACCACTGCCATTCCCACTTCCCCCTCTGCAGTCAAGCTTCTGGAAAGAAGGTAAGATTTACTGTTTTCTTGCTTCTCCTCCTCTCACCCACCCACAGCCATCTGACTTTGGCCCCTCACTTCTCTAGACCTGCCACAGCAAGGGTGCCACTGACCTCTCACTGCCACCTGCAACCAGACTCAGACCTCACCCTACTTGGCCTCTACTGAGCGTGACACGGGCATCCTCTGACAGTGTAACCCTGCTCTCTTGTCCTCACAGCATTTACCACAACCTAGAATCACCCCCTTTGTAAACTGATAAAACCTCCAGGTCATTTGGTTTCCTCACCCCTAAAATGAGGCTCCTAATCACAATATCTCTGTCATGGACTTGTTAAGAAGACTAACAGTTAAAATGCAGGGGAAGCCCTGGTGGTCCAGTTGTTAGTACTTCACACTCTCACTGCCAAGGACATGGGTTCGATCCCTAGTTGAGGAACTAAAATCCCGTAAGCTGAGAAGTGTGGCCAAAAACAAAATTTTTAAAAAAGAGTTCAAATATATTTTTCCAGAAAAAGATGAACAATTGCAGTCTATTCAGTCAATGGAACACTACTCAGCACCGGGGAAACCACTGCACAACATACAATACGGCA
This sequence comes from Okapia johnstoni, assembly GCA_024291935.2. Classification (NCBI taxonomy): domain Eukaryota; kingdom Metazoa; phylum Chordata; class Mammalia; order Artiodactyla; family Giraffidae; genus Okapia; species Okapia johnstoni. The sequence goes on along the minus strand of CM044323.1, from coordinate 9,657,625 downwards.
GCAGCTCAAAACCACCACGCTGAGTGAAAAAAGCCAGGAACCAAAGAGTGCACCCAGTCTAGTTCCATTTATATGAAATTCTAGAACTGATCTAGGGGGAAAGAAATCAGAAGAGTGGTTGTCTGTCAGGAGAGGGGTATGACTAGAGAGAGGAAAGAGGACGCTTCTTGGAGTGACAGAAATGCTCTTCATCTTGATGGGGGTACACACTGGGCAAGACTCATCAAGTACTTGCCTAAACTGTATGCAGATTACACCGCAATACAAAAAGCAACAAGAGCGAGGAGTTACTACACACCAGCGCTTAGACAGTGCCTGGCACAGGGTAGGCGCTTATCAAATGACAGTTGTCTTATTATTAACTGTGTTAGTTGCTCTCCATAGTACACCCAGCGCTTCCCTAGTGGCTCAGTGGTAAAGAGTCTTCCTGCCAATGCAGGAGACACAGGTTTGATCCAAAAAGATCAAACCAGTCAATCTTAAAGGAAATCAACCCTGAATACTCATGGGAAGAACTGATGCTGAAGCCGAAGCTCCAATACTTTCGGCCACCTGATGCAAACAGCTGACTCACTGGAAAAGACCCTGATGGTGGGAAAGATTGAGGGCAAGAGAAGAAGGTGGCAACAGAGGATGAGATAGTTGGATGGCATCACTGATTCAATGGACATGAACTTTGTCCGCGAGATAGCAAAGAACAGGGAAGCCTGGCGTGCTGCAGTCTATGGGACTGCGAAGAGTTAAGACACGACTTGGCCACTGAACAACAATGCTGCTGCTGCTGCTGCTGCTAAGTCGCTTCAGTCGTGTCCGACTCTGTGCGACCCCACAGACGGCAGCCCACCAGGCTCCCCCATCCCTGGGATTCTCCAAGCAAGAATATTGGAGTGGGTTGCCATTTCCTTCTCCAGTGCATGAAAGGGAAAAGTGAAAGTGAAGTTGCTCAGTCATGTCCGACTCTTAGTGACCCCATGGACTGTAGCCTACCAGGCTCCTCCATCCATGGGATTTTCCAGGCAAGAGTACTGGAGTGGGGTGCCATTGCCTTCTCCAACAATGAAGTACACCCAAATCTGACACCCAGCTGCATCTCAACAGGTCAATGCACAGGGGCAGATGAATGAGGGAATGGGTTACCGTGAGCTCGGGACCCCTAGGCACTCCTGCCATGGTTGTCACGGCCATCTGCGGACCTCCTTGTCTGAGCCAGTGATCCCGGCTCTGGTCCTAAAGTCTACTGTCTCCAAATGCTCCCAGATGTTCTCCTCTGTGGACTCTACATCTGTCCCTGTTAAGAGTTCATCAACCTCATCCGATTCTACCCTCCATGCCAGGCTAGGGTCTGGGGTCTCCCATCCATGTGAACTGCCTTGCTTCACATTTACACTTATGTGTGAGGAAATCCCTGGGGAGCGTTGTCCCTCAAAAAAGAGGGCAGAACAAGACAAGCCCCTCTGGGTTGGAGCTCATGGCTGCAAGCTTACAAAATACAAGGATGATGAAAAAGCAGGACCTATAAGATATGCCTTAAGCCAGAAGCTCCTGCTTTGGAGAGGGCCTGGTTTCCACTAACAGCAGCCAGGGAATGTGTTTTATTCAAGGGGAATCCTGAGAAGCCAGAGCACACAGCTCAGAAGAGTGAGCAGAGGGAAAATGACTTTGTGAGGCCACCAGCTGGAGCCTTGGCCTCTCAAGTCCAACCACAACCATCTGTAGCCATGAAAGCTGTTCCACCTGAGAAAATGCCAACACAGAGAATGGGGTGATAAAGGAGAAATCCAATGCTATGGAAAGTAAAGGATCCATCCCCCTGGAGGAGGAAATGGCAATCCACTCCAGTATTCTTGCCTGGAGAATCCCATGGACAGAAGAGTCTGGCAAGCTCCAAGGGTCACAAAGAGTAACACATGACTGAGCACAAGCATAAAATTGAGCACTTAAACCAGGAACTGTTCCAGCTCATTGAGCTCTCATAAAAACTTATGATATTCAGTGAGGTGAGCACTATTGCCTTTTTAACAGGTGACTATCCTGAAACAGAGGTTACCAGTTTTGCTCAGGAAACTCACCTCGTAAGGGCAGAGTTAGGGTCTGAACCCAGGCCACCTGGCCCCAGAGTTTACCCTCTCAACCTCAAAGCTATTCTGCCTCTTTAACAATGTAATATTTGGGGGGTGGGGAGGAAGCCATATTAAATTTATTCATTTCTTTCCAACATGATTGGCCATCTTAAATTAACTCTCAGGAGTTAGAGAAGGAAAGAATGAAAAAGAAAAAACTTGAAAGCTAAAGGCCCTTAAGGCTAGGTATCTGATAAGAAAATATAATCCAAGTCTCTGTTTTGACCATTCTTAGGGTAGTTATCATCTTTTCCAAATCTTTAGAATATGCATTATCTACACTGTTCACATAGCACCTATCACATATTGTATTACATTGATGATGTTTTGTGATATATTTATGGCTTGGTCTAACTAATCCCCTTGATTCAGAATGAACAATGCCTTAAATATTATGTTTCCCCACAATTCTCTGCCCATTGCAGTACTCAATAAAGAAGTAGTAGATTTTAAAAGTATCAGAATCTCTGGAGTAACCGAGTCAGTTCTGGCTCAGGAATTTTACACTCAATCTTGAAAATGTAAATTATCCATGGATTTTCTGAAAGACAAGTCTGGCTACTGCCCATCTGAGAAAGCCTGCAAATAGCCTTTGTCGGTAAGTGTGTGCAAGGCAAGAAACTTGAACAACTTGGTGTTTTTCATTACCTGGAGTTAACTGGTTCCCTTAGAAGTTCCTAAGCCCCCACCTGAGGCGGTCCCTCCTTCCAGAGGAGGCTGTGTAGCCCTGAGGTAGAGACTCAAGAGAAAGGCCCTGCTGAATGAGAGGAATCCAGGGTGTGGAACTCCATGGCCTCTGGGATCCCTTCCAGCTCTAAGATCCTACTAGCCTATTTTAGAAAGTTCTGCAATCAGGTTGTTAACAAAACCTAAGAGTTGGCTCCCACTCCAAAGTGTAATTCTGCCTCCTCTGACTCATACAGACAGAAATACTTGGAGAGGGTTCGTGGGTGGGACGGCAGCCCACTGGCCTTTGCAGGAGGGATCCAGACAGCATGGGCTTCACAGTGAACTCAAATCCCTCACCCTCTGCTGTCACCAAAGAGTGAGGGGGCAGGAGGCTCCCTGTCCCTGGGGGGCTGGGGACTAGGAGGTGGGGAAGTGGAGATGAAGGCTGTAGGTAGGGATGAACAGATGGGACAGGGCAGTGTCATGGCTCCCATGGGAAATGACAGTTTATGTATAGCACATCCACGGAAAGGGTTGTTCATGGCAAAAGGCAGAAACCTCTGCCTAGAAGCTCCAAGGATGTTATCCTCACACACGTAAGCCACTCAAGGCCCAGCAGCCGGAAACCCTGGGATACAGGATAACAAGAATAGGGAAACAAAGGTAGCATTTGCAATTACCAAGCACCTCTGCATGCAAGGAACAAGGCAGAGTGATTGCTGACTGATGATAAATAAATCCCCTATACTGCCCCCCCCAACCAAATTCCATCCCTCACCCACAGAGAACCAAGAAGAAAGAGATAAGCATCTCACCTTAGGAGAACCACACTGTCCGACATGAAGGCTCCAATAGTTACATCTGAAAACCACAAGTTTACAGATTTAGAATCTTGCTGAAGCCCATCTCACCCACCTGCTGTCAAGGTGCTCCACAGTTATGGAGGCCAGTCTCAAGAGCAGGGGCTTGTAATGGCTCTGGAGGAGCTAGAGCCACACTTCCATGTATGGCAGCCCATCTCCAGGTGTGGCGGCTGAGACCCCAAAGGGTTCTGGTCTGCACTGAGACATACGTGTAAGACAGAAACTGATTTCAAAGCCTTGGTACTAAAAACTATCAACTATTTCACTAATAAAAACCTTTTGTATTGATTGTATGCTGACATGATAATATGTTGATACATGGGGCTAAATAAAACATTATTAAAATTAACTTCATCTGTTTCTTTTCATATCATTTTTTATGTGGCTACTAGAATGATTTAAACTACATAAGTGGCTCACATTATTTCTTTTGGACATCAGGGATTCAGAGGGAAGACACTTGGAATTAAATGACTCCTGGGAGAAGCTCTAGGTTCTGCAGAACATGAGAACTGTCTCCATTCCACCCCTCACTCTAGGTGACCACAGAGACTCTCTGTGTCCTTGTCTGCACAATGGAGATAATGATCCCCAATGTCTTCTTCAAAAGCTGACAGCAAAAAAAAAAAAAAAAAAAAAAGCTGACAGCATTTCATAATATTTAAATCAGAACACATTTATTACAGACTTGCTCAATATAATAATTATTAAACACATTAAATCAGATATTAAAATCAGAAAACTCATGAAAATACTTGGCCAACTATAAATCAAGACAAGTGTTAGTTGGTAATGTTTATTCCTAAATAATTTTAATTTAGGAACTGTTCATTTATCCAACAGTTCTCTGCCTTTTCTCCCCTCAAGTATAATAAAACCCTTCAGCCCTGCAGTCCCCATGACTACTTCCAGAACCAAGCATCTTAACCTAAGAGCATCTGAATCCCTATATCTACAAATGCCCTCAATTAGGAAAAACAAAGAGCGCATCCATGGACTGCAGGACTGCTAAAATCCCTGCACTTGGGTGTGCTTGTTAATTTTGCTATTTTCTAATTGCCTGGATATTTCAACGTAAAAGAATCTGATGCACTTGCCATCTCTCTTATGAAAAACTGCAAGGTAAGAAATCCACATATGCTGTGAAGTGTGACCACATCTGCTCACTGTGCAAATACAGAGAAGTAGTCTGAGTTCTCTTTCACACTACAGTGTGGTCTCTGGCACCCTAAGTTCTCTGAGGCTCAGCATCCTCATCTGTAAAAAGGGGAGACACCTGTATCTCTACCTACCTATGGGGGTAACTTTATAATGCACATCGCACAGGGAAGCAAAGGACAGTATTGCTAAACCAATGGACAGCCATAAATTGCCCAGAATAAGAACCACTTTCTCAAACATAAAAAGACCTAGGAGGGTCTACAGGGAAAAGTGAACAAGTGAAAGTGAAAGTCGCTCAGTCGTGTGCAACTCTTTGCAACCCCATGGACTACAGAGTCCATGGAATTCTCCAAGCCAGACTTCTGGAGTGGGTAGCCTTTCCCTTCTCCAGGGGATCTTTCCAACCCAGGGATCGAACTCAGGTCTCCCGCATTGCAGGTGGATTCTTTACCAACTGAGCTATGAGGGAAAGAGACCTCAATACTGACCCTTTTCTGTTCCTATTCCTTGTGGCTCCATAGATTTACAAGGGTGATCAAAACTCTCATCTGCGGGAAACTCTGAAATTCAGTACCCTGTACAGAACTTCATTCATTTTCACAGATTCTTCTGAGGCATTTTAAATGGAAAGAAACATTTTCTCAAGCTAGCACGATGACCCACAGTTTCAGGGACTTTTTTCTAAATTCCACCATTTGGGATTTTTTTTCACGTCTTCTCTTTGCTTCCTTACCCTGACTATTCCATCCCCTTCAAACAGCAAAGGGACCACTATTCCATTGCCCTGTCAATTTCACCTAAACCAGATATGACTGAGGATTGGGGTTTGAAATCGTACATTTTTATTCAATTAGCCTCAACCACCACAAGGCATTAATTAACCCCGAAGACAAGCCAGCCAGCCTTGAATGGCAAAGGTCTGTCTTGTGTGTCAGGGGAAGGACATGGTTTTCTTCCTGCTCCAAGTGTTTCTTTCAATACTTGTCTTGTGTGTGTGTGTTTGGGGTGGGGCGGGTGGCATTCCTTCTCCCCTATCAAGAGGAAGACACCTCCAAATATGCTCAAATATTAAGGAAAACACGAGGTTTCACTCCTTATATTCTGAACATGGAGGGGGCTTTTTGTCTTCATCAGAAAGACTTGCTGCCATGGAAATCACTACAAAAATCCACCCTCCTGGTGCTTAAACCCTTCAGAGCAGATCGTTTTAAAATGGAAAAAAAAAAAATTAATTTTAAAACACTACTTTCATCTTAAAAAGCAAACACCAAGTAAAACACCCTGTTCTACTGTGTGAATTTTTCTAAGCCTAATAGATGTGACCACACGTACCAGACTGGTTATCTTGACTTATCTCATGTGCCTTTCAAGAAAAATAGCTTACCAGGATAACTATTTCCATCCATGTCAATGCCCCCCGATATGGACTGGCCAAACATCCGCAGCACCGGACTTATCTTCCTCCCCGACAGCTTCTGCAACAGATAATAGGGAGACTGAGCCACCGGAAGCAGCACAGTCACAAATAAGAACCCGTGACTACTTCAGCCCAGCTTCTCTCAGACACTTGGTCTTGAAGTTGGTCAAAGAGAAAAAAAAATTGTAGTCTGAATTTGATTGGGGGCTTTAGCAGGCAGTTGAAGACCCCACACTTCTTTATTAGTACTTGCCTGAGTCAAATGTCGCCACTTACAACTTTTTCTAAGCTCGGTGCTAATGAAACCACCTAGATGAGTGTGCTCGTACTTTGATGTATTGAATGAAGCTCCAAATGGATTAAGCTCAACTGCCATTTCTAAGGGAAGCTCTGTTTTGTTTTTATACAGGTATAGCTGGCTGGAATCCTCAGAACACATTTTCCTCACATCTCTCTACCTAAAAATGTACTAAACATGGAACACTCCTAAGATGCATACATGAGCCCGGTCCTAGGTGGACAGGAATCAACACATCTACCTAGAAAAGATGACCACGTGGAAACCACCTCTCCATCAAGCCAACCAGAAGATGTAGAAGCTCCTGAGCATCACAGACAGGATGAAACAGCTCTACCTAGTACATCTAAAACTCCATGGTCCTGAATCTTCTGTAAAGTGAAGGAAATTCACACACACACACACACACACAAAAATCAGCTGAAGCTGCCCTGAAAGGCAGCCTTCAACCAACCATTCAGCATTGACAGCTCTTCTGCCAGCAGGCCACACCAGCATCTGTGCTTATCTCTTCTTCGTCAAGTCCAACCTGTGCTAACACAACACATGCTGTACTGGTTCAAGAATATTTATTGTACACCAGCCTTTGTCACACACCCATGCTCGTGTGGCACAGCTCCACACAAAGATGCCAAACTTCCAGAATCAGCAAAGTGCCATGTTCTGGGATCTGACCTGTTCTTTCTCCCCTTTCTCTAAACAGTCTCCCTGGTGAGGCTTCCCTCCCAAGGCCCTCATTGTGGATGGTAAGAGAAATGCTTTGTATTCATGCCACACAGCAGCCTCCATGTCAAAACCAGGTGTACACATACCCGGGGCTCACTTGGGACTTTCTTGCCTTATCCTGTTCCTTCCTGCAAAGAAGTCACAAGTATGCGGAGGGGGGTTTTCTATAGGACCTACATATGAGACAGCAGGGATTTCCCCAGCAGCTAATAATTGCAAATAACCCTCCTTCTGCCACCCCAGTGAAACCATCCAACAGGAAGTGTGCAAGCGTTAAAGTAAAAATCAGAGCACTGTACGAAACACTGTAGAAACCTATCTTGCTAACAGACAGAGACCTACATTCCCCTGTGGCTCCGTCTTAGCAAACATGGGTATGTGTCTGTGTGTTTCCTAAAAGCCACATTTTGAAGTGGAGCATCTCGCTCTGAGGCCCATCGACATGAGCAGCAGCTTGCCCTGAGTTTGCATTTCTGAGGTATGCTGTGGCTGGGACAAGCGGGGAAGAGAGAAGGGGTGGTCCTTTTGGGGGTGGCGATGCAGGCTTAAGTTATCCCACAGACATCTGCAGGCCATTATGTCATAAAGCCAGGAAGATAAGTCCGCTTGGTGCTAATAACTCTAAATGAAAACCAGGAGCCTAGGGAAACCTCCGCTTCACCAGGTTTACATTCGGTGTCCTGATGGCAGGAGAGAGATCACAGGGGCCGCTGGGACATGCCCGGGGGGCTCTCAAATTGAGAAAGGCACATGAGGATCTTAAAATCAACACTTTTCATGGTAAACTCGAGGAAGAGGAATAAGTTACAGAGTAATATGGAAGAACTTCAGACCCCGATCTCACAATGTATCCAGCAGAAATAATACCAATCTGGGCCAAAGAAAAGCAATCCCCTTGCCCAGACTTGTTTCTGATTTCCTCCTCTAGTTCACCCACACAATGCCAGTTCTGTCCAGGCCTGGGCCCTGGAGAATCTGGCATTCAAGGATTTTTTTCTTCTTTTAAAATCACAAAACTTATCACATATACATTAGGAGCTTGGAAACGTGTAATCATCGGTTGCTTCTTTTTTTTTTTTTTTTTTTAAGAGCCCCAAACCACTTCTCTTTGTTAGAGCTAACGAGCCAGGCTGCGTGTGCTGACAAAGGCAGGACGGATCCAGCTGCTGATCCCTGCTTCCTATAAAGACAATCCACGCTGACCACAAAATGTATACTTTAGTTGTCTGCAGGGATCCCTCCCAGCAACACCACAACACACGGGAGGGCCTCGGGAGGAGGGGAAGTGGGGTCTCTCAACTTCTAATCGCCTCTCTGCGCAATTAGCTTCCCAGGTCCAGCAACAAGCTTCCCGGAGGAAGCGTGGAGAGTGACCTCGACGGCTGCCCAAGGATGGCTACTCCCTGGATGACTTGCAGCTTGTGACAGTGGGAACAGAGCCCCCTGACCCAGAACAGAGCAGCCCCTGGGGACGGATGTGGCCGCCACATTTCCCGGAACCCTCTTCCTCCTGCCGCATCGGCTGAATCCCCTAGAAGTTTATTCCCACCATTACTCATTTCTCACCCTAATCATCGGTGGCTCAGATGGTAAAGCGTCTGCCTGCAATGCAGGAGACCCTGGTTCGATCCCTGGGTCGGGAAGATCCCCTGGAGAAGACAATGGCAACCCACTCCAGTACTCTTGCCTGGAAAATTCCATGGACAGAGAAGCCTGGTAGGCTACAGTCCATGGGGTCGCAAAGAGTCGGATTTACTCATTTCTAATGCACAGAGGATGGTCCATGTAGATGAAGGCCCCTCGGAGTAAACATGCCTCCCAGCAAAATAAGTTTCCCTAATTCTGTTTTCCAACGGAGCTTCCCTCAGTGTTCCTTTTTCTGATGTAGAGTCGAGGGCAGTGGTTGCAATAAGAGGGTTGGGAGTCAGACTGGCAAAAGCTCAGTGGCCAAGTTGCTACTTCCTAGCTGGTGACGATGGGCAGGTCAATTTACCTCCCTGGGCTGGAGTCACCTCATACACGAAAAGTGGATGACAAAGGTGCCCATGTCACATGGCTGTGATGAGGACTGAAGGTAAGACAGCAGAGGAGGCACTCAGGAAGCGTCCCTGCTCTCACCAGCACCTCCCTCGGCATCTGCCTCTTGCAGGAATCACAGAGCCAAGCAAGAGGCCCAGGAGAGGGAACCTGGGCTCAACTGGCAGCCAACCAACCAGCCCTTGACCCTCAATCAGCTGACTCTTATCTGCTGCAGGAAGTAAGTACAATTAGGAATGTACACACTGAATTTAACATGTAGGTGCTGCCCCTTAAAATCCACTTGTAAATCCCTTTCCTACCTAGAGACTTTCATACATGGACAGTTTTCGATACTTCCTATTTCATTTTACAGAACATTTTATAAGAACAGGACTCAGTTCAGAGTTTTGTTTCCTTCACAATACTCAAGACATAAGGCAAGTTTCTTGGTGACAAGTGTCAGCTTGAGTAGAAGGTGGTGAGAAAGTAATAAATGTTCAGTAAATCAGTATGGGCTGATTGGAAATTTCTCAACATGTGCTCAGTTCCTTTCTGTTGCTGACCCGCTGGGAGAAGAACCCAGGCCTGTGCCACTCTACACACAGACATCCACAAACATCCTGATCATGCTTCTGTCCAGAAAGCGACTTCCTTTTTTCCCAGGGGCTAGGCTTGATACCATCAGCAAGATTGAACTTCAAGCAAAAAAAACAGAACTCACCACTTCCACGTTTCCAAGTCCAAGGGAACGAGGCCAGGGCTTTGACAGTTTTAATGCCAGTTGTGACAACAGCCCCGTGACAGCTTTCAGATCCCTCCTCCATGGACCATTGTCTTTCTAGGTTATATTTTACAGGATAATCCGTTGACTCAGCATAGATGGTTGACAAAGCAGTAACCAGAAAAAGGAAGCCTCCTCTTCTTCCATAAACCACTCTAACTCTGGCTAAGAATTTGGGTATTATCTTCTATAGGCAGAATGCCTCCCTAGATATGAGCAAACATGGGAACCTATAAATATGTTCAGATTCAACAAGCAGTACCAATGGTTTGAGTCCTTCACTGGAGGGGGTGAAGGTAAAGGCAGGAACAATGTTGTCTGTTGTATGTGTCTGTAGAATGAATGTATCAACAGCAACCAAGACACTCTGACGGCAATTACCATGGAACACTGAGGGACCATCCCTCCGGCAGCACCGTGATAGATGTACACTGCTCCCGAAAAGTCATCCTCCTTGGGTGCGCCAATGGCCACATCTGGGGGAAGAAAAGCAGCTCTGGGTCAGAAACACCACGTGGAATAATGTAAGAGTGGATTCTCTAATTCCCGCAAGATGTCTAGAAAGTTCTTGTTACTTGTTCAGGCATTAAACCAGGCACACGATCTCTTAGCAACAGAAAAAAAAAAAAGCAGAAAGAAAATTACAGAAGCTGAGAAGAGTTTAGTACCAGAACAATTTCTACCACATCTTCACAGGATAAATTATTAACTTGTGCAATAAAAGAATGTGAATATCAACCACCCAACCTAACTTCTGTCCATCAGAGAAGAGAGTTTCATAGACAATGGTTACTGCATAGCTGAGAAAGTCAACTCTATCCTTGGGTAAAGGAATTATATAAAATGGTAGTCACTTTATTAAAAAGAACAAAAAAAACTCTGTGTTACTCTCACAAACTGACAACTCCTGGGACAAAGCTGAGATCTTTCTCCCTTTCTTCAATTTGCTAACAAAAGTCATGTGTCTGTAGATGGGAAGTCAAGGATGAGGGGCATCACCCACCCAACCTCAAGCAGAGGTCCCTAATATCTGAATGAAGCCCTCTACAGCCAGTGGAATTATGGTTTCAAAGGAGCCTGGATGCCCGGCCTGAGGCCCATCTTCCACCTTCCGCCTCAGCCCTTCCCACCAGTGACGTGGCTGCCACCAGTCCTGGTGTCTGAACCCGGCACATACACCGATGGGAGGAAGTACTGAACAGACCAAAATAGAACTTCAGGCCAAAGAGAACTAGAGGTCGTGCATACACACCTCCACCCCTCCCAAAACTTACACCTTCAGTCAGTCCAGCGTGCTCTCAGAGCATCCTGGAGCATCAGGGGCTCAGAAACAAGAAGGGCTTTGTGGCGAGAGGAAGCTGGTTCAGACTTGGCCGCCACAGAAGCCCCTATGCACTGGGCTGATGCAGAGGGACTTCACAGAAGCAAAACTCCACCAGAGTCAGGGCTCAGCCCTGTGTCTACATGGAAAACATGGTCTCACAGGTATTCTCTGCCTCGAGTACATGGACAGGCCTTCCCTCGGGCAGGTAGACCCTGGAGCCCCCACAGCAGGGCCAGTTAAGAGGGCAGAAGCCAGCTCACTGACCTGGGAACCCGTCATCATCCAGATCGCCCAGGCTGGCGATGCTCTCCCCAAAGTGTGCATTGTAGGCACCATCTCCGCTCAGGGTCAGCTGCTCCTCCAGGACTCCCTGGGAAACAGGATGGAGGGAAAACGGAAAACAAAACAAAAACAAACCGAACAACCAAAAAAAGAATGAAAAAACAGAGCTGGGAATGCTGCCCTCCCCCGCTGCACACCCATGCACAGGAAACACCTGGGCAGAATCCCAGGAACCCAAACTTCCCCCCAACCCACGGGCGAAAGGAGCCCCTTCCACCTGGGCACCATGGGGGTCTCTGATCACCTGAGACACATTTTAGAGACACACTGCTGGCCAGTGACTAAACCCCTCCCTGTCCTAACACTCTCCACCAACCTATTTACCTACCTACCTGCCTGTCCCCACGGTCTCCTCTCCCCACAATAGCCCCAAAGTTGTTTTAAAAGAATACATATTTTCATTTCTGATCTCCTGTGCCTTTGGTACAAGTTTATAAAGCTGTTTCGCAGGATGCATGTATTAGTGATCTTGACAGAGAGACTCATGGTTCAGAAAAACTGACACCCAGTACTTCTTGCTTAAGGGGTGAAAGCGGTGATAACAGGACACAAAACTGTGCCTATTTTCATATCTGGCTTGCGTTTCTTGAGCAAACACCACCAATGGAGGGCGGGGTCAGTGGTGACGATGGCAGTCAAAACCACACCCACTCTGCCCCCAAATCATTGACACGTGACCGTCAGAGTGTTAATACACAATCTAATGTTTTGAGGCACAAGAACGTCTACCCCCGCTCCTGGGTAGAGGCACTCAGACCCATGCCATCCCACAAGCCATCCCAAAGCTCTTGTTATGACTAAATCTCTTTTCCATTATATACAAACACTTTTCAAAAAATAAAGATGTGATGATTTCTTAAGTCAGTGAAACCCCCACCCACAACACAAACATGCGATGATTTCCTCCCATCAGTGCGGTGAAGAGGAGAAACACTGATTGCTGGCATGCACCAGGCACTGTATCTTCGCATCCTCATTTAAATCACACAGTGATTGTATACTCAAGACCTTACGACTCTGCCCACTTCACAGATGAGCAAACTGAGCCGCTGTCCACGTCACACAGGCTATGAGTGTAAGTGGGAAAACCAACATTCAAGGGCAAGTCACCATTTTTCCCACTGCTCCACACTGCCCTGAAATCCTTCATCACATAGGATGAAGTTCAACAGAAATAAGAATACTCTGGTACTTTGGTAATCCCAAGGCATTAAGAAACATTGGTTGGCCATAGGCTGTGTGGGTGCCATATGCCTGCAGAAGGTCTGGGGAATGATCCTGCTCATAGATTCCATGCTCTGGGGCTGTTGGGCTGGTCACCTTATTGCCTGACAAATTAACACCGTGCAAACACCAAGTCAGTCTTCTGCATACACAGTTGCCGGCAGCCACTGAATGCTGATTGTTCTCATCTCCGTAATGACTACTTCACTTCTCCCCTTGCCTGCTGTTTCCCTTCCTGGAAGGCTGGTATAGAAGCAGGTGCCATTGCAACAGGTACCAGGGGGCATCTTCCCAAAGAGCTTGCAAACATCTAAGCAAGTCCAAGGCTCTTAACATCCCCCAGCTCCTCTTTAAATAACTTCCCTTTCTTTCTGGCATCTGCCCACCTAGCTATAGCTAAATACCACCACCCCCTCCCAATGAGGATAACTTAACTAACATCTTGGTCACAGCTTAAAAGTACACTTTTACTAACTTTTTTGATTATGAAAGAATTACATTCTCACTATTTGTATAAAGATAAAACTAAATATCTACCCAAGCACCACCACTCAGAGAGATCTGTTACTAACTTTATGTATTTTGTATATTTTTAAAGGTTGATTGTATATGCAGTTTTTATTCTGCTTTGGCACTGATTATCTCATAAGCATTTTCTCAAGTTAGCTAAAAGGCTGGTGGTCACAGGATTTGTTCACTGAACCATTTTCCTCGTGTTGAATACTCTTTCTTCTAGATCCTTAAAAGATTCTGCTTTCTCTTTGGTCTCTTGCTCCCACGGATGAACTGTAGTCCCTCAGCTTCTGCCCACACCCACCCTCCACTGTGCTGCAGACACATCTTTCTGACCAAACCATGTTCTTTTCACAGTTCTGCAGATTAAGGGACATTGTGACTACATCCCGTGGCCACTGTGCTGCTCCCCACCTAACCCCCCCCTCCAAGTCCCACCATGCTGAACTGTGGTCCCACTGCCTGACACCTCAATCTACTTTGCCCAGCTCCCAGCCCACTCCCACCTGTCTAACTCCTATTCTTCTTCAAGGTTCCTTCCAGCCATCATGTCCTCTGAGAAGGCTTCTCTGTGTACATACTCCCAGGGAGGTAGCATAACCTAGAGATGAGGCATGCTAACTCCAAAGTCAGTCTGCCTACGTTTCAAATCTCAGCCCCACTGCTTTTTACCTGTGTGATTTGGGGCAGGTGACTTAACCTATCTGAGCCTCAGTTTTTCCACCTGAAAAATGGGGACTCCCTGATACCATGTGCACATGTCGTTGAGATCATTCACAGAAGCAAGAGAAACAGCTCCTGGTACACGAGGAGTACTCAATGCTAGTCATGTGGATATTTCTGGACCCCTGTAAGTTTGCAGTCATCACACTGCATATAACTTTCCATAGATGAAACACGGAGCTTTTTGAAGGTAGGAAGCAAGTCTGTTCACCTCCTCTGGGTGATGGGTCTCAGTCACTACTCCTCAGGCCACTGTCTCTTTCCCTTACCCCATCCACATGTTGCCCAGCTCTGTACTCACGTTTCCTTTGTTGATGTAGACGGTGACCTGCCCTTCGTCCCTGATCTCAGAAAACATGGGGGCCCCCACCAACAGGTCAGAGAGGCCATCTGTGTTCAGGTCAACTGCGCATAAGGAGGAGCCGAAGTAAGAGCCCATCTGCAACCAAGTCAAGTTGCAACAAAGCGTTCAGTGTCCGCCCTCACACACGGGGCCCCTGCCTTCCTCCAGCCCCCCAGCCTGATAAACATCTGCTCCTGAGCCCCTCAGAGGCTGTGCCAGCTGTGCTGCCCTGGAAGCAAGAATGCTTGGGCAACAGTGAGATCCCAACTCCCCACGCCTCCTGGCAGCCGTGTGGGGACCCCAGTCAATGTGAGACCTGTGCCACTGACTTGGAGCCCCACCAAAGGGGAAACGAATGGACCAATCTCTAGAGAATGAGGTACCGCTTTTACAAATTCAAGCTAAGGCTGCAGACATAGGTTACAACCATAACAAAATTGCCTTATATATCAGACATTTGACAAGGCCAAGCAAGTTAGGAAAATGGAATTTCACAACAGAAGACAGGCATGAAAATAAATTGTTACATGAGAAACAGATCACCCTCACCCAGTCCTGGGTAAAACTGAAGACTGGCTAGGAAGGCGTGAGCTGAAGTAATAGAAGAAGGAACAACTCATAAGATTATTCGATGAATGGGAGGATACAGCCAGGTTATACTGCTTTAACCATAGCTCTATCCAGTAGCTGTTATTATTATTATTATTTTTTTTTTTTTACCATTTTTTAAACTGAGGTATAGTTGACATACAGTGTTTAGTTTCAGGTGTACAGCAAAGTGATTCAGTGATGGATTATTCAGATTCTTTCCCATTACAGGTCATTACAAGATACTGAATATAGTTCCCTGTGCTATATATACAGCAGGTCCTTGTTGTTTATCTATCTGATACATAGTAGTGTGCATATGTTAATCTCAAACTCCCAATTTACCCCTCTCCCCCCCACCCTCCAGTAACCTACGTTTGTTTTCTAAGTCAATGAGTCTGTTTCTATTTCGTAAACAAGTTCACTTGCATCACTTTTTTTAGATTACACATATATGTGAGATAATGCGGTATCTGTCTTTCTCTGACTCAGGATCTGGTATTTTAAATCACGGGTCTCAAACGTAAAAGCCAATGGGATCCAGGCAGGTGATATAACAGGTGTAAGAGAAAAGCAAATGATAGCACAGGCACGCTGACAGGTGACAAGTGACACTCGGCTCATCTGTCTCAGAAACAACAGAGGGTGGTGGAGACTGCAGCAAACCAGAGTCCGCGGGCCCAGGGAGAGGAGCAACGTCCACCTGGGGGACCCAGAAAAGGCTGACTGTATCATTCTTCGGGAGAAACCAAAGCTCTGAAATTTTATTTGAATTGCCTATTTTTAAAATGCTGACAACTAATTCATATTAGAAAATAATAAATAAACATACCATGCAGACCAAATGAAAATTTTTGTAGGCTGTGTCCTTTCCAAGGGCTGTGACCTCTGTTTCTAATTAAAAAAAAAAAAGCTATCCTTTTAAAATAAATGTTTTCAAGTAAAAGGGCTCTGGTTTTACAGACATGAACAAGCATTTTCTTTTGCTGTTTGTTGGCAGTTAACCCAGGGGAGTTTGAGAGAGATGGAGGGTACTTTGGTCTGTTCCTGCAACTCGGCCTGGGACAGGGCTCAAAAGTCCCGCCCCAGTCATGTGTCAGCGCCACTTCCACCCACTCCCACTCACTCCTTCCCAAGGGAGAAGAGCATGGAAAAATTTCAGAATCATGGAGATGGGGGCAGAAACCAGTTGACGGCCACCAATTCAGTGGCCTTGCCAATATCCCTATCTTGACTTTCATCAAACAAACCGCTAAGACCCAGGCAAGGCCATGAAGACCGAAGTTGCTGGCTGTTCTCTCTGGCTGAGTCCCAGGGGAACTATTTGTTTCATTCCAATGGACTATTTAACTTGGCATCTTCGTCGGTGTTCAATCAAAAATCCCCATACGTGAAGTTTCCTATCTAAGTTTTGACATATAAACACTTCACATGCTCAGTTAACGCAGTAAAACTTGGATATGGCAATGACATGCTTTGGGGCGAGTGCTCCCAGATCAGAGCTCTCCCAACCTGGGAATGTGGGGACACACATGGCACCAGTGGTAAAGAGCCCGCCTGCCAATGCAGGAGACGTAAGAGACGCAGGTTCAATCCCTGGTTGGGGAAGATCCCCTGAAGAGCATGGCAATCCACGCCTGTATTCTTGTCTGGACAATTCCATGGACAGAGGAGCCCGATGGGCTACAGTCCATGGGGTCACAAAGAGTCGGACACTATTTAAGTGACTGAGCATGCACGCACATGTCTCTAATAGCAACAGAACTGCACATGTATTGGTGATTTCTTATATGCATCTTACAAAGGATGTCAACCAGTGAAGACCAGAACCCTTTAGGGTTTTGTCTCTCTTACAGTGAGGCCAGGAGACAGAACTCTGACCAGATTCTGGTCACACAAAAGCAGAAGTGGACTGGGGGTTTCCTGAGTGAGAACCTTCCTTTAAGTGTGGCTCCAGACACAGGGGTAAAGCAAAGACATCCTTTGAAAGTCTGGGGTCATGTCCTTTCCCGCTGTAATAATGGAGAAGTCAGAAGGACAAGAATTTCTCATTTCTTTTGACAAAAGCAGAATAAGACATCTAAAGGAGTAATGGTCTATTTCAAAATCAGCAAGATGATGACGGGGGTAAAGCTGGAAGATGGTGAAACCAGAGGGCACAAGTGAAGGACGGATGCCATCACAATTCAAGGAGAGGGCAAGAAGAGCCTAGAGGGAAATGAATGGCAGCTCTGTAGCTAGGCGGGGGAAGACAGCTGGCCCTTGGTCCCCTCCTCAGGAAGCCCCGTTGTGTCATAATGAGGACACTCGAGCTGATCTGCAGGGTGGTCTGTGCTGAAACCCACATCATCATGTCCTCAGGAAATTTCCTTTTCATGCCACCCACTCTCAAATCTGCTCCCCCAAATCTGCCCACAACTCAGGCAGAGATGGGTGACCATGACAGCTATTATGCAAACCAGGAGGGTTCTGAGAAGGAGAAAGGGCACAATTATGGACGGCTGGTTACACCAGAACGACCAGCATCAACTGGGTCTGTCCTGGGTGCAGGCAGCGGGCAGTGGAGGTGGGGACACAGGAAGCAGAGGGGAGGCACACTGACAGCTGAACCTGAAGATACTCTAAAAATGGGGTGACAGGTGTGTTCAAGTCCCACAATTCACTTTCAGTTCAGTCACTCAGTCGTGTCTGACTCTTTGCGACCCCATGAATCGCAGCACGCCAGGCCTCCCTGTCCATCACCAACTCCCGGAGTTTACCCACACCCATGTCCATCGAGTCGGTGATGCCATCTAACCATCTCATCCTCTGTCGTCCCCTTCTCCTCCTGCCCCCAATCCTACCCAGCATTACGGTCTTTTCCAATGAGTCAACTCTTCGCATGAGGTGGCCAAAGGATTGGAGTGTCAGCTTCAACATCAGTCCTTCCAATGAACACCCAGGATTGATCTCCTTTAGGATGGACTGGTTGGATCTGCTTGCAGTCCAAGGGACTCTCAAGAGTCTTCTCCAACACCACAGATCAAAAGCATCAATTCTTCTGCACTCAGCCTTCTTTATAGTCCAACTCTCACATCCACATATGACCACTGGAAAAATCATAGCTTTGACTAGACGGACCTTTGCTGGCAAAGTAATGTCTCTGCTTTTAAATATGCTATCTAGATTGGTCATAACCTTCCTTCCAAGGAGTAAGCGTCTTTTAATTTCATGGCTGCAATCACCATCAGCAGTGATTCTGGAGCCCAAAAAAATAAAATCTGACACTGTTTCCACTGTTTCCCCATCTATTTCCCATGAAGTGATGGGACCAGATGCCATGATCTTAGTTTTCTGAACGTTGAGCTTTAAGCCAACTTTTTCTCTCTCCTCTTTCACTTTCATCAAGAGGCTCTTTAGTTCTTCACTTTCTGCCATAAGGATGGTGTCATCTGCATATCTGAGGTTATTGATATCTCTTCCAGCAATCTTGATTCCAGCTTGTGTTTCTTCCAGCCCAGTGTTTCTCATGATGTACTCTGCATATAAGTTCAATAAGCAGGGTGACAATATACAGCCTTGACATACTCCTTTTCCTATTTGGAACCAGTCTGTTGTTCCATGTCCAGTTCTAACTGTTGCTTCCTGACCTGCATACAGGTTTCTCAAGAGGCAGATCAGATGGTCTGGCATTCCCATCTCTTGAAGAATTTTCCAGTTTATTGTGATCCACACAGTCAAAGGCTTTGGCATAGTCAATAAAGCAGAAATAGATGTTTTTCTGAAACTCTCTTGTTTTTTCGATGATCCACCAGATGTTGGCAATTTGATCTCTGGTTCCTCTGCCTTTTCTAAAACCAGCTTGAACATCTGGAAGTTCACTGTTCACGTATTGCTGAAGCCTGGCTTGGAGAATTTTGAGCATTACTTTGCTACCGTGTGAGATGAGTGAAATTGTGCGGTAGTTTGAGCATTCTTTGGCATTGCCTTTCTTTGGGATTGGAATGAAAACTGACCTTTTCCAGTCCTGTGGCCACTGCTGAGTTTTCCAGATTTGCTGGCATATTGAGTGCAGCACTTTCACAGCATCATCTTTCAGGATTTGAAACAGCTCAACTGGAATTCCATCATCTCCACTAGCTTTGTTGGTAGTGATGCTTTCTAAGGCCCACTTGACTTCACATTCCAGGATGTCTGGCTCTAGGTGAGTGATCACACCACTGTGACTATCTGGGTTGTGAAGATTTTTTTTTTTTTAATAAATTTATTGATTTTAGTTGGGGGCTAATTACTTTACAATATTGTAGTGGTTTTTGCCATACATTGACATGAATCAGCCATGGGTTTACATGTGTTCCCCATTCTGAACCCCCCTTCCACCTCCCTCCCCATGCCATCCCTCTGGGTCATCCCATTGCCCCAGCTCTGAGCATTTGTCTCATGCATCGAACCTGGAATGTGTTCTGTTTCACATATGATAATATACATGTTTCAATGCTATTCTCTCAGAACGTGCCACCCTCAACTTCTCCCTCAGAGTCCATAAGACTATTCTATGCATCTGTGTCTCTTATTCTGTCTCGCATATAGGGTTATCGTTACCATCTTTCAAATTCCATATATATGCATTAGTATACTGTATTGGTGTTTTTCTTTCTGGCTTACTTCAGCAGACGAATGGATAAGGAAGCTCTGGTACATATACACAATGGAATATCACTCAGACATTAAAAAGAATACATTTGAATCAGTTCTATTGAGATGGATGAAACTGGAGCCCATTATACAGAGTGAAGTAAGCCAGAAAGAAGATCTTTTTTGTACAGTTCTTCTGTGTATTCTTGCCACCTCTTCTTAATATCTTCTGCTTCTGTTAGGTCCATACCATTTCTGTCCTTTATCGAGCCCATCTTTGCAAGAAATGTTCCGTTGGTATCTCTAATTTTCTTGAAGAGATCTCTAGTCTTTCCCATTCTGTTGTTTTCCTCTATTTCTTTGCACTGATGGCTGAGGAAGGCTTTCTTATCTCTCCTTGCTATTCTTTGGAACTCTGCATTCAGATGGGAATATCTTTCCTTTTCTCCTTTGCTTTTTGCTTCTCTTCTTTTCCCAGCTATTTGTAAGCCCTCCTCAGACAACCATTTTGCTTTTTTGCATTTCTTTTCCATGGGGATAGTCTTGATCCCTGTCTCCTGTACAATGTCACAAACCTCTGTCCATAGTTCATCAGGCACTCTGTCTATCAGATCTAGTCCCTTAAATCTATTTGTCACTTCCACTGTATAATCATAAGGGATTTGATTTAGGTCATACCTGAATGGTCTAGTGGTTTTCCCTACTTTCTTCAATATAAGTCTGAGTTTGGCAATAAGGAATTCAATTCACTTTAAAGAGTCCTTAAAAGACAGTAGTTATGTAAGGTGACAGATGTGCTAACAAACCTCAAGGTGATCACCATTTCACAATACATATGTGTATCAAGTCGTGCTGTATACTGTACAGTTTTATATATCAATTATATTCAATAAAGCTGGGGCGGGGTGCGGGGGTAGGGGCGAAGGAATTCTTAATTTCATGCTTTCAAGCCCAGTACACTGGAAGGGGAGGAAAGGGAGGGAGGGTTTTTCCACAGGAAAACTCACCCACTGATTTTTTTGGAGAGAGAACTAAAACGTTAGGCTACATTTACCCCTACTTGCTCTTTGGAACTCTTTTTCTCAGAAATGGCATGGGGGTTATTTCTTTTCTAACTTTAGAGGTGCTTGGAAATCCTTTTTTGCAGAATCACTCACAGACTTTTTCCAGTGTTGTTGCTTTGGGGTTTTGGAAATGTTAAAATAACACAGGCCAGCATAGTTCCCGGGGGAACGCAGCGATGCTCTCAGGGAAAAGCTCACAGAACTGAGTTGGGTGATGTACGTTTTATTGAAAAGGTTATGACAGTTATATACTAAGAATACACATGAAGGCTGTTAAAACTGCAAAAAAAAGCTCTACTTGTGAGTGGGACTTTTGGAACTCAGAATATGATTCCCCAGCAGAACAATACGCAATGGCGCCAGGCTGGCAGGAGGCAGGTGTGACACAGCAGAACCTGAACTGGGGCACGTGGCCCACCCAGGAAGGAAACAATCATTTTCCACCCCCCGCCTCGACTTTTCTTAGGGTAATGGTAGGAATTTCAAAAGGTGATTTTACCTATCTCCTTGAATCTCTCTCCCAAGTCCCAGGCATCCTGTGCTTCTTCCCAGAGCTCACAAAGGCCTCCACCAAGACAAGTCTCCAAATCACCCCCTTCACTCCCTGCCTCAACTTGCCTCCTCTTAGTGCAGCCAGTCTCACCAAACAATCCTGCCAGCTGAAGCCAGGCTAAGGTGTGCACCACTGATAAGCCCATGAAAAATGGTACTTGTTGATCAAAGGAATCTCTACCTGGCTTAATTTCAGACCATGGTACAATATAATGGAAACTTACAGGAAATGGGGAAAGAATTAGCAAGAGGGTAAGGATAACAAGATGACACAGGCAGATAAACCTTGCCAGGACTAATTTCAGGGCAGCCTTCCCCAGCTATTTCTATTTCAAAGTCCTAAAAGGAACCGGGTGATCTTTGTTTGGTTTTGTGGGGCAATGGTCCCCATGGCAATGAGGGCAGAGGGCTCAGGATGTGAGAAGGAGGGGCAGCTTTGGGTTGATGAGATAAGGGAGAGGGAGAACCACTTGTGTGCATGCCTTCTTTGAAAATAATCGGTCATATATCTGTACTCAACAATGTCTGATCTTTCTGGAGTTGGGAGAAAGGCAGACAGAGAGGGACAGAGAGGCAGAGGGATAAAGGCAGAGAGAAACAGGGCACACAGTCTTTCTGAGGAGTATCTGAACCATGGACAACCTTTTAGACTTCTGTGCTATACATGTACAAACTCATCTTGCTACCTGTCTCTACAACACACATGAATCCAGGATTCTGCAGGTCACACACGATGCTGAGAAGGTCAAGGCTCCAACATGCAGTAGAACCAACATGCAAATGCGGGGCACAGACGGGCCTTTAAGCCAACTTTCTAAATAAGAATTGATTCCCACATGATGACACCTCACAAAAAAACAAAAAGATACTAATCCCAAGCATCTCACCTTTTTACCTGATGCTTGAAAAATCTTAATTAAGGTGCCTGATCTTCGGTCAGCTCTAAAAATATAAACCTATGGAAGGAAAAAGAATCTAGGTAAGATGCAAGCAATGTCCAGATATTTATCAGCATTCTCTTGGGGGTCCTATTTAAATGCCTGAACAGACACACAAGTTTGCCTACACTAACTGATGACAAGTTATTTTACCAACTTTACAAAGAAAGTATCCTTTAGTCCTGAGGCAGAAATCACCCCCATGCCTCCTGAACCACATCATATATGGAGGCTGTGCCCAGTAAGACCCGAGGAGCTTCCAAATTGCTACCAAAAAATCAACTCCTGGGAGAAGTATTTTCTTCCTTGAAACATTTCCTTCACTCCAGTTTGTTAGGGCTTTAGCAGGTGTCACATAAAGTCATCCCTTGGTGTCTGCAGTAAATGGGGTCCAGAACCCCTGGCATATCAAAATCCATAGATGCTCAAGTCTTGTATGTAAAACAGTATGCTGCTGCTGCTGCTAACTCGCTTCAGTCATGTCCGACTCTGTGGGCCCCACAGATGGCAGCCCACCATGCTCCCCTGTCCCTGGGATTCTCCAGGCAAGAATACTGGAGTGGGTTGCCATTTCCTTCTCCAATGCATCAAAGTGAAAAGTGAAAGTGAAGTCACTCAGTCGTCTCCGACTCCTAGCGACCCCATGGACTGCAGCCTACCAGGCTCCTCCATCCATGGGATTTTCCAGGCAAGAGTACTGGAGTGGGGTGCCATTGCCTTCTCCAGTAAAACAGTACAGTGTTTGCATATAACCTATGTAGTCATCTCTACATTACCTAGAATATCTAATACAATATAAATACTATGTAAATAGTTGTAAATACAGTGTATAAATACATTTGTACAGCAAATTCAAGTTTTGCTTTTGGGAAATTCCTAGATTTTTTTGGCCTATTTTCATTCATGGTAGGTTGAAACCACAGGTGTGGAAACACAGATAGGGAGGGCCGGCTGTGTAAGACATAGGGGTAGATGTGAGTATTTTAGACAAAGCAGTTTTCCAAAGTGGATCCACAGAATATTAGTTTCATGAGATCTGCTTGAATAAATATGAGTTTGGTTTGGAAAATGACAAAATTAAACAAATTGCTTTACTGGGGACATTTTAGAGCCTTTAGCATCGGCATGTACACCACGAACCTCCACCACAGCGAGGACTATTTGCACAGAACTTCCTAAATGACATGAGTATGTAAGTTCTTTTCCAAGTGGCATCTTAAAAGAAGAGCAAATGTCCCATGAGAATCAGTGTTGGGAAGCCTCCCAAGGGGTAAGGAATCACCATCTTATTGCAAATGCTTTCTTGCCCTGACACCAAAAATGATGACCACCAAGATCCTGGAGGCCAGAGATCCATCCTGGGGTCCTTAGGAAGCAAGTGTGTACGAGTTCCCATGCCTGGGAACATGGAACCACCATCAGCTTTGCTAACTATGATCAGTTTCCCCAGTGCCTCTCATGTGCTCTGGCTGAAAGCAGCAGTTTTATGTTTGTCTTTGTGAACTATATCCACGAGGCTCTCTGTCTGGTTCTATCAGTTTTAAGTACCACTCTCATCCTAAGACTTGACAGGGACTACACAGTTATCCCAACCATTTGAAGAAAAGACAATACAATTAGATCAAGTTTTCTTGACTGGTGATTTAAAACCAACTGGTGATTTAAAATCAATTGGTGATTTAAAATCAATTGATGATTTAAAAAACAAACACACACATGCTATTGTCAGCACCAAGGCATCCGTGTCGCTGTGAACCTGGAGGCAGGCACGTTTGCCAGTGCTACAGAGATGTCTAGTCACACGCAGCTCCTCCCAGAAGAGATTAGCAATATGGGGACAGCTCTTGGCTCTGTCCCTCCACCATGTAGAGGAATTCATGTGGCTCAGAAAGACCTACCCCTTGCTTGAAGTTATCAGAGTTCATATGCCCAACTCCCCTGTACTCAGGCCCTAGATTTTTATCTGACTTCATTTGCAAGGAAAATGACATCTGTGTCAACAGGGAGGGAGGCACACGATCCAGAAACATGAATGGCAACTTCTATCTTCTGCCGAGGAAGATCCGGGAAAATAACCCTCATCAACACCCAGCAGTCATGCCTCGTCTACTGATCAGAATGACATCCTAGCTGAAGGCTCCAGTTAACAGTGGTCTCGGTCCATCTGGGCCTCTCCAGAATCCACTTTTCCAAGTCCATGGAGATACAACCAGATTCTATCATGTGTCCACCCCTATGGATTCAGACTAAAGACCATTCCTCTGTTCTGTCTTACCTACAGGACAACTACAGAGCTCGTTAAAATGCAGATTCCTGACTCATCTGGACCTACTCAACTGGATTTCCTGTAGCCTGGAGCTAAAAATCCAACAAGCACAGTTCTCCATATCCCAGGCCCCACAGATGCCATCATTCCCAAAGGGATTCTAACTGCCCTATATTCATGGGGTCTTTTCTACACTCTGGACAGACAGTTGAGGGAAACAGACCCATATATTCCCACTCTAGCTTCCGGGCTGAACCGATCTTGTACTAAAACATTGGAGAAAAAAAAATATATATATGAGAATCTAGGCCTAAAAATAAAGAAATCCCCAAAGATATCTGGGACTAGACTTGGCTCCATTAAGTCAAATTTTGAAAGGGTTTGGGAAAGGGGAGGGTTTGGGGTTGGGTAGTGCTAGATACCATTTCTTTGGTGGATGCCATGATGCCAGGGGTCAACCTTAATCATTTCTCAAATAATACAGAGTCACTCATGTAAAACATTCTCAGATGACAACGTGTAGAAGACAGAGAGGTCTGGGAGTAGTGTTCACACTCTGAAGAAGCTTTCAAATTAAATTCTCAAAAGAGGCTGAATGAAGACAGGTGATTCAATATTTCATCATTATCCAGCAGCATGTTCACATCAAACTGAGCCGACAAACCTCTAAAAAGAGGCAGTGTGCTTCCCGTCCTGTCCCCATGCTAGTCCACACACTTTCCTCCTCACCTTCCCAATGCCTTCATCCTGCGGGGCACCTCCTACCACGTCAGTGGAGGACATGTGAGAAAAGTGGCCGGCAGTAACTGCATAGCCTGCAAAGGACAGAAACCAAGGATGGGCTTGAGAAAGAAGAAAAAGATCCACCAGAAGACAGTGTCTTTCAAGCATCCTTTATCTGGACAATTATGATCCAGTTATTCTTGGAACATAAATTGCATGTGTGCTCAGTCGCTAAGTTGTGTCTGACTCTTTGTGACCCCATGGACTGTAGCCCACCAGGTTCCTCTGTCCATGGGATTCTCCAGGGAAGAATACTGGAGTAGGTTGCCCTTTCTCCTCCAGGGGATCTTCCTGACCCAAGAATCAGATCTGAGTCTTCCGTGTCTCCTGTATCGGCAGGCAGATTCTTTACCACTGAGCTGGGAGGTCCGAGGAACAAATGGCAGCTGTCAGCCTTCTCACTGGGGAATGGCTCATCTCACAAAAAGGCACATTCACAAGGACCCAGCGCAGGAAAGAGTGTTTTCTGAGTGTCTTCTTTTGAACAGGTGCTATGCTAAACATTCTACACTTGCTTTTTTGTTGTTGTTCCTTTCTGAAATATAATTCTCATACAGTAAATCACACACATCCGACGTGTAGAATTTAACAAGTGTGGACACATGGACATAACCGTGCAGTCACCACCTAAAATGACTAAAACCACAGAATCATAAGCCCAGAAGGTTCCCTCTTTCCTTCTCCCAATCACTACCTGCTACAGGTCACCCCATTCTGATTCCCATCACCATGCATTACTGTGCCTCTTCTAAACGTCACTCAATATAACATCTGGGGACGTCCCTGGTGGCCTGTTGGCTGAGACTGCACGTTCCCAATGTAGGGGGCCCAGGTTCAAACCCCAGTCAGGGAACTAGATCCCACACGCGGCAACTAAGATTCGCATGCCACAACGAAGAGTTTGCACGATACAACTAAGACCAAGCACAGCCAAATAAATAAAAATAATTATTTTTTTAAAAGCCCATAACATCTGTGAGGTTTACACATGCTGTTGAGTATAGTGGTAGTTTCTTTTTATGGTTGAGTATGTTCTCTTGTATGACTATATCATAATGTCTTTATTCTCCTAAAGCTGGGCACTTGGGTTGTTTCCTGTTATTTCAACTTTATTGTGAATAAAAACGTTATGAAATTCTTATACATGTCTTCAGATGCCATTGTCTCTAATCTCCCAATTCTATGAGGACGATATGATTATTTCTTCCATTTCACAGATATGGGCAGGGGGACTAAACGTGGGTAAGCAATGTGTCTGAGATTACTCAGCAAGAGTCAGACCCAATCTGTGTGTCTCCCAAGCTCCTGTTGTGAGCCATGTTTACACACATCCCTTCCTAAGAAAAGGGAGAAAAAAGCTTACAGTTGGAGGGAGGGTAGAAGGATAGCTGAGCAAAGAATCTGGAGGCAAAAGGAATCTAGAAGTAAAGGTAAAAGTTGTCTGAGCTTGGTCTCGGTGTCTCCTGCTTTCTGAGAGCCCTGTTGGCAGCAGAAACCCTATACAGGTTGCATGTATTCTCCATATCTTTTCCTCAGCCACAAACCCTAGTGCTATGATCATAAGATGCTTGCATTTTGTGATAATGTCATATTATGGTCAATTCTTACTCACCAGGTGACTGATTTCTCTCAAACTGGAGGTTCACATTCCCTAACGGCATCATGAGTGCCCGCAGAGCTTCACGTGACCCCGTGTGCATGAGCTTCTAAAGTCTGAGGGCCTCTGATGGGCACCCAGGGAGGAGCACAGGCCCTAAGGCTCAGAGGGGCTACCCTTGACCCTAAGGCCATGTCCAAACTGGGCTCTCTGCTGCCTTCTCGTCATTCTCTGATCTAACAAACATGTGCTGCCCCAGGCACTATACCAAGACCTGGGAATGTCAGCCAACTCCCTTCCTCAAGGAGCTCCCAGCCCCAGGGAGAGGTCGCACCACTAGACTGTGCTGTCTGCTGAGCACCTAGACTCTGGGCTCAGAAAGTACAGGTTTAACCCCCCGCTTTACTACTGATGAACCATGGGACCTTGGCAGATTATATGACTTCTTTGCACCTTGGTTTCTTTACCTATAAATAACGGCTGCCTTGTAAGATTGCTCCAGGAATTAAAAGAAATAATATGCAGAGCCTGACATGGAGTAAGTCTTCAATAAATGAGAGCGTTAAGGAGCTGGGAGCACAGAACAGCCAATGCATCAAAGACTCTGAGTAAACGTCTCAGAGCCTGTGTTACTGGCTAAAAACCTTGTAGTTAGAAGGGGAAAAGGCAAGTCAGCGAGCTCCTCCTGTCGACTCACAAGTGAATGCAAAAGGTGGTCAGGGGCTGCCGCAGATTTGAATTAAGTGTAATACTTAGTGGAAGGAAGGTTATGACCAACCTAGATAGCATATTTAAAAGCAGAGACATTACTTTGCCAACAAAAGCCCGTCTAGTCAAGGCTATGGTTTTTCCAGTGGTCATGTATGGATGTGAGAGTTAGACGGTGAAGAAAGCTGAGCGCCGAAGAATTGATGCTTTTGAACTGTGCTGTTGGAGAAGACTCTTGAGAGTCCCTTGGACTGCAAGCAGATCCAATCAATCCATCCTAAAGGAGATCAATCCTGGGTGTTCATTGGAAGGACTGATGTTGAAGCTGACACTCCAATCCTTTGGCCACCTCATGCGAAGAGTTGACTCATTGGAAAAGACCCTGATGCTGGGTAGGATTGGGGGCAGGAGGAGAAGGGGACGACAGAGGATGAGATGGTTGGATGGCATCACTGACTCGATGGACATGGGTGTGGGTAAACTCCGGGAGTTGGTGATGGACAGGGAGGCCTGGCGTGCTGCAATTCGTGGGGTCGCAAAGAGTCGGACACGACTGAGCGACTGAATTGAACTGAATACGTGAAAGAATGTTGTTTTCTCATCATTAGGTCTTGCTAAATTTAGCTTCATTTTCAGCCCAGAATTGCAGCATTTAGGGTCTGAATTAAAGAAAACAGGCATGTCAAATTGTCTCGTACACAAGCAAAGACAGCCCCTCTCCGTTCTCTAATAAGCATGGGCTTATCCCAGGTCATTCTGGCCTGGTGGCTGCTCACGTAAGCTGTGTATAATTTCTTTCCAGAGGATTAAAAGAGTTGAGAAATAAGAAAAGTTTTTCTGAGCCTTTAATTAAACTTTAAGATTGGGGTGCTATCTGTCATGCTCATGTCTGGTTCTTATTATTTCTATCTACAACCAGTCTTGTGACCAGGAAGCAGAGACCTCATCCACAGGAAAGTCCCAGAAAATCAGAATTCTCTTGCATTCATTTTGTATCTAATCATCTGAACCCAAGTATTTTCTAAAATAAGAAAAGAAAATGTTTGCTTCTTTGGAGGTTCAACTGTCAGCTTTTTAATGAAATCACAGTTTGAATTCAGTCCCCTGTTTCATTCTCCTATCTGCCTTCTGTGTGTGTGGCTCAATGTTGAAGTATCCTGGTTAAAAGTGCAACTAACTAGAACAATAGATGCAAAAGCCAAGGAACCCTTCTTCCCACCAGTAAAGCAGTCACTGGCAAGCTTGGCAGTAGTCACTCCCACTTCCCCTCTTATCTGTCACCCTGTGAGCTACTCACCCAGGTAGGTGTACCTCCTGTTCATGATCACTTCATCATTCAGCTTGAAATAGGTGTTGTCCGTGAGGTTCAGCACTTTGACTGTCCCAGACCAATAAAATGAGCCTGGGGCGCCCATCACCACCAGCTCCTACAAAAGAGAAACCCAAAGGTGAAAAGGGAAGGAAACTGAAGAAGGGATAAAGCAGTGTGGTGAGACACACAGTCACAACAAGGAACTCGTACTAAACTAAATATGCCACCAGAACTTTGCTTATGAGCAACACAAAAAATTCACATTTATATTATTGACAACTGCTAAGATATGGAAGCAACCTAAATGTCTATCAACAGATAAATGGGTAAAGAAGATGTGGTACATACAGGCAATGGAATATTACTCAGTCATAAAAAAGGACAAAATTTTGCCATTTGCAGCAACAAGAGGCCATTATGCTAAGTGAGAGAAGTCTGACAGAGAAAGACATCATTAAGTCTTTTCTTCCCCTATAGGAAATCCTTTCTCTTTTATTATACTCTCTAAAGTATCTACACCATAATAAAAAATAATAAAAATTATTTTTCAAACCAAATCATTAATTTTTCATTCAACAATATTTATTAAGCATCTTTTGCTAGGTATGAAAGCTTATACAAGGTCCAAATATCATTCAAGTCCCTTTCTACAACATTCCCTGGGTAAGACAACATGGAAATGTACAAAATACTTCAGAAAATACTCTGTCCTAAAGGGTTACAATAAAGACAGGTACAGGCCTTCCAGGCTAATGGAGATGCCAGAGGTACAGGTCACATCTCTCGTGGCTGACATGCACCCACCCACACCCTGGCCTCTAGAGTCCCCACACTGTTATACTTCAGAAACATCATTCCTGGCTGACCCTTCCCTGCAGAACTGGCCTCACTGCTGTCAGAAGCTGCTGGTTTCCAATGAGTTCTCAGAAGCTAGATTCTGCCCAAAGAAGTCTGAGTTTCTGATCACAATTCAAAAAGTGACACTGAATTCCAAGAGTAAATGTCTGAAAAAAGCCAGAGCCATCTAAATAGAACAGCAGAGAGAGAAGGACAGAGAACACAGAAAGAAGAGCATGTGTGTGGCAGCAGCACAGCAGGACAATGCTTTAAGCAACGTATGTTTCGTGGTCAATTTGTTAACAGCTTTAACAAAGCAGCATGTGAGCATCGCAGGAAAGAAAGCCACTAGACTCCAGCCTGAATGTTTTGCTCTTGATAATCCAGGAAGGTGTTGACTAAGAATGACCACTGAGAAGCACTTCATTTTGAGGTTGTAAGATCCTATCCGGGCTTCCCTGGTGGCTCAGATGGTAAAGAATCTACCTGCAATGCGAGAGACCCGGGTTTGATCCCTGGGTCAGGAAGATCCCCTGGAGAAGGGAATGGCAACCCATTCCAGTTTTCTTGCCTGGGAAATCCCATGGACAGAGGAGCCTGGAGGGCTATTGTCCATGAAGTCACAAAGAGTCGGACACAACTGAGTGACTAACACTTCCACTTTCAGGGGTATCTCACTTGTTTTATAAAAATGTATCACTTTCTGCACTTAGGATACATCTCTAGGAAAACACAAGCAGTGCAATCATTCATTCATTCATTCCCCTTATACTCATCTGTTCTCTGTAAGGGACTGTCCGAGTACTAGCAGGGGCATGAGAAAGACAAATGATCATCAAAGCAGAGAGACTTTCTCCTTGGCCTTGAGCTCAGGAAGAAATCTGTAATCAGTGCCCAAACACCAACAGCACAGAAGGTCATAATGATCAGTATCCCCAGTGCCAGCTGTACACACAGTGTAGAGCTTTCTCCACCAGCAGCTTTTCTGGGACCAAAGCTCTGAGCATCACCAGAGATCTGAAAGGCTCTTCAGGACACCAGGCAGTGGAGGTGTTGCTTTCTGATAATTCAGATCAACCCAGGGTAAAAGTTAGGAAATGTACATTGAATGTATCACTGCATCCCCTCTCTCAAACATTATAAAGAGGATAAGACAAAGCCATCTCTCTCCTCAAAAACATTTAAAACGAAAAGCATTTATGTTTTTTTTCCCCCTTTCTCTTAGTGTTCATGCCCTCCTTCTCCCTGCAGTTCAAATTATTAATAGATAAACTGAGGCCCAGCCTGAGACCCTCAGGGCTGGGGGTAGGAAAACAGTGTCTCCACGGGACTCCCTCCTGTTTGGCTTTTTCCATCCACTGTGGGTGCAGTCTGGGCCCTTTTGCCACTGTCCACAAGTGCCAGGAAAATGTGATCAATGCTTGGCTCCTCACCACCCAGGAAATAGCCAACACAAATGTAACACACAGAAGTACGAGCTCCTCCAAAAGTCCAAGGTCACTCCTGCCGAAATCCCATCAATAATCAGTGTGGGCCTTTCCCCAAAGGGCAGAACCTCCCAGGTACCTGGAGCTATCCAAGATTTAAGCTGTGGGCATTTCTCAGTGCCCTGTAGATTGGCACAGAGAGGGGGGAAAAAAGAGTCCTCAGGATCTGTGACAAAAGTCTATGCCGAACTAATTTCCACCCAAATGTCCCCAGGTTTTCATGGTGGTGTCCCAGCGCTAGCGGGGCTGGGGCTAAGTCTTCTCACACTGCCTAGAAGTATCTATCTCTGTTATCCTAGGCCGCAAAAATAAACATGTTCCCGGAAAGTTCTCTTCTTGTCCTCAATGCTGGGCTAAAATTCATGTGGTGTCCACAACTCAAACAGCTCTGATAACCAAGGTCACTGATCTTCAAAGCAAGCAGTCGCCTTGGGCCCGAGAAGCTTGGGACAACAGGGCCATGACCGGAAGGCCACGGAAGCACATCCAGCTTGGGAGGCAGCTCCCCACCCTGTGCAGGGAAGGCCCAGCTCCCAGCGAAGGCAAACCCAAGTGACAAGGTCAACGGGAGGGCAGGGGAGGGGTGCAGGGCTGCCTGACCCCTTCAACCGCATTTCCTGCTCGGCCTCCAACAGCTGAAGTTCCAGAAACAAGAGAGATCGTGAGTTCAAAGACCTCCTGTTTAGGGAGTGCAAAAGCCTGGGAACTGAACCAAAGGCCAAGGGCCCCTGTGGCCAGAGATGGCGTGGCCAGGTCAGGACTGAGCCCTGCAGACTGCTGGCACCCTGCTCCCCAGGGCGCTCCACGCACCAGCGCCGCTGTTGCCCACACCTCGCTTCCCTTGGGCTCTGGAGCCCAGGGCCTGGGATCCCAACAGGTCCTCTGGTTCCTCTGGGAACCCGGAGCTGGCACAGCCCCCTACTTACCCTCTGTACCCCTGAACTTCCTCCTCTGCATCCCCCAGCCCCAGTGTCCTCGTCCTTGACTCTCCAGCTGGAGATACCCCCTCACCACCATCTCTGATGAATTCTCATTTCTGCAATGATTTGACTTTACCTCCCACTGTCTAAAGGAGGTATTCTACATACACACGCACACACAAACACACACACCCCAAGAGCCCCTCAGCCCCAGCCTCATGCTAAGCACACCTCTGTGCTGTGCTTAGTTGCTCAATTGTGTCTGACTCTTTGTCACTCCATGGCCTGTAGCCCACCAGGTTCCTCTGTCTGTGGAATTCTCCAGGCTGGAGAATACTGGAGTGGGTTGCCATGCCCTCCTCCAGGGGGTCATCCCAATCCAGGGATCAAACCCAGGTCGCCCGCATTGCAGGAAGATTCTTTACCATATGAGCCACCAGGGAAGCGCATCTAGTCCCCTCAGAAACATACTGCTGTTGCTGCTGTTGCTGCTGCTGCTGCTAAGTCGCTTCAGTCGTGTCTGACTCTGTGCGACCCCACAGACGGCAGCCCACCAGGCTCCCCCGTCCCTGGGATTCTCCAGGCAAGAACACTGGAGTGGGTTGCCATTTCCTTCTCCAGTGCATGAAAGGGAAAAGTGAAAGTGAAGTCGCTCAGTCGTGTCCAACTCTTAGCAACCCCATGGACTGCATGCAGCCTACCAGGCTCCTCCGTCCATGGGATTCTCCAGGCAAGAACACTGGAGTGGGTTTCCATTTCCTTCTCCAATGCATGAAAGTGAAAAGTGAGAGTGAAGTCGCTCAGTCGTGTCCGACTCTCAGCAACCCCATGGACTGCAGCCCACCAGGCTCCGCTGTCCATGGGATTTTCCAGGCAAGATGATGGGAGTAGGTTGCCATTGCCTCCTCCGAAATTGAGGCTACATTCTAAAAACATTCATGTGACCATCCCATCCCATTACCTCACACGGCACATGTCTAAGGCAGACCCCATGGTTTCCCTCTTCCAGTGGATTCTTTCTTGGGCAGCCCCCTTTCCACTGGTACCACCATTCCCCAGAACCCTGGCATAAAACCTCCTTCCTCCACCCCCCAAGTCCTCTGCTTGCCCAGTCCACTGACACTGCCTTCACATTCTCTGACTTCCCTCATCCTTTTGATTCCTGAAGCACCCCCCTCCCCAAGCTGCCCTGAACCACATCACAGCCTTCAATCTGGCCTCCCTCCAGGCTCCCCTACTTCCAGATTCCTGGGCACAAGACCAGCCCAAATAGCCTTTCTTACAGCACAGCCACTACTGTGTCTGTCACATGCTTGCAAACTTACAGCGGTTCCCTGTTGCCGACTGGGTTGATTCATTCTCACTAGCTCTCACTGGAGGAATAACAGCCATAGAAATTGCATCATCTAATTGCTCATTGAGATGGAAGACGGGTGACCTGGGCCTACGGCAGGATGGTATTTCAAACCAACGAGGATAAAGCAACTGTTTAACAAACCAGTATCAGAACAACCAACCACACACTTAGGAAAACAATGTTCATTTCCCTCATATAATATTTGCAAACATGATCCAAGATGGATTAAAGATATATTTTTTAATCTGTAAAAGTGGTATAACAAAATACAGGCGACCATTTCACACTCTTAAGATGCGGATGACCTTCCTAACAGAGAGGTCTAGAATCCAGAAAGAAAGAGATTGTTAGATCTGACCAAAGATGAATGTTCACTGTCTGTAAAGACACCATGTGTGTGCTAAGTCTCTTCAGCTGGGTCCGACTCTTTGCAACTCCATGGACTGCAGCTCACCAGGCTCCTCTGTCCATGGGATTCTCCAGGCAAGAATACTGGAGAGGGTTGCCTTGCCCTCCTCTAGGGGATCTTCCCGACCCAGGGATCAAACCCACATCTCTTACATCTCCTGTGTTGGCAGGCACATTCTTTACCACTAGCGCCACCTGGGAAGCTGTGGTGTGTATTTTACTACAAAAAAAAAAAAAAAAACATGGATACAGGGAGACAAATTCAGGGCAAGCGTATGTCCAGGCAATGACCATGGATGGCTCTTCTGAAGGGTGATGATAGTGGTGATTAAAGCTGTCGTATCTGGGATGTACTTTGGAGGTTAAAACAAGACTGTGTATGATTAGAAGTAAAAAGCACATTTTTTTTGGCCTGAGCAGCTAGCTGGATGATGGGGCCACTTACAGAGCCTGGCATGGAACTTTTCCCATGGCAGACCACCATAAAAATGAAAAATGAGGAGCTGATGTGAAGAGTAAACGGACAGTGGGTGAGAATCACATGAGAAAATAGTCCCTATAAATGGGCCACCAGCCAAAGGTCATGGTCCGACAGCACAGATCGTAAGAATTCTAATTCATGGTCCTTCAGAAATTGGGAAAGGGGCTGTGCAAAAAAACTGAGTCTCTCTGCTAAGGAGAAGGATTTCTAGGAGGTGATGTCTGGATGCTTAATGTAGCTTCACACCTGCTGGCAAGAAGACATAAACTTAACTGGGCGTTGTCTCTCTCCCACCCCCTTGAATCCATTCCTTCCCTAGGTCTCAGAGTCAAACTGACTCCTGGAGAAACCATCCAAATGGGGATCCAAATGGGCCAACTTACCCCCTCTGCCCAGTGGTCTCCGGCCAGCAGGTGCCCCACCACCAGGGTCAACATCCTTCCCCGGATGTGAGGACCAGAATTCACACATAGATCAAGGATGGGACTGGGGGGCACAGGGGGATCAGAAGACCCACCTGAAAGGGCCCCCCAAACCGCCATTAGCCAGGAAATGAACCCCCCACGAGAGAATAGAGGCTCAAACAGCGATACCCACCTGGGTGAAGAAGCCTGCTATCCCGGCCTGGCAGGAGCCGTGTTCCTCTCCGTACTTCTTCTTGTACTCTAGAGGGGGCGGGGAGGGAGAGAAGCAGACCACAGCCTCGTCAGCGTGTGCCAGGCGTGTGTGGAGCGGCCCAACGTGCTGGCCACGTCCCTGTGTGCGGCCGTGGGCAGGGCCAAGGGACGCCATCCAGAGTGGGGCACAGAAGGAAAGTCTCAGGAATCCACCAGACCTCAAAAATCCAGGCTCCAGGGCCATCAGGTAGCGAGGCTGCCAACTGCCGGGATGGACTTCCTCTGCATGTGGGAAAGGAGGAGCGGCAGCCACTGTAATTAAGTGGGAGGCTGGTGACAATTACTTCATTCAGCTCAGAAAGGATGGGGAGCCCCAGGAGGAAGGAAGAGCTGAAAACATGACCCAGAAACGGAATGATGCGGCCAAGGCAGTGTGGAGTCCCCTGGGAGACAACGAAGCCTCGCAAAAAGACACTACTTCCAGCTGGAGGCAACATGCCTTCCACCGCCCTCAGAGCCCAAGCGCTGCAGGAAGAGGGTATTCTGCTGGATCGGCCCCAGCACATGGTGACACCATCACTCTGAATTCCTCGTGTGGAAGGAAAAGGGGAGATCTCTCCAGGCCAGAAGAAAACACATGAATGAGTTCTCTTCCTCCGGCACTGCCTCAACTCCCAATACTCTCAACGCCAGCAAACGGGAACTCTGTTGCTACTGTTTCATATTTCCCTTGGCATTTTAAGTTTAGCAGGTTCTGGGCACTGTATCA
The DNA here is from genome assembly GCA_024291935.2 of Okapia johnstoni. Taxonomy (NCBI): domain Eukaryota; kingdom Metazoa; phylum Chordata; class Mammalia; order Artiodactyla; family Giraffidae; genus Okapia; species Okapia johnstoni. Next base: position 9,621,804 of record CM044323.1, on the reverse strand, counting down.
GCTGTGCTCACATATCATTTCATCAATCCCTCATCCCTGGGAACGCATAGGGCCATTTGTAAACAAGTGAAACCCCCAGAGGCTCAGAGAGGTTATGAGAATCCTCTGAGGTCACACAGCTAGTAAATGGCAAAGCCAGATTCTACCCAAGTTCGGCAGATTTGGAAATTCACATTCTTTCACCTCTGTGACTGATCAAAGGTTTTGCAAAGTGAGTGGTTACACAAAACCCAGAAGGTGACTAGCCATTTGAAATAAGACAGGGGTAAAGGCATGGAAATGGAACGAAGTCCAGCTTAAGTGATTAATTACCTGTGAAACTGACTTGGCTGGACACAGACTCAGGGCGGCCCCTGGGCACCTTCAGGTCTAAGCTACCCAGTAAAACAACCCAGTGACCACCCCCCCTCCATGTCACTCCCCGCCTCCCCAGGCTCCTGACAAGTCTCTACTTTATTAAAAGCAATATACTTCATTCTGAAATACAAAGTAAATAACACAAAGGAACAATGAGGGTGTGATTGCAACACAGTGCCACTTCCTGCGGCCCAGAGTACGTCCTGGAAGAGAAGCGGGGGAAGGGCTCAGGGGAAATACACAGAGTAATTCAGTTTCTAACAACACTCACCGCAGAGCCTGGTAACATTTTCCAGTAAGTGGCCATTAACCAACTGCTAAATTACAACGGAATGTCAATGGAGTTACTCCTCCTCCAGGCGAGGGCTAAATCAGTTCCTTCTGCCTTGTCCTGTTATTACAAAGAGAACTCACAGCCCTGACAGAAAGCAACCCAGTGACGATGGAACGCACTTCTCAGCAACATCTTGCACCCAGGGCCGGGAGCGAGGCTTAATGCAAAGTCATATACAGATCCTGCATCAAACTGTATGATGGCAAGAAATCACAGAAATTAATAATAAAACTTATATCAAATAGCACAATGGCAAGAAGGATAAGAATGCCCCAACCGGAACAAACAGTCACATTAAATGTGGAAGGTCTGGCAAAAAGGACATCCACCCACCGACTCAAGAGTTAAACACCCAATCGTAAGTCTTGGACAAATGAAACGTACAAAGGAAATTCAGCCCCCATGAGCTGAAGGAAGCTCCAGTTCAGGACACAGGAGTTCAGCCTCATAAATCTGGGACATGAGTAGGAATTATGTGGGAATCTTTCATGTTTTAAAGAAAGCAGTCTCAAGGTCTCTTTTGTGACGGGGGCTCCAAAAACAGACAGAAAAACTTGTCTTTCTCTACATCCCCAAACTCCGCTGGTGAGCTCTGAGCCAGGAGCAGACCCCAGGGTTCCTGAGGTGGACCACAGCCATTCTGGGATCTGGGAGGGCCCCAACCCCACCCAAGACCAAAGACCAGCAAAGGGGAAGCCCTCTGACCAGCACCCTTGCCTCAGCCAGTATCTTGGCATCATTCAGAGACCAGCCCGGCTCCCTGAGCTGGAACAACCTCTTCCAAGGTCTGTGGACCAGAGACACACAGGAAGCAGGCACCATCACACAGGCTCCAATGGCCCTAAAACCCCAGGGTCTATACCTGCCTCCTCAGGATGCTCTTGGGCAAGGAATCAACCACATGAGGCTCCTGACTGGTACCCAAGACTCCTGATGAGAGGACAGGCCATGTTCTGACTGTCTAGAAATGTCTGTAACTCTGATTAACCCCTTCAACCTGGAACAGGATCCAGTCCTATGCTTCCACACTCCTGGCCCCCACCCTACTGCACCACACACTTTAGCGGGCAATTGTGGCAACTCCAGTCTAGCAAGGCTCCACTGGGATGTGTATGTGACATTTCACAGCTTTCCAGAACCTTCTAGAACCCCTCCTCAAGCTTCTCTGCCCAGGTGACCTTGCAGGTAAAGTGATCCCCTCTCTCCATCTCAAAATGTATTCATCACATAGTTTATTCAACACCATTCACTGATCTCAGTGCCTCCAACACCAGCCCTGTACAAGGTATGGTGTGTGCAGGTGAGGCTTTGCCGAGGAAAGAGGTGGACACTGTTGCCTGTGCCCAGACACAAGGCCCTGAGTGGAGAAGTAAAAGGACCCAGCACATTCCTCCACACACTGAGCACCTAGACTCTCCAATCTGTTCACCTTGGACCTCTGTGCCCTCTGACCTTCCAGCCCTGACCTCTGTCCTCCAGTCCGTCAGACTTCATGACCTCCACACCAGCCTTGCTTAAAGAGGACTTGTGTCCTGGGTGCCAGGAACTCTGCTTCTCCAATCAGTGCCATCACTGACCCAGAGCCCTGAGGATGATAGTGGGGATGACTGGAGCAGGTCAAGAATGCACAGCATGATTTTTCTGGGCTTTCCAAACCTAGGTTGGCTGATTCTACCTTGGACAATTTCATCTCCCTCTCGGGTTGCAGGAGGAACTGGAAAGAATACTCAGAACCAGTTCTTCAATCCCTGCCTACCCTCTTGGCATGATCCTCCATGGACAGTCCTCAAAGATCTGAGAACACAGATGGGATGGCCATGCACAGCACTCCTGCGACAAAGTGCTCTTCTTCTAAAATTCAAACTCCTGTGAAGGAGTGACGTAAGCAGCCTTTACACAACACTTCAAAGTTATTCCTGACCAACTACATCTTAAGACTAGGTACCATTGTGTAAGCATGGCCACTCAATCCCCAAGTCAAGTTCTGTGCCTGGCCTGCCCCTTTCCAGTAAAAATCAAACACCCATATTGTGCTGGCCTACCAGATATTCAAAAATCCTGATTCAGCGAGAAGTGATCTAAGACAGTCTCTGCAAAGTGACCAAGGCCACACAACAGATAGACTAGCACCTCAGGGTGCAGCGGTGGCCCTTCGGGCCTGGGCTTGGGCTATGGGGCCTGCCCGGGAGGCACTGAATCCTGGATCACAGCGTGCTCCAGTTGTTGTCACTCTTTTGAGTGTTATTTCCATGAGTTCAGGATACCACTGCTACTTTAACCTGATTCCTTCTGCAAGAAAAAAAGAAAAAAAAAAAAAAATATATATATATATATACAATAAGATATGGTATCCAGTCCCATCACTTCATGGCAAATAGATGGGGAAACAATGGAAACAGTGACAGACTTTATTTTCTTGGGCTCCAAAATCACTGCAGATGGTGACTACAGCCATGAAATTAAAAGATGCTTGCTCCTTGGAAGAAAATCTATGACAAACCTAGAGAGCATATTAAAAAGCAGAGACATTACTTTACTGACAAAGGTCCACATAGTCAAAGCTATGGTTTTTCCAGTAGTCATGTATGGATGTGAGAGCTGGACCATAAAGAAAGCTGAGCACCAAAGAATGGATGCTTTTAAACTGTGGTGCTAGAGAAGACTCTTGAGAGTCTCTTGGACAGCAGGGAGATCTAACCAGTCAATCCTAAAGGAAAATCAGTCCTGAATACTCTCTGGAAGGACTGATGCTGAAGCTGAAGCTCCAATACTTTGGCCACCTGATATGAAGAGCTAACTCATTAGAAAAGACCCTGATGCTGGAAGAGATTGAAGGCAGGAGGAGAAGGGGACAAGAGAAGATGAGGTGGTTGGATGGCATCACCGACTCAATGGACATAAGTTTGAGCACACTCTGGAAGTTGATGATGGACAGGGAAGCCTGGCATGCTGCAGTCCATGGGGTCACAAGGAGTCAGACACGACTTAGCAACTGAACTGAACTGGTAATGTATATAAATATATATAAATATACAATACATAAAAACATATATATAATACATAAATATATATTTTAGTATTTTGTATATTTTGTTTATATATTATATAATACATTAAAATATTATATATATATATGTAAATATAAATGGCAGGTTGAAGTTCTCTCTAAACCAGTTCTAAAACATAGGCCTTTCTTCAAAAAAAAAAAAAAAAAAATATATATATATATATACACACACATATATATATATATGTAGGGCAATCTATCATACCTATATGCTAGAAGCTTGCTTTTTCTTGTCCACACCTGAGAAGCAGAAGAGTCTCTATGAGAAGGGGTGGTGTGGAGACAAAGGGCTGCCCTCCCACAACATAGCCAGGTCACACACCCTTGCTCCATGGACAGGTCCAGGAAGCACAGGGTAGAGGGTTGGGACAGGACCGCCAGTCTCCTGCGTTCCCAGGAAGAACTGCCCCTGCACACACAAAGGCAGTGGGCCACTCAGTCTCCACCCACTCAGTCTCCAAATGCCCTCAGGACATGGCCGGGCAGAGAGGATCACAACCTGCCAGTTTCCTTCCTCTCCACTGTAGAACAAAACGTGTATCCACCTCGAAGCAGCAAGAGAGAACTGGGCTTGGCGGGGCAGCAGCTCACAGATGCTGTTAACAAACCTGACTATTAAACGTGGGGGAACTCAACCAGGGAAGCAAGACATGGTGGCCTAGACATCCCTGGGAGGAGCTGGGAACAGGCTGGAAAGCTCTTTCTGATGTGGGTGGGTCTGAATTATGTGGCCTGCGTCATACACTTTGATTCATTAAGATGTATGGCTCCTCCAGCCTAAAAATGGTAGTGTTTTCCTTGGTTGAGCTGCTGGTTTCATTAAACCCTGTCTAAACAGCAGGCAATTCAGAGAGGAAAAAGATACTGGTTTCCAAATGTTCACAACCCGCAACTCGATGCATGGAGCTTACACTAATGAATTTAATTCATTCAAGAATTAGCCTGGGTGGGGTCGCTTCCTGCACTCTTCCCAAAACACTAGCGGGATAAAACCAATCCACTGAAAGATCAAGATTTACTATACAGTGTAACATATATTCTTCCTACTGAACTCTTCCTTTTATCCATTCGAGAAAGTTTCATCCTTGAAAGCAAGTCTTTTTAACACATCAATTTAAAAGCTATCTTTCCATAGTTTCTTAGCTTAGCCATTAAATAAAACACCAGACTGAAAAAATTGCTTTCCACTCTTCATGTCTAAATTTTTGCTCAATTTCTGAGTGAATACTAACCAAATGTTAATTAAACAATTTGATTATACAAATGAACTTATATACAAAACAGAAATGGGGCTTCCCAAAGGCTCAGTGGGTAAAGAATCCACCAGCAATGAAGGAGATGCAGGAGACGCAGGTTTGATCCCTGGGTGGGGAAGATGCCCTGGAGGACAAAAATACAACCCACTCCAGTATTCTTGCCTGAAAAATGCCATGGTCAGAGAAGCCTAGCGGGCTACATACAGTCCACAGGATTGCAAAGAGTTGGGCATGACTAAGACATCACCAGATGGTCAATACCGAAATCAGGTTGATTCTATTCTTTGCAGCCAAAGATGGAGAAGCTTATACAGTCAGCAAAAACAAGACCAGAAGCTGAATGTGGCTCAGATCATGAACTCCTGATTGCCAAATTCAAACTTAAATTGAAGAAAGTAGGGAAAACCATTAGACCATTCAGGTATGACCTAAATCAAATCCCTTATGATTATACAGTGAAAGTGACACATAGATTCAAGGCATTAGATCTCATAGACAAAGTGCCTGAAACACTATGGACAGAGGTTCATGACATTGTAGGAAACAGTGATCAAGACCATCCCCAAGAAAAAGAAATGCAAAAAGGCAAAGTGGTTGTCTGAGCAGGCCTTACAAATAGCTGTGAAAAGCAGAGAAGTGAAAGGCAAAGGAGAAAGGGAAAGATATACCTATCTAAATGCAGAGATTCAAAGAATAGCAAGGAGAGATAAGAAAGCCTTCCTCAGTGATTAATGCAAAGAAATAGAGGAAAACAATAGAATGGGAAAGACTAGAGATCTCTTCAAGAAAATTAGAGATACCAAGGGAACATTTCATGCAAAGATGAGCACAACAAAGGAGAGAACTGGTGTGGACCTAACAGAAGCAGAAGATATTAAGAAGAGGTGGCAAGAATACACAGAAGAACTATACAAAAAAGATCTTCATGCCCCAGATAACCATGATGGTGTGATCACTCACCTAGAGCCAGACATCCTGGAATGCAAAGTCAAGTGGGCGTGAGGAAGCATCACTACAAACAAAGCTAGTGGAGTTAATGGAATTCCAGGTGAGCTATTTCAAATCCTGAAAGATGATGCTGTGAAAGTGCTGCACTCAATATACCACCAAATTTGGAAAACTCAGCAGTGGCCACAGGACTGGAAAAGGTCAGTTTTCATTCCAATCCCAAAGAAAGGCAATGGCAAAGAATGCTCAAACTACTGCACAATTGCACTCATCTCACACGGTAGCAAAGTAATGCTCAAAATTTTTCAACCCAGGCTTCAACAATATGTGAACCATGAACTTCCAGATGTTCAAGCTGGATTTAGAAAAGCCAGAGGAACCAGAGATCAAATTGCCAACATCACTGGATCACTGAAACAGCGAGAGAGTTCCAGAAAAACATCTACTTCTGCTTTATTGACTATGCCAAAGCCTTTGACTGTGTGGATCACAACAAACTGTGGAAAATTCTTCAAGAGATGGGAATACCAGATCACCTGACCTGCCTCCTGAGAAATCTGTATTCAGGTCAAGAAACAACAGTTAGAACTGGACATGGAACAACAGACTAGTTTCAAATAGGAAAAATAGTATGTCAAGGCTATATTTGTCACCCTGCTTATTTAACTTATATGCAGAGTACATCATGAGAAACGCTTGGTTGGATGAAGCAAAAGCTGGAATCAAGATTGCCAGGAGAAATATCAATAACCTCAGATATGCAGATGATACCACCCTTATGGCAGAAAGTGAAGAACTAAAGAGCCTCTTGATGAAAGTGAAAGAGGAGAGTGAAAAAGTTGGCTTAAAGCTCAACATTCAGAAAACTAAGATCATGGCATCTGGTCCCATTACTTCATGGCAAATAGATGGGGAAACGATGGAAAAAGTGACAGACTTTATTTTGGGGGGGCTCCAAAATCACTGAAGATGGTAACTGCAGCCATGAAATTAAAAGATTCTTGCTCCTTGGAAGAAAAGTTATGACCAACCTAGACAGCATATTCAAAAGCAGAGACATTACTTTGCCAACAAAGGTCCATCTAGTCAAAGCTAGGGTTTTTCCAGTAGTCATGTATGGATGTGAGAGTTGGACTATAAAGAAACCTAAGCACCGAAAAATTTGATGCTTTTCAACTGTGGTGTTGGAGAAGACTCTTGAGAGTCCCCTGGACTGCAAGGAGATCCAACCAGTCCATCCTAAAGGAAATCAGTCCTGAATATTCATTGGAAGGACTGATGCTGAAGCTGAAACTCCAATACTTTGGCCACCTGATGTGAGGAGCTGACTAATTTGAAAAGACCCTGGTGCTGGGAAAGATTGAAGGTGGGAGAAGAAGGGGATGACAGAGGATGAGACAGTTGGACGGCATCACCGACTCAATGAACATGAGTTTGGTTAAACTCCGGGAGTTGGTGATACACAGGGAAGCCTGGTGTGCCACGGTGCATGGGGTCGCAAAGAGTTGGACATGACTGAGCAACTGAACTGAACTGAAGCAACTAAGCACACACAAAACAGAAATACAGAAATAGACTTACAGACATAGAAAACAAACTATAGCTACCAAAGGGGAAGGGGGGGAAGCATGAATCAGGAGTTTAGTATTAACACATACACACTACTTACCATACATAAAATAGGTAAGAAACAACAAGGATCTACTATACAACACAAGGAACTATACTCAATATTTTACAGTAATCTTTAAGGGAAGAACCTGAAAAACCTCAGTTTTCTCATCTGTACGATGGATATAAGAATAGTTACTCCCCTATGATGTGATTATCCAGTAAGATTATTAATGGTAAGTACCAAGCACAATACCTGGAACCCAGAAAGTGCCTGCTTGAAAAATATTTGGAAACTCTCAATCTGTCAGTGTCTCTAAAAGGAATAAAGCTTAATATATCCATCACATAGATAAGCAGTTTTAGAAGAGGAGATTCATAACATTTGAATGTCTGTAAGGAAAAGGCTGTATATTGTCACCCTGCTTATTTAACTTATATGCAGAGTACATCATGAGAAATGCTGGGCTGGAAGAAACACAAGCTGGAATCAAGACTGCTGGGAGAGATATCAATAACCTCAGATATGCAGATGACACCACCCTTATGGCAGAAAGTGAAGAAGAACTAAAGAGCCTCTTGATGAAGGTGAAAGAGCAGAGTGAAAAAGTTGGCTTAAAGCTCAACGTTCAGAAAACTAAGATCATGGCATCCGGTCCCATCACTTCATGGGAAATAGATGGGGAAACAGTGGAAACAGTGTCAGACTTTATTTTTTTGGGCTCAAAATCACTGCTGATGGTGATTGCAGCCATGAATTAAAAGAGGCTTACTCCTTGGAAGGAAGGTTATGGCTAACCTTGATAGCATATTTAAAAGCAGAAACATTACTTTGCCAACAAAGGTCTGTCTAGACAAGGCTATGGTTTTTCCAGTGGTCATATATGGATGTGAGAGTTGGATGGTGAAGAAAGCTGAGCGCCACAGAATTGATGCTTTTGAACTGTGGTGTTGGAGAAGACTCTTGAGAGTCCCTTGGAATGCAAGGAGATCCAATCACTCCATCCTAAAGGAGATCTGTCCTGGGTGTTCATTGGAAGGACTGATGTTGAAGCTGACACTCCAGTACTTTGGCCACCTCATGCGAAGAGTTCACTCATTGCAAAAGACCCTAATGCTGGGAAGGATTGGGGGCGGGAGGAGAAGGGGACGACAGAGGATGAGATGGTTGGATGGCATCACTGACTCGATGGACATGGGTTTGGGTAAACTCCGGGAGTTGGTGATGGACAGAGAGGCCTGGCGTGCTGCGATTCACGGGGTTGCAAAGAGTCAGACATGACTGAGCGACTGAACTGAACTGAACTGAAGGAAACTGTTAGATGACAGAGTTTAAGCGGTCAACAATTCCATACAATGTATGGCAACATGTTTGAAGTGTAGAATATTTTTGTGCCCAAAATAAGAATTGTTCACACCAAAGGAAAAGCTTGATGGGGCTCCTTGAGCCCAAGAGTCACTGCAAGGGATCTGGCCCCCTCATCTGGCTCTAGCTGTCCCCTCGGTCACCCTCCAGCTTCCCCTTGCAGGGTCCTTCTCTGCATTAATGGCCCATAATATGGGACTGCATGTGCTTTTTTAAAATTTGCTGCATTTACTTAAATGAGATAATGTTTATGAAAGCTCTTTGGAAACCATAAAATCCTATGTAAATGTAGAGGTCTTTATTTAATAAAAATTTATGGGTCTTGTTCTTGAATTTTTAAATGGATTAACTTAGCCTTTTATGGTTCTCCTCAAAACAAAAACACAACACAACAAAACCTCAATTGCTTTTCATTTGTAAATGGACCTTGATTGATGCGTATCCCCCGTGGAGCCACAGGCTACAACATTAGAAGAAGAAGAATCTTCACATCTAAACAGGGGATCTATTTCCTTCTCTAGAAATGATTGCTGTCGTGAGAGATGCAAAAGAAATTAGGAATTAAAGGCCTGGCCACTCCCTGATAACAAAGCAAATGGTACAGAAATCTTGGGAATCCATGGGACAATTATAAGGGACAGTAAAATTGGACAGATTAAGACCCCAACCATTCCAAACTTGAGAACATTTAAATATGCCATAATTTAAACTTTAGATCCTCTACATAAAGAGGAGTGCTTACCAAGCAAATAAATTGTGCAAATAGGATTTTCAAAGATATTTTTAAATATATAATCTTTTCAAGGAATCTTAAAATCTTTTTAGCAATACCCAGCTTTCTACCCTCCGTTATTCATTAAAGCAGGATCACTAGACACCTAGTGAAGACTAAAGGACACAAAAATAGTACTTATAAAGTTAATTAGAAAATCCCCTTTTACTGAATGCTCACTCTGAGCTAAAAACTATGTTAGGCACATTATATATTTCAAATATCTCTTTTTTATTTTTTTGGCTGCACCGTGCAGCTTGTGGGATCTTAGTTCCCCAACCAGATGACCACAGAGAAAGCACAGAGTTCTAACTACTGGACTACCAGGGAAATCCCAAATACCTCTTAAATAGGGATTAATCTCTCCATTTTACAGAGGAGGACACTGAGGTTAGGGAGGAGGGGGGGGCGGTCTACCCAAAGTCACCCAATCAGAAAGTAGGACCTATGGGTTCAATCATAGGTATGAGTGAGTGGTAAAGTCAGATTCTGAAATTAGATCTAATATACAGTGGTCCCCAACTGCATTTATCAGTGTTTGATTTGGGATATGTTTTAGGCGAGCTGCTCCCAGATTATTTCATATTAGTGAGAATAAAATGATGACTTGTTTACAGACCTCTCCTGCCAAGCTTCAGCTTCTTGCCTTCCTGGACTTGAGGGCAAAGGATGAAAGAAATCCCTGCACTTGATTTTATCAATGCACTGACTTCACCCTGGGGAGTACTGAAATCCCATGACTCAGTTAACAGTAACTAATGTTTTAGTGTGTGCCCTTTAATTTACAAAGAGTTGTCCCCGTCTGTCATTCCACTACACTTCTCATTTTCTCACACGTGCTGATAAAGCCAAACCCCATATGGTAGTAATGGTGTCCTCATACCAAATGAACCGTGTGACTTAGGGGTATACTCCATCCGCTTATTTTGCGTCCTAAATTCATTTTTGTTTCCAATTCTCTCTACATTTCCTGGTTCCAAACAGAATATTCTGATAGCATTTCTCACCCAATTAGAAACAGGAAGCACCTGAACAGCCAGGAGAAAAATGAATTTGTGCCAAACCAAAGACTGACTTTTTAAGAATTAAAATGTTTGAGACATTATAGACAGGTGCCCACATCCTTAGAGGCTCTCCAAATTAAATCAACCTTCTGAACTTCTGGAGAGAACACAGCTGGCCCTTACTGAGACCCACAGTCAGGCCATGGTTAGAGAGCAGGGTGCAGTCTTTCTGAACACTTCCACCTGCATTTCCGCAGGGGGTTCCCACAATAACCCTCAGAGGTAAATGCAATGGAGGCATTACCGCGTCCATTCCCACTGAGGGTCCAGCTAGAGCGTGAAGCCACAGAGGCAGAAGCCTGGGAGATGGGACCACACCCAGCCCCACCCTTGGGTCTTTCCACTCTTCCTCCCTTGCCTAGCACCCATCATTCCTCTTTTCCATGGGCCCCAACAGACTGCCAACTCTGGGCAGGTCTCTTGTCTTTTTAGTTGCAAAATGAAATCATCCTGTCTTAATGAAACCTCAAACGTGGATGCAGCCTGGGCCCTTGGAGAGGTGCCCAGCCATTTACACGGGCACAAAATTCTCTCCTCACTCAGCTCTGCCACTTTGGAGACGTCATGTTCCAACTCTCTTTTCCCCTACAGATGGGAAACTTCTTGGGTTTTATCCATCAGGTACTTAGCACAGGGCATAAAAGGTATTCAGTACTTAATAAAACTGAGTGGACTCTATCCCTGGTAGAAAAATTAGTCATCTTACAGTAGTTAACAAACGCTTGCTTGGCAGATAGTATATTAGCAAATTGTCCTAGTTGTTGTTCAGTCGTGTCCGACTCTTTGAAACCCTGCAGCGAGCCAGGCTTTCCTGTCCTTCACTACCTCCCAGAGTTTGCTCAAATTCATGTCCATGAGTCAGTAATGCCTCCAACCATTTCATCCTGCTTCCCCCTTCTCCTTCTGCCCTCTATCTTTCCCAGCACCAGGGTCTTTTCCAATGAGTTCGCTCTTCACATCAGGTGGCCAAAGTACTGGAGCTTCAGTATCAGTCTTTCCATTAGCATATATGTTATATTAGCATATATGTGCTTAGCATATACACTTTGCTCAGTATCTGTGAGGGATTGGTTCCAGAACCCAGGCAGACACTACAATCAGCAGGTCCTCAAGTCCCTTATATAAAATGACACAGTACAGCTGGCCCCTCATGGCCCTGGGTGCAGAGGGTCAACTGTAGTACTTACTATCTATCTACCTACCTCCCTGTCTGTCTGTCTAATCTGCATATGCCAGCCATTGCTCTAAGAACTTGTAAGCTTTAACTTAATCCTCTCCACAGCCTCATGAGGTAGGTTAAGCACAAGAGGTTGTCACTCATCTGAAGTCATGGCATTCACGAGTGGCAGAGCCAGGACTGGGGCTCTGGACCCAGAGACTTGTGCTCTTAGCCACTACACTACTTGGCCTCTTCATTGTGCAGCATGTAATTAAAACTGGGCCTGAGCAAGCCACCCCACATCTCTGGGTGTCAGTAAAGACAAAGAGGCCAGGCTAGGTGATATCTGAAAGGTTTTGTCAGACTTCACAATACTTCCCTTGCACTTCACCACCACATGATCCCCTACCTGGAATAGACAGCTCGCGTTACTTGAGTTTTTCCACATTAAGAGAAAATGATGGTTGCCTTAAGTTTAGACCACAAAACAGAGAGATGGAGATCCCAAAGCTGGAGCACAGGCAAGGGCCCTAAGGGTGGCCTGCGATTCCCACCTGCCGGTTCCTCTTCAAGAGAAATCTGAGCATCTGCCACCCCTCACCTCTTACAGGAGACGTTCGTTCAGTCCCTCACTGTTCTAAGGGGCTGCTTATTACCCAGTGGTCCCCACCCGGTCCCAACCCATACTCCCCTCTCTGGGCACTGAAAGACTCAGGATACTGAGGTGTGTGTGCCCAGGGAGGAAGAAAGCTCAGGCAGAGGGCATAACCACTTTGCTACTTCCCTTGCACAGGATCAACCACAGAAAAGAGTGATACTGGAGGCTGGAGCCCATCACTCAGACACTGTTGCACAAGGAATATGGGTTCCTCGGATAAACCTGTGCCAGTCAACTACCGTCGTGTAAAAACCAGGAAATCTCCTAACAAACAATGACAAGCATTTATTTCTCACAAGCACATCTACAGGTCTTCGAGGGTTTGGATGACTGGGCTGGCCTCTGGCCACAGGTTTGGGGTTCAGTCTTTTACACAAGTCTTCCTTCTGGGATCAGTGAGCTATGGAGAACATGTTCAAAGTGATGGTCTGAAGTACCCAGAGGGGTGGGTGGAAACACGTGAGGCCTCTTTAGGCCTGGACTTGGAGCTCACACTCTTCTGTGAATGACGGACACGTGGAGCAAACGTGACAGCCTGCCACCTGGCCCCGTCCTGCACTCCTTGGCTCACACAGGCCTTCACGCTCCTGCCAAGGTCAGGCCAGAGCCTCCAGCAAAGGAGACAGGCAGGTGCTCTTGAGAACACTGACACCCAAAACATTCACGTTCCCCTCCCCTGGTGACTGGACCCTTGGGACAGTTCAGTCACCTTATCTTCTTTTGAAAGGGTTAATGACTGGCTTCTATTTAAAGCTCATTTAAACCAGAAACACCAAAACACAAATAGAAATCTGCCCCCTCCAACCTCCAGGGGACAAAATGATTTGCTGAGGTCAGACAGATGCAAACTTCAAAACCCAGCTCTATGCACCATTTGCTGTTTGAGTGACCTTTGGCAATTAAACGCATCCTCACCCGTACCAGGAGAAAGGCAACACAGAAACCCACTCACAGGAGCCCCCCAGATCCCCTCAACATTTCTGTGACACAGCCTGACTTCCACCTGCCAGCCAGCACCCGCATCTCTCTGCCTGGGGACTTTCCCTGCCCACATACATGGCAGGGCAGGATGCCCAGTGGATACAGACCCAGCTCCTCCTCCCTCAGACAGGAGAATTAGGAAGCGTGTGTCCTACACTGGCCCTGAGATTGCATCCCAATGGCCCAGGCTGTAACATCCACACATGTGCTGCCTTCCCCTTTCTCACTTTCCTGCTCCCCACTGGTGTTCTGGAATAACTTTCAAAAGCAACTAACCCACGTGAAGAAAGATACCATGAAATGAAATGAAAGATAGCATGAAATGAGAGAATATATAAAAGTGCCCTGGCCAACCACATTCTACTATTGACTCACCCACCCCAACTGCCAGATAACAGATGCTTTGAAAGAGTGAGCCACAGCAGCTACATGTATACATGGACATGCGACCCCAGCTCCCTCGCCTAAGAGCTGTCCTCCTGCTTTCTGACACCTGTGGGGGTGCACAGAGGAGTCGCCAGGGGTGGCAACGTGGCCGTATTTCACAACATACCTTCTGGGAAAACCAGAGTCCTGGTTCTATTGCGTAACTAGCTGAGTTTAATCCCCACCACCTCCATCAGTCCTACCAACTCTCTCACTCTTCCCCAACCTGACGAGCTACCCAGTCAGCAACAAGCTGGGGCGGTCAGGACACAATCCTGGCCCCTTACCTATACCTGACCTATCCCTCCCCCTCTTGACTGATCACATCATCATCCATTTTTCAGGTGAGGTTTCCCTTATGACTGTGGCAGTTCTGAGATAAACAGGGCCAGAGTTCAGCTGCCTGGCATGTTCCTGCCAGAGTTGATCAGATGCTGACGTGGGATCAAAGAAAGGGTCCCCCTCATGGAGCAGAGGGTCCATGCCTCCTGCAGGGACCCAGCCTTTCCCAGGGCCCCTCTTCAATGGCCACAAAACTGGAAACGTGGGAAAAGCCAGGGAGGCCCAGGGGAAAGGTGGCCACAGGCTAGTGGAGATTTCTGTCCAAACAAATAAATTAGGGAGGGAATTAAAACATAAACAGCCAAGCACTTAGCTCACTTAAAATTGGGCTAAGCAGTCCAGGTTCGAGGCATGATACAGGGCCGCTCAGGGCTGGTGCACCGGGATGACCCGGAGGGATGGGATGGGGAGGGAGGTGGGAGGGGGGTTCTGGAAGGGGAACACATGTACACCCACGGTGGATTCATGTCAATGTATGGCAAAACAAATACAATATTGTAAAGTTAAAAAATAGACTAGTTTAAAATAGTTTTAAATAAACTAATTTAAAAAAATAAAATAAAAAATAAAATTGGGCTAAGAAAACCCTGAGAGCACAAGTTATAAAACTGCAGTAAGCGACATTGAATCCTTAAAGCTCAAATTCAACTGAGCTAAGTCATGATGTTCAATGGTCCCAAGCCCAAGCGTTAGAAGTTTCTAAGCAGGGAGGCTGAGAAAACATTTTCCTTCCCAGACTCCAAGTGCCCTTGGTGAGGAGCTCTCAAGACCTCCTGAGGGTGCACCCAACTCTCCGGCATCTGCCAGGGTGCGTGGACTGGATGAGAAGGAAAACCAGACTTAAGATGTCACAGAGTGACTGAAACCTGGGCATTCTCTTCCCTCTGTCTCAGGACATCTGTTCACGGGTGTGGCCAGGAGCTGTCCTGGGAGTCTTATGACCATCTGGGAGCTGCACGGGACTATGGAGACCATCTGAGCCAACCTCTGAATTTTCAGGGGAAGGAAACATGCCCAGAGAGGGAAAGCAAGTTTCCCAAGGTTGCACAGCATCTGGCAGTGTCAGGAAACCAAGAGGCTGGTGAATTCCAGTCTGAGACTTCATAAAGCTTGGGGAGTACCATGGGCTCTGTGGCACAGATGGGCAAGGCCTGGAAATGCTGTCCCTTCCACTTTACTTATTACCTGATCCTTAGACACCAAAGGGCCACCTGGGGACACGGTGCAGCCCTCCTATTGGAGTGTGGAAAGCAGCAGGGAGTGTTTGGATGGTGGTGTGGAAATGGGTGGGGGTTGTCTGAGGTGTGACGTGGGCTGGGGGCAAGGGAGGATCAACCGGCACTCACCTTCATAGCAAGGGATCAGGGTCCTCCCTTTGGCCTGGAGGTTGGACGGGATGATGTAACAGAAGCCGTGGGGCAGGATGTGGTCTGTTTCATAGTAGATGTTCTTCCAGCGGTGGGCACAGGCCTACAGGACAGAGAGAGGTTCAGAGCAGGACAGTCAGGCCAGGAGGTCACAAAGCAGAGCCCAGCAGTACCAGGCAGTTCTGTGGGAGGAGAGAGGAACAGAGGGGCTGGGAAGCCACATTCTCTCCCACCCAGCCCAGGTGCTGTGCTAGGCATCAGCAGACTGTGGGAGCTTGGTCGGGGGTGTCCCTGGGAGGCGGCAGACAATCAACAAACATATAAACAAATGAGGAGCGTAACAAGTGCTGGGGAGAAAGGACACAGGGTGATGGACTAAGACTCTAGGAGTAGGGAGGACGGTTTTCACCTGGAGGCCAGAGGTGGCTGAAAGGATGAGAAAGAGCCAAACACCCTGGGCACAGAGGGAATATCAGGGGCAATGGAGAAGGCGGCTTGGAGGGTCAAGAGAAAGAAAGGAGGCCTGTGGGGCTGCTCTGGGGGAAGCTAAGGTCAGAGAGAGGACAGGGGCAGGCCCCAGGGATCTTGCAGACCTCAAGGATGACTGTGACTTTAGTGGACGTGCCAATAGAGGGTCTTACACAGGTAAGTGGTGTAATCTAACTCACAGCTTGGAAAGGTAACTGGGCTGCCGAGTGGAGACTGTAGGTAGCCAAGGGGGGGAGGTGGACATCCAGGTGAGAGATGTTGCTGCCTGGACCAGGATGGGGGCAGTGGAGAGGGGAGAAAGGGGTGACCTCAGGATGCAGAGGTGGAACTAATGGGCCTGGCAACCTACCAGAGGTGCAGAGAGCAGGAAAGGATGGAAGAGGAAACCAGGTGAAGAATAAGACAAGCACTCAACACCCGCCTCTGGGCCCACAGGTCAGAATGGGTCCACTGTGGGCACGTGCACCTGTTCATTCCTCCATCACATATTTATTGAGCACCTACTGTGTGCCAGGCTCTGAGCTGGGCCCCGAGCATGCAAAAGTGAACAGTCACCGGTCCATCTGGTGGAGGAGCTCCTCCTTACCCAAGGACATGCTGAGAAAAAACTAGAGACAAGAGGTGCTGCTCGGCCCACAACAGACCCTGACCTTCACGGCACCACCTGCTAGCCCACTGGAGCAGTCATTGGCCTCCATCAAACTTGAGACCCTTCAGAGTCACCTGGAAGTCTCACTAAATCACATAGCACTAGGCCCCACCCCAAGAGCTAGCTTGGCCAATCTGCAGGGCCCTGAGAATCTGCATTTTTAACAAGCTCCCGAGTGAGCCAAGGCCACTGATCTCTGGAGCAGCTTCAGAAGTTCCTTTTCAGGTTCAGGGCAAAGAATTTGGTTGAACCATAAGAAACTGCTGATATGTGACTGTTTTATATCATTAATCAGAAGTAGATGTTTGTTGATGGTCTTTTGAAGTAAATTTACATACAGAAAAATGCACAAATCTCAAGTGTATGTGTATCAGATGTCAAAGCCATCTGATGAGTTTTGACAAACACATACATTCCTGTAACCAAACTCTTAGCATGACAGAGAATACTTCCATCTCACCAGGATGGTCCCTCGGGCCAAGAAGTGGCCTGAGACCCTGCAAAGAGGTGACATCTGAGGAGAGACCTGAAGAAAGTGTGGGAGCAGCTGGGAGGGGCCCTGAGATGGCTAAGAGCTTGGCACGTGTGAGGAGCTGAGACCGACCCTCTGGTCATCTCTGGAGGGCAGTCTCCCAGCACTGGAGTCACACGGGCCAGGAGACAACAGAAGGGACAGATCTGGGAGCCAGAAGTGGGAATGCAGACGCACATCCATTTTCACCAGCCCTGGACACACCCAGCCTCATGTTCAGATGTACCCGCAAGGCTGGTGAGAAGCCAGACTGCTTCCTGCAAAGTTGTTTACTCTGCCCAGTCCTCCCCATTGCTCGTGGACGTTCACACTCAGTATGGTTATCAGGTTGCTTCACTCTAGCGAACAGATTCATTTTCTTAAAATACTGCATTTTAAAGTAATCCGTTTTTAACTTATTTGTTCGTATCAAACACACTGTTTCTATAGGCTGTAAGAGTCAGCATTTGATTTTCCCAGGTGGCACAGTGGTAGAGAATCCACCTGCCAATGTAGGAAATACAGGAGGCCCGGGTTTGATCCTCGGGTGGGGAAGTAAATGGCAACCCACTCCAGGATTCTTGCCTACAGAATCCCATGGACAGAGCTGCCCAGCAGGTTACAGTCCACGCGATAGCAAAGAGTCAGCCACGACTGAGCACACACATGCAAGCAACATTCAGAATTTACATGGTCCCCATCGGACCTCTTCGGCAACCCTGGAAGGTGGGAAGATGTCCTAGAATTCCCAATTTCTATATGGGATCCCTGGGTTTTAGACAGTGTTTTGCTGAAGTTCCAGAGCTGGTAAGGGCTGCAAACAACAGGGAAACCCAGATTTTAGAATCTTCCTTATTTCACTAGAAAACATCTCCAACTTATTACTCCCAATTACCACCTAAGAAGCCATCAAAACCCACCCTTTGGGGCAGGTCAGGTAGCTACTGTCCTTACAGCCTCCCCAAAGGTCTTAGGACCCCAGAAATGACCTCTCTGAGGTTGAACGGGATGCCAAGGCCACTGGATGAAGGGAGTGGGGCTCTCCAGGGCCTGGGTCTCCCCGAAGTCACTTGATGAAAAAAATCACTGCCTGCAAACCTCTCTGATCTTCATCCTTCCAAGCAAACGACCCAAGGGCCACTGACAAGGCCACTCCCTATCCACGAGAAAGCAAAGGAACTCAGAGCAGCAGGAAATATCAGCTTGCCCACACTCTGCCTCTTGCCCTATGACAATGAATGTGAAAAACAATCTCTTGTTATTCCTTATACTGCAAACCACCTCCATTCCTCCCATGCAGTGCTGTTCTGTGCTTCTAGCACATCTCGATAGACAAAAATGATGTCAAGCAAGAAGCTAAACAAAGCTATCATTCAGTGGATAATCACTCCATTCCACTAAGTTTTTATTTTTATTTCCAACTAAATTCTGATAGCTTCCAAACTGAATCGCTTACCATCCAATTAGCTGGTAAATCAGTTATCTTTTAGTTTATGGATTTGGCAAAGCCCTAGGGCTTACCATGTTTTTACTGTATTTATGGGTTAGAGGGACTTAAAGGGAGGCAGGTGTTTGTCACAATGCACACTGACTCTTATGAGGATGGACCTTCTGTATTTAATGTCCAGCTTATTGCCTTTTTCTTTTTTAAGTGTCATAAACTATTTAAGGAGTGATCTTGGAGAATTCCTAGAAGAGCCAAAGATTGCATTCACAGCAAACTAAACTAAAATTAAGGCATTCTGTGAGGGCAGAGATCAAAGTGTCAAAGGCAGTTTGCATGTAAGAAAACAAGGAAAAGTGTCTCTGAACATAAATTACAGAAAGAAAAGACTGTTTAGCCCTGATTATCCTTCTATATACACACATGTCAATCTGACTCCAACATTAAGAAAAATTCCTAGGGACTGTCTCCAAAACATTAAAATCTCTATCAATCTTTCCAAATGAGTTCTGCTGTGAGAGAGGAAGGGTGGGGGCTGGGGAGGAGACAGGGCCTATCAACAGGAAAAAGAGAGCACCCTCTGGAAACAGCAAGACTTACTCCAACTCAGATTCCAGAAAACTATAACAAAAGGGGAAAAGGTCTAGGACCACCCCACATCTTAGCATCTGACATATTTCAAGTAACTAGGGTTGTTTTTGCTACCAAGAATAAGAAGGAAATAAAGAAGCAGTTTATTCTGAAGGCCTTTTTGTGGTATGGAAATGTCCTTCCTGGATTAGGGGGGCAAGTACTGGGCCCCTCTAGATGGCTCTCCCCCCCACCCCACCCACCCTCACCATGCACAGATGACCAGAGCTTTTCCCATGCCTCAGGTCTACCCAGCACAGCCAGGAGCAGACAGGCCCTCAGCCACTGAGAACACGGGATGCAGGAGATCAGGGCCCTGATACCAGAGATTCCACTCCCCAAAGCAGCTCCCCTTCAAAAGGAGGAGGGGGTGGCCTGGGAGGCCCAGGGAAGGTGACTTCTGGGGTTCTGGGGAAGTCATTCTGAGAATGGTCACCTCCTGAAAATTCATCAAGATATATACAGCTGGGGAAGGGGCAGCAGAAGCCATGTCGGCCATGAAGGTGGCAAGAAGAAGCCCCTGAAGCAGCCCAAGAAGCAAGCCAAGGAGATGGAAGAGGAAGATAAGGCATTCAAGCAGAAGCAGAAGGAGCAGAAGAAACTCAAGGAGCTAAAAGCTAAGGCTGTGGGGAAAGGCCTCCTGGCCACAGATGGAATTAAGAAATTTGGCAAAAAGCAAGTTATTCCTTAAGCCTGAGGCAATGATGAGTCTTAGTTGCATTCCTGTTTAAACATCTGGATCCCCTGCCATAGTATCTGTTGCCACCTATAGCTAGAATGAAGTGTTGTCTTGGAACCTATTGTACATTTAAGAATAAACTTTTATAAAAAAAAAAAATTATAAAAAAAGAATGTATACAGATGATTTGGGGCATTTTTCTGCATGGATGTTACAGCTCAAAAAAAGTTTACTTAAAAAAATCAGGAAACAAAGCAACAGAAGTAAATGCAAAGTATATCCTGTGACTTTGAAAAAATGGCCAAGATGAGAAGTGGTGAATAGAAAGACAGCAACAGCCCTGATCCTTGGAAAGGAAACAGCCAAGAGACAGAGCTGGAGAATGCCACTTCCTCCCAGAAGTCAGCTAGATGCTGTCTTGAGCTGTTGCCTGATCCTTTCAGACTCTGCTGAAAAACAGAAATGTCAGACTTGAACACTGTGAGCTGTGCTCTCAGGTCGAAGAGACAGCTCAGTGCCCATGCTGGGTTTGTTGGGTAGTTATTACCAAAAGTGACTTTTCCCTCTATTTCTTAAACTGTCATCTGCACACTGGGAGTATGGGGTGAAAGTACAGGGTAAGGGGCCTCTAATCCCGATGCTCTGTTCATGTGTGTTATCACTTGTTCCCTGGGGTGATGGAAGGAACCATAAGGTGGTGGATGTGAGACTGGCAGGTACTGAGCTAAGGGCAGCCTGCCAGACAAGCCCAACATCCTGAATCTTGCCAGAGCTGGCTGGTGGGTCTGTGGACCAGAAAATAACATTCATTATCAAGATATTTAACTCTCCATTACAGCTTTCAAACTCTCTATCCGTTTTTTATTTTGAAATCAGCACCAGATGCTACTTTCAAAAAGAGCCATCCCACCTCTCCCACTTCAAATCCAATCTTGGAATCCAGTATTATGTTTCTTAGGGATATAGGTGTGATGCTGACACCCCCAAACAACTACACAGTTCTCAAAATGTGATTGAATAAAACATATCTTCCTGTTCTTAATTTTAAAATAAACACTTGCCTCCCAGAAAGTTTTGACATGCAGAAATAAGACAAGAAAGAAAAAGCAAATGGATATGAAACCTCCAAAACAAAAATATGGCCTGGGTCACTCCGTCTTGTCTCCTGTTGTCACCTGTCATTTCCAAGGGGCATTTTACAGCCTTTGTCTCACGCATCCATCAACTGCTTAGAGTCAGCCACCAAAAAGAGATGGCAATTGATTTGGTTTCTAATTGCTTTAGTATTGACACTCAGTCCCTACATTAGGGCTTCCCTGGTGGCTCAGATGGTAAAGAATCTGCCTGCAATGCAGGAGACCTGAGTTTAATCCCTGGGTCTGGAATATCCCCTGAAGAAGGGAATGGCTACTCACTCCAGTATTCCTACCTGGAGAATTCCACGGTCAGAGGAGCCTGGCAGGCTACAGTCCATGTGGTTGCAAAGACTCAGACATGATTGAGCAACTAACACTTTCACTTTCTTTACATTATTCAAACACACTTTTAGAAGCCACTCCTTAGAGACCTTCTCCTAGAGGTGAGAGTGAAAAGGGTCGAAAATCTGGTCTCTATCCCCCAGTGGTTCCCATTAAAAAGGATATATACGCACAAAACAAGTCATGCATGTAAGATAACAACATAATGCTGAACTTCTGATGACACAAAGATGCTCAGCTTGTTCTAGACAGCACCATCATGGTAACAGACTTCATGGAAGTGGCAGAGTCTAGACCACAGAGGACTGACTGGACCTGGGATAGCCCTTTCCTGACAAGATGGCATACGTGCAAAAAGCCATGAGAAGAACTCAACAAAAAACAACCCAATTTAAAAAATAAGCAAAGGATCTGAACAGACATTTCTTCAAAGAAGACAGACAAATGGCCAACAAGCACATGAGAAGATACTCAACATCACTATTCATTAGGGCAATACAAATCACAGTGAGATACCACCTCATAGCCATTAGGGCAGTTCCCACACAAAAAAATAAAGTATTGGCAAAGAGAAATTGGAACCCTCCCCCTGTGCACGGCTGGTAAGGATGTAAAATGGTACAACCACTGTGGAAAACAGTGGAGAAGTTCCTCAAAAAATCCAAAATAAAATCACAATAAGATCTAGCAATCCCACTTCTGGGTTTATAGTCAAAAGAACTGAAAATAGGATCTCAAAGAGAGAGTTGCACACCAATATTCACAGCAGCATTATTCACAATAACTAAGACATGGAGGTAGGACTTCCCTGGCAGTCCAGGGAAGTCTGGCACAGGACTCCACAGTTCCACTGCAGGGAGCACAGGTTCGATCCCTGGTCACGAAAATAAGATCCTACATGACACGCAGCATGGCAAAAAAATAATAAAAAAAAAGATGTGGAAGCAACCCAAATATCAATAGATAAATAGATAAAGCAAATGTGGTATATACATACAGAGAATATTATTCAGCCTTAAAAAATGAGGAAATCTTGTCTTATGCTTCAAAATGGATGAAACTTGAGGACACTATGCCAAGTGAAATAAGTTGGTCACAAAAAAGACAAATGTCTCATACAAATGGGATCATGCTGTATGTACGGTAGCCGAACTGTGAAGGAAAGAAAATTGCCTGGGACTGGGGGGAGGAGTGAGGTTGAATTATTCTTAAATAAGTTTAGAGTTGATTTTGCAAGATGTAAAAGTTCTAGAAGTCTGCTGTACAACAATGTACATATAGTGGACTACACTATACACATAACAATGGATACTATGGTAAATTTCGTGTTGGTTTTTAAGATCTTTTTTGATGTGGATCATTTTTAAAGTCTCTATTGAATTTGTTACAACACTGCTTTTGTTTTATGTTTTGGTTTTTTGACCCTGAGGCATGTGGGACCTTAGCTCTCCAGCCAGAGACCAAACCTGTACCCCCTATATTGGAAGGAAAAGTCTTAACCACTGGACTGGCAGGGAAGTCCCAACTTCATAGGGTATTTTTCTTTTAAAGATTTATTTTATTTTTTGGCTGTGCTGGGTCTTCATTGCTTCTAGAAGGCCTTCTCTAGCTGTGGTGAGCAGGAGCTATTCTTCGTTGTGGTGCATGGGCTCCTCATTGCAGTGGCTTCTCCAGATGCAAAGCATGGGCTCCAGGTGCATAGGCTTCAATAACTGTAGCACATGGCTCAGTGGTTCTGTCGCATGGGCTTAGTCGCACCGCTGCATGTGGGACCTTCCCAGACCAAGGATCGAACCTGTGTCCCTTGCAAGGCAGATTCTTAACCACTGGACCACCAGGAAAGCCCTCGGGTTGTTTTTGACCACAATACTTAAAAGCCACAAGGAAAGCAGATGCTGCTGAATGCCTCTCCTTCCCCACCCCCCACAGAGTAGCTTCCAGAATAGATGCTACAGTAATTTCATAAAACATGAGAAAATTAACTCTGCATACAATGAATTAGAATAGGAACATCACACTCCAGCTAGTCCTTTCCAGCTTCCTTGGCTCAATGGTCCCCCTGATCCTCACTGCTCTTCATGTCCACAGAGACAGCCCCTCCTAGTACTCTTTTGCAATAATGCAGAACCCTCCAGGGAAAAGCTCTCGGCCACATGGAGGTCATCCTTCCATGGGGAGACGAAGTGTTTTCACAGGAGCAACCTCTGGATCTTGGTTCGGGGCTCTCGGAAACCATGTACTGTGTTGCCACTAGACCATCATCTCCTTTGTTCTGAATATTGACCTCAGGCCACTCTGATTTATGGACAGATCAGCTTCTTGTCTTCCTTCCGACGGGATGACAGACAAGTCTCCTGGGCCTGGTCATGCAGTCAGGGTCAGGCCACCAAGTCTAGGGGAAGGCAGATGTTGGAGAGGGTCCAGGGCGGTGGGTGACAGTGATTAAAGGGCTGGAAACCAAGGCAAATGCTGGGCTGGGGGACTCAGCATGACCCACGGTGTCTAGTAGGGAGGTCCTGTGATGCTGGCGACAGCATCCAGCTGCTTCCTCTTTCCCCAGAGGGGCCCGACAGGGAAATGCCTGATTTGTGCTGAGAGGCAGGCAGAATTCAGACCAACAGCCCTTGCCACTGAGAAGTTGAATGCAAACAGCCTCCTCAGAGAGGGGTCAGAAACACTCTGCCTAGATCCTTAAGGAAAATCTGGTTTTCCCTGTGGATTAAATATATGTGAAATCCCCAGTTTTACAGCCTGTGGCCCAAAGGAAGCCCTCCAGAAGTGGCAGCTAATATTATTTTCCCTTCTTGATCTCATGCCTTTATGACAAAAACATTTATACAGCTTCCAAGAAAAGGCCTATGAAGTCAGATACATAAATACATGTATACATGAAAACATGTACCAGGCTCTTCAATGAAACTGGGCATGTTAAGAACTTGAGTGTTACACCTCAAGAGAAAAGTGTAAAGGACAAAAGTGGACAAAACAAGACAGCTAATATTATTTTCCCTTCTTGATCTCATGCCTTTATGACAAAAACATTTATACAGCTTCCAAGAAAAGGCCTATGAAGTCAGATACATAAATACATGTATACATGAAAACATGTACCAGGCTCTTCAATGAAACTGGGCATGTTAAGAACTTGAGTGTTACACCTCAAGAGAAAAGTGTAAAGGACAAAAGTGGACAAAACAAGACCTCTGGGTCAGTTACAGATTCTGTTGAAGCCAATAAAAGGTCTCCTCTGTGCCAGCCAACGCAGTAGCCAGTGGACATCTGTGACTACTGAGCACTTGCAATGTGGCCAGAGTGACTGAATTTTTTTATGTGGACCACTTTTAAAGTCTTTATCAAATTTGGTACAATATTGCTTCTGTTTTACATTTTGGTTTTTTTGGCCAGTAAGGAACATAAGAAAACTCTTGGGACAACAAATATTCTATATCTTGATGGGTGGGTGGTCACACAAATGTGTATAAATCTCAAAACCCAAACTGTTATCTTAAGACCTGTGCATTTATGTAAGGGCTTCCCTGGTGGCACAGTAGTAAAGAATCCGCCTGCCAATGCAGGAGACTCAGGTTGGATACCTAGGTCGGCAAGATTCCCTAGAGAAGGAAATGGCAACCCACTCCAGTATTCTTGCCTGGGAAACCCCATGGACAGAGGAGCGGGGCGGGGGTGGGAGGCAGTGCCTACAGTTCATGGGGTTGCAAAAGTGTCAGACACGACTCAGCAACTAAACAACAACAATTCTATGTAAATTATACCTCAATTTAAAAAGATACCCACAGGAAAATGCTTATATAATGAAAGAAACTTATTAAAACAAAGCACTTTCCACATACATTTCATTTGTCCTTTTTCAATAGCCACATCTCAGTACCCTGGAATAGACATTATTAACATCTGACAGATGAAGAAAATGAAAAGATGAATCATTTGTCCAAGCAGTCTTCCAGAAGAGGCAATCTCAAAGCCATGCCCTATCGCCATGCCATCCAGCTTTGCTAAGGGGTCAAAGTCATTCATTTCCAGGCTGCCACCCCCTCCCCACGGCTCCCCCAGGAGGCCTTACCAGCACACGGCCATCAGCCTTGGGCTGCCGGGCCAGGCTGACCCCCATCCATTCATCATCTCGGTCTTCCCGGCAGGTCTTTCCACAGGGCACGCCCCGATTCTTCCCTGGAGGAAAAACAGAAAAGTCACACCTGGATTGAAGAACACTGGGCAGTCTACAACCCCCGTGTTTTTTACTTTCAGTGAAAGTGGACTCCTGTGCCTGGTGCCCAGTGAGGCCAAACGACAGGCGTCGGGGTTTAGAGAAGAGAAGGTTTAGTGCAGGGCCCTGCAAGGAGACAGGTAGCTCGTGCCTTAAAACCCCAAACTCCCAGAAAGCTCTCAGCAAAGCCCCTTCCTAGGAAAGGTGAGGGAGGGGCTGTGACAAACCTCTTGGTGTCAGATCCTTTATTCCCGAGGTCAGGTCCCATAAACCTCCCCCAAACCAATGTTATTCTCTGTTCTGACAAGAAAGGACAAGGCCCCAAGACTCAACTCTCATCCTCGAGGTCCGGGCCTGGCTATGAGGAGGGGTTCCCGAGCAGCCCGTCCCCCTGCCCAAGCGCCGGGCCAACTCCCAGCCCGGCTGAGGAGGCGGCCCTCAGCCCCAGGCACCCTCAGGGTCGGGTGCCCAGACCCCGCGGGGCCGTCACTGCTGAGGGAGCCAGGCACCCAGCACCCAGCGGCCCTTAGGCCGCGCAAATAGGACCGGGTTCCTCAGACTTCAACCCAGGGAGACGCCTGCAGCCCTTGCGCTGCAGAGGCCGGGGGAGGCTCCCCGCCTCCTCCAGGCCTGGGCCGAGGCCAGTGGGCGGCCGTGACGACGGCTCAGGAGGACACAGCCCTCGGCCTGTGCCCGGGGCCCCGCCTCACCTGCTGCCTGAGGCTGAGGGCCTGGAGGGCCGGGGAGAAGGCCGACGTCCGCCGCTCACCACACTCTCCACAGAGAACAACACGGCCCCGCCGGCCGTGGGCGGAGCGTGACCTCTAACCTTCGCGCTAAGGGTCTCGGGAAACAGAGGCACGCCCGCCCCTACCACATCACCAGCCCGTAAAGGAGGGGCTTACAACAAGATGTAAATTGACTCCACCACCACGTATGTTGTTTAACTCGTCTGACTTTTTTTCATAGCAGGACTTTTCACCAAGGAAGCAATGCGCTGATGTATATTACAAAGTAAGCTCCTTAATTTGTTAAGGACCAGTAACAGCCCACAAACCAGTCATGGAGAATGCCGTGGACACCTCTCCTATTCTGCTCAAGAAAAGCATGAAGGAGAGAAGGAAAAGTGAGTGGAGAGTTAGGAAGAAAAAAAGGAGAGTATAAGGGTGCAGAACCCATCCCCATCTTGGCAGTGAAAATCTACCCACCTCGAGCCATGTCCAGTTCGGTGCATCTCCGATCAGGGTTGGTGTGGACTCGGCACTTAAACACAGCCCCAGGGGACTTCACTGAAGTGCTGTACTTGGAATCCGCCTTTGGTGCACCCACAAGGACCCTGCACATCAAGAAGAAAGGGCATTCGGTCACAGTCCAGTGCCAGGCAAGTGCAGCCAATGCTAAATCCTCACCCAGCCATGAGTGTGTTGTCTGAATGCTCTCTGGGAGACGTTCCCCAACACTATACGGTGCTGAGGGTGGTGGTGGCGGGGAGGCAGAAGGAAGGGCCTCCTGCTGTGAACCCGTCATGATTTTAACGTGCCTAGAGAAAATCTGAGTTTGCTTGGGGACACATACCACCAAAGGGTTCCTAACCAGAATGTATAAAGAGTTCCCCCAAATCAACAACGAATAATAGACCAAAGACTTGAACAGATGCTTGACGGAGGAAAAGCGGCCAATAAACATATAAAAAGATACTCAGCTCTATCAGTCATCAGAGAAATCCAAATGAGATACCACTTCACATCCTCTAGAAGACTAAAATCAGAAAGACTGAAAACACCAAGTGCTGGCAAGGATACAGACTACCCGGGACCCTCACCCTTCCTGGTCAGAGTGTGAACGATCACAACCACTTTGCAAACCAAACCAACAGTTTCTAAGAAGGCTATACAGGTGCCTACCCTCGGACCCAGCAATCCGATTTCTAGGAACATACCCAGCAGAAACGCACACATACATCTACAGGAGACAAGCACAAAATATTGGGTATGTAATGGCCCCAAACTAGAAGAAACCCTAAGAGCCATCAATGCTAGAATATATAACTAAACTGTGGTGTAGAAACAGAAATCTATACAGCAATGAAAAACCAATAAACAGTCAACTGCAACCTCATGGACAAATCTCACAAACACTGAGCAAAAAATACAGGGGATAGTAGTATACTCAGTGCCTGAGTCCATTTATCTGACATTCAAAAGCAGGTGAAATTTAAGGATGGTGTTAGAGGTCAGGAACACACTGACCTCTCGGGAGAAGAAGGGGGGTGTAACCAGGAAGAAGAGTTTCTGGAGGGAGGTGTTTGAAAATGTTCTCTTTTTCAAACTGAGTTGTGTTTATACAAATTTGTGAATAATTTAAAATTGTGAAAATGTATTAAAAATTTTATGAATAAACAAAAAATGAGAAGTTTAGAAATGCCATTTCTACGGTGTCCCACTCTTGCTCCCCCCCACGATGTGTACATTTAGGGTGACAGAAAGAAGCAGCAACAGTGTGAAATTATAAACCACAACCTCTAGCCCAAGGCACACCAGAGCTAGATGAGTTTGCCTACAACAGGGCAAGAACTTGGCTGCATGTCCTTCATCTTGAACAGAAAAGCTGCCCTGAGGATGTCCCTGCTGTTTAGTTGCTAAGTCGTGTCCAGCTGTTTGCAACCCCACAGACTGTAGCCCACCAGGCTCCTCCTAGCCCGCGGGATCTTCCAGGCAAGAATAGTGGAGTGGGTTGCCGTTTCCTTCTCTGGCGGCTCTTCCCAACCCAGGGACTGAACCTGCATCTCCTACATTAGCAGGCGGGTTCTTTACCACCGAGCCACAAGGAAAGCCCGCCCTGGAGATGAACCATCGTCCCCAGCAGGACCCTACTCCCCGGAGGAGAAGAGCAAGACGTGCCAAGACGACAGAAAGACACATCTGGGTAGAGAACATGTTACAATAACAATTCTGACCTAGAGTTTTGTGCCTAGTTTCTGGAAAGTAGTCAATGGAAGAGCTGTAGCAGAGAATACCAGGCACCCTTGGTCAGGCATGGCTGGCACTGAGCTACAAGGACCTGTACAATGAAACTTTAAACAGAATCCATGCTCATGCTTAAAGAGCAGACGGTGCCAAGCCACTTGCTCAGCGGAACGAGAGCCTATATCTGATTCTGTGAGTTGCCCCATATCTCACGCAGCCCAGAAAGGAGATGCAATTCCCCTCCCAAGAGTATCAGGCATGTTATGAAATAGCTCATGTCCCACTGGCCTGGGAATGGAATGCATTCTCCATCGTGCATCTCTGGAAAAAGTGGCTAATAGCGCAGGTTAGAAGGACCTTATGCAGCCTCCCTGGGGCAGCAGAAAGCTGAAGCAGCCTCCTCTCATTTGTTTCTGAAAGCCACCTTCATCTTGGGATCTCAAATGTTCACCCCAACCCTGGTCTCAGAATGACCCTGCTCCCCTCTGACACTCTGGCTGAGCAAAGGGGTGCAGATCCTCAGATCAGACCATGGAGGACAGAGACCCTCAGACAGTCATTCAGCAAAGGCTGGCAGAGCCCACAAGGGACACCACCCTAATCTGCTCAGAGACATGGTGTCAGGCAGATAAGAAGGCACATGGGTCCCTGTGCTCAATCCTTCAACCCCCAGAGAACAGGAAGGGTCTCCTTACTGGAGCTTTCTTTCCAGCTCAGTCTTAGAGAGTCTGTATATCTGATCCTGTGAGGAATCGAATCACACCACAAGGAGTGTGAGAGGAGCTGGGCCCCCAACAGTGGGGGTTCCTATAAGCTGCCTGCTGCTGCTCAGTAACACCACAGGATCTGTGCCCCCACCCCACCCCACACCCAGTGCTCCCAGGGCAACTCCCAGCCTCAGTATCACCACGATGGGCCACAGCTGCAGAATCCCAAGCAGAAGCAGGGGGCTGGAACCCACCGCCTCTGGAAATCTTAGCAAGCACTTTCCCGAGCACACCAGACCACCTCCATCACCCACACCAGGGCAGTTGGGCCGATCCGTGGCTGCTCTCACTCAAACGCAGGATGACCCTCCGAAGGAAACTCCAGTGAGAAGAAAGCCACATTAAGGGATCAGTTTCCCCCCTGGGTCTGGGGGCTGAGCTTTGGAGTCACCAGAGCCGGCCAAGGCTGGCTCTCTCCAATGCTGGTTGTGTTTGCACAGGTGAGAGGAATTAATAGTTTGCCATCTCTACGCTGAAACACCCACCACCTTTCCACAAGGCAGAGTGCAGGAGTTGGGAAACATCAAATTCCTCCTTCACTCCAAAAGCCCCATGGGACAGGGCTGGGTCCAGAAATTCCTACCAACTCCAAATTTATATCAGCACAGTGAATAAATGCCAACTGCAATAGATGCTGCTATTAAAAAAAACCCGCAAGAACTAAATAAGGCGGAAAATTCATTGTGTACAAAGGAAGGGAAATGGCTGCAAGAAACAATGGCAGGGGACTTTCCTGGCTGTCTAGTGGTTAAGACTCAGCATTCCCAATGCAGGGGTCACAGGTTCGATCCCTGGTTAGGGAACTAAGATCCCACATTCCATATGGCACAGCCAAAAAATAGACCTACATTTAAAATAAAAAAGAAAGAAACAGTGGTCTGTTTCCTCTATTGGGTATCCAACCTGGAAAGCTTAAATCCCAGGATGGGTTCTTCCAGGCAAGAGCTGAGACAGAGAAGCAAAAATTCATTTCAAAATCTTAAGTTGGAGAAGGGGGACTTCCCTGGTGGTCCAGGGGTTGGGTCACTACACTTCCACTGCAGGGGGCACAGGTTTGATCCCTGATCAGTGTACTGGGATCTCGCATGCCGTGTGGCACAGCCCAAAAATAGGAAAAAGAAAAAAAAATGTTGGAGAAAGGACCTGCTGAATTATACTTTCCTTCAAAGCCCAAGGTACTCAATGGTTCCAACAACAACGGCTGATGAAGCACCCGATAACCACCGTCTGGTTCAAACTCTTAATCAGCTGCTTGGAGGAGGAGGTTTCTTCCCCCCAAATCCTGTGTAGCAGGAAATGAAGCAAGAGATAAGGGGGCATGTGTGCACACGTGTGCCTGACAGTCACAGGGTGGCTCGAGGGAGGATGAGCCTGTATCTCTGTGTTTACAGAACATCGTGGCTTCCTCCACCGCCTGGCGCTGCTCTTTACCTAGGCTGCAGGCCAGTAAGGCTGCTCCACACGCCGGCTAATGAGCTTGCCTCTTCTGAAGTTAATTCAGCTGGCTATCGGCCAGGCTGATCCTGAGAGAGAGGACAGAGTTCAGGGCATGCCACTGAAAAGATGCCATTGGCTTTTTCTCTCGTTCTGAGTTACATAGACATACCAGCCATTTTAAATGCCCCCCCGCTCCAATAAATCTTTCCTGGCACTCTTGACAAGACAATAAGATGCTTCTTTCTTCTGTACAGTTACCATCTCAAGGAGCCGAGTGTCCCCACCAACAGGCTCCCCATGAAAAATCATCTGGCTGCTTCGGACCTTTGCTTGTTACTTCAAGTTGCAGTCCTCAGAGCAGCAGCATGGAAAAAAACTGGGAGAATAAGGGGAAGGCAGAATCTCAGGCTCCATCCCCATTCCACTAAATCAGAATGTGTATTCTGGGTCTTCCCTGGTGGTCCAGCGGCTAAGACTCCGAGGTCCCAATGCAAGAGGGCAAAATTCAATCCCTGGTGAGGGAACCAGATCCCACATGTCGCAACTGAGAGTTCAAATGCCACAACTAAAGATTCCTCATGCTGCAACGAAGATCGAAGATCCTGCACGTAACAACCGGTGTAAGACCCGCACGTAAGACCCGGCACAGCCAAATAAATAAAAACAAAATAAATCTTGTTTAAAAAGAACATGCATTTTTTACAAACTCTCCAGGTAACTTCTAAGAAGGGTTCCAGAACCACCTACACTGATTACAAACAATCACTTTCATCTGGGACCAGTATGAACTACCAGCTGACCCACTGGAGAAGCCATTATTTAGAGCTGATTTAAAATGTTTTGTTAATTTCCTCTCTATACCAAAGCGACTCAGCTATTCATATATAATCTTTTTCATATTCTTTTCCATTATGGTTTGTTACAGGACATTGAATATACAGTTCCCTGTGCTATACAATAGGACTTTGATGTTTAGGAGAGAATAAAAGCAAAACATTCTCTGGTATAAATTGTACCAGTGTATTCTTGGGTCAGTCTCCCAAGGTATTAGAAACAAAAGCAAAAATAAACAAATGGGACCTAATCAAACTTACAAGCTTTTGCAACAAGGAAACCTAAACAAAATGAAGAAACCACCTACAAAATGGGAGAAGATATTTGCAAACAATGTGACTGACAAGGGATTAATTTCCAAAATATACAAACAGTTTATACAACTCAACAACAACAAAAAAAACAAGCAACCTGAACAAAAGACGGGCAGAAGACCTAAATAGACATTTCTCCAAAGAAGACGTACAGAGGGCCAATAAGCACATGAAAAGATGCTCAACATCGATAATTACTAGAGAAATGCAAATCAAAACTACAATAAGGTGCTACCTCTCTAAATGAGCAGTTCATGCACCTATCTGGAAATGTGGGCCCTCTGTTCATCTGCCAGCCCCAGCTAGGCTCATGGATTTTCTGACTTCCTGTCTGAGGCAATCCTGCCAGGCAGTGTCTCGTGTGTTTTACTAAGATGATGGGCACACTGCTCGTAAGTGGCAGGGCTGGGATTTGAACCCAGGGGTCCATGTCCAAGGGCATGCTCTTTCCAGTCCCTCTGAACTCCCTCCTATGTGGCAGTTTAACTGCACTCCGTTTTTCCAACACAGCCACTTCCTTGGTTGACCCATGTCGGGGGAAGCTGGTCACCAGGGCTCCCATGCAGCCACCCATCCAGCTCTGAACCTACCCCTCACCCTCCGAGAGCAAACCACGGGTCAATTCCCCAGGGACACAGGTGGCAGAAAAGGGTTGAACCACAGTTGCCTCCTGGGGAAGGCTTGGAACTGACATTGTCCCCAAGGCTCCCTCCCTCCCCACAAATACCGCAGCAGTGATTCCTAGGGCAAAATTACAGCCAGATCAAGGACAGCAAGTGGGGATTAAAAACCTTAAACCCATTAGGTTTGCTTTCAGGCATTTGATCCCCAAACCAAAACTTCCCCGGGGACCCATGTTTTAGTTACAGAAGTGGAATTCAATCGCTGCGTGTCCACCGCACCTCAGGGAAACCCCAGGAATCACTCCACATCCCTTCCTAGGCAAAACACAGCCAGGACTTGAGCAGTGGATGAGCCAGAGCCAGGAAAGCCACCTGACCACGCCAAATCCTGCACTCCCTGAGAAGGAAACTGGTGGAATTCCATGACCGACGGGAAGAACAGAGTCACAGGGAGGGGCCCGCCTCGGAGAGGAATTAAACCCCGCTGGCCGCCCTGGATGGGAATAAAGGGTCCTCAGAGGCTGCTGCCCCGGCCAGGGGCTCAGGCCCTGGTAGACACACCCAGAGAAGGAAACATGGCAAAGGGCTGAGGTTTTCCTTCCCCACCTGAGGGCATCAGGTGGACATTAAAATCTGAGAGGCAGAGCAAGCTGCAGAACTCCGGAGACCTGAGTCTTGAGGTCTTCCTATTGGTTTCTTGAGAACATTTTTCTTCTCTAAGAAAAACAGGTCAATACTTTTACATCTACTTTTTTTTTTGGCTAAAATCCTCACCAGCTCCTTGGCAGTGTGAATCTACCTCCCAGACATATCTGGATGCTGGCATGAAGGACAGGGCTCCCCAGAATAGGAATGGCTCCCGATCTGCTCTCTGAGAGAAGGAAGAGCCGTGCAAAATGACAGGCTTTATCACACGCTTGTCAGAACGGCCATCATCAAAAAAGACCACAGATAACAAACGTAGAGGAAAGGGAACCCTCCTACACTGTTGGTGGGAATGTAAACTGGTGCAGCCACCATGGAGGTTCCTTAAAAACCTGAAAATAGAACCACTGTATGATCCACAGTTCTAGTCCTAGAAAACAAGAACACTAATTTGAAAAGATACATGCATCCTAATATTCACAGCAGTATTATTTACAATAGCCAAGACATGGAAGCAACCTAAGTGTCCATAGACAGACGAATGGATAAAGATGTGGTATATATACAATGTGATATTACTCAGCCACAAGAAAGAAAGCAAATGGCAAAATTTCAACAACATGGATGGACTTGGATGGTGTTATTGCTCAGTGAAATAAGTCAGAAAAAGACATGTACTATATGTTGTCACTCACGTGTGGAACCTAAAACATAAAACAAACGAATGAATATAACAGAACAGAAATAGACTCAGATATAGAGAACTAGTGGCTACCCAAGGGGAGAGGGGAGTGGGGAGGAGCGAGATACTGGTAAGGGATTGTGTGTGTGTTAGTCACTCAGTCGTGTCTGACTCGCGCGACCCCCATGGACTGTAGCCCACCAGGCTCCTCTGTCCATGGAATTCTCCAAGCAAGATTACTGGAGAATACCATTCCCTTCTCCAGGGGATCTTCCTGACCTAGGGATTGAACCCAGGTCTCTGCATTGCAGGCAGATTCTTTACTGCCTGAGCTACCAGGGAAGCTCTAAAGAGGTACAAATTACTGTATACAAAATAAATAAGCTACAAGCATATATTGAACGGCACAGGGAATATAGTCAATATTTTATAATTACTTTATAAGAAGTATAATCTATAAAAATATTGAATCACTACGTTGTACACTTGAAACATATAATATTGTAAACCAATTATACTTGGATTTTTAAAAAGATTTTTAAAAACTCGAGGCTTTACAATCCCACAAGTCTCCTATTAGCATAACCAACTCAGATCTTTGGAAACAGACATATGAATAAATAAACAAAAATGCAGACTGATGCTGAGCATGACCAAAATTTTAGAGACGACACATAATAAAGAGTGTCTCATTCATTTCTGTATGGAGTGCTGACACTCAAATTTTGATAAATGAATGAATCAACAAATGCTCTGAAAGCAAAATTTTAGCATCTAAAGTCAGGATGAAGATCATTAGCTTGGAATGTTGGATCAAAGAAACAGTAAGAGACAGCTACTCAGATTTATCCAGGGTCTAGTATGTGGTGCATGTTATGTTTCAGGCTTTGCAGACATAATCTCATCTAATTCCCCCCACAATGTCATGCGGTACAAACTCTCCTTGTTCCTCTTTCATAGAGGAGAGACTGAGGCTCAAACACTGGAAGTAACTTGCTAAGAACACACAGCTTCTAAACGGGGGTAAAGTCAGGCCAGCAGGGCCACTCACTGTACATCTCGGCAGCCCCTCTTCTGTGGCTCAGACCACAGATTTGGTTGTTGCTAGGGAACCAGGGGCCATAAGGAAGGCAGAGTCAGGAAGGACCCCACTCCCCTGAGTGTAGAACGTCCACTCCAGGACCCTGTGTACTGCTGCCCTTGGGGTCGCCTGCACACAGCCAACTTTGCTCTGGGGTCTGTGTGTGTTGCAGCATTTCCAGGCCAGACAGTCCAGAAGGGCTGGGAGAGCTTCAACACACCGACTGATGAACTGAGATGGAAGAAATTCACTCCATGCCTTTTTGATGCTGAGCTTTGCAGGGGGTGGGGGGCAGACATAAATCATCTTTGCTCTCATACTGCTGGCCATTTATACAGAAATTATGAGTCTGAGTGGGTTTCTTTAACAATGTTACAAACCCAGGGGTGAATCCGGAACAGGTGGCATCCTTTCCCATCTACTCTCTAAAGGAAACTTTTTCAGTAAGCAGTGGAAGCCAGGAGCACTCAACGGAGCAGATGGAGGGCAGGAAATCCAGACAGGTTAGGATGGATACAGGGAATATTCTAGAATGCTCCATATTTCCTAGGACATATCTGTCTTAACATTGACCTAGGGTGAGAGCAGACCCTACAAACATCCCTGGCAGAATCACTGGTCCCTCTTTCCTGAGGGATTGAGCATCTCTGGAAAGCAAAACCCCAGTATCTCCACACAGGTAGCCAGTGGGTCCTGAATAAGCATCTGCAAAGGGTGTCACTGGGAAGCTTCCAGAACTTTCTCAGGAAAGCAGGACAGAGTCTCACAACACAGATATCTGGGTGCCTTGAGGCCCTAAACTCTTAACTCTTGCCTTCTTGAGAGGCAAAGGTACAGGCCTCAGCTCAACTACTCTGTCCCTCTGTGCCTCAGTTTCCCCCTTGTGAATGAGGCTACAATGACAACTAGCTGAGGCAACTGTAGGGAACGTTAAGTGAGTTAATGCACATGAAGCACGTAGAATGGTACTCAACATGGGCTAAGCAATCAGCAGTGCTGTGGCTGCCGCTGCTACAAATTTAAACTCGTAACAAGAGTCCCAGAAAAGCAGAGACTGGGGACCAAGTGACCCTGTGGCTTCAAAGACAGGATTCTCACCAATCTTGGATTCGCTTTCACTTCCTAAGGTTCCCTCTAGCAAAAAAAAAAAAAAAAAGAGGTGATGATCAAACACTTTTCTCTGCTTTGGTTGGTTACCAAATCCACATGGCTTAAGGCTTTGTGGATCACAAGGTACCAGGGTTGAAGCTCTGGTCAGCAGCTCAGGGTAAGGTGGGAGCTCTCTTCCTCCTCCGCCCCTCACCTGTGATTTCCCCGAGGTCAGGAAGAGGCACCCTGCGAGTCTGCTTCGGGGCTGATTCTAACAGCCCAGAATCCCAGCACTGCCCGGCTGATACAGTGGGATGAGCAGGAGCACAGATTATCCCAGCCACGCTGCAGGCTTCACACACGATGGGCTCCGTGTCTGCCACTGAGGCATCCAGCACCTCATGCCATCAGGCTGCAAGGGGACAGTTAGCCAACAGCCTCCAGCTGCCGCCCCTTCCAGGCAATCAAGCTGAGGTCAGGCCTTCTCAGGCCTTCCCCAGGCAACCACGGGGACTGACTATGATCATATGGGGTGCTGCGGATTGGGGGTGCCCCTGTTGAGTTGGCTGAGACTTTTTCTTATTGATTTTTATTGAAGTATAGTTGATTTACAACGTTGTTAATTCCTACTCTACAGCAAAGTGATTCAGTTGTACATATATATATATATACATTCTTTTTTTTAATATTCTTTTCCATTATGACTTCACCCATCACAGCACCAGGCTGAGTTCCCTATTCTATACAGCAGCTTCCCTCTAAGTTGGCTGAGACTTTTATCAGGTCCACATCACAGTCTGAGGCTTTCCCTGCCCAATTCTGTTTCATCTCTCCTGTTCTTTCATCCGCCTTACTCCCCGTGCCCGTAATTCTTTTCAACTCCTATCTCTGTCTTAGCCTCTGCTTCCCAGAGGACACAAACTGATCGAGGGCCCCAGTGCCCACTGATTACCCAAGGCTGGAATGGACCCTGGTCAAGGCACGTAACTCCATGAGCCTTACTTCTCCATCCGGCAAACTGGACACCAGTCACCACATGGTCCCGAAGATTCCCTAGAGACTATTACACTTGTGAAATGTCCAGCAAATCCTATCTGATGGGGTCATTTGTTTTGATTTCTTAAAGTTACATGCTACTCCCTTGAAAGCAAGCGGTTTCTGAGAACACCATGGCTGCTTTTAATAAATGTGACAACAGCATCCTCCGCAGACAAATCACAATGGGAGTTAGCAGAAGGAGACCGTTTCCTGACCGGCAGCAGGTCGCTGGGGATTCAGAGCTGGCTGGGGCCCGGCCCTTCACACTCTCACACTCTTAGAAACTGGCTGGAGAGAGTCTGTCTTCTTGCCCTGGAAAGTTCTCTCCGGAGTGTGACAGCTGCCTCTGCCCCGGCCAGCGTTCAGCACTAGTTCAGGAAACAGCACCCTCACCAGCTTCTTGAGATCTTCAGGGAAACGTCATGGAAACCCTCAAGGGATGCTGTCCGGGGCCCCTTCGAACTGGGGCCTCATACATGTGTCATCTCTTCTTGAGCACTTTGAAAAAGCAGGCTCTGCAGGGCTAGTAAGAACCTGGAACAAGGCCTGAAAAAGCTACTTCCAGAAAACCCAGATGGGGAAGTGGGGTTACAGCCCGGCCTGAGAGCCTAGCGTGGATAGCACAAAGACCTCGCCACAGAGGTTATGAGAAGGCCTGGCTGCCACCAGCATTTCTGGGTGCCTCTGCACAAAGCCAGGCGGGGGTAGGGAACAGGGCCCATGGTCCCAGCATCCCCCTTCCGAAGGTTCTATGTTCATGGGGCTCTTTTCAGCCCATCAGAACTCCCCATGCCTGCCTGAGGACCTGCCCTCCCACATCGGAGCCCACATCTTATTTCTGCCTGACGTACAAGGCGAGAAGCCCACAGTCTTCCCCCACATCAGGCTGAGTGCATTTTTCATTCTTGAATCCCCAGCCCTCAGCACAGAGCAGGCACTCCAATGCTTGATGGATGAAAAGAGGTTTCCAGCTATTAAGTTTTAATTAAATTTAAGCTCCCTCATTTCAGTTTTAATACTCAGATATGCAGGGGCTGACTTTTTTTTGTTGTTACATCACCTTTGGATCTCTATCGAGCTGTTTAAGACACAAGTCAGGGACTTCCTTGGCAGTCTGGTGGTTAAGACTTCACCTTCCAATGCAGGGGGTGCCAGTTCGATCCCTGGTCAGGGAACTAAGATACCACATGCCTCATGGCCAAAAAATCAAAATGTAAAACAGAAGCGATATTGTAACAAATTCAATAAAAACTTAAAAAAAAAAAAAAAAAGACACGAGTCATTGCTCCAAACAAGCACTGGAACTCTCTGCAATGGTGAAAATGTCCTGTGTGCTGTTGAAAACAGCATCTGCAAGGCACGTGTGGCTATTGACAAGTTGAAATGTGGTGGTGTGACTGCAGATCTGAATTCTTCATTTTATTTGGTTGCAATTTTTTTTTTTTTTTGGCTACATGGCATGGGATGCAGGATCTTAGCTCCCCAACCAGGGATCAAACCCATGCCCTCAGCAGTGAAAGCACAGAGTCTTAACCAG
Organism: Okapia johnstoni; assembly: GCA_024291935.2. Classification (NCBI taxonomy): domain Eukaryota; kingdom Metazoa; phylum Chordata; class Mammalia; order Artiodactyla; family Giraffidae; genus Okapia; species Okapia johnstoni. The sequence continues at coordinate 9,582,978 of CM044323.1, read as the reverse complement.
CGGACCACCTGGGAAATCCCTGGTAGTAATTAATTTAAATGGCAATACACCTGGCTCGTGGCCACTGCACTGGCCGTGCGGAACCAGCTAGCTTGTTCTCTAAATTCTCAAGCTTCATGCAAATTAGAGGATGCCATGTTCCCCTCGGCTCTGAATCGCCTCCTGTTCCTCCCTGAGTGATGCTCAGACAACCTTAACAAAGCGCAATGCCGGCGCCTCTTCCATTTCCGAGCACTTGCTCTGGCCCAGAGCACGGCTGTCTTGATGTGTCCCGGGAGATGGGGCAGGAAGCACGTCTTCAGAAAGGAAGCCAGGGCACCCAACCGCCTCAGACTCCGGGGCGTCTGGGGCCGAGAGAAAGGAGGGGAGAGGAGGGTGTGAAAGAACCCCGTTCTGGGGCCTGGACACCAGCCGGGCTGCATGTATTTATCTCACAGGGCGTTACAGTTGTCTGCCCTGCAGCTGAGGGACCGGCCGTGTCTACAGGAAGGGCACAGAAATCTGCTTTGTCCGCGTTGTCTGGTACCTCTTGCTTGTTGTTCAAAGGGGGCAAGAAGAGCCGGGTGGTGGCAGGTTTGGGAGAGGACACTAGCTCAGGGCAGGCAGGCGGGGATCACTGGGGAAAAATAGAAACCGAGTCCCTTGCACGTTTGCATCCAAACTGATACCAGTGACATCTATCACACTCCCTGGGGTACTGCGGTCCACCTGGCCACAGGGACAACGCTCACTGCCCAGGGCGTGATGGCAGAGGCCACTGAAGCCACACCCTCGGAGAGAGGCTGGGTCGTGCTCTGTTCTCAATGCAGCATGACGGCGGGTGCAGGATGCAGGGGCCGGGGCTCAGAGGGCAAGCCCCCCACCCCAAACACGGAGAGCTAGGACCTCCGGTCAGTGACAATTCTGGTTTAAAAAAGAAATGCCCGGGACACTCAGTTATGGGATTAGAGAAGATGCACTAGTTCTGCTGACAGAGAACATGCGGGTGCTCTGTGATGTGTACCTGGGGGGCCCTTAGTCCGGGGACCCCTCATCTCTGGCCCCTACAGAGCCCCCACGGACTGTAGTGCCAGGGTACTCTCCCCGCCACGCAGCACTCCCCTCCCCCCTCACCTTACACAAGACAAATCCTCCCACCTGTAAAAAGGTGTTTAATTAGCATGAAGCAAAACTATTAAACCATGAAAGACTGAATGAAGAAGCTAAAGAATAATCTCTGCTCAAGAAGAAAGACAGAAGACATAAGGTTTAGTGAACACTGCCTTCTTTTCCATTCAGAGTTTCAATCCATGACTTCTCCTCGTCAAGTCTATCACCTACCTCCCACACCCAACCTGACTCTCTGCCATCTTTTTTTAAGTCTCCTTCATGTAGGTGGCTCTGCTCTCCCAGTGGACTGGAGCAGCCCTTTGGTACATTACTCAAAGTTAATACATCTCCCTAAAGTTCACATTTCAGCTTCATTGGCACTATGGAAACTCAGAGAAAATGCCTGAAAGTCTCCCTCCCTCTCTGACCTAGTGATTCCAAGCCCAGGAACTTATGTAAAGGAAATAATTAAGGATGTCCGCAAGGCTTTTGTTAGAAGGATGTTTACCGTGCTGCTGTTTATAATCGTGAATCATTGGAAACAACTTGCCTGTACCTCAAACAAGGACCCAAGGACTGCCTGGTAGGTAGCGACCAACCATCAGTCACTAAGTCAATCAACAAACCCCAGAGCTGAAAGTTAAGGTAGAGACCAAGCATAGTTCCAGATTCCACAGGGCCTGAATCCTACAAATATAGGGCAACTACCTTTAAGAAAATGAATACAAAATTACGAGTACAGAATTAAGCACAGGGCCTGGGTAGAGGCCTATGCAAGTGAGAGGCCTTTGGTGGAAGTTTGAGTATCGCAGTAAGTCTAACCTCTAAAGACAGAAGGAAAAGAAAGGAGAAAATAGGAGATGCTGAAAGTCTCTTCCTTCAAAGGCCATGGTGTACCAAGACGGGGCAGCACAGTCAGCAGAAAATAATGTTCAAGGTCTAAGAGCAAGAAGCGGGGAAGGGAGACGACAGGGAGAAAGCTGCTTGGCGCTGGCTGAGTCGCTCAGTCACATCTGACTCTTGCGACCCCGTGGACTGTAGCCGCCAGGCTCCTCTGTCCATGGGATTCTCCAGGCAAGGATACTGGAGTGGGGTGCCCCTTCCTTCTCCTGAGGATCTTCCTGAGCCAGGAATCAAACCCGGGCCTCCTGGATCGCAGGCAGATTCTTTACTGACTAAGCTATGACGGAAGCCCAAGATGCTTGGAAGAAATAGCAGAAGGACACAAGTCAAGGAGATAAGCAAGAAGTAATACAAAATTAAGGCAGTGTGGAGTGGGGGGGAGGCAAAAGCAAAGTTGCTTTAAATAGATCACAGGAGGGATTAGTTGCTACTTGAAAAATTATAGGGACAAGTCGTCAGATAAAAAGAGCAGGCTGTTGGGAGATTGGGACTGACATACATATACACTACTGTGTACAAAATAGGTAATTAATGAGAACCTACCCTACAGCACAGGGGACCCCACACAACACTCTGCGGTAACCGAAATGGGAAGGAAATCCAAGTAAGAGGGGCTGTGTGTGCGTGTATAACTGATTCACCTCGTGTACAGTGGAAACTAACACAACACTGTAAAGCAACTATACTCCAAGAGAATTTAATAAAAATAACTCCTGGGGAAGGAATATGCAGCACGGTGACTATAGTTAACAATATTGTGTTGCATATTTAAAAGTTGCTAAGAGAGTAAGTCTTCAAAGGTCTCACGGCACACCAAATTGTAACTGTGTCTGATGACAGATGTTAGGATGAACTTACTGTGCTGACCATTTCATAACATATATGTATATTAAGTCATTATGTCGTACACCTGGAATTAATGTTATGTGTGAATTATATCTCAATAATAATACAAAAACAGAGTAAGAAAAAAAGAGCAGCCCACTCAGTATAAGAAGCAGAGAGAAAGCTTTTGAGACCAGCAGCCTGGCTGTGATGATGGGCTCCTATGAATCCCTGAAATATCTGCCCCACATCTCCACTGACACGAAGGCCACTAACCAGCAAGACCCTCCATCCTCACCCCCTCTCTGCCACAAACCCCAGGTCTTTTCCTGCACTTCCCAAATTTATTCACATCACACAGGCTTTCCTCATCCCCCTTTATAAAACAAAGCAGGCTGGGAACATCCCTGGTGGTCCAGTAGTTAAGACTCTGTGCTTCCACTGCAGGGGGCCCAGGTTTGATCCCTGGTTGGGGACCTAGAGATCCCACATGCAGTGCTGCTTGGCCAAAAGACTTTAAAAAACAAGCAGACTGAACTCTTTTTCCAGGTCTTGACTCCCCCTACTTGTTCTGAGCTAGGGCAGCTTCCACCTATGGCCTGTCCAAGTCCAGGAGGTAGATCCTGGCAGCTCTCTGTATGTTGAAGGTCCTCCGGCATCACTTGATGCTTCAGCTTTCCCACTTGCCCCTCCTCAGCAGCCCCCTGCCCTGACTAGTCCTATTTTTGACAGCCCTCCCCACATGCTTTGTGCCAAGGTCACACAGTCCTGGAGCCTAGCCTCGGATCCTGGGATGTGTTCTCTACCTGCTCCTGCCCAGGCCACCTTCTCTACCAAATTCAAAGTCCACAGGGGACACTGAGTACACAGGAGGACACAGAAAAGGTGTCAGCCTGCTTTGCTGTCAAGGAGGGATTTGGCAATTGCAGGAAATGACAGTTGGCCTTCAACTCAGCAACTGGGGTAAACAGTAGGGAGGGAGATAGGGAACTGGACAGGAGCTACACAAAGACCTTCAAAGCTGGTTCTCCTGGAGGCAGCTCTCCTAAAGATCATGATTGTTAAAGGGCTGGCAGGTCACAAAGTTCTCGATTTTCCAGGAATGCTCAGGACTCTAATCTACTAACCCTCCCAGTTCCATCAGTCTCCGTCCAATTCCAGGCGGAACTGCAAGCTGAGCACAGAGGAGGTCTGACTTTGCCCTTCCAGCCTGCAATCCCTAAGGATGGTCACAATAAAACCAGTCCCGGACTAGCTGCTGCCTAGGCCCCCACTGGGGAACCACCCACCCCCTAACTCTTTGAGGAGTGCCTGACCCCTCCTGCGGTTGTTCCATTTGTTCTTACTGGGAGGAAAGGGCCAAGAAGAGACCAACCTCCCTGGTGCTTTTCCTCTGGGGTTGGCCACTCAAGCTCTGGGCCCCTTTGCAGATGGTGCCTAATGAGGAGAGCTCCCACCCCTTGGGGCTCTCAGGGGGACATTCAGGGGGCAGCTGTCCTCCTTGACCTCTACACAGTGCTTGTCTCCAGGGCAGCCGCCTTCATGTGTGGTGAGACCCAAGCCGCCCCAGAAATCACTCACTAGCCAGCCCTACCGGCCTTGTCACTGAGTGTTCTGGATCGTCCCCCTTCCCTGCCTTCCCGACCCTCTCGGCTCCCTTCCCCAGAGGGCCTGATGAGCGCGAAAGGGACCACTCAGTTGGCATCTCCCCCCGGCACACCGAGCCCACTCCCCGTGGCATTTCGGGGTTATACTGCTTCCGGCTGCAAAGCCAGCAGGAGAGGCTTAAACCGGGGGAGAGGCGCGAGGCGGGGTGGGGGGTGGGGGGTTTCACCAAGAGTTCCCGAAACTGAGAAGTCTGCCGGGCTTCCCGGAGAGGGACGTTCGAGATGCTAGCCCGGCCTCCGGAGCCCCGTGGAAGCAGAGGAACCAAGTTCCTTTGCGACCCTCAGTTAAGCCCGAGACTGGCCGGGAGGCCGACGGGCAATCCCGGCCGTTCTCCCACCCGGAGAGGCGCCCGGCCCCCTCCGCCTGGGGAGCCCACCGGGTCGTCCGGGACCGGAGACCCTGTCTTCCCTCGTCCCTTCTTTTCCTAGGCGGCCGGGCTGCGCGCAATGGAGACATTTAAATCGCCCCCTCGGGACGGCGGCGTGGAGAGGCCGGAAAGGCGGCGGCGGACTGGGGGTTGCAGCGGGGCCGGGCCGGGCTGGGCTGCGGTCGGGGTCCGGGCCGGGAGGGCACTCACCAGCGCGTGTTGTCGTGGAAGTGCTCCAGCACCGCGTAGCCGAAGAAGGACCCCGGCAGGACCTTGGAAGCGCACTGGGCGCTGCGGATCCAGGTTGTAGGCGCCCGCGGGGGTCCCGGCAGCCACCAACGCCAGGAGCAGAGCGCGGAGCCCCCCGGCCCCCTTCTGCGCAGCCGAGCCGCCCATCCCCAGCTGGCCGCCGCCCTCCCCTGAGCCCCGCGAGCAGGGCGCCGAGCGCGCCGGCGGAGGGGCCGAGGGGTCCGCCGACGGCCGAGAGGCTCCTGGGGGCCGGAACTCTGCGCTCGGACTCAGGCGGGACGCGGTGCCGGGCTGGGGGCGATGCGCCGAGCGGGCGCCGTAGGAGAGCACGGGGGCGGCCCGGAGCGGTCGGCGTCCTCTCTCCAGCCGGGAAGTGTGCGCGCTCGGAGCGAGTGGGTCCCGGGCCGGGCGGCGCTGGACTGCAGAGAGGCGCGCCCGCGGGGTGGGCGGCCTGAGTGGCCGGCGGCGGAACAGCGCAGCAGCGCTCCCTGCGGGCCGCGAGCCCGGCACCACCTCCCGCGGTCGCGGAGGAGCCCAGAGACCCGCCTCAGCGCCCAGGATGCCAGGCGCGCCCTGGGCGCTGGCTCCTGAGGCCACCCTACTTGTAATTTGTGTTTTTACTCTTTATTTCTTGATATGTCTTTGTAGGAACCATTAATTTTTATTAATTTTTTTCAAAGAACCCACTTTTAACTTAAATGATTTTATTTCTGTAACGCATTTACTTTCCAATTTTAACATTTTATTTATCGATTTATCTTTCTTTTCTTCAACTTTCTCTAGATTTGCAACATTTTTCTCTAGTACCATGAGATGAAAGCTTTGACTTTTAGCCTATCTTTTTCTAATATATATATATATAATTTATATATTTATAATATGCATTATATATAAAATACAATATAGGATACATGTCACCAGGACCCAGAAACCCCACAGAGACTGAGCCAGAACTGTGTCTGGGTGTCTCCTGCGGAGGTACAGAGACTAGAGATCTCTTCAAGAAAATCAGAGATAACAAGGGAATATTTCATCCAAAGATGGGCACAATAAAGGACAGAAATGGTATGGATCTAACAGAAGCAAAAGATATTAAGAAGAGGTGCCAAAAATACACAGAAGAACTATACAAAAAAGATCTTCATGACCTAGATAACCACGATGGTGTGATCACTCACCTAGAGCCAGACATCCTGGAATGCCAAGTCAAGAGGGCCTTAGAAAGCATCACTACGAACAAAACTACTGGAGGTGATGGAATTCCAGTCAAGCTATTTCAAATCCTAAAAGATGATGCTGTGAAAGTGCTGCACTCAATAGGCCAACAAATTTGAAAAACTCAGCAGTGGCCACAGGACTGGAAAAGGTCAGTTTCCAACCCCAAAGAAAGGCAATGCCAAAGAATGCTCAAACTACTGCACAATTGCACTCATCTCACACGCTAGTAAAGTAATGCTCAAAATTCTCCAAGCCAGGCTTCAACAGTATGTGAAATGTGAACTTTCAGATGTTCAAGCTGAATTTAGAAAAGGGAGAGGAACCAGAGATCAAATTGCCAACATTCGCTGGATCATCGAAAAAGCAAGAGAGTTCCAGAAAAACATCTACTTCTGCTTTATTGACTATGCCAAAGCCTTTGACTGTGTGGATCACAACAAACTGTGGAAAATTCTTCAAGAGATGGGAATACCAGATCACCTGACCTGCCTCCTGAGAAATCTGTGAGCAGGTCAAGAAGCAACAGTTAGAACTGGACATGGAACAACAGACTGGTTCCAAATCAGAAAAGGAGTACATCAAGGCTGTATATTGTCACCCTGCTTATTTAACTTATATGCAGAGTATATCATGCAAAATGCTGGGCTGGGAGAAGCACAAGCTGGAATCAAGATTTCCAGGAGAAATATCAATAACTTCAAATATGCAGGTGACACCACCCTTACGGCAGAAAGTGAAGAAGAACTAAAGAACCTCTTGATGAAAGTGAAAGAGAAGAGTGAAAAAGTTGGCTTAAAATTCAACATTCAGAAAACTGAGATCATGGCATCCAGTCCCATCAGTTTATGGCAAATAGATGGGGAAACAATGGGAATAGTGACAGACTTTATTGTGGGGGGCTCCAAAATCACTGCAGATGGTGACTGCAGCCATGAAATTTAAAGACGTTTGCTTCTTGGAAGAAAAGCTATGACCAATCTAGACGGCATATTCAAAAGCAGACATTACTTTGCCAACAAATGTCTGTCTAGTCAAAGCTATGGTTTTCCCAGTAGTCATGTATGGATATGAGAGTTGGACTATAAAGAAAGCTGAGCGCCAAAGAATTGATGCTTTAGGACTGTGGTGTTGGAGAAGACTCCTGAGAGTCCCTTGGCCTGCAAGGAGATCCAACCAGTCAATCCTAAAGGAAATCAGTCCTGAATATTCCTTGGAAGGACAATGCTGGAGCTAAAACTCCAATACTTTGGCCACCTGGTATGAAGAACTGACCCTGATGCTGGGAAAGATTGAAGGTGGGAGGAGAAGGGGATGACAGAGGATGAGATGGTTGGATGGCATCACCAACTCGATGGACATGAGTTTGACTAAGCTCTGGGAGTTGGTGATGGACAGGGAAGCCTGGTGTGCTGCAGTCCATGGGGTCACAAAGAGTCAGACACGACTGAGCGACTGAACTGATGATACACGTGTATACACACACACTAAATTTCTCTGTGAGCACTGTTTCAGCTATAATTCCACAAGTTCTAACATGCTGGAAATATGATGACAAATGTAGGCTTTTGTTGTTCAGTCACTAAGTCCTGTACAACTCTTTGCCATCCCATGGACTATAGCCTGCCAGGCTCCTCTGTCCACATGCTCATAAAAAAAGGTATGAGGGAGTTCCCTGGTAGCCTAGTGGTTAGGATTCTGCTTCCACTACTATTGCGCAGGTTCAGTACCTGGTCAGAGAACTGATATCCAGTAAGCCACAGACCATGTCCCCCTGACAAAATAATAATAGATAAAAAAATAATAGAGATGAGAAAACTAAGGCATTGAGGATAAGTGATTTATCTGAGTGACCCAGAATGAACAGCAAGGATTCAAAAAGAGGTCTAAGTGGCTAAAGGGCAGGGATAATACTGGGGTGGAGAAGTGGGAGATACAAACTGTTAGATGTAAAATATGCTCAAGGATGTATTTTGCAACATGGGGAATATAGTCAATATTTTATAATAACTGGAGTGTAACCTTTTAAATTATATCAATTTTTAGAATTTTTTAAAAGAATGGGAATAATCAAGAAAATTGATAAAATATAAGACAAGTAAGCAATAAATAAAATTAATAATTCCCCCCCCCCAAAAAAAAGAGGTCTGGATATTTACCTGAAACGTTAGCGATGGTTACAGTTGAGATTGTGGGCTATTCTTGTTGACTTATGCATCATCTATCCATCTGTCTCCCTACTTACCTATCCATCATCTATCTATCCTTTTGTACTGCCTAAGTTGTCTACAGAGAGCCAGCACTGGGACCTAGAAGATGCTCTATCCATAAAGCCAAAGCATTCATCAAAGTGAAATCCTGTTAGAACAGCCCAGCCTCTGTTGAGGGGCCGAAACTCACTAGTACTCCCAGCAGAGGTTAAGGAGACCAGCCAACCTATGGAAGAAAGGTATCCTCACCGTACTGTCAAAGGAGGGAGAGAAAGCAAAAGGGCCAAGACCATTCACAACCTGATAAACATTCTCAAAATGATTGATACTTGGCTTAATATGCTTCTTGATGTTAATTCTTCAAAAGTTGCCCAACCTTATTTTTTTTATGTAAGACAAACTACACTTCCACATGGTTTTGAAATCTGGAAAGTTCATAGGAAGGGCAAGTACTATCACCAAACCTTCAACTATAATAGCAGGCAGAGAGTTAAGCAAATACTTTCCCATTGAATTATTTCATATGCCAAAACTCCCACTGTTATTATCAGGTGCAATATTTCCAACCTGCTTCCGTGCTCAAAACAAATGCTTTTTTCCAGAGATCCAAATTTAGTAAAACTGCTTTAAGTAACAACCATCAGTGTTAGACTAGATAATGCCATGTTTTTTGTTTTTTTTCAATAAATTTATTTACTTTAGTTGGGGGCTAATTACTTTACAATATTGTAGTGGTTTTTGCCATACATTGACATGAATCAGCCATGGATTTACATGTGTTCCCCATCCTGAACCCCCCTCCCACCTCCCTCCCCATCCCATCCCTCTGGGTCATCCCATTGCCCCAGCCCTGAGCATTTGTCTCATGCATTGAACCTGGAATGGTGTTCTGTTTCACATATGATAATATACATGTTTCAATGCTATTGTCCCAGAACGTCCCACCCTCACCTTCTCCCTCAGAGTCCATAAGACTGTTCTATGCATCTGTGTCTCTTATTCTGTCTCGCATATAGGGTTACCGTTGCCATCTTTCAAATTCCATATATATGCATTAGTATACTGTATTGGTGTTTTTCTTTCTGGCTTACTTCACTCTGTATAATGGGCTCCAGTTTCATCCATCTCAATAGAACTGATTCAAATGTATTCTTTTTAATGGCTGAGCAATATTCCATTGTGTATATGTACCACAGCTTCCTTATCCATCCGTCTGCTGATGGACATCTAAGTTGCTTCCATGTCCTGGCTATTGTAAACAGTGCTGCGACGAACATTGGGGTACACGCGTCTCTTTCAATTCTGGTTTCCTCGGTGTGTATGCCCAGCAGTGGGATTGCTGGGTCATATGGCAGTTCTATTCCCAGTTTTTTAAGGAATCTCCACACTGTTCTCCATAGTGGCTGTACTAGTTTGCATTCCCACCAACAGTGTAAGAGGGTTCCCTTTTCTCCACACCCTCTCCAGCATTTATTGCTTGTAGACTTTTGGATAGCAGCCATTCTGACTGGTGTGAAATGGTACCTCATTGTGGTTTTGATTTGCATTTCTCTAATAATGAGTGATGTTGAGCATCTTTTCATGTGTTTGTTAGCCATCTGTATGTCTTCTTTGGAGAAATGTCTGTTTAGTTCTTTGGCCCATGTTTTGATTGGGTCGTTTATTTTTCTGGAATTCAGCTGCAGGAGTTGCTTGTGTATTTTTGAGATTGTTTGTCTGTTGCTTCGTTTGCTATTATTTTCTCCCATTCTGAAGGCTGTCTTTTCACCTTGCTTATAGTTTCCTTTGTTGTGCAAAAGCTTTTAATTTTAATTAGGTCCCACTTGTTTATTTTTGCTTTTATTTCCAATATTCTGGGAGGTGGGTCATGGAGGATCCTGCTGTGATTTATGTCAGAGAGTATTTTGCCTATGTTTTCCTCTAGGAGTTTTATAGTTTCTGGTCTTAAGTTTAGATCTTTAATCCATTTTGAGTTTATTCTTGTGTATGGTGTTAGAAAGTGTTCTAATTTCATTCTTTTACAAGTGGTTGACCAGTTTTCCCAGCACCACTTGTTAAAGAGATTGTCTTTTCTCCATTGTATATTCTTGCCTCCTTTGTCGAAGATAAGGTGTCCATAGGTGCGTGGATTTATCTCTGGGCTTTCTGTTTTGTTCCATTGATCTATATTTCTATCTTTGTGCCAGTACCATACTGTCTTGATGACTGTGGCTTTGTAGTAGAGCCTGAAGTCAGGCAGGTTGATTCCTCCAGTTCCACTCTTCTTTCTCAAGATTGCTTTGGCTATTCGAGGTTTCTTGTATTTCCATGCAAATTGTGAAATGATTTGTTCTAGTTCTGTGAAAAATACCGTTGGTAGCTTGATATGAATTGCATTGAATCTATAGATTGCTTTGGGTAGTATACTCATTTTCACTATATTAATTCTTCCATTCCATGAACACGGTATATTTCTCTATCTGTTTGTGCCCTCTTTGATTTCTTTCATCAGTGTTTTATAGTTTTCTATATATAAGTCTTTTGTTTCTTTAGGTAGATATATTCCTAAGTATTCTTTTTGTTGCAATGGTGAATGGTATTGATTCCTTAATTTCTCTGTTTTCTCATTATTGGTGTATAGGAATGCAAGGGATTTCTGTGTGGTAATTTTATATCCTGCAACTTTACTATATGCATTGATTAGCTCTAGTAATTTTCTGGTAGAATCTTTAGGGTTTTCTATGTAGAGGATCATGTCATCTGCAAACAGTGAGTTTTACTTCTTCTTTTCCTATTTGTATTCCTTTTATTTCTTTTTCAGCTCTGATTGCTGTGGCAAAAACTTCCAAAACTATGTTGAATAGTAGTGGTGAAAGTGGGCATCCTTGCCTTGTTCCTGACTTTAGCAGAAATGCTTTCAATTTTTCACCATTGAGGATAATGTTTGCTGTGGGTTTGTCATATATGGCTTTTATTATGTTGAGGTATGTTCCTTCTATTCCTACTTTCTGGAGGGTTTTATCATAAATGGATGTTGAATTTTGTCAAAGGCTTTTTCTGCATCTATTGAGATAATCATATGGTTTTTATCTTTCAATTTGTTAATGTGGTGTATTATATTGATTGATTTGCGGATGTTAAAGAAACCTTGCATTCCCGGGATAAAGCCCACTTGGTCATGATGTATGATTAATGCCACATTTTTAAAACATATCTTCAGTTCAGTTCAGTTGCTCAGTCGTGTCCAACTCTTTGTGACCCCATGAACTGCAGCGTGCCAGGCCTCCCTGTCCATCACCAACTCCCAGAGTCCACCCAAACTCATCTCCATTGAGTCGGTGATGCCATCTAACCATCTCATCCTCTGTTGTCCCCTTCTCCTCCTGCCCTCAATCTTTCCCAGCATCAGGGTCTTTTCAAATGAGTCAGCTCTTCGCATCAGGTGGCCAAAGTATTGGAGTTTCAGCTTCAACATCAGTCCTTCCAATGAACACCCAGGACTGATCTCCTTTAGGATGGACTGGTTGGATCTGCTTGCAGTCCAAGGGACTCTCAAGAGTCTTCTCCAACACCACAGTTCAAAAGCATCAATTCTTCAGCACTCAGCTTTCTTTAAACGTCTTACCTCAATTTAAATATTAAGACTATCATGGCACTTGTCAAAACATAAAAATTTTTGAATGGTATTTCTAGGTTTTGGTTTAGGGCAATGAGTAAGGAGCTCTGGTGCTTATAATCCCATTGTGGTGGGTTGTCAGGTGTATAGCCTGTGGGGGGTGCCATACAAAACCCCACAGACTAGGTGGCTTAAACAACAGCAATTAATTTTCTAACAGTTCTGAAGGCTGAAAGTCCAACCAACACCAAGTTGCCATCAGGGCTGGTGACTGGTGGGAGCTCTCCCCTTGGGTTGCAGCCAGCCACCTTCTTGCTATGTGTCATACAACCTCTTCCTTATGTAAATGCATGGAGAGAAAGCCAGCTCTCTGATGGGTCTTCTTATAAGGGCACTAATCCTATCGGGGAGGGGCTCCAGTCTTATGACTTCATTTAACTTCAGTTACTTCCTTACTTGGAATACAGTCACACTTGGGGGTTAGGACACACAAATTCCGGGGGGACACATACCTTCAGCTGTAACATCATATAGGTCACCTAAAGAAGTGACGAAACTCTCCAAGCCTGTTTCCCTATTTGTAAAGAGAGGATCACCAAGGTTGTTGTGCGGCTTCAGTGACATACGCCTTGGAGAGCACACTGTAGTGTGTTTGGCACGTGGGAAGCAAGTGATAAATGTTAGCAATTTAATATTATTATTATTATGCAATTTATTTTACTCTTAGAAATAGCTGTTTGTATTTGGGGTAAAAGAGAAAAAAAAATTCAAAACACTGTTCTTAAAGCAGCTTCATGGTTAAGTGGGCAATTTCAGAGCCTTCTTTGGCTTCAAAGTTCAAGACCTCGGTTTCCCATGACCTGGCAGCTACACCCTCATCCTCCTGTCAGTGGCCCACCCCAGCTGGGCTTCCTTCTCTACAGTCACTTCTGTAAATTGTCAAATCTTCCTCGCACCAGCTTTCCAGATGTGAGCCACTAGTGGACGCTCCTGAAATATCCTCCTTAGTGATTTCCTGCAGCTGCTACCCACTGTTCTGAGGGTTTAAATGCCGTGTGTGCAATGCCCGTGTGTGTGTGTTTGTGTGTGTGTGCATGTGCGCACACAGCTAAAAGATACCTTTCCTCTGTGCTCCTAAAAGGCTTCCCTGATAACTCAGTAGGTTAAAAAAAAAAAAAAAAATCTGTCTGCAATGCAGGAGACCCCCATTTCAATCCCTTTCATATTGTTATTACCTGCTTCCCTCACTAGAGTGCTCTCTGGAAGGGCTGGCTTCACTGGTTCAGCTCAAACACTTAGCAGCCTGCTAAGGAATTCGAGCGGAGAGGGGCACCTCCTCTGTTCTGTTTCATGTGGCATCACCTGAGGGTCTCAGTGGTACTCACCTGGTGGCAGAGCTTGTCTGAGGGATCCAGCACACCTTCACTCACATGGCTGGTGCTTTGCTGGGAATGACTGAAAGTCTGAGCTTGGCTGGGACTGTCAACAGTGACACATGGCCTCTCCAACATGGACAGAACTGTCCAAAGATGTGTTCCCCTCTGATGGTGGGACCTGGTGAACTTTCCCCAACATGCAAGCAGCGAAGATGCAAACCAAATTGTCCTGACAATAATTGGCATATGTGGTCTGTATTGGTGGCCTTTCAAATATTGAGATTCTTCCACAGACACAAATGTTGCCCACAGGTTCCATTCAAGTTGGGCAATAAAGCATCAGTTACAGTCTCTCCTCTCAACACAAGTCTCCAGGAATGAGACAAATGTGGTTTTGATCCATAATAAAATTGGAAAATCAGAAGGGGTTTCCTTTTAGATAAGAAATCTTGAAAAACCCTGAAACATGAAGTCAGTCTAATCAGATTTTGAAAGGAATCCTACACTTAGGCACACACAGGAGAGGACTCTCGCTTAGAAGAGGAGATCGGGCAGTGGTTCCAATGATGCTCAAAATCTGAAGGTACCAGAGAGCAGGAAAATAGCAGCTTGGAGCTCCTAATGGGGCATGAGCAGGGACACCAGAGTAGGAGCTGTCAGGTCAGCATGCCCTGTCCTGTCCTCACTGCCCCTGGGACTAGGCAGCAGCAGTAGAGCTATCTGCTTCCATGTGGGACCAAGAAGGATGAGTCTTTAGACAGTGTCCCAGGGGACTGGATCTACCAGAGTGAGGAGTGCCTGCCCCCAAGAGAGCGCCCTCTGGTGGCACTGTGTTGACTCTCACCCCTCATCCTGGAGGTTGGGCGCAACAGGCAAAAGACCAATCAACAGGGTTCCTCAAATACGACTCCTCAGCTAAATAAGCATCAAAAGCAAGAAAGACGTCACCCTCTTACTGTAACAATTATTCTGAGGAAACAAAGCTCATAGACTGAGCTGAACTGAATAATTGCTCTTCTCAAGGAGATGTAAGATTACCATGTTGCAAAAATGATGACTGATTTGATTTTTATTTTAAATATTTGATCATTGAAAAAAATTCAACATATAGACTGAAGAGTAGAATAGGTTGCCAAAGAGTAAATCTGTGAGTTGTAAAATCAAACCAAGAATTTTTCTAGATGGTACCTAAGGTTTTTTAAAATATGAAACAGAAGTTAAGAAATGTGGAATATAAATTGGACTTTAATGGATAAACAAGGTCCTACTGTAGAGCACATAGAACTATATCCAATATCCTATAATAAACTATAATGGAAAAGAATATGAAAAAGAATGTATAACTAAGTCACTTTTCTGTATGTAGAGCAGAAATTAACACAACATTGTATATCAACTTCAATATAATAAATTTTAAAATAAATAAATTGAACTTCACCAGAGTTAAAAACTTCTGTTCTTCAAAAGACATTATTAGGAGAATGAAAATACAAGCCCAGACTTGGAGAAAATCTTTGCAAAGCAGGTAACTAGTAAAAGATTTGTATCAATAAGTATTAAAGAACTCTCAAAACTCAATGATATGAAACAACTCAAAAATATGCAAATCATTTGAAGAATTAACTAAAAAAGATACATAGATTGTAAACAAGCACATGAAAACATACTCAATATTATTAGTCATTAGGGAAAGGCAAATTAAAACCATAAGAAAATCTGTTATCATGACATACCTATTAAGATGGCATTTAAAACATTTAAAAGACTGACTATACCAACTGCTGATGAGGAAGAACCAGAACTCTCATATACTGCTGGTGGAAATGCAAAATGGTGCAACCAACCTGAGAAACAGTTTAACAGTTTCTTTAGAAGTTAAACCTATACCTACCCTATGACCTAGCCCTTCCACTCTGAGGTATTTATCCAAGAGAAAATAAAGCTTATGTCATACAAAGACTTGACCACAAATGTAGTCACTGTATGTACAAATACACACACACACACACACACACACACACACACAGTGTTTCTCAAATTTATGTGACCATGACCCCCTTTGCCGGCTCACCTATTACCCAATTTTCAGAACCACAGCATATGCAATGAGACCGACCTAGGACCCACCCTAGCTCAGCTCTCATACTAGCTGTGTGCCCTTCGGTAAAGTGATTTGCACTTTTAACACATCAATTTTCTCATCTGTAAAATGGAGCTGGGGTCAGGACTAAAGTAGCAAGTGTCAAATACCCATCACATCATACGGTCTTAAAAAACTTTCCCAACCCAGAGATTGAACCCACGTCTTCTGCATTGCAGGCAGATTCTTTACCATCTGAGCCACCAGGGAAACACCCCACTCCCCAAAAAAACTTTAATCCATTAATCATTCCAGAAAGCAAACCAATCATATTGATAGTTTCCCCAAATGCACTAACTTTATTTGGAATTAGAGAAACTAGCATTCAGTCATCTGGAGTCCAAAGGTCCAAGAGGAGAGACATCGAAGTGCTTAGCACTGACTGCCCTGCAGGCCCATCTGCTCTGCATTAGCTGGTTTTCCTATGTTTATTATTCCTGGTGTTAAATCTCCTCCAATTCTTGTGTGAAAAGTTCGGACGCACAATAACCTCTTTATCACATTTTCAAAATCTGAGCCTGTCCTTGGAAAGTTTACACCTTTTTCTTGTTGCCATTGTTTTCATGTGGATTTGGGTTTCTGAAAAAAGACACTTGGAACACTTTCCTGGAAACCCTTCTGTGTAAGCTGGATGCAGACAAATATCGTCGAAGAATGAAAATGAGAGGTCAGAGGAGTTACAACCACACCACGCGGCCTCTGTGTTGTCCCTCAGCTGGGGTCTTGCAAGGAAGACCCGGGGCTGAAGCTGGCGGTCAGAAGTCGACGGCTGATCAGCCCCCTCCCTCAGCCTCTCTCCTTTGGGGGTGGAAACTGAATAACACCAAAAAGACAAACAGAAACATGCCGATGGCAGGCTCTGGAGTCAAAAAACACACACGACCATGTAAAAACATGCACAACACAGTGACAACACTGGGGACCATTCACTGAGCAGTATTCCTGTGCCAGGCTTCATTCACTAAGTGCTATTCAGACCTCACAATAAGCCTATGAGTTAGGTACAGAATTTGTGAGGGCTCTGAGGCACAAGTGACAGAAAATTCACCTCACGCTGACTCACAATATAAAGGGATATTTACTGGGTAGAGGTCAGTTAAAAATCCTGATTTAGTTCTGGCATCAAGTGAGACTTGATTCAGCAACTGCAAAGGCCATCCCCAAGGCCTCTGATTTCTCCTTTTCCTCCCTGCCTTTTCTTACTGGCTTTCTCTTTGGAATTCATGCAGTCAACCCAGAAATTCCAGGATTTCCCATGATGGCAAAATGAGAGATCAAAAATCCTGTGACAGAAATGAAGCATCCCTCTGATGGGAGCAGTGAGTCGACTGGACATGACTGAGGAAAGATCCTCTGAGCTGGAGGATATGTCAATAGAAACTTCTCAAATTGAAAATTCAAAAGGGGGGGGGGGAACTGGAGGGAAAAAGGGAACAGAACAACCAGAACTGTGAGGCAACTATAAAATGTGTCACATACATAGAATGGAAGTATCGAAAGGAGGAGAAAGAGAGACAAAGGAACAGAAGAAAAATTTTAAGTAATAATGAAATTGCCCCCAAAATGATTTCAGACAGCAAAGCACAGATCCAGGAAGATCAGAGAACACCAAGAAGGAAAAATGTCAGAAGAGAGGAAGAAAGGGACAGAAGACAGGAGGGAGGGAGGGAAGAAGGAAGGAGAAAGAGAAAGAACCCCTGGGAGCAGGCCGAGGTGCAGAGACAACCAGGGCTTACCTACACACTGACTTGAGATCAGTTCAATAAAGTGCACACCTTAAAGAAAAAGAAAAAGAAAGGAAACCCTACACATCTGTGCCTGCTAAGTCGCTTCAGTCATGTCTGACTCTTGGCGACCCTATGGACCATAGTCTACCAGGCGCCTCTGTCCATGGGATTCTCCAGGCAAGAATACTGGAGTGGGCTGCCAGGCCCTCCTCTAGTGGATCTTCCCAACAGAGGGATGTAACCTGTGTCTCTTTGCGTCTCCTGCACTGTCAGGCAGGTTCTTTACCACTAGTACCACCTGGGAAGCCCTCCCTACATCCAGACGTGTCGTATTCAAACTGCAGAAAACTCAAAGATAAAGAAATAGATGAGTCCACTATCACAGTTGGAGACTTCAGCACACCCTCCATCAGAAATGGACAGACCCAGCAGGCAGACAACCAGTAAGGACGTGGCTGATCTCCACAGCACCAAGAGCCAATTCCGAAAGGGAGACCTGGACAACAGGAGATCCGGAGCAGGGAGAATGCTCCATGAGTGGGCCCCGGGCCTGCCCCCTGGGAGAGGCTGCCTCAACACTGTTTTCTGATCCCATGGCTCCACACTCTGGGGGCGCTTCCTTGTCCATACCCAAGTTGGGCACTGGAGGCTCTGCCCTCCCTGGAGCTGCACCAGGTCACAAACTCTGTGCCACCTCCAAGACTCTCTTGATGACGTCCTTCACCCACAGTTCTAGGAATCCACCCTGAAAACATCCTTCCAAATCACAAAACAGAAGATCAAAACAGAAAGCATATACATAAGGTCATTCACTGCAGCCCTATTTGCAATAGCAATTCAACTGGAAAGAACTCAAATGTTTGTCAGGAGGGGTCTGGTTGAATAAATTACATCCATGCAATGAAATTCTGATGTAGCTGTAAAAAGAATGAGGAAGTTTTCTGTGCACTGGAGTGATCTCCACGATATATTGTTCAGTGGAAAAAAATATATACAAGATATAGAACAATGCATATAGTATGCCAACTTTGGTGTAAGAAAAAAGGGGAAATACATATATGTGCCTATTGTTGCCAGAAGAAACACTGAAAAATGGGGTCAAGTGTCAGAAGGGAAATGAGATTTCTCTAAGGATACCTCTTAATACTGTTTTGACTTTGAACTGCATAAACGTTTAACATATTCAAAAATAAAGTTACATCAGAAAGGAAAAAATGCAAACCCCCAAATCAAAAGGAGAGATCTAAGGATTCAGTGACCGTTAGGAGCTGGTGAGGAGAGAGGGAAGCCTTTAACTGATATGGGGGGACGTAGCAGGAGCAGGTCTGGGGGGTCAGGATTCAGTCTGAGACAGGCTAAGGTCCAGCTGCAATTACACAACCAAGCAGAGACGTTGCATGAGCAGTTGAGAGAGGCTGGAGACCAGGGAGGAGATCTAAAGTGAGCGCCATTGGCATGCAGCAGGTGTTTAAAACCAGGAGACAGGATGAGATCACCGAGGGGATGCAGATAAGAGAGAAGAAAGGCCTGGAGCCTGAACCCCAGGGCCCTAGGTTGTCAGTGGTCAGGGAAGATGAGGATGTCCCAGCCAGCGAATCTGGATGCCGAAGTGGATTCCAAGTGAGGGGAGGGTTTCCTGGAAGAGAAAGGGGCCGTGTGTTCGAATCAGATGAGACCCAGCAAGACCACCTGCCTGAACAAGGGTCCTGGCCAAGGGCAGTTTCCAGGGAGGAGTTTAACAGGAATGGAAGCAAACATGTCAGGGACGGTGAGTGTAGCTCTCTTTTTAAAGTTTTTTCTCTAAAGAGGCAGGGAGCAATGGGGTGATAGGTGGGGGGGGAAGATGTGGAATCCCAGAGCTTTGCCTTTTGAGGCAGGAGCGGGAGAGCCTATTTGGGAGCTGCTGGTGAGGGTTCAGCAGTGAGGGGACAACACAATGGCCAGAAAGAGGGTGTAATAATACAACCGCTACCAGGAGGGAAAGTGTTCCGCAAGGAGGACCAGCCTCTGGCTCTGCCCGTAAATGGCCACAGACCTGTGAGTGGCTCCTGTCTCTCAGGCACAATCAAAACGAAACTGCCTCCATCAATCAGCGCCTGGATTAGATATGAACGGCAGAAGCCTTGCCGACCGCTCCGGCTCTCAGAGCTTCCTGGGAAGATCAGGAGGCTCTTGAGCCCCCGTGTGACTCTGAGAGCTTCCGCCAAGCAGTCTGCAAGCAGTCACATCACTCACACACAGCCGTCCTGGGTCAGAGGGCAGGGGACCCCACTGAAGCCATCACTGCTGGCAGCCACAGCACCATACCCAGGACCCAGACAAAACCAGAGATGGGAAGGCCCAGGGATGAAGAAGCATCTCTCCCTCTTTCCTCACAGCTGTGCCATCTGCACACTGGCCCGACCCAGTGACTTGCATGGACCAACAGAATGTAGTGGAAGCAACAGCGTGCAGGAAAGGAGCTGGACCTTATGGAGGTCTGTGGGCTCCTTCTGCCCCCAGCCCGCTGCTGCACTGCCTGTGAACAAGCATGTGCTCCCTGCTGGACTCGGGGTGACCACGCAGCAGAGACCGGACAGCCTGGCCCCTGGACCAGCTCATCTCAGCAGACACAGAGCTGACTCCAGGTGCGTGCATGAGCCAGCTGAGATGGGAAGAACGTCCATCAGATACAGCCCAAAGGGCCAATCCACAAACATCAACTGACACACCCAACTGATGCCCACTGGTGACCAAGGAGAATTCAGTCACTGTTGCTTACAGCACATCTCTGGTGAAGAATTATTCAATGAGCCTTTAAACCTCTGTGCACAACAGAGTGTAGGCTGAGGCCAGGCATGGGAATGGAAGGTAAAGGCCTGAGGGAAGGACCAGCATGGGTAGGGTGGACCCCGAAAGTGCACAGCACAGGATGGCACAGCTGGGCAGCCCTAGATCAGGCCTGCAACCCTACACCTCTGTCCACCAGCCTGACACATACAGGCCTCAAGGAGGTAGATCCCTGGAGCTCACATGACCAGTACAACCCCAGATCACCCCTCCTCAAGAGGTCATAGGTCCCTGTCCACCATATTCTGGCCAGTACTCTCCTGCAGTGTAGAAGCTCTGATGGGGACAAGGTAGACCTTCAAGCCAGTCATCCAAGGGGCAACCTGCTACAAACACAAGCTGAAAAAAGCTGCAGGAGAATCACAGGGGAAAACAAGGTTTTCACTTAAATCAAGAAGGCAAAAGGAGGGCTTCCTTGGTCACCCAGTGGTTCAGAATACGCCTTGCAATACAAGGGACACTGGTTCAATCCCTGGTCGGGGAAGATCCCACATGCCTTGGGGCAGCTAAGTCCCAGCACCACAACTACTGTGACTGCTCTCTGGAGCTTTCAAGCCACAGCTACTGAGCCTTCACATCCTAAAGCCTGAGCACCGCAACTCCCTGTTTGCTGCAACTAGAGAAAGCCCAAGAGCAGCAATGAAGATCTAATACAGACTTACATAAGTATTTGGGGGAAAAAAGAAGGCAAAATGAGACTTCAGAGCTGAGATGGAGGATATTGAGGATTGTGCTAATGATTTAGCATGAATGTGAAAAGGCCCAGGTTTGGAAAGTTTGAAATCACTGAGTCCAGGGTTCAAATCCTGCCTTCTAGATTACTGGCCTTCAGCTTTCTGACATCCACGGTGACCCAGTTTCCTCAATTCTGGCTATTATGAAAGTTGAAGAAAATTAGGCATGCACACATGTACAGTGAGTCAGCCAGGGCCAATTCATTTCCATCCTATTGTTCTGAAACCTGAACTCTGATTCACCACTTCTAATGAGCAAACCTGTTTCAACGACCATCATATCTGCTCTGTTTGCTGAGGGCACTCTCTCTCCCTGCCTTCCCCACCCCATCTCCAGTTATGCAATTCTAGCATATTCCATCACTCCCAAGGAAAGAACCCAACTGTATATCATCCATCACAAGACCACGAGGCAGGCATCTGACATTTTCTGATTTTTGCGCATTTTCTTGTTTAAGCTTCTGTCCTTGTCACAGTTCAATAAAGCTGTTTCAACTTTTAAAACAACTAAGTCAGTCAGTTCAGTCGCTCAGTTGTGTCTGACTCTTTGTGACCACATAGACTGCAGCAAGCCAGGCTACCCTGTCCATAACCAACTCCCAGAGCTTGCTCAAACTCATGTCCATACTGTCGGTGATGCCATCCAACCACCTCATCCTATGTCATCCCCTTCTTCTCCTGCCTTCAATCTTTCCCAGCATCAGGGTCTTTTCTAATAAATCAGCTCTTTGCATCAGGTGGCCCAAGTATTGGAGCTTCAGCTTCAGCATCAGTCCTTTCAAAGAATATTCAGGAGTGATTTCTTTTAGGATTGACTGGTTTATCTCCTTGCAGTCCAAGGGACTCTCAAGAGTCTTCTCCAACACCACAGTTCAAAAGCATCAATTCTTTGGCACTCGGCTTTCTTTATGGTCCAACTCTTGTATCCATACATGACTACCGGAAAAACCACTAAAGGTGAACCCTAATGAGTCAAATGGGACAACAATGCCTACACCCTATAGGAGGGCTTGAATGCTGTGAGGAGGAGAAGACACTCCATGCATGAATGCTCCTTCCTCCTCCTCCCTCTTCCCTCTTAAACAGGAGCAGTGAGCTCTGTGGCTGCCCTGGAGTGAATCTAATACTAGCGTGTGTAAAATAGCAGAAAGCAAATAGTCTTGTAAGAGTAGAAGGAGGGAGAGGAGGAGAGAACAAAACAGAGAAAAAGAATCCAAGGGTAAGACATCAGCCCTGCCCACTTCCATAGGGTCCAGAAGTGGCCCTTTCATTCAGGGACACAGCTGTCGAGCAAAGAGATCTAAAACACAAAGGGAAACTCATTCAAGCCATGAGGATGATCCACCTTGTCCTTTTGACAGTCACTGAGGGACTGCCAGCCACTGGGAACCCCAACAACAGGGAAAAAAAACATTCACAAACAGAACAACTATCTGCAGAGAAAATAAGAGCTGTAGGATAAAGGAGGGAAAAAAATGTAATTCTAATTAGTATTTTTAAAGAGATTTAAGAGAAAGTTTTCATTAGAAAACTACCTGAGTTTAAAAAAAGATTGAAATTATTAACATCACAAATATAGAACCTTAAGTTCAGCTTTAATTTCGTTAATTATGCATCTACCAAATTTCAAGCAATTATTTTCAGGAGGTTTTTGTAACTTCATTAAATTCCCTTTGTTTTAAATTACTATATTAATAAATGTATTACATTTGATTTCCTTTATAAGCATTTCACTGGGCTTCCCTTGTGGCTTAACTGGTAAAGAATCTGCCTGCAATGTAGGAGACCTCGGTTTGATCTTTGGATTGAGAAGATCCCCTGGAGAAGGCAAAGGCTACCCACTCCAGTATTCTGGCCCGGAAAATTCTATGGACTGTATAGTCCATGGGGTCATAAAGAGCTGGACACAACTGAGCGACTTTCACATACATAAGCATTTCATGATTCACATAACTCTAAAAGCTTCCAAGTACTTAAATAATTCATTATTTGACCAAGGTTGATAAATCTAACCAATAAAACTTAATATCTGTCTTGGTATCTTAAATATTCCAATATTATTTATAAGCTTAATAAAGTTTCAGCCTAAAATCACAAATCTAAATCAATTCTTCAATCATACATTTTAAAATGAACCCAAGGCTAATTTATTAGCTAACTTAATATGCCAATTATCTTAAAAATACAAATAACCCCAAAAGATTAGGACCATGGATTTATTTCAACATTGACATTCAATTCTGAATTCAGAATCATCCTAGAGGACGATCATGTTCTTTCCAACAACTTTGGGCCAAGCCTGAATGCTGGATTCAACTTTGGGAGCCTTGGTTACTCCACCTAAATGTGGAGGTGCCCACTGGCGTGAAGATCCCCACGTTGACCCTGTGTGATCAGATGTTCAGAAGTTATAGGAGACTTGGTGGGCTGTGCTCTTTCTAGGCCAGAGTCCTGCTTCACTGAGAGCCCAGAGCGTCGTCCTCTAACCCTCAGGCCCAGCCCTGCCCTCGGCCCCAGATGAGGCCTCCCCCAGGGCTGCTCACTAGGGAGGACACCTGGATTCTCACACCCACAGACTCAGAGGGTCTGGTGCCTCCTACCCCTCCTTAGCTGAGGACCTTCCTCCTGCCCAAGCTAGGCCCTGAGACCGCCAGAAGCAGCCCAGTGCCTTCACTGGCCCTGGGAGCAGCCCCCTCCTCACTGCTGGTCTGGACTGAGGAATAACTGACTTATTGTATGAAAGAACAATCAGGGCCAGAGGAAACACATATTAGAATCAGAAGGCAAGTCCAGGACAGAAGAATAGAAGAATCAAGCCAGCAGGGGCAGCCCAGCGGTTCACACTGAAACAGAATCTCTCTGGCTAAAGCCTTGCAATCTGTATTTTAGAATTTCAGCAGGCCATTCTAATTTTAAGAGTTATGAAATGTGGGACCTAAATTTGGCACCAAGCTCCCATGTGGCCAAAGTAAAAAGGGAAACATGTTATGTGATACATAAAATAGTTCTCATTGCCCAAAAGAGAAAATACATTGAAACTTTCCCTGGCACTTGTCTATAAATAAATTTCTTACCGATCGGTGACTCATAGTTGTAAATAACATACAATCATTGATTCCCTTAAGTTCTTTCTTATGGAGGCCTTTGAGTATCGCCCAAGGTACAGACTGAAATATATGAGCAAAAGCACTTATGCAGGGACCAAGGAAACATGGGTTAAGTGTGCTCTTCTTGTTGGACTGAATACATCCAAAGAGAAAATCTGTTAATGGTTTTTTGATGGCAGAATTTTTTGCAAACAAAACCTCATGAAGAACCTCAATATACAAAACAAGTAAAAGTGGAGCAGCTCTGAGAGGAGAGGAGGCCCAGAACCTCGTCCTTTCGTCCTGCTCCTGGCTCTGCAGGGTTCCCTGAAGCATGTCCTTCCGGGAAACATGCTTACACTTGTGGCAGCAGGCAGGTTGGATGCCCTGTATGAGCTCAGCTGCTTGGTAGCGACTGTACTGAGGTGAGAAGTGTTGTGATAAATTGTTTGCATTCAGCTCCCCAAATCGTCACCCGCTCACTGCATTCACACCCTTACAAATCCTTTCTGAATCCTCCACTTAAGAGATGGTGTGAATTTCCCCACCCCTGAATTCTGAGTTTGGCCCAGGTTGTGATCTAACCAGAAGCTTCCAAAAGGGCTTTCATGCTGCCATTTCTGCTCCGGTATCTAAACCTTTGTTACCGTCAGTAGAAATTGATAAAAGGCTAGACAAGAATTTCAAGCAAGGCTTTACTGGGACTCCTGCTGCAGCACAAGGGAGCAGAAATAAGTAACAGGTTCCCTTGCTCCCAATGGCTGGCTGGTGTCTTAGATGCGGTGGAGTGGGGGATGGTGGTTGATTGGTGGGTCAGGCCAGAAGGGTGGTTTAGGTGGTCTGCCCACCCCCTTGGTGGTGCTGTGTGCAGGGACCATGTGTGGGGCCCTGCTTTGCTCCCAGTACCTCACAAGGGACAGCTGGGTTTGGGCCTTTTTGTGTCTTATTGTTCATAACTTGTCCCAACTGCAAATGCACATAGTTTCCTTAGTCCCTTATAGTTTCCTGTATTCTATTGCACAGGGAGAGTTTGTCCAGGTGCAAATACTGCAGCAAAGGGCCCGAGATCCCTTGCCTAGTGAATAAACGACCAAGCCAGACCTGGAAGCCTGGCAGGCTGGCCCCCGAGTCTGCATTCTTAGCCAGCATGCTATGTTGCCTCTCCAAGAGATTAGGGAAATTTAAGCTCTTTGGAGCTTTCCCAGGTTCTTTCCCTGGGCCTAATCTAACCTTCAAATCTAAGGTGGCTCAATCCAAAAAAAACAATCTAGGAAAGTAGGAATGAAAACAGGGAAGAGACCCTCTCTAGCTGTACTCATTTCTCCTGGTGTGTCCAGATCTCCTGGTGTGTCACTGTGTGTGACAAGTAATTGGTTCCTTAAAATATTAATATTTGTGACTGACTTATAAAACAAGTGAAAACAAAGCCCTGGTTCTGCTCATAACTGTCTTCTTCTTGCTCCCTTGTGTTCCCATGTCTTCTTAAGAGAGAAAGAAGTCTTTAAAAATTTTCCCAGTCTTAAAATGTTTTTTTGTTTTTAATTACAGAAAAAGTATGGGTACATTTTATCTTCTTTCTTAATTCACTTGTTCATCCATTCACTCATTTATATTCAACACACATTTATTGTGTGCTTATTATAAATTCCAGGTTGTAAGGATACAACTGTAGACAATACAGACAATGACCCTGGCCTCTTGGAGTTCTCATTCTAGTACAAAGAAAACAATAATTTTTACTGAGGGCAGGCAATACTTGATGCCATGAAAAAAAACTAAAGAAGGATGAAGAAATAAAGATTCCATGGAAGTGACCAGGGAAGACCAGTTATAATCACTATTTTGAATTAGCTGCTAATGCTTCTAGTTTATATCTATTA
This sequence comes from Okapia johnstoni, assembly GCA_024291935.2. Classification (NCBI taxonomy): domain Eukaryota; kingdom Metazoa; phylum Chordata; class Mammalia; order Artiodactyla; family Giraffidae; genus Okapia; species Okapia johnstoni. The sequence goes on along the minus strand of CM044323.1, from coordinate 9,557,085 downwards.
AAAGTGAATGTTATCTGTCACAGAGCACCAGGTTGAGCTCCCTGCATCATACAGCAGATTCCCACTGGCTATCTATTTTATATATGAGAGTGTATATGTTTCCATGCTGCTCTCTCAAATCATCCCACCCTCTCCTTCCCCCGCTGTGTCCACAAGTCTGTTCTCTATGTCTGTGTCTCTATTCCTGCCCTACAAACAGGTTCATCAGTACCATTTTTCTAGAGTCCATATATGTGCATTAATATATGACATTAGTTTTTGTCTTTCTGACTTACTTTACTCTCTATAATAGGCTCTAGGTTCATCCCTCGTTAGTACTGATTCGAATGCATTTCTTTTTATGGCTGAGTAATATTCCATTGTATATATGTACCACAGCTTCTTTATCCATTCATCTCTGACACCCTAGAAAGGGTGGGAAGTTCAAGAGGTAGGGAACATATGTACACCTACGGCTGATTCACGCTGATGTGTGGCAGAAACCAACACAATATTATAAAGCAATTACCCTTCAATTAAAAATAACTTTTAAAAAATAAATATTTTTTAAAAGTGCATATATCTGGAACAATATATAGAATTCTTCAAATCACTAAATAATAGACACTAAATATATACTAACTACAATCACATTGTATACGAGACCGGCTTCAGGGAGGATGGAGCAGACATATTTCTCCCTAAGCCTCCTACTAAGTACAGCTGAAAACCCTGGGCATTATATTAATGCATAAAACAAACCTAAGAAGACTTGGAAAGTGGAGTGGAGAAGGCAGACTGGTCAGGGCACTTGGGTCCTGAGGCACGACATGCCATGAGTTCCTGAGGTTTCCTCTGCCTCATATACGGCAGACTTGGGACTGAAGAAACTGGGTATCTGGAAACACTGGATGCTCAAGCGAAGGACCAGAAAGGGGCAGGCTGGCAAGACAGAAAGCTTTTAGACAACTGCCGCTCTACTCCAGCCATACACACAAAAATCTTCCGGCAAGAAACAATGTGACCTGCCCCCAACCTCTGCTAGCAAAGGCACAGCGGGGAGCTTAGGGCTCTAACTTCCTCCAGGCTGTAAGGAGGCACCCCGAACTCATGCAGGGTGATGTCAGAGGAGGCTGAGCAGCAAGTAGGGGTAGAAGAAGAGGAGGCCCAATGGAGTGGACTTCCACTGCTACTCAAAGGTAAAAGGTAAAGAGGTCACCCTCCTGTGCTGTCAGTAAAGGTCTAGTGGGCAACTATTAACTCAACACCCCCGCCCAGCAGTGATGAGGAGAACCTCCCCACCTTTGGCGTCAATGAAGGCCTAGTAGAAAATCTGGACTTCTAGCCCATCCTTTACCTGACAAAGATTTTAAGGCAGCCATCAGACATGTGCTTCAGTGAGCAATTACAAACATGCTTGAAGCAAAGAAACAGAACGTCTCTGCAAAGAAATGGAAGATATGAAGACCTGAGTGGGAATTTTAGAACTAAAAAATACAATCATTCAAATTAAAAACTCAATGGATGGGGGACTTCCCTGGTGGTCCAGACTGGTGGTCCAGTGGTCAAGACTTTGCCTTTGAACCTGCAGGGGTGCAGGTTCAACCTGATTACGGAGCTATGACCCTACATGCCTCACAGACAAAAAACCAAAACATAAAGCAGAAGCAATATTGCAACAAATTCAATAAAGACTTTTAAAATGGCCCACATCAAAAAAATAAATAATCATAGTAATAAAAACTCAGTGAATGGGTTCAAGAGCAGAAAGGAGGGGACAGAGGAAAGAGTCAATGAACTTATAAATAGAACAAGAGAAATTACTCAATCTGAACAACAGAAATCAGGCTGAAAAAAAAAAAAAAGAACAGGGCCTCTGGGACTCGTGGGACTATAACAAAGGACCTAACCTATCACTGGGGTCCCAGAAAGAGAGCAAGAAAAGAAGAGGGTAGGGCTAAAAAAAAAATACTCATATAATGGCTGAAAACTTCCCACATTTGGTAAAAAGACATAAACCTGTAGATTCAAGAAGCTGGGCAGAGATAAACCTAAAGAAATACACACCAAGACATCATAGTCAAACTTCTAAAAACTGAAGACCTCACACTATCCTGCAGTAATGTTTTCTTTATTTTTTTCCACAGTGTGTCAGTTTCCCCTATGTTATGCTATAGTAGGGCTTCCCTGGGGGCTCAGACGGTAAAGAATCCGCCTGCAATGCAAGAGATCTGGGTTCAATCCCTGGGTTGGGAAGATCCCCTGGAGGAGGGCAGGCAACCCCCTCCAGTACTCTTGCCTGGAGAATCTCCATGGACAGAGGACCCTGGCAGGCTACAGTCCATGGGGTTGCAAAGAGTTGGACACGACTGAAGCAACTTAGCACACACACACATGCTATAGTAACAAATGATCCCCAAATCTCAGTGGCTTATAATAATAACTACTTATTTCTTACTCTTGTTACACATCTGGTCAATGTATCACTTATCCCAGGGCCCAAGCTAAGGGAGAACTCTGTCTCATGTCTTTATCTGTCTTATGACAGAGATAAAAAGGCAATGGCTAAACTATGCAAGGGCTCTTAAAACTGCTGCTCAGATGTGGCAAACTCATGTCCACTCAAAACTCATTGACCAAAGTCACACAGCCAATCTCAGTGTTGGTAAAGAAATGTACTCCACCCACTCTAACAGTAGGTACTGTGAACCCAGATGACAAAGCATGTGGATGCATAATCCAAATACAGGGAGGGAGAGAAGAATTGGAAGCAATAATCTATTCCACCACAATCTGCTCACTGGGTCATAAATATTCATTTCCTTCATGACTGCCCATAAAATACATTCATCAGCTTCCCAAAACTTCCCCAAAGTCTCACCCAATTGTAGCATCAAACATTATATCCAGGATCTCGTGAGCCACCCCAGATCTTGAATTAACTTTTCTTGGAAACCTGTGAATGAGAAATATGAATTATCTGTCCTACCCACTCCCAACATACAGTGGTAGGACGATAAAAAGGGACAGGGAAACACACTACACATTCCCCATTTAAAAGGGGAGGGCATGGGACTTCCCTGGTGGTTTAGTGGCTAAGACTCCAAGCTCCCAATGCAGGGGACCCAGGTTCGATCCCTGGTCAGGAACCTCGATCCCACATGCTAGCACAGTCAAATAAACAAACATTTTCCAAAAAATAAAAGGGGAGGGTGGCCCAATCCAGGTGTGTGGTAAGCGAGAAGCAGCCTTCCTGCAGCAGGGGAATAAGCAATGGGAAAATCATAAGCGATGTACCCATACCCATATTTAACTGCATTTAATCTTCAGAGTAAAATTTTAAATTTTATTGTTTACTGAGTGTCGTATATTCACATATGTTTGGTGTTTGGACACTTCTGAAGAACTTAACAACAAAACCTGATTAAAGAGGATCTTAAAGGAAGGCACGGGGAACTGTTATTATTACAGAAACAATGGCTGGAGTGTGGAAGGAAGGCCTCTGCCTCGCCCGCACCCCCACCTACACCCCCACTGTAGCACTGCTGCAGGCATTGCTATTTCAATGCATTTTTGACACTTCAAATCTGAGTGAAGCTCAGTTTTGAAATGTAGTGCTCTTAAGAGTATGCTGATTCCGAATGCTCGCCCACACATCACATCTTTGGAATGTTTGGGGAAAGAGTGCCAGACAAACCTGGCACACGGTCTTCTGAAGTGTGTCCGTGTTTGGCAATCAAAGGTTGTTGAGAGAAAGATGGGTTGGTCCTGGATTGTTCTTTCCGGTGTCCTTACAATATGGACAGGCAGATCATCATGGAGTACTGAATCAAAATGACTATCCTAGATGTTCAACAGTAGAGAACATGGCGTTAAATGATAGTATCCTGAGGATAAAATATCATGCAATTAAAAGCAGTTTCACAGAAATTTTAATGGGCCTTAATATAAATAGAATTATAATTGTAAGAATGTATACACGCACACACAGAGCCTATTCTCCCACAAGCATTGACATATTAGAAGAATACTCCATGATTAAATGCATTAAAAATCTTTCCAAATACTTAGCTATTCAGCTCTCTTGACAAACAGTTCCTCATTATAATTCGCCCACATAGAACATAAATTCTAAACTACTTTGAAGAGATTTCAATTTAGGAAAAAACACAATAAGCACATTTCATACAGTAAATAAACTTTATTTTTCTGTTCTGAGATGACATTGCCAACAGTCACAGATTTGCATACGATACAGTTATGTATTGGCTATTTACAATTTACAGTAGTATTTTTTCCTCTGAAAAATATAAGTACAAAAGCTAAGTAAACAATGAGGTACTGCCATTTGGATTTATCATATGTGAGAGCTTAAAGTACTAGTCTTTAGCAAATATTCAACAAATCAATCTGGATAAAATAGTCAATTAAATGCTCTAATTTATCAGAAAAAAATCCACTAAATTTCACCTCAAAATGTATTGCACAAGTCTTTAAAAAAAAAAATCACCCTAAAAATAAATAGGAAAGTCAAGCAGTTCTTTAAAAAGAGGGACAAAAAGAATGGAAGAAAGGAACATGAAGTGAGCCCATAAATCAGGTTAAGTTACTCAAAATATCTTTTAAACAACACAAAACTCTTCCCAACAACAACAAAAAATTGATAACCCCCAAAACTATCATTGTTTCTCCACTGATATAATAATCTATTTTAAAGGCAGTCTGCAATCTTTCCGTGGGCCAATATCAGATTTCTCTTGGTCTTCTGGCTACACGAGGGGCCCTGAATGCAGCTTCATACTAACAGCAAACGTGCACAGTTTTCCAGGTCTGTCCAGCATCACTCTCCCCACTTCTTCAAGATGAAGGCCGCAGCCATGACTGGAAAAGAAAAAGGATGAGGAGAAAAAAGAAAGAAAGAAAAAAAAAAAAAAAAACTTTTAAAGCCAACTTTTGGGGAGATTTATTTTTTCAAGTTAAATTACATTAAAATTATATTCTATGGTCTGAAGACTGAAGTACAAATATTCTAAATATTAAATCCTGAAGGACTCTTCTAAACATTACAGTCCTTAGAGTGATCTTTTCGTCAGCAGTCCTGAAAGCAGTATTTGTATATGAAACTGAAACTGCAGCCTTGCAGCACGTACCGAAGGCTACCTGGTCATGATTAGAGAAAGCCAGGAGTTAAGCGTGCTAGCATGGGAGAAGCTTTCAAGGATGCAGGCTAGATTTAAGAGGAGAAAAGGTTTTTCCTTCCTCTCTAATGTATTGATGTTTCTATATATTACAGTTCTCCCGGGATGCTAGGCATAGCAGCAAGGGACGACTGCTTTTTGGTTTAAAAAAATTATGTATGCCTCATCTGAAATTAACAAACAATTTTAAAATCTTAATATGCTATAAGACATGATGTTAAACCTTGCTAATAAGGTTTCTCTAGATAAGATTCTAAAAGCCAGTGGTCAAATCAAGTATGAGGTTAAAAAATGCATAAAAATAAACCAGCAAATAAGATTTAAGTAACAGAGAGAATCTTTCAGTTCTAGAGAAAGTAATAAAGTCTTCTCGACTTGTAAATGAACAATATAATCCACCACTCAGGATGTATCTCCAAGAGTTTACTATTTATTAATATAAAACTCATTCAACACGCATGTTAGTCCTAGAATTCTAGAGAAGACAAGAAAAAGATCTCCTGTGATATTTAAAGCCCTTTTTCAGTTATTATTTTCAAGTTAGCTTGCACTGTTGCAGGAAGAGAAGTTCATGTGTGATTCAATAATGTTCCACAATGTCAATGTCTTGAGAGACGAAAAAAAGGCTGGGAGGACTTCTCTAGTTCAAAAGAGACCTGAAGAATATGACGACAAAATGCAATCTCCCAATGGATCCTGGAATTTTAAAAATTATGAGACATTATTTGAAAAACTGGGAAATGTGCGTATTTACTATATATTACATAACAGCATTGTGTTAATATTAAACTTCCGAACATTGGCAACTGTATTTTGAGTGTATCAGAAAAGGGTCCTTATTCTTGAAGATACTTAGTAAGATATTTGGTTTATGTTTGGCAAGTAACTATCAAATGCTTATAAGCACAATGTTTGCAAGCAATTGTCAAATGTCATAGAGGAGAAAATATATGTATGGAGCGAAAGCAAGAGTGAGAGTGAGAAAATTTGGCAAAATGTTAACAACTGGCAAATATAGGTGAAGGGTGTATGAATGTTTACTGTACTTAAGTTTCACAAATCTTGTTTGAAATTTTTCTAAAAGTTGAGAAGACAATCAAGTTATCAATCAACAGAAATGCTACATGGTAGCATTTCAAATGATACATGATGCTATTTAAATGCAGTAAGGAACATGATACATTATTTATAATACTATAAACAAAGGTAAAGGTGAGGACTTACTGAGTTAAATATGGGACTTACATGACTAATGACAGCTTCAGACAATCACTAAAACAAGTTAACTGATACACATTAAAAATAAAAATGAGATTCAAATGTAGGCAGAAAGGATATTTGAACTTAAAAGGTTAAAAAAATGCTGTATATTAACATTTTAAAACTTGACACTGTTAGTTGCATGTTAGTTGAATTAATAATCACAGAGAACCTTTAATTCTAAGCAAGCTCTCTTGATTGTGATTCAGCTTGTCACTTGTGAAAATTTGTGCAAAGTTTGAGATAAAGACATACCCTAAATTTTAAGGGGGTACTAAATCATGCTAATAGCATGGATAATATGTAGAGGTGATGGGAGGGGTGTTTAAATGTGAGGACAATCAAGTGTATCCAAACATTTTAGATGCCTCCACCTCATTGTACTAACACATTAATTAGAAACAGCCACATTCAATTAAAGCAGGCTGCCTAAGGGTCTCCTCAGGACAAATGTGTTATTTTGCTATACTGTATGATCCCTTGGAGCAGGAAATGGCAACCCACTCCAGTATTCTTGCCTGGAGAATTTCATGGACAGCAGAGCCTGGCGGGCTACAGTCCATGGGGTCGCAAACAGTTGGACACAACTGAGTGACTAACACACATGATCCCTAGAAGTAATAAAACTGCCATTTATTTTTATATTAACTTTACTAGTGCTCATTATTTCAGACTAGCCTGACTCTAAGCAGGCTGTGTAATATTTTACATTCTGGATTCATGAAACATACCACTCTTATCTAGAAAATGATTTTTCATTTCTCTCTCATAATCTTTATTAACTTTGAAGACCATTCTCAAGAAATAAAACATAAAAAGGAATATAAAATACATAAACATTTTTGGGGGGATTTTTGGAAAAATTTCAAACAGCAATTTTGAAACTTTCAATTGAAATTTAAAGAACTAAAATTTCCTAGAATTATATAACATTGGTGGTGGTGATTATTAATCTATATATTAAAGCAAAATTAACAGAAAGTCCCTGTATTAACCCATAGCATAATCATATTTTCATTAAACAAAAGAACAAAAGAATTCCAGCAAAATGGTTAGTATCATGCAATACATTTGATTTTTTGCACAAAAGACACAAGACATATTATTCTTCACTCACCACATGCTAACTAAGCACAGACTGATGGTTTACTCAGAAGATACCACTGCGAGGTGAAGTATACTACAAAGCCAGGAAGAAAAAAAGCTTATTGGGTTAGTTTTAAGACTTAACACAGAGATTATATGTGATTATGAACTTCAAAGGATTAAACTGAAAGTACTTAAATTTCTCACATATCCCCAAACCAAGGAATCTATAATCGCTCCCTCCCATCCTAAGTAACTATAACACTACACAGTGGAGATTTTACTCAGAACTTAATTTAAACAACACAATTATAGATGTACTTTATACTTAAGTACATATTTAAACTCTAGATATAATGAAGTCATGATTATTTGGTTTATAAAAGGATTTGTTTCATAATTCCATTCAAGCATACATTACAATTTGATTTACATAATACCACCAAAAATTTGGGGGGAAACGTTGATGAACGTGAATACAGTGCATCCATACATTGAATTTCCCTCCTAAAATATGTCAATTTTATCAATGAATAACTCTCTTGTAATTCAACACTATATTAGGAAGTGGTTTCAGGAATGATGACCCAAACCAAAGTTTTCCTTCACAGGGACTCAATCTCTGCAAACACAGTTTTTACTGTAGCAACTTTCTGCAATAAATTCAATGTCCTATTTAACACGGTCATAATCCAAGATTAACTGACTTACCGGTTTGCTTTAAAACAGTATCAGCAAAGACAGGAATTGTTTATAAGATCTGAGCCTACTCTTAGTGTGATCAACCTTGGAAGCATCATTTTATTTATCATTTATATTTAATGCGCAGTTAGTAAGAAGCAACAAACTCAAAACACAAACTAGAAAATAATATTTGCAACAGACACAACACAATAAGGCTAACATCCTATTGGAAAACTTGTGGGAGTATGCAAAAAATATATATATGTATGTTCCCTGTGTCTATGAATGTTAAGTACTGAAAAACTAAAATAACCTAGGTGTCTATGGATAGGAAATTGATGAACTCAACTGCAGGACATCCATATATCAACTAATCAAAAGAAGAAGGTAAATCAGTTTGTAATGCGGTGGAATATAAAAATAAGTGAAAAAAGCAAGCTGTTGCACACTCTCATTTTTATAAAGTAAAATACCTAAATGATAGAGGAATAACTATAATTATGTAATTATAAAGCTGGTGATATTCACAACACCAACAGCAAACATGATCTTGGCAGGGTGGAAAGAGCTGGGAGGCTGGAGGTCTCCCTTTCTAAGCAATGTTTCTGCATTGTCTGCAATGTTTCTTTGCAACGATCACATACTATGTAATCTGAACAAAATTAAGAGGCAAAACCACTTTTAAGATAACAAATACTTTGTCTACAGGTGCAGTATTTTTCACTATGCGTTGGTTTTATGTGCATCTGTTTCTTGAATCCACCTTGCATGCAGCTACAGAGACCATGCAAAGGAAAAGGTAAATGTCCCCTGGAATGGGGAATGTTTATAGCTGTTGATGCTGAAAAGTTCTGATGGTTTTATTAACTCAGAGATTTTTTTAACAGAATTCCAACCAAAGGTAGAGAAGTGAGAAACACTAAGAACAAGACTATGCCTCGAGTAACAACTGATCAAGGATTTGACGCCATAAAGGATCAGCATGAACGCAAAGCAGTAACAAAGTCAATAGAAGGTCACTCGTTAAAAAACGACCAGATCAGACGGGAAATGAAAATAAGCCAAATCTTATTCATTAGTAGAAAAATTTTCTTTTCATAGAGTCAAAGAAAATAGCCATTTAGTTTAAACGTGTCATTAAGTTTGCTAGCACTCTAAAAGAAACACATTTAAATAACAAAAGAACTTCTCAATACCAAGAGATCATTTAGCACCTCATTAAAATAAACTTTCTTACTGTAATTATCCTAAATAAAAAAGACTTTAAAAAAAAAAAAAAAACCTGATGGTGTAAGGGCAGTCTTACTCAGTTAGACAGTGAGATAAGCTAAACACTTTTGTATTCACTATTACTCCCATCCTGAAACTCAAACTACTCTGGCCATTTAAATTACCTAAACCACCACAAAATCAGACACAAGATGCTAAAAACTGAGAGGAGTGAAAAGGCTGCCTTAGGGAACACAAAGCTATGTGCATCTGGCACGTGTCTTTAACTTCTGACACCTGCATATAAGACAATTTTTTCTCACTTGAAAGAACTCCAAATTTTACAACTAACTTAATACTTCAGAGGAAAAAAAACCTTGCAGGTAGAATAATCCAACATACTCATTTTGCCAAGAAAGGCCAGAAATATGCAAAGTGTTTGTTTGCTCAAAGTCATCCAGCGGCTGAGCTGTCGAGCACTAGTTCTCCCCACAACAGAGCTGCACGTGGTTGACACTCGAAGGTGCAGAGACTGGAGACAGGACATGGCTAGAGCAGGCATCCTTCCCATAAAGTGACCTGATTGTTGTACTGAGTGAGGTCTTTCATGCTTTATCTTGAACATTATTAGTTTACCTTTCCAAGTCTCATTTTCTAGGAAAGACTAGTCCTACACATTGCTACATGGTGGCCAAGGAAGCATCCCCACCAGCCACACCAGTCCCACCATCATCACAAAACTCCAGCGGGGGCAGTAAACATACTCTGGTTCTTCAACAATCCTAGCAAGATAATGTTAGTTTTGCGAAGAAATAGAGACTGTGAAGAAACAAGTCTCAGAGATTCTGCGACTTGTCAAATGAAGGATTAGAATTCCTTCTCTCCACATCGTGACCCTTAAGTAAAACAGACTTTAATTATGCTCTGTAATTTAATCTTACTTAACAGATAATAGTTTCTCATCTACCAAGTAGGTTCTTGAAATTAGGTTAAACTCTGAAACCACTTATTAAATAATAACTGTTGAATTCTGTAGTGGGGTTTCTCAAAGAGTATAAAACTCACTGAGGGGAAGGGAGATACATATGGTACAGTGGTGATATACTGAAAAATACCTTACGAGCAGTCATGGACAGTTTTTGATCCATATAAAGCAGAGTTTTTAGACAGTATCCCTCCTCTAGTATCTGCTAAATAATGCCAGCGCTGATGTGGCCCACAGTGTCAGCACAAAGTGCAAGGCACCCTCTCTCAAGCGCCCCAGTCACTAACAGACGGAGGAGGGAGCTCTGCAACGTGGCGGGGTTTGCTTGGCTTACTAGTACCAGCTTTGCAGCCCCGAAATCTAAAATAACAAAGCAGTCAACACTGCTGATTTTAATAGAGAGGAAACTGTAGCTGTGGTTACAATGAATTGTATAAATGGCCCATCTGGAACATACATTTAAATTAAAGCTAAGGTGACTAAGTAACTTTAAAATGATTATTTAATCAACTCCTAAAAAGCTTTAATTTCTATACATTTAGATGTCTTTCTACTGGGCACTTCTACAGAAAAAGAGTCATCATCATTCTTAGCAGTACTTCGCTCTCATCAGTGTATGAAGTAAGTTGTGATTTCTTTAAAAGGTTTGTTCAAAAACAATGATTCCCATCACTCATTTGTGAATGACAGTGACCTTAAAGCCAATGTGACTTACGCTTCCACTTTCTCCATATAATCTTAATTTTCCATCAAATAAGGAAACAATCATGAATGACTCTATCAAGTACCAAAAATCTCTTTATATTGACAAAAGTTTAATCAAATTGATGTATACATAATCTCTGGGATCTCGCTCACTTCATGCTCACTATAACATTTCAAATTTCCTAAGCATCTGCTATTATTATTTGGATTATATTACATAATCATGTCTTTTATTCACGTGTGAATGAATGCACGCTCTTCCCTCTGCCTAAAATGAAAGGCTCCACAAGGTTAACAACCACACCTTCCGTGTCTTCAACTTTCCCAAATCTGCCATAATAAGAATTGAACTCATTCATTAAAAGATAATGATGGATGAGACAGCTTAAAACACTAGTGGAAGTCTGGGGCTTTCCTTCTGAGCAGGTCAGCCTCTGGGATAGGTAATTAGGAAGAATCAGTTACTAGTTCATCCCTATCCAGAATGATACCACTTTATTCATGAATAAACAAAGTAAAGTTTTGCAAAGACTGCTTTTCAGTTAAACTTAAAGAAAGAAACTTTTCCATCTGTCTTCAAAGGTTTTTTGTGTTTCTTTTTAATTGATTTATTTTAATTGGAGGCTAATTACTTTACAATATTGTAGTGGTTTTTGTCATACATTGATATGAATCAGCCATGGGTGTACATGTGTTCCCCATTTTACAGGGTTCACTATTTACACGTAATCTATTTGAATCGTTTGTTTCAAGGTGAACCAATCTAAGGCTGCACGTGGGGGACTGGCGGAGGGGGCGGGGAGTGGTACAGGTTGAGGGCAAATGTCCTACCACATTTGCCAAAGCAGTGACTTAGGATGAGTCTATACTATATTCCAAATCCTGACAAACTGCAGCCTAACAGTAAGAGGAGAGGTTGGCCATACCTCATCATCAAGTAATACAGAGGCTACAGGAGAATGCACGAAGATTAAAAAAAAAACTTTCTATTTACATCATTTTAAAATATTTTCTTAAACTGGACCATAATGACAGAATTATGTCAACAGGCTCAAACTGCATTGGCGATTTTGTTTTCATAAAGACAGTAGTTTTACTCGGTGAAGAGGAAAACCACTCTGAGTGAACTACAGATTACAGAATTGGATGTTTGCTACAATTTAAAACAACATTCTCAACACTATAGTTACCTACTTCTTTATCAAAAATACCTATAACCAGAACTAACTACAGAGGTATGACAATATTTTTCAGACCACTAGATACCAGGGAGAAATGTTTTTAAAAAAAAAAGAAACAACAACAACAACAATTAAAGGCTAGCCAGAGTAACTGCAATTGTCCCAGAAAATATATAACAGATAGATAACACAATATACAGTGGAGCTGGGCCTAAAGTCAGGGATGCTGGATGACTTTAAAGGACGCCAGGAAGACGTCAGAGTATGTACTGGGTCAAAGGAAAGGAGCATCCCAGGGGGCTGATAAGTACCAGGGGGGTTAGCCTACAGGATAAAAGCCTTCCATCCAGGCATCGCAGGGTTTTGGGTTGAGTTCCACAGGTTAGAACCAGAACAGACTTGTGACCCCAACAGAAAGGGCAATTTGGGCTCATGATAAGCCAGAATTTGTTTAAGAAACACACACAGTCTGTAGAGATAAGACGGTATTCTTTGAGATGTAATTACTTATTGACTTGGTCCTTCTTACTGGAGACACTCAGATGTGGGCTAACCCATCACTAAAGAGTAGATCTTTGTTTGCTTTAAATAGGAGAGTAAAAGAAGAGCAGTACTGTCATCACGAAATAGGTAAAGAAATTGCAGGGGAAGATGTGAAAGTCCTGCAGGCTACTAGCAAGACAAGAAAAGACAGAAGAAAGAGAAAGTTAGGGGTCAGACAGGAAACATCACAAAGTTCATACTCTGCTTAGAATGGATCTTATTCCGGTATTGGTGCAGGGCAAAAAGAAGTTAGGCAAGGGGAATTTTGTATAATTTATGAAGTGCGTATTTGTTTCATTTCAATCACAGCTGACTTCACACAAAAATTTCCCAATAATTCAGTTATCTATCAATACTTTCCCTTGTAGGGTATAGGCCAAAAGCTCAAAAATGCTTAAATTCTTTCACTCAGAATTATTATATTTGGAAATCAATGGAAACAGATTTAGGAACTGTAATCTACCAAACACCTACATCATGATATAATTTGGTTTAAAAAATGATTACTTAACATACCAGACAGAACAAATGCCTTTTCCACCCTTCCCAGAAAGAGCCCAAGTTCCAGAAATCTCATACAGCTAATGTTTAGTGTCAACCTCATATATATTATTAAATAAGATTGTTCTTTCCTTGAGGGCATCCATTCAGATTTGCCCTCAGTTTAATATTCATAATGTAGTTTCATTTTTCAGGCTATACTACAATAAAGATGAAAACTTTTAAACTTCTCTTACCAACTCAGTCTTTGTAAATGAGACAGAATGTAAGCAGACAAGATAAAGTCATCTTCTATCTGTAGCCTATACTTAAAGCTTACCATGAGTCGAGCATCTTCTCTTTCCAAAATTTTCTGAGTCTGATCATCAGGGAACTTCAGTACAGTGGTTATAACCTTTGCCATGGTCTACAAGAAAGACAAGAGACAGTCACTAGACAGTGGAGCAGAAGACTCTCACCCCACTCTGACATGTTCTGCCAGTGGAATTCTTTAGTGCTCTCAATGGAAGCCACAACCAAAGAAGTATGATGTGAAGGTATCAGTCAAGGAAATAACAGTCAATTCCAGAATTTCAATTTGAAAGGACCCCCTCACAATGCCTGGGTTGATATTATTTTAAGAAGATGTATTTACAATAGCATGAAGCTATATAAAGTTCTAGTATTCTTGGCCCTTTGTCTTATTAAAATGAAACTTTATTACTCATTCATTTCATAAGGCTTTTTATTTGTAGAAATCTATCTAATAAGTGTATTGCCAAAACATGCTCTAAATAATCAGAATGAGATACTCCCAAGTTCAGCTTGAACTAATCACATCATATATCTCATAAACGTGGGCTACTGCATGAACATGAACATGCTTATAGGTATTTTTTTAAGACATGCAGCACATCAGCCTAATAGAAATACAAATTACATTTTAAATAAACACAAGATGTTTTGTTTGGTAGAAAACAGGATGAATCAAAACATTACACATGGTGGCTTGCAAAACAAGATCATAAACTGTGCAGATCTAAATAAATATACCGTAAGCCAGACTGTGACCCATAAGCTCGTGGAAAATTCTCCTCAAAGGCTGAAATTCCCTATTTTGTATCAAGATGAGATGGTTTGAGGGAGACAGAGAGGAAAGAAGATACCACTTATGAAATAAGTAGGATAACAAGTTCAGCGCTCACATACAAATTCAGGTGCTAGTGCTCTGCTGGGGATGAGGAGCAGTGCTCCTTACTGGGGGGCTGCAGAGGATGGGAGGCTCACCCAGGAAACTGACTCTGAACATTCTGTGTTCACAGTTACATGACTGTGCATGTGTTCTGGGCAGACTGCAGGGAGGGAGGGAAGTGTGACTGCAGAAGGCCACGGAGCAAAAGATGACATGATACAGTTACCCGAAATTTTAGGAACACACAGCATTAGGAAAAAAGTATAATTATTTCCAGGAAGAATGGAGATGTTAGAAAATAACAACATTTTTAAAATTCCTATTATGTGTTAAGCCTAGGCAAGGGACTTCCTGTATTTCTAATATTTATTTCATCTAACAGATCAACTAACACTATTCTTCAGCGCCAAATCCCAAACCATAAAGAGCAAGATTTTAGTGTCTGACCCTCCTTCCTTCACCTTAGCCTCTGCCAGCCTGATGATCAAAAAAATACCTTTAATACAACTTAGTTCCTGGAGAATACCAAAGGCAATTTACAAAAATCCTCACCCTTTAAATTGTATTGCCTAGATAGAATAGAATCTTCTGTGCTAAACTGAAGTCTAGAAACCAAGCATGTATGTGGCATGAAATGGCAAGAGAAGTAAGTAGTAGTAACTGTTTCAATATTCTTTTTATTAACACCCTGTAAATTTAGATTATCAAGTTCGAAAAACCCCAAAGTCCATTTATACTCATTATGAAACCATATATATTATACATTTATGCACAAGCATGTCTGTCAAAAAAAAAAAAAAAAAAGAACTGTGGCTAGTTGCCTCATCACACTTCTAAAAACATTAAATGGTAAACCCACCTCTAAACTCATCAGCAATGCTGAATTTGCAGCTGGTTACCCAGAAAAGACTTACAGCTCTTCCCTGGCTTTAATGGAAAGCCCAGGTTCTCTGCAATACCATGGGAAAGAAGTCAGCCTGTCTACTCTACATACAATATCCTCAGGCCCTGGGAAGTAAGGAAAAGTTCAAATAAGCCACCTGGTTTAGAAGTGGCCTCTCCTACCAGGTTTTCTTTAGGGAGAGAATTCAATAAAGGATAGAATGAGGACAGGCTTTTGAACTTTCTATTGAAAAGGAGAACAGGCTGAATTTAAGTACCAAAAACAGCATGAAGGATCAAAATCCAAGGAAAAAAAGTGCCAGGACAGAAGAAAGAGAGGAGTTTACTTAACTTCATACTGTAAGAATGTGTATCACATATGTGGTCTTTAAAAAATCATCTGCCTCATAAAGTAACGAACACTGTGTGCAAAAGCAGATGAAGACAGACAGGTGGGATGACATACAGATCCTACTGGACAAGAAACAATGGCAGATGATGATCAAATCACAAAGGCCATTAACGTATTCTGGCTCATTCTAAAACCACAGCCTGGTCTCCATTTCAAATTCTTTGTTAATATATAGGAACTGGGCAAATCAACAACAAAAAAATGTCTAAAAATAGACATCGTGTCTACCTTTGAATGTGTCAACCTTTGCTTGAAAATATTCAGGGCCACCCTCCAATAACCTACAGGTAGAATCCTGAAACACTCCAGGCCGTCTACACCCTGCAGCCCTAAGCAGAGTCATTTCCACATCACAGAGGCAGTGCTCTAGTTGGAGTAGACTCCTTGTCATTCCAAAGCCCACATTCAGTTTCCTGTCTAGGACTTTCTGTCTGGGCTTTCCTCCTGTCTGAGCTCATCTATCAAAATTTATGCCCCCTTGTAAAGGCCTGTATACACACCTCCTTCCCCATGATGCCCTTGACCTCCCCACAAGTAAATATGGGGATGCTGCTTTTCAGAGCCTGTATCACACTGATTTGCTATACTCTGTATCACACTGTGCCTAGTGAGAACAGCTCTATCTTCCCACTATATGGTAAACAACTTAAAAAATTAGGGATGGTATCCATTTTCATCTCCAGATCCATCATGGCGATAAACATTGGGCCACATACAGTAAGTGTTCAATAAATATGCAATAAGTTAAACTGAGTATCTACTACCAATTTTAAATATTGACTTATAAAATGTCATGGCAGAATGAAAGACTACTCGTTCTTAGTATGGAGAAGGAAATGGCAACCCACTCCAGTGTTCTTGCCTGGAGAATCCCAGGGACGGCAGAGCCTTGTGGGCTGCCCTCTATGGGGTCGCACAGAGTCGACACGACTGAAGTGACTTAGCAGCAGCAGCAGCATTCTTAGTAACCAGAAAAGCACACTGAATGCTAAAGATACAGCTCACAGAGCACCTCCTCAGCACAGATCCCCAGCTGCCTGGGCCTCAAAAACATCCCTTAGAGCTGTCTCCCGGGTCACAGCCCAGGATAACTGCAGAGCTCCAAAAGCACAGGCTGAGGCCTGTCTGAACTGGCCCCACCCCAGAAGGTAACTCCTGCTGGCCTGGGCCTTTCTTTAGGAATCAGACTCTGAAAGGATCTCACCCCATACATGCTTGCAACCTCCAGAACACACAGGTTGAGGCAGTTACACTCTCATTTCATAGATTGAGAAAAGGCTAAATAATTAATTTAGCAACAACTCTGGGATCATAGCTTTAGACTCACAAATACACCAAAGGAGCTAAACTTCTGAGAGGCTATTTTTCTTAAAGAAATGCTTTTGCCCCTTCCCTGCAACAACAAGGTAACTTTATCTAAGCCACCTCAAATACAGGCTGCTATCCAACAAGGGCATAATAACAGAAAGTTACATTTCATTAGCTTTGTTTTTTAAAGATAAGGAGAAAATTCAGTTTTAGCTATCCTTTGAATTAAAAAAAAAGTTCTTAAGAAAAAAAGGCACTGAATTATGGTGAATTAATACATCCATCCTATGACGCACATTCAGGATCACATTGGATATTTCTTTAACTTGCACTATCTCATACACTAAGCATTTCTGTTGTATCAAGGATTCAAACGATCTCTAGCCCTGTAATTCCTGATGTTCAGCAGAATCTACAACCTATAAATTCTTAATATTCTTTTAAGAGATTTTTTATGCCCTTATTTTTAGGTCTTATTTGCCAAAACAACCCCTGAACTGTCTTAATTCCTGAATTTAGCACTTAGTAACTCCCACAAACCCATAAATTAAAACACTGACTGACTGTTTCTTAGAAAACTCATTATCCCATTCTCAGCTAACATATAAGGACAATGTAAAAATTCATGAAGATAAAAAGTTGAAACAGTATCAAAAACAGAAACTGCTTCAAATGAAAAATTTTGTTTTAAGAAAGGCTCATGAATTTCCCTAAGTATATTTAATTCAATTAAAGATGTATTTACAAAATGTCCAATATAAGGCTTTTAAAAACACTGCAGGGATACAAATAACAATAAGACTAGACTCCACACTATAAGGGACCTTATAGCAAATTTAACACCCTAGAAAACAAATTAACCAAGCATTATTACCTATGCAGTGTGGTCATTTTTAAATGATCAATATTCTATATGTACAAGAATGACTTTCTTACACTGACCAAAGTACAATATTTCTAAATACCCCTACATAGTTATTCTTAATTAGGACCATTTCCAACATTATACACACTACCCTTAAGTCTCCATGAAAATGAAATTTCATCTCCTAATCTTAAGATCTGAAGTCAAAAATAGCCACATGCTTCACAAAGTATTAAGTTAATGAAATTTTGATCTTTATTATTTAGCATCAACAATCAGTATTTTTAAATTAGTATTTTATAAATGTAACAAATATAAGCAAGATTTGCCAACTCACTTTTGCAAACTCAGAGCAATAACACAATTACCTATTGCCTTCTATCAGCATATATGGTCTGCTAGCAGTAAACACACAACATCAATATGTGTAATAAAAATGGGATACATTTCCTTCTAAATTAAACCATATGACAAATCACCAGACACGATTTATACCTTAGTCTCACGACCCATCATATACTCAAAAAGCACTTTGCGCAAATACTCAAACTCAGTAGGTTCTCCAAAGAGCGAGACATCAGTATGGTACAAATTGCCACCTGTCAAACAAACAAACAGATTAAACTGTAAAGAGAAAAACACATAAGCTACTTAGCACTTAAAAAAGATAAACTAAAAAACAAAGGAACAAAGAGAGAGGCATTACTCTTGTATCAACTGTATTGTATTAGATTGCATTACAATATGTACATACATTATATACGACAATGTATATAGCATTCCAACTGGTATTTTTCCTTTAGAAGAGAAAACAAGTATTATTACAGCAGTTTTATTTCTCACGTCTTCCTCCTTCTCCAAGCTTTGCCCTTCTTCTGCTTCATCTTTCTGGCATGACAATTTAAAAAGACGAGGTCTAGGGTATACAAAGATTCCTTAAAACCAGTATTTCTCTCCTAAATACTACGTGGTTGGCTTCAGATACTCTATGGTGACTAAAATGAACAATTATTTTTACTTTGTTAAGGAGTTCAGTAGCTCAGAATAGTATTTTAGTTTTTCTAGTATTCCAAACCTAAAAGCACTGACTAAAGTTCAAATCAAGTTTTCTAAACTGTTTTGAAACATAAGGTAGATAAAATAACTTAAATGCATTAAGTAGTAATGCCATTTTAGTGGTTTTCAAATACTTTGATTCAACATCTTAAAGACTGTCACAAAATATATAGTTCATCTATTAGATCAAGCTTCACTTCAATTTAAAAATAAAGAATACAGTTCAAGTATATGAAATCACAGTATGAAAAACTTTAATCTGAATAAATTCATAATTCTGTATTATGTGAAGTCTATACTAGCATTCACTTCCAGTCCAATGGCACACTAGGTAATCTGAAAAGCCTTCTGCACCAAGAACTACCTAAAAACATAGTAAAGAGATTAATGTGCAAATTCAACCAGATTGCTAGGATTGTTGACAGGAATAAGTGAGCTTATAAAACAGACAAACTGTTTTATAACAGTGCCTAATACTTAGTACTATATGTGTGTCAGTTACTAAAAAACTGTACATAGGTGTTCATTTTACAATTTAAAACTGAAAAAAAAATGAAAGATTAAGTATGAAATCCTTAAGTTGAAACTAAAAAAAAAGAATCAATAGTATATTCTTTATGTACTGCTGGGCACAAATTCAGCAGTTCTATGCTAAGAATCACATATGTTGACTTAGCTATGGAAAATAGTCTTTGAAGCAAGAGTCTTCTCTGCAATGAGCCATTGGAAACATCCAAGTTGGTTTTCTCTTCTTTTTGAACTGTGTTTTGGGAAGAATCTAAAGCAAGTCCTCGTTTAATTAAAAATTGTATAATATCTTACGCTATTTCATAACAGTAAGTAAGAGCTTTCAAAAACACAAAAGAATGTGAAATGGCTTAGATTCAGGCCTGAGTGCCTTACGTGAAAAAGCAGAAAGCTTTACAGAACATTTAGCAAAATAAAACTATTCTTAATATAGCGAGGCTGTACAACTGAGAATGGGAAATTGTTACAAGATTATTCAAAGTCATGACTATCTCAAGGGAATAACTACATAAAGACTCAAGCTCATCTTCAGAATCCTTTGTAAGCAGCATACATAATTTAAGTCAAGACAATAATACTTCCAAATCATCCTTTGACACTCTGAAATAAGTTACTTTTATGAAATTCTTTTCTCCTTAAATTCTGGTTTAAATATAGCAATTAGTATTACTGTAATTAGTAAAAACAAAACAAAACCACAAGCATTTAAAATATGTAACTCTGTGTTTATATGGGTACATGTAGTGGGTTATATAAATGTTTGCATATACAGAGAAGAGTCTGGAAAAATATATGCAAATCGTAAACTAGGTCCATCTGGAAAGTGGAGAACGAAGTGGGAACCTGCAGTTTCACTTATACATGGCAACACTGATTTTTTTCCAAACAACAAATATACATTAATTTTGCTTTAGATTACTATTATTCTTTCCATAAAGCTAGCTGTTATTGATGAACTTACATATATTCCTTCTAAAGAATGAGATTAGCAAAGACAAAAATAAAAATCATCCAGAAGTCCCCCAACACAAGATATCCATGGATAACATGATGAGAGATCATTTCTACCTTTGTAAGGTGTCCCCACAGTTGTTGCATATACATTCTTCTCATATTTCTTCAAACGATCTTCTAAATTGTGAATCTAAAAATAACAAATATTTCAATCACAAGATTCATATGGAAATAATGTAAAAAAAAAAAAAGACTGCTATAGCCACTAGATTGTTTTAATGTGGAATACAGAATATAGACAAAAAAAATTAATACATATGGTTTCTTAGATATGACACCAAAGGCAGAGACAACAAAAGGAAAAACATCAAATTTCTGTGCCTCAAAGTACATTATCAAGAAACTGAAGACAACCCACAGAATGGGAGAAAATATTTGCAAATCATATATCTATTAAGGTACTCATATCTAGAATATATAAAGAATATTTACAAATTCAGCAACAACAAAAAACAAATAACCCAAGTTAAAAATGAACAAAAGACATTTTCCTGCAGAAAATACACAAATGAAAAGATGCTTAACCAGTCATTAGGGAAGCACAAATTACAGCCACAATGAGACAGCACTTCACACCACCTAGGGTAGCTGTAATCACAACACCTGCTGGGGAGCATGTGAAGATATTGAAATTCTTACACTTTACTGATCAGAATGTAAAATAGTATCCACAACGTAAAACCATCTGAAGGCTCTTCAAAGAGCTAAACAAGTAACTTCCATATGATCTAGCAATCCCACTACTGTGTACATAACTCAAAAGAAGGAAAGAGGTGTTCAAACTAAAACTTGTAAACAATGTTCCTAGCAGCGCTATGCACAATCGGCAAAAGGTAGAAACAATCCACTGTATTAAAAAGCAGAGACTTCACTTTGCCAACACAATCGGCGAAAGGTAGAAACAATCCACTGTATTAAAAAGCAGAGACTTCACTTTGCCAACAAAGGTCCGTATAGTCAAACCTATGGTTTTTCCAGTTATCATGCACGGGTGTAAGAGCTGACCATAAAGAAGGCTGAGCACCGAAGAACTGATGCTTTTGAATTGTGGTACTGGAAAAGACTCCTGAGAGTCCCTTGGACTACAAGGAGATAAAACCAGTCAATCCTAAAGGAAATCAACCCTTACTATTCATTGGAAGGACTGATGCTGAAGCTGAAGCTCCAATACTTTGGCCACCTGATGTGAAGAGCCAGCTCACTGGAAAAAATCCTGATGCTAGGAAAGACTGAAGGAAAAAGGAGAAGGCAGTGGCAGAGGATGAGATGGTTAGATAGCATCACTGACTCAATGGACATGAATTTGAGCAAAGTCCAGGAGATAGAGAAGGACAGAGAAGCCTGGCATGCTGCAGTCCATGGAGTAAAAGAATCAGACACGACTTAGTGACTGAATAGCAACAAGAAACAATCCAAACATACATCAAATGATGAACAAACTGTAGTATCATCCATACAGTGAAATATTACTCCATCAGAAAAAGGAGTAAAGTACTACTGAATATTACAACATAGATGAACCCTAAAAACATTATGCTAAGTGAAAGGGGCTAGGTTAGAAAGGTCATGTATTATATGATTCTATTATATAAAATACTCAGAATAGGTATTTTGAGTAGTTGAGCATGCCCTGGAGGAGGGCATGGCAACCCACTCCAGTATTCTTGCTTGGGGAATCACCATAGACAGAGGAATCTGGTGGGCTACATTTCCTGGGCTCGCAAGAGTCAGACACAACTCACGACTAAGCACCCTTATATAAAATACTCAGAATAGGTAAATCCACAGACATAAAAAGCAGATTAGTGGTTGTGAGATACTGGGGAGGAGGTAATGGGGAATGAATACTTAATGGGTACAGGGTTTTTTCTTTTGAGGGTCATGAAATGTTCTGGAACTAGATAATCACATGGTTTCAGAACACTGTGAATGAACTAAATGTCAATTAGCTGTACACTTTAAAATGATTAAAATGGTCAATTTTATGTGTTTACTACTATAAAAATAATCATTAAAAAACTGTTATGCTAGGACATTCTGAAGACTTGAGTGTGCTAAGAGAAGAGAATTTTAAAGCAGTAAATTTGAAATAGATGAGAAAAGCAAAAACACTAGGAAATTAAAACAAAAAATAAGGTAACACTGGGACTTAGTATCTATCTTTGGGAATGTTTAAAAAAATATTACGAAACATTTCAAACATACTCAAATACAGAAAGTATACTACAGTTAATGCCCATCACCTAGTTTCAACAATTATCAACATTTATATGTACATATGAATTGTAAAAAACTGGGAAACAGCAGCTCCCAGCGTGGGCTTAATGGCTGCCACGGCGCTCGAGCTTGGTGGGGGGAGGGGTTGAAGAAGCCGGGAGCTGGGACAGGGGATGGAAGATGAGGGGTCTGTTAAAGTTGTCAAGAACAAGGCCTACTTCAAGAGATACCAAGTGAAATTCAGAAGAAGGCGAGAGGGCAAAGCTGACGACTATGCTCGAAAACGACTGGTGATCCAAGATAAAAATAAGTACAACACACCTAAATACAGAATGATTGCTCATGTAACGAACAGAGATATCATTTGTCAGATTGCTTATGCCCGTATAGAAGGAGATATGATAGTTTGTGCAGCTTATGCTCACGAACTCCCAAAATATGGTGTGAAGGTTGGCCTGACAAATTATGCTGCCGCATATTGCACTGGCCTGCTGCTGGCCCGCAGGCTTCTTAATAGGTTTGGTATGGACAAAATTTATGAAGGCCAAGTTGAGGTGACTGGAGATGAATACAATGTGGAAAGCATTGATGGTCAACCTGGTGCCTTCACCTGTTACTTGGATGCAGGACTTGCCAGAACTACTACTGGGAATAAAGTTTTGGGGGCCCTAAAGGGAGCTGTCGATGGAAGCTTGTCTAACCCTCACAGTACCAAACGATTCCCTGGTTATGATTCAGAAAGCAAAGAATTCAGTGCTGAGGTACACCGAAAGCACATCATGGGGCAGAACGTTGCAGATTACATGCGTTACCTGATTGAAGAAGATGAAGATGCTTACAAGAAACAATTCTCTCAGTACATAAAGAACAACGTAACTCCAGACATGATGGAGGAGATGTATAAGAAAGCTCATGCTGCAATACGAGAGAATCCAGTGTATGAGAAGAAGCCTAAGAAAGAAGTGAAAAAGAAGAGGTGGAACCGTCCCAAAATGTCACTTGCCCAAAAGAAAGATCGGGTAGCTCAGAAGAAGGCAAGCTTCCTTAGAGCTCAGGAACGAGCTGCTGAGAGTTAAACCAAACCACAATTTTCTATCAAGATTTTTCAGATAAGACAATAATAAACTTATTCAACAGGCAAAAAAAAAAAAAAAAAAAAAACTGGAAAACTCCTAAAGATTAGTCTTCAAACTCAGCCAGTTAACTTAGGTCACTCTTCCTCCAGAGTTTGGAAAAAGACTAAGCATCATGCACCACAGGTATACATATACTGGTGTCTGCATGCTTGTGCATCCTTCTAGGTGTACACACATGATCCTATTTAAATTTAATCACTGGATAACATATGGACAAATAATATTAAACTAAGACATTATAACCACTAGGAAAAAGTTTAGACTGATGTTAATGTATTTTCCCTCTGATAAAAGCTTCTTTTATAGAACTTAAGTCATTACAAATTAAATACAAATTCTTATCTAAAATGTTAAGCACTAGAATACCAGGATGCAAATGTTCTTGTTTAAATATACATGACCACAAATTTAAAAAGATATCCCCTAGCACTTTCAGATTTAGAAATAAAATTTCCTGTGTGAGACAAGATTGGAAAATCAACTATTAAATGAGTATTAAATCAGTTCTTTTTTAAAAATTAGCTAAATGAGTTCCAAGAATATACTAATATAAATCAAGGAAGTCATTTCAAAATAAAAGGCATCAATTAGACCTATACCTGTTCTTTGAACTCCTGCTCTTTTAACTTTGAGTCACTGATTAGAGTAGTCTTCTGTGCTAGTTGTGTCTGAAAGAACAAAAAGTCAGATCTGAGATACATATGGGTTACATCATTGCTTGGACACATTTCTATACTGCCTGGTAAATTTTTCCTTGTTAAAATAAGTCTCTTCATATTTTAACTTAAAATATAGAATGCTCCTGAAAATGGATTACCTTCACTCAAATTCAATGGAAAACGAGTCTTACCTGTAGCTCCATAATTGTTACCTAAAAATGGAGAAGAAAAAAAATAATAAGTTGTCCATATACTAATTACACTAAAATCTACAAGAAACAATAAAATGGAACAATATGAAATTACAAGGAAATAAAAATTCAGTGTTACAGTCTTAAGAGAGCGGTCAGATTTGAGATGAGACAACTTTAACTACTTGCTTTTAAACCTGGTCTACTTCACTATATAAACTATTACAATGTAAATAAACATGTGTGTGCTCAGTTGCTCAGTTGTATCCCACTCTTGCGACCCCATGGACTGCAGCCTGACAGGCTCCTGTCCATGGAATTTTCCAGGCAAGAATACTGAGGGAGGTTTCCATTTCCTCCTCCAGAGGTAAATACACATAAACGACAGGTAAACACAAAGAAAAATAACTAGAAGGTCACTTGTGAAACTCCTAAGAATGATGACCACTTGGGAAAAGAAGGCACCCACCAGGAACGGTTTATCTATATACATCTGCATTATCTGACTTTTTTTTTTTTTTTTTTACAACAAGAATATATTTATCTATTACTTGTACAATTTTTAAAAACTAAACATATTAACATCTATTCATAACATATGGGCTCTTCAGGGAAAATTCTAAAGGACCATTTCTGGGAATCCACTGTATGCAATAATCACAAATTATTTCTCACCCAACTCAACACTGATATACAGTTCAAGACATCTCAGAAGCATCAAAAGATGCTCAAGAAGGAAAAGCATAAAAATTCAAAAAAAATAAAATAGAAAAACATTTTTTAGAGCAGAAATAAAAGTTAAGGACATTCTCTCCTTTCTTATGCTACAAGTTAAAGGATTCAAAAGACCTCCTGAATATTAATTTCACAGAGTTTCAATACTCTATGGCATCTTGACACAGGTCTCAAGGCCACTTTACACAACACTAGTACTTCATTTGATACTGAGGAGAACACTGTAAAGAGTACAATACACGTATCCATTGCAGAGGAAGCAACAATTAACAGTATCAAATACATTCAAAGAGTGACCAAGTGGCAAAAAATGTAAAAAATAAAAAAAAGTAACTATTAAAAGTAACTAGTAGCTACTGAAGAAAGAGGAAATTCGCTCATTGCTAAAAACCAGAATCTGTGCACCAAGTGGCCCAGCATGGTAGAGCTGTCTTGCTGTTGCTGCTTAGTCACTGAGTCGTGTCCAACTCTTTTTTGACCCCATATGGACTGTAGCCCATCAGGCTCCTCTGTCCATGGGATTTCCCAGGCAAGAATACTGGAGTGGGTTGCCACTTCCTTCTCCAGAGCCGTTTACAAAGTCCTTTTCTCTCCATTTTGAAAAACTGATCCATGCAACTGGTTATCTAGAAAATTACTATCTGGTCGCTGACTTCTGTGATGAATCCTCTATAACTCTGGAGGATGCAGCCATGAACAGTGTCCACCTCTCCCATGGCCCTCCTGACAGTGCTATGAAGACCACACTAGGTGAGTGAGAACATATCAGAAGGAGGACGGTACACTGCCCTGGCCTCTCGAATGAGGGCTCACAAGCCCTGAGGATATGCATTTGCTGGGGTGCACAGCAGGTCAAGAAGCCACAGGGTAAACATGGTCCATCTTTCATAGCATCATTTTTACTTAAAGACTGGGATTATAAAAAACCCTAGATATGCAGTGCCAGATATCTTTGAATTGAGCCCAATTTTCCAAAATAATTCCCTTGCAACTACAACTGGTCCCTTAACCGAAGAGAAAACACTGTTTTTCTCAAAGGTATATAACTAAAACCATTTTTATGTGACTACAAATAAGGATATATTACAGAGTAGAATATAAAATGTATACGAATTTTTAGCACAAAATATAAAAATCTAAAACTGAGATACATTCTATGGACCGTTTTTGGCTCTGCCCCAGGGCTACAAGGTTAACTGTCCTCTGCTGTCCTGTCCACGGGGAAGCTTGAGAAGCTTTGGAATCACAGAAACACCTAGGTTTTGAAGTCTGGCAGAGTGGCTTTCTATTCCCAATACAACGTTTACCGTGTGAGCTTCGACATTTTATTTAATCTCTTTGAATTAGTTTCACACTCCATAAAGAGAGGCGACTCTCTGCTCTTGAAAGATTTTTGTTAGGGTTAGATGAGGTGGGCGTGCATGGTAGCAGGCGGGTCAACAAAAACGACAAGCTTTCAAGGACTGAGTAAAGCCCAGCCCGGTCCCCTCACTTTATCGCTGCTGGGAGTCTCCTCCTGCTCTAGCCTCTGCTGGTATTTCTTCTGCAGGGCCTCAAACTGAGTCTGGAAGTCCATTACTTTTGCAGTCATTTCTTCTTCACGAGCCTTTGGAATAAAAAATATATATATGTTAACAAACATCTCAAAAAGAATGCAGTAAAGAAGCAACATGACACTGAAAACTACCTCTGTGGGAGAAGCAAACACCTATATACTTTTTAAAACTAAAAAATAGTTTTAAAAAAAGTAAAACATAAACCACTATTTTTATTGTCATTCATTTCTGTGCTCTGAAAACTTCCATTCATGCCTCACTTTTAACTCCAAGCCCTTTTTAAAGCTGCTCATTATTCCTAGGATCACTTTTCCCACCTTTAGTCCTCTTATCCCCACCCCATAAAGCTTGTCAAGTTGACCCTTAAACTAGGGTTTCCAGGTTTAAGCAACATTGAGGTGTGTGACAGCATTGTGACTGAACTATAATATAGAATCTGTTTTAAGACTTCCATACTAGGATTTAATTTCCAGAAAATAGCCAATATAAACTAGCTTTATGCACACCACAGCTCAACTAGCTAGACACTTACTGATCAAAAGAAGCATGGGTTTTTTTCTCCCCCAGCTCCTTGGGGTGGGCTGCACAAGTCAAGATGGTTCTCTGTCCTAGTTAGCAAACCTGCACATCCCCTACACATCGGACTAAAAACTACACTAGTAGTTCTTTGGAGTAAAGTGTTCAACTATAATCTATTTCTGAAGGAAAAAAAAAAAAAAACTGTCCAATATATCAGTAACTAATGTAAGGTATCCATTTGCCTTGACCTTGGCAGAAAACAGACAAGGCTGCAAAAGTAGCACGTGACTTATTGGTTGAAAACTCCTTCTTACAAAATTTGGCAGACAAATCATTCTCTCTTCTGTTCTGACTGCCCTGCTAAAAGGCCTGCCCATCCTAACATTTTTTCATTTGTCTTGATAATTGCCATAATTTGTTGTACAAAGCAGTCCAGACCACTCCTTGCTCTTATAAATCTTGCAATAACCTTTGTGCTAAAAGAACATTTGGCGTTGGAATATTGATCAGATTTGAGTAATGAAGACAGGACAAGTGTTTGCTGAGTAAGAGGCTAAACAGGAAAACAGCCACAAGCAGGTATCTGATTTAACAGAAGAAATGTCATCATTTTCAAAAACAGGTCCAGAGGCACAAAATAAAGAAATGAACCATGAGACACCTCAAAAGTCTAAATAACTTGTCATAACTTACAATTTTTCATAACTTATAACTTGTCATAACTTATAATTTGTCATAACTTATAACTTGTCATAACTTATAATTTGAAAATTCAAACAAAAAAAGATCGAAGCCCTTCTCACAACGTAAGCAAAGCAGGGGTCTCTCGTAACTAGCCTCCGACACCTGCCATGGAGGCACTCGAACGTAGCCTCCACCCCTCACACACTACTGACCAGAAACTACTGTAAATCTGTAAGTGCCCGCAGTTCTGGCTTATTTACTGTTTTTATTCTACCATCACATGTACTGTGTGGATGTCTTGTTGATGTGGTCCAGCTTTGTTTGAAAGATCACCTCTACAGCTACGAATTTGGTTAGGCTTAGATTCTGATATGACAATTAGCTATGTCTGACATTTCCTTTGACAGCTGGGAGAAACCAATCTGGAGCAAGCCCACTAAGAATTAGAAAAGAATCCTTGATGTGTCATTTCTAATTGAAAAATAGCTCTATGGTTTCCTTTGTAAAAGCTTTCTGTCTTCTTCAAGGGAGGAGTGCGAGCAACACTGCTTGCTCTTAAGTAAAAACAGTAAGAAAAACTAATCCAAGTATTTATGCACATACATGGAAATTATGTTTTAAAGACTATTACTCCAAAGCCAAATCACTAAAATGTGCTAAATGTCAAGAAGAAATCAGTCTTGTATCTAACGTAGCTGTAGGAGCTCCTCCCTCCCAGTGAGGCTGCTCTGAGGTTGGGAAGGCAGTCAGCTCCCTTACTTGTTAGACTCAATTCCTTTCAGATGTCACCACCCTCCTTTCCCAAATAAGTGCTCCCTTGCCTAGCAGGTGTCACCGCCTTCAAATTCACCAAGTGTCTAGTATGTGCCAAGCATTTGGCTAGGTCCTCAAGACTTGAGATGGATAGCAAGATCCCTGTCCAGAAGATACTAAGAGTCTACGGGAGAGGACAGACACATTAATACATTCCTCCACACATATGTATGTATGAGAAAAATGACATGTGGAAAGGAAGTAATAAATGTAAATAAATATCGAGTATCAAAGGAAGACAGGTGCAATTCATTCTGTTTTAAAGGGTTGCAAAAAACCTAAGTGAAAGCAATATGCTGCAGAAAAGCACATTCAAAAAGCTAACTTTGGGGTAGGACTGGGAAAAAAAAAATTTGTTTTTTTTTTTCCTGTCTGCATAAGGAAACACAGGACTATTATGTAAGAGACTAACGGTCACCTGTGGAGGGAGAAAGGGAACAGGGTATAGAATACAGAGAACAGTGTGGGTGCAATTTTCATTAGGGACCATCCTCCAAGTATACTTTTTATATTAATTTGATCTTTAAACCATGGAACATATGTGACTCAATTTTTTTTTCTAAATAAAAGTTGAATTTAAAACTTAAAAAAACTGTCCAAAGAGAGATGACAGCCAGCAGTACTAACTCATGAAGTATCAGAATGAGCTCTCTTGGCTCCAGGAAAAGCAGGAGCAGAGGTGAAATACGAGGAAGAAGTTAAAGCAGAGCTCGGTTGGACCACAGACTGACCCAGAGGAGGGGCACTAGGACAGAGGGAAGACACTACACGTGTTCAGGGCAAGGGATGTGATCCCACCTTTATTACCAGATAGACAATAACTCTGACAGGAAGAGATGAAAAATCAACAGCAAAGAGACCAACTGGGAAATTAATACAACAGACCAGACCAGATGCAATACAGCAGCCAGGACCATGGGAGAAGTGGTGGAATTAAGAGGAGGGGAACGTTCAATGTGGTTCAATGAAACACTACAGCTGAAAACGTCTATTACATGTTGGAGACCATGCTGGAGATACACAGTTAAACGGAGAGAGGTTCTGTCTCTGCTTAGGAACTCAGGGAAGATAAACAGATTTCATGTCCTAAAAGGTGTGTGGATGTGGACGAGGATGTGTTAGGGGCTGAGAAAGACAGGAGGGATGAATCAAGGATGACAAAGTTCTCAGCCTTCTCCAATGGGGGAAGCAACTCTAAGAACATGAGCTAAGACAGTAAACGCAGGAACGTAAAACTGTCTCTGTGTTCCACTTTGCTAGTAACAAATCCTGCAATAACTTTAATGGATGACAAAAATATAGCATTCTACAATGTCATCATTAAGACAAATCATCGATCTGATAACAGCTTTTTTAGAGGGAAAAAACACTACTACATAATACATACAAATCTCATGCTGCTGCTGCTAAGTTACTTCAGTCGTGTCCAACTCTGTGCGACCCCATAGACGGCAGCCCACCAGGCTCCCCCGTCCCTGGGATTCTCCAGGCAAGAACACTGGAGTGGGTTGCCATTTCCTTCTCCAGTGGATGAAAGTGAAAAGTGAAAGTGAAGTTGCTCAGTCGTGTCCAACTCAAATCTCATATAAAACTCCAATTCTGGAAATTTTTAAATAGGAGAATGGTAACAGAATATGTCTCAAAATCAAAGCAATATGGTGTGTGCTCACGATTGGTAATGCTAATACCTTTTAGTTATATTTACTCTTTAAAAAAAAAAAATTCTTCAAGACAGAGCATGTATTTGGGTGTTTGGATGGGGAGTGCTGATTTAATTACCAAGTCAGTCCTGGAGCTGGCACTGAAAGTCTGAGGCCACACTGTCTAATACAGTAGCCGCTGGCCACCCTGGATAGTAGGTATGAGCACTTGAAATGTGGCTAATCCAAGCTGAGATAGGCTATACATTCAAAAATACATCGACTCTCAAAGAATTAATATATATATATATATAATATGTTAAATATAATGTATATATATCATTTTTATACTGACTACATTCTGAAATGACAATGCCTTGGATATAATGGGTCAGTTACTGTCTTATTAAAATTAAATTCACCTGATTCTTCTTTATTTAATGTGGATACTAGAAAACTTTAAATCCCATTTGTGGCTTGCTTTGTATTTCTAGTGGACAGTGCTGGTCTAAGGTACAGGAAAGGGTTTGGGGAAGAGTCCACCCAACTCCTCCGGCCCATCCTCTACTTCCTGTCTCTGCCGCGCTACTGCTCCAAGCCTGAAGCTGGGAGGGCCATTTATTTTCTAGTAAACACCACATCTTCCAGAAGGAACCATACAGAGGTCAACTGTCAACTGTCTCCCTGTTCACTGAGCTCTCTACCTACAGAAGTGTTTTGTGACCTGCAAAGTCTACTTTGTGCTACTGGTCCCCCGACACACACACTCAGGCAGAGAGTTCACAAAAGGGAACAGTATAGCTCTGGCACGGTCTGTTCCCTGCACATGAAGCTCCCTGACTTAACTACCCCTGATATCTAACTGTCCCTTCCCCAAGTTCCTTTCTTAAAGAGAAGCCTTTATAAAATGCATGAAACTAACAGAGGCAGCGCACCACTACTCACTCTGTCGTCTTAAGGAAATCATTTAACTATGCTCAACTCATTCTCCTTCTACAAAAAATTAAATAAATAAGCAACAAAAAAAGAAAAAACAGAAGGTAAACCTAAAACTAGCTTTAATGTATCTTCCAATCCCAACATTCTCTAAGCATTCAAGAAACCATGATATTTTTTAAAGCTTTGCACACATACACTCTAGGGAAGTATAAGAAAATGTGAAATTATTCAGATTTTCTTTCATAGTAAAATCTATAGCTCAAAAACTATTAAAAAATGACCAAAGAATTGATTCTTTTTGAACTGTGGGGTTGGAGAAGACTCTTGAGAGCCCCTTGCACTGCAAGGAGATCCAACCAGTCAGTCCTGAAGGAAATCAGTCCTGAATATTCATTGGAAGGACTGATGCTGAGGCTGAAGCTCCAATCCTTTGCCAACCTGATGCGAAAAGACCCTGATGCTGGCAAAGATTGAAGGCAGGAGAAGGGGATGACAGAGGATGATATGGTTGGATGGCATCACCAATGCGATGGACATGAGTTTGAGTAAGTTCCAGGAGTTGGTGACGGGACAGGGAAGCCTGGAGTGATGCAGTCCATCAGGTCGCAAGGAGTCAGACACGACTGAATGACTGAACGACTGAACTGAACATTTATATTCATGTAACATATCCCAGAATTTCAGCTTTTTCAATTATATTTAAATTAATTATTACTAGAATCTGTTCCTGGCTCAGACTTCTACTGCTGCCACAGCCAGACTAAGGCAGGATTCTCTGGTTTACCCATTCCTGATCATCAAATCGTGATTCTCTGGGTCGTGAAGATCTTTTTTGTACAGATCTTCATGACCCAGATAATCCCGATGGTGTGATCACTCACCTACAGCCAGACATCCTGGAATGCCAAGTCAAGTGGGCCTTAGGAAGCATCACTACGAACAAAGCTAGTGGAGGTGATGGAATTCCAGTTGAGCTATTTCAAATCCTAAAAGATGATGCTGTGAAAGGACTGCACTCAATATGCCAGCAAATTTGGAAAACTCAGCAGTGGCCGCAGGATGGGAAAGGTCAGTTTTCATTCCAATCCCAAAGAAAGACAATGCCAAAGAACCGCACAATTGCACTCATCTCACACACTAGTAAAGTAATGCTCAAAATTCTCCAAGCCAGGCTTCAGCAATACATGAACCGTGAACTTCCAGATGTTCAAGCTGGTCTTAGAAAAGGCAGAGGAACCAGAGATCAAATTGCCAACATTCGCTGGATCATCGAAAAAGCAAAAGAGTTCCAGAAAAACATCTATTTCTGCTTTACTGACTATGCCAAAGCCTCTGACTGTGTGGATCACAACAAACTGTGGAAAATTCTTCAAGAGATGGGAATACCAGACCACCTGACCTGCCTCTTGAGAAATCTGTATGCAGGTCAGGAAGCAACAGTTAGAACTGGACATGGAACAACAGACTGGTTCCAAATAGGAAAAGGAATACATCAAGGCTGTATACTGTCACTCTGTTTATTTAACTTATATGCAGAGTACATCATGAGAAACGCTGGGCTAGAGGAAGCACAAGCTGGAATCAAGATTGCCGGGAGAAATATCAATAACCTCAGATATGCAGATGACACCACCCTTATGGCAGAAAGTGAAGAAGAACTAAAGAGCCTCTTGATGAAAGTGAAAGAGGAGAGTGAAAAAGTTGGCTTAAAGCTCAACATTCTGAAAACTAAGATCATGGCATCTGGTCCCATCACTTCATGGGAAATAGATGGGTAAACAATGGAAACAGTGTCAGACTTTATTTTTGGGGGCTCCAAAATCACTGCAGATGGTGACTGCAGCCATGAAATTAAAAGACGCTTACTCCTTGGAAGGAAAGTTATGACCAACCTAGACAGCATATTAAAAAGCAGAGACATCACTTTGCCAACAAAGGTCCATCTAGTCAAGGCTATGGTTTTTCCAGTGGTCATGTATGGATGTGAGAGTTGGACTGTGAAGAAAGCTGAGCGCCGAAGAATTGATGCTTTTGAACTGTGGTGTTGGAGAAGACTCTTGAGAGTCCCCTGGACTGCAAGAAGATCCAACCAGTCCATCCTAAAGGAGATCGATCAGTCCTGGCTGTTCATTGGAAGGATTGATGTTGAGGCTTAAACTCCAACACTTTGGCCACCTCATGTGAAGAGCTGACTCATTGGAAAAGGCCCTAATGCTGGGTAGGATTGGGGGCAGGAGGAGAAGGGGACAACAGAGGATGAGATGGCTGGATGGCATCACCGACTCGATGGACATGGGTTTGGGTAGACTCCGGGAGCTGGTGATGGACAGGGAGGCCTGGCGTGCTGCAATTCATGGGGTCGCAAAGAGTCGGACACGACTGAGTGAGTGAACTGAACTGAATCATCAAATGCTTCTCAGCACGTCGTGAACTACGGTTGCAGTAACTAAAGAATCTGCACAACCAAGAATAATTAACATTGTTTTATATTCAAAAATACTCTGGAGTCCGAATACTCAACTAGCTTCGTGGCTTATCTTTATACATAAAAATGACAACACTAATCCACCACTAGTAGAATAAATAGTATACTGAATTTATGTTTCAACTGCATATAAAAGATTTGGCTGATGTATTCTTTTTTTTCATCTTTTTTCTCCCTTGAGATCAACAAAAACTATGCAAATTGGGTAGGGATGAAGTAAAGTTAACTGGCCCTCCTGGAAAGATCCCAGTTAAGCTCATACACACAATAACTGTCTTAAACACAAGCTCTCAATTCTTAGTCTGGTGATCTTATAATTTGATCTGAATCTTGGAGACCGAGAAGAAAATCCATTCTTCCCCTTACTAACTCAGTGTTGCTTCAAGTATGCCTGGTAAGCAGACACTGATCAGAAAACTACAAA
Source organism: Okapia johnstoni (assembly GCA_024291935.2). Classification (NCBI taxonomy): domain Eukaryota; kingdom Metazoa; phylum Chordata; class Mammalia; order Artiodactyla; family Giraffidae; genus Okapia; species Okapia johnstoni. The sequence continues at coordinate 9,522,520 of CM044323.1, read as the reverse complement.
CCTGGCAGAAATCAATTAGATTCATCATAAATCTGCAAACAATGGAAAAATAGTAATTTGAATAATGTTGAAGTCCCCCCCCCCCCAAAACCCCTCTACATTAGAAAAACAGGAAATCTGACAGCCCAATCTTCTTTAGCACTACCATGAAATCTATTTCACCTAAATTTCAAGAGAGAGAGAAAATAAGGTACATCAAGGATTTCTTCATATCTTTTGGCCGTTCTTTTTAGATCATCTTCTTTCTCTGCAATTTTTTTATATAACTGATTTGTCTCTTCTTGATGGCTTTCTAAAAGTTCAGCCTCCACTTCCTGGGCTTTATCTAATAAATAAAAAAATGGACACATACAAGAAAATACATTAGGTAAGAATTAATATCTATATCCCAGTATCTGTAAGAATCCTTGTACCAAATTATCAATAAACTTGATTAAAATCAACTGATCAAACTGATCAAATGCATCCTTCTCAGGGACCAGAAGTCCCTTCATCAGGTAATTAATCAGCTAATGCTTTCAGGTTCTTCCACCCCCTCCTTCCCTCTGAAAGGCAAGTCACTTTTAGGCAGCACAGTTTCCATCAGTGAACTTCCTTGGGAAAGAATCATTTTTTTTCTCCTGTTTATAATTACATAAAGCACTTAGCATAGTGTGAAAAGAATAAGCTTAAATTATAAATAGCCACTGCTAACTGATTCTGATTTGGTTTTTACTGAATTCAAAAGTTTACTTACCAATGGTCTCCTTTATGGTCATTTCCAGCTCCTGTTCCTTTTGTGCCAGCTGTGTATGAAACTCTCTCATGAGCTGTTTTAATGTGGAATTGTGCTTCAACTCAAGATCTTCCTGCTCCTGTCTAAGTACCAAAATATGAAGAGCTGATTGTTGTCATACAAAAAAAGCAGTGCATATAGTCTGATCTCACTGGTATCAACCATATTTAAGAGTGTGTGTGTGTGTGTGTGTGTGTGTGTGAGCACACATGTGTGTATCTTCAGGCACAGAAAACTTGTGGAAGGCTAAGTAAACTATGATTAACTCTAGGGAATGGTCCTGAGGATTTGAGAATTTTCATTTTCCACTTAAAATTACCATATACACCATATACATCTATATTATATAACAACATTAATACTAAAAATAATAAAACAAAAAATAATTACTGGGTTATGTACCTAACAATCATGATCTCATATGCAAGGAAATGGTTTTTTCCCCTTAAATAGACATGGAAAAACACTGCTTCTTGAATTTATTGCTTTTATTTGTCTTCAGTATTTAACTTACTATATTTATGCTTGATACTAACAAAGTTAGGTTATGAAACTTAACTGTATTAAGACACAAAAAAGATTTCATTAAGGAAGATTACCTTAAAAATAATCATTCTGGGGAAAAAAAAAAAAAACTTCCTTGGGGCTTCTCTGGTGCTCCAGTGGTTAAGACCCCCCTGCCAATTCAGGGGACACAGGTTTGATCCCTGGTCCAGGAAGAACCCACATGCCTCGGAGCCACTGAGCCCATGCACTACTAACTACTGAGCCCACTTGCCCAGATCCCGTGCATCACAACGAGAGAAGCCACCACAGTGAGAAGCGCATGCACCGCAACAAAGAGTAATCTCTGCTCACGGCAACTAGAGAAAGCCTGCACACAGCAACAAAGACCCAGCACAGTCAATAAATAAATAAAATAAATAAAAGCTTACTTGATTTTCTCTTCCATTTCTTTTTCATACTCTTTCTTTATTATATCCAGTTCTTGCTGATGCTCCTTCCGCAGCACTCGAATATCTTTCTGCAGTTTAACCACCTCCTGGCTCAGCTTCCGCTTCTCCTGCTCCACCCCTGCTAATTTAAACTCCAGGTCATTGTGCTCGGCCTCCATGTTACTAAGCAAGCTGGGCTGGACCACATGTGATGTGGACTTTCCTTCAGCACTTTCTTCCAAAACTTCTGTGGGTTTACTTTTTCCATTCATCTGTTGTTGCAGAGCCTGTAAACTTGCAAGTTTTGAGGTCAGCGCTTCGATTTCAACTCTGTGTCCTTCCCTCTCTCTCAATAAGCAGGAATCCAGCTCTTTTACTTTCTGCTCCAAGATCTGACAGGTCAAGTCCTCCCCCTGGAGCGTTTTCTGGACATTGTCAACCACATTTTCCAAGTTCTGCTTTGCCCCTGTGATATTTTTATCTCCTTCTTCCAAATGCTGGGAAGAAACCAAGGAGTGTTTCTTGTTTTTTTCTTCAAGTTCTTCTTGAAGCTGATTTATCATCACTCGATCCTCATGTTGTTTTGCTTCAGCCTGTTCAATCTTTATTAAGAGCTCCTGGTATTTACACTGTATTTCAGAATGAGAGGAAATTGTCTCTTCTTTTTCCTGCTCCAGCCTCTGCACTAACATTTCCTTTTCAATTAACTTTCTTTGTAAAACACTGAGTTTTTCTTCACATGCATTCTGCATACAGCCTTGGGAATCTGCTTCCTCTTGCTCAGTACACACTGCCACATTTTCCGACAATCTGGGTACAACTGACGTTTCTGATTGTGGTGAACTTTCCGCGGACTTCAGTTTTTCTTCCAAGATGTGAATTTCTCTGTCTCTTTCCTGCAGTTTTGTAGTTAGCTCACTCAGATGGCTTTCTCTGTCTTTTCTGTATTGCTGTTCTTTCTCTTCCATTTGCGATAACAACTGCTTCTTGATGGCAGCAATCTTTTGTTCAGCTTTTTTCTTAAGTTCTGCTAATTTCACAGCACCTTCTAATTCAAGTCTATCTTCCAATGCTTTTAACTCCTCTTCTTTGCCTTTCACAATTGAATTCACATGTTCCAATTCTTTCTTCACAGATTCAAGTTCAGATTTCGTGGAAGATGCTTGCTCTTCAAGTCTTAAGACTTTTTCTTCAGCCTCTTTAACCCTGTTGTCCTTCTCTTGTCCTAACTCTTGGATGTGCTGGAGTTTCTGAATCATTTCTTTCTGTTCACTATCCTTTTGTAGATGGCAATTTTTAAGAACTTCATTTAAGGACTCAATTTCAATTGTTTTCTGAGCAACATGCTCCTCTAATTCCACAATTCTCACTGTTTGAGTTTTTAACTCAGTCTCTAAATTATACTCCTTTTTCTCCATCTCACTCTTCTTATCTTCCATCTCACCCTTTAAATATTCCAATCTTTTCTTCTGCTGATCAAGGTCCTCCTTCAATAAAGTTAACTGCTCCTCCTTTTCACTGGTTTCCTTTGTTTTTAACTCAAGCTGCATCTGCAGTTCTTTACTAGTATTTTGGTACTGTGTAAATCTTGACTGTGCTTTCTTCTTCCACTCTGAGAATTTGATGGACAAGTGATCTGCCTGTTCCAGAGCAGACGTTTTCTCTTTACTCAGAGTTTCAACTTTCAAAGATAAATCTCGCACTTGATACAGCAATTCCTGCTGTGCTTCATCATGTCGCTTACTTAGTGATGAGATGGCTGCTTCTTTTTCAGCTAGGCTGATGCTATTCTGAAGCTGAGCATTCAAATCAGCTAGCTGTTTACTAAGACTGCTGATCTCAGCTTTTTTTTCTTTAAGCTCTTCTTTCATCATGGTGACAGCATTGATGTTTTCTGACAACTCTTTCTTCAACTGTGTGATACAAGATTCCTTTTCTGAGGCAGCCTGTTGCTGATTTCCTCCTTCCTTCTGTAAGGCTTCTTTTTCTGTGACAAGACCTTCAATATCAGCCTTCATGCTCTTAATCTGACTTTCTTTTTCTTCCAACTGATGTGTAGCATGTTGAAAAGAACTATTTAGTATATTTTGCTCTTCTGTTAGCTGTCTAAGTTGTGCTTCTAACTCAGAAACCCGGCAAGTTTTGCTCAGTAGTGCCTCCTTCACTTTAGCTGTGTGCTGTTGACAATGGGAGATTCTAGAGAGAATGGCATTGATTTTACTACTGCTGATGTCGATGAGCTCACTTGTTTTAGCCTGTAATAAGGCTTCGGTTTTCTTAGAGTAAACGTCTAGCTGAACTGCTAGCTCCTCGGACAGTTTTCTGAACTCCAGGCTTTTGTCCTCTAGGCTTTTCTTATTGCTGTCATGTGAAGATTTCAGACTCTGGAATTCTTCATCTGTGGTTTTCAGCTTCTCAGTAAACTCCAAAACCTTGAGCCTGTCTTTTTCTGCCAGCACCTTCAGTTCAGCTACTTGCTCTTGAAGAAAAATGTTTTCCTTCAGAGAGCCATTCAAGTCAACCTCCAGCTTTTCAAGTTCGGCTTTTAGTTTAGCTTCATTCTGTGTGCAAGAATCCATGAGAGCAGCATTCTGCTTCAACTGTCCCTGTAATTCCTTTAACGAGGCATCCTGCCTAGCACCCTCTTCCTTCAGCCATGCCATTTCCTTGTTCAACTCTTCTTTTTCACACCCAAATAGGAGCATCTTTTGCTTCAGTTCTGCTACCTCTTGTTCTTTCTCCTGTAACTGGATATCATGTTTTTCCTGAAGTTCTTCAGCTTGCTGACTAAGTTTCTGCTCCCAGACTGCTATGACATCATCGACCTCTCGCCTGTGCGCCTCAGTGAGACTTTCTATTTGCTCCTTTTGGTTTGTCTCCAGTCTTGACACTGCATCATTGATTCCAGCTGAGTTAGCCTGTGCCATTTCCAAAATTTTGGCATTGAACTGTTTTTCTTTCTGACTGAGCTCCAGAGCTGTATTTTCAAGCTCTTTTTTAAGTTTGGCTTCCTGATCCAACAATTTCTTCTTTAACATTTCTTGCATCTCCTTTGCTTTCTGCTTAATTTTTTCCATCTTTTTCTCTTGATTTTTAAATTTGGCTTCATATTCCTCTTGCAAAACACGAATACTGTCCTCCTTGGCTGATAATTTCTGTTTGAGTATTTCTATTTCTTTGCTCTGGGCTTCTCTCATTTGTAAAATGACATTTTCCTTTTCCATTAAGAGTTGCTTTGTCTGTTCCTGCTCTGTGTTGTTATCTTTAAGTTGGGATTCATAGAGTCGGGTCAAAGATTTCACTTTTTCTTCCATTTCACGATTCTGTTTTTCAAGCTTCTGCAGTAGGTCCTGCACCTGGATTTTGTGAGTGTCTAACTCAGCACAAACATCTTTTTTTTGAGCTTCAACTTCAGCTACCTGTTTGGTAAGAAGAATTCTTTCTGCTTCTAAATCCAACAACTTCTGCTGCAACTGGGCCAGCTGCTCCTCATGGACTTTAGCCTGCTCATGCGTTGTGTTCTGCAGTGACTGGAAAAGCTCCAACTTAGTCGATGCCTGCTGGAGTTCCCCTTCAGACCTTTTGATGTCTGCCTCTAAATTTTCCACATGGGCCTGATGTTCTTTTAAATGCTTGTCCTTTTCCTTCAGAAGAAGCCCAAGTTGGTTAATTTCATCTTTTAAAGCCTTTTCAGTTCTCTGGATAGAAATCTCTTGTTCCTTAATGATATTGTCAACCTGTTGTTGGTGATGATTTTTCTGTTCATCCAGCTTGGCCTCTAATTCCTGCTTCACTCGATCCGCTTGATCCTTTAGTACAGAAAGTTCTTCCTCTAGCTTGTCACGCATTTTTAATACTTCCGACAGTTCAGACGATAATGATTCCAATTCCGTTTGCTTCACATCAAGCTTTTCTAAAGTCTTTTCATTCATTTCTTCTATGTGGGCCTGAAAGAGTGTCTCTCTGTCTTTCACCAACGTTTCTTTCTCTCGCTCGTACTTTTCTCTAAGTTCTTCCATTTCAGTCTGATGCTGTTGCTTTAAGACTTGGAGCTTTTCAGTCCAAACGTTATCTTGCTGATGCTGCAGACTTTCCAATTCTGTCTTGTGTTTTTCAACCATGATTGTAATTTCTTTATTGTGCTTATTTTTTTCAGTTTCCAAATGAATAGTTAAATCTTCTGATTGATTTTTATTTTCTTGCAAGCTTTTTTCCAAGGAACTTTCTAATTCAAGAATTCTCTGTTAATGAAAACAGATGTGTTTTTAATTTATTAGCAATGATATACACAACATGATGTCTACACCTCCCTAAAGATTACAATTTAGATAAACAATTTTACATGTCATATCAAACACTAGAAAGGACAAAGAATCTGTGCTCAGTTCCTAAAGGAATCACGTAATAAAAAAAAAAAAGATTCTATTTTTTACACAGCTCATAATTCCAGATTCTTTCTATTTGGGTAGCTATTTCAACTATCTATTTTTCAAAACCATTCTGAATGGGCAGTGGGGTAAAAAATGATAAACTAGATAACAGTAACTGTTGGTAGAAAGATGAGTATTTTTTTCTGTTTTTAAAAAGGCCTATAATAGTATTCTATTACTTTTATAACTTAATTTTGAAAGAAAAATAATGTATCTGGCTTTTACACCAAAAATTATTACTTAGAAGATGTTTTTCAAAAAGAAGGAACTTACGCCAAAGTAATTTACCAAATTTTACCAAAGTAGTTTACAAAAAGTAATAGTAATAGTAAAATATTATTATCTCATGAAAATATCAATCTTGATTGAAGGAAAAAGAGCTAATTAAGGCAGAGTCAAGGAATGTCAGAACTGGAATGGTATTAAGAAATTACCAGATCCAACCTCTTCATGTGACATGTAAGGAAGTTACGGTATAATTAATTTATAAAGCTAATAAGTGAAAGATGTAGGCCTCCTGAGTACTCATTCCCCTTGACTATGCCACCTTACAAAATGTTGGAAGTGGGCTAATGAGACACTGTTTAGAAATATGCGTTTAAGAACTGAGACTGTTTCACTGTCTAAATCAGAGCAAAAAGGCTTAAAAAGTCTAAATAGTGTTAATTTATTCCTAATAGGTCAAATATTTCACGCACTGTTAAGGGAAAGAACAGAGGGCCTTAACAATGTGCACACTGAGATAGACATCCTTACCTGCTCATCACAGGACTATTTTTTAATATGGGAAAACGGGAGAAAAATTAAATGTAAAAGTAGAGCAATAGGATAACTAAACCGATACAAACAGAAAATGAAAAATGTCCAGACATGGCATGAGATAAAGGTGAAGAGGTAAGAAAGAGTCAGGGCAAGTGCTGCCTACACAAGGAGGCCTCTTCTTAAGGATGACAGGTGAGTAAGCAGTGGAGCAAGGATGCTGCACTGCTTACCAAGGGTAAAGAATCAGAGTGAGTTCCTGACAAATACAGTCACCAAACGCAGAGAGTCAGGAGCACCATGAGGCAGACATCAAAACTACTCCCACAAATAGCTCTGACTATCTAAAAATGGAGTGTACGTATGTGTGCGTGCTCAGTTGTGTCCTGACTCTTTGCAACCCCATGGACTCTAGCCCACCAGGCTCCTCTTTCCATGCGATTCCCCAGCAAGAATACTGGAGTGGGCTGCCATTTCCAGGAGTGCACGAATATGTATATCTAAAACAAAGTCTTCTCTACAACTTTATATCGACTGTAGAGATAATAAGAGTTTTCATGTATTAATACAAGTAATCCCACAGCCCGGGGCCCTGAACAGTGTTTAAACTTACAGTTCTATATGTCTCTACTTCTTGTTGAAGGTCCCGAAGTTTATTTTCACTCTCTGTGAGTATTGCTTTCTTCTGCAACTCTAACTCTTCCAAGGCCAACGATTCTTGCTGATCTTTTTCTTGAGTGATCTTCAAATATTCTGAATGACTTTTTTCCTGCGCCAAAAACAATCATACCACCTTAGACCCATGTAGATCTTCAGCATTCTCAAAGCACTGCCACAGAAATCATTCATTTCATTTGATCTGCACACCAGCCCTGTGAGGTAGGCAGCATCGTTACCTCTCTCTTCTCACACTCTGGTGTGCAGAAACAGGGCATAGTGGCTTTTCCAGTATGGTCTGACCAGTCTTTGCCACAATTAAAACTAATATGAAAAATTTTGTTTCCAGTAACACTACTGTGCGTGTGTGTGCTAAATAAGCCACTTCAGTCATGTCCAACTCTCTGCGACCCCATGGACTGTAGCCCGCCAGGGTCCTCTGTCCATGGGACTCTCCAGACAAGAATACTGGAGTGGGTTGTCATGCCCTTTTCCAGGGGATCAAACCTGTGTCTCTTACGTCTTCAACACTGGCAGGTGGATTGTTTACCACTAGCACCACCTGGGAAGTGTGTCTACTATGTATTCACTACTGAAAATGCTTTGCAAAATATCACTGAATGTGCAGGATCACATAATTGTCACTACCACTTCTCTCGAGTTTGATATTTCAACTCCAGGCCATCGACTTGTACAATTTATATATAAAGTTAGGCTGTAAATTTAAATAATTTGTGAGAAATACCTTACTGTGATAGGGAACCCCACATGGAAAAGCTAATCAAAATGAGAAGATTACATGTGAATACATGGATTAGATCAAGGAACTCTAAAAGCCTATACAGCTCTTAAGAAGATCTGGCCCATTTCATTCTGGTGAAGTATACTGCTTTAAGGAAAGATTTTGTACCATACTGTAAGCAGATTGATTTTTTAAAAATTAGTTTCTATAACATCAATTTTGAAACATCATTTTAAACATACTAAACTGTTTAACATAAACTATAATTTAAATGCATTGCCATCTATGCCCATAAATGTAAAAGAGGAAATGCTAATAGTCTGCAGAATTTTGACTCTCAATGCCACACTAACTTCTCCGAGAAACTAAGTAGGAAGAGGTGTGGAGGGGACAAACACACGTGCAGGTACGTGTGCTTCATGTGTTATTTGCGTCCTGTGCTCACTAGTCGGAGTATGTCTGAAAACAGTATTAACAAGGTCAATGTTCAGAGTCCAGTGCCCCAATTGTGTGTTAGTCGCTCAGTCATGCCTGACTCCTGCGACCCCCTGGATTGTAGCCCACTAGGCTGCTTGGTCCATGGGATTCTCTAGACAAGAATACTGGAGTGGCTTGCCATTTCCTTCTCCATTTTCTTCTCCGATTACAGTGCCCCAATTACTCCAGCATGAAAACCCACAGCAGGTCCTATGACAGGCATTTTTAGCACCATCCCCGGCTTCATTTATGTCCCTAGTGTCTCGCTTTGTTCCTTTAATTTCCGTGCTACCATTTTAAATTTACTGTCCTGTTGTAATTTTTAAGTACTCTTGCAAACAACTTCAAATCCTTTTTGGACCAACAAAGAATACAAATATGTGCCCGTACAGATGTATATTTCACAACCATAAACTAAACCCCTAACCTCAGCCAACAGTCCTGTAAATCCATGTGTCCGTTGGCCCCACAGAGATTACAGAACTCCCTGACTCAGCTCAAGGATCACAGCTTCTGGAAAGCCTCACAGCCCCAGGTCCAAACCAGAGTGAAAAAAAAACATGTGTAAAAGAAAGGAGATGAAAATTATAAAAACGGTTTCTCATCTTTTCACACTAGAAGTGTTTTTTTATTATACTCATTATCTTATGGATAATAACTTCATGTAAAAACAAAAATCTACATTTTTGGCATTAATACTTCTTAAGGTAACTTATCTAAATAGGCTTTTCCACAATTTAAGTAAAATCTTTTTTGTTTTAAACTTTCAAATTATACCTTCCCAACAAATCTTTCTTATCTTTGCTTTTTTGGTTATTGTTTTAGTTAGTTCAGCCAGTTTTTTCTTATTTTACTTTTATTTTTTTTAACATCATATAGATTGAAAATTACTGATATCATTCTACTTAGAAGGAAAACGACATATGTGCTCAGTCATGTCCGACTCTTTGTGACCCCATGGACTGCAGCCTACCAGGCTCTTCTGTCCACGGGATTTTCCAGGCAAGAATACTTGTTCCTCCAAGGACTCTTCCCAACCCAGGGATCGAACCCAAATCTCCTGTGTCCCCTGCATTGGCAGGCTGATTCTTTACCACTGTGCCATCTGTGAACTGGGTCATTTTCATTCTGTCCTCTTTAAAATGCATTCAAGCAAACTTTCTGAGCCTTAAGCTCTAATACATTCAGTCTGGTATCTGATATCTATCAAGACATTCTTGCTAAATTATGCAGTTGCTGGCCAATTGCTTCAGTTAACCTATCCTTCCCTTTATTTCCCCCTAATCATAGCCTACAGCCAGCGTGAGAGGAATGATCCACAAACAAACTGATTAATGAAAGCTTGTTAGATGAGCAAATTTAATTTTCAGACAATACTAAATTAACAAATTCTGACAGCCTCATTTCTGCCTACAGCCAGTCTCTCTGCATCCTCAAAGGTCAAGGCTGAGAGTACTGTGACCTCAACCTAGAAGGCAGGGGTGATGGCATGACAACTTTATAATGAGGGGAAAACAAAATACTGTAGGTACTTACAAGAGCTATTCTCATTTGCTCCTGAAGTTCCGTTTCTTGGGTCTGAAGCTTCTTCATCAGTTCCTGCTCTTTGCTAGCCAGCTCCTCTTCATGAAGCTTCTGTAATTTAGCAATTTGTTCTGAGGATTTCTGAAAAGCAGCCAAACAGTTAAAAGTGAAACATCCAGATAAAACATGTCACTCTACAACAAAATAATACTTTATTATAGTTCAATCATCAAGCTAACAGATTCCTAAGAGGAAAAACCAGAACATATTTCCCACATAAATCAAAAGTCACCAAATTCTTGAGAGTTTAAAGAAAAACCAGTCAAGTGTTGCTCCTCATTTAGGATATGAAGAGCTGCAGCTTCAATAGTCAATCCTATGGGGCTGAAGCTCCAATTCCACATCTTACAAAGATGTTCCCACCAAACAAGATGGGGAAGCGTGGCAAGGGGAATAAGGATGTGCTCAGAGAGGGCACTCCACCGTGGGCAAGGTGGCCTGGCTGCACCCATCTAATTATGCCTACCTTTCCAGGCATGTACCACTACTTACTAAAAAGTTTAAGTATTGGTCTTGTTCTTTCTTGAATAGGAAGACTCAATCTTATGAAAATGTCAAACCACCCTAAATAAATTCAAAAATTTAATAAAATCAAATAAAACTACCAAGCGAATGAGGGGAGACCCACTGGACAAAATAAACATGGAATAATAGCCAATCTCTTCTGAACATAAGAGTAATGAGGAGAGGCTATCAAACAGTAGACAATATAAAACCAGAACATACTGTAAAACAGTATTAGTGTAATACCAGCACATGGTCAGACAAAGCAGTGGAATAGCACAGAGAATCCAGAAGATCCATACACAGCACTACAATAATTTAGTATGTAATAAAAGTAGTATGGCATGTCAGAAGGGAAAACACAGGTTACGAAAGAAATGATATGAAGACTACTAGGTAGTCATCTGGAAAAAAATTTAGGTTGGGTCCCTACCTCACTCCTCACACTAAATAAATTTCAGTTGGATCAAAAATTTAACCATAAAAAATGAAAGCATAAAAGTGTCACATGAGAAAAACAGGTTTTTTTACTCAATTGAGAATGTCTTAAAGCAGAACAAAAATCGGCTAACATTTAAGGAAAAGAAAACTTTTCCGCATATCGCCCCCCCCCAAAAAACAACAAAAAATGATGAAGACAACAAATTGAAAACTATCTGGATAAAAATATCCATCTCCAAGGGCTAATTCTTACTATAAATAAAAAGCTTCAGTAAGAAATCAATAAGAAAAAGTCCAACAGTCCAAAAGGAAAAGGAATCGGGATCTGATCAGTTCAGTTGCTCAGTCATGTCCGACTCTTTGCGACCCCATGAACTGCAGCACACCAGGCTTCCATGTCCATCACGAACTGCCGGAGTTTACCCAAACCCATGTCCATTGAGTCCGTGAAGCCATCCAACCATCTCATCCTCTGTCGTCCCCTTCTCCTCCTGCCCTCAATCTTTCCCAGCATCAGGGTCTTTTCAAATGAGTTAGCTCCTCGCATCAGGTGGCCAAAGTATTGGAGTTTCAGCTTTAACATCAGTCCTTCCAATGAACACCCAGGACTGATCTCCTTTAGGATGGACTGGTTGGATCTGCTTGCAGTCCAAGGGACTCTCAAGAGTCTTCTCCAATGCCACAGTTCAAAAGCATCAATTCTTCGGTTCTCAGCTTTCTTTATAGTCCAACTCTCACATCCATACATGATTACCGGAAAAACCATAGCCTTAACTAGACGGACCTTTGTTGGCAAAGTAATGTCTCTGCTTTTTAATATGCTGTCTAGGTTGGTCATAACTTTCCTTCCAAGGAGTAAGCATCTTTTAATTTCATGGCTGCAATCACCATCTGCAGTGATCTTGCAGCCCAAAAAAATTAACTCAGCCACTGTTTCCACTGTTTCCCCATCTATTTGCCATGAAGTGATGGGACCAGATGCCATGATCTTAATTTTCTGAATGTTGAGCTTTAAGCCAACTTTTTCACTCTCCTCTTTCACTTTCATCAAGAGGCTCTTTAGTTCTTCACTTTCTGCCATAAGGGTTGTGTCATCTGCATATCTGAGGTTATTGGTACGTCTCCCAGCAATCGTGATTCCAGCTTGTGCTTCTTCCAGCCCAGCGTTTCTCATGATGTACTCTGCATATAAGTCAAATAAGCAGGGTGACAATATACAGCCTTGACATACTCCTTTTCCTATTTGGAGTCTGTTGTTCCATGGCCAGTTCTATAACTGTTGCTTTCTGACTTACCTACAGGTTCCTCAAGAGGCAGGTCAGGTGGTCTGGTAGTCCCATCTCTTGAAGAATTTTCCACAGTTTACTGTGATCCACACAGTCAAAGGCTTTGGCATAGTCAATAAAGCAGAAGTAGATGTTTTTCTGAAACTCTCTTGCTTTTTCGATGATCCAGCAGATATTGGCAATTAGATCCTGGTTCCTCTGCCTTTTCTAAAACCAGCTTGAACATCTGGAAGTTCACGGTCCATGTATTGCTGAAGCCTGGCTTGGAGTATTTTGAGCATTACTTTTTGCTAGCATGTGAGATGAGTGCAATTGTGCTGTAGTCTGAGCATTCTTTGGCATTGCCTTTCTTTGGTATTGGAATGAAAACTGACATTTTCCAGTCCTGTGGCCACTGCTGAGTTTTCCAAATTTGCTGGCATATCGAGTGCAGCCCTTTCACAGCATCATCTTTTAGGATTTGAAATAGCTCAACTGGAATTACATCACCTCCACTAGCTTTGTTCGTAGTGATACTTCCTAAAGCCCATTTGACTTCAGATTCCAGGATCTGGCTCTAGGTGAGTGTGAGTGATCACACCATCATGATTATCTGGGTCGTGAAGATCTTTTTTGTACAGTTCTTCTGTGTATTCTTGCCACCACTTCTTAATATCTTCTGCTTCTGTTAGGTCCATACCATTTCTGTCCTTTATCGAGCCCATCTTTGCAAGAAATGTTCCCTTGCTATCTCTAATTTTCTTGAAGAGATCTCTAGTCTTTCCCATTCTATTGCTTTCCTCTATTTCTTTGCATTGATCGCTGAGGAAGGCTTTCTTATCTCTCCTTGCTCTTCTTTGGAACTCTGCATTCAAATGGGTATATCTTTCCTTTTCTCCTTTGCTTTTTGCTTCTCTTCTTTTCACAGCTATTTGTAAGGCCTCCTCAGTCAGCCATTTTGCTTTTTTGCATTTCTTTTTCTTGGGGATGTCTTGATTCCTGTCTCCTGTACAATGTCACGAACCTCCGTCCATAGTTCATCAGGCACGCTGTCTATCAGATCTAGTCCCTTAAATCTATTTCTCACTTCCACAGGATTTGATCAGGCAACTCAAAACGGAAAACTATAAATTCCATGTAAACATACAAAAACATTTTTGTCATATTGGTAAGAGGTATGTATATTAAAACCACAACAATGTCATTTTTAACTTAGCTCATAAAGATTTTTAAAAAGTCAGGTAAAATAATCTTTGTCAGGGTGGGAACATATTCTAATACTTAAGTATAAATGGTCCTCCATCAAGCTTGTTGCAACTAGGCAATAATTAAAAATACACATAATTTTTGCCTGAGTATTATTCCACTTCTAGGAATCTATTCTAAAGAAACAGATGTTAGCAAATACGATAAGGATATTCACAATTTCCAACAATAAAAACTGAAAGTCTAAATATCTATCCATCAGCAGAAGACTGATAAAATTATGAGCTATTCATAAAATGAAATACTGACCCATCTTTAAAACAAAAGGGGCGTCACTATTAACTCGATAATAAAGAACAATCACCAAGACAGATTATTAATTTGGAAAAGCAAAATACAGAACATTAAAAATAACATGCCATCTTTTATTTTACAAAAAATTAAAGAGAGGGTTACAAAACAAAAAAGAGCAATTATATGCAGAGATTATCTCTGGGAAGTATACTCAAAAAGATACATATTCATTTCTTTATCAGAGTGCTTTTTTCCTTATCCTGAACATCATGAAATGGACACGGTCTAAAATATAAATTAACTCTTCTTTACTGTCAGAGAGTGTAGGAAAAGTACAAGACTTTAGTTTCAAAACTGCTGTAACCCACTGCAATCTAGAATTGTTCTTACTTTTGTGACATCAACAACCTCCTGCTTCACGCGACTTAATTCCTGTTGAAGACTGATACGTTCCTCCTCACTTGCTTTTTCAAGGGCTTTTATTTGCTCATCCATTTCTGCTTTCATTTTTCTCCGTGCTTCTTCTGTTTTTTGGGCTGTACTCAGGGCTTTCTCAAGTTCCTCAAAAGCTATAATGAAAACAGCAGAAAACAAGTATCTCAAGAAATACTATCATTGAGCTAAAGTGTTTTACATTCAGTTGATGGGAACTAAGAGCAGCAGTAGCAGGACATGTTAAAAAAACTCATCATTGTTTAAAGCCAAGAGGTATTTGAGTAGTAGTTCAACAAAGCCACAAGAAATGTCCAGTTACTGAAAGCAATTTGTCATTGAGTTCTGGATTCAGATATTAAGATGGCTTATACTGTATGAACTTAGGCTCAAAGTTGGGAAAAATATTAAATGACTAAAGATTTGCCCCACTCTCCCCACAAGTGTCATTATGGATAGCAAATTCATAGAAGTGAATACTTGTACCTACTTCTGTAGTATTTAATTGCAATTGCTTCTTTGTCTGCTATGCAAGTTCTTATCTATTATCAATAACTAGGTAACACTATTGTATACTCACTGGGACATTTTTAAGAATGAAAAAATTATTCTTTGACTAATTGTATTTTTAAAAAGAAAAAAAAAAACTCTTAACCATATAATAAAAGCAGGGTTTTTTCCCTCAACATTTACTGGCTGAATCACATATTTAAGCAATGTATTTTGATATGAAACCTACTACTTACGTAAGTTTCAAATTAATGTAGCTAACTAGTAAGAAATCTTTTCCTGATTCAAAAGTGTACAAAAATGCACTACTAGCAGGGAGTTTCGGGGTGAAATAAGTAAGAACACAGGCTCTGCAAAAACAGTCACCTAGGCTACAATAGTAAGATCTCTAAGGACAGCTCACCCAGCGTCAAACAGAATCTGATAGCATGGGTACAAGAGCTGGGAAACTAGACACCAAAAATACATGAGTATGTGTGTTTATATATATTTGTTTATACATGCATGTGTGTGTATGCATGTGTGCACTGTATATGTGTGTAAACACACACTTTCTCTCTCTCCCCCTTTCTCTCTCTCTACTGACAGAATAATATCCTGTGAAAATCCTAGTGCTATTATCATCCTCGACTACCTTCTTTAGTCCTCAAAGAACAGAAGACTTCCCTTTACCAAAGAGAAGAACTATAAATAAAACATCCATTTTCAAGATGGGTTTTAATCCTTTTAAGAAATAAATATTCAGGGTGACAATTCATTGACACGTGCAGTATTTTCACTTCCAGTGGTGTAAGAAGTGTGGAACTTCAACCAATGATATCACATAAAAAAAAGCCCCTTCATTAACTACAGTTTCACTTAACAGATAGTGGTTTTCACAAAGAAACTGCATACCTAAAAACAAACATGTATTCTAAAGCATTTTCTTAATGGTGAAGTATAGTAGGTATAGAAAAAGGCAACAGAAAGGTGGGATTCTGCTAACAATTGGGAAACACAACTTACTTCGCTTACTACCTTTAAAAAAAAAACTTCTCTGGCAATCATGCATTTGATATTAAAAAAAAAAACCTATCCAACTTATTCATTTTATATGCCCAAAGTATAAAACCATAGCTCAAATAAGGTCTAAATTTTAAAGGCACATTAATTAGGTTTAATTATTTTTAAAAATGTCTACTTCAACTTCAGTAATATTTGCCTACAAACACCAAGATGATGATAATCCTTAGACATAAATATGCCGGTGAATAAAATATTTAAAGGAATATGCTATCTTTGTTTTAGATATTCTTTTACAATAAATTCTGGTGTCAAGCATAAATAAACATCTCTTGCTAGTAATAAGAAATCAGTTTCCTTGTTTCTTAAAAACCAGTCAAGTAAAGTGATCAATTACAGGAAAGAAATCTTATAACAGGGTATGTACTGCTTAAGTTTGGGCTGAAGGCCTACATCTGGGAAAGAAAAACATGTAAAAAGGAATGACGGTATTTTTTAATGTTTGGATATCATCACCATCTTTTCATTACAGCTAATACTCAGCATATAAGATTTTATCTTAACATTTCTAAGCACTTCACAGAACTATCTTAAATCAGGCTCTAGAGAACCTAAAGATAGTTATGATATTCTTCCAGCAAGACCGAGTTTTAAATGAAAAGCTTCTATCAATTAAGCAAAATAAAACAAAACTGTACATAGTCAATACCAAGTGAAACTTCCTTTTTTTTAATTCCAGAATCCAATACAGTATAAAAATAGATACAGGGCTCTCACTTTCTTAATCATCAACAACAAAAATCAAAGCCACAAAGTTCCTTTTGGGTATAATTTTCCAAAAGTTAATCTTCCTAACCACACTCAGTAAATTTTAGTACATTCTATGGTACTGTATTGGTACCATATTGTACTGGTATTGTACAATACCACTTGTATTGTATTTTAGTGTTTAATACTCCAAAACAGCTAAGTCACTTGATTATCCATCATATAATGATTAACGTAGGACAGATCTGGTTCCAAAGTTCTCATCTAAATTTAATCCTTTCTTCCCACGCTCTGCCACCTTGTCAAAGAATCATGTAATTTTATACCTCAAAGGACACCTTTGAGACTTTTAATTCAACATCTTCATTCAAATGTAAGAACTGAGTCCTCCAACTTTTCCTTTGGATGATAAATCAACTTAACTATACAGGATTTAAGGAACAATCCTTACCTTGCATTATTTTTTAAAACTAAGAATGCTGGCATTGATCAGGCTCAGCTGAGCAGTAACACACCTTACTGAACTAGAATTTTTTAACCAATCAGTTACTGATGGCTTCTAACTCTCAACAAAATTCACCATGCTACACCTCTGATAGACATACAAAAACTCACTGCTTTCCATCTCCATCGTGCTTTATGAAAATGTTAAGTCCCCCCAAAACAAAATTTTAAAGAGGCAGTAAAACACGTTTCTATATCCATGTACAGAAAACTTATTTCAAACACATTCTACACTGCACCACAAATGAAGCCACTCCCTTACAGGAAGTCTGCCTCCAAAACGAGCCCCATTTCACTGCTGCAGGAGGATATGCTGAGAGCCTACTTACTAATCAGAAACATCTCACCTTCTGATCCTGCGACCACCAGATACAGTAAGTGGAGCCCATGGCCTGTAATATTCTAAATGCGAACTCCCCCCCTCTTTCCAAAAGGAATCTACACTAGGATTTTAAAGTTGAGTACTAAAGAGGTATGTTCTGAAGGCCTACATAATTTATCTTTCAATTCCCAACAACATAAGTGAGTGGGGAGAAAGAAAGCGTGCATCAGCCCCCGCTGACGAGTCTTTTGCCAACATGCAGGAATGCACGGGGAAACCACGGCCACAGCACACACCAACAGGAAGGCTAAGCACCAACTGCCGCCAAGTGTTGCAAGAACACATGGTGTTCTTCCAAAGCAAAATTCAATGTATCTCAGGCAATTTTTGTTTTCAAACAAAAACCTGTGAAAACATTTCTAGGCAAAATGTAATATACCTTAGGAATAGTCCTCTATCAGTTAAAAACACAGGGCAGACCTTTTACTGCCAGCTGCTCACTTTCCCCTTAGACAAGGTTCTCTTACATCCATGGAAGGTATAAAAATGGACAAATGCTCACTATAAGAGTTACATGAGCTCAGTAATCCAACCATTCATTCATCATATATTTATTAGATGTCTGCCATCTGTCAAGCATATGCTAGGCACTGGGTGATATCAAGAAAGTATTTCACAAAGACAGCTGAAGTTATAAGGGGGAGGGGTGCGGGGGGCGGTGTCTAAAAGAACTAAGCCTCAGGCTAAGCTAAGACAATTGTGGCATTTGCTTTTGTCACTTCAGCATCCTTCCCTGCACCATCCTCAAAGTCCTAACCAATCATATTAAAAACAACAAATGCCAGAATTCTGAGATTCTAGGCAGCATTACTATTTTGTAGCACTGTCCTAAAAGACACTTTACGACAAAAATAACAAGACTCACTCTACTCCCCCTGCAGGGAATGAGGAAAGAGGCAGAAAAGTGGAAAGGCTGGCAACCTCTAGATTAACTAAGAAGCTGAATAATAACATCGAGAATGAGTAAGTAAGCCAGTGCCTGTATCTTTATTCCAGCAAAAAGCTGCTAAAAATGCATGAGGTATTAAAAAAAAAAAAAAAAACCCCAGCTAGTATTACAAAATGAATAAAATGCAAATTAACAGAAAAAAACAACAAAAAGTTTTTATTTATCAGAATTCCCACCCAATCATCAAGTCTCTTTTGTGAATAAAAGCAAAAGTCTAGAGCAGCAGTTTTCAAAGTCTGATCTCAAAATCCTAGAATCCTGAGACCCTCTGAGGGGCTATGAGGTCCTCCTTTTTCCAAATACTTATCTGCATGAGGGCAGATGTTCTTGATATATTTCAACCAAATTAACATATCACAACAGACTGAATGTAGAAACAGGCATGAAAATTCAGTTATCTTCTATTAAGTCAAACAATAAGATAAGCAACGATGTAAAATAAGGTTTTTCTTCACACTAAATTGTATTTTGGGAAATCGAGGTAGTTTTCATTAAAGCATTTATACTCACATGTAATAAGTTTTTAACTTATTTTTAAATAAACTATTTTTTAAATTTCTTAGCTTTGATTTATAATATAATAAATACCAATCCATATAACCCACATAATAAACACTCTTCGGAATCCTCAACAATCTTTAAGAGTGCAAGGAGATCCTTGTGCCTAAAAAGTTTGGAAACCACTGATCTAGAGTTTACATAAATGAAAATAAAATACTACCACCACCCAGTGGCATAAACCAGCCAGTGCAATACTTGTAAGCTGGGGCCTCCAGAAATCTAATAAATAATCACATTTTGCAATGGAAATCTACTTTTCAAGCCACTTCCCAAAATACATACATAACAAAATTCACTCTAAAAGATTAACTATGCTTTGACCTTTAAAGTTTTTACACATCCATCCAAATTTTCACATACTCCTTACATTAATCATGCAAATTTATCTATCAAATATTTTGAAAACTTCAGGATGAGCTTGAAAAATATTAGGCTAAAGCTAAGTAAATTTAATTAAACTGAAAAGATGATTCTGTAATAAATGTGTTCCTCTAGTTGCTGATGCTTTCCAGCAACAGTGACAATTGCCAGGAACAGAAATAAGTGCAGGGTGACAATGACTTTCCAAAGATATGGATGCACAGCTACTATTGCAGAAATGTATCAAGCACCTACAAATACATGATTATTAAATAAACAAACAACCTATATTAAAATCTAATTCCATTTAAAATAATAAAGTTTTCCAGCAGGTGTTCATTCAGTGCCAAAATGTGTACTATTTGCCTAAAATGGCACTCTTAAATTCTACTTTAATTCCTAATTTTTTGCCTGAGAAACATGGAATTTTCTTCATAAAGCTTACACTAAGTACCTATGATAAGGAAAAAAAAACAGCCCTTACCCCAGTCCTGTTCATACAAGGCTTGGGAAAGGCACCATGATTCACTTATTGGCATGTGTGGATGCACAAAAATAAGATGTTTTGTGAGACTTAAGACTCCAAGAAAACTCTGTGACAAATTATGAGCAACTAACAAAACACTTAAATACACATGTGATTTTTGTTATATAAATATGCATAAATCTTACACATTATTTAAAAAGAAACTATTTTAAAGGGTTCTTCAAATAAATATGTTCCACTGAATGCCTTTGGTATTATCAGGCCTATACTATACAAATGAAAAAACAAAACACCAACTTATTTCCTGAACAAACACAACATGACAATAAAAAAGCAAACGATGTTATGAGTTAATCTACATTTTAAAGTGCAGCCAATCATATAAAACACAGAACTTCAGCAAAAACAGGGTACATGAAGAGGAAACAGGGTTTATGAAAGTTAATGCACTCTGGAAACTTTCCTAATCCAAGCAGAATATTTTACTCATTTTGCAGAATTGTAGGCAAAAACAATGGGGAAAGGTATTAATACTACGATGTGGGTTTTCTTTTGTAATGGCTATATTTAAATAACTTTAAAGTAACTAACAAAGAAGAGTAGAAATTTACGGGTCAGACTTTATCCTGAGAAAAAATTCGAAGATGGAATGAGCTATATTATAAAGTTTTTATAGTATTATTCATAATAATGAAAATAGAAAATAATCTAAGTGCTGATCAACAGGGAGATGGTTAACAATGTACATGCATTCTGACAAAGCCATTAAAATATATTAGTACATTAGCAACATGGAAAAGTTCTCCTAATATAATGCTAAATAAAGAAAAAGGAGCATACAAAATTATATGGACGATTATGATTACAATTATATAAAATAAGGATTATGAAAAGACTAAATGAAGTGTATTGAAACAACAGCGATGTGCTTTCATTTTCTCTATTTCCCAATTCGTTTTTTGTAATATACTACATTAATGATTAGCCAGCCACTCCACCTATTTCAGTTAAAAACATACACACATGTGCACATACAAAATAGCCAACACTTAGTGTGAACTTAACATTCCGTACAGGTGCTGAACGGAAGAGATAATATTCTAGACAATTAGTAATAATACCCAGCACTTAAAAAACACCATTACGTATTTAAGCTGAATCACCAGAATTCGCCAAATTTAAAATCTGGTTACTTGACTATATGACCATCTATTTTAAAATAACACCTAGAAAGGAATACTATCAGCAGTGTTGTAAAATGCTTGCAACAAAAATATTTATTTTTTGGCTTTCTTTATCCACTGAAATAAATAATTTTAACAACACAAAAGTGCTACAGCACAGAAAACATGCCTAGCAGTTCCACTGTACAGCTGAATTGAATAAGTACTACGGGCTGATACAACATTAAGCAGGCGTGTTACCATGTACTGGAGAAGGCAATGGCACCCCACTCCAGTACCCTTGCCTGGAAAATCCCATGGATGGAGGAGCCTGGTACGCTGCATGCAGTCCCTGGGGTCGCTAAGAGTTGGACACGACTGAGCGACTTCACTCTCACTTTTCACTTTCATGCATTGGAGAAGGAAATGGCAACCCACTCCAGTATTCTTGCCTGGAGGATCCCAGGGACGGCGGAGCCTGGTGGGCTGCTGTGTATGGGGTCACACAGAGTCGGACACGACTGAAGCAACTTAGCAGTTAGCGGTAGCGGTTACCATGTACCCACAGCCTAAGTATTTTATGATCGTATTATTCTTTTTAAAATCAGAGACACTCAGATTTCCTTTGTCCTCCAACATATGAGAAGCATCACAGTTTGTCTAGAAAAACTGTGAGAAGCAGTGCAATAGATTGTTTTCCAAGAAAAGTAGTGAGGAATGTATTTGAGTTGATTTGACCTCCAGAATAAGTGTGGCCCCAAAATTAGTTATTTGTCTCCAAATACTCACATGTCAAGAACTACTAAGTATATGAATTAATTTTTTACAATAAAAAATGCATTGGAAGAGTTCAGATTCTTTGATAATTGTTTTATGTACACATTTACTTCTAAAAATCTTAACCATATGGTCAGCTTTTATGTGTTTAGCCTTTGAATTTTAAATCTAAGAGAAAGACAAACATTTAACAGAGAAACTAAATTCTCCAAGCGCCAGATGATATTAATATGCTACTACAGAAACTCTACTTCCTTCACAAAGACATTTTCTTACTTTTAGTACTAAATTTGGACTTTTCTGTTAATTGGAATAATCACTTATAGGTGAACTAAGAACCATATTATATTTGAACAATTCTGTTCACACTCAACTAAAACCATTAGATAAAATTCAGTTGATGCACAAAACTAACTTTCATTATTAGATTTTAAAGGACAACATCTTCAATACGGAATCAGTACACTACAATTTTCTATCATAAACCCAATAATTATGACTACAAATATAATTTCAAAAATATCTATAAAAGCACTCATTGTTATCCAAAGACTTTCCAAAGTAAATATTTCTATTAAATAACTATAAATCTTAATTCTCTAAGTATTTATTAATCTTAAATACTTTGACAGTACTATAAACAGGTAAGTTTTTTAACTTATAGGCTATGAAATATTTATAAAGTCTTATGAAAATCATATTTAAAGACAAAATACATAAAAGGTACAAACTACCATGTATAAGCACAAGGAATACAGCCAATATTTTGTAGTAACTATAAATGGAGCACAACCTTTAAAAATTGTGAATCAGGGAGGTTCTGGAAGGGGAAAACATGTACACCCATGGTGGATTCATGTCAATGTATGGCAAAACAAATACAATATTGTAAAGTTAAAAATAGAAAATAAACTAATTTAAAGAAAAAGAAATTGTGAATCACTATGTTATATACCTGAAACTTATATTATCAACTATACCTCAACTAAAAAATAAACAAATAAAGACAAAATATATCTGAGTTTCAGAGAAGTAAGAGAAGGAGGGCTGTATTACAGGGGAGTTGACTGCAATGGGAAATTTTTATCCTACATATGAATTAACTGTATGTTTCACCTGCCTTTTCATCATTCACCCCATTTTACTTGTTATTCATGGGTTTCTATCCCCTCACAAGATACACGTCAATTTAAAAAGGAAATGTTCTCTCAGCTGGCTACAAGAGTCAACAAGAGCATTCCTAAAAATGAAAAGGCTTGACACGAGAAGCTGAGACTTTGCAGTAGGTTTTTCTGTTCACAGAAACCAGTGTTTAACAGCATCTCACAAGTCTCCAACTGCTTCAAGGAAGTGTTAGAGACTATAATCTGAGAGATTTTTCTACTAATGCTCTCTAAAGGGAAATCTTCTTTCGTTTAAAACAACTGCAAGGAGATATTTAGAAGCACATCTAGTGTGAACCAACTACCCCTCTCATTCAGACCCATTCCTCTCCTTAAACTTTACAATCTGGTTTCTAAAATCATTTCTGAAACTGCATTCTAGGAATTGAATCCTCATGCAAATTAAAAGAAATTAAAAAAAATCTTCATCCCACCTTCTGCATTTTTGGAAATGCCTCCTCTATTCCCCAGAAGCCTAAGTGGCCACAATTCCTATGACGTCCCAAGTTAACTTTTTTCTTCTTATTTACTTCTCTTCACCAAATGCAAGATCTCTACGTTAAAAGCACAGACGCAGGACGCAAAATGCCCAGATTCAAATCCCGACTATCCATTTAGTTTCTGTGGGTGAATCTAAGCAAGTTACTTAACTTCTATGTTCTTAAGTTTTCTTGTCTCATTCCTTATTTGTAAAATGAGAATAACAGTAACACACGTCACAGAAATTTTAAGGATTAACTACAAACACATACATGAGTGAATACAAGCAAAGCATTCATGACAGAGCCTTGCATAAAGTAACTGCTGGCCATCAGCAGCAGGTGCCACCACTGCTGCTACTACCAGCAAAGCCATCTTTCAGAGAAATCAGCCTCTTCTATAATTTGAACCACAGACTTCAACCTTAGGCTAATGACTTCAGAAAGACGCTCCAATTTCTTATTTTCAAATTCCTACAAGTCACTTCCACTTGGAAAGCTCATAACTGGCTCAAATTCAGAGAATCTAAATGTCTCCTATATTCCCCAGAAGCCTAAGTGGCCACAATTCCTATGACGTCCTATCATTTCACTCCATTCCTCAGTGTCCCCATTTAGACTTCCTTTACTCTGGCATCATGTGATTCATTCAGTCTCCAAACCTTAAATCTCTGATGTCTTCTTAGACTCCTACTTTTCTTCTGCTCCTTCAAGCTGGCTGGATACCAAATTCTGCAGAATCAACCCTTTTCTTCCCAGATCCACCATCCTAGCTCTCAGTTTCCAAAACCTGGGTTTCTACCTTTGCTCTTAAGTTTGACTTTGCGCTTCGTTTCTTTTCTGCATACAACACTGGTTTCCACCGCATTTATGCTTTCCTATTACTGGTTTCCTAACATGGAAAACACACCTAAGTCTAACCTCAGCTACTCAAGTATCTTTGCAGACTTTAACAGGCAGTTCCTTCACAATCCAACCTCATTTTCCACTTCAGCAAGAATGATCTCCAGCTGACACACACACCACCTATGGTCACTGTGCCTGTTTATGATCTAGAATCTGAAATGTGTGTTACCCTCCCTGTCTGTGTAGGCCCATTCTATTCACTGCTGCTGCTGCTAAGTCGCTTCAGTCATGTCCGACTCTGTGCGACCCCACAGATGGCAGCCCACCAGGCTCCTCCGTCCATGGGATTTTCCAGGCAAGAGTACTGGAGTGGGTTGCCATTGCCTTCTCCATTCTATTCACTATCTGAGGTCCAATTCAAAACTCCCATCCTCACTAACCTGAAGGTCCCAATCACTCTACTCTTGCCTCTTTCAAGCATCTCTCCTTTCTTGTCTTGCATTACTCAGTATCATACCCTGCTGAACACTGTGCTGGTCTCAACACTTCACAGCCTAGCATTTATTGGGTCAGAACATAACCCTGCTACGTATAATGCTGAATTATTCCATCATTCTATTACAAAAAGCAAACTGTACCTTATACTTTTTGTTTATCCCCAAGCATCCATAAGGTATCAGTTATTTAGTATGTACCACACTGTGCCTACCTGGGCAGTTCCAAAATGTACACCTAAATTTTGATAGTCTAAGGCAGTGGTCACCAAACAGTTTCCACAGAGCCAGATAATAAATACTGTAGGCTTTGCAGGGTTCTATATAAGAGGCCAAGCATGAGCTGCATTACCAGCCCAGGCCATAGTTTACCAAGCCCCGTCTAGTCTAAGGAACAGTCTACTGTGTGTTTATAAAGAGGCTCTACAGTTGAACATTTTTATCCATATTTAACTAGTTTTTCTACATGTTGGTTAGTCAAGCACTTCACGTGCTTCTGAGTTCCAACATAAAACAAGTAACCCCTGTTTCTTACCAGCTCTTTCAGACTTTTCTTTCTGTTCCCGTAACTCCTCTCCCTGGGTAGTCATCTGTTTGATGCGACTGCGAAGTTGGGCAATTTCTTCTTCTTTCATTTCCAGGGTTTCATGCATCTGCCGTTTTGTCTCTGCTATTACCATTCCCTAAATAGAAGTGCAGACTCTAAAGTGTTTGCATAACAAAACTGCATTATTAAGAGTATGTAACAAACTTACTTTAAAGGGCAGAAAACAATGTTTCTTACTAAGTACAGCATAAGAATTATTTCAGTATTTCACAAACTGAAGTCTGTGTCCTGCGTATATACTACACTATGTACTACAATAACTTCAGTTACCTGGCATATCAGGGTATTTTTAATATAAAAATTGTTTTAATAATAGTTTTAATCTTTAAACTGTTAAAAACACATTTTAGTTAAAAGATTTATAATCTTTTCATAAATGCTTACTATAATTTTCCCTGTCTTAGTAAACAGTTTACAATAAATCAACAAAATACAGCCTTTTGTACTTGACTCATAACCAACCACAATTACTGAACTGCGCTCTAATATAGGGGAAGACCCAAAGGCTGCCAAGAGTATAAGGTCACCGCTGCCATACTGGGTGGACCGAGACTGCGGTACAGATCTACCTGGTTTTTCTCTTTCCTCTTGTGACAATCTCTGGTCCCAACACCACTTCTTATTACTGTCAGTGGGGCAATCCCATTCCTCCAATTTGCTAACTGCTATGTCTTCCCACTTTCTGGATAATCTACACAAGAAATGAAGGTCACTGGGGGGACATATAATCAAACAGTAGATGTTAAATCAGTCGTTTGCAACTAACAAAAAAAAAAATGTGTGATTCAACTTGTCTCTTGAAAACTAAGACTCTGTGACAGCTAGTTTATGATATTAACAAGAGTATTACCTTACTTCTAGGGTTTGTCAACTCTTGCTTTAGGGTCTGACTCTTCCAGATGGCTAATATTAATGAACAGATTAAAAACCAGGTAAGTGGGGCATTATTACACAAACTTCAAAACAAAATTGTGAGCCTTCAGTTTCCTCAAAAACCAACTCACAGTGGAAAAAAAGAGAGACAGAAAGAGAGCAGTGGAACCTATAGATTAAAAAAAGTCTTAAGAGTCACATCAACCAACTGCAACAAAAGAACCTCATTTGGATTCTGCGTCACAAAAAAGAGCAAAAGTGTATGAGACAAAAGGGGAAATCTGAAACTGCTGAGACAGTTGACTGTTATCAAGGAATTGCTATTAAATTTTTAGACGTGATCATGATAATGTCGTTATATTTTTTTAAAATAAAAATAGTCCTTTATTTTAAAAGACACATTAAAATACTTATAGAAGAAATGATAAGATTTTTTAGATTTGCTCTGAAACAATCCTGGGGTAAGGATACTGGCAGCTGGGAATGTACAGATGAAACAAAATTAGCCGTGAGATGTTAAGTGCTGAAGTTGGGAGATGGGTTCACAGGAATTCCTTTTATTAATCTTTGTATTTTCTATAATAAATTTTCTCAAAAAATTTTTTAAACATGGTCTTTATGAAGTTAATGGAATATAATCTAGTAAAGTGGACAGAACAAAAAGACTGACAATACATTTCAACAGCGGAACAGCTCTGACACTTTCTTAATTATATGGTCACTTTAAAATCTGTGAGGTCGCTCAGTCGTGTCTGACTCTGCGACCCCACGGACTGTAGCCCACCAGGTTCCTCCATCCATGGAATTAGCAAACTAAAGAACATGGTGGATGGTGTAGAACTAACTGGAAGCTACTTAAAAAAAAAAAAAAAAAAAAAAGGACCCATGAACTTGGCGCTGAAAAACTTTAGTCAAAACTGTTTGTTCATGAATTTTTTTAGTTGTCTTTGCTGTCATAGCTGAAGTTACTGTCCCAACTCTAAACTGCCAATCTCACCTATACACTCTACAGTTTTTTGCAGAAATTTTTATTTATGTTAATGTATATATTACCACTGCTTTACTTTTTGGGAAATTTATCTGAGAGATTAATCTGTTTCCATTATATTTGAAAGACAATACTTATATCATTCCCATTTAGTAATGCCTTAACTGTAACTAATTTAACTTTTCTCTAAAAAGTAGTTATGTACTATAAACAAATTTCTTTTGCAACAGCATTCTAACCTAGAAATCAAAATGCTGACTGGATCAAGAAATCACAGATTCAGCTTCACATGATACAAAACTAACACTAATATTTATGTAAATCTAGAAATGAAAACAAAGAGTTTTTTCACGGAAGCAGCCATAATAATTTTGGAAAGCAGAAGTCTGAATGCTTTCAATTGCTTCCAAAAATGAACTGGGGCGGGGGGGCCCTCAACAAATTTTAGTATCATAAGTTTTGTTGTTTTACCTTATCTTGTTCAAGCTGTTCAATTAAGTTCTTTGCATCACGCAACTGAGTGATAAGTTTAGTCTTCTCAGCCATATGAAGCTCCTAAAAAAATTTTAAAAATTCATTTCCATCTCTAATAAAGTTTCTTCTTATATGCGAACTCTAAACATTTTATCTAATTTGAATACTCCTACAAGTCTAGTAGGAGAAGAGAACACAGGATGTGTCAAAAGGACGGTAAACGGTAGACTCCCAGGGCACTCGGGGGGCCTCTCCTCACTGTCTACGGAGGAAGGGGAAGGCCTTCCAGAGGAGGTGCAGGCCACGCTGGGGCCTGTGGATCTACCGTCACTGGGCTATGGTAAACCACACTCATTCGCTCTTTTACCTTCATCTTTTCTAGTTCTTGAAGTCTTTCATCCAGTTGTTCCTGCAGGGCTTCTTTTTCACTAGTTAACAGCGTACACTGTTCCTTATGTGACCGAATGGTCTCCTTACAGCGCTGCAGGAGGTTCTCCTGACGCTTAACTCTCTGCTGAAGTACTTCCAGTGTTTTAGCAGAAGCTCCATCTCCCACTGTTAACAGTAAAGCAGCATAAACAGGGGCCGTCAGTAAGGAACCTGAGGACTCCCCTGGATTCCGTTAGTGCACAGGAATGTATGCTCATCCCAACACTTTGCTATACTCTGAGCCACTCAGAGAAGAGAGGGGCGCCCTTCCCAACTTCTACTTTGCTGTTATTTGTGTGATCTGTATCTGAAGGAGCTGAGTAATATATTCACCTCTTCCGTGGTTCCACCCCAGCCCAAATGACACACAGCACTCAAGAGTTAACTAGTGTTAACTGAATCCACCCTCCTTAAAGACAGTTTCATGGCCATCTTTCACCCTGCCAGTGGCCCCTGTGTCCCAGTGCCTACACCAAAATGATCAGTAAAGTACTCCTTCCAAAGCATTCTCATCTCGTCCAGAGAGGAGTCCTGGCAAGTAAGCTTTCTCCACCTCCTGACATTTACAAAACAGGCCAGGGAGTATTTCAGGAGCCCTTACAGGCTGGTTGCTCAGATAGATGGCTGTTCAGCTCTTTGCTCTGGTGCTGGCTGGATCAAAAGTTTATCATCAATTTCTTTGCAAGGAAGCTAGTAAATAAAAACTGGGAATTTTACTGAATAGATACCTCAAAGTCTCTAAGACTAGGGTGGACTACAATTGGATTTTGAAACAGAATTTAACTATTCTTTCTTTTCAGTTAGAAAGCAAATAATAGGGCAAATACTGGGACCTTTGAAAGTAGAAATATGTAAGCAGTATTACTTAACAACAAAAAGAGACAAATGATGACAAAGAGCATATTCCTTAATCTTGAGTAGACCTGACCTTTTTATATGAAGTCTAGCTACCACTCTCAATAAATCAGTACAATGTAATGAATTTCAATGACAATGCAAATGTATGCTACTCATTGACTTTCAAGTAGTAAAACAATTACTTACTTTCTCCTGAATAACAATAAACAAAAAGCCCCCAAAACCATCAAAACTCTTGTATCTGTTAAAAACAAGACAACAGGTCCAAGATGGAGGGTTATGTTAAGCCTCAAGCCACCAAACTGAGACTTAATGACAGCTTTGACCTCTCCCAGAAATGGAATCTTAAGCCAGTTTAGCAGGAATCACCTGGTCAACACTAGAGAGGTCACGTGCCTGACAGACCCTGCCTCCTCCAGAGGAAAGGGACCTTGTCACAACCAATCCACTCTTTGCTCCTCTAACTTCCTTGTCCCACTCTCTTCTGTCTATAAAAGTCTTTCATTCCTTCATTTTGTACAGCTCCCAGGAGCTCTTTTCAATCTGCTAGAGGAGATGCTGCCCAATTCATGAATCAGTGAATTATGCCAATAAGATCTTCTAAATGGGCTCAGTTAAATTTTGTTTTTTAACATATCTTTCTAGAAATATCAAGGTCAGGGACATTTTACTTCTACCTCAGTCCATGTCTATTAGTTCCTGCGCTAGCATCTCTCAGCATCCTTCTCTAGTTTCTAACTTAGCCTCCTGACAAGCTGAGGCTTACCTACAGGCTCTGCATCACTGTCTGTGTTCTCTTTAGTGATGCCTTCAGCCTCTGGTTCCATCTGAGGGAGTGGTTTTGGTAGATCAGCATTCATTGGGCCATTTCGTAACCGTTGCTTCAGCAAGGAAACCTAAAAACAAAAGAAGTTCTTAATTAGGAAAAAAACCCAGAAATTATGACAGCAGTCCTTTCTTTAAAACAGAGAAGGGATAGAGTAAAGGTATCATTTTTGCTATAATGGAGGGAAAAAAATAAAAGTAAAAAATTTACTCCAAATGCAACCAATTTTGGTATGTGCTATTTTCAGTGATATCTTAGCCAGAAAACACAATAAATCAAAAATTATCCTTAAAACTAACTGAGTTGAAAAGCAAAGTTTTAAAAATAGGCCTTTAAAAAAAAAAATCCAGAACTTATCAGATATCCCATCAAAATCCCTTTATTTTCCTTTATCCAAAATTTCACACTTTTTTTTACCTGAGTCTGGAGAACACTGATATACTGATCTTTTTCCTCTAAAGATGCATCAAACTCCTCTTGAAGATGTTTTTTTGCTTGTTGGTCCATTTGAAGCTCCTAAAACATAAAGGATTCACAGGCAGTTTTCAGTATAAAACAAAAAATATGAACCTGAAGTTTTCAAAACTTAAAAACTGATCAACCCAGACTGTATTACTCTTAAGGTATAAGCAACAATAATTAGAGAATAATTAGCATTTAAAACAGTAGTATTTACCTCAACAAATAATTCTATTCTTTAAAGAGTATAAAGATCCAAGAAGAGAAAGCATACTTTTAGACCTTAATCACTGCTGAATTAACAATTCTGTAGAAAGGATTTAAAAAAAATATTACTTAAGATAAAGGTAAAACTTTATCCTACTTTAAGACATCTTACTGCCTATGCTATCTTATATTCACTTGATCTAAAACTGAATTGTTACCCGGTAAGTAAATAGATAATCAATAGAGCCTTCCTTTTTCTAATACATGAAAGTGATCAATTGCCAAAATCAGAAGCTTCCTCAAATGAAAAGGCTGACATACTGGATCACCAAACAGTGATATTTCAAGTTCCTGACACTACTTAAAATGCTGCTTTCCTCAGGGCATTAATAAGCATTCCTAACTAAATCCAGTGGTCTCTACCCTCCACTCAGTCTCTGATAACTCCTTCCTCAAGTGAGGTACCTGCTTTCTGCAGGGGCAGAGCTCCTCCCTGTAGTCCTGTCTTTTAGAGTTTCCACTATGTCCTTCATTGATTCTATGGGCAGCTATCCCTCTGGGCTCAGTTTCAAGTCCACAGGGCTTCTCCCTGACACCTGCTCCATTAGAATGCTGGAGATTTAACACCTGGAACATAGCAGATATTCCATCCAAACCCCTCTCTTTTTCTAGGATTCGTACTTTTCTCATTCTCTAAGCTCAAAATAGTCAAAGTCATATTTTATTTATCTTTGCTGATCTCTGCATACAACCAAATTCTTTCATTCCTTTCTCCACAATGTTTAGGTCCTTTTTCCCCATACATAACCACAATACCAATCTCTAATAATTTTGAAGATTAATTTCCTTCAGTAGGCTTTCAGAGAAAGTTCTTACCTCAAGTTTTCATCTGATTTAATCCATCCCTCACACAACTCTAGAAACTTTTCTTCAAACAGTATTTTCAAGGTCTCATAAGCCACGCCCTCTTCTTGAATTGTTTCAAATTTACTAATTCTCAAAACGCTGAGGTACTAACTGTCCTCTCTTCCCAACACCCACACAGCCTCAAGGTCTCCCAGCACAGGGACTGCCCCTCTCAGGACTGGCTTGCCCTTCCCCTACAGCAGGAGTCTCCAAATGCTGGTCTTAAGATCAAGACATGTTTTTCTTATATCTAAAGATCTTTCATCTAAACAACTGTACCTTATCCTGAGACTATGTCCTTCCTAATTATTTTTTATTAAAAAAAAATTCTTTCATAAATAATGATAATAAAAGAACCTAGTTCCTTATTCTCAATGTCTTCACTTGAAAAAAAATAAAAGTAGCCCTATGACAAGTCTCTTGTCCCCCATTTCTGGAAGGAAATGAAAGGTAATGTCTCAGTCCATGAAATCCCAAAGTCTGGAAAACACTGTCCCCCATGAACCTGCACAGGACAATTCTTTAGTATGGAACAGCTGCGTGTCTCCTTAATAGCAATGCAGTCCTTTACTTTCTTTAAAATTCATTTCTTCCAAATAATTTTCTACTTTCTACCATACGAGACTCTGTTACATAGCATTGCTACCAGCCCACAAAAATGTCTGTGATTTATATTAATATGAAAGTTTTCAAGTTCTGAAAGTTTTCATCTCATCTTAAGAAGTCCTTGCGTACAATGGAAACAATTTTTAATCATGTCCCCTCCTCCTTCCTCTTGCCACCTTATTCTACCACTAAAATCTTCACAAATAATAGAGACCATAGTTATAAAGGAACTGTCTACTTACATCCTGACTACAGCCTACAGGGTGGCTAGCCAGTGGTCCACTACCACTGTAACAGGGTCCCACGAGCTCCAGAACTGGACCCAGCACCAGGGGTTACTTTCCACTTTCAGAAAGTTCTTCTGATTAGATCCTTGGGGTCACTAAGAACAACCCTGATCGTTCTTCCAGGTGACACTACTTCCAGACTCTAAAGCCTGATTTCTCTCCCAACAAATCTCCTCTCCACTATCCCCTAACTCAACAAACGATGCCACAATTCACTGTCACCCAAGCCAAAAGTGTTGGGGTCAATCTCGACTCCTCTCTTTTCCCCTATTTCCAATCATCAGCAAACCCTCAAGGTAACAGCAAGTCTGACCATTTCTCACCACTTCTATCCCTACCGCCACTCCTACCACCACTACAGCTGTAAGATCTGTTAACTGGCTCTCATTTCCATTCTTATCTCCCTATAACGAATTCTTCAGAGAGTAACCAGTATGTGACCACCCTCTAAAGGCCTCACTCAACCTTCAATCCTTTATGCTGCTTTATTTCCCCTAATAGAACTGTTTCCTACCTAACAGTGTGTTATATACGTATGCATATATGTATGTGTGTCTGTGTCTTACCCACTAGAAAATGAGCTTCATTTGGTCAAAGACTTTGTCTTATCCACCCTTATATATTTGGTATCTAGGAAACTTACCTTTGATGTAAAGCAACACTATTTGAACTTTTTAGCACAATAATAAATGGCTCTGTACTACCACTAAACATAACAATCAATTCAACAATTGTCGTATTGTTGGCCATTTGGACTGTTTGCAAACTCAGGCAAATCCTGGAATTAACATTTTTAATTATAAGTTTTATAAGATCTTTCTGATTATTTCCCCAGGTATTCTGATGAGTGGAATGTATCAAATACCTTTAACTTAGAAAAACCTTTTGGGCATAAGTGCCATATTATTTGTCCCTCAACAAAGTGCTAAATGTACCCTCTTTCTAGTAAAAATAGAAAGTGACTGAGAAGAAACAAAACCGGAACTACTCAGCCCAAGACTCCACATTTCTAGTTTAACCTCTAAGACATGTCACGGAGAGTGTTAATATTCAGAAAACCATGCGTAGGGGTCAGGGGCCATGCAGTGGAGAGGCTGGAGGAGGTGCGAGTATGACAGCTGGGCATCTTTTCTTTCTGGTGAAAGTTAATTATACTTGTAGAACAAATACACTGCAAGAGTTAAAAACAAAATAATGTATATGTAATGGTTTATGATCTAACAGCATAGATATGGAAAAGGATATTTTAAATGGTGGAAGGATTGCAATAGCATATAAAAATGCATTTAACTAATTTCAGTAATCAAATTGATGATGATAGCATTCAGTTCAGTCACTCAGTCATGTCCGACTCTTTGCGACCCCGTGGACTGCAGCACGCCAGGCCTCCCTGTCCATCACCAACTCCCAGAGTTTACTCAAACTCATGTCCATTGAGCTGATGATGCCATCCAACCGTCTCACCCTCTGTCGTCCCCTTCTCCTCCTGCCTTCAATCTTTCCCAGCATCAGGGTCTTTTCAAATGAGTCAGCTCTACCCATCAGCTTCAACATCAGTCCTTCCAAAGAATATTCAGGACTGATTTCCTTTAGGATTGACTGGTTGCATCTCCTTGCAGTCCAAGGGACTCGCGAGAGTCTTCTCCAACACCACAGTTCAAAAGCATCAATTCTTTGGCGCTCAGCTTTCTTTATAGTCCAACCCTCACATCCATACATGACTAATGGAAAAACCATAGCTTTGACTAGACAGACCTTCGTTGGCAAAGTAATGTCTCTGCTTTTCAATATGTTGTCTAGGCTGGTCAAAAATTTTTTTCCAAGGAGCAAGAGTCTTTTAATTTCATGGATGCAGTCATCATCTGCAGTGATTTTGGAGCCCCAAAAACTAAAGTCAGATTTTATTTCCACCGATGTCATGATCTTAGTTTACTGATTGTTGAGTTTTAAACCAACTTTTTCACTCTCCTCTTTCACTTTCATCAAGAGGCTCTTTAGTTCTTCTTCACTTTCTGCCATAAGGGTGGTATCATCTGCATATCCGAGGTTATTTATATTTCTCCTGGCAATCTTGATTCCAGCTTATGATTCATCCAGGACAGCATTTCATATGCTGTACTCTGCATATAAGTTAAATAAGCAGGGTGACAATATATACCCTTGATGTACTCCTTTCCCGATTTGGAACCAGTCTGTTGCTCCATGTCCAGTTCTGTAACTGTTGCTCCTTGACCTACATACAGATTTCTCAGGAGGCAGGTCAGGTGATCTGGTATTCCCATCTCTTGAGGAATTTTCCACAGTTTGCTGTGATCCACATAGTCAAAGGCTTTGGCGTAGTTAATAAAGCAAAAGTAGATGCTTTTCTGGAATTTCCTTGCTTTTTCGATGATCCAGTGGATGTTGGCAATTTGATCTCTGGTTCCTCTGGCATTTCTAAATCCAGCTTAAACATCTGGAATTTCATGGTTCACATACTGTTGTTGAACCCTCGCTTGGAGAATTTTGAGCATTACTTTGCTAGCATGTGAGATGAGTGCAATTGTGCAGTAGTCTGAACATTCTTTGGCATTGTCTTTCTTTGGGATTGGAATGAAAACTGACCTTTTCCAGTCCTGTGGCCACTGCTGAGTTTTCCAGATTTGCTGGCATATTGAGTGCAGCACTTTCACAGCATCATCTTTCAGTATTTGAACTAGCTCAACTGGAATTCCATCACCTCCACTTTGTTCGTACTGATGCTTCCTAAGGCCCACTTGACTTCACATTCCAGGATGTCTGGCTCTAGGTGAGTGAGCACACCATCATGGTTATCTGGGGCATGAAGATCTTTTTTGTATAGTTCTTCTGCGTATTCTTGCCACCACTTCTTAATATCTTTTGCTTCTGTTAGGTCCATATCATTTCTGTACTTTATTGTGCTCATCTTTGCATGAAATGTTCTGTTGGTATCTCTAATTTTCTTGAAGAGATCTCTAGTCTTTCCCATTCTATTGCCTTCCTCTACTTCTTTGCACTGATCGCTGAGGAAGGCTTTCTTATCTCTCCTTGCTGTTCTTTGGAACTCTGCATTCAAATGGGTATATCTTTCCTTTTCTCCTTTGCCTTTCGCTTCTCTTCTCTTCTCAGCTATTTGTAAGGCCTCCTCAGGCAACCATTTTGCCCTTTTGCATTTCTTTTTCTTGGGGATGGTCTTGATCACTGCCTCCTGTACAATACCACGAACCTCCATCTGTAGTTCTTCAGGCACTCTATCAGATCTAAACCTGTGAATCTATTTGTCACTTCCACTGTATAACTGTAAGGGATCTGATTTAGGTCATACCTGAACGGTCTAGTGGTTTTCCCTACTTTCTTCAATTTAAGTCTGAATTTGGCAATAAGGGTTTCATGATCTGTTATTTCAAGTCTGCGAGGTTTATAATGTTGGGATGAAGGCAAATGAGCAATTTGGATCTTCTCATTTATCATCAGGTTCTTCCACAGATGAAATGTAAGGAAAAGAAAGGGATGAAGAAGACAAGTAGATTCAGAGAGACTTAAAAGATACATCAAAAAATTTTTTACATAGGCAAGACTATAGCATCTCAAGGTATACACTTAGGCGATAAAACCTTAAAAGAAATACAAGGAAATACATTTAAGGTAGGATAGCAGTTACTTTCGGAGAAAGAGAAGGCACTGTGAATGGGCTGGGAAGCACAGAGGAGCTTTTGGATGGCCAGCAACATTCTACTTGTTGACCATGGTGATGGCTACACAGCGGTCACTACATACATGGAAGCTGTATTTTTGTCATGATTTTCTACATCTATTATAGTTTATGATTAAAATATGGTAAAATGTTAATGATAAATGATACAGCAGAGACCTAAAATGCTGTTCTCTAACCAATTTAAGCCAATATTTTCCAATCTTCTTAAGGTAGGACAGAAATAGAAATTAGCAAAGCATGACTCCAAGTGATAAATATTTGACTGGATTCTGATAGTTTACTGTAAAAATTACACTCTTCCCCCAAATTACAAGAAACATAATTTTTGTTTTACTTCACCAAAAAGGTAAAAAGGTTTCTGGTTAGGAAAAAAACAAAAAGAAGCCTAAACTACCTAAAAGACAGGTTAGCCTTAGAAGTTGTCACTGACTGTCTATGCAGGCAAATTATACTCTATTGTTAAATAAGCCATTCTTATGTCACTACAGGAACATCTTGGAGATATAATGGATTCAGTTTCAGACCAACACAATACAATAAATATTGCAGTAAAGCAATACTTTTGGTTTCCCAGAGCATGTAAAAGTCGTGTTTACACTATAGTCTATTTAGTGTGTAATAGCATAGAAAAACCACATACCTTAATTCAAAAAATATTTTATTGCTAAGAGATACCAACCATCATCTGATAACACAGGCTTGCCACAAACCTTCAATCTGTAAAAATGCAAGATCTCTGAAGCACAGTAAAGTACAATAAAATAAGGTCTGCCTGTAATTTCACCAACATGTATCTTAGGGAAACCACACAAAAACTAAAAGAACTGACCCCTGGTCTTGTAGGCTGATCTGGCTAGTTTTCACTATAAAGGGGCACATATGAAACTATCCCAATATACAAAACAGTCCTGATAAATATGAGAAATTTAGTTACTATTCTCAAAGTACTATTCTCAACTTACCTCTCTCAACTCTCCAATCCTCCGAAGTGCTTTATCTTGACTCTGACTTAATATACCCTTTAATTTAAAAGGAAAAAAAAAAAGCTGGTTCAAACAACCACATGACACAGTAATGAAAAGCAAGTTAAAAAGATCACAAATCACTGAATTTTATTTCCAACACCCTTTGCTTCAGCAATTATGCAATCATAACTCTCTCCTGCCACTTAGTGGTAGATTTATGTACATCTAGAAACAAAAAAACAGACAATTCAAAGAAACACAAGCAAGGTACTCACAGATTTTAGGAATAAGATGACCTTTTGAGAATGAGTTTATGGAATATTAATAATACACTGGATTAAATCAGAACTATCCCCCCACTTCTATAGGCCACATGTTTAAGAAATTATCAAACTAAATACTTTATGTGTAATAATCTAGTTTTCACACTTGTATGGACAATTAGAATAGTGAAATCAGCAACAAATAACTGATATTACTATTCTCAACTGATTATATTCCAAACCAAAGTCAGATAGTTTAATGTTGTACTCAAAGCAGACAATTATTAATGGTAGATTAAATATTTTAAAATAATATACATAGGGAAATAAATTTACCAAAACTCACTTTACAAATAACTTTCTGGTTATACAATTAATGTCTTTAAATGGGACAGGACATTAAACTGTTTCAAATAACTTCTACAGTAAGAATGAAGACTATCTGCATTTTATAAATAACAGCACCATCTGAACTGGAGTGATAGTTCCCCTTAGCTCTGACGTGTGAATTATCACCTGGGATGCCTGCTGGGAAATTTCTGGCCATGAACAGGATGACAGAGAAGGGCAGAAGTAAGTTACCAGGAGAACTGTAATCACTCCTACTCTCCACACACTTAACCAAGGCTTTATAAGCAGCAATATAAAGCAAGGCTTTATAAACAGAAGAGAGAATGCTTATTTTTGGACCCTGATATAAGGATAAGAAACAGATGTCTTCAGGTATTTAGAATATTGTATGGTTATCTACCATTAAAACAAAGATGCAGCCTAGAGACTGACCCACCAGGAAACGTGCTTGAGAGAGGCAAACAAGGTAAATCCAAACTTCTTATATACTGCATACTCGAGAAAGCCCATCCCTACCAGAGGCAAAAACATTTGAGATTTCTCTCCTTCTCTTCATCAAAATCCCTAATAGTGAAACAGGTTAAATATTTTGGTCATATGAAGAATTATTAAAAGCCAGGGTCAGAACTATCTTATTACAAGATCCTTTCTAATTTTAAAACTACATATGAATCAATATGAATAGACAACAAATCACTTACTTGTAGCTTTTTCTTCTCTCTATGAAGAGTCTGATAAGCTGTAACAAGCTGAAATAAAGAAAAAGTCACTAATAACATCAGTCATTCCTACATAAATGCAGTTAATTGTTCTAAACTCTGCTAAAATATCTCATTATGAAAGTCAAAAAATAAGTCAAAGGAACCCTTTAACAGACAATTCAAGTTAATCAGATGTATATGCAGTTGAAACTAAATAATATGGGTAATATATTTCTAAAAAATAAAATGTAACTTGACTATAAAGATACTAAATTCCATTTGATTTCACCTAGATACATACCTCTAATACCTAATTCATAAAATGGGATTTCACCTAGGCACATCTCACATACCTAATTCATAAAATGGGATTAGAGCCCACTGCCTAAAGACTACTCAAACTGTGGTCACAGATCAGTATCATAAACAAAAGCATCACCTGGAGCCTAAAAATAGAAGTTCTTGGGCCCCACCTCACACTAACTGAATGAGAAGCAGAGGGAGGAGAAAGAGCAATGTGAGAATCAGAAGGCTACAGGCAACAATTTGCTCCAAAATTTTACTAAGAGTCCTGGCCAAAGGGCCTCATCACCACTGAAGGTCTTTAACTAGATACTGCCACACACTACTTACCACCAGTATCCAGCGGAGCTAGGAAATCAACAGTTCAGCCAACGACAGGCGTAAAGACCAGGCAGTAACATGAATTAGAGAACATGAGGAGGAAATTTTCATACTAGCAAAAAAAAGTCATGCCCCTACCTCACAATATTTTCCTCTGTAGCTATTCAACCTTCGTTCCATCCTCCGCAACCACTGGATCAACTGTTCTTTGCTGAGACTGTCTAAATTCCCAAGTGAGTCTTCAGTCTCACTCTCCATATCAGAGGGTGGATCAAAGAAGGCAGCAGAAGAGTCCAGGTCAAGCCGATTCAGGGATTCTCTAGAAGCCGTGCGTACCAAAGACTCTTTAGAGGAAGATCGGACTAGAGATTCCTTTATTGGGCTCCGAAACAAAGACTCCACAGACGGCACCCGGAGCTGGAGCTTCTGTGCAAAAGACTGCATGTTACTTGCCTACAACCAAAATGCAAACAGAACATGGGGGTTAAAATCCACATTTAGACTTCTATTATTCCCTAATCACCAGCAAGAATCTGTTAAAAGCTCTAGCACATCTAGCTTCATTCTTGATATTTTACACAATACATTGTTTGCTGAAAAACAAGAGATGCCCGGTTATTTCTGAAAAGGCTCTGGACCTTGAGTCAGAGGACTGGGGTGTAGGTTTCAGGTCTGTCACTGAGCAGTAGAAGGACCTTCACTAAGTCACTTCCCTTCGGTTTGCCCATCTGTGAAAAAGAAGGAAGCCATGCTTTCCCAGCAGACCTCACCTGTGTGCTGTGAGATTCACCCACTAAACTAAAATCCTTGGAGGCAGGGGCCAACTATACCACAGTGTACACCCGGGACCTCAAATGGGGATATGTACTGTGAGGTGTGAAGTGTGTGGCTGAATCTGGAGTCTGCCTGGAGGTGCAGATTCCTTACCACTCTTCTCAGGCAGAGGGTAGGTAATACAGAGTGAGCCCATTTTGCTCAGTAAGAGAACACAAGGCAGAGCTGACCGCCTGCTCTACTTGCCTCTGTCTACAGGGAATAAACGCAAGCACCGCAAATCATGGAGGACCGTGAGAGTCGGAGCTCAGGCCCCTCTGCGTGGATCAGCAAGCCTCCTGTTAGAAACAGTGATCAGCAAGAGCTATTCTCTTAATTAGCATATTAATATTAATGATAATGCATTATTCTGTAAAACAGCCATGGAAAATACTATAATTCAATAAGTTGCATTATTCAAAGCAGCATTCCTTTGTTCACATGACAGCAGTCAGTACTTAAGGTGTTTCCTAGAAACTCATTCTCATTAGTGCAACAGGGTCACTGCAAGATCTCAAAGATGCTAGGAACAAAATGCTCAGAGGAGACCGAGGTCATGTGCAGTCAAAGATTACAAGAAAACAGAAAGAGTCTCTTTAATATACAGTAAAAAAAAAAAATCAGACCAGACCAGGAATACTTCATAGATTTTAGAGAGATTTAATCATAGTAGTTGGCAAGGTGTGAGTTAACAGGGGCTCACGCTCTTCATAAGCACAGAGATTTATCACAGGAGATTAGTAACAGTAAAAACTGAAAACAACCCAAATATTCACCAGTAGAGGATATATCAACTACAATGTATGTAAGGAAGTTCAAGACATACTATTATTAAATAGGAAAACTCAGGTTATAAAACAACACATATACTGTGATACACAACTACTATGATTAAATCTCTAAAATCTATGAAGTATTCCTGGTCTTGTCTGGTCTGATTTTTTTTTTACTGTATATTAAAGAGACTCTTTCTGTTTTCTTGTAATCTTTGACTGCACATGACCTCAGTCTCCTCTGAGCATTTTGTTCCTAGCATCTTTGAGATCTTGCAGTGACCCTGTTGTTTTGATTTAAAGTTGTTACATATAGTTTTAAATCTGTATGTATGTGTACACAAACACCTTGAGAACCAGGTCGTTAAAGGACCAACACAAAAAGTTACCAGTGAGTGGCTCTGAGTGCTAAGATTTTAGGTGATTCTTACTTTCATTTTCTGTTTCCGTGTGCTTCACAATTCATTCTTCCATCATGTGCAAGTCTTACCTCTGTTCTGGGACAGGTGGAGAAAGTCTTAAGGGAGAGGAGGGACCCTCGCGCTCAAAACCCTGAAGACCCACTTTACGCCTACTCCATTACCGGCCACTTCTGGCCCACACAGAAAGTGCTTTTCAGCTCCTATAGACAAACTCCTTGTAAACTGCCTTAGGACAAGTGAGAAGTTTGACTAGCACTAGAAATAGCAGTTATTTTAGGTGAGCCAACACTAATGAACAATGTCGAAGACATGTATGTGCAGAAGCTCATAAGCTGGGTAACTGTCACATCTACTCTGCTTGGCAGGAAGGTGACTGAGTGTCGTGATTCAGCCTGTTGGGCTGCCGAGCAAAGCTGCCTAAGTTTAAATCCTGGTTCCACCACAATGTTCAAGACGTGAGTCAAGTTACTTAACCTCACGAGTCTTGTTTCCGCCTCTCTAAAACAGGGATGACAACAATAATAATGATGGTAATAATAATACTACCCACCTCATAAGGATGCCACAAGGACTGAATGAGTTAACACATACACGCAAATTGCTTATAATGTAGCAAATATGCAATAAACATTAATTATCATTATTAGTATTAGAGAAAGAAGACTAAAAGACAAACTTACACTTAAGAACCATACTCAAGCTTATGTGGCAGACTCTTCTGGCTCTACAATGCAGTAGCTTAGAGCACAGGCTCTGCAGCCAGACTTCACGGGTTTGTCTTCCTTCCACCACTGACCAGCAATATGACCTTAGGCAAGTTACACTGCCCCCTATGCCTCTGTTTCTTCATAAGTAAACTGGGGAAAACAGAACTCACATCCCAGGGCGCCTATGAGGAGGACTACATGAGTACATGGGAAGCACTTCGCACCATGACTGGCTTGAGCTGTCATCACCAGATATCCAACACTATCAATCAATAGATACCTAATCCTCCCTTCTTCCTTTCCACGAGACGCCAGTTTTGTTCAGGATAACAATACAGCCAGGTCAAACATTCACCTTCTCAAATACGAACTAAAACCACAATGAGACACTACCACATATCCACTAGGATGGCTAAAATTAAAACTATGGAAAACGCCAAGTGTTGGTGAGGATGGAAAGCCTTTCATTTTGGAAAACTACTAGTATTTATTGACACTAAAACTAAACACATGCGTACTCTGTGGACCAGCAGTTTGGTCCGCTGCACAAGGGATAGGCTACCCACTCCAGTATTCTTGGGCTTCCCTTGTGGCTCAGCTAGTAAAGAATCCGCCTGCAATGCGGGAAACCTGGGTTCAATCCCTGGGTTAGGAAGATCCCCTGCAGAAGAAAAAGGCTACCCACTCCAGTATTCTGGCCTGGAGAATTGTCCATGGGGTCACAAAGAGTCAGACACAACTGAGCAACTTTCACTTCACTATATACCCAGTACAAATGTATAATTATGTTCAACAAAAGACATACACTAGAATCTTACAGCAGCACTGTTCAAAACAGTGCCACACCTGAAACTACTGTTGATGCTCATCAATAACAGACGGAAAAAATCAACTGTTGTCTGATCATTAACAGAATACTAGACAGCAACAAGAATTAAAGATTAATAGCCACAAAAAAGAATATACATGAATCTCACTAACACTAACAGTATTAAACAAAAGAAGCCAGACACAAAAGAATATCCACTTCTGATTCTATTTACATAAACTAAGAAACAGGCAAAGTTAATCTACAGTGTTAGAAGCCACAACCGTAGTTACCTCCCGCACCCTCCAGGAAAGGAGAACAGAAAGGAACACAAGGTTTCTGGGAAGCTGGTAATTTCTGTTTCTTCATTTTGGGTGCTGGTTACAAAGCTGTGTTTGGTTTGTGAAAATTCAGAAAACTGTATATGGAATACGATACTTTTCTGTATGTAGATATTATAGTGTGATACATTACATTTCAATTAAAGGATTTTTAAAATTAGCTCTGGGCTTCCCTGGTGGTTCAGTGATAAAGAATCCACCTGCCAATGCAGGAGACACTGGTTCGTTTCCTGATCCAGAAGGATCCACATGCCTCCGAGCAACTAAGCTGTGCCCCACAACTATTAAGTCTGTGCTCTGGAGTCTGGGAGCTGCAACCACTGAGCTTGGGTGCCCTAGAGCCTGTGCTGTGCAACAGGAGAAGGCATGGCAATGAGACGCCACACACCACAACTAGAGAGTAGCCCCCGCTCACCACAACTAGAGCAAAGCCCACACAGCAGCAAAGACCCAGCACAGCTACAGATAAAAGAACTAATAAGATTATTAAAAATATAAATTTAAAATAATAATAAAATTAGCTTTTCCCAGACTCTGGTTCAGCCACGAGTGGGCTGTGTGCCAAAGCTCAGCCAATAATGGATACTACTGAGTGGGACTCTAAAGGATGGAACCTTCTGGAGCTTTCTGGCAGTCCAGTGGTTAGGACTCCACACTTCACTGTGGGGGCCTGGGTTCAGTCCCTGGTCAGAGAACTAAGATCCCACAAGCCACACAGTGCAGCCAAAAACCACAATGGGACCTTCTAGAAGAAATGCTATTTTCCTGATAAAAAGGAATGTGTCTTTGTCCTGTTGAGAATGGAGATGTATTTCCTGGAGGCCAAACTTGGAACCGTGAGGGTGAAAGGCAGTGATGAGAATGAGAGGGAAAACGGAGGGCAGGACAAGAAGTCAAAGGGAAAAGGGTCTTTAATAACTGTCTCTAATGTTTCTGCTACATGAAAAACTCAGCTCCCACTGGCTCCAACTACTGTCAGGTTTCTGGTACCAAAGATATTCACTGATTTATAACTCATTTTTTAAAAAGCTGACAGGGATTAGAGAAGGAGAAATGTATAAGTAAAAATAAATGAACACAGTTACTTTTTAACTCCTTTCTGTCTCACCCACTTGACCCTGTTTTCATTCCTCCTTCCTGTTTCCCCAACAGTGTCATTGTTCAGACCTTTCTCCTGCACCAGCTGGATATCTGTAGCAGCCTTCTGTTCTCCTGCCTCAAATCTTTTACCTACCGGTCTGCCACTGTGTCACACGGTCACTAGGATTTTTAGGATTTCTTCCTAAAATATAATTCAGTTCATTTCATTCCAGTTCTTAATTTGAACTCTCACTTAATAGAAAAATCAAAATCCTTCACTTATGTTCAAGATTCCCACTTCCCAAGACCCATTTCTTTGTAAAATCACCCCTCCACATAACAGAAACTTAAGTTCTAATAGGTAACTTCCTGTTTCCTGAACAAATGCATTGTCTGTGTGCCTCTGTACTACCGCCCAAAGTTTCCCTGCATATGGAAACCCACACAGCCTTCAAAAGTGAGCTCAAACTTCTAGGATTTCACCCATGAGAAACTGCCTTTCTTAATGGCTAAGCACTTTACCAGGACCACTCCTGGAGCACATACTGCATTCTGACTCACCATTAGTTACTTACTCGCTGATGTAACTACTAACCGTTTATGCCTTAAAACAACTACAGAGATAATACAGCACAGTGGTTAAGAACAGACTTCCTGATTTGAATTCCAGCTTTATTACTTACTAACTTTAAGACCTCTGTTTCAAATTTCCTCATTTATTAAAAAAAAAAAAAAAAACTACTCTAGTAGATGTTATGAGGATTAAATGAGCACAAACATTTAAAGTAGTGTCTCAGGTATAGGAAGCACTAAATATGTTTCCCTATCATTGTATCCACTA
Source organism: Okapia johnstoni (assembly GCA_024291935.2). NCBI lineage: Eukaryota > Metazoa > Chordata > Mammalia > Artiodactyla > Giraffidae > Okapia > Okapia johnstoni. The sequence continues at coordinate 9,477,650 of CM044323.1, read as the reverse complement.
TACACACACCCTCACCCCAAACTTTATACTCTTTTAGAACAGGATCCATATTCTTTATTTCTGTAGTCTTGCCTCAGTGCTTTCCACAAAGTAGGTACTTAGTACACATTTGTTCAGCTGAACCTTAACCTGGCAATATGATAATGATGATCTAATGAAAAAACTTGAAATACTCAATGATTGATCAAAATGATACATATCATTTTTATATATAGTGTATCTTATTCTAGAAATCATGGGAAAACATTAATACAACATCAGTAACACTCTACAATAATGTTCATAAGTTTTCTTCATAATAGAAAACTGCAAACAGCCCAGGTGTCCATCAATAGCTGAATACCTACAGAATATTCATCTAGAAATACTACACAACAGCTGAAAGGAACAAACTACTGATAACTACAAGGATGAGATTCAAAAAACACTGTGCTGAGTGAAAGAAGCCTTCTACAGAACACTATATACTCTATGAGGCCACTTACATGGAAATCTAAAATAAGCAAAACTAATCTGTCGTATGGTGGGAAAAAATTAAACAGGTTGCCTCTGAGAGGAGCACCACAAGGGAACTTTCTGGGGTGATGATAATCTTCCATAACCTGTGGCTGGGTTTGGCACATACAACTGTCAAAACTCAGTCAATGCACATTTGAGGCTTGTACATTTCATTTTACATTAAATTCACTTCAAAAAAGAAATTACAAACACTGATCTCTAGATAATGATAAGGATACTAAAACATTAGTACTGTGGCCTGCAACTTTGAAAGGCATCAAAAAAATAAAATCGATTGAGGCACTGTTAGAGAGCATTTAACAGGAGGCTTCCTGTGTGCTGTTTTCTGTCTTGCATAAATCCTCTGTTCCTTATTAGCTCCTGAAAGCAGGTGTGAGAGGAGCCGGCAAGCCGCTCCCAGGAATGAGAAATACAGGCATTTCCTCCGTTAGGTTTTCCATATGGTGAAAAGTACCTATTTACGACCCTCTTCCTTTCTGATGTGGAAAGTGATTATTTACAATCCTCTCTGTCTGACATGAATCCTGGCCTTATGTTTCCTTGATAATTTGTAAGATTTTTGATCCTTATCTTTGCTACCTTGTAAGACAGTATGTAAATCAACACTAAGTTGAATAAAACACCCTTGTTCCACCAGAGCATGGGTCTCCATGTCTTTCTTCATTTCTCTCTCTCTCTCTCCTTCAGGCTAATTCTCTGAAGCATAGGGGCCCGCTGTGCCTACTTACCTGCCTGGGCTTTCAAGACCTCTTCGAGAGGGCGCCCTGAGCCTAGGCAGGCAGTGCTAACTCTTTGTCTTAGAGGTATATTGGTGTTCTACGTAAACCAGAGACTATCAGCCTCTTTCCTTCTTTCTTTCTTTTACTTTCTTACCGTCAACTCCCTACCACCAGGTTCCAGTCCATTAAAGGACCCTCAGGAAGGTACAAATAGAGGGATGAATATATAGACAGAAGAAAAAGTATGGTAAAGCATCAGTGACAGAACTGAGGTGTTAGGTACACAATTGTTCACTTTATGAAGTTCTTTCAACTTTTCTGTATGTTGGAAATTTTTCATAACTATTGAAAATAAAATTAAAAGCAGTCTCTCACTTTCAGCAGTATTCAAAAACAGCAACGAAAATTTCAAAATTTAATTTTACTACTATAATTTCTTTTCAAAAAAATCAATGATGTTCAAAACCAGACTTTTTCCCACAACTTAAAAAAAAAAAAACAGCATATGAGAATGGCCGTTTAAATCCCTATGTTTTGCTCTATTGAATTTAGTGAAACTCGGCTGTTATTTTGTTTTTGTTGTTTTTACTGAAGTTTAGTTGACTTACAATGATACGTTCGTTTCAGGCCTGAAACATACTGATTAGATATTTTTACAGATTATGCACCAAAGTTATCACAATGTTACTGACTCTATTTCCAGTGCTGTACATTACACATCCCTATGACTTATTTATTTTATAGCTGGAAGTCTGTAGCTCTCAATCCCTTCACCTAGTTCGCCATGCCCTCACCCTCCTCACCTCTGGCAACCACTAGTCTGTTCTCCATATCTCATTTTAACAGCATATAAATTTAAATAAGGCAATACATGGCAAAAAATTATAGCTGATGTTTTTGTAAATCTATGATAATCCCACTATCAATAACTAGTCACTGGTCTCTGGGCAAGTAATTTCAGATTTCATGCCTAGTATCTCATCTACACAATAAGAGGGTAATACTAGATCCTACAGTTATCCTAAACTGCCAAAACACTAAAACTAGAATCTAATAAACCTATTTCACAGCTTCTCAGATAAGGATGAATGCTCATATATACTTGTTTTACAAACTATATTCTTCTCTATTACATGGTGGCATATATTAATTATTTTCAAATATCTGAGTTTTTTAAGTCTGTCTAAGGTAAAACATCAACTTATGAATGAAGAGTCATTTTGATTAGCTTAATGTTATGTACCGATAACCTAAATTTTGTGTACCGAATTAAACTGAAGAGTTAACTACTGTTAAGTATAACAGACATTTTTTTGAAAAGGGTATACTACACTTTACTGCTTTCTTAGATAAGGACAGTGAGTAACCCTTTTTAATGACATCTCTGCCACAAACTGTGTGCCAAAATCTACTGGTTTACAGAGGACGATCTACCCAGCAGTAAGGGGGTCACGGGCAGCTACACTTTATAAACTCTTGGCTTGCTTTTCACCATCTCTTCTACCCTGGTGTCAGCTCTGACTTCCTGCCCCCAATTACAGTAAGCATTCTACCTGCTTCAGGAATATCCATTGTTTCTAATTTGCTAACAACAACCAACAACCAACCTGTCAGAAATTTGCATAAAAGCAAACAGACTCTGAGTGGAGGTGTCTCCTTGTAACAAGAATTAAACAAGATCACGTACATAAAATGATTAACAACACGTGAGACACAGTAAATGCAATAAACACAACTAACTTTCTGAATATCACACATGTTCATTCCTCACCTTAATTAAAACTTAAGTCTCTCCTGAATTTGATCAAAACATTGGTTGTTATTCATTCTAGTTTTTGCATTCATAATTATATTCAGTCTGTTTGGACTATTCTACAATAGAATAAGCATTCTAAATAATATTTTCTGATTAATATTCCTTAAAGATCACTGGATCTGTCCAGTAACATTTAGACTGATTCCTCCCAATATTTTCCCCCTCCCTCAAGGCACTTACAAGAAATTACGTATTTGTCAAAGGACTTGGGATTAATTAGGGATGTTTCAAGGCCTGGGGACTTGGCCCAGAATCTGACTGGCCTCCCTGAAAAGAATGAGGTTCTCAGCTCACAGGTAATCTGTTCATGGAGTTTGGGAAGCTAGACAATACTTTAGAATGTTTAGTCTACATGATTTAGTTCATAAATCAGATTGTTGAGAAACTGCCTATGTTTGTGCTCCAGGTTCACAGAATCAGAAATGTTACTACTACCCTACACTAGACACTGTTGAGAATAGCCAGGTTAATGATGAATAATCGTCAGTAAAGCCAAAGATAATAAATGTTCATCTCAGACACTGCTATCATTAAGATTTTTTAATGAATTTCTTTCTTTCTTTTTTGGAAGGAGTCAAAAGAAGGTTACATGAGTCCCACTCTCCAAATAACTTTTTAAAGTCAAAGATAAACTTAATTCTCTAGTAATAATATATTCTGCATTAGAACAAACTTTAAAAGAAATGCCCTTTTCTTCACATCCCCCTTCTAGAATATGTAACTCAACATGTCTTTCAGTATGACTTGCTCCTAATCTTTTACAACTATAAAGTCAGTCTTTTTTTCAAAGTTTTATCTTCAGTGCCATTAGGTTTTTAAATGGGCAATAATGGAAGCTTACAAGACTGGTATACATATATATACATGTATCACTTTCACTTTAAACTTTTTCCAAGTCTTACAAGACTGGTAAATATACACATGTATCACTTTCACTTTAAACGTTTTCCAAGAAACCATCAACAAACTTGGATGTACCACACATACTGCATCAAGTGTTCAGACATCACTGTTTCACTGTAAAGTCAAATGCTAATAAAACAGATTGACTGACACTGCAATGACTTGCTCTTTCTTTTAAATAACATTTAAAACAAACCTGAGGAGTTGTGGGTTCACTTCCATTGACACTGTCAGGAGATTTTGTGGCTTGGAAAGACGCATTCTAAGAAAAACAAAGAAACACTGTAAAAAGAGGATCAGAAAACTGAAGTTTTAAAACTGTTAAGAACAAAGGCCAAGTACCAAAACCTATTAGACACACTTATCTATTAAACAAAATTAGTAATTGCTCACTTATTAGAATTTCTTCATGCAAGGCAAAACTAGTATGGTAAGTATTTTAGAAAATTCATTTTGCTATTTTATCTTAACTAAATAGCAAAGATTAGTATGTAGCAAAATTTATTTCAAACTAATCACATGCCTCTCCCCATTACAATCACCCCAGTTTTTTCCCTCAATACAAAATTAACATCAGGAATTCAATCAGCAAAACTCATTCAAGTAGAAAACTATCCAGAGAAAGTTAATGTCAACTGTTCCTTACAATTAAATAATATTTAAAGTTATTCAGGCTAAGCTCTGAAAAATATGTTCCTAATAAGAAATGGAAATACCTCATTCATTTAAAGCCATCAGTCTAAATGAAATTGGTAGGACAGTTTTCAGAAAAACTTAAAATTAAAAATAATTTCTTCCACAAACGCAAGTTTTTTTGTTCTGTTCTGTTGGTATGATAAATGTTCTAAGTTACACAGCATTCTACTTATTACATCAAACTTGTGTGACTTCCATAAGGTTTGATATTCTTCAAAATTCAAAATTCTACACTATTCATAATACACTAAGTGTCTAACTAAAATTAAACCTATAGAAGCAGCTCATGATAAAATAACATCCATGTTTTAAACAAAAGCATTCAACCAAATACTAGCCACTATGTTTCAGTAACTTGGTGCTTAAACAGTACATTCCCCTACAACCTCTAGGGCTAACCAAGACAAGGTCAAATATATGACTCTTCTTAAATACAAGTGGGGAAGGCATGCAACTTTGCAAAAGTGTTCTCAAATTTTTGAACGCTCATTAGGTATTTGATACTATAAAATAATTAATTTTAGCTGTGATAAATGTACTATGATTATGTAGTTTTAGTCTTTATCTTTTAGAAATATATACCAAAATACTCAGGTAAGATTTCTGAAATTTGCTTCAAATAATCCCCCATGGGGATGGGGGAGAGGGGTATCTGCATGTGTGATGAGGGCGGGAGGGGTATGGTTAGGGAGGTGTGAAGGGATGGTATAAGATAGCCATGAGTTATTAATTGCTGACACTGGACAATGGATATTGGGGGAAGGACAAGAAATTTTATGCAATTTTTATCACTATTTCCACTCTTGCTATATGTTTGAATTTTTCCCTCATAAAAGTTTAAATACCTTGTCCCTCTAACATAAAAAGAGTTATCAAATTTTGTAAGTCCAAGACACTTCCTTAAACTTATATAGGGGAGAACGGTTAGGGGAATATAGGAATTAACTTTTATCTTCCTCTTCTCTGCCATTTCAAAGAATTAGAAGCTGGATACACGGCATACATTTATTTGTACAACATTATAATTAATGCTTTTCAGCCCTAAAAATATCCTACACTACACACTCTAAAATAAAAGACATATTTCACAGAGATCAGCAAGTCCCTCTGCCAGGCAATTGAAAAGTAATTGTCTATGTGCAGTAAAAATGCTTTATGTATACTTCATATTCAGTTGCATAGAATATTAAAAAGATGTTTACTCAAGAATAGAATTTTAATAAATAAAATGAAATAAAATGAATTTTATTTATCAAGGGGAAAAAAAAAGGAAAGTAACTGTTAAAGTACGGAGAAAGCAAACAAGAAAGCTCCATAAGATATTCTATTTTATGTAGTAAAAAAACCTGGCACGTTCTTGTGGTCCATACAAACATAGCTACTCTACAACTGTTTGAAATACCACTCTACCAAACAAACAGCATAATATTTAAAAATTTTTCTTTCCTATACCTATATTTTAACTCACTTGCTATACTATATATCAGGCTCCCCTGGTAGCTCAGATGGTAAAGAATCTGTCCACAATGCGGGAGACCCAGGTTCGACCCCTGGGTTGGGAAGATCCCCTGGAGAAGGGACTGGCTACCCACTCCAGTATTCTCGCCTGAAGAATTCCATGGACAGAGGTGCCTGGAAAGCCCCAGTTCATGGGGTCGCAAAGAGTCAGACATGACTGAGTTGAGTAATTGCAAAAAATACTATATATCTGAATAAATGCAAGACAACTAAAGAAAGTACTGAACTATGTTATCATGAAAATTTAAGTTAGGAATCTCTAGAAACAAAAATTACAGATATTGTCACTACGTATAATGCCTTCTTCATTTCTGCCCTGCAAATTCTTTCTCATCTTTCAACTTTCAAATGCCTCTTATTTTGTGAAGCCTCCTATGGCTGGCCTGAGGAACTAACACATTTCCTACGCTTGTATTTTCTTCTACAAAGCCTTAATTCTTTTGAATTGTTAAGTGTATTTTGACATTTTTGTCTCAATACTAAACACAAACGCTCAGAGAGCAAGACCCCTACAATTCGCCTGACCGATAGTGCAGGCTCAGGGGTCGCTTCTTAACCCCTTATGCAGCACTTCTTTCAGTGCAAGACTCCTGAATGCCTCCCCTCAGACAGAAGCCCAAAGAACTACCTCAACACAGGTCAGTACTCAACGGTCACCAACACTGTCTCCTGGAGGTAATTCTCAGATAACAAGAAAATGTTTCTAAAGTGCATTTAATTTAAAAGTACACACAAGTTCCCTGCCAGATTTGTCCTCAATTTTGATTTGCTACATCTTTCAATAATCGCTTTTAACTGCTGTAAGGTTATACCATGGTTTTATGTGAGGAGTAATGTCATTACCTAAACACCTAACAAACAAACAAAAAAAACAAAATTTAAACAAGATTATCATCGACTTTCAGCCTACTTACCTTATTTTAAATAGTTCTAAAATTTTAAAATTATTAGCATTTTTTTTGCAATCGGATAGGTATTCAATACAAATTGTTTTTATGTACTTATGGAAGTGGACCTAGATGAAGTTCTTTTTGTTTTAAGTCTCCATTACCACTACATAAAGCGTAATATCATTTTATGTTTTCAAAATAAGTTGGTAAGTTATCTCTAACTGGGACTCCTGTCTCCCTCTCAGGACTGAAAACAGTGAGGTATAACTGGTAGCCCAGAACCAAGAAGAGACCTCTATTCCTGTGAGCCAAGCTAAGACATCACAAGAACTCTCAGCTGCTTTCTTCTCTAAAACCAAGTTTAGAAGGTAATATAGGATTGCTACTGGCCACATGCAGACCAAGTCTTTGCTGGCTGCATGAATAAGTATATGCATGTGTGCTTAGTCGTTCAGTCGTGTTTGACTCTTTGAGACCCCATGGACTGCAGACCGCCAGACTCCTCCATCCATGAAATTTTCCAGGCAAGAATACTGAAGTGGGTTGCCATTTCCTCCAAGTATCTTTCCAACTCAGGGATCAAACCTGTGTCTCTTGCATCTCCTGCATTGGCAGGCGTATTCTTTACCCCTGAGCCAAGTGGGAAGCCCCATGAGTAAGTACAGAAATGTTCTAATTTCATCACCAGCTGCTTAATAAATTAAACCAACTCATATTGTTTTAAAAAAAACCTCAGTCCCAGTTCAGTTGGTGTTCATTCTAACACCAAAAGCTATCCTTACTTGGCAATCAAACATCTGAGTTTTAATTTGCTGCTGCTGCTGCTAAATTTGTTAAATTAGCAAATTTTCCAAAGTGGAATTATACACAAGATTCAAAATTGTATGAATTCAGTCAGCTGAAAGATAAAGAGGTAATTTTTTCCTTTTAAATGTTTAATACACAGAAAACTGGTAGTCTCCCAAAATAAGATGCAACTACTTGTTATAGTAGACTCCACCTGCCTACTCAATATTGCTTAATTATGGATTTATATACAATGATTTTTTCATTCCTAAAAATGTGAGTCACATCTCAAAATATTCTTGGTCTCCTACCATTAGTAGAAGAGAGATTCCTAGCAATACATACCTCTTTTAGTCAATGAGCAAACATTCCCTAGGGAGGAAAACTTAAAGAGTTCATACCAAGTGAAAGTATTCTTGGCTATATTAATGAAAACAGTGTTAAATTTTGTTGCTGTTAAAAAGCTAGCAAAACACACACCAGCCATCAGAATTCAGCAGTTTATGCTCTGATTTTTTTAGAGCAAGGTTAGCAGCACAGCACTGAAGATGCTTTGAGAGGTGGTCAGTGACAAGCAACATGAGATATGCTTCTAGAACGACCAAATTACTCTGCTTCCCCACACAGGGAATGCAGAAAGCGGTGGAAGGACTCACCACACTTTCAGTCTGGGTTTTAGGCTGCTTGGAGGAATCCAAAGCAAAGATAGTATACTCAGAGAGAAAAGCAGGCTCTGCTATCATCCCGGCTAGGAGCTGTCTCATTCAGGGTAATGAGCAGAGGCACAAACATAAAATAAAGGATGAAAAACAAATCATAAGGGCATGTTGCAAAGTTCTCATCCCACAAGTACGCACAACACTCTGGCAGCCTTGCACGACCACCACTGCCGCCACTACCACTCCACCCACAGAAATAGTAAGTTCCTGGGAAAGTGCAGGGAGATGAGGTGAGCTGTTTCGGACCTCAAAACTCAACTTTAAACAACTTGCTTATCGACAGACAAATGATATATGCAACAGACACCCTAGCACACAGCACGTCTGGCAATTCAGCATTAAAGTCTACACTAATAAGAACAATTCATGGTAAAGAACACAAAGTCTTAAATACTGAGCTGCTCATTTCAACAGACAGAAAAAGACAGCATGCAAATTTATGGGGCACATAAACACAGGAAACTTTAATCATTTATCTGTACTTATATACAAATAGTCTTCTCCAATACATACAGCAGAAATTTTTAAAACAAATTTATAATAAGTTTTAAGGATAAATTCTATTATACTATTGACAGCTCTTTTGATATACATTCTCGTCTGCGTAATTTTCTTTCATAAACTGTATACTATATACCAAAATACTATCATGATTTAGATGTGTAAGAAATTATAATTAAAATGAACTTTTTGATGGTGGGGATTACACAAACACACACAAGTAACAAAACTGCATTTCTAATTGTTTTTCTCTACCTAGCCCATTTTGGGGCTGCTTTTTTTTTTCCTGCCCACAATTTTCTGTTCTTTTTCAGGAAATTATTATTACTTCATTTATCTTGCTGAAGATACTTGTTTTTCAAAGTCTCGTCCAGACTGCCGTTTTAATTATTTTAATTTAACCTGGAATAAACTGATATACCCCAATTCCTGTTTTTACTGCCTTCTTAGCATTTATTTTAGCATTTTCATTTACAGGCTCATTTTCAAGAAGGCATCACCCTTCTCCTTCCTTCTGTGCTCATCCCTCCTTATCCAGTCAGTGTGACTCCCTGGGTCCCAGTTTGGGTTTCCAGCCCCATGGCAACACAGCGGTTATCACAGACTCAGTCACTAAGCCCATGTGAGGTATGGTTCAGTTCTTGGTCACAAGGCCTCCCTAGAGACAGCAGCTTCTTACAATGGGCCACAGAGAGCTGGAGGCATCAGCTGGGAAAAGCTTTTCTCAGCCCCTTTCATGAGTGCTGTGAGCCCCACTTTAGCCTCTGGCCTGTGGCACTAAAACAAATTCTGGAAGCACAGAACCCTTCCAGTCCTTCTCAACCAGCACTCAAAGAGAAAATTAAGTCCTAATGCCAGCCCTAAGGCATCTGTTAGCTAGCACCCACTGTATGTCATGGATCAGTATATCCCCCATGTACTACTCCATCCTCTTTTAGGAGACAGACCCTAAAAAGCTTTGGGGTTTTACTTTTTTGTCACACCACATGGCTTGTGGGATTTTAGTTTCCCAACCAGGGTCTGAACCTGGGCCCCGGCAGTGAAAATGGAGAGTCCTAACCACTGGACAGCCAGGGAACTTCCAAAAAGTTTAGAATCTTCTAGTAGCTCTACTGTGAAGAGAACAGGCCCTGTTTCTATCTTCCCAGACACTGTTATATATAGCTGTTGTGTCAAATTTAATTTCATTCTTATTTGCAATAATGTATACATTAGGTACATAATACACTCAGAAAATACAAGTAATCCACTACGTCAGTAATTGAGAAGTACAGACTGTGGTTAAATCATTTTGACCAAATCCAAGATCATGAATTATGGCCCTATTTTGTCTACATGGGTAATTTTACTAAACATAAAAACATACAGTCTTTAAACAGAAAAGACAGCAAAAAAAAAGGACAAGGTATCTAATGTTCCCTAGCTCTAATTAGCACTGAAAAGACCACAGGTATATAAAGATGGTAAAAACTAAAAGAAAAAACAAACCCACATATCAAGCCAGAAAACTGGGAAAGTAGCAACACAGATTCAAGGAATTTCTACTAAGTCTCAGGGCACCTGAGACTTAAGCAAAATAAGTCGTCAAACATCAGCCTGCTACCCCTGTTAAAAAGAAAAAAAAAAAAAAAGATCAGCTTGCCACTGCAATCCTGAGGATGCTTGGTACACTCAGCAAGAGAATGGAACCAACTGGTTCACCATTTGTTTGACAGAGAAAAATAAAGAAAGAAGACTCATATTACTAATATCAGGGATGAAAGAGGGAAAATTACTACTGCGTTTACAAAATAAAAAGGATTACAAGGCAATCCTATCAATAACTGCATGCCAACAAAGTACCAAAACTGATGCAGCAAGAAACAGAAACTGTTAACAGAACCATAAAATGTGAAGAGATTGAATTAGTGATCAAAGCATTTCTCATACAGAAAAGCCCAGGACCAGAGGGCATCATTAGTGAATTGTTCCAAACATTTAAAGAATTAATGCTAATCTTAAAATACGTATATACATATATGTGTGTGTGTGTGTATATATATATACACACATATATATATATGAGGGAAGGCTTTCTCAATGCATTTTATGAGACCAATATTTTCCTGACACCAAAATACTGCAGACCAACAGACCAATATCTCTTATGAATACAGACCAAAAAAAAAAAAAATCCTTAAAAAAAACCTAGCAAACCCAGCAATATAAAATTAAACACCATGAACAAGTGGAATTTATCCTATACAGGGTTGGTTTAACACCCAAAACCAGTTAATACAATACATCATATCAACAGGGTAAAGGACAAGGTCACATGTCAATCTCAAGATGCAAAGAAGGCATCTGACAAAATCCAACACTGCTTGATGGTAAAAACATTCAACCAACTAGGAACAGAAGGGAACTTCCTCAACATGGGAAAGGGAATATACTAAACACCACGTTAGCATCATACTCAACGACAAAAAGACTGAATGCCTTCCCCCTCCTCCCTTTAAGACTGAATGCCTTCCCTCTGACAGACAAGTATGTCTGCTTTCACTACTGTTCAACTGAAGGTTCTAGCTAGGGAAATTAGGCAAGAAAATGTAATAAAAAACAGCAGATTAAGGGAAGATATAAAACTATCTCTTTCTCCAGATGACGTGATCTTCTACAAAGAAAATGCTAAGTAAACCACTAAAGGACTCATAGAACTAATAACTGAGTTCAGCAAGGTTATACGATAACAAGATTAGTAATAATTTATAAAAATCCTATTTTTTTTCTGTAGAACAAGAAAACTGAAAATGAAATTAAGAAAACAACTCAATGTATATTAACATTAAAAAGAATAAAATATTTGTGAATAAATTTTAACAAAAGTAGTATAAAACTTAAGCTGTGAAAACTATGAAATTTTTTGAAAAAGTAAAGAAGACCTAAATACATGACGGAGGAGAGGGAAAAGAAAGAGAAAATAGAAAGTTTCCAATTACTTAAATCTGATAAAGATGGCACAAAAAGAAAAGTGTAAATCTCTCTCTTTACAAACAGAGTCAGAGGAAATGTACATAAAATAAGTATCAGACAACAACAGGATATTAATAATGGACTCTGACCAGTAGAATTGATTTAAGGAACGGCCAACTGGCTTAATATCAGGAAACCTATTAATTTAGTTCATGTTTTATCATTAGAGCAAAAGAAAAAATATGAGAAATGAATAGATATCAAAGGCAATCGAACAGGCATATCTTCTATTTTGATTAACTGACAGAGGGTAGGTAGGTTATAATCTAACAGTCTAACAAAGAAAAAGCATATCCAGATTTGAAAGTCAATCGGGCAAAATTAATTCCAAACTTAACGAAGAAATATTTCTCACCCATTACTTTGAAGATACTTCTTAATAATTCCTAAAGAACAACAGCTTCAGAAGCCCCGAAACAAAGAATGAATTTCAAACAAATGATTAGGAACTGTCAAAAGCTGAGAGTATCAGGATTCCCTGTTAGGGGTCATCACATGAGACAGTGAAAACTTTCTGGAAATACAAAGACAACTACTGAGGTAAGAGACGGCATTTTGTTTCTGAAAAATAGCTTAAATCAAGAGAATAAGAAAGAAAAGGGGATCTCTTTCCTGAAGCTTGGGAAAGTATCTAGTCCAAAGCAGCCTGATGCTTCATTCTTTCTTTCCCTACCGTGTCACTCTTAATATAAAATGTCGTGTCTGTGCTGTTCAAGAGGTGGTGAGTACAGATAAAGCTTTTTCTTTCCTGTACAATAATGATCTCTTGTATGTGATATACAAATTACAAGTATTTTCATATTTCTGAATTCACTTGACCTTCACAAGAACCCTGTGAGAATGGATATTCATTTCACCACAATTTAAAGCTGAGGCTCTGAGAAGTTAAAGGAAGCTGCCTAAAGCCACACAGCAGGTAGGGATGGAATCCTGGGATCCTTTTACTACCCCAGGCTTGTGCTGCATGTAGGGAAGCAAAAGGGCATACAGGATATGTGAACAGACATCTACTCACAGAACAGAATCCATCACAGAACTGAAATACCAAAATCGCTATTTCTAGCCAAAAAAATAAATACATATGAAAATAAACTGATTTCTAAAGATCAATTTTAAAATATGAAAAATGTGAACAGATGAGTTCCTAGGAAAAGAATGGACATGCCTACTTTGACCCCCATCTACGAGGAAGTACCTCCAGAAGACAACAAACCAGAGAGCAGGGTAGGCAAGAAAGTGAAAATTTCATTCCTTCAGAAGTTCAGCAGGCAAAGACAGAGAGAGGTAACACCCATGCGGCCCTAATCCACCTAGGGGTCCATCTGTTTCCCTCCACTCTTGGCGGGACCTAAGCAGAGTAAGTGAAGCAGGCCATCCTGTCTTCCAAGGCTGCCCCCAGTAACAACTCGGTAAGCACCTGCCACGTGCACGGCACCATGCGAGGAGAGGAACGTGCCATGTTACCGGCTATCCCCACAATCCCAGGAGGAAGGTATTGCTATTCCCATCCTACGCATGAGAAAATCTAAGTCACTGAAAAGTTAACTTTCAAAGATCCTTCAGCCAGCAAAGTCAGACAGTTCCAAAAACCAGCCCCTTCTCACTCATCTATTCCAGGTATTACTCCAAACAAACATGTTCTCATTTTCTTAGAAAAGTCTTCAGACTGAGCCATAAAAGGAATGCAGGAGTTACACATGTTGCAATACAGGTGCACCTTGAAAACATGATGCTAAGTGAAAGAAACCAGATGCAAAAAGTCACATATGGTGTGCATCCACTTATGTGAAATATCTAGAAGAGGTAATCCACATCAGTGGTCACCTCGTCCTGGGAGAAGGGGAGAACGACTGCTTAATGAGTAAGCAGTTTCCTTTAGCGTAATGAAAATGTCATGGAACTAAACAGATGTGATGGATGCACAACACTGTGAATGGAATAAATCCCACCTTTAGTTCGCTTTAAAATGGTAACTTTTATGTTATAGGAATTTTACCTCAGTAAAAAGAACAATTAGAGTGGAGCAGAGGGCAGGAGGACAGGTAGTTCATCTGCCTTCTTAGCCTTTTACATGAGCCTACACCCTACACTGCTCAAAGGCACCCAGCTCCAGAAGCAAAGATTCAACTCAAGCAACACAATGGGGAAGGAAGCCTATGCTGAGGGTGCTGAGGCTGGGCCTAGGAGCCCCAGGAGAGAGTATCAGGCCTACTGGACAGATTCACCATCTGTGCAGGATGAGAGTCCCAGAGCCCCGCAGACCTGTGTGTCAGGGCACATCAACCTACTCCCCTTTGCCTTCAATGCCTACAACCATACAGATGATTTTTTACACCCCTATACGGAAGCCTGGGGCTTCCCAGGTGGCTCACGGTAAAGAATCTGCCTACCAATGCAAGAGACACAGGTTCAATCCCTGGGTCGGGAAGATGGAAAAGGAAATGACAACCCACTTCAGTCTTCTTGCCTGGGAAATCCCATGGACAGAGGAGCCTGGCAGGCTACCTACAGCCCATGGGGTCACAAAGAGTCATACACAACTTAGCGACAAAACAACAACAAGGAAGGCTGAGGCACTGCTACCAAAGGCAGATTTATTTAGATTTACACAAAATATTTACTGACATGGGAAAACAGACATTAGGATTTTCCCCAATAGCTGAGAAGAGGCAAAACATTTAATTGAGCAGAAAATCAGTGTAATGAAACCTTTCTACCTCTCAAGCTTTCTAGATAACACAGACTTTTGTACCTCCTGGAGAGATGGACAAATATTTGTATTTTGAATTAAACTTCCTCATTTTGTTAAAAAGAAACTTAAAACTAAAAGTGAGTAACCCATCACTGACAGAATATCCTTCACCTCAGAGGTTTAACAAAATGAAAAACCCAGGGAGTCTGGGAGAGAGCTTGTGACTTAAAAAGATAATTTTATGTAATATCCTTTTAATCAGTAACTTGATCATGGAATTTAAAAGTCCCTTATTTATTTCAAAGTAAGTTGAACTAAGGTTTACATTTCACTTTGCGATCAAAAATATCTTTTAGAGTTGTTTAAAAACACTTAAAAAACAAGGAGACGAAGTGATGATATTGCTTTGGCTGTCAACCAGAAACCATCTCCTAAGCTATACCTATAAGCACAGGAGCTTTAGTACTGGAATATGGGGAAAAATAAAAAATAACCTTTAGCTTACTTAGCCTGCTATAAAAGAATGCTGAAACCATCCCTTTCAGAAAGGATTATTTTGAAAAGATACATTCAATTTAAATATTTTAAAGCATCCTAGGAAAAACAAATCTTTAAAAAAAAAGCAACAGCAGCACTCAACAAGTTATTTTCATTGTTTCAACTGTATGGAAGCCAATATAACATAAGTGCAGGAATGATGCCATTAACACTGACTCCAAAAAGTGTTTTTGCTGCTCAATATTCTAGCTTTCATTCAAACTGGTTTCACATATAAACTAAGTTCAACAACATTAACTTGAAATCTTAAAGTTAAAAAAATGCAATATTGTAAATATTGCATAAGAAAATAAGATCGCAAAGAAAGTATGCATATACTTTATACTTGCATATAACTTTGTCAGATTTTTAAATATATACACTAATGACACAGTATACTATTAACTTTCAATGCAAAAACTACTATGAAGTTTTTATTTTGCTATCAACATCTACTAAATAATGGTTTTCAAAAAATTATGTTTTAAAGCAATCCTCATCAAGGCAGTTTGGACAAAAAAATCTTTACAATTTTTAAATGTGCACCCTATGACCTAGCAATCCCATTCTTAGAAATCTATCCTACAGAAATAACAGCATTGCAAATTATCCATTAGAGACAACGCTCAGTCCAACACTACTTACAATACTGAAAAGATTATAAAATTGGATTCATAATACTGAGGCTTTTTCCAAACTAATCTATAGAATCAGTGCAATCCCAATTAAATTCTCTATGCATGTGTTTTTTTTTGTTGTTGTCGGTGTTGTGTTTTGAGCTTGTTTTTGTAAGACTTGAAAATCTGATTCTAAAATTTACATGAAATTTATATGGGAAGGAATAGGAATAACTAAGACATTCCAGAAGAACAAGGTGGCAGTGCTATGGACTGAATGTTTGGGCCCTAAACCCCAGTGATATCTGGTGATGGTACTTGGAGGCAAAGCCTTTGGGAGGTAATTAGAGTTAGACGAGGTAAAAAGAGCGGGCCCTCTATGATGAGATTACTGCCCTTATAAAAGTGAAAGACAAAGAGAGCGGCCTCCCCACTCCACCTCCCCCCAGGTGCATGCAACCAAGAAAAGCTACGCTAGGACATAATGAGAAGATGGCCGTGTGCATCTCTGGAGGAGGGTCCTCACCAGATACTGAATCTGTTGGCACCTTCATCTTGGGCTGCCCAGCCTCCAGAACTCTGAGAAATAAATATCTGTTGTTTAAGCCAGCGATCTACAAAATTTTGGTTTTAAAACCAAGACAGCGGAGAAGGAAATGGTAACCCACTCCAGTATTCTTGCCTGGAAAAGTCCATGGACAGAGGAGCCTGGTGGGCTGCAGTCCATGGGGTTACATGACTGAGCACGCGTGCATGAGGGTGGAGGGAGATGGGTTGGTAGCAATAAACTGGTAGAACTAAAAAAAATAAAAATAAAAATAAAACCAAGATAGGGAAGACCTGCTCTACACTGAAGGCAAGATTTAATATAAAATAGCTATGAAGACAGTGCGGGAACAAGTCAAAGACAAAGCAAACAAGAGAACAGAAAAGAGAGTCCAGAAACAAATCCACTCAAATATGGACACAATTTCTGGTAGCACAGTAGAGCAGTGTGGAAAGAATGAAACAACTGGATAGCATGGGGGGAGAATGGTGGTAGTGAAACTTGATCCCTACCTCATATCATATTGAAAAAACTCATTTCCAAACAAAGTATAGATTCAAATGTTAAAGGTAAAACAAGATAATACAGGAAAATACTCTCAAGGATAAGAAAAGAACACTGTAATAAGAAATGAAAAACACTAGCCATAAAATAAAATATTGATAAATTGGACTACATTACAACTCAGAACTTCTGTTCAAAGGACACCATTAAGAGAATAAAAGGCAAGGGACAAAAAGGAAGTAGATATCTACAAGGCATATATCCAATTAAAAAAACTCCTATCCATACTGTATAAAAAAGAACTCCTACAAATCAATAAAACAAAGATAAACCAACAGAAAAATGAGCAAGAGCCTGAAATAAGCACTTCACAAAAGAAGTTTATCAATACACAGATGAAAAATGCTCAATCCCATTAGATGAAATATACAGATGAAAAATGCTCAATCTTATCAGTCATCAGAGAAATGCAAATTAAAACTACCACAAGAGAACATTACATACCCACCAGAATAGCTGAAATTAGAGACAACTTTCATAAACTCCTGGTAGGAAGGTAAAGTTCTACAACTATCCTGAAAAAAACAACAGGCATTAGCTTCTGAAGTGTTAAAACTACATATATACACTTTAACCCAGTGGTTCTCCTCCTATAAGTATATAGCGAAAGAAATGTACAATAATCTTCATAGCAGCATAATTTAAAATAGCCAAAAATTAGGCAATCCACAGGTTTAACTATAATGTTTATGATAGAAAGCATACTTAAGAGGTACTATTTAAAAAAAAGAAGAAGAAAAAGAAGCATATATCAAAAGGGCAGGATGATGGTACTCTTTTGTAGGGGAGGGAGGAAGCACTACAGTGCTGGCCGTGTTCCTCTTCTTGACCTGGATGGTGGTTACATGGGGATTCACTACATAAAAATTCACTGATTTGTGCACTTTGTTTTACCCTATTTTCTGTACTTCTGGGACTCTTATAATCCTTCACAGAAAGAAAAAATGTTGTAAAAAATCTAATCTGAGCTATGGTGCCAGCTGCATGTCACTTGGAATCAGTAGTTACTTCAGTATTTCCAATAATGAACTTGAAAATGTAGGACTTCTCCCCACATAATGCTGAACAAATTGTTATCACATCATTCTGAAAATTTCAAATATTGAAGGCAAAGTGTATTATCCTTTCAAATTAAGATATTTAAAGAAAACACACTTTTTAAAGCAAAATTACTATTAGCAAAAAAAAAAGTTACTAAAAACAGATCTAGGAATTAAATAATTGACCTGTCAAAAAAATTTCCCATTTTCTTATCAACAGAAGCATAATAAGCTTCTTGTAAGTTTATTACGAAGAAATTCTAAACTTACCTCTCTGTTGGGTGTACCTTCATCAAGTGACTCTGTAAATGAAGACGTCCTGCTCCTGGTTCTCGTTGGTGTGGAAGAACTGGAGGAAGTCTAGATTAAAAGATTATTGCACAAATTAGAAAGACTATACTCGTGAGCACACTACATACTATATCGTCCTTTCTCACAGTACATGCACCAAGAACCCAGTAAAAGGAGAAAAGAGCAAATACATGAAAAACAGAAAAAGGTAAGTGAAACATCATCAACTAGCAGACCCAGGCTACCTACTGGGTCCTTGGTCTGATTCTGCCACCAACTTGAACTATGACCTTCACTAAATTAACTTTTTGAGTGCTAAAATATACCTCAAAATAAGGTTGTGATGATAAAATTATTTCATTAAGGGAGACTGAAACCAGGTAAGAAGTATATGAAAACTTTCTATACTATCTTTGCAGCTTTCCTATAAATCAAAACTACTGCAAGTTCATTAAAAATAAGTTTGTCAATTCAACTGTGAAAGTGCCTTCCAGCTCTAATATTCAATATAGTGAACTGTGGAGGTAAATATGTCTCTAGTCAAGGGTCTTACTTTGAGAATACTGTGCACACCACAGCCCAGTACTGAGATGCCAGTCCATTAGTTCTGTGAAGGACTGCATGACTCCTACAATCCTTAGTACAAAAACCCGTAGAATAAATTTAAACAAGAAGCTCCAAATTAAAACTAGAGCCTGAGGTCCACTCTACGGTGAGCTAAAAACAGTCCTAAAATATAAATATAAAACCAACATTCCAAGATGCCTCTCATCCATAACAAGATAGGCCTTAACTCAACTACACAAAAAAATAACACCTTGACGTCTTACCCTTTTGCAGTCTGTACAGCACCACATAAACAAAAAGCAGTTAGTAAATATTTGTTAAAATACATGAATGAACAAGTGGAACGTCCATCTGTCAAGTCAGCGTGCGCTGCTGTGTCTATGCTGGAACAGAGAGGTCACAAGAAACAGTGTACACACATACACACACACACATATGTACATATTCAGTGTACAATTAAGTCTAACATTTCTAATCAACGCAAACGTTCAGTAAATGGTGCTGGGACAAATGGCCATCCGTATGGGGGAACAAAATCAGTCAGACCTGTCCTTCATACTTCAGCTATATTAAAGATTTAAATGATTTCTGGGACTTCCCTGGTGGTCCAAAGGTTAAAATTCCTCCCTTCCACTGCAGGGAAATGCAAATTCCGCAGTCCCCTAGTTGGGGAACTAAGAGCTGAATAAAACAGATTTTTATGTCAGAAGCAGAAATCAAAAGGAATAGTTCAATTGAGAGGAGGGGAAAACATCAACAAAATGTGACAAAAGCTAAAAAAACTTTTTTTCTAAAAAGCTCTTATAAGTACTTATAAGTACTGAACTCCAAAAACTCACCAACCTAGTCTTCTTTTCATCTAGGGCAGGTGACCTGAGCTCCCCTGGTGAACATACCCACATGAGACTCTGGGTCATATATGGGCGGTATGAGAAAACAGACATGCAAAATTAATAAAGCTCGTCAGCTGGTGAGCGTGGAGACACAGAGCTTCCTGCAGTCACACACAAGAGCTGTGCATGCAAGATGCAATGTGCCAAACTGAGGCGGCTGCAACATTCTTAGTGGCGTCCCCCAGCTTGGCTGAGCAGAGCCATCAGCCCAGACTTTCAGGACCTCCTTAAAATTCTGTAAGTCACCAACTACTTATTCATTAACAGATCCCTTTTCTGCTTAACTAGCTGGACTGAGTTCTGTTGCTTACAACTGAGAATTCCAGCATACACATACCTTCTAAAAGATGAACCAGAAAAATCAACACATGATAGAAGGAATGAGCTATGTGCAGAAGTTACCTTAAGGGACTCAACCAAGACAAAAAACAGGAAGAGTAAGGCCTCAAAATTTTAAACAACAAAATAGTTGAATGTGAAATAAAGTTGAAGCCCTATCAATGTTTTAGAAGGCAAAGGAGAAAAGGCAAGAAGAGATAAGAAAGCCTTCCTCAGTGATCAATGCAAAGAAATAGAGGAAAACAATAGAATGGGAAAGTCTAGAGATCTCTTCAAGAAAATCAGAGATACCAACGGAATATTTCATGCAAAGAAAGGCACAATAAAAGACAGAAATGGTATGGACCTAACAGAAGCAGAAGATATTAAGAAGAGGTGGCAAGAACACACAGAAGAACTACACAAAAAAGATCTTCATGACCCAGATAGTCACGATAGTGTGATCACCAACCTAGAGCCAGACATCCTGGAATGCGAAGTCAAGTGGGCCTTAGGAAGCGTCACTATGAACAAAGCTAGTCTGAGGTGATGAAATTCCAGTTGAGTTATTTCAAATCCTAAAAGATGATGCTGTGAAAGTGCTGCACTCAATACGCCAGCAAATTTGGAAAACTCAGCAGTGGCCACAGGACTGGAAAAGGTCAGTTTTCCTTCCAATCCCAAAGAAAGGCAATGCCAAAGAATGCTCAAACTACCGCACAATTGCACTCATCTCACACGCTAGCAAAGTAATGCTCAAACTTCTCCAAACCAGGCTTCAACAGTACATGAACCATGGACTTCCAGATGTTCAAGGAATTTAGAAATTGGGAGAGGACTTAGAAAAGGGAGAGGAATCAGAGATCAAATTGCCAACATCCGTTGGATCATCAAAAAAGCAAGAGAGTTTCAGAAAAATATCTACTTCTGCTTTATTGACTATGCCAAAGCCTTATTGTATGGACCACAACAAACTCTGGAAAATGCTTCGAGTTGGGAATACCAGACCACCTGACCTGCCGTTTGAGAAATCTGTAGGCAGGTCACGAAGCAACAGTTAGAACTGGACATGGAACAACACACTGGTTCCAAATTGGGAAAAGAGTGCGTCAAGGATGTATATTGTCACCCTGCTTATTTAACTTATATGCAGAGTACAACATGAGAAACGCTGGACTGGATGAAGCACAAGCTGGAATCAAGACTGCTGAGAGAACTATCAATAACCTCAGATATGCAGATGACACCACCCTTATGGCAGAAACAGAAGAACTAAAGAGCCTCTTGATGAAAGTGAAAGAGAAGAGTGAAAAAGTTGGCTTAAAACTCAACGTTCAGAAAACTAAGATCATGGCATCTGGTCCCATCACTTCATGGCAAATAGATGGGGAAACAGTGGGAATAGTAACAGACTTTATTTTCTTGGGCTCCAAAATCACTGTGGATGGTGACTGCAGCCATGAAATTACAAGACGCTTGCTCCTTGGAAGAAGAGTTATGACCAACCTAGACAGCATATTCAAAGCAGAGACATTACTTTGCCAACAAAGGTCCGTCTAGTCAAGGATATGGTTTTTCCAGCAGTCATGTATGGATGTGAGAGTTGGACCATAAAGAAGGCTGAGTGCCAAAGAATTGATGCTTTTGAACTGTGGTGTTGGAGAACTCTTGAGAGTCCCTTGGACTGCAAGGAGATGCAACCAGTCCATCCTACAGAAAATCAGTCCTGAATATTCACTGGAAAGACTGATGCTGAAGCTGAAACTCCAATACTTTGGCCACCTTATGCAGAGAACCAACTCATTTGAAAAGACCCTGACGCTGGGAAAGATTGAAGGCGGGAGGAGAAAGGGACGACAGAAGATGAGATGGTTGGATGGCATCACCAACTCAATGGACATGAGTTTGAGTAAACTCTGGGATTGGTGATGGACAGGGAGGCCTGGCGTGCTGCAGTCCATGGGGTCGCAAAGAGTTGGAGACAACTGAGCAACTGAAATGAAATGAGAAAACTTTGTGCTTGCGTGTGCTTAGTCACTCAGTCATGTCCAACTCTCTGTGGCCCATGGACTATAACCCTGCCAGGCTCCTCTGCCCATGGAATTTTCCAGGCAAGAATACTGGAACGGGTTGCCATTTCCTTCTCCAGGGGATCTTTCCGAACCAGGGATCCAACCCATATTTCTTGTGTTTCCGGCACTGGCAGGTAGATTCTTGACCACCACCACCACCTGGGAAGCCCCCAAAAAATGTAGGACTAGAAGCCAACATTGTGTTTAGAAAATGGGAAAGGAAAGCAGTCACTGGACAGTGTTTATCTAGGGCTGAAACTAAATCACAAATACTCAGAACACTTCAGAAATAACTCTCACTGAGGCTGAGGGAAATGTCATAACCCTTCCCACCCAGAGCCATGAATTTCAACCCACACCAGCTTCAACGACTCTAGATGTTCAAACACTACCAACATGACTGGGAGAAGCTCCATTTGTATCTCCTTATATATGGTTATATGTAGTATCTCCTTTAATAAAAGGGCTACTGAGAGGGCAAAAGTTAGAAAAGCAATTAGTTTTACTAGGACACGGGAAGTAACTCTTAGCCAACCCTCTGTGCCGCGATTCCAACATCTCCAAAAAACCGGGGGGGGGGGGGGGGTGTAATAATTTAGCTTTCCAAATACCCAGAGGCCAAGAAAGGGCTACTCCAGACGCGGACCTCCAAATCACTTGAAAAGTGCACCTCTACTGTGAAACTTTTTAATTGGCGCTATGTTTTCTCATATGAGCCTAATCTTTAACTGGAGCCTCATCAGCTCTGGAAAGATGAGCAAAATCAAAATTTGGGGTTTATGAAGTTAAAGTATAGATTCTAAGACACACTGCCCTTAGAAAAGTAGTACCACATGGCCAAGCTTGGCCTGATGGTTTGTAGGTCTTCCTCTGGAGTTGCACAAGTAAGAATCACATGAGGGAATGAATGTGACTGCAAAGTATGAAAATATACAAAAAAAAAAACCAAACTAACTGTACTTGTATTTATCCCAAAGTTTTGCATCTTTATGGAGAAGGCAATGGCATCCCACTCCAGTACTCTTGCCTGGGAAATCCCATGGATGGAGGAGCCTGGCAGGCTGAAGTCCATGGGGTCGCTAGGAGTCAGAGACGACTGAGCGACTTCACTTTCACTTTTCACTTTCATGCATTGGAGAAGGAAATGGCAACCCACTCCAGTGTTCTTGCCTGGAGAATCCCAGGGACGGTGGAGCCTGGTGGGCTGCCGTCTATGGGGTTGCGCAGAGTTGGACACGACTGCAGCGACTTAGCAGCAGCAGCAGCTTGCATCTTTAACAGCTATCCTCACTTTAAAATATATAGGGATTTACATTCCTTCAAACTAAATTTGGTCTAACTAATTCTCACAGCCATGAGAAATCTGAAGACAGATTTCTAAGCTATTTTTCAAGAAACCTGATGGTTATATCCAGGCTCACAATATTTATATTGCCAACTGATTATTTATTGACCATAGCCCTCAACTTCATTGTAAGAAGAAAAAATTTTAGTCACCATGGTTCTCAGAATTCGAAGATGACCCAAAATCACCCTCCCCTTGCAAATATGAGATATCATTGCCCTGATGATCTTACCTTTCAGAGCAAAAAGGAATTTGCAGGTATATTTAAGATTACTACTCAGGTGACTCTAAGTTAACTCAGAGAAAGGAGACTATCTGAATAGGACCAACCTAACCACACAAGCCCTTCAAATGAGTCCACAGTGCAGCAGGGGGGGCAGAAAGCAGAGAGAAGTACTCCTGCAATCCTGAAAGACAGCAAAGGCCTGTGAGGGTCAAGTGGTGAGGAACTGTGGGCAGCGCTAGGAGCAAAAGACAGTAAGAAGTAAGGACCTTTGTCCCACAACCACAAAGGACTAAATTCTACCACAACCACATGAGCAGGGATGAGGATCCTCATTGCCAGATGAGAACACAATTTGAACAACAACTTGATCTTAGTCCTGTGAGATCCCGAGCACAGAAGCCATGCCATGCCGTACTTCTGACATACAGACTGTGAACAGTAACTGGGTTATTAGGCAGTAAGGTTGTGGTAATGTGTTATTCAACATCAGGAAACTAATGCAGTCACCTTTAGGAACAGTGAGCCCTCAACACCATGACTTTTCATTACCCACTCAAGACACTGCTCAGACGTCACTCTGATCCCCTCACACTCTGACCACCTCTCATCTTCATGGTACAGAGACCACATCTTCCCTTCAAGGCAAAAGTGACACCAGCAGAGCACCTTAGCAGGTTCTGTGAAATGAAGCATCCTATAGTAACAAATGCTTTCAAATACCTTCTCTTTCGATTCTCACAAGCCATGTAAATGGTAAGGAGGACAGTTATCCCCAATTTCCTGACAAGAAAGTGAAAAGCTGAGAATGCTTATGTGGCTGGGTCAGGGTGCACACTGCAAGATCTGGGCTAGTACGCAGGTCTTCTGAGTCCCTCATCCACTTCCCCAGTACTCTCTGGATCACTGTTTCTCAAATTTTTTTCACTGGGACCAGCAGTTAAACAACAATAACATTCTTTTTGCACATACACTTCTAAAACAAAAGTTTTACAGAATCTTAATCTTTACGACATAAGGTGCCACATTTTGACCCAAAATATTCCTTCATTTAAAAAAAAAAAAAGTTGATCCCAATGCACTGATTCCACAACCCACCCGAACTGCTTTCACCATACCATGCTGTCTATATAAGAACAATGCTGATAAACATAGTTGCTAACTCTTGAATCTCGATTACATCACATGTATCTAATATATTTTAACTATACCAAAAAATCAGACATTGAAAAGCATTAATCTTAGGCTGAGCAGCACACTCTGAAGATAACAACACAAATTTTAGATATTCATATTACTGAGAAATTCTATGTTAGTCAAAACTATGTTAATCAAAGTTTATTCCATTGAGGCTCTATTTGAGAGTTTTCCTATAAAGAGCTACTGTATTCAAGACAGCTGAATTGTCAGATAGATACAGATATCTAAAGTTATAAATTCAAGATGGTTAAATCTTACTGATACCTGAAGGGGTTTGGTGATAACAATAAGGTTTAATCATTTTGAATCTACACCTTTCTGAAATCAACTAATCCTAGTTTTCAAAGATTAAAGGGAAATTGAACTTAATTTAACATTTTTTAGGTCAGCTGTCATTCCTGTGAATACACTACTTGTAGTATATCTTCTCCATCTGTTTTAGCCTGCTACTAGTTTAGAAACTAGATAGCTACATCTAATAGAATTGCAGACAAAATAAACATGAGGAAATTCTAAATGAGGGATTTTTTTAACCTGTCCTTAGGAATAACTTACATTAACTATGGAATATGAAGTTCAGTTCAGTCGATCAGTCGTGTCCGACTCTTTGTGACCCCATGAATCGCAGCACTCTAGGCCTCCCTGTCCATCACCAACTCCCAGTGACATTAAAATTTTGGCTGCCCAGAGGCGTTTTGACACTACTTGCTTCTCAAATTATTCCCCAAGTAGATGAATGGTATTCTTACACAAGCCTAACATCTGGCTTCATTTCTCCCTGCCACACCCTCGAGTAACCAATCACAGCAAGGACACAGCCATAGACTCCTCCTCCCACGTACTCCTCTGAAAGTCTCTGCCAATCTATCTGACACCCCAGCTATAAAGGAATGGCCAAAGTCACCTGGAGTTAATAGGTCACATAAACCTTTATCCACTAGTTACCAAAATTATTAGAACTTCCCATCATGTCTTTAGTAAAGTACCTTCTACATCCTGACGTCTAAACAATAGTGCCGGAAATGAAATATTGCTGCTTATGTTATAAATGTTCAACCTCTCAAAAACAGCCCTTTAATATAGTGAGGTCCACTCATTCAAAAGTAATTTAAGGAGACTTCTAGTTAAAAATACGGTAGGTGGACCAAAGTTTCTTATTTTTCTCTCCCTTGAAAAGAGTTGGGGATTCCCTGGTGTCTCAGTCAGTAAAGAATCCACCTATAATGCAGGAGACAGCCTGCATCGCAGGAGACCTGGATTCAATCCTGGATCAGGAAGATTCCCTGGAGAAGGAAATGGCAACCCACTCCACTATGCTTGCCATGGGAAATCCCATGGACAGAAGAGAAGAGCCTGGAGGGCTACAGTCCACGGGGTTGCAAGAGTTGGACATGACTTAGCAACTAAATCACCACCCAAAGAGTTAAATTTCAACCAATTTTCAGAAGACTGGGTGTAAAGGAAAGAATACAGCTGAGGACACTACAACCCCATGGAGAAGGGACCGGTGATGAGAAGCAAGCCTATTTTCATCTCCAGAGCCCTAAAAAGATTTACGACTTCAAAGTTATAATGCAAGTTATAATGAAGAAGTTAAGAGGCAGGACCAAAATCAGAAAAATTGGTTGAAAGATCCCCATGTCCTTTGTCCCACCTTACATAGCCTCTGAAAAACCAAAGGTTTACTTTTCTGGAGCCATTGGGGCTCCAAACTGGATGAAACCAAGCACAGTAAGACAGGAGTGAAGGGCAAAATGTGTGACTAAACCTAGAGGGATTAATTGGGTGATATTCTGCACAGTGAACAGTGGAACCTCCAGCACACTGCTTCCGAAGCAGCCAGGCTTACAACCTGGCACCCCCTGCCCAAAAAAACAAAAGGCTTCACTGGAGAAATCAAATGACATCTTAAAGATCTCAGGTGATCAAGAGGTCGATATTTCTCCCAATAATAAAACCAATTTGCAGCCTATCACCCAGCAGGGAGTGCCAGTGTTGATCACATGATACCTCCAGATAGCATCAGATTTTTAGTGTCTCACCTTTAAATATGAGCAGTCAGTAAAGAAAATTTCCAATGTAAGAGCCAACGACAACAAAATCCACACATACACACACACACAATTAAAAGAAAACTTCAAAACAAAAGAAAAAAATCAGAGCTATAAAAGATATATCAAAGGACTTCTCTGCTGGTCCAGTGACTGGGACTCCACACTCCCAATTAAAGGGACGCAAGTTTGATCCCTGGTCAGAGAACTAGATCCCACATGCTGCAATTCAAGATCCCACATGCCACAAGTAAGACCTGGTGCAGCCAAAATAACAAATTTTTTTTAAATGTTAAAGATATATCAGTATAGCAAGAGCAATGCTATGAAAAAGCAAAAGACAGTAAGAAATAGCCTTTGGAAAATTTAAAAACAGAGTAGGAAAAATTAAAAATTCAACTGAAAACTAACATTGTAGATTAACTATACTTCAAAAAATAAAGAAAACGAAAACAAAAAACTCATTGAAGAGTTAGATAAATTGAAGCAAACTCTCAAAAATAGGACAAAAAAGGAACTTCCCTGTGGTCCAGTGGTAAGACCCCACACTTCCACTGCAAATAGAACAAAAAATAAACAAATAAATTAAAATAGACCAAGAAGGGTAAAAAATAATAAATAAGAGAATCTATCCTGAAGGTACAAAAACTAACTGGTCTTCCAGAATATAAGAGAAAAAACAAAGGAGAGGGAATTATCAAAGAAATAATATTTAAAAGTTTCCAAGAATTTAAGCACAAGAGTCACCATACTTAGTGAAGCACAATGCAAAAATAAATTTACAAAAAAGCATGTTCACCATAAAATTTCAGAAAACAAGAGAAGATCCTAAAGTCTCCAGAAAGAACACGGAGGACAGAACTGGGAGGCTGGAGTAGACTGTGTGTTTTGTTTTGTTTTAGCATAGTAGTCTTTCAGCAGTACTTTATTTTTTAAAACTACAGAATGTATTACTCCGATAAAAATAAAAATAACATTTCATTTTAAATTTTTGTTTAAAAATCATGAGTATCTAGTATATCCAGTAAAAGGTATCCCATATAATTTAAAAGCATAATACACAGATTAAGAGATAATCTATTTCTCATCCTAAATCTCATCCAACAGTTGATAACAAATCATAAGTGAACTGATGTTATTCCCAACATTTTAGACACTAGCTATCGCTAACATCGTCCATGCTAACTTAGTCAAGTAATTCTATAAAATAAATAAAATAGAAAAATCAGACATCTTCACTAATCTAAGAAATATGCATTTGTTAAGAATTCATAATTTAAAAGACAAATATTTAAGATAAATGCATGTTTATGCAAAGAGTGGTAATTAGGTTTCCAGTACAAGAATACAGACTGAACACTTTATTTCTCTTCTTCCCAAAAACCCGCTGAAATGAGGTTTAAAAAAAAAAGTAGAAAAGCAGATAAACTAAAACTCTAGAACAAGAGAGGGAAAATCATAAGTAAAAAGAAAACAAATTTTTGAAGAATAAAGGCAAAAGGATTCAAATTGTTGGGGAAGTCAGGGCAATGGTGCCATAACTCCAAACATACACAGAAGGCGGCTCTGGCAGAGGCAAAAGATACTTATTGCAACAGGGGGGAAAAATCAGTTTTATACACTGGAACGGGAGATTACTACTCTCAGGAACGTGTCTCAGGTCTGCGAAACAAACAGGTACATGGGGTCAGCCTCCTTCAACCCAAACACTTGTCCAGACAAAAGAAACAGCCAAATACAATGAGCAACACCTTGGAGGAGTTAGCGCTCCAATTGCAGATGCTGGCACCATAAAGCAGCAGGGTAACAACACACCCCAGTTTCACCACAGCAACCCCAGTCCTGCCCAGTCCACGTCAGCATAAGTTTCAAGATAATCACCAGTGTCCCCATTCATTAAGAATGTTTGCATAATAAATCACCCACCTGGTCTTCATAAATATAAACGAACAGCTAATAACAACAAGACATTTTTCTCAAAAAAAGAAAAACAATATGACCAATATGAATACATGCAAGTATAACAACCTAGAACAATCTGATAAATCAAGGAACAGACTTTAAATATGTATGTATATATAATACATAACATCCTGGGAGAGTTTTGAGAAGCTCTAGTTTCCATTAAACCACAAGCTGCTGCTAAAAAAAAAAACTGAAAGTACCGTGGTTAAGAGAATGGGCTTTAGAGCAAGACTGCCTGGGTTCATATCTCAGCTTTATCACTGAGTTGTGTGGTAATAGCTGTCTACACACTGAAGTTACTTAACCTCCCTTGGCCTCAATTTCTTATCTGTAAAATGAGGATAATACAAATCCATACCTTTTATTATTTCATGTATTAATTTAGATAATACATGCAAGGCACCAAGAAAACACCTAGGTAAAAATAACTACCTAATGTTGACTAGTGTTAATTTGTGGAAATTAAATGTGATGACTAGAATAAATTCAATAGAAGCAGCTGAAATAAAAATTTGAAATCTTTCAAAGCAACAGAATAAACAGGAAAAAGGAATATATCAAGAGGGGAAAAGGATATGCAGAGAATTTATTTAGAAAGATTAACAAGATTTAAAAAAGAAAGAAAAGGGGGGGACTAAAAAAAAAAAGGCAAAGAAGAAAACTAGAAATTTTTTTGCATCAAGGAAAAAGAGAAAAGATTCAAAGATCAAGTTAACCACCAACACAGAAAAGAACAAGTTTGAATTAGACTTTTTATTTGCACACAGTATGCTAGAAGATAAGGGAGAAATAAAGCCAACAGCCTGAGGGAAATTTTTCAACCTAGAATTTTATAGCTAGTCAAGTAAACGTTTATGTAAATGAAAACGTCTTCCTAATATTTTGTGATTTAGGAGGTAAAGAAACTAAATGATTAGTTAAAATCCTGTATTTTTAAGGACCTTTATCAAAACATTAACTGAAGTTCTACATCAAAGTTTCCAGCCTTGCTTTCTCACCTGGACCCAGGAGGATGCTTCTAAATTTGCTCACAGCTTTAATGGGATGTAAAGTTACATACAATTTGCATATATGTCTTAAGGTCTTTGAATATCACAATAAGCTCAAGTGACAAAGCTTCTCTCGGAAGTTTTTCCTCCAGTTTTTCCTATCAAACTAAGAAGCAGATGAAAGAACTTTGTACGGCCCTTACCCTATTCAAGTTTCGCACAGATTTTTTACATGACATAAACAAGAACTGTTCTATTACTTAAAATATAAGAACTTAATGTATATTCTATAGAAAGCAATAGAAATAGCCACTATACACTCCCTGATCAAAATACAGATTTATAAACACTCAAGACACTCTGATTCTTCTGATCTAAATGTTTCTCTCTGGGAGCTACGCTTTTTAGATCGAGGATAATTATTTTGCCAAGTGACATTTATAAAGAGACTATGTCCCTTCAGAAAGGGACTCTTTTCTCTGTGAAATTTTTTTTTATTCCTATTACACAAACTATTATTTTGAGACCCCACTCTAAAAAATTATAATCCTGCAAGTTTGGGGTGAGCCCACATTGTTTTGTTTTGTTTTTTATTGTAGTAAAGTATATGCAACATAAAAGTTACCATTTTAAACATTTGTAGGTGGACAGTTCAGTGGTATTAATTATACTCACATTGTTGAGCAACCATCACCACTATCCATCTACAGAACTTCTTCATCCTCCCAAATTGAAACTCTATCTTCACTAAACGATAATTCATTTCCCCCTCCTCTCTTCAGCCACAGATAACCACCGTTCTATTTTTTGCCTCTATGATCTTGACTAATCTAGGTACCTCACACAAGTGGAATCACATAATAGTTCATTTGTGCTGGTGCTTTTTATAATTTTTAAGTTTTAGTAATATCTGAAAAGGGCTGCAAACGTTAAAAAAATATTTTTTTATTCACGGTACTATATACATCCTAAGAAATTAGAAAGTATCCTACATTACTCTTTAATAATTTTTATCAAATTTATTCTAAGGATTTTAAAAATCTAAGTATAGATATTTGTTGTTAAAAAATTAAGTGCAACTTGATTTGAAATTGTTAAATTTTATTTTTAAAGTCAGAATTGACCAAATGTTTACTTAAAATAATATTTGCCAAAGAAGGGTTCAAATAATCTCAGCTCCAAAGAGAAGTGACTGGGGACTACAAAACGGTGTCTTGCTTTTATTGAATGCTTTCAAAAACTGAAGGAACCCCAAGGCATTAACATCACAAACACTATCGTTATTACTGTTACTGAAAAGTTTTGCAAGTATTGCGATGTAAAAGGTTCATTTATCCCAGAATCATCAACACCTGATGACTCACTATATTTGAAACATACCTGTCAAGCAATCTCACCTCTGGAAATCAAGCTAAGAACCGGGAAATACATACACAAGGGCCTCCAAAATCCAAAACAAATGTCTCAATTTGTATTACTGCACTAAAATGCATTAAAGAATCCCTTAAGTACTTGCCCTTATTTTACACAAAATTTTAGAAATTCAGGGTCTTGTCTTGATTTAAAGCCCAAAGCAATTCAAAACCTGGGAGAAAATAAACATTGGGCAGATAGCAAGGTAGGCTACAAAGTAATCAGTAAAACTAGACCAAGAACAAACAAATAAATCCTCCTGAACAGGTAAAAGCAAACTGTCTTTCACATCCCATTAAATTCCTGAGGGTATGGCACCCTCAACACAAAATAACAAGACGTAATATTATACAAACTCAGGATCCTTTGCATGAGAAAACAAGGACATGTTTTATCTGTTACAAAAGGATTATCCCATCCAAAAATATTTGTTTTGTTTACTTCATGCTTGAAAGAAATCCTTAACTCTAAAAATAATAATCCAGAATTTCTCAACTTGAAGGTTTCTGAATAGTTAAGGATCAAGACAAGGAACAGAATCAAGTTTCTATCAGCAATTTATCACTAACAATTTACTTTTGCATTCTGGATAAATATATATATATATCCACTACATATACATATATATATCCACTATATATACACATATATATACACACTATATATATACATATATATATCCGCTATATATATACAGTCATCAAAGAGGATTGTTTTAAATCTTCTGTACACAGAGTGCTATTACTTGCTCCACACGCACTGTCTTACCAGAGGCATCAACCCATAGGGACTGGGAGCCCTAATGCATTACCTGTTAACTAGCTCTTTTACCATGATTCTAAAGACAATCTCGGGTTTCCCAAGTGGTTCAGAAGGTAAAGAATCCGCCTGCCAAAACAGTAGACACAGATTCAATCCCTGGGTTGGGAAGATCCCCTGGAGAAGGAAAAGACAACCCACTCCAGTATTCTTGCCTGTAAAATCCCATGGACAGAGGAGCCTGGAGAGCTACAGTCCATAGGGACGCAAACAAGTGGGACAGGACTTAGCGACTGAACAACAACAAAGACAACCTCGCTTCGTTAAAGATCGATAGTAATTATTTTTCATGAAAAAAGATAACATTTACAAATAAAAAGCCAGCAGCTTGGAGCATATCCTTCTTAAGCTATTTTCACTATGTCATACTTTCCCCACAAAACTGGGATCACTCTTTACATGCTGTTTGCCAATCTGTCTTTTAACACAAGTTAGAGCCTACTTCTCTGTGGGCTCTAACGCTAGCTGTGTGACATTAGGCAAGTTACTTAATCTCTCTGAACCCTATTCCAGGTATGAAAGATTCTAGATTTATGTGACAATGAAACAAAATAACCCAAGCCAAATACCTAGCACAGTAAGAACCTAATAAATGTTGGCGTTTTTTTAAGGCTGCATAATAACCAACTATATGACATAACTTATCTAACCAATTCTCTACTGCTGAATATTTTTGGCCACATTTTAAAAACAACACTGAAGTGAAATTCCATGTGGCTAACTCCTTAATACATCCTTAATTCTCTTAGAATTTTTAGAGGTGGCATCCTGAATCAGTGGTATAGAGTCCCTTACATTCACTGCCATGCCTGTTTCCCCACATTCCTCACCTCTACCTCATTTTTTTATTTTTTCTTTCTTTCTTAAATTAAATGTTTTGTAAAATTTTAAAAGCTTACAGTAAATGCAATACATTTAGTATTGAAAGTAATATATTTGGTATCCAAATCTTAATCACTACTTACAATTCCCTTGGGAGAATGAACAAGCTTTCAGTATCATATTCTAATATACCTCAACCACTGTTTCACTCTACAGAAGCTTTAAATAAACTTCAATTTACAGTTTCAGAATAAATTCAACGCAACAGATGCTTGATTGAGTAGTTATTAGTCATTAGATTTTTAAAGGCTGTGGAAGATAAATGTTATGTTTAAAATGTTTTAGAAATGCCTGCCAAGTAGTCAAAATCCAGCTTTTCGTGTAGACACTCTAAATCTGTTGAGACTCAGAAAGGCTGGGAAGCAATTTAGCAGAAGCCCTCCTCCTTGCTGAAAGAACCACGTGCTGCCGGCACCGAAACACACATTCACAACTACTTAGGAGACTGTTTCTGCTTCTTTAAATCAACACTACTAACGCGCCTCCTTTTTCCTGGAAACTGTCATTTCCTGAAGCGACAGCACTCGTGAAAAACAAACATTAACAAGACTCCTGAAGAAGCAGAGCCGAGCTGCGGACGCGCGCAAGCCCTGCCGGGCCGCACAGTGGCCGCCCCTCCGCCCGTCCCGGATCAACCCAGTTATGCGAAGGGACGAGCTCGTGACGGCCTCGGGCACTGGACGCCAGCCGCGCCGCCACCTCTCTCGGGTCCAGCGCTTCTGCAAGCAGCCTGGCCAGGAATGCTCGACTCCTGGCCCTCACGCCTGGACCAGGGTTTGGAATTAAGACTCCGTCACGGGCCAGGGGCCCCTCCAGTCTCGGGTCGGGGATGAGAAGGGGGGACTTCAGTCCAAAGGTCAGGTATTACGAGGGAGCCTGGTTTCCCCATTCCGCCCTCACTCCTGAGTTGGGAGGTCTCGGATGCCTGGGGGAAACCTTCTGTGTGGGTCAAAAATCATGCAAGATCAGAGCTCCTCTCACTTATCCTCAGACCAGGTCGGGCATCAGGGGTAAATGAAGAGGTCACGTGTCACGAACCCAACCACCCCCAACCTACTGTCCAGAGCGGAGTTCTGGGATGGGGGAGCCGGGCAGGACTCACGGAGGATCTGGACCGCCCTGAGCTCATTCCCAGCGAGCGATCTGGGGGAAGCCTCTGGTTAGAAGTCGAGGATCAGGGCAGAACCTCCGCTCCCCTTTGCCCGCGAGCCGGTGTCAAGGGTTGTCGGGAACCAGGGCAGCGCGGCGGCCATAGTACCTGAGTAGAGGCCAGCGCCTGCTGGAGCTGCTGCTGCTCCTCGCTGATCTTCTGCTTCAGTTTCTTGAACATCGCGCGACGCGGGGTCCTGAGGTGGATGAGACCTGCGGGGCGAGCGCTCAGGGAGACCCGGCCGCGGCGGCGGCGGAGGCTTCTCTACACCACAGACCGCGGGGGCCGGGCCTCGCCGCCTCCTCCTCGGGCTCGCGGGCCGGTCGAGACACTCGTCCTGCGGGTGTCGGCGTCGCCGCCGCCGCGTTTCTCTCTTCTCTGGTGCCACCGGTTGGCCTCGGCTCCCCATCCAGCTCCGGCAGCGGCGGCGGCGGCGGCGGCGGCGACAACGGCGGCAGGTGAGCAGGGTGAACAAGGCGCCTGCGCGGCCTACGTGGAGTTCGGCGAGGGAGCGCTACCGAGCGCCGGAGGGGACAAGCTGGAAGTCCGGCCCGCGCATGCGCCCTGCAGGGTCGCGCCCTGAAGGTGCGGGGCTCCGCGCTGCCCACGCTCGTCGCGCGTAGACGTGCCCTCGGAGCCCAGGCGGCTGCGGTGCTGCGAAGTCAGGTGGGGCGGGTGCTGCTTCGCTTGAGGACCGCAAGACTGACTGTCCCGCCGCAAAGAACCTGTTGTGTGGGTGTGAGAAGAGGGGATCCGGGGGACCTGTCGGGGACTGTGGTTGACAGTGTACTTTTGTCCAGTATTTGTGGTTTGGATTTTCTGTCTTCAGTATCTCGTATTCCTTCTGCTTCCCAGAGTGGCCCTTTTTTCCTTTGCTAGACTCTTCCAGGAAGCTCCCAGTGTTCATATGTTTCAGGCTGATATAGTTTGGACATTGCCTGTATGTATATAGGCTTCCCAGGTGGCGCTACTGGTAAAGAACCCCGCTGCCAATGCAGGAGACTAAAAGCGCTTCCATTCCCGGGTCGGGGAGATTCCCTGGTGGGGGACATGGCAACGCACTTCAGTATTCTTATCTTAAGAATCCCGTGGACAGAGGAGCCTGCCAGGCTAGTCCATAGGGTCGCAAAGAATCACGGCCGGAGTGACTTAGCGTATGCACGCACACACACGTGATGTGCTTCGTTGGGTCAGTCGTGTCCAACCCTCTGCGACCCCATGGCCAGAGCCACCAGGTCTCCCGCATTGCAGACAGATTCTTCACTAGCTGAGCCACCAGGAAAGCCGAAGAATACTGGAGTGGGTAGCCTATCCCTTCCCCAGGGGAACTTCCCGACCCAGGAATCGAACTAGGGTCTCCTTCATTGCAGATGGATTCTATACCAGCTGAGCTACCCGGGAAGCCTCCACATACATACATACATACATACATACATACATACACACACACATATGTAATATATGTCGTGAATTTGAGGGAACACCAGGAGATAGTGGAGGGAGAGGAGCCTGGCATGCTTCCGTCCATGAGGTCGCAAAGAGTCGGACACAACTTAGCAACTGAACAACAACAAATATATGTATTAAAATATATAAATTACTGAAATGGTGTATCTTCACATATTCCTTCGAAAATCTTTATCATTCTAAGTGCCAGGTCCTTAGTGACCTTTCCCAGTCCTTGACAGAACAAGTAGACAAAAAAATTGGTAACAACGTGGAAAAGTTGGGTCAGCTAACTTGGCCTTACCTTTTTTTGAAAAGACGGGAAAACTGCAAAATACACGTTCTTTTTGGATACATGTGGACCAGTCACCAAGATAGACCATGTGCTAATTCGTAATACAGGTTTCAATTTCAAAGGATTAATATCATATAGTGCGTTCTCAGATCACAAAGTAATTAAATTAGAAATCAGTAGCAGAGATATCTAGAAAAATCCCCAAATGTTTGGAAATTATGCTCTGCACATCGAGATAAGCCCCTAGTAAGACTCATGAAGAGAAAGGAAAATACTAGTTATCAATATAAGGAGTTAAAGAGTGCTTATCACCACAGATTCTACAGATATAATAAGGGAATATCTGACAAATTATCAAAACATAGATGTCCTTCAGTCAATGAATGGATAAACAAACTGTAGTACCTTCTTACCATGGAATACTACTCTGACATCTAAAGGACAGAGCATTGATACTCGTAACAACCTGAATGGTTTTCCTTAAGTTTCACTAAGTGAAATAAATGAGACCCAAGAGAAGTCATACATATACATGATATACATGACAACCAAGATGGTTGTTCTCTTGCTATCTGTACAGTAGATCCCCTGTCACACCTACACCCTACTCACATGACTGACCTCCCCTCTTAATCATTGACTTGATCAGTAGATACCTGCATACTTGTCCTAGGGCCCAGCTAGCAGTTGTTCTCATCTCTAGATCAGAACCTCACCGCTAAGATAGTTTATCAAAGGGAGATGACGAGCATGCTCCTCTACTGGTTTCCCTGATAACGATGAACCAACTGGGAGTCAATTCCCCCTATGACTGGTAACCTCCCTCTACTCCCCACCACCCCAATAGCGAAGACTAGTGCCATGTCCTGCTGCTCATTTCGGGGTGTCAATCCAAGAGCTTACTTCAGGCACATAAGATCCCCCTTGCATTAAACCTATGATGTCTCTATTTTGCTGACTCCGGACTCTTTCTTTGGTCTTGAGAGTGAGCAGATACAAGGCTTGCAGGCCTGCGAAATGCAGCCCAACAGATTCTACTTACGACATTCTGAAAAGCCAAAGCTATAGGGAGGAAGGATAGATCTGTGGTTCTAGGAGTTTAGTAGGGCAGGACTGGGATGGGGTGGAAGTGGTATTAACTACAAAGGGGCAGGACAAGGGAATCTTTGGGATGATGAAACAGTTTGTATCATAAGTATAGTGGTAGATGTACAACTTTGCGTGCATTTGTCAAAACCCAGAAAGCTATATACCACAAACACTCAACTTCAGTGTATGAAATTTTTTAATAAAAATTAAAAACCTGAGGCTCTGAATTTCACTGAAAGTAACACAGCTTGGATGTGGTAGAGGCAGCATCTGAACCCATAGCTTTCATGGCTCTAAAGCCCATGCCCATACCACCACCCACCCTGCCTCTGGATCCCTTACCACGGAGACATACACTCCCACTGACGCTGATTATTCTATATTTTCCAATACTTTGCTCCAAAATGATCAACTGATTGATATCCAAGTGTCCTCAACAACATATATTCTTTCAAAATAAAAAAGAAATTTTATTTTGTACTTTGAGAGCACTTATCCACAAATGTGAAAGTGCTACAGCTGTATTGTTCTTCACATACCAGATTTGTCAACATTTGTAAGGGGTAGGGCGTATATGTATATATATGGGATACATATGTGGGGGATATATATGTATACAGGTAGGGGATATATATGTATATAGCATATGAAAGTGAAAGTGTTAGTTACTCAGTCGTATCAGACCCTTTGTGACCCCATGGACTGTAGCCCACCAGGCTCCTCTGTCCATGGGGTTCCCCAGGCAAGAATACTGAAATGGGTAGCCATTGCCTTCTGCAGGGGATCTTCCCAACCCAGGGACTGAACCCAGGTCTCCTGCATTGCCAGTAGATTCTTTACTGTCTGAGCCACAGGGAAGCCCGTTTATAATATATATGCATACACATTTTGGCTGTAGCAAGTGAGAGATCTGGAGTGGACTGAAATACTTACATTCTTATACTGTTTTAATGAACTTCACTGGAACACTTTGAAATATATTGTGTTTTTAATATTTACTTTCAAAAGAATATCTTTTGGCTACATTAATTAAAGCTATATAGGCACTGCCCTGGCAGTCTAGTGGTTAAGACTCCATACTTCCAATGCAGAGGGCATAGGTTCAATCTCTGGTTGGGGAACTAAGATCCCACAAGCCATGTGGCATGGCCAAAAAAATTTTTTTTTAATTTAAGTTATAAAACAGTTGGAAGACCTCCCATGAAAGAAAGGTCTGCACATCAGTATCTAAACTTAGACTATGACTCTCCCAGGAATTTAGCTTACTCTCCCGCGAGGCCTGTCCTTAAAGAATTTTTCTTTTTTTTTGGTATCTTTGTTTTTCATTTAATTCCCATTGTAGGCAGAAGCAAGGACACTAAAGAAAACTGAAGGGCTGCATATTATTGCTATTGCATAAGGAAGAGCCAAAAAGTAACTTTCCCAGGATCATTTGATCTCAGAGACAGAACTGGAAACCTATCTCAGGCCTCTTGCCCTTTATCCTGGCCTCCAGCTATAACCTGTTTCACATTCTCTTCTCTTCTGGGACACACCCTGCTCAGTTTTTTAAAGTAGTTCAATTTAATTTTTAACACTTTTGTAATTGTTTACAAATGTTCTAGGACTGTTTACACAGCTGATAACAGTTTAATGAGAAGAATCCTTGGAAGGGAAAACCCAACACTGAGCTGAGTTAAAAAAACCTTATTTCAAGAATGAGGCTTCTTGGTCACAGAGAAGGGCTGAGAGAATGAAGGTGAAGTGTCAAATTCCCTGCTCCTACTGAACAACTATGTGATAATCAGACTCCTAAGTAAACAAATTCAGTCCTGCAAACCTTTGAATCCTTACCTCATACTCAAGATACTGTGTGGGAGGAAGGGCCGGACAGTGTAATAAGAAAGCTCAGTCAAATCATAGCTTTGCCACTTATTATTAACAGTTCTGCAATGAGGAGAAAATGACATGTCAGTTTCTTTATCTGTAAAATGAAGGTGCATCATTGTATCCATCATAAATTTCCCATGAAGATTAAATGAGTACTTGGATAACAAGTTAGTATCTTGAAAAAAAAAAGTCAGATTTATTCCTCACATCTGAAAAATGAAATTGTTAAAGTAGTAGAAGAAAGCATGGGAGGATTTATTTTATAACCCTGGAGTGCTAAAGTCCTTCCTAAGTATAACACAAAATCCGGAAACCATTACAAGAAAGGTTTATTTGCATGAAAGGTAATTTTCTTATTCTGCATGTCAAAAATGCTATAAAAATGTTTTAAATGCTATAAAATAATGAAATATTGTGTAATTAATTGCTCTATAGTAATGACATAACTATATGGATGGATATATAGTATAGCATGAATGAACCTTACATGATGTTGAGCCAAAGAAAGCAAAGAAAAGAATATATACTACATTATTTCATGTAGGCAAAACTAACCTACGGTGTTAGAAGTCAAGGGTAATATTGTCTTGGGGTGTAAGAAAGGCATAGCAATAGGGAAGGAGATTTGACGGGAGATTCTGGGGTACTTGCCAGTTGCATTCTTTGTCATTGGTAATTATACAGATATGTCTGAGATATTTTTGTTTCCTGATTATGTGGTGGGTATCCATGTTAAAACTCACAAAAGCATACAACAAAATTAAAATTCAATTTCACCCCATGTAAACTTTAAAATAATAACAGTTTGCCAGGAAAACAAATAGGCATAAAATTAAAAAAAGAATGAGGCAGCTTATGTATACAGATTATGGGGAGATCGCAAGACATTTTGTTCAGTCAGAAACCAAAGTGCACTGTGGTGTACATAGCAGACTATCATTAGTGTGATTAACAATTATATATTCATTTATATGTGTGTGTTAGGTTAAATTGCATGAAGTTACTGAGTTTTAACTTTAAAAATAACAATGTCATATAGTTCAACATATGTATGTATGTATATTTGTAAACAATAGGTATTATAGAATATAGCTGTAAAGACACGTAAGAAACCAGTGACCATGATTGCCACCAGTGAAGGAAACAAGGCAGTTGGAAGTACCAGTCGTGGTTGTATCCCTTTTTATCTCTTGAATTCATCACCCAAGCATGTGCCGGAGTCCAGCCCCAGCAGGGCAGTGTTCCCTCAGGATGGACGGCGTCGGTGATACGAATGAGAAGACACAGCGAGTCGTGGTGTTTCCAAGTGTCTTCTGACTTTATTGTTTTTAAGACAGCTTTTATATGTTTAGTGGTACATAGAAACAAATGTAAAGTATAGAGTCATGCCAGATCAGCTCGATGGATCAGCAGTTTTTGATCCATATTGGAACCAGAACACTGTTTGTGTTTCTAAGTTATAAAAGGTTTAAAATTGTTTACATCATCTTCTGGCCCAGAGACCTGCTAACATCTTGTGACTCTTTTATTGATAAGGGTTGATCAGCCAGGACACTTTTGTATCAGGCACAGCAGGAAAGTATTCATTAATAGAAAGTTTCAAGGTAAAACCTGTTTTCAGTAATTTACGCCTTGAGCTTAACAGAAAAGAATGTGGTTCCATAAAGTCATAATACAGCAAGCTGAAACAATGTAGCACAAAGGTTAGTTCTTAGCAAAATCACCAGCTGAATTAACAAATTGTCTTGTTATTTGTATTAAAACTAAACTTTTATTTATATAAATCCCTAACTATTATGCTTTCATTATATAGGCTAAATACGTTAAGAGTAAAAACATAGTGAGTAAGTATAGATTAAGTAACAATTTCACAAAGCAATATATTTTGTATTTCCTAACAAGCCTTTCTTTCCTACAAAGGGCTCTGTGCCCATTGGGGCTTTCTGTGTGGAGGCTCTCAATGCTGTTTTATTACTAGGGAGAAGTTATGCACATTAGCTCCAAAGGCACAGGTACATTTATTAAACAAACCAATATGTTAGCAAAAGAAATTTAGATCAGCATAACTTTATATCCCAGATAATTTTATTTAGGATGCTACCATTCAGGGGCCTTGTCAATTGAGATTTCAGATTGATCTATTTTAGAAGAGAATCAGGAAAAGCCTTTTTTCTAAGTCACAAAAAATAAGAAGAGGTTTATTGTAGCAAACATCAGAAAGACAGATATCATCTTTAAGGTGAGCACTGAGGCAGCCTCTCGAGAATCCCTGAGGCCTGAGTTGCTCTGCTCGTCAGTCCTTCTCCTCATGACTCTGTCATGGGTGGGGATCTCGTGAGCTGGCTCCCGGCAAGCATGGATTAACTGTTCATTCAAAAATTAATTCTAATATGCAAAAAAAAAAGTAGGCCATGAGCAATACTTTCAAAATTTTAAAGAGAAATTGTTTTCAGTCTCAAATTCTCTTTGAGCCAAATAATTAATCAGTCATGTATGTGTCCGTAAATGCTTAGGAAAAATACTGAAGGCTACACATCAAATTATTAGCTTTGGACAGGTTAACTCTGAACAATGTAATTAATTCAAATGGGGAATACAAATTTTGCTTTTCACTCTGTGTGTTTCTTTATGCTTTGAATATTTAAGATGTATATACAAGACATAAAACCAAAGGTGTAGCTGAGCCCCAAAAGTAGGCACTGTCCCCTTCTTGCATCTGTCTCGGAACAGGACACTACATTAACTGACTTTGCAAAGGAAAACAGGCTACTCTAAGTAATAGTGAGATGTGGATATTTTACTCCAGAATCTAGAATTTCTAGTCTAGATTTTCTAGGGGGAACAAAAGTCATGGTTTGCATTGTTTAGTGCACAGTATTTCGCTCCAAATCATCTTATTAAATATATCTTTTCTTCTCAAACCACCCTACCTGCTGCCCTGTGGTCACATCTTAATCTCCCCATACAGATATCAGCTTTGTCTGACTCATCCTCCGCCACCCGCTCCAAGACCTCTGGGCATTTCCTCTCTCCTTTCCTGAAACAGAGCCTCCTCTGCCCCACCTCCCCAAGCTTCCACCCCCAGGATGGAAGTCTACCCAGGACAGGAGAGGCAGTTGTTACAGGACAGGAGAGGCAGTTGTTACAGGAAGTCAATTTTGCACTTAGCCAAAAAAAGATCCTCTAGTTACTAGGCACTGTCTCATTAAGAGAAAGAGAG
This sequence comes from Okapia johnstoni, assembly GCA_024291935.2. NCBI lineage: Eukaryota > Metazoa > Chordata > Mammalia > Artiodactyla > Giraffidae > Okapia > Okapia johnstoni. The sequence goes on along the minus strand of CM044323.1, from coordinate 9,435,477 downwards.
GAAATTCTAAGCACTAAGTCTTCTTCTGTCATTGAAACTCTTGAAAGGATGATACTTGCAATTTAAGGAAGTTAGAGGGGATTCCCTGGTGGTCTAGTGTTTGGGACTCCACACTTTCACCATTGAGAGCCTGGATTCAATCCCTAGTCAGAGAACTAAGATCCTGCAAACTGTCCAGTCAAAAAGAAAACAAAAATTAGAGTTAAAAAAATAGACTTTATACTGGTATCTTCTTAACCATGGAGATTTGTTATCAACATGTAAGCTAAGGTTCTTTAGCTTAACCAGACACTAGGCTCCTATAGGAATAGATGACATAGATGAAAAGAAAATGGAATCAAACAAGGCATAATTAAAAGAAGCAAACCTGACTTTTCAACCCAGGGACAAAACAAGAGGTGGAACATGTGTGACGATCTGGGATGCTCACGGCTGCACCTTTGAGACCTTCAGAGAAGAAAAAGCGTGTGTGTCCACCTTCTACCAGGGGTCTTACCAACCAGCTGCTCTCCGTGGCTCCCAAGGCAGCCAGGAGGTGCTGCGTCACCCTACCCTCACACTGGGCAGAGATCTGAGGCCTCAGTCTCGGTCAAATCTCCACACATCCCAGGCCAAGCTTCCTCTTCAGCTTGTGAAAGGTTCAAAAGCAGAGCAGCATTCCTTCCCAGGGAGAGCTCTCACCTCAGATCACTCCTGGCACACCAGTTCCACAGCTTCCCAAGGGCACACCCAGGGACCAGCACCCAGACTCAGCCTCCAGAAGGATTGAGACACTTTGGTCGATGAGCATGCACCTGTGTGGAGTCCCCACCTCCCTGCACTCCCGGCCTCAGTGGCGTCTGCATTTCCAGGCACAGTATAATTCTAATCTCCTGTCTTGAGCGTAGGACACTTGAAGGGTGATGGGTTTCAACATACAAACACTCATGCGATATTCTGAATAAACACATTTTCTTTCTCTCAAACTTTGAGGCTTACATTTCATTACAGAATCATCTCACAAGAATCATACTCAGTAAACTGCCCTCTCTCAATGTCCTGGAAATGTGTGATTCTAGAACCTGATTCTTTCTCCCTTTAAAGTGAAGTGTTAGTTGCTCAGTTGTGTCTGACTCTTTGCGACCCCATGGACTGTGCCCACTATTCTCCTCTGTCCATAGAGTTCTCCAGGCAAGAATTCTGGGGTAGGTAACCATTCCCTTCTGCAGGGAGAGGCAGATTCTTTACCATCCGAGCCACCAGGGAAGCCCCTTTCTCCTCTTCAAAGGGCAGAGAGTGCAGTGGCTGCTACTTGAACAGTCTTTGAGAGAAAAAGACCAGCCTCTCTTGTATCTTTTCCATTTTGTATGAAAAAATTGCCCGTCCTTCCAGGGCCGAGGGACAAACACCAGGCTGAGATGTAGCCTAGCAGTGTGCAATGGCTGTGAAAATATTGACTTTTGACAACAGGCCCCAACCACCAACTGTGACAACTCAGCAGCTGGTCTAACTCAGACAGATTATCCGTTGGGTACAACGCCTCTGACCCCTGCCCCAGCAACTGCACAATAACACTCACTTGTTTTTCTTTGTTGGCCAAGCTCATGTGGGATCTTAGGGCTTCCCCCCGTGGCTCAGTGGTAAAGAATCCCCCTGTAATGCAGGAGACCTGGCAGGAGCTGTGGGTTTGATCCCTGGCTTGGGAAGATCCTCTGGAGAAGACGAAATGGCAATCCACTCCAGTATTCTTGCCTGGATATTTCCATGGACAGAGGAGCCTGATGGGCAACAGTTCATGATGTTGAAAAGAGTTGGACACAACTTAGCGACTAAACAATGTGGGATCTTAGTTCCTGGACAAGGGATTGAACCCACGCACCCTGCATTGGAAGGTGGAGTCTTAATCACTGGACCACCAGAAGTCCCCAGCATTGACTTATTTGTAACTTACGGACCTGATCTTTCTATTGCTGTAACTTTCCCACCATACCTAGGAAGGAGGACATTGAATTACAAAGGAACACACAATCGGAGTGATGGTTGTTAAGGGTTCATGATACCAAATTACTTCCCAGGTGGCTCAGAGGTGAAGAATCCAGCTGCCAATGTAGGAGATGAGAGTTCAATCCCTGGTTCAGGAAGATCCCCCAGAGAAGGAAATGGGAACCCTCTCCAGCATTCTTGCCTTGAAAATCCCATGGACAGAGGAGCCTAGGGGTCATTGGGTTCAAAAAGAGTCAGACACGACAGAGGGACCATGTGTGCACGCATGACACCAACAGGCTGCCGTTGACCCCTGGTCTGCAGTACATTCTCAGATTCACCTTGGCCAAGTCAAGTAGAGTTGGCCTGAGGCCAGGGTGCCAGCCTGCCTGGTGAACTCCCCTCCTCCAGCCATATCCCTGTACATTCCACACAGGTATAGAGCCTGTAACGCTCAGAAGCTGAAGTTGAACCAGTGATGCTGAAGAAGCTGAAGTTGAACAGTTCTATGAAGACCTACAAGACCTTCTAGAACTAACACCCAAAAAAGATGTCCTTTTCATTATAGGGACTGGAATGCAAAAGTAGGAAGTCAAGAAATACCTGGAGTAACAGGCAAATTTGGCCTTGGAGTACAGAATGAAGCAGGGCAAAGGCTAACAGAGTTTTGCCAAGAGAACACACTGGTCATAGCAGACACCCTCTTCCAACAACACGAGAGAAGGCTCTACACATGGAAATCACCAGATGGTCAATATCAAAATCAAACTGATTATATTCTTTGCAGCCAAAGATGGAGAAGCTCTATGCAGGCAGCATAAACAAGACCAGGAGCTGACTGTGGCTCAGGTCATGAACACTTTATTGCCAAATTCAGACTTAAATGGAAGAAAGTAGAGAAAACCACTAGACCATTCAGGTATGACCTAAATCAAATCCCTTATGATTATACAGTGGAAGTGACAAATAGATTCAAGGGATTAGATCTGATAGAGTGTCTGAAGAACTATGGATGGAGGTTCATGACCTTATATAGGAGGCAGGGATCAAGACCATCCCCAAGAAAAAGAAAGGCAAAAAGGCAAAATGGTAGTCTGAGGAGGCCTTACAAATAGCTGAGAAAAGAAGAGATGTGAAAGGCAAAGGAGAAAAGGAAAAATATATCCATTTGAATGCAGAGTTCCGAAGAATAGCAAGGAGAGATAAGAAAGCCTTCCTCAGTGACCAATGAAAAGAAATAGGGGAAAACAATGGGAAAGACTAGAGCAACTGAACTGAACTGATAGAGCTTGAGGTTTGGCGGCAGAGGGAAGACGCTGGCCCCACCCTACCTGTCGTAGTTGTTCAGTCACTCAGTCGTGTCCCACTCTTTGCAACCCCATAGACTGCAGCACACCAGGCTTCCCTATCCTTCCCTATCTTCTGGAGCTTGCTCAAACTCAAGGCCGTTGAATCGGTGATTCCATCCAACCATCTCATCCTCTGTTGTCCCTTTCTCCTCCTGCCTTCAATCTTTCCCAACATCAGGCTCTTTTCTAATGAGTCAGCTCTTTGAATCAAGTGGCCAAAGTATTGGAGCTTCAGCATCAGACCTTTCAATGAATATTCAGGACTGATTTCCTTTAGGATTGACTGGTTTGATCTTTTTGCAGTCCGAGGAGAAATAGGTAGTCCATCCTACCTAACTATTCACTACTCTTGATATATGTTGCTTGGAATGGGAAAACAAAAGTTCTCAAACATTCTTCCTCCCTCAGCCCCATTTTCTGATACCTCCATGTATCAGTCAAGGTCTATTCAGAAAAGCATAGCCTATACTACTGTCGACTAAAAAAAAAAAAAAAAAAAATATGTACAACTTGAGAGTTGTGAGTTAAGCTTTATTTGGGACAAAATGAGGACTGCAGCCCGGGAGGCAGCATCTCAGATAGCTCCGAGAGACTGCTCGAAAGTGGCAGTAGGGGAAAGTCAATATATAAGGTTTTGGTGAAGGGGGAGCACAGAGGGCCTCACTCCACCCTGAACTTCCTCAGGGGTTGTTGAAGGTCAACAGCTATAGCAGCACGGGGCTCAATCTCTGGAGAGGTGTATGGCAAATGCCTTTGTTGTTCAGTCATTGACAATGCTCTTGGTAACTGCCAATATTTATTTGACACTAGCTATGGGGAGCTAGTTATATAGGTATTGGAAAAACCAATTAACCAAACAAGGAAGGCAACCTGGAGATTAGCAAGAGCAGGAAGATACCACTATTCCCCGGGCTGGATGAACCAGGGCAGGAGGCAGGGCTAACAGAGTCCAGGAGAGGGTTCAGAACTTTAAAGCTGGTGCCACCTTACCACCTCACACCCTTCCTCCCACTCTCAGTTTTCTGCCAACGCTTCCCCCTGGCAGTACCCAGTTGGCAAGGGAGCCTGAGAAACGTAGCTGTAGGTCAGCTGATGCCGGAAGGGAGAACCCTCCCGGGGCCCAAGAATGGGCTCTTATCTAACACTCAGAGGTAAACTGTCTGAGGAGACACATGAGCTGACAAAGCACGAGATTTTATTGGGAGGGGGTTTTCCTGGCAGAGGACAGCAGGGTAAGGGAACCCAGCAGGACTGCTCTGCCACATGGCTCGCGGTCTCAGGTTTTATGATGATGGGATTAGTTTCTGGGTTGTCTTTGGCCAATCATTCTGACTCAGAGTTCTCCCTGGTGGCGCATACATTTCTCAGCCAAGATGGATGGCCGCGAGAAGGATTCTGGGAGGTGGTCAAACACATGGTGTTCTTTTGATCTTTCCCGAACTCTTCTGATTGGTGGTGGCTTATTAGTTCCGTGTTCCTCACTAGGACCTCCTGTCGTAAAATAACTCACACAGATGGTGCCTGGCCAAGGTGGGCGGTTTCAGTCAGTGTGCTTCCCAATACCAAGTGTGGAGTGTGGAGCTGAGGACAAACCAAAATAAATGACTAGCATGTTCTGAAAAGGTTACTTGTGCAACAATATGAGCTCAGAACCCTCTACAAGCAGACTCTCCGCTCTGACCAGACTGCCTCGCCCAGGGCAAAAAGCACAGAGAAAGAGAGTCAGGCATTGTCACCAAAGTGGGAGCAAAGACTTTACCTGGTGTTTACCAAAGGAGGTCAGGAAATGTTAGCAGTTGCAGAAGAGAGGGAAGGAGGGAAAGAATCTAGGCAAACAGGATTTTGTAGGGGAGATTAGATAAGATCTGACTTGCATTTTTATGAGAGAAACCTGGTTGGGGTTTAGGACAGGGCTTCTCAAGCTTTACTGTACATGTACATCACCCGGGGTCCATTCAACAGGTGGAGTGGGACCTGAGATTCTGCATTTCTAGCAGGCTCCTAGGTGATGTTGATAAGGCTGGTCCATTGAACACACTGAAAGCAAAGATTTAGGGAGACTCTTGGTGTACATGTGTGCTAGGGCCCTTCAGTTGTGTCTGACGCTTTGTGACCCTATGGACTGTAGCCCACCAGGCTCCTCTGTCCATGGGATTCTCCACCAAGAATACTGGAGTGGGTTGCCATGCCCTCCTCCAGGGGATCTTTCCCACTCAGGGATTGAACCTGAGTCTCTTGTGTCTCCTGCATTGGCAGGCAGGTTTCTTTACCACTAGGGCCACCTGGGAACATCAGAGAGACCCTGGAGTCTATGTAAATACTGACTGGGATGATCCATGAAGGAGAAAGTTTTGATCCAGAAAGAGATAAAGATGATAGAAGAGGCAGTGCACCTGTGAGTCCCAAGAATCTGTCTCTTGCTTCCAGAGTCTGGACAGAAGAGACCCAGGGACACCCCTCTTTCTGGCCTCTGGCCATCCATCAACCTCTTTTCCATTTGCAACTTCTAGGACTGTCTTCTCAGCTGTCCTCTGCCCCCAGGGAATAGCCAACACCTTTTTTGTGTGTGTGTGCTTAGGTTCTTACTGCCTAATCAGAAACTCTCAGATTCCTTAGAATTATTCCACCCAGGTAGAGGGTGGAGGCCACCATCAACCACCTACTCAACCTGCATCTTCAGATGTGTTATACCTCCCTCTCCTTGGGTTTCCAGTTCAACCGCAATGATGCAGCTCTTGGGGGCATGGACCATTTCCTTCTCAAGTTGGTTGAGGAGAAGCTTGAGGGTGCCCAGCATCCTGGAAGATGCAAAATTAGTGCAGCGGCAGCATCTTCTTCCAGAATGTGAGAAGCCATCCCAAGATGAGTTGGGTGAAACCATGGAAGCCACCATGGTCCTGGAAAATCAGGCCTTTTGGGATCTGCATGCCCTGGCTTCTGCCTGTGCAAAACCCATCTCTGTGACTTGCTGGAGAGCCGTATTCTAGAGGAGGAGGTGAAGCTCTCAGGGAGATGGGTGACCCCCAACTAACCTCTGCAGGATGGCCACCCTCAGGCTCGGTGAGTATCTCTTTGAAAAGCTCACCCTCTCTGACACTCTCAGTGATGTTAAGATGACAGGAGTGCCAACCAGCTGCACTTAACATACATTATTAATACGGCTTCCAGCTTCACTTGCTGAATCCAGGATTCCTGTTACAACATTCCATGAAAAATAAATGAGCATGGTAATGGCTTCCACTCTATGGACTAACACATTGAAAATATCCAAGAAGACCTAAGTATGGAGCTTGTGAAAAGCAGCATCTGGGACCATTTTTTAATGTAAGAGAAGATCTCCAGGGTGATTTTTGGCATCTGGAAAGCAGCTGCCACCAACAGTAAAGGCTAGCTGTTTACCTTTAAAATAACTCTAATTAGAGGCTGACATAATGCTCGGTCTCCAGTTAACTAACATTGATTGCCAAAGAAAAGAAAGCCTAGGAGGTGACAGACATTATGTCAGAGGAGGGACTTGTTGCTGGAGAAACTAAGCAGTGATCAGCTCCATTTTATTGGTTGTGAATAACCTGACTTTTTTTTCTTTTTTGTCAAGTGCCCGCTTAATTTCTTCACTGGATGTCTAAATAATTATTTCAAATTTAGTGTAACCAAAATAAAATTCTTGATTATACCTTCACTGCTGATGTACCTTCTTAGTTTTTAAATTTTTGAAGTATAGTTGATGTACAGTATTTTATAAGCGACAAGTATATAATAGAGTGATTCACAATTTCTAAAGGTTGTACTCAATTTATAGTTATTATAAAATACTGGCTAGGGCTTCCCTGGTGGTCCAGTGGTTAAGAATTTGCCTGCCAATGCAGGGGTCAAGGGTTCGATTCCTGCTCCAGGAAGATCCCACATGCCGTGAGGCAGCTAACCCCGTGGGCCACAACTACTGGGCCAGTGCTTCAGAGCCCATGAGTCACAACTCCTGCACATCTAGAGCCAGTGCTCAGCAACAAAAGAAGCTATTGCAATGAGAAGCTGGCACACCACAGGAAGAGTAGCCCCGCTCGCTGCAACTAGAGAAAGCCGGAGCACAGCAATGAAGACACAATGCAACCAAAAATAAAATAAATAAATTAAAAAAAAAACACTGGCTACATTCCCTATGTTGTACAATATATCCTTGTAGCTTATTTTATACTTTTTTTTTTTTTTTGGCCACACCTCATGGCATGTGGGATCTTAGTTCCCCAATCGGGGATTAAACCCTCCTCTCCTCAGCGGAAACTTGGAATCTTAATTGCTGGACCACCAGAGAAGTCCCTATTTTACACCTAATAGTTTGTACCTGTTAATCTCCTATCCCTACGTGCCCCTCTCCACTTCCCACGGGTAACCCCTAGTTTGTTCTCTATGTCTGTGAGTCTTCTTTTTTTGTTATATTCACTAGTTTTATTTTTTACATTCCACACACAGGTAATATTATACAGTATTTGTCTTTCTGACTTATTTCTCTTGGCATAATGCCCTCCAAGTCCATCCATGTTGCGGCAAGTGGTAAAACTTCCTTCTTTTTTATGGCTGAGTAGCATTCCATTGTATTCTTCCTGATTTAGTTTTTCTTCTTGTCTCTACTCCTTCACTTCTGCTCGCTGATCACCTCCCTAAAAGACTGTTTGATCCTCAGTCCTTGCTTTTTTGAGGAAACCCAAACTAAGGCAGGTGACATAAAAGGAACAAAGAGTTCTTAAGATATTACTAGATCATTATTTCAAACAAATTATAAATGTTATGCAGAAAGTACAATTGACATATAGTTAGAAAGGCAGCCGTGATTAAAGACACTGATAACTGGGAGTGAGCTGGTAATATCTTTCCTTTCTTTTGTTCATAAAAATCATTATCCCAGAGGATGGATCAGGACAACTATCAAGAATAATCCTCTACAAATTACAAAGTCCTTCCCTGCTCAGCTCTATCCTTCCCCGACCCTGCTTCCAGCCCCTACAAGCGCGCACTGCGGACACTCCCCTCAGTAAATCCTTGGAGTAGAATCTCTGTGTCAGGCTCTGCTACCTGGGAACCTGATCTCGGAGAGAAGTACAGGATGATGAGGGCTCTGGAAGACGTATCACATGAGAAGATGATGAAAGAGCTGAAATACTGAGTCTCGGGGAAAATGTGTGGAAATATTTAAATATTTAAAAATTAAATAGTAGAACAAGGACAGGCTGGATAGAAATTAGGCCAAGGCAGAATTTGGATGAGCATTAGAAAGAACTTTCTCATACTCAAAGCTTCCCAACATAGGTATAGACTGCTTTGTAGTTTGGCATCCTGCATGGAAAGTAGTCACTCAGAATCCAGGGGACCACTGAATGGGACAAAAGAGGAGGAACCTTGGACCTGGATGGGTGAATCACTGGACCAAAGGCAACGCTCTAGATGTTATTATTCTAAGGGCCACAAGATGGCAGCAGAGAACTCACTCCAAAGATGACGGAATAGAAAATTCTGGTTCTTTTCACAGATTTGATTCGGATCTTCAGATATTCTAGGAGGCATTGTGTACACCATTATAGCCCCTTGTAGACTCATGACACACAAACTTGCAAAGTCAAAGCATTTCTCCTAAATCATATTTTACTACTGGAAAAAATGGTAGAAATGGGTAAACCCGATCACGAAGATTACACTGAATCTGGGTAAACACACTTCGTAGAATCTGACACTGATGCTACTTCTATCTTGACATGCAGATTTCTACTTCCAGCCATTGCGTACCTTCCAAAAGGGGACTCTGTGTTTGAAATAGGCTTAACCAAGGGCCTATATGTTGGGCTTCAGTCTATGCTTGCTTGTGGTGTTCACAGAAAACATTCTCCACATTGCTAGGGGACTAACCTCAAGTCTACATATTCTCAAAACATACAGGCCAGTGTCAGTCTTTTCTCTTATTTGGCCAATTAATTTTAGCCACTCTAATAGCTGTAAACTATTTCATCGTGGGTTTGATTTCCACTTCCCTAGTGACTTAATGGACTGGGAAACAGACTCTTGGAGGGCACAAACAGAACCTTGTGCACACCAGGACCCAGGAGAAAGGAGCAGTGACCCCACAAGAGACTGACCCAGACTTGCCCGTGAGTGTTCAGGAGTCTCCAGTGGAGGTGTGGGTTGGCAGTGGCCTGCTGCAGGGCTGGGGGCACTGACTGTAGCAGTTGCCTGCATGGGACCTTTTGAATGAGGTCGCCATTATCTTCACTATCTCTACCATAGTTTGGCCCCAGGTAAATAACAGGGAGGGAACACAGCCCCACCCATCAACAGAAAATTGGATTAAAGATTTACTGAGCATGGCCTTGCCCTTCAGAACAAGACCCAGGTTCCCCTGTCAGTCAGTCTCTTCCATCAGGAAGCTTCCATAAGCCTCTTATCCTTCTCCACTTCATGGCAAATAGATGGGGAAACAATGGAAACAGTGACAGACTTTATTTTGGGGGGCTCCAAAATCACTGCAGATGGTGGCTGCAGCAATGAAATTAAAAGATTCTTGCTCCTTGGAAGAGAAGTTATGACCAACCTAGACTGCATATTAAAAAGCAGAGACATTACTTTACCAACAAAGGTCCATCTAGTCAAAGCTATGGTTTTCCAGTAGTCATGTATGGATGTGAGAGTTGGACTATAAAGAAAGCTGAGTGCCCAAGAATTGATGCTTTTGAGTGTGGTGTTGGAGCAGACTCTTGAGAGTTCCTTGGACTGCAAGGAGATCCAACCAGTCCATCCTAAAGGAAATCAGTCCTGAATATTCATTGGAAGGACTGATGCTGAAGCTGAAACTCCATTACTTTGACACCTGATGCAAAGAACTGACTCATTTGAAAAGACCCTGATTCTGGGAAAGAGTGAAGGTGGGAAGAAAGGGGGATGACAGAGGATGAGATGGTTGGATGGCATCACCGACTCGATGGACATGAGTTTGCATAAACTCCAGGAGTTGGTGATGGACAGGGAGGCCTGGTGTGCTGCAGTCCATGGGGTTGCAAAGAGTCGGACACGACTGAGCGATTGAACTGACTGAGTGAGTTGACAATGGAGCTACAACTTTCAGCACGTAGAAGACTTAATCTGCTCAGGAGACTCAAAGGAGTAAATAGAGATGTAGGAAGGAAACCAGGAAAATGTATCACTTATGGAAGCCAAGTGGAGAAGTGACTCAAACAGAGAGTGGTCAATAGTATCAAATGATGCCGTATGAGGTCTGAACATTCTCCTTTGGATTTAGTGCCTCTGGGTGACTTTACCAAAAGATCTTCCAGTAGCAATTGGTTCCAGCTTCTAGTCTCTTTCCACATTTCTAGAGTGAGTCCCACTGTACTGCCTGCTTGGCAGCGCCCCCTCCTTAGGTATCTGGGTCCCAGCTCCAGGGGGCCCCTTCTCAGAGTTCCTGAAGTCAAAGCACCAGCTGGTACCTGTTTGCAGTCATTCTAAGTTCCTAGGGCATGTCCCAGGCTCTGTTCCCTGGGAAGCCAACCCTGAGATGGAGATTAGAGTGCAGAAGCTTCATCAGGGAGTGATCTCAGGACCATCAATCTCTGGAAGAGAAGGAAAAGCATCAGGACCAGATGAGGGAGAATTGGGCTGTGATGCAGGCTCCACGAAGGCTCAGCCACCCCCATGGGGAGCTGTGAAAGTGCATGGCACTTCAGTGTTGTCTGGTCGAGCCCTAAATGGAGACATCATTGGATGCAGCCCATTCCTGGGAGAGGGGTGTGATCCGGGTGAGGGGACTCCTCCCAGCTAAAGGCAATTCCAATTCATAGCTGAGGGCTCTCAGCCAGCACCACTCGTAGCTTATCCCCTTCAATCTTGAGCGGGGATCTAGGTGGCACAATCAGAATCCACTGCAAGGGCTTCTCCTCCAAGCCTCTACATTCAATCACCCCAACCTCTTCCCTTGGCTTGTCAGCTAGGCCTTAACATCTCTCGATTACCTCCTGTCCGCTTTCTGCATTCTCCAACACCTGTCCCAGCAATTCCTCCTACAGAGCCTCTCGTGCTGTTCCTGTCTGCTGATGGATGCACTCCTTCCACTGAAATGACACCTACGCTGTCAGGAAGGAACAGGCCGGGTGAGAAGCCCACACTTTTGGACTGATTTTGTGTCCTTTCGACCAGTTGCATATAACCCTGAAAAGTTAGGTTGGGAAACATCAGGATGATGTTTTATTTTCAGCTCATTGGTACTCCCAGAGTCATCTACTGGTACAGAAATCTGGAGCGAAATAACCAGTGACCCTACGTCCTGCGCTCTCTGAGTGTATGCCCAGCAGGTAGGAACGTGTCTGAACCCTCGGAGCCCCTTCCAGCCCCAGTGTAACCCAGTAACTGCATTTCTGACCTACTAGGCACTGGCACCCCGCTCCAGTACTCTTGCCTGGAATATCCCATGGTTGGAGGAGCCTGGTAGGCTGCAGTCCTTGGGGTCACGAAGAGTCAGACACGACTGAGTGACTTCACTTTCACTTTTCACTTTCATGCATTGGAGAAGGCAATGGCAACCCACTCCAGTGTTCTTGCCTGGAGAATCCCAGGGACGGGGGAGCCTGGTGAGCTACTGTCTATGGGGTCGCACAGAGTCGGACACGACTGAAGCGACTTAGCAGCAGCAGCAGTGCACTAAATGGCTCCCTCCTGATATGAAAACGTTAAGAAGTCACAACCTGAGCAGAAGCCTAACTTCATGTAGACAGGACTCAGGCCTGAGGCTCAGAAACTGCATGGTCTAAATGGGTCCTAAAGGGATAAGAATGAACCAATGATTTCTTCTTTCCATTTCAGGCTGCACCAAATCTGGTTTTCAGTAGAACTAAAATGCAAGAGACCCAGACCAGCATATCCTAAACAAACAGCTCTGGTCAGTTCATCAAGGATCCGTCGGCACATTTACGTGTAGACATAGGGGTTTCAGGAGACACATCTGAACTATAATTGGCTGGTTTTCATCACCAGCATTAAGAAGCAGTCAGAATACAGTTCGCTTCAGTTATCCAGAGCACATTTTATTAGTGAGGAAGGATTACGATTCAGATGATTAATTTCACAGGGGGAGTTTAAACCCTGGTAAGCACCACTCGTGTAATATGTACTGTGAACTTGATTACAAGGAAGAAGCAAAACACAAATCATTATTACCAAAAAATTCCTCACTGAGAATAAGTCTCCCCACCCCACTTCCCACAACATATTAAAGGCTTCAAGTCTAAAAACCTAAACATATGTTACAACATTTAACATTAAGACTCAAGTTTATCTTTTTAAATATGCTTTAAAATATACTGAGTGTCTTCTCTCCTTCCCTTGATTCTCCAATTATCTGAAGAAGCCTTTTCATTGTTTTTCTCTTCGATGTTTATCTTCTTCTCTGTCCCCAGGCAGGACCAAGGAGGACTGAGGAGATGCTGAGGTGGTGACTATGACGTCTGCTCCGCAGCCCATGTGTGCTAGCTCCGGAAGCGGTCCTTGCTGCTGGGCGGGACCTCCTTTTGTAGGTTTGCCCTGCTGGTCTTTCCGGCAGCTTCAAGCCAGGGATGCTGAAGGACCTGGTGGGCCGTGTAGCGCTTTTTGGGGTCTACCACCAGCAACCGGCTCACCAGATCTTTGGCAGCTGTTGGAATGATAGAAGGACGGAGAAATGAGATGGATGCAGATGGTTCGGAGTTTTCCTTTTCCATACAGGAAATAAGGACACAAATATCTGTGTTAGCAACAAGCGCTGGACCAGAGCACCACTGGCCCTCAGAACTGTCTGCCATGATGGAAACTTTCCACATCGGCGCTACCCTCTTGGGACTACTGAGCATTTGAAATTCAGCTGGTGCAACCGACGAACTGAATTCTTCTTGCATTTCCTTTTAATTCACTGACACTTAAATTCAAATAGCCCCATGCAGCTACAGGCCTACCATGTTACATGCAGAATCGTGAGGTTAGGCCCACTACTACCACTCATGGCGCCATCCAGCCCAGGAGGACGCACGGAGGCCATACACCATACCTACATATATTTTAAATGTGTAAATCAAGGGAAAGATTTCACCTGGAAGGGCCAAAAGGGAGGAGGACCACACAAGCTTCTGCTCCACTAAAAGTACTTCTGACCTTCACCCTCTGACCTTCCAGAGTCCCTGTGCCCGAAGGACGCCCCTAGAGACCTGACTATTCACAGGTAAAATAAGCATCTCTAGTCTGCCCAATTCATAGACACTTCTGTATGTGAGATTGCTTTGATCTTTCCAAATGAGGATTCCACATTTCTGATATTTTCCAGTTCTGAGGTTCTTTAACTAGCTTCAAGAAAAGTCTTTGGTGACTCCAACTGATGGTGAGACTTACATCTCAAAGCAAGTCGTGTGTTTGGGATGCTATGGAGATCTACACAAAGCTAGCAGGAAATAAAGGAAAGCAGAAGATGCTGACGGCCCGGGTACTGTAGCAGGTTCTCTGGGTATCGTTTCACACATCTGACCTGAAAGCAGGCTCTGCAGTCAGATCCCAGAAGGGGCTCCAGCTCCCCACCCCCCCCACCCCCCACCCCGCCTGGGAAGCCCAAAGTCTCACCATCAGAGATATTGTCCCAGTAAGGAGCCAGGAACTCGAAGCGGCCAAGCTGGATGATGTTAAAGAGCTCCTCCTGGTCCCTCTCTGGGCTGCGGAATGGGGGGAAGCCACACAAGAGGATGTACAGGATCACACCTGCAGCCCACATGTCCACCTCCAGCCCGTAACCTGTGCAGTGGAGGCAGAGACACATCACCTCGTGGCTGCCATCTTGGTATGGAGGGCTCTCAAAACCACACATTCAGCCAACCAGACAACCCTGTGTGTATCCATCCTGATGTCTCTATAGAGTCAGTGTGTTCAAAATTTAACTCACCCCCTTACCATCTCCAAAAGAGCTTTCTTTTCCAACACCCTGTGTTAGCTGGCACGAGCCCTACTGTCCCGTCTTCCCAGAGTTCACGTAGCCTTACTTGTTTTCTTTTTTCAAATATTTATTTACTTATGTATTTATTTGGCTGTGCCAGGTCTTAGCTCCAGCATGTGGGATCTTCAGTCTTTGTTGTGGCATGGGAACTCTTTGTTGCAGCATGCAGGATCTAGTTCCCTGACCAGGGATCAAACCTAAGTCCCCTGCATTGAGAGTGCAGAGTCGTAGTCAGTGGACCACCAGGCAAGTCCCTAGCTTATTTGCTTTCTTTCCTCTCTGATCCAGCTCAGTAATGCTTCTGTTAAAATGTCCATAGTCACTCAGTACTCTGCTGTCACACTGTCACCACATTACCATGGCAACTCTGCTGGCCACACTGAGTTCAGACTCATTTGTGGGGAAACCAGGCTAAACCTCCCCATCCAATTGCACTTTCCTCTGCTCTACTGAGGCTGGTTTTTCAAAGTCTCTACCATCCAACTTTCATGCATTGGCTAATCTCTGTATCTTGGCTTCCCTGATGCATTTGCTGCTGAGAAAAAACTCTCCCTTCTCCCTAGCCCCAAGCTTATAACCCATCTAGAGCTTTCCCATCTTTAGCCATCATAGGTGGTTTAACTGATTTCTCCTGGAGTGCAAGGATGGCTAAATAGTTATTCACATACTTGGAGCCATATAATAATGATGAAGATGATTTCCTTGTATATCCTTTACAGAGTCTGTCACTAAAATAGTCCATTGGATCCTTATACAATATGCAATATACATATATTATTCATGAGGTTTGAACTGGGACCTCCTTTTCCTTTAATTGCGAGGTTAGAAAAGGAGTTTTAAAGCTAATTACCATAAGAACTGCTCTATATCTCTCCCTTAGAGGTAGCTTTGGGTGAGTGGCTAAATTACCTTGCTTACTTGAGTTTCCCATTCAATTCTCCACCATCTTTCATCTCACTGTCCCACCACACACACACACACACACACACACACACACACACACACACACATACCCCCCACAATCTCTTCTCTGTAATAAGAGCAGCCTTGATGAGGAAAAAGTTCTCATGCTTTGGTCAAGGAGACCTACTTCAAATATTTAATATCCAAGCGCAAATGCAGAGCCAATCTCTGAGATTTTTTAACTGCTTCATGCTGAAAAATGTGAAATTTAAATATGAAAAATTAAACATTGGCTAGTAAGCGAGCTAGAGTCCCAGAGAGCCACGTGTAACCTTTACCTTTCTCAGAGAGGATTTCAGGAGCCACGTAAGTTGGAGTCCCACACACAGTAAATATGGGCCTCACCACATGCTTTGCAAGACCAAAATCAGCCAGTTTCAAGGTGGTAGATTTGTCCTCATTTCGCTGAACCTACAAGAAACCAAAATCCCCAAGCCACCAAAACTGTGATGAGAACAAAGAAGGAATAGAACAACAGAGATAAAAATTCAGGACAAGCAAACAATAAAACACAGGCGCTTATAGATTAACCTGATACTGACAAATTCAACTTGATCTCCATGACACTTGCTTACTAAAGAACCAATGAGTTAGATTTTCTCTACTGTCCAGTGTGGTAGTACTGTATTGTCACAGATGGCTATTTATTTTAAATTAAATTAATTTAAATCAAATTAAATTAAAAATTCAGTTTCTCAGATGCACTAGCCACATATCAAGTGTTCAAATGCCATCTATGGCTAAGGGCTACCATATTGGACTGTGAACATCTACAACATTACTATCATGACAAAAAGCTCCATTGGGCAGCACTGAGATAGAACAAGGATCAGTGATATTTCTGAGCAAGTGTGTGCATGCATGCTAAGTTGCTTCAGTCATGTCCAACTCTGTGACCCTATGGACTGTAACTGGCCAGGCTCCTCTACCCGTGGGATTCTCCATGCAAGAATACTGGAGAGAGTTGCCATGCCCTTCTCCAGGGGATCCTCCCAACCCAGGGATTGAGCCCGAAAATTGCAGGTGGATTCTTTACCAACTGAGCCACCTGGGAATCCCATTTTTTGAACACAGACTAGCTTTAACGAGAGCTAGAAAAAATGCTGTGGGTAATGCAAAATCTGAGCGAGGAAAAAAAGAAAAGGAAAAGAAGTAGGAACTGGAATGAAGAAGTAGACAAATAAGCAGTGGAGGCTAAAATTGTATGGTTTACCTAACCAACACCTCTGTCATGCTTCTTCAGGGCCAGGCATTGTTTATAACATATTACAAAATATTAATTCATGTAATCCTCATTGCAGTCTTGTGAGGCTGCTCACATCCCCATTTTACAGATGAAGAAATGGAGGCACAGTGACATAGTAAATGGTGAGCTGCAGTTTGAACCCTGAACACTTGGGCTTTACAGTCTGTGCTTATAACTGGTATATGACCCCAAATCTTCCAGCAAAGGGTTATTTCTGTTGCAGGAGGCAGCAGCTGGGAGGCTGGAGGGCATTAAGCAGGGCTCTGGTTCTCCCTGAGCCCCATCCGTCCCACGGCACAGCAACACCCAAAAATGCAGGGCCGGCAGCCATCCCCACCCCTGATCTCCCCAGACAAGGGTAAGTGCTCCAAATATGCTTTGGTTCCTGCCAGAGAGCTTACATCTCTGTAAGCAGAATGTGTCTTAATCACTGAGCCCAAGTCACCATTGGACAGGCTAATCAATGTCTCTATAATTAACCTGACCTAATGGAAATCATAGATGTAGAACTAAGACGCTCTTCTGCTTCTGTCTGTGTGTGCAGACAGACACAGCCCCAAAGGGGACTGGGGAGGTAATTATGAGAATAATTTATACTAGAAAATCTAGTTTGGAAGGGAGGGACAAAAAATCATGTGCTGACTTAAGTTTCCAGATGGGCCATCTTCATGAATCCCATTTGCTGGGTGACTAATGAAAAAAATCTGTGTCTTGCAAACATGCGTAAATATTCCCAACGAAATGATCAGCAGTAAAAGCGTGTGGCTGATTGAATACACCAAAATAAACCATGTACACCTTTGCAATATAACAAAGACACCCTCCCCTTCCTCAAAGAAACCCCCTGATTCTAAAACCTGGCTCCACAACAGAGGGAGCAGATGAAACGTGAAGGAGACTGAGTCTTTCATTTTGAAAATTTTCATCAGCTTTATTCTGAAAATGCATTATGTTAAATGTCCATGTGCTGATAGATACATTTTTCAAATACCAAACCTGTTTTCTTAAAGAAAATATTTTATGGCTTTTCTAAAATAGTATGTTGCTTCTCATCTCCATTGCTTTTCTCTTCAAGCCTCAAAACGGTGAGACCCACAGCAGAAGCTGAGGGGTGGTTAAGATCTGCAGGGCTGTTTGTTCCTTCCAGAAAGTGAGATGCATTGTTTTTAATTCTTCTGTCTCCAGCCTCTGCTGTCATGAGGTATGTAACATTTCTCAGAGCTGTCAGTGTGACTTGAGACTTCTTGTTTACTTCACCTACAAGACCAGCTTAACTACATTTAAGCTCACACACTGACAGTGTGAATTTTGGTTTTGGCTTTTTGTTTTCCAACAGGCACTTCACAATCTTGGCTTTGGAACAGTTCTTATCATAATCCTTAAATTCATATGAGTGACATCCTTCTGGAATAACTCTTCCTCCTAGAATTTGTGGAACTTTTTTTTTTAAATTGAAGTATAGTTGATTGACTGCCCCGACTGGCTCAGCAGAAGAATCTGCCTGCCAATGCAGGAGACAGGGATTCAATCCTTGGGTCGGGAAGATCCCCTAGAGGAGGAAATGGCAGCCCACTCCAGTATTTTTGCCTAAAAAAAATCCCATGGACAGAGTCCAAAGAGTCACAAAGAGTCAGACATGACTGAGCACACACACACAGTTGATTGACAATGTTGTGTTAAATTCTGGTATACAGCAAAGTGATTCAGTTATATATATATATTTTTTTTCATATTCTTTTCCAATATAGTTACCTACAAGATATTGAATATAGTTCCTTGTGCTATACAGTAGGACCTTCTTGGTTAGCTATTTTATACATAGTAGAGTGTACCTGCTAATCTCAAACTCCTAATTTATCCCTTCTCTACCCTTTCCCCTTTGGTAACCATAAGTTTGTTTTCTATGTCTGAGTCTGTTTCTGTTTTGTAAATAAATCCATTTGCATCATATTTCCAACTCCACATATAAGTGATATCCTATTTGTCTTTCTCTGTCTGACTTACTTCATTTAGTATGACAATCTCTAGATGCATCTTTTTAAAAAAATATTTTTAATTAGAGTATAATTGCTTTATAATGCTGTGTTAGTCTCTGCTGTACAACAACGTGAGTCAGCTATACGTATAAATATATCCCCTCCTTCTTGAACCTCCCTGTCACCGCCCCCATTCCACCCCTCTAGGTCATCACAGAGCACCCAGCCAAGCTTCCTGTGCTATGTGGCAACTTTCTGCCAGCTATCTATAGTACACATGATAGCGTATCTATGTCAATGCTGCGCTCTCATTCATCCCACTCTTTCCTTCTCCCTTCTTCTGTGTCCACAAGTTTGTTCTCTATGTCTGAGTCTCTCTTTGCAGTCTCTGCCCTGCCAATAGGTTCATTAGTACCATTTTTCTAGATCCATACATATGAGTTAATATACCATATTTATTTTCCCCTTTTTGACTCACTTCATTCTGCATGACAGACTCTAGGTTCATCTGCATCTCTACAAACGACCCAGTTTCATTCCTTTCTATGGCTGGGTAATATTGCCTTGCATATAGGTACCACATCTTCTTTATCCATTCATCTACCTATGGACATCTAGGCAGCTTCTTGTCTATTGTAAACAGTGTTGCTATGAACATTGGGGTGCACGTATCTTTTCAAATTAGAGTTTTTGCCTTTCCCTGATCCTCTGCACATGAATGGGATTGCTGGATCATACAGTAACTCTATTCTTAATTTTTACGGAACCTTTATACTATTCTCCATGGTGGCCGCAGACAGTTTACATTGTGCAGAACTTCTGAAACCATCAAATTCTCCACCCAAATGGGCAACTCATCTAAAACATCCTCCCCCCAGACTATCATTCACCTTGACTGAAATCTCAAGATGAAAAGATCCCACAGCTTCACGTGGCAGACCATAACGATCATAATCAGCTTAATATGTGAGGAGGTTCACCCCATGTTGATTCAGAATTTCATCTCCACCCGTTTTCTAAAATCCGCCCTCTGGGAAGGACACATCACTTCCAAACATGGGAAACAAGTACCAGGACCCTCCCCCCAGGTCACCTCTGGCTTCTCTAACAGGCTCCCAGGCGGTACCTTCCTGGGCCATGTTTGGCTGAGGGCCCGCCCACAGTCCCCATGCCCACATCTGACCTTGCCCTCAGCCCACATCTCAACCTCTCTACCTACAGGTCTATCTAAACTCACTTCCCTAGGTCACATTCCTTCTGGGGCTTGTTTTCAATTGCCCTCTAATTGAGAGAGTGCTAGAGATTACTTTATATGTTACTTCAACGACTGTTGATCCATCTAGGTCCAACATCCCTTTCCCCAGCCACACCAAACTCCCCTTCTTTGAATCCAGGCAATCTATATTACTTGCATTACCAGCCCAGGCATATCTAGACTGTCTCAAAGATTCAAGAGGAATCGTTCTTTTCCTGAGCCATTAACAACTTCCTCTCCTTCAAGGCACAACAGTTTGGGTTTTTTTAATTAATCTTTGGCTGTGAAGGCACAGTTTAAATGTGATCTTGCAATGATCATCTCTGAACAGCAGGTGGCAGCACAGTACAGACCAAACAGCAAGCGGCTGCCCTAAGAAAAGGGATAAAAGCTTATTTATCTTCAATTTCTTTCTTGATCCTTCAGGCTTCCTCTGGCCTTCTCCCTCCAAGTTTCCATTTCTAACTGGCCATGAGGACTGGAATGACCTTAAAAACCAATTCACATGGAAACGCCAATGTCTAAAGTCAATTTACATGGCAACAGCAAAAAACAGCAAAAAATGAATGATTGAAACAAACAATGGGGATGAAATTCTCTCTGGGACCTGTCGCATGACCAGCCTATGACACACCTTTGGTGTCTACACATCATCACTTCTCCGGCTCCTGTTTGCTTCTCCCAGGGCCCAGTCAACACCACACAGCGCATTCCAACCTTGCCAAGGGAACACATGCTGACAGAAGAAGCAATTAACGCTGATATTTCTGCAAGCTGGAAATTCTCATAATTAAAACTTCTTTTGCAAGCTCTCAGGAGTCTAAATAGCCCTAAGGGAAGAAGGAAACTTGCATCTTATCAGGAAATATGATCACTAGAAATAGGATAAGCTCAGTAACACAGGCCTAAAATTTTACTCTAGGGCCCAATTACCAGATATAAATATTTCTGCTGGTGAAAACAACATGATAAGCTTGTTGGATCCATTAAGAGTTCTCGGCACATTCTGGAAGTCTCTAAAAGCAGCCACAATCAGCCATGGTATCAAAAGTTAGTTCTGACATCATCACTCTCCTGTTTGGCCGAGACAGGTATTGATACAGACAGTAGCCATCCATTAAAGGAAGAAACAATTACTTTGATAAAACAAAGCAGAATACAAAATTAAAGACGACCCGAGAACATTAATTGATGGACAGCAGTCACCATGGTGGTATTTACTAATATTAACACTCAAAAGACCAGTCAAATTTGCAACATAATTATAATACCAGGAAATTTAGAGATGACACCTTTTTAAACCCAGATAATGAGCTTACTGTCAAATCCAACACTCCCCAGATCTCTTTCTGAAAAACCACAATGCACCAATGCTAAGTAGCATTTAAACTCTGACATAGTATGTTGAACTTCGAGTGCATGTATGCTTAGTCGTGTCTGTTTGCAACCCCATGGACTGTAGCCCACCAGGCTCCTCTGTCCATGGGATTTTCCAGGCAAAAATACTGGAGTTGGTTGCCATGCCCTCCTCCTTCCTGACTCAGGGATGGAACCCGTGTCTCCTGCATCTCTCACATTGGCAAGCAGGTTCTTTACCACTGAGCCACCCGGGAAGCTCACGTTGAACTTGACTCACCCAGAAAAGGACAAACACAGTTTAGAAATGTGATAGGCCCGTTCATTCAGAAAAATGCCAGCTGACAGATCATCCACAGGACAGAAGAGATCTTCCCCAATGCCACTAAATTTGGCTCAGATCTGTGGCTTTGTACAGATTCTTAAGGGGCCACACCACCATGAAAAAAAGCTTTTTATTTAAAAACAAGAAACCAAAAAAAGCGGGCTTTCTTTAAAGTCAGGAAATAGGGACTAAATATTAGTCACAATTAACACCAGTTAACAACTCATGTACTAGACTGAAAACATAGCTATGCTGCAGTTTTCATCTCTCTCTCAAGATACACACACACACACACACCTCACTGCCTTCAGGGGCACTAAAGCATATATGAACTGAGATATAAATCCATGAAGAGTTGCTGAATGACTTCTCTCAGGCAGTTAGCTTGTCCACACTAAATGTATTCCTTGCAGTTTTTCTATTTCCTGAAGCAAACCTCTTTATGTCATCTGCAAGTGCTGACTTTCCTCATTTAAAAAATTGTTGACAAGTCAGTCCCTTAACACAAATGAGAGTCTCTCCTGCCCAAGAGATGAGCCAGCTTGACAGCCTGGTTCTGGGACCTTGCAGAGAAAATGCAAGCTCAGATGACTGTCCCCTAAAGAAACTGATCCTACAGGGTAAACGATCCTACTCCACATCCTCAAGAACATGTGTCACTGTTCTAATGATTTTTAAAGCACAGGCCCAAAGTGTCCCACACCCAGGCCTCTAATCTGAATCCTTCCTGCTTACCCAACTCGGTGAAAACAACAAAGGATCTAGAAAGAACACTGCTCTATCAGGATTCCAAAGTGGCCACTGTAAACAGAGTGCCACACTTCGCACACAGGGAATACTTGGGCTCAGACCCCGAAAAAAGAAACCAAAAGAAACTAAAAAAATGTTGAGGACAGTCAACTCATGCAAAAATGGAATTCTTCAAGATTTCCTTGGTGGATTACTGGTTAGGACTTTCACTGCTCTGGGCCCAGATTTGATCCTTAGTCGGGGAACTAAGATCCTGCAAGCCTCTCAGTGTGGTCAAAAAAAAAAAAAGCAAAAATGAAATTTTTCAGAGGGAGATTTACTCAGTGGTTATTCAGATCACTCAGGCAGTCAGTCAGTGTTCTGCAATTCTATGAATTTAGGCAAAAACAAAGTTGTTTGAATGAAGGGTCAGCTAGACCTCACTTCACCAGATAATTAGTTTGACTCAACTCAGAGTTTCATTCTGCTTGTGGGAGCAACTTAGGCAGATGAATGTACAGGGATGATGTTTCCAGGCTGGCTCTACAACCATGAAATGAAAGGAAACAGGCTAATTCCCTGCCCACCCCCCTCCAAAAAAAAGTACGGTTTGCAGAGACCATTGTCTCCATCTTCTCCAGCTTCATATGCAGCAATCTGGTTTTGGCGTCTTCCTCATGATGTGCACCGTAATATCAGACTTGTTCTTAACATCATAATAATGACCCCAGCTGCCGCTGATGGGAGGCTTGCTATTCACCAGGCGGCACGCTGGGGTCTATATTCATCCACTCATCCAACTGATATTTATTGACTATCCACTATGTGACAGAACTGGGCTAGGTTTCATGGTACAGTTTGAATAAAACAATGTTCCTGCTGTCCTAGGACTTTCCAGGAGGAGCAAAGAGAGAACAGACAAATAAATATGAAACAGATCAGGTGGTGATTGAGGTTACAAATAAAAAAGTGGCATAAAGGGCCAGAGAGTGACCATGGGAAGTGTGCTGTCCTAATGAAGCCCACTAGGAACACAGCTGAAGTTCAAAAACATGTGCAGTTGATTGCCTCATGGCAACAAGCAAGAAGGTGCACCTTGGGGATCCAGGCGTCTAAGCAAGAGGATGTTCAATGAACTAGTAAGATCTGGGCTGTGCCAGGTAATTTAGAAGAGGGTTCAAGAAAGTACAATTTTGCTATGAATTGGATACTGTCAGGATGTAAGGGTAATTCTGCGGCTGGGCATCTTGGTAATTCTTATCTAGAAGGTGAGAAGATGGAACAGTGAGTCAGTCCCCAGGATGGGAATATGTAGCCTCACTTGTCGTCTGGACTATCCTGTTCTTATCTGGATTTGGACATCATGATGAAGAGGTCTTGCTTTTGTCTGGATTCATCAAATGGCTACCCACTCCAGTAAACTTGCCTGGGAAATCCCATAGGCAGAGGAGCCTGGTGGGCTATAGTTAGTTCATGGGTCACAAAGAGTTGGACACGACTGAGCACATATCATGGTCCTGCCGCTGCTGCTAAGCCACTTCAGTCATGTCCGACTCTGTGCGACCCCAGAGATGGCAGCCCACAAGGCTCCCCCGTCCCTGGGATTCTCCAGGCAAGAACACTGGAGTAGGTTGCCATTTCCTTCTCCAATGTATGAAAGTGAAAAGTGAAAGTGAATGACCTTATTTCACGTGGGTGTTTGGGGAGATGGCTTGCATTCAAAACAAGAACAGCTGAGCTGTGAGTGGCCGGCCAGCTCCTGGTGGTCTCGGGCTAATTGTCCCTTTCCCGTGAGCAATCCACCCTCAACCGTACAAGATAGGTACCATTATGATTTCTTTTTCATAAATGAAGAAACAAAGCCACAGAGAGACAAAAGGGCTGATGCTAGAGGCTCGTGGAGGCTTAGTTTCCTGACCAGGGAGGGAACCCCGACCCTCGGCAGTGAGAATGCTAAGTCCTAACCACTGGACCACTGGAAAATTCCCAGTACCAAGCCTTTTTAATTCCTGTGGCAAGACCTTTTCTGCAAAAGGGCCAGGGGGCTTTCAACAGGAGCATAGGCTCAAAGCCTACAGGGGAAGCTGTTACCAGCAGACACCCTTAACACCTAGGCCAGAAGATGTGCAAATACTCAAAAAAATGAAGTCCATATGATCACTGGCCAAGTGAAAATACTCTTCTCCCAGGGATGAGGAAACATTTTCCATTCTGCTTAAATTGGAAGGCTACTTTCTCAATAATTTAATAGAAACTCATCTATTTCCACAATTTTTGAAGTATAAGCAAAGTTTTAAATACTGGAACAAGTATGTTAAAAAAAAAAAGACCATAAAGGTAATGTTCCAGGGATTTCCTGGGCTGTCCAGTGGGTTAAGACATCCTGTTTTTACTGCAAGAGATGCAGATTCAATCCCTGGTTGGGGAACTAAGATCATGCATGCCACACTCCATGGCCAAAAAGAAGGAAAGAAAATTTCTTAGTCTGAACAGAAATGAAAATACAACATATCAACATAAAAAATTATATACATACATGTATACATTACATATATGTAATGTTCTACAGGCTTCCCTGATGGTTCAGATGGTAAAGAATCCTCCTGCAATGCGGGAGACCTGGGTTTGATATCCTGGGTTGGAAGGATACCCTGGAGAAGGACATGGCAGCCCACTCCAGTCTTCTTGCCTGGAGAATCCCCATGGACAGAGGAGTCTGGTGGGCTACAGTCCATAGAGCCGCAAAGAGTCAGACATGACTGAATGAGTAAGTTGGGCAAGCACAGCAATGTTCTACAGTGCAAGGGTAACAGAACAGGTGACCATTCCTATGTTTTGTATCTCATTTTTTTAATTAAAAAATAATTTTTGCCTGCACCTTGGGCAATGTGGGATCTTAGTGCCCGGACCAGAGATAGCACCTGGCACCCCCTGCATTGGAAGCACTGGAGTCTTAACCCCTGGACCAGGAGGAAGGCCCCTGTCTCCCTGTATCTTTCCTAACTGCCCTCTCCCACCACCAGGGCAGGGCTCACCAGCAGATTCTCCGGCTTGAGGTCCCGGTGGACGATCCTCTTGTCATGCAAGTGCACCAACGCTTTGCACAAGTCCATGAGCATGAGGGCGGCCTCGCGCTCCGGGAACTTCACACTTTCTATGATAGCGTCGAACAGGTCCCCGCCCTGCACGTACTCCATAATCAGGTAGATCTCGGCGTCCGTTTCGTACACTTCGTGCAGCTTCACGATGTTGGGGTGAGAGAGGCTCTGGATGATGAGGATCTCGCTGTCCACCATGTCCTCCTTCCCCTTGAGCTTGGACTTGTCGATGATCTTCATAGCGTAGGCCTGCCGGGAGCCGCGGTGCCTGCACTCCTTCACCACCGCAAAGTTCCCGTCGCCGATCACCCGGCCCGGCTCGTACTGCTTTCGAACGTCGGCCGCCAGGATGCCCGCGGGCCGCCGCCTCCTGCCCGGCCGCTCCGCCTTGTTCTCCTCCAGCCTCGTCTTGGGCTCCTTTTCGATTCCGGCTGGCGGCTCATCTCGGGGAACCATCATCCTCCTCGCTCCGGACACACCGGGCTTCTTCTCCTTCTCCGCCTCCTGCTCATCCCCTCGGGTCCTAGGGAGCTTCCCCGGATCCAGGTCGGCGTGATGCTCCCTCCGGAGCCAGCCTCCGGGCTTGCTCCTGCCTGCGTTCCTGCCGTCTTTCTCCTCTCGGCGGGGCTGCGCTTCCCCAACGAAACCGTCCCTCTTGGCCTTGGCTGCAGCAGGGGGATGACCCTCCTGGCCTCCGGGGTCTCTGTCCTCTTTCCTGTCGACGCTTTTGCTGGGTCTCCTCGGTTCCTGCGGGGGGTGCCCAGGACTGCTTCGGGGACCCTCCTTCCAGCCTTCCTCACCACCCTGGGGCTTCTCCTCCGGGGACCTCCGGCAGCTCCTGGTCCTCACCAGCCTCTCCACGTCGTAGCGGGGGCACCTGCCCAGGTCCAGCTCGCTGGTGCCCAGGGACAGTCGCTCCCTCTGCAGGCCCTGCTGGAGCTCTCGCTCCCGCTTACACTTTTCACACCTGATCAGTTCCCCCGACGTCTTCTCGATCTCCACCGCCAGGTGCTTCTCTCCACTGGCACGCCTCTCCAGGACGGCATCCTTGGGCGCCTTGCCACCAGATTCGGGCTCCCACTTCCCCCTCCCCCACTTCTTTGGGGTCCTGGCCCTGTCCTCCCCGGGGGTCTGCCCCGGGGGTCTGATGGCCGCCGGGGACCCGGCCGCCTCACCGCTGCCTTTGGTGGTCTCGGTCTCCCCACAGGGGTGACCCCCTTTCACAGCCTTGCTGTAAAGTCTGCTTCTCAGCCTTGGAGAGGTGACCTGGCTGTGCTGCTGGGTCAAAGTCAGGGTCCGGGCTTTGCTGGGGTACAGTTCCTCTATAGCCACCTGGATGTTCTTCAGCGTCAGTGGCTCTTTGCCCACCGCTATGAAGGCATCGCCTTCCCTGAAGAAATCAGACACGCTCCTGATTTCCCGGCCTTTGAGGTTGAACAGCTTCCTCACGCGGTCACTCTTCCACCTGGGAAAGCCCAGGGCCTCTGAGACATCAGCCAAGAGCTGCTCAAAGGTCTGCACCGACCGCCTGTTGAGGAGCAGGGTGATCTTGCGGAGAGGGTGGCTGCCCACCTTGACCACAGTCACGACCCTGGGCTTCAGTGGGCTGTTCTCAGCGTGGACGGGGTGAAGGACACTCTGGGGGCTGAACGCAGGCACCACAGAGCTGTGCGATCCCAGGAATGGTTTCTCCAGGCTCCCTCGGCCAGCAGGCAGCCAGGTGCTCTGCATCTTCCACTCCGTGATTCTCGAGCTTAAACATTTTAGAGAATGTTCACAGAGACCTCGATGTCCTGTGGGAGGAAAAGGACAACACGGTATTAGTCCAGTGGGTTCAAAGAACTCTTTGACCAGCTCAGTCGGTAGAGAATCTGCCTGCAATGCAGGAGACCTAGTTTGATTTCTGGGTCAGGAAGATCCCCTGGAGAAGGAAATGGCAACCCACCCCAGTATTCTCACCTAGAGAATCCCATGGACAGAGGAGCCTGGAGGACTACAGTCCAATGTGGTTGCAAAAGGGCCGGCCACAACTTAGCGACTAAACAAATGAGCAAACAAACAAAGTCTTTACTGAAGATGACTGATACCGTCACAGGTTAGAAGTGTGCTTCTTGAGGATCTGCTTGAAACAATGGAGCCGTTACATGTGAGGTCTCCTGCCCAGTCGCCTCCAAGAGAGGCCAGGAATGCAATATGGAGTCTGCACTGGGCCTGAGGTGGCCCCCCAAGTCCCCTGGAGACGAGGATGGGCCACACCTTGGGAGCCCCTTCTAGGCAAGGCCTGACCTTGAATGCAGCTCCCACTATCCTAAAGTGACCTGACTTTCAAAAATCTACAGCTGAGATAAAAGGTCCAAAATTTGCTGCCCAGGAAATACCAACAAGAGGTCAGAACTTTCTGGAACCTTAAAAAACCCAAATCTTTTTTTTTATTCCTGCTAAGTCACAAAAGATTGTTTTTTTCCATTTAAAAAACAATTGAAGTACAGTTAATCCACAATGTTGTGTTAGTTTCAGGTGTACAGCAGAGTGACCCAGCCACACACACATATATGTGTATCTGTTCCATCCTAGATTTCCCCTTACCTCTAAAGAATTCAAATCTTACCCACCTCTTTGCCAAGAACAGCTTTCTCAGCTTGACTTTCAGGGTGAGGCAAGATGTGAAGAGATTATGAGCACAGAATTTGAGACAGATCTGGATTTGAATCTGGATTTGAACCCTATTTGTGAACTTGGACAAATTACTCACAATCTGGTTGTTTTTTTGTTTGCTTTTTTCATGTATTAAGTGAGAATGATAACACCTTCCTCCCAGGATTTGGGGGGAGAGTAAATGAGAAAATGCTTATGATTCACTTGAGCTTGACACATAGTAAGGGCACAGTGACTGCCAGTTATTAATACTGTCCTTGTGATCTTTTGTATGATCATTTCATTCTGGTAGCAAAGGACCTCATGGGCCGAAATGACATGGTGGTCTTCTCCAAATGTGTTTTTCTCTCATTATCAAAAAGAGGAAGGAAGGAAACCACAGTCATTTTATTCTTCAGAGCTTTAAAAATGAGAATGTGCTCCTTCTCATGATGTTTCCTGATAAACTGAATAAGTGAATAAAACAAGACTCTGTTTTCCTGGTCGGACACACCCAGCTGTACCTCATTTCATTGTGCTCCACTTTCTTATGCTTTGAAGACATTACATTTTTTGTCGATTGAAGGTTTGTGGCAACCCCAGGTCAAGCACGTCTATGGACACCATTTTACCAAATGGCATTTGCTCACTTCATGTCTCTGTGTCATATTTTGGTAACTCACACAATATTTCAAATTTGGTCATTATTGTTATATTTGTGATGGTGATCTGTGACCAGGGATCTTAGATGCTACTCCTATGGCTCACTGGAGGCTCAGATGATAGTTAGCTTTTTTTTTTTACCAGCAAGATATTGTTAAATTAGGGTAGGTACCCTTTTTTTTTTTTCGCTGCTCCAGGTATTTTTTTTTCTTTCCTTGAACTGTACACATTTATTTTTTTTAATTAATTAATTTAATTGTAGGATAAGTACTTTACAATATTGTGGTGGTTTTTGCCATACACCGACATGAATCAGCCATGGGTGCACACGTGTCTCCCCATCCTGACCCCCCCCCCCCTCCCTCCCCACCCTATCCCTCTGGATTATCCCAGAGTACTGGCTTTGAGTGCCCTGCTTCATGCATTGAACTTGCACTGGTCATCTATCTTACATATGGTAATATACATGTTTCAAAGCTATTCTCTCAAATCATCCCACCCTCCTCTTCTCCCACAGAGTCCAAAAGTCTGTTCTTTACATCTGTATCTCTTTGGCTGTCTTGCATATAGGATCATTGTTACTGTCTTTCTAAATTCCATATATATGTGTTAATATACTGTATGGGTGTTTCTCTTTCTGACTTACTTCGCTCTGTATAATAGGCTCCTGCTCCAGGTCTTAGTTGTGACATGCGGGATCTAGTTCCCTGACCAGGGATCGAACCTGGGCCCCTGCTTTGGGAACACACAGTCTTAACCACTGGCCACCAGGGAGGTCCCTGTACATTGTTTTTCTTAAGACACAATGCTATGGGACACTTAATAGACTATAGTGGAGTATAAATATAACTTTTATATGCACTGCAAAATCAAGAACATTGTGTAACCCACTTCATTGGGATAGTCACTTTATTGCAGTGCCCAAGAATTGAACTCACAACAGCTCCAGGGTATAACTGTACTTGAGACAAAAGTGGTTTAATTTTCATTTCTGCCCAGGGTAGAAAAGGAAACAAAAAAATGATAGAATATGGAGCTCAGTTAAAACCCAAGGATGGGCTGCAAATTATTAAAGTTTCCCCACAGGATCCCTATGTCCTATCCTACATGTAGGAACCTGCCTTTAAGAAGAAGTTTTAAATGATTATTTTTAAGCACATCTGAATTGTAGCAGACACTCCAGCTTTGCCAGGATGGGCAATTTGGCCAGCATATTGACACAGAATGGTTTTTGGTTTTTTTTTTTTTTGGTTTTTAATTATAATATACAATCTGTTCTGAGATGATTTCCATCTAGACACAGGTGTCTGATTAGATGACAAGTGTGGCCCTACTGATTATTCCCACATGCCATGAATTTATAAGCTTACCAGTCACGTTTACAGTTAAACTATTTATTTATGGACATCTGTCATTCCTTTCTTCTCATAATCTCTCTGATTTGCCTCCATTTTCGGCTGAGAAGTTTGATGCTGAGAGAGCAAGAGGAGAGGTCTCCAGGAGTCACACTAGTTCCCATTTCCTCAGGAAACAGGAAGGATGCCAAGAAAGTTGACCCTCAAATGCCCGTACACAGAGGGACTAAGTCTTTTCATTTGTTTTCCTTAGGGTGCTTCTTACAGAGTGGGACCCTCAATACATTTGTCAGGCTAAGGAAAGGGAAAACAGGTCTGTGGCTCAGGTGGTAAAGAATCTGCCTGCCAAGCAGGAGATTTGGGTTCAATCCCTGGGTCAGGAAGATCCCCTGGAGAAGGAAATGGCTACCCACTCCAGTATTCTTGCCTGGAGAATCCCATGGACAGAGGAGCCTGGCGGGCGAGAGTCCATAGAGATCCAAACGAGTTGGATGGGACTGAGTGACTAAACAGCAATTCCAGGAAAGGTTCAGGGCAGAACCAGGAGGACAGGGAGCATTCCATGAATACATGAGGGATGCAGTAGAGTTTAGCATGGAAGGAGGTTCAGGAGGGGCCCAGTGGAAGTCCAGAAAGATCCCATCCCAGGAGACATACAATAGTACTCTTGGAGCAAGACAATCACTGTGGGCCACATGTTCAGTGGTGACTGAGGATGACAGAGGCAAGTCATGATGAGAACTCAAGGTCCCAGATAGATTTCAGAGTCCGGGTGTAGTGGTCAATGACTTGGCCTGCGGTACCCAGAGTCGGGATGGGGGAGAGATGGCCATGCCCTGGGATGGCTGTGCCCCAGCTGGTTCCAGCAGACCCTAACTCAGAACCCATCCTCATTCTTGGTGGTTAGGAGAGCACTCTGGGCTCACTCCATCCCTGAATCCAGGAAAGGCTCCATGGGAGTGGCCCCCATCCCAGGGCACGGGCACAAAAGATGTGGAGACAGCACAGCTGAGTCTCTGCCACACCACCATCACGCATGCACAGCCCACTGCCCTGGTGTTCTCAAACCCCCTTAAAACCTCTGTGATCTAGAGCCAGAGTGAGAACTTGGTACCCCTCCTCCCCAATATAACTAGGAGCTACAAAGGCAGCACTTCTGTTTTTGTCTGTATCATGCTACTGGGGAGTTCTGGGAAACACAACCTTAAGATGCAATTATTTTTATCTTCTCTTCCACAAGCCCTCCTTCCTCCTTTAAATTTCTTAGTCCAGGGCAGACTTTTCTTCTTTAAAAGGAAGAGGAAAAATCAGGAGATTCTGAATACCTGGTCCATAGGCAAGAAGAGCAAACAGCCTGGAGAGGAACAGCCTAGCACATCCCCGGGATCCTGGGTTCAATCTCCAGGAACAGCTCCATCACCCAAGGAAGATAGTTCCCTGAGGACTTTGGGGCTGACTCTAAGCAGCACTATCCAGGACCTACCCAGATAACCTGACCATGTCCATGCATCTCCAACAACTGACAAAATCAATTAAGTAGAACCGTATGAAATTGCTAGCAGTTCTACCAATTACACCACAGAGGATGGTTGGATGGCATCACTGATTCAATGGACCTGAGTTCAAGCAAACTCTGGGAGATAGTGAAGGGCAGGGAAGCCTGGCACGCTGCAGTCCATGAGGCCGCAAAGAGTCTGACATGACTTAGCGACTGAACAACAACTGCTGATTACCTTAAAAGGGAAATTTCATATGGCTCAACCTAGCACAATCTTGGATAATAACCCCTACTCTGTCTCTATACTAACAATAGTTAATCAAAGTAGGCGTAGCAAAAATTAAGCATCCTCACTCCCAGACCTCAGCCACCCGTTGGCAGTTTCCAGGAAGAGCACAGGAAAGGATGCCCTTGTGGCATCATTTTTCTGTTAATTTCCTACAGCAACATAAACTGACCTCAGCTTGACAATACCGCTGCTTTTGCCTGAAACACCCCTAAGACAAATGCTTATAGGGTTTTTCCCAGCACCCATCAAGCCCATGCATGCAGCAGAACTTTCACAAAGCCGCTTCTGTCCTTAAGAGCCTGCAGGAACTTATTATCATCCCTGAGGGTCAAACCCAAACTCTTCAGCTTGACATGGAAGGCGCTCCCCCATCCAGTGGCACCTCACCCATCCCAACCCCACTCTACCTGAGGTAGGAAATAGATGGGCCCCTGGGCAGAGCTGCTGGAGTTTGTCAAATGGAGTAAAATTGAAGCTTTGTTTTCCCCAGATGTTCCAAGGGCAAAGTTAATGGCAGGAGCTGAGCTCTGCTGGAGTAAAGAGATAAGAGGTCTGCTCATGAGGTCAGAGAAAACTCCCCAACTGCACATGCCCAGGA
The DNA here is from genome assembly GCA_024291935.2 of Okapia johnstoni. Classification (NCBI taxonomy): domain Eukaryota; kingdom Metazoa; phylum Chordata; class Mammalia; order Artiodactyla; family Giraffidae; genus Okapia; species Okapia johnstoni. The sequence goes on along the minus strand of CM044323.1, from coordinate 9,403,200 downwards.
AGGCTCCTCAGGGGTCAAAAATGAGGGCGTGCCATCCCATAATAAGTGTCGTCAAACCTCCCACTGGCCTCTGCACTGGAATCCATCTTGGCAAAAAAGCTGCACATACATATTGGGTGGGGGGGCTGGGGGCGGAAGGGTGGTCCTAGAACAGGTCAGGTGTAGGAAAAGAAATGAAATAACTGGCCAAAGGTAAACAAAGATCCAGAAGAACCGCCTCATATATATGATTTAACTGCCTCTTTACTGCATTTTTCTTCATTGGGGAGGGCGCCCATACCCCTTCTCTCCGGGTTGTATTTCTGCCTTGCTTCAGTCTTAAATAAACAAAATGTTTCTCTGTGTGGTCTCCCACATGTTATACTGTATCTCTGATAATAAACTTTGTACCTATTTTTGCAGTGTTTGCCTCTTTGCTGCTGCTGCTGCTGCTAAGTCCCGTCAGTCGTGTCCGACTCTGTGTGACCCCATAGACGGCAGGCCACCAGGCTCCCCCGTCCCTGGGATTCTCCAGGCAAGAACACTGGAGTGGGTTGCCATTTCCTTCTCCAATGCATGAAAGTGAGAAGTGAAAGTGAAGTCGCTCAGTCATGTCTGACTCTTAGCGATCCCATGGACTGCAGCCTACCAGACTCCTCCGTCCTCGGGATTTTCCAGGCAAGAGTACTGGAGTGGGTTGCCAGTGCCTTCTCCGAGAAATTCCTATTTCAAACATGGAAAGAGCTAGGGGAACTTTGTTTCTAGCCTTTTGCCCCAGTGGACTAGCAGCTAGGACTCAGTAACTGCAAAAGCATTTTGCTGTTATTACCTCTGATGGGTTTGGCTCCAAGCAACTGTGCTGCTGCCACAACTCAGATGAATTAATGTAACCTCGTTCCACAAGGGTCAGCTCTATACCTTTTTACACTGAAAAGGCTACCAAAATGACTGGAAATCACATGAACCCAGTTTCTTATCCAATCATTTATCATTATTTTGTCCAGGCTGCTAATCATCAAGTTTAGGGTCAAGAAAAAAAAAATGAAAATATACTGCTAACATGAATCTTTTACTTACATTCTTTCGTGAGAACAAAAGGAGTGTATCATTTCCTCGTCATTAAAAAAACGCGGTTCATCTGTCTTTATTTATTTTTGGCTCCGCTTCTGAGGCACATGGGATCTTAGTTCCCCAACCAAGGATCGAACCCAAGCCTCCTGCCTTGGAAGCACCAAGTCTTAACCACTGGATCACCAGGGAAGTCCTTTCCTAGTCATTTTTAACCATAACCCATAGGTCTAAAATACACCACAAAGAAAAACTATGCCTAAGGTCAGCATCCACTTTGGAATTCTCACCTTGGCTTCTATAATAACACACTAGAAAAAGAAGTAGGAGAATCATACCCAAATTGCTATAGGACATAAATAATATATGATCACTCTTTAACCATTTACAAATTCTGAGTATTAAAAGAAATGGAAATTAGTGTTTGAAAACACCTGGTTAATAAGCAATGCAACAAAAAAGTCCATGCAATGTATCGAATGACATGGAATCTTCCTTCCTAACAGGGAAGCTCCACTTGAAATTCTTTCCCTTTATCAACCTCTTATTCCTTGATGGTGTCAACAGGCTGATTACTGGTGGCCTCAGTAGGCAGTGCTAAGAGACAATTCACTTCCATTTGTCTATGGGAGATGGAGCAGAATTGGCTGAAATCATTTTCCTTTTCACTGAGTAATCATTTGTCCTGGGATTTTTCCAGGGGCTGTTTGGGAACAAACTCATTTTGCTCATATGCAAATCTGAGGCAGGAGAAACATTTGCGAACTTACATTTGATTATGCAAACATCCCAAGGAGGGTTTCCTAAACGAATAAAAAATTGGAACTCAGCCTTTTACTAAGCCTAGTTACTGTTTCATAACTAGGAAGCCCGGGCAATGTCTGTATTGATCAAAGCCGGGAAAATTAACAAGGATAAGGTAATAAAATAAAATGCTGCTATTTACTGTCTGTCATCACCGATGACACTCTAATGTCGTTGCTAATTAATCTTTATTACTGACAGGACATCAGGAACAGAGTAATTAGAAAGACTTTCTCCTGCTCTCATCTCAGAAATGTCCCAGGTTTGGGGTTCTGTCTTATCTGCTAACCTTCTTGTGCCAGTTCCAAGTGTCTCCCAGCAGGTTGGCACAAAAGCTCTCTAGGGTCTCTGGGTGAGGGATGTTTGCCAGTCCTTGTTAGAACAGATGCCTGATATATTTTTCCCAAGGTACTCACTGATTCAATGATGACATTTACTGTCCCAGCTACCTTGAAATGGTGGTGCATTTTATGTAGTGCCTCCGTTGTTTACAAGGGGATTCTAAAGTGAACCAGCATACGTGTCTTTCCTCATTTTCAAAGCTCACCTCTGAGCCCTCAATACCTCTCATCCTCCCCACTTCAGTTGTCTGGCTCACCCTGATCTGGTCCCATTTTATCATCACGTCACAGTTCCCACTTTCTTCTCTGCTAGTTTGTCTGAAGAGTCCTCCTGCTTATGCAAGCCAGAAGGCATTCTCCTCTCTCCTCAGACGTCCCAGGTCATCCCAAGACAAAAAGGATCCAGGAGTGAAGTATGAACTTTTCCCTGTTGTCACTGACCTGCATCCTTTGAGCATCCTGCTAAAGTGGTAAGACCAGTGGCTCTTATTTGGCACGGCTTCTCAAACGCTAACTGTGACACCACCAGGGACCGTGTTAAAATGCAGATCCTAATACAGTCAGTCCAGGTGGAGGGTGGGCCTGAGATTCTGCAGCTCTAACAAGGACCCCAGGTGATGCAATGCTGCTGGCCCCTGGACCACACTTTGAGAAGCATAGCTATAGGCCTAAGCTATAGAGAGAAGTTGCAGGTAGAGGGCACAGCAGAAGGGGGCAAGGTAGGGCCCTGGGAATACCCTGGCAGCCAGGGGACAGCAAAGCAGAGGGACGTGAGGAGTGACATCACGAATGGAGGGAGAACCGGAGCCCTGGTGCACCTGAGCATCCTGAGGATGCTCATCCTGGGGCACCTGAGGATAAGGTGACATCCTCCCCAGGGGGGACCCTGAGGATGCTGGCTGAGGTCCTGTGAGAACAGGCAGGGCCACTGGGACCCCATGCTGGACATTAATATTAACACGACCTCGTTTGCTCCCAGGCTGGTGAGCTTCAGACATCTCAGTAACCGCGACAAATAACCTTCTTTCCACCCGCGGTTTGTCCAGATGAACCCTTCTCTCGCCTTCTGCTTGTTTCATCACATGAAGCCTTCATGCTCCTCTTTTTGCCTGCTGTTCTGTGTCCCACCGTTGTCCCTCACGTCGGTCCTTCTCTGTGACATCCAATGCCAGTTGGCTTTGACAGAGGCTTCCGCTGGGGATAGCTTCTCTTTCAGGCTGGCCCCTGGGTTTAGTGTTTCTTCCAACACTCCCCAGCTCACCCACGTCTGGGGTATCACCGCTCACTCAGTAAAATTACAAGAGGGCACAGCTCCCACTGTTCAAGGGGCTGTGGTTTCCTAAGATCCCCTGGATTTTCCTGCCAGATTTGCATTTTGCTGCAGCTCAGAAATTCACAATAACCTGCCTGGGTCAGAACAACATTCAAACACTGAGCTAGACGGAACTTTACCACGCTCTATCCCTATAGGTGAGGCGCAGTAACCATTCTTTATTTTTGCCACTCTCCATGGCATGTAGGATCTTAGTTCCTGACCGGAGACAGAAACGGCACCCCCTGCATTGGAAGCACAGTTAACTGCTGGACCAGCGGGGAAGTCCCTGTGGCAATCATTCCAAAAGCAATTCCTCCGTTGTCTTTTTTCTAGAGAGATGAGCATATCTTACTCATTTCTGCATCTCTGTGCTCTGGTTGGACGGATCTCAGAGTGATGTAAAGACATTTGGTATATCTGTACCATCCACCAGCACCTCCCTGTAGACTCTCATCCCTCATTATCAGACGTATATCTGGGGGCAGGCGCAGACCTCCACTATCCATTATTGGAAATTCCCTGGTGGTCCACTAGTTAGAACTCTGTGCTTTCACTGCCAAGGGTGATGGTTCAATCCATGGTAGGGGAACTAAGGCCCCACAAGCTGCATGCCACAGCCCAAAACACAAAAACAAAAGACCTGCCACTATTGTACAGACAGAGGAAGCACAGAGCTTGTGGATTTTTAGAAAGTGCTTTTTAAACGATTTTGACTTCTCTGTAAGACAACCTCCATGTGCAACGTATAATTAAATAGCAAGCAAGTAAAACAATTCAAGAGTAAATGTTCCCAAAATATATATAGTTTTCATTCATATATAGGAGAAATGACACATTTGAAAAACACGGGCTGCTTATGTAAAATAATAATAAAGGAATATGATGAATAATTTTGAGCCAATAAATAAGACAACTTAATGAAATGGGTGGATTCCTTGAAATAGACACGTTACCAAAGTTCACTCAAGAAGAAATAAATACCCTAAGTAGTTCCACTGTGCTATTTACCTGAGGTTTATTTTATTTTTCTTGGCTGTGCTGCACTGCATGCTGGATCTTATTTCCTTGTGTAAAAGTCAATCCACGTCCCCTGCATGGGATTCTCGGAGTCTGAACCACTGGACTGCCAAGGAAGTCCCTACCTGAGGTTTAGATACAACAGACTGAGGAAGAACTTTATATAAATATTAAAGGCATGGTCTTATATGATTGATTGGACTTACTGATAAAAATTCTCAGAAATTGCTTATATGGAAATATTCCTTTTTTGTAAACAAAAGTAATGTCATGGATCAATCTAAGAAAGATACAAAGAAGGATCTTAAGAAGGACCATGTGTTGAAGGCAAAGGCCATGTAGGTGAAAAATCCGTGGGTATCAGAATTAAAAGGGCCAATAGTCCAACACCCTCAGTTTTTAGATATAACTGTAGACCGGAGAGGTTAAGCAATTAGCCCAAGCCACACAGCCAGCTAGTAAGAACTGAAACAATTCTTCCACAGACCCTGAATCTTTCCGAGCAACAGTTCAGACAGGTTTGGGGGAGTCATTTGTAACCATGGAATAAAGCAAAACTCATGGGATCAGCCAGAGGAAACAAAGCTGGACTCAGACTCATCAACAGGCAGCAATGCCTAAGCAGAGCAGCCTCAGTTTAACTCTGCTCCAATTACTAAGCCAGCCAACATCCCAACTGGGCAAAATAAGGTCACCCCGTGTTCCTGCAGCTGGCAATAAACAAGTGAGCTCGTCCCTGATCCCCGTAGACAGGATGATCTAAAAAAAACAACTACCCAAAGTGAAATAAGATTCCAAACAAAGAAGAGTAATGCTGGGGGAAAGCAGATTAAGCTATAACCTTTTCTTCCTTTAGGGAATTAAAACTGGACTTGGTTTTCCTCTCATTGGAAAGTAGGGAAGTCACAGTGCAGGGACTCCTACCGCATCCAGTAAGTATTTAATACTATAAAGGTCCAGCCCAATACCCAACCTGAGTATCAGAGCCACAAGGGTCCTCAACTACACCTCTGCTGGCAGAGTACCTGGTGTTCCTCACTGCCATGGGAGCCTGCAAGGCCAGCCCCAGCGCTGCCTCCCAGGAGACGGGAGGTAAAGACGGTAAGAAGATGACAGGCAGAAGGTCCCCTACACAGAGTAAGCACTCAGTGCCTCGTAGTTAAATCAGATTGACAACGGCAGCACCAAGGCAACAGCTCTCCTACTAAGAAGACGATCTCGGGACTTCCCTGCTGGTCCAGCGGCTAAGACTCTGGGCTCCCAATGCAGGGGGCCCATGTTTGCTCCCTGATTGGGGAACTAGAGCACATAGACTGCAACCAAGAGTTAGCATGTCGAACCTAAAGATCCCTCATGCCACAACCAAGACTGAAGATTCTGCAGGTCACAACTAAGATCCAAGGCAGCCAGATAAACAAATATACATGTAAAAATGCCAATCTCACTGAGCAGAAACTTACATGGTTCCCTCAAGCAGCCCAACTGCTACATCTAGGCCTTTTGAGAGCATCATTTACAAACACTTTTCACAAAGGCTGCTTCCTTCCAAGACTTAACAGGGGTAAACCTTAGTGGCTCTGGCTTCTCCATTCGTGGTTAAGCTTCTTCAGGATCCGTTGTAATGCCGTCTCTTGACATTTGCCCAAAAAAATGAGATTTTCAGGGACGAAGCCTATTAAGTAAATGGGCCTTGCTTGGCAAGATTTCAAACACCCAGCCCTGGTGGCAAGCTTGTGGCAGACTGTCCACAAACAGGTATTGCAGGAATGAACCTAACAAATCCATAGTCGTTTTTAGGAAAACAGCCTCGCAGTCAAGTTCACAATTCTCAGAATGGACCAGGTGATCAAGGCAATCCTGTACTCAGGATTGTTTTTATCTGTTTCTGCCCCCAAATCTACTGACAGCTCCTCAGTCATCAGCATGCCACATGACCAGCACAATCATGGACTCTGCAAGTGCCCACTCAGACACCCTTACCAGGCAGCAGCTGCCACCCGCCAGCTCTTCTGATTGATGGGGACGGGAAGGGTACAAAGACAGGGCCCTTACCCCACAGGGAGACCAGCTCTTTAAGGCAGTGCAAGCCCCATCACTCCCAGCTGAGACCACATCCTTGCTTAGCTGCATCCCTTGCTCACCTTGTTCCCCCACCTCCTTCTCCTGTCAACCCTCCCCTCAAAGTCACACGCACAGGAATCCCTATCTCAGGGTCCAATTCCAGGGAACACAGACTTCCACCACTGCCCCAAATTATGAGAGGTCTTTACATTTTGTTATTTTGACGGTAGAACCACACTGCAAGGCATGCAGGATCTTAGTTCCCCGACCTGGATTGAACCCTCACCCTCTGCAGTGGAAGTGTGGAGTCCTCACCACTGGACTGCCAGGGAAATCCCGAGAAGTCTTTACATTTTAAAAGAAGAGTGAGCACTAAGCATTTTGTGTTTTGTGGCATTTTTCCAAATTCCTAAGTAGAAGGCATTCCTTCTCTCGCCTTTCATTACAAACAAAAGGCAATTAGGATACAAATCCACCATACATGTTTTTTCCTCGGTTAACATCCTCACTTAAGAACACTTGACACCCACACATTGTGTGTATGACCACAGGAAACAAGCTGAGACAAAAGAGGTCCCAGTCTGCCTCCCAACCCACCCCTCCCCACCTCGACACACACACTCCACTTGGGCACACTCCACAAAAAACCCTTAACAAGGACACCTACTCTGTCCTCCGATGAAGAAAGCACAGGAAACATACAGCACCAGGCAGCCACTGATGTCCTTGCCTAGTAATACAGACAAAGCAACTGGAAAAAAAGCAAAGAACTGACAAACCTTACCAAGAACATGGAACCCGCAGGGGTCTTTCCACTGGGTCTCAGACTTTTTCCTTATTCCCCATTTCTCCTTAATGCAAGTGTGGATTCCTGTTCCTCTTTCATGGTAAAGGACTGCTTTGGCAAAGGCAGTCCTCGAGACCAGTAAACCATAATAAAAACACTAACAAGCAAAACCCCCAGCAAGCCTCCTCAGTTATACTGTTCTTGTAGGAGATGAGCAACACCTGGGAATTCTAAACTTAATATTAGTGGCATTAAAGAGAAAGCACTCGAGGTTCTAAAAGCTGCTGCACAGCACATGTAACCTTGCACTTGGGCACTTCCTCATAATTAGTTTGCTGGGGAGGTCTGCCACCCCTGGGCATCGCTTGACTCCAAGTTCTACAAAGAAAAAGGAGCTTCCATCTAGTTCCTTTTTTCTTTTTAAATTAATATTTCCCATGATTTTGGCTTTCTTAACTCAAACACAGTAAATAAAATAAAACGGCTACTCCTTTTACTTTGTTTTCCTTGAACCAGTCTGACTTGTCAGGTCTGTCTTGACTGTCACTGCCAGTGTCCTCTGATGGTATCTTTCATTATCCAGACTCAAAATACAAATATGTGATTCCCAACAAGGGTCAGTCATCACAGGGAAGATTGTGATGTTGGAGCTACTGATGTCTAGGACCAGTCAGAGACACCTACAAGCGAGTTTCAAATTCTTGAGAGACTGTGTCTCAAAGAGAAAACACAGTGAACCCAAGCTATTTGTCTCACAGCATCTGTAACTCTGCACTTAGACCATGGTGGGCTCCGATGATCCCTACCAAATGCCCAGTTCCTTTGTATACCTTTTCTCTCTATCCCTCCTTCGCTCCCTGAATTTTTTTTTCTTTTCTTTGACCACACCGTGCAGTATGTGGGATCTTAGTCCCCCAACCAGGGATCCAACTCTTGCCCCTTGCAGTAGAAATGTGGAGTCCTAACCACTGGACTTGCCAGGGAAGTCCCTTGAGTTCATTTCAACTTTAGCATATATCCATCTGTTTATTCAGAGCCACTTGGAAAGGCAATTAGAGTACACGGAATCTAATGAACGTTTTCTGTTTTTCACCTCAAAATACAATTAGCTAGTGATCAACTATAAGGCCAACATTTTTAAATTACATATATTTATATGAAGTTTTCCTATATAACAACAATAATCAGTTGGAAAATACAATTTTAAAGTAAGAACATACATAATGTTAACATACATATAACTCCTAGGAATGAGGTTAGCAAGAAATACATGTGATCGACATGAGTGTTAGTCGCTCAGTCATGTCCAACTTTTTTGCGACCCCATGGACTGTAGCCTACCAGGCTCCTCGGTCCAGGGGATTTTCCAGGCAAGTGTACTGGAGTGGGTTGCCATTTTTTCTCCAGGGGATATTGCCAACCCAGGGATCAAATCCAGGTCTCCTGCATCGAAGGCAGATGCTTTACCGTCTGAGCCACCAGAAAACCCCAAAAATACTGGAGTTGGTAGCCTATGCCTTCTCCAGGGGATCTTCCCAACCCAGGAATTGAACCAGAGTTGTCTCCTGCCTTGCAGCCAAATTCTTTACCAACTGAGCTATCAGGGAAGCCCATAAGAAAAATCACAAAACTGAGAGAGGAAATAGGAGATCCATTTAAATGATGGTTCCAGAATATGAAGTCCTAATAGGTTAAACATGTCAGTTCTTTTCAATTGGGATTTGTAGGTTTGATGCCATTTAAGCACTAATGCAATTTTTAAAGACAGACAAGAGGGAAATGAGTAATGAGGATAGTAAAATATATTATAGAACTATAACGACAATGCCTTGGTACTTACACAAAAAGAGCTGAATTTCACCAAAAAAGAAAACTGTAGCCCCAAAATAGATATACTTCACATGAGAATTTAATGTATAATAAAGGATCATTACAAAGTAATTGAGAAGGGAATGATTTTTATTCAGTACTGGAACAATTGGATAATAATCTGGAAATGCAATGCACTTGGATTTTTATTTGACAAGCATATACCAAAATAAATTCAAGGTGAGTTAATTACAAGTCATAGAAAAACAAGTAAATGGTACTTTAATATTAATCAAGCCACTGAAGAGAGAACAAGTTTGGAAAATAGAAACATTAAAGATGATCGCGGGTAAAAGATCGCAAGAGTTCTTATGTATCAGAAAGGATGGACTGACTTTAGTGATGCCACAGGGACAGGGCCAATGCTGTGTGTCAGGTAGCAAGGTGCCTCAACCAGTCAGTGACAAGAGGCTCAGTGGCTACCATAATACAAGGTTCTTGCTCCTGTGAAATCCCACTGGACTGAGCACATTCCTCCATCTCAGATCCTCCCAGGTTGCTGCAGTGGTGGGAGAGACACAATGGTAGTGCCCTGGCTCTTGCTCACTCTCATGAGAAGTGACACACAGAACTTCCACCCACCCAACCAACCCAAAGGGTCTTGGGTAAGATTGTCCCCAAAGCAGACGTCAACTTGGGTTGGACTCTACCTAAAGCAGAGCCTGAGGGAAGGCTTTGGGTTGACTGGGGGAGATGAGCCTGGGACATACTGGAGGAGACGGGAAAAATGAGGCAGTAGAGGGGCATGAGTGAGCAGGTCACTGCTGTGGGCAACCTGGGCTCAGCTCTCCTGGGAACCTCTGGGGAGAACAGGTAGAGGATGTCCAAGGTTGGCCCACCAGAGGGACAGGGAAACTGTGGTATGTATCTACCCATCGCCCTTCATCAGTGGTTCAGGGCTGCTCCCAGGAGCACTAACCTCCCAGCACTTCTGGGCCAAGCATGCCCCTTGCAGCCAGGGAAAGCCCTCCAACTGGGCTGCAGTGCATTGCAGGAAAAGCATCAGGACAGGGGCTGTAGCGGTGCCATGCAACCATCTCTTCCTCTGTGGGGGACTTCTTTAGCATCTGCTAAAGAAGGGAAGATGTAGATATCTGGAGAGCACCAACTGTCTCTGCCACAAATGTAAAGACCCAAGCTCCAGAGGATTCTTTAGCCAATCTGACACCTACAGAGCATCTGAACAAAACTGAATGACCAGCTTCATCCAGTCCATTCCTGGAAAGACACTTCTAAGACCAAGGCTATTATTGCTGGGAGATCTGCTCCCCCAATCAGCCCTGAGGTGCAAAGATGCTCCCTGAAGGCGCCCTGGACTAGCTTGTGGGTGTGGAGATGGCTGTTAGGAAAAATGCCCCACCAATTCCGGAATCCCAAGCCTATTTGCGTGTAGTATGTGGTCTCTGAGGGTGACCAGTAAGGACTAGCTTACAAACCACTGACCACAGGTTCCAAAGAGAACCAGCAAGGGAAGTCTGCATGTCTGCCTGGAGGCCATGGGAGGTGCTGCCGTGAAGGTGATGCCTATGTAGAGACCAAGAGACAAGTGGAAATTTGTCAGGTGTGAGGACAGACAGGGTGGACGCCACTTACGGCAGCTTTTTGCTCTTGTTGGTGTGTTAGGTTAATAATTTATACAAAAGGGAAATACCAAGTTACCTTTCAAATTACTTAATGAGAGACTTCCCTGGTGGTCTAGTGATTAAGAATCTGCCTGCCAAGGTGGGAGACGGGGGTTCGATCCCTGGTCTGGTAAGATCCCACATGCCACAACTACTGAGCCTGAGCTCTAGAGCCCTCGAGCCTCAGCTACTGAGCCCACGAGTCCTAGAGCCTGTGCCCTGAGACAAGAGAAGCCACAACAGTGAGAAGCCCTCGCTCTACAACTAGAATAGCCCCAGCTCACTGCAACTAGAGCAGGCCCACGCTCAATGAAGACCCAGCACAGCCAAAATAATAAATTTAAAAATGCATAAAGCCAACTTTTAAAATAATAAATTGATTAATGCCAAAACTTTCATTAATACAAGATTTCACTCTAGCCACCAGAGATTTGTTTTTGTGACCCTTTTGCACGTGTGTGTTTGGGTGGCCTCATGCTCTCTGCCCTCCTCTGCCCCAAAGTGCAGTTTCCATACTTCTTGTTGCATAATTACCTAGAGACCTTTTAACCAGCACCACACCAGCTCTCGCCTCAGAGAATTTTTGAGCTTCTCTGTCCAAAAACACAGAGTGGAAAGTGAATCGTTGGTGCTCTTTGAAATTGAAGGCAGATCACTAAGCTCACATGATATGGGATGACAGCTTCAATTTCAAAACCATCCCCAATTTTCTCAAACGATTATCACTTTACTCCAACATACAGAAGACAAAAAAGTGTGTGTTTAATTAGGCAAAATGTTGCCAGCTTCTGGCAGATTCTGACCTTCTCCAATGGGTCAGAAGTGGCAGGCTCAATAGATGGGTTAACTCACAACCTCCGAATGAACACTAATGAAATGTCCTGGAGAGGGAAAAATAGACACCGCAAGATGCGAGAGCTTCTCAGAAATTGGTCCAGAAGGGCTTTGGTCAGTTAGAAAAACTGGGGTGATGGATGTGGCTGAACACAGTCTGCCCTAAAGCTCTTCTGTTCCTCGTATGGATGCATGTGGTCTCTCCTGGGACAGCGGCACCATCAACTTCCCCCATTCTCTGACCCCCACAACCAAGAGTCAGCTCCTTCTTCCAATCCTTTCCTTCACCATCCACATCTGGTCAATCTCCAAGTCCTAGGGACTCTACTCCCTAACTGTCTCTCAAATCTGATGCCTCCTCTCCACTCCCTTAAATACTTGCTACCTGCATGCGCCTTCTCCCCTCGACCCCATTATATGGGACCTGAACCATCTGTCTCTGACCTGTCTTCCTACCTGTCCCCTCCCACACCCCTGGACAAAGTGAAGTCTCTGAATCATAAAGTGGGTCGTCCGTCTCCTGCCTCAACTGAACAGCTCCAGTGGGTTTCCACCTGTTTCTCGAATTCTGGGGAATCCTCAGATATACTCTAGGGGGTTCACAATTCTCTAAAAGTATTTTTTATTTAACTTTGTGCTTTCACTTGAATGATTCTCTTTTTAAAGATTATTACTAGAAAATCAACAGAAACATATTCTGGGTCATCTGAATGAGGATGTTATGACCAAGTGCTACCACATAATTCCACTCTGTGTATTCTTACATTTATGATGTAGCTGGTCACAAGAAATAGAATTATTATTTTAACATTATTTATTATTTTAATAGTATTTTAATTGTCACAGGCTAGTGAGAAAACAACAAATCAGACTTAATTCAGACAAAGGAAACTGAGAAATGAGCCATCACATGACCCGTGTGGCACGGCACACAGTATCCCAAACTCATAAGAACCTGAAAAATCACCCAGAAACAGTAATTTGGTTTCAGCAAGAATGACTTCATCCATCACATTGAATTCATGGAGTTAATCTGAATTTATTCAATTTGTAGCTGGGTTGATATTTTATTCATACATTTGTTTTGGTTTTACGGTCATAATGAAGCTCTAAATATGAAGAGTTTAGACATATTTAAGGCTACCACATTTTTGAATTGCACTGTAATAAAAATAATTTTGGCCACCACTAGACACTCTAGCATTTTTTCTCCTTTAAATAAATTCACATATTACTCGCATTTGAGAAACTCCAGGCCTCAGAATGAGGCTTTAAGTTACAAAACACAGCATATGTGGGAGAGACAGTGACGTTCTCTGACCTTCCCATCCACACACCCCTCATCATTTCCCACCCCTCTCACCACTGGTTCTGCTCAATGGGCTGCAACAGAAGCAGCGATGCATCAGCTCCAGGCTGAAGCACGGAAGAGCCAGTGAGCAGCCCCCCTGTGATCGCATCCAGCACTGGTGACCACACCTAGGACAATTTTTCCAGATGGTGTGACAGCAAGAGGGGAAAGCTCTGTCAGCCTGGCCTTCCACTGACCTATGAAGAACACACAATGCAAGTGAGAAGTAACTGTTGTTGGGTGAAGCTACCAGGGGATGAATTAGATTTGTTACTGCAGCAGAGCTTAGCTTATCCTGATTTCAGGAATGGCCATCTACCTCCCTGAACAAGCCCTTCCCATCACGCTCCAGGCTGCAGACAACTTTTAGTTCAATGACCTGAACACACCAAACTGTTTCTTGGCACTTTACCTTCGCACATGCTGTTACTTAATCCTAGAATGCCATTCCCCCCACTCTTCTGTCCTCCTCCTCATCCTGCCATTGTGATTCATCCTTCAAAAGCTAGTTCAGATATAATTACCACCAGGACATTTTCCTCCCTTTTCGAACCTTTTCTCCCCCCATCACCATTACCCAGGAACTCTACAGAATGCTTTCTTGCATGTGATAATTACATGTTTACATGCCTGTCCCCACCCTACCCCCAAACACACTGTTGCAAGATCAGTGGCTTATTCATCTCCACACTGTCAAGACCATCAGGCAGAAGTAGGCAGCATTTGGCAATTCGGCCAGGAAAAGCTTCCTCCAGAGGACTTGTCCTAAGGTACTGGAAGGAAGCTGAGTTGAGATCCATCACCCCCCAAGAGAAAATATTTGAGCCAAGAGCAAAAACTCCAGGAAGTCCCAGTTGTCTCTGCCCCAGTTCCAGACCAGACACGTGGGCTCTGAGAAGCCAGAACCATCCTCATCATCTCCCCAAACTCAGCGCTCTACAGCCTCCACTAAGGACTCAGACTACTTGGCAGGCCTTAGCCTAGGGCTTTGTACTCAAAGTGTGGTCCACACTTAAGAACTAAGGAATGAGACTTCCCTGGTGGTCCAGTGGCTAAGACTCTGAGCTCTGAATGCAGGGGCCCAGGTTCAATTCCTGGTCAGGGAACTAGAACCCACATGTCACAGTGAAGAATGAAGATCCTGTATGCCATAATCCAGGGAAGCCAAATAAATAAATAAATAACTTTTTAAAATAAGAACTGAGTAGCTAGTGAGAAAAGTGGAACCAGACCCCAGACTCCTGGGTCAGAATCCACATTTTAGCAAGATCCCTGGTGACTCATATACTTACAACATTTGAGAGGCACTGACCCAAGGTACCCGAAACACCTGACCTGACCATACCACCTGACCTACCTCCTGAGAAGACTGTGTGCAGGTCAGGAGGCAACAGTTAGAACTGGACAGGGAACAACAGACTGGTTCCAAATAGGAAAAGGAGTACGTCAAGGCTGTATATTGTCACCCTGCTTATTTAACTTATATGCAGAGTACATCATGAGAAACACTGGGCTGGAGGAAGCACAAGCTGGAATCAAGATTGCCGAGAGAAATATCAATAACCTCAGATATGCAGATGACACCACCCTTATGGCAGAAAGTGAAGAAGAACTAAAGAGCCTATGATGAAAGTGAAAGAGGAGAGTGCAAAAGTTGGCATAAAGCTCAACATTCAGAAAACTAGATCATGTCATCCAGTCCCATCACTTCATGGCAAATAGATGGGGAAACAGTGGAAACAGTGACTGACTTTATTTTTCGAGGCTCCAAAATCACTGCAGATGGTGACTGAAGCCATGAAATTAAAAGACCCTTGCTCCTTGGAAGGAAATTTATGACCAACCTAGACAGCATATTAAAAAGCAGAGACATTACTTTGTCAACAAAGGTCTGTAGAGTCAAAGCTATTGTTTTTCCAGTAGTCATGTACGGATGTGAGAGTTGGAATATAAAGAAAGTTGAGTGCAGAAGAATTGATGCTTTTGAACTGTAGTGTTGGAGAAGACTCTTGAGAGTCCCTTGGACTGCAAGGAGATCCAACCAGTCCATCCTAAAGGAGATCAGTCCTGGATGTTCATTGGAAGGACTGATGATAAAGCTGAAACTCCAATACTTTGGCCACATGATGCAAAGAGCTGACTCATTTGAAAAGACCCTGCTGCTGCGAAAGATTGAGGGCAGGAGGAGAAGGGAATGACAGAGGATGAGATGGTTGGATGGCATCACCGACTCGATGGACATGGGTTTGGGTAAACTCCAGGAGATGGTGATGGACAGGGAGGCCTGGCGTGCTGCGGTTCACGGGGTTGCAAAGAGTCGGACACGACTGAGCGACTGAACTGAACTGAACTGACCCAAGGTACCCAAACAGAATCTCTCCATCCTGACAGGTAACTTTAATAACCATACTTTTATACACTGATGTATGCAATTATATCACAATAAAACTGAAAGATGAAAAAGAATTCGTAAAAAAACACAACAATTTCTCATCATAATATCTGTGAAGTGTTTTAGATCACTCAATTCTCAGAACAATTCACTCACGTCCATTTTACTGATGAGGAAACTGAGGTTCAGAGTGGTTGGGTACTTTGCCCATCATCACACAGCTCTGAAGAGTCAGAGTCAGGGTTTGAAGGCAATTCTCCTAGACTCAAGAATTGTAATCCCCATCACCACACACTCCATGGCACCCTGCCATTCAGGAACAGCCTTCCAGAGATTATTTCCCTTCACCCAGCCATATTTCTCTCTACTCCATCCCTTCCGACACCACTATGCCTCTACATACACTACTCTCCTCAAGACACTGCCAGCTCTCCCTGGGCAATGATTTTATGGGCTTGGTCAATAATTGTTGATGAATCAATAAAAATATTTCCTCCTTGATCATCAGACAACCCTTGAGGATGGCTGGACAATTATTATTAAGTTAAGAAGGGTGAAGATACTGAGGTTCCCAGAGAAGTCCAATGCTTTGCACCAGGTCACCAGGAAGTCTCAGACCTCTGGGAATGAACCTGAACTCCTGACTCCCAGGACAGATGTCTGCTTCCCCATACTTCCACTCTCCTTGTATTTCCCTCTTCTGACCGACACTACCAGGAAGTTAAAAACATCCTTCCCAAAGAACTCCCCGACATGTCCATCTTCTAAAGGGGCTGTGTGTTCCTGCCAGATGGGCCAGATTTAGACATTCACAGGAGGCCACCACAGAAAAATCTGGGATACTCTGGGTACCAGATACAATAGCCCCCTGGATGCAAGGAAAGGAAACATCATCAGGCAAGAGCCTTCAACTAGAGAAGCCTATCCAAGCCCCTCACAAGGAACCCAAATCAAGGCAGAGGCCCCTGGAAGGCCAGGCTGGTGGAAAGCCATCACCCTCCCTGGACAGGTACCAGCCGGTCCCTGGAGTCTGTGGTATTGTGGTTCCACTGGTCAAGACAGCCCTTTCTTCCCCTTTATGGTCTTCAGAATAAAGCTGAGGGGACTTCCCTGGTGGTCCAGTGGTTGCGATTTCGCCTTCCAATGCAAGGAGCGTGGGTTCAATCCCTGGTTGGGGAGCTAAGGGCCTATAAGCCTCACAGCCCCAAAACCAAAACATAAAACAGAAGCAATATTGCAATAAATTCAATAAAGATGTTAAAAAGGGTGCACATTACAAAATTTTTTAAAAAAGAAAGAAGCTAAGACATTTACCCAGCTCCACATGTAACCAGAGAAAAGCAGCACACCTGCGTGAAATATTCAAATATTTAGGAAAACATGGGAGGGACATTTCCCTCGAACTGGTTAAAAGAGGGTTGAGAGAAGACAAGAGTGAGATCCTGTGGACAATGAAGCAATGCTCCATTCTGTTTTGCATTATGCCAAAGCACCATGCCACCCTTTGGGCACCCACCGAAGGCACCCAGATGAGGTGATTAATGGGCTCTGACTCCCTGTTGGTTAAACTAGAGCCTGGGCACAGAGCTCCATCCGCCAGGAGGCACTTTGTGAAAATTCTCACCAAGGCACTCTGCAGGCTAGCACAGGCTTCCCAGTGCTCATGATACAGTTGTACTCAAGAAATGTTTGGCTTGGTTCCCTAGCATCAGATCCTGAGACAGGAATTTCTTAGCAAAGTGTTTCATTAGCAAGTATTCCTAGGAAAAATACTGGTAGGGGAGTGAGGACATGAGGCCAGAAAGAGAAGCAAGAGCAGCAATGATGCCTGGAGGTCAATGCGAATGCCACTCTACAGTGGATTTCTACAGATTCCAGAAGCCCCAGCAAAGAGGGTCTTCCTCCAACAAAGACGAGGGCTTGGCAGCTAGAAATGAAAGCACCTGGGCACCAGTGTGCAGAAAGGGCTCTGAGGGGACACTGAGTGACAGTGAAGAGTCTCTGACAGTCCAGGGTTCAGTATTTCTCCCAGGTTTGCCCAAAGCATGGCCATGATGCAGCATGGCCGCTGACTCAGTTATTCTGCAGCCTCACGGGGTTCTCATCTTTCTTTTGGCTCACCCGAAAAGGACCTGGCTCAAAGACCTTTCAAACCTTCATGGAATGAGTTACAGAGCCTCTTTCAGAATTGTTTCCGGACTCTGTTCTTTCTCCCATGAAACATTTTCTGTCATTACCCAAAGCAATCCAAATAATAAGCTGGAATGTTTTCCTGAAGTTGGGCTGCCAGGCAAACCCAACAGCCTTTTCTTTCGTTTTTTGTTTTTTGCTTGCTAGGGCCCCTGCTTCTTGCCACCCTGCCCCTTAAGGATAAGCACAATGCTTGGCTACTATTCTAAATGCCCCGTTTGTTGTGATAGTGATTGTTAGCTCAACACTAGCTCGCAGATCACCTCTGTAAGCAGTAAATGGACTAAGTTCACAGCTCCTAACCCAACCATCAAGGCACAGGATCACCTAATGTCAAGACAATCGACAAGGAAGGACCCAACTTCAACTTGACAGCTGTCATCTTGGACGAGACAAAAAGTAAAGGAGATGGAATCCACAGTTGGGGGGGGGGGATGGAAAGATGACTAACTGTTGACAATGAATAACAACTGAGTTCTCTCCACAACTTCTCCTCACCCTCCCCTCTCCCAGCAGGCTGATACCCCGAAAAGGTGTCTTCTTTCTCACAACACTTCACCCCCAGAGTCAGACACGAGAAGGCTGCGGAAATGCTGTCCTATATTTGAAATTATCGATGGGATATTTCACGAATTCATTTTCTTTTCTTTTCTTTTTTTTTTCTGTTCATTCCTCAAATGCTCTGCCTGGAGCCTTTTCTCCTGTGGTCTTTAGTTCTAAGGAGAACTGCCTTTCCTTTAGCTGGGTCACAGAGCTGTAGGAAACCTGGGTTCAAATCTCAGCTTGGCTGTTATCAAGCCATGTGACCTTTGGAACCTCCATTTGCTCATCCGACAAATGGGGATAAATCCACTTTCCTTATAGGTCTGTGGAGAGGATGAAATGAGGTCAACTCTAGGTAAAGCACCTGCTACGTCGAGATGCTCAGTACAGGCCGGATTGCTCCCTCGCGGCTCCCCTCTCCTGCAGCCCCACCGCCCCTTGCAGGATGTCCCCGCGTTTCCCAGGCCGGCCCCTCTGGACAGCAAGGGCAGGAACCCAGCTCGGGACAGCGTTAACCCCGAGAAGGCGAGTTTCAGCTGGTATGGACACATACACAAGCACACACGCGCGTACAAGCACGCGCGCTTGCTCCGGGCACCCCCGAGGGACCCGCAGGGAGGCCCCGCCACGCACGGAGCGGGGTCTCCAGTCCCGGAGACAGAAGGGCTCCCCCTATCCCGGCGGCGGCCCCGACCCGGTGGGCGCCCGAGCGCACAGCACTTACCCGGGGCGGGCCGAGTAGGGCAGCCGGGGGCGGGCCGCGGGGGGGGGCGGCGGCGGGCGCGGGGCGGGCGCGGCGGCGGGCATGGCTCGGAGGCCCGGACACGGGGCCGCGGCTCGACGGCAGGGCGGGCGCGGCGCGAGCGGCGAGGAACCCGCGCCGCCTCCTCTTCTCGTTCGCTCCCGCCGCCCGCCTTGTGCTGCGCCGGGCGACAGCCACAGGGAACGTCTCCGGGGGCGCCGGCTTAGCAACGCGCGCGCCCCCCCCGCCTCCCTCCCGGCGCCCGCCCCGCCCCGCCTCGCTCCTCGCCCGGCCCTGCAGGCAGGCGGGGCCCGCTTCGAACTTGCGCGCACCCCTTTCTTCTCCAGAGAGCGCCCGAGGTGGCCCTCGGGGACCCCTCCGGTGCCCCGCCTCTCCCCGCTCGCCAGGCGCGCCCTGAGCTAGGAGCGGTCGGGCTTTGAACCTGAGCCTCGCCCACGTCCTCTGTGGGTGGCGGACCAAAGGCGTTCCCAGGATCCCAGCAATCCTCACCCCTCCTGGCGGTTCAGAGACCAGGCTTCCCTCACCGATCCCTTCCTCCTACCCCATCCCCACTATGCTCACATAGGGACCCCGCAGCCGTCCTTTATCCTGCGTACCCCCTAGACTCAGAGACCTGCTCCCACTCTGTTCACACCAGTGACCTCAAAGATACAGCTTGCAAACTGCCCTCCAGCCCCATGTCTTCCTGGTACCATCCAGCGGCTGCTCAGTGCCCCCTGCATTGTTCTACCCCTTCCAAGCCCACCACGCGCATAATCCACCCCCCCCCCAACTTGCAGAGATCCCCCATGTCTGCAGTCACAATCCCATCTCCTCAAAGACGGCTCCCAGGCCCCTCCCGGGAGAGACGATTAATGCGGGGAAGACCACGCCGGTGTTGGGGAACAGGATTTGCCACTACAAACTGTCTCTCTTCGGAATATTATTTTAAGCTGGTTATTTTTTGAGAAACAGCAGACAGGGGAAAAACTCTGAAGACCAAGTAGGAGTTACCCGTGTGTAAGAAATATTTATATTTGTAAAGGAAATCTCTGTTTATTAGATGTCTCCTTTACCTGGAAGAGAAGGACCAAATCTCTAAAAATTCCCCCCCCCCCCTTTCATTTCTAATTCTTTACTGAGTCTTGTCACATCATTTCTGAGTTTTTCTTTTTTTATTATTATATGAAACATATATCGTAATTGTCCACATTTTTAAAAGGAACTAACATAGAACAAGCATTATTTTCCAAACTTATTTGAGCACAGTTACATTAATATATCATGAACAAATAGTTCTATAGGAAGAATAAATGACAGCTCATGTGCAAGACCTAGAGAAAGATATTTAAAGAGAGATGATTTTCTTTCTTTCTTTTTTTGGCTATTTTGTGAGATTTGTGGGATTTTAGTTGAACCTAGGAACTTGACGTGAAAGTACGGAGTCCTAACCACTAGATTACCAAGGAATTCCCTAAAAATTCTAATCATTGGAGAAAGCAATGACAAATCTGCATCACAACCTTCCCCCTTTATACTGTGCTTTTCCTGGTAACCTCTACACCCTCAAGATCCTCTTTTGTCTTCAGTTGAGGATGGTATTTAATGTGAGGGCTTTAGCCATTTGGAGAGTTACTCAGTTTTTCTGGGGCTCTGCCACGTATGTGTGTGTGTTTGCTCAGTCGTTTCCGACTCTTTGTGATCCCATGGACTGTAGCCTGCTAGGCTCCTCTGTCCATGGAATTTTCCAGGCAAGAATACTGGAGTGCATTGACATTTCTTACTCCAGGGGACCTTCCGGACCCAGGAAGCAAACCGCCATCCCCCGCGGCTAATGCATTGGCCAGCGGATTCTCTACCACTGCGCCGCCTGGGAAGCCCTCTCTCATATATACATGTTGTTAAATTTGACTTGATTTTTCTCCTATTAGTCTGTCTCATGTCAATTCTGAGACCAGCCGGAAGACCCTAGAAGGTAGAGGAAAATTTCCTCCTTCCCATCACCTACCTCTCCACATGGCCACTGACATGATTACAGCAGTGGTCTTGATTTTCCTTGATCTATCAGGTCACCGAATGACCTTGTCTGGTGTTGGTGTTCTGTGTACTTGTTCCTGTTGACAGCATCAAGGCTGAGGACCAAGTCTGTTCCCAGATGTCAGGGTCTTCCTCTTCCTCACACATAATAAAAACTCGAGGAGAAGGCTGTACTACATTGGTTCTGCAGCTCAGAGGTGATCTTAGGACTAAATCTCTTTCCGTGGCACGCTTTAACATATTGCCTTCTCTCCTCAGACTCAGACTGTTGCCTCAGGGTCACAAAATGGCTGCAACAGCCTCTGTAAGCTGCTGTGTGCAAAAGAGCTTCAGCTCCCAGCTCCTTTGATGGCCACAAAGTGGTCATCAAGGACCATTTGCAGCAATAGTGAACAAAATGACAAATGACCTGCCTCCCAGTCACTCCTCTCTAGTAGGGAGAGGCAGATGATGAAATAGCAAGTATGGTGATAAGTGGCAAGGACAAACAAACAAGGAGAAGGGAATGGGGGTTGGGGACTGTTGTCAGTTTAGGTTGGGCAGACGGGAAGGGCCTCACTGACAAGATGACATTTGAGCAAAAGCCTCAAGGAAGAAACTATCTTGACATTTCTCTTGGTGGTAGGTAGCCCCTCCGATACTTAAATATTTCCTTTTTAGAAGCCACTGCAGCCACTGTTCTTCACTCTATGATTTAGGAGTAAACAAAAGTTTCAAAACCAAAGTTTTAGGGAATTCCCTGGAGGTCCAGTGGTTAGGATTCATGCACTCATTGCCAAGGTCCCAGGTTCAATCTCTGTTCAGGGAAATAAGATCCCATAAGCCTCAGGCAAAAAAAAAAAAAAAACAACCAAAAACTGAGTTTATAAAAAGGTTTAACTTTTGTGAAAGAGAATTCAGATAACTTGCGTTTTCTTTCTTATAAAAGCAATAGCCCAGCAATGTTTAATTACTGTCTATATAATCATTTATAAATTTATTAGATAAACACATTAAACACATACAAAGGACAGCTTAGCTCAAGTTATCAGATTACCTTCCAACAGTGAGGGATAAATATGATACATCTCATTGAACACTGGAAGAAACTGTTACCTACTCGCTGAACACCTATTCTCTTTCTGACTTAGTAACAGACCCCAATTTTTAGCTGAACACACTGCAGCCTGGAATAAAAACTAGATTTCCTAGCCTCCCTTTGTTACTGTACCAAATTGTGGTCGGCTTGCCTACTATGCAGCAAAGTCAGTCTACTGATACCAGGTTGTGATAAAGGAAAGTACAATGTTTATTGCAGGACACCACGCAAGGAGAATGGGCCACTCATTATCCAATGGCTGAACTTACTAATGTTTTTCAGGCATGTGTTTTTAAAGGCAACATTTGGGGTGAGGGTTGCAGCTCATGGGCTTTCTTCTGATTGGTTGGTGGTGAGGTAACAGGATATTTCAGGAATCTTAATCATCAACATTCTGGTTCCAGCCAATCTGAGATCTATGTGCTTGTGGTCAACATCCTCCATTTGGGTGGGGGGTCTTAGTTTCTGCAGAACAATGCAAAGATATTCATCAGATTGTTATGTATATTCCTTGAGGAGGGATGAGAACTGTTTTGTCACTGAACTACTGCTTAACCTATCCTTACTGTTGTTGCCTGACTGCCTTTGCTTAAGCATTCCCTTACTTCCCTAATTAATAACTGCATGAGTCTGCTGTTTGGAACTCAGGAAACTCCTAGGAGACTAACTCCTTTTTCAAGAAACAGGGGGCACAGAGGGGCTTTTGTACCCCAAAAGGCCCTGCAGGGACCTGCTCAATGTTACCTTCCCCCACCTTTTCTTTCAGACTCCTCCAGCCTGAGAGGTCCAGGGGCAGAATAAGAAAGGGAATAAAGCTTCGGAAAGGAACCTGGCAGGTGAACTGCATCCTAGCGGGGGGTTCAGACAGCTTCACTGTCTACCTCTCAACCCTCACCTCCTGCCAGTTCCCCACGGAGGCTGTAGGCTCCTGCTAGTGCAAATTCCTTGCTTTGTCTTGGCCACCGTCTCTTTCCATCCACTGTTCCATCTGCCCCATGCAGCCCTTACTCAAGCATCATCTCCTCACCCTAAGTAAACTGCAGTGCACCCAATAAGTCCTAACTATTCTGTCCTCCCTATCAGCAGGAAGATAGGAAAGTAGGGTGTTGAAATGGCTGCATCGTGATCAATCTGGTTCCCCTTCAGTACTGACAACTGGCGCAGTCAGTGACACATTGCATCCAGCCAGTGATTTCTATCAACCTTGAAGTCAGCCAGAATGCCTTGGTTGGCTTGGGCAAACTCATCACATATGACTCAAGTCTACTCTGGAAGACTTCTTTCAACAAGGAAGAAGTCAGGGAATTCCCAGGCAGTCTAGTGAGTGGTTGGGGGCTTCCCAGGTGGCACTAGTGGTAAAGAATCCTCCTGCCAATGCAGGAGACTTAAGAGGAGTGGGTTCAATCCCTGGGTTAGGAAGATCCTCCAGAGGAGGGCACGGCAACCCACTCCAGTATTCTTGCCTGGAGAATCCCATGGACAGAAGAGCCTGGTGGGCTACAGTCCATAGGGTCGCAAAGAGTCAGATAAGATGCAAGTGACTTAGCGCATGCACGTGCGCGCGCGCGCGCGCGCGCGCACACACACACACACACACACACACACACACACTAGTGGTTAGGACTAAGTGCTTTCACTGCTTTCAGCTGCTGGGGCCCAGGGTTCAGTCCCTGGTTGGGGAACTAAGATCCCACAAGCCATGCAGCATGGCAAAAAAAGTCTGAAAAACAAAACAACGAACAAGTCAAAACTCTTGCCTAACATAAAGTGCAGGATTTCCCGTGGAAGACATTGATGCATATAATCTCTCCTCTCACTCTGTTTCAGCTAACTGTGTCAGCTGTGTGTAGACATGATTTCAGGAATATATCTAAAATGCAATACCACTTTTCCTGGATACAAGCTCCTGCTTTTTTAAACAAACCCGTTTATTTCCAATGTCTGCTAAACTTGCCATCTGGGCCCTCCCGATGCCCAAGAATATGGCACTTGGTGCAGTAAAAACAAGATGCAGATAATTGTTTCTCTATTGTAGCAATAAAAACAAACCCATTTGCAAAACTACTAAATGATTTTCAAATGCGGAATGGTAATAAAACGCAAGTCCGAAACATTCCCCTGCCCGTACGGTATAGTAGCAGACTCAGGGCAAGATTTCAAACATCACAGGACATGACTTTCTCAAAACACTGCCTATAATTAGGTGTAAAAGCTAGAAAACAGAACTGGGCTTAAGTCTGAGAAAGACAGACTGAAATACAAAAATACGTGTAATCTCTCTTGAATTACCAAGCTTGCCCTCAAAAAAAAAAAAAAAAAAAAAAGAAGAAGAGATAATAAGTAAATAGAAGCCAGTCCTAAGATTCCAGAATAAAATACGTTGGGTCACAGGGGACTTCCCTGGCAGTCTAGTGATTAAGAATTCGCCTTCCAGTACAGGGGGTATGGGTTCGATCCCTGGTGGGAGAGATAAGATCCCACATGCCTGGCAGTCAAAACACCAAAACATAAAACAGAAGCAATATTCTAACAAATTCAATAAAAACTTAAAAAAAAAAAATAACACGGAGGAACACAAAGTTAAAGCCATACATATGTAGAAGCATATTTGCAAAATGTGATGCATGGTTCATGTCTATGTATGGACCCCGCCAAAACTGAGAATGTGATAAGGAAATTCTGAAGTTAGGGGCTCAGATTCCCTTACATAAACCTTTAAAATAAACTTATCAGTGATTCAGTTGGCCTCAAATAAATTCTTCCTGTTCATCTTACTATAAAGGATAGATGGTCAACCAGGATATGAACGCTGTCCTCAAAGATAAACAGAGAGAAAGTGGACAGACCTTGCCTGACTCTTGTATTTAACTGGAAGTTGCTGCTCTAAGGCAAGAGCTGCAAACTATATGAATGGCACAGTCAAATCTGGCTGTCAATCTGTGTAAATAAAGGTTTATTGGTATACGACCATGTCTATTAATTTACATATTGCCTATGCTATTTTTGAATAGTTGTAACAGAGACCATAGGGCTTCTGAGGTGGCCCAGTGGTAACGAACCTGCCTGCCAATGCAGGAGACATGAGTTTGATGCCTCAACTGGGAGGATGCCCTGGAGAAGAGAATGGCAACCCACTCTAGTATTCTTGCCTGGAGAATCCCATGGACAGAGGAGCCTGGTGGGCTACAGTCCATGGAGTCGCAAAAAATTGGACACATCTTAGCGACTAAACAACAGAGATTCACAAAGCCAAAAATATTTATTACCTGGTTCTTTACAAAAAAAGTTTACAGACCCCTGCTATAGTGTCAGCACTTTTCTGTGTTCTGTCTTTGGAGGAAATGGAGAAGGGCAAGGCACCAAATTTTACTTCTTTACCTGTGAAATAATATATAAAGAACTTTTCTAGAAAACAATTCAAATTTCTCATTCTCAGGTTTGAAATAGACATTTTACTTTAATCTAACCCTTTGCGTTTCCCTAGTGGCTCTAACAGTAAAGAATCTACCTGCAATGCAGGAGACCCAGGTTCAATCCCTGGCTCAGGAAGATGCCCTGGAGAAGGGAATGGCTACCCACTCCAGTATTCTTGCCTGGAGAATCCCATTGATAGAGGAGCCTGGCAGACAACAGTCCATGGAGTCACAAAGAGTCAGACACAACTGAGCAACTAACACTTTTTTGGTGTCCAACCCACTTGGGAGATTTAGCTCCTTCTCTGAATATTCTCAAAAATCTCTACCAAAGAGGAGAAGCCCAGTGCAAGAGGGGAGACGAACATTTTTGAGCCATCAATCAGGATCTTCTGTAGAGGGACACCTCTTTTAAGCCCAGAACTCTGTGAGGTGGGGTTATTCTTGCCATTTTTCTGAGGATGTCTCCTGTTCTTAAACACTTGAGAAAGCTGAGAGTCAGAGAGCTTAAGAAACTCACCCAAGGTCACACAATAGCCTAATAAATTGCAGAGGCAGAATTGGAATCTGGGTCTGTCTGATTGCAATGCACATCCACCATACCTTGCTGCCTGATCAATATATCCATTTATTCATCCAATGAATAACCACTGAGCACTTTGGGGGTATTTGCTATGTTCGGTCTCCACACCAGAGCCTGAGGACACAAAGATCATGAAAACCAATGGAGAGGGACTGCCACCAGGGTAAAATACATTTCCGATAGGATTGATGTGACCTCCTCCAGGTCGAATCCCCTCAATTCATAATTTAAGTGTAAAAATTAAGAGTAACCATATCCTTCTGAAAGACAGTTCCGTGATTATATCTTCCTGAAAGATAGCATTGACTAATTAGATTGTAACACTGAAGTATAAACGTACATAGGCTGCTGACATCATGTCAGCGAAGTCATCTGACTCATGAATTCAAGCAATTTCTCAAACCAATTTAGTTCTTTAAAAATATAAATTACCTTTGAATTTCTATTAACCACCCTACCAGACATAATTCTAGTGTCCTGTTGGTGTAGAACTCACCAGACTGTGGTGACATATAAAGTCACTATTTCCCAGTCTCTAACTTGGGTGTCATTATTTTTACAATGTAGTCTTGAGCTTTTTTTTTTTTTAATGCTTAAAAGTTGAAGGTTCATTCTATAACCTTGATAGAGCATCTTTAGTTTCCAACAGCAGCTCTGGTTACTTAAGGGATGATTATATTATTTCTTTCCCTTGAATCTTCATGACTATATGAAGCCTTTCATAGAATCCTAAAAGTGGTAAAGAAAGTAGTATCATATACACTGCAACTCTAAATGTTTGCAAGGTAAATAGTGAAGATTCTAGTAAAAGTAGTAAATGTGAATCCGTCTGTGCTGGAACAAGTGACTAGTACGTGATTTCACACAGTCAGAAAGGTCGTTTGCTTATTTGTTTTAAAAAAGCAAGTAGGATGGGACTTTTCCAGAGGTCCAATGGTTAGTACTCAGCACTTTCACTGTTGAGTGACCAGGTTCGATCCCTAGCTGGGGAACTAAGTTCCTGCAAGCTGCACACATGGCTCCCCGCGCCAACCCCCCCCACCCCCACTCAAATGAAAAACATAACCAGAATGAATAACTAAAATAAATTTTAAAAAATAAAAAAAACAAATAGGATGTTTGACAGTGAAGATGTGAAATCTGACCATCACTGCATAAGCAATGTACTGACCCCTAATGCTCGAGAATTGTGTTTTGAAACTTTCAAACAGATGGCAGGATGTCATCTATACCTTTATGATTCTCAAACTAAGCACAGTGACAGAACCACAGTTACAGGTAAACCAAATTCTCCCCACTTGCCCCAGAATAAGTCATATGTTCCAGTGTGAAAATGGCCAATTATTAATGGTTTAAGAAAAGGACTAAGGCTCTAGGGCTTCTCTGGTGGCTCAGACTGTAAAGAATCTGCCTGCAGTGCAGGAGACTCGGGTTCAGTCTCTGCGTTGGGAAGATCCCCTGGAGGAGGAAATGGCAACGCATTCCAGTATTCTGGATACAGTATCCCAGTATCCTCTTGCCTGGGAAATCCCATGAACAGAGGAGCCTGATGGGCTGTAGTCCATGGGGTCGCAAAGAGTCGGACACGACTGAAGCAACTAACACTTTAACTTCACTTTACACTGGTGCGTGACTCAATTTTGAACTCCTTACACCAAGGACAGAAGTGGTATGGACCTAACAGAAGCAGAAGATATTAAGAAGAGGTGGCAAGAATACATAGAAGAACTATACGAAAAAGATCTTTATGACCCAGCTAACCATGATGGTGTGATCACTCACCTAGAGCAAGACATTCTGGAATCTGAAGTCAAGAGGGCCTTAGGAAGCATCACTATGAACAGAGCTAGTGGAGGTGATGGAATTCCAGTTGAGCTATTTCGAATCCTAAAAGTTGATGTTGTGAAAGTGCTGCACTCAACATGCCACCAAATTTGGAAAACTCAGCAGTGGCCACAGGACTGGAAAAGGTCAGTTTTCATTCCAATCCCAAAGAAAGGCAATACCGAAGAATGCTCAAACTACAGCACAATCATCTCACACACTAGCAAAGTAGTGCTCAAAATTCTCCAAGCCAGGCTTCAACAGTACGTGAACTGAGAATTTCCAGATGTTCAAGCTGAATTTAGAAAAGGCAGAGGAACCAGAGATCAAATTACCAACATCCATCTGATCATCAAGAAAGCAAGAGATTTCCAGAAAAACATATACTTCTGTTTTACTGACTACGCCAAAGCCTTTGACTGTGTGGACCACAACAAACTGTAGAAATTTCTTAAAGAGATGTGAATACCAGACCACCTGACCTGCCTCTTGAGAAATCTGTATGTAGTTCAAGAAGCAACAGTTAGAACTGGACATGGAACAACAGACTGGTTTCCAAATCGGGAAAGGAGTACGTCAAGGCTATATATTGTCACCTTGTTTATTTAACTTATATGCAGAGTACATCATGTGAAATGCCAGGCTGGATGAATCACAAGCTGTAATCAAGGTTGTTGGGAGAAATATCAATAATCTCAGATATACGGATGACACCACACTTAAGGCAGAAAGCGAAGAAGAGCTAAAGAGCCTCTTGATGAAAGTGAAAGAGGAGAGTGAAAAAGTTGGCTTAAAACTCAACATTCATAAAACTAATATCATGGCATCTGGATCCATCACTTCATGGCAAATAGATGGGAAGACAATGGAAACAGTGACAGACTTTATTTTGGGGGGCTCCAAAATCACTGTGGATGGTGACTGCAGCCATGAAATTAAAAGATGCTTGCTCCTTGGATAAAGCTATGACCAACCTAGACAGCATATTAAAAAGTAGAGACATTACTTTGCCAACAAAGTCTGTTTTTCCAGTAGTCATGTATGGATGTGAGAGATGGACTCTAAAGAAAGCCGAGTGCCAAAGAATCGATGCTTTTGAACTGTGTTGTAGGAGAAGACTCTTGAGAGTCCCTTGGACTGCAAGAAGATCCAATCAGTCCATCCTAAAGGAAATCAGTCCTGAATATCCATTGGAAGGACTGATGCTGAAGCTGAAACTCCAATACTTTGACCACCTAGTGGGATGAACTGACTCATTTGAAAAGACCCTCATGCTGGTAAAGATTGAAGGCGGGAGGAGAAGGGGGCGACAGAGGATGAGATGGTTGGATGGCATCACCAACTCAATGGACATGGGTTTTAGCAAGCTTCGGGAGTTAGTGTTGGACAGGGAAGCCTGGTGTGCTGCAGTTCATGGGGTCGCAAAGAGTCAGACACGACTCAGCAACTAAACTAACTGAACTGACAGCAAAAATAGAAGTAAATATCTTGTAATATCAATCACAGTAGTCAGGACAAAATTACGCCTAGAGGCAAAGCAGAGAGGGGTATCGCCAAAAACTGTCACCAAATGACAGCATAGGAAGTCTTGTAAAATCGGTGGGACATACAAGAGGAAAGAGTAGTCTATACGGTGTGTGTGTGCATGTAATAAAAGTGTCTTCAACTTAGATTGGGACAAAACACTGCAAAATACAATCTCACTCTTGACCCAAGCATGGCACATTCACAAGGGAGAAGCTCTCAATGACTTTCATGTACCAGGATGAGAGATTGTTTGGGCAGCTGTGTTGTAAACTGGAAAATAAGTGTTGAACTGGGGTTGATGGAACATCAGCCACACATGAAGCAAAAAAAGAGTGTATCTGTACAGTTCAGGGCCTGTTCCTGCAGGCCAATCCATAGACAACTTAATTGGCAGGAGACAGGCAGTGACCATCAGCGTGCCCTCTGGTCGTATCCGGTGGAGGGAGTGAAAATGACGAACATGATCAGTTCACGGTGACTTAGCCTCCACTCTCTCGGCATGCAATGAGAAGAAATGGGCAACAAGAATCTGTTTAGCATGGTTTGTATGAATCACAATCAACTAAGATCACAGTCAAGAAGTCTGCTTCCATTAAATTATGGAGAGGAGGATGAGGTTACAAAAATGTTTTTTTTCTTGTAACTGATATGTGAAGAAAGACCTCTTCTATCATTCCAAGTGGGCTTCCCAAGTGACATTAGTGGTAAAGAAACTGACTGTCAATGTAGGCGACGTAAGAGACTTAGATTCGATCCCTGGGTCAGGAAGATTCCCTGGAGAAGGGCATGGCCACCCACTCCAGGATTCTTGCCTAGAGAATCCCATGGACAGAGGACCCTGGCGGGCTACAGCCCATAGGGTCGCACAGAGTCGGACACAACTGAAGCGACTTAGCACGTGATTCCAAGTGGCAAGTGGCAGTGACATTTTCAGTGTTTTAGAGATGGTTGAGCTTCTAGCCTCAAAGCTAATGTATCACAATCATGAATATCCAAAATAAGACATCAAGGGAATTCCCTGGAGGTCCAGGTGGTTAGCACTCTGCTCTCCCACTGCAGGGAGCACAGGTTCTATTCTTGGCTGGGGAGCTAAGATCCCACATGCCACATGGTGTGGCCAAAAAAAAAGAAGAAAAAAAGATATCAGCATTTCACAAGCAGGTTGAACTCTGGTATAAAAGACTCTAATCACCAAGCAGGAATTTTTTTCTCAACGTTTATTTTCTTCATTCATCAGAGAAAGAAGTCATTATCATATTATCAATCAGGTTGACAAGTCACATTCAAACACTGCACCAGACCTTGAAGAAATTGTCTGAGGCCAAGTCAGTCAAGGGCAGAACAGGGCTATAGGCAGTGTTCCACTCCAGGTTCAAACAGTCACCCTCCTGGGCTCCCCAGGCAGTGAAACTGTTGACCTAGCCTTGAGGTACAGCCTTCAGTAAGAAATTGCTCCAATATCCAAATCAACTAACAAAGCTATCAGACACCTGCTGATGTCCTCTGTTTCTAAAATTATGATTTAGTAGAAGCAGCCATGAAATTAAAAGACGCTTACTCCTTGGAAGGAAGGTTATGCCCAACCTAGATAGCATATTTAAAAGCAGAGACATTACTTTGCCAACAAATGTCTGTCTAGTCAAGGGTGTGGTTTTTCCAGTGGTCATGTATGGATGTGAGAGTTGGACAGTGAAGAAAGCTGAGCACCGAAGAATTGATGCTTTTGAGTTGTGCTATTGGAGAAGACTCTTGAGAGTCCCTTGGACTGCAAGGAGATCCAACCAGTCCATCCTAAAGGAGATCAGTCCTGGGTGTTCATTGAAGAGACTGATGTTGAAGCTGAAACTCCAATACTTTGGCCACCTCATGAAAAGAGTTGACTCATTGGAAAAGACCCTAATGCTGGGAAGGATTGGGGGCAGGAGGAGAAGGGGACGACAGAGGATGAGATGGTTGGATGGCATCACTGACTCGATGGACATGGGTTTGGGTAAACTCCAGGAGTTGGTGATGGACAGGGAGGCCTGGTGTGCTGTGATTCATGGGGTCACAAAGAGTCAGACTCGACTGAGCGACTGAACTGAGAAGCAAAGAGAGAAGAAAACAACGAGGGAGTTATGATGGCCTACTATTGAAGCTGACAGTTAGATACCCTGGTGGTGGAAAAAAACACTCCTCTCCTAGGTGATCTGAAACTATTGTTATTAATCTTGACTTTTTAATGTCATGCTTTGTAACATTTGAAAGTTGTGATGATTTCTTTGAACTGAAGTTGGTAAATGGTGTGATCTAAATTCCCATGGGTTGTTTAAATTTAAAAACAGAATAAATTGTCAAATAAGCATATTAAAAACAAACAAAAAGCAACTGAAGCTAGCTATTTTTGCAGTATGAAAGCAGGGCAGGGCGGTCATGGCCGAATCTGAAGAGCCATTGTTCTGTGTGGAGTCCTGGTCTTTGTTTTTCACCCTTGCACAGAACCTTCTCAGTTTGAAATCTCAAGAATTTTGCAAGTGTTCCATGAATCTTTAGACCATCCCACTTACACTGTGAGTGGGTGGAGAACAGGAGACCCAGGGAAGTGAAAAAGCCTCTTCTGTGTCAGAGATGAGAATAAGGATGAAAAAAATATGTCCTTAACTTTGTTCTGGTTCATTTTTAATAATGTCATTTGTGAAGCACTTTAGCAACAATAAAATCAGAAAGAAAAAGAACCAAAACCCTCCAATCATCCCTAAGTGTCAGAGAAGGTACAAAATGTAGATTTTGGTAAAGCTATTTTCAGGAAAGCATCTAAAAAGCACAATTATCTAACAAAGCAAAACTGATAATTATATAATTCCACAGCATTTGGCAGCAGGATGACTTTTGTTTCAAGGAACGGGTGGGATTCATTGGATGCCTTCGTGTCTGCAGATCTTGGTGCCTCAAACTGCTAGAGATCGCTGGTGCAAAACAAGGTTAACATCAATCAAAGGTCTTGCAGGAACAGACACTATTTATCTTTGTCTTTGAGAAAACAAAAGTTGAAAAGTACAAATGGAAATTACTGGTAATGAAAAAGTCAAGATATGATTGAAAGAATGCTGTCTCTGAAAAATGAAAGCAAATGACCTATAATCAGGGACAGAAGACTTGACTCCCAGAAAGATGGCACCTCCTACACCTTGAACTTTAAGGAGGGATCAGCAGGTCTTTGGAAGAGGTGTTGAGACAGGAGGATGTGACGGAGAAATGATGAGCACACCGGGGAAACTGAGGCCACAGGTGTGAAAGAGATATTCTGTGAGAAACATCAGAAGAGACGAAAGCGAGGCAGAAGGCAGAGCTCAAAGGACAGCATTTATTATCAACCCCCTGCCCCCACCAGCCAGTTGGCCGGGTTCCTCCAGCACCAGCAGCATTCTAGTTGACCAGATGACTAAAGACTTTGGTCCCCTTTGCTCAGTCAAAATTTTCATCCCAGGCTCTGCTTTCTGTGACTTGACAACTGAGGCTAATGGTCCAACCAAAATTCTTCCTTAAGATATCGATGCCATTGTGCTGTGTGCTCAGCTGCGTCTGACTCTTTGAAACCCTTTTGACTGTAGCCCACCTGGCTCCTCCATCCATGGGATTTTCCAGGCAAGAATATTGGAGTGGATTGCCATTTCCTCCTCCAGGGGATCTTCCCAGCCCAGGAATCAAAGCCATGTTTCTTGAACTGGCAGGTGGTTTCTTTACCATTAGTGCCACCTGGGTTACCTCTTCTTCAAGAGTTGCTCACAAAAGCTGATGCCTTAATCCAGTCCTATGGGCTAAGTTGTATCACCCCACCCCTAAATTCATAGGTTAGAATCCTAATTCCTAGTACCTCAAAATGTGACTGTGTTTGGAGATAGGGTCTTTAAAGTGGTGATCAGGTCATTAGGTTGGACCCTAATCCAATAGAATCGGTTTCCTTATAGGAAGTGGAAATTTCGACACAGGGTTCCACAGAGGGAAGATCGTGTATAGACACTGGGAGAAGACAGCCATCTGCAAGCCAAGGAGCGAGGCCTCGGGAAAGACCAAACTGCCAATGGCTTCATCTCAGCCGTGGAGCCACCAGAACGAAGAAAATATACTTCTATTGTGTAAGCACCCCCAAGCAGACTAATATACCTGGTGATCGTTAGTGGGGTGACAGCGCTAGCCATGAAGGCCTCCAGTCCTCCTCTCCTTCAGCCAAACATACTGTCCCCTCCCCGCCACGCAGAACTCCCTCTGCCCTCCCTGATGACCCCACCCCACTCACCTACTGCCATCACTGCAGGGCGAAAAAAAAAGGAGGTGTGGACCCTTCAGATTGCAGGTTCCCACTTGACTTTTTAAAATATCTCCTATAAAACGGGTAGACAAAACAGTGTTTGTCCCTTGGCAAAGACTCCTCAGATATATTTGCGGATTGCAGCTCACTTGAACTAAACTGCGGTGGCTTCGTTCCACCTGGACACCCCCAAGCAGCAGCCTGTGCATTTTTTTTTCCTTTGAGTTAAACACAAAGAAGGAACAGAAGGAATGAGAAATTAAGCCACATGCACCTTCTTTCATGTCCCGACTCCTCTACACACACACACACATATGCACACACACACACGTGTATCCTGCCTACTCACAGCTGGGCCTGGGAATAGGCCATGTTTCCTCCTCCAGCAGTCAGCCTGATAGACTAACATCTCCAGAATCTACTTTTGATCTAAATAGGATTTCTGCTTCTTTAAAAAATTTATTTGAAAATCCTTGATAAGAGGAAGATAAGAGTTCTTCTGGAAAGCGTTTCTATTACAAACCCAGATCTCCTTGAAAACTCTAACCTGAATTTTGATGAGTTGAGAGAATTGACGATCGAGGTCAGCCATATCTCAGTTGGTTCTGAGGACTCTGATGTTTGGCATCTGGAACACAATCTCCAGGAAGACAGATGGCATCTTCTCACTTTGGTCCAGCTGTTCAGCCATCTCACATCCTCAGGGGGTCAGGGGGATAAAGTGTTTCCCCCTTACTCTGACCCAGAAGCTTTGAGTAAAAGAGAAAAACTCACCAACCTGGTCTGTTCTGCTTCCTCCTCTGTGAAGTCAGGAACATTCCAGGTGAGAGGCTCTTTCCCTCCCTTGGTTGTGACTGACCCTGTATTGTCCTGGGGGTTCTGCTCCTGGGCCAACGCGACAAGAGACGGTGGGAAAGAAGCCCTGAAGCTATCAGCCAGGAAAAGGGGCTTTGTGAGCAGTAATTAAAAAAAAAAAAAAACAGGTGCTCCCCAACTCCCCACTGCCAAATAACCACCTGCAAAGTGAGCAGTCAAAATAGTCAAAGGATTCCAGAAAACAGGAAGCATGCTGACATCTATGTGAAGGAAAACTGAAAGGGGGAGGAAATTGGTGGAATAGAAAATGGAAGAAAAGTGTTTTTATCCCAAGAGAACTACCACCCTGTCTATCTTTGTACAATTGAAGCAAACTTACCTGTGATCCCCAAATAGGAAAAGGAGTATGTCAAGGCTGTATATTGTCACCCTGCTTATTTAACTTATATGCAGAGTACATCATGAGAAACACCGGGCTGGAAGAAACACAAGCTGGAATCAAGATTGCCGGGAGAAATATCAATAACCTCAGATATGCAGATGACACCACCCTTATGGCAGAAAGTGAAGAGGAACTAAAAAGCCTCCTGATGAAAGTGAAAGAGGAGAGTGAAAAAGTTGGCTTAAAGCTCAACGTTAGAAAACTAAGATCATGGCATCTGGTCCCATCACTTCATGGCAAATAGATGGGGAAACAGTGGAAACAGTGACAGACGTTATTATTTTGGGCTCCAAAATCACTGCAGATGGTGACTGCAGCCATGAAATTAAAAGAGCTTACTCCTTGGAAGGAAGGTTATGACTAACCTAGATAGCATATGAAAAAGCAGAGACATTACTTTGCCAACAAAGGTCCATCTAGTCAAGGCTATAGTTTTTCCAGTAGTCATGTATGGATGTGAGAGTTGGACTATAAAGAAAGCTGAGCGCCGAAGAATTGATGCTTTTGAACTGTGTTGTTGGAAAACACTCTTGAGAGTCCCTTGGACTGCAAGGAGATCCAACCAGTCCATCCTAAAGGAGATCAGTCCTGGGTGTTCATTGAAGGGACTGATGTTGAAGCTGAAACTCCAATACTTTGGCCACCTCATGCGAGGAGCTGACTCATTGGAAAAGACCCTGATGCTGGGAAGGATTGGGGGCAGGAGGAGAAGGGGATGACAGAGGAAGAGATGGCTGGATGGCATCACCGACTCGATGGACATGGGTTTGGGTGGACTCAGGGAGTTGGTGATGGCCAGGGAGGCCTGGCGTGCTGTGATTCATGGGGTCGCAAAAAGTCGGACGCGACTGAGCTGAACTACCTGTGATCCTCGCAGGCTAGTGCTGGAGACGCGAGTCCTGAGGGGCGGGGCTAGGTGGAGCTCTCGGAGCCTCAGGTCTCATCTGTATAATGGGTGTGATCCCGACACTTGCCTCATGGGGTCGCTGTGGGTTCTCCCTCACCGGTATGAGCCGGCGAGGAGGTCCTCACTGCACAACAGTTGTTATAGTGGTTGTTTGCATTGTGTCAAGCTCCACTGGGGCTTCCTTTGTGGCTCAGTTAGTAAACAATCCACTGCAATGTGAGAGACCTGGGTTCGATCCCTCAGTTGGGAAGATCCCCTGGTGCAGGGAAAGGCTATCCACTCCAGTATTCTGGCCTGGAAAATTCCATGAACTGTATAGTCCTTGGGGTCGCAAAGAGTCGGACAGGACTGAGCGATTTTCGCTTTCCCTTTTCAAGCTTCATAGCTAGATGAGCGTGTCTTCGAAGCTCAGGGAAGAAGCCAGGGAAGGTAGCAAGAAAATGTCATCGGCTGGACGACTCAAGGGCAAGGATACTGTCCGGGAGTATACCCACACCAAGATTACTAAGAGGCCATAGCAGGGTCAGGTGATAAAGTCCAAGGTGTAACTGATGGGTGACCTTAGAAGCTGAGATGCCCTCTTATTACCGCTGGCTGTAGATGCACACCAGTTGGATGGGGGTCAGTTGGATGAACAGCACAGAACAGAGCTAGACCTATGGAACCTCAAGGGGTGTCTCCAAGAGGATCCTTTCCTACTGGATTATCATAGCCCCCTTTTTAAAGATTTCTTGACATGAACCATTTTAAAAAAATCTTCATTGAATTTCTTACAATGTTGCTTCCATTTTATGTTTTGGTTTTTTGGCCCCAAGACATGTGGAATCTTAGTTCTTCCACCAGGGATGGAACCCACACCCCCTGCATGGGAAGCTGAAGTCTTAACCACTGGAATGCCAGGGATAGATCCCTATCATCACCTCTTAATATCACTTTGTAAGCACATGAGTGGACCGAGCTTGCTCCTCTCTGACCACCTCCTTGAGCAACAAATGTGCGCCCTCCTGTACCTCTGTTTTCATCTCCAAAAATATTTTTACTGTTCTTTGTGACCACACTTAGACTCCAAACTATTTTTAAAATCCCAAGTCTTAGAGTGCTCAAGATCACCACCAGCAGCAATTTGGAATTAAATTTTATTTTTGTTTGTTTTTACTAAAGTGGATTGAACCATAGAGCCTCCTCTTCAGCATGAGTTTTCAGGAAACAATTGATCTCCGCATTTCCATGCCAGCGCATTTACATCTTTCTAAAACCTGACCCATATTCAAGGTATCCATCCAGAATTTGAGTTGTCTCCAACTCTGCACTTTCCTGGAGACTCTGAAAGTGGACATTTATTTGGGTACTTCTAGGAATGTTTCTCTAATGGAAAGCCCTAAAAGTAGAAATGCTGATAAGATACATACAATGGAATATTCTTCCGCCTTAAAAGGGAAGGAAGTTCTGCAGTATGCTACATGGGTGAACCTTGAGAACCTTATGCTCAGTGAAATACGCCAGTCACAGAAGGAAAAAAGCTGCATGAGTCCACTTAATCGAGGTTCCCTAGGGTGGTCAAAATCATAGATGCAGAGTGGAATGGGGGTGCCAAGGGCTGGGCGGAGGGGAAATGGGGAGTTGTGCAATAGGTACAGTTTCAGTTTTGCAAGGTAAGAAAGTTCTGGACATGGATGCTGATGGTTGCACAATAGTGTGAACGTGTTTAACACTGAAAAGTGATAAAGATGGTGAATTGCATGTTGTGTGTATTTTACAATTAAAAATGATAACAATTAAGAAACAAAAAGTAGAAATAATGAGTCCAAAGGTGAGTCCTTTTTAAAATTTAATACTGTCAGCATGCCCTCCAGGAAGGCTGTACTGGTTTTGTTCCCATGGCTATGGGTAAGCCCACCTCCCACAGCCTCATTGGCAGGAGTGTCACCAACATTTTCTCCATCGTGATTTGGTTTTGGCAAGCAGAATGGCAAAAAAAAAAAAGAAAATTGGAAGAGGACAAACACTCTCAACTTGAAGTGTAACAAGAGTGTTCATCTGTGGACTTCACTGATGGCCAAGTGGTTAGGGCTCCACACTTCCACTGAATGGGGCACAGGTCCCATCCCTGGTCCGGGAACTAAGATCTCCCATGCCAAGTGGCAAGGCCTCCCTTACCCCACAGAAAATGATGTTTATCAGCTTGGTCCCTCCAGAAGCTTTGAGTAGCCACAAATAAAATGCGGGCTGCAGCATTCTGCAGGGTAGGGGTAAATCTCCCAAAGATGCATCTAGAAACTCAGGAGTTATTCTCGTTGTCTTCCCCCATCCCACTCCCTAACCTTAAAATGATGACTCCAAATATCACAGAGTGGCCTACATACTTGCCTGAAACAGCTGTCCTGCAGAATCACAAAAACGTGGGCTAAAAATAGCCTCAGTCTCTAAAAAGCTTGGGCCCCAGGGAACAAAGCCCTCATAGAAATGTCTCCACCTCCATCCAGGCCACACAAAGCTGACCCAGCTCTGTCCCCATTGCTCGTCATCCTTCATGACCACCTCTCCCTGCCCTGGAATTAGATGCTTGGCATCCTTTTGCCTTCTTGGTCCCTCGAGGGAAGGGAGGTAGGGTAGGAGGGAAGATAATGCAGTTACACCCAAGCTCCAAGATTGTATGATTATTTCCATGTTATAAATGCCTGCACGGGCTCAGATTTTAAATAACATGTCTGAATGCCCACAGCCAGAATAAGTAGCCAAATTTCAAACTTAGGGCTCGCTTCCAAGATCCTGTGGTGACAGTTCTCCTTTCTGTGCAGCCTATCCCCCCCAAAGGGTTCTATCAGACACTCAGGTCACATCCTCACTGAGGAGGGTGAGATGCTGTGTCTTAAGGCTCTGAGTAGGGTAGGATCCGGCAGAACTGGAAGGCAGGTTTCTCAACAACCCATCTAAAGAATGCCTGGTATGTTGCTGATGGCTTTCCCTCCC
This sequence comes from Okapia johnstoni, assembly GCA_024291935.2. NCBI lineage: Eukaryota > Metazoa > Chordata > Mammalia > Artiodactyla > Giraffidae > Okapia > Okapia johnstoni. The sequence continues at coordinate 9,364,400 of CM044323.1, read as the reverse complement.
TCTTAGTGAGTGAGGAGACACATTTTTCTGGGTGGCAGGTGAGAGTGTGGCTCAGCTCTGTATTGTCATCGGCAGGCCTGCCGTCTCTGTCATTGTAAGGTATGTGGGTCTGTCAAGTTCAACTCTAAACCTCTATGCTGTTATGGGGGCTGCTGGATGTGGGGAGGGCTCCTGGTGGCCCCCACCTGCCTTGCACTCTACAGGCACAATCTCTAAAGCATGTTTAAAGGGACAGGATCGATCGGGTAAAGAAGGTCTCAGTGTGGAGGAAAGAGACTTGAGCAGCGAGGGAGAGTGGTTACCTGTCCTTTGAGTCAGGAACTTAAGGTCCATCCAGGGGTGCAGATTTCTGACAATCACATGGTATCAATCTGGGTACGTGTTGAAGGCATCTCAGACTCTGAGTCAGCTGGAGGTAGTCAGGGCGTTTGTATGTGTGTGTGGGAGAGAGAAGGAGGTTATGCATTGAGATGAAGTTGGTGTCATGTCTGGAAAACCCATGAATGCCAGATTCCTGTCCTGCAGACTCCAAAGGAGGCAGATGCATGACAAGAAATGACCAGTACACGTGGCACCAATGTAACATGCATGTTCAGTCGTGTCTGACTCTGCAGCCCCCTGGACTGTAGCCCACCAGACTCCTCTGTCTATGGGATTTCCCAGGCAAGAATACTGGAGTGGGTTGTCATTTCCTCCTCCAGGGGATCTTCCCAACCCAGGGATTGAACTGCAGTGGCAGGTGGATTCTTTACCATGGCGCCACCCGGGAAGCTCCTGACACAGGTTATGTTGTTATTAAATCCTGGGCCCAAAACCTGCCATACCAGATCCTTAGTCTCTAGGGGGTCATGCTGCATTTCAGCCTTCAGGGCGTGTGGACCGTGTCTGACTAGTCCCAGACTAAATGGCTCCTTGGGACAGGACCAGGATTCAAGGCTGGCTCTCCTGTCTCCCAGGGTAATAATCTTGTTACCTGTTCAGAACCCTGCCTGTGTGGAAACACCCAAAGGGAAAGAATTGACACAGGCAGGCCCTCTAGAGATGGTGCAACCAGCTGTGGGTCTTTGGGCCCCTGGATTTCTCAGTTTCAGAAAACACAGCAAGCTTCTATCTGGATCAGTAGCCACCAGCTGACCCAGTCCCCTGCCCCCCGCTGAGATTTACCAAGTTTTAAGATTTACCCCTTGAGTCTCTAAGTAAACAGATGAGAAATAAACAAGTGGACAGATGCATGTAAGAGAAATGATTTAACTTTATAAAAATGTGATCATATAGCAAGATTTGTTTTTGTTTTTTTTTTTTCTCCTTTTTCTTCTGGCAAATGAAGTTTATAAAAACACCCGGAATAAAAATTAGAACCATACCTAATAAAAATTAAAAACCTTACATTTCAAGAAAACAGAGTCGTTTTAGAAAGACAGTGAAGAGAAAGAGCAGCCAAAGCGGCAGCGGCCCAGGGAGAGGGGAGAAGGCAGGTTCCGTGGTGATAAGGAAACAGCGGCGGAGCGAGCCTGACCTTTGGCACCAGGGTGGGCTCAGGACTGGGAACAGGGAGGGCAGTGATCATGAGAGAGGCAGGTGGGCTTCCGGAAAGGGGCAGACCAATGGCTCAGTGGGCAGCAGTGGCCTCCTGCAAACAGGCCCACGGTCTCCTCCTCTTCCCGGACCTGCAAGCCATGGGGCAGTGATTCACAGCCAAATCCCTATGAATTTGCCCCGGTGGGGAGCTCAGTGCGGGGAAACTCATCGGAATGTCAAGGTCAGCTAGGGCGACTTGCCACAGAGACCCAAGGAAATTAGACAGAGAGGGGCACACACAAAACACTGTTTGGAATATCTGCACCAGAGCCAAGAGAGGGTGGAGACAACCTTGGAGAGAGAGGCCGGGAACCCACCACAGCAACATCCCCCAGCCTCTCCTTCTAGGGAGCTGGTCCTGAGGCCGGCTGCTCCCCAAGACGATGGGGAATTCGTGACTACATCCTGAGGTAGTCTGATCGCCACCTGCACAGGCGGCTGAGAATGAGCTCAACAGATGGGGGCAAGGCAGGCAGAAAGGTTTGCACGGAGAGAAAAGGCTAAAGTATATAACAGAAGCAACTGTGTCACAGGCGGGCTCAGAGAGGACCAGAGTGCAGCCTGGGGTCGGGGGTGGCTGGCAGTGTGAATGGAGATTAAGGGGGTCTGGGGAGGGCATGGTTCTCAGGCCAGGGCAGCAGTAGCACTGAGGTGAGGAGCGTAGCTGCAATTGACTGGGGTCATGGTGATGATGAGCCAGAGAACCCAGGGGCCCTGGGGGGCAGGGGGGAGGCCCCAAGGTTTCCTGGAGCTATGACTCTGGTCATTGGAGCTTGTTTTAGGGAGAACCAGTCCTGCTGGACATTTGAACTTGGAAAAGCACTTAAGAGGCCCTTTCTCTGAGGAAGCAGTGGACCCTAAGCCACCACACAGAGAGAAATAATCAGGGTGAAAAGCAAAGGGGATGTTAGACCCTCATCCCACTTTCAATGCTAATGTATATTCTTTTCCTCTTCTGCCCCAGCACTTGTGATTCTAAGTCAGGATGGAACGTTCTGAAGGTTTAAGAAGCAGCAGCCGTGTGGATATTAGGGCTTCCTCTGCTTTGCACATTTCCGAGGACGCCTTCTGGGACGAAGCTCACCAAAGTCTTCCACTTCATTTTCGTAAACATCTTCCTGAACAACACCTGTTTAAAAAGCAAAAAAAAAAAAAAAAGCAGAATGATTTTTTTTCATTCTACTGCAATATATAACATCCTAGTAATACCTAATGTTGAAAAAAAGAAAAAAAAAATCCAGAGCTAGAGTAAACGTCCTTCTCCAGAAGGTTCTTTTACAGGCTAGCTCCTCTGCCCTTCTTTTAGAGGCCCTTTAAATGAAAAATAAGTCCAGCAAAAACTAACTTCAACCACACCTTGAGGTGGTATCCCAGTTATGTTCTTCTGTTTGAAGCAATCACAAAAAATCACAGTGTCATCCAGAGACTAAAATCTAAAGATTATTGGCAGAGAGATTTGTGTCAAGTCCTTCCCAGTTTTCCCCAGCTCCAGGGTTTGGATTTTCCAGCAGCATCTGGGCTATGAGGACTCACGGAAGGGCAATCTGGGACAAGTGAAATACCAGGAGGAGGAAGAAGAGAGATACTACCAAGAGGGGTAGGTTTCCCGGATCATATGGAATTCAGCAAGAAGATTCTGGCAGGAAGGAAAACCCGGCTCACTCTATACCAGCTTTAAATTCTCTGAAGGAAGACATATGCAAGTTTCCCCAAAGATTTTGTTTGTTTAGTTCACAAAGTTGTTTTATATCCCCAAGCCCAGAATAGTGCTAATACATTCCAGACACTCAATATATAGATACACTCATGGAATTACATGTTTGCACAGGCAAACATTTATCAAGGGATACACTCCGCCCATCCTGGGAGTCACTGTACGGAGTATGAGCAGTAACAGAGGATCACTGGTAACAGCTCACGAGTGGCAAAGATTTTTGGAAAAACAAGCTGAGTAACAGCCCTCACGGTCGGATGGGGGAGCCCAGTCACTCTGTTGCTACTGATCAGAGTCGCGGGGGGGTGGTGTTCCTAGACAGGGAGAGACCACTGCTCACAACACAGGCGGCCCCACTGCAGACTAACCTGGGAGTCAGCAGAACCAAGGGCTACGAGACCCAGAGCATCACCCTGGGATGAAGCACTCCTCACCTTCCTCCTGGTGCAGCTCTGTCTTCCTCAGCCACTCCCGCGCATCCCTGACGGACAGGATCAGGATCCTGACCAGCCGAGCCATGACCTCCTCCGCTAAAGAACCAAAGAACCAGGGCTTTGAGTGAAGGGGCAGCTGTAGGGATCAGGTTGCCCAGTACTAGAGTCAAAGCCCCCACCTCCCAGGACCTTGTCTCCGCTTCCTCTGAGAAGGGCAGTGAAAGGCCACTGTCTGCCACCAAGAGCAGAAACTACATCTCCCTGTCTGGAGGGGCTGCCAATAGCAAGCCTTTTGAGGAAGCTTTTCAAACTGTTCTTACCTTCAACTGGACTGTCTGAATTCTAGAATGATTTAAAAACATACAATTTCACTAATTTTATACATAACTTCCCTCTTCCCTCATGGCTGAGTGGTAAAGAATCCACCTTCCAATGCAGGAGATGCGGTTTGATCCCTGGGTCGGGAAGATCCCCTGGAGAAGGAAATGATGACCCACTCCAGTATCCTTGCCTGGGAAACACCATGGACAGAGGAGCCTGGCAGGCTACAGTCCACGGAGTTGTAAAAGAGTCAGACGTGACTTAGCGACTAAACAACAACATACATAACTTCTACTCAGTGTTGCTAAGCTGTAGCTAATAAGGCTGTCAGAGGAAATCTGATTCACAGATCACATAAGAATTCTTTTTAGAGGCTCACACTGGGTATGGTGTGAGGACCCTCCTAAAAGGTAAGGAGCAGGTATGCAGGCTAGATCTTAGTCAAGTGAAAATATTAGTTGCTCAGTCATTTCCAACTCTTTGTGACACTATGGACTGCAGCCCACCACACTCTGTCCATGGAACTCTCCAGGCAAGAATACTGCAGTGGGTAGCTATTCCCTTATCTAGGGTATCTTCCCCACCCAGGGATCAAACCCAGGTCTCCTGCATTACAGGCAGATTCTTTACCATCTGAGCCACTTGATCGGGTTCAGCCCATAGCAGGTGCTCAAGAAATCACTGAATGAATGAATCAAGGAAGGTTTAAAGAATTTTCTCAAGACTGGAAGCATTCTCCTTCTATCTTCTCCATAGATTTGGTTGCAAACCCTTTTCTTATCTGTCATGCCAGGGGAAACCATCCTGCCCTAAGATTATGACACATTGTTTAACTGGGGGAGGGGGAATCCAAAGAATGGGGCTTTGCTGGGATTGGAGAACACGTGGTCCTCACTTGTGTTTCTGCTACTGCCAAGATTCCAGCATCCCCAGGTCAGACCTCACTACAAAGGGGCACGACTTGGACACAAATCCTCAAAGCCCGGGTTCTGCCACCATCTGGGCCCACCTTTCGAGGACCCTTACCATCAGCCCAGGCCTTCCGCCTGTAGAGGTCCTCCACTGAGTCGGAGACCTTCTTGATGTTCTCCTGGACCTTCCTCTGTAGTACGTGGCTGTGCTCTTTGGAGCCCAGGTGTCTACGGCCCCAAGCACTCTGTTCCATGTCCTGCACCACCAGCTTGCCTTCCTCCATAGCCGGGTCCACCTTCTCATGGAAAAACTCCAAGTACCTCTGGTAAGCCACTTGCTGCCTCTGGTGGCTTTCAAGGTGGATGTGCTGCTCGTAGGACTCACTGCTCCTCTCCCAAGCTTGCTCATCTTCCAGCTCCACCCCAGAAAGGGCTACAGCCTCGGGAGCCGCACCCTCAAATGCCTGATCTGGGGCGAAATAGTTCTCGGGCCCGCGGGTGAACTTGACCCCACACAGGTCACACTGGGTCCGGTCCACGTCAGCCTTTTTGAAGTTCCCAGCCACGGGCTCCCTGCCCTCCTCCCTGAAGTGCTCAGCCTGGCCTCCTGCCCTTCCTCTCTTCCATCTGATGCACAGAGACACCACCAGACACGCCCTCCGCATCTTCCGGAGGATGGAAGCCCTCCGCTGCTTCTGCGAGAGGATGGCGGCTAGGAGGTGGTCCCCCTCCAAGGCCAGCTCCTCCAGCTCGTCCTGGCCCACCTCATATTCGGGTTCGGCCAAGTAGCCCACGGGATCCATGGAGAACAGGCGGTTCAGCCTGATCTCCTCGTGGTAGAGGCCCCGGACAGTGGTCCCTTTGGAGTGCCCGCTGTCCCACTGCCAATGGCAGTCCATCAGGAACTCTTCATCCCGCTCAAAGAGCAGGTCCTGCAGCGCCTCTGCCACGGACTTCACGTTGACCGCCAGCCGCACTCGCTTCACCACTCTGAGCAGGCGCTCGGGGACCTGGGCCGGGCACTCCCCGCTCAGCAGCTGCAGCCTGGCTTCAAGCTCCTGGAACTGGCTGGACAGGAGAGGCTTGCAGGATGGCTGCAGCACGCCCTCGGTGTTCACCAGCATCACCAGGCACAGTACCAGGGTCCGCTCGGCCTCCCCGGAAACCACGTAGTTGATATCGCTAAAGGCGTCCAGCAGGACATTGAAGTTGGCATTCTCGCAGCCGCAGAGCACCTTGACGAGGTAGGACAGGTGGAAGCGGAACTCCTGAATGGCCCTGGTCAGGTCCTTGGGTCTGTACTCCTGAATGATGGCGAACACGTCCCCGGGCTCCCGGTCCTTCTTGCTGAACAGGAACTCCCAGTAATGGAAGAGCGCGATGTAGCTCTTCGGGAGGAACAAGACGGCATTCTTCCAGAGGCGGGCCAGGACCGCCCCGCAGTGGACAAACTGGAACTCCAGCAGGGCCACCGTGTTCCCGATGCTGGGGATCAGCGGCTCTTTGCACCTCTTGACCAGGACATTCATGAACCGGAAAAAGCGCCTCTTGTAGTCTTCTGGGTTCCTGCACACATAGAACTGGTGGATGGAGTCCTGCAGCAGTCGGATGAAGCACAGGTGGGGCTTCTCCGCGCTCTCGTCATCCTTATTGGGCGCCAGCATGCCGAATTTCCCTTCTATTCCTTTCATCCTGCTGCCCCTGTCCCTGCCCCTTCTCTCTTGTTCAGACTGGAGGGCTTTGAGTTCTCGGTTGTACTGGTCCTCCTCCTGGTGGAGCAGCTTGTCGAGCTCATCGGGGTAGCTGGAAGAGAGAAGAAAAGCCTGCATGGCGCTCAGCCACAGGTCCGTGGACTCCCGGCGGCTTCGGGCCCTTTCGTTTTGAAACAGGGCGTGGATGTATTCTTTCAGGGCAGACCTGTAGGATCGGAAGGACTTGTAATGCGGCTTGAGGACTTCTTTGCACGCCATGGGGTTTTCTGACAACACTCGCTGGTGGAAATGCTTAGGGAAGACGACATTCAGCAAAGATTTGCAAAGGCCGTGCTTGTCCAGAGACAAAATGTAATCGATCTCTTCAAGTTCTTCAGCTAAGACTTTAGAGAATACTCTTTTGGCTTCCAACAGTAACCCCTTGATGGCCACCAGGTGTATTTTTGACTGGACCAAACACTTGGCCTCATGACGCCGCAAAGGCCTGTGGAAGTCTTCACAGCACCCATCCTCGCATTTTAAGCCCACGAGAAACCTCATGCAGACACCAGGGTAGGTCTTCGCAAGCAAGCTCCCTGTGATCTGACATAGCCTGCTCAGAAGGTGTTTGTTTAGGGCTAATTTCACCTGGTCCATCATTACCAAGAAATGATCTTTTGTTTTCTTCTCTTTCAAGTTTAAATCCAGGTCAGCAATGATGCGTAATATGGGTCCAGGGTCGTTCTGAGCTATCTGACAGTACTTGGCATCCACCTGTGAGATCCCAAAAAACTCGAAGCAAGACTTGACCATCTCCTTCTCAGCATTGGTGGTCACCCTTCTGAGGGCCCTGACCAGATCGAGGAGGACCCCGAGGCCCCCTGGAGCCAGAGCCAGGACTTCCTCAGGCTGGACCTCGCAGCGGCTGGTGGCTTCGTAGAGTGCCTCCACTGCCCCTGCCGAGTGGTTGAGGGTGTCAAACCTCAGGAAAGCATCCTTGAGCTTCAGGAAATCTCTCATGATCACCCCCTGCAGGAAGTGGGCCTCGGCGATGCCAGACACCTGGTTGGTCTGATGGCAGAGGTCCAGGGCTTCTCTGAGGATGGCCTTGGTAAGGTCGACGTCAGAATCCCTGGCCACATTGAGACGGGCAGCCGCTAGCAGACACGAGGCCTGGAAGTCCTTGTCGGCAGTGAGCTTGGCAGCCTCTAAGAGGCATCCATGTTGCTTCATCAGCAGGGCAGCCTCTTCCCTCCGACCTTCCCTGTTGAGCAGGTCAGCGGCCTCTGCCAGCCGCTTCCGAGACGTCAGGAACACCAGCTGGTCTTCAGTGTCAAGCTTCGAGAGCACAGCCATCATCTCCTTCATTTTATTCATGCTCAGGTACTTGGCTGCAGCTTCCAAATAAAACTGGCTGGCAGAATAGGAAAGCTTGGAGACAGGAAGGGCCTTGGCCCTTAGCATTTCTTCATACCTGCAAAGACAGACAACACCGATGTCAACTCAGCATTACCCCAAATAAAATCTATTAAGTGCAGAACAGAGCAACTTATATAAAATGCCCATTTGTAGATAGGACCTGCCAAACCGGACCTAAAGTTAGCCAGCATCTTTTATACTATAAAATTAATTCTTTATTTCCCAAAGGAACCCAGCACTAGTATGTTCAATTAATGAAATATAGAGGAGTTTCACAAAAAGAAAAAAATAGTTGAAAAAAAAAAAGAAACAAACCCAAACAAAATCGAAAAAGAATAAATATTAAAAAAAGTTTTTTGAAAGAAAGAATATAATGGAGTTGCATCCTAGGCAAGTAACAGTTACGTTAGAAGTCAACCTGGAGGGCATAAAGTATGCATAGTCAAAATTATTCTTGGGGAAAAAAAATCCCATAGATTTGCATAAGAGCTTGCTAATCATTTGTGGTATACAGCCTATGGAGGCTGATACCTGATAAAGGAGAAAGTGTGGAAAAGGGGACTGCAGACACACCAGCCATTACATCAGTCTTCCTCTTGTTATCCAACTTGTGACTTTTCTCTTTTTACCAAGAATGCATGTGATTGATTTAGTGTGAGATGAAATGAAGCCTTAAAATCAAGCTCCCTTTGACACTGTTGATCCAAGTGAGTATATCCCACATACCAATTTTCAAGGCACTGGGCCAATCCAGTGAAACATGCCTACTTTTGAACTCTTGCAGAGGACAAAACATTTCCTCACAACCAGAGGTGCCCAGGAACCTCCTGCTGCCCTGGGGTCATCTTACAAACATCAGGTCCCCTCTTGTAACAGGACCTCTCTGAGCAGGTGTGACTGAGGATGAGGCCCTCTCATAAGCTTTGGCTGACAGAATAGAGGGTATTTACAGCAAGCTTAAGGAACTAGCCAGGTATTTGGTTTTCAAATCTAAAATGTTCTCATTACATGTTAAGTCAGGCCAGCTAGCAATTGAATTATACATCCAGTATGTAGAGCATTCAAAGACTCTCAGATAAATCAAGTGCTAGGCTCCGATTAGTACTGATGACACTTAGATCTCAACTCAACATATCATTAAAGAGCTCGTTGAATATCTCAGGAAAGTTGATAAAAATAAAATAATGAGAGACCCCAAAAAAATGTTTCTGGGAAAAAAGCAACGAAGATTAAAATAACTGAAAGTACAAAAAACCCCCCCAAAACCCTCTCAATTGCTTTCATCATATGGCCTCACAAGGGAACTGGCCTGGTCAGTTACTCAGAGTACATAGCACCCTGACAGCCGGGTACACACTCAATGCCACAGTTGGCATCCTGTTATGGACTGATGGTTTGTGACCCCTACAATTCATGTGTTGAAATCCTAACCCCTAGTGTGACTGTATTTGGAGATGAGGCTTCTAAGGGAGTAATTAGGGTTAAATGAAGTTATAAGGGTGGAGCCCTGATCCAATAGGATTAGTGTCCTTATAAGAACTGACAGCAGATAGGGAAGGAAGAGAGCTCCACCAGTAGCCCAATTGACTGGAGCCTTGATCGTGAACTTCTAGCCTCCAAAACTATGAGAAAATAAATTTCTGTTCTTTAAGCCACCCAATCCATGGCATTTCATTATGGCAGCCTGAGCTGACTAATACATACATGTGTGTATCTTACGCATAATAGCACTAAAGACCTGGATAAAGAAATATGCTCGTTTACCAACCGTGACACTAGACACTTACTTTTCCATTTCTAAATATAAAACTCAATTTCTTTATCTAGGTGCTGGTTATACAAGTGTATTTACCTTGTGAAAATTATGCACTTTTTAAAAATATATGATATACTTTAATAAATGCTAACTTAAAAATATAAAGCTTGAATACCTAGTCAATTCTCGTTCATTTTGTCACATGTATAATTTGGTAGAAAGCAAAGAAAATACAGAACCAAGCCACAGCTTACTTTTCCAGGAGCTGTTGAGCAGAAATGCAGAACAGCAGCCTCTGAAATTCTAGCTGTCTCCTACCACCTGGAAGACCTCTGGCCAGGAGGCATCAGGAGGTCTGATGTTTCTAGAGTCCTTATCAGCTGTTAACCCCATCTGTCTCCACTTCATCTTTGGAACATCAGTTAGGCTGAAGGCTCAAGGAGGCTCCTCTAGGTCATGTATGAAACTTGTGTGTCCTACAACTACGGGCATGTGGACATACATATCAGATACACATGTCTCAGTGCCTGGCTGGGTGTCTGCCAGCAGATCATGATGAAGCACAACCCTGACTGCCCGCTAGTGCTCTGACCTCTATCCATCCACATCAGTGAAACTGTCAACTCAGCTGGTAAAGGTGGAGAGGTCAGAACCGTCAACCATGAAATGGCTGGGCATGTGCTATACACACTTGTAATACATCCTTCATCTTCTTCTGCCCCTTCTCCTCATGACACTGTGTTCGAGGAACTCTTGATTCAGCACCAAGGCCACCACTCAAGTGTAAGGAGGGTGACCTGGTCAAGCCACTTCAGAAGAGCAAGATAGGGACTTCCCTGGTGGACCAGTGGTTACGACTTGGTGCTTCCACTATAGGGGGCACGGGTTTGATCCCTGATCAGGAAAGTAAGATCCCACAAGCCTCATGGCCAGGGATAAAAACAAAAAGAGCAAGATAACACCTCCCCAAGGAGCAGTGGAAAGGTAGGGCTTGGGAATGGGGAAAAGGAAGGAATAGAATAAAACCACCTACTTCTCCACTGCCATAGCAGCTTCTTCAAACAGCTCCTCTTGGCAGTACATTTTGAGGGCTAGATCAAATTCCTGAATCTGCTCAAAGCATCGGGAAGCATCTTTGTAACACTGACTTCGTTTATAGAAATAGGCGGCATCTCTTACCTAGGACAGAGTAAAATTTTATTCAGAATATTTGTAACAATTTTTCATCTTAAAAGTAAACCAAAACCATGAATAATAAAGAGGATGTTTGTATGTCTGGAGTCTGTTAGAATCCAGTGAAAAACACTAAAACCTAGGTAATTTAGGAAAACTAATTCTTTTCACGAAGAAAAATAAAGTGAAATTCCAACTTCACACGATACACAAATAGAATCTCCAGGTGGTTAAAGGTCTAAGTGAGAAAGCTATTGGTGGAGTGTGTGTGTGTGTGTGTGTTAGTCGCTAAGTCCTATCACACTTTATTATCCCATGGACTGTAGCCCTCCAGGCTCTCTGTCCATGGAATTCTCTAGGCAAGAATACTGGAGTGGGTTGCTGTTTCCTCCTCCAGGGGATTTCCTGACCCAGGGATCGAACCCAAGTCTCCTGCATTGCAGTCAGATTTGTAACTGTCTCAGCCACCAGGAAAGCTCCATTGGAGGAGAATGTATGAGAATATCGCTGTGACTCTGAGGTCAAGAAAGTCTTCAACAAAACTCAAAACACACAAACGTTGGGGGAGATATTGATGGATTTGATTACAGTTGACAACACAGATTTGACCTACATGGGTCCACTTATACACAGATTTGTTTTTTAAGTAATAAATACTACAGCGCTACATCGTCTGCAGTTGGTTGAATTCCTGCTGTGGAACTGAGGACACAGAGGAACCTCAGATATGGAGGGACGAGTATAAATTATACGTGGATTTTCAGCTGTGTGGAGGGTCAGAGCAACACCGACACTGTTCAAGGGTCAATTGTTTCTCTAAACTGTTCAACTAAGGGCGTGTGCAACAAGTTAACAGAGAGAATGGAAACATTATATCTAGACCAGAGAGAATGGAAACATTATATCTAGTCCAGAGAGAATGGAAACATTATATCTAGACCAGCACCGGTCAGAGGGAGTCTTCTGTGAAGATGGAAAAGTTCTACATCTGTTTATTCGTCTATTTGTCCAATTCTGTATCCACTAGATACATGTGGAGGCTTCCCTGGTGGCTCAGACAGTGAAGAATCCTCCTGCAATGGGGGAGACCTGGATTCGATTCCTGGGTTGGGATGATCCCCTGGAGAAGGGAATGGCTACTCACGCCAGTATTCTTGCCTGGAGAATTCCATGGACAGAGGAGGCTACAGTCCATGGGGTTGCAGAGTCAGACACGACTGAGCGACTAAGCACACAGACACATATGAACAGTGGGCACAGGGAATGTGTGGACAGTAAAAACAAGGGACTGAATTTTTAAGTTTCATTTAGTTAATTTTAATAGAAATTGCCACATGTGGCCGCTGGCTACTATACTAGAGTAGGCAGGTCTAGAACATAAGATGGATTCCTGCAAACATAAGAAAAAGACATTCAAGAAAACTAGACAAAGGGCATGAACTGGCAATTTGCAGTGGGGGAAACTTGAATCCCATTGACTTGGCTCTCCCAACATTTCTTGGACTGATCAGGACTTCTCAGCACCTGCAACACCAGGGAGGCAATCCAAGCTGCAACTTCGGAACCTAAGCCACTACTCAACCCTCCTAACTGGTCTTTCTGTTTCTACTATCACTGCCTACCGAGCTCTCCATGGAGTATTCCAATAAGTTGTTTCACATCATTCCTCCAATCAGGACTTTCACTGGCTCCCCCTCATGCCCAAACAAATCCAGTCCCTACCATGGACTGGCAATCTACTCCAGTATTCTTGCCTGGAGGATCCCATGGACAGAAGAGCCTGGTGGGCTACAGTCCATAAGGTCACATGGAGTCAGACACGACTGAAGTGACTTAGCAAGCATTCATACCACGGACTGGGGATTCCCATGTGGTGCCAATGCAGGACACGAAAGAGACGCAGCTTGATCCCTGGGTTGGAAAGGTCCCCCTGGTGTAGGAAATAGCAACCCACTCCAGTATCCTTGCCGGGGAAATTCCACGCACAGAGAAGCCTCAAGGGCTACAGTCCCCGGACGCGACTGAGCACACCATGAACCACGAGATCCTACCTGATTTGTTCCAGCCATCCTCTCTGGCTCATTTTACCATTTTGACCCCAGTCTCTGTGCTCTGGTCAAACTGGCTTCCTTGCTGTTTTTCAAACTCGACCACACTCTCCCACCTTGGGGGCTTTTGTCTGTGATGCCCTCCAGCTATGGTGATCTCTGTGCAGAAGTCAGCTCCCTGACCCTGCCTCCATCTCAAACAGCAACACCATGAGACTTCTCTGGGGGTCCAATGGTTAAGACTTCGCCTTCCAATGCAAGCGGCGGGGTGGGTTCTATCCCTGGTTGGGGAGCTAAGATCCCACATGCCTCGAAGCCAAAAAACCCAAACTAAAACAGAAGCGACGTTGTAACAAATTCAATAAAGATTTTAAAAGCGGTCCACATTTTTAAAAAAATTCTTAAAAAAAAACACCAACCAACACTTGACATCCTCTGTCCCCTTTGCGAGCTCTCATTCCTGCAGACATCTTCTGTACTACTGGCTCTACCATCTCCCTCCCACGCTAGAAAGGGAAACTACAAAGGCAGAGGCCCCTGCTCTGCGGCTGCTGGTCGCCAAGCACCGACAGTACCGGGCACACCCCCGGGAGGAAGCAGGGGGTCTACCTATTTGTTGAATATTTCATTTCCTAACTCGACTGGCTGCATCTGAGTTCCAAAGAGAAAACAGAATCAAAATGGGACAAAAAAAAAAAAAAAAAAAGCAACATGCCAGACCCTCTAATAAACCTCAGCTGGGTTTTATTTAACAAGAGAAGCGACACAAAAATGCCAAAATATGAACAAGATTCAGGTGTGCATTTTTGCTACATCCAGAGACCTCACAGACCAGGGAACTCCCAAGACCCATCTTCATAATCTCCATAATCATAACCTCTAGCCACCTTTTCCTCTCCTCAACATGGCTGACTACTCAGAAGGAAACCCCTGGGGTGAACACAGGCCCCCTTAGGTGCAAGCGTGCACCCAACTGGATCGAGAGGAGGGCTGACTATTTTAAGCAGGCCCCCAAGTGGGTCTCCGGGCTCCTGCCACCCAGAGCAAGGGCCCTGAGCAGTTTCCAGGGAAACCATGTTGCTCTTTAGAGATGCAGCAAGCAGGCAAAGCAGAGGAATTCCTAAAAGGAAACCTCCTGCTCCCGTGGCCCTCCTCACACACCCTCTCCCCAGGATCAGTACACGTTTTGGGGCAGGGAACAGAGAGGCCGTTTGGCCTAGGGATTTTACAAAAGATGGTCAATTTGTATCATGCTGGCTAGTTTGCTGGATGACCACAAGAGGTCTGACGCTGGCTAAGGGTTGAACATCCTTCTAGGGAGGGGCTTGAGCAAATAAAGGGACCAGACTCTTCCCCGGATGGGGCTCAGAAGGCGGAAGGAGGTGGCCCCAGTGGTCAACCCTGGGGACATGAGGAAGGCTGGCAGGCGTGTCTCCAGGAACAGGGCGGCCTCCACATCCTGAAGGGACTGGGGTCGTAGAAGGGGACACAGGGTGGACATCTGCCCTCCTGGACCCCATCTCATTTTCAGAGGCGGAACTCAGCAGCCTCAGGGAGGCAAGATGAGCAGACAAAGACAGGGTCTCTGGCTCAGCCAGCACGGGCGCTGCCAGGCAAACAGGGAAAAGTGACAGGTTCAGGTCTGTCCCTTGCAGCTGTCACCGCTTAGAGCCCAAGGGGGTGCCTTGGAGATTGGAGGCTGGGAGACAAAGGAAGATGGAGAGTTTGGAAACCATCTACTTCCTGGAATCTTACTATCCAAACTTCCTACCCACACTGAAATCCCCATTCCACCCTGCTTCTCCCACATCCTAACGAGTCACATCCCACAGTAAACATGGGGTGAGGCGGGCAGCCTTGGGAGTGGGGAGGGCCTTATCGTCTCTGACACTGACTGGGGGCCACACTTCAAACTTCCCAGCAGGTACCATCCCCACCCTGCCCAAAGCCTTGGCTCAGGAGTTCCTCCAGTTCACATGCAGACCTGGATATTCTGCTCCCTACTGGAGGGTCACAATGCTCAGTGCAGGAAGAAATCCAGCACCCGCGGTAAGGATCAGATGGCTTCACATCCAACCCACCCCAACAGGTACAGTGAAATGAACTGCTTCGTATTTAGAGTAGCCAAGACATGGAAGTGACCCACAGATGACTGAATAAAGATGCGCATATGCACAATGGAACACTACTCAACCATAAAAGAGAGAGAAATTTTGCCACTGGCAGAGACATGGATGGACTTGGGGACATTATGCTAAGTGAAAAAAAGTCAGAAAAACACTGTACGATATCACTTACATGTGGAATCTAAAAAATACAACAAACCAGTGAATAAAAAATAAAAGGAGATTTACAGATATGGTGAACAAAAGAGTGGTTACCAGTTTGGGCGGAGGGGCAAGAGAGAAGTAGAGTATTAAGAGGTATAAAGTATTAGGTATAAAATAAGCCACAAGGATATTTTGTACAATACAGGAAATATAGCTAGTACTTTATAATGACTATAAATAGAGTATAACCTTTAAAAACTGTGAATCACTACACTGTGCACTGTAACATAATATTACTGTACTTCAGCTATACTTCAATAAAAACATTTTTTAATTAAAAAATTTTAAATGAACTGCTTCATGTACAGGATTTGACTAGTTAACAATATGGTATATTTGAAAGCTGATGACAGAGTAGATCTTTTTAAAATTTTATTTTTTTATTGTAATATAGTTTATTTATGTTATTATATTAGTTTCAGGTGTAAACACCTGAATTTGATATTTTTACAGATTACACACCACACAAAGCTGTTATTAAATATTGGCTATGTTCCCCGTGCTGTACATTATATCCTGTAACTTACTTATTTTATACCTGGTAGTCTGTACCTCTTAATCCTCTTTACTTATTTTGCCACTCCTCTCTGGTAACCACTGGTTTGTTCTCTGTATCTGCGATTCTGTTCCTGTTGTATTTGTTCATTTATTTTTCAGATCCCACATACAAATGAAGGTGATCTTAGATTTTCTCATCGCAAGAAAAAAAGACTGTCAGTAGGTGTGGTGACAGACAGTAACTAAACTTACTGCCATGATCGTTGTGTAATATATCTTTGTGTTGAATCATTACTGTCATAGAATTAAAACCAATATAATGATATACATCAATTATATCTCAATAAAAAGGAAGACAGATGAATCGCTAAGAAAATCATCACCACTTGGATGTCAGAGCAATGCCAAATGGCCATAAAAATCTCTAAGTGCCTACCCTCCCCCGGGAGTTTGTCTCATTACAGACAACAGCCGTCTGCGCTGTGCAGCCCACTGAGCATGCTGACAGTCCTGTGCCCTGGACCACCAGGCCTCTCCACTGCTGCTTCTAGAAGGACGGACATCTTCTATCCCAGCATGCAATTGAAATGTGGCTTGTGAGACTTCTGAACTGAATTTTTGACTTTATTACACTTTAATTAACTTAAATGTTTCATTAAGTAGCCACTTGTGGCTAGCGGCTGCCAGACTGGTCCCTGCAGACCTCAAGTAAGTGCTGGAACATAGAGAAACCACCATGTATGACCCAGACCGTCCACCCAGGCTGACTCCAGACTGAACACACAGAAAGAGAAGGCAGGACTATTTGAAAACCTGTTTTCCCTTATGTGAACATTTGGCCTCCCTGTGGTTAATAACGGGTCACAAACGTTCGTAGAGACATGGACACACACACACACACACACACACGTACACAATCCTTGGAACCATCTAAATCTTTGAGCAAATGGAGAAAGGGCCACCCCCAGAGTCAACACTGCCAACCTCTCTCTCTTGGGAGGACAGGAGCCTTCCCTGATACAGGAGGAGGGAGGCTGGGGCCCCCCCTCCACTTGCCCAGTGGAGCCCAGTTCTCCCAAGATCAGCTGTGGGCCGGGCATACCTTTCCCAGCCGCTCGTACAGCTGGGCACACAGCTGGAACTCCTTGGCGTAGCTCAGACACTTAAGGGACAGCTTTGGCTCCTTGCACTCCAAATAGGTCTTAGCCAGCTCCAAATACTCCACCTGCTTTTCCCTGGGTGGGGGAATCAGAACAGAGTTTCACGGGCTATGACACCAATAGACTGAACTGGCGGTTCCCATCAGAGCAAACCTGAAATGACCCCTGAGACCCTTTGTTTTAAAATTTTATTTATTTTTAATCAAAGGATAATTGCTTTACAATATTGGTTTGATTTCTGCCACACATCACCATGAATTAGCCATAGGTGAGCATATGTCTCCTCCCTCTTGCACCTCCCTCCCACTTCCCACCTTTCCCCATTACTTTAGGTTGTTACAGACCACCAGTTTGAGTTCCCTGAGTCATACAGCAAATTTCCATTGGCTATCTGTTTTACATATGGTAGTGTATATGTTTCCACGCTACTGTCTCCATCTCACCCTCTCCTTCCTCCCCCTGCCCTTGTCCATAAGTCTGTTCTGTATGTCTGAGTGTCTATTCCTGTCCTGAAAATAGGTTCATCAGTACTATCTTTCTAGATTCTGCATATAGGTGTTAATATACGGTATTTGCTTTTCTCTTTCTGACTTACTTCACCCTGCATAACAGGCTCTGAGTTCATCCACCTCACTGGAGCTTCCCTCATAGCTCAGTTGGTAAAAATCTGCCTGCAGTGCAGGAGACCCCTGTTCGATTCCTGGATCAGGAAGATCCCCTGGAGAAGAGAAAGGCTACCCACTCCAGTATGCTTGGGCTTCCCTTATGGTTCGGCCAACAAAGAATGTGCCTGTAATGCAGGAGACCTGGGTTCAATCTCTGGGCTGGGAAGATTCCCTGGAGAAGAGAAAGGCTACCCACTCCAGTATTCTGGCCTAAAGAATTCCATGGACTGTATATCCATGGGGTTGCAAAGAGTCGCACATAACTAAGCGACTTTCACTTTTCATCCACCTCATTAGAACGGACTCAAATGCGTTCCTTTTTATGGCCGAGTGGTATCCAGTATATATGTGCCACAGCTTCTTTATCCATTCACCTGTTAATGAACATCTAGGGACCATTTTTAAAGTCTTTATTGAATTTATTACAGTATTGCTTCTGTTTCATGTTTTAGCTTTTGGCCTCAAGGCATGTGGGATCAGACCGATACAACCTGCATTGAAAGGCAGAGTCTTAACCACTGGACCGGCAGGGAAGTCCCCCCTTTCCCCCCAGACTCTTACTTGAGGCTGACTTTCTTGGATTTCATGTTCAGGGCAGTGTTGTGGGCCAGAGCCAGCTTCTCCTTCTCAAGTGCCCCTCCCTTTTGGTAACATTTGGCAGCAACCTGGAATAGACCAAAGGTTTCTATTCCCAGCAAGGTCATGGAGATGACACAGGAATAAGAGTTAAAGCATGTTGGCACAGACAAAGCACTGGGTCTCACTGCAGCCGAATTCAAGAGGAGGGGCAGGAAGATGCTGAGACGTTGAAGAAAAGAGCCACAGAGGATGAAGCCCAACAGAGTTAGCGGGTAACACTTCAGACTCAAAGCTTCTTTTTGGAAACAGCCAGAAGCCATGGAAAAGGCCCTTCGGACATGTTTTTACAGGTCACCATAAGAACACTCTCATCTAATCTTCAATAGCCATGCAGGAGACGTTTCATCCTTCTCACTGTATTTGATAGCATCCTCAGGTCAAGGACATGAGCAAACTAGCCCAAGGTCACCCACTGGCTTTTCTGGGCTCAACACAGGTCCTCTCTAGTCGGTACCAACCACGGCTAGTGGGCAGGGTTGGTGGAGCAGTGGTGGCACACCTACTGGGATGGAAATGGGAACAGAGGTGGTGTCCCAACACACATCCCAGCTGATGACTGACCAGAAATTTATCACATGCAGACCTGTGCGGAGCAAATAGAAAGTGGCAGATCTCTGTCCCAGGGGAGTCAGCCTGTGTTCTGCTAGCAGAAAGCTGCTGACATCATGTCTCCAAGGCAGAAGTTTGTGTTCTGCTCAGCATGTAGAGATTAGGTCTCGGGGTGGGCAAGGGAAGGATTGAGTGGAACTCACTGATGTCATGGAGAGGACATCATCTCTCCCCCTACCCGCCCCCCTCACCAGACTCTCTGTTCCAGACTCCCCAGTCCTGTGGGCCTCCTTTCATCCCTGACCTGTGCCATGCTCCTTTCTGCCACAGGGCCTTTGCACACATTCTTCCCTCTGATTGAAATGCTCTTGCATCCCTCCTCTGCCTGGTTAACTTCATTTATCCTACAGGTCTCAGCTCAAGGCTCCCCTCAAAGCAGCCTTCCCAGGCTTCTCCATCCACAACAGGTGGCACTGAAGGCAGCTGGTCATTCATCTATGACATGGGGGACAGCCAGCACCATGCCCTCTTCTGTACATCTGTCATGCCTACCATCACATCCCCCCGACCTAAACACAATGCAGGGCTCACTGCTCAACAGGAATATGCTGAGTGAATGGATCTCAAGGGGTTTCCATTTGTACAGTGGTTCTGGGACACTCACTGACATGCAGCCAAAATCAATATGTCTCCTGAGTTCCAAAGCCCTTGTGCGGAGCCAAAATAAACTCAGGTGAGCAGGAGGCTTTTTATAACAGTCTCATCTGCGCCGCTCCTCTCAAAAGATTTTAGAGGCAAACATTCAAAAGGAATTTTCAAAGGGACAGAGAATTGGAAATCCATGGGCAACATGTCTAACACCAGCCGTGTTCTGCAGGGAGTAAGGGAAAGAGTGAATATAGTTTTCCTATTTCATACCCACTACCCACTGCTCACAGAGTCCCTCCATATCCCCTCTCTGAAAAAAAAAAAAAAAGTCTTGGTTTTATAACAACAGCCAGGTGCTTAATGCTCCTTGCCAATTATAACAAGGATGGACAGTGAATACAGTTTGGGGCTCAGTCAACTTCTGCAGCTGCATGTTTATGGAAATCCTATCCTGACACAACCAAACACACAACAGTGCAACCTGCCTTCTCCTCCCTCACATCTGACTGCAGGGGTGACCACAGGCTTTCACCCTTCTCTGTACGCATCCCCCTTATGGAGCGGCTCTACAGCTTCTCCCATGGGGAGTGCAGCCTGTTCCCCGTCCCTCCTGATAGAAGGCATCCTCAGCGGGCAGAGGCCAGGACCCTCCCTCTTGCTGTGATCACCTGCTGGCACCTGGTCAAAATGAAAGGCTGTCCTGACTGTACAGAGGGAGGAGGAGGACAGGGAGCTTTCTGCACAGCGGGTGACCTGATGTTACAGAAGCGAGAGCAGCATGATCAACATGACCCGTGACCCCCTGTCCCGGTAACAAATGTACTGATGAGGCTCCGGGACACGCAGACTCACCACTTACCTTCCAGCACTGGTGTTTAGCATAGTAATCTCCTTGTGCGATCCACTCCCCAGGGGTCGAGGTCTTAACAAACATGCTATCGTCAAGGTCTAAAAGGAAAGAGAAACATGGGTTTGCCTCTCTGCAGATTCCTTCACTGAAACTTGTTGTTAAGGGCTCGATTTTGTTGTCACAAATTTCAAGCGGTGAAGCCCTAAACTTTGTCACTCGGAGTTTGACTATATTTGGAGACAGAGTCTTTAAAGAGGTGGTTAAGGTAAAATGAGGTCATGTGGGCGGGCCCTGATCCAATCTGATGGGCATCCTTATAAGAAGAAGGGTGGGTTTCCCAGGTGGCACAGTGGTAAACAATCTGCCTGCAATGCAGGAGACATAAGAGGCACAGGTTCCATCCCTGGGTCAGAAATATCCCCTGGAGGAGCACATGGCAACCCACTCCAGTATTCTTGCCTGGAGAATCTCATGGACAGAGGGGCCTGGCAGGCTACAATCCAATCAGCTCAGTTCAGTCACTTAGTCATGTCCAACTGTTTGCAACCCTTTGGACTGCAGCATGCCAGGCTTCCCTGCCCATCACCAACTCCCGAAGTTGCTCAAACTCATGTCCATCCAGTCGGTGATGCCATCCAACCATCTCATCCTCTGTCGTTCCCTTCTCCTCCCGCCTTCAATCTTTCCTAGTATCAGGGTCTTTTCCAGTGAGTCAGTTCTTTGCAAAGTATTGGAGTTTCAGCATCAGCCCTTCCAATGGATATTCAGGACTGATTTCCTTTAGTATTGCCTGGTTTGATCTCCTTGCAGTCCAAGGGACTCTCAAGAGTCTTCTCTAACACCACAGTTCAAAAGCATCAATTCTTCGGCACTCAGCTTTATGGTCCAAATCTCACATCCATACATGACTACTGGAAAAACCATAGCTTTGACTAGATAGATGTTTGTCAGCAAAGTAATGTTTCTGCTTTTGAATATGCTGTCTAGATTGGTCATAGCGTTTCTTTCAAAGAGCAAGCATCTTTTAATTTCATGGC
Source organism: Okapia johnstoni (assembly GCA_024291935.2). Classification (NCBI taxonomy): domain Eukaryota; kingdom Metazoa; phylum Chordata; class Mammalia; order Artiodactyla; family Giraffidae; genus Okapia; species Okapia johnstoni. The sequence continues at coordinate 9,342,979 of CM044323.1, read as the reverse complement.
TGCAGGAAAATAAAGGCTACGGTCCACAGGGTTGCAAACTGAAGTGTGACATGGAAACCACACAATGACTAAGCATAAGAAGGGCATCCTTATAGGAACTTCCCTGGCAATCTAGTGGTGAAGACTCTGAGCTTCCACTGCAGTGGGCATGGGTCTGATCCCTGGTCGGGGAACTAAGATCTTGCATGCCACGTGTTGTGGCCAAAAAAATAGGAAAGAAAAGAGAGATTAACACATACAAAGAGACACCAGGAGCTGACACAGAGGAAAGACAGTACACAACCAAGAAGAGAGGCCTCAGAAGAAACCAAACTGCTAACAACAGCTTGATTCATCTTAGACTTCTAGCCTCCAGAACTGAGACAATAATTTCTGTTGTGTAAGCCACCCAGTGTGTGGTACTTTGTTGGGACAGCTGGAACAGATGAACACCTGTGCTGTCTGTCTAGTAGTCATGTAACATAGAGTTTAGTTTACCAAGCCAGGTCATGGTGGGTTTTGGGAGAAGGAGATGGGAGTGAGAAAGGATACTCTTTGTTTTTTGAACTGTGTTACCTTCCTTTCCTATGGCCATGAATTAGAAGACAGACAGTAATTTCTAATTGCTCCTTGAAAACCCAAAGCCACATTGCTCTTGGCAAACTCCCATGCTGGGCTTTGGAAGGAACAAGGTGACGGGATGTGACAGTATTTCCAAATGTGCACTTTGCCCTCATCACAGGAAGCAACCCGACACATTCTTTTTTCTTTTTCTTGGCCATGCACGTTGTGGGATCTTAATTCCCTGACCAGGGATCGAACCTGGACCCTCAGCAGTGAAAGCACAGAGTCCTAACCACCGGACCACCCAGGGATTCCCACAATCTGACACATTCTTGTTGGTGGATACAGACTTCTGCAACCACCTCATGTTGGTCCCGTCTATGAGCCTCAGCAGCTGGTGGTGACTGCACTGGCCCTTCCCTTTTGAGGACCCTCAAGCATCGTCAGCCGGGGAATCGATACTCCCTGGGGGTTCCCGAGCCACAGCTTCATGAAACACACGAAAGGCTGACTATCTGGCAAATGGTGAAGCCACATCTGAGCTGGAAAAGATCTGAGACTCCCGGGGCAATGGATGCCAACCCAAGGAGCCAGGCAGACAGGTCAGCTTTGTCCAGAAAGTGCACAAGCACATGCTAATCCTTGCAGCCTGACCCTCCCTGGTGCCATGCCCTGTGTGCAAAGCCGACTTGGCAGCGTCTAGCTGTGACACCATGTGCACTGTGAGTGCCCAGGTGACATCTTATTCCTGCAGCAAAGTGCTGCAGTATCTCTGCATCTGGCCGGTGATCTCTGCCAGTGTGCAGTGAAGAAGCCCCCAACTGCAAGGTCACCACACTCATCCCCAGTTCCCCGTGTGGTAGAAACAGATGTCCTCAAAGACTTTACCACATGCAGCCCACAACTCACAATCAAGGCCGGATTTCTTGTATTCTTCATGCAGCCAAGAGATAAATAGCAATCCTTTTTTATTTTGAATTTTTTAAATTGAAAAAAAAAAATTGCTATCTTTGAAACAGATAACCAACAAGGACCTGTTGTAAATCACAGGGAACTGTATTATTACACAACGACCTAAATGGAAAAAAGAAGTTGAAAAAGAATAGATACATGTATAGGTATAACAGAATCACTTTGCTGTACACCTAAAACTAACATAACACTGTTTATCACCTATACTCCAATATAAAGTTAAAAAAATTTAAAAATGGCCTATCTTGATGATCTCTTATAATGGGTGCCAGATTGTGAGAATAAAATGACTATGAGCTGCCAGGAAGAAAAAACACCACCATGGTAGGCCAACCTACTCATTTTGCTTTTATGAATAGTTGAGGAAGTGGAGGCCCAGGAGAGGAAGTGGGAGCTGAATTAAACCCTGCGGCTGCACAGGTGGAGAGTTCTAATGAGAAGGCAGCTTAAACTCACATCTTCGACTTTTCCCTTTACAGCACCACAGTCAGGTCCCAGAAACAGAGCATCTAACCCCAGTCCCCAACTGAGCCTTTGGCTGGAATGGGAAACAGTCCCCAAAAAACTGGCTTACTGGTTTGTTGTAGAGCCTGAGACTTTCCTCCCATCTTTGGAGGAATTCACCCTGGCTTGGAGAAGCCACCCTCCCTGCAAGAAAGAGAACAGTTTTCTTCTTCATGATAGTTGATTATTTCTCTCCTAGTTATCCCATCAGGAGAACTTCATTCCATTTTTTAATTAGCTAGCTTTTGTAAATTATGAAAACAATACATGATAATGTTGGTCTAAAAAAAAAAAAAAACACAGCAAACAGCACAGAAGGGTTTAATGGTGAAAAGTTAAAGAGGTCCATATCTAGGTAACAACCTCACACCCACCAGCCCAACACCAGAAGAACCACTGGAAACAGTTTCACCATCAAGGACACTTAAGTCATATCTAGTTTCTTACATTTACCAGTGGGACTGTAATGAGCACTCTGGTGCATGTACTGTTATCTTGGAGATTTTATATAAGAGTATCTCTGGATGGATCCCTGGAAGTAGAATTACTGGGTTAAAAGGTGCGTGCTTTATCTTAATAGATATTGCCAATCAGCTGCCCAAAAGCCCACAGAAATATGTCTTCTTCCAATAAAGCCTATTTTCTCTAACCTTTGCCCATGACTCTCACCTTTAAAGGACAAATAAAAGTTCTTCCTGCAGGAGTCAACACTCCCAATCTCATTACAACCTCACTCTCCCACCCACTTTACCAATGAAGAGGAACACTCATTTCTCAGAAGAATATGGAAAAAAGTGCTTTCCAAAAACTATACCCTTTACACCTGGCCATAGAGCAGGTGAAGAGTAACATGCTTTCTCGCCATCAGCCAGAATATTTTGAGTGCTCACCTTTGTTTTCATCCGTTTTCACAACTTCGACAAATTTCCTCTTCATGAAATATTTGAACGCAGGAGCCCGCTTCTCTGGGTTTTCATCAAAGATCCAGAGGTTGACTCGAGCCCGGGTGATGGCCGTGTACAGCTGCTTCAGCTCCCCGTTGAGGAGCTAAAGACAAGATCGATGCAAAGACTTGAGTCTTCAGGCTACAGTACAAGGTGTCTCACTTCAACGGGCTTACTCCCATTTTGGAGAAATATTCAAATAGTAAGTTTCACAAAGTACAGCTCAGACGAGCACATGTGGGGAACTCCCCGAGGCCACAGTATGGGGAAGCTCTAGCAAGGGGTACCCATAGTACCGGCCCACCCTTGAGCCTGCTGTGCTTGTCCATTTTGAAATAATTACAGATTCATAGGAAGTTACAAAGATACTACAGAGAGGTCCCATGCATTTTTCACTCAGTTTACCCCAATGCTCACATCCTACCCAATGACTGTAATTTACTTTTTAAAATGTTTTTTCTTTATTTGACTGCGCTGGGTGTTTGTTGCAGCACGTGGTACTTTTAGTTGCAGCATGTGAGATCTAGTTCCTGACGAGGGAATCAAACCCGGGCCCCCTGCACTGGGAGCACAATCTTAGCCACTGGACCACCAGGGAAGTTCCTATTGTAACTTACTTTAAAAATCAGGGCAGTGAGAATTCCCTGGTAGTCTAGTGGTTAGGGGGCTTCCCTAGTGGTTCAGGGGTAAAGAACCTGCCTGCAAATGCAGGAGACTTGGGTTTGATCACTTGGTCAGGAAGGTCCCCTGGAGAAGGAAATGGCAACCTACTCCAGTATTCTTGCTTGGGAAATCCAGTGGACAGAGGAGCCTGGCAGGCTATAGTCCACGGGGTCACAAAAGTTGGACACAACTGAGCGATGAAACAAGTAGTGGTAAGACTCTGAACTCTCAGTGCCAAGGGCATGCGTTCAATTCCTCGTTGGAGAACTAAAATCCTGCTATAAGGGGACTATATCTTGGACTCTGGGAGGACCTCCTTGATTAAATTATGCACAAAACAACAGTGGATTTGTGCCTAACCAGAGGCTTGTAAAGCTTGGCGGTGACTTAACAACTATGTGCAGAGCCTTCCAGGTATTTACAGAAACAGCCGGATAACTGCTCTTCTGTTTGTTTTCTACTTTGTAGGAGGCGTAAAACTAAGCTAATATCGATAGTTTCTCCCAAAGCTTTCAGTTTTGCTGGTTCCGTTTTCTGTAGTGTTGCCCTCACTCTTGACGCCGCTCGAGAACTCCACAGAGCTTCTCATCTCTGTCCTCTTTCCGAGTGATGGAACTGGGATGCTCAGGGGAGCAGGGTCCCTTCACAGCAAGGCTGGAAGACAGCGGTCTCCACTGACTACAGTTGTGGACTTCACTTCTGAGCTCCCCATTTCTGAACAGAGACGAGTTCCAGAGGTGAACAGCAGGTGCTGCCCTTATGTGGTACCTGCCATCCAGCCTGGCTGTCTGTTGAGAAGCAGGGGCCTCCATCCCTTTCCTGTCCTCCATGCCCTGGAGCTGACAGTCAGGAAGATTTGCAGCACAGGCTCCACCTCTAACCCCATCTTCTCAGCCGAGCCCTGCTTACTGGCTCCCCGTCCAACCAACATGTGGACCCCTGCCTGATACTCACCTTGTACATTTCTGGATTCACGGTGAGAGCCCGGCCCTGGGAGGAGCTGCAATCCTCCAAGGGCACCTCAATCATCGGCCGGCTTTCCTCTCTGCACTCAGAGGATGAAGGAGTGAATGAAGAAATGATCTTCCATTCCTTGTAAGCCTGAACAATGAGGACGAATAAGAGACCAGCAGAAAATGCTTCCGTAGTGCACACCCATCCTCCCCGGGCCTCCTGGAGAACTCAGCTCCCTTTGCCTGACCATCTGGGAGGACAGGGCTGTTGTATGGCTTCAGTGGGGGTCTGAGCCCAGGTGGCCCAGGCAGGGATCAGGGCAGTTACAACAAAGACCCTCAGATGCTTGGGCCCAGACATCCGAGAAGCAAATACAAATGCTCACTTCCAGGAGAAATGTTAGGGCCAGGAGCTTCCTGTTGTTGAAAGCATGCCCACACACAGAATGGAGAGAGGAAACCAGTGTCTCCACCTCTATTCACAATATGTTTAAGAAATTCCACTTAGGTTCAGTCGTTAAGACACATGTGATGCTTAGCGTGGTACCCTCAGGGTCCCTCCATGTTGTCACAAATGGCAAGATATCAACTGTATAGTGACAAGTGGAAACTAAGTTTTTTAAGGTTCATTTTATTTTTTATTTTTCGGCCATGCCCACAAGGCATGTGGGCTCTCAGTTACCCTACCAGGAATCAAGCCCACAACCCCTGCATCGGAAGCACAGTCTTAATCACTAGTCCGCCAAGGAAGTCCCAGAAACTAAATTTTTGGTGGTGAGTATGCTGTACAGTATGTATTACTAGAAGTAGAAATACAACCTTGTACACAAGCAACTTATAAGCCAATGTTGCCTCAATAAAAAATGTGTAAAAATATAAACGCAAACTAATTTGTGTTAAGCTCTGGGTTTCATATGACTAAGAATCACAGATAACAAAGATAATAAAAATTTATTAGTGCTGTTACATGTGAATAGTTACCAATGTTTTAGATGAGTAATAAAATAAAATTTGTTAATTCATAAATTATTTTTACATCTATTCTATAAAATATATAGTCTTGCCTTTATGTCAGCAAAATTACTAGTTGCGTTATAAGTGGGGCGGGTAGGGGGTGCTCCCCAGGTGGCAATAGTGACAAAGAACCCACCTGCCAATGCAGGAGACATAAGGGATACAGGTTTGATCCCTGGGTTGGAAAGATCCCCTGGAGTAGGAAATGGCAACCCACTCCAGTATTCTTGCCTGGAGAAGCCCATGGACTGAGGAGCTTGGCAGGCTAGTCCACGGGGTCACAAAGAGTCAGACACGACTAAAGTGACTTAGCACGCTGTTATAATGGACTTTTCACATAACTGTGTTTCAGTAAATGACCAGGATCAAGAGATGTAACTGCATCCAAAGTGTAAATAATTTGAAATATTTTCACTGAAAATATGAATGATAGGAAATGTAAGAATAAAAAATTAAAGTTATTTTCTTACGATTTAGGGAAAAAAACACACAAGTGACAAGATTTCCTAACCAAGTGATTCAATCAAGGATAGAGCAAAGGAATTCCAGTGGTTAGGACTGCTTCCACTGCAGGGGGCCCAGGTTTGATCACTGATTGGTGAACTAAGATCCCACATCCAAGAGGTAGGACCAAAACAAAAGGATGAAGTAAAATTCAGGAGCCGTGGGGTACACTGTGCAAGGTGGATTCTGAGCTCAGACTGAACAACTTATATCCCAATTTGTCTACTTATTATGCGACCTTGAAAAAAATGGCTCTTCTACGTTTCATTTTCCTGTTCTGTGAAATATAAAACTACCTACATTTGTTGGAAAAATAAAAAGAGATAATCAATGTCAAGTGTCTACACAGTGGGTGATAAGGAGTCACATTTTAGCCAAATCAAAGCACAAAACCATAGTGACTTGTAGGCTAGCCTGCAAATATTTTTGGCTTTGTGGGCTATCTGGTTTCTCTTGCAACTGTTCAACTCTGCTGTGGGTGCTGTGCTTAGTCCCTCAGTTGTGTTGACACTTTATGACCCCATGGACTGTAGCCCGCCAGGCTCCTTTGTCCAAGGGGATTGTCCAGGCAAGAATACTTGAGTGGGTTGCCATGCCCTCCTCCAGGGGATCTTCTCAACCGAGGGGTTGAACCCAGGTCTCCTGCATTGCAGGCAGATTCTTTACCATCTAAGCCACCAGGGAAGCCCAAGAATACTGGAGTGGGTAGCCCATCTCTTTTCCAGGGGATCTTCCTGACCCAGGAATCGAACCTTGGTCTCCTACACTGCAGGCGGATTCTCTACCAGCTGAGCTTCCAGGGAAGCCCAAAGGCAGCCCTATTCAATAGTAAATGAATAGTAAATGGTGTAACACAATAAAATGTTACCTTTTGACACTAAAATTGAATTTAACACAATTTTCACATGCCACGGAATAGTACTTTCCTTTTGATTTTTTTCTTAACCATTTAAAAATGTAAAAAACTTTCTTAGCTCACAGGTAGTGAGCTGGGTTTGGCCCCCAAGCCATGGTTTGCAGATCTGGGGGAGGCAAACATGACTGGATTACTCGCAGTATTTACAGCTGGGAATTCCCATAAAATTTCAGATTTCCTACTTCACTGTGTCTTTAGGGAGTACGTATTCAACTCTCCTATCCTTCAGTTTTTTATAAAATGGTGATACCTGCCACCTATGTATCTTTTCAAGGATGATGGAAAGGTAAAGGCATACAATGCATTACCTCCTTTCAGTTCCTCTGTAATGTAAATTCTATAAATACTGAGTTAAATGCTTTAAATACTATCTATTACATAAGAGTGTTTATGCTACTAACCAACTAGGGAATTAATCACTGTATTCTGAGAAGAGATGCGAATCATGTAATCATTTAAGTAACTGGAAGCTGAAAAAAATTCTTCAAGACACAGCTGTGAAATCTTTTCACCTTTGTAAAGCTGTTTACCCAACTTGTTTGCCAGAGAAAGCAGGCCAAGACCCATGTGCTGACATCTGAGGGGGTCTGGCGGACGGCAGAGGTGCAGGCTGGCTGAACTTGGAAAGGCCAGAGGAGCACCTATATTTCAAAACTGCTCGAAGGAGATGCAGAAGCTGTTCATACAGCACATGACTAAGCCATTTCCATGAATAAAACACATCTCACTACGTGTATGGATGGCAAGAGTGCAGGCTGGCAGCAATTTGGGCAATAAAAAGAAGAAGCATTTAGAGGTCTTTCAGCTTCTTCTCTGGGGATTAATAATTGTGAAGAAAAAAGGCTTAGAATCTACCAGCAAAGCTTCCTTTGTGGGGCTTGTTCTCTAGGTTGGTTCAGCAACCCTTCAAAGTTGTGGTTTTGAAAGTCCCTCCTGTGTTAGTCACACATGAGTGTGGAGGAAGGGGCTCCCCGCTGGGGCAGAGTATCAATGGCAAGCACCCCTCAAAGTCCCCACAGGAGGATAATTCGGGGGTGACTGGGAGGATGACTGGCCCTCCCCCAAGTGAGGCAACAATCTTACAAGAGAAGGCCTTGACCTAAGCATTCCCGGTTCCTTCCTCATCTCAGAAGACAGCCCTAATGTCCACGTGGTTGAACATGTAACAGTGAATTCTCTGAAGAGAAGAATCACAAGCCAGGGTAACAAGAAGCCCCCTACACACACACACACACACACACACACACACACAAACACAGGGATGGAGAGGGGAGTCCTCCCCTACGGCAAACAACAAACGCTCTTTAGCAGCCTTTTACCATCACCCTGAAAGAAACCCCACGTGAGCAGCCAGGCCATGGACGTGTGGGGGCTTTCGTGACTTCCGTCTTTCCCCTCTTTGACTGAAGCATCTCCTCTCATTTGCTGACCGGCACCTTTTGGTCTCGTGGCTGTAAATGATAAACTAAAGGTGACCTCTGTGCTGGGAGTGCGTGATTCCATTCCCTGGTATTTGCGAAGCAGCATACCAGGAATCTTTCTAGAATTCTCATTCTATTGTGGGATGAAGTGGGTGTTACCACAAGACTTAATTTGTGATTCTTTTAATTTCCATGCAACTCACTGAACCACTGGTGGGAGTTCAGGGTTAAGGTATCCAGGATTTTGCCATTCCAGGATCAAGGTGAGAGACACAGTGGCCCACAAGTTATGAGCCGTGAGTCCAGATCTCGTGGAGCTTCTTACTAGCACAAGCATACAACTGGCACTTAATAAAGGTCAGGAACAACAAAGTCTTACCCCTTTCTCTTTTAGAAGAGCCTCAGTCCAACCATGACCAATGGATGTATTATGAGAGAAGAAAGTTAGTCCTCAGAGATTAAAAGTGGTTCTAGGGTTAATGAGAGGGGATCTGATTTTATTAGCAAAAGTCAATAGAAAAGGAATGCACTTAAGGTACCGTAATGATACGTTCATTGTGGAAAATTCTGGAAGCTGATTTGCTTTGCATGCGGGGCATTAAAAGGAAAGGAATACAGTGGAAATATCATGAGATTTGGAACTCAAAGCATCTGAGTTCATCTCCGAGCTCTGCCACCTATATTATGAATTCAGGCAACTTAACTTCCATGACCCTCAATGTTACATGTAGAATGAAGGTCATAAAAATACACACATCCTCAGAGGGTTGGTGGAAGATAAAGTGAGATGATGCATTCAAAAAGCACTTTATAAACCGTAAAGCATCCACAGCAATATTAGTCATAGTTATCGTCAAGGCAAATGTGACACTTAAAAAAAAGACCAGGAACAAAGCCCAAAGGACCCCCTTTAAAGGTTCTTTCTGGGGCAGAAATTTTAAGGAGTCAAAGCTAACAGTGCTCTTGATTTGAGCATGAAAACAGCCCCTTAGAGCATGTGCCATGTGCGATGGGAAATCTGCCACGGGGACCAGGGTGCAACCAGCCAAGTCCCCAAAGGAGACCCAACAGCATGGTCAGCAGCCAGCCTGAGCTCCCACCAGAGATGGTGGTGAAGAGCAAGCAGTGGCTACAAAACTGAGAACCATTGAGTTGGTGGCTCTATCCATAATGTACTGAGCTCGGGAAGAAAAACCATCACAAGGACTCAGGAGCCAAGTCAAAATAACCGGGCCAGCACAGAGGTTACTGGGAGTCAGTCCATGGACTCTTTCACTGCCATCGTGGGCAAGGGCAGCAAGCAGTGGTGGCAAAGCCATGCCAGAAGGGTGCTCAGGCAGGGCGGCTGTTCTCGTCCCCTGCATTACCTGATCCCGTGGCAGGAACCAAAGCTCCTGTGTCTTCCTGGAGTTGTCTCTGTGAATGACCTTGCCCAGTTCTGTCCTCAGAGGGCGGACACTGCTAACCTTGCCTTCATTTGTCAGGCTCTCCTTAGACCTTGCTCCAACCTGAGCATCCTTGGCAGTCAAGGATAACAGTAGCTAGTGAAACACAGAAGCTGGTACTTGGGTACCAGGCATTCGGAAAAGATGAATCCAAGAGAGCAGGGAAGGGCAGGGCACGGGGAGAGCCAGCCCAGGACACACTATGAACCAATCCACAGCCACCGTCAAAACGCACATCCAAACACAGAAAACCTCACACCACGTGGATGATGCTCCAAAACGGAAATGTTCACCTGTGACAAACTCTTCTACTCAGCTCCAAATGCTTTTTCCTGGAGTGGAAGTGGAGCTCAGACATACACATGCTGTGTGAAAAAAGAATTCAGTGTGACATACCTCAGAGTCAGTAAAAAAGTTGTAAAGCAGGACATCATCGAATTCTAAGCCTTTAGCTTCGTAAACTGTTAACACAAGTGCTAATCCCAGCTCTTCTGGAATTTTCTCCTTTGCCATTTCATTAGCTACAAGGATTACCTTGGGGGTGGAAAAAAAAAGGATTGGAGAGAAAAAACTTCAAATTGTACAAACAGAAATCAAATGAAGCTGAGTCTATTCTTATGGGAGGCAGGTAATGACTCCGAAGACGAGTGGCTGGCGTGGACTAGGTCAGCCAGGCTGGTGGGAATATTAATAACAATTAGTCACTCACTCATCTTTGAAACTTCCTTGTCCTAGGACAGGAACTATTGAATTCTACCTTGTGGAAGAACTCAGCTTCTCAAACCTTTTTCAATTGCAAACTGCCTTTTGTTTTAAAACATACAATCTCAAGAAACTCACCTGGTGGGCTCCAAATTCAATGGGCTGGGTTTTTCTTTTGTTGCCTCGAAGCAATATTGCCAAGTCACTCACACTACAGGACTCCAGGACAATTGGCCGGGGACCATCGAAAAGGCCAGAATCCCTTGGAAGGCGATCGAAAGACTCTGGGAAATAGAACTGAAGTAAATCTACCACTCCAGATGCCAGATTGAGGATTCCTGGGAAAAGACAAGAAAAAAAAAAGTCAGATGTTATATAACATGCCAACATGGCTGGACTTTTTTTTTCGGTCACACTGAGCAGGTTGTGGGATCTCAGTTCCCCAACCAGGGGTTGAACCTGGGCCCTTGGCAGTTAAAGCTTAGAATCCTAACTAGTAGGCCACCAGGGAACTCCCGTGTATTTTGTTTTCTTATTTTAGTTTGCTTTTTCCCCCCGAGAAGCGGTGTTGGTCCTGAGAGTACATCTAATTGCGGACAATTTTCAGGTCCAGTTAGATTATCACTTTGGCTCTGGGCTGTATTACTCTGGGTACAGTGGACAAAGGCAGGGATGTGTTTAATGTCCTAAGAAGGTTTTGTAGAATCTCATTCCTGGACTACATTCATGTTAGAGAAAATGACCTCATGAAGAAGAGTCAAGGCAGAAATGTAATCTAAACACTTAGAGCTGTTAGAATGCTAACACAAAGGGCTAATACACAATGTAAAAAAACCAAGGATTATCATGTCCTCAGTCATTGGCACTTAGAGCACTGGAGACAAAGTTACATGGTAAGAGCTGGATTTTTTTTCTGGCTGCGCTGGGTCTTCATTGCTGTGCACGGGCTTTCTCCTGTTGCAGGGGTGGGGGCTACTCTCTAGCTGCCATGGGTGGGCTTCTCTTGTTGTGGAGCACATGCTCTAAGCAAGCGAGCTTCAGTGGCTGTGGCGCAAGGGTTTAGTTGCCCCACAGCATGTGGAATCTTCCCAGACTAGGGATCGAACCTGCATCTCCTGCGTTGGCAGACAGATTCTTAACCACTGTACCACCAGGGAAGTCCTAAGAGCTGGGTGTTAGCTGGGATAGCAACCTCGGCTTGCATCACCCTTTTCTACTTGTTTATACCCAGGGGAAAGAGCATTATACTAAAAAAAATTGTCAGAGCTAGACAAAGGATTTTCCAAAGAGCTTTCTCCTCGGGTCCCATTTCTAAGTGCTGAAATAAAATGACAGTGAGGCTGACTATACAACAGGTTCCTTCATAACAATTATCCTGTTTAATCCTCACAACAGCCCGATAAGACAGACCAGACAACCCCACTTTTACAACCAGGGACTCCGAGGTCTGAGAGCTTCAAGAGTCATGAGCTGGACTGAATACAGATCATTCCAGTCTCCTACTGTTCTTAGGGGCTGTGTGCTCTTTGCCCGACACCAGATAGAATTCTGTGAAATGGGCATATGTGTCCCCATTACTATTAACAAATAGTGAAGGGAAATTTTACTATCCAAAGCTACTATTATTAAAAGTATGCAATATAAAGAAATAAAGAATACAAGTGGAAACTGTTGAATTTAAGCACATCAGCTGTCACGGTGGTTCAGAGATGTACATTAATGAGAGGATCAGGAAAAGGCATGGAAGTGTTCGCTGCAGCGAAAAACTGGGATCCACTTAAATGCCTTTCTAGGGAACTAGATGAAAAAATTTTTAGATGAAACTTTTTTATATGAACATAATCAAAGAATGGGCTTCCCACATGGCTCAGTGGTAAAGAATCCACCTGCCAATGCAGGAGGTGCAGGAGACACAGGCTCAATCCCTGGGTTGGGAAGATCCCTTGGAAAAGGAAATGGCAACCCATTCCAGTATTCTTGCCGGGATAATCTTATGGACAGAGCAATCTGGTGGCCTACAGTCCATGGGGTTGAAAGAGTCAGACAAAACTTAGCAACTAAAAAAAAAATCAAAGAATAGACCATAGTTCAACCATAAAAAGCAATGAAGTACTGAAACATGCTACAATATGGAAGAACCTTGAAAACACTGGGCTAAATGAAAGATGTCAGACACAAAAGGTCAAATATTATGTGATTCCATTTATATGAAATGTCCAGAATAGGCAAACCTACAGACAAAGAAAGTAGATTGGTAGTTCTCAGGGGTGGCGGGGGCTGGGGGGCGGTGGGGAATGAGGAATAACTGTTAGTGTTCATGGGGTTTTTTAATCACCCATTTGGGGGTGATTAAAATGTTCTGGAATTAGTGGTAACAATTGCACAACCTTATGAATATATTAAAAAATGACTAAATTGCACATTTTAAACAGGTGAATGTTATGCTATGTAAACAAGGACCTCAATTTTAAAAAAGAATAAGAGATGGGGAGAAATATTCACTAAACATATATTCACTACATAATCAATAAATGTATGTGATAAATGCATATATGTATATGGAAAAAAGATCAGAAGGAAATGAAACAAAATGTGAGTAGTGAGCAGCTTTACAGAGGGCTTGACAATTTTTTTTAATGTTTTATGTGTTTTCTAAAGTCTCTCAACTCTCATACATATTATTGGGGCTTTTTCTGGTTTTGTACACAGAAACATTTGTACACAGTCTTCCCTCCGTCCTGAGAGGAGGCGGAAGATGGGACTTAAGCAGTGATCATCTGGGTGGGTTACTGAGTATATTAAAAAAACAAAACCAAAAAACACTGTTCATAGTAACAGTTTCCTCTGTCTGTGGAAAAACTTTAGCCAAAGAAAAAGTTTAATCAGAGAAGTGAGAAAATGTAGAAGCAAAGAAAAGCAATCCAACAAGACTAAATCATAAGAGTTTAGTCATTAAGCAAAGTCAAGGACCTTTAGTTCCTCCTCAAGGATTAGAGATATTCTGAACCATATCCCCTGAGCAGTCTAAGAGATAATGAAACCCCCACCAGCTGGAAGACGTTAAGTACATGATGAAAAGACTACACCCATGACATGCTCCCACAATTCTGAGAACCGGCCTCAAGCAAACGGGAACAAAGTGACCCTGGAACTGAAGAATGACTGTACTTAAAACAATCAGAATGACACTGATCAGTCCACCACACGACCACTTTCAAGATGATGGTGAGAGGTGACTCTACTGTTTTTGCACGTGCCCCCTTCCCCCGTCTATAAAGGCTCTTGTCCACTGACGGGGCGGGGTGCGGGCAGAGGAGTCGACCTTTGGGCCGTTTGCCTGTCTCAGAAATAAAGCAAACTTCCTTTTCCGCCATCCCTGCTTCCTTATTAGCTTTTGAGCAGTGAGCGTCTGGAACCACTTGCCGTGAGGTTTACACGGCGGGAGGCCGCACTCTCGCGATATCTGGCTCCCGTGGCTTTCCGGAGCGGAGCCGCTGCCATGACACCGTGCGGGGAAGGCTTTGAGGAACCTGCTGCTCGTGGCTTTCTGGCCCTGAGAAGCGGGCTTGGGGAGACATCCTAGCAGCTGCTGAAACCATGTGTTTTGAGGGCCCTCCCTGTTTCTCCCCTGCTCGGCACTGGCTGCCAACGTACTTTCCCTTGGAGGAGTGGAAACATGAGTCGGGACGAGCTGAGGCGCTCCAAGACCCAGTAAGTCCATTGGTGTGCACCTGGCTAACTTATCTTTGGGCATTTTGTCAGTTGGTTCTGATGGCTGTCTGCCATTGAGGACGATTTGGAAGCAAGAGTTTCATTTGGGCATTTTTGCCACTTGGTTCTGATGTGTGTCAACCGTTGAGGACTGTGAGCACCAGGTGCTGCTTGGGGCATTTTCGCCAATTGGTTCTGACCTGTGTCTAACGGTGACTCTGTGAGCGCCGAGTGTCACTCGGGCATTTCGTCATTTGGTTCTGACATGTGCCAACCATTGAGGACCATTCATGTTGGGGAGGTGTTTGTTTGGGACTCCATATGGGTCATCTTCTCAGTGGATCTGTGACGCGTCTGTCTTCTAATGTGTGAGTTTATATGCGTACATATACACATATATATGTGTGTATATATATATATATATATATATATATATATATATATATGTTTCATTTGTGTGATTGGTATTCTTGCTGCCTTTTGTAAAATGGGAAATTCAGGTTCAATTCATTAAGAAAATTTAGCTATGAACCTCTAAGAAAAAAAGAAAGATGATTTGTTTTAAAACACTGTAGGGCCAATGGCATTCTTCAGACTCCAGAGAAAACTGGTTAAGATGAAACTCTTTTGAAACTCTAAAGCTGGTTCTTTTCGCAATATGCAGTTAGAGAAAGGTGGCTTGATTAAATGCTGTTTTCAGAATTCTGACCCCAAGAGAATAAACATATACCTAGAAGAAAGCTTGAAGTTAACTCTTATCAAGTCCTTGAAATAAAAGCATAGCTCATTGCCTGTGATTTCAGCCCTGGGTTAATTAGTAGAACTTCAAAAGCTATTTGGGTTCATTAAACACGCATCCTGTGCCACAGTAAAGAGAAACTGTGCTATGAGAAAAATGTATGCTTTTAGAGATTATGGAATATGTTAAGTTTTCAAATCAGAAAATGCTGATATAACAAATAGTTCATTTACTTGTTTCTTGGTTTTGCTATCACCCTTTAAAAGTTAAAAACTCTAATATGTAAAAATGACAAGGGAAGCATTTCAGGATGTAAAGCAAGTAGGAGATGTGTTGTCAATAAGGCATAGAAAATGAAAATAGTTTTGCTGAAGGAAAAAAGAAGAATAATTTTGTCTGGAAAGTGGAAAACAAAATGAGGAACAGTCATAAACTAGGTACTAACAGCACTGAGAAATGCATGAACTGCAGCTCCATGGTATCAACATGCAGAAATCCCAAAACATTGTTATAAGCAAAAAAACAAAGTTGTAGAAAGGTATGTCTGACAGGAGTCCATTCAACAAAGTTTTCAAACATGCAGAATAATACTCTATGTTGTCCATGGTCACATGGAGGACATAGATGGTGAATTGGTGAGCAGTTTAAAAACCACGTAGGAAGTATTCTCTGTGCCTCAGTTACCTCCTTTGTAAAATGGGAGAGATGCCTTCTTTATAAGGTGGTTGTGAGGATTAAAAACAGATACCCATGGGAGTTCCCTGGTGGTCTAGTAGTTAGGATTCTGGACTTATATCACCATGGCCCAGGCTCAATCCCTTGTCAGTGAACTGAGATTCCATAAGCCACATAGCACAGCAAAAGAAAAAAAAGCAGATACTCTATGCCAACTGCTTGGCATCATGCCTGGCACAAGGAAGAGGAACATGTGAAGCACAAATTAAAATCACCTGAGTTTGCATTATCTCCCACCGCCTCCTACCACCCTACTTTTCTTGCTTCTTCTGAAAGAAAAGCTGCTTTCTCTCAGGATTAATGACTTGTAATTGGTGTATCATTTTACATTGCAGAAGCATGTACTTCCAAAGTGCTTTAACAAAAGTTCTCAAGCAGTTGTTTACATGTTCCCCTGAAATGTCTCCATGTTATGCCCAACACCTTAAGCTGTTATTACTTAGAGGTTTATTTCCATTCAACCACAGCTTAAATCATCAACCTAAGAAATGAGTAGTGGCATCTACTTAATTTATGGTTACTAAAGGGGGAAAGCAGGGAAAATAAATTAGGAGTTTGGGATTAACATGTACACACTACTATATATACAAAAGATAACGAACAAGGACATACTGTATAGGCACACGGAACTCTGCTCAATATCGTATAATAATCTGTAAGGGAAAAGAATTTGAAAATTTTTATGTAACTGAATCACTTTGCTAGATACCTAAAACTAACACAGCGCTGTATATCAACTATACTTCAATTAAAAAAAAAAAAGAAAAAAAGGGGGATTCCCTGGTTGTCCAGTGGTTAGGACTCCCTATTCTCAGGGTGGAGAGCTCAGATTCAATTCCTGGTCTGGGAACTAAGATCCCACAACCACATGCCGCCCCACCCCAAAAAAGAGAGAGAGAGAAAAAAAAAAAGAGCAATGGCAAAAATCCTAAGATCTCTTGTTCATGAGGGTAGTTACTAACAAACTAATACTGCCCTTGGCTCAGCTACAAGAGCCCAGCAAAACTAAGTCGCAGCTTTAAAACCAGCCCAAGGTCAGTGCCAAGCACCTCCCCCATAAGGCAAGCCCAAGGCCTGGACGTACCGGAGTGGGACCTGTAGTTCTGGTACAGCTGGTGGATCTTCTTGGGCTTGCGCACTGCGCACTGCTTGTCCACGGCGTTCCTGCTGGCGTAGTGGAACAGGGAGCGCAGATCGCTGAAGCGGAAGGCCACGCCCTTCATGATGCTCTGGGCCGTGTCCCCCGTGAGGAACATGGCGTTGGGGTCGTTGATGCATGTCATTAGCAGCGCCAGCTCGGCTTGCGTGAAGTCCTGGATCTCATCACCATAGAGCTCGTGGATGGACCACGGGAGCACCTTGAGCTTCGACAGCCTCCGGGACAGGTTGTATAGAACATCCTCGTCGTCAAAGTACCCTTTCTGAGACCTGATCTGCTGATACAGGCAGAAGAGGCCGTAGATCTCGCTGCGGTCTTCCTTGAAATTGGGGCACCGCTTCCGCCCTAATTGCTTATATGCTTCTTCTGTGAGTCTCCCCCCGGGGCAGCTGAGGGCCTCAAAAGACCCCTTCAGAAAAGATTTTATTTCTTTCCAAATCAGGGCAGGGTTGTAGGAGGTTTTCCCTTTGATCATTTTGGGCCAGATCTCATTGACGAACACCTCAAATGTCACGTACACCCGGGGGTCGCTGTCGCTCGGGCGCGTTTCCATAGTTTTTTCCTCCTCGCCGTAGTCCCCGTCAGCCTCAGCCTCCTCCTCGTCCTCCTGCCAGTTGGTGATGGTCAGCTCTTCCTGCGTGGACCATCCTACGATGGATCTTTTCAAGCTGCCGTCTTCATTTCTCAGAAAAAACGGTTTGGGCAGAGAAGCATCAAGCAGGAGGAGCAGCTGCTTGGAGGTGACGAACAGAGGAAAGTTCTCGTCCCTGAGGTCCTGGAGCTTGTGGACATTGGGTTCCAGCGGTTTGTAGTGACTGGTGGCCTTGGTAGACTTGGAGAGCTCCACGAAATTCCTCTGCACCTCCTGGCACAGGACGTGGTTCTTGGTCACGAAGATCTGATGTAAGTGCTCCAACTGGTGGGGCTCTTGTGGGGCGAGTTCTTCCTCCCCTTGGCCGGGCCCTCCTGGCTCCCCACTGGCTCCTTCTGCACAAGCTTCACTCTCCTGCTCCTCCTCTAGGCTGCCCACTGTTCCCACCTCCATGGATCCTTCCTCCTCCTCTTCCTCTTCTTCCTCCTCCTCCTCTTCTTCCTCCCCACCCAGACCCTCCTTTCTGGGTTCCAGTTCCAACCTTCGCTTCAGCCAGATCTGCTTTGCCAGCAGCGGGCTCCCCGCCTGCTCGGCTTTCTCCCAGTAGCCGTGGAATTTCTTCCACAGCCTGTACAGGCAGCAGGTGGTCTTCCCGGTGCCACTGCGCCCAATGAGGATAATGGGTTCCAGCGGCCTGGGGTTGAGGCCGATCACTGCATACTCGAGCTCGCCCACCCGGAACGGGTACTCCACCGTGGCCGTGGTGTCGTTGAGGATGTTGGAGGCCATGTTGGTGCTGAAGCTGTGGAACTTCATGATGTTATACTCCGTCTCCACCGCGCTGGCTGGGGGGAAGTACTCGGGCTCGGCACAGGCCCCACCCTTCTCGGCCTCCGTGTCCTCCACGTAGCAGCGGGGGATCCGCTTTTGGATTTTCATATTGGCGGACACCTGGCCCTTGTTGATGCCCTTCAGCTTCTTGCGCAGGATGCAGGACAAGCCCCGGTTGTAGGCACTGCAGATGGCCTGGATGGAGTAGGACAGTTTGTTGTGATCTAAGACGATGTCCCAGATCCGTATGATTTCTGTGTAGACCCGCCCGGACTTCTCGGTGGGGTGCATGCTGCGCTCCGCAGCCATGATCTTCTCGGGGTTCTCGCTGCACCGCGGGGAGAAGTCAATCGCCAGCTCCCACAGCATCCGGGCCGCCTTGTCCAGCTTGGCCTCAAAGAGCTGGATACTTCCTTTCAGGTTCCTCAGTCGCTTCCGCAGGCCCGGGGTCCACTCACCATTGCCCAGCTTCTGGATGGCAAGGATGATTTTCTTCTTCATGACCTTGGTCATGACCTTGCTGGACAGCTTCTTCAGCATTTCCGAAGTGCACTCGATCTCCCACGTCATGTTCTCGAAGTCCAGAAGGCAGACGTCCATCTCTGACATGCTCCAGTCGTCGTGGTCGTCGCTGCCCTCTGTGCCCCTGCTACTCTCAGGAACGAGCTGCGGGGCCAAGAGGCCTGCCTGCACGTGTCCCTCCGCAGCCTCCAGAGCCCCGGGGTTGTTCCCGCTACAATCAGAGCCTCCCGCCCCCGGGGCGCCCTGCAGCTCGACTTTCTCTCCTTTGGTGCCAGCTCCTGTCTCCAGAGTCTCGGGGCCCTGGGGACAGTCCTCCGGGAGGGATGGATCCAATTCCAGCTGCTGAATCAAAGCCGTGATGTCTTGCACGAGGCAGTCTCTCCGCGAGCGGGGCCTGGCAGCCCCAGGCTCCGGCCTCGTGGCCTGGGCATCGGGGAGAGTCTCCCAGCTGTCAGGGACCCTGGCTTCTTTGAGTGGGGCTCGCACAGCACTGGGCAGCAGCTTGGAGGAGCCCTTGACCTGAGCGGTGTGAGTGGGGGCTGCCGTGCGTGGGGGCTTCCCGGGGTGGGCAGCGGCGTCCTGCCGGCCCCGGCGCCGGCTCTCCATCAGGGCTTTGTTCCAGGCCAAGAGCAGTGGGTCGTTCTTCTTCACACGATGCCGCGCGTCTCTACCTTCCTTGTTCTTCAGGTTGAGGTTGATGTCAAACTTCGCCAGCAGACCTACCACCTTTGCTGAGCGTTTGAGCATGCCTTTCTGGAAGAGGATATGCATCAATGTGTTCCCACTGCTGTCCTGCATGTTGGGGTTGAGGTAGGAAAACTCCTCTGGCTTGGACAAGAACAGATCCAGCAGGTGGCTGAGGAAGTCAAAACCGATGTCAGCTGAAAGACACAAAAATCCTGTGAGTGCTGGACAGCTTTTCTGGGGAGCGGAGACGCCAGCCGGGGAGGGGTCTTAGAACACAGAACTTCCCCAAGCATTTCATAACCCAGTGGTTCTCAACTGGGGGCAATTTGCTCCCCAATGGATATGTGGCTGTGTCTGGAAACATTTTTGATTGTCACAGTTAAGGAGGTGCTTCTGGCATCTAGTGGGTGGACATCCCACAAATGCACTGCACAGCCCCAAAACAATGAATTATCCTGCCCAACTGTTGGTAGAGCCAAGGCAGAAAAACCCAGAAATCATCTTAATATTCCAATAAGATCCTTTATGTCAGGACCCTTGAAATGATGTAAATAAATGAAAAGTACGTGCAGCTATGGATGGCCGACTTTGGAACGTAATAATCTTCTTCATCAGCCCACACTGACCATTCACAGTAAGGGTCACTCCTTCCCATTGAGCTATGGGTGAGGGGCCAAGAGATAGGGGCTTGGCCAAGAAATAGGCCTTTTCCTGATCGTTGGCTTTCCCAGTGGGAAAGACCAAAGACCACAGCATCCTTTCTAATACCCAGTTTCGTCCTCAAGAAAAAGACAGCTGGCAGAATGAAGCCCACCTTTGACATCTAGAAAGATGTGGAGTGCGGCGTGCAAGGGAGTGTCACCTTCCGTGAGAGAAATACTTCGGGGGTCTGCACCCTTGGTCAAGAGGAGCAAGGCCAGGTCAAAGTCCTCATGCTTCATGCACACAGCAAGCGGCGTCTCCTGGCTGCTCTGGAGACCCTCCAGCAAGGCTGGGGGAGGCAGACAGAAGGACAGAGTGAGCCACATCCCAGGGGTGGGACCATTTCTGCCCTTTAGCCTAAAGCAAACAAGGGTGCTGACCCCACTTCCAAGGCCCTCCTGCCACCTCTCTTTCTGGGAGGCAAGGGCTTCCCAGTGCCCTTGCCCCCTCCAGGTGTCCTGTCCCTGGGCCTGTCTCCTTTCCCGTCTCCAGCTCCCTCTCCCACGCTGCAGCAGGACCATTGTCAGCACTGCCCTGGAGCAGGGACGGTGTGAGCGACTGAACTCCCAGTGTCTGTCCAACCCTCTCCATGACAGTGATCAGGACGTGAGCAAGATTCCCACTTCCTCTGCTTCTATGAAGCTTCTCCCCGAGAATGCCCGCCAGCCTTCATTTATCATGTTCCCTGACATGTCCCCACCCACACATCACCTTCTTTTTAGCTCAGTCCATGTTTCCCCTCTGCACTGCAGGTTCCCCAACCTCCACCCTCTTTGGACCTGCAGCCCTCCTGCACTGCTACTCACTGGCAGCCATGAGTTCACTCTCCACCCTTGTGCCCTGGCAGCTGACCCCAGGGAGGCCTTCGATAAGTGCTTGCTTCATCAGGAATAAAACAGGAATTCCACAACTGCCATGGTTTTGGGGCAAAGGTAGTAAGATTCCACATCAGGAATGGGTCTAAAGACATTAATAGGCAACCTTCCATCTATCTCCTGAAATCCGTGGGTAAGGGCAACACCGGAAAGCTTTGTAAGGCTGAGAGCTGGGACCAGTGTGGCATCACTCCCTCTGAAGGTCATTTCCCTTAAACTGCAGGTGGAAAACCATGCAGCCAAGGTGCTCTGCCCAGATCCTGCATCCATGAACACACTGAATATTCAAAACAGCCCTGAGAAAGGGGGACTATTGTCCCTCCCATTTTATAAATGAGGAGATGGAGGCCAGTTCGTAGTGGCTTTAGGAAGGGGTTTTGGAGGGGTGGAGGTGTAGGGAGAGGAGGCTGGTGTTTCCAGGTTAGCTTTAAATAAAGCCGGATCCAGCAAGCCGTCTGCACGCTCCAGACACACATCCAGCCAAGTGTGACTGTGCTGATGAAAGCAGCAGATGTTTCCACCCACCCATTCATTACCTGGCCGTTTCTTTAGAAACAAGCATCACAAATCCCCATCATGGATCAGAAAAGAACACTGCAGAGTTTGACAAGGACCCACGCAGCGTATCAAGTGGAAGGAATGGACCAGCCGAAGGTCAGAAGGAAACCACCACTGTGGCTGCACCGGGGCTGATGCCCCTCCACAAACCTGACGTCTCTCACACAAAACACAAAGGGAAGGGAAGAATTCACAGAAGTGCCTTGACCTGATCACTGCTTCCAGTGAGAAGATATGGAGGAGAAAGAGAATGAGCCAGAAGGAGAATCCAAGGGACTTCCCTGGTGGTCCAGGAGTTAAGACTCCATGCTCCCAATGCAGGGGGTGTGGGTTCGATCCCTGGTCAGGGAATGCCCCATGGCAAGGCCAAAAAATAAATACATTTTTTAAAAATAAAAAGGAGTCTCCAAAATCAAGTGAAAGCACCATAACCTTTGGCACCTAGACTCCCCTGGCATGACCCCGGTGCTGACTCAGCATCTGGGACTCACCTCCATGGTCTATCAGGCAGCCCAGGAGCAGGGTCCTCCGCTGGTCCCAGGTCCTGAGGTTGGGGAGGATGGCACAGAGGTCGAGGGTCGAGAAGTCGCAGTCTTTGATGAGACAGTCCCCGAGTGGCGGCTGCCCGCTCACCTTTCGGGTCAGCAGCAAAAGCACTTCGGGCCATTTCTGTTTTTCCAGTAAAAACTTGAGGAAGGTGTTGGCACAGTTGCGGTCAATGTCATAGACCAGATCAGGAGGGATTTCTTTCAAAAACAAGAACACACCATACTCCAAAAAAAAGGTTCCTGTGATTTCTGTCCCCAACCACAACCCTAAACAGAGGGACATCACTGGCCCAAGTTACAGGAAACCATAAACAAGTACTTAGTTATTTCGCCCATGCTGTTCAATCACGGGTGAACCTCAGTGACAGCACTCACGAGTGAGCTTCTTGAGAAAGCTGGAAATACCCAAGGAGTGCACAGTCTTAGCCAACAGAAAAGAGAAACATCTGTGGTATTTTAAAAAGGACAGGGACTTCCCTGGTGGCCCAGTGGTTGAGAGTCCACCTGCCAACGCAGGAGACATGGGTTAGATCCCTGGTTCAGGAAAATCCCACATGCCATGGGGCAACTAAGCCCATCTGCTACAATTACTGAGCCCTCGCACCAAGAGTCCATGCTCCACAAGAGAAGCCTCCACAAGAAGGCTGTGCACCCCAACTAGAGAGCAGCCCCCACTTGTCCCAACTAGAGAAAGCCTGAGTGCAGCAAAGAAAATTCAGCACAAACAAATAAATGTTTAATTATTTAAACACTCGTTTAAATAAAGCTTACAAAAAATGAAGAAATAAAAAATGTAAATGGATCGTATATGCAAATTCCAGGAGATTTAAAGATGGAAGTTCAAGGGGTGGATGATCCACTTTTCACTGGAGAATGTTCTGTGTTGTTTGAATGTTCTCCATGTAGATCATAGGAGAAAACAGTGTTAAGGTGCAAAGAGCATGTTGGAACACAATTGAAGGCTGTCAGAAACCTTACCTTGCAAAGAAGAAAGGAGGCGCAAGAACCTCTGAACCACTTCTTGCTTCAGAAAGTTTTTCTGCAACAAGTGACTTCCTGAGTTCATGTATGTCACCAGCTGCTCGCAGACTTTCTGGAAAATGTCCCCCTCGTTAGCTGGTCCCTCACTAGTGTTCAGTTCTGCAAAACACCCCCAGAAGCTTCTTGTGACTGCAGAGATCACACAGGCATAGATTGCAAAGACGATCGCACCTCTCCACCCCTCCATGTAGCCAGGCAACTGCAGAGCACCTGCTCCCCCCTTCCACTCTAGCCTAGCTTCATGACCTGCTATGACAAGGAGAATGTAGTGATTGTGAGTTTTGTGCCAGTTCTGAGCCTGAGCCTCAAGAAGCCTTGTTTAGTTCTATTCAGGTCCAGGCTAGGTAAGAAACATCATAAAACAAAGAAGAATCAACTCAGTGGTCCAAACTGAGGCCCCACAGGTATAAAAGAGCCCAGTCAAGATCAGCAAGAGGCAGACACTTGAAGAAGTTCTGTTACAGCTATGAGAATAGCCCAGCCTCAGTGGTTGAGCTGCAGAATCACGAACTAAATAAGTGCTTGTTGCTTTAAATCGCTAGGTTTGAGGGCTGTTTGTTATGTAGCAATGGATAACTGATACAACAGTTCGAAGATATAACAGTAAGAGTGTAGCTTACTGCAGCAGCAACATCCAAGGACACACCAGCCACCCACACATTTAATTGGCAAGTGGAAAAAGCCAAGAGTAAGGAGCCAGCTCTCTAGCCAAAAGAGGGAAGACACTATCCCCTCGGTTCAATTTACTGAGAAAGTAGTTATGATTAGAAATCGCCCAATAAAGGAAGGCTGAAAAGGGGCAAATGCTTTATTTGCTATCAGATTATACACTCAAAAAGCCCTTCTGGTTAACATGGAATCTTACTAAACAGATCAACTGGATGTGGGTTTATCACACCTGGCCCACAGCTTAAGTACTATCATGTGGTGAAGAGATGAATGCATGTTCAGTGTAATGTTCTAACAGAAGCAGGGACACTTTAAAGGAGATGGAAAAATAAAGGCATCCCGTTGGCAGTCAGGTCTCCCACAGCAGACCCCAAGGCAAAGATTTGTGTGCAAGTAGTTCAGGAAAGAAGAGACCACTGAGGATGGGGGGAGCAGGTGAGGGTTGGGGAGGAACCAGGCAGGCTGTCAGTCCCACGGTCCCCTTGGGGATCTGGAGTGACTCACTCTCAGAGCTGCACTGTCCAAGGCAAGGGGAATGGGCTTTCAGATTCTCACCTCTATCTGCCACTGTCCACAGCCTGCCTTGAGTGAGTGAGTGAAAGCCGCTCAGTTGTGTCCGACTCTTTGTCCATGGAATTCTCCAGGCCAGAATACTGGAGTGGGTGGCCTTTCCCTTCTCCAGGGGATCTTCCCAACCCAGAGATCAAACCCAGGTCTCCCGCAATGTAGGCGGATTCTTTACCAGCTGAGCCACAAGAGAAGCCCAAGATACTGGAGTGGGTAGGCTATCCTTTCTCCAGCAGATCTTCCCGACCCAGGAATCGAACCATGGTCTCCTGCGTTGCAGGTGGATTCTTTACCAACTGAGCTATCAGGAAAGTCCTAGAGGCTATAAATCCCCATGCACTTCTGGTTTGAAGGAGCCTGAGCCAAGCAGGCTCCATAAGCCCAGAGGTTGTTCTCTTTGAGAACGAGCCTTAGGTGTGGGCTCTGCAAAGTGAAGGCACATCAGGGAGCACACAACAGTGGGAAGGGACCCAGGGGCCCCGAGCAGAGCTCCGACGTCACCTGCTGTGGCTTCTGATACACACCTGGATCGCCTTTCAAAAGATTGGGTCAGAGAACCAGAAAAACACACACACACACACACACACACACCAACTTCCCAGGCAAAACCCCACTGCCTTCTAATCAAGAGACTTTCCAATGCCAGACAGAAGCAAGACCACTCGAGCACTAACCTCTAGAGAAAATGGAGTGGAAACCCTTGGCACAGGAAGACCCACATCAGCTAAGCAAGCAGCCCGCTCTGAGGCAGAGAACAGGAACTGTGTGGGATAACAGTAACTGAACAATACCCCTGGGCCTGGCATCCCACCTTCATCCTAGAAGGCCTCTGAAGACACAGAAAACAGGGATAATGCCCAATACAGGAAACAGAACCCTTGGTAAAGGAGGAACGTCCTTCTCCACCAAGCAGATGGAAACCTGGCCTCTTGGCCCCTGCCTCCTGCCTCATGGCATCCTTCTTCCACCAGGGCAGTTAGTTTAGGATAAAAGTCATTTGAAACTGAACAGAAAGATTACCAAGCTTGACAGCAGAGACAGTTAGATGCAGTTGTATAATAAATGCGTGGCTCTGTGGTTCAGAATAATTAAGAAGGTGGTTATAGACCAGAGAAAGGTACAGAAATCAGGCAAGAAACTAGAGTGATATCCACAACACAAAAAAGCATAAAAGGAAATGAGCTGAAACACTGACAGTGGTAGCTGTGGGTCGGCATCTCTGTGTAGGTACACGTGATTTATTACTCTGAACTTGTCTGTTTTTTCCTAGATTTTCTATAAGCTTAAGAGGGAGAAGAAACTTTGGGTTATAAGGTTGTTTATACACTATAATCACAGGTGTTTTAAAAAGATGACTATGTAAGTAATGAACAACAACCAAAAGACTAGATAAAAATATGCCAAAGTGTAATTACAATATTTTTGTTTTTATTTATTTTTTTCACTTTTGGCTGCTTCCCAAGCCATATGGGATCTTGGTTACCCGACTAGGGATCAGACCTGTGCCCCCTGCA
The DNA here is from genome assembly GCA_024291935.2 of Okapia johnstoni. NCBI lineage: Eukaryota > Metazoa > Chordata > Mammalia > Artiodactyla > Giraffidae > Okapia > Okapia johnstoni. Next base: position 9,316,948 of record CM044323.1, on the reverse strand, counting down.
GTGTAAGTGTGGAGTCCTAACCACTGGACGACCAGGGAAGTCCCTTTGTTTTTATATAAAATTATATTTTTACAAATTTTCTACAGTGATCATATTTAATAGACATATGCAAGCAGACTCGAAATTAAAATTAAAAGAGATCTTTTAAAGCTGCCATAGTGCTCAGCTTTAGTAGTTCTTGTTGTGTGTTAGTTGCTCAGGTGTGTCTGACTCTTTGTGACCACATAGATTGTAGCCCACTAGGCTCCTCTGTCCATGGATTTTCCAGGGAAGAATACTGGAGTGGGTGCCATTTCCTCCTCCAGAGGATCTTCCCAACCCAGGGATCAAATCCACATCTCCTATGTCTCCTGCATTACAGGCAGATTCTTCTTGTTAAAAAAGAGAAATATATCATTTCCAAAAGAGATTTTGCTTTTGTATGAAATCTTCCTTTCGAGGTAAAAAAGGTGAAACTGACAAGCTTTATTACAAACACTTTATCAAGTGAAATTTATGTAGCCATCCCATGTTTATAAAAGAAAATTAAAAAATATAACTAAATGCATGGAATAAGACTAAATGACTAAACCACAACTATATTAGTGTTTCTAGGCAAGTGGGCTTATGAAGAATATTTTCTTTTTTAAAAAAGAATCTATATTATAATAAGGAAAAAGTATCATCGATATCACATGCCTGCATTTACTGAAAAAGAGGGCATTTTGTGGTGCTAAGGGACTCGAAGATGACGTGCCACGGCCTCTGAGTCACATGCTCCATCTATGGGGGAAAAGGACACAGAGAAGGTCAGAGTCCTCTTAGTCCTGGGCAAGAGGCACCTTCACAGAGCAGAAAGCAGCTGGTGCCTAGGGCAGGACCAGAGGGAAAGGCTTCAGTGGCCTGGATTTATTCTCTGAAAAGCCATGCACCAGTGAATCAAAGGAAAACTCACAACCAACCGGGAACAATAACAAAAAAGATTCCAATCTCGTTCTTGGTCCTGAGGGCAGTCGAGCTGCTAGAGAAGGTGGACATGCTGCCATCTAGCGGTTGTCATGAGAGGCAGGGAAGGACAGGTAACCCTGACCTCTCAGGTTCACCCTGCCCCCAACCTCCCTACTGCCCTGTGAGCCCTGCCTTCCCCTGGCAGCTAGTGAGAAAGGTCCTGCCCTGATCTGTCAAATCAAAATCTCCCTGAGGATTCACGTGCACATTAATGGAAGCTCTTATTTAGAGAACAGCAGAAATCTTCACCAAGACCCTATATTTCTCAGGCTTTCTCACCTAGATGCAAAAGCCACCCAAAGATAACCATCTCCATTTTCATCAGAATAGGGCACAGGAACCGCCAGAAAGAGCCAAAGGTGAGAACATCTTTTGTCCTAGCCTATATCCTAGCTTGTTCATCTGGGCACACAAGCTAGTGTCCTAATGATGCTTTACTCAGGACCACAGGTGTGAAAAACAAAACCCATCACGAGGACTTCCCTGGTGGTATAGTGGACAAGAATCTGCCTGCCAATGCAGCAGATATGGGTTCAATCTCTGGTCCGGAAAGATTCCACATTCCTCAGAGCAACCAAAGCCCCTGCACCACAACTACTGAGCCCCATGCTCTCGAGCCTGCAAGCCCGTATGTCTCACCTACTGGAGCCCATTTGCCTAGAGCCTGTGCTTTGCAACAAGAGAAGTCACCACAGTGAGAAGTGCACAGTGGGATTGTGCACAGCAATAAAGCTCCAGCACAGTCAAAAATAAATAAATAAATTGTTGTTTAGTTGCAAAGTCGTGTCCGACTCATTTGTGACCCCATGGACTGTAGCCCGCCAGGTTCCTCTGTCCATGGGATTTCCCAAGCAAGAATACTGGAGTGGGTTGCCATTTCCTTCTCCAGGCGATCTTGCTGACCCAGGGATCAAACCCACATCTCCTGCATTGCCAAGTGGGTTCTTTACCACTGAACAACAGGGGAAGCCCTAAAAATAAATAAATGAATTTTTTAAAAAACCCATCAAGCTAAACTCAGGTCAGGAACAAGGGTACCAACCCCCTAGGTAGCATCTCTTCCTAAAAATAATGCTTCCATTGTGACCACTGATGTGTGAATGGGGAGAGATTAAAATCCATATAATGGATTCCCATGGCCCCGGGCCCTCCTTCTGAACTCAGGTCAGGAACAAGGGTACCAACCCCCTAGGTAGCATCTCTTCCTAAAAAGAATGCTTCCATTGTGACCACTAATGTGTGAATGGGGAGAGATTAAAATCCATATAATGGATTCCCATGGCCCCAGGCCCTCCTTCTGCCCTCCCCTCCCACTGTCTTCTCAACTACTACTCTGCACAGAAAACCGTTCTGGGTTAAAGTCTAAAATGACACTGTCCAATACAGAGGCCCACTAACTTAATTACATAAAAATAAAGTTAATTAAATAAAATTTCAGTTCTTCAGTTGCATGTTGTTGTTGTTGCTCAGTTGCTCAGCCATGTCCGACTCTTTGCAGCCCCATGGACCGCAGTATGCCAGGCTTCCCTGTGTTTCACTATCTCCCAGAGTTTGCTCAAACTTGTGTCCATTGAGTCAGTGATACCATCCAACCATCTCATCCTCTGTTGAACCCCCTTCTCCTCCTGCCTTCAATCTTTCCAAACATCGGGGTCTTTTCCAATGAGTTGGCTCTTCGCATCAGGTGGCCAAAGTATTAGAGTTTCAGCTTCAGCATCAGTCCTTCCAATGAATGAATATTCAGGACTGATTTCTTTTAAGATTGACTGGTTTGATCTCCTCGCCCTACTAGGGGCTCTCAAAAGCCTTGTCCAACACCACAGTTCAAAAGCATCAATTCTTTGGTGCTCAGCCTTCTTTATGGTCCAACTGTCACATCTATACATGACTACTGGAAAAACCATAGCTTTGACTAGACAGATTATTAGCAGATTATTAAATGCAGATTATTTGCCTTTGTTGGCAAATAATGTTTCTGCTTTTTAATATGCTGTCTAGGTTTGTCATAGCTTTCCTTCCAAGGAGCAAGTGTCTTGTAATTGCATGGCTGCAGTAAGCATCTGCAGTGATTTTGGAGCCCAAGAAAATAAAGTCTGTCACTGTTTCCATTGTTTCCCCATGTATTTGCAATGAAGTAATGGGACCGGATGCCATGATCTTAGTTTTTTGAATGTCGAGTGAGTGTGTGTATGTGCTGGGGGGCGGAGGGGTCAATTTTCCAGGAGGTGGTGAGGAAAACAAACCCCAATGTGGCCAGGTGGATGATAGCCTATTCAAAATGACCTAAGCACCCAAAGTGACTTAGACATGGTCCAGACATCATGGATGTTCGTGCCCCCCAGAGAGGAACTGGGCCTCTAGCACTCATCTCTTCCAAGTTCCTCTGACCTTTGCTCTCCCTCCTTTCACTTGAAAGATTTTTTTCCCCCACCTGAAAGCTTGCCTGATCATTCCTGGGGAAATTAAATCCCAGGAGATAAGAGGTAAAGTATCTTCCAGACCCAGGGGAAAACGATAAAAACAGTCCCCCATTCATGTTATTTTCTGTGTCTAAGAATTGCCAACATTCACATCCTCTTTTAGGGCCCCCTTCCCAATAGTACAGTTGCTTTTCTAGATGGTCTCTATGTGCTCAAAGCAATAGGAAAAGACTTTAGGTTTTGCCACTTCTCTGACCGTTTCTTTGTTTTCTTAGGAGGGCTCACCTGCCGTGTCATGTCAAAGTTCGAAAAAATACACGCGTGTGCTTTTCTCCTTCCTTGTGAATCTAACATATGGAAGATCTATTTAAAAATCCAAAGGAGGAGAACAAAGGGAGGGAGGGCTGGGTGAAGGAATCCTGGATGCCTGTCATCCCACACCCAGCAGAGCCCCACCGATTTCTATCTCAATGTCTGAAAGATGCTTAGTCTTCATTTTATCCACTTGTGATTTCCCTTCTGAATACTTGACGAGGCTCAGGAAGTACTGGGCTCCTTAAATCCATAACTGCTAACAGGATCCAAGGAGTTTTCAATCAATGGCAGAAAAAGAAATGATCCTCCTGAACATAAAACAGCCAAGAAATCCTATCAACTCTATGACATGACCGTAGACTCTAGAAGAACAAAAGCAACACCAAAGATAGCAGCAGGAGCATTTTCCTGGTTCTTAAAGGAAGGGGGCCAGGATACTTATATACGCACACAAGTTTTTAAAGTAAAAAAAAAAAAAAAAAAAGAAACAGAACCAGATAGAGTTCTTAGAAATTAAAACTGAGTTTCCAAATTAAAATATGCAATAGATAAGCTAAATTATAAAAGGAAAAGCTAAAGTCCTAGTTAAAGATCTGGAAAGAAAACAAAAAAAGAGAGAAAGCATTAAGGAAAGCAGAGGGGAAGCTCATCTATGTGAAAGTGGTGGCAAAGAGACACTGGAAGGAAACAAAATGATAGAAGACCATTTCCCTGAGCTAAAGAAAAGTTAGACTGAAAGGGAGCATAAGGTGCTAAGCAAGAAGAATAAATAAGGACCCGCACCTAGATACATCCCAGGGAAATTCCAATACTCTAAGGACAGAAAATTATAGAAGGGAAAATAAATAAGACTGACATTACTTCTAATCAGTAATGGAGGCAAGAATACAAAGTTGTGAGGAACGAGGTTTTACAGCATATTTCACAAATCCAAGAGATCCCAGACTGTCACACACCAGAAAAGGCTGCCATTAGACTGTGACACATCACTGATCATGAAATGCAATCCAATTCAAAGATGGCAAAATGTGGGGGAAAAGTGCAACTGAGGATCGATGAAATACCAGGCCTATATGCAGACCAAGTTTCAATCGATCTAAGGACAGAATAAAGACATTTTCAAAAACCCTGTAAGTCTACGATGCACATCTCCCAGTGAAAACCTTAACTGGAGTTGGTCCTTAGCTGAGCAAGAGAGAAATCTAGAAAGACAGCATGAGCCGCAAGTGCTGCATATGAGTGCAAGAGCTAAAAACGTTTATATGTGCCGGGGCTACGGTCTAAATAAAAGTCTAAACCAACCTAAAATCATTCGTGTGTACATACACATCTGTACACACACACATATACAATGATGTGTTTGTATGCTTCATCAGACTAGGATGCTTAGAGAATAATATTTCAAGAGCAAAGTTTTCAGGGCATTTGATGATGATTCTCATTGGGTGCAATATGCTACTAGTTGTAGAAATCAGACTGCCATATAAAGGCAATTTAATGTTTTTTCAATTTTTAGAATCAGTCTATAGATGAAGCACAGAAACTCCAGAATTAAGGAACAGAATGTAAATGACACAACTCACTTTACTAGGCAAAATTCAACAAGGGCTGACTTGCTGCGTATTATCTTTATAGCAGTTAGTCCATAGATGCTATCCAAATTGACAGATTAAGAAATAGAGTTACAAATGTACTTTTAATTGTTGGCTGTGGTTGTTTCTCAGAAGTGGGCTTGATTTTTGTATTCTCCTGCTCTGTCTGATTTTTTTCTTTTACTATGTGCATGCATGGAAAAAAAAAAATCACGCTTATGCCCGAGTAGACTTGGCCAAGTTCCTAGAATGTAGTACACACTTTTTAAATAACAGTTGTCTCATTCTGTCTTTCAAAAAAAGCACGCAAGCTTTCCAAAGACTGGGAGGTCTCACTTTCATCCTCGTGTACTAAGACAAGATATACTGATTTGTACCTAATTTCACAGAACCAGTTTTGACCCCTCGAAAAAGTTAATTCCCTGGAAGCTGTACCTGAGAGGTCCTTAGAACACGCTGCCAGCTTTTCCAAGTGGCTGTTGATTTTGTCAATGGCTCTGAAGTTCTTGTTCCTCTTCAGGACATCCACAGCAGACCGGGACTGTCGATCCACCAGGGTGGGGTCAGCCCCAAAGCGCAGGAGCATCTGTACATCCTCTGTTTGCCCTAGAGCAGGCCAGAGTGAGAAGGGGGGGTTGTCACGGTTTCTTCCATAAGGAGATGTCCCCATGAGCACACGTCCACCCAGTTCCCAGCCTGAGTGGCCTGGGGCAAGGGGACCAGAGTCGTTCTGTTTACAGAAGCTGAACTGCTGGCCTTGGGCAATCGAGCTGAGTCCCCGGAGCCAGGAGTCCTACGTGGAGTGGGAAGGACAATAGCTTTTAAGAGGTTCAGAAGTGCACGCCTCTCTACCTTTCTCCCATCTCCTTGGCAACAAGCAAGGAGAGCGGGACTCTTGTTACTAGGCAACAGTTACAGCTGTAAGGATGACAGCAAGCTGTGACTTCAGATTTCTTTATTCCTTAGAGAGGAAACAGAACATACTTCCAAAAAAAAAAAGTCTGGGGACAAGAGAAGAAAGTGGCAATTGCTTTTGCAGCAGGATCTTCCTGTCACTGTTTGAACCTTCGTTAACCCCACCTCTGCCTGTTGGCTCCATTTGCTGCTTTAACATTTATTTGCCAAGCATCAAGGGATCTCTGTGATCACAGATGCAACTGTTTTCAGAATGTAACAGGTGTATCCCTGGAGGTATGAAGACTTATGTGAACACAGAGAGTTACAAGAATCAGTGTCTGATTCCCAGCTTCCAAACCCATGCTTTCTGAAAATTCACCACCTTGACAGGGCACTTCTACACCAGGTCCCATCCTGCTCGTGATGCTGTCCTTTCCCATCTCCCCAGTCACAACTGCTCGCCTCTCATTTTACAAAAATAAGGCCAAATTTAAAAGTCATACTTCTCATCCATCAAGTATTGCACTGTGAAAGGCAAAATTCTCAGACAGACTCTGAGACTCTCAACCCCTGGTATACACACACCTTCTCCAAGTTATCCATTTAATACTAATCTAAACTCGGCTGTGATGAGACTTTGCAAATGTATTTAACTTCCCAAAGCAGCTGACCTTAAGATAGGAAAATTATCCTGGTCTGATCCCATGAGCCCTAAAGGTCAAAGTTCTAGAGGTCAGAGATGGAAGAGTACAGAGATTCAAAGTATGAGGGATCTGATGCACAAGTTCTCCCCTGCTGGCTTTGAAGACAGAGGAGGCCATTAGACAAAGAATATGTGTGGTCTGTGGAAACTGACAGCAGCCTCTGGCTGACAGCCAGCAAGAAAACGAGGACCTCAGTCCTACAAGCCCTTCATGGATCACAGCCTTGTCATGGCGAAAGGGCTTGCATAGCTCAGTGAAGCTGTGAGCCATTCTGTGCAGGGCTGCCCAAGACGTCTGGGTCATAGTGGAGAGTTCTGACAAAACGTGGTTCACTGGAGGAGGGAATGGCAAACCACTCCACTATTTTTGCCACAAGAACCTCGGAGCAGTGTGAAGAGGCAAAAAGATATGACACCAGAAGATGAGCCCCGCAGGTCGGAAGGTGTCCAATATGCTACTAGGGAAGTGGGGAAGGCAATTACTAATACCTCCAGAAAGAATGAAGAGGTTGGACCAACGTGGAAATGATGCCCAGTGATGAGATCACCACCCCAAACGTGGTGGTGAAAGTAAAGTCTGATACTGTAAAGAACAATGTTGCATAGGAACCTGGAATGTTAGGTCCATGAATCAAGGTAAATTGGAAGTGGTCAAGCAGGAGATGACAACAGTGAACATCAGTATCTTAGGTATCAGTGAACTAAAATGGACAGGAATGGGCGAATTTAATTCAGAGGATCATTGTATCTACTACTGTGGACAACAATCTCTTTGAAGATATGGAGTAACTCTCATAGTCAACAAGAGTCCGACATGCAGTACTTGGGTGCAATCTCAAAAATGATAGAATGATCTCAGTTCATTTCCAAGGCAAACCATTCAACATCACAGTAATCCAAGTCTAGGTCCCAACCAATAATGCCAAAGAAGCTGAAGTTGAACAGTTCTATGAAGACCGAAGAGACCTTTTAGAACTAACACCAAAATAAGATGTCTTTTTCATCACAGAGGATTGGAATGCAAAAGTAGGAAGTCAAGAGATACCTGGAGTAACAGGCAAGTTTGGCCCTGGAGTACAAAATGAAACAGGGCAAAGGCTAACACAGTTTTGCCAATGGAACACAATGGTCATAGCAAACACCCTCTACCAACAACACAAAAAATGACTCTATACATGGACGTCACCAGATGGTCAATACTGAAATCAGATCGATTATGTTCCTTGCAGCAAAAGATGGAGAAGCCCTATGTAGTCAGCAAAAACAAGACTGTGGCTCAGATCATGAGCTCCTTATTGCAAAATCAGGCTTAAATTGAAGAAAGTAGGGAAACCACTAGGCCATTCAGGTATGACCTAAATCATATCTCTTATGATTAAACAGTGGAGGTGATGAATAGATTCAAGGTGTTAGATCTGGTAGACAGAGTAGCTGAAGAACTATGGACAGAGGTTCGTAACATTGTACAGGAGGTGGTGACCAAAATCATCCCAAAGCAAAAGAAATGCAAGAAGGCAGAGTGGTTATCTGAGGAGACTTTACAAGTAGCTGAGAAAAGAAGAGAAGTGAAAGGTAGTTGAGAAAGGGAAAGATATACCCAACCGAATGCAGAGTTCCAGAGAATAGAAAGGAGAGATAAGAAGCCTTAAGTGAAGAATGCAAAGAAATAGATGAAAACAACAGAAATGGAAAGACTAGAGATTTCTTCAAGAAAACTGGAGATATCAAGAGAACATTTCATGCAAGGATGGATATGATAAAGGACAGAAATGTTAAGGACCTAATTGAAGCAGAAAAGATTAAGAAGAGGTAGCAAGAATACACTGAAGAACTATACAAAAAAGATCTTAACGACCCAGATAATCATGATGGTGTGGTCACTCACCTAGAGCCAGACATCCTGGAGTATTAAGTCAAGTGGGCCTTAGGAAGCATTACTGCGAACAAAGCTAGTAGAAGTATGGAATTCCAGCTGAGCTATTTCAAATCCTAAAAGATAATGCTGTGAAAGTGCTGCACTCAATATGCCAGCAAATTTGGAAAACTCAGCAGTGGCCACAGGACTAGAAAAGGTCAGTTTTCATTCCAATCCCAAAGAAGGGTAATGCCAAAGAATGCTCAGACTACTGTACAACTGCACTCATTTCACATGCTAGTAAAGTAATGCTCAAAATCCTTTAAGTTAGGCTTCAGCAGTATGTGAACCAGGAAATTCCAGATGTTCAAGCTGGGTTCAGAAAAGGCACAAGAACCAGAGATCAAATCGCCAACATTTGTTGGATCATAGAAAAAGCAAGGGAATTCCAGAAAAACATCTACTTCTGCTTAATTGACTACTCTAAAGACTTTGACTGTGTGGATCACAACAAACTGTGGAAAATTTTTAAAGAGATGGTAATACGAGACCACCTTACCTGCCTCCTGAGAAACCTGTATGCAGGTCAAGAAGCAACAGTTAGAACCCAACATGAAACAACGGACTGATTCAAAATTGGAAAATGACTACAACAAGACTGATGTTGTTACTCTGCTTATTTAACTTATATGCAGAGTACATCATGCAAAATGCTGGGTTGGATGAATCACAAGCTGAAATCAAGATGGCCACGAGAAATATCAACAACCTCTGATATGCAGATGATACGACTCTAATTGCAGAAAGATAAGAAAAACTGAAGAGCCTCTTAAGGAGGCTGAAGGAGAGTGAAAAAGTTGGCTTAAAACTCAACAATCAAAAAACAAAGATAATATAGAATCTGGTCCCATCACTTCATGGGAAATTGATTGGGAAAAATGGAAACGGTGACAGATTTTATTTTCTTGGGCTCCAAAATCACTTGAGGACAGTGACTATAGCCATGAAATTAAAAGACGCTTGCTCCTTGGAAGCAAAGCTATGACAAACCTAGACAACATATTATAAAGCAGAGACATCACTTTGCCAACAAAAGCCTGTCTAGCCAAAGCTATGGCTTTTCCAGCAGTCATGTACGGATGTGAGAATTGGACTATAAAGAAAGCTGAGCGTCAAAGAATTGATGCTTTTGAACTGTGGTGTTGGATAAGGCTCTTGAGAGTCCCTAGTACAGCAAGGAGATCAAACCAGTCAACCCTAAAGGAAACAACCCTGAATATTCATTGGAAGGACTGATGCTGAAGCTGAAGCTCCAATGTTTTGGCCACCTGATGTGAAGAGCTGATTCGTTGTAAAAGACCCCGATGTTTGGAAAGATTGAGGGCAGGAGGAGAAGAGGGTGACAGAGGATGAGATGGTTGGATGGCATCACCGACTCAATGGACATGAGTTTGAGCAAACTCTGGGAGATGATGAAGGACAGGGAAGCCTGGCACGCTGCAGCCCAGGGGGTCACAAAGGGTCAGACATGACTTAGCAACAGAACAACAACAGTCCTACAAACACAAGGAACCAGATTCTGCCACAATCATGGGAGCCTGAAGGAAGGCCCAGATTTTCAGATGAGAATGCAGCCCCAGTCAATACCTTGATTTCAGCCGGGAGAGATTCTGAGCAAAAAACTCAGTCAGATCACACCGGACTAGAGACCTATAAAATAGTGAGCTAATAAATGAGTGTCATTTTAAGCCACTAAGTTGATGATGATTTATTACATAGTAGAGAGAACAAACGCAATTACCAAAGTTGCCCCAAAGAAGGTGAAAACGCCTGACTTCCAGAGTATCAACCTAAGGGAAAATTAAGTAGCTGCCAAGCCCCTTTGAGAAGGCACCACGACCCATGATCCTCCTACCTTCTTTCCCCAATTTTTTTTTTTTTATCTTTCATAACTACCTACAGAAAATTTAATATACTTAGGTTGTTTTAGTGTTCTCTGTAATAATAATAATTTTGTAATAATTAAATCCATAAAAAAATCAATACTTAGTCTTAAGTCACAGAATTTTTTTTAATTTAAATCTATATAAGTACTTTTTCTCGAGAAGAGTTATCACAAATATATTAGGAAAAACTTTTTTTCTGAAAAGCAAACTGAAAATATCAAAAAAAAAGGAATGCACAATTTGATATTTTTGATTATTAAAGCCTGTCATGGGATGGAATAGGTCACGTGGTCAGTTGTGTGGGTTCCCTACACCTGAGTCCGCATGGTGCTGCCACTTACGCTTGGGGAGGTACCCTGGGGAGTGGGTGGCAACCACGTGGAGCACAGTGCAGCCATCCTCATCCTTCTGGTTGATGCGACCTTTCAACTCGGGCTTGTGGTCCATTAACCACCTGAAGAGATGGCTTTCCCCTGAAGGAATGAATGACTGATGTTATTTCCAACAGACCAAAAAGCAGCAAAGCAAATCACTGTGCACCACACTGAGGGAACCCAAGGGGGCATCCAACATACACTGTTACTTGCCACACACAGGTGTGGAGACAGAGTTTGTGTGTCTATGTTTTCTGTTTTTATTTTTTAAAAACTTTTGCCCACACCACGCAGCGTGTGGGATCTTAGTTCCCCAACCAGGAATCAAATCTGTGCCCCTGCATTGGAGGTACGGAGTCTTAATCACTGGACTGCCAGGGAAGTCCCAACATGTGTGCATTGAAAGCATAAGTCATAGGAAGTTATTCATAGAAAACTTAAGTTCAGTTCCCTAGAAGCCGAGCTGTGCTTAGTTGCTCAGTCGTGTCCAACTCTTTGTGACCCTTTGGACTGTAGCCTACCAGGCTCCTATGTCCATGGGATTTCTCAGGCAAGAATACTGGAGTGGGTTGCCATTTCCTCCTCCAGGGGATCTGCCCAACCCAGGAGTCAAACCCATGTCTCCTGTATCTACTACACCACAGGCAAAGTTTTTGCCCACTGAGCCATCAGGGAAGCCCCACTTCCTAGAAGCACAGCCTGTGACAAGGATTCTTGCATGTGTGATTTATTGGCAGAGGGAGCTGGGGAGAAAGAGAGGAGGGAAGCAGGGCAGGGGATGGAAGCAAGCAGAGATGTGGCCACAGCTGCGCAGCCTTCAGCCTCAACCCATGGGGAGCTTGTGGATCAGGAACTGCACCACAGCTCTGACCCACCTTCTGTACCCCAGTGTCAGTCAATCCATAGCTATAGACCCACCCCCAGGGAGGGAGGGGTTGCCTGCTGGCAAAGAGCAGCTCACTGGCGAACAAGGCAGCTGTAGTGTAGCAGGAAACGGGGGCACTGGTCATAAAGAGAACCGGGGCAGGGCACCAACAGCACCCCACCAACAGCATGTCTATAATAGGACAGAGATTTCAAATTCTTCCCCTAGATTCCTTCCAGGGGGTTCTGAAAAGCCACACAGTTCTGCCAACTCTGTGGACACCATTTGTCACCATGTCAGAGTTTTCTTCTGAGAAGAGAATCAGGCATAAATGCAAAGACTTGATCTTATCCACACCTGCCTGTAACCACAGGAACAAACTTAAAAAGGAGACACAGAGAGGGACTGTGACTTTCATACCCAGAGGCATTCCTAATTTGAAACTGGGAGCATTGGATTAGATTGCTTTTATTCAGACTTTATACTTTTAAATAATTTAGTCACCAAAATGTGTATAAGTAAATGCTCGTATGGATTCTCCAATAGATAAAATGCATAATGACAGGGTAAATCTGGCTGAAGCAAAGATAGTAGCTTAGGTCTTCAAGCCCCTGGCCATGCCACTCCTATCCTGAAAAGATGCTACAGCCTAGAAAGGGAAGACAGTGTAGACAAGTCCTCTTGGCTCCCTCTGGCTCTAAGATTATTTGGGTCAGTGTCCAACATCGATGCTACATATGCTTGGGGGGAAAAAAAAAGGTTTCTATCTAAGGTATAAATGTGGATATTTTATATGTGTGTGTTTTAATGATAAAAAATATTTTAAAATTGAAATCCTATAGCCAGGTGGTAAAGACTAAAAATGCAAAAAAAAAAAAAAAAAAATATATATATATATATATATATATATGAAAACAGGATTACTGAAAAAAAAAAAAAACACAAGCCAACTGTATCAGCAGTAGCCAGTGTTTATCTTGGGATTCCCCCCACATACACATTAGTTGGTCCTCTGGTTGAGAGGGAAAAATAAACTCGGAAAAAGACTACGGCTGACTTGGCCAGCAGGAAGAAATTCCACAGCTCCCCTGAGAGCTCTGTCCAGCGAAGGCTGTCTGTCCCAAGGCCCATTTTTGAATCCCAGGGCTCCAGTCTGCTGCCAGCATCTGTCTGAGAACACAGAATCCTTTCAGTGTGGGCCTCCTGTAGCTATGAGGTCCCAGGAGAAAAAAAAAGTGGTGCTATTTCCTTGCTGCCTTCATATATTTGAATAATCAAATCATTGACTATTCAGATCATCTGAATATTCCACATTTATGTGGCCACATTCTGGTTTCACTTGAGTTAAGCGCAGTCCCCAAGGTCTGAGCTGGAGGGCAGAGTTGAGGGGGTACCACCAGGAAAGAACTCACCGGCTTGGATGCAAAGGCGCATGAGGGTGTGCAGAGGGTACGGTCCTATGCTCTCGACATTCGCACCCATGCAGATGAGCCACTGCACTAACCTGGGCAGCTGTTCCACCTTCTCATAAAGTCCAATGAAGACATATTTCTAGGGGAAAAAACACACACTGGAAGAATTATGGCAGTTGCCACATCAATATGAAACTTCAGACTCCTTCCCCATAAAGTTTGGGGTTTTTTCCTCCAAGTTTTATTGAGATATAATAGACATACAGAGCTGTACACATTTAAGGTGTACAGCATAATAATTTGACTTAGGTACATCGTGAAATGATATTACAAGTTTAGTGAATATCCTTCATCTCATAGAGATACAAAATTAAATTTAAAAAAAAGGAAAAAAAATTTTTGTGATGATAACTCTTAGGATTTACTCTCTCAACAACTTTCATACATAACACATAACAGTGTAAATCATATTTATCAGGCTGTACTTGTTTATCATCCCTAATACTTATTTATCATATAACTGGACGTTGGTGCCTTTTGACTGCCTTCATCCAATTCCCCCTCATCCCAGCCCCCACCCAAAGAGTTTAGAATCAGTAAAGCCCTGATTCGCTGTGGCCACAGCCTACAGTCACCATAAACAACAAATCTGCAGTGAGGCAGCTGAAGGGCAGGGTCCCAGCCACCACAACCGGGTAGAGGTCTGACTTGAAACCGTGCATGTCAAGAAGCTGCCTTACCTCAAAGAGACTTTTCAGTGACAAATCTGGGACGTGGAGATTTTTTGGAAGCCGGTCTTTCTTCACTGACAGCAGCAGAAATGACTGATGAAAGGGAAGAAACAGAAGAAGCTGGAACAATTATGTTCTCCACGTGGGTTATTGAAACAAAAGTAATCTTAAGCTTCAAGACTCAGAAACAAAAGACAAAACAGGACAGCTTCTAGCCCTGGTTCTTTTCTTAAGCCACCTGCCAAACTCTTTGGCCTTAGCCATGAAAATCCCAGTGTCTCTGTCTGGTGAAATTCCTATTTGTGCTGAGATATGGGTTTTCTCCACCTTCCCTCAAAGCCTGCTGAAGACGGGAGGAGTGATGGCAGGCAGCACTGGGAAAGCACAGGGGCAGGTGGGTCAAGAAGCAATCTCCTGCAACGCTCTGAAAGCTTAGCAGGCCGAAGAAACAAATCCTTTTGAAATAACCCATCCCAATTTATTCTTCAGCCCCTTAGTGCTATTTGGGGTCCATGAGACCCTACTGAGGGCTGTGTGGGAGCGGCTCCTATCAGAGTGGGAGCTGACTGTGCACATCTCTTCCCAAATCTGAGCCCTACGGTTGACTTAGCAGCTTGAGACTGGCCCTGGAAATCGAGAGCATTTACACTATAGGAAGTGGCAAGTGCCACAAATTAGGATTTTTTTTTTTCCCCTCTAAAACACTGTTGTTAAATCACTGACCCTAAACTAAATCTGAGAGAAGTTAAGCAAGTTAGACAGTTAGCACATCCTGAGAGCTTCCTATTAGGATCATCCAGGTATGCTGGCTGGCCCAGGAATTCCAGGCTCGGCATGACCTTGACTGGTGATCCAGACTCAGGATCCACTTCCCTCACGTATGCTCTGGCAAGTGGGCATGGGACCACAGGAACTCAGCCTGTGGCTACATCTTGCTTCCAACTTCTTTCGGTTTGATGCCCACATTATTATTATTATTTTTTTAATTTTTTGTATTTATTTATTTGGCTGCACCAGGTCTTACCTGTGGCATGCAGGATTTTCCACCTTTGTTGCAGCATTCAGGATCTTTAGTTGTGGCATGCAAACCATTAGTTGTGGCATGTGGGGTCTAGTTCTCTGACCAGGGATCCAACCCCAGTCCCCTGCGTCAGGAGCTCAAGTCTTAGCCCCTACACCACCAGAGAAGTCGATGATGCCCACTCCTAACTACTCACCATAAACAGGCCCCACAGCCCAGACTTACCCAGATGATAGGTTCAGAACCCTGACAGTCCTGATGGCTGGCTTGATTTTTATAAGATGTCTCTGTCTACAGTGTTTGGAAATGGCCTGGGCCCCACTGCTGGTAGGATATGGGGCCACCACTTGGGCTGGATTCCTGGGCCTCCTTGGCTGGCTGGGTGACAGCCTGTCAGAAGCTGCTGGGCTCCCACTCCCCCACTTCCCATCCAGGCTCCCGGGCTCTATCCATGTTCATCCCACATGGGGAAGAGGGGACATAAAAGGTTCTTTTCCGGGGGCTGTAGACAGAACTACTTTCCTGCTAATGATGCCTAGAGAGCTTCCCACTCACAGATCTACCCTAAATTACAGAATTTTAGAACTTATAAAAATAAAGCTAAAAAGAGCTCTTAGTTTACCCATCTTATCAGAAAAAAGAAGATCCTAGATCTCTTGTTACCAGGGCCCTGGATTTCTGATTCCTGATTTCCCAAGAGTCTAACCTGCTTTCCTCCCCGTCACTGCCTCATTCTCAAGACTGTAATATGGGAGTGAGCTTCCGGGAGCCTGTGGCTGGACTTTAGGGAGTTTCTATGAACTCCCTGAAGCTACACACATAATTGTGTAGGTGTGTGTGTGTGCATGAGCACACAAGAAAAGAGAGTCCCATTGATCTCATTAGATTCCCAGCAGCATCCATGACCTTCTAAAAAACTGAAGAATCCTGTATCCTAACGTCACCCAGCCGTCCTGGGTCCATAGTCCTTACAGGCTGCTCTTGCTTTTGTGATTTTTCTGGTCTGCACTGCTTTAAAAAGCCTGCAGGCCTTTTCTAACCAACCTCCCACCTTGGGCCAACCCATTCTCAGGAGCGATTACAGGCCACCGTCAATGACAGCCATTACTCACTGAGCACTGGGCACACAGGTGCCAGGCGTTACAGAACCCCTTGGGCTCAGTGTCTGGCACACTGTAAGCCCTCAGTGGACATTATTATCACCAAGGGCTTCCCGTGATAATAATGATAAAATAATATAATGATATTATTATCAGGTGCTATCGGTCCCTTATTTCTAATCGTCCCCCACAACCAGGAGGGAATAGGTTTATATCCTGCCACTTACAAATGAGGAAGTGAGGCTCAGAGAGGAAAGAAGTAGCTCAGAACAGACAATGGAGGACTTGGATTCAGGGAGGCACCTGTGTGGCATGGAAGCCACTGGGCCCCTTCATCCTATGGATTCCTGGCTGTGGGTTCAGGTCCTGCAGTCTCGCTGCTACCCGAGGGTAACAGTCTCTCGTTTTCATTCAGAAACCCTCTGAGAAGCACAAGCAGGTCATCAGGCCCCAGTTAGCACATGCTGTCATATAAAGACGATTATAAAGATGAATAGACATTCATTTTCCTCATTCCACGTCACCATTAGCATCTGGACTTTACGTTTCTTTGACGGCAATGGAGACACAGAGCACAGAGTGAGGTTGCCACAAACTGTTTTCCTAGCTTAAAAAACGGAAACTGGCGAACTAATATTATTTCAGTGACTTTTCATCTTTAATGGCATGACAGTGAAAAAGTTACTTTGGCATCAAGATAAACAAGTACTGAATTATAATCCCCTGGTGCCAGCAGAGAGAAAGAAATTTAATCAAATTAAAGAAATTCAATTTGCCTTCCCTCACAAGAGAACTATCTCCTCTTACTTACATGCCATGATCCTTTCTTTGCCAACTTTTCTATTACAGATTGCCACACTTCATTGGAGAATCCAGTAGTGAAAATACGATCAAAGCAGGGCAAGAAACTCTGCAAAACAACAGGGTCACCTGAAAGAAAGTTCCAGAGTTTAGAAATTTTAACTTGGGGAAAGTCTAGAACATCTAGGAAAAGGTCCTCCAATTAAGGGCACACATAGACAAATGACAAATTTAAAATATCAAAAAGAAAAGAGAGCAACTTCCCTGGTGGTTCAGTGGTTAAGATTCTGAGTGTTCAATGCAGGAGGCACAGGTTCCATCCCAAGCAGCCAAAAAAAAAAAAAGAGGGGCCATAGAGGATTATGGGAGTGGGAGGCATGAACAATTGGGTATAAGATAGACTCAAGGATGTATTGTACAACATGGGGAATACAGTAATTTTGTAATGACTATCAATGGAAAGTAACCTCCAAAAAGGACATAAAAATTTTAAAAATTAACAAAGAAGGGCCTTTTCAAAGCATGAAGTCCTATATAATTGAAGCGGCAATCATTTTAAGTTCAGGTGAAAGTCAGTCCCTTAAGACAGTTTATTGTGAGCTATTACATAATAGCTTCTCTATTTGCTGAGCCCAGTGATATACGTTGTATTAATTCCTCAAACAAACTGATAAGGCAGTGCCTACTAGCTCGATTTATGGAGGAGGAAGTGGGCACTTAAAGGAAGTTATTAAACTCACTTCCTTTAAGAAAAATGTGACAAATATTATTTTCATCCAACAGCGAGAAGCTGTTACAAATGAGGTCAAGCTTTGTGGCTTATCATGCAGCTAATTCATGACAAAACCAAGAGCGAACCCAGATTGAGCAGTTCTTTTAGTCCGTTTGCATTCTTTCAACCTAGAGGCCCATCAACATTTTGCCTCTCATGACCCTGCAAACCTGTGGATGAGAATATCCAAGTGGGACAGGTCAGGGGCCAGTATAACAGGCTCCCTCCTCTGAAGTTATCAATTTCCACAAATGAGTAGCCAAATAGCAAAACAAACATACAGTGTATAAACAGGATACACGATTTTCATAAATATATTTTTCAAAATTTAGAAATGGGCCAGGGCAAACAGTCATCCTCCAAACAGGTAGAAAAAACAGGATTGTGCTATCCTAAGAAGTCCTGTTCACCGCCCCCTCAGGATCCAGAGTTCTTAGACACCGAAGAGTCAGTTGTCTGAAATTTCCAAACTCTGGTCTGGCTTCTGACAGAGCAGTGCTGTTAGTTTCTTTTAACCATGAGATTGTACATTTTTTTATTTTTTGGCCGTGCCATGCGGCATGTAGGATCTTAGTTCCCCAACCAGGGATCCAACCTGTACCCCCTGTGTTGGAAGTGCAGAGTCTTAACTAGTGGACCACCACAGAAGCCCCAGATACAGGGTGCTCGGGGCTGGTGCACCGGGATGACCTGGAGGGATGGGGTGGGGAGGGAGGTGGAAGGGGGGTTCCAGAAGGAGAACACATGTACACCCATGCTGGATTAATGTCAATGTATGGCTGAACAAATAGAATATTGTAAAGTTGAAAAACAGAAAATAAACTAATTAAAAAAAGACACAAAGGGAGGATTTCCCTTGTGGTGCAGTGGATGGGAATCCGGCTGCCAGTGCAGGGGACATGGGTTCAATTCCTGGTCCAGGACGATTCCACATGCTGCAGAGCAACTAAGCCCGAATGCTGTAACTACTGTGCCCCTGTGCTGCAACTACTGAAGCCCACATACCTAGAACCTGTGCTCCCCAACAAGAGAAGCCATCACAGTGAGAAGCCCGGCCCCGCTTCTCACTCGGCAGCCCTCACTCGGCAAAACGAGAAAAAGCCCGCACGCAGCATCGAAGCGGAGAAGGCAATGGCAACCCACTCCAGTACTCTTGCCTGGAGAATCCCAGGGATGCGGGAGCTTGGTGGGCTGCCGTCTGTGGGGTCGCACAGAGTCGGACACGACTGAAGTGACTTAGCAGCAGCAGCATCGAAAACCCATTGCAACCACAATAAACAAATAATTAAATTAAGTTTTAAAAAGACATAGAGAACAATGAGGACATGTAGCGAATGGGACAAGCCAACAGGCTCAGAGGAAAGGGAAGCAGGCTTTAGTTACTGTCAGCAAAAGGCAGATGGGAGAGCTGTGATCCCTTAGCACCTGCCTGGACACTGACGTCTCTACTGGGAGACACGGCTAAGCCCACCTCTAACTACTTCCCACCTACCACCCGACACTGCTTTCACCCCCTCTCTGTGCCAAGCTTGCCGAAAAGTCTGTAGGATCTCCTCCGCAGATAACAGAAGTTGCTTTCCCACAATCGAAATGGGAACGGTTGGATCCGTGTCAGTCAAATGTATCATTTACCTGTTTCTAAAAGCCGGGACCATTTTCCAGCAATTCTAACGTATGTCAGTGCTTACATTCTACCATTTCTAGAATCGGGACATGTGTTGCTCTTGATGCTGTCTCAACAGCAGAACATAAATTAGTGGGACAGGGATGTCCCTGGCAATCCAGGTGTTAAGACCCCACTCCCTCCCCACCCCACCTCCACTGCAAGGGGCACAGGTTCAATTCCTGGTTGGGAAACTAAGATACCACCTGCTGTGTGGTGTGGTCAAAAGATAAAATAATAATAATAAAATTAAAAAATAGTGGCACATCTTAAATTAGTGCAATCTTAAATTTGATCAAAAGCAGTATTTGAAAACCACAGCCTGGCCATTGGTAGAACTTTAGACCGTGCTGTGATACCCAGGGAAAGAACTGCTTTGTCCCTGGCAGGGAATTTTTCATATTATGTTTCATACTCTCTGTTTTTGCCAGCTCCAGGACACGGACAAAGCCATATCACTGGCCAGGTCTTCAGACTAATAACCTAATGATCGATGCAAATCACCACCTCCCCCCACATGCCCACCCCCACCCGGGTGTGTTCCTAGCAGACCATCAGCTTCTGAAGGACCCTCCCTCAGCCCCTTCAGATTGTTTTCATGGCAAACAGGAACACTTCTTGACATACTGGAGAAATACATGCAAAAATCACGTAAAACATGTACTATAAGTAGGGACAGCCCTATGGCTAGCAACACAGAAAGCTTAAGAAGTCTGCAACAAAACTGGAAAACTGGGACAGCTTTAAGTGATTTGTTCAAAAAGATGAAGTTGTTTTCACAAAGGCCTGGGCCATCAAAGCTTCCCATGTGTTTTCCACTGTAAAGTTTCATTCACACTGCATAAAGAAGCCACAAAGAAAAACACCCTATAATTATCTCCCCAGAAACCTGAGTCCCCAGGAGCCATTCAAAGACAATCACAAGGCCTTTAAAAGAAAAAAAGAGGGCAGGCCTCCCCCATTCCCGACTCACTGCCCATCGTGGTGAAGACTGCCACCAAGAAATCAGCAATCTGGGTCTTGTCCTGGCCGCTCCTCACGAGCCGCAGACCCTCAAAAAACATGCGAGCGGCTTCATAAGGCTGGTGCAACCCCAGCAAGGAACGACCAGCTCGGTAGTACCCCTGCAACGAGAAAAAACAGAACTGTTAACATGCCCATCTCTTCCAAACTGCTGCTGAAGGCAAGGCAAGATTGAGGATCGGAGGCAACAGACTACAGGTAAACAGTGATTTCCAAGTAAACACAGATTTCTAACAAGCTCTGGATATAGGCTTTCCACGTTGGATTCCACGCCACAATGCTCCTATCAAGTGGTAACTGGCAAGAAAAGAATCTCTTTCAAGTCCATGACACATATAGCATGTAACATAGAAGCCAGCTGGTGTCCTCTCTTCCCAGGTGACTCAGTGATAAAGAATCGCCTGCCGATGCAGGAGATGCAGAAGAGATGCAGGTTCGATCCCTGGGTCAGGAAGGTCCTCTGGAGGAGAAAATGGCAACCCACTCCAGTACTCTTGCCTGAGAAATCCTATGGACAGAGGAGCCTGGTGGCTACAGTCTCCAGTGCCACAGTTGGACATGATTAACTGGCTGGGCACAAACATAAGAACCAGAGAGAAGGGAGCAGGCCTGGTTCCAATGGCATGTGTGGTTTATGTATTTGCGCCTTAAAACACAGCCTGAGCAAGAAGGGAGAAATGAAACCACGTAGTCCTACAACTAGAGTGTTCCGGACAAGAATGAGATTGTCATGTCAACACAGGAGCTGTTCCCTGCTCCTTTCAATTGAAGTAAACACAATTTCCAATGGAAATGGCAAGCACTGAGGTTCACTCAGCTCCATATTACAAGCAATATACCCCAGAGGCCCAAAATTTCTTTTGCTTTCTGTAGGGAGAGGAAAATTACAATGATTAATGGAGGAAAATGGTCTAGTTTTGCCTGTATGCAAACTGTCAAGCTCTTGAGAAGGGACAAAATGATCCATATTGCCTTCCCCACTTTGACCACTGAAATGAATCAGTATCAGGGGCTACCAAAACAATTTTCTGTCTAAAATACTACAAGGTGTTCACCAACTGGGTTCATAAAAAAAAGCAAGCGCCTGTGACATCCCTGATGGTCCACTGGTTAAGAACCTGCCTTGCAATGCAGGGGAAGCAGGTTCAATCCCTGGTCAAGGAACTAAGATCCCACATCCTCCAGGGCAACTAAGCCCATGCACTGCAACTGGGAAGTCCGTGTGCTGCAACGAAAGATCCTGTATGATGCAAGGATGATCCCAAGTGCCACAAGGAAGACCCAAGGCGGTCAAATAAATAAACACTTAAGAAAAAAAGCAAGCACCTGAAATTCAACTTAAATTTTGGTGAAATTCAACTTCACCAAACCTCTGATTATTTACTGATTTGTTTGCATTTTAAAAAGTCTAAAAGCTTAGATGACAGTCAGAAAAAGGAAGCAAGCAGCCAAATAAGCTGGTACAGAATTTCCCATTTCTTTGCCTTTTTCAGACCTAAGTTTCACCTTTTATTTTGGAGGGAGGTGAAGGGGATCAAAATCCATCACCCCAAAATGTGACACTTTGACACAAGGATTCTTTTGAGATGAAGGCATCTGAGATTCAACAGATGCAGAAAGAAGCCTTGCTGGAGCCTCTTTCCTTTGATTAGAAGCAGAAACTCCAAGAAGTAAGGATCACCATAAAACCCCTCTCGCGGGGAATTCTTACAGCCACGAAGGAGACAAACTGAAACTTGCAAACAGCAAAGAACATGCGGAGACTATGAATTCTGGTATAAATACATCAGAACAAAATGAGCTCCATCGAGACCTCCACTGGACTGAATCCACCAATAGGCCTGGCTCCACTCTCCCCTGCAAACGCCTTTCAACGCTTGGCCACCATCCTTCCTACGCTCCTCCAGATACTGTGCACATCTGTCTACAGTGCAAAGACAGTTGAATGAGAAGTGCTCCTAATGTTTCCATTTTAAAAACACAGGGACTTCCCTGGCAATCCACCTTAGGACTGCTAGCTCTCAATGCAAGGAGTGCGGGTTCAATCCCTTGTCGGGGAACCAAGGTCCCACATGCCTCGCAGCCAACAACAACAAAAATAAACGTGAGAGATGGAAGAATAAAGACAAAACAGACCACAAAGAAGGGAAGGAGGCAGCAGCCACAGCGTCCACAGTCAACCTACCTTTACGTAGGTCGGATCCCACTGGAGACACTCCTTGGCAGCCACATAGGCCTCGTTGCATTTCCCAAGGCTGTAAAACGCATTGGATTTGTTGCACAGCAGCACAGCCAAGTCCCTGGGGGGAACCCTGTGGGAAAGGACCAACTGGTAGTCAGTAAATAGTTGTATTGTCTTGCAAATACAGAACCCAGTCCTTGAGGGCCACAGTTCTGATGCTGATTATTTTTGCCATGGTGATGGGGTTTCAGCAGGAAATGTCCCAATTATACCTACGACATCTGACCCTCACAGCCTACAAAGGCTAGGTCATTTGCAATGTCCCAGTCGCCCTTCCTCACTCCCAAATCCTCTCCTTCCACCTTTTCATGACAAATGTTCTTAACACCTCCGAGTCCACCTCCTCTTGATCTCCACAGGACTTTTATCCCTTAGAGTCCACAGGTGAAGATGCTGTAAAAAGGACAACTGGTCCTCAGGGTGGAGACATTGGGAGTTCTTACTGAGCCTTCACAAAGTCCAGACACCGTGGGAGCCACTGCACATACGTGTGCATGCTGAATGGAGGCAGAACTCCTCAAAACGCATGACCACACTGTCCCCACGGGCCCCATGAAAGATGCTGGATGAGCACTGTTCTAGTACATAGGCAGGGCCACCCAAATGGGAAGGGGCCCAGGGCCAGAGTGCAACAGGAGGCACCCACGCCGTGTGGCCAGTCTTCCCTGTCCCATACAGTGGCCACAGACCACATACAGCCATGTAAATTTAAATTAATTAAATCAGAAAGGCAAGCTTCAAATTTAAAACTACAGACACTCTTTCAGGGCCAGGTGAGCCAGGCTGGTGCCCCACACCAATCCCTCTTCTTTTTCCATCTCAGCCTTCATCCTGCATCGCAGGAGACGTGATGTCCAAGCTCAGTCCTCACTCCTAACCTTAGAAAGCACTCTGAGAACTGGGCTGCGGGTAAGAGGCCCATGCAGATGCTAGGAGCAGGGGCCGTGGACAGGAATTCTGGGGTCTTGGTGGAAGGAATCAAGGCTCTGAGTGGGTCAAGCCCCTGCCCCAGACTCCCTCCATGGGGAGGGTACAGCTGGAGTAAGGCAAAATCAGGCCTCAAAAGCACATCAGGTTAGGGCCCCTCCTGCCTGGTTCTTTGTTGTTCAGTCGCTAAGTCATGTCTGACTCTTTGTTACCCCGTGAATTGCAGCATGCCAGACTTCCCTGTCCTTCACTATCTCCCAGAGTTTGCTCAGATTCATGTCCATTGAGTCAGTAATGCTATCTAACCATCTCATCCCTCCTGCCCCCTTCTCCTCTTGCCCTCAATCTTTTCCAACATCAAGGGCTTTTCCAGTGAGTCAGCTTTTCACATCAGGTGGTCAAAGTACTGGCCTGGGTCTAGAGGTCATACTGCTGTAAGGTTATCGCTGAAATCAAGTTGGAAGAAGCAAAACACAAAATATACCATAAAAAGTCAACAGGAGCCCAACTGCTGTTTAATTCAAGACACACAAGGTGGAAAAGCAAGGCTTATGCTTCCTTTTTTTCAACTACTTTCATTGTAAAAAATAATACAGATAGAAAAGTTAGGTAGTACAGATACCCACAAAAAAAAAAGCAAAGTAAAAATCTCCTCTACTATGTCCCCACCCGCAGGGCTTTCTGTATCTAGTTTCTCTCCGTGAAGTATGAGGGCCCAGAAGCTCAGGAGAGGTGGTGAGTGTGTCAGAGGGTAACTAACAAGGGAGCTGTGACCACAGTGTAGTAGACACCAAGTGTCCAGCCCGGACACCCTGGCCAGTACAGCCAATCCTAGCAGGAATGAGTGTGGGCTGCAGCTAGGGTCTCCTTGAGCCCCCTTTATCCTCAGCCTAATGGGAGCTGCCTTCTCCCCAGGAAGTAATACCCCCGTTATGGACTGTGTTCCCGCCAAATTCATATGTTGAATCGCCAGCCCCTAGAATGATGGTATTTGGAGCGGGGGCCTTCAGGAAGGTGATTAGGTTTAAATGAAGTCAGGAGATCAGGGCCCTCATGATAGGATTAGTGCCCTTATAAGCAGAGACATCAGAGTGCTCCTGTTCTCTCCACCATGGGAGGACACAGGGAGAATGTGGCCATCCGCAAAACAGGAAGGGGGCACTTACCAGGAACTGAACTGGCCGCCACCCGGACCTTGGACTTCCCAGTCTGCAGAACTGTGAGGAACAAATTCCTGCTGTTTACTCCACCCAGTCAGTGGCAGTTTGTTATTGCAGCCTGAGCTGACTAATTGCCCCACTCCCTTGGGCAATTCCTGGGGGCCAGACAGCCTACCAGCTGGTGACTGACTGACACAGGTATCAGAAAGGTCAGCCTCCTTGTCTTAAAGAGAGACAGTTCTGCAGTACAACTCAGGTTCCAGAGCTCCCCAGGGGATCAGGCTGCAGCTGACTCCAGTGGAGACACCATCCCATCCCTACCCGATCCTGCTTCCCTCCATCCCCTTCTCCCCAGAACACCTGCTCGTGGACCACAAGCCCTGTGTCAGCTGGCAGCAGCAGGAAGTCAGGTGACAGGTGATGGACACCGGGAACTGTATCAGGAAGATCCCATGAAAGGCAATATATGAGGGTGCATGCAGGTGTTCCTTTAGCTGCCATGCATCTGCTAAGTGGTGGCGTTGAGATGTGAGTACTCACCATGTGGTCAGTCTACCACCACAATCTGACACTACCTTTTTCTTTTCAAGACAGAAGAGGAAGTCAGTGTTTCCCCCACCAATGAGGCACTCTAGGCCCAGCTCTGACACAGCTCTGATGTGAACCAAGAGGGGACAGAATGACAGAACTACAAGCCCAGGTCAGTTACAAGTCAATTCCAATCCAACGTAGACAGCCAGGCGATAGGAGGGAGGAGGTGGGAGCCATGTGTCAGGAACTCAACTCAGTGCCATTTCTCGGTACAAGTTCACGCTGCATACACCCTACAAATGCCAACCTCTGCTTCCTCTATTACAGCTGTCCCCAAAGAATGATGTGGTAACCTCTGGGGGTCCCCAAGACCACTTCAGGTGGTCCCCAAGGTCAAAATATCTTCACAATTGCAGTTAGCTGAATAATGGTTTCCGAATAATGTTTTCTTTTATGGCAAAAGGAACTTGGGAGATGGGATTGATTTAAGGATCTTGAGATTAGGATCTGGAATAGGATACAATCACAAGTGTCCTTGTAAGTGGGAGACTGACAGAGTCAGCAACAGGAGGAGGAGAAAGAGATGTGATGACAGAAGCAGAGACTGGAATGACATGCTTTGAGGAGGATGCAGGAAGGGACCACAAGCCAAGGATACAGGCAGCCACTCAAGGATGAAAGAGACAAGGAAATGGAGGCTCCTCCCGGAGGAACCGGGCTTCCCTGGTGGCTCAGGCGGTAAAGTGTCTGCCTACAATGCGGGAGAACAGGGTTCAATCTCTGGGTCGGGAAGGTCTCCTGGAGAAGGAAATGGCAACCCACTCCAGTATTCTTGCTGGAAAATCCCATGGATGGAGAAGCCTGGTAGGCTACAGTCCATGGGGTCGCAAAGAGTCGGACACAACTGAGCGACTTCACTTTCACTTTCCCCAAGGAACCAGCCGTGCCAACACCTTGCTTTTAAGCCTCACAAGACTCATTTTGGACCCCTGACATCCAGAACCACAAGATCAGAAATGTGTATGGTTTTAATCCACGAAGTTGGTGGTCATTTCTTACAGCACCAACAGGAAACTAATACAATAATACCAAGACAGTAGGTGCCTTTTTCACAATCCTTCTCTCACACGGGGATGGGGAATTTTCCAGAGGCTACCGGGAGTGTATTGTCACAACAGACTCAAGAGAAGCCAGATGTCTTCCATTGAGACAGACATTAACGAGACTTGCAAATACGTAAAATGTAAAACTCTTCTCACTAAATTTTTGGTTTTGAAAAGTAATTCCTCATAAAAACACCGCTTGTGTCAGCATGTCACGGGTTTATTACTGATATTTTAAAATAATGAATAAATACATATTTTAAATGTTTCTCAGTTTTGAGTTCCAATACAGGCTTTATTGATAACTACACCAACAAAAGCTCTCTGGGGTCCTCCATAATTTGTAAGTGGGCCGTGATCCTGAAATGTTTGGGAACGGGTCTGCTAGAAGCTGAAGGGGCAGGGGAGGAGGTGAGCCTTAGTTCCTGGTGGCTTGCCCTGTGGCCAGGCCAGGGAGTTGATAGCACAGAGAAACAAGATGAAATGAATGACAAGTGCAGAGGCTGGGAGACAGGGCCGGTCATGCCAGAAACTCGGTTGAAAGCAGACAAAATGGGAAGTTTTGCAAGGTTTATCAACAGTCCCCTGTGTTTCACTTTCTGTTTCCTGAATTCCTCTAGCTGCACTGAGACTGCCACTGCAGAGAAGATAAATAGAAAGTGGGAGGAGAAAGGAAAGTGAAACTAGCTGGTGTGATTAAAAGGTGAGAAAAAAACAAAAGCAGAGGACTGAGTACCCTTTTACATTAAAAAAAAAAAAAAAAAGAGGCAGGGAGAAAATCAAAACACTTACCCCCACTGGTATAACTGCAGGAGAATCTGGATGGCTTCATCGTACTTTCTGATGGCCAAAGAGAAGTTCCCATTCTTAAAACCCTGGTTGCCAGATTCTTTTAGTAGCTCAGCGTAAGCCGTGGGGTTCATCCTGTGAGGAGACGAGGGAAGGCTGGCTGCTCGGGCTTCCTTCCTCTCCATATCTGCATCGCTGGGAGTCTGAAGGGGCAGGTTGTTCATCCTGGCCCCTCCCACCAGCTGCAGGCACACCCTGCCCACACCCCTCCCCACCCAGGGACCAGACTGAGTGATCGGAAATGGTTTCTTTCTCAGTTCTTCTCTGACCTCAGGAGCAGCGGCCAGACGATTCCATTTATTCTATGTTAATGACCAGGTAGGCTGTAAGGAAGGGGGCAGCTTCCGTGCACAAGACAACCTGAAGGACCTCCCTGGTGGTCCAGTGGTTAAGAATCCGCCTGCCAACGCAGGGAACGTGGGTTCCATCCCTGGTCCAGGAAGATTCCACAAGCTATGGGGCAACTAAGCCCATGCACCACAACTACTGGAGCCCAAGTGCCTAGAGCCCACGTGCTCTGCAACAAAAGAAGCCCTTGCGATGGGGAACCCGGGCATGGCAACTAGAGAGTTGCGCCACCCACCCCTGCATGCGCAGCAGTGAAGACCCAATGCAGCAACAAAGACCCAAGGCGGCCAAAATAAATAATAAACAAATTTTTAAAAAAGACGACATGAAACTGGCAGGTGGTGTGCACTAGATAAGTGGCAGCTCTTCCCACAACTGCCACAAGCATTACTCTCTCATTTACCCATCGCAGCAGCTCAGAAAGAGGCACCATTTTCACTGTTCAGATGAGGAAACTGAGGCTCAAGAGGTTCAAGTCACTTGCTTAAGGATGAGCTAATGGGCGTCCCCAGTTCTAATCCCAGTTCCAAGTTTCTGCCCTTGACCCTGTACTGCATCGCCTACTCATCCAAGGAGTTGAGAGTCCTTCTACTGTCTCTAAAGGTCCTAAAAGCCTCGAAGTATTTGTCCCTGAGATTGCTATTGCCCACTTATGTGTCTGCGTCCCCTGGGAAGCCCTTACTTCTTTCATGACTCCTGTTTCATTCATTTGGTAGCCCTAGCACAGAATGGGTACTTAAATATTTGCTGGGTAATGAATTAGAATGCCAGACCCAGAGGGCTGCTTGTTACTGATTCTCTCTGGTGTGGCCTGGAGCCCTGCCCTCCTGATGGGGCCTCAGGAAGTGCTTGCTGCACCAAGGTAGTGGACAGGAGAGGCCTCGCAGAGCCTTGAGAAGCAGCTGCCAAGGAGGCAGGGAAAAGGTGGGGGTCAGGGACTTCCTTGGTGGTCCGGTGGTTAAGACTGCTTCCATTGCAGGAGGCATGGGTTTGATCCCGGCTCAGGGAACTAAGATCCTGCATGCCACATGCTGTGGCCAAAAAAAAAAAAAAAAAAAAAGTGGGGATCAGAAGAGATGTCCCTTAGAATTTTCTCCTCTCAAGATGGCAGCAGGAAAGGTAAGGCAGTGGGGAAAGTCTTAAAAATGATGACACTTCAGGTGGCTGCAAAGGCCCTGCACCTGTGGGGAAGTACAATCTATCAAGAGCCTTCTTGACCAGCACAATCATTGTATAGAGAATAATCCCTATTGTTTGTATCATTTCAAACTGTGGCAAGGGGTTTGGGGGCCAGGGAAGCCAACCCAAGCAGATAGAAGTGGTGGCTTATTTTATTTTTAAAAGATTTATGTATTTGTCTGTGCCAGGTCTCAGTTGTGTCACGTGGGATCTAGTATCTCCAACCAGGGATCAAAACGGGGTCCACTGCGTTGGGAGCACAAAGTCTTAGCCACTGCATTAACAGGGAAGGGGAAGTCCCAGTGGCTTATTTTAAGCCCACGAGCTAATTGGACTTTTGAACTACATTCCTGCATTCACCACGTAGAGCAATAGCAGAATGAGGCGTGTTATTGCTAAACAAGTCAAAATTAAAAATTCCACCTAGACTTTGCATTAAATAATCTCTAAATTCTATGACTCACATTTATACAGAGATGACAGAGGAGACCATGAGAAAAAGTTTATATAATTGATTAGAGAATAAAAACATGTGTTTCTCCTTCAAATATTGCCAGCCAGATGTCAAATAAATAATTTTAAAGTGGCCATTTTTGGACAACTAGAAACAGGAAATGTATGTAACAACTGACAAAGGGCTAATATCCCTCCCTTTTTTTTTCTTTTTGGCTGCACCACATAGCTTGTGGGATCTTAGTTTCTCAACTACGGATCGAACCCAGGCCCATGGCTGTGAAAGCACAGGGTTTTAACCACTGGACCACTAGGGAATTTCTGTTACCCTTCTTTTATAAATACCTTTTCACTGCAAGAAAGGATCAACCTGATCAAAATGTGTAAGGGCACAGACAGAAAATTCACAAAGGAATACAAGTAATTGCTAAATACATGGGCAGTGGATAGCCAGGATCACCATCACTAGTAGGCAAAAGAATGTAGAATTAAAATAGTAAAGGGTCACTAGGAAATATTTAAAAGAATCACCCCAAATGGTGGGAGCTGTCATATCCAGCTTACCAGAGAAATATACTAGATGGCTGATATACTTAGCCTCATAGATGTTCGCCACAGTGAAAAACCAGAAATAACCCTAAACATTCCATAGTGTGTAATGGATTTGAATCAGTTATAAAACACCTATATGGTAGAACACCACACAGTTATTTTTAAAGTCATGTTGTAAAAGAACATATAATGATAGGCTACGTTAGTAAATGAAAGATACAGGCTACATAAAAAGGCATATAATCCCAAATTAAATTTTAAACACATCTAGTGTACTGAAGACATGCCAGAATGTTAACAGCCTCACCACTGGAATTAGGTAGGGTTTTAATTTTCCTCCTTGAGCTTTTCTGAATTTCCAATTGCCAGAAAATATGCCACCTTCATAATCAGACCATAAAAATTATTAAAATGAGACTCTTTAAGGGCTTAATTAAAGAAATTCAAACATAAAGTGTTTCCACTGTACTTGCAAATACAATAAAAATGATTCACATCTGATTTTTCTCTAGAAATTAAGTGAGCTCTAAATGTTATGAGTAGACATCCAATGTTTACATCCTCTTACATCTTGGCTTTTTCTTGGTAGAGTCACGTGACAAGGGAAAGGGGGATTGCCAACCACAAAGAAAGCTTTTTGCTTCTCAGCAGGATTTATATACAGTTACACCTTCATTACAGGGAAGAATGCTTTATATCGTCGCCTTAGAATGCTTAGAGCTCTTCTGTCGAGTCTTTTTTTTTTTAACAAGTGAGCAGTCTATTTATAGGATGAAACTGTTAAACACAGTGGTAATAATTTACAGTAATGACAATACTCCTGAGAACGAACATGTAATGAGCACCTACTATGTGTTTTACATCATCACATCATTTCACTCTTACCAGAAGCCCCAGGAGGTAGGCTTGATTGTGTCCCCATTTGACAAATAGGGAAACTGAGGCAAGGAGAGGGAAGTGCCTTGCCATAGTCCTAGGGACAGTGGTAGTGCTGGAACCCAAACCTAGGTGTACTGACTTTGGAGGCGAGACTTCACTCTGAAGAAACCAGGTGGAGGCTAAACAGTCAGCGGCAGTCAGACCCCACCAGTGTGCGACGCTGGCAGGCGTGTATCCATCACAGTCTGCACTTTCAGTTTTTTTGTTTGTTTTGATGCGGACCATGTTTTTTTAAGTCTTGACTGAATTTGTGACAATATTGCTTTTGTTTTATGTTTTGTTTTGTTTTGGGCTGCGAAGCATGCTAAGTCCTGTCCAACTCTTTGCTATCCTATGGGCCATAAACCTCCAGGTTCCTCTGTCTATGAGACTTCCCAGGCAAGACTACTAGAGTGAGTTGCCGTTTCCTCCTCCAGGGGATCTTCGCGGACCAGGGATCAAACCTGCATCTCTTACTTCTCCTGCACTGGGAGGCAGATTCTTTACCACTAGTAACCCCTAGCTCCCTGACCAGGGATCAAACCAGCACCCCCTACACTGGTAGGTGAAGTCAACCACTGGACTGCCAGGAAAGGCTCCTGCACTTTCAGTTTTGTCAGCAGGGCTAAAGCTAAAAGATTAGAAGGTAAAGACGGTTTCACAGGGGCAGAGTCTGCTTTTGCTCAGTTTCACTACATCCCTAGGAGGATTCAAGGTCCAGTTGTTGGGAGGTGGCCAGGGCTGCTTGGCAACAACAGAGGAAGCAGAGGTAAGAAAAATGCAAATACACTGGAGAGGTTCTGAAACTAGCAAGTTAAAAACAAAGCAGACGTGGGTTGCTGTCATTTTGTGTGTGAGTGTGTCTTTATTCTGTTTTATTTTTTATTGAAGGACAGTTGATTGTTACAGTGCTGTGTTAGTTTCGGGTATACAGCAGAGTGATTCGGTTATACATGTATATATCTATATTCTTTTTTTAAAAAAATTCTTCTCCATTATAGTTGCATTGTGTGTATACACATGAAGAGTTCTCTAACTGACTTACAGGAGCCAGACTGCAAACAGGGTGGGCTCCAGGCAGCTGAAAGGGGCAGAGAAAGAGGCTTTTCCTCTGCCCCTTATCTGGGTAGGACATAACAACTTAACAGCAAATTTGTTTACTTTTTTTTGTTTCTTGGTGGTGGGGTTTTTTTGCTTGTTTTTTTTAACTGAAATCCTTTCAAAACACCCTCAAAGTAGTGAACAATCCAAGATCAACTCTGGAAAGCTGAGGGTAGAGACAACTGCAAAAACGGAGGCCAGAGACAGCAATTCTTAAAACCGACTCCTTCCTGCTTCCACAGGAAGGTGGGCATGGACAGTGCGGGATAAGAATCGAAAGTCAGAACTCATCCTGAGGACTGTGATTTGCTTTCTTTGCTGTTCTTTCTTTTTTTCTTGGGGGAAGGGGTGCCATTTCCACACTGCCTGCACTGTCTTATTCCCACCTCTGAGCATTGTGCCGTCTTTCTATCCCACCCGACATCTACTTTATGGAGATGAGCAGTACCTGCCTCAGGAGCTCAATGCTCATGTAAGTACTTCCGCACAATATCTTGACATAGAACATGGGCTCACAGGTTGTCATACATCCTCTGTTCAGTGCCCACAGGAGTACAGCGAAAAAAGGATCTCGTG
Source organism: Okapia johnstoni (assembly GCA_024291935.2). Taxonomy (NCBI): domain Eukaryota; kingdom Metazoa; phylum Chordata; class Mammalia; order Artiodactyla; family Giraffidae; genus Okapia; species Okapia johnstoni. The sequence continues at coordinate 9,284,532 of CM044323.1, read as the reverse complement.
GCTCCATAACTTCCCCATAAACACAGAACCTTGTTTCCATCCTACTTATTCACTTAACAAATAGAGCAAAGACGCACAAAAGCAAGACGCAAGTGTACAAAACTGCTCCTGACCTTGCAAAACAAGCATGAAGAAAATGTTCTGACGTAATTTTATGAAGCAGCTTGGTTTCTGTCTGAGGGGGACAGGGTAATTTCAGTCCACAAATGATCCCTGCTGTTCAGATACAGCCAATTCAAAGTTCTATTTCCCCTGACACTCATATTAAGACTGGACTCATCTCAGATTGACTCACTCTTGTCCTGCAACTAACCAGTACTTCAAAGTATGTTTTTTGTTAAATTCTTGATGGAACGTTTCACTGTGAGGAGAAACGCAGAAACAGGACTCCTGGGAAGGTCAGTTATGTTCATATTACTTTACAAGTTGATGTTTATGGGGTAAAAATTAACACAGGACAGAAAACCCTAAACAACAAGGTCCTACTGTTTAGCACAGGGAATTGTATTCAATATCCTGTGGTAAACCATAATGGGAAAGAATATGAAAAAGAATATACGTATATACATAACTGAGTCACTTTGCTGTATAGCAGAAATTAGCACATTGTAAATCAACTATGCTTCAGTTAAAAACAAAAACCTTGTATCTGTCCAACCTGAGAGAAGAGACATAGACTCTCAAAGAAAAACCAGAGTAATAAGAAAAATTTTAATTAAGCAAATATGCAAGTCTATATATAATTCTCATGGAAGCTTTTATTTGGGGAGTCTCTGATAGTTCAATGGTTAGAATTTGGTGTTTTTATTGCTAGGGCCAGGGTTCAATCCCTGGTTGGGTGGGGGGAGTTTTTTTTAAATCTCTTTATAAATAGCCACTGGCACCTGTAAAATCGCAAGACTGACATGGAAAAAACAAACAAAACTTTACTCAAAAGATAGTCTAGAATTTTAAACTTTAATACACAACAAGTTTCTTTTTTTAGTTTTATTTTATATTGAAGCGTAGGGCATGGCAACCCACTCCACTGTTCTTGCCTGGAGAATCCCCATGGACAAAGGAGCCTTGTGGGCTACAGTCCATGAGATTGCAAAGAGTCGGACACAACTAAGCGATTAAGCACACATAGTTAATTAACAATGTTATGTTATTTTCAGGTATGTAGCAAAGTGATTCATTTATACATATACGTGTATCTATTCCTTTTCAAATTCTTTTCCCATTTAGGTTATTACAGAATATTGAGCAGAGTTCCCTGTGCTATATAGTAGGTCCTTGTTAGTTATCTATTTTAAACACAGCAGTGTGTACATGTCAATCCCAAACTCCCAATCCATCTCTCTCCCCATAACATGTTTCTGTTTAGGAAAATTCACTATAACAAAATATCAAATCCTCTCTAAATTAATTAATGTACTTTCCAAAAAAATTCCAATTAAAAAACAGGATATTTAAAGAAATTAATGCAAGAATTTTCAAGTTCATCTCAGAATAAACAGGACAGACTAGCCAAAATATTCTTAATAAAAGAAATATAAAGAGAAAATCTTTTCTAACATTTTTAGATGTATTTATAAAACTCAACTAAGTTTTAAAAGTGTGATATTAACATGAAAACAAGCAGACCTGTGGAACAAAAAAAAATATCCAGAAGTAAACATACAATATAAAAGAATTCCATGAATGAAAAAGGTAGCTCTTAAAATAGACAGGGAAAGAATGAATCGTTGGTAGAACTGGCATAATATCTGGAAAGGATGTTAAGGCCGCAATGCCTGGCATGCAGGATCTTAGTTCCCCAACCAGGAATCAAACCTGCGCCCTCTGCAATGGCAGTGAGGAGTCTTAACCACTGGACTGCCAGGGAAGTCCTGGAAGTTAAATTTCTAATTCATACTATTTGGTAGGCCAAATAATGGACACACATACACACACCCCAAAGATGCCCATGCCCCAGCCACCGGAACCTGTGAGTGCACTACATGACGTGGCAAAAGGGCGTTTGTACAATAGGCGTAATCAAGGTTGTTTTGTTGTTGTCATTGTTTAGTCGCGCAGTGGGTCTGACTCTTCGGGGACTCCATGGATTGGGATTTCCCAGGCAAGAATGCTGTAGTGGGTTGTCTTTTCCTCCTCCAAGGGATCTTCCCCATGCAGGGATCAAACCTGCCTCTCTTCACATCTCACACATTAGCAGACGGATTCCTTACTACTAGCGACACCTGTGCGTGTTCAGTGGCTTGGTCATGTCCGACTCTTTGTGACCCCACGGACTATAGCCCACCAAGGTCCACTGTCCACGGGATTTTCCAGGCAAGAACACTGGAGTGGGCTGTCACTTCCTTCTCCAGAGAAGCCCTTATCTAGGTGAGCCCAATCTAATTATATTAACTCGCTAAAGCAGAAAAACTTATCCGGCTAGAGTCAGAAAGATGCTGGAGAAGCAGAAGGCAAGAGAGATGCAGAAGCAGACGTGAAACCTGAAAAAGACTAACCCCATTGCTTCGTGCCTCGAAGATGGAGCAGTTGGCCTTGGAAAGAGAGACAGGCTCCTGGGTGACAGTCGGGTAACAGGAACCTCGGTCCTACAGCTGCAAGCAACTGGATCTGGCCAACAACACAAATCAGCTTAGGAAAGGATTCTGGGCAGACCCTCCTAGCCAGCCAACATCTTGATTTCAGCCTCGTGAAACCTGCCACGGGAACCAGACTTCTCACCGACAGACTGTGAGATGACCAGTCTGCATGGTTTTACGCCACCAAGTTTGTGGACATTTGTTACGGCAGCTATAGAAAACGAATACACATCATACACCAAAATTCCTTCTAAGTCAATGGAAAAAAAAAATGCTAGTGTCAAAAAGACACCATGGCAGTGAAAAGAAACTGCTGGCACACACAGCAGTGGAAAGAACCTCAAGAACATTATGCTAAGCAAGAGAACCCAGACTCAGAAGACTGCATACTGTGGGATTCTATTTGGCTGATGCTCTAGAACTGGCAAATCTAAGAAAGCAGAAGAGCATTTACCCAGGGAAGGAGGGAGGGTTGCTGAGTGGAAAGGGGGATGAGAGCACTTTCTGGGAGATGGAATATTCTCTGCGGTGATTGGGGTGGGGTCACACAGGTACCTACACTCATCAAAGCTCACTGAACAGGATCCTTAAAATCTGTGCTTTTGCTTAGATGCAAATTTCTCATTTTTTAAAAAGCGTTGAGAAAAAAAAAAAAGCCCTAAGAGAAAATACAGCTACAGGTTTCAGATTATGGTCAACTGCTCCAGGAGGAAACTTGATCAGACCTAATCAAGTGCCACACACACAGGGCCTTTGCCCTAGTAGTTCCACTTCGGGGAATCAATGTTGTAAACTGATAGCACACACAGGAAATGGTAGATGTATGACATTATTCACTGTCTAATTGTTTATAATAATAAAAGACTGGGACCAGCTTGAATGGCCATCAACAGAGGACTGGTTTAATAAATTACAGTGCAGCCACCCCCACAATGAAGTATGCACTTTCTTTAAAAAGAAAGAAAAAAAAAAAGAGTGAAGATGCTTTGTATTTACTGATCTGGGATAATCTGCAAAATATATTTACACAAAGCAAATGCAGGATAGTGTATACATTACACTCCATTTTATGCAAAATTTTAAAAGAGGGGAGAGCTAAATAAGAATATATATGTTTGCATTTGCTTATATATGCATAAAGAAATTCTGGAAGGATGCATGAGAAATAAAATTACTTTTATTGGGATACAGGGTGGAGGAGGGAGACATAATCCCACCTTTTCATTGTAACCTTTCTGTATTTTTGATTCTCAAATTACATAAATTTGAAAAGGCTTTAATGCAATAAAAAATCGTAAGTAATCTTCACATTTGAGAAGGCCATTCTAATGATACCAAAAGCAGAAACCACACAGTGATAGCCATGAATTCATTAAAAGTTTAAAACTTCTGTACATCAAAAACCCCAGAAAATAGTTTAATAACACCCTAAGCAGCAAGATTATGGATGTAGAATCACACTCACATACAGCTGATGACAAGATTTAAGAGGTACAGCTTCTCTCTACAGAAATACACAAGCTTTTCACACAGCTGCTTGCAGTTTATTCTACAGACATATTTCATTCAAGGACATGAGGATATTAATTGCCTCATTGTCTGTCAAAGCAAAAAGGATACAAATTCAAGTGTCCAACAAGTGGAGACATTTATATAAAGAATTTACCACTCAGAATAGAACACTATCATTGTTAAGAATAAATATGGCAGATCCAAAGGAAGCGATGTCAAAATATGCAACGAAGGTGAATAAAGCCAGTTGGAGAACAATCTGTAGAACAACTTGGAGAGTCTGAGGACAGGTTAGTGAACGGGTACATATTTGATTTGATCTATTAGGAGAATTTCAAGAGAGACACTTAAAAAAGGAATAAGTGGAGATCTCTGGGGAGATCTGGAAAAAATGGGGAGGATGCTCCTGAACCATGGGAGAACAGCTTTCTGTTAAGTCACCCAGTTTGTGGTTGCACAATTTCTTACTGCAGACACACAATATCTCTCTGAATATATGTTCTCAGAATTACTAAAATAGAAAGGATTTCAGAAAGTAAGATGGTTGGGCTAAAATTTACAGAGCAAGGGAAGTGCTCTAAGCCAAATCTCCCCAGGCTCAGAGATTTGGGGGGCCTGACCACAGTCACACTGGGGTGAGTACCAGGGGTGAGATCCAGGCTGACTCCTGCCTCCACCCAGCATCCTGGTCTACAGCACCTGTGGGTGGGCAGGGAAGCCAGGACTAGAACCCACTGTTGCCCAAAATCCAGGAAGGTTCAGGTTAGTGGTACAGGCCATGGCAATCTCCATTATTTCAGTGTGATCCTTGTAACATTTACAGAACCTTTGCTTTGTTTACCCAGCATAGAGAAAATATTTTGTTAAAAAACACAACCCTGAGGTCATACAGAGTGAAGTAAGTCAGACATAGAAGCACAAATATTGTATGGTATCGCTTACATGTGGAATTTTAAAAAATGGTACAAATGAACTTATTTACAAAACAGAAACAGAGTTACAGATGTAGAAAACAATCTTATGGTTACCAGGGGGGTAAGGAGTGAGAGGGATAAATTGGGAGATGGGGATTAACATACACAGACTGCTACACATAAAACGGGGCTTCCCCTGTGGCTTATCGATAAAGAATCCACCTGCAATGCAGGAAATGCAGGAGACCTGGGTTTGATCTCTGGGTTGGAAAGATCCCTTGGAGGAGAGCACGGCAACCCACTCCAGTATTCTTGCCTGGAGAACCCCATGGATGGAGAAGTCTGGTGGGCTACAGTCCACAGGGTCCACAGAGTTGGACACGACTGAAGTGACTGAGCACGCACACACACATAAAACAGATAACTAATAATGACCTTCTGTATAGCACAGGGAACTCTACTCAACACACTGGAATGACCTATATGGGAACGACTAAAAAAAGAGTGGATACACGTATGTGTATAACTGATTCACTGTGCTGTACACCGAAAACGAACAATATTGTGCATCAGCTATACGCCAATAAGAATTAAAAAAAAAAAAAACAAAAAACATAGCTCTGAAAGGAGGGAGGAAAAGACCATAGCCCTAAGATCTGTCTGTTTTCACAGGGGTTCTCTGAAATTACCAGTCAGTTAAGCAACTGAGAAAAATCTGTGATTCAAGGCCTTGAATGAAGAGCGGAAGGGGTCAGTGCTGTCAAGTATGAAAGGGGACCCAAATCCTTCTCTCCTGCAATTGTCCCTTTGAATGGAAGGTCAAGGTGCATGCAGGCGGGTCCAGGATCCTGCATGGGCTCTGGGTGCCAGAGCTGCAGGCCCGAGAGTCCCCTTCCCCAGGGGTTTTGGACTGGAACTTCGGGAAAAGTTCCCCGCTCAGGTAGGCAGCTCCAGAGGGGCGCAGCCTTACCCCCTGCCCCAACCCTGAGAAGAAAATCCTCTTGGTGAGAAATGACGGTACCTTTAACCAGAGAAAGGAGGGGCAGAAGGAGGGCCTTCTAGGGCCCCACAACCCCACATTTCCCTGCCTCTGAGGCCCACAAGCTCCTTGCCCCTTCCCTGGTTGCCAAAGACAGTAGCAGCCTTCCAGAACCTTCCACCTTCTGCCCAAGTCCTCGGCAATTTTTCTTTGATTGACTAGAAATGAAGGAAGTAAGAGGACTTGCCTATTTCACCCCTCTCTACAACTTCACATTAGACACAGGTTCCTATCCGGGGCTCTGCCTCCCCACCTACCCACCCATCCCTCTGATCACAGTATTCCTTCCTGCAGGGCCCGATGAGGCTTTAGAATCCTTTCTGCATCATTCTTTCTAGGTGGCCACACATTCACAGCCCAGATGAGTCCTGTGTGCCATTCCCAGTCTGCGTAACAAAGACTTGAGCCAGGATGAATTTGTGCCTCCAAGCATGAGCACCCAAAGTACCCTAGAGCAGGCCAATGCAAGTCACCTGTTCGCCACTTCACCCTCAGCTTTGTCTCCCCTAAGAGGCATGCAGGCCCCAGAACAGCCGTCCCCAAGCTGGGTTCACACACATCCTCCGGACACACCCTCCCCATCTTTGTTATTAGCTCTCCCTGCCCCAGACTAAGGTCCTTCCCAGGTGGAGCAGTGAAAGAATCCACTTGCCAATGCAGGGGACGCAGGAGACTGAGGTTCAATCCCTGGGTCAGAAAGATCCCCTGGGGAAGGAAATGGCAACCCATTCCAGTATTCTTGCTTGGGAAATCCCATGGACAGAGGAGCCTGGCATGACCGAGTGACTGAGCACACACACGCACGCCTCAGACTCACCCAGCTCCCGCTCAACTTCTTGATCACCATCAGCGAGACATCCCTGGATCCATCGGATCACAGGCTGCGCCCAGGTTACAAAAGCCTCCAGGGTCTTCAGGCCCCACCCCCACCTCCTCTCAAGCACAATTTCCATGAAAGTTCCAAGGGACTTTCCGACCTGTGGTCCTCCTCCCCCACTGGCAATCTGAACCCCAGCAAACCTGTCACCTGCCGTGCTCACCCCAGCTAAAGTCAACGCTGCTGCTGTGAACATCTCTGCCCAGGCCCTGTGTGTGTAGCTTTTAAAACCACTTAGGGCCCTGAGTTAGGATCTAGCCAGTTTTCAACGTATTAAATATATTTCCCCCATAATCTCAGTATTTCAGGCCCTGTGCTAGGTCTCAAAAGCTCCGTGCTAGACACTGTTTTTCTGCTTTTCCCTGTAAACTGTACTCTTAAGGCACAAATTAAATTTTACAACAGTAGTTCCTTTGGACACAAATTTAAGAAAAGCCAAACACATAAAGTACAAATCAAGAACAACCAAGATCATACTGCCAAAGCTGTTGGTTATTTGGGGAAAACCAAGGAGAAAGATGTTTACCCAAATTTATAAGCACCTGTTGAAAATCCAAAAGTCAGCAAACAGGGCCACGTGTCACCTGTGATATGATAGTGCCAGAGATTGAAAAATGCTAACAGCAAAGAATAATCCTATAAATCAGTGACTCCTAGATTTCTTTTTTTTTAAGTTGACAAATAGTAACATTTGCACACACAGGAAAGAAATCAAAGGGGACCTAAATAAGGTTGCCAACTCTTTGATTTGCCAAATCAGAATATTTTTTTTAAGTGTACCATCTTAAAAAATAAATAAATGTGTACCATCTGCTGTCCACATAATTTCACAAGAGACAGAATCTTTTAACTCCAAAAAAAAAAAAAAAAACAGACAAGAAAGAATGTAAATTCCGATTAAAGAAATTCATTCTCAAGGAAGGACAAGCTAAGAGCTTTTGGGCACATTTTAGTCTTGGATAGTGTGCAGGTGGTTTGGACCCTGAAAGGCAAATATTCCAAGTCTCTAAAACCACCAGGGCCCTGGAAGATGCTCAAGAAATACTGCTGAAGGGCCGAGATGGATACATCTCAACTCCTGGCTCAGAAGTGGAGTCTTAATCACTTGACCCCCAAAGAGGAAGGCCATAAGGAGACCCCCCTCCCAGTGGTGGTCAGGGGTGGGCACAATTTCTCCTGTGTGTGCCACAGACTGGCCTGTTTGCACTGCACTATCTGAATGAGAGCAGTCCTGGGTAGCTGCATGATAACAGGCAAAATTCACTGAGCCCTTACTACATGCCAGGCCCTGTGCTAAGCCCTTCTCAGACATTTTATCATCAAATTGTTCCTAACAGTGTCCCTCACGGGACTGTATAATTTTGATCCCAGTTTTACAAGTCAGGAAACGGGTTGAATCAAAGAAGAGGCTTCTGTAAACAAGACACAGACCTAAGTCTGATACCAAAATCTGTGTTCACAACACCATAAGAGGTGAAGTGAAGAAAGGGTCAGGGGACTGGGGAAAACAGAAAGGGTGGCCTTGAAAATGAAAATCAAACCCCCAAAACAGTGACCCTGAAAAGTTGGCATTCCAGACTCTGCCTGAAGACAAATGAGGATATTCCACAGGGGCACACACAGGCTGCTCAGACGTCTTGACTCAGTATCTGTGCTAAATCCAGGCAGCCCAACTACTGCCACAGTCCCTGTATTTAGGCTTCCCACTCTCTCCCAGAGCACCTGGGAGCTATAGATGGTTGTGAAGCTGGAGCAGCCCCAAGGAGGGCACAGCCCCACCACCACCCCATGACAGCCCTAGAACAAAGGCGCTTTCTCACTTAGCGCAGAACTAATAATAACAGCCCAAGCAGGCTCTGCTTCACATCCCTTCCGAAGCCCCTCTGTAATATTTTGCTGCTGCTGCTCTTCATTTGCTAAGTCGTGTCCAATTTTTGCAACCCCTGGACTGTAGTCCTCCACACTATTCTGTCCGTGGAATTTCCCAACCCAAGGATCAAACCCATGTCTCCTGTGTGGTAGGTGGATTCTTTACCACTGAGCCACCTGAGAAGCCCCTGTAACATTTAGATGCAGATTAATGGCCTCTGTTCCTCCTCCCACCCCTAAGACCACAGCAATTTGCTTCCTCATGTCTGAAAGGCAAGACAAACCCAGTGGAGAGCCTGAAACACCATCCACTGGGGCATGGGAAGGGTCCAGAGGTGCCCAGGAGCTCCCCTAAGTAAGAGTCTCCCCGAGACAGGGTCCCTGAAAGGCACCTCCTCAAAGGGAGGTACCTCAGCAATGCTGGGGAGATCTGAGTCCCCCCGAAGTTCTAGCACCAGCTGACATTTCCTAAAACACAGGGCTCTGCAGTTGGTCTTGAAAAAAAGTGTGAACTTTGGCGAGGCTGAAAAGACGGCCATCCGCTTTCCCAGCCTTCTAAATAAAATACAAAGCTATTTAAACACACACACACACATCCTTCAGTTTTCCTTTCCAGCCTTCTCCATGTTGTAGCCACATGATCCCAAATTCATCTGGCCCCTTCCCTGTCACACATATTTGCAGTCACAAGGCTGGGGCCAGCACCACAGGGAGGACAAGCGTGCCTCCTCCTCACAAAAGACAAAGTCCAAAAACCTGGGATCCAGTCCCACTGGGCCTATTCCAGACCTGGTGTCAGGCAGCCGATTCCCTAACCCTCGCCTTCAATTTCCTTAAGGCTAAACAGGGTCAGAGTCACCTATAAGACTGGACTTCCTCTTACCTCAGCCAGCCAGCAAGTATTGAGCACCTTCTGTGTGCCAGGCCCTCTGCTAGCTGCTAGGACATGTGCATCAAGACTGACCCAAATCTCTGCTGCCCTCATGAAGCTCACATTCGGGGGCAGAGAGACCTGTAAAATGGGGATTGCTTACAGTATTTCACTGAGGAATAAATAATACATGAAATGCATTTAACATAGAGCCAGGCACAAAGTCAACTACTGGTAGCATGCATGAAGGCTAAGGTGCTTCAGTCGTGTCCAACTCTTTGCAACCCTATGGACTGTAGCTCGCCAGGTTGCTCTGTCCTTGGGATTCCCCAGGCAAGAATCCTGGATTGGGTTACCATGCCCTCCTCCAAGGGATCTTCCCGACACAGGGATCGAACTCGCGTCTCCTGCATCTCCAGCACTGCAAGGAGATTCTTTACTCACTGAGCCACCTGGGAAGCCCATATTGGTAGCTGTATGCAAAGATAGGCTCGATAAAGGACAGAAATGGTATGGACCTAACAGAAGCAGAAGATATCAAGAAGAGGTGGCGAGAATACACAAAAGAACTGTATAATAAAGATATTCACGACCCAGATAATCACGATGGTGTGATCACTCACCTAGAGCCAGACATCCTGGAATGTGAAGTCAAGTGGGCCTTAGAAAGCATCACTACGAACAAAGCTAGTGGAGGTGATGGAATTCCAGTGGAGCTATTTCAAATCCTCAAAGGTGATGCTGTGAAAGTGCTGCACTCGATATGCCAGCAAATTTGGAAAACTCAGCAGTGGCCACAGGACTGGAAAAGGTCAGTTTTTGTTCCAATCCCAAAGAAAGGCAATGCCAAAGAATGCTCAAACTGCCGCACAATTGCACTCATCTCACATGCTAGTAAAGTAATGCTCAAAATTCTCCAAGTCAGGCTTCAGCAATACGTGAACCGTGAACTTCCAGATGTTCAAGCTGGTTTTATAAAAGGCAGAGGAACCAGAGATCAAATTGCCAATATCCGCTGGATCATCGAAAAAGCAAGAGAGTTCCAGAAAAGCATCTATTTCTGCTTTATTGACTATGCCAAAGCCTTTGACTGTGTGGATCACAAAAAACTGTGGAAAATTCTGAAAGAGATGGGAATACCAGACCATCTGACCTGTCTCTTGAGAAACCTGTATGCAGGTCCGGAAGCAACAGTTAGAACTGGACATGGAACAACAGACTGGTTCCAAATAGAAAAAGGAGTACGTCAAGGCTGTATATTGCCACCCTGCTTATTTAACTTATATGCAGAGTACATCATGAGAAACGCTGGGCTGGAAGAAACACAAGCTGGAATCAAGATTGCTGGGAGAAATATCAATAACCTCAGATATGCGGATGACACCACCCTTATGGCAGAAAGTGAAGAAGAACTAAAGAGCCTCTTGATGAAGGTGAAAGAGGAGAGTGAAAAAGTTGGCTTAAAGCTCAACGTTCAGAAAACTAAGATCATGGCATCTGGTCCCATCACGTCATGGGAAATAGATGGGGAAACAGTGGAAACAGTGTCAGACTTTATTTTTTTGGGCTCCAGAATCACTGCTGATGGTGATTGAAGCCATGAAATTAAAAGACGCTTACTCCTTGGAAAGAAGGTTATGGCCAACCTAGATAGCATATTCAAAAGCAGAGACATTACTTTGCCAACAAAAGTCCATCTAGTCAAAGCTATGGTTTTTCCAGTGGTCATGTTTGGATGTGAGAGTTGGACGGTGAAGAAAGCTGAGCACTGAAGAATTGATGCTTTTGAACTGTGGTGTTGGAGAAGACTCTTGAGAGTCCCTTGGACTGCAAGGAGATCCAATCGATCCATCCTAAAGGAGATCAATCCTGGGTGTTCATTGGAAGGTCTGATGTTGAAGCTGAAACTCCAATACTTTGGCCACCTCATGTGAAGAGCTGACTCATTGGAAAAGACCCTAATACTGGGTAGGACTGGGGGCGGGAGGAGAAGGGGACGACGGAGGATGAGATGGTTGGATGGAATCACCGACTCGATGGACATGGGTTTGGGTAGACTCCGGGAGTTGGTGATGGACAGAGAGGCCTGGCGCGCTGCAATTCATGGGGTCGCAAAGAGTCGGACACGACTGAGCGACTGAACTGAACTGAATGCTACCATACAGGTAGCATATTATGTTGGTTTAGCATACAAGACTTTTTGCTCACCATTTTTCTTTTTTCCTTTTGTATAAAACAATATTGTTTAGATATAATTGATGTATAACCTTTTGTAAGTTTAAGGTGTGCAGCGTGTTGATTTTTTTTTAAAGTTTTTTTTACTCTTTTGGCCTAGCCTTGCTGCATGTGGGAATCTTACCTTCCCAACCAAGGATCAAGCCCACATCCCTTGCACTGGAAGCCAGAGCCCAGTGGACAACCACTGGACCACCAGGGAAGTCCCCAAGGTGTTGATTTTATATTTATCTGTTTCAATATGCTTGCCACCATAGCATTAGCTAATACCTCTATGATGACAGACAAGTATAATTTCTTTTTTGTGATGGGAACAATTAAGATCTAGTCTCTTAGCAACTTTGCAGTTTATAATACAATGTTGTTGGCTATAATCATTATGCTGTGCGTTAACTAGATCTCCAAAACTTACTTATGTGGAAGTTGTTAAAAGACATTTGCCCACCTACTCCCCCATGGCCTCCTGTGTATGCCCAGTCCAAGAGGACCATTCCAGGTGGGGTTTACCAGCGGCTATGCTCACCTAGTAGAATCTATAAACATGTCCTCGTGGCGTGTTTGTATATAAGGAAATGGTGTTCATCATTATTCTCCATAACAAGCTGCCCCCTTTACCTGGAACGACCCTCTCTTCTCCGGCACCCCTCAATCCGGCCTGCTGGAAGTGCCCTCCATCCGTCTGGGCACTCAGCACAAAGCTTACCTCCCAGACTTCATCCAGGGACGGAGGATTCAGGAGCTAGGAACCCTTCTGGAAGGCTTGTCTGCATGTCCACTCACCCTTTATCCCTGGGCTGCCTGGCACTGACTCTGTTCTGCCCCCGTTAGCAGTGCCTAGGTCTCATGTGTTTAAATCCCCCATCGGCCAGTATGTGAGGTACACTGGCCCTCAGGTATGTTAGGAGCACAATTGCCTTGGAAAGCGAAAAAGCAAAAAGAGATGAGACCAGGTAAGACGCTGACGGGAGAAAAAAGGGTATATTAGAGACAAAATCTAAGTCCATATTATGGAGACCCTTAGTACCTGGACAGTGAGTTCAGATTCCAGACGCCAGTGAGCCTTCGAAGTTACCAATTTTTGAGCCTCGAGGTAGAGTGTCCATCCATTGATGGACAATGGATGAGGTGATCCAAGGGTGACCATAGGCGAGAACCCCAGGACCGCAGCTGGACACGAAGCTCATCCCAGATGATACTCGTGATTCAAGTATTTTTCACAGTAAATCAAACTACTCAGTAGAGTGCAGTAATTCTCTATATTTTCTGTTGTGCAGATCCCCACAAATGGCCTGCTTTCCTCTGAATATGCTACCCTATAATGTGCCACTCTAGCATAGTGATTAATTTGTATCAAAGGTATTTCAGAAACAGCTAGTGCAAAAAGGACACTCTGACCCTCCTTACCCCTCTGAAAGCAAAAAATAAATTTCCCACGGGAAAGGCATCCTCTCTGTACCAGGAGGGTAGGAGGCATCCTTATCAGCGGAGATAGGGAATTAAGGGTGAGAGAGCTGTGTAAACAAACCTTGTTATTTTTTCACCAATGTATTACCCCAAGCCCAAGCCCCTTTGTCAATGTTTGTTGTTTCTTTGCCTAAAAGGCATAAAAGCTTCCTGTATTAGTTAGACTTCTTTGAGTCTCATATTTTTATGGCGCGCCCATATGCAGGAAATTAAATTTGTTTTTCTCCTGTTAATCCCTTGTGTCAATTTAATTATTAGAACCAGCCAAAGAACATAAAAGGAAAGAAGGGAACACTTTCCTACCCCTGCACCTTCAAAAGGTCATCACTGTTTTCTAAGGTTAGCAATCTTTCTCTTCATTGACAGGAGGACTCAGCACTTACAAGATAAAAACATCTCAATCTAGATGTCATCAGAACTTCAAACAGAAATAGCTAAATCCAGACTTGGCTTGTCTCCGACAAACACACAGGAGGTCCTACCAGCTCACCAGGCTCAAAGAAGCTAAGACAAACATGCTATGGGGATGCAGGTGGGCACTGATGCTGATGTTCAACGCCCAGGCAAAAGATGGAGTTGATTCAGGTAAACTGGGTCAGGGCGTTACAGGTAAGACTCAGTCACACTTTCAGATTTTCCACAAAATCAAGGAAACAAAGCAATGCTTACTTAGGAGATCTGAGACAAACAAAAATGTCTGATCAGGCAAAATGGACAACCTTAGTGACCAAAGGAAGAATACTGATCTTGGTTTGGGCACTGTGACATTTTGGAGTTCAAAAGACGTCTGTTTACCTGCTTCAATACCTTTTTTTAAAGTTTCTTATTTTTCCTTTTTTTAATTTTGTACTGAGGTATAGCCAATGAACAGTGTTGTAACAGTTTAAGGTGAACAGCAAAGGGACTCAGCCATACACATCCATTCTCCCTCAAACTCCCCTTCCATCCAGGCTGCCACATTACATTGAGCAGAGTTCCTTGTGCTATACGGTAGGTCCTTGTTGGTTACCCATTTTAAATATAGCCGTTTGTTGTTCCCCGGTGGTTAGGACTCTATATGCTTTCACTGCTGAGGGTGCAGGTTCATTCCCTGGTCAGGGAACTAAGACCCTGCAACAGTATGGTGAGGCCAAAAATTAAAAACTAAAGTTTAAAACCAAATGTTCTCTCCACCCTTGCCACTGTCCCACCATAGATCTCAGTGGTAACATCAAGAGTCATCTTTGCTAAAGAGACTGTCCATTTCCCCCTAATTCTTCCTTCTTATAAAGATTTGTCACAACAAAGATTTCTGGGCCTTAAGAAACTCAGGCTACACTTCAAGGAAACCTGTTACGAAAGCCATGAGACACGGTCAGCTGTATCACTGACTGGAAAGCCAGAGGCAGGGCAACAATCGGTCAGCTCCATTTCTCTGTCTGGGAAGGCAGAAAACAGCTTACTCCTGGAGGCCAGTGAAAGCAATACTACACCCATGCCAATGACCAGAGGCCCACAACCCAACCCCACTTCTGTTTTTAAGAACATCGTCAGGGTCACTTATCTTTCCCACTTAGACAGAGGCTCAAATGCTCTATTTTGGCCGCTAACAGAATCTTCATCCCAAGAAGCAAAGATAAAATACTAAGAGGGTACACAACATAGCAATGGGCCTTTGGCAGCAAGTGCAGGAAAAAAGAACCGATCAGCAAAGAGAAGTTTAAGAATTCCATAAAGTCTCTTTTCCATCCCTGAGAGAGTGGGTGTCTAACCCTAGATCTACTACTAATTAGCTGTAATGACTACCAGGTGATGAGCCTCAGCTTCTTCATCTATAAAATGTTCACTGCCCTGCTGCTGACCCCACTGTGAAATTCTGTGCAGAGACTTAAAAGGGTCCTCTTTGGAATGTATGAATCCAGAGCTCCTGGCAGCCTTTCAGCCTTCTCCTTCCTGCTTACTCAAAAAAAAAAAAAAAAAAAACATAATGGCAAGAAGCCATTACTCTGCTACCTCCCCAGCTCACAGGGGCCCCACCCATTCACTGGGCTCCTGGCAGGCAGGCAGCCTGGTGGGGCCAGACAGATGGAGCCAGAGGAGCCAGAAGCATCCTTCGGCCTGCCTTTGCAGCCACAACCTCTAGTACTCTCCTTACTCAAGTTTGAATCTCAGCCTCCTTCATGTCTCCTAAACCAATGCATCCCTTCCAGAGTTAGTTCCCAGGGAAATATGGATGGATACTCTCCTCCACCTTTCTGGGAGTTCCCCAAAGAAAGCTTGCACTTGCCACCGAGGACTGGTTAGTCAGTGATGAAACCAAGTCAACGGATTATGACTAGGTTTAAAAAAAAAACACAGAATATGGAATAGAACAGAAAATATCACTGTCCTCACCCAGTAGAGTGCAAATATTCTGTGAGGCTCTTCTTGGGGGCTTCCCAGGTGGCACTAGTGGTAAAGAAAATAAAAGACTCTGTTGGATCCCTGAGTGGGGAAAATCCCCTGGAGAAGGGTATGGCAACCTACTCCAGCCAGTATTCTTGCCTGGAAAATCCCATGGTCAGAGGACCCTGGCAGGCTACAGTCCATAGGTTCACAGAGTCCTACATGAGTAAATTGACTGAGCACTCACGACGCTCTTCTTGCAGTTTTATACTGATATATGTATGTGCCTGGGTGCAGGTCTCTATTGTGGATCTTGGTCAGGAAAAGACAGAAGCTCATAGGCTGGAAGCAGCGGGATCTGACCCTGGGGACAGATGCCCCCACACACCTATCCCCCCCTCCATCTCCAGTGGAGGATACAAAGGCCCGCACAGGGTACTCAGAGCTCACGCATCCATCCTGCAATTGTACAAAACAGAGATGACTGCAAAACGATTGAAACAAACTTCTGACTCTCCTCCAGGGTAGTACTTCCTATAAAGCACAAAGCAGGATAATCAACAAAAGACCAAGCCATTTGGGTATCAGTCTTGCCTCAGAAAGGTGCCTGGCACTTGGGAGGCTCAGCGCCAGGCAGGGGCAGAACCTGGGTGCTGAAGGCCCTGGGCTCCCTGCTTTCTTCCCACGTAAGGACTGATTAAGTCAACAACAACTGGACTGGGGACTAGAAACCTCAGAGCCCACCCCTTTCTCGCTCCTCTTAAAAAATTTTATTTTTGTGCAAATTGTACATCTCCCGATAAATTTTGCCTAGTACGAACCAAAGCATGCAGCCTCCTAGAAATGCCCCAAGCCGGGAGTCGGGCTGCAGAAAGGCAGTTTCAGCCAAGTGGCTGAAACTGCCCAGTGGGCGTGCGGCGAGGGGGCAGAGTGCACCTCCCAGGCTCCAGGCTCCGAGCCCGCGTTTGCAAACTCTCGGAAGCAGAAGCCTGGGTTCTGGGACTCCGCCTCTGAACCCCGGGCCCTTAGTGCTACCCCCTCCTCCCGACTCTTCTGGCCGAGGACGGTGGGCTTGCGGCAAGCCCAGCTCACGATCGGGCGGGCTGGGGAAGAGGCCTGCCCCGGGCTGGATTCGCCAACCTCCTCCTGCCGGGAAGCGGCCAGCACTCTCCTAAGTTCCCGGCAAATCCCGCCCCGCGGCCGGGCGCCTGCCAGCCCGAGGCGTGCCCCGCGGGCTTGTCCGCTGGTCTTTACGTTCGCGGCCCCGGGTCTAGGAGGAGGCGGGAGGCGGGCCCCGGAGCCGCAGATTTGCGCGCCGCCGCAGTCCTGTCGCAACGCGCGCCCGTTCCCCAGGCGCCAGGAACGCCGGGGCCGCCCCCCCACCCCCACCCCGCGCCGGGCCCCGCGCAACGGGCCCGCGTCTGCACCTAGACCAGCGCAGGGACGGCCTGCCTCGGTGCGGCCTCTGGGGGCGCCGGCCCCCGCGCGCGGCCGCCTCCCTCCCGCGGGAAGAGGCACGGCTGAAGGCCGGAGGCGCCCCCCGCACGTCCTGCGCCTCTACGCACCTAGTTACCCGCGCGTCCCACATGGCCCGCGCTGCCGCTTCCGCCTCGGGAGTCGCTTCCCCGGGGACAGGCTCAGCGGGCGGGGTCCCCTGCTCGCGGTAGCTCGGCCCCCCCTCCGCCGCGACGAGCGGGGCGGGGTGGCAGAGACCCCGGCGCCCGGCTCTAGGCAGCCACAGACCTATTCCAAGTTTCCACGTAGTCGCGAGGGCCCGAAAACTGTCACGTGCACGTCGCCGCTGGGTGGGGGGGGGGGTGTTTGTCACCGTGTGTTTTAAAGAGGCGTTTCGATGTCTCCCATCTCGCGGGCGAGCGCTCCAGTGGGGTGGCTCTCGGCCACCTTTGGAAAAACGAGTGCTTCGAGCCGTGCACCTCGGGGGACCGGGCGCGCGCTCACCCCCCTCCGACAGCTTTTGGTCACAGTGATTTCTCACCCTAGCTGGGTCGCCGCGATTGTCGGGGAGACACGAAATGGTCAGCCTTGAGCCCCGCCCCCGGACCTCTCGTCCCCTCCAACCAAGAAACTAAGGGGACAAGCCCCGGGCTAGATGCGCCTCGTGCCCATCAGCTCCCACTTCCTATCTGCCTCGGTTGAGCCTTTCTTGGACATGGAGTACTTCCTGTGTGCTCGGCCTTCCATTCTGGGGGAGCTGGGGATTCGGGTGGAAAGGAGCCAGCAAGGCCCCCGTCATCTTGACGCTCACCGGCATGCCCATGGCGCCGGTGGAGGAGTGACCGTCTCACTGCAGGAGGGAATAGAAAGGAACCTCCTGGAAGGGCAGTGGTCCCCGAAGGAGTTGGGGGGCGGTTAGAACGACCTCAGACTGCATTTCCCTGGCGCAACAAGCTGCACAGCCTCCTTCCCACCGCCTCTGCTTGGTCCTCAACTTCTTCGGAACTGGGGTCACTTTCCTCCACGCGGAGGATTTGGCCCAATGAGAGAGCTGAGCCTGCAGCCCTCCCTTGGGCTGGCTGGGGCCTACACTGCCTCCTGGTGGTTCTCACACTCATCTGGGGGAGCATCACAATCGAGGGGCCTCGCGGGGCTTGAACCAGAGGAACAGTAGAGTTTTCAATGAGGCAAGGAAGATTTGATGACCCATGGACACACCTATGGATGTGCGAGTTGGACTGTAAAGAAAGCAGAGCACAGAAGAATTGATGCTTTTGAACTGTGGTGTTGGAAAAGACTCTTGAGAGTCCCTTGGACTGCAAGGAGATCCAACCTGTCAATCCTGAAGGAAATCAGTCCTGAATGTTCATTGGAAGGACTGATGCTGAAGCTGAAACTCCAATACTTGGGCCACCTGATGCAAAGAACTGACTCACTGGAAAAGGCTCTGATGCTGGGAAAGATTGAAGGCGGGAGGAGAAGGGGACAACAGAGGATGAGATGGCTGGATGGCATCTCAGACGCGATGGACATGAGTTTGAGTAGGCTTCGGGAGTTGGTGATGGACAGGGAAGCCTGGCGTGCTGAAGTCATGGGGTCACAAAGAGCCAGACACAACTGAGCGACTGAACCGAACTGGGCACACCTAACGCACACAGCCTATGGTACTTCTCTGCACTTCTTCTGAGTCAAGAAGTAGCCTATCAGTCTAGCCAGTGTTCTCTGTGCTTCTGTAATCTCACCACCTCCCATTTCTTCTGTGCATTAATCTCCCCAGATACCGCATTGCATCACATACAGTTCAAAAACTGTCAATGGCACCTCTATCGCCCTTTAGTAGCTGGGCACTTGAGACCTTCACAATTTTACCCTACCCTTCCAGGCTTAGCCTCCTCATACACACTCTACCCCAGTGGTTCCATGACTTGACTGCACACTGGAATCACCTGAGGATCTTTCAAAAATACTAATCTCCTGTATTTCCGTGGCAGTCCAGTGGGTAGGATTCTGAACTTTCACTACGGAGGGCCTGGGTTGGAGAACTAAGATCCTGCAAGCCTGTAGTGGGAGGGGTGAGTGGAGGGCGAAAAAGAAATTACTGATGTCTGGCCCCTTCTCCTACTTAATCTGATTTAATTGGTAAGGGGTATGATATGGGCCCAGGATTTTTAAAAGCTCCCCTGGTGACTATGGTGGTGGTGGTTTAGTCGCCAAGTCCTGTCAGACTCCTTTCCGACCACATGGACTGTAGCCTGCCAGGCTCCTCTGTCCATGGGATTTCCCAGGCAAGAATACTGGAACGGGTTGCCATTTTCTTCTCCAGAGGATCTTCCTGACCCAGGGATGGAACTTGAGTCTCCTGCATTGCAAGTAGATTCTTTACTCCTGAGCCACCAGGGAAGCCCTCTGGTGACTATAACATGAGGCAAATTTGGGAAAAAATGTTAGTCTCCAAATCACTGAAGCTGTTTGCCATTTCCCAGACATCACTGGGCCTTTCACTTTTAAGAAACTTGACATATCCTTTCTTCGTTTTCCCCAACATCTCCCAGTTCTGTATTTAGGAAAGGCCCAGGCAACTTCGTCCAGCATGTCTCTCTCTCTCTGGTGTGTTTTGTTTTTGTTTTTTGGCCAACTGCAGGGAATCACTTTTTCCCAGAAGGCCTAGCCAAGTTCTTACAACAAGGAGGCAAGCCAGGAGATTGGTGAGTGCAGAAAGTTTAAAAGATGCCTCTAAATTCTGATGCTTTGACCAGTTTCTATAGCATCTCAGAATCTTTTTGTCACACTTCTTCTGTATCTTTTATCACAGTCTTTCAAAACAGCCACATCAACTTTGTTCTCAAGAGTTGCCTTCCTTTTAAAAATTGTTTATTCTCTCCCTACTATTTTTATGTCTATCAAAATTATTCATTCTCACAGTTAAAAAGAGCAGTCCCCCCTCCCACCTCAACTGCCTCCCCAGGGGCCCAAACCACTTTGACCTCTATCAGTCACTTTGATAGCTGTGTTCATGTCCTGAAAAACACTCTATTTCTTGTTGCTGTGTCTGTTTTTTTTTTTTTCCAGTTTTGTTCATCATCAGATAATCTTTTTTAAGGTTCTGCTTGTCTGAAAACCTTCACTCTCAATATAATTTGGCTGGGTACAGATTTCTAGTTTGGAAATCATTTTCCTTCAGGACTTTGAAGCTATTATTCCAATGACCACTAGCTTCCACTATTGCTGTTGGAACTTCTGAAAACATCCAATTACCTAATTTATGTGACCTCTTTTTTTTTTTTTAATTTTAAGAAACACCCAAAATCTTTTTATCCCCAGTGCTTTGAAATTGCACACTGATATTCCATGATGTGGGCCTGTTCATCCATCCACTGAATACTGAGTAAGTTCTTTCAGTATTTCAGGCGCTTTTGATTCTTGGAAATTATCTTAAATAATTTTGTTATTTCTTCTCCTTCATTTTCCCTATTCTCTCTTTTTGGAAACCCTATCACTCGAATATTGGACTTCCAGGATTGACCCCTATCATAAAGTCCCCTAATTTTTGAGCACATAAAGCACATAAAGCACATAAAGCACATAAAGCACTAAAAGCACATAAAGCACATAAAGCATAAAGCACATAAAGCACTTCCAGGATTGACCCCTATCATAAAGTCCCCTAATTTTTGACACAGCGAGTCTTAGCGTCTCCAAATGTCTTCTGACTTTATTGCTTTCAAGACAGCTTTTATATTTTTAGTAGCACATAGAAACAAATGTAAAGTGTAGAGTCATGCCAAACCAGATCAATGGGTCAGCAGTTTTTGACCCTTATCGGAACCAGGACCCTATTTGTGTTTCTTAGTTACAAAAGGTTTAAAGGTATTTACATCATCTTCTGGCCTGAAGGCCTGCTAACATCGAGTGATTCCTTTATTGATAAGAGTTGATCAGCCAGAGCACTTTTGTGTCAGGTACAGAAAGTAACAGAGTTACTTTTTTTTTTTAAAGAATACAGGCACAGCAGATTATGACAAAGAAAGAATTTATAAACTCAGAGTTTCAAGGTAAAACCTGTTTTCTGTACTCTATCTTATGCCTTGAGCCTAACGGAGAAGAATGTGGTCCCATAAAGTCATGGCATAACAAGCTGAAACAATGTAGCGCCAAGGTCAGTGCTTAGCAAAATCACCAGCTGAATTAACAATCTTCTTATTATTTGTATTAAAGCTAAACTTTTATTTATATGAATCTCTAACTATTATGTTTTCATTATATAGGCTAAATACGTTAAGAGTAAAAAAGCATAATGAGTAAATATAGACTAACAGTTTTATAAAGCAACGTTTCTTATATTTCTTAACAAGCCTTTCTTTCTTACAAAGGGCTTTGTGCCCATTGGGGCGTTTTGTGTGGAGGCTCTAAATGCTGTTTTGTGTAAAGGAGCAGTCAAGCACATTAGCTCCAAAGGCACAGATACATTTATTAAACAAACCAATATGCTAGTAAGAGGAATTTAGATTAGTATACTCTATATCCCAGACAATTTTATTAGGGTGCTACCGTTCAGGGGCCTTGTTGATTAAGGTTTCAGAATGATCTATTTTGGAAGAGAATCAGGAAAAGCCTTTTGCCTAAGTCACAGAAAACAAGAAGAGGTTTATTGTAGCAAACATCAGAAAGACAGATATCATCTTTAAGGTGAGCGCTGAGGCAGCCTCTCGAGAATCCCTGAGGCCTGAGAAGCTCTGCTCGATCACCCCTTTACCTCATGACTCTGTCATGGGTGGGATCTCACGGGCTGGCTCCCGGCAACACACCTTTTCTAATTTCCCTGCAGATATAGTAGCTTTTGTTTTCTCTACATAGGCTCTGTTCCCTGAGTTCCTTTTTCTGCTTCTGTTTTTTGTTTTGTTTTCCTTGTAATGGATTTGTCTCAGATGGCTGGGTTAAGAATGAGAGAACTAGATGTGCATTAATAGCGAACAACTAAATAAACCATGATATACTCACACCATAGAGAACTATGTATGATTTTGAGTCACGAGGAGGATCACTATTTAACACTATGGGGTAGTGGGAAGAAAATACTAAGTGGGAAAGAGTAATAAGAAGAGGTCAATATTTTAGTGCATGTGCTTATATTTTCAAAACAATGGAAGGAAAATAAAAAAACTAAGACAAAAGATTACCTATAAGGGGAAACAGAGTAGAGGGGAAAGATAGGGAACCTAGGCATCTTTAATTATACCTTGTTTTATAGTTTTGACTTAGAAACCAAGGGAACCTTAAATATCATTGAAACGTTAAACCTAATTTCTGAAAAGTAGTTTCTAAAATTGAAACCATACTGAAACAAATTAACTTAATGTATATCAACTGGGTAGCACCACCAAACAAAAATTATTTCAAGTGACTTTAAAACAGATTTGTTTACCCTAAGGGAAAAACGAACTAACAGAAATCTTGAATTTCATAGTCTTACATCCTTATTAAGTAATATCAGTATGTTTTACAAAAATTCTTAAAAACATTTATTTAGAGATATTACTTGGAAATATCTTTATTATCCAGTAGTGTGTATAAATTCAGTTTAGTCACTCAGTCGTGTCCGACTCTTTGCGACCCCATGAACCGCAGCACGCCAGGCCTCCCTGTCCATCACCAACTCCCGGAGTCCACCCAAACCCAAGTCCATCGAGTTGATGATGCCATCCAGCCATCTCATCCTCTGTCATCCCCTTTTCCTCCTGCCCTCAATCTTTCCCAGTATCAGGAAATTAGAACAAGCAAATAGTCAATTACAATCAATTTCATTCAGAATCAAGATTTTCAGTGTAAGAGAAAAGAAATACAAATATAAAATCAAAGAAGTTAGGGAAAATTCTATAAACTGAAAACTAAAATGGAAATATCAGAATAAATTTGCAGTTCATTGTCTTACTCTGTACATTCTCTTCATCTTTGATGTGATGCATTATTGGTGAGTTGAATAATAGCAGGCATCCCTGACACACAGGGATAGTCAAAACTATGGTTTTTCCAATAGTCATGTATGGATGTGAGAGTTGGACCATAAAGAAGGCTGAGCACCGAAGAATTGATGCTTCTGAACTGTGGTGCTGGAAAAGACTCTTAAGAGTCCCTTAGACTGCAAGGATTTCAAACCAGTCAATCCTAAAGGAAATCAACCCTGAATATTCATTGGGAGGACTGTTGCTGAAACTGCAGTTCCAATACTTGGATCACCTGATGCAAAGAGCCGATTTACTGGAAAAGACCCTGATGCTGGAAATGACTGAAGGCAGGAGAAGAAGTGGGCAACAGTGAATTAGATGATTAGATAGCATCACTGACTCAATGGACATGAATTTGAGCAAACTCTGGGAGACAGTGAAGGACAGGGAAGCCTGGTGTGCTGCAGCCCCTGGGGTCACAATGAATCAGACATGACTTAGCAACTGAACAACAACAACTGGCACTCAGGAGGCACTCTCTAAACACCATTTCTTTCTACAAGGAACCAGGACTCTTTAAAGAAAATCATTGATTCCAGGATGGAGAAGGAAATTTACAAGTTGAAGCTGGTATGTTTTGTTGTTCCACAAAGCGAAGAAGCTATCACAGAGAATGAAAATGAAGAAAGCCTATGTGAATCATAGGATCATTGTTGTTTAGTCGCTAAATCCTGTTTGACTCTTTGCTACCCCATGGACTGTAGCCTGCCAGGCTCCTCTGTTATGGGATTTCCCAGGCAAGAATACTGGAGTGGGTGGTCATTTCCTTCTCCTGGGAATCTTTCCAGAAAGAGATCAAACCTGAGTCTCCTGAATTGGCAGGTGGATTTTTTTACCACCAAGCCACCAGGGAAACCCGAATTATAGGACACCATCAGGCAAAACAACACATTATTGGAGTCCTTGAAGGAGAATCAATGGAGAAAGGAGCAGAAATCTTATTTAAATAATGACTGAGAACTTCCCAAATCTAGGGAGAGATATAGATATCCAAGTTTATGAAACTCATAGGTCCCTCAACAGATTCAGCCCAAAGAGATCTTCTCCAAGACATTAAAATAGAACTGTCTAAAATCAAAGACAAAGAGAATATTTAGAGCAGCAACATAAAAGATTCTCACATACAAAGTGAAACTTTGCAGTCCAGGAGAGAGTGGGATGATATATTAAAAGTGCTGAAAGAGAAACTGCCAACCAAGAACACTTTACCCTGCAAAGCTGTCTATTCTTCAGCAACAAAGGAGTGATAAACCCTTTACCAGGCACACAAAAGTCAAAGGAGTTCTTTACCAACAGATCTGCCTTACAAGAAATGCCAAATGGCATTTCTCAAGCTGAAATGAAATGATGCTAAATAGGAATATGAAAATATATAAAAAAGGTAAGTATATAATCAAATCCAGAATACTTTAGTACTGTTACACAATGGTGTTAATAATTTAATTCTAGTATAAAGGTTAAGGGCTTCCCTGGTGGGTGGCTCAGAGGGTAAAGCGTCTGCCTGCAATGCGGGAGACCCAGGTTTGATCCCTGGGTCGGGAAGATACCCTGGAGAAGGAAATGGCAACCCACTCCAGTACTGTTGCCTGGGAAATCCCATGGACAGAGAATCCTGGTAGGCTACAGTCCATGGGGTTGCAAAGAGTCGGACATGACTGAGTGACTTCACTTTCACTTTCATAAAGGTTAAAGAACAAAAATATTAAAAATAACTACAGCTGACCCTTGAATAGTGAAGGTATTAGGGGCACCAACCTTCCACATAGTCAAAAATCCACATATAAGTTAAGTTGGCTCTCATATCTAAGGTTCCTCTTTATCTGAAATTATGCCTCCACATATTCAACCAACTGCAGGTTGTGTAGTAGTACTTACTATTGAAAAAAGCCATGTACAATTGGGCAGCAGGTATATGAAAATGTGCTCAACATCACTAATCATGGAGGAAATGCAAATCAAAGTTACAGTGAGATATCACACTTCACTGGTTTCTGTTAGAATAGCTATCATCAGAAAGACAAGAGACAAGTATGATGAGGATGTGGAGAAAAGGGAACACTTCTGGACTGTTGGTGGGAATATAAACAGTATGTAGTTTCCTCAAAAAATATAAAAGGAGAACTGTATGATCCAGTAATCCCACTTCTGGATATTTATCCAAAGGGAATGAAATCAGTACATTGTAGAGATATCTGTACACTCATGTTCACTGCAGCATTATTCACAATAGCCAACATAGGATATGGATAAAGAAAATGTGATGGATGTATAGATAATGTATAATGAAATATTATTCAGCCATAAGAAAGGTCACTGCATATGGTGACTACAGCCGTGAAATTAAAAGACACTTGCTCCTTGGAGGAAAAACTATGACAAACCTAGACAGCATATTAAAAAGCAGAGACATTACTTTGCTGACAAAGGTCTGTATACGCAAAGCTATGGTTTTTCCAGTAGTCATGTACAGATGTGAGAGTTGGTCCATAAAGAGGGCTGAGCACTGAAAAATTGATGCTTTCGAACTGTGGTATTAGAGAAGACTCTTGAGAGTCCGTTGGACTGCAAGCAGATCAAACCAGTCAATCCTAAGGGAAATCAGTCCTGAATATTCATGGGAAGGACTGAAGCTAAAGCTGAAGCTGCAATACTTTGGCCACTTGATGCGAAGAGCCTACTCGTTGGAAAAGACCCTGATGCTGGGAAAGATTGTAGGCAGCAGGAAAAGGGGACAACAGAGGATGAAATGGTTGGATGGCATCATTGACTTGATGGACATGAGTTTGAGCAAGCTCTGGGAGATGGTGAAGGATAGGGAAGCCTGGCGTGCTGCAGTCCATGGGGTTGCAGAGTTGGACACGACTGAGCAATTGAACAACAACAACAACATAAGAAAGAAGAAAATCTTACCATTTGCAAAAACCCAAATGAACCTAGAGGACATTAAGCTAGGTGAAATAAATTGCACAGAAAAAAGCCGATACTGTATGATCTTAGTTATATGTGGAATCAAAAGGAAAAAAAAACAAGCCAAACGCATAGAAATAGAGAGTAGACTGGTTAGTAGGTGGTTAGTAGGAGGAAATGGGGACATACTGGTCAAAGCTTTCAGTTGGAAGTTCTGGTGATATATTGCACATCAAGGTGACTAGAGCTAACAATACTGTATTGATCGCTTGAGGGAATTCATGGTGGTCGTGTGGTTAGGACTCTGACCTTTCACTGCCAAGGGCTCAGATTCAATCCCTAGTTGAGAAACTAAGATTCTGTAAGCTGTGCAGAATGGCCAAAAAAAAAAAAAGAAAAGAAACCCACAATAAACACTTGCTAAGCTAAGATCTTACATGCTAAGTACATGCTAAGATCTTACACATTTTCACCACACACTCACACACTCACATACACATTGTAGCTACGTAAGGTGATGAATGCGTTCATTTTGGTGATCGTTTCACAAAGTAGACACATATCATGTACATCATGTTGTACACTTTAAATATGAACAATTTTATCTACCAACTGTACCCCAACAGAGTTGGAAGAGAAAAAAAAGAATATTAATTTGAAGGAGCAGAATAGTCACCTGGCAAGAGCACCCAGGGATCTCTCTCGTCCAAGTCTGTAGTTTGTCCCTTATCATAGTGTTTTCAGGGCCAGAGCCTCGACTCACGTATCTTTCTGCTTTTCACATTGGTTGGTTGGTTTTTTGATTGGTTGGTTGATCCAAAGAACATAAGCTCTTTTCTCTTGAAAGTGTCCAAAAGCTCACTTCAGTGACCTTGAAAAGCTGAAAACTGATGGGAAAGCGGAGATTTGGCCAGAATCATCACTGTCAAAAATATCATGAACGCAAAAAACCAAGCAAGAAAGACAAATATTTAGATAAACTGTCAGGAACATAGAGTAGACAAATAAATGTCTGATTTTTTTTTAAGGGAAGAGCTTACCTAATGAGGAAGTTCAATTTATTTTCACTCAACGTTTATCAGCATTTAAGTTTTTTAACTCTTTATGATAAGTTGTTGTCAGGAGAGTCCGCTAATTAAGTCTGATATTATTAGCTCCATTTTACAAAAAGAGAAACTAAAGAAATAAAAGGGCTTCCCTGATAGCTCAGTTGGTAAAGAATCTGCCTGCAATGCAGGAGACCCCAGTTCGATTCCTGGGTCGGGAAGATCCTCTGGAGAAGGGATAGGCTACCCACTCCAGTATTCTTGGGCTTCCCTTGTGGCTCAGCTGGTAAAGAATCACCTGCAATGCGGGAGACCTGGGTTTGATCCCTCGGTTAGGAAGATCCGCTGGAGAAGGGAAAGGCCATCCACTCCAGTATTCTGGCCTGGAGAATTCCATGGAATCCATGGGGTTGCAAAAAGTCAGACACGACTGAGCAACTTGCACTTCACTTCACTTCACTTCAAAGAAATAAAAGGTTTAGTGGTTTGTTAGGCAACCAGTTGGTCAAAGGGCTGAGACTAGAGAGCACAGATGAACTCAGAATGGACTTGGCTGTGCTTCTTGGACCCTGAGTTCCATCCACCCTGGAATCGGGTGCTGAAGCACAATGTCACTGAAGACCATTGGGGTTATCGCCCATTACGCATACTGTGTAATGCCTGGAGACAGACAGGGCTACACAATAGGAAGAAACACTCCAAAGCAGGCTCTGTTTTTCTTTTTCTGTTTTTGGCCATGCAGTGCAGCTTGCAGAATCTTAGTTCCCTGACCAGGGATCGAACTAGTGTTTTCTGCAGGAAAGTGCAGAGTCCTAACCATTCGACTACCAGGAAATTCCTGAAACTGTTTTTCATTTCAGCTTTACTAAAGCTGAGTCTTAGTGTTCTGAAAGTACCGATTAAGTGTCATATATGTCACTAATTTATCTTGCTGACAAAGGAGGAGGGGCAGTGTGGACTATGTACAGTCCAACCTCGAAACACACAGATATCTATAGCCACACACAGATACCTATACCCACCCTGAGAATTCCACATTGTCAGAAATGTGTACACAATGAGTAAACCAAAGTACTTGCTCGATCAAGTCCATGCAGCTACACACACACACACACACACACACACACACACACACACACACACACAGAGGATGCTCTGTTTTCATTTCCCCATCTTGAGCACAGCTATTCACATCTGATGGAGAAGGAAATGGCAACCCATTCCAGTGTTCTTGCCTGGAGAATCCCATGGACAGAGGAGCCTGGCAGGCCTCACTGTGTGGAGTCGCAAAGAGTCAGACAGAACTGAGTGCATTATACACATTCACATGTGAACCCACCAATGCTCCATTCAAACCCCTGACCAGCAGGAGCCACCCTCTCAGCCTCTGAGCCAGCCCTGCAGAGGCTGGTATTTAATCCGGAGCCTTCATTCTCACATCCCTGACCACTGATGACATCGACCTTGAAGGGTCAGTCCTGGAGCCTCCTGTCCCCTTAGAACCGTGGCTCGCAACCAGCCGTGAGTTTTCTCCCAGGAGACGTGTGCTTATCATTACTCAGTGGGGGTTGGGGGGAAGGGTCCTGCTGGCATCTACTGTGTAGAGCCTGGGGTCCTGCTAAACATTCTACAATGCACAAGTCAGCCCCTCGTGGGGCAAGACTGGGAAACTGCGCCTTGAAGAATCAGGGGACAACTGTCCTGGCTTCAGCAACTTGCTAATACATCGCTTGGGACTGCTTTCTCTGTGACAGCTGGCCATGGTTTGTACCACAGGATCCCACCCCTGGACACAACTATTTGCACTAGATTGGGCAGACAGCTGTTGCAACGGCAGCCATGGCCAACTAGCCAGTTCCCAGAGAGTGCGAAAGTGGTTCCGACAGGGACTACAGCGATACTCTGCACCAGGTCGTTTCTCAGTTAATGTGAACTCTAGCCTCCAGTTCACGATAACTGAGAAAATGGTCGAGTAGGGGCTTCCCCAATGGCTCAGCGGGTAAAGAACCTGCCTGCAATGCAGGAGACACAGGAGACTCAGGTTCAATCCCTGGGTTGGGAAGATCCCCTGGAGAAGGAAGTGGCAACCCACTCCAGTATTCTTGCCTGAAAAAAATCCATGGACAGTGGAGCCTCGGGGGCTACAGTCCATGGGGTCTCAAAGAGTCTGACAGGACTGAGTGACTATGCGCTCACGGAGCTAGAGCAGACACCCCGGGCAACTGATAACGGAGAGAGAGCAGCAATATGGGTCAGACAGATCCACCACGTTTATTGTCACTGATAAAACTAACCGTCTATGCCAGATCCAGAGGGAGCAGGAAGCGCCTCAAAGGGTGGTTTGCGCTGACCTCCTGAACTCTAGGTAGCATGAGGAAATAATGCTGTTTTCACAGGCTGTTTTTGCAGCCTGATAATGGCCTTGCCGCCCTCTTCCATGTGGTAAATTCCAAAACCCTCTGGATGATTCATCTCCATCCTTACCTCCCTTGTAAACCCGGGTGGACCGTCCACCAGCCCCGCCTCCCCCTCTTCACCACTTCCTACTCAGTGCCCCTTCGTCTGTTACAGCGCCTACCACACTGTCCTGTAACAGTTGACTTGTCATCTCCTCCAGACAGCATCCAAATCTAGGATTTTATTAGCTTGTTCGTTCGGTGCTCCCAGCTCCCTGGCGCTTAGCTGGCACAGTGCTTGTGGAATGAATGAGCAAATAATACGTTATCAGTGAGGAGACCCAAGTCTCCTGGAAGCGGCTGCCCGGGGTGGTGGGTGCGGGGAGGAGGGGTATTCAGCAGGATTTTGCCAAGAAATTTGCATTTGAGCTGAGAAACCGATTTTCAAGGGGCGGGGTTGCGGGGAGGGAGGAGCAAAAGAGGAACAATCCGGAAACGAAACTGAAAGCTTTTTAAAAGGGCTGAAATCCCTGCTGGGTTCTGATGGTGATGATAGAAGCGGGAGCTGGGAAGACCGCCAAGTGAAAGGCACTGACTGGAACCGAAGGTTCTTAAAGGGGAGCCGTGGGGTGCGGGTTGTGTAAGGACGACGGAGGTGGCGGCAAGTGAGGAATAGGAAAGCGGTTCCTAACGACGGCCGCCGCACTTGGGAGCCTTTGTTTCCTCCCCAGCCAGGAGCGCCCTTGCCGCTTTGGAAATGCGCCACCGTGAGCCTGAGCGCACCGCTGTACCCGGGGACCGGCCGGGGATCTATCTCCGCTGGCAGAAACCGGTCCCTTCACTGCATGGCAAATAGATGGGGAAAAGATAGAAACAGTGACAGGCATTACTTTCTTGGGCTTCAAAATCACTGCGGACGGTGATTGCAGCCATGAAATTAAAAGACTCTTGGTCCTTGGAAGAAAAGCTACGACAAAACCTAGACGGTGTATTAAAAAGCAGAGGCATTACTTTCCCTACAAAGGTCCATATAGTCAAAGCTATGTTTTTTCCAGTAGTCATGTAAGAATGTGAGAGTTGGACCATAAAGAAGACTGAGTGCCAAAGAACTGATGCTTTTGAAGTGGAGAAAACTCTTGAGAGTCCCTTGGACAGCAAGAAGATCAAACCAGTCAGTCCTAAAGGAAATCAACCCTGAATACTCATTGGAAGGACTGATGCTGAAGCTGAAGCTCCAATACTTTGGCCACCTGATGTGAACAGCAGGCTCATTGGAAAAGACTTTGATGCTGGGAAAGGAGGAGGAGAAGGGGATGACAGAGGATGAGATGGTTGGATGGCATCATCGGCTCAATGGACGTGAGTTTGAGCAATTCCGGGAGATGGTGAAGGACAGGGAAGCCTGGCGTGCTGCAGTCCATGGGGTCGCAAAGAGTCGAACACAACTGACTGAACGACTGAACAGCAACAATGAGCAGAAACCACTCTGGCTCAGCACTTCAGGGATGCACCTTCAGTGGCCTCTAAATATAAACAGAGATTTCTCTTTGCAGCAGCTGAGGACAAGCAGAAGGAAGACCACGTCCCACTCATCTCACAGTCCATCATGCCTGCCCCAAGGCTGACTGCTTGTCTCCAGTTTTCCTTCTAACTAGTCTGTAAACACTTTAGAGACAGAGGGTTACTCATCTTTGCTTCCCCACAGGGCCTTACACTCTGTAGGTGTTTGGTTTTTTTAAAAGCTCTTTAGTGCATGTAGATGAAGATGATGTCATAAGCAAATTTGTTTAAAGCTCCAAAAACAAGTCAAATAAGCCAGGCCCCAAAAGGACAAAGACTGTATGATTCCACTTGTGTGAGATACCTAGAACACTCAAATATATAAGGAAAAAGAAGAATAGTGGTTCAGTTCAGTTCAGTTCAGTCGCTCAGTCGTGTCCGACTCTGCGACCCCATGAATTGCAGCGCGCCAGGCCTCTCTGTCCATCACCAACTCCCGGAGTCTACCCAAACCCATGTCTATTGAGTCGGTGATGCCATCCAACCATCTCATCCTCTGTCGTCCCCTTCTCCTCCCGCCCCCAATCCTACCCAGCATTAGGGTCTTTTCCAATGAGTCAACCCTTCGCATGAGGTGGCCAAAGTATTGGAGTTTCAGCTTCAACATCAGACCTTCCAATGAACACCCAGGATTGATCTCTTTTAGGATGGATTGATTGGATCTCCTTGCAGTCCAAGGGACTCTCAAGAGTCTTCTCCAACACCACAGTTCAAAAGCATCAATTCTTTCGGCGCTCAGCCTTCTTCTTCACCGTCCAACTCTCACGTCCATACATGACCACTGGAAAAAACATATAGCCTTGACTAGACGGACTTTTGTTGGCAAAGTAATGTCTCTGCTTTTAAATATGCTATCTAGGTTGGCCATAACCTTCCTTCTAAGGAGTAAGCGTCTTTTAATTTCATGGCTGCAGTCACCATCAGCAGTGATTCTGGAGCCCAAAAAAATAAAGTCTGACACTGTTTCCACTGTTTCCCCATCTATTTCCCATGAAGTGATGGGACCAGATGCCATGATCTTAGTTTTCTGAATGTTGAGCTTTAAGCCAACTTTTTCACTCTCCTCTTTCACCTTCATCAAGAGGCTCTTTAGAATAGTGGTTACCAGGGACCAAAGGGGAAGGAGGAGAAGCAGATGTTGGTTAATGCTTATAGACGTTGTGATTGGAATGATGAAGAAGTTCTGAAATGATACAGTGGTGATTGTGAATGTACTTTACGCCACTGACTCCTACATTTTGAAATGGCTAAAATGCAAGTTTTACATTAGGTATATTTTACCACAGCTTTAAAAATGAAAGAAAGGAAGTCTAGCTTTATGAACATCACATAAAACAGAATTCAGGTCAAATAGCATTAGATAGAGTCACTTCACTCTGACAAAAGTTTCAAGTCATTGAGAAGAACGACCGATTCTGAATGTGTGTATACCAAATAACTACTTCCATGTATGCAAAGCAAAAGTTGTCACACTATTTTTTCGATGAGAAAGTCACATGCTGGTGGGAAGTTTTATCAATGCTATATAAGTAAGCCGAAAAAAATTCTCCTACACATCTCCAAGGCATGTATAAAAATGTTTTACAGCAGCATTATACACGATAGCAAAAACTAGAAACAACTTAAATATCCATTAGTGGTTTTTATCATTCACTCAGTGAGTCCTGTCCCACTCCTTTGTGACCCCATGGACAGTAGCCTACCAGGCTCCTCGTCCATGGCATTTCCCATGCAAGAATACTGGAGTGGGTTGCCATTTCCTTCTGCAATCTATCAGCAGAAGGGATAAACATATTAAAGGAATACTACACAGCAATGAAAATGAACGAGCTGCAGCCTCAGGTGAAAAACATGTGGGAACTTTTAAATGTAATGATTTTAGAATTTTTCTTACTTTTTCAGCTGGAGCAAGGTTTTATTTAATTTTATATTATTTTATTGCAGTATATTTGATATAAAGTGCTGTATTAGTTTCACATGTGCAACAAAGTGATTCACTTCTACATGTACATAATGTGCACTTTTCTCAGATTCTTTTCTCATGTAGATTATCACAGAATATTGAGTAGAGTTCCCTGTGCTATACACTGAGTCCTTGTTGGTTATCTATATAGAGGAATATGCAAGGTAGATAGAGAAGTATATGTATGTTAATTGCAAATCTTGGATTTATCTCTCCCCATCGCATTTCCACTGGGCTAACCATAAGTTGGTTTTCAAAGCCTGGGAGTATGTTTCTGCTTTGTAAGGTAATACAGTTCATATCAGTTTTTTGATTCCACCTATAACTGACCACATATGATATTTGACTTTCTGTGTCTGACTCACTTCACAGGATATGGTGATGTCTAGGTCCTTGCTTGTTGCTGCAAGTAGTATTATTTCATTCTTTTTATGACTGAATAACATTGCATTGTGTACAGGTGCAACTTCTTCATCATCCATTCATCTGTAGATGGATATTTTGGTGACTTCCAGGTCCCAGCTACTGTGAATAATGCTGCAGTGAAGGTTGGGGTGCACTTGTCTTTTCAAACGAGGATTTTTCTCTAGATATATGCCCATGAATGAGATTGCCCGGTCCTATGATGTTTCTATATTGCGTTTTCTATGCAACCTTCATAGTGCCTGTCAGCAATTTCCTTTCCCCCCCAAGCAGAGGAGGGAGGGTTTCCTTTTCGCCAGTCCCCTCCAACATTGATTGTGTGTAGACTTTTTGCCGATGGCCATTCTGAGTGGTGTGAGGTGATACCTCGTTGTGAGTTAGATTTTCATTTTTTTAATAATGAGCGATGTGGAACATGTTTTCCTGTGATTGTCGGTATTTGAGTGTGAGTAGAGTTTCCCTCTGAAATTGGATTCTTGAAAGTCTGGCCTGTTTTGCATTGTTTTTCAGTGCCCTCTCCCAGGACATTTCTTGAAGGCCCATGTCATTTACAGGCCCACAACCTCTGTGAAATGCCCCAAAGCGCATGGTTGTTTTGAGAAGTGTCCGCCAGGCGGCAGCACTTCCTCATGCCCACCCTTCTGATAACTCGGTCAAGCAGAGTCCCGGAGACGGTCCTGTGCCTGGGTTGTAAATGAGAACAGCACCCAAGGACTTATGTGCCAGTATTTTCACCTCCAGAAAAATCCCACCCCCTGCCAAGCCGAGGTATTGGGGGTATAGTACTCAGTTCCTGGTGCACCTCTAAGGAAAGAGGCTGGAAGTGGGAACCCCACCACCTGGATGCATGGAGATCTGGTGACTTTTGAAACCTCTTCTACTCAGAGGGCCAGCATCCTTTAGCTACACTAGGCTCCTTTACCTTCGGAAGCTCCCTTCCCCGGGCTTGAGATTGTAAAGTTGCTGTTGCCAGAAATGTTACCAGAATTTTTGTCCCGAGGGTACCAAGCATTAGAGGTCCACGGAGGTGCTGTCTGCTGGCACATTTTCTGCAGCTCCCTCTGTCCCCGATACTCCTTTCGGGAAACCCAGGACCCTCAGGGTTAACAGAGGTGATGGCATTGCAGGTCACCGAGGTCTCAGTGGAATACAGTAGGCAGTCTGTGTTTTTTTTTTTTTTTCTTCTTTCTTTCTGTTTTATTTTCTTCTCTCTTTCCTTCTTTTTCTCTTTGTTTTAAATTTTATTTCTTACCTTATCTTGGAGTACAGTTGGTTTACAGTGTTGTGTTTGTTTTTGTTGTTAGCAAACCGTTGCAGTTTTACATATGCATATATCTATTTCAAAAATTAGCTTGTTTATGTATTTTTGGCTGTGCTGGCTCTTCATTGCTGCTCATGGGCTTTCTCTAGCTGTGCTGCACCGGCTTCTCATTGAAGTGTTGTCTCTTCTTGCAGAGCATGAGGCTCCAGGGCACCTGTGTTGAGTAGTTGTGGTCACAAGCTTAGTTGCCTTGCAGCATGTGGGATCTTCCCAGTCCAGAGATAGAACTTGTGTCCCCTACATTGGACAGGTAGATTCTTATCCACTGGACCACCAGGAAGTCCTGTTTTTATATTATTATTATTCCATATAGGTTATTGTCGTGTGTGTTGTAGAATTCCCTGTGCCGTTCAGTAGATCCTACTTGATTATTATCTGTTTCAAACATGTGTATGTTTATATATATTTATGTATGCCTGTTAATCAGAGTCTCCTAATTTATTCCTCTTCCCCCATCTTTCCACTGTGATAAGCATAAGCTTTTTTCTAATCTCTTTGCCAGAAAATGTTTCTGCATTTGTAAAGGGACTCTCTTTCTGCTTTGTAAAGTAATTCAACATATATTGGTTTTTCCTTGCAACCTATAAGTGATCACATGTGATATTTGCCTTTCTCTGTCTTACTTCACATGGCATGGTGATGTCTAGGCCCATGCTTGTTGCTGCGATTGGTATTATTTCATTCTTTTTATGCCAGGGTAACACTGTATGGTGTATACCTACCACCTCTTCTTTATGCACTCGTCTGCCGATAGACCCTTATCTCACTTCCGTGTCCTCACGGGTGATAATAGTACTGCAGTGAACGTGTGTCTTTTCCAGTGCAGGTTTTATCCAGTTATGGGTCCAGGAGAGGGATTGCTGGATCCTCTGGTGGCTCTGTTTTTCATTTCCTGGAACCTTCATAATACATGGCAGCCATATGCTTTCCCACCCACAGCAGAGGAGAGAAGGTTCCTTTCAGCACTGACTGTGGGTAGACCTTTTGTAGACGGCCATTCTTAGTAATGCGATGAGATACCTCGTTTTGGGTTGCATTTGCGTTTTTAATAACGAGTGATGAGGAGCATGTTTTTCTGTGGTTTTATGTTAAAACATATGAGTAGCATTTCCCTCTTGAAATGGATTCTTTAAAGTCTGCCCTCTTTTACATAGCTTTTCGATGCCCTATTCCAGAACATCCTAAAAGATGATGCTGTGAAAGTTCTGCATTCAATATGCCAGCAAATTTGGAAAACAGCAGTGGCCACAGGACGGGAAAAGGTCAGTTTTCATTCCAATCCCAAAGAAAGGCAAAGCCAAAGAATGCTCAAACTACTGCACAATTGCACTCATATCACACGTTAGTAAAGTAATGCTCAAACTTCTCCAAACGAGGCTTCAACTGTACATGAACTGTGGACTTCCAGACGTTCAAGCTGGATTTAGAAAAGCCAGAGGAACTAGAGATTAAATTGCCAACATCCATTGGATCATAAAAAAAGCAAGAGAGTTCCAGAAAAACATCTGCTTTATTGACTATGTCAAAGCCTTTGACTGTGTGTACCACAACAAACTCTGGAAAATTCTTAAAGAGATGGGAATACCAGACCACCCAACCTGCCTCTTGAGAAATCTGTATGCAGGTCAAGAAGCAACAGTTAGAACTGGACATGAACAGCAGACTAGTTCCAAATCGGGAAAGGAGTACATCAAGGCTGTATATTGTCACCCTGCTTATTTGACTTATATGCAGAGTACATCATGAGAAATGCTGGGCTGGATGGAGCACAAGCTGGAATCAAGATCGCCTAGAGAAATATCAGTAACCTCAGATATGCAGATGACACCACCCTTATGGCAGAAAGCGAAGAAGAACTAAAGAACCTCTTGATAAAAGTGAAAGAGGAGAATGAAAAAGTTGGCTTAAAACTCAACATTCGGAAAACTAAGATCATGGCATCGGATCCCATCACTTCATGGCAAATAGATGGGGAAATAGACTTTAGTTTTTGGGGCTCCAAAATCACTTTGGATAGTGACTGCAGCCATGAAATTAAATGACCCTTGCTCCTTGGAGGAAAAGTTATAACCAACCTAGACAGCATATTAAAAAGCAGGGACATTACTTTGCCAACAAAGGTCCATCTATTCACAGCTTTGGTTTTTCCAGTGGTCATGTATGGATGTGAGAGTTGGACTAAAAAGAAAGCTGAGCACCAAAGAATTGATACTTTTGATCTGTGGTGTTGGAGAAGACTCTTGAGAGTCCCTTGGACTGCGAGGAGATACAACCAGTCCATCCTAAAGGAGATCAGTTCTGGGTGTTCATTGAAACGACTGATGTTGAAGCTGAAACTCCAATCCTTTGGCCACCTCATGTGAAGACCTGACTCACTGGAAAAGACCCTGATGCTGTGAAAGACTGAGGGCGGGAGGAGAAGGGGACGACAGAGGATGAGATGGTTGGATGGCATCACCGACTCAATGGACATGAGTTTGAGTAAATTCCGGGGGTTGGTGATGGACAGGGAGGCCTGGTGTGCTGGAGTCCATGGGGTCACACGGCTGGGAGACTGACCTGACTGACCGACTCCAGAACATTTCTTGAAGACCTGTGTCATTTACAGCTGTTGTTACCAGATATGTCCACAAGGCGGCAGCACTTCCTCATGTCCACCTCTCTGATAACCTGGGGCAAGCAGAGCCCTAGAGATAATCCTGTGCTTGGGTTGTATATGAGAGTGGAATGTACCAGAACAAGACCCAAGGATTTGTGTTCCAGTATTTTTACCCCTTAATTTTCACCCCCAGAAAACCCCAAACCCTGCCAAGCCGAGGTACTGGGGGTGTAGTACTCAGTTCCTCAAGCATCTCTAAGGAAGGAGGCTGGAGGTGGGAATCCACCACTTGGATGCTTGGATGCATGCAGGGGACTTTTGAAACATCCTTTACCCTGGGGAAGTCCCCTTTCGAGGTCTGGAGATTGTGTTTTTGCCCAGAGGGGACCAGGCGCTCTTCCACGGAGGTGCTAATTGCTGGCACATTCTCTGAAGTTCCCTCTGCCCAGAATACTCCTGCCAGGAAACCCAGGACCCTCCGGGTCAATGGAAGTGACACCATTGCAGGTCACCAAGCCCTCAGGGGAATACAGTAGGCATTTCTTTTCCTTTCTTCTTTCTCTCTATTTGGTTTCTTCTTTCTTCTTTTTTAAAATTTTCTTCTTGCTTTGTATTGGAGTATAGTTGATTTACAATGTTGTGTTTGTTTTAGGTTTAAGGCAGACTAATTCAGTTACACATGTACCTGTTCTTTTTTGGATTCTTTTTCATATAGGTTATTGTCAAGTGTGGTGTAGAATTCTCTGTGCTGTTCATTAGATCCTATTTGACTATCTGTTTCAAACGTGTACATATATGTGTACTTGTAAATGCACACTTGGGTGCTAAGTCATTTTAGTCATGTCCAACTCTTTGAGCAACACTGTAGACCGTAACCTTCCAGGCTCCTCTGTCCATGGGGATTCTCTAGGCCAGAACACTGGAGTGAGTTGTCATGCCCTCTTCCAGGGAATCTTGTCAACCCAGGAATCAAACCTGTATCTCTTGCATCTCCTGCATTGCAGGCAGATTCTTTACCCACTGAACCACCTGGGAAGCCCACTTGTTAATGGGACACTCTTAATTTATTCCTCCACCCACTTCTTTCCATTGTGGTAGCCATAAGTTTGTTTTCTAAGTCTGGGAGTCTGTTTTGCTTTGTTAAAAGAGTTCAGTTAGTATCAGTATTTCCATTCCAGCTGTAAAGTCAAATATACTTGACTTTCTCTGTCTGACTTAACACACTTGGTATGATGATGTCTAGGTCCGTGCTTGTTACTGCAAATGGCATTGTTTCATTCTTTGTATGACTGAGTAATAGTGCATGATATATACCTACTGCTCTGCCTTATGCACTCATCTGTTGATGGACCTTTTTCTCACTTCCGTGTCCTCACTGGTGGTAATAGCACTGCAGTGAACATTGAGAGGCAAGTGTCTTTTGGAATGAGGGTTTTATCTGGATATAGACCTAGGAGTGGGACTGCCAGATCCTATGGTGGCTCCATCCCTGTTTTTTATAGAACCTTCATAGTTTCTGTCAGCAATTTACTTTCCCACCTACAGCAGAGGAGGGACTGTTTCCTTGTCTTCAGTCCACCTGGCATTGACTGTAGACTCTGTGCCAATGGCCATTCTTAGTGGTGCTAGGTGGTATCTTGTTGCTGTTTAGATTTGCATGTATTTAATAATGAGGGCAAATTTGGAAAATGCCAGCAAATCTGGAGAACTCAGCAATGGCCATGGAAAAGGTCAGTTTTCATTCCAATCCCAAAGAAAAGCAATGCCAAAGAATGTTCAAACTACCACACAATTGCACTTATCTCACACACTAGCAAAGTCACGCTCAAAATTCTCCAAGCGAGGCTTTAACAGTACGTGAGCCATGAAATTTCAGATGTTCAAGCTGGATTTAGGAAAGGCAGAGGAACCAGAGATCAAATTGCCAACATCCATTGGATCATAGAAAAAGCAAGAGAATTCCAGAAAAATATCTCCTTCTGCTTCATTGAATATGCTAAAGTCTTTGACTGAGTGGATCACAACAAACTGTGGAAAATTCTTAGAGATGGGAGTACCAGACAACCTTACCTGCCTCCTAAGAAACCTGTATGCAGGTCAAGAAGCAACAGTTAGAAATGGACATGGAACAACAGACTGGTTCCAAATTGGAAAAGGAGTACATCAAGGCTATATATTGTCACCCTGCTTATTTGACTTACATGCAGAGTACATCATGAGAAACGCTGGGCTGGAAGAAGCACAAGCTGGTATGGAGATTACTGGGAGAAATATCAATAACCTCAGATCTGCAGATGACACCACTCTTATGGTAGAAAATGAAGAGGAACTAAAGAAGTTCTTGATGAAAGTGAAAGAGGAGAGTGAAAAAGCTGGCTAAAAATTCAACATTCAGAAAACTAAGATCATGGCATCTGGTCCCATCACGTCATGGCAAATAGATGGAGAAATGAATTTTTTCTTGGGCTCCAAAATCACTTTGGATGGTGACTGCAGCCATGAAATCAAAAGATGCTTCCTCCTTGGAAGAAAAGTTATGACCAATCTAGACAGCATATGAAAAAGCAGAGACGTTACTTTGCCAACAAAGGTCCGTCTAGTCAAGGCTATGGTTTTTCCAGTGGTCATGTATGGATGTGAGAATTGGACTATAAAGAAAGCTGAGCGGCGAAGAACTGATGCTTTTGAACTGTGGTATTGGAGACAACTCTTGAGAGTCCCTTGGATTGCAAGGAAATCAAACTAGTCCATCCTGAAGGAAATCAGTCCTGAATATTCATTGGAGGGATTGATGCTGAAGCTGAAACCCCAATCCTTTGGCACCTGATGACTCATTGGAAATGACCCTGATGCTGGGAAAGATTGCAGGCAGGAGGAGAAGGGGACGACAGAGGATGAGATGGTTGGATGGCATCACCGATATGACGGACATTAGTTTGAGCAAGCTCCAGGAGATGGTGAAGGACAGACAGGGAAGCCTGGCGTGCTGCAGTCCATGGGGCCACAAAAAGTCGGACACAACTGAACAACACCAATAACAACCCAGAGGGTCAGCATCCTTAGCTGCACGAGGCTCCTTTACCTACTGAGCTCCCATACCAGGTCTGGAGATTGTGGTTTTGTGCAGAGGGGACCAGGCACCAATGGTCCACCAGATTGCTGGCACATTCTCTGCAGCTCCCTCTGCCCAGATACTCCTGCCAGGAAACCCAGGACCCTCAGGGTCAATGGAGGTGACACCATTGCAGATCATGAGGGCCTCAGGGGAATGCGTTATACAGTCTATTTTTTATACTTTCTTTCTCTTTTATTTTTTTCTTTCTTTCCTTCTCTCTCTTTTTTTTAAATTTACTTCTTACTTTACATGGTAGTACAGTTGATTTGCAATGTTTTGTTTGTTTTAGTTGTACAGCAAACTGTTGCCTTTATGGCTACACATATATCTATTTTTTTCTGAATTATTTTTCCATATAGGTTATTGTTCTGTAGTTGTAGAATTCCCTGTGCTGTTCAGTAGATCCTACTTGATTCTTTATTTCAAAAATATGTATATATATATGTATATTTATGTGTACTTGTTAATGCAGACTTCCTAATTTTTTCCTCTGCTTGCATCTTTCCACTGTGGTAAGCATAGATCTGTTTTCTAAATCTGGGAGTCTGTTTCTTCTTTGTAAAGTAATTCAACTTGTATTGAAGTAATTCAACTTGTATTGGTTTTCAATTCCGGGTATTAGTGATGTCACATGATATTTGCCTATTTCTGTCTGAGTTACTTCACTTGGTAGGTTGATGTCTAGGTCCAGGCTTCTTGATACAGTTGGCATTATTTTAGTCTTTTATTGCGTGGTGTAAACTTCCGATCTCTTCTTTATTCATTCATCTCTCGATGGACATTTTCCTCGCTTCTGTGTCCCTGCTGGTTGTAGTCATGCTGCAGTGATCACTGAGCTCCACGTGTCTCTTTAAATGAGAGTTTTATCTGGGTGTAGGTCTGGGAGTGGGGTTCCCGGGAGGGACCTGTGGTGGCTCCTTTTTCATTTGCTGTAGAACTTTCATAGTGCCTGCCAGCAATTTCGTTTCCCACCCACAGCGGAGGAGGGAGGGCTTCATTTTCTTCAGCCTCCCCCATCACTGAGTGTGTGTAGACGTTTTGTTGATGGCCATTCTGAGGAATGCAGTGTGATACCTCGCTGTGTGTTAGATTTGCATTGTTAATAATGAGCGATGTTGAGCATGTTTTCCTGTGGTTTTCTGTTAAGGAGAGTGATTAGCGTTTCCCTCTTGAGAGTGGACTTTTGAGAGTCTGTCCTGTTTTGCATTGCTGTTGGATGCCTTACTCCAGGACATTACATCAAGGCCTGAGTCATTTGCTGCTCACAGCCTCCTCTTAAGCCCCTCTCATAAAGCTGTTGTTACCAGAAGTGTCCACAAGGCGGCAGCACTTCCTCATGCCCACCCCTCCGATTCCTCAGGCACGCAGAGCCCTAGAGACCGTTCTGTGCCTGGGTTGTGAATGAGAGTGGAGAGAGTCAGAACAGCACCCAACGACTTGTGTCCAGTGTTTTTACTCCTTAATTTTTATCCCCTGAAAAAGCCGAGACCCTGCCAAGTCCTTATACTGGGCAAGCAGTACTCTGTTCCTAGTGCATCTCTTAAGGAAGGAGGCTGGAGATGGGAACCCTACCACCTGGATGCGTGGAGGTTAGGTGACTTTTGAAACATACTTTTGCTGCACTAGGCTCCTTTACCTGCAGAAGATTCCTTCCCTGGTCTGGAGATTGTGGTTTCGTCCAGAAGGGATCAGGCACTAGAGGTCCACAGAGTTGCTGATTGCTGGCACATTCTCTGCCAGCTTCCTCTGCCCAGAATGCTCCTGCTGGGAAACCCAGGACCCTCAGGGTCAATGGAGGTGACTCCATTGCAGCCCACCAAAACCCCAGTGGAATACAGTAGGCAGTCTAACCTCTTTTCTCTTTCTGTTTTATTTTCTTCCTTCCTTCTTTTTCTCCGTTTTAAAATTTCTTACCTTATAAGAAAGGTATATCTATACCAATACCTTATATAGTTTATTTACAATGTTGTGTTTGATTTTATTTGTACAGCAAACTGTTGCAGTCTCACATATGCATATATCTATTTTTAAAGTTAATTAATTTATTTATGTATTTTTGGCTGAGCTGGATCTTCACTGCTGCTCAAGGGCTTTCTCTAGGTGTAGCCTGGGACTCTGTTTCTGCTTTGTAAAGTAATTCAACTTGTATCAATTTTTCAATTCCACCTATAAGTGGCCACATATGATATTTCCCTTTCTCTGTCTGACTTACTTCTCATGGTTTAACGATATCTAGGTCCATGCTTGTTGCTGCCATTGGTATTATTTCACTCTTTTATGATTTAGTAGTGTTATATGGTGTATACCTACCATCTCTTCTTGGATAAAGAAGATAAATGGATGAATGGCATTTTTCTCGCTTCTGTGTCCCCGTTGGTGATAATAGTGCTTCGGTGAACTTTGGGCGGCACCTGTCTTTTTGAGTGAAGGTTTTATCTGGATGTGGGCCTGGGAGCGGGATTGCCGGACCTATGGTGGCTCTGTTCCTCGCTTTCAGTAGGACTTTCCTAGTCAGTCAGTTCAGTCACTCAGTCATGTCGGACTCTTTGTAACCCCACCGACTGCAGCACGCCAGGCTTCCCTGTCCATCACCAACTCCTGAAGTTGCTCAAACTCATGTCCATCGAGTCAGTGATGCCATCCAACCATCTCATCCTCGGTTGTCCCCTTCTCCTCCTGCCTTCAATCTTTCTCAGCATCAGGGTCTTTTCCAATGAGTCAGGTCTTTGCATCAGGTGGCCAAAGGGTTGGAGTTTCAGGTTCAGCATCAGTCCTTCCAGTGAATATTCAGGATTGATTTCCTTTACGATTGAGTGGTTTGATTTCCTTGCAGTCCAAGGGACTCTCAAGAGTCTTCTTCAGCACCACAGTTCAAAAGCATCAATTCTTCAGCGCTCAGCTTTCTTTTTAGTCCAACTGTCACATCCATACATGACCACTGGAAAAACCATAGCTTTGACTAGATGGATCTTTGTTGGCAAAGTAATGTCTCTGCTTTTTAATATGCTGTCTAGGTTTGTCATAGCTTTTCTTCCAAGGAGCAAGGGACTTTTAATTTCATGGCTGCAGTCACCATCTGCAGTGATTTTGGATTTTCCTAGTTCGTGTCAGCAATTTACTTTCCCACCCATGGCAGAGGAGG
Source organism: Okapia johnstoni (assembly GCA_024291935.2). NCBI lineage: Eukaryota > Metazoa > Chordata > Mammalia > Artiodactyla > Giraffidae > Okapia > Okapia johnstoni. The sequence continues at coordinate 9,240,882 of CM044323.1, read as the reverse complement.
GAGGGTTTCCTTTTCTCCAGTCCCTTCTGGCATTGGTTGTTAGACCCTTTGCTGATGGCCATTCTGATTGGTGTCAGGTGGTACCTTGTGGCGGTTAAGATTTGCATGTGTTTAATAATGAACGCTGTGGATCTTGTTTTCCTGTGGTTTTCTGTTAAAGAGTGTGACAAGACTTTTTATCTTAATATTCGAGTCTTGAAAATTTACTCTAGGTTTAATTTTTTGATCCCCTACCGCAGGACATTTCTGAAGACTTGTGTTATTTACAGCCCCCAAACCTCTGTGTATATGAAGTGCCCTTGAACGCTTCTCGTGAAGTTGTTGTTACCAGAAATGTCCGCAAGGCGGCAGCACTTCCTAATGCCCACCCCTCCGATAACTCAGGCTCGCAGAGCCCTCGAGACAGTGGTGTTCCTGGGTTGTAAATGAGACTGGAATGTGCCAGAACAGCACCCAAGGACTTGTGTTCCACTATTTCACCTCTTACTTTTCAACTCCGGAAAAACCGCAAACCCTGCCAAGCCGCTGTACTGAGCATGTGGTTCTCCCTTCCTGGTATATCTCTAAGGAAGGAGGCTGGAGGTGGGAACCCCACCCCTGGGTGCATGGAGATCAGCTGACTTTTGAAAACTCTTCCACCCAGAGGGCCAGCATCCTTTTGCTGCACTAGGCTCCTTTACCTGCCGAAGCCCCTTTCCCGTGTCTTGAGATTGTGTTTTGTCCAGAGGGGACCAGGCACTAGAGGTCCACGGAGGTGCTGGTTGCTGGCACATTCTCTGCAGCTCCCTCTGCCCAGGATACTCCTGCTGGGAAATACAGGATCTGCCAGGTTAATGGAGGTGACATCATTGCAGCTCACCAAGGCCTCAGGGGAATATGTTAGGCATTTATTTTTTTTTCCTTTCTCTCTATTTAGTTTCTTTCTTTTTTTTTCTTTTTTAATTTTCTCCTTGCTTTATATTGGATTATAGTTGATTCACAATGTTGTGTTTGTGTTAGCTATAAAACAGACTGATTCAGTTATTCATATATCTGCGCTTTTTTGGATTTTTTTTTCCATATAGGTTCTTGTCAAGTGTTGCATAGAATTTTCTGTGCTGTTCTTTAGATCCTATTTGATTATCTGTTTCAAACTTGTATATACATATACACACATATATATTTTTTTATGTTAACCTTCTAACTTTTTCCTCCTCCCCCGTCTTTGCACTGTGGTTACCACAAGTCTGGTTTCCAAGCCTGGGAGTCCGTTTCTGGTTTGTAAAATTGTTCAATTTGTAGCAGTTTTTCAATTACACCTGTAAGTCATCAAACGTACTTGCCTTTCTCTGTCTGACTTACTTCACTTGGTATGATGATGTCTAGGTCCATGCTTTTTGCTGCAAATGGCATTATTTCATTCTTTTTATGACTGAGTAATATGCATTATGTATACCTACCACCTCTTCTTTATGCACCCATCTGTCGATGGGCCTTTTTCTCATTCCTGTGTCCTTGCTGGAGATAATAGTACTGGAATGAACATTGGGATGTAAGTGCCGTTTCAAAATCGGGCTTTATTCAGATACAGGTTCAGGGTAGGATTGCCAGATCTCATGGACAGAGATGCCTGGCAGGCTACAGTCCATGGGGTTGCAGAGTCGGACACGACTAAGCGCCTTAACACACATGTTGGCTCCATTCCCCATGTTCTTTGGAAACTTCATAGTTCCTGTCGGCAGTTTACTTTCCCACCCACAGCACAGGAGGTAGGGTTTCCTTTTCTCCAGTCCCTTCTGACATTGACTGCTTACAGACCCTTTGCTGATGGCCATTCTGAGGGATGCGAGGTGATACCTTGTTGCAGTTTAGATTTGCATGTGTTTAATAATGAGGGATGTGGAGCTTGTTTTTTTGCTTTTTTCTTTTTTAACGAGTGTGACTAAAATTTTTCTCTTAAAATTTGATTCTGGAACGTTTACCTTGTATTTAATTTTTCTTTGATCCCTTACCCCAGGACATTTCTTGAAGACCTGTGTCTTTTTTCTGCGGGAGACCTGGGTTCGATCTCTGTGTCGGGAAGATCCCCTGGAGAAGGAAATGGCAACCCACTCTAGTCTTGCTTGGTGAATCCCATGGACGGAGGAACCTAGCAGGTACAGTCCACGGGGTCGCAAAGGGTCGAACACGACTTCTCTTTAACTTTGTGTCTTTTTTCAGCCCCGCAGCCTGTGTGTATTAAGTGCCCTTAAGCGGCTCTTGTAAAGTTGTTGTTACCAGAAGTGTCCACACGGCGGCAGCACTTCCTCACGCCCACCCCTCTGATAACTCAGCCAAGCAGAGCCCTAGAGATAGTCCTGTGCCTGGGATGTAAATAAGAGTGGTGTGTGCCTGAACAGCACCCAAAGACTTGTGTTCCAGTATTTTTACCCCTTAATTTCACCCCCGGGAAAACCCCAGACCCTCCCAAGCCGCTGTCATGCGAGTGCAGTACTCTGTTTGAGGTCCATCTCTAAGGAAGGAGGCTGGAGGTAGGAGCCCCAGCACCTGGAGGCATGGAGATCAGGGGACTTTTGAAACATCTTCTACCCAGAAGGCCAGCATCCTTTAGCTGCACTAGACTCCTTTACCTGCAGAAACTCTCTTACCCTGTCTCGAGATGTTGCTTTTCTCCAGAGGGGACCAGGCCCTGGAGCTCCATGGAGGTGCTGAGTGCTGGTACCTTCTCTGCAGCTCCCTCTGCTCATGATACTCCTTCCTGGAAACCCAGGACCCTCAGGGTTATGGAGGTGACGCCACTGCAGGTCACTAAAGCCTCAGTGAAATACAGTAGATAGGGCTCCCCCACACCCCTTTTCTTGTAAGAACAAGTTAAATATCATACTTTACATGCAGTTGCGGAGTGAGTGGGTGTTAGTCGCTCAATCGTGTCTGACTTTTTGTGACCCCGTGGACTGTAGCCTGCAAGGCTCTTCTGTCCATGGGATTCTCCGGGCAAGAATACTGGAGTGGGTTGCCATGAGCTCCTCCAGGGGATCTTCCCGACCCAGGCAACAAACCCACGGATCTTGTCTCCTGTATTGACAGGTATGTTCTTTACCACTAGCACCATCTAGGAAGTATAAGTGCCTTTGGGTTGTGCTTAATATTAGTACTTATTCCAATGCCCTCTCACCCCTCTTCACCCCTCTCAGTACCTAGCTATCCCTTATGGAAGTAAGCATGTAACAGTCAATTTTAACAGTGTAATCAAATTGGTGAACAGTAATTCACAATAGGTGGAAATATAAGCAAGACCTTACAGAATTCTTCAATTTATCAAGTAGGTTTTACTTTTTTAATCTTAATCTCTAAATCCCTTTCAGGGGTTTAAAGATTATTGTATGTTTCTGTAATTATTTTACTCATAGGGCATATTTGCCTCTTATTCCACATAGAATAGTAATTGACTTAACATAAACCAGTGTCATGGCTTGTTAAAATGACCTAGGTACATTAAGTTACTTTCCTAGTGGTCCAGTCATTAGGGCTCTGGGCTTTCACTGTAGGGTTGTGGGTTTAATCCCTGGTCAGGGAATTAAGGTCCCATAGAATATGTGGCATGGAAAAAAAAATTATCTATGGAGATTACAACCGCTTTAAGGATGGGGTCAAATTATCTTCAGTCTTCAATTTACCAGCAGTGTGTAGTTCAGAGTAGAGTGAGCTGGGGGAGGGGAAGGGATAAAGGATATGATGCAAGATGAGGTAGGAAGGAAAAGGGTATGTGTGGGTACAGATCGTGCAGGTGGACCATGATAAGGACCTTGGATCTTGTTCTGTGATAGTAGCCACTGAAGCATGCTGAGCAGACGACTGGCATGCTCTGATTTATATTTTAAAATACGATTAGTTAGTTGCTGTGTGAATCATTATGAGAAGTATGGAGCAGGGCATATACCAAAGAGAATAGTGGGAAACATGGGCGCACACATTCAGTGAAAGACAGACACTAAAATGTTCGTAGGAACTTTATTCATAACAACTACAAACTGGAAATAACCTAAATTTCCACCAACAGTAGAATGGATTCATAAATCGTGGTATAAGTCATACAACAGAACACTACATAGAAGTATTAATAAATGAATCACAACATGGATAACTCACAGATACAATGCTGAACAAGAGTACACAGAATTATTATATTTACATGAAGCTTTGAAACAAATATCATCTCTGGTGAGAACGGTCAGAATAGTGGTTATCTGGGGCAGGCTGGGGGTGTGCATGGGAGGAAGTGTTCAGTGTCTTGATTTGGTTGATGGGTTCTAGGGTGTACATACAAATCCACAAGGTGTGCACTAAGTCTGCATTTTACTGAACATAAATTTCACCGCAATTAAAAAGAAAAAATACTTTCAAAGAAATTTTGTAGAGAGAGAAACATAGCTATGTGTTAGTTGGTAGTACCATCTTCCAAATATTTTTGGTTCTCTTCCAAGGCACGAGGAAGGATCACACTCCTTGGACTTGGTGTGGCCATAGGATCTGTTCTGGCCAGTCAGAGTGCTGAAAGGGCCTCCAAGTGACTTGTCCTACTTTTTCATTTCCCTAAATGAGCAGCCACACCCTACGTGACATCCGCTTGGTCAGCTCAAGCCCCAGAATGAGGACCACTTAGAGCATGGATCAGTGAACACTCTCTCTGAAGGGTCACATAGTGAGTACTTTACATTTTGTGGGCTGGCCACTTTCTTCGGGAACTTCACAATTCTGCCAGGGTAGAGGAAAAGCAGTCATAGATAAGCCAGACACTAACGGGCAAGGCTGTCTCCCAATAACTTTATTTAGAGAAACAGGCAGTAGGACACATCTTGCCCATGGCCTCCAACCCCTGACTTAGAGCACAGGCCCTCGCCAGACTACCAGAGAAAAGCTGGGATTTTGTGGCTGTTACCGCATGGCAACCTAGCCCATTGATACGGAAATAGGTTCTGTTTTCAAAAAATCTCGAGTACTGAACACTGACTTAGTTGGCAGGCATCCTGGAAGTTGCTGTTGGTGAACAGAAGAAGTAATTTCTGCAGGGTAATGCCTGTTATGGAATGGAAGAATTCCCTAGAGAATCTGGAAGGCAGAGAATCTCTCTTTAAGAAAAGGAACTGTTGGTAACTGTTGGTCCCATTTGACAAAACAGACAGGAAAGGGATGAACTCAGAAAAGAGTTCATCAGTTTGCAAGCAGAAATATAAGGGAATAAAGAGAGTTCACAAACTCAAGTACTTATTGGGTAGGAAGAGGCTACGTCTCAATTACAGAGAGAGATAAAAAGGAGAAATCCTTTATACCAAAGGTTGAGTAAAACCCAGTTTTGCAGCAAGGATCACATCATTGGATGACAATCACACTTACTGTTAAAATCGCTGAATTAGTTAATGAGCCTCAAGCTAAAAGTCCAATTAAGAGTGTAACACCAGTTAATCCCTTAAACTGGAAAAAATGGCTTACGGATAAAAGAGACTCACAACACCTGGAAGCCCAGGTGACCCAGAAAATAAGTTCAGAGAGGCATGAGACCAAGAAAGCAAAGAAAGAGCAAATCTAAGCAGCATACATTGAGCACACAGCACTTCCGGGTTACCTTCCTTGGGGAGGTGGTGAGTGATGAGGACATTCTCCAAGTAGGAAAGCATGTGAACTGAGTATCTAGTGATCAGAAGGGCTGACTGGGTCCTTCTTCTAGTATTTGTGAAATTTACTTACTTTAAAATCCCAGAAGAGCCAGAAACCATCTGTAAAGGAAAAGAGCAGGTGGTTTTCTCCCCGAGTTGATGCTTACAGAAGGAAAAGAGATATTAACTCTTAAGCAGGTATTATCTTTTTCTGGTACCGAATGCAACTGAAGTATTGTTTTAGTCCACTACATAGTTGTCCAATCTTTCTCATCCAGGTTCCTTTGTAAGCCTGCCTTTAGAAATTAGAAAGAAAGAAAAAATGAAGACTTCTATTATCAAGGAGGTAAAGACAGTACTACATGGTGGATTATATGAGTACATTCATTTTACTACTTCATGTTCACAAGGGCCAATTACAATCTAAGTATGTTTCCTCAACAACATTCACACAGTAAATATTTGAGCCACATGCCAAGCACTGAACTCAATTCTAGGAATACAATTCCCTAGTCACAAAGAACTTAGTTTCATTTCTTAATTGGCAATTGGTGGATAAGTTACCCAGCAAGCAGGTCATGGCAGAACTAGAGAAGGTCAAAGACTACGAAACGCCTGCGAAGAGTAGAACAACAGACAAATATTTACTCATCCAACTATTTACCGAAAAGCTAGGCATTGTGCTAAGCATTAGATACAGCAGTGAGCAGGCATATACATGGTCCCCAGGCTTGCAAAGCTCAGTGTAGTACGGATCAACAAGAAGGCTCAACAAAGCGTGCTAAGTATATGGCTGGGGAGAAACAGCGCATTTAGGGATGCGTCGTAGTGGCACTTAGTCTAGAGGAAATGGATGAAGGCTTCCTGGAGGAAGTGGCATATAAACTGCACCTTCTCCTAAGAGCAGTGGATGAAGCAGAGGAGTGATGTGACCAGACTTCTGGAGCAATCTGGCTGCAGTGTGACAACGGATCATGACCAGATGGAGACTGAGGAGGCCACTGCTATAACTTAGGTAGGCTGACGGCCTGAACCAGGAGAGTACACTGGAGAACTGAGGAATGTTTACCCAACAGACTTCACAGAAAGGTGTGTGTGTGAGTGGATGTGATGGATAAAGAGGGAAAGGTCATGGAGACCTGAGTTTTGGGCTCAGGCTGTGCCAACTGGATGGCTGGCACTGGTGGTGCCATTTACAGAGAGAGGGACCAGGAGAGGAGGAGTAGGTTTGGGGGACAAGGTCAAGGACATGTGTGATGCCTATGAGACAGCAAAGTGGACTTGAGTTAGCAATTAGATACCGGGAATCAGGGAAGGTCAAGAAAGGAGACATGAATTATTTTCATACAGCTGGTAACTGAAGGGATGAAACAAAAAAAAAGAGATCGGTTGAGGAGGTGATGTAAACAAGACAGCTCAAAACCAAACGAAAAACCCCAAGGACACAGATGTTTAAGGGAAAGAGGTGCCTGCAAAGAGGATGGAGAACGCGTACTTGGAGATGGTCTCTCCCCAAAGCCAAACTAAGCAAGCATTTCAAGGAGGGCGGTCAGTGGTGGGAAGAGGGTAAGCACATTGACAAGGACTCGGGAAACTTGGTAGAGCGATTGGAGCACAGTAAGGGAGAGCGGGAATACAGACAAATCTTCGATGAAAACTAGTAGGAATGGGAGATACTGGGACGCAAAAGAGTCTTTTAAAAAATAGTACTTACTTTAACTATATTCACTGATATGACAGGACCAGTAACAGCTATTTTATAAAAAGTAACTTGTAAAGACTGCCATGCAGTTACAGAATTACTTAGTACAGAAAACAGTAAAATACACACTTCTTATTACAAACAAGGCTAATTTACATAGCAAATTCTCTATTCAGGGTTAATTTAAAATTCTGGGCTTATATCTCCCCCCCAGTCAGTGACTACAGAACTAATTTTATGATCACCCTAAGCAAAACATATAATGCAACTTCACAAAATGTACAAAACTTCAGTATTTGAGGAACCGGAGTTAAAAAGCAGAAGCAGCTTACAGGTCTTCCAGTTATCCTTTGAATAAGGCACCTGCCATGAAAATGAATATTCCAAACTACTGGAAAATTACCGGCAGATGTTTTTGTTCTCTTTTGGTTTTTTAATCTGCTGTTCCTCCAGATGTTTAAGCTTACTTCCTGTTAACCCAAATCTTAACTTGACTATTCTAAGTATCTTAGTAATATAGAACACTTTCTTTTCTGCCCTAAACTACTTGTGTGTAATAAAACATGTGTGTAATTATGTGTAATAGAACAGACCCCTTTAATCTGGCTCAGTGCCAACTACTGATTTCTAAATGCTGTTGTGAGCTACCGGAACCTATCAGGGCCTTGACTGTATCTTACCAGCCAAATCTGGAATGCTGGAATGTTTCCGCCATCAAATGTTATCAATTCGCCTAACTTGCCCTTCTAATTCTGCTTCTACCGGTAACTTGCCTTCTCCCTCAAGATCAGATGATGTACTCGGGTTGGGGGGTCTGCTGGAACTTTGGGAGGAGTACGTTTTTACTGGGCTGTGCTGGCCTATGCAGCACAAGGGGAGGGTGTCATTCCTGCTTACATGCCAGCAGAACTTCCTCCTAAAGAAAGTCACAATTAAAAACAGTCGCCTTTGTTTCCCGACATTCTAAAGGAGGAGATACTGTCTGATTGAGAACCACTGGCAAGATTTTGGTTCTTAGGCTCTTCACTGGCATCTATTTTGATTGCTCAGGCTTCAGTTCCTTCTAAATTCTTGTTTATTCTGGTTCCTTGAATTTCCTGAATTAGTGGCCATAGAGAAATGCATTCCAAGAGTTAAGACAGGACTTGAGCACAAGTTTTCAAATTGTGCTTGAGCAGATCTCTAAGTTGGGTCCTGTCCTTAAATCATTTTACATATTTGGCTTTACTGTAAGATTTTTTAATGGTTAACATAAATTTGAAAATTACTGTGTTAGTCCAAAGCAGGTGTCTCACTAAAAAATACGGAACTGCTACAATCAGTCAATAAAGCTGCTTCTGGAAAGTTAAAATATTTCCCCTTGTGCAGTCTGAAATACACAATGTGTGGGACAATGTCAAGTTGATAATAAATCCATTTAAAATCACAAACAACATTCGATACATCACGTTAAAATAAAGGATTGCCTTTTAGCAGGATTTCTTTATAAAGCCGTAGCACCCAGGCCGATGGGACAAATAAGCTAAAATAGCTCACACCTCCTGATCCTGCGATGCAAACATCTTCTCTTTCTCATCCTTTTTGACAGGGCCAAGCTGTCTAGAGTACAAAAAAGAATGACTAGTGGGCAGCCCCTAAGAGTCTATACTTACCATAGTCTTTTAACAGGCAAGTTCATAAAAACGGCACCCAACTGTGAAGCATTCAGGGGAAACTGCCAAAAACTAGTTAGCCTGATCTCCAAACTGTAAAAGCTCTTAAACTAGCAATTTAAAGCAATTCTTGCTCCTCTAACACTTTACTCAAATTGAGTAACATTTCCTAAGTAATATTGTTATCCTCTACCATGGGGCAGGGGAAGGTGAGAGAGAGGAAATATGTCTAAAGTAAGTAAATATATTTACTTTAGACTCAGAAACATGTCTAAAAAAAAAACAGTCTCCAACATTTTGATAATTAGACAAAACACCTCCACTGTATGTACGTTCCTCCTTTGAAGAAGCTTCTGCAGTTGCCATGTTTCTGCGAACTGGCTCAAACATACATATAAGAAGTTGATACTTTCAGACTATACGCATCAGAATTTTAACACTTTTTTGGTTAAAATAAGAGCAAAAGTTTCTTCGAAACACCTTAAAAACAGACTTCTGATTCAACTCACATTATTAGTACTAAACTTCTTTAAAAACAAGTATATCATAAAAGCAAAAGATAATGACTTGGCCATGAAATTCAGTTTTAGGAAAAAAAAGGCGTCTTCAGGTGTCAGTCCCATGCTGCCTCTTGAGATGGAAAAAAAAAAGTCTGTCTAAAGAGTGTCAATTGTGATCAATTTTGATGAAGAACATGGTGCCTTCCCACAATCCAAATTAGCAAACTTGAAAATCAAACAGATGTTTGCTTTTAGAATTGGATTCTTGTTGAGTGTTGCAATGTCCTACTACAGAAGTTTACGGATTGGACTCATGTCTCCCTCTCACAAGATCATCCCAGCGCGGCTCTATTTCAGTGGTGGCAATGCGAAACAGGGCGTGGAGGTGTTCGTCTGTCAAAGGCTGGCTCAAAGTGTGCTGGTTTCGAGTCAAATATGAAAAAGCCTTTTCACAGATTTTGCTGCTATCAAACAAGGATGCCACCTTACAGGCAACGCCTTTGATAATCGGGTAAGATTCTGCAGACAGTCCAGCGTAGAACTGCCCTAAATCTTTGGTTCTGTATTCATCCCAAAGGTTAGTATTTGCCTGAAGTTTTGTGAGTTCCACCCTTACTGAAATAGGTGCATATTCAGGTTTAAAGCTAAATGGATTAGCAAAAAGCTCTAAGTCCTTTTTAATGAACTTGAGGTCCTTGAAATGTCGCTCAAACTCTTTCTGTAGGCGACAGATCACCCCTCGATACCTCTCAAGATCGAGGATTTTTTCGTCTTCTTGAAGATTCTCTTTAAGCTCATCAACCACTTGGCTCAAGGCAGCAAAGTTTGTCAGATTTTTTTCCTCGACTTGTCTCTGAAGTAAATTCAGCTTCACTTCAAAGGCACAGATATGGTCAAAGGCGGCGGCAGCGAAGACTTTGCTCACTCTCAGCAGTTCGCTGATTTCTCGAAGGTGGTCCATAATATCCACCAGGAAGCCAAAGTCACAGAGCCATTCTTTGTCTGTGAAATGGACCGTCGTGGCTCCTATCGAGACCAAGAATGTCTCTATCTCTTTTCTTAAGGAAAATATTAGTTTCAAAGTCTTCCCTTTCCGAAGCCAGTTGTTCAGACAGCGTCCGTTAACCCTTTCACCGTGCTCTGACTCAGATTCAGTCAGTAAAGCCTGAAATTCCGGCCGCCTCACGCCTCTGGTCTTAATCAAAACTATCCATTCAGATACGGCATTTATGATCTGATTAACATCCACATCGTAGGAGCTCAATAGTTCCAAGTGAAGAAATCCCGAATAGTGGATCACGTTCCAACAGTTGGGGCTTACGGCCTTCTCCCTCATGTACGACACCAGCCCCGAGTTCTCACCAACCATTCTCAGAGTGTGGGTCGTGGTCAGTCCGACCATGCGCTGCAGACTAAGCCCGGCCGTCTGCAGGGCCTCAAGGATCGCCGCCATGAGGGCGCCAACACTGAAGTGATGAGTCAGGTTGATTATGGTCAGAAGCTCTTCGTGCACCTCCAAGTCGTGGCCGACGCCGCGGACAAAGACCAGCAGGTAGTTCTCATAGGCCACAAAAGCCTGGTCGTCCAAGGCAAGGGAATAGGCTTTAAAGTCCTTGGCTCGGTTAAAAAGTTGACTGCGTAGGTTCTGGTGAATGTCCAGGACCCTCTGCCGCGTGGTCTCTGGAGATAAATCGATGCCATCCATAACGCCTACGTGATCGGGCAGCACGTCTCGCAGCATCACCGCCATGCATCGGTGCACAAAGTCCCCCTCGCCCCAGCCGCAACCCTTCAAGGCCAAGAGGCGGGCGAGTCCCAGGCCCGCACGAGCTATTCTCTGCTCCGGAGTGAGCGGGGCGGCCTCCGGCAAGTCGCCCCGACGCAGACGCTCCACCAGGGCCGCGCGCTCGTCCTCCGCTACATACCGCTCGTAGCACGCGTGCTCGGCCTCGTAGTGCCGCTTGACGTCGGGTTCGCCGGCGGCTGCGACCAGGCGGCGACAGACCAGGCACAGGGCGCCCTCGCCCCCCGGAGGCTCCACCACCAGGTACCGCTGGGTCCACTCGGCCCGGAACGCCCGAGACTCGTCGATTTCCATTTTGCTCCTCTTGGGCGTCATCCACATTTCACGGAGGCCACAGGAGACGGGACGACCTCTGGGAGGCCGCAAGCAAAGGGGAGGGAGGAGCAGGAGCGGGGCCCCAAGCGCCTCCTCCGCTCTGCGCCAGATCACCCTAGCTGCGGACGCCAACCTGGGGCGCCCGCGCGTCCGTTCCTATTGGCTGGAGATTTCGTCTTCCCTGGCCCCAGGCAGCAGCCAATAGAAGGAGCAGGCAGCGATTGCCAGCGCGCAGGCGCACATCCTTCCAGCTGCGAGACGAACGGAAGCTGTGTTAGGGCGGGACTAAGAAACCGGAACCACGGACTTCACGGGCATGAGAGCCGCCCACTCAGTAGCTTCCTGGTCCGGAAGTGACGCTACCGCCCCCAGGGTTAGGCTGGATTTCGTCAACAGGACTGAGGGAAGGACGTGGGGAAGAAACTGTATGGAGATTGGCTGGAGGTACTTCCAGTGAGCTTCACGCCGTGACCCGGGATCGTCTGGCGCCAAAATGTCGCTGGTAGCTGGGGTTATCCGGCGGCTGGACGAGACAGTGGTGAACCGCATCGCGGCAGGGGAAGTTATCCAGCGGCCGGCTAATGCCATCAAGGAAATGATTGAGAACTGGTACGGAGGGAGTCCAGGCTTTCTCGGAGGCCACTACGTAACGGACCGCCGCCATGGATGGCGCGAGCACGCCTCCTTGCCCTGAGCCCCAGCGTGTGTGGTCGCGGCGGCGGAGGCCGAGGCTGCCGTCTGCTCCCCTCACGTGTCCTCGAGCGTTCTCGCGAGACTTGAGGGTTGCTGGGGGAGCAAGGACAGTAAACCAGTATTATTTTAATGATGCTATTAACTAAGAAACCCTTTAAAAACGATATATGCAGAAGCTGCAAGTTTTTAAATGTCTAAAAGTTTTATAATTAAATTCCCTTCTTCCTTCAGAGGGTACCATGAGTTGTCAGTTTCTTGCTTACTCCAGAAGTCATCCATCTACATTCAACAGTACAATTCACTTAGAGTTATATTCAACATTAATTGCTAGGATTTTAGGAGAGGACAGTGAACTTGGGGTTTAATTTGTGATTTTCCTATTTCCAGGCTAGTCCCCACTTAGGATTTTCCTACCCTTTTTGTGGAGTCACTTCGAAGGTCCCTTATTTCTCGGGGGTAGTCCGGGGATTCTGAAGTTTAGAACTGTCACACAACCATTGTGGAAGGAAGAGGTTAAAAACGTGGAAAGAAGGTTAGGTGTAAACTGTAAACTCCGAAAAGGACAGAGGCTCATAGTATGCTTAAATGTGTCGGATCCTTTGTGTTGAAATGCATTGATGTGGGACTTCCCAGGTGGTCCAGTGGCGAAGATTCCGTCCTCCCAAATCTAGGGGGCTGGGGTTCAATCCCTGGCCTGGGAACTAGATCCCACATGCTGCAACTAAAGATCCTGCGTGCTACAAACTAAGACCTGGTGCAGCCAAGTATTAAAAAAAACAATGCATTAATGTTAATACAATCCATACGTTAAAGGGAAAAAACAATGTTCCAGTTGGAAGGTTTGTAAAGGGATTGTTCTGAAAACATAAACAACCATGGGGGTAATGAAAGAACAGTGGGTCAGAAAGGACCACCAGGAGAAAGGAAGAGAATTAGACGGTGGACAAAGGAAGGGAACCTGAACATTGTTTCTCCTTTGACTTTGCTTATGTAGTTGGCAAAGGCTGGCTTTTGTTTCTCCGATTTTAGAATTAACTAACCAAACAATTTAAGTGTGTTAAGGTACCCTTCAGAAACACTACACGTATTAGATCACTGGCTTACAGTTCTCTAAGAAATTTTGTATAGAGTCGAGCTCTGCTGTTTTTAATACAGAAGTCAAGAAGCGACTTAGCAGCAGCAGCAGCAAGATGGTTAAATGCAACTTCAATTCAGGGACTCCTGAGAAAGTTCTTTGATATTTAAATAACTTATTATCTTATTTCTGAATAAATAATTGTCTTCCTAAGGAGGAGGTAGCTTCTCTTTTTCATGCAGCCCCAGGCTGATTTATTTTCTCTTGCTCGGTAGGTGCTCTATGCTTGTAGGATATTCTTTGAAGGTGTAATAAGGTGTATTTAATTTTCTGCAGCACCATTTTTTCTTTCTCCCAACATATATTTTCATAAAGAGAATAGTGGAGAAAAACTTTTAGAATTTTTTCCTTGGTGACATTTTATAAGGGTCATGTAGGATCCTGGGGCTGAATAAAGTTTGAGTAACAGATGGTAGAATTAGTTTAGAACTAGAGGAGCACAAATGTTGCTGAATGTCCTATTGGAAGTGATGGTTGCCCCCTCTGCCCCTCCTTTCCCTCTCTCTCACAGCATGTAAGCTGGTAACACTGTAGTCTCAGAGCCTTTACGACAAAAGAAAAACACATTCATCAGTCTTGTATTTGTCTGAAATTTGTTCTTATGTCTTGATTCATTCTAAAATATGTGCACTGGAGTAGCTGCAGACTGATAAATTACTGTTTTTTTGTTTGATTTGCCAGTTTAGATGCAAAATCCACAAGTATTCAAGTGGTTGTTAAAGAGGGAGGCCTGAAGTTGATTCAGATTCAAGACAACGGCACTGGGATCAGGGTGAGTAAAACCTCAGAGCCGCAGGATGTTTGTGTGCTTCTTGGGTTGCATCTGCAGGAAGTGGTGGAACTTTGCCCTGTTCTGGAAACTTTAGGCTTTAATGGATGGGATTGTTTGAGAACTTCAACAACAACAATAAATATTTATTGAGTACCTATTCCATGACTGGCAGTGTTCAGGAGAGTAAGGAGGTCAGGGATCGAGTCATGAGGCCGTTTAAAGGTTGAGTGTTCTGAGCAGAGAGAACAATACACACAAAACTCACAAATTGGAAGCTTGCCTGACGTGCTTAAGGACTAGCAAGGAGCTTGGGGTGTCTAGAATGCGGTGGTGGGGGGAGTGGAAGAGTAGCAGGAGATGAGGTCTGAAGGAGAAGCAGGCTGAGCATGCAGGAGCTTGTGGGACGTTGTATGATCATTGGCTTCTACTCTGGATGAGGAGGGATATGATTAGAGCATTTTGAGCCAAGAGGTAACATGGTTTGGCAAGTTTTATAAGAACTCTTCTGTCTGCAGTGTGGAAACTAGACTGTAGCGGGACAGGACAGAAGCAGTGAGATGAGCAAAGCTCTCAGAATCTGCTGGTGCAGGAGTAAGAGAGAGAGGAGTCAAGAATGACTTCAAGGTTTTGGCCTGTGCAAATAGAAAAAGAAGCTGCCATTTACTGATGGGAAGGCTATGCAACAGGCGGATTTGGGAAGATCAGAAATTCATTTGGGGGTGTGTTAAATTTAAGATGCCTGTTGGTTGGATCCGTATGTGAGTTTGGAGTGCAAATAGAGGTTTGGGCTGGAGATAAAAATTTGGTGTATTGCATTTAATGGTATTAAAAGCCATGAGACTCACATGAAGAGACACTTGGCATGATTAGTCATTAGGGAAATAGAAATAAAAACTTTAGTGAGATCCCACTGGACATCAATTAAGATGGTTGTTACAATTAATTAATTAATAAAAAGATTGTCACCATATCCTGTCTGCCATGTGCTTCAGACAGTGGGATGTTACTCCAGGACCTTTCTTCAGATGTGTAAGCTCCCTCATCCATTAAACCTTTGATGTCTCAAAAAGGAAATATTGGCAAGGATGTTGAGATGTTGGAGCTCTTGTACATTGCTGGTGGGAGTATCAAATAGTGCAGCCACTATGGAAGAAAATGAAACAATTGCCATATGATCCAGCAGTTCCACTTCTGGGCTTATACCCAAAAGAGCTGAAAACAAGGTCTTAAAGAGATTTGTACACTCATGTTCATAGCAACATATTCATGCTATTCCAAAGGTGGAGGTAACAGATGAGTGGATAAACAATATATGATAAATACATACAGTGGAATGTTATTCATCCTTAGAAAGGAGTGAATTTTTTTTTTTTTTTTTTTTTTTTTTTTTTTTTTTAGTTCTACCAGTTTATTGCTACCAACCCATCTCCCTCCACCCTCATGCACGCGTGCTCAGTCATGTAACCCCATGGACTGCAGCCCACCAGGCTCCTCTGTTCATGGACTTTTCCAGGCAAGAATACTGGAGTGGGTTGCCATTTCCTTCTCCAGGAGTGAATTTTTGACAAATGCTACTACATGGATGAACCCTAAAGACAGGATGCTAAGTGGAATTAGCCAGTCACAAAAGGACAAATACTGTTTGTTTCCACTTACATGGCATACCTAGTGTAGTTAAATCTTTAGAATCAGAAAGTAGAATGGTGTTTCCCAGGGGCTTGGGGGAGGGGGAAATGGAGAGCTTTTGTTTAATGGGTACAGTTTCTGTTTGGGGAGATTTCAGAGTTCTGGACATGAAAGTTGGTGATGGTTGCACAATATTGTGAATGTACTTCCTACACCTAGAGAGGGTTAAAGTGGTAAATTTTGTTATTTTTTTTTTTAGTGCAATTAAATAATATCTAAATTTTTAATAAAGGAGTTTCCAAATACAGTAATGATTTTTGTACAATCTATGAGCCTGCATGAGATCATCAAGAGAATGAGTGTAGACAGAGCAGAGGTCTAGGGATGGAATTGTGGATTATCCGCTGTCAGGGGAGCTGAGAGAGAAGCAGCAGAGCAGGCTGAGAACCAGGTGAGTGAAGAGGAGGGAGTGCCAGGGCCTCCTGGAATTCTGGATGCCCAGAGAGGAGCCTCCTGCTGATTTAGAACTCTTCTCCCAAGAGCGTTTTCTTCCTGGAGTCAGTCAAGAGAAGGGAAATTCAGAAAGATTGGGAAAAATGAGTAACATAATTATTTACTTGTTTCTTTGCACCTTTTAGAAGGAAGATCTTGAGATTGTGTGTGAGAGGTTCACCACGAGTAAACTGCAGTCCTTTGAGGATTTAGCTCGTATTTCTACCTATGGCTTTCGGGGTGAGGTAAGCTGAGGATCGAAGCAGAGTGTAAATATCCTCCTGGGATACCATTTCTGCCATTTGTCAGCCTGTGTTTCTCAACAGGCCAGTAAGATGTCATACTTTTTACTTGTTCAGTTCAGTCGCTCAGTCATGTCTGACTCTTTGTGACCCCATGGACTGCAGCATGCCAGGCTTCTCTGTCCATCACCAACTCCCGGAGTTTGCTCAGACTCATGTCTATCCAGTCGGTGATGCCATCCAACCATCTCATCCTTTCTTCCCCTTCTCTTCCTGCCTTCAGTCTTTCTCAGCATCTGTGTCTTTTCTTATGAGTCAGCTCTTCACGTCAGGTGGCCAGAGTATTGGAGCTGGAGCTTCAGCCTCAGCGTCAGTCCCTCCAATGAATATTCAGGACTGATCTCCTTTAGGATGGACTGGTTTGATCTCCTTGCAGTCCAAGGGACTCTCAAGAGTCTTCTCCAACACCACAGTTGAAAAGCATCGTCCTTCGGTACTCAGTCTTCTTTATAGTCCAGCTGTCACATCCATACATGACAACTGGGAAAACCATAGCTTTGATTAGATGGACCTTTGTTGGCAGAGGAATGTCTCTGCTTTTTAATATTATGTATCTCCAAAGATACCCAAGTCTCTTGATGGAAGAAGACTGCACCACCTACCAAGTTTTCTTGTCCAAAATCAAATGCGAATCTCAGGCAATACTTAGATGTGAGTCCCAGTATACTGAAAACACAGGGAGTGAGGGACCCTGGTACAGGGGGCCAAGACTGGGAAATCACGTGACAAAAAACTTGTTTCCTGTAAAGTAAACTGCACAGGGGGAGAAAGGTAAAGAAGGGAGCAAGGATCCTAGGTCAGGGGGATTTAAGAGGCACATGAGCCAGCTCCAGCGTGCGGATCTTACTTGGATCCTGAGTTGCACAAACGAAAATTTTTTTGAGACAGATAATTGAACTTAGATTGATTATTCGATTTTACTGAGAAATTCCTGTTTGTTTTCTTGATATAAAAAGTTTCACGGGGTTCTTATTTTTTGAGTCCTAATCTTTTAAGTTATATTCTGAAATATCTATAAATGAAATTATATGGCATATCATGGGGACATATGATATAGAAAATGGATAAAAATACTTTAAAGACTAAAATAGCTTATATTTTTATGGCAATACTCTGTGGATATAAAGATTTCATTCAGTATACGTAGGACTACGTAAATTATAATGGCTGTGTACTGTTCTATTACTTATATGTACTGTAGTCTATTTAAAGGTTTCCTGTTGAACGTTTATGCTCTTTGCCATTTTTTTCATGCCTAATGCTCTGGTGAACATTCACATGTACAGTGTGTTTTGTTTAGTTAATTTTCTTAGGATAAGTTTATAGATATAATGTTTGTGAGTAAAAATATGCATACATTTCCAGTAACTTGTATTAGCTTCCTATTGCTGCTCCCCAAATGACCACAATCTTAGTGGTTTAAAACAACACACATTCGTTATCTTGTGCTTCTGGAGGTAGGGGACATGGGTATCACTGTGCTAAAATCCAAGTGTTGGCTGGGCAGTGTTCCAGCTGTATTCTGGGGGCTTTGGGGTACCAGAGAAACTCTTTGAGGGTAGTTATTTGGAGGGATGAGCATGCAGGGAAGGGAAGGGAATGGAGCCAATTATTTTTCATTTTAGGCCTTTTTGTAGTTTAAAAATTTTTTATCACGTGAATGTATTTTTACTTTGATTTTTTTCTTTTTTTAATTAAAAGGCAGCTTTTTGTGACCCATTGCCACAGTTCAGATCAAATCCAGGTGGTCTCAAGCACCCTCCAGCTCACAGTGAGCCCCAGGTTGTTCCAGGAAGGAGCAGCATCAGACTGTGAACCTTGAGGTTTCCCTGACTTCAAGTAGGTCTCAGGTCAGCCCTGGCAAAGCAGTTTCATTCTGACTTTTCAACTTCCCGAGTCAGTTCCTAAGCCCAGGGCCTTCTGTAGCCTTAGCCCAGTTGTAGGGTGTCTCTGGGGTTGTGATTGAACAGGGAAGATTTACTGAGGGCTTGCCGTGTGCCTTCCACGGTTCTCAGCCCTGTGTGTGTATTAACGCTTTCACACTTGACAACTCTGAAAGAGTAGCTTCTATTATTATTACCCTGTTTGACATTGGCAACTGACACTCAGCCTTTAAGAAGTATGGCTGGAGTGCACAGCTGGCGAGGGGCAGAATGGGGCACTGAGCCTGGCAGTTTGACTCCAGAGTCTGTCGTTATCCCCTTCTCCCAGTGCTGTACAAAGGCCTCCGAAGCAGCTGGGTCATCTGCCAGTGGCTTGCTTTCTTCATGGTGTTGGGTGGTGTTGTCGTTTTGGATATTTATCAAAATCTCAGAATCATTAAAAATCAAGTCTTAAAATCGTTGACATATTTAATAGTGAAAGGTAGGACTCCCTATGGCTCAGATGGTAAAGAATCTGTCTGCAGTGCAGGAGACCTGGGTTGATCCCTGGGTCGGGAAGATCCTCGGGAAGGGAATGGCAGCTCACTCCAGTATTCTTGCCTGGAGAATCCCATGGACAGAGGAGACTGGTGGGCTATAGTCCTTGGGGTCGCAAAGAGTCAGACTGAACTGAGTGAAAATTAGCTCATCACAATCCACCAGGGAAATCCAGCTAGGACCTGGTAATCTCTGAGCCTGAGCTGTGGCCCTTGTTAATGAACTGAAGCGGCCACCGCTGTATTTACTGTCTGCTCAGATGTCACGTATCACAGTGCTGAGGTTGTGTTTTTTTATGCTGTGATGTCCTGTGAAAGGAGATAACGGGTTGCAAAGGGCGGGTGAATCTATCTTGATTTTCAGGGGGAAAAATGGTCATTTTTAAGAAAAATTGTTTCGTCTTAATTGCATAATTTAAAATTTTTATTTCTAAACATTACATTGATTACAGAAAACAGTTTTGAATACAGTTTACAACACTGTCAATTTGGAGTGATTCCATTAGCCCATTTCTGAAGGCAAGCTTTAAAATTGTTAGAAGACAAGTCATTGAGAATATTAAATATGCCTATAACTCTACACCTGAACACAGTTGCTGTTAACATTAATTCTTGGTTGTGTTTTCTTTTTGGACTTTTATATATATATATATATATATATATACACACACACACACATATATATATATATACATTTTACCCTCTTGTTCTAGTAATTATGCTGCAGATTCAATTTGATAGCTTCCTTTTTTTTTGAACATGTCATCAAATGAGTGAGCAGAGTGCTCATTGTTACCATTTGTTAATACAGAACAGAAGAGGCAATTTAGGTAACTTCTCCCTCAGTGCGAGATGGGGGTGACCCAGGAGTGGGCTTTTCTTTCACTCCATGTCCTTTCCTTCCTTAGGCTTTGGCCAGCATTAGCCATGTGGCTCACGTCACCATTACAACCAAAACAGCTGACGGGAAGTGTGCGTACAGGTATAGTGCTGTCCTCTGCTTAGTGTCTAGATTCATCCTCAAACATGCTTTTGGCCTGCAGCTTAAAGTAATCCTGTCTAAACATGAATGTTACCTTTTCTTGCCTAGATCTTGGGTACATTTTCTTTCCTCCCTTTGGATTAGTTGATAATCCAAAGGGGTGGTTGTAAGTAATAATCTTCCTTCATGAACTTGTGAAAGGTCTGCTGTAACAGATTGCAAGTGCCTAGCACCCTGTCTGTTACACCAAGGAGGGCTGAGTCAGTGGGAGCTGTGATGTCATTCTGCCCCTTGGCCCTTCAGCCATACCCTGTATGGCTTTGGCCTGATGACACGGCTGTGGCTGGGGTGCCAGAGGATTGTGACTCCTTAGCTGCCTCTGATCCCCGGCCACATGTGCGTGCATCTGTGGATTCCTTCCCACTGGCTGTCTCTTGCGCCGGCACAGAACAGGAAGGGGATTCAAGGAATCAAAACCATACCTTTGCTCTCATAACCATTGGCCATTTTACTAGTGAAAGACGGGTATTCATATCTAATTCCTGCCAAAAAGGAGAATCTTTTTCTTATCATACAGATTGTTAGTTTATATAGAAAACAGCTTCAACAGAGGGCAGTTCTGTCTGTTTTTCAGCCCTCTTCCACAGATGAGTGTGTGCCGTCATGGATGATGGAGCATTTCAGTCTGCACACTTGGTGCTGAAGGGGGTTGACTAGATGCAAATTGTAACAGCCCTAGGACCTGGCTGGGCTGATACGATTAGAATCTCTTCTCACAAACGGGAGGCGCTTGTGAGTGAATATCTTCTGAAATAGCCTGGGGCACAAGCTCCATTTCTTTGCCTCTGGAGTGTTATGTCCCTACTTGGGACCTCTCATAGCTCCCCCCGTGTGGCAGGATGAAATCCAGAGTCTTCAGCATAGCAGCTCGCCCCCTACCCAGGTGCTCAGTCCATCTTCCCAGCCTCTCCCCACAGCTGCGCTGCTCGGTATTCTAAAGCTTCTGTGCTTTTGTCTATCTTTTCCCTTCCTGGATGGACTTCCCTGCTCTCTCCACTTGAAAAGATACCAGGCTAGTGCCCAGGTGAAGTGTCATCTCTTCTGTGACACTTCCTCCCACCCCACCCCAGGTTCAATGTTTTCCTTCTCTGGACCACTTGGCACCTTGTTCCACACTTCAGGGAACAATCTGTCCCCTCACTAAATCAAGAACCTCCCAAGGCTTGTCTCTATTTCAGGGCAAGTTTACAGGCCTGATTCATGATAGCCCTTCAATAAATGATTGCAGAATTATTGAAAAAATGTTACTGTCATCTTAGGCAGTGTCAGAACTTTTGTTTGTAGCCCAGAACTCAGAAACTAAAAATGCAGTAGTTGGTAAACAAACAAAAAAATAGGGATCTTTTCCCCCCTTCTTTGGTACCCATTTAGGGTGGTTATGGAAGTAGAAAAAGGGAGGAAGCTGGTAACTGAGACAACATATAACATGGCTATATTTTAATCCGTTGTTGGTGTAACTTAACTTTTTTACTCTGGAGAAGTATCTATTCTCTCTTAGCTCTCAGTATCTCTTATATTTTCCGATAGAGCTCATTACTCAGATGGAAAGCTGAAAGCGCCTCCTAAACCCTGTGCAGGCAACCAAGGGACCCAGATCACGGTAAGAATGGTACACAGGAGGTTACATTGTTGAGAAAGAGCTTTGTATAAATACTGAAATAAAAGACAAAATTGTCTCTGAGTTCTCAAAGGGTTGATATAATGAATATTTACCAGTTAATAGGAGCCTCAAGATATCACCCTGTAAGAAAGAGAAATGATGATTGATTTTTGTGACCTGGCAGCCTGCCCACCGCCTCCTTTTTTTTAAGAGACTGGGAGATTCTTCTATTGAGATGGCAGAAATCGGTGGCAGGGTAGCTGCCATTGAAAGAACCTTAAACTTGACTCCAGAATACAAGTCCAGAGTCCTAACCTTGCCACTCAGCGGCAGTGTGTCCAGAGGCAAGTCATTTAATGGTCATCATCTTACTTTGCTCCTCTATCAAAGAAGGATGGCGCCAGGAATGTCTGACCACTCATTCAAAGGGCACTTGAGTAACACAGTTGTGTCATTAATCAGGAGAAAGGCTGTTAAGCTGCCTTATTTCTGTGGTGCCACGTTTGGTGTATTTCTCTTCCAGGATCCCATAAATCACCCTGCTGTCACATTACACATCCCACCCCTACACCCCCAGCCCCAGCCGGAGCACATCTGCTTGAAGGCTCCAAGCCCTGGGCTTGATGAGGCAGGTCGGGGGCGCAGCAATGAAGAAATGAACGTGTACTTTGCATCTCATGTTAAGCAGGATCTTGTACCTGGGACCACAGTACAATTTCCAAGAACCCCCAAAAGATCTAATAATTATTTCTAGTTTGCAAATTTTCATGCCATGTGGTGTCACAACGGTTTATAAGCTCATCTTTGCTCCACTAAATCCTGTGCTGTTTTGGGCAGGACTGTATATTTTATTTGTTGTCTTATTCCCAGCACAAGGTATAGAGCCTGACATGGAGGTGGACCCCAGTGCCTATCTGAGAAGTCAGTGAGTTAAGTGGGAGGCAGGAAAATACGCTTGCTTTCTTTTGTTGAGGCAGCCCCATCTCCTGCCCTGTCTTCTAACACTTAGAACTGTGCTGGTGGTAAACATAGTTGGATTCTCTGCCTTAAGACCATGCTGTACTTCCATATACTTCTGTGAATTTACAAGAAGCATCAACCTTCTGTTCAGGTGGAGGACCTTTTTTACAACATATCCACGAGGAGGAAAGCTTTAAAAAACCCAAGCGAAGAATATGGAAAAATTTTGGAAGTTGTCGGCAGGTACAGTCCACCATCTGGGCGTGGGTCTCTGAATCATTCTGTCACCAGAGAAATGTGTTCTGGTGCTTAGAAATGGAGAAGAGTTGCAGAGCTAGATGAGAAGCAGCAATACCAGCCCATAAATTGTTTCTGGTCAAAGGTTAGGTCAAGGTTATTCTCTCTCTCTCTCTCTGAAAGAGAATAACAGTGCAGGAGGTGTTCAGGCTACATTCTCAAGATGTCTTTAAGACAGCCCAGATCTTTTGAGTTTGTGAAAATAAAACCGTAGGCAAGGAGGAGAAAACTAATTCTGGGTTCTCTGTCATGTCCCCAGGAGAGAGCAATTGTTTGCTGTATCTGTGAAGGGTCTTTGGTGGCAGGCAAAACAGACTGCAGTTAACTTGGGCCCACATTTATTGAAAGGCTAGAGTGACTCAGCAAGTAGAAGAATGTGTGGACAGCTGCTTCTTGAAGAGGTCAAGAAGCAGGGTGGCTTCAGGGGTTTCATGTACTGTCCGCGCCCCAACTCTGTTCATTCCTCTCCTGAGTCTGCTCAAGAGTGTCTCCTGGGAGAGTACCTCTGATTGGCGTAGCCTGGATCCCTGCGTCGTGTGCCCACGTCTGTGGGGAGATGATTTCTCGATTGGCATTCTGAGAAAGGATATACAAGTAGAAAGGGGAGGGGTGGTGTCCCAAAGGAAAGAGTAGGGGCTGTTGATGGAGAAGGGACCCAGGACAGGTGAAAACAGCATCATGTCCAGGATTGACTTAACCTGCCAGTACGTTGGCCCCAGCATGGCTCTTTGAGCCTACGAGTCCTTGAGTTGCAACAGTGGTGTGTTAACTATTTCTCAGCATTGCTACAAAATCTAAAATCAGTAAAACATTTGCCTCTAATCAAGTGGAATGAACTTTATGAGATAAAATCCACTTTATTAATAAAATGGAATGGACTTACACTTCAGGTTTCTTTGCTTTTTCCCCTGGAGTCATATGAGTCAGTATCAGAATGTTAATTAGCTCCTGGAAATAGAGGCATTCTGGTTGACTGTGTTGGTTCTAGGTGCGGTAAGTGAACTGTTACTGAATAAGTGCATTTTGCTAGGCACAGTCCTTCAGTTCCTGGGGCCCATGGATGGAGGAGGGGTAAATGGTAGCCGATGGAGAAAAGACTAGGAGATCCTGGAGCAGGACCTGGTGGGGAGGAAGATGTGGGTGAAGAGGGGGCTGTGTTAGGGTCTCTGAGAGAGAAGAACAGCACAGGGGGTGTTCAGGCTACATTCTCAAGAAGTCTTTGAGGCCACTCAGATCTTTTGAGTTTGTGAAAATAAACTAGGCAAGGAGGAGATTGTATTGAAATACCCTGAAGTCTAGTCAGCAATGCATGGAAGCAAAAGGGAAAGCTGTTTTTTGTTCGTTTCTGCCACATTTAGCAATGCGGTCTTCATGCAGTCTCTGCTGGTTTATTTTCATTTGGGCAAAATATGATATTTGAAGATATTTTTGTTTGTATGTATCTTTGTTTAGAGCAGTTAACTCCACTGATTTAACTACAAGGGGGCTCTTTCTCATATGGTGCATTTGGCCTCTCTTTTTTACTATCTTGTTTTTGTCTGCCAGGTATGCAATACACAATTCAGGCATTGGTTTCTCAGTTAAAAAAGTAAGTTCTTAATTTATAAGGGATGGTTATGTATTATGAAAGAAGAAGGGTTTGTTTTTTTTTAATAGTTGGCTGTGGAGACAAGGTTATGGTATTTCAGTCAGGCCTGTTCTTTTTATCAGCAAGGTGAAACAGTAGCCGACGTCAGGACACTGCCAAATGCCACCACCGTGGACAACATTCGCTCCATCTTTGGAAATGCTGTTAGCCGGTATGCTGATAACTTGCATTTTTTAAAATCTTCTGTGTTCTGTCATATTGTTTTGGAATCTGTTTACACTTGCCCTAAGAGTTTTCTTTAACCAAGTACAGGCTTGTTTTTATGCTTCAGGCTTGTTGTCGTGCTTCAGATTATTTCGTATAATCAGTGCTTCTTGGGTGCACGTCATCTCCTTGATGGTCTGGCTGCAAACTGTGTGTCCTCTCTAGGTCTCTGTCTTTAGAACATCTCTGGTGTAGAAGAATTCTGTCCTCCATTGTTCCCGCTTGTCCTTGTATTTTCATAATTGTCACTTGGATTGCATTTGTTACCACTCAACATTTATTAATTGCCTCCCATACTCTGGGCTTTGTGCCAGGAGTTAAAGATACAAAGACGAGTAAAATGTTTCTGCCCTTGAAGACTTCCCTGTCTGGCGGCAAGCAGGATCGTGTCACCAGATCTTCCTGGTCAAAGCCTCAGTGGGAAAACTGCTTGTATTCTAGATTTCTCACGGCGCTCCCCTCAATGGGTGAAAGCCACTGTTTCCAGTCCATATCCGTAGCTTAATCTCAGGGCTTTGCAAAGCCCAAAGTGTCTGCGTCATAATCTGAGGGGGAAATACTAAGCGCCTTCTGTATGCCAGGCAGGCCCCCGAAGCTGCAGGTACACAGATGAATGAGACAGCCCCTGACTTCACCTTTTCTAACAATCTTAAAAGCAGGAGCAGTAGTCCCGGAACTCAGTTTTCTACTGCAAAGGACAAATTACTCACTCTTTGAACAAAAGCAGGTTCCTAACTAGAGAACAGTCAATTTGCTTTTAATTACCCTTTTGTTACTAATCAAGTGTTAAAGAATTATTTTTCCAGTTGTGCTCCCAGAGCAAACAGAGTTCTGTTGACCAAATTTTAAGACCCAGTGAAACTTTTAAGAGCTCCTTGGCCAGATTCTAAGATTCAGAATTAGTTGTTACGAAATTCTTAGAGAGTGTAAGAGACTGAAAATCCCATGGAGGAGCAGCTCCCAAAACAGGTTTCCAGAAAACCAGCCTCCTTTTTGGGGAGAGAGGGCCTGCTGGTTTTCTGTGTGGGGAAGCACGGGAAGCTGTGTTCTGCACGGACTTGGAGTACACACCGCTGCCTGTGGAGCGTCAGCCATCCTTCCAGCAAGTGTGTAAGGAGCTTCTGCTCCTTGCTGGCCACTGTGCTGTGGGGTAGAGATGGGGAGGAGGGAATAAAGCAGGAAGGATTCTTGCCCTCAGACGACTCATCCTCTAGTTGGAAAGACACAGGAAATAATTATTCCATTCATTAGTGACTGCTCGCTGGCTTAAAGGAAAAGTATAAGGTGGGGCGTCTCCTGAGATCAGGGAGAGGGATTGTCATGGCTCTTTGAAGAGGTGATCCCTAGATACGGTGGGTAAGGAGGAGTTCATTGGCTGGTGTGTGTGCCAAGTTGCTTCAGTCCTGTCCGACCCTGTGCGACCCACAGACTGTAGACCTCCAGGGTCCTCTGTCCAAAGGATTCTCCAGGCAAGAATACTGTAGTGGGTTGCCATTCCTACTCCAGAGGATCTTCCTGACCCAGGGATTGAACCAGTGTCTCTTATGTGTCCTTCTTTGGCAGGCGGGTTCTTTACCACTAGCGCTACCTGGGAAGCCAAACCAGCAGAGGAAATTTTCCATCTGGAAGGACTAGCACTTGAGAGGCCCTCAGGCAGAAATGAGTGTGGTTCATGGGCGGACCTTGTTTCATCTTAGTAGGTGCCCCTGCTCCCCATAAACACACTCTGGGGGGCACCACACAGGAGCCTGTGATGTTCCCCATCAGCAAAGTAAGAGATTTTCAGCAGAGATGATTTCTTTGGAATCTCATCTTTGGGACTGAGTTACTAAGATACATAAAAGTTTCAGCAAAAGAACATCTCAGAGCTTGACTTGCCATGTCCCAACAGTGACAGTGACGATTGACATATCATAAATGCTTGAAAATACTAGCTAGGTGGGTGAATGGATGGCTAGGTGAGAGGCTGGATAGACGGATAGATGGGTGGGCCTGGAGGATCTTAATGAACCACGTCTCTGGGATCCACATTTGGCAGAGTCAGTTTATGGGAAGGAGCCCTGATTTTTCCAGCTCTGATTCTTTAGAGTGTTTGAATTTTCCAGTTTTTTGAAAAGCCTCAAAATTTCTCTTTTTTCCAACCAGAGAATTGATAGAAGTTGGATGTGAGGATAAAACCCTTGCCTTCAAAATGAATGGCTACATATCCAATGCAAACTATTCAGTGAAGAAGTGCATCTTCTTACTCTTCATCAACCGTAAGTGAGAAAGAGCGATGTGGAGAAATCTCTCCACAGGGAACTTTAAGGGGCCATGGAGGAATTTCTTATCGGCAGGTTTAATTACACCCAGGGAACCTTATGCAGAAATGTTGTTTAATTAGGAAGTAGTTACAGTTTCTGCCCTGAGTCTCCTCGGTCCTCTCACACGTGCTCAGTGTTGGCTGACAGTTGCGGAGTCTAGTTCTTGCCTCTGAGAGGATGCCCAGGAGAGGGCATCCCAGCCCCTCTGAGCCAGTCCAGCCTCCTCCCTGCTGGCCTCGGAGCCAAGGCCCACTGTCGGAAATTGCACCGCAGGGCCCGGGGAGGGGGTATTTCAGGTGCAGGCAGTGTTTTTTCCTTTTTTTAATTGAAGTATAGTTAATTTACAATATTGTATTAGTTTTAGGTATACAGCAAAGTGAATCGGTTATACACTTATGTATATATTTTCAGATTCTTTTCCATTATAGGTTATTGCAAAATATTGAATATAGCTCCCTATGCTATACAGTAAATCTTTGTTGTCTGTTTAACATATAGTGGTGTGTATGGTTAATCCCACACTCCTAATTTATCCGTCTTCCCCCTTTCTCCATTGGTATCCATAAGTTTGTTTTCTGTGTCTGTGAGTCTGTTTCTGTTTTGTAAATAAGTTCATTTGTAGTATTTTTTACATTCCACATAAAAGTGATACAATAATTTATCTTTGACTTATTTCATTTATCATATTGCTGAAAACGGCAATATTTCATTCTTTTTTATGGCTAATATTCCCACTGTGATATATACATATATATATATGCACACATAAATGCTTACAAAAATACACACATCTTCTTTGTCCACGCTTCTGTTCATGGACATTCGGGTTGCTTCCATGTCTTTGCAGCTGTGAATTTTGGGGCGCATTTGTGCCTTTTTGAATTGGGAGTTTTCATTTTCCGCAGATGTTGGATTATATGGTAACTCTATTTTTAGTGTTGTAAGGAACTTCTATACTGTTCTCTGGAGTGGCTGTACCAATTTACATTTCTGCCAACAGTGGAGGAGGGTTCCCTTTTCCCACACCCTCTCCAGCATTTATTATTTATAGACTTTACAGAGGTCAGGTCAGACTCTTACATGTGTTGTTCACTTATCTACACACTGGGCAGGCTCAAAGAACACTCCTCCAGCGCGCCTCAAGTTCAGAAACCTCAGCAGAGGGCCCCTTTTGTTAGGTTATGCAGCACAATGACATCACCGAGGCAGCTGTGGGTGACGTAGTGAGCACTCAGAATAATAGTCTCCTCGCTCATAAGATCACTACTTCTTTTTCATTGGAAATAAAAAGATGTGA
The DNA here is from genome assembly GCA_024291935.2 of Okapia johnstoni. Classification (NCBI taxonomy): domain Eukaryota; kingdom Metazoa; phylum Chordata; class Mammalia; order Artiodactyla; family Giraffidae; genus Okapia; species Okapia johnstoni. Next base: position 9,212,486 of record CM044323.1, on the reverse strand, counting down.
CGTATCCTCCGCTCCACCAGCGCCGGACAGTAGATCATCAACAGGTCAAGAGTCTGGGGAGAAAAGACAGCTGTTGTTTGAAAATAGATCTTCCCTGATTTTAGTCTTCTCTCTCCAGCTTTTATCGTTTTCTACTCTCTCAAGCCTACCTCATCTCCTGAATTACTCTCAGCACGCAGTCAGATTTGTACCCCCTGAAATGCCTGGAAAGTGCACTTACCCTTAAGTCTCTGTCCAGCTACCCCAGTGTTGGAGCTCCCCAAGCCGGTGTAGCTGCTCCCTCCCCCACCACTCAGCACACTGGCTCCGGCTCCAAGTAGTGGTCTTTACCACGGGGAGCTGGAACTAGTTGTATTCACCAGCGTTTGTTTCCCTGCTTGTAGCCCAGAGTGTATATTTGCAGAATGAAGTTCTGAACAGGGGTACGTGGTCTGCCTGGGCTGCCGGGGAGGGGTGAGGAAGGGAGCAGGGAGGCAGAATTGGCTGTTCTGCTGCCCTGGTGAGAGGAGAGCCCCACGCCCCCGGTGAGATGCTGGGGGATCATGATGGTAAAGGGGGCTGGATGTGGGTGTCACCCCAGCTGTGTTCTTCCTGAGCTGATGGCATGGCATGGTATTGGTGTGCACCTGTCACCTCATCCTTTAAGACAGATAGGAGCTAATTGCCTTTTATTTTCTAGATCGTCTGGTAGAGTCAGCTTCCTTAAGAAAAGCCATAGAAATGGTGTATGCGGCGTATTTGCCCAAAAGCACACACCCGTTCCTGTACCTCAGGTAAGGTAGCACGGAATTCCTCACCCAAGACTCGTGGGGAAGAGAAATTCTGTTCAGCTGTCCTCTCTGAAAGCCATGGACTTGTTAATTGGCCCAGTGAGAGAGAACCCCATATCCCACTGGCGCAGGGTGTTCTGTCCCTTTTCACAGGTAAAAGGCAGTTTTCCTTTATTTATTCACTTCTGCTGTAGAATCCCACCGAGAGCCTCCCTTGTGCCAGGCAGTGTGTTAGGGAAACAAAAGTGAACCTCGCCTTGCCCCTGCACCAGGAGGAACCTGCCTTAACCTGGCAGAGAAACCCTTTTCTCCTATGGGTCCGTCCAGCGCCCCCTACCGACAGCACTTCACACTGCCACGCTCCGTTATCAGAGCTTTGCAGTGACAGATGCTGGCTTTGACCTGAGGCAGTAAGTTGATGGCACGGCCTCTAAACTGACTTTTGTGCAACATTTTAATGTTAGAAAGTTCTCTCACATATATTATTTTTTATATATGTTTTTATCTCCACATAATACTGCACGGTAAGTAGGGACAGGTTCATGGTTACATGTGGGAGAACCAGTCCTGAGAAATTAACACATTATTGACTGGGGGATTTTTGCAGAAACTGACTGACACCTGTCATTGATGAGTTGTTATGTACATGAATATTGAAACACTCTGGTCTATAAAGTTTGGGTAACAAAAGGCATATTAATAGGTTGCTGGTTAGTGAATTGTTAAATGCCTTGGCTGTGAGTTATGGAATGAGAAATTCCACTAGCTCTGGAGTGATAGTAATAACAGCTGATGGATGATAAATGTGCCAGGTGCATGCGAAGTGCTTTACATGAATTTAATCCCCAGCATGTATTAGGTCCAGTTCACAGGTGTGGAAATCAAGGCATAGAAAGATGCTGTAACCTACCCGCAGCTACTCAGCTCTCAAGTAGCAGAGTCAGCATTTGAACCATGGTCACTCGGATTTGACCTTGAAGTCTTAACCACCACATCATTTGGCCTCCCCAAGTCTCCTGCCCACCGCATGCACTGTGAGTGAATTTTCCCCGCATTTCTCACTCTGTGATGTAACTCTTCTCCTTTTTCCTGCCAGTCTAGAAATAAGCCCCCAGAATGTGGACGTCAACGTGCACCCCACGAAGCACGAAGTTCACTTCCTGCACGAGGATAGCATCCTGGAGCGGGTGCAGCAGCACATTGAGAGCAGGCTCCTGGGCTCCAATGCCTCCAGGACCTACTTCACCCAGGTGGGGACACCTCACCCAGCTCTTTCTCCAGTGCCTTTGCTACCACAAATGTGCCCTGTCACACAGGAGAGCCCGGATATTTCACTGTTGCTTTATAGGACTTTCTACTTACTTTGATAATTTTCTTTTTCTTTTGGCCATGACCTGCGGCATGCAGGATCTTAGTTCCCTGACCCGGGATCAAATCCATGCCCCCTGCATGATTTGAAAACTCACTGTCTTAACCACGGGACCACCAGGGAAGTCCCACTTTGATAGTTTTCTTTCAGCACCTTTCTTGAACCTAACTCTGAAGTTTCATAGTGTTATCTCTGAGCCTGGAGTTGTAAGCCCTGAGTTCTCTCTCTGCCTCTTTCTGGGGGCCTTAGACTGCCTTCCTAGGAAACGGGGCTGTCTGAAACAGTGGGGCACCTCTCTCCTGCATTCCCCACTGGAGCTGTTCAGAGGAGGCTGACCCTCATACCTGGGGCAGAGGGCAGGGGCAGGGCCCTGGGCAGGGCCTTTAGTCAGGCCTTGTTACCGCCGTGTGACTGACTTTCCCTGACCGCCACATCTCCCTCAGTAAAGATGGAGCTGGTTACCCCCACATCCACGGACACTTTTAAGTGGTTGGTGAACAGCAAGTGGAAAATGTCTGGTCCGGGACCAGGCACCATTCAACTTGCTACAATTATCCAGGTTCTAAGAGCATTGATTGTAAACTCCTCCCCTTCTCTGGGGCCTCAGTTTTCCCATCTGTGTAATAAGCAGGTGATAGTACCATCTCCGGTGTCTGGTTGCAGTTCTGAGATGACTGCCCAGAGTAGTGAGGGTGGGTTCATCAGAAGCACAGCAGACACCGCAACTAGAGAAATGGAGACTTTTCCCCCCTTAAATCATACTGGGTCCTGCAAGCAGGAAGTGGGCTTCTGTGAGCCCTGCTTCTCTGAAAACTTTCAAAATGGCCAAGCAGGTGAGTGCTTCCCCGAGGGCATTCATGGTTACCTGCAAAGAGCCTAGGTGGGGGATGGTGTGGGCTCCAGCAGTGAGCCGCGTGCCCTTAGGGCAGCCTCACCTGCCCTGGGACCTGCACACCTGCAGGTTGTTGGGGCCGAGGGTGGGGTGTGCGTGAGCCCTCAGAGCGGGTGCTGATACGGAAGGGCTCCTTAACTGTCAGGTGGTTTATATCCATTGTTGCTGACTCAGCCTTAGTGCCCTTTGCTACCCCCTCCCCAGATACCCACAGAAGCCCCTTGATGGGCAGCTGGGTGCTGGGGTTGCAGCAGAGACCAATTCCTCCCTTCACTGAGGCACCTACGGTCTAGAGTCCACATCCCACATGAGAGAAAAGCAGACTCGGAAGGGAGGGGGCTCTTGTCCCAGACTTGAGCCTCAGAGACCTGAAGGAAGGGATGTGGAGCCTGGGCCCCCAAGGCTGAGAAGGAATTAGGTGGGCAGAAGGGAACAGGGGTGCACAGGGCGTTTCTGGCGGAGGAGAGGATGAGGATACAGGCCCGGCTGGGTGGGGGGAGGGCTGCAAGATAACAGGTGTTGAGGATCTGAACGCTTAGTGTGCTGTCAGCGTTCTCCATGCTGGCTGCCTGATGGGAATCACCTGGGCCATGTTTAACAACTACCTGGGCCCTCCCCGAACCAGTAAATCTATCTCAGGGGGTGGGTCTGGGCGTCGGTAGTTTTTAAAGGTTGGCCAGGCGTGGGCATGCGTAGGTGGGGTTAAGCAACGCTGGGCATGTGTGAAGGCCTATGCTCATGGCAGAGTTCAGGTCAGTTCGAGGGGTTTTATCAGCAAGGTAAGGAGTGTAGACTTCAGTGTGATGGGAATGGACAGGATCTGGTTTGCATTTTATGAAGAGCTCTCTGGCTGCAGCGTGGAAAGCGGATGGAAACCCACAGCGACATGGGCAAAGTGAGGAGGGAACCTGGACAGAGGACATGTCTCTGATCACTGATCAATAGTTGAAATCTGGAAATGCTAGCACCTGGGCCTTGAGGCCTGGAGGAAGGGGTTCACCAGAGTCCCAGGACGTGTCTGTGCCTCTACCAGGAAAAGAACCTCTTGATTTCCCTGCTTGTCCTATCCTGCATGAGGCAGATTTGTTAGATTCCATTTTATTTCCCGAGATAACTCTGCGTGGGTTCTGACTCGTGTGTCTTTAGAAGGAAGGTGGGTTTCTGGATCAGAGGATCCGCCTGTCTGTTGGTGCACTGTTCTGGGTGGAGGTCTCCAAACTCAGACTGTCCCTGTTCCCATGGGTCCTCAGAACACCTTCTTGCCCTGCCAACATCAGGTCGCCCTGGCTCCTCACTTTTTGGCCCTGGGTTGCCTTCCTCTTGCTCCCCCGCTTGGGCCTTGCACTTGGCTCCTGGGGCCAGAACAGCAGCAGCCCTGATTTGCTGGGCTGCCGTTTGGTGTGAAAATTGGGAACCCTGGTGGTGCTTGTGGTTCGTTCCAGCTCCATCATGTTGGACGAAGTGTTTCACTTTTCAGGACTTTACAGTGACTGTCTGCAAAGTAGTTTTGTTAGTTTCTGCCTCCCCAAAACCACCTGTGGATTGTACAGGCAGATGAAGTAAATACATCGAAAGTAAGTATCGTTCTGATGATTCATCAGTGGGCTCAGCTGCGACAGCCTGGTGAAGGTCACCATTAGCGATTAGTTTCACCATTCCTTGATGGTCATTGCCTGAGCCAGTTATTTCATTAGGATTGTGAGATTATGATTTTCTTGATTTTATCATTTTTTCTTGATTAATAAACCAATTTTTTTCTGTAGCAGATAATTATCACTCGTTTGTTAGAGTTATTAGGTTATCCTGAAATACAGTTTATGCCAAAAAGAAAGGATGAATGCTGAGTTCTTTGCCTTTCCTGATCAGTTTGCAGGGAAATGGGTTGGTGTCCTAGCAATGTCCAGTAACATTTAATGACGTTTTTCTCCCTATCTCATCTCTCTCCTTCCTGCTTTCCTTTCTTCCTCTCCATTTTTCTCTCTTTCTTTTCTAGTATTTTGTCATAGCTGTTAACAACCATCATAATTCAATTGGTTGTAGTTAAATTATTCCATCCTTGACCAGCAGAAACCACCTCAGGCTGATGCTCTTGTCCTTTTAACCCAATTGCTCGAATCTTTGATAATTTCCTTGTTTCTGATGAGATAGGATTTTTGTAGGCTCACTGTATAGTTTCCCAGTCCGTGCCCTGACATTGGCCACTTTTCCAAAGAACTGCTTTATTTTAGTGGGAACGGCATTTAGAAACTATAATCTGGGATTGGGGCGGGGGGCGCTCCTCATTGCTGCTGGGCGGTCACTGCTTCCAGGCCTTACCAGCGCACAGAAATAGGAAATGCGTATATTTAAAAATAGTCGGAAGGTGGTTGCCAGAATCTAGGGGAGAGTTCCCACTTGGGAGGGTGGATGTAGGTGATGGTTGCACAGCACTGTCAGTGTACTTAATGTTACAGGACTGTACGCATGAAAGTGGTTAAATAAATTCTATGTTATGCGTCTTTTACCACAATAAATCTCTTATGGCAACAAAAAAATGGACAAAAATATATGAGCTTTACATGAGTATTTTTATATCAAACTGATTTTTAAATTGTAAGGATTTTGCTGGATTTTTGATTTTATAGTCTATTTCTGTCTTTATTACTTTTTTGGCCATGCTGTGTGGCATGCGGGATCTTAGTTCCCTGACCAGGGATCAAACCCAGGCCCCCTGCATTGGGAACCACTGGACCACCAAGGAAGTCCCTATATTTGTGTATTTTTAATTTCGTACTTCAAATTTTGGTCAGAATTCCTTCTATAATAGTTCTGTAGTGATAATTATACCTGGTTCTAGCTTCTGCTCCATTTTGGGGCTTGTATGTCTCTACTTCATATTCTGAATCTTCCCATGGTTGTCTTTTTTGGCACAGACTTTACTGCCAGGTCTTACTGGCCCCTCTGGGGAAGCAGTTAAATCCACAGCGAGTGTGACTTCCTCATCCACTGCTGGAAGTGGTGACAGAGTGTATGCCCACCAGATGGTCCGCACAGACTGCCGGGAACAGAAGCTTGATGCCTTCCTGCAGCCTGTGAGCAAGGCCCTGTCCAGTCAGCCCCAGGCTGTTGTCCCAGACCACAGGACAGATGCTTCTAGTAGCGGGACCGGGCATCAGGATGAGGAGATGCTTGAACTCCCAGCTCCTGCTGAAGTGGCTGCCAAGAGTCAGGCCTTAGAGGACGATGTAACAATGAGGACTGCAGACCTGGCCGAGAAGAGAGGGCCCCCTTCCAGCCCCGAGAACCCCAGGTATGATCTTGGGGGAGAGGCAGCCGGCCTTCTTTGTTCTTTGATGAAACTGCCTTCTAACTTGAACTGTCACAGACTCCTTGCCCCTTCTCTCTTCCTGTTCACCATCTCCCTCCAGTGGGATGGTCCACTGTCTGCCTTTGACCCATCACAGTGGCCTTGGAAATGCCTCAAATGCCCATGATTCCAAACATTATTTGAAAACACATCAGAAAAAAAATCAGATAAATGTTTAATAATGGGTGGCTGGGAACGGGGACCTCAAGTGCCTGGAGGATTCTTCATCCTCCTTTAAGCTGTTGTCACTCCTTTCAGAAGAAGCGGAGGTTCTCAGTTTAAATTATGAAACTTCCTGAAGTGCGTGGGCTAGTGGTGGAGAGCTAGAGAGGGGGGGACAGGAACAGCTGGACCAATGACTGTCAGTTTAATTTTTTAAATTGGAATATATTTGCTTTATAATCTTGTGTTAGTTTCTGCTGTACAACAACGTGAATCAGCTAATAGTATACGTATACCCCCTCCCCCTTGAGCCTCTACCCCCATCCCACCCATCTAGGTCATGACAGAGCACTGAGATGAGCTCCTTGTTCTGTATAGCAGCTTCCCACCAGCTATTTAGTTTACTCATGGTAATGTATTTATGTCAGACCCACCCTCCTCTTCCTCCTGTGTCTGTACATCTGCTCTCCATGTCTGTGTCTCTATTCTTGCCCTGTAAATAGCTTCATCTGTACTGGTTTTCTAGATTCCACATATATGCATTAATACACAATATTTGTTTTTCTGTTTCTGACTTCAGTCTGTATGATAGACTCTGTGGCCATCCGTATCTCTACAAATGACCCAATTTAATTTCTTTTCATGGCTGAGTAATATGTCCTCTGTATAAACACATACCACACCTTCATCCGTCTCTCTTTTGATGGCCATTTGGGTTGTCCTCTGTTTTAGCTATTGTAAGTAGTGCTGCAGTAAACATTGGGGGGCATGTATCTTTTTGACTTACAGTTTTCTCAGCTTAGTAGGATTGCTGGGCCATATGGTAGTTCTGTTTTTAGTTTTTTAAGAAACTTCCATACTGTTGTCCACAGTGGCTGTGCCAATTTACATTCTCATCAACAGTTGAAGAGGGTTCCCTTTTCTTCACACCCTCTCTAGCATTTATTGTTTGTAGATTTTTTAATGATTGCCATTCTGACTGATGTGAGATGATACGTCACTGTAGTTTTAATAATTAATGATGTTTAGCATCTTTTCATGTGCTCCTTGGCCATCTGTATATTTTCTTTGGTGTTCAGTGTATACTCTGTGGGTGCTTTAAGGACATCTCACTGGAATCGGTAAGGTACGTATTCCTTACTCAGTGTGTGGAGGCAGTGTCCCTGGAGCCCTGGATGAAGTCCTTTGCCCAAGGCCATGTGTCTACCTGGTGGCTGACCACCAAAACCCTGGCTCTAAATGCCCACTGGAACTTGGGCCTGTTACTTCACTCTGGTTTGCTCATTTCCAAGTCAGTCTAGCAAGACGACTTCTAAGGATTTGTTTCCAGAGAATAATAAAGGATGCTAACACTGAGCATCCGCTGTGTGCCAGATACTTTGCACGCATTAGCTCAGTTCATGATCTTAACAGCCCTGCCGGGAAGTGTGACATTTCTGTTTATCACTTGGGAAGGTAACGCTACGAGCCATTGACTGCACAGCAAAGAAATCTTTTTAAACCAGGAACTACAGTGCACCACTCCTTGCTGAAAACCAGTGCTTCTCACCCCACTTGGGGTGAAACCAGCCTGGCTGGCCGCCCCAGCCCATCACTCTCCTCCCCTTCGTGGCGCTTTGGCTGAACTGGTCCCTCGGCCCAGGAACTCTCCAACCTCCTGTCACCCAGTTCTCAACTCAGATGTCACCTATCACCAGAGACCGTTTTTGTCCATTTAATCTTAAGTTCTTTCATTCTCCCCTCATTCTATTACCATGTTTTATTTTCGTCATAGCATTTGTTGCTACTTAAAATGATCTTTCTCCTGTTGCTGTTTGTCCCACTGGGAAGCTAGCATGGTGAGGGCAGGCAGCTTGTCGTGGCTGCATGAGGTTGGTATTATATAACAGTGATGGGTGGGGGGACAGTTGGACGATGGAGGGCTGAATGAATGAGATGTGGCGAGGTCAGCACACTTGCTCGAGGCCCTCAGGTCTCTGGGCTGAGCCATGTTCAGTGGCCCCTTGCTTGGGCCCCAGAGGTGTCTGAGAAGCAGTATCCAGGAGAACAGACTGATCTGACTGGCTCCCGCACGGGGAGGTGCCACTCCCCCACCCCCCGCCATATGTGCAGATTTGGCACATAGAAGCTACTTTCTTCTCCAAAATGCGAGACAAAATTTGACTGACTTTAAAAACTTTAACGATAGTGTTGACCTGCCAGTTCCTCATCTCCTTTGCAGAAAGAGATCTCGGGAAGACTCTGATGTGGAAATGGTGGAGGATGCATCCCGAAAGGAGATGACAGCTGCTTGTACCCCCCGGAGAAGGATCATCAACCTCACCAGCATTCTGAGTCTCCAGGAGGAGATCAGCGAGCGGGGCCATGAGAGTACGTAAGTGCCGAGGGCTCCCTGCGCCTCCCACGGCCGGAACTGCTCTGGTGAAGGTTTGGGAAATGCAGGAAGCATGCATGTCATGATGGTTTCTGCAGTGCGCTGAGCGAACCTTGCTTTCTATTCTAATCCATGGTGGCATCAGCTTCAAGATAATCGACACATGGGCGAGAAGAGAAAAAGTGAGTCTCTGGTTTCAGCCAGAGCGAATCAGTACTCTCGGTAAATCAGGGAAGTCAGAGTAAAGTGGTCATTTAAAGCAGTGGTCCCCATCCTTTTTGGCACCAGGGACTGGTTACATGGAAGACAGTATTTCCATGGACTGGGAGAGTGGGGAAGGGGGGGATTGTTTGAGGATGATTCAAGTGTGTTACATTTATTGTGCACTTCATGTTTATTATTACATCAGCTCCACCTCAGATCACCAGGCATTAGATTCCAAAGGTTGGGGACCCCTGATTTAAAGAATCTTCAGTTTGTTTCTGTGTTAGCTAAAGGCAGCATGCCCTGCCTGGGGTATACTGTGGCTGAGAGGACACAGGTTCTGGAGGGCCCTAGTTTTTTTTTGTTTTTGTTTTTTTGTTTTTTATTTTATTTTTTTTGGAGGGCCCTAGTTTGTATCCAGAGAGCTACCGTGTCTGCTGTGTGACCTTAGCCTTTCTGTGCCTCAGTTGTTCCTTATCTGTAAAATGAGGTTAATTTTACCATTGCAGGTCACTGGTGCTGATTAGAGATAAAATGTAAGTGAAACACTTGGTACAGAGTAAGGAGTCTATAGCTATTTTTGCATCCTGAAGATAAAGTGAAAAATCATTATTATTTTCCTCAGAAGTATCTTTCAGAACGCCCAAGTATAGAGCTCTATTTGAGTCCCTGTTACTCCGAAATGATGCTTATGGTTTTAGGAATGAAAAGAGGGCTCATCGCCTCCCGGGGATAAATTGATGCAGGGACTGAGGTGTGACTCGTCCCCAGTAGAAGTCCAGACCCCACTCAGTGGGTCACAGTCGTGCTGGGCAGTGTTGCACCTGAGTCTGTGCAGTTCAGCCCTGTCCTTGCCATTTTTCATCTACTGCACATTTTTGATTGAACAAGTTACATTTTATGGCAATGTTGAAATTTATTTTAAAATATGACAACCTGGACTAACTTTTAAATGAAATGAATGGCCGAGGAACGATTCAGGGCCTTTTCCATGATCCTTAGCCTTCTAAACAGCTGTCCTGGCTCAGACGCCCCTTCCCTCTTCTCTCAGTTACCACTTGCTGGAATGAACTCAAGAGAGGCCTCAGTTTGCCTTTCCTTGCTAGTTCTTTCTCATCTTCGCACTCTGGGTCCTTGTCTGTCTGCATGTGGGGAAAAGCGTGGGGCCTGCTCCCTCGAGAAAGCTGCACACTCCTGTGATCAAGTCCTTGCCAGTTGGAGATGACGCTGCCAACTGCCTTCTAATGTCTCCGTGAAATTTGTTCCCCTTGCTGCTTTTCCCTCTTATTGGCTCTCAAGCTGGGAGCTTTTAAAATCGTTTTTAAATAATGAAAGGAAGGTGGGCCATGACTTGATTTATTTAGCAGTCTCCCTCACAGTTGTTTTAATTGACAGACTCCCTCAGATTTAGAATTTACTGAGTTTTCTCTAAGGGTTTGTATTCCTCATGCAAAGCAGGCTATTTAAAAGTTATAATTTCAGTGAATTTCTGAATAGTTGCAAACTATTTTTGGTAAGGTATAAATCTAATCTATACCAAGTTTGGTTAGGTTTGGAGTCCATTGCTAAGGTGACGATGAATCTAAATGTTCTAAAATTGTATGTTCATGCATGTTACCTCATTTAATTCTAGAATAGTCTTGTGAGGGAGGCAGAGCAGATGCTGTTATCTCTGTTTTAAAGATAAAGAAATGGAAGGTGGAGAGATTAGTTGGAACATCCCCACAGTGCAAAGCTGGCCTGGGTGCCTGCCTCGTGGAGAGGGGGTTGTTGCTAGCCCAGCCTGCAGTGGGGGTCTGGTCCAGTGCTTAGATGCAAAACTAGATCAGCTGTTTTAGATCACGTGGTGGGATGAGCATGCCACGTGATCGCTGATCCCTCAGACTGAGGCTGTTTCCAGATGAGCAGGGCCGGGTTTTCCAGAGGAGTCCTGGTCTTGGTGTGGGGAGCAGGGGTGCCCTTTGGAGGCAGGAGAATTCCACCGAAGCTCCCACCACCACCATTCCGTAGCCGGTCAGAAATCTGTTCACCTTTGTGGGGCATCTTTTGCCTGCTCTGTGAACAGGTGCTCCTGTTACAGCCCTCACTCGGCTGTTGTGATGAACATCTGAGCAAGGGGAGGGAGGGGACCTCTGATGCAGGTCCTGCCTGCGGCATCTGCTTATACAGCCCCAAGCAGGGAAGCTGGTTAAATGCCTAAGGGGTTGAATGCCCGGATATGGGGAAGTAGGCTAGAACCTGGCTGCGCTCCCACAGAGCTATGCCTCTGGCCCAGGAAAGAAGTCAGATAGATGCTTTTGATCTCGGGTGGACTGGGCCAGCTTGAAGCGGGACTTGGATTCCCAGCCAGAGATTGAGGTTGGGTCGCAGCAGTGATAATGTCAAATCCTAGCCACTAGACCAGTGGTCATTGACAAGGCCCTGGCCCTTTGGCTTTGCAGATAAAGAATTCCCACAAAGACAGAAAATAATGAAACAAGTAAAGTATTTATTAAGAGGAAAAAGTTAAGTACAAGTGGATAAGCACAGCTGTACTGACACCGAGGGGACTCAGACTGTCCCTGAGTCTCACCCTTGAGGCAGTTTGAATTGCTGTTATTGGGCATTTTTTCCAGTTTTTCTTTGGCCAGTCATTTTGATCTGCCTGGTTCAGAGCTCATATTTGGTATATCTCATGTGAGCACACTCATCTGTTAGCCAAGATGGACTCCGAGAGAAGAGGTGTAACTTAGCATCGCTCCCCTTTTGCCCTTCAAGGAGCTTGCTATTCAGGAAGGTCTCCTATGAGACTGAGAAAATGTGTGGTCTCTTATCTGGGGAGGGTCCAGCCTCCTCTCTGGATTGTCCTACTATTGATGTTTAGGAGTTTCTTTCCCCAGGGAATGAACTTGAGTTGCTCATCCTGGGTCGGGGGGCACATCTACCACCTTCCCTCAAATCCTCGCTGAGAGACAGAGACCCCAAAACGTTTTATCAGGAAGATAGATAAAGGGTGAAACTCTTGTAGCTTCTTCAGCTGGCCAGGGCCTCGTAGACCGTATGTAATTGGGTTCATGGAGCTCTCTTCCTGTCTCCTTAAATGGCCCCAGGTTGCTCTTTCAGCAGCGTCTGCTCTGGGGAGTGACTGGAGTCCCTCCGTCACCGTTGTTCTGTGATGCCCCAAAGAAAACAAACTACTTAGAGAAGCAAGGACTAAAGACCAGTAAAAGACGGTTATAATTAGACTCAAGCAGGGTAGGAATCTGGTTATACAAGGTCAGCGTATCTTTGTTAAACTCAGGCTTAAAATTAAGTATCTTTCTCTGTTTCTAAAATGGAAGATCTGAACCTGTTGGTCCCAGGCTTGCTTCTTGGACTGAAAGGTCTTAGTTGCAGATTTGCAACAGTATGGAAAACAATGGTGAAAGTCACTCAGTCGTGTGCGACTGTTTGCGACCCCATGGACTATACAGTCCATGGAATTCTCCAGGCCAGAATACTGGAGTGGGTAGCCTTTCCCTTCTCCAGGGCATCTTCCCAACCCAGGGATCGAACCCAGATCTCCCGCATTGCAGGTAGATTCTTTACCAGCTGAGCCACCAGGGAAGCCCAGCAACAGAGCACTGGGCAAAATATAAATCAGTATGGCTGAGAAGAGAAAGTTCGTAAGAAAACGTTGCTAAGGAAAGGGTTAGGCAAGAGACGTTAGAATTTTCTTCAATTGGAAAATGAACAGTTCTGATCCTGTACATTACTGTTCTGAGTCTAGGGTCTCTGGTGGAAGACCATTTTCCATCAGGAGCTTGGTTAAAATTCCTTACGGGATGGACTTAGCTTGGGGTAAGCAAATCCAGCTTTCCATTAGTTCAGTGGAAGAAGCATGAATTTGTGCAGTGTGAGCCAGAGAGTTGTCTTTTCATCCTGTAAAGGAAAGAGGCATAGAAAACCTAAGTCAATTAGTAGCTTCATCGTAGCACCAGTCAAGCCATAACTGAGTCACCCAGTGTGGGCAGAGAAGTTGAGTAAATTCCAAGAGCAAGAGTGAGAGCAGAGAAGACAATAGTTACCAAACCTACCAGAGCACGTCAGTTATTCTGTCAGTGGATTGGTGTACCAGAGGCAAGAGGAAGATAGTAGCTATTACTTAGCCTAGGGTCTAAGATGTCTTTCTATCCTTTTTGAATAAGAGGTTTAGATCTTGGAGTGGCTTATTCATCCACCTGGAATTTTCAGGCTGTCTTGGGTCCTCTGGATCCTGTAGAGCTGTGCTTCCCAACCTTTTTGTCACCAGGGACCAGTTTCAAGGAAGACAGTTTTTTCATGGACCGGGGTTGGGGGGCAGGGGATGGTTCAGGCAGTAATGCGAGCGATGGGGAGCAGCAGATGAAGCTTCGCTTGCTTGCCCACCGCCTCCTGCTCTGTGATTCAGGTCTTAACAGGCCTCAGACCGCTGCTGCTCCGCAGCCCAGGGCTTGGGGACCTCTGCTATACAGACTTGGACAAAGGGCGGGATTCACAGGGATGATTGGAATGTGGGTCTTCAGGTTCCTGTAACATATCGGTGGAGACAGGTTTAATCCTGGACAGATGAACCCAGCTGGTGACCCCCTGGAGTTTGCTGTAGGAGTGCTCAGCAGGATTTAGTAAGGACCTTTCCGTTTTGGGAGTAGCTGGTCGCCAAGGGGCTCATTTTTCTAGGTCTTTAAAAATACCCCGTCTCCAGGGTAACTGGGACTGTCATCTGGAGAGGACTGCACTCTGCTGCCATATTCTTGTCCAGCCTTCTGGACCTGGCCTGGGTTTATAATGTGTGTAAGATGAGCCTGGGTTTCTGAGCCAGTTAGCCTGGCCAGAGTAAGGAATGGCCTTCTGTATGTCATTTTCTTTCAGGAGCTGTCCTGACCCTTAGGCAGGCTGTTGGCAGCAGGTGATAACACGACTCTAACGTTTCCTGACCGTTTGCCCAAGGTTTTGTTTACAGTATGATTGTCCTGTTCCACTTTTCCTAAGGACTGAGGTCTTCAGGACAGATGGAGGTGGCACTTAATTCCCAACGTCTGCGAAATCTGTTGTGTGACTTCTGCTACAAACGAAGGTTCATTGTCATGACTTCTGCTACAAACGAAGGTTCATTGTCACTCTAGGAATAATTTTCTTTAGGAGCACCTTAGCCACTTCAGTTGCCTTCTCTGTTCTATTAGGGAAGGCCTCCATCTATCCAGTTAAAGTACCTACAAAGTCTAGTAAGTATTTGAAGCCCTGGAAAGAGGGCATCTGAGTGAAACCTGTTTGCATTCCTCTCCTGGGTAAATCCCACATTGCTGGACTGGGCTGACGAGGGGGAGGCTTGATGTTGGCTCCTGGATTATGGGTGGTGCAAAGGGCACAGGCTCAAATTACTCTCTTAATTGTCTCCAGGAGCCCTTTCCCTGTAAAAACTTGGAAAACAACTATAGGCATTGCATCTCTCCCCAGACGGAGAGGATCATGTAGCCCTTTAGCAATTTTCCAGTGGTCGGAGAAAGGAATGAGCAGTTTCTGATCTGTGTGTCACCAGCCATCTGTTGCCTTAATTTCCCCCTCTGTTTCATGCCTAGGTCTCTTCAGAAATTGAGGACCTGGGTGTAACATTAGAAGGGGCAAGGGATTAGGATTAAAGCCATTTTTGTTATGGACATCAGGGCTACTTTCCTTGCTTCCAGTCAGCCCTGTCATTTCCTCAGAAGATATGAGAAATTCCTTTTTGGTTGCCCATGGCAATGAATGCCTGCTACATGTTTTGGTTTTTGAACTGCTTCTATGAGATATAGAATCTCAGCCCCACATTTTACAGGAAAATTTCTTGCATTTAGAAGTCTTCTCTATTTCCACATAGCTGTGTGGCATTTAAAACAAGGCATATTTTGAGTCTGTGTATATGTCTGTAATCTTTCCTTCCCTTAGGATTAAGGCTCACAGTAGGGCTATTAGCTCAGCCTTTTGGGCTGAGGTGTTAGGTGGCAAAGATTGTGCTGCTTTAATACTATAATTGCTCACAATAGCATACTCTGCCCTCCTGACTCCATCTTTAACAAAACTAGTGTTAGCACTTCCTCAGTTTTCTATGGCCTGGTCTACAGGTCAGATCTACAGGCATAGACCTGGTCAAGGGTTTTCAGGCAAGAATGTGTTAGCTCTGGGCATTTGGTGGGCATTAACGTAGTGGGGTTGAGTGTGTGGCAGATTGTGAGGGTTAGTTCTGGGGAGTCAAGGGGCAAAGCCTGGTACTTGATAAGGCAGCCTTCTAGTTAGCCTGTTATCTGTAAAATTGCTGGTACTTGTGAGGGGTCTGGATTTCAAGTGGTTGTCCAAAGGCAAGCTCGTTAGGTTTTTCCACCAATAAACCAGTGGCTGCTACAGCTTGGAGGCAGTCAGGCCAAACTTGGGCCACAGGGTCTAGTTGCTTGAAAAAGTAGCCTTTAGGCTGAGGAACTTCCCCTAGCTTCTGTATAAGGACCCGCAAGGCTGTCCGCTGCCTTTCAGCCAGGTACGAGATGAATGGCTTTTCCAAACTGAGGAGACCCAGAGCAGGGGCTCTGGTGAGGGCTTGCTTGATATTATTAAGACTTCTCCTGTTCTCCATTACAAAGGAACAGTTCTGTATCTGTTTAATGGCTTCATATAGGGGCTTGGCCATTAGTCCAAATCCTGGAATCCAAATTCTACAAAATCCTGCTATGCTCCAAAAGAGATGGAGATGTTTCTTTGTCTTTGGAATGCTTAGGCTTAATATAGTTTGTTTTGTCTCTGGAGATAATTATCTACTTCTGGAGTTTATAATATATCCCAGATATTTAACTTGTTGCTTTGTGCCTTGTTCTGAGAGACTCTAACCCCAGGCCCCAAGGAAATTAGGGACTTCAATGGTATTTTGATCTGAAGCCTCCATGGAGGGACTCCATGTTAAAATATCGTCCAAATACTATGGAATGATTCCTTCTTCTAGGTGTGTCTCCCTTAGTTCCTTTCCTAGGGCCTGGGCGAACAAGTGTGCCTTGTCCCAAAACCCCTGAGGCAATGCTGTCCGTGTATATTGCTGCGTTTGGCCTGAGTCAGCGTTAGTCCACCTGAAGGCAAACAAGATACTGAGATGGGGGATGAACTGGGATGCTAAAAAAAGCCACCTTTGAGTCTAGCACAGTAAACTATTTGGCATCTCCAGGAATCTGGGCTAATATGTTACAGGAATTGGCCATAAGGGGATATATAGGGACCATTGAATCTTTTACTGCTTTAAGGTCTTGTGCCGTACTATATTCCTGATTTGGCTTAACAACTGGCAGAAAAGAAGTAGTGCATGGAGACTGGAGGGCACCAAGAGGCCTCGTCTTAAGAATTTATCTGCACTGGGTTGTAAACCCTTTTTTGCTTCCAACTTTATAGAATATTGTCTCTTGTTAGCATAGGCAGTTTGTGGCCTAAAGCTAATTCTTACGTGTTGGGCATTTATGGCCCTTCCAGGGATTCCTTTGTCCCATACTGAAGGGTCTGCTGTTTGTGGGATATGACTGGGAATAGGACTTTGCTCTTCTGGCTGATGTTAGAGTTAAAATAAGGGGTGCCCGGGTCCTCCTAGCCGGAGTATGGCCCTGAGGAAACTCAGAAGGTCTCTCCCAAGGAGAGGGGTAGGACACTGAGGACAACTAAAAAGGCACACGAAATCAACTGCTGCTCAGGTTGGCAAGTGAGAGGCCCAGTAAAATAATGGCTGTGAGACTTTGCCTTGACATCCATCACAGTACAGCTTTTGAAGGAAAGAAGTTCAGCATGAGGAATGAGGACAGGGTAAGTGGCTCTCTTGTCAATTGAAAAATCGATTTTCTATCTGTCATGTCAAGGACTACCTGGGACTCCTTGATGGAGATAGATGTCTCGTTGTGGGGGGAGCCACCAGAATCCCCAGGTCACCTCAGTCGTCCAGCACGGCCTCTCAGGAGCAGGAGCCCTACTTCCCCTTCAGGAAGGAGTGAAGTCTCTCTTCCAGTGACTTTGTTTGCAGGCTGGGCCTGGCCCAGGGGGATCTTTCTGGCAATCTTGGGCCCAGTGGCCAGCTGACTTGCATTTGTAGCAGTTCCCCTGTTGGTGTTACCTTCGGACAGATAGTTGGACTTTCTTGGTGCCTTTGGGTTGTCCTGAGGTTATAAGGCATGAGTGACAGCAATGGCTGTCAGCTTTGCATGAGCCCTGCCTGTCTTTCCTCATGTTGGGTTCTCTCTTCCTCCTCAGCTTGATCTCCATTATTGAATACCCCAAAGGCCACCCCTAAGAGTCGGGGCATGAGTGTTTGTGGGCCAAATTGTAACTTCTGGAGTTTCCACCTAATAGGAGGGGCAGACTGGCTGATAAAGTGCTGTCCCAGCAGGGACTGACCTTCACAAGTGGAGGGATCTATGTTGGTGTATTTCCTAAAAGCCTCCACACACCATATGTGAAAGAAGGCTGGATTTCCTTTTCTTCTTAGGTCGTTTCTTTAACCTTTTCATAGTTAACTGACTTTTTGGTACACTTTTTCATCCCTTCTGATAGACATTGGATATGTGCTTCTTGGCTTCTGTTCCTTCCCAGGAATTATAATTCCAAGAGGGTTCCTGATCTGGGACTGCGTCGCCACTCAGAGCATAATGTTTGGGTTGATCTCCGGCAAACTGGTCAGTTCCCTCTGGCCTGCTGTCCAGATTCTTGGTTTTTCCTCAGAAGTACAACAAGTAGATAGGGCTACTTGGACATCCTTCCAGTTAAATCATAGACCAGAGTGAGGACGTAAGACCATTCAACAAACTTACTAGGGTCTTCAGAAAACTGGCCCAGTTTCTGTTTATACTGGGCTATATCAGTTAAAGAGAAGGACACATACTCGGTCCCTTTTCCACTTGCCACTCCTCTGACAGGGCATAATTTTCCTAAGCCTGGGTGATAGGAAGCTCCACTGTGAGTTAAGGGACTAGTCTCTCTTCTTTGGGGTAACAGAGGGTATGAAGGGACATAAGGAGGTGGAGTTTGGGATTGGTCAGAGGGACCGGGAGAAGTAGGTGACTCTGAAAAAGTACAGATGTTGTTAAGAGTGGGGGGAGCTAGATTTCCCCCCTGAGAGATGGGAACTTAGAGGGGGATCATCTAAAATGTCGGGAGAGTCTTCTGGTTCCCCAGGTTTTTAGTATATGTGCTGCCTAAGCGAGCACATTCCGCAGGGTTTGAATTATGAGACCCAAATAGGGCAAGATTTTGGTAAAGGACCATGAAAGCCTGATCATCGGGAATCTCACTCCACTTTCATATCTTGTGGCAGTAAAGATCCAATTGCAGAATGGTATTATAATTTAGAAACCCGTTTTCAAGCCATTTTTCTCCATTCCCCAATTTATACAAAGACCAGGCACTGCGACAGTATAATTTGTTTCTCCTTTTTTTGTTGTTCAGTCGCTCAGCCGTGTCTGACTTTTTGCAACCCCATGGACTGCAGCACGCAGGTTTCCCTGTCCTGCACCATCTGGAGTTTGCTGAAACTCGTGTCCGTTGAGTTGGTGATGGCAACCAAACATTCCATCCTCAGGGAAGCTCTCTCCTTTATTAGCCCTTCAATTAAAGAAAGTCAACTTCTTAACGATACACTCCAGAGGTGTTTCTCCTGGCTTGGAGTGGGATCCTCCTATGTTGAATAACCTGCAACCAAAAACAAGAGAGTGCTCCTGGAATGGAATGTGGCTCCTGGAAATGTTTACCAGGAGACACTGACCTGAAGGGCTTTGGGGCCTCCCTGAAATTCTCTTCGAACCTGATGGGACTTCATATGTCCTCTTCACTCTCTGCTGGTTTCCGGTCCCCAAGATACCCTGCGCAGGGCACCCAACCCAGCAGAAGGGCTTTTGAACTGGTGTAGACAGGTTGCCAGGACTTCCCTCAGGGATCTGTTGTTCATAAAGCTTATGTCCTATGATAAGTCTTCGTACACTGGAGTGTATTCCCTGAGACTGAGCATCTACAAAGTTTATATTATAATTCGGGCTTCTGGTAGTGGCCAGCCTGATAGGCTGGCTGTAGCAGTGTGGAGGCTGCCACGCCTGAAGTGAAGGGGGTCCAGTAGATGTAGAGAGGAATCCTTGGAGAAATTGGAGCTGGGCGCTATGGAAAATGGCATGGGGTTCAAGGCTTGAGGGCCAGTTCATTTCAGTCACTCAGTCGTGTCCGACTCTTGGCGACCCCATGAACCACAGCACACCAGGCCGCCCTGTCCATTACCAACTCCCGGAGTCCACCCAAACCCATGTCCATTGAGTTGACGATGCCATCCAACCATCTCATCCTCTCGTCCCCTTCTCCTCCAGCCCTCAATCTTTCCCAGCATCAGGGTGTTTTCCAGTGAGTCAGTTCTTCGCATGAGGTGGCCAAAGGATTGGAGTTTCAGCTTCAACATCAGTCCTTCCAATGAACACCCAGGACTGATCTCATTTAGGAGGGCCAGGAAGTAGAGAAATTCTCAATAGTAAATTTCTGGACATTGAGGTGAGAGACTAAACAGCTGAAGAACCCCAGATCCTTTTTCCTATCTTCCTGGCAGCTAAGATACCATAGAGTGACTTCCTGGTGGTCCAGTGGCTAAGACTGTGCACCTCCAGTGCAAGGGGGCCCAGGTTCGATCCCTGGTCAGGGAACTAGATCTAACATGCCACAACTAAAAGTGCCCACATGCCATAACTAAGATCCTGTGCAGCCAAATAGATAAACAAATATTTATAGTAAAGGAAAAAAAAGAATTGGGGACCGTCTGATTTTGTCTGACACAGATGGCACTGAATTAGGCACTGGCAGGGATGCAGTTTAGGAATGATATCTAGGAAATCTTTCCATAAAAGGGTACAGAGAAAAGAAGTGAGAAATAGACCTTGTTGTTCAAGTAAAGTGGGAAAGAAAACCTTAGTGGAGGTTTCTGTACGGAAAAGTGAGAGAGCTAGCGCGAGACCCCTTGGGCTCCTGTGTGGTCGGAAATTGCGTTTCTGCCGTGTCCCGAAGGACAGCAGCAGCTGTCACCCAGACATCTGAATCTGCACAACCTGGGAAATTCCTCTGCCATCCCCAGTGTTTCAGGGAGCCATAATGCTGTGAGTGGGCAGACGTTATGGCCTGTGGGTCTTAAAAGTGAAGGGGATAGTGAGAGAAAGCAAGAGAAAAAGCCACAGCTGGGCAGACTCCATGGTTTACCTTGACTTCTCGAATTCCCGAGTTTCGGCACCAAATACAATCTTGGGTGGCCTCGGCCTGCAGCTGCTTAGAGCCGGGCTTCGGTTCCGTGGCCGGAGATTGAGGTTGGGCCTCAGCAGTGAGGGCACCAGATGCTAGCCACTAGACTAGTGGTCAGTACTAGCACTTCAGCTTTGCAGATGAGGGATTTCCACAAAGACGGGAAGGAGTGAAACAAGTGAAGTATTTATTAGGAAAAAGAGTACAGTATGTGTGGATAGACACTTGGACAGACTCAGAGTTGCTGAGGCATGCCCTTGTGGCAGTTGAATTACTTTTATGGGGCATTTCTTCTAGTTTCCTTGGCCAGTCATTTTGATTTACCTGGTTTAGAGTCCAAATTTAGTTTATATCTCAGGATCCTCCCGTATGTGGGTATGCATCTCTTAACCAAGATGGATTCCACCGAAGAGGACTATGGGTAGTGAGCATCAGTTTCCATCTCTCCCCTTTTTGACCTCCAGGGAGCCTTTCTGTGCATGTGTAGTCGGGGAGGTGTCTTGGGTTCAAGAATGAGAAATACGGGGTCTCTTATCTTCTATCTGGGCAGGGCCCTGCCTCCTCTCTGAGCTCTCCTGCTATTCTTGCCTTGAAGTTTCAGTCCACAGGGAATGAGTCTCCTTTCGCTTTACCCTGGGGGAGCCCATCTACTTCCTGCCTCACTTTCCTTTAGCGATGTTTTTAAGTTGCATTTACTTGTGTCATTATTTCATTATGGTGCCAGGCAGAGTGCCTGGCTTGGGGACTCAGGGGATCTTTACTGAAGGACTGATTGGGAAGAGCCACCTCAGAGGGGGAACCCTGGGACCTGTAATCTGGAAGGATGTCAGGGTTGAACGCTCCATGAGACAACCCTCTTGAGTCTGGATTTATCCATTCCTCATGAATACACTTTCAAGCAACAAGTGAGGTTGATTTCTGGCCCAACATCCAGTCACCTGTTACGTGGAATTAGGCTCATCCTGGATTAGTAACAACCAAGTTACTTATTGCCAGTCACATAATTTTGATCCATTAATTAAGGAGGATGAGGAATGTCCTAAGTTATTTGCTAACACTTAAATCAGAAAATGTGCTTACCATTTTATCCACAGCTTTATTTTCTTGGTCTTTGGTGAACAGTCCTGGGTCTTAATGTATACACTCTTCTATGTTTGTCACCAGATGACAGGTTCTTTTGGTTCAAGAAGTTGGCTCAGCAGACATTTATCAGGTATCTTCTCTGTACGAAGTGTGCTGTGCTAATCCCTGAGGCAAAAAACCCACTGAACAAGCTTAAACCCCTGACTTAAAGGAGTCCGTGCTGTTGTGGGGGGTGTTTGGTAAATTGCCGGCTGCGACATAAGGTCGAATGAGAGGCATTCTGGAACGGAGACAGAAGGCCACGTCAGCCAGGGTGACAGGGTGACATTTGCCTGGGAGGGCTGCTGGATCTGCTGAGGCAGGGCCAGAGGCCCTGGCACCTGGGGGCTGTGGGCAGATGAGAGCTTGCTTCTGGAGGGGCCCTAAGGAGCCAGAGGACTGCTCGCCCTTCCTTTGGGCACCTTCAGTCGCTAGTGCCCAGAGATACGTGCTCAAGACGTAGGGTGCCTTTGTGAATGTGGATGTGTGGTTTGGCTTTGAAGCACGGAGGATTTGGTCCCATCTTGGTGCTGGTAGACTGACAGGGAAATGCCCGCAGACCCCCAGTGCTGTGGCCATAACTAGGGAGGAGCCCTGCCTGTCTTCCTTTCCGACCTCCTGCCTGCGTAGAGCCCCGCCTCCCTGCCCCCGGCCAGGCTGCGCTTCGGTAGCTGTGGATGCGTCAGAGCGTCCATGAAAAATTTGTATGGAAAAATCTCTGATCCTTTTTTAGTGGATTACACCACTTCTCTTTTCTCCAGTGTCTCATTATTCAAGATTATTTGATGTTCTCCAGCTTTTAAAATAATTATTTTCCACCTACGCAGAACATCCTGTAGAGACATTGAGTTTCCAGGGGGAATAGAGGGGAACACTTATTTTAAAATTAGGAAAAGAAGCCTCTTTTGGGGAGGGGGAGCAGAGAGTGTTGCAGAACTTATGTAACAGTGCAGGAACTCACATGTGGTGCCTGACTTTAAAAAAAAAACAATGTGACATAGAGGCTTATTGCTGTCCCTAGACCCTTGCCCTGTTGTCTCCAACCCCTCTCCTTCATTCCCCTTTGTAGTGGTGGGGCTTTTACTTGTTTCATTAAATGTGTATCTATGTACTCATGTGCACAGGCACTCAGATAAATTAGTAGATGCAAAATTTTGCTTATAAAACATAAGTAGGAGCTACAGGAGAAAACATGACCACCACCGGTGTTCAAAGAAACAGCGGTGTTTAACAGCACAGCTTAAAGAGCCACCACCAACGTGCTGCCTCCTGGTCTCAGCCCCTCCTCCTCTCTCAGGGTAGCTGTGACCTTACATTTTGTGATTATTATTTCCTTTCTTTTATTAGAACTTTACCACTCATGTTTGTAGCCCTACAAAATTCATTGTTGCACAGATTTTAAACTTTATATCACGGGAAATATGCTGTTATTTTTTCTGCAGTGTATATGAATATGCACACACATTGCTAAAATTCATCCATCTTGCTACATTCTGGTTTGCTTTTTCTGTTTGTGATAGATTCCACTTTCTGATTCTGCCCTGTGTTTAATCATTCATTCTGCCATGGAAGAACATGCGGGGCACTTCAGGGGCCCCACGTCTGCCTCGCAGCCCCCATCCCCTTTCCTAGACTTGAGCAGATGCTTGTTTGTAGCTTTCTGCTCATGTTTCTGTTGGGCTTTTGGCCTTTTCTGTAATGTAGACATTAACAGTTTTTTGATGGCTGTTTTGACTTGTGTGAGGCAATAGCTCATTATAGTTTTGATTTGTAT
This sequence comes from Okapia johnstoni, assembly GCA_024291935.2. NCBI lineage: Eukaryota > Metazoa > Chordata > Mammalia > Artiodactyla > Giraffidae > Okapia > Okapia johnstoni. The sequence continues at coordinate 9,189,220 of CM044323.1, read as the reverse complement.
GTCTAAGTGATACATATCCATATACATGGATATATATATACATATGTATATCTCTTTGGGTGTGTGTATATAGATGGATATATATACCTCCTTTTTCAAATTCTTTCCCAATTTAGGTTATTACAGAGTATTGAGCAGAGTTCTTTTGTGCTATACAGTAGGTCCTTGTTGGTTATTTGTTTTGTATATATAGCAGTATGTACATGTCAGTCCCAAACTCTCAGTCCATCCCCCCCCAATCCTTCCCCTTGGCACCCATAAGTTTGTTCCCTCAGTTTGTAAGTCTGTTTCTGTTTTGTAAATAAGTTTATATCATTTTTTGTAGATTCTGAATATAAATGATACCATATGATATTTGTTTTTCTCCATCTGCCTTAGCATGCTCGTTTCCAGGTCCATCCTTGTCCCTGCGAATGGCATTATTTCGTTCTTTTCAATGGCTGAGTGGTATTCTGTTGTCTCTGTGTGTGTGTATATACACACCACATCTGTATGCATTCGTCTGTTGATGTTGAGGTTGTGTGTGTGTGTATACACACCGCATCTGTATTCATTCGTCTGTCAGTGTTGAGGTTGTGTGTGTGTGTGTGTGTATACACACCGCATCTGTATGCATTCGTCTGTCGATGTTGAGGTTGTGTGTGTGTATACACACCACATCTGTATGCATTTGTCTGTCGATGTTGAGGTTGTGTGTGTGTATACACACTGTATCTGTATGCATCCGTCTGTTGATGTTGAGGGTGTGTGTGTGTGTGTACACACCACATCTGTATGCATTCGTCTGTCGATGTTGAGGTTGTGTGTGTGTGTACACACATCTGTATGCATTCGTCTGTCAATGTTGAGGGGGTGTGTGTGTGTGTACACACCACATCTGTACGCATTCGTCTGTCGATGTTGAGGGGGGGTGTGTGTGTGTGTATACACACCGCATCTGTATGCATCCATCTGTCGATGTTGAGGGTGTGTGTGTGTGTATACACACTGCATCTGTATGCATTCGTCTGTCGATGTTGAGGTTGTGTGTGTGTGTGTATACACACTGCATCTGTATGCATTCGTCTGTCGATGTTGAGGGTGTGTGTGTGCGTGTGTGTGTGTGTGTGTATATGTATACACACCGCATCTGTATGCATCCGTCTGTCGATGTTGAGGGTGCTCCCATGGCTCGGCTGTTGTAAATGGTGCTGTAGGAAGCACTGCGGTGCATGTACCCTTTTGAACCATGTTTTTCTCTGGATATATGCCCAGGAGTGGGATTACTGGATCATATGGTAGCTCTCTTTTTAATTTCTTAAGGAACCTCTTTTAGTTTCTTAAGGGCTTCCCTGGTAGCTCAGCTGGTAAAGAATCCATCTGCAATGCAGGAGACCCCGGTGCGATTCCTGGGTCGGGAAGATCTCCTGGAGAAGGGACAGGCTACCCACTCCAGTATCCTTGGGCTTCCCTGGCGGCTCAGCTAGTAAAGAATCCGCCTGCAATGCGGGAGACCTGGGTTCGATCCCTGGCTTGGGAAGATCCCCTGGAGAAAGGGATGGCTACCCACCCTAGTATTCTGGCCTGGAGAATTCCATGGACTCTATAGTCCATGGGGTAGCAAAGAGTCGGGCACGACTAAGCAACTTTCACTTTCAAGGAACCTGCATACTGTTCTTCATAGTGGCTGTGCCACTTTGCATTCCCACCAAAGTGTGGGAGGGTTCCTTTTTGTCCACATCCTCTTCAGCGTTTATAGTTAGTAGGACTTGATGATGACCATTTTGACGGGTGTGAGGCAATAGCTCATTATAGCTTTGTTTTGCATTTCTAATAATTAGCGATGTTGAGTGTCTTTTCATGTGCCTCTTGGCCATCTGTAGATCTTCTTTGGAGAAATATCTCTTTAGGTCGTCTGCCCACTTTTTTGTTTGGGGATTTGGGTTTTTGATACTGACTCGCATGAGCTCTTAATTTTGGAGATTAACCTGTTGTTGGTCACATCATTTGCAAATATTTTCTCCTGTTCTGTAGTTTGTCTGTTTAGCTTATGGTTTCCTTTGCTTTGCAAAACCTTTTGAGTTTAATTAAGTCCCATTTGTTTGTTTTTGTTTTTATTTCTATTACTCTAGGAGAGGGTCGAAATATACATTGCTCTGATTTATGTCAGAGTGTTTTGTGTATGTTTTCCTTTAAGAGTATTATATAGTATCCAGTTTTACTTTAAGGTTTTTAATCCAATTTATTTTAGCATATGATGTTAAAGAATGTTCTAACTTCATTTTTTTACATGTAGCTCTCTAGTTTTCCCAGGACTGTTTATTGAAGAGACTGTCTTTTTTCTCTGTTGTATGTATAGTCTTGCCTCTTTTGTCTCAGAGTAATTGACCATAGGTACATGGATTTATTTCTGGGCTTTCTCTCCTGTTCCATTGATCTGTATTTTTATTTTTGTGCCAATACCATATTGTTTTGATGACTGTAGTTTTATAGTATAGTCTGAAGCAGCTCCATTTTTCTTTTTCAAGATTGCTTTGGCTATTCGAGATCTTTTGTGTCTCCATACAAATTTTAAGATTTTTTTTTTTGTTCTAGTTTTGTGAAAATGCCATTGGTAATTTGGTTGGGATTACATTGATTCTCTAGATTACCTTGGATTACTCTAGAGTACCTTAGATTACTATCATTTTTACAGTATTAATTCTTCCAATCCAAGAATGTGGTTTATCTTTCTGTTGGTCATCTTTGATTTCTTTCATCAGCATCTTACAGTTTTTGGAGTATAGGTCTTTTGCCTCCTTAGGTTTATTCCTAGGTTTTTTTTTTTTTTTTTTTTTTGATGCAGTGGTAAATGGGATTGTTGCTTTGATTTCTGTTTCTGATTTTGTAAATGTAAAGAAATGCAACAGATTTTTGGGTGTTTATTTTGTATTCTGCAACTTAACGGAATTCATTGGTGAGTTCTAGTAGTTTTCTGGTAGCATCTTGAGGATTTTCTATGTATAGTATCATGTCGCCTGTAAACAGTAACCATTTTACTATTTCTTTTCCAATTTGGGTTCCTTTTATTTATTTTTCTTCTTGCTGTGGCTGTGACTTCCAGAACCACGTTGAATAAAAGTGGTGAGATTAAACATCCTTGTCTTGCTCCTGACCTTAGAGGAAGTGCTTTCAGCTTTTCACTGTTGAGTACGATGTTCGTAGTCTTGTCGTATGCGGCCTTTATTATGTTGAGGTATATTCCCTCTATGCCTGCTTTCTGGAGAGTTATTATAAACGGGTGTTGAATTTTGTCAGAACGTTTTCTGCGTTTGTTTAGATGACTGTGTTTTTGTTTTTAAAATGATTTATTTTTGGCTGTAACGTGTCTTCGTTGCTGTGTGTGGGCTTCCTCGAGTTGAAGCAAGTGGCAGCTACTCTTCATTTTGGGACACGGGCTTCTCGTTGCAGGGCATGGGCTGTAGGCACGTGGGCTCAGTGATTGCAGCTCTTGGCCTCTTGTGGCCTCTCAGCACATGGTATCTTCCTGGACAAGGGATTGAACCTGTGTACCCTGGATTGGCAGGCGGATTCTAAACCACTGGACCACTAGGGAAGTCCTGATTATATGTTTGCTAGTATTTTCTGGATGACTTCTGCATTTATGTTCACCAGTGATACTGGTCAGTACTTTTCTTTTTTTGTGGTATCTTTGTCTGGTTTTGGTATCATAATGATGGTGTTTGGGGGTGTTTCTTCTGCAAATTTTTGGGAAGAGTTTCAGAAGGATAGGTGTTAACTCTTCTCCAAACGTTTGATAGAATTCACCAGTGAAGAATTCACCATTCATGTGATCTTGGACCTTTGTTTGTTGGGAGCTTTTTAATCACAGTTTCAATTTCAGTATTTGTGATTGGTCTGTTCATGTTTTCTGTTTCTTCTTGGTTCAGTCTCGGGAGAGTATACCTTTCTCAGAATTTGTCCATTTCTTCCAGGTTGTCCATTTTATTTGCATATAGTTGCTACAAGTAGTCTCCCATGATCCTTTGCATTTCTGTGATGTCTGTAACTTTTTAATTTTTTAAAAATTATTTATTTATGTATCTTTCATGACATGGGGTTTTGGTTGCTGTGCGCAGGCTTTCTCTAGTTGCGCTGGCTTCTCTCGTTGCAGAGCACAGGCTTTAGGCCTGCGAGCTTTGGTAGCTGCAGCGTGCGGGCTCAGGAGACGCTGCACAGGCGCAGTAGGTGTGGTGCACGGGCTTATTTGCCCCGAGGCTTGTGGGATCTTCCCAGACCAGATGTTGATCCCCTGTGCCCTGCATTGGTAGGTGGATTCTTAACTGCTGGACCACCAGAGAAGTCCCTCCATTGTATCTTTCCCTTTTTTGTTTCTAATTTTATTGATTTAAACCCTCTCCCTCTTTTTCTGCATGAGTCTGGCTAAACGTTTATCAGTTTTGTTAATTTTTTCAAAGAATCAGCTTTTAGCTTCATTGATCCTTTCCAGTTCTTCTCTATTTCATTTATTTCTGGTCTCGTTTTTATGATTTCTTTCCTTCTACTAACTATGGATTTTGTTTGTTCTTTCTCTGGTTGCTTTAAAAGGTTTAACGTTATGTTGTCTATTTGATATTTTTCTCCTTTCCTGAAGTAAGATTGTATTGCTGTAACCTTCTGTCTTAGAACTGCTGTTGCTGTGTCCCATCAGTTTTGAATCACCATGTTTTCATTGTCATTTGTCTCTAGATGTTTTTTGATTTCCTCTTTGATTTCTTCAGTGATCCATTGATTGTTTAGTAGCATATTATTTAGCCTCCATCTATTTGTGTTTTTTACAGGTCTTTTTCTCTTGTGGTTGATTTCTAATTTAATAGCATTGTCAACTTAAAAAAGTGCACAACCTGAGAGTTGCAAGTTAAGTTTTTGGGGGGCCAAATGAAGACTGTAGCCTCGGAGACAGCATTTCAGGTAGTTATGAGAAACTGCTCCAAATAGGTAGCGGGGGAAGGTGAATATATATGTGACTTTGGTGAACGGGGATTACACGCAGTCAGTCACGTATTTTTGTAGAAGGTCTTTTGAGGGTTACTGATAGTCATGAGGAGCAGATGTCACCATGAAGGAATTTAGTGCTTTTCTAGATATGAGGAGATGTAAGGACTGGACTCATAAAATCAGCTCCTGAAAATACCTAACTATCTGAAGACCTGTTCTGCCTGATTTTCTAGAGAACAGAGTGTCTCATTCCTGATCCTCCATCCTGAACTCCCTTCTAGGGGTGTTGAAGGTCAGCAGCACATGATTTAATCCTTGTAGAGGCAGATGGCAAGTGCCCATGGCAAGTGCCATTTTGTAGTTGACAGGGTCCCTTCATGGTAATAAATTCGTTCCATGGTGCTAGGAAGGTGCCTTCCTAGATGATGAAAATTTTGATGATAGACCACTCAATGTGGTCTTATGGGTGTAATTAAAGATCTCTGGACCACCCAACTTCTAGTCTTTTTTGGTCCAAGAAAAAAATTCCCTCTTATTGCATCTTCCCATATCTACACTTATACTGTGACAATCATTGATCGCACACAGAATTATATATTTGATCAACTGCTTCAAGTTGCCTCAGTGTGTTAGTCATTAAGTTGTGTCTGACTTTTTGTGACCCCATGGACTGTAGCTGGCCAGGCTCCTCTGTCCATGGGATTTCCCAGGCAAGAATACTGGAATGGGTTGCCATTTCCTTCTCCAGGGAGGTCTTCCCAACCCAGGGATCAGACTTGGGTCACCTGCACTTAAGGCGGATTGATTCTTTATCATCTGAGCCACCAAGCCACCAGGGAACCCATCATTATTCTTTTGGAGGCTCAGTCACACATTTGGTAATACAAAAAACACTAATCTTATAAAGGAGGCAAAATGCCAATAATATAGCTAATAACTTGAATAGGGTTGTAAGTAAATATTTAAGCCAAGAGCTTCCCACACCAAACTGATTTTTGAAGAGCTTGTCAAGACTAGGGTGTGGGTCACTTAAAGCACAATTCTGATTTTTCATATGGTTCATTAAACGTGTTGTGTGAGAGGATTCATCAGGTATGAAACACAGCATTCAGTTTGAATTACGGCACGGGTGTGTCCCTGAGATGCTGTAAGGACGTTACAGGTCGTGTACATTTTGTAGCACTGCTTTTCTCATCATACAGACCTCAGAGGTCAACAGGCTCATACCCCAGTTACTGTCATTTAAAGCCTGTTGAGTAAAGGTTGTTAAGACTTTGATATGGCCAATTACATTCTCCAGTCCGATTGAAGGCACAAAAATAGTTGTTAAATGGTCATACCAGTGGCATACAGATCTCTAGATTGGCTGGGGTCATCTCTGAATTGTTATGTATATGACCTATGTCCATGGGACTCGCAGGGTACATTTTCCTATCCATCCCAGTGGAAGCCAAGGCCGTAAATTAGTACCGCAAATCCATTACTTGCAACCCAGCGACTCTCTGATCGTCGACTCAGTTCCATACCAATCATTGTCTCTAAGGGTAATCATATGTAGGCATTGTTCATAAGGCACCCAGCCAAATTTCCTACTGTTAGTAGGCTTAGTTTGATTCACCCTTAGTATGATTTAATTGTTCCCAACGTAGAGGAGCATTTAAACTTAAATGACAATATAAATCCATCGCATAATTGTGGAAGGTTTCCTCTTAATTGATGACAAGTTACAGTTTTTGATTGAGACTTAGCTCATTGTTCTGATTGAGTTTGAGTGACGCTAAAGGAAAATGTGTATCTGTGGCCAGGGTCAGAGCGGGTATTATTTATTTCATAAGTAGCCTGAACAGGACTGGTCTTGCTTCTAAAATAAATTTCCTTCGGGCTATCGAGTCAGAACCTTGGAAGGGAGAAATCTACCAGGGTAAGCCAGAAGTAGTAGACACAGGTAATTGGCCACAAACCCAGTAAGTGGGTTGATTTTTAAAATTAGCACAGGATTGTGCCCATGATAGGAAAACATTTGATTCATATGCAAAGGTCCAGGAAGTCAGGAAAACTATAAACGATCATACGTGTCAGTTCTAGCATCTTGGGTAAGCTGTCTACTTCTCATGTCATCTTCTCAGCCTGGTGTGAGTGTAGTTTCTCCTTTATTTGAGCATTGTTTTAAGGTGAGTTGAGGTCAGCAGTCCTCTCTACAGATCAGTCTGTCGCAGGGCCTCTTTTTAAGTGGAAAATGTGAATCCAGTAGTCAGTTTCCTTTGGTTTTGCTGCACATGAGCTAGTTAAGAGTGCCTGGTGAGGGCCTTTCCATCTGGGTTTTAGTGAGTCCTTTAAATGACGTCTTTTCCAATATACATAATCTGGTTGCACATCATGGGATATCTGATCTTCATTCAAAAGTAGATTACTATGATAAACTTCAGAAACAAGCTTAAAATGCCCTTTAAGGAGTTCAGTAAAGCATTTACAATAATATAACATGTTCCCTTTTAATAATATATGTTCATAAAATCCTTCATCTAGTCTCATTGGTCTCCTTGTGATAATTTCAAAAGGATACAAAGGATGTTTCCCAAAAGGAATTGATCTTAGGTTGAGGAAGACCAGTGGAAGGGCCTTTGGCCAAGGTAGGGAATAAGTATGTATGATTTTAGCCAATTAGTATTTACTTACTTATTTTTTCCAATTGATTTTTAATTGTTCCATTTGTACTTTCTACTAGCTTAGAGGCCTGGGGGTGGTAAGTACAGTGGAAATGCTTCATAAGTAGCCCAATTTTGCAAATTTTCTTGACAATTTGTCTAATAAAATGGGTTCCCCTATCACTATATATTTCTACAGGGACTCCCCACACGGGAATCACCCTAGTATTCATTTGCTTACCAACTGTGCAGTGGCCCTTCTGCATGGAAATGCCTCAGCCCAATGTGAAAGCATGCAAATTATAACAAGTACACGCTGGTAACCTTGGGAGGGACTGTTTGGATAAGTTCAATCTGCCAAAGTTCAGCAGAGCCAGCAGGTAATGGAAAACTTCCTGAGAACTATGTCATGGCTTTCCTGAGTTGTATTTTGGACATTTGGTCTATCTAGAATACAATTTCTGAGTTACAGTGAAGGAGTGCTTCCAAAAATACTGTTTCACCCCACAGTACTGTCTTATCTGAGTTCCAGTGAGTTAGCTTATGAATTTATTGTAAAATGGGGTATTGTATGCTAAACAAAAGAATATAGCTTTCCATTTGGGCCTATCCAGAGCCCTTTGTTGGAGCCAAACCTCTCTCCTTTTTGTTTCCATGTTTCCTCTTCTCCTTTTGGTGCTCTTCTTAAGAATTTAGCAGGGTGTCAGCTAGGTTACTGGGAGGCTGAAAAGAGAAACCCCCTGTTAGTTGACTTATCCTTTTGCAGAGCCGCCATCTTGGCAACGTGATCAGCTACGAAGTTCCCTTTTGCTTCTGTGGTGTCAGTCTCTGAATGACCTGATACCTTAACGATAGCTAATGCACTTGGTAGAAGAATTGCATCCAGTAATTCTGCATCTTGTTCCCTGAGGCTGCCCTGAGGAAGTAAAAACTCCTCTGTTTGCAAAGCATGCCAAAATCATGTGCTACCCCAAAAGCTTTGTGGCTACTGGTGTAAATCTTACGGGGTTTCCCTTGCCAAGTGGCAGGCTCTTGTTAGTGCTGTTAATTCAGCTGCTTAGGCGGAAGAGATGTCACATAAGGGACCATTCTCAAGGACTGGTACTGGAGGAACAGCAACATAACTAGTACCAGTGCATAACCGGTACTTTCTGTGAGGTCCTCACAGATATGAACCATCAGTGAATAATATAAAATCAGGATTATCCATAGGGCTTTCTTGGAGATTGATCCTGGGAGATAAAAGATTGTCAGGTAAAACAATGCAATCATGTTTTTCATCATTAACATCTAATTCCTCTGGTAGCAAGGTGGCTAGATGAAGCTTGTTGCATCTGTGAAGAATTACATTCGGCAAGAGCAAGATAGTCTCATGGGAAGTTAATCAACTTGCTGAATAACGTTGTTTGTGATGAAAGTTTAGTATGACTTCCACGGGGTGAGGAACAAAGATGGTCAGAGAGTGACTCACGATTATCTGCACTGTGGTCTGACACAGCACAGCTGTTCCTGTGACAGCCTGGAGGTGAGGGGAGAGGCCCCTGGCTACTGAATGTAGTCTGGCTGTAATATCCTGTTGGCTGGTAATAAGGGCTGTGTTGCTGGCTTGGTACTCCTTGTTTTCGTGAACAAAGAGGAGGAATGGTAGATCATAATTTCAATGGCCCAGGGCTGGGCCCTTGGCCAGAAGTTGTTTTTTTTTTTTTTTTTTTTTTTTTTTAAGATCTTCATGGCTTCAAAATGTTGCGCATTTTAGCAAAGAGGTTCAGGTTGGTCTTGCATGAGTAGATTATATACTGGTTAAGAGATGAAGGAAAAAATTGGAATTCAATTCCTACAGTAGCCTACAAGTCCTAAAAATCCCTTAATTGTGTTTTTGTCTTTGGGACAGTTAAGGTTAGGATGTCTTTCATTCTACCTAGATCAATTAGAAGTCCTCCTTTAGATATCCTGTGTCCTAAATATTTTATACTAGTCTTATAGTATTGCAGTTTTTCTTTGGACATTTTATGTCTCTTTAAGGCTAGCTTCTGGAGAAAATATAGGGTGTTTTGTTGGCTGTTTATCAAAGATTTGAACACAGCAGCAAATCGGCTACATATTGTATCAAACCTGACTTCTGAGGACAATCCAGATCATCTAGATCGGCTTTTATTATCTGAGAGAAGTAAATGAGGCTTTTAGTATAGCCCTGTGGCATTACAGTCCATGTGTGTTGCCATTTATTTGAAGTGAAAGCAAAAAAAATACTGATCATCAGCATTTTTTAGATCATCATCTAAAAAATGCGCCACAGAGATCTATCACAAAAAAGAAATCACTGTTTACAGGAAGGTATAGGAATTTGGCACTACAGAATGTTGAGGGATAATATTAATAATAGCATTGATAGATCTCAAGTCCTGTACAAATCTCCAGCCTTTGCCATTTGGTTTTCTTAACTGTCAAAATGGGAGTTATTACAAGGGCTGGAAGGCAGGAGGAGAAAGGGACGACAGAGGATGAGATGGTTGGATGGCATCACTGACTCAATGGACAAGAGTTTGAGCAAACTCCAGAGGATGGTGAAGGACAGGGAATGCTGGTGTGCTGCAGTCCGTGGGGTCATAAAGAGTCGGACACGACTGAGTGACTGAACAACAACAAGGACTGGTGCAAGGCACAAGAAGCGCTTTCTCAGTGTAATCTGATGTTAAAGGTTTTATTCCTTCTGTGGCCTCCTGCCTTAATGGATATTGGCAAATAGTGGGCAGGGGCTTTTCCTTTTCTATAGTAATTTTGATGGCAGATGCAGAGTGTATTCTTCCAATGTCAGTAGAATAAAGTTCCCATAATTCTTTAGGTACTTAGCCGAGCAATTTGTCTTGTTCAATGTCATCCTCATCAGGAGTCACAGTCATCTCTGATGGGTCCTTTAGATCTGGATACATTTCTCCCTTAGGAGTAAAGGAAATATGGGCTTCATAAGCTTCTAATAGGTCTCTACCTGTCACGTGAACAGGAGCACTTTCTACTAGAAAAAAGGAGTGTCTTCCTTTAAGTTCCCCAAAGTAGAATTCTAAAGGCAATGATTTCAGTCTTAATAGCACATTGGAAATGCCTACCATCTGTACTGAGGTATTGCTCTGAGGGACAGAGCCTTTAATTTTGGTAGGGTTCAAAAGTGAAAAGATAGCCCTGGTATCTCTTAAATCTTTGTTTCTCTTTGTATAATCATTTCTACTTTTCCCAGGGTGTTAGGAGAAGGAGAAAGACTCACCACATTCCCTCAGAGCAGCCCTATTCTAGTTTAACTTGAAATTCTGGCCTAAAATCCAGTTTTCCTTCTAGGCTTCTTTTACTTAAAGTTTCTTTTCTGATGTCTTGGTTTTCTGCGGTAACAGCAAACTTTTTGTTTCTCTCTCAGTTGAGAATTAATGGAGGTTGGTTAACCTTCGACTGCTGCTGGGAACTTAATAGTGCAGTTGAAGTTTCGTGATTTTTGTAGATATCCCCCTTTCTTTTTAGTGGTTTTGAAAAGTTGATTAGCCAGTGTAACAAGGGCATTTGTATGTAATGTGGACGAACCTAGATTGTGTCTTTTGCCCAGAGTAGCCAAATCCTCATCTAAGCAAAGGATCATTTTAGTGGTTAGGGAATGATTCAGGTGTCAAGTCAGAATATTGCTTAAAAGTTTTTTAAATCTCTCATAATAATCTGGAATTGATTCATCTGGTCTTTGCTTGCACTGTTGAGTCTTTATCCAGTCTACAGTTTTTGGAAAAAGCTCTAGGATAAGTTCAAGTAGTTTCTGAGCTAAATCCTTGCATTTAGTGCAAGCTTGTGAACTATATGATTCAAAATCCATTAAGAGGTGTTTCTCTATCCATTCCCTGCTTTGCTTTCAGAAACTAATAAACTGTTAATTTAGGTCTGAAAACCCGAGCTCGTAGGTCTGGATGGTTAACTCAGATTCGTTGTTATTGTTGAAGTCACTTAATTGTGTCTGACTCTTTGCGCTCCCTTGGACTGTAGCCCCCAGGCTTCTCTGTCCATGGAATTTCCCAGGCAAAAATACTGGAGTGAATTGCCATTTCCTTCTCCAGGGGATCTTCCCGACCCAGGGATTGAACCTGCGTCTCATGCATTATTGGCAGGTTGGTTCTTTACCAATGAGCCACCAAGGAAGCCCTTAGATAGATTCCTTAGCAAATCCCAGTGGATCCTGACTTGGATCAGGAAATTCCTTAGCTAAGGCTCTAAGGTTCTCTTTGGGTCCAGGGTATGTATGGGAGCACTAAGGATGGTTCACCTTTCCTTCTAATAGGTTTCTCCTTAAAGGGAGCTGTAATCACGTCTGATTTTTATCCTCCTTTGCTGGGGAAAGGGGAGCAGCAGGAGGCAGAAGAGTTGGAAGAGAAAAAGAGATAGTGTCTGGGCCAGGCTATTCAGATAGAAGAGGAACAGAGGTGGAGAGGGAGTCAGCGCTGGTGGCTGTTTGTAGTTCTGATATCAGTTCCGTTCAGTCGCTCAGTCGTGTCCGACTCTTTGCGACCCCATGAACCGCAGCAGGCCAGGCCTCCCTGTCCATCACCAACTTCCGGAGTCCACCCAAACCCACGTCCATCGAGTTAGTGATGCCATCCAACCATCTCATCCTCTGTCGTCCCCTTCTCCTGCCCTCAATCTTTCCCAGCATCAGAGTCTTTTCAAATGAGTTAGAAAAGAGAAAATGAGTTCTTCACATCAGGTGGCCAAAGTATTGGAGTTTCAGCTTCAACATCAGTCCTTCCAGTGAACACCCAGGACTGATCTCCTTTAGGATGGACTGCTTGGATCTCCTTGCAGTCCAAGGGACTCTCAAGCGTCTTCTCCAACACCACAGTTCAAAAGCATCAATTCTTCGGTGCTCAGCTTTCTTTATAGTCCAGCTCTCACATCCACACAGACTACTGGAAGAATCATAGCCTTGACTAGATGGACCTTTGTTGGCCAAGTAATGTCTCTGCTTTTTAATATGCTGTCTAGGTTGGTCATAACTTTCCTTCCAAGGAGTGAGTGAAGTTGCTCAGTCGTGTCCAACTCTTAGTGACCCCATGGACTGTAGCCTGTCAGGCTCCTCCATCCATGGGATTTTCCAGGCAAGAGTACTGGAGTGGGGTGCCATTGCCTTCTCCGAGGAGAAAGCATCTTTTAATTTCATGGCTGCAATCACCATCTGCAGTGATTTTGGAGCCCAGAAAAATAAAGTCAGCCACTGTTTCCACTGTTTCCCCATCTATTTCCCACGAAGTGATGGGACCAGGTGCCATGATCTTAGTTTTCTGAATGTTGAGCTTTAAGCCAACTTTTTCACTCTCCTCTTTCACTTTCATCAAGAGGCTCTTTAGTTCTTCTTTGCTTTCTGCCATAAGGGTGGTGTCATCTGCATATCTGAGGTTATTGATATTTCTCCCGGCAATCTTGATTCCAGCTTGTGCTTCCTCCAGCCCAGCGTTTCTCATGATGTACTCAGCATATAAGTTAAATAAGCAGGGTGACGATATATAGTCTTGACGTACTCCTTTTCCTATTTGGAACCAGTCTGTTGTTCCATGTTCTGATATAATTTCAAGCAATTTTCTGTTTGTTTCCAGCAAAGAAATTACTGTATCATTTCTTCTTTTAGAAGCTTCTAAATAACCAATCAGAGTGAGCATTCCATTCATCTGTCTGATCTTACAGCCGGCTTTTCTAACTGTGCATGCAAAAATATCAGTTTTGGACTATCAAAAGAACCCCAATTTGACCATTTTAGGTTGAGATCTCCTTTAGTTATAATTTCCCCATTTCACTAAGTACTTTGAAATATGAGTTCCAGGTATGAGCTTTGTGCGTGTTGTACATGAATCTGACTTGGGTGTTCGCTGGAGGTTTGTTTTCTGATGCCCCTCGTTTCTGTGTTTGAGAGAGTCTATTTCTCATTTTAAGTTGAGTTTGTCAGGGGTAAAATTTACTGATGAAGTTGTGTGGTGGGTCAGTGTGCTGTTTGTGAGCTTAACTCCTCTAGGCGTCACCTTTGAGTCGTTTCAACCCTCTTCTTTGTCTTGGTTTCCCTCCCTTGGACAGTCCAAGACCACCGAAGGTGCTTGGATCTCTGAATGGCCAATTTTTATTCATGACTCCTGGTGAGCAAGTATTTCAATTAATGAGTAGTTTCCCCCGTGGGACCACTGCATGGTATGAGGACGCTGTCTCCACCATTCTCTTAAACTTCAGTCTCCTGAGAAAGCCATAACTGGCTGAGAGGAGTCTTGTTCCTTTTCTTCGGAGCTCACTGTTATCCCAACAATTTCTATTAAGGCAGCCAAATTGAGGAAAAGTGTCAGATCAGCTCCTCACCTACCCATTCAGTCAGGACCACTCAGTCTCCACAGCTGAGCAAAACCTGGTATCTTTCAACCGAGCGCCTTACCCCACCTTCCCAGCATCTTGCATCTGAGAGGGCAGATACACTGCCCTCTCGTTATACGCTGTCACTAATACTCAGGATCATCAGCCAGTGTGGGAGAGCTGAGAACTGTAAGAGGCTTACCTAAATTCATCTGGACTCCCCAGGGAGACACAGGGGTACAAGGGGCCACTGCTGGGACCGAGGCTCTAGTTCCTCATAACATTCAGGCAAAGGAGGGAAGTCTACTCTGGGTCACTTTGTTGGTCGCCATAAAACTGTCAACTTAAATGCACAACATGAGAGTTTTATTTGGGGCAAAATGAGGACCATAGCCTGGGAGATAGCATTTCAGGTTGTTCTGAGAAATTGCTCTGAAGAGGTAGTGGGGAATGTCAAGATATATATGACTTGCATGAAATCCAGTTATTTTTGCAGAAAGTCTCCTGAGGGTTACTGCTAGTCAGGAGGAACAGATGTTACCATGAAGGAATTTAGTTCTTTTCCAGATATGAGGAGATGCAAGAATTGGGCTCATAAAATGAGTTCCTGAAAATAATTTAACTCTCTGAAACCTGTTACACCAGTTTTTCTCCAGCACAAAGTGCCTCATTCCTGATCTCCACCCCTTACTGCCTTCAGTGGGTGTTGAAGGTCAGCATGTGATTTAATCCTTGCAGAGGTAGATGGCAAGTGCCAGTCTGTAGTTGACAGCATTTGGTCAGAAAAGATGCTTGCTATGATTTCAGTTTTCTTAAGTTTGCTGAGGCCTCCTTTGGTGGCCCAGCCTGTGATCATTCCTGGAGAAAGTTCCTTGTGCACATGAGAAGAATGTACGTTCTGCTGCATTTGGATGGGATGGTCTATAAATGTCAGTTAACTCTAATGTGTCACTTAAGGTCTGTGTTACCTTGTTGATTTTCTGTCTGAATAATCTTTCCATTGATGAAAGTGGAGTGTGAAAGTCCCCCACTATTATTGTGTTATTGTCGATTTTTCTTTTTATGGCTGTTATTATTTGCCTTATATATTGAGGTGCTGGTATGTTGGGTACATATATATTCTCAATTGATACAGCTTTTTCTTGGGTTGACCCCTTGATTGTTTTGTAGTGCTCTTCTTTATTTGTCTTTTGTAACAGTCTTTATTTTAAAATCTCTTTTGTCTGATACCAGTATAAAATAGTAATATAAATACGGATGCCCTGGCTTTTGATTTCCACGGACCTTTTCTGTCCCCTCACTTTGTATGTGTCCCTAGATCTGAAGTGGGTCTCCTGTAGACAGCATATATGTAGGTCTTGTTTTGTATCAATTCAGACTGCTTGTGATATATCAGTTTCTATATAAACAAGATTATTTTCAATTGCTGGTCTTTTAATTTCAAATGCATTTCCAATATCCTGCATTTGTCCAATATCATCATCTCACAGTTGCTGACTTTGATATTATATCTGCAAGCATCTGATTTCCAACCTTTTATTTTATGTTTGCCTTTACTAGTGAGCTTTTCCGTTAATAATTTTCTTGTTTCTAGTTGTGGCCTTTTCTGTCTAGAGAAGTTTCTTAAGCATTTGTTGCAGAGCTGGTCTGGTGGTCCTGAATTCTCTTAGCTTTTGTGTGTCTGTAAAGGTTTTGATTTGTCTGTTGAATCTGGGTAAGAGCCGTGCTGAGTAGGCTGTCCTTCATCGTTGTAGGTCCTTCCCTTTCTTCACTTGAAGTGTATTGTGCCACTCCCTTCTGGCCTGCAGAGTTTTTGCTGAGAAGTCAGCTGATAATCTTATAGGAATTCCCTTGTGTGCTTGTTGTTTTTCCCTTATTGCTTTTTAATATTTTTTTCTTTGTCTTTTGTTTTTGTCCATGTGGTTGGTTTATCTTGGAATGTTCCTCCTTGAGTTTATCCTGCCTGGGCCTGTCTGTGCCTCCTGGACACGAGTGATTGTTTCCTTTCCCATGTTAGGGAGGTTTTCAGTTATTATCTCTTCAGATGCTTTCTCAGGTCTTCTGTATGTTCCTCTTTTCCTTCTAGGATCCCTATAGCGTGATTGTTGGTGTGTTTACTGTTGTCCCAGAGGTTTCTTTTCATTGTTTTTCTTCATTTCCACTATTCTCTCCTCTAACTCACTTACCTGTTTTCAGCGTCACTTATTCTGTTATTGATTCCTTCTAGTGTATTTATTTTTCATTTCACTTATTCTGTTGTTCATCTCTGTTCTTTAGTTCTTCTGGGTCTTTGTTAAACATGTCTTGTGTCTTGATCTGTGCCTTCATTTTTTCCCCAAGATCGTCTGTCCTGTCATTACTCTTTTTCCTCCAGTAAATTGCCTGCCTCCACTTCACTTACTTGTTCTTCTGGGTTTTTATCTTGTTAATTCATCTGGGACACATCGGTCTACTCTTAATTTTGTCTACCTTCCTGTGATTTTGGTTTCCATTTTGCAAGCTGCAGGGTTATAATTCTTTTTGCTTCTTTCCACCCCCTGGTGGATGAGGCTGTCTAAGAGGCTTGTGCAGGCTTCCTGGTGGGAGGAGCTGGCTCTTGCCCATTGGTGAGTGGAGCTGGATGTTGTTCCTCTGGTAGGCAGGACCGCGTCAGGGGGTGCGTTTATTGAGCAGCTGTGTGCTCAGGAAGATTTTAAGCAGTTTATCCCAGCCTGTTGGTTGCTCAGCCTGAGGCATCCCAGCACTGGATTGGGTGGGACCAGGTCTTAGTGAGAAACGGCCCCTCCCAAGAGGGCTCACACTGCTGCCTCCTGTGTCCTTGTCCCCACAGTGAACCACAACTGCCCCTACGTCTGCCGGAGACCCTCCAGTACTGGCAGGCATGTTGGGCCCAGTCTCTTATGAGGTTGTTGCTTTTTTCCCCTGGATCTTTGTATACCTGAGATCCTGTGCGCACCCTCCAAGAGTGGGATTTCCATTTCCCCCAGTCCTGTGGAATTCCTGTGATCAAACCCTGATGAACTTCAAAACCAGATTTTCTGGGGATTCCTACTTCCATTGCCAGGCCCACAGGTTGGGAAGCCTGATGTGGGGTTCAGAACTTTGACTCCTCTGGGAGAACTTCTGTGGTACAATTATTTTCCAGTTTGTGGGTTGCCTGCCTGATGTGTGGGATTTGATTTCATCACTCTTGTGCCCCTCTTTCTGTCTTGTTTTGGCTTTTTCTTTGGATATAGGGTATCTTTTTTTGATAGGTTCCAGTGGTTTTTTGGTCAGTGATTGTTCAGTAGTTGGTTGTGGTTTGGATGTTTCTTTGAGAAGAGGTGAGCTCATGTTCTTCTACTCTGCCATCTCATCTCCTTGATTCCTTGTATTTCAGATACTCCTTGGTGTGAGGAATGGCTGAGTCTGCAGTCACTCCACCTTCCTTTAGAGTCTCCTTCAGCTTCTCCAGCTCCTGGGCAGGTGTGTGTGCTCAGTTCTCTGACAAAGGGCTCCAGGCTCTGTTGCCAGCACCTCACCCTAACAAGATGCTAGTGGGCCAGCTGTGCTGCTACCTAGGCAGCGAGTGGGCACTCGAGATCATGAAGGCCTCTTCATGAGCAGAAATGCTTAGATTTAATGTAGGCAGATTTTATCAGTTGTTTATTACATGTTGGCTTTTTTTAAAAAAATGAAGCATAGTCGATTTACAGTGTTGTGCTAATTTCTGCTGTACAGCAAAGTGATTCAGTTATATATACATGTTCATTCTTTTTTAATATTCTTTTCCATTGTGGTTTATAATAAAATACTGAATATAGTTCTCTGTTCTGTACAGTAGGACTTTGCTGTTTATCCATTCTGTATATAATGGCTTATGTTTACTCATCTCAACCTATCACTCCATCCCTCCCCTAACCCCTTCCCTCTTGGCGATCAGAAGTCTGTTCTCTGTATTCATGACTGTGTTTCACAGGTAGGTTCATTTGTGTCATATTTCAGATCCCACATGTAAGTAATACCATGAGTTACTTGTCTTTCTCTTTCCAACTTACTTCACGGAGTATGATAATTTCTAGTTGCATCTATGCTGCTGCAAATGGCATTACTTCATTCTTTTGTATGACTGAGTAGTATTCCATTTTATATGTGTCTTCTTTATCCATTCATTTGTTGATAGACATTTGCTTACATGTCTTGGCTATTGTAAATTGTGCTGCTGTGAACATAAGGGTGCCATTTATCTTTTTGGATTAGAGTTTTGTGTGGAGTTAGCTTCCCTGGTGGCTCAGATGGTAAGAAATCTGCCTGCAATTCGGGAGACCTGGGTTCGATCCCTGGGTGGGGAAGATTCCCTGGAGAAGGAAATGGAACCCACTCCACTATTCTTGCATGGAGAATTCCATGGACAGAGAATCCTGGCGGGCTGCAGTCCATGGGGTTGTAAAGAGTCGGACATGACTGAGCACGTATGCGTACACTGATGCATTAAGTCTCCGCTCTTGACCACTGGAAGCAGGGTTGCTGGGTTCAGGGTTTGGCACACCTTGAAGGTAATGTCCAGGATGTTTGTTACAAGAGTCTGATATCTTGTTAACTTTCTTCTGGTCAGTCAGTGATGTCCTTTGACTTCCAGCACAGATTGTACCTGATGAGGGGTTAATACATCTAAGTGTTGTCGCAGGGTGAACTTGGATACCTCATTAACAAGCAGGGCTGCTTCTGGATAGCCAGCTTGGCCATCCCAGGGCCGCAGAGTCGATTTGCTTTGAAAAGTAGGCCACTGGTCTCTGATCCAGCCCCAGCTTTTGGGTCAGGATTCCTAGTGGCTCATCCTGACCTCTTCATGCACATACAGGGTAAAGGGCTTTTCCACGTTCGCAAGCCCCACAGCTGGTGTGCTACTAAACTCAGTCTTGAGAAGCTCAGAGGCCCTTTAGTTTACTGTTGGTCCTTATTCTGTCGAAGGGGTTCCTTTCTCCTCCCTTTTACAGCCTCATATCGGGGTTTAGCTATACGGCTGTTATTTAGAATCCAGATATGATGGAACCCAGCTGTCCCGAGAAAGCCTTGGAGTTGTTTCTTGGTGGTTGGAGATGGTATGCACTAATTGCTGTTTGATATATGGCCAGGGTTTGTTTGCCCCTGGGGTCAAAACAAATCCTAAATATTGAACTCGTTGCTGTGAAATCTGAGCCTTGGTTGGAGAGACTTTATATCCACTTTTTGCCAGAAAATTTAGGACCCTATCAGTATTTTGATCTGAATCACTACTTATCAGTGTCATCAACAGATTGTAGCAGAGTTCTCTTCTCAAGGCTCAGTTCCCTTAGTTCCCTTGCTAATGCGTTTCCAAAAAGATGGAAGCCATCCTGAAAACCCCAGGCAAGCACTGTCCAGGCATATTGGTTAGCCCCCAGGGTGTCAGGGTCCCTCCATTCAAAGGCAAAAAGGTATTTAGAATCTGGATGTTGGGGAATCCAGAAAAATGCATCTTGGAGGTCCAAAACAGAAACACTGGGTGTTCCCTCGCAGTTGGGTGAGGAGGGGGTGTGGGTTTGGCACCAGTGGGTGAATAGGGATGACTAGCTCATTCACTACTGGTAAGTCTTGCACCAACTGATACTGCCCGGTAGGCATCTGGACAGGAAGGATTGGGGTGTTGCAGGGGGATTGGCAGGATCTGATGAGTCATGTTTTAGGAGTTTACCGAGCAGTAGTTGGATTCCCCTCAGGGCCTCAGGCTTCAGAGGGTATTGTCTCTTCCAGGGGTATTTTCCTCAGGCCTTAAATCTTATTTTTTATTGGGGGAGCACATTTTGCCCTTCCTGGCATTGAGGTATCCCAAACTACAGGATCTAGTTGTTATCAAATTTCTTGAAGGATGTTGTGGGGGATATGTTGATGCCCACCAGGTGGGTCATCTGGGGTTGCTCACATATGCATTCTCTGTTTGGATTCTTTACTTCCTTGGACTTCATCCTGTCCTAAGATTATGTAGCAGATTTCACCCAAGGAGGGGGACTGGGCATTCTGGCATGTACAAAAAGGAGTGAGTAATAATAATAGACCTGACTCTGCAGGCAAGGGGGAGACGTAAATCACCTTACCTTTAGCTGGCCAAGTTAGAACAGAGCAGGTATCTCCAGTGTCCACAGGAAATTCTGTTTTCGTATCTGCCACATCGAAGATGCCCCGAGGCTCTCTGGAGTAATGAGGGTGGGTCAAGTGGGACGTGGAACTGGCCAGGCACCTGAGCCTGTCAGTTGGAGTGTGGAAATCACAAGGAACTGGGGCCAGTCAGGGTTACCCCGCTGGCGTCCCACAGGAGGGTGCTCAGGACATCCCCCCTCCCGTGCCCCCCTTTCAGACCAAAGGCACTACTGGTTCAGGCCCAGGTGGTTCCTTGGTGGTGTGTCCAGCCTTCTCAGCCCTCCACGGTTCCCTTGAGGTGGTGGGTGAGTCAGAGCAGCCAAAAGCTGTGTTTTCTTTATTAGCCTCTTATCTTGATTGGCCTCCTCTGTTAAGTCTCGGTTGTTATAGACCTTTACAGTGGGGTTTGGGCCCAGCCTCAAGTTTTTGCCATTTTCTCTGGATATCAGGAGTAGCCTGAGTGATAAAATGCATGGCCAGTACTGTCTCCCTTCAGACTCAGGGTGTGTATTGGTGTCCTTCCTGAGTGTCTCTGTCACTGGCTCAGGAAGACTGCCAGATTTTCATCTTTTTCCTGTGTAACCTCTCAGACCTTATAATAATTTACAGGCTTTGGCACACCTTTTCGTTCCTTCTGATAGACAAGTAATGTCACGTCTCATCCTAGCCTGGCCTACATGATTGTCATAGTTGGATTGCGGGTCATGTTCTGGGGTTACATCCCTGCGCCCCCCATTCGTGCCCCCCCCACCTGATGAAGTTGGTGGTGTGGATTGGTGGCCAGTAGGCCATCTGCTATTTCCCTGGCCTTTTTCAGTATATCCTCCTTTTCATCCTGGATGCATCAGTGGGCCAGAATAACCCTGATGCCTGCTATGTGAGAGAGAATGCCAACCCCCACCTGACAAATTTACCCCTAAACTTGTCAGTGTTCTCTGAGAACTTGGCAGACCTCTCCTTGCAGATTAACCCAGTTAGTTTAAGATCTCTCTTTGGGATGTCCTCCAGGGGCCCCTTAAAGAACCCCAAAGTTAACTGGAAGTCAGGAGAGTTTCAATTAGAATTTGATATTTGAAAATTCTGTCAAAAAGTTTTAAAACACCCAGATACATAGGATCATAGGTTTCTTTGAAACAATCCTTACACTTTGAGCTAAGGTGGAAAAAAATAAAAAGTCGATGTAAATCACTTAAAGGCACAGGGACTCACACGATCTGTTCTCAAAAGAGCATCCAGGACAGCTTTTGTTCTCCTATGAGAAAGACCAATCCAGTCCTGCATCAGTCTGCTCTTAATAAAATCCATTTACCTAGTTAAATTTAATCCAATCTTAGAAAATCCTGACCACACACAAAATTCTTTTCTCACTGCTTCCTCTTCTATAGCTATACGTTGTCCCGTGTTCTCTCCCCATTCAGAGAGCCAACTCCAAGACAAAAGCATCTTTTTTCCTTTAAACAAAATATGTTTCAACTCCCCAGACTTCCTTTTCTGAATACACACATCCTACTTTCCTTAAGCGACCATGAACTGTCCCTTACATTGGCACTCCATTGTTGCTGTTCAGTCACTAAGTAGTGTGCGACTTTGACCCCGTGAACTGCAGCACTCCAGCTTCCCTGTCCTTCACTATCTCCCAGAGTTTGCTCAAACTCATGTCCATTGAGTCAGTGATGCCATCCAACCATCTCATCCTCTGTCGTCCCCTTCTCCTCCTGCCCTCAATCTTTGCCAGCATCAGGGTCTTTTCCGGTGAGTCAGCTCTTTGCATCAGGTGGCCCAAGTATTGGAGCTTCAGCTTCAGCATCAGTCCTTCCAATGAATATTTGGGTTGATT
Source organism: Okapia johnstoni (assembly GCA_024291935.2). NCBI lineage: Eukaryota > Metazoa > Chordata > Mammalia > Artiodactyla > Giraffidae > Okapia > Okapia johnstoni. The sequence continues at coordinate 9,167,296 of CM044323.1, read as the reverse complement.
TCCTTTATGATTGACTGGTTGGGTCTCCTTGCTGTTCAAGGGACTTTCAGAAGTCTTTTCCAGCACCACAATTTGAAAGCATCAGTTCTTTGGCGCTCAGCTTTCTTTATGGTTCATCTCTCGCATCCACACATGAATACATGACTATTGGAAAAACCATAGCTTTAACTGTATGGACCTTTGTTGGCAAGGTGATGTTTTTCAATATACTGTCTAGGTTTGTCATAACTGTTCTTCCAAGGAGCAAGTGTCTTTTAATTTCGTGGCTGCAGTCACTGTCTGCATTGATTTTGGAGCCCAAGAAAATGAAATATGACAGTGTTTTCACATTTTCCCCATCTATATGCCATGAAGTGGTAGGACCGGATGCCATGATCTTTGTTTTTTGAATGTTGAGTTTTAAGCCAGCTTTTTCACTCTCCTCTTTCACCTTCATCAAGAGACTTCTCTTCACTTTCTTCCATTAAAGTGGTATCATATGCATATCTGAGGTTGTTGATATTTCTCCTGGCAATCTTGATTCTACCTTGTGATTCATCCAGCCTGACATTTTGCATGATGTACTTTGTATATAAGTTAAGTAAGCAGAGTGACAATATACAGCCTTGACGTACTCCTTTCCCAATTTTGAAGTAGTCTGTTGTTCCATGTGTGGTTCTAACTGTTGCTTCTTGACTTGCATCCAGGTTTCTCAGGAGGCAGGTAATGTGGTCTGGTATTCCCATCTCTTGAAGAATATTCCACAGTTGGTTGTGATCCACATAGTCAAAGGCGTTAGCATAGTCAATGAAGCAAACTTTTCTGGAATTCTCTTGCTTTTTCTGTGATCCAGTGGTTGTTGGTAATTTGATCTCTGGGTCTTCTGCCTTTTCTGAACCCAGCTTGTACATCTGGAAGTTTGCAGTTCACCTACTGCTGAAGCCTAGCTTGAAGGATTTTGAGTATAATCTTGCTGGCATGTGAAACAAGTGTAACTGTATGGTGATTTGAACATTCTTTCGCATTGCCTTTCTTTGGGATCGGAATAAAGACTGACCTTTTCCAGTCCTGTAGCCACTGCTGAGTTTTCCAAATTTGCTGGCATACTGAGTGCAGCACTTTAGCAGCAGCATCTTTTAGGATTTGAAATAGCTCAGCTGGAATTCCATCAGCTTCACTAGCTTTGTTTGTAGTAATGCCTCCTAAGGCCCACTTGACTTCTCATTCCAGGATGTCTGCCTCTAGGTGAGTGATCACACCATCGTGGTTATCTGGGTCATGAAGATCTTTTTTGTACAGTTCTTTTGTGTATTCTTGCCACCTTTTCTTAATCTCTTCTGCTTCTGTTAGGTCCTTGCTTTTTTTGTCCTTTGTTGTGCCTATCTTTGCATGAAATGTTCTCTGGATATCGCCAGTTTTCTTAAAGAGATCTCGGGTCTTTCCCATTCTGTTTTTCCTCTGTTTCTTTGCATTGTTTACTGAAGAAGGCTTTCTTATCTTTCCTTGCTATTCTCTGCAACTGCATTCAGTTGGGAATTATCTTTCCCTTTCATTTTTCTTCTTTTCTCAGCTTTTTGTAAGGCCTCCAACAACCAGTTCGCCTTCTTGCATTTCTTTTTCTTTTGAATGGTTTTGGTCACCACCTCCTGTACAGTGTTAACGAACCTCTGTCCATAGTTCTTCAGCCACTGTCTACCAGATCGAGTCCCTTGAATCTATTCATAACCTCCACTGAATAATCATAAGGGATTTGATTTGGTCATACCCGAATGGCCTAGTGATTTTCCCAGCTTTCTTCAATTTTAGCTGGAATTTTGCAATAAGGAGCTGATGATCTGAGCCACAGTCTGTACCAGGTCTTGTTTTTGCTGACTGTATAGAGCTTCATCTTCAGCTGCAAAGAATGTAATCAGTCTGATTTTGGTGTTGACCATCTGGTGATGTCCATGTATAGAGTCATCTCTTGTGTTGTTGGAAGAGGGTGTTTGCTATGACCAGTGTGTTCTCTTGGCAAAACTGTGTTAGCCTTTGCCCTGCTTCATTTTGTACTCCAAGGCCAAACTTGCCTGTTACTCCAGGTATCTTTTGACGTCCTACTTTTGCATTCCAGTCTCCTATGACAAAAAGGACATCTTCTTTTGGTATTAGTTCTAGGATGTCTTGTAGGTCTTCATAGAATAATTCAACTTTAACCTCTTCAGCATTAGTGGTTAGGGCATAGACTTGGATTGTTGTGATGTTGAATGGTTTGCCTAAGAAGTGAACCAAGATCATTCTGTCATTTTTGAGATTGCAACCAAGTACTGCATTTCAGACTCTTGTGGACTATGAGGTCTACTCCATTCCTTCTAGGCTTAGCTCAGATGGTAAAGAATCTGCCTGCAATGTGGAAGACCTGGGTTCAATCCCTGGGTTGGCAAGATCCCCTGAAGAAGAGAATGGCTACCCACTCCAGTATTCTGGCCTGGAGAATTCCATGGACTGTATAGTCCGTGGGATTGCAGAGAGTCAGACACGACTGAGTGACTTTCACTTTCACTTTCCATTCCTTCAAAGGGATTCTTGGCCATAGTAGTAGATATAATGGTCATCTGAATTAAATTTACCCATTCCTCTCCATTTTTGTTCACTGATTCCTAAAATGTCTATATTCACTCTTGCTATCTCCTGTTTGACCACATCTAATTTACCTTGATTCATGGACCTAACATTCCGGGTTCCTATGCAATATTGTTCTTTGCAGCACCGGGATTTACTTTCAGCAGCAGACAGATCCACAGCTGGGCATCGTTTCCACTTTGGCTCGGTCTCTTCGTTCTTTCTGTAGCTGTTTCTCCGCTCTTCCCCAGTAGTGTATTGGACACCAACCAACCTTGGGGGTTCATCTTTCAGTGTCATCTTTTTGCCTTTTCATACTGTTCATGGGGTCCTCAAGACAAGAATGCAGAAGTGGTTTGCCATTCCATAAATTGGTAGAAAACATTTCAAGGTGGCACCATACATCTTTAGTTTCTCTCTCACAAGACGAAAGTAGATAAATTTAGACCTTTTTAGCAATTAATGTTCCAGTATTTTATCTTATTTGAAATTGTCTGTGTATTCAGTTAATTCCTATCATTTAACTTATTTTTAAATTTACCAAAATTTGGAGGGACTGTTTTAGATGAAAGTTTTCAAAACATGATTAGTCCTGTGGGGTTTACCAAAAAGTTCTTATCCCAGTTACATTTATTTCCAGATTTAATCATATCGGGTGGTTTTCCCTGTTGACAGATTTTATAACAGAAACACTGTGCACTTCCTGACTTGCAGTGACCCTGGGCACAGTGAAAGTATTACACTTAACACTGACGTCTCTAAAGACAGGTCTGTATTGGTCAAGCACACAGGTTTAAGCCAGACAAGCCAATTTCTAGAGAACCAGAGATCTCATAGTTTTCCCACTTGAATTTAAAACGCACCTCTGCTTTTCTCCCCTCAGTCTGGGGGAGGGGCGGTCTACAGATCAGTCAAGTACTTGCTGGGAGCACAGTCAGAGCAGTTAGGTTGCAGAGGCTGAGGAGAGAGATGCAGGCCCCCCCAGCTCAGGCGGGAGGGGAAAATGCAGCCTCCTGTCTTTCCTTTCTGTTTTTGAAAATCCCTCCAAGTACCCTAGGGCTGCCCTCTCAGGCCGTGCGGGCTGTGTTTGTATTTCAAGGCTTAAGTGCTCCACCATGCCCACAGTGTCAGAGGCTTGCAGGAACAGCTGGACAGATAAAACTGTGTCACAAAGACAGCAATCACAAAACTTAAAGACGCAAAAAGCTTTCAGGATAAAGGGGCCGGTAGTGTAGGGGTGAGGACTGAGGAAGAGGTAAAGGCAGGAGGGACAGAAAAGACTGAAAAACAGAGAGAGTGCTGTTTCTACCCGCCCCCTGCAGGTGTCTGTTCAGGCACCAACCAGTACACTTCGGGAAAGGGCCAGTGAAGGAGGGAGCGCCCTGCCCACTGCACACCCGATGATCAAGCCCTGGAACAGCCAGCTGTTGTCGACCCAAAGGTGGGACTCTCAACCATGCAGTATGTAGTGTATATAGTATAGAGCAGTCTGCCACTTCAGCCTGCTCCCAGCAGGGCTTCTCTTGGTGGCAGGAAATAAAGGTGAGAATATTGGGACAGTCAGACTTCCAGCCACTACACGACCTGAGGTTGGAACCTCTGTCACTCTCCTGAATCTCCAGGGGGATCCCTCTGGACGGGGTCTGTGCGGTGTGAGGCGAGCCTCTCCACCTCTGCTCGTCACCCGCCAGAAGGAGGTGGTCTCACAGGCTGAGAAGAGGGATGCTGTAGCTGCCTGACGTCCACTCTTGGGAGGGTAGGATAGAGAGAGAGAGAGATTTCAGGAGAGGGAAGGACAAAGGGGAGGGGGAAGCGTTGCCTGAGTGAGGTACTGAGACCTGGGGCCAGGAAGGCAGACTTAAAACGAGGTGATGCTGAAACGAGGGGTTCAGGCGGCCACTTGTCACCCATGGGCAGCTGCATTCCATGGTTCCAGAGGGGCCCAGATCCTCTCCCTGGAAGGGGACGGGCCCCATGTTGGGCACTGCAAAATATGTACCACCCAGGGTTCTTGGCCTCCTTGATGAGAGCCAGATGAAGCTTTCAGGCAAGGCTTTCCTGGGGCCCCTGCTGCAGCGGAGGTCGGAGGGACACGAGAACAAGCAGGTTCCCTTGGGCGCGCCCCACTCGCTGTCAGTCTGCGTGTGTCCTTGGCTCCACAGTGGGTCCCTTGTAGGCAGCCTGTTGTAGGCTCTAGTGTTTTAATCAAATCGGCCACGCTGTGTCTTTTGATTGGAGCATTTAGTCTATCAACTTTTAAGGGAATTATTGATAGATATGTATGTATTGCCATTTTCAGCTTGGTCTCCCAATTGGTTTTGTGTTTCTTCTTTGTCCTCTCTGTTTTTCTTGTTGTGGTTTGATGGTTTTCTCCTGTATTATGCTTGTGTTCTCTTCTTGGTTTGTGAATCTGTTGTATGTTTTTCATTTGTGGTTATCATGCTTTTCAAGTATGTTAACCGCATCCTATATCTGCTTTCCTTAGGCTGGGAGTCATACAGGCTCAAACACATTCTAGGAAATGAACAAATATCTATACATTTTCTTTCCTCCCTCACATTTTATGATTTTGAGGTCCTTTTTTGCATCCTTATGCTCATCCTTTTGGTGTTTTCACTGTGGTAATTATTGATCCTGACCAGGGTTCTTGGCCTTCCTTAATCAGTGGAAATTGACTGGAGGCCAGACAAGAAATTCAGCTATAAGGCTTTTGGCTTCTGCACCGGCTGCGGGAGTGAGTGAAAACAAACCACATGTTCCCTTGTGCACTTGCTCCCCGAGTGGGGGACAAGCCTGCTCCTTATATGGGTGAGGGTAGGGGTGTGCTCTGGCACCCCACTCCAGTACTCTTGCCTGGAGAATCCCATCGACGGAGGAGCCTGGTAGGCTACAGTCCATGGGGTCGCTAAGAGTCGGACACGACTGAGCGACTTCCCTTTCACTTTTCCCTTTCATGCATTGGAGAAGGAAATGGCAGCCCACTCCAGTGTTCTTGCCTGGAGAATCCCAGGGACGGCGGAGACTGGTGGGCTGCCGTCTGTGGGTTCGCACAGAGTCGGACACGACTGAAGCGACTTAGCAGCAGCAGCAGCAGCAGGGGCCCAGTGGGAGGGGTGGCTCAGGTGGTCTGCCCACCTCTCTGGTGCTGTTGACTGCAGTAGGGGCATGCACAGTACCTGCTTTTGCTCGCAACACCCAGGTTTTGTTCTTGGCTCTTCAGAAATGGCGTTTTTTTTTCTTTTTTATATCTTTTGGTCCCGAATTTGCCCCAGCTATACATGCACAGGGTTGTTTTCAGTTGCACGTATTTTGTGGCTTGAGGAGAGGTGTGTCCAGGGCCAAGCTTTGCAACACTGCAGTTAAGGGTCCCAGGTCCCAGGCCTGTCTCATGACTTTCACAGATGGTGTTTTATTTTTTTGTTTTTAATCTGTATACTGGCTTATTTAGGTGATTTGCTTTCCAATTGTGAATTTCTATTTTCTATAGATTCTTACTTTTCTATTTAGAGAAGATCTTGCTATATTTTGGGCTTCCCTAGTGGCTCAGATAGTAAAAAGTCTGCCTGCAATGCAGGAGACCTGGGTTCAATCCCTGGGTCAGGGAGATCGCTTGGAGAAGGGAATAGCAACCTTCTCTGGTAGTCCTGCCTGGAGAATCCCATAGACAGAGGAGCCTGGCGGGCTACAGTCCGTGGGGTTGCACAGAGTTAGACATGACTGAACAGCTAACACTTTCAATATTTCTTTCAGGATATATTTAACATTGCTATATTCTTTTAGTTTCTGGTTGTCTGAGAGATTGTCTTTCCTAGTCTAAATGATAATTCTGTTGGGTAGAGTGTCTTAGGTTGCACATTTTTCCCTTTCAGGACTTTGAATGTATCTTTCCACTCCCTTCTGGCCTGCAGCTTTTCTGGCTGCAACTATCAGAAATCACCTGCTAGCCTTACAGGGCTCCTTGCTGCCTTTGGTCTTCTCTTTGTACCTTTGTAATCTTTGCTTTTAACTTTTGCCATTTTTCAAATAGTACGTCTTAAGTTTACCTTGTTTGAGAGCTTCTGTGCTTCCTGTACCTGAATATCTGTTTCCTGCTTTAGGTTTGGGAGGTTTTCAGCCGTAATTTCTTCAAAAACATTTTCAATCCCCTTTTCTCTTTCTTCCCCTTCTGGAATCCCTATTATACATAGGTTGGCATGCCTTTTATTATCCCGTAGGTTTCTTACGGGCTTCCTAGGTGGCGCCAGGGGTAAAGAATCCCCCTGCCAGTGCAGGAGATGCAAGAGTCGCGGGTCTGATCCTTGGATTGGAAAGATCTCCTGGAGTAGGAAATGGCAAGAGTTACTGGAGCATGGACAGAGAAGCCTGGCGGGCTGCAGCCCACGGGATCACAGAGAGTCAGACCCGACTGAGCACGCACACGCTAGAATCGACTAGGTTTCTTACCTTGCTTTCATTTTCTTTTAAAATTTGTTTTTCTGTCTGCTGTCCTGAGTGGGAAATTTCCATTACTCCAATCTCCCAGGTCACTTATACGTTCTTCTGCATTATTTACTGTGCTACTCACTAACTTTAGTTCAGTTTTCATCTTAGCGAATGAGTTTTCTAACTTTTTCTTGGTTCCTCTTTATAGTTTCTAGTTCCTTTTTATAATACTCTTCATTTCTATTGATTGATGTTGTTGTTCTGTTGCCAAGTTGTGTCCAACTCTTTGCAACTCCATGGACTGCAGCATGCCAGGCTTCCCTGTTCCTCACCATCTCCTGGAGTTTTCACATGCAAACTCATGTCCACTGAATCAACGATGCCATCCAACCATCTCATCCTCTGTCCTCTTTTCTTCTTCTGCCTTCAGTCTTTCCCAGCATCGAGTTTTTTCCAGTGAGTCAGCTCTTCACATCAGGTGGCCAAAGTATTAGAGCTTCAGCATCAGTCCTTCCAGAAGAGTATTCAGGGTTGATTTCCTTTAGGATTAACTGGCTTGATGTCCTTGCAGTCCAAGGGACTCTCAAGAGTCTGTTCCAGCACTACAGTTTGAAAGCATCCGTTTTTCATTGCTCTGCCTTCTTCATTGTCCAGCTCTCACATTTGTACATGACAACTGGAAAGATCATAGCCTGGATTATATGGACCTTTGCTGGCAAAGTGGTATCTTTGCTTTTTAACACACTGTCTAGGTTTCTCATAGCTTTCCTGCCAAGAAGCAGTTGTCTTTTAATTTCATGGCTGCAGTTACGATCCACAGTGATTTTAAAGCCCAGGAAGAAGAAATCTGTCAGTGCTTCCACCTTTTCCCCTTCTATTTGCCATGAAGTGATGGGACTGGATGCCATGATTTTAGTTTTTTTTTTAACTTTGAGTTTTAAGATGGTTTTTTCACTCTTCTCCTTCACCCTCATCAAGTGGTTTGTTAGTTCCTCTTCACTTTCTGCCATTAGAGTGGTATCATCTGTGTATCTGAGGTTGTTAATATTTCTCTGGGCAATCTTGATTCCACATTGTAACTCATCCATTCCAGCATTTTGTATGACGTGCTCTGTGTATAAGTTAAAGAAACAGCCTTGTTGTACTCCTTTCTCAATCCTGAACCAGTTAGTTGTTCCATACAGGAACTGTTCTAACTGTTGTTTCTTGACCCACATATAGGTTTCTCAGGAGACAGGTAAGACGGTTTGGTATTCCCATCTCCAAGAGTTTTCCACAGTTTGTTAATGATCTACACAGTCAAAGGCTCTAGTGTAGTCAATGAAGCAGAAGTAGATGTTTTTCTGGAATTCCCTTGCTTTCTCTATGATCCAGCAAATTTTGGTAATTTGATCTCTGGTTCCTCTGCCTTCTCTAAATTCAGCTTGTACATCTGGATGCTCTCGGTTCACATACTGCTGAAGCCTAGCTTGGAGGATTTTGAGCATTACCTTACTAGCATGGGAGATGAGTGCCATTGTCTGGTGGTTTGAACATTCTTTAGTACTGCCCTTCTTGGGAATTGGGATGAGGATTAACCTTTTCCAGTCCTGTGGCCACTGCTGAGTTTTCCAAATTTGCTGGTATATTGAGTGCAGCACTTTCACAACGTCATCTTTTAGGATTTGAAATAGCTCAGCTGGAATTCCATCACTTCTACTAACTTTGTTCATACTAATGTTTCCTAAGGCCCACTTGACTTCACACTCCAGGATGTCTGGCTCTGAGTGAGAGACTACACTGTCATGGTTATCAGGGTCATTAAGATCTTTTTTGTACAGTTCTTCCGTGTGTTCTTTCCATCTCTTCTTGATCTCTTCTGCTTCTGTTAGATCTTTACCATTTCCATCCTTTATTGTGCCCATCTTTGGATGAAATGTTCCTTTGATATTTCCAGTTTTCTTGAAGAGATCTCTAGTCTTAGCCTATCTGTTGTTTTCCTCTGTTTCTTTGCATTGCTCATTGAAGAAGGCCTTGTCTCTCCTGGCTATTCTCTGGAACTCTGCATTTCGTTGGGTGTCCCTTTCCCTTTCTCCCTTGCTTTTTGCTTCATTTCTTTTCTCTGCTATTTGTCAAGCCTCCTCAGATAACACTTTGCCTTCTTGCATTTCTTTGGGATGGTTTTGTTCGCTGCCTCCTGTACAGTGTTACAGACCTCTGTCCACGGTTCTTCAGGTGCTCTGTTTACTAGATCTGATCCCTTGAATCTATTCTCTATTCGTCACCTCCACTGTATATTCATAGGGGATTTGATTTAAGTCATACCTGACTGGCCTAGTGGTTTTCCCTGCTTTTCTTAGTTTAAGCCTGATGTTGCCATGAGGAGCTGATGATCTGAGCCAGTCAGCTCCAGGTCTTGTTTCTGCTGACTGTATACAGCTTCTCCATCTTCGGCTACAAAGAATGGAATCAATCTGATCTCAGTATTGACCATTTGGTGATGTCCATGTATAAAGTTGTCTCTTGTGTTGTCGAAAAAGGGTGTTTACTATTACCAGTGTGTTCTCTTGGTAGAATTCTGTTGGTCTTTGCCTTGCTTCATTTTTTACTCCAAGTCCATACTTATCTGTTACTCCAGGTATCTCTTGACTTCCTACTTTTGCATTCTAGTCCCTTATGCTGAATAGGATATCTTTTTTTTTTTTTTTTTCTGGTATTAGTTCTAGGAGATTTTCTAGGTCTTCAAAGAACTGATCAACTTCAGCTTCTTCAGGATTGGTGGTTGGGGCATAGACTTGGATTACTGTGATTTTGAATGGTTTGCCTTGGAAATGAACTTGAGATCATTCTGTCATTTTTAAGGTTGCACCCAAGTACTGCATTTCAGACTCTTTTGTTGACTCTGAGGGCTATTGCACTTCTATGGGATTCCAGCCCACAGCAGTAGATATAATGGTCGTCTGAATTAAATTCTCCCATCCTCGTCCATTTTATTTCACTGATTTTTAATATGTCGATGTTTACTCTTGCCATCTCCTGTTCAACCACATCCAATTTACCTTGATTCATGGACCTAATATTCCAGTTCCCTATGTGATACTGTTCTTTATAGCATCTGACTTTACTTTCATCACCAGACACATCCGCAGCTGAGCATCATTTCCTCTCTGGCCCAGCCGCTTCATTCTTTTTGGAGCTATTGGTAGTTGTCTTCTGCTCTTCCCCAGTACCATGCTGGACACCTTCTGACCTGGGGGGCTCATCTTTCGGCGTCGAATCTTTTTGCCTTTTTATACAGTTCCTGGGGTTCTCACAGCTAGTATGTTGGAGTGGATTGCCATTCCCTCCTCCAGTGGACCACGTTTTGTTAGAAGTCTGCACTATGACCCAGCCATCTTGGGTGGCCCTACACGGCATGGCTCACAGCTTCATTGAGTTACACAAGCCCTTTTGCCACGACAAGGCAGTGATCCTTGAAGGAGATTTCTGTCAATAACTTTTCTTAATTCCTCCAGTATTTTCATTATCTCCATTTTGAAATCAGTGTCTGTCAGGTCTGTTTCATTGTTTATTCTTTCTGGGGAATTCTCGTGATCATTTAACTGGGGGTGGTTTCTCGCTCTTCATCCTCTTGCTATGAGAGTTAAGGAGGAACAGTTATCTACTGTTGGAGCAGTAGTGTTGGAGGGCTGTTTATATGTGGCCGTGTCCCTGTATAGCTTGTGCGGGTTTAATATAATGTGAGGGCTGTTTTTATTTTTTATGTATTTGGCTGCATGGGTCCTAGCTGTGGCGTGCAGGATCTTTAGTTGTAGCGTGTGGGATCTAGTTCCCCGACCAGGGATTGAACTCGGGCCGCCTGCATTGGGAGTGCCGAGCCTTAACTACTGGACAACCAGGGAAATCCTGTGATGGCTGTTCTCAGTATGGATGCCTGTTGGCTCTTTCCTCGGCAAGTGCTGGGCATTCTCCCCTTGATACAGTGGGTGTGCAGATGCTGTGGCTGGTGCCGGGTAATGGATTTTTCAGTGGTAGTGGTAGCTCATGTTCAGCCCAGGAGCTTTGTGATGGGAGTGGAGGTAGCTCATGACTGCTCCCGAAGGCTGGGAGGGAATAGCCTGCAGCTTGAGACTGCTCCTGAAGCCCAGGGGGCGGCAGCAACTAGTGACCGCTCTCGGAGCTTGTCCCGCCACCCGCAGCCTCACGTAGAAAGAAAGGCTGTGATGGTGGGGCCTCCCCTCCCCTCGTGCGTCCTCCACACAGTGGTGCCTGGCCTCTACTGCGGCTCAGGTTTCCTCCTCATAGACCATCGGGTGTGGTCTCACCAGACTGCAGCCCTTTGTGCTGTTTCCACACAGGTCTGATCTCTGGGGAGTGCAGAGCAGCGGCACTGACGCACTGACGGTCTGAGCAGGCCTCTCTCCCTGCTGACTGCTACAGACCAGACCTCCTTCTTCTCTGAGGCTCTGAAGCTCCCCCTCCATCCTGGCTGATCTCCCTGCTGGTGAGGGGACTTCCCAGGAGCCTTTCCTCTTTCACAGCTCCCTCCCTGGGGCACAGGTCCTGTGTGACTCCTTTCTCGCTTTTTTTTTTTGTCCCTCTCCGTTACATGGAGATTTTCTTGCCCTTGCAGAGGTCTGAGGTCTTTTGCCAGCATTTAGTGGATACTCTGTGAGAATCCCTCCACATCTTGATGTATCTTTGATGCATCTGTGGAAGGAGGTGAGCTTCACGTCCTGGTGCTCCACCAGCCTGAATGGCTCCCGTAATCACACACCTTTTTATCTATTTTATCTGTTTAGGGAATTCTCACTCTGGGATAATTAAATCATTGTTCTTTTCTTAGCTCCTAAAATGCTTATATGTAAATCTCTGCAACTGAGATGAGAACTGCAACTCTGGAATTTTAAACCCAGCAAAGAAACTTAACAAAATAAAAATGGATTAAACAAGCAAAAAAAAGCTTTCCATCCACAGCTCCACTGAAAGAGGAAGTAGGTCCGTACACCATGAAAGGTCTGAGAATTATGAGCAAAAAATACTGTGGTGAGTGGGAGTGAGTGGTGTGCGGGCTTCTCGTGGTGGCGGTCTCTCTCGTTGCACAGCACAGCTCAGAGCACACAGGGGTCGGTAGTTGCAGCTTGTGAGCTCAGTAGCTGTGGTGCACGGGCTTGGTTGCTCCACTGCATGTGGGATCTTCCTGGACCAGGGATCAAACTGGCGTATTTGATTGCATTGCAAGGTGGATTCTCAACTACTGGATCACCAGGGAAACCTGGGTCTTGATTTTTAATTTCAGTTCTTGTATTTTTTATTTTTAGACATTTTATTTGGTTTTTTGGAAATCTCCTTGATCATTTTTTAATATGAACTTTAAAAAATTCTAATTTTTAAGGCTGAGTCAAAATAATCATTTCTCCCATTGTTTACCATAAATTTTTACCTGCTCATTAGTATATTAAAATACAAAAGACCTTGTGTCACATGACCTTGCCAAGGGTGCAGATAAAGACAGTTCTACTTTTTTTCCTTTCATATTTTTATACGGTTTGCTTTCCTTGCCTCACTACAATGTTTAGAACCCACAATACAATGTTAAATAGAATGAGTGAGCATGGGAGTTTGTTATCTTTTTCTGTATTGTGGAAAGAATGCATTTACTATTTCATCATTAAACATGATGCTAGTTGGAGGTTTTTCATTGATAGGTTTTTCAGATTAAGGAAGTTATTTTCTATTCCTAGTTTGCTGAGGGATTTTTTTTTTTTTTTTTTGACTGCGCCACACAGCTTGTGGAATCTTAATTCCCCAACCAGGGATTAAACCTGCGCCCCCTGCGTTGGACGTGTGGAGTCTTAACCACTGGATTCCCAGCGTTAAGACAGTCTCTGAGAGTTTTTATTTAAAAATTGTTGTTGTCAAATACTCGGTGTCTGTTAAAATGATTATTTATTCCTGGCTTAATCTCTTCTTGATTTTTTTCATATTGCTAAACTTAATTTGCTAATATTTTGTTAAGAATTTTTGTATCTGTGGCCCACGAGGATGTAGGTCTAAAATGTTTCCTTCTGTAATGTTTTCTCATCTTCGGGTGAGGATAGGGCTCTGCAGCCTGTGAAGTAGGGATCACTCTCTTCCTTTATTTTTTGAAAGTTTATGTAGAGTGTTTGTTGTTTCTGTCTGTTGTTCTTCGTATTTTTAAAGTTGAACTAGAGTTGATTTACAATATTGTTAGTTTCAGGTGTACAGCAAAGTGATTGTTACACACACACATTCTTTTTCAGGTTGTTTTCTGTTCTAGGTTATTACAAAATATTGAATGTAGCTCCCTGAGCTATAGATTAGGTCCTTGTTTATATGTGTTGACCCCATACTCCTAATTAACCCCTCCCTACCCACCTTCCCCTTTGGTAACCATAAGTTTTTTTTTCTCTGTCTGAGTCCTTCTGTTTCATCGAAGTTCATTTGGATTATATTGTCGATTCCACATATAGGTGAAATGAATTTTGTCTTTCCTTAATCATTGTGATAGTCTGCGACTTACTCTGTGTTTTAATACCTCTTAAGCACACTGTACATGCTTACTGTTTTATCATCTTTACTGGAATTTTCAATCTTTAAAACTTGGCGGATACTGATTGTGTGATTTCTTCTGGATTCTAATTCTCAGTGCCTAGTTTTGACCACACAGGTCCTGGTTCTTTACCTGTGAGAAATTATTTGAAGTCTGAATTGAAGATGAATTTCTCCAGAGAGAATTTGCATTTGATTCTAGGAGGGACCTGGAGGAACAGTCAGCCATGGAATCAGTTTAATTTAAAACCTCCACAGACTTTTCAGGCAGCCTGCTTAGCGTGAATCCTGGTTGCAGAAGGGGCATGTGACCTTCTGTCACAGTCCCCATTTCACCCCATTCCTGGGCTTTTCAGAGTCTGCACAAACTGAAGTCCATGAATCCTGCAGTTCCTCTGGTGTCTTAGTTTATAAAGGGTTTCAGAGCTCTTGTTACTTCTCTGGCTTCCTGCTTTGTATTGGATTGTGATCTTTGAGTATTCCTTAATCTTTTGGCAATTTCTTGTTGCATTTTGAAATATTAATTCTCTTATTCCTTCTTTGTGTGTTTTCAGCGGGAGTTTTCCATGTGGGCACCTTTGCTTATTAGTTGTCTCTAGTTCTGGTGCTTGGTGCTCTGGGGTGCAGAGAGGTGTTGGTGGGGGGCCCTTCCTGACCTGTGTCTTGTTTTCCAGCTCTCCGGGAGATGCTGCATAACCACTCCTTTGTGGGCTGCGTGAATCCTCAGTGGGCCTTGGCACAGCATCAGACCAAGTTATACCTTCTCAACACCACCAGACTTAGGTAAATGGGTGCAAACACGAGAAACGCGGAGCTGCGAAGAGGGTGGTCCTGGAGGCAGAGGCAGGAGAAGCTGGGGAGAGCAGGATGACCGTCAGAAAGGGCCCGGTTCAGAGTCAGACACGCGCAGTTTCTCACCCAGGCTCACCCGTTTACCGTTTATGTGACCGTGGACAAGTCACTTTGATAACTGAGTCTCGGATTTCTCTTCTGTCAAAGTGGGCGTCACTGTTAATTCACAGGGTTTTGTGGTAAACTGACGTGAGACCCCTGCGTTTGGCTGCCGTGAGCCGGGTGTTGAGAGCTTGGAGCTGGTGGGGTGTTCCAGCTGCTCAAATCCAGCTGACTGGACTCAAAGCTGGGATCAGGTCCTGTGAAGCAGGGGCTGATAAATTCAAGTAGTGGCGGAGGGAGGGGTGAGGGAGGGGTGAGTGCCTGGGAGACGTTGAGGGAGAACCCGCGTGCCCCCCGCCCCCCCCAGTAACAGGGCTATCCGCTGACACAGTGAGGGCAGGAGATCACGTGGGCCTCGGCCCAAGCCAGTGCGGCCTCCAGGGCAGGGAAGGGAGGCAGGGGGAAGGCGAGGAGACCTGACACCTCCTTTCCCTTCAGCTTTGGGATGCAGCCAGGGCTATCCTAGCCCCGAAGAGCCAGTGGGGTCCATGAGCACAGGATGGGCCAACTCAGCAGTGCCCTTTGCCCAGCACGTAGCCAGTGACATTTATGGTTGTTTCCAGGGATGGATGAGCTCCTGTTGAGTCTAGAGCCTCTGTTAAGTAGGATCTCGAATCGGTAGTTCACTGGGGAGGGTGCTGTCGCTTGGCCATCGTGGGACTCTGTCCTGCTGAGGCCTTGCAGCGCTGCTTGGCCCTGTGAGTGGGGTGGCCGCCACTGTACCGTACGGTGGACACACGAGATAGAACCCCACGTGATCTCCCTGAGCTAGAACTGCCCCGCCGGGAGCTTACTGCCGGCCACCCCGTCTTTGGGTGTTGGTGACTCCTTCCTCCTAGGCTTGGAAACCCTCTTAGTGAGCTCAGCTCAGGGCCACCGTCTTTCTTGAGAAGCCATGGGCTCGCCCAGGGAGCTCTTACCAGTTACTGGGGATCCTGCTCCCTTTGCTGTTTCTTTGCCAGGAAATCTAACTGCATGATTTCCAAGATCCCAAATCACAATTGTTAGGTTCTTTCATTTCATGATTACAAACCTAGGCCAGTCCTAGAATCCTAGCTGCTAATAAATGTGAATAGTTTCCCAGCGAGCATGTGAACCGAGTGAGAGCAGGGGTTTTAGACTTGGCTTCTTCCCTCCCCACTGACTGACGCTGACCCGGGAGCAGCCAGCGGCCCTCCGGGTACCTCGATGTCCCTGCTGCCGGGCTGTCTGCTCTGATAACCCAGTCTTTAAACAAGACCTGTGTGGTGCAGGTTTTTTTCATAACTATAGAGTACAGTTATTTCAATTCTGTGTTTCTGCGGGTGGTTCAGTATATTGTACACTTGACAGCTGCCTAAACCATCCCCCACGTAGCCCGAGTGTGTCCGCTGCTGACTACACGGAAAGTCCCCTGCCCTCCCGTACAGCCCATATTTCTAGATGGTGGGCTGTAAAAGAAATGGCTTATACGATTCTTTGCCAGTGGGGAAAAGTGAGCAAATACTCCTTAACTTTGTCACCCCTGGGTGTCAGAACCTTTTACAGCGCCAGAAAGGTGGGGGCAGAGCATGGGCGCTGACAGGGCAGACGGTCTCAGGGCTCTGACCGTGTGCAGAGGCCGCCGCCCTGGTGGTGCAGGTCCCAGGACTGTTAGGCCATGAGGCAGTGCATCTTCATCCCCCCATGTCTCGGCTTCTCTCTCCCATTTTGTCCCTGCCCCTGGCTCTCAAGCACAGATTCTGCTTTTCCTTAAATTAAAGTCACTTCATTTTTATTTTCAGTGAAGAACTGTTCTACCAGATTCTCATTTACGATTTTGCCAATTTTGGTGTTCTGAGGTTATCGGTAAGTTTATTTCCTGCTTCTCATTTCTGAGACTTCAACAGCTATTTCTGAAAACAGCCCTACCCTGTTATCTTATTTGTTGTATATTAAATGTTTCTAAATGTGATTAGAATAGTTTATGTATGACTTGCATATGGAAGTATCCTTATAATAGTTTTACACAAAGCAGAACAGTCATTTGGTAGCCAACTTAAATGTTTATTATTATAGAAACTAATACATATCTACTTAAAACTTGACAGAAACAGAAATAAACATTTTCTAAAGCCCACGACCCAGACACAACCTCAGCTAACAATTTTAGTTGATTTCTTTCAAAACCTTGTCATTGATTGCCTAATTTTAATTTAGGAGTAAAAAATCATACTATTCATGTAGTTTTGTATTTTCTTTTTACATTTGACATACAGAAAAGCCCTCTCGAATTTTTACTTGGATTGTGTTGAGCCTATACTATATAGATCAATTTGGGGAGAAAAATCTCTCAATATATTTCTTAATAGTCACATTTTTTGGATACTGTTGTAAAAGGCATTTAAAAAAATTGTCAATTGTTTGTTGCTATTATATAGGAGTACAAAGGTTTTGGTAATTCTGTCTTGTAACCTTGTTAAACTCACTTATTAGCTGTAGCTTTTTTTTATTGATTCCAGCAGATTTTCTAGGTATATGATCATAGCATCTGTGAATAAAGACAGTTTTATTCCTTCCTGTCCAACCCAGATGGCTTTTCTTTCTCTTGCTTGGTTGCACCGGCAAGAACCTAAGTATAGGCTGAACAGAAGTGGTGAGAATGGAAATACTCCTCTTATTTTTAATCTTGGGGGAAGCCTTCAGTCTGACCGTGAAGTATGTAGGTTTTCTGTAGATGGCCCTAGGGTGGTTGAGGAAGTTCCCTTCTATTCCTTGTCAGGTTTTTATTCAGGAAGGGAGGCTCAGTTTTTTTCAGATGCCGCCTCTGTGTCTGTTCAGATAATTGTATAGTTTTCCTTTTTTTAGTTTAACACAGTGAATTACATTGATTGGTTTTCATATTTTGAACCAGTCTTGGATTCCTGGGATAAGCCCTGCTTGTATATGATATATTACCCTTTTTATATTTTACTGGGATTGACTTGTCATAATTTGTTTGCAACTCTTAACATCTGTATTCATGCATGGTACTAGTTTGTGGGCTAGTGCTCAGTCGCATCCGATTCTTTGTGATCCCATGGACTGTAGCCCACCAGGCTCCTCTGTCCATGGGCTTCTCCGGACAAGAATACTGGAGTGGGTTGCCATTTCCTTCTCCAGGGGATCTTCCCAATCCAGGCATCGAACCCATATCTTTTGCGTCTCCTGCATTGGAAGGTGGATTCTTTACCACTAGTGGCACCTGGGAAGTCCTACTGGTTTGTAGTTTTCTTGTATCTGTCTGGTTTTGGTATCAAATACTGGCTTCACGGAATGAGTTGGGAAATAGTTATTCCATCTTCCAAAAGAGTTTGTTTACAATTGTTTATGCTTTAAGTATTCGGTAGAATTCATCAGTTGAAGCCATCTGGGCCTGGAGATTTCCTCATAGGAAGATTTTTAAGTAAAATTTTTAGTGATATAGAGCTATTCATGTTAGCTTTGAGGGGCCTTCATATTAAGTTTACTTTAAAAATGCTTGCCCATTTACGTTTCCAAATTTATTGGCATAAAGTTCCTAATCTTTTTAATTCTCCTAATGTCTGTACATCTGTAGTGACGTAACCTCTCTCATTCCTAATATTGGTAATTTATGTCTTCTTTTTAACTTAGTCTGACTGAGGTTTGTCAATCTGGACCCAAAGAACTGACTTTGGTTTCATTGATTCTTCAGTTGTTTTTCTGATTTCAGTTTCACTGATACCTGCTCTCATCTTTCTTACTTCCTTTCTTCTACCTAAAGTCCTGTAAAATTTTCCCAAGTGCTGCTTTAGCAGCGTCCCACACATTTGGATAAGTTTTGATTTTCATCCAGTTGAGAATACTTCTAACTTTCCTTTTGACTTTTTCTGACCCTCACATTATTTAGAAGTATATTATTTAGTCTCTAATTACTTGGGAGTTTTCTCAGAGATCAAGTATTGTTTTACATTTTTGCAGAGAACATATTTGAATCCTTGTACACTTATTGAGACTCGTTTTATGGCCCAGAGTGTAATCAGTGTTGGTAATATTCCATGTGCATTTGAAAAGAATTTGTGTTCTGGTCTTGTTGAGTAGAATGTTCCACAAATGGCAGGTGTCTCAAATGGTTGGTGACACTGAAATCTTGTCTATACTGATTTTCTGTCCATTGGTTCTGTCAGTTATTGGGAAAAGGATATGGAAGCCTCCGTGTAACTGTGTATGTTTCTCTTCACAGTTCTGTTTTATTCTTCATGTATTTTTACAGCTCTGTTACCGAGTGCATAAATATCTAGGATAGTTAGGTCTTTTTGTTAATTGACTCTTCTGTTATTGTGGAAAAGTTAAGAACACTTTTTTATACTGTGGGTTTATAACATGTTAAAAGTAAAATGTATTAATATGACAACAGTAACAATGTTCAAAGGGGAGAAATGGATGAAAATTTAGGCATCTTATTTTTCGCAGTAGATTTCAGTCTCCTTCCTAATCAGATGATTTACCTGAGTGTCATTTGATTTAACATACTTTCCCTCCGCCTTGCTTTAGGAAGGCGGTAGGAAGAAATGAAGGGTCGGCCTCGTGAGTTTCTAGAAATATGCAAGTGAGGTCTTTAAAGCTACACAGAAGGAAGTGCTTTCTCCTGGCTTTGCTTTTCCCAGCTTTTCAGCAGGTCTTTGTGTTGGTGCCGCCTTCTCTGTTGCAATGGCCGTTGGTGAGGACAACTCTCTTTTGTAGATTTTCAAGTGTTTTCTTTGGGGGAATTGAGGAATGAGTGCTAGATTTGTGGCTGCTCACCTGCTGAGGTCTTGTGGGGATTCAGGCAGTGTTTGGAAGCCCTGTTAATGCTCGCTCCTAATGTTCTTGCTCCTTCCTAGGAGCCAGCACCGCTCTTTGACCTGGCCATGCTCGCCTTAGACAGTCCTGAGAGTGGCTGGACAGAGGAGGATGGTCCCAAGGAAGGACTTGCCGAGTACATTGTCGAGTTTCTGAAAAAGAAGGCTGAGATGCTTGCAGACTACTACTCTCTGGAGATTGATGAGGTGGGTGACGGCCGTTTTTGTCTCCCTTGTAAGTCCCACTTGACCTCTGGGACTTGGTTTGCTCTTCAGTTGGTGAGTAGACTAAAGAGAAGGTGGCTCGGCTCTGTGCCCGCAGAGAAGGCTCTCTAAGCATTTGGCTCTGCTGCTCCCAGGACCCAACCTGGTCGCCCAGCATAGCAAGTCTGAGGACAGGACCTGGAGCAAGCACCAGGGAGATGGAATTGGTTTAAACTGTAACAGCATGATTTCTTATCCCCTTCGTCCAGGAAGGGAACCTGGTTGGATTACCCCTTCTGCTCGACAACTATGTCCCCCCGCTGGAGGGTCTGCCTATCTTCATCCTCCGACTGGCCACTGAGGCAAGTGATGGAGCTCGTCCTGCTGACAGTCCTGTGGGGGGATGAGTGTCGGGGGCAGGGGGGTGTGGGTTTGCAGCTCCACCATCATCTGTGATGAGGAGGAGGAAAAGGGTAATGAGGCTAAGGCCCCTCTCGTCCCCCCCACCCCAGCAGTTCTAGTCTACAGCTTTAATGCCTAAAAGTCACGTGTACTTTTTAAGTCATCTGCTATCTCCATTTAGAAATGAAATGTGTTTGAAGCATGTACGTATGTTGACGTATTGAATTCTCTTTGGACCAGGTGAACTGGGATGAAGAAAAGGAATGTTTTGAAAGCCTGAGTAAAGAATGTGCAATGTTTTACTCCATCCGGAAGCAGTATGTGTCTGCCGAGTCCACCCTTTCAGGCCAGCAGGTAGGAGGGTGATACACGCTGGCGCTCCAGAACTGGGATGGGCCCTCACACGAGCCTGCCCCTCTCTAAACTCCTATGATCCAAGGCACATCAGCTTTAACACAGCGGTCAGCTCTTACGAATTTTATCTCCTTCTGAAATACTACTAGCAGGTACTTCTAGAGTGATCTCACTGTCAGATGTACAAACAAGCCACTGTAGTGAGAAACAGCTGGTTTCCGGGGCCCGGGGGTCCGGAAGTGTGAGCCTGGAAGTGTGTGGCCACAGCCTTCCCATCCTAGTTGGCCTCCCGTCTCTCTTGGCTTGTGCCTCACTCTGCCTCTGACACTGCTGTGCCAGACGGACGTGGCTGTGATGGGTCAGGTTCCCAGCTCTTCTTAAGGTAGGTCCCTGGGTTCTTCATGTTTCCACGTCAGATGGCAGCGCTTTTCAACCCACAGCTGTTTCGGAGGGTTTGTTTGGGTGAGGAGAGGTGACTGAAACACAGGCACACCTTAGATATCTTGCAAGTTCCGTTTCAGAGCACTGCAAGAAAGCGAGCTGCACAAATTTTGGGGTTTCCCAGTGCATATAAAATGTTACGTGTACACTGTCCTGTGATCTGTTAAGTGCAATACAGCATTGTGTCTTAAAACCAATATCTATACCCACATTTAAAAATGCTGTTGCAGAGATGCCAGCAATAGATTTGGTGCAAGGTTGCCAGAAACCTTCAATTTGTGTTTAAAAACAAAACCACAACAGTCTGCCAAGTGCAATAATACAAGGTCTGCCTGTGGTGTCGGTGGACACGTGGTCACTTTATGCACATAACCGTCTTGGTGATCGCACCCCGTCCTCTGAGATGACGTGCTGTGCTCCAGTTTCAGGGTGTGTTTAGAGGCTCCCCAAGCCTGTGATTTTGGAATGTACTTCCTACTGCTGCCATTCAGGCACCACAGTCAGGAGGAGACATTATTTTAGACGCTGCTACTGTGAATACTGTCCCTGAATGGAAACAGCTCAGGCCTGCAGGATCCCTGAGAGGCTGGCCTAGAAAAGAGACTTCTCAGGATGAGGTCACACAGCCCCATTAGAAGCCACCACAACCCCCCAGGCCCAGTGTACCCTGGGATGTGGACTCTTCCTTGTCTCTCCCAGAGTGAAGTGCCCGGCTCTACCGCAAACCCCTGGAAGTGGACTGTGGAGCACGTCATCTATAAAGCCTTCCGCTCACACCTGCTGCCTCCAAAACACTTCACAGAAGATGGAAACATCCTGCAGCTTGCAAACCTGCCTGATCTGTACAAAGTCTTTGAGAGGTGCTGACTGTGGTCGTCTGGGGACTCTGGGACGGTTTGTTCTTCCTTCTGTGTCCTGATGTCGGTAGGTGGAACTTTCACCTCACGTACGCCTTCTCACTAGGAGCACTGCTTCATGTGTGGCAGACTGACTATAAATAAATAGCCAAATTTGTCCTGAGCATGATTTATTTAATTTCATTACAAATGAAATTTTCCTAGATCCATTTTCACCTAGTGTATACCTGATTGTGTTGAAGACTCCCAAAAGTAGTTTGAAAGCCTCCTGGACATCTGATAAGAAGTCTAAATGGTCTTGAAAATTTTATATTCTGATGAATTTTTAATATCAGGTGATAGACATTATGTTTTTTATGGTTTTAAAAGGCACCTGAACCTGTAAGAGACTCTGATGGCATTGTCAGTTCAGCTTTCTACATGGTCAATCTATTAGTACCTTTAATAACTGATTAGTCTTAGTAAAAAAAAAAAAGTTGAACAGTCCTTATGCAATCCATAACAGGCATGAGTTTTTAAGTCAGCCTACTTTGTTAATAGCTATCAATAATACCAGCATATGATAAAGGCATTTCTAGGCATTCTTCTTTGAAGGGTGTTATAAAAAGACAAACTTGAATTATCAGTGCTTATTAAAAATAAGCTACCTTAATATAAGCCTGCATTAAAGAAATGTGCAGTCAGCACCAGGAGGAAGAATGCCTGTAGTCTGGAGGTAAAGTCCAGCTCACAAGGCTCAGTGGAAAAGAACAGAAGAATCTTATCTTATGAGAAGTGGAGCCATTCCATTTGGAAAAGGCAGCGACAAGGACAGACAGCTCTGGGAGAAGCACAGGCTGAGTGACGATGGGCGGAGAGGAAGGAGGGACTCCCAAGGCCTCAAGCTGGACCACACAGTATGTCGACTCCAGGTATGGGATTCTAGGATAAAGCTGCATCCCAGAACATGCCTCACCACCGCCCACTCCCACGCACCACCTGAAAGAAAACTTATAGGAAATCACCTCAATTCAGGACATTGGTTTCCATGTTTTTAAAACAGAGATAGATAATGATTCTAAAGAAGAGAAGAATTATTAGAGATTTTATTCATATTTAAGTTAAGTTTATTATCTAGTTTCATGTCTAATTTTATCTTATGTGGCCTTAATTCATTAGACTTCCCCTGTATTTTTTGTGTAAACACGCTGAAGATACAATAATCATTTCCATAAAACCACCTCGATTCTGAGAACAACAGAGAATCACAAATACTGCAACATGGCTACACACTCCACAGCAAAATCCTCTTGAACTGGGTACCTTTAAAGATGAAACCAAAGTTCTTAAAAGAAATTCTGTATTTGAGATTATTTTTCCTTAAGGAGAGAAGAGGGGTGTGAGCTAGGAGGGGTGTGACTGCCATGATTTGTTTTAAAGGCTCCTCTTACCAGAACGAATGTGTCAGTAGCCAATTGTAGTCAGCAAAAGGGCGTGTTTAATAGACTCTTCAGGCCGACCTCCGCCTGCCTGGCCTGCCTGCCCTCCTCCTCCAGCGGGCTGGTCTGAGGTTTCACTCCACAGATAAGCAGCAGATGAAATACTTTACAAGATACAGCACAGCTGATGTGAAGACTAAGGACCCTACTCTTACTTTAAGAGCAACAGGTCCTGGGCGCCCCTGCCCCATGCAATAAAACAAGTGTTATATACACTCCCCATATCCTTTTCTCACATCTTCTTATATAAATTTAAATATCTTACAAAAAAAGGCTTTTTCCTCCAAACATACAAATTTGAGTGAAACATATATTCCCCACCTGTGAACTTGTTCACTAAATATAAACACTACCTGATACTAAGGGTAAATGTCTCTTCGCCCCTGGAGATCACTGTAGTCTGAATTGCACCGTGGAGAAGGCACTTGTGTTTCTGAGTCTCCAGGAAGGATCTCAGTGGGCGCTGAGCCGCTGCCCTCCAGAGCCGGGCCCAGTCACTGAGGCAGCTGGGGAAAAACGGTGAGTAAACGCGATTCTAAAATAACGGTGGACTAGTTCTTAATCTAGAATCAAACTGCACACCAAGTGTTCATTCATGAAGATTCAAACCTGTTTCATTCTCTCATAAATTATAAAATACAAAGGTGGCTATCTGAATGACAAAGCTCAACCAGTCCTGGAAGGGGTCTGAGCCAGCGGACGAAGGTCAGCGCTCGGGGCGGCCCCCTACTGCTGGGCCAGCAGTGCCGTCCGGTTGGCCTTCATCTTCTCTAGCCGCTTGGCCAGGTGGCTGTTGGTCATCTCCATCTCCTCGATCTTGTCCAGTGCTGTTCGGAGCTGGAAACGGGAAGAGAGCATCACTTCTCATGGTCAGAAACGGCCCAGCATGGCTTTCCTGTGTGCTCTCTGGCAGGCGGGGCGGTCTTACATGGGACCCAACAGTCACTTTTTCTCTTTTCAGCCAGCCAGAGGTGTGAACCAGTGGTGCTGAGAGAAAAGGCATACAGACAGACAGAGACATAGACCTCATCTAAAACAAAACCTTTAAGTAAATGGCTGTCCCCGTGCAGGTCAGAAACCAACACAGAGTAAATGATTCCACTGCTGTGTCAAGGTTGGAGCCAGGCTGAAATTCCTTACACAGCAAAGACTCTATTTCCAAAGGAGTTTTTCTTTTTAGGAACGTATTTCAAGAAGCATAATAAAGTAAGTACCTCTCTTTGTAGCTTCCTCTTTTCTGCTTTCAGTTCATCCTCGACTTTTTCTGCATTCTCAGCAGCAGTTTTATATCTCAGTACCTGCCCCTCCAGGCGGTTGATCTGTAAATACGAGAACACAGTCCTCAGGGTCTGGCACTAGGAGCCACCAGTTTTTTTGCAGCCAAGATGGAAACATGATGTCATGACAGATTCCAAGTAAACTAACGCTAACAACCCCCTCAGGGTGAGTCAGAGGTCCTCTCAGAACCCAACTTCTATTTATAAATCAAGAACTGTCATCCCTTGAGAGGATGAGCTATGCAGTCATTACAGGGCCAGTTTCCCATGTTCAGTTTTATGACGACTATATTGTTTAAGAGCCACAGTAACATCGCGGGAGGAGACTCTCCGAATGGAGAGGTGTTTAGGCTTTCTGAAATGCACAAGAAGGGAATATATTATAAAGTACCATCTTGAATTGGCTCCAAGAAATGGAACTATAGCCTCAGTCTTCCTTCATAGAGAAGGCTGAAGTTCTCTGCTGGCTTCTCCACTTTAGTATGGAGCTTTTCTAGAGATCCAACTGCAGAGACAGTTCAAAGAAACCTAGGCACTCATGGGGTTAGCCACTGAGATGCACGAAGCAGATGTGTTGTCAGGGGGATTGAAATCACTTGGTACCATACATAGGGAGGACTTACACTTTGCTCCAAGGTGGTTATATCCTGTTCTGCTTTTGACAGCTTAAACTTGTATTCACTAATTTGTCTGTTGGCGTCTCCTAGAAGAGAAGAGAATAATAAAGCGCTTACAGAGATGCAGGTGTGATGAGAGGCAGTGAGGCCCCCTGCTGCCCAGGAGAGGGCTGTGCAGTGAAAAGCACACAGGCAACAGCAGCAGCTCCCTTCACCCCGGTCCTGGCACGTCTATGCTGTGGGAAGCTCTGGCACTCGTTACTACAGCATCTAGAAGAAATTCTGATGTGTGCAGGTAGAGCTTTAAGCAAGGAGCCCTACTGTGAGCACAGCAGGGCCCCCGCCCACCTCCCCTGTAGCCCCCAGCCTTCCTGACGCCCCAAGCACCCTGCTCTCCACATCAGTGCTCCTCCTCCCCACCCTTGATCTCTAAGTCTAACCAGCCGTTAAGGGCCTCAGTTTTCACCTTCTTCATGACCCTCTATAGTTAACTATAGCTTCTTCCTTAGTTGCATTTTTTTTTTTGCACTGTTAAGACATTTATCATGTTTTCCTAACATTATATAGAACATAGGACAACACAGGTCCACTGGTATGCCTCAGCTTCTTGAATCTACTTCTGTTTCCAGCTAAGTGCTCTGCATATAACGTACGCTTAATATTTACTGAAATAGAAGCTTTTCAGTAGTATGTTGTGATAATGCGTTACAGATAGAGCTGCAAATTGTATATCTGACCTAAAAGCAAACTATTTAAAACGAAGTTTAGAAATGCTGGGGGAGAAAAATTCCCTCCAGCAATCCAAATTTAACAAAAACAAACATTAATGGTAGTAAGTTAGTTCTAATTAAGCCTTTGTCCAAAAAGGCCTATGTTGCCTCACCCAGAATATGTAGATGAAAAGGTCATGGAGTAACCAGTATTTTAAAATAAGTTATCAGAAATGCCTTATTCAAATTGGAAAAACAAAAGTCTCCCCTGTGTGGATTATACATTCTCCATATACAAATAGCTCCCTACTGTGGAATACTGTGAATACAGTAGGTGTTTTACAATATTCAGTAATATGGAGTCAAAAACACAGAAAGGCAGGAAAACTGAATTTAGGTAAACTAAACAGGCTTGCTTTGTGGCCTGTTTTAAATTCCATCTAATAAAGTTAAGACTTTCTGGGAAGATTCTGAAACCACTCTTGCAGTGGTGTGAATTAGTTCTGAATATATCCCTCTAATCATCTAAGATAAACTCCCCAGAAAAACTTATCAGTAGGAAGGATGCTTACAGATGACACAGGAATGTGAAAAAGGACAGTGTCATGACGTCACCAGCTGCAAGATGTTCTAGAAATCATGTCACCCAGAAAGGGAGAGCACTACCCAGGAAGCGCACCAGCTAGAAGCAGGCTCTTCAGTCCATGACTGACTGGGACAGCTTTTCTGGTCCACCTGAGGGCTAATCTTTGGAACCACAGGCTCAAGCAGCCCGCCACAACCCCACCCCGGGTGAGCATGCCGGCCCAGCCTCACTCTGCATCTCGATGAGCTGCAGGTCCGAGCCATTCTGTAGCTCCGCCAGGTCGCCCGCTGTGCCGTCGCTCCTGGAGCACTTCTGCCGCTCCTCCTCCAACTGCAGCTTCAGCTTTCTAATCTGAAGAGGAAGTAAAGGCTCATCAGTGAGATCCAGCCTCTCAAATGAAGCAGATGCTTGGCCCTGCGGCCACATCTTAGAATAAGGCCACAGATCATTCACTCAGAGACCCTCTTCACCGTGCTCAGGTGCTGGAGGTCAGCTGCGAACAAGGGATCAAAAGGAGCGAGCTCCAGGACCAGGTGCCCTAGTGAAAAACTAAAAACAGCCATATTTCATTATTTGTGTTCATCTGTAGAAAAGCACATCTTTGGGTAATTTTAAATTTTTGTTAAAAATGGAAAATCCAGGGGCAGATGTTTCTTGTTCTAATCTGAGAGGTTAAATATTCTTATCTAGAAAGCTGTATACAGAAATAATTTGAAATACATTTTTGAGTTTGGCTACAAAATTTACCTTATTTTACCCAAAATAAAGGCCCTTTATAGCAGCTTGTTCATTAACAGCCCCAAACAAGAAACCGTTGGAATGTCCATCAACAGAAGGATAGAGCCAGTAGTGGTCCATGTGCATACAATGGAGCTACTGCTTGGCCAAAGAAGCAAACATACTGCTAACACATGCAGCAAGATGGTGACTTTCAAACTAACTAATGCAGTGCAAAATACAAACTGAAGAGACAAAAAGGTACACGGGTGGTTTCTGGAGAGGGGGAGAGGTGGGAGAGGAAGGGTTTACAAAGGGAGATAGGGACTTGGGGGGTTATGCATGTTTTTACCATGTTGATTGGGGTGATGGTTTCACAGGTTGCTAACTGTCCCCCCAAATTTGTATATTACAGTCCTAAAAGCCCAGTGCCTCGGAATGGGATCTTATTTTGGAAACAAAGTCACTGCAGAGGCTCTGCAATAAGGTGGGCCTTGAGTCTAGTATGCCTGGTGTCCTTAATCCGAAGAGTGCTGGGTGGCGACAGAGCACTGTCAACAAGCCAAGGGACACAGCGGCCAGCCGTCTAGAGAGGCCTCCGAAGGAAGCCACGCTGCTCACCCGGAACCCTGGCTTCCTCACCTCCAGACTGGGAGGCTGCCTTCTGCCCCGTGCCGCCCATTCTGCAGTGCCTTGTCATGGTGCCCCTGGAAACTAACACATGGATGTGCACCTGTACATTCTCAGTGTGTGCCCAGGGGGCGCTAGTGCTAAGGAACCTGCCTGCCAATGCAGGTGACATGAGAGATGCGAGTTCAGCCCCGGGGTTGGGAGGACCTCCCGGAGGAGGACACAGCAACCCTCTCCAGTGTTCCTGCCTGGAGAATCCCACAGACGGAGGAGCCTGGTGGGCCACAGTCCGTAGGGCCACACAGAGTCGGACACAACTAAGCACACAGACACAGCTTATTTATGCAAATTATAACCTAAAAGATAAATTTGAGGGACTTTGGATTGGGGAAAAAAGAAGGTCCAGTTGGAGACAGCAGTCCCATGAATGGAAAATAAGCTTAGATGGACAGAAACTGCAAGGTGAGGCCTCTAGTCCACCCTCAGTTTCCATACCGCACACAGCTGGTCCTGGAGCCTCAGGCAGAAGATCGGAGGCTCTTTCACTCTGATGAGCCTAAAATACAAGTCGGGCACACCCACGTCGAAGGTTCCCACCAGCCAGCCACATCAAGCTTTACAGAAACTCGGATGGGCCCCACCCCCAAGCTGCCCTCCAGCTTTTTAGTATTCCACTTTTAAACTGAAGACTAAATAAATCTACATAAAAGCATCTGGAATGAAACAAACTACACAGACAGAAAAAAATTAAATGGGGAGCAAATCACCCAGCCTATCAATATCGTCCAAGATAAGTGAAAATGCATCCTTGAAATGACTTCAGAAATACAACTCAGTAAAAATAAGAAGGTAAAATGAGATGAAAAGGGATGGAAAACCAGGAGAGAGAGAGTATCTGGCTTGCGGTCTATTCCCCTTCCCCCAAAATCAGAAATCAAAGGCGAGTTTCCCAAATGCCTACAACACTTACACCAGAGAGGCAGGAGGCAGCACACGCAGAGGCCCCTGTCCTAGGCCACACAGGGCCATGCCCAGGCCTCCCCACGCCTCCCGTGTCCTTCCTTCCTCGGGTCAAAGGTGAGGCTGCATGCCCAGAGCTCCGACCATCCTTAGCTCCATCCCCAGGGGTCAGAGGGACGGCTCGGCACTGGACCAAGTCTGCCCATTCCTCCCCCCCGCCCCCATGAAGAAGGGCGAGCTGGGCACCAGGACTGAACCCATCCTTCCCGACAGCTCTGCCCTTTCAGCCACGACACCACCAGCCTTGAGTCAGCCAGGACTAACCTCATCTTCCCTGTCGTTCCTCGTCCTGTCTGTCTCAGGAAGGCTCACCCTCCCTGCCCTGTGCTCGTCCCCAAAGGACCCTTGACGAGCCCAACTCTGTCTTCACTTCCTAACCTTCCCCAAAGCCCCACCCTTGTGCTGCCCACTCTGGTTCCCTTCTGGCAGCAGCAGCCCCTCCCTCCCCTCTGCACGGCCCGTCACCCCAGCCTGCTCCCTGCCAAGGGGCTGCTTCCCCTGCAGCCAGGCAGCCCTGCACCCCTACTGAGCCAAAGGGTGGATCAGGGTCCCCCTGCTCTCCTTGCTGTTGCACACTCTCCTCCCTCTGGCCCCCCTGAACTCCTAAGGCAGCTCCCAATCACATCTCTTTATAAATACTCATCACTACCATCACCCCGCGTGCTCGTCGCCATTGTAGCTCCTAACTGTCATGTCCACAAGGTTATTCCCGCCTGAATTGTTGGCAAATTCAAAATCCACCTGAACAGAGGATCTCTTACAATGAATCCCTCAGTTTCTGGAACAGGGATCCTGCCATCTACCCCATCCCGCCCTCAACCACTCGCTCCCACCGTCCTGTGCTGGATCTCATCACTAGACACCGGCCAGCCCCACCCAGTGCAGTCCCGTGCATCTTCTGACCACTACTCTTGATCTTTCCAGTTCATTCTCTCTGCACCCAACTCCAAAAATCCTTCCACCCCACTGGCACCTCTGATCCACTGTCTGCATCTTCTCTCCCCTATGCCTTGATGTCTTCCTAGGTTTCCCATAAACCTCCTTACCCAGCTTAATCTCCAGGCCCATCATCACTCTGGCATATGCCTGCACCCCGTCTGCTCGAGTCCTTTCACCTGGTAAAATCTAGCAATCTGCTTACTCCACGCCTACACCTATGCTGCTAAATGTGCCTGGAGAAACAATAAATGCATTCACACAAAACACCAAACCGCATCACTGAACTTTCATAATATGAGGGAGAAAGGAGAGTATGGGCCAAGCTTCCAGAGAAGAAAAACAAGTCACAGATAAAATATAAAAAACAAAATGGCCTTGCAATTCTCAATAGCCAAAGGAGGCCAGAAGACAATGAAGCAATTTCTTTGAAAAACAAGGTGAATGCAAATGATTACAACAAAGAAGTCTATACCCACATCAAACTGTTGATCAATAAAGGGGTAAGATGACATTTTCACTCCTGTGAAGTTAAAATTTACTGCCCCCAGACTGTTCTCCGGAAGCTACTGGGGGATGTACCCGAGCAAGAGAATGGAGGTGGGGGGAGGGAGGCCTAAGACGCTGCGGGCTGGGATCCAGCCTGGAGCTGTACCGGCAGAGGAAAGTTCAGATGATGAGCAGGGTAGCAAGGTCTCTGTCCCCAGGGAGTGAGCCACCGTGTTCAGAAGGGCTGAGCCAGATGTGCCAGGAACCAGAAAATGGAACTGAGGGAATACAGGATGCATCTGCAACACCGAGTGTGGACTGAAACTACTGCTGGAGAGTCTGCAGCTAGATGAGAAACCAGTACATGGGAAACCAAGCACATGACAAGGCAAAGCACAACCCTAGTTTGAGGGGAACGAAGGCGATGTGAGAAGGCAGTGGCACCCCACTCCAGTACTCCTGCCTGGAAAATCCCATGGATGGAGGAGCCTGGTGGGCTGCAGTCCATGGGGTCGCTAGGAGTCGGACATGACTGAGTGGGAAAGGAACCCTAGAATACGCTCCGTGGTTCCGCTGTGCGCAGTGTTTACAGACTTCCGATGACACAGACCGTCTGGAATCACACTGTCCCTCTGTGGGGAGGGAGCGGGGACGGGGAATACAGATGCTGGGCAGGGAGAGGGATGAAGGGAGGTGAAGTCCCCACGCT
This sequence comes from Okapia johnstoni, assembly GCA_024291935.2. NCBI lineage: Eukaryota > Metazoa > Chordata > Mammalia > Artiodactyla > Giraffidae > Okapia > Okapia johnstoni. Next base: position 9,136,565 of record CM044323.1, on the reverse strand, counting down.
CCACAGAGGGCTGTCACCAGGACCACCTTAAATAGAACCACCAAGAAGCAACCTTAGCGCGTCACACAGAAGCACACAGGGCAGTGCGCACCGCAGCCATCAGCAAAGGGCCCAGACCCGAAGAGGCAGGGCAGGGACCTTCTGTCTTCACAACAGGGTGTATAGAGCTGACTCCCTCAACTGTCCTATGCTTTGTTTTTTAAAAAGACTAGGAGACAACAAAGAGGTAAATGTGACCTTTTATCCTTCAGCTCTGAAATAAGCACGTTTTCCAGTGTACATTTTAATTTGCTAACATTTTACCACATGATTTAGTCAGTTACAATTAAGATTACCCTCCTATGAGAAGAATGCCTTTACCTGTGATAGTAGCTCTTCCTTTTCCCCAGCGAGTTTTCGTAGCCTTACATCTAAAACAAATGAAAAGTTTGTAATGATGTAGTATATAAACAATTTAAAATAATTCTTCAAATTCACAAATAACAAACATCTGATAAACAATTTGCCGCTTTGAGTATCAAAAGACATGAAGGCTTTAATGATGAAAGGAAAAGTACTCGATCATTCAACACATATTTCCACACAGTTGATGTTTATCAGGCACTGAATACAACGTTTGCTCCCAAGAGCAGTGATTTTCCACATGAAGACAAATGCAAGTACAAAGATCATTTCCTTGTTTCAAAAATTTGCAAGTTTTACCAGGAGACAATCCTCTGAAAGCCAAGGGTACCCCCACAGGCTTTTCAGTCCTTAGAACGAGAAAACAAACTATGCGAGAGAGGACAGGGCTGAGAATGAGCCTGAGAGGGGACGCCGGAGCCAAGAGCACACAGGAGCACAATGCCCGGAGAAGGCGAGGCGAGGCCCACAACGCGCGCGTGCGTGTATGTAATGCCCGGAGAAGGCGAGGCCCACGATGCACGCACGTGTGTGTGTGTGTGTGTGTAATGCCCGGAGAAGGCGAGGCCCACAACGCGCGCGCGCGCGCGCGTGTGTGTGTGTGTGTGTGTGTGTGTAATGCCAGGAGAAGGCGAGGCCCATAAAGCGCACGCACGCGCACGCGTGTGTGTGTGTGTGTAATGCCAGGAGAAGGCGAGGCCCACAAAGCGCACGCACGCGCGCGCGCGTGTGTGTGTGTGTAATGCCAGGAACACACTGCCCGGAGAAGGCGAGGCCCACAAAGCGTGTGTGTGTGTGTGTGTGTGTGTGTGTGTGTGTGTGTGTGTGTGTGTAATGCCACGAGAAGGTGAGGCCCACAAAGCGTGCGCGTGTGTGTGTGTAATGCCAGGAACACACAGGAACACAATGCCAGGAGAAGGCGAGGCCCACAAAGCGTGTGTGTGTGTGTGTGTGTGTGTGTGTGTGTGTGTGTGTAATGCCAGAAGGCAAGGCCCACAAAGCGCACGTGTGTGGTGGAGGGGGGCGGGAGGCGCGCTCTAAGACGTGGGCTGAAAGCACGCGCACGCGCGCGTGTGTGTGTGCCTCGCCCACAAAGCGTGTGTGTGTGTGTGTGTGTGTGTGTGTGTGTAATGCCAAAAGGCAAGGCCCACAAAGCGCACGTGTGTGGTGGAGGGGGGCGGGAGGCGCGCTCTAAGACGTGGGCTGAAAGCGCGCGCACGCGAGCGCGTGTGTGTGTGTGTGCGTGCGCGCACGTGGTGGAGGGGGGCGGGGGCGCGCTCTAAGACGTGGGCCGTCAAGGGCTCGTCAGAGGCTCCCCAGCAGGACCACGGGGGCTTCTGGCCTGAGAGCGTGGATGTGCCTCCAACACACAGGAGAACAGGCCCCTGGACCGACAGGATGCCGACAGATGACGTGCTCCCCACGGTCAACCACGGTCACAGCCAAGTGCTCCAGCCCCTCCCACGAGGCGGAGGAAGCCCTGTAGCTGCCCGCGGCCTCCGCTGTATCAGAGGGCCAACAGTTACGCTGCCAGAGTTCCCTCATTGAGAGCGGGCTGCCTCTATCATATACACATTCTTCTAGGAAACTGACATATATGTGAAAATAAAAAAGGAAGCAAGATCACTTTTAATATAAAAGTGGCTGATGATAAACAGTACCCACCTGTGCCATCCTCTAGGACTGGATTCTGAGTGGACACAGCAGGTGGGCATCTTCCTGAGGGTAGTGTCATTAGGCTCTCAAAGCGTCGAAGTTAAGTGGCTTAGCCCTTAACACATTACTAACTGGGGGATTTTTGCAGAAACTAACGCCGGTGGCTGGCAATTTGTTATGTAAGTGAGTATTGAAATGCCTCCAGTCAATAACACTCAAGTAACAAAAGACCTACTAATAGTTCTCTGGTCAAAAAGCTGTTAAGAGGCTCAGAAGCCCTGCTCTGGAATAAGGGTCCTCTGGTAACTTTTGGTCGTCTGTTTGTTGCCTTAAGAAGTGCAGTGGCAGAGCTACAGAATCCTGGCGTGAGTTGCAGAACAGAAAACCAGACGCTCCCGGAAGAAGAAACTTAGGACACGCTCAGGAAGCCACCGACCAGCCCTCTGGCTCCCCAGGACAGATGTGCCGGATTCTCTCTTTGCAGAAAGTTGTGTTTAAATGAAAAAGCCACATACACACACCCACATGCTTCCGACCAGGGGCCTTACCCCCTAACGTGCACTGCCTGGCAAGGGCCCAAGTGCTGCTTTCCCAAGGCCAACGATGTCTCAAGACAGTGTGCCCAGGGGTCTTCCTCTCAAGGATGGCAGACAGCCCTGGCTTTTGTTTTCCAAGAGAGTATGTGACCAGCCTGGACGGCCAGGAGGACAACACAAACCACAGTCAACACAGCGGCAGTGTCTTACCAAGCGGCCCTTCCCCCGCCGACTCCAAGACCTGGGCGGCTTCCTGAGACACGACGGTGATGGCCCCGACTGCGGGCTCCTGGTGGACGTCGCCGTTGGGAGTGCCGTCGGGGATGATGACTAAGCCATGCTTCTGCGGGGGAGAGACCCAGTGTCACCGAAGAGCCCCAGGGAAGCAGCAGACGGCAACACGGTGGCCCTGGGACAACACGCCTGCCGCGGGACACCTGGTCAGCACCAGCCACACGGAGTCCAGCTCTGCAGACAGACTCACACCCCCGGCTCTGGACGGGAGAGCAGACAACGCTCTGTGTTCAGGAGGGAGAGAGGACAGGGAGGCAGGAGGAGGAACAAAGCCGCAAGGAGCTCACGTACCTCTCCCGCCTCCACCGCGGCCTTCAGGTTGGCCAGCTCCTCCCGGAGCGCATCCCGCTCGCTCCTGAGGCAGCCCGCGTGCTCTTTCTGTTTCTCAAGGGCCTGGTTTAGACGGGGCAGCGGGAGAAAGGGCACAGAGAGAGAGCGATTGAAAGGGAGCAGAGCAGGACCTGATTCAACTTCAAAGAAGACAAAGCGTCAGAGACAAGGAGCCGTTAAAAGCTTCAGAAGAAAGTTTTGTAGAAAGTGGTTAATCGTGTGTAAATCGGGCAAAGCATGCGCATCAGGCAAGAAAACAAACCCTTTTTAGTCAGTGAAAATAAACAGAGAAGGAAGGTGAATAAGAAATACTACTAAAATAAAGTTTTCCTGACAAACCTCCTAAGTATGCTTTTATTTGGTAGTCCAAAAACCCACATTTCATCTTAAACTTAACTAGCATATGCAAGAATATACTTGATTTTTTAAAAAATATAAATTGGTTCTGGAATAACCAGTATATATACAATGTGTTTTAATTAAATACTGGCTGCAGTAATTATTCTCTGCATCATATGGTAAAATATTCCTCACATACCACTCAACTAAAAATAGCTAATCCCACCCCCTCAATCCTCAAGGATCTGTTTTTAATTAAATGCAACTAATGGTTATTTGCTTTTCTGATTTATGTTAAAAATGTGAAAAACTGATGGAATAAACCCAGCCCACGTATGGCAGGTAGCAGAATATGGGTTTGCAAACAGGCCGTTGAGTCCTGGCACCTATTAACTGACCCGTGCCTCAGTTTCCTCACCGGAAAAAAGGATGACACCAGCACCACCCACTGGCCCAGGCTGAACGGAGTACTCAGCGCCAGCACCCTGCAGTGCGGAAGATGTAGGAAGGCTCAGGAAAAGCCGGCCTGGGTTCCATGTGTATTTTCGCTGTTGTTGCCTAAAGCTCACAGCTGTCAGAGCCGAGGACAGAGGAGCAGAAGCAGGAACACGTTTGGTCCATGCTGACGTACTCTATGTGATAAAATAGCCCAGACTTCAACCCCCCCCCCAGGTTAAGCAGTGTATGCAGACATCTAGCATCTGGGCTATTTGAAAAAGCCTTTCTCTGCACATTTGTTCCTACGTTTAATGTTTTCTACCAGTGTTCCCATTCATGCAAGAAGGTGAACTACAACAGGTAACTCTCCTCTTGGTTTTAAAAGTGAGCCAACTGCTTATCACTCATTGCTCAAAAGCTGGACAACTTTCTAAATCATTATAATCCTATTTTCCAACCAGTAAGTAAATAAGGGATGATGGCAGTTGCCATTTGTGTAGCTCCAGGCCTTAAATTGATATATAATGTCTCTCATATATTTTTATATTTAATTTTCTCTTATGTACCCTGTGCTTTTCTTATCCCCATTTCACAGATCAGAAAATTGATCCTCTGATAGGCTACGTTTTTTACCCAAAATCACAGTAAGTGACAAAGCCAGAAAATGAATCCAGTTTTTTGGTTCAAAGCCCTTGCATACTCTATATGTACTGTCACCCCATGAAGGCCACAATTATCTTCCCTTACTGTCACCCCAGATGCCACTGGAAAAGTAGTTCACAGGACAAGTCCTATTCCTTCTTTGCCCAAACTGCAATGTGAACATTCAGCTTCCTCTTTCAACAATTTACATTCATACTATGTGTCAAGAGTCTGCCTGTAAGTTAATAAAGTGCATTCCTAACACCACAAGGCATTTAGTCTAACACTTCAAGCCAGTATTAACACTCTGTTACATTACTAGTAAGTGTAACACCAGGACAGCAAAGCCCAAGCAACACCGTCCCATCTGTGGCAGCCTCTCCTCTGTGCTGGGCTGGTTACTTTGGGTTACAGGCGTCCACGTGCATCGTCACGCCACACATTGCCACGCACAGCGGGCACGGTGGCCACGGTCACAACATGCTCGATTACCACCACCGGAGAAAACCCTTAGGAAGAGACCAACTTGAAACTCGAGTTCTAGCAGATGCTAGGACATGCCATTTGTTCCTTTTCCCAATCTTATAGCAGACTGTATCTTTACTTTTGGACTTTCACATTTCACCTTCCCATAATTATGGGTGGGAAAATAAAATACATCCTGCAAATCCTCCCATCTTACCACACAGTTTGAAGACTACTGAAATACCTTATAAGTGGACCAAATGTATTCACACTGGATCTGAAATCCTCTGTATTACCTGACCATATAATCACTGCTCTTGTGCTTGTATTCCAGAATTGTTCCTACAGTAGATTTTTTTAGGGTAAAAAGTACATGCTTGTGGAGTTTTAAATAATTCTTTACCCCTGACCTAACCTCAAATTCTAGTGTCAAGAAGCCCGAAAGGCTGAACGTTTGGACAACAGGTTATAATTACATACAGGCACAAAGATCTTTAGTGAGAATGGGGGTGAGCCTTGTGCTAGGCTGTAGGGACACACAGGCCCTCCACACAGACCCGTCCTACACATGACCACTGGGTGCTCAGAACTACACTGGTGCTAGGCCAACGACCACTTGGGTCAATGAAAGAATTAAAGAAAACTGAACTTTAATATGAGAATAAGGGCCATGTTCCTTCATGGAGCTACTAAATTTAAATCTTGATAGTGAAGCTAGAGACGTGATAGATGAGGTAGTCACAGATCATATTTAAAATGCATCTTTTAAAAGCCAGAGGAGGTGGGAGGGGGTTTCTGGAATGGGAAAACGTGTACACCCATGGTGGAGTCACGTCAATGTATGGGAAAACAAATACAATATTGTAAAGTTAAAAACAGAAAATAAACTAATTAAAAAAAAGAGTCAAGGGAGGACCACCTCACACACACTATGACGGCTACTACAAAACAAAGTGTTGGCGATGATGGAGAGAGACTGGGAGCCTTGTACAGTGCTGGTGGGAGGGGAAAATGGTGCAGCTGCCATGGAGCCCAGTGTGCTTGTCCCTCAAAAAATGAAACATAGAATTACCGTGTAATGTAGCAATTCCCCTCCTGGGTATGTACCCAAAAGAAATCACCAGAAGAGATTTGCAAACTCATGTTCACAGCAGCATTACTGACAGCAGCAAAAAGATGGAAGCAACCAAGTGTCCATCAACAAATGAATGAGTACACAAAACGTGGTGCAAACACACACTGCAATATTGTTCAGCCTTAAAAGGAAGGACTTCTGACATATGCTATGACACGTCTGAACCCTGAGGACACACGCTTAACTGAAATAAGCAACTCGCAAAAAGACAAATACTGTCTGATTCCACATGAGGTACCCAGTATAGTCAAATTCATAGAAACAAGAGTAGAATGAGGGCTCCGAGGGGATGGAGGAGGACGACCTGGGGAGTAGCCGTTTAATCAAGTTCAGTTTCAGTTCTGCAAGATGCAAAGAGGTTCTGTGGAACCTCCAATGTGAGTGGACTTGATACCACCAAACTCTTCACTTAGAAATGATTTAAATGGTCAATTTTATGTTTTTTGTATGTTACCACAACAACAACAAAACAATTTTTTTTAAAGCAAAAGAGGGACAAACTTTTGATGCATGAAGCACCTTGGATGACTCTTAACGGGAATTATTCTCAGTGAAAAAAATGTAATTCCAAAGGGTTACATACCGTACGATCCCATTTATAAAACATAATCTTAAGATGACAAATTACAGAAACGGAGAAGAGCAGTTGCCAGCACCTGGGACGGTGATGCTGAGGCAGTAGGTATGACTGCACCAGAGCGACATGAGGGACCTCCTACAGTGATGAAAACGTGCTCCGTCTAGGTTGGGTCAAGATCAATGCCCTGATTGCACTACAGTTTTACAAGATGTTACCTTCTGGGAAAACTGGGTAAAGGGCATACAAGATCTCTGCATTATTTCTTACAACTGCATGTGAGTCTAAATGATTTCAAACATTTTTTAAAAGTTTGGGCTTCCTGGGTGGTGCCAGTGGTAACAAACCCGCCTGCCAGTGCAGGAGACAGAAGAGATGCGGGTTCAGTCCCTGGGTTTGGAAGATCCCCCAGTGGAGAACATGGCAACCCACTCCAGTATTCTTGCCTGAAGAAGTCCACGGACAGAGGAGCCTGGCGGGCCACAGTGCACGGGGTCGCAGAGAGTCGGACACGACTCAGGGACTGAGCACCACCCACAAGCTAACTTCAAGTCCTCAGGCCAAAGGTCTCCTCCTCTCTTTTCCTCCATCTCCCCTGACAAGGTGAGTCTCCAGAACAGAGCTCCTGTGTCATGAAGTGGCTGCCAGTCAAAAGGCTACCTGGGATGAACTGGGAGGAATGTTTTCAGTCTCTAGAGTACTTGGGATCTACCTGAAGGGCTTAGCAAAAAGGCACTGAGAACTTCTTCCTTATCTGGGCCCCTGCTCTGGGGAGTTATGAGGATATAATTAGAGGTGACATCACAGTTTGGCAGCGCCAGCAAAATCTTACATTCCTATCCACTTCCGTAATTAAAATGATTCTAATCTCTTCCTCTTTTATTCACCAAAGATTTATGGGATGTTAATAACTTCTCCCCCATCCCCTATCCTCTGCTGCTTCTCCACATTCTTACAATGTAAAGAGTATCAAATTACCCACAGAGTTTGAATTAAATGCCTGTGGCTGTTTCTGCATAAAAATCCTGGGAAAATAAAGAACAACTTCCTTAGAAAGCTCCTGCTTGTACATTTCACAAGCCCAGAGACAGCTGGAGAAAAGAGTTCTTTCCAGGCATAGGATCAGGTTTTCCCAGGGAACTTTCTGTCTTCTGCTACTTTATTTTTCACTCTGTATAAATGCTCAAAGATAATCAAAGGACTGAATTTTAGGAATCTCTAAATTACATTTAGATTGGTCTATTCCTTGTCTATGAGCTTTGGACCAAAGCCCAGTTTCGCTTCATACCCTAATGCTTTTATCTTTCCAAAGCAGTGTCCCCTGGAGTTCAAACACCTCTTTTGTCATGGTGTCTATTTTCTGCTGCATACGCTGCTTCTCCTGCAGAGGAAGAAGGGAAGAGGAAAAATAAAAGAGCAGGAAGAAAAAGAGGATGGGGTGAGAGGGAGGAAAGCAGAAGAGAGATAAAGCTGATAAAGACACTTAACAAAAGGAGAAAGTCTGTGATGAACAGGAAAAGCAAGAGCTGCCTGTCGGAAGGAAGGATGACGCGCAGCGTCTAGGCGCCGTGACTCCCGCTGGCTTGGTGCTGGGACAGCCAGCAAGGGGGCCGGGGACAGCTGTCTCGGCCACAGCAGGCAGCCAGTGGGGCTTCTGCACATGCCCAGCTAGCTCCACGCGTGTACTCTTCCACTCACGACTGCCCTTCCTCAAACGTGGGACAGCTTGCACTTCCAGAGAGGGGAATTCAGACCTGCTTATGAGCACATGACCCTTATCACTGACAATAAGCAGGAGTTTCTGAACTCTGTTTTTTTAAGCAGAACTGAAAACATGAGAGGGACACAGCTCAGTCATTCTGCATTTCCTTTAGCAGCATCCATGACAGCAAGAGCATCATAAATTACAAATGAACAATCAGAGCAGTTCTTAGAAACACTTGAATTTCACCATTCAGCAATTCTTAACTCTTTTGAGTGGGCAGTGATGCACAATTTATACCCTCTTATATTTAGCAGGTTTTCTTTTCTGCATTACTGGTAAATTATCATCTCCTACTTTCCCTACTCACGCATCTTTCGTGTACTTTACCATGTGGTTCTCAATTCTAAAGACCAAAAAGCATTATTTTGGCATAGCCAAAATTCTTCAGTTATAAGCAAACGCGTATATTAACATCTGGTGGTGGTTTAGTCACTAAATCGTGTCTGACTCTTGCGACTCTACAGATTGTAGCCCTCCAGGCTCCTCTGTCCATGAGATTTCTCAGGCAAGAATACTGGAGTAGGCTGCCATTTCCTTCTCCAATATAAACATTTGAAGGATGTTAATTCTAAACATAAGAAAATACCTAAAACTAAAGTTTGTATACCCAGCACTGTAGGCTTTAAATTAGAGACCATACTGACAAGTTGTAAAAGTCAAGCATTAAAATTCTTCTTAAATGCAATCATCACATTAAAAATTAGAACACTTAATCAGTTTTAATGTAAGTTACTGAATTTGAGAAGCAGCTCCCAAAGCAGTTTTATCATTCTTTTGAAATTGTAATGGGGAAAAAAATATATTTTAACTAGAAAAAGAAGTAAGTGGCTGGCATACTGACACACAAAAACAAGAAGACAAAAAGGGAGAAGAATTCACACATTATTTTTAAATGCCAGCAAGAAACAGAGTTTGGATAATATACTTCTTGCCATATATGGAAAAACCAAGACAACTAACGTCATATGTAACCTGATATTTTCAAAGGGTTAATCTGTGTTTGCATTTAGAATTCACAAATTCTACCCGCTTTCAGCAAGCCAAGTTCAGTTATTCTCAAGAATGACAAAAAAGTTAACGTAAATCACAAATAGAATCATTTCTTTTCCTCGCTTAAATCATTTTTAAAGTCATTTGCATGGGGAGAGGTTAAGTGAGTGAGATCTGTGGGGGAAGAGAAAAAGGAGGGGGAAAAGGGGGGGAGGGGAGTTCTGAACCACTAGGGACATGGATGAGCTGAGTGTGACACAGGGGAGGCATCTCAGGGTCGCTAGAGCCCGCCTTCCCGGCATCACCACGGCACCGCGGCTCGTTAAGACGAGCCGCGCTGGAAAACCACGCCGAGGAAGTAAGCAGGAGCCAGTCCCAACAAACCTAACCGCCTATTCATAAAAAAATGGCAACCTTGAGGAAAACCACATTTGAAGGAAAACAGAGATGCAGGCCAGGTAGCAGGCCCCAAAGGATGAGAACTGCTGTCAAAGGACCCTGCCGTGACCCTAGAGCTCCTTGCCGGGGGGACCTGAGCCGCAGCCGCAGCCAGGCATGCACCTACCTGAGTGAAGATCCAACTTCTTCTTCCCCAAGAATCATGTCCCAAAATATAGCATCACTACCTTCCCAAGAAATCATGGTACTCTGCAGTGTCTCCTTTTGCCCACTTCCTAGGGTGTCTTTAGGGAAGAATGCGCTTAGGGATAAAAGACAGCAACAAGAGCTTCTGCTATTAAAACGAAAGTACTTACAGGGCTCACAGTACTAATTTTTTAAGCCTGCTCTCATGTTTCACACTTGTAAAATGTTACGGTGCAGCCAAGTGTGAAGAGACAAGTACAGGGTTTGTGGCATTTTAACCCCCTTCCCTCCCAACACACATGCCCTCATTCCATTTAGTGCATTTTCTCCCCAAAAAAGGTATTTCCACGGTCCCCGAACGTACCTCAATTAGCTCATCCCTTTGTCGGAGGCCTTCTTTAAGCTCATCCATCTTGTGCTGTAGCACGCTACACGTATGTTTCTGCCTTTCTAACTCCTGTTATTAAACAAACGATACAGTTAGCACAGATGGCGGCACACGGCAGGCCGGGACAGCCACGATGCAGCAACAGAGAGGCTGTGCGTGACCCCAGAAACACGCCTGCACTGCCAGGCACTGCGGCTTGGAAAGATTCTGCATTCTATGGAAAGGATCAGGAAATTCTCAATTTTCATCTCAGATGATTATATATCTAGAAAACTCAAACTAATCAATGGCAAAATTACTTTGAATAATGAAATGACTTAGTAAAACAACAGATTATAAAACTAACATGCAAAATTCAAGAAGTGCCACAGATCAAAATGAGAGAAGATATAAGAAACACACTATCAAAAAATAAAATACATACATGTAAACTTACAAGATATACCCAAAATATATACGAGGAAAATAATATAAAACATTCCTGGAAGACAGAGAAGTAGGACAGAACCAATGGAAAGGCATACCATATTCTTGAATAAAATGATGCATCATAAAAATATAGGTTCCCCCTAAAATAACCTATGCATTTAATGCAGTCCAAATAAAAATACCAACAGGTTTTTCTCTCCACAGAGCAACATAAGTTGATTATAAAGTTTATTTGGGAGAAAAACAAGAAAAAATAGCTAGTAAAACATAAAAAGAAGAAGAAAGCTAACCTTACTAGATATTGAAACGTTATTATATGGCTTATATAATTAAAACTGTTGTAATGGCTCATGAATACAGACCAATGGAATCGAATAGAAAATCCAGAGACAGGCCAATTACATATTAACAACGGAACAAAAAGGGGTTCAAATCCATGAGAAAAGCTAGGCTTTTAAATGAGCAGTGTTGGCGTAACTGGATACAAACATGGAGGAAGAAACCTGGAACCAAACCTCACAGTATACACCAGGAGAGATGCACAGAAACAAAAGGGAAAGACCTGAGACAGAAGACAGGGAGTTAGAAACTCAGTCACTGGAGAAAAGACGAGTGCACCACGCAGAGTGGATGAAACGTCACTAAAAAACGACTCAAAATCCACAGACGAGAAGGGGGATGGGGTAAAAACACTGGACTACGCAAAAAGTTAAAGCTTTCGGGAAATCCCTGGAGATCCAATGGTTGGCATTTTGTGCTTCCAGTACAGAGCGCAGTGGTTTGATCCCTGGTTGGGGAACTAAGATTCCACAAGCAGTTGCAGTGGCGCCAAAAAACAAAACAAAAAAACAACTTCTGCATGGCAAAAAGACAAAGGACTATAAAAACTGTCTCCAAAATTAGAAATAAGGAGGGAAAAAACCCCACTATTATTAGAATAGGCTAAAAAAAAAAGGGACAGTTCACAGAAAAAGAAGTACATTGTTATGAATATGAAAAGGTGCCCATACTAAGAGAAATGCAAAATAAAACTGTGTTTCTCACCAAAATACCAGTAAAGGTCCCAAAATTTAACAATATACTCAGGGGAAAGTAGTATGGAGAGGGAAACAGGCCCTCTCTTACAAAATGTGGGAATACAAAATGGCTGCCAGGAGCAGGAGGAGGAACTGGGGGGTAGTTTAATGGATACAGAGTTTCAGTTTTACAAGATGCAAAGTTTTCCAGAGCTGTTACACAACAATGTGAATAAACGTTAATGAAATGCACACTTTCAAATAGTTAAGATGGTAAATTTTGTTGTTTTTTTTTTAACCACAATTAAAAGTAAAAATAATTTCATGGTAAAAAATTTGAAAAAGCAGTTCCTAAATATTGAAAAGAAAATGTAGTGAACCTAGCTATATGTATCCAGTTAGTGGTATAAGCACAGAGAAACTATTTCAAGTAACTTCAAAAGCAGTGGTTGTACTATATACAGCTTAGCAGCAAAATAACAACCAAACAGAAAAAAACAAACATGCTTTTAACTATTTTCAGTAATTATACTGCTGGTGGTAATGCTGGTATTGCTATTCTAGGTACTGTGGGATAAAGCAACTGAAATAGAATATAACAAAATTACTCCCATCCCGAGTGAGTCTGGGAACTGGGAAGGGTAGTTTCAGAAGGAGATGTGCATATGTAACACAGAGGCCAAGTAAAAACCCTCCAGTCTGAATATAAATTAGCACTATACACATAACGTATTTTGACTTCAAAGGCAAAAAAATACCCAGTATACACATCTCCCTCATACAGCCACTGAAAAGCTCTATAGACAGTCCCCAACGCTGTGGCACGCACTCCCTGAGCACCCATACTGCTCCAGCAAAAGAGAACCAGGGCTCCTTGGAATAACAGTCGATTCAGGTCTGGAGCACAAAATGTACCAGACAAGCCCTGAAAACTTGCTTACACTACACAGCAAAGAAGCTATCATAGCCAGTCAGACTCAGGTCGAAATTACTTGGGAATCAATCTGAAGATGTTCACTTTAGATAAAAGTGGGACAACTTGAAAATTAGTAAGAATAAAGCCACAGTGGATGGAAATCATCAAACAAATTCCTGCCTTCATAATGGTTTTTTAAAAATAATAATAATTGGTCACTGTGAGAGGATGCTAAACAATCAATTCCTTATTTTGAAAACTTGTAAACAAAGGAAGAGTCATGCTTTTATCTTGCCTTTCCTCTGTAAACTGTTTCACTGAGTAATAAGAGATGAGGGGCAATTTACACTAATAAGTAAAGCAGAGTAAAGTGAAAAGACAAGTCATGGAATGGGAGAAAGTATTTGCCAACCACGTATCTGATAAGGAGCTTGAATCTAGAATATACAAACTCTAACAATGCAATAACACAAAGATAATCCAATTTAAAAATGGGCAAAGGATCTGAACAGACGTTTCTCCACAGAAGATGTACAAACAGTACACATATCAAAATATACTCAAAATCATTAGTCATCAGGGAAATGCATTCCAAAACCACATCTCCTAGGATGGCAAGGAAGAAACTCAGATAAGAACAAGTTTTGGTAAGGATGTGGAGAAATCAGAATCTGCATACACCACCGGAGGGAACGTAAAACGGTGCAGCTGCTCTGGAAAAGGGTCTGGTTAGTCCTTAAATGTTTAAGCACAAAGTTGCCGGATGAGCCAGCAATTCGATTCCTAGGTATAATATTTAAAAGAAAGACGAATGTTCCCACAAAAAAACGTGTGCACAAATGTTTATAGCAGCATAATTCATCACAGATAAAAAGTGAAAAAAATCTCCATCAATACATGAATGGATAAACATGGTACATCTATACAATGGAATATTATTAGGCTATAGATAGGAATGAAGTACTGATGCACAGTACCACACAGATGAACTTGAAAATAGTAACCAAAGTGAAAGAGGCCAATTATAAAAGATTACATAGTATACGACTCCACTGATACGAAAGTCTAGAAAAGGCAACTAACTCTACAGAGACAGAAAGAACCAGCAGTGGTTCCTTAGGGCGGAGGGGCTGAGGGCGCGGAGACTGCTGAAGGGCGCGGGGCTGCTCTCTCCGTGATGAAACATTCCTGAGCTGGTTGTGGTTGCTTCTGTCTCTGAAGATGCAAAATAACCCACTGAATTGTACACTTAAGATGGAGGAAGTATATGGTATGTGAATTATATCTCATAAAGCTGTTTTAAAACAACGATGGAAAAATAAAAGAAAGCACTAAAGATAAAAATAGAATGTCATTTTGCTACCCCTAATCAACTAGTGGATATAAACACCCTGTTGCAGTATCACAGAGATGCCCTATACCTGGGCCTCTTGAAGGAAAAGAACCTATGAAGTAGACTGAACCTGAACGTGATTAAACCTCTAAACCCAACCATTTACAGGAAACACAGAAGATAAAGGAGCATGGTAAAGAACCATGTTAATGAAACAGCAAAATCCCCAAGACTGTCAGAAACTGTTAAGACCAGCAATCCAGTGTCTTCAACCCATAAACTGCAAGAGAGAAAAAGAGATGAAAGGAAACCTACAGAGATTTGTAAGACATGACAACCAACTCCAATGTGTGGAACTCATCAAGACTCTGATTAAGTTGTAAAAAGAAAAATCATTTATGACATTTGAAACAACTGAAATTTTAACAATGACAGGCGTATGAAGGAATTATTCTTAACTTTTCAGATGTAAAATGGTCTTGCCATTATATTTTTAAAAAGAGAGTACATGCTTAAATTCATATTAAATTCAGGAATTCTCTGGCAGTCCAGTAGTTAGGACTTGGCACTTAATACTGCCCAGGATCTGGGTTCAATCCCTGGTCAGGGAACTAGGATCCCACAAGCCATACAGTGTGGCCAAAAATAAATAAATAAAATAATAAGCTCATATTAAAATATGGGTTATTTAGGACTTGCTTCAAACAAACCGAGTGGGGGAAGTGGACATGGTAAAACTGGGTATGCATCGATGGCCTGTTTGGGGTCAGTGATGGGTTCAGGAAAGTTCATTATACTCCTCTCTCGCTTTTTTTTTTTCCTGGTCTGTTTAAAATCTGCAATAAAAGATCTTGTTAAATCTCAGATAAACTAAAAAAAAGAAGAGAAGGAAGAAAAAAGAAAAAGAATTCCCTACTATAGTGCAGACATTCCTAACCAGGCATTCTGTCCCTGAAGTACAGACACAATATGTAAGACGCAGTTACCATAATCCCAGCAGAAGACATGAAAGACATTTTGAAAAGTGCCATGAATACTGTTGTGTAACTGAAACAGGAACATCTCCTGTGTGAGGCAGTATCTGTTTAGGAGAAGAGAGGCTGGGCTGAAGGTGCATCAGAGACAGACATGCCCACAAAGACTTCTGCATCACTGTATTTGAAGCAGATTCCCAGGGCAGTAAAAAAACACACACAGACTTTTCAAAGACAAAAAGCACAAGATTTAGAAACAAAAACAAACGGAGAAAAACCACAACTCTATGTATACTAAGACATCTCTATATCCCAGAAATGAGAGGAGGGAAAAGGAAGCTGGTTGAAACAGCTTATCATAGGGATTTATTTATTTTTTTTTAATGCTCAAGGTCATTGGAGAAGATGGAAAGATAAGAACTCATTTCAGTACTGACCATTCAATACACAGCACGAGCTTTTCTTCTAATCTGTTAGAAGCAAGAGCCAGAAATAGACACGAAAAATGTGTGGCAAGGTAGAAACAGAGTCCAAGGACTAAGAAAAGTATGATGGCTTGGACTCTCCAAAACTGGCTGATGAGATACAGGAAGAATCAAAGAGGAACACATCGAAGTCACCACATCACCAATTAGCCACTGTCATCAATATGAAAACACCCAGAAGCCTCTGTCACCTTATCTAGAGGCAAGTCTTCTTATCCTAATGTTTTTGTTTACAGACATTATTTTTTCCAAGGAGTTTATCGCAAAATCCAGCAGAAACTAGAGTTCCCAAATATCCCTGTGCCCCTCCCCGCTCCCAGAACATCCTAAATGAGCCTACACTGACACGTCACTGTCACTCAAAGCCCATAGCCGGCATCAGAGTTCACTCTCAGTGCTGTACACTCTGTGAGTTGTGATAAATGTACAACCTATGACATAGAATAGCACCGCTGCCCTAAAAATCTGCACTCTGCCTCTTCAGCCTTCCTTCCCCTAACCCTGCTGCAAATACTTCGAAACAGTTTGTAAAAGTGACGAAAACAGGCTGGAATGAGCATTTTCAGTTCTCAAGAAATCCCTATAGAGTCTACAGTAATAATGTGGGTCCCTTAAAGGTTGTATTAACAGGTTTTCTTCCTTTATTACGTACAAATGCAGATTGTTATTGCTTCTAAATTCACCAAAGCATATTTCCTAAATTCTTTTCTTTTCTTTTTCAATACAATGTACTGGCAACTCATTTCTTCATAGTTATATCCATCTGTCCTCTGCTTGGACTGATTTCAGCACTTTTTAAAAAATCCAATAAGCTTTTAAGAGAACTCAACTTGTTTCCTGCGGCTGTCAGAAGGCAAAACCAGGCCTTGGGCAGTGGCTTTTATTTTCCATCTGCACATTTTAACAATATAGCTTACAAATCACTAAAGAAAACATCTGCTGATTTCTGATCCACACCTCCACACTGCTGTTTTCAAATAACTGGTTAAGGACTTCTCCCCAATCGTCTAGAAAACAGGTTCTCTTGGAAAATGAGAGAAGAAAAGAGAAGAAAAAAAAAAAAAGGACTGTCTCACTGAAAGCCTTTGGAGCTTTGTGGAGTTCCAGCCAGTTATAACAGGAAGGAGTAATTCACTGCAATTGTCGAATTAAGAGATAGAACATAAAGATAAAATTTGAACTGCATTCTATTTTCAGAAACTAAAGGAGGTGATAAGTTTCCCCTTATGAAAATAAATTAAATCCTATAAAAATTAAAAAAGGAAAATATTCCAGGAATGGCAATCTTATGTTCTGTTGATTTCCTTGTACCAAGCTGTTTGAGGGAAATACCATATCCCAGAACCCTGGCCTCTTCCATCAAACTCAGTACTTAAAAATTTTTTTTTAAATTTTCCTTTATTCTTCATCGATAATACTAACAACCATTCACCAAACCACATACTATGTGCCAAATAAACAGTTTATAGTCAGTAATAATCATTAATCCCTCATCACAGAACTATGATGTAGGTATTATTGGCCCCATTTTACAGAAGAAAACAGTCTTTTTTAAACAGCAAGTTTTAATTTTCTGACCCAAGAGAAACGCATGATGTAAAATGAGCAAATTACCTTTGATTTTTCTTCATTTTCTCTATAAAATTCTGCCATCTGTTCCTCCTGCTCTTCAATAACATCCTTGAGGGTATCTACTTGGTATATCAAATTGTTCTTCTCATTGTCTAACTGTGCATTGGAAACCATGGCTTTCTTGTACTTTTCTTCCACTTCAGATAAAGACTCCTAAATGAAAGTCAGAGCCATCAGTCTTAATATCTAAAATACATGCATCACCTATAGCTCTGGCACAAACACATGAAGATGCATTTTTGCAAAATACAAGCAGTTCTGGAAACTCTTTGTTTAGTAACGTGCGCGTGGAACAGGAGGACGACAATAAGCCAAGAATGCCATCACAAGCACGTTATGGGCTCTCTGCTATCCAGGAGAGCCAAATCAAGCAGCAACGTGGCCTCTGAAAGACGAAAAGGCATGCAGGCAGCACGAAAGCGTCACAGTGTAAAAGTCATAAAATGAAGAACCATTAATGTTTTCAGAAATGTTACTCCTGTAGTTTTCAACAACAAGTTATTTGGTACTCTGAATGCAATGACAGGAAATATAGCCTCTTTTTACACAAGCAAATTTCATACTCCTTTGAATTTCACCATTTCTTGGATCTGTGTTTTCAGTACTTTCCTGTTATGCATAATGGTAACAAATGTATACACATTTTCTCTGGATATTATTCAAATATTAGCCATTTAAAATAAGTTAAGCGACACAAAAACAATTATTTTTTTTAAAAAGAGCTACCAGGGGAATTCCCTGGTGGTCAGTGATCAGGACTCCAAGCTTCCACTGCAGCGCCTGGGTTCAATCCCTGGCTGGGGAACTCAGATAACACAAGCCCGACTGTGAGCCCTCCCTCCCCGCCCCCCAAAAAGTGCTACCACTAAATGCCTAAATTTTTATATACTTCAAAGTTTTCTGCCTAAAATAGCTTACAGTCTGTTTTTAAATAGCTGCTTCTATTTTGGTAGATTACTATTACCTAGCAACATTTTTAAAGCTAAAAAGGAAACCATTTCACATAGAAAAAGTCATCACTTCTGTATTTTTAAAATACTGTTGCAAATGGTTAACAAACAAAAGAGCAATGATATTTGAACTGAGGGTTCTGAGAGTCCAGAATCCTTTACATATTTATGATCAGCTGATATTTGACAAGGGTGCCCAGACAACTCAGTGGGAAAGAATAGTTTTTTTCATAAATGGTGTTGGGGTAACTGAGATCCACATGCAAGCAAATAAAGGTGGACTCCTACCTCACACCATACACAAGAATTAACTCAAAATGGATCACAGTCCTAAATTAAAAGCCAAAATGATAAAACTCTTCCCCCAAAACACAGAAGTAAATCTTTATGACCTTGGAGTAGGCAGTGGTTTCTCAGATATGAAACCCAACTATCAATGTAAGAAAAAAAAAGACTTTATCAAAATTAACAACTTTTATGCTAGAAATTATATCATCAAGAAAATAAAAAGACCATGCAAAAAGTGGGAGAAAACATTTGTAAATATTATATCTGATAAGGTACCTGTATCTAGAATATAGAAAGAACACTTAGAAATCAACAATTAAAAGACACACAATTCAACTTTAAAATGGGAAAGGATTTGAACAGATATTCCTCCAAGAGGGTATAAAATGGTAAGAATACAAAAATATTCTTAATATTATTAGTGATTAAAGAAATAGGATCAAAACCATAATGAGATACTACTCCAGACTTAGTAGGATGGCTATTATACATAATCAAAAAATGAGATAACAAGTGTTGGTGAGGAAATGGAAAAACCAGAATCCTCATACATTGCTAGTGAGAATGTAAAATAGTGCGGCTGCTTTGGGAAAACAGTCTGGAGCAAGTCAAAATGTTAAACATAGAATTGCCATATGACCCAATACTTCTATTTCTAGGTAATCTGCCCAAGAGAAATGAAAAGATGTATCTATACAAAAAACTGGACACAAATGTTTATGGCAGCGTTATTCATAATAGCTCCACACTATAACAATCCAAATGCCTATCAACTAATAAATGGATAAACAAAATGTAGTAAATCTGTACACTGGAATGTTACCCAGCAATTTTTACATATATACACACATATATACACACACAGATGCATGTTATGACATGGATGAATCTTGAAAACATTAAGTAAAAAGTCAGTCACAAAAGACAACATTGACCAGTGGTCTGGGAGTGAAGGAATGGAGAACTGCTGATTAGTAAGGGGTTTCTTTCTAGGGTAATGAAAACACTGTAAAACTGGTGATGAATGTGCAACTCTGTGACTATGTTAAAAAAGAAAACAACAACAAACCCACTATACTGTATACTTTAAATAGGTAAATTTTATGGCATGTGAATTTTATCTTAATAAAGATATATACACACAAACACATACACTTAATTGTTCACAAATCAGGAGTATATTAATGTTTTGGGTTTTTTCCCAGAAAAAATGAACAAACTTTTAGGCCAACCCCATACAATGCAGAATTTAGAATGATTCTGATCCATCTTAGAGACAAATAGCAAAAAAGAAAAAAAAAGAAAAAGAAAAGTCATCCTCACAACTTAGTCCCATACAAAATGGGGCATGACTGCATGAACACCAGAATCTGAGGTAGTTTAAGCAGTAGCTGCAAGGAT
This sequence comes from Okapia johnstoni, assembly GCA_024291935.2. Lineage (NCBI taxonomy): Eukaryota > Metazoa > Chordata > Mammalia > Artiodactyla > Giraffidae > Okapia > Okapia johnstoni. The sequence goes on along the minus strand of CM044323.1, from coordinate 9,116,599 downwards.
ACAGCATAATAACAAAATTGACATAAAATGTATGGAAGGTACTTTTCTTTAAACAACAGACCACAGAGGACTAGTTTAAGTGTCAAGGTAGTTTTAGTGATTTTAATCTAGTTCACACAGTGATACCCATAAGGAATTAGTTTACTTAAATGTATCTGAGGAACTGATTTTCAGTGTAGGTTCTGGACTAGAAGCAACAACATTATCTAAGACCTGGCTAAAAATGCAAATTTTCAATAACCCCATCCTAGACTTTCTGAATGAGAAAATCTGGGAGTAGAGTCCAGCAATCTGTGCTATTAGTGAGACCCAGGTGACGATGGATGGAAGCTGGAGTGGGAAAAAACCCCTCACAGGCAGACATACTTGAGAATAATGTCATAAGCAATGACCTTGCATTATTTTTTAATAGGATATGGGTACATCACACCACTGTGCTTTGACCACCAACTGCATGATTTCGTAAATGATTTTTTCTTCTGTTTAAAAGACTCATTTCAAGGATAAACATAATCTGAAGTCAAGGTCAATTATACATTAACTATGAATTAAGAAAAGGGGTCTTATCTGTTCAGAGTCTCAAACAAGCTGAATCTGTTTTCTGTGTCCTTCAAAGAAGGCAATAAATGGTAGGTCAAAAAGAGGAAAATGTTCAAAATAAGATGAAAAACAAGGAAGAATTCCTCTGAATCATTTGCTTTCCTGATACATTATGTTACATTCTGTACTTTAAAATGAATGTATTGATTGAAAGTCCTGGATTTGTTCCCTTGATCTAAGGTATTTCCAAGTGATGGCTCCAGAACGTGAAGATGGGAGGATTAGGCTAAGGGAGCACATAAGCACACTAACTGGGATTCTCCTGATGTTCGCCAATGCCCACACATGGCTGTCAGTGGTGTCCAGGCTTCCTAGGAATGCTCTCCACAGGCCTTCCCACCCTCTCTGGTCCTGAGTCTTAACTGTGTGCCTTCTGGGCCACAATCACCTGCGTGAAGGTTTTGGCTGGTAGTTGGCCCAAGTCCAGTCACGCCAGGGCAGCTGAGCAAAGGCTTCGCCTGTCAGGTTCATACTGTGTTCTTGGGGCATCGCCCAAGTCACCTTTCTGAATGCCTTGTTTACACATTTTTAGCGGCCTGGTGTCAATTTCTATATTAAATAGGGAACTACGTGTGTTCAGAGAAACTAACAGTAATTCATATATTAGATCTGGACTTCGTAAGAAAACACAGGGAAGAGTGTGATAATCAAGTGCCATTTATAACTGTCTGCCACACACCTACACTTCTATTGAAAACCGGTAGCCATTCTTGCTACCATTTGAAAAGTGAATGTGTTAGTTGCTCAGTCGTGTCTGACTCTTTGTGACCCCATGGACTATAGCCTCTGTCCATGGAATTCTCCAGGCAAGAAGACTGGAGTGGGTAGCCATTCCCTTCTGCAGGGGATCTTCCCAACGCAGGGATCGAACCTGGGTCTCCTGCATTGCAGGGAGATTCTTTACCATCTGAGCCACCAGGGAAGATCCCTATTTAAATTTACCTCCAAATTCTTTAAGGCACTGAATCTGTGTAACCCTTTTTGACCTATATGCAAAAAAACACCAAAACACAGTCCTCATGCTTCAGGTTCTTTCCACCACAGGGATTATTTAGAGGAATGCTCTCTCTCTGAGATGCTTCTTCCTCCTGTTTCTAACACTGACTGAATTTGGTGACAGAAATAGGCAATGCTCTTTTCTTTAGCTTGGAAGAATTTTAAGGTTTAATTCTCAGTAAAAAAATAATCTTAGAACACTTCTTAGGTTTTTGCCTAACTCAATTTTGTAAGGCTAAGACACAAGGGATATGTAAGTATTTTACAAGGTTTAAAAACTGAGGCCGACTATCTTTTGCTGAATATTCCAAAAACTACACCACACACGTAAATATCAGCAGAGACTGGAAGTTCGCCTTTCACTGCAGGTTAAGCACATGCTTGAAAGACAAATGCTGTTAGTAAAGCCATGTGCAGTGGGGTTAAGGGAACTCGTGAAACCACTGTTACTGACACTTCTGCGCACAGAGAGCATGCTTGGGCTGCAGAAAGGGCCCTGATACCTTTAGTTCTTTAAGCCCCTGTATGTATCTCCCTTCTACGTCCTGAATCTGGTCCTTAAGGTCATAGATATCCTGCAGGACATAGGAATGAACCATTGCATAAAACCACACACGCAAAATCTCAAAGGATTCATGAAAATGTGAATTACTTCTGTATAGACCAGACCAAAAGAAGAGAAGTCAAAGTACACAAATGGAACTGCCACTCCAAACAGCACAGGTGATGGCTGGGGAAGGCCCTAGAGTAACCAATTCAACATATTAAAAATTTTCTTGGCACTGACTCCTGCTGAAGCAATATTAGCAAACAGGGGCAGGACTGTGTATGGACAAAAGCTATAGCTTATAACATTTTTTAAAACACAATTCTGAAAATTGTATAAATCATTTAAATAATTTTGAGTATAACACTTCACCGAGAACTAGTAAAATATGTAGCAAATCAATTACAAGCTGAAAATTTTACTGAGATATGTAGAAGTTTTTAAAAAATGTAAAACTAGGTATGAACAAAGTTGTCTTTCAATGACTTGGTTACTGACCACAATTCATTTGGGAGAAAAAGAAGTAAAGGGAGGGAAATTAAACACAAACCTTTTTAAATACAATGTCAAATGAGAGTCTATCCTGAGGACACCATTTAAATGATGAGAAAAGTCTTTGCTCCAAATGTTACCATAATCCTTATAAAAAGAAGTAAAGCAGGTCAAATTTTAAATGGAAAATATTGTCTCCCTTGTACCCAAGCTTGCTACATAAGATCTATTCTGGATGGTTGATTTAGGTTGGAAATAACAGCTACAGGCCCTTGAACGTAACTCTACAATTACAGGCAGGAACAATGGCCCATTGCACAGAGTTACTACATTATATAAACATTTCTCCTGCCTCTTCATTCCCTCCCCATTGGGCTTGTCTTTTACTCCTTGGTTCCCTCAACAGACATTTATCAAGTGCCTATGCTGTGCTGTGCTTAGTCGCTCGGTTGTGTCTGACTCTTTGCGACCCCATGGACTGTAGCCCGCCAGGCTCCTCTGTCCATGGGGATTTCCCAGGCAAGAATACTGGAGTGGGTTGCCATTTCCCTCTCCAGGGGATCTTTCCAACCCAGGGATCGAACCCAGGTCTCCCGCACTGCAGGCAGGTTCTTTACTGTCTGAGCCACCAGAGAGTGCCTACTAGGAGCCAGATAGCAGGATATACAAGCTCATTTCCTTCCAAGAGGTTGTAAATAGCGAGCACAAACTGAGTCTGAAGCTGGAAGGCCCCATCCTCCTGTCTTTTGCTGGACTAGAAAACAGCACTTAAAGGCAAGAGCTGAGCGTGTTTACTTTGCACCCCCTACGCTTCTGCCTGGTACTAAGAGCTCAACAACACTGGCCCCTTCAAAGTCAGAGCTAGGGTGACCTGGGCTGCCTCGCGCACAGCCACTGCCACTGCAGCAATCCTCCCTAGCCTCTGCTAATCCTCAGCCCACTGTACAAGCTGCCCGTATCACAAACCAGACTCCTGCTCCGGACCCGCCTGCAGTCTGACTCGGTCACCAACGGTCCCTCCCTCCTCCTTTACTGTGGCGGGGGAAGGGGCGCCCACCTCTCCCCAACCTTATCTGGGCATCCCTCTCACCCGCTCAGGCACTGTCTGTCCAGTTATTCCTCTCCTTGCTCAATCCAACCTATGAAAATAATAACTCAGGCTGCCTTTAAAAGAAAGCAAAACCCTCTTTTAACACTCTCTCTATTGACCGACCGACTTCCAGCCTCCAATACTCTCTTCAGAGGAAACTGCCTACATTTCCTCCCATTACAGTTTTGACCTGCTCATCTCCTCCCCACTGTTCAACCACAGGGTAACAGTTCTCCTTGCCTGCAAGGTTTCTTCCAGCCTGTGGTCAACCTTTAGGAATGCAAATCAGATAGCACCGCTTCCCTGCTTTATATCCCACTGTTGTCAGGGTGAACCTGTATTCCTTTCAGGCGGCCATGCAAAGTGTTGTGAGATGTGGCCCACCATTCCTCCTCCAGCCTTCTCTCTCATCCATTATGAATCCTCACTTTCCATCCTACCCTCTGGCAACGCTGTTACACAGATACCTTCTGGTTCTCTGAATTTATCAGAGAACACCTTCACGCTTCAGCTTCTTTGCCTGATTAATTTTTATTGTTCCTTCACTCCCTGTCCCCTCTGAAAAGCCTTTCATTATCTTTTCTAATTTAGACGATGCTTCTCTGAATTCCCTTAACAGCCCTACTCTTGCTACTATGCTAGTACCACACCACCTGGCTTTACTGGTTTATATCGACTTGTCTTCCATGTGAAACAGTGACTTCCTCAGGTTTCCAAAGTATGTTTTACTGTCTGAACCTATGGGGCCAAGTGCTCGATAAACGTTGAATGAATGAATAAATGCAGTTTTTATTACTACCCTTGCCCCGTTCCTCACAAACAGCATGCTCAGAAAATAGACATTCATAGACATTTTGAAAGGGTTATTAATGAGACTGGAGGCTCAACTAATGGGTTAAATGAGCTTTCATTATTCAGGTATTTCTGTCATTCCAAATATTATTATACTTGTCTTATCATGAAACTCTGAGAGATAACTGTATTCAAGCAGCCAAATAATATGATAATGGCTCAAAAGACTAATAATCCCCAAAGTCTGGTTCCCTGCACATTCACATATTTTCCATTTAAAATGTGGCCAATTATTTGAAAGGATGACTTTTATATACATTAGAAAGTTTTTTTTGGCATTTGTAAACTAGCAGAACTCTTTCCAAATACCATCAAATGTTCAGGAAGAGAAAAGAATTAACTAATCTCCTTCCTTTCAGACTCTAGTCACATTCTTGAATTGTATTAACAATTTTTTTTTTTTTAAAGAACTCATACTTCTTTCCTTCCTACCAAGTCACATTAAATGTTAAATGGTTCCAGTATACTACAAAGAAGCCCAAAATAAAAAATGTTTATAAAAAGCAAACCAAAATGGCGGTTTACCCGCAATTCACTTAATGAGGTGTCTGGGTCTATTAAGCTGCTGGTATCCCCGCTTCCTCGCCTGGATGAGTTTCCACTTAGAGGGGTCGTTGCTGAGGCAGAATTTCGAGATGAAGGCTAGAGAAAAAGACAGATGACACTTTTAGGTCTTAGTTCTTTAAAAATAAATTTGTTGTGGAAACTAAAAGTGGGGCAGGGTGACAGGAAGAGCTCTAACACAGTGTGGATAAGAAGTCACCGAACGCAGTCCACAAGCAATTTAGACTTGTCTTGGTGGGGAGGTGGGGGAAGAGGGGTTACCCAGATATGGGCCCAGGCATACTAAGCACAACTGCGTTTGCTCACTCTTTTGGAATCTAGAATTCATAATCACTAAGGAAATAGTTCGTGTGAAGAGTTGTCTGTTTTCTAAGTTTATCTTTGCTGTACTGTAAACAGCGCTGGGGTGAGTACATCAGCTTGATTTTAAACAGTTTCAGAATGCTATGTTGGTATGCTAATTATTAGGTTCCTGAAGCTGCTTCTTTAGAATCTTTTCTTTTCCTGACACTTTGTTGATAAAAGTTGGAGACACTATCTGCAGCTGAGAGCAATAGCATTTTGCTCTCAGCTGTGGATGATGCTCCTGAATTAATAAATGGCAGAGATTTGGGCTGTTCAATTAATTCAACAGACAACTTAGCCACATGCAGCGACTGACCACTTGGAATGTGACTGGTCCAAATTGAGAATTCTTCCTCAGGTGTGAAATACACACCAGATTTCGAAGTCTTGATGTGGAAAAAAGAAAATAAAATATCTCACTGATAAGTTTTCATGTTGATTATGCTTAAAATATTTTGGACATTTGGGTTAAATAAAATACATCATTTGAATTAATTTTATCTGTTTCCTTTTACTATTTTAGTGTGGCTGCTAGAAAATTCACATGTGGCTTGCATTTGTGGCTTGCACTATATTTCTACTGGACTGGCATATCATTGGGGGCATATCGAAAAATTAATCCAGGTAATTTCGTAGGATGACTTTCTAAAAATGTTTCTAGAAGAAAGTTAGAGACTTTTTTTTTTAAACACAAAGCAACTCCTAGAAAGGAATTATTTCACTTCAAAGAAATAATTTATCTATACAGGAAAAAGAAAGAAAACCTTCAGAGTTTGTCACCACCATTGCTAAAGACACGTCCCCACTTCCAGTGTGTAATGGTTTCTTCTCAGGATGAAATTCTAGAGGAATGAAAATCAAAGGAGCAGCCACCAGTTTAAGAGGTGACATGCAAGGAAATAAAATGCAGTGTCTCTTCTCTTCCCAGGGCTTCACATGATTCAACTGCAGAGGAATTTGGGGGTCAAGGACAGGAAGTAGATGAAGAAAGGAAGAGTGACTCCATCAGTCAAACTGTTGTAAAATCAAGAATACAACAGTAGTAGAAAGTAAGCTAGAGAACTTAATTTCCTTAGGAATTTATATACTCACCCTTGTGTAATTTTCAGCATACTGTTTATCAGATTTTTCATCCAACTAGAAAAGAACACAGATAAAAATCAGAAAAGAAGTTGAGCATTTTGATTTTTTTAAGGGGGAAGAAAAAAAGAAGTGACACCATTTGAGTTCTCCAAGTTCAACTGATATTTAGATGCTAAAAGTAAACATACTAAAACTGAAATAAAAGTTGGGACACAGAAGACAAGATGTTAACTTCAATTCTTATTCAAGGAAGACAGAGTAAGCAAGCTATCCTTATGAAAAAAGTTAGAACTTTTGCATAGATTTTTCTTTTCATGGTATTTGAAACAATTAAAGAAAACTACCTATAAATGTAAACTCTAGCATTGCAAAAGTTACACACACACACAAATACTCATACATGTCAGAAGAAAAAGTCTGATAAAAGCAAAAGCCAAAAAACTTTATTACATTATTAGCACACAGGACACATAGACAAGGCTAGCACACTTAGCCAAAAAAGTTCAGACTGGACTACAGCATGTTAAATATATCCTAAAAAAAATTTCTCCACAGCCCATGGATTTGGTTGTATGGTTTTTGTCTTTGGTTTTTAACTAATACATGCACAAGTATCTAAAAAAAGAAAAAAATCAAATAGCACAAAGGGCATGTGCTGCCCTCAAGGGCAGTCTACTCCCAAGTCTTCACAAAATTCTAACAGTGGTGTCCCAAATACATCCCATATGTTCTCTTTTCCCTCACCATGTTTCAGAGATTAGAGGGAGTATTTTTCTTCATGGCATTTATCACTCCCTGACCCCATGATACTTATTAATCTGTTTACTATCTGATCCTCTCTCTTAATGTAAACTTCATGTCTGTATGTTCTTTTCTGTATTCCTAACACCAAGAATAGCACCTGGCATACAGGAGGTCTGTCAGGTGAATGAATAAATGAACTGCACTCCTTCTGCACCCACAGACTGACCTCATTTACCAGCTGCACAGCAGCCTGCTGTCTGGACATACCATAACTAGTTACCCTCTCTCTCATAGACAGGCATTAGGGTCGTCTCAGTCAGTGTTTCAAGAGGAGAAGTACCTTAAAGGTCTCGCCTAAAACTCTGACTTTACAGCTGAAGAAAGAGAAATTTTAGATCTTGCTGAAGGATGAACAGCAACTAAATGCCAGAGCGAGATCCAGATCTCAGTTTTGTCAATTTTTCATATTATTTACCTGTATATACTGTCCCAATTACCACTAGGGAGAAAAAAACCACAGAGAAATTTAACTAAACGAAAATATACCCACACTCCAACTTCTAGACCAATAATCCTTCCAGCCCAATCTAGAGAAGAGATTTGCAAACTGGCCTCAGTTAATTATTAAAACACAAAACATCATTATTTCTGGCTCAGTTGAGATCACTTCACTTTAACTTCCTCATATTTGAAAGTTTTCCTTTTTTTTATTACTCACATTTATCATGTTCATTTTCTGTCTCAATAAACACCTTTTTCTATAAGTACTAAATCAGAACATAAATCTTGTCTTAGACTTTGAATTCTTTTTGCAGCTTCTTACTACAACACTCTTAAAAAAGAATGGACATTACTTCATTTTGACTTCTTAAAACCACATATGAAATGTCTTAAAACAAGCAAGCAATAACAATAGTTTTTCATGTTGGCAAATACTGCCATAAGAAGGAATTACCTTCCTCATATCTATACTAGTAAAAATATATTGCTTGATATTTAATGTGTTATTCCTCAGAACAAAAGAAATACTACATCTAAATAGACTGCTTTATTCTCCTTAGAGTACCTTTCAACTCTCTTCTCCTAATGAGTTAAAGAGAAAAACAGGCAGCATTCAGAAACAATCTTCCAGGTCCATTTGAAATTCTGTCCCTTAATTTGCTCTCACACAAATGACCCCCAACCCATGCATTTTTTAACAGGCAGTCACCTGAGAGAAATCTTGCAATTCAGATGTTGCATCAGTGACCTAGTCGACCACAGGATTGATTCTCCTGCTGTCACTGTCCTCTGACAGATCCCAACTGCCGCAACCCAGGCTGATCACGCGCCAAACTTCAGGATTGTGGAGGCAGCAAAAGCGCTGAGACCAGCCCCAACCGCAGCCCAGTTATTTTGGCTGCAGGGACTTGGCCAGAGACTCCCCAATTCTCCTTCTCGTGATACGTTATGCGTAGCCTTCCATTTAGACAAAAAGCTAGCTGAAACCTGGTATTCTAAATGCCCCAGGAGGTCTACATAGCTGCACTGCAACAAGAAGCCAGTGTTCAAAATGATGACCCAAAGACTCCACCAGATCCTGGAAAGGGTCTTAAACAGAATAAAATGGGATCATATTTAATACGCTAAGGTATAAAAGAAGGAAATGCTGCTGTATAAGGGTATAAACTTTCAGCTATAAGATAAATAAAGTTTGAGGATCTAATGTAAAACATGGTGATTTTTCAAAAATTGTTGTTTATGAATAACATGGAAAAAATGAATATGTAGTAATATGAAAAAGCAGAAAACAAAGGCTCTATGTATAATACTATATGTTCACAATTTTGTAAAACAAGTGAATTAAACTGATAGAAAAGAATACTGAAAATAAATCATTAGTAAAGACCTCAGAACTTGCTTATGAATACTGACGACAGCTTACTATTCTCAAAAACTTTCAAGTACACGTTATGTCATTACATTCCTAAATAATTAAATACGTAATTTTCCAACCAAGAAAAGGGTTTCCTTGATAGTTGGAAATGGAAAGCTAGCTAACAGGCTTATAATATTTTACATTCATATTAATCTGCAAAGAAGAGCACATGATGGCAAACTTCATTGATTCTTTCAAGAATTTCAAATTACCAACCAGTAAACAAAATGTCAACTATCATCTTTTCTATATTTCAGTGATAAATGCCTTTACCTTATCTATGTCTGGGAAATATGAAAATGCTTTGCTCTTAACAGTATAGAACACAGATTGTTTCTCTTTAAACTCGATTATTTGTTGAAATTAGCACATGAAAAATATTTCTTAGAATACACATCTTGTCAAATCTTTGAAACCCTCTGTTTCAAAGAAAGGTATTTCTTATTCTCAGATGAAGAGGCCCATTGGCTTTGTTTCAGCCTATGACTGCTGTGACAGATAATTTTATCCTACTAAAATGGTAAAAACATAACTGAATCTTTTTGAATGGAAACGGAATTTTAGTTGTGAATACATTTTAATACCGTCATTTGAAAGTGTTGTTTAGAAACAGAAAGAGTTGTTTAGAATAAAGATGCATTTTGTTCCAAATTATATTTCTTTTTTAAAAGGACACTGGAGATTTGATATAACTGAGCTACGCATATCTGATATGGAGAGCCACTTTCAGCAAGCAGCAACCATTTTGTCACCCATATCATAAATCTAATATAATGTGTGATCAAGAGATAAGAGTATTATATTAAGGCATTTGAACAAACTTTATTTTTTTACAAAGGTATAAGATTATAATCTAGCAAAGTATTTATAGTATAGTTTGCTTATGCTTCCCTGGTGGCTTAGCTGGTAAAGAATCCGCCTGCAATGCGGGAGACCTGGATTCGATCCCTGGATTGGGAAGATCCCCTGGAGAAGGGAAAGGCAACCCACTCCAGTATTCTGGCCTAGAGAATTCCATGGACTGTATAGTCCACGGGGTAGCAAAGAGTCGGATACAACTGAGCGACTTTCACTTTTCTTTGCTTAGAGCAGTCATTGGAGTCCAATCCTTTGTGAACTTCTAATTTATATGTATATACTGACTTGATAATGTTATTTAAAAATTCTATTTGGAGAAAACCCTAAAAAACAGAAGATCCGACTCCCCAGCCATAGAAGAGTAAGTGTGAGTTGCTCAGTCTGTCCTACTCTTTGCAACCCTACGGACTGTAGCCCGCCAGGCTCCTCTGTTCATGGAGATTCTCCAGACAAGAACACTGGAGTGGGTTGCCATTTCCTTCTCCAGGGGATCTTCCCAACCCAGGGATCAAACCCGGGTCTCCCGCCTTGCAGACAGATTCCTTACTGTCTGAGGGAAGCAACCATAGAAGGGAAGGGAATAATTAATAATCTCCTAAAGCAAAACTAGCTGAGGAGTCCATTCAGAAATAGTCTAATCATTAATAATCAGTAAAACTACAGTTAAGCACACTTACATTCTTCTCCTTTATTCTAGTCCAACCCAAGGGACAGAAAGCGAAACAGTGCAAAAGACAAGAGGCAAAAGCAACCATACTGTGACCAGAGTCCTGCCAAAACAGGGCCTGGCACCTTTTTCAGCACCTTCGAGCTGAGATGTTATAAACTAGCAGACTGTTACGCATATGTTGATCCACAATGGGGAAGCCAGAAGCTATCTTTTAAAAGTTTTAATTCATTGTTAGCATTTTAAAATTGAGCTATTGCACAAGGATTCTTTTTTCAGAATTGGTAACTATTGGTTTGTCCTTTGTTCCTCACATTTTCTGAGCAATATTAAACTGGCTTAGGTCTTCCTGTCCCTCTTCCTGCACCTCAGTAAATCTTTTTTTAAACTGTATTTAGTATAAAATGTAGTCCACAGGCATTAATGAGGAATTTGTTCAAAAAGTCACAGGATCGTATTTAATAAGAAAATTCCTTTATAGATCATCGCTTCATGCCAAATTATGCTGTCCTGAAAATGCCCAGACTGAAAAAAATATCCATCTGCTTGCTGAATAAAAGTGAATACTTCACTACTTTAAAAAAAACCTGAGATATTTCACATAAAAATGCAGATTTCAGCTTATCCTTTTAAAAAGCATATGTGTGAGGGAGTGGGAGGTGGAGATCTTACCAACATCAAGTCCAGTTTTTGTTTATAATGAGCTGAATTACAGTATAGCCTTTAGAGGAAATAATATTAGACATTTTTTTTTTTTGCTCTAGAGGGGGGACAATTTTTTTTTGCTCTAGAGAGGGAACAATTTTTTTTGCTCTAGAGAGGGGACCAACATATACATATATTTTAGGCTGTGCCAAGAGGCAAAATTAAGGATATTACAAAGGTACTTAGACAACCATTCAGGAAAAAAAAAATCACTTTGGCTCATAGGCTATAAAACAGGGTGCTGGCCAAGTTTACCAACTAATGCTCTGGAGAATCTTGTGCTTATGTTATACGGTGCACAGCATGATTTGATATACATATGCATAGCCTATATGGGGGCTTCCCTGGTGGCTCAGTGGTAAAGAATCCACTTGCCAATGCAGGAGATGCGGGGTTTGTCCCTGGATTGGGAACACCCCCTGGAGAAGGAAATGGCAACCCATTCCAGTATTCTTGCCTGGGAAATCCCATGGACAGAGGAGCCTGGCAGGCTACAGTCCATGGGGTTGCAAAAGAGTTGGACACGACTTAGCGACTAAATAACAAGGAGCCTATATACATGTGTATCAAATCCAAATCATTAGTTATATATCTTAAATATGTATAATTTTTATTAAAATGTGTAGATAAATCAAAATAATTACTGGGAGAAGAGTTTTATTTAATTAGAAGTAGCAGTGGAAGACTTCAAAAATAAAGTCAATCTTTTCACTTCTGTATAGTTACTAAAATAAACTGCGAATAAATACATGTAAGGAGGACATAACCAGTGATTCAGACATCACCTTAGGTGCTAAACGGATTCAAAGTTTTTAAGAGAAAGGGTGCACATAATAAATTAAATTGATTATATCGATGAAAAAACAGGTTACTATGCAAATTAATAAAATAGGCAGTATTTCAGGGGAAGGACCTGGGAGCCAGTCTTCTAACGGGTGCAGAGAGATTCCCTGATCTGATGAAACCAAGACAGGGGCTGCTGCTCAGCCAGCTTTGAGAGCCAACAATCTGGAATACTTGAGGACCACACTTAGAGTTGTTTTCTAGGATTAGTCATTCAGAAGTAGCTATTTAAATACAATCTGTGATGTGCTAAATATAAATAACTATCTCTTCATTAAAAAAAGTATCTAATTTTTTCTTAAGGAACTCTGCCTCATCTGCTTCAGAGAGTTGTTAACTAGAGCAGTGTTGGTTCAAGGGCAAAACACCACAAAAACACTAATGTCAGCAACAGAGAGAAGATGTTACAGACAGAAAATCAGGCTGTTAGATATTCCAGGTAGGTAGACATCTGCTGCTGTGAGTTCCTTCATTAAGGTAAATGCCTCAAGGCATTTCTGCTGGACACTCTTTCCTAAATGCAGGAGGGCTTCCCAGGTGGCCCAGTGGTAAAAGAATCTGCCTGCCAATGCAGGGGATTCAGGAAGCACGGGTCAATCCCTGATTGGGAAGATCCCCTGGAGGAGCAAACGGTAATCCAGTCCAGTACTCTTGCTGGAGAATTCCATGGACAGAGGAGCCTGTGCCATAGTCCAAATGTTCAAAATCTATTCCGATTCTTTCCAGTTACAATAAATGAGTGACATTTTACTAAGTAGTATACTTTATTGTTCAACCTTCAAAGTCCACCTAAAAATTTACAGATTCACCAAAATGAAAAGAGAAGAAAAATTTTTAAGACCGATCAACATTATCTAAATATGGGAAAGGTATTAGATGGTTTTAAGGAGTTTTTTATCCTTTCATTAGGTCTGATACAATAAATAAGAAAAAAGTTCTTTTTTTTTTAATATTTATTTATTTGTTTATTCATTTGACTGCCTCGAATCTAGGCTGTGGCAATGTGGGACCTAGTCCCCTGACCAGGGACTGAACCCTGGCCCCTTGCACTGGGAGCACGGAATCTTAGCCACTGGACCACCAGGGAAGTCCCAAGAAAAAAGTTCTTAACTAGAGAGGCATACTGAACTATTTATTCGGAAATGGCATGATGTATGGGATTTGCTTTAAAATAATTCAGGGAAAAAAAAGGAGGGAAAGAGGAAGAAATAGATGAAACAAAATTGGCAAAATATCAATAATTGTTCAGGCTGCTCCTGGAAAATTTCCATATGAAAAATTGTTTTAAAAAATAAGAACATATCAGTGTACACATTTTGAAACAAAACAAAAAACTATTTAATGCTAGTGTACTCAAATAAATTAAATTTTGATTTTAAAATAGCTACTGTATTAGCTGTTAGTCACAAGCCTGAGACAGTGGGTCCCCATGCACTGCACTCACGCTGGTCAGATCTGGGATGCTCACGTCATCCACGTCGGAGACGACGCTCCCCCTACGATTGGAGCGACTAAAATAATCAGCGGCAGAAACCTTTCAGTTAGAAAAAAATGAGATGCTTTAAAATTAAGAAGCGGAGAAGAAAACGGTAAGAACTTTGTCATATGGGGGAAACTTTTTTTTCTCTTTGTTGTGTGATACAGTACCATGAAATGAAATGAGGGAGGTGCTGTGATCACCTACTCAAGAAGGCAAGAAAGAAATGTAAAGGGTTCCAAAATGATATCACAGCGCCCCAAATAAACTCTTTATTAACTTTAGCCAGAGTTCTGTGCTACAGAGATCATCATCTAGTGCCTGAAGAGGAGCATCACCCTCACCCACGAGGGATTCTAGGATGGCATTTACCTAACGCCTCTACTATATTCCACAAATGTGTAATGCATTATAGCTATCAACTCTGTTAAGCACATATATGCTGAATGCAGAACTACCTGCAGAGTATTTATTGTGCTTTTTACCCAGTTTCCACAGTTTCCTCTTTTTCATAATTCTCAGGACCAGGAACTGGAGAACAAAATGAAGGCACTACACTGGCCTCTTTCTGGTTCCCTAAACACAGCAGTCTCTTCCCACCTTAGCCGTTGGCAATCGCCTAAGAACTCTCAGCTCAAAGGTCACCTCCCTTGGAGCCGCCTTCTCTGATCACCCCATCCAGAAGGGGCACACATTCCATTCAATGTCCTCTGTCATATCACCTGCTTTTTCTCTTCACAGTCCCTGGGTTTACTTTCTCTTTTTGTTCCTTCCTTTACCAGTTTTTTTCCTATTTCTTTCATTACGATGTAAGCTCCATGAAGTCAGCAATCTGGCCTGTGTGGCATACCACATTATTCCCAGCACTTAACACAGTGCCTCACATATAACTGGTACTCACTCCATAAGCATTTGTTGAATTAAAAAACAATGAACATTTTTTTCTTTGTATTTTTTTTAATTGAAGGATAATTGCTTTAATCAATGAACATTTGTTACCTCACTCATCAGCTACTGCTTACCTCAGCTCTATCTGATTACCTTGCTCAAAAACTCTTCTCTTCCAGAAAGGAATCTGGAAGCCCATCCACACAGATGCCTTCCTTAAGGCTTACAAATATGAAGTTTTATGAACAGCTGAGACGATCAAGCAATAGTCTTCTTGTTTACAGTAACGGTAATGCAACTTAAATTTACATATTAATACTATAAAGGCACCCACTATCTCAGAATTTTGACCGTTCATTTACTTCATATATTACAAAGATAGTTATTACATGCTCATTAAAGAAATAAATAAAAGTAATACAGAAATCACTATTAATACAATTAATAGGTTGCAGCAATGGTACAAGCCCCTGCCCTTTCCACTCCATCACTTTCCAGGGTGTTTTCGGGTGTCGAGACTGTTCTTTCTTCTCCAGCTGTGATTATGAGCGTTACCTGGCTTGCCAAGGAACCAAACTGTCTTAGTTCAATCACTGTATTTCTGGCAACAAAGCCCACAAACTCTTGCTGTTCCCTTTTTCTATGAAAAATTTGGGTTTACAATCTTTCACAAAACATGACTCAAAGTAAATGGCCTTCTAATTTCTTAAAGGCATTATAACCTTATAGCCTCTCAGTTATTGGGCTCTCTTATTTTCTTTTAGCTCTAAGCTGACACACCATTCTCCTCAATGTAATTTTCGAATCAATTCTTAATATAGCACAAATGTCATCAGCTCTCTGTAAAATTCCTTGCTTCATCAAAAAAAAAACAACCCTGAAATCATATAATTTATATTCTAACATAGCTATTTCTTACCTTTACAATTCTAACTCTAGTTGAATTCTAAGACAATATTTTTAAATTTTGCCATAAGCAACTCAAAAAATTCACAGGTCTTAGAAGATAAATAAACAATAGTTAAATACATAGCAAAGAAAACTAATTAATGGCAGCATGATTTCTAATCCATAGTAATGAGTTTTAAAGAATGTGGAAACATTAATCTTGCTTGAGAATTTTTTTGTTTTTGGTGAACTGTGCATATACATGCATGTGCATAAAACAGCAACAAAGAATAAAAAGTGAAAATCTGTCAAGTACATAATGACTAGCACATAAGAGGTGTCATTAGGAAAGCTTACACAGCCCACTGAGAAAATGTATTCTCAGGAATACATTTCTGAAGGTAAATTATTCATATAAACTAAATTGGAAGAAAATGCTCATTTCGTCAAGTGAAGATTTCATTTTGCAATAGATTTCATGTGATCACACAGTGTTGCAATTTTAAAACTTATCAAATGTGTTTGCATGCAAAACACGCTCACCACGCTGTCCCTTCGCCCACGGCTGGCACAACCAGAGGACGCAATGCTGGCAGTGTCATCGTCGATAAACTATGGATATTAAAAGCAGATAATGACAAAGGTGCAGTTTCACTATAGGTCTTCCCGTGACCATAAGTGCAGGAAGGCAGGCTTTGGGAAGCACACAAATGCTATGAGTATCGATTGTAATTAGCACCACTACTGTGTACCATTAAACCAAAAAGCTGTTTTGAGGCATAATGAATAATCACCAAAAATCAAAACGATAGTTCCAAAAAGTACAAAGATTAAAATAGTATTTACTTTACCCTTTAAGTTAAATGAAAGAAAAAGGGGGTGAAGCATGACTCTACTAGCCAAAACCTGCTAGGGACCTCATGCTTTTTAAACCTCTAGGCCTCCTGGGACCCACTGATTACAATGAAGTATAATCTTATAATTCATTAAGTCAATAAATACACTGTCTTTTAGTTTGGGAGAGAAAAATAATCTTCTCAAATGAAATAATATGTCAAACACAGAATTTCCTACCACCAAGGACACTGAAATGATGATTCCTATTGTCCTTTCTTCACTCCTATGCAGCACGTGGAGGTATTTCTAACATTACTGCGCAGTCCCCTTCCTCTGTCATCAGCAGTGGAAGACACACCTTCAGTACTGCAGGCTGCCCCCATTCTGATGTCACTAAGGAGCCATTCTGGCATCACTGGGGTAATAACTCTGAGTCCCAACTTGCAAATGAAATAACATTTAGCCAGCACACAAGGACAAGATTCCACACTCGACTAAAAACATTACCATAACTTTTTTTTTTTGCAAGGGACCATCACAGTTGGGACACTAAAAATGACATCAGGCTCAAGAATTGCCATGTGGAATTTTATTACCAGGTGGGTTAAAAATAAACTTCCTCCTGTGAAAAAGCTTTTATCTCCTTAAACATCCCTGTAATAACTTTTTGTTAACTATAAGAGTGGAATCCTTGATAAATGTCACTTGGAAATGGCAGGAGAAATGAGTCAACATATACACAGTGGAAAGTCCATATAACTTGTCTATTCTATTCCACAAAGTAACCTATGCTGATCTTTAAGAAACTGCTTAATAATTTCCCCAATTTTAACATCAAGAATAACAAGGTGGTTCCTAAAAAAGTCATAATTTGCTATTAAAAATAGTAATTAGCACAGTCTTTTTGGTGGGTAATATGGTAATATACATAACTTAAATGTACATACTCTTTGGTTTCCATCATTTCATGATTAGCATGAAGATCTATTTGCCATGCAGATCTACTCATATAAGTACACAAAAATATACTTGTATAAGCACGTTCATTGTACAAGTATCTGTTGTAGCAAAAATCTGACAACCTAAAAGCTCATCAAAACGGGAGCAATTTTTCAAATGTACAGCCCAGGCACTAACAGAATGATGACACACTGCCATTAAAAAAAAATGTGCTGACATAAAACTAATCTCCAAGAGGCACTCAGTGGAAATAGAAAGGGACATGACTTACTTTTTAAAATCTTTTAAATGCCAAAAAAACCCCACAATAAAATAAATCTTTATAAATTGATTTGAAAAGATACTGTGAGTAAAGAAAACAAGTTAAGCAGCACAGATCACTTGCATACCGTTTAAACAAAGGACACTCGTACAGACATAAAATATCTCTGAAAGGATACACACAAACAGAGGTTGCATTTGGGGGACAGAAACAGGAGAAAAGGTCAGAGGACTTTTACTTTGTACTTTCCTTAAGCTAATATTATGTTTATAAATTTAAAACAAGTTTTAATACTCTAGAAAGACTGGGTAATTAGAATCATCCCAGTTTCGTGTTTTATGTAGCATTTTTTAAAGTTGACATTATTTCATTTCTTCTCACTCCACCGATTGAAGGGCTAGGAAGCGAGTGGAATGGTCCAACGGAGAAAGTAGAGACGAAAAGGAGAAAGAAAAAGGGTAGGGCAGCCAGCTCACACCCTGAATCACCACCACTGGGGAAAAACACAAACAAACAACAATTTCCAGATGACAGTTACAAACAAATTAAGAAACAATTCTAATGGGACTAGCTTCAGACTCATTTAAGAATTATGTGCTAAGTCACAGTCATACAGAAACCACCAATTCAGACAAATTAGTTCTTGAGTTTGTGTACTGAAGGAAAATGACAATCCATGCACAGAGGGGTGAAGCACAGCGCATCCTCGACATTCTGAACTGTGAGTACAGATTAATGAACCAATCAGAAGTGTCTACAGAACATGCAAAGAGACCAGGCAGCTCACCACAGGACTGCTTCGGGATGAACTTGCTCTTGATGAGTGAAAACTGTATTCAGATGGCTATAAAGTTTCCAAGAAGACAGGTTTTACAATAACGATCAGCTCCTTTTCCCGCTGGGAATCCATCAGTGCCCCTGGACCTGACTCACCCTGGTACCCAAGTGAAGGTAACTGTCACTCCCCGGGCCTGGAACCCTACTGCACTCCTACCCTCTTGACCCAGCAGCCCACGGCAAGAGCAAGGAGAGAACAAGGAGTTCCCCCGAGAAGCACTATTCTCATCCTCTTCCTGAGGAGCTAATGAGCCAGAAAAGAGGTTTCTCTGCTGGTACCGCCTTCACACTTGAAGCCTCGGTTTGCAGCAGGCGCTTTCTCACAGCTTGGGGGAGAGTCACAGTTGACAAGCTGATGGGTCACAGCTTGGAGAGTCATTGGGCTTTTTCTTTGTAAGTAAACTGTGCCCACCTACACATCGCCCTCCTCACCACCTCCCCCTGCTTGGACTTACAGTTCGGGAACCGTAAGGGTTATATAATCCACCATTATACAATGAGACCTGAAGAACAAAGGGAATACCATTTAGTTATCCTGAAAGTGATGTAACTTCTTCAAAGTACTCAGTTCCAAAGAAGTTGAAGAATAGTGTTTAAGTGTACAGCCTCCCGAGGTGATAACACTCATTTATGTCTGCATAAATTCCTCCGTCAGCCTCGGTAAAGCTTCAGGCTCACAGTTCACCTCAAAAAGCACCACTGGTTACAGCACTGCCTTTCATCATCATGTTATGAAATTAGGAGAACATTTACCAATTTATTCTCTCAAAATAGGGAAGAAAACAGATAAGAAAGCGAGGTACAGAAAGCTTTGCCCACTGTCACGATAAAATTAAGCACAAAGCCTCAGGTTCCTGGTCACAAGAAGAGGCCACAACAAAACAAACAGCCTGAAAGCAACCAACTCACAATCACACATTACACAGAGCGATTCTTTTGGCTTTTGAGTCAGCTGGCTTTATTAGAGCCGAGTATTGACGTGGCCAAGGCCACAGCTGTACCCCTCCAAAATATGACATCCCACGCCTAGGCAGCCATCTCACACAAGTATGCAAGTGGAGCGGAACCCATGCAAATCCACCTCCTCTACAGGAAGCCAATTCTAGGCAAGGGCCCACCAACAGCCAGCGGTATCTGCCACTGTGAGGAGAATACGCTCACTTTCACTCCTGGAAAGGTTTGTACTATAAGCACAGGCAGCACATTTTGCGGTCCACATAGCACTAAAGCCACGTGTCCCTGACTATTTTGGGGGAAAGATGTCAAGCTAGAGTCAGCACCATGACAATGGCTCCGCCAAGGGTACACACACTGGAAGTGGAAAATACAAACCAGACTGGCACTTCTCAGCAGACCAGAATTTACAGTGGAGGAGGCCTATGGAGAAAGCGCATGATTTAACCCAAAGGAAATAACCGGCAGCTCTGAAGGCACCACACTCCTCAGGAAGTACTAACCCTGTAGCTCTTGGATGTCGCCAGAGGGTCGTTGTACAGGGAGGAAGACTGCTAAGAAACAAAAACAAAACACCAGCAAGGAAAGAAAGAGAGAACTGGTCTCACAATCATGAAAGCAGAAAGCTTATGTTTATTTTATATTCCATAATTCATTATTAATTCCTAAGTGTTTAAGGCAGTTAAGTGAAACACAAAGTGAGAAAAACTTAACCATCAGAAATCTCTTTGACTATCAATTTTAAGAGATCAGAAAGAAAAACACTTGGAACAGTTTTCTATAAATGTGTTTTAAGTCCCATTGGTCTTTGAACATTAATGTTAGGAGATGAGAGGGCCACCTAAGAAAATGTTCTGGGAACAAGGGCCCTTGCAGAGAAAGGGTGGCAAACCGTGGCCACGTCACAGCAGTTACCAGCAGCTCCTGTGACATCGAATGATTTACTGGGGAGCCAGGTAAATGAGCTCTGAGTTATTGCTCTTTTCCAAATGGATTAGAAAACCTATATTTCAGAACAAGCCATGGGCAAAGTGCCTTAGTTTAATTAGATAAATTATACTGGTCACAGTGAATCCAGGCATTAACAAGGCACAACATTATTTAAAAAGGAATTAAATCTTTTTTCCTGATGTCATCTCAATACATTTTCAGTTCTTTTTCACTAAGCCCAATCAGACATGGAAAATAGGACTAAATCATGTATGCAGGTTTTGACAACCGACTTATTTTAAATGTACTGCGTGCCATATATTTAATATGTTCTAAATGTATGATGTGCCAAATGCCTTGAAAGAACAAGAGATTCTCACATTACATAATTACATTCTTCTCATCACATATTTTTTTGGTCGTGCTGCTCAGCTTGTGGGATCTTAGTTCCCTAAGCAGGGACTGAACTCAGGGCCTGGCAGTGTAAGCGCTGAGTCCTAACCACTGGACCGCCGGGGAATTCCCTCTCATCATACTTAGTTTATATTTCCACATGAACATTTTTAGTAAAAGGACATACACCGTGATATGTATTGATGCCTACAACTTATTTTGAAATGAGTCCTTCCCAAAAAGATGGACTGATGGAAACATGGTGGGACAGTCAGACAGACAATGACGATAAAGGAAATAGAGTAAAAATGTTAACTGCCGAATCTGAGTATAGGTATGTGGGTGGTTCAATTCTGTGAACTTTTTTGTAAATGTTAAATATTTTTCACTTAAAAAATTGGAAAAACTGGTACTCATTAATAAATGTGATGATTCAATAGTTACCATCATTCAAAGATACACTCACACAGACAATGTGAATTCAGTCAGTTATCACAAACCTGTACAAATACAGCCATTCATAGATTAGTCCTAACTAGCCAAAATGCAAAGCAGGGGATTAGAAATGTGTTAAAGTTGGATAAAACACATGAAGCCACAAAATCTTGTGACAAACCCGAGAATAGTAGGCAGAGGTGGGTTTGCTATGTCTAAGACTGCTATAGTTTCTTTGGTCAAAGTAGAGGCCACTCTGCAAAAAGCAAAATCAAACAGATTTTTCTTAGGTTAAATGCTGTTAACCTAACACCAATGACAAAATTGGATATTGCCAAACCCCTTCTCCAAAAAAAATGATTTTAAAGATTTGAATTATATTAAGTCAAAGTCAAAATAACAGCTATTTCAAGTCTCTCAAAAAAGACTAATATTAAAGGTTAACTTTTCAAACCAAGTCATTACTAATTTTTTTTTTTTTTTTTACTTTAAACAGAACATAAACCCTCAGATAAAACAGAAAGGAAATAGTAAGTGAATTATTCTCATGTCACACTTAGGAATGTCCTTGAAAAACCCAGGATGAATGCATAATTACCACTTTTATAATCTATTTAGAAACATCACAGAAATCATTAAAGCTATTCTTTTTCAAAACTCCTAATTCCATTATTTGTCCAAATAAACTGATCAAATTAAATTACCAAAGAGTGTGAGCAGTAAATATGGTTTGATCTAAAACATCTATGGCAGGTTCATCTTCAATATACTAAGCCAAGCAATTACATTATTGTGATTGCTTGAGGGGGGAAAGAAATCATCTATAAAATTTCAGCCATCTTTTTTGCTCAAGGTTAAGGAAGCCCAGGCAATCCCTGACTGAAAGACAGCTCCTCCACTGTTGACATTGCAATAGGGGACACCCCCTCCTCCCATCGCAACCCTGCCCTGCCCGACCCGCCTGCACCACACCCTCTGAGAGGCACCATGACTCACTTCTCCCCAGAGCTCCCAATACTCCACCTGCCAGGGCCTCTCACTCATGTCCTCCCATTTCATCCTCGCCTCCTTCCTCATTTCTACCAGCCAAAGGTTCTCACCGACTCTCCACCTCCCCAATGGTCAGAGCCCTACCCAAGGGAGCCCTGAGTTAGCGAGGAGCTGGGGCTGCACTTCCTCTGTCAGTGCTGTTGCAACTCGACAGGGAAGAGGTGTTCCCAGCACCCCAAAGGGGCACTGCAGGCATTTTTTTTTTCTCCACAGCAACGCCATTTAGCAGGTTGGTTGGACTGGAGAGCACTATTGGTCCTACAGTTTAATTACACTATAGGTTGAATAGTTTTCTGCAAGACAGCATGGGAATTCTGCCATCATAAACTTTGTTGTTTCCACCAGAAAATTAACTTCAAGTTCCCCAAATCTCAAATCTATAAAAACAATCATTCAGAATGACATCTACATGTGAGTTTGGTACTGCCTATAATACCACAACTTTGCTTAGTCACTCAGTTGTGTCTGATTCGTTGCAATTCCATGGACTGTAGCACACCAGGCTCCTCTGCTCACAGGGATTCTCCAGGCAAGAATACTGGAGTGGGTTGCCATGCCCTCCTTTAGGGGATCTTCCCAACCCAGGGATCAAATCCAGGTCTCCCACATTGCAGGCAGATTCTGTCCGAGCCACCAGGGAAGTCCAATACCACAACTAAATCAATTCAAATTTCCAAAATAAGTTATAAGAATCTCACTAAACCTATTCTTAAGATACAGTCCTCCAAAGGGCAATTCATAGATGAAAATACAGTATTAATGAACTTAGTGTGACACTTTACTAACTCTAGCCACCAGGGTTAGCATACGTTAGTGAAGTGAAAGTCGCTCAGTCATTTCCGACTCTTTGCGACCCCATGGACTGGGGCCTGCCAGGCTCCTCTGTCCATGGAATTCTCCAGGCAAGAATACTGGTGTGGGTATCCAATCCTTTCTCCAGGGGATCTTCCTGACTGAGGGATTGAACCAGGGTCTCCTGCATTGCAGGTGGATTCTTTACCAGCTGAGCTACCAGGGAAGCCCATTATACGTTAACTTGATATTAAATCTTGTAAATGAAAAGAAAATTACTTTTAAATAAGGTTCTGATAAGTCATGTTTCAGTATATTATCAGGTTTCAATAGCGCCTGAAGAGCACACCAATGCAGTCATAAAATTCTTAATTTCCCTGAAAGGATCAGTGAATTTTACAACCACACAAAATACTGTGATATGAGACACAACAGAACTAACCAGTGGGTCTTTATGAGAACCAGAAGATCTCTTCTTCATTCCGTAAGAGTGACTGTAAGAATGATTCTGGAAGTAAATATTGAAGTTAACTTTAAAGATTATATAGTGAAGTTTTAAGTTAACTAATAAAATTCATCTTAAAATCATACATAGGAAAAGGCCCACATGAGACACAGAGGAGTCGGCATGCATGCACTCTTTTCCAACCTGTTAGTGGGAGACTGGCTAAGACACACAGCCTGCCTACACACTGGCATTCCCCCTCATCTCCTCTGTGCCATCCAGCTCAGTGTTGAGTCAACTGAAAACTTAATTAGGACTCAGAGCCAGCAGGCTTTAAGTGGGGGACCTTCACTCCACACCTCATTTGAGTCTCTGCTTCTTTAAAAAGGTATGAGTGACAAGAGAGGCCACTTCCTTTTGCAGTCCTCCTTACCTAAAGGCCAAAGAGCAATCTTGTGTATCAATCAAAGCAAGACTGAGAACAGAAAACGTAACACTGCACTGCCCAAGACAGTCCTCTGAGCCTGAGTCACTGGTCCCACAGCATGCGCTGCTCAGCGGAAAGCAGCCGACACAGTGTGGTCTGTCTCAAGGAGCAGCAGCATCATGAGATAATAACCTGACATCCAAGTCCTTTGAAGATAGCACTGTCTAATACATAACTTCTAGGAGTCAAGGCCAAGTGCACGTGAGGGGATAGAGGACAGCAATACTACTAAACAGGACAACTGGCAGATAAGAAGTCCAACGTGGATATGCACCTTTGGTCTGAAAGGAGGAGATGCAGCTAGAAGGGTCCTAGCTATCAACAGCCTGCTCTACACACATCACCTGAAACATGCACAGCTAGATCCTGAATCAGTGGTCACATTTTCCTTTTTTTTTAAAGTGCATATCTTTCTTTTAGACATTATTACTCTGAACATAAGAGCTGTAGCAACCTATAGACACATTAACCCAAGAAAAACACACTATAAGTAAACTTCCTTGGCCAAAATGACATACCATCAAAACCAAATCAAGCAAAAAATGAGTGGACAGAACTGATGTTTCAGTTGTCACCTGAATCCTTTCACACCTGCTGGTTTGTGACATAGAACATAAAACATAGCAGGTGTAGTTGTAAAACATGCTGCTGTAGTTCAGTACATCTCAAAACACCACTGGAAACATGTCTTCCAGGGCAATGAGTATGTGTCAGCTGGGTGATTCATCATTTTAAGAAAAGATACTACTACCAATCTTAGTCCTGAATAGGAAAGCAAAAAATTTTTATCTGAACCTGAGATCCTAAAAGGCAAAGCTATTCAAGTGCTAAATCATGCCACAACTGCACCATAGAATTTGCTGTTAGTCATATATTTCCCCCAAACATCACAAAAGACCTGTGAAAAAGTTAGACACAATCTAGGATTAGCATCACCAATTGTTTATAAAGTGAAACTATATTTAACACAAAGCCATGCAATACATACTAATGATGAAAGTCTTGATGATCTATCCTTAAGAGCATCATACTGGATTTCAGGAAAAGGTGAAAGTTGGTTGTATGTCCAAAATCAGAAATATAAAGGGGGGGGGGAAGCAACATTCATAAAGTTATGAAAAATCCAGCACTACTTTAAAAGCCCCAAATTATTAAACCTAACAGCTGTGACATCTGAATTAAAGAATACTCTCCCCCCTCACTCTTGCCTAGTATAGTTTATTGTTAAACTATATGTACAGGAAAAACTGCACGTTCTCATTCAAAACCAGAATTTATAATCAGTAATGTTCAGATGATTCACCCCAGTACACTAGAGCACAAAACATTCAAGGAAGCCTTTAAACGCAGGAATTAAGCATCCTAAAGGTCTGTGACTATCATTATCCATCATGTGAAATGTGGCAAAAGCAAGTCATGGAGAAGCAATGAAGCAGGAACACACAGCTAGTATAATGAAACTTACCAAACAAACAAACAAACAAAACACCCAAAGACAAAAAACAACCGCAGCATTAAAATGGGGTGAGCTCCCTTGGACCTGCTTGTGCACACACCTGGAAAACATCCCTTCTCAAGGACTCTCCCTATGAAAAAATAGTGGGCAAAGCTAGAAACCTGGGCAGAGCAAAGTGTGGAATGGATAGTATACATATAAAAGTGGCATGAAACATAAATCAAAGAAAACAGATATAAAATTTATGACAAGACCAGAAAACCATACTTCCTGTAGGGTCTTTAAGGAAATAACATGTTTAGCACCACATGTCAAATCCAAGAAACCAAATTAAACAGTAACTAACTACTCAGATTTGTGTTTTCCTATTTTTCAAGCATTCTAGTCAAGATTTTTTAAGCAATCTTGCCCAGAAGAGCAATGTATAAAACACAACCAATGAACAAGTTCCTCAGGTAGTTTGGTAAAAATATCTTTCCTTTGCAACTCTTATACCCACTTAGGATCTTAGGAAACACTATTCAGAAACCTGATCTAAAGTAACGTTTTTCTAAATGTGGACTGCAACTCATCAGTAGTTCATAAAATCAATTTATGGGTTCAACCAACATAAAAAATACAAAATACTAGAGTGGATCATGTACAGTAAATATTATTTTTGTAAAATTTGTTTCTGTATTTTTCATATACTTATATACATACAAAAACAGGCACATCTCTGCTTATGTATATTGGATTACAGTGTAAAATGTATTCCTGTCATAGAGGTTGCAATTTTAAAAAGCCTAAAATACACCAGAAGATAAAATTTAAGAGTGTAGTTCTAATAAAGCATTAAAATAACAGTTCAGACAGAACAAAGGTTTCAATTCATGCTTAATGAGACGGTCATTCACAAAAAATATTGCAGAAACTCCCCAAGATGTATTTCATAAGTATAAGGCTAAGTGGTATAATTTTACCACTGGCAAACTTAAATTCAGTGAAAATGATATTGCAATAAATACTAAGAGGTACTGGAGCAAAATATCTGCATTTGCATACTTTTCTTATATTATCATGAAAACAGAATATAAAGTGTTACTACATGTATCAAAAAAATCTTGTTTATCCAAAATCTTCTAAAATGCCTAATGGTGTGCATTTGGTGGTAAATGATGTGTGTGGTAAAGTCACTGTGGTGAACGACATTTCACTGAAAATAAAGTTTCTTCTCTATGAAAGTTTCACCTGCCACTCTCTCAGTTAACAAAATATCTTTTTTGTTTTAAAAGAACCCCATGACCAAAACATGTATTACTCAAATCACACATTCTTGCATATAAACTATTCCATCCTTCAAAACAGGTAAGTTCACTGAAGGAATCAGTCTTAGTTCTCATCCTCTCCGTAACACCTGGTCTTCTGCAAAAGCATAAGATTTAACAAGTTGAACTGAAAATGACCCATTCTGATTTTCTTTTTCCAAAATATAATGCAGAGCTTAGATAGTTTTATTTTATCTATTTATTCAGCTGCGCTGTGAGGCTTGCAGGATCTTAGTTCCCCGACCAGGGATGGAACCCGGGCCCCAGCACTGGAAGAGTGGAGTTCTAACCACTGGACCGCCAAGGAATTCCCTCAGTTTTAAAAACTGCTGAATCTGGTAGGAAAATCCACAACTTGGACATCCCAATCGCTGCTACTGGTTTGTACATCCGGTGAACAAACAGAATCCTCCAGTGTGTGACAGTTGGTATTTATGTTGTTCAAAAACAAATGATTCATCAGAGAAGGGAGAACTGAAAATATTAAGGGCTCTAGCTAAACAAAATATTTCCAAACTTGCTATTATAAAAAGTATTAAAAAGCAGGCAGGCTACAGAAGCAAAAGTTCGGCCAGTGTTTGTTTCTGTGGGAATGGACCTATTGCTCAAGCCCCCGGGGCTCTGTGAGTCAACAGTGAATGCACAGTACCAACGCTGCACATTCTCTGGGCTACGCGCCACGAGCTCTTCACTTCTGGGTGTGCGGGCTCTGCTCCAGTGTGTCCCCGTAACGCCCTTCAATGGGTTCTTCCACGGAATTAAACAGTGTAGGAGTAAATGACAGGATAAAAAATTCCAAGCATGTTAAAATTAAATTCATTAAAATTATACTAAAGCCATTGATATATAAATAGAAACTAATAAAGAACAACAGTAAAGCTCTCCACCAGTGAAAACTGTGATGTATCCCTACCACTCTGATTCAAGACCGCCTCATTTTCTCATTTCGGATCTCTTCCTTATAGTCTTCTTGTATTTCAACATATAAAAGCAGTGACCAAGCAGTCAGTCAGATTTTTTTTTTTAAAGGTAGACTGCTTTTTAAAGAAGCACTGTTTCAATTCTAAACTCAGGGCTTTGATTTAATCTTCCTTCCCCAAACCTACCATCTTGAACCATCTTGAACTATCTCTGCTCTATTTTTATACAGAATGTCTATAGCATTGATACCATCTCTAGCCCCACATAGCTTCAGGCAGGACACCTTTCAAAGAAGGCAGTATCTGAAAGTTAACTGGACAAAAGGAGAGATCAAAGTCCGAAGAATGTGGCGTAAAACCATAAACACAGCTTCCTCATATCCAAGCACTGCTAATGTTCATGTATCAAATACAAGGTCCAAAAGTCTTAGACTTTTTAATATACAGCTCATAAGTTTAAAAAAATAACTAGAATACCCAAAACCCCAAGTAATATAGCAAACCTCAATAAAATTTAGGTCAGGGTTTTAGGCCATCACATATATTTTTACAGAGAAGACAAGCTGTCTACATTTTCAGTATAATGTAGATGGTCAAGTTATTCTAAAAAGCAATAATCTGATGAAAATTTAAAACTCCCAATATTATCAAGTTAGAAAAAAGAAAACAACTTAACTATATTTCTTTTATACTGTTATTAGTAAGCTTTCATTTCAAATCAGACATTTCTAAGCAAGTCTAAAAATTTAAATATTATAAATGTACATTCACAGTAGTACTGAAGTCTCTACAAGGTAAAAATTTTACTAATCTTGAAGTTCACAGACTGCTTTTTAAAAACATTAGGAGTTTTACTTTTTGCTACATAATAGAAAATTTTCATAACTACCATAATGAAATAAAATACTATTTGAGTTCTAGTTATATCTTAAATTTATTTAATGATGTAATTTCCATGAAATGAAAATCAATCTCATTTTATAGACACTGAGTAAACAATTCCTCATTTAATTGCAGATTTATTTTTTGTTTGTTTACGGATTTGTTTTAAAAACAAATTAGGTTGAACTTGGAAGGCTTTACCGTTAGGTTAAACTAATATGTAAGTTTCCCATGCAAACTTACAAATAACCAGCTTGAAGACTGTGAACTTCACACTACGAACATTACAATAAGTCATATATTTTTAAAAAAGAGGTGAGATGGGATTATTTTCAAAGCGCTCCAAGCTCAACTTTAAAGCTTTTGTTAACCCCCTGTGAGAAAAAAAAGCACCAAAATCTCTCCAGGGAAAAGCATGATAAATTTATTATCTTAAAGCTCTTTTCCTTTAAAATTATTCTTAAACCACTAGTTAGATTTCTATAAAGCCTTTTTAATATTCTTATAAATCTAAACTTTTATAATCAACCAAAATGTTTATGATTCAAGCACTAGGTTACTAATTTATTTCAAAAAGACAGTAGATTACATTCACCAATAAGAAATATAACCACTCCTGGGAACAACTGTACATTCAGAAAACATCATCTTGCCTGCCATTCAATTTAGTGCATATGCATGTGCAAAATTTATGGGAAAAGCTGCACTCAGCCAATATGCAACAGATTGTAACAAAAGGAAAATTATCTAAAAAATAAAATATGGTCTTAAGAATATAAGTGAATAAAAATAAAAAAGAAATATAACCAGAGTAAAAGGCTATTTAAGAATGCAAACATATCAATAACTAGTATACCAGAACACACTCAGTTTAATACAGTGTATTTCCAAGATAGGAAAAAAATTCAAGATAGGGACATTATACAAGGTAGGAAGAAAACTAGACCTGGGGCTATTAACAAATACAGATCTTAACAAGAACAGAATTTCACTGATGAAAATATCTAGATATAAGCACATATACTATATTAATAATGTACAAATTAAAAGCATTGCTCTAAGGCTAAAAGCACAACTCATTAAGAACAGAGTTCAGCTTTCCTGGCACAATATGCAAGCCTTTAATGAGCACTTTCTCATTTATTTTGATTTACAATGATGTACACTAAACACTTGAGACAAACTACAAAATATTAATCAAAATATTGAAGCATGAACATTTCTATAAATATGGTAAGACAGGCATTTTAAAAATCAGAAGTTCAATTTTTCCACTGAATAAAACTATAATTAGTCACCCATGCCCCCAAATAATAAATTTTATTAAAAAAATTATCATTTAAGAAAATCTGAAAGTAGGAAAAATCTGCAAGTTAGAACCATGCAGGTGTTATTTTATAAAAATCAATCTTATTATTTTGTGATGATTTTCCAAAATCAAAAGTCCTTTTATAGAAAAAAAGTAAATATACATGTTAATAGAGGAAAATATTTATGATTTTAGAATTGATTTACTTATAGCAATAATTTGAGAGAAAATATCACTTTCCAACAAAACAACTTAAAATACCAACCCTGTGACTGCCAAGACTTCGAATGGACAATGCATCCTCAACTCCCTGATAAGATAAAAACAAACACAGTAAAGGTGTGTGAGTGACTGCAGCAAGCTGATGAGGAAAAGTATCAGAGGTAAGTTTGTAGGTTATTACAAACCAGAGAAGGACGATGATGACTGGATCTGTGGGAATACCTGGCCCTTTCCGACTCTTCCTGGAAAGGAAAAGAACAACCAAATGAAATAGCCCCTGACTGTGTATTGTTAATATGAAAAACTACTTATTATTGGAAACTCAGTAAATACTTTAGAGTTGATAAAGTTGCTTCAGAAGTTATGCCTTATGAAGACTGTAAAAACAAAACACAAAAAAACCCCAACTGACTAAATAAATGTAATTCTAATTTTTTCCATATTCAGCTATTAGCACTGTGGCATTAAGTACTGAGTCATGTGAAATTAAATGACTAGTCCCTAGAACCTAATCAACTTCTGATCTTTCAGAATTTCAAAGTTTGGAGTGTCAATTTGCACTGACTAAGAATCTACACACAACTGGTCAACTGGGTTCACAGCTAATCGACACCGCTTTTCCCAAAACGCACCAAAACTTCAACACCCCATGACAATACAGCATGATCATCATGCAGATGGAATAATTAGATGCGGCTATGCCTGATCACTCATCGTGAATCCAGCAGCAGTAATTCAGCTGAAACACCACAATTTAATGCTTTGTTTTGGACATGATCTTTGAATACAATTCCAAAAAACGCCTGCTTGTCATCTGTCCTGTACATTGATGCATTTGATCAAATCCGTTCCGAAGTCTGTTTACCAGGATGATTCAATAATACAATATTCAACATGGTGTTCTGATCTTTAGGAATTCATCACTGATTCATAGTTTTGTTATGTAATAGACACATGTAATCTGTAAGAAGCCAATCAAGTTTCTTTCCTCTCTTTGACTATCAGGTGATGTATCACAAAACTTTGGGGGGCATGCGTGTTAGCCCAGCAGGGCAGGTGCAGCTTACTAAGTGGTAACAAGTTCTAGGCTAGTTATCTTTGTTACTTTAAGTTAATTCTATGTGCTCCCTCCTAGTGTTACTTGGGGTACCAGGGTGACATAGCAATACAAGGTTTAATGTTCTGTCTTCTCTTGATTCTATCCTTTCTTTTCATTCCACCTACCACACAGGAGCACTTTTAAAAACCTGCCTCTAAAGAGCACATCCCATTAAACACGCAGCAAAGACAGATGAATTCATATTTATCCTTAATTATGCCTATTATAAAAATAACTCTAAATAACAACACAGTAAGTACTGGAATATCCTTAGATTTACATAGCTGTCTTTTTAGCACCACTTGGAAAAAATGACCAAATGAGTTCAGAAAACTACAGAATAAAATGTAAGCCCATACAGGCTGGCTAATTTAAAGTGACAGAATACAGTTTACTCCATAGTCATAAACTACACCTGAAACCAGCACTATTCAACAGACCTTTCACCAACAATGGAAATGTTCTCTGTTTGTGCTATCTGATAGGGCAGCCACTAGCCACAGGTGGCTACTAAGCATTTAAACTGTCAGAAGTGCAACTGAGGAACGAAATTTTTTATTTTTATCAACTCAAGTAGAAACCTCATCACCCACATATGGCTAGTGGCTACCATACGTACAGTGAGGCAAGCTCAAAGCAAATTTTTATTACACCAAAAAGACTCAAAGCACGTATTTTACCAAGAGCCTGCCACGGAACACTACTCTTCCACAGAACGGCAGGCACTCCACATGGCCTTGAACCACCGCCTTTACCTGGAGTGCTACTGCACAGTGGCCAACAGGAAGAAACAGAAGGAAGCCCCTGTATAAGAGGGAAGACTCTAGCACCAAATCTAGAATTACTTTTAAGAGCTAGAGGATAGTTAGAGATCATCTAGTCTGATCCTTTCATGTTATAGTACAAAAACAAAAAACCAAAAAACTGCATCACAAAAAGATTAGGAGTCAACAAACTTAGAAAGCTGGACCAGCGTTCAGATCTTCTGACTCACCATACCACTGAACCAATAAAGATACTACCCTACACTGGCCAAATCCAGATTTAATTACATGGAAAGAACATGAAGAAAGGGGCAAGGTATCCTAGTTTTGTACTTTGGCATACAAAGAAAGCTTCATTTCCCAGGTATTTCTAAAGGAGCATTAAAACTGCCAATTGGCTTTTTTAAAAAAATTAATCACCAGAAAGTCAACAGAAAAAGATTTCAGCAATGTTTTTAGGTACCAATTACAAGGCAGAATATCCCTCTCTTCCACGGTTCAGAAGACAAAATATTTTCACTGTCTTGGGAATCGTTATGCGTGTAAAGGATGAACGACAGGACAGTGCCTTCAAAGAGGGATATCTATCTTTTAAGGCTTCCTGGTACATTTAAGTTAGATAAATGGAAATGAAACATACTGTTTTTAAAAGTTCTCTTGAAGTGTTTTTTTTTTTTTTTTTTAAAAAGCTCACAGCCCTCTGAATATACTTGGACATCTTCTCTGACAATAAATATTTAATTCAAGGGTGGAGCTATCCCTCTCAGTTTTTTTTAATTAATTCATTTATTTTAATTGGAGGCTAATTACAACATTGTAGTGGTTTTTGCCATACATGGACATGAATCAGCCATGGGTGTACATGTGTCCCCATCCTGAACGCTCCTCCCCATCCCATCCCTCAGGGTCATCCCAGTGCACCAGCCCCGAGGGCCCTGTCTCATACATCAAACCTGGACTGGTGATCTATTTCACATATGGTAATATACATGCACCAATGCTATTCTCTCAAATCATCCCACCCTCACCTTCATCCAGTGTTCAAAAGTCTGTTCTTTATATCTGTGTCTCTTTCGCTGTCTCGTATATAGGGTCATCGTTACCATCTTTCTAAATTCCATATATATGTGTTAATATACTGTATTGGTGTTTTTCTGACTTACTTCACTCTGTATAATAGGCTCCAGTTTCATCTACCTCATTAGAACTGATTCAAATGCGTCCTTTTTAATAGCTGAGTAATATTCCACTGTGTATCTGTACCATAACTTTCTTATCTATTTGTCTGCTGATGGACATCTAGGTTGTCCTAGCTATTGTAAACAGTGCTGCCATGAACACTGGGGTACACTCGTCTCTTTCAATTCTGGTTTCCTTGGTGTGTATGCCCAGCAGTGGGATTGCTGGGTCATATGGCCCCCTCAGTTTTAAATTAGGAAACTTCACAAACTGCATTTGCTCTTTCAGATCCCTAACACGTCACTGCTTCAGACATCCAGTTTCCAAACAGAAGTACTGGCTAACCTAAGACTATCTGGGGGCCCAGAAAGACACAGGCCCTTTTCTTCTTGGTCCGTCCATCTACCACTCCATCATCAACACATGGGGCACCCTTTCATCCCTTCAAATTCCAGCTCTGCCAACAACTAAACAAGTTGTTCACTTTGCCAATCCTTTATCACCTACCTATAAAATGGAGAGAGTGTACCTATCTTACAATGGGGACTGAACACGTATAAGATAAGTAAAAGATCAGAATGTTAATTTTTCTCTCTGATCTCTCTTTTCTAAAATATCACAATGAGAAGTATGACGAAGTTTTAACATTTGTAGGTACATACAATCATAAATATTTAAATTCTGGTTATACCTTAAAATGCTATTCTAGAAGGGATTTGCTTATGAAAGCTGCTTGTTAAGCAGCAATTAAACAGTGGTTCTTAACCTCTTAGGGATCACAGCCTCCTTTTGAGAATCTGATGATAAAAATTCCTGTGGCCATTTCACATGAAAACATACACATACTCAAAACCTGGCATGAGATGTTCTTACCCCATCCCCCAAGCCTATTCACACACCAAGCTAAGAAGCCCTGCAATCAGAGGCAGCTAGGGCACTTATCAACACTGAAAAAAGTTCAAACTTAGGCATGACTCACAGTAACTCATATGTTACTGGTTGCAATTTGCTCTTGCAGCTAACAAATTTGGGAGTGACAGTGTAAGACTTGAAAGGAAACTTAGAGAACTAACAAAATAAAAGTAATTTTCAGAGGGGATGAAAGAATGATTTGGTTCAGCTTTCAATGAAGAACCTGATGATATAGCTTTTTAAAAAAGAGAGAAAGGAAGAAAGGGGCAGGGGAGGAGAAGGCGGGATGGAGAGGGGCAGGCAAATTTTAGGGACAGAAGAACAAATCCACAGAAAGAAAACACATTCATCTACTCAATCTTTCTTGGTCAGGAGCATTTATGAGATGAGTGTGAGGTGTAACTACAACAAAAATGGCTGGACTCCAAGCACACATTTGGTCCATTACAGGCAGAAGAGACACTCGCTGACCTTTAGGTTCAAACACGACAAACACTCCTACTTGGCAAATGATTAGTCAATGTTTTACTTTGAGATTGCATATTTCAGCAACTGATCACAACATGCAGGGCAGGCAATTCTGGCCTACCAGCCACTTCTGAATCTGTCCCCATTTCCGATCAAAGGAATGATGAGAGTGCTACAAATGCAAAAGTTTCACAAACTCAAGTTTCCAACATACTGCCTGCTATGGAAAATCTTAAATTAATCACATACATTTGTCCTGAAAGGCAATGACTGTTAATTCAAAGTTACGCATTCAAAATACACAACATACTAAGCTAAATATGTTCAGTCTGCAGTTTAGAGAGCTACAAATAAAACTTACACTTAATAACTCTATTCTTACAGTTTACAACAATTTTAGGAGTATAAAAGACAATGCATTGCATTGTAACATTTCATCTCAAGCCAAGAACTGCATTCAATATTTGAAGCTATGAGGTAAAAAAAAAAAAAAAAATTAGCAATATATTAACTGCTTTTGGTTTTGTTTTTGAGCTGTGACAATATGGACTCTATACACATCTCTTTAACTCATTAACAGAAAATTCACCACAAACCTCAAAATAAAGTGTTTAATATTGCCCTGCAGCTTTTTTCCCCCTTTGAACTAAAACATCAGAAATGGTTTTTATGGGAAGTTTCAAAGCAAGGTCAACGTCAGAAGGAAAGAGTAAAAAAGAGTACTTGTTTTCTTTTAAAGCAGCCCAATTTCTATATGTCTAGTCAGAAAAAAAAATGTTTTTTTGCTTTTCTCACTGAAATTAAAACAGATGGAAAATGTATTAGCTACACAAAAGTGTAACATAAAACCAATCATAATCCCACCATAGAGAAAGCAAAGTACTGAGAGTAATCACTTCTTTCCAGTAGTTCTTGATCTATTTATGGATACTGGTTTTTGTAACACAGGACTGGAGTCCTAAAAGTGCTACAATTGTGGTTTTTTTTCCGTTTTTGCATATGAATATTTTCCTCCCTTATTAAGTATGCTTACAAACTATAAGATTGTATGATTTCACAGAGCTTAACTATGATATAAGCATAATATAGTCAAAATTCTAGGACATTTAGGACTATAGTAAATAATTCTATCATCTCTAAGCCTTCTTTGGCTATTACAAGGACTTGTAACACAACAGTAACTTATGACAAGAGGTATATAGGTGTCTGCTGTTATGATTTC
Organism: Okapia johnstoni; assembly: GCA_024291935.2. Classification (NCBI taxonomy): domain Eukaryota; kingdom Metazoa; phylum Chordata; class Mammalia; order Artiodactyla; family Giraffidae; genus Okapia; species Okapia johnstoni. The sequence goes on along the minus strand of CM044323.1, from coordinate 9,080,920 downwards.
AACCAAATATTGCACTTAACTTGCTGACATAGAATGTTCGTTAAAACATACATCAAGTTACTCTATTCCCAGTATTTCAAAAGGAACCAGGTTTACTTCAGAAGGAAACGAGCCACATATGGATTTTGGCGGGGAACAAACATAATCAGGGTTGTTTTCCCCAATTACCTCTTTTTGCTGCCGTTCCAGTTCTCTCATGCGGATATCTCTTGCTTCTGCCCGGGCAGCCCGTTTTGCTGCCAGTCTTGCCTCTGCCTGAAAAGTAATAGAAAGATTCAGCTTTATTTAAAAACCAGTGCCTCCAGCACCACACCTCTAGACCAGCTTGGAGGACAGAGAGCCAAAAAGAGTGGGGACACGGGGCTGTCCATCAGCAGCCTGACGACCTCTTCAGTCTACACCCTCTCCGTAACTCACTTCTTTCTCTAGTCCCCGAGTCTCCTGAAATCCGGGTCTTTATGCACAGCTGTCTGACCTGACAACACATTGAAAACATTTCACACTGTTCGCTGTAGGTTTCTCCAAACTTGCTTTTTCCAGAATTTCTTTTCCCATCAGTTTAATCATACAAATTAGAAATGGCAGGGCTGGCCCCTACTTCACTGTGGGCATCACCAGTATTCACTCTCCAAGTGCTTTCAATTCTTGACCAACTCTTGGGTTGAGTTGACAACCCAAGCTGTCAACTCTTGTGTTGAGTTTCCCTCCAACCCATCTCGCTTTCTTTATGCTCACTATTCCTGCTTATTTCAGGAACTCTTCCCCTCTCTCTCTGTGATATAATTCACATGCCATCAGATTCACCACTTAAAAACATACAGTTCAGTGGGTTTTTAAGTATATTCACAAAGTCACACAATTATCATTACCATCTAATGATACTTTCATCACCCCCAAAGGAAAACCTGTACCCATTAGTCATCACTTCCCATTACCCAACTCCAGCCCCTGGCAACCATCAGTCTACTTTCTGTCTCATGAATTCTCTCTCATTCAGCGACCACACTACTTTCTATTAAGAGTTCCTCCAGCCCCTCTGTCACTGAGTAATGCCCGACGCACATGCCCCTACTGTGACTTATTACACTGTGTTAAACGTATTATATGGTATTAAAATTACATGTTTCTGTCACCCTGCAACTTTCATGCCTCGGTGTCTGCTAAACAAACAAGACATTTCCAGGCCATGGGCCAGTGTATTAAGGAAATGAGGCAACAAAACAGCTTGATGTACCACATGAAACTAAAAAATCTTCTCTGTGGTTTCTCTGGGAGTGGTTTCCTGGGTTCTTGGCCGCATTGTAACTCTGATTCAGATCCCTCCTCTGATAAGGACAGTAGCTGCTGCTTCTCTTGCTGTGATAATATTTGTGCCCAAGTCTCACAGTAGGAGGGCTTCCCAGCTGGCACAACGGTAAAGATCCACCTGTCAATGCAGGAGACACAGGAGACGTGGGTTCCATCCTTGGGTCAGGAAGATCCCCTGGAGTAAGAAATGGCAAGCCACTCCAGTATTCTTGCCTGGGAAATCCCATGGACAGAGGAGCTTGGCAGGCTACATACATGGGGTCACAAAGAGTTGGACACAACTGAGCAACTAAGCATGCAGGCACCCTCACACTAAGAGACTCAGCCAAGGTTTAGAAGGATCCTACTGTGTGTAAGCACTATACAGAGTGCAAAAAATACAGAGCAGGACATGCCATTTCTGCCGGAAGACTTCACAGTCGAGCCAAGAGAGACAAACACACTGCTTAAAAGGAAGGATGCCTTCAGCAAGGGTCAATGGGTTTTGGCTGGCAAGGTCACAGTAGGCCTCTAAGAAGCATAGACAGTGTAAGAGTTACTACTTATTCAACTATCTCAATTTTGGCATTTTCCTAGTCAGTTTTACATGTGTTTTAGCAGCAAAACCCCTGCAAAGTGAATTGCAATCTACCATCCTTAAGCTCTCACACCGCCATCACCAGAGCAATTAGTTTTCTCACATGAATTTTCCAATGGCCTCTATCTTTAGAACACCTACACTCAGACTTCCCTGGTGGTCCAGTGGATAGGAACTCACCTGGCAATGCCAGGGGACACGGGTTCAGTCCCTGGTCAGGGAAGATTCCATATGCTGTGGGGAACTAAACCCATGCACCACAAGTACTGAAGGCTACACGCCTAGAGGTGGTGCTCCACAGCAAGAGATGCCACTGCCATGAGAAGCCCGCAGACCGCAATGAAGAGGAGCGCCAGCTCACTGCAACCGGAGAAAGCACACTCACAGCAACGAGTGACCCAGCACAGCCAAGTAAATAAGGAATTAACTTAAATACACCTGTACTCTCCACCTTCTTTACCCCTCTAGGAATGATCACCACATTCTTACCAGAATGTGTATTTTACAAAAACAGACTTCAAGGCTGAGTTATGCTTCAGCACATAATAAATACATCTATACTTGCACAGCCTCCTTTAGAAATTTATTGAGAATGCCAATTTAATCCTTCTGAGATCTGTGGCCAATTCTGCACAACCTATTCTAAAATGTGAGTTCTCTAACCAAAGGGAATTGAAATTTATTCTCTAATAGTACAACTTCTTGCACAACAAAAGGGAAGGGACCTAAAAGAAAGACCATGGGCTTCAGAACCACAAACACACCCTTCTCTTTGCTACTCAGCCAACTTTAAGCAAAACTCGGATGTTACCTCCCTTGGAGATAGTATTAAATATAGCAAGCTTTAAGAAGATAAAGAGGTTTCAAAACTACTTTATCTGTTTCTTTTCTATACATTGCTTCCAGGTTCCTGATAGTAGGAATAGCAAGGGGCTATTCCAACAGCAAGGTCATTCCAATCTGGAAAGACAAGATGTGTACTCTATTCTTACACTGATACATTTTGACTTTTTTTTTTTTAAATTATTTAAGTATGATAACACATTTATAGGAGACTTGGAAAACATAGAACAAAATTACTTATAGTTCCACTATATATTACAAGCATTTTAAGTAGATAAATTAAGATTTTTAGTTGGAGTTTCAAAATCAAATTCTCAAAAACTAATAAAATAGAAAAGTAGAAAGATATAGTAGACCTGAAAAGCACCTGAAAATCCAACATAATTAGGATTTATACAATCTTCACACAACAGCAGGATACAAATTCTATTCAAGTTCCCATAGACATAAACCAGGAGACACTGGAACATATCCAGGGATATAAGGTGCAAAAATTTCCTGGTCTAAAGGTGTTGAAATCATATAGAGTCTGTTCTCTTAACACTGTGGAATTATGTTAGAAATCAGTATCAAAAACATTTGAAATTAACCCACATAGTTCCAAGCGCAATGTGACATTTACCAAGAGAGATCTTTGACTTAGCCACTGAAAGCCTCAATGAAGTTACAAGACTGGAAAACCACAGAGCATGACTGCAAAGAAAGCATTTAAATGAGAAATTAGTATCAAAATGAGAACTTAATGTCAAAGATACTTTAAAAAACCCATGTATATGGAAATTAAATGTCCACTTAAATGATGAGTGTATATAAGAAGTCACAACAAATGGTTAGAAAATACGTGTAACAGAATAAAAATGAAGAGGGAATTTATCAGAATTTGTTGCATGCAGCTAATGCTGCTCAATGCAACTAAATGTGAAATTTTAAATAAAGTATGAAAACAAATAATAGATCCTAGCATAACATTTTGTAAGATTTGAATAAAACCTGTACTTCAGTTAATAATACTGTGAAGTGAAGTGAAAGTCCCTCAGTCATGTCCAACTCTTTGTGATCCCATGGATTGTACAGTCCATGGAATTCTCCAGGCCAGAATAATGCAGTGGGTAGCCTTTCCCTTCTCCAGGGGATCGTCCCAGCCCAGGCAGGTCTCCAGGATCGCAGGAGGATTCTTTACCAGCTGAGCCATAAGGGAAGCCCAAACAATACTGTATCATATATTAATTTTGTGTTTGTTTACAACAGTATTTCTTTATATTCTCAGAATTAGATTAGAAGTTTCAAGCCTCATTCAAAATTTTTTAAAAAATCACTAAAATAATAAGCTTGCTAGACCTTTAGCCTGTAATACTAGATATATTGATACATGTTTAAACAGTCAAATTACAGGTATACAAACCACACTTCAAAGTAGCAACAGCAGCACCTTTCCCTCAGGATACAGTTGGGTCAAAGAGCTACCACAGATTAGTCTTAACCCACTCTCACTCTCACAGATACAAAATAAAAAAGATACAACGATAAAGGACCACAAGGATTGAACTAAGTTCAAAACAAAGGCTGGTTAATAAAGATTAAACATAGAATCACCACTTGACCCAATAATTCCACTTCTGGGTACATACACAAAAGAACTCAAAGTAAAGACTCAAAGAGAGATTCACACACCAAATGTTCATAGCAATATTACTCATAAGAGCCAAAAGGTATAAACAACCCAAATGTCCATCAGCAGATGAATGGATTCAGAAAATGTACATACATTTTCCATACAATGGAATATTATGTATCCTTTAAACAGCAGGAAGCTCTGACTATATGCAACAACTTTGATGAATTTTGAAGACACCGTTGAGTGAAATAAGCCAGACACAAAAGGACAAATATTAAATGCTTCTGCTTATCTCAAGCTTCTAAAATAGTCAAATACCACAGGGATAGAAAGTAGGACATGTCCAGTGTGGGAAGGAGGGAATGGGAGTTGTTATTTTAATGGGTACAGAGTTTCACTAAGGATGCTGAAAAAATTCTGAGCATGGACAGTGGTCATGACTGCACAGCAGTTTAAATGTACTTAATGTCACTGAATTGTATACTTGAAGATGATCAAAATGATTGGCTTTATGTTATGTTTATTTTAGTACAAAAAAAGGTTGGTTAATTTAAAAGTTAGCATAAGACATGAGTGAAATCAGAAGAAGCCTAAATCACTGAAGCATCTGTATGGTCTTTAGGCTGATATGACCCAAACTTTTAAGTAAGGTTCATGGGAAAATTCAGGAACTGGAAATTCAGCTTCAGAAATTACCTGTAAATCTAGGAAGCACTGGACCAGGTTTCTAAACATGAAGGTCATTCTGAGGAAGACAGTTGGGAAATAATGGTCAAGCTCTGTCAACATATCAGGACCAGATTCAAAATGTACTAATTCCTGTAAAGGGGGGACCCTCACCTTTGCTCTTAATATTTATAAAACTGAACGGTGCTTTGAGAATGATCTTCATAGAATCAAAACTCAAACTTTCAAGATGACAGAAAAGATGAGACCTCACACTAATATTACTACCATCATTTGGGCACTTAGCAAAGCTAGGTAGTTATTTTCCTTTAATTCACAAAGTAACCCCTTGAGGTACAGAAAGATGAAGTAATTTGCCTAATATCCCCTGGCCAGCAATATCTGGAACTGAGATCCAGATCCTAAGAATCTGATTCCAGTTCCCGCTCTTAACTATGTTGCCACAACTTATATCTTTATATCCCAAGTATAAGAACATATCCTTAGGCAAATAATAAAAGTTTACTTTGGATGAATTATCCTATGACTTTCAATTTAGCATAGATTCTCTCTCTTCTGTGAAAATGTACTATTCTGGTTCTCTTTTTCCTTTGACCAGGACTTGACCCCAAATGTCGTCGATCTTCTTCTGTTACACACAGCCTTTCCTCTCTCGTTTTTTCACTCCCCATTTTCAACTATCGACCAGCGAGAATGACTCAAATCTTACACCTCTGACCAAAATCAAGGCCCACATTTCTAACTGTCTGGTGGATCTCTTGTTATGCACAAGAGTGCACAAAAGCAACCTCATCCCCTTGAATACTCTACGCTTCCCTATTTTTCAATCTCCAGAAGTGGAACCCTTGTTGAAACTCAGCCTCAGGGATTCCTACTTCTTAATCAAACTTTCTTTACACTATCCCTTGAATCCAACTTTTAATTTTCCTTCCAAGCAGGCCCTTACCACTTTCATCTATGATGCTAATTCTAACTTCACTTTCTCCATTCCCACTCTCCTCCTATCCCTGCTATTCCACATTACACACTGTTAAATTCACCAAGAACTGACTCATTGGAAAAGACCCTGATGCTGGGAAAGATTGAAGGCAGGAGGGGAAGGGGACGACAAAGGACGACATGGTTGGATGGAATCACTGACTCAATGGACATGAGTTTGAGCAAGCTTCGGGAGTTGGCGATAGACAGGGAAGCCTGGCGTGCTGCAGTCCATGGGGTCACAAAGAATCGGACACGACTAAGCGACTGAACAAACTAAATGCACCAATACCCAAAAGCATCCCTACACTGTTACAATTTTAAATTTGGATTCTGTTACTGCTTAGTCAAATAAACACAGGCATATGGGCTAAAATAAACTCAGTGTGGCTCCCACTGGCACCCCAAATCAGAAACTCAACCAAGGCCAATCCTATTCTAAGTATCTGTCCTGTGGGTCTACAAGCAAAGCAGGATCTATCCCACCCACGGAACACTGCCCTGTTTCCTTGGAATATAACCCACATGTCAAATTTCACTGCAAACTATTCTAGGGGGAACAAAGTTATATTCATTTAAAACAACAGTTTGAATCCATCATCCTAAGAGTCAAAGGCAGTTTATTATACAGGTATATAACAAGGTAAATATATGTATAGACATGTAAAGTTATATAACAAAGTACATAAAAAACACAGATGGACATGTCTATATACATAGATACACACAGCCTCCCTACTATGATGCGAAGTCCACCCTCCCCAGGCACCCTGCCTCAACTATCCGATCTCTCTCCTGCCTGCTGCACTCTCCCCCTCTATTGATTTGTCCTCATTCTAAGTAGGTTAAAAGTCTCTCCTATCTTTAATAAACAAGTGGGGAGTTCCCTGGTGGCCTAGTAGTGAGGATTACGGGCTTTCACTGTCACGGCCCTGGTTCAGTCTCTGGTTGGGGAACTGAGATCCCATAAGCTGTGCGGCCAACAGACAAACCATCCCATCCCGGTTCGATTCTGTCTCATCTTCTCTTGAAGACGGAGAGGGCTAACTATTCTCTCACCTCCCTCCTCACTCTCTTAAAATGACTGCTTTCTGGCTTCTGCCCAAATCATTTCAGAGAAACTGCTCATGCCAAAGTCACTCATGACCTCTGACTACCCAACCCAGTAGAATTTTTCTCTTATCTTGCTTGTCCTTTCTGGATTTCCCATATCATCGCCACTCAGTTCCTTCTGAAACACTCCTCTCTGGGCTTTCTGCAATGCTACTCTCTCCTGGTTTTCCTCTTGACTCCTTGATCTGTCTTCTTCAGAGTCCTACATGGGCTACCTCCTGAAACTTCAATGTAACCAAAGCTTCCAGACTTCATCTCACTCTCTTCACCCTATGTCCACCCTAAGTTCTCTCCCTGGGTGATAGTGAGAGTCTGCAAATCTCTGCGTCCAACACAGACTTTTCTCTCTCAGTCCTGACCCAATTGGCTGTTAAACACTGGGCTGTCCCACTGGAACCTCAGATTCAAAGCATCACAAACGGAATTGATCATCTTTCCCTTAAAGTCCCTCTTCCTCTTTATATCCCCATCAGTGGTCCCATTACCCCCAAAACTGAAACAAAGGCTCACCGGAAGGCTCCTCTCTGTTTTTGGCCTCCATCCACAGCCAGTCACTATATCTCCGCTACCTACTCCCATCAAGATTCTCTCTCTATCATTTCTTCAATCCAAATTTCCCTCTCCTTTGTCACTATCACTGCCTGAATTCAGACTCTCATCACCTCTCCCAAGATGACAACAAAGCCTCCTAACTCATTTTCTCCCTACCAGTCACTCTATATGGTGGCTAACTCTGGAAAAGGGTTACCCTTCAATGGCTCCCCCCAGCTTTCCAAATAAACTGTAAACTCCTCAGCACACAAATCCCGTCCTGATCAGCCTCTCTGGTCTCTCCAACATTAGCTCCCACTCCCCTCAACCTCTCTTCAGCCAAACCAAGCTGTTATTCTGGCAATTTCCCACATGTTCTAGTTGTTTCACACCCCCATGCCTGAGAACACTTAGAAAGTGACACAAAAACCCAAACACAAAAAACATAAAATAATACTGTTCATAATGATAGGTGTTAGAACTTTTAGAAGAGGAGCAGGAAGGCTACCTCAAGATTCTACTATAGTGGCTCCCTGTTGGGGTAAGGGAAGCAGAACTAGGACCAGGGATGAAATAAAAAGGGCCCTAAACTTGGTTAACGATGTCTTCTCCCTCCCTTCTTATCTTTTCAGGAAAAGGTCTGAAATAACTGTCCCAAAAGGATAGCATCATTTACTGTAGACTCATGGGTACTTACATTATTACTAAAACCTTTCTGCAGTCAACCTTTTTCAAAAAGAACAGAAAATGAAAACACATTCAAACACCTTTAAAAGAACAGAAACCTCTAGCTTTTGAAACTTTTGTCCCACTATCATATGGGACAGTTTTGAAGGGAGGCAAATTCAAATTTCATCATTAGACATAAAGGTACTGAATGGAGCCAAATGTAGAATTGCCAGCCTGCATGTACATCCATAATACAAAATCCACGCAACTGGCATGAGAAAGAAAAATAAGGTGTGTGTTTGTCCCTCAGCTATGTCCAACTCTTTGCGACCCCAGGAAACCTGCTAAGCTTCTCTGTCCATGGGATTTCCCAGGTAGGAATACTGGAGTGGGTTACCATTTCCTTCTCCAGGGGGCTCCAGGGGATCTTCCTGACCCAAGGATCAAACCTGGGTCTCCTGCATTGCAGGTAGATTCTTTACTGTCTGAGTTATTTACGCCTTTACAGACTACACTTTAATTTCAAGAAATCTGAAATACAAAATTATACAAAGTGAAACTGTCAAGGAAAATGACTAATTCAGGTAGCTAGGTCTCAAGAGTTTACTGTGTTTAAATTTGTTTATTCTTCCATGACACTCATGCCAAAAGAACACTGAAAGACAAGCTGAGACATAATATTTATTGTGTTGCTATGGTTTCCAAATTAACAAATAAAAATCATTACTCAACTTCCTAGCAACTTCCCTTTAGTAGAAAATCGTGGGTACCATTTTTCTTAACTTGATCTTACAATATTAACTTTTTTTTTTTTTTAAAGCTTTTGGTAGTTGAAAACCAACTATATAAACTTTCCTGAGCATAAATAACATTAGATAAAATATAGGGAATTTTAATCCAATTTCTTCTGATGTCTAACAACTGTATCCTCCTTTTATTCAGAAATCTTCTGACAGCAAAATATTCTTTCGGAATGAGAAAAGAAATTTAAGATTACAGACTTTATTACTGAGGTTTGAATACAATCTAATAAATAGATAGCACAGGAAAGCTGAAACTTTGGCTCAGCAATGACATGTCTTGCCAAAGGAAAATGTGATTCACAGTCCCAGCAGAAATACTTGGTGTGTGTGTTGGGGGCTGGGGGTGGGGGTTGCTAGTAATGGCTTTATATTTAGGATAATGATACTGTGCTATCTGAATTTTTTCTCCAAATGCCTATAAATCACAGGAATGGTGAAGATAATCACAATGAATTTTATACCAAGCATATTTTAGTCACAGTGACACAAAACTTCAGGCTCAGTTGCTGCTGCTGCTGCTAAGTTGCTTCAGTCGTGTCCAACTCTGTGCGACCCTGTAGACGGCAGCCCACCAGGCTCCCCCGTCCCTGGGCTTCTCCAGGCAAGAACACTGGAGTGGGTTGCCATTGCCTTCTCCAATGCATGAGAGTGAAAAGGGAAAGTGAAGTTGCTCAGTCGTGTCCGACTCTTAGCAACCCCATGGACTGCAGCCTACCAGGCTCCTCCGTCCATGGGATTTTCCAGGCAAGAGGACTGGAGTGGGGTGCTAGGCTCAGTAATCCTCCCTTAATTCTGGTTAGAGGGATAACTCCAGGAACAGTGAGACACCAAGAGTAACGTTGGCCATCACAGAGCCAGGACTTCGGACTGCAGGGGGAGGGGTGCCCCAATCACATATCCCCCCTTCCTTTGCCTTAATTTCAGCAGGCAAATGGGAAAAAACATGAAGACAAGTGCATTCATGCACTAATGCCACTGGAAAGATTCCTAAATGACTAAAAATGACAACTCTTTCAAAGCATTCTCTAAGAAAAACATTAAGTACAGGATTTCCCTGGTGGTCCAGTGGTGCAAGAATCCGCCTGCCAATGCAGAGGAAATGAGTTCCATCCCTGGTCTGGGGAGATCCCACATGCCGCAGAGCAACTAGCCCCGTGTGAGCCACACTTGCTGACACCGGTGCACCTGGAGCCTGTGCTTTGCAGCAAGGGAAGCCACCATAGTGAGAAGTCCGCACCCCGCCGAGAGCAGCTCCTGCTCGCCGCAATCAGAGAAAGCCGGAGCAGCAACAAAGTTCCAGCACAGCAAAAAATAAAACAAAAAACTGGTGAATACTTTGAGCCCAAACCCCAATTAAAACTGCTTCTTTAAAATCTCCACAGACACATTAAATACCACACCGCCTAACAGAAATTTACGGTCTTCCCTCTGCAAACGTCCTCCCCACACTAACGCTGCCTACCATGCGACCGGATGTACCGCCCCAAGCCTCCCCTCTCTGCCACCCAACCACTGCCCCTCACTGAGCATCTTCTCTGTCTCCATTCCAGCCATCTCCCCTCATCCTCACAGTCATCACTTCAGGCCAGCCCACCGCTGGCTCTCATGACTCATCTCCCCGCAACCACGAAGGTCTCTTTCTGGTATTATTAATAATAGTAACTCCAACCCACAGGAAAGCCAACTTTTGAAGGCACAAATCTGATCACGTCATACCCCTACACAAAATCCTTCATTTTTCCCCTTTGCTCTTTAGAACGCAGACCAAAATCATACCAGGGTTCTCAACCTAAGCCTTACTGACATTTGAACCAGAGAATTGTTTCTTGTGGGGGGCTGTCCTGTGCACTGCAGCATTTTTAGCAATATCCCTGACCTCTCCCCACAAATGCCAGTAGTGACAGGCAAAAATATCCTCATACGTTGCCCACCGTCTTCTGTGGGACACAGTCACTCGCGGTTGAGAACCACCAGCCTACATGATCTGGTTCCCACCTGCCTCTCCAGCTGTTCTCCTCCTTGCTGTCCACGCCAGAGTTAACAGTGATATCCTGGGGGCACAACAGGTAAGAGTGCAGGAGCCCGAGGGCACTTGTCAGCCCGACCCCTTTCTAGCTATGTGACCTCGAGCCAGTTACCTCACTTCTCCTTGGATTCATCATGGATAAAATGAGAACAGCAGAGCACCCCACAGAGCTATCAAGAGAATTAAGTCTGTTTAAAGGGCTTAGAACAGTGCCTGGTACATAGTTAGAGCTCAGCAAAAGTTAGCTGTTGCTATTCCTTGAATTCTCCATATCTTTCGGCCTCAGAAGCTTGTCCCATGTTCTTCCCTCTGACTGTAAAGCTCTTCCTGGAATCTGACAGCTCCTCCTAAATCATTCTACTCCTCCTTCAAAACTCAACTGAAAGGGCACTTCCTCAGGGATGCCCTCCCAAAGCCATCAAACATGTCAAGTCCCCCATCACACACTCTTCAATAAAATCATTTACTGTTCACTCGAAGCACTTAGTATGGCTGTAAATAAATATATTATTACGTTTGCTCAATTTTAAGAATGCCACTGGTTGTGACATACACTGGCAACCACAGCTTTCAAGACAGAAATTATAATATTAAATGCAGACATTAATTTTAGGGTCAGTTTTTTCCTCTAGCATCTGAGCTCTATAAGGGACATGACCATGTTAGACCTGTCCATCCCATGTCCTTACCTAACACAGCACCTACAAGAGTAGATGCCCAATAAACATTTACTAAATGAATGACATTCAAAATTCATGCTTCTAAAAAAACCCACTTTATTCTTAAATGAAAAATGGTATTAATATCCATAATCATTACTGATTGTGGAAATTCTTTGCATTTTACAAAACTGCTATCCTCGACAAAAGTTTTTTTTTATCCTTAATTCAACATTGCCTAAAAATGAACAGATTACTAGAACAAAACAGCAAAACAACTATGAGAAAATCATTAGCTCTACCAAGCTATCATGGCTGTTATTCCATAAAACAGTAACACTGGACAGTATTTTTTAAACTAAGCACAGTTCTTCCCTTTGTAGCCTTCTTCTCAGGCTGCTAATCCATAATCAAACTTCTGGTTCTCATTACTAGATGGCTGGAATCTACCATTTTAGGCAGCAAAATAATAAAATCCAACCAACTGTCCATCAACAGATAAACGGATAAAGAAAATGCAATACATACATACAATGGACTATCATTTATCCATAAAAGAAGGAATTAAGTTCTTTAAAACGGAAGAAAAAGAGGAATGAAGTTCTGACACTTGCTACAACATGGATGAATCTTGAAGACATTATGCTAAGGCATTAAGCCAGAAACAAGAGGACAAATATTGTATAATTTCAGTTATATGAAATATCTAGAATTAGACAAATTCAAAGGGACATAAAGTAAATTAGAGGTTACCAGGAGCTGAAAGAGAGGGCAAAGCAGTTATTGCTTAATGGTTACAGAACTTCTGTCTGGGGTGATGAAAAGATTTTTGAAATAGGCAGTGGTGATGGTTACACATATTTTGACCACAGCTTAAAAATTAGTCCTGTAAAAACCATTGAATGGTATGCTTCAAATGAGTGAATTACATGTTATGTGAATTATATCTCAATAAAGCTAGTGTTAAAAAAAAAAAAAAATGAAATCCAAAAGTTCTAGCAGCGACAAATGGTAAACAGCCATAGAGTTTCCTTTTGTCCTTACTATTATAAATAGGTTTGCACACAGAATATGTTTACATGCAAACTCTGCTCAACATGACAGTCTCCACACATTTCATTTGCTAGACTCTAATTCCTATAAAAGATCAGTTTCTATGCTTGTCATTGATTCTTTGTTTTTTATTTTGTATTTGGCTGTGTCGGGTCTCAGTTGTGGCATGAGGGATCTTTGATCTTTGTTGTGCTTGTAGGATCTTTTTTTTTTTTTAAGTTGCAGCACATGTGAACACTTAGTTGCGGCATATGGGATGCAGTTCCCTCACCAGGGATGGAACCCAGGCCTCCTGCATTGGGAGTGCAGAGGCTTAGCCACTGGACTGGCAGGGAAGTCACTGTCAATGATTCTTTAGATTTAAGAGAATTGTGCAAGATGAGTATGCATTTTGAGGGGGTCCTGAATCTCAAAAGAAATCACAGAATTTTAGAACCAGAAAGGCTTTCAGATCATCAGGTTCAAAAATAAGCAACATTCTGATGACTTTCATTTGAAAGGAAGTGCAGAAAACACGTTTTCTTCATCATTTCAGCTCTACAACAAGGAAGGAGTAATATTCCAGGCTTCAGTGATGCCGTAATCAGACTGCCTGCAGACCCTTCAAGACCCTTCTACTTCTCAGAGAAACACTTACCGTAACACTCACGAAACTGACTGTGGTAAGGCGACATAACTGGCTTTCATCCTTCCCTGTCCTTCTGCCTTTCAGAGGCTAGCTGCCTAAGGGTCCCCAGTTTGATACACTCTGTGCTTTTAGGTCATTTTCACTGACAGTCAACTCCAACTGCATTTTCCCCAAACCCGTGGGACAATCAAAGTCACACAAGCAAGGAAGGTAATAAGCATCCGGATGGGTCTTCTGACACCCCGGAGAACCTGCTGGGACCTCCCCCAACACCTGCTCTCACGAGCGCCGTGACAGACGTGCCCTCCCGAGAGCGCGGCAGCACACTTGCCACAGCGCAGCAGGACACAACTGCATCACACATTAGGCACTCGTTCTTGCAAATAAAGTCTTGAATCTTAAAAGTAGAAACGAGTCCTTATAAGTTCCAGGTTTACGCTGACCAGATCATTAGACTTGGAATATTCATGTTCAGAGTTCGAAAGACAGAAATGAAAACTAGGGATAGTGGCCTCTTAAACTTTTCATAAAAATAATTATTGTAACTTTAAATATAATAACTGGATTAAACTTAGTCATTTCATAGCAAAGTAATAAGGTACAGGGAGGAAACAACCTGTAAGTATAAAAAAACTGATCATCCAAGATGGGTTCTTCTGTGTACTTTGCTTCATGGTTCCCATGACTGGCCTAGGAAGGAGTATGTTGTGTATCTGTATGCGTGTGTGCACATGCATGTGTATCTGTGTGTATGTGCATTTAAATACAAATTTATAAGCTCACCCTCATAGATTCGGATTTAGCAAGTATGGGGTAAGGCTGGTAATCTGTACACTGAAAAAGCAACTTGAGAGATTCTGATGATCAACCATGTTTTAGAGTATGAACATTAGTTCAATCCCTGATCAGGGAAGACCCCACAGTGGTACAATGCAGGGAGAGTTCAACTCAGGAAGACCCCACATACCCATGTGCCACAACTTTTAAGCCTGCAAGCTGCAACTACTGAACCCACGTTCCGCAACTACTTAAGTCTGCATGCCCCAGAGCCTGCACTCTGCAACAAGAGTCACCACCACGAGGAGCCCATGCATCGCAACTAGAGAGCAGCCCCCACTCGCTGCAACTAGAGAAAAAGCCCTCGCAGCAACAAAGACCCAGCACAGTCAAAAATAAATTAAAAAAAAATTTTTTTTAAATGAAGAGTGTCTGTCCACTTGAAATGGCAGCCTTTTAAAAAAAATGTCTATCCTAACTTATAGGGTTATTTTGAGAATCAAGATGTGATTTAAAATCATGAAAAGCTACAGAAAAACAAACTGTTAATGGAGAAGATGGAGAACACTAAAAACGGCATGGCACAGACTTCATTTGAATTTGTTATCTGAATCCAAGTTCTGCTCTTTCCTAGCTGGGTGACCTTAGGGAAGTTACTTGTCTTTTCTGTGCAATCATTTCTTCATCTGTAAAATGGAGACTATTACAGAACCAATTTCAGAATTTTGTGGAGATAATATGAATTCAGTTCAGTTGCTCAGTCGTGTCCGACTCTTTGCAACCCCATGGACTGCAGCACGCCAGGCCTCCCTGTCCATCGTCAACTCCCAGAGCTTACTCAAACTCATGTCCATTGAGCTGGTGATGCCATCCAACCATCTCATCCTCTGTCGTCCCCTGCTCCTCTTGCCCTCAATCTTTCCCAGCATCAGTGTCTTTTCAAATGAGTCAGCTCTTCGCATCAGGCGGCCAAAGCATTGGGAGTTTTTGCTTCAGCATCAGTCCTTCCAATGAATATTCAGGACTGATTTCCTTTAGGATGGACTGGCTGGGTCTCATTGCTGTCCAAGGGACTCTCAAGAGTCTTCTCCAACACCACAGTTCAAAAGCATCAATTCTTCGGCACTCAGCTTTCTTTATAGTCCAACTCTCACATCCATACATGACTACTGGAAAAACCATAGCCTTGACTAGACGGACCTTTGTTGGCAAAGTAATGTCTCTGCTTTTTAATATGCTGTCTAGGTGGGTCATAACTTTCCTTCCAAGGAGTAAGTGGCTTTTGATTTCATGGCTGCAGTCACCATCTGCAGTGATTTTAGAGACCCCCAAAATAGAGTTCACTTTAAATGCTTGGAAAAGTATTTGTCACACAGTAAGCACTCAAGGGTTAGATGCTTGAATGATACCCAATTTTGTAAATGAAGCATCATATCCAAAAAAAGAGTTAAAATACCCAGTGACAGTACAGAAAGAGCCTAAAACATACTGGGATTTCCTCCCCTTATAGAAATTCGGGTATGTAAATCCCTCCAATTTGGGGATCAAAAATTCTGAGTAGTTTCAATTTTCAACTAAACCATGAGGCTTCCAAAATACTTCATTCAGGTAAATTCTTAAGATCACTGTAAAGTGTTAGTCAATGGTTCATTTTTAGATATCTTTTTTCTTTTTATCTAAAACTATCTCACCAATTTTTAAAAATAATTTTGTTACGGTATTATCACAGTTTTGTCAATCAGATTTTAGGGAACTTCCCTCTGCTTCAAATATCCTCCTACAAAATTTGACTTTTAATTCAAAAGCTGAGTAGCTTACAAAAGGAAAAACGTAACAATGAGCTAAATCCAAAACAAGACTGTGTGATATGTCAAAAGGAAACAGCACTGGTTTTACATGAGTTATTTACTAAGAATAACAAAGAGGAAGTGATGAGAGAACAGCTCGCACCCAAAGAATACAATCTGAAAACACTCTAAGTGCTTCTTCTACCAGGTTAGTATATACGGTCAGGTCTGCACAGAGTCTGAAACAAAGTTGGCTCCTCACTGAGAAATCACAGCTGGGAGTTATCTGAAATGTCCAATATGAAACAGGAAATGCTGCCAGAGATCTAATAGGTGACACCCCTTTCCTTTTTGTCCTTTTTTCTGAGTTGTCAACAAACCAAAACAAAAATGCTCCAGAAGCTCTATTGCCAGCTAAAAGTTAAACACAAAAAATTCCACTGCAGTTATTTCAAAAACTGCTAAGATGCTGAATCTGAGCAGACACCAAATAAGGATTGTTTCTGTCAACAATTATACAGTGCTTCCTGGAATATATTAACTGCAGAGCCCAAATGAGCATTTCTATAATAGAGCTATCATACCTTCAACATTCTAATTACCTTAAGCTTCAGTAATGAAGATTAATTATAAATTTCAAAACATTAGGACAAGTCCCTGGAGGTCAACTAAACCACAAAAATAAAATGAAAAATTAATTTTAGATAACTTGAATAAATACCCAAGTAAAGAGATCGTAACTGCATTTTATTCTAATACAATATTTTAGAGGCTGTATTTAACATCTAATTCACAGTAAACATTCGGAAACTAGGTCAGTGAATGAATCTCTGTATTTCTCCCCCCAGCATCTTTACAACATTCTCTTTTGTACAACTCAGTGGTGAGGGGTTTTCTAGACATACCTCTCTGGCAATGCTACTCAAAGCTTCATCTTCTGCAGAAAATCGGTCTTTCACAGGTGTCCTTTTCCTTCCAGAACCAGGAGTCCCCATCTTGTCTTCTAAATAGTCTTTAAACAATGAAATGTGACTTCGCTGTTTTCAATCCTGAAATAAAAAAGAAACAGAATAATTTAGGATGTTTCTCTTTATATAGTTTTAATACTCACTTATACTTTTAACAATGAGAAATTATATTTATTTATCAATTACTGAAATTAGTCACCACTTTGTCTTCCACTATCAGTTTTTTCCCAATAAATTTTAGAATATTTAAATTTATACTAATTACTAAACCTCCTATGCTTTTCACCATATTATCCACAACAATCTATGAGAACATATTATATTAGCTTCAGAAAACTCCAAACAGCAATAACTTTACTTAACAGTTTAAAATTACTAGAGCTATTTCTAAAATCGATTTCCATTCTAGAGAGAAAAAAACATTTCACAGAAGTCATTCAGCCTAAAACTTTGAGAGCACATATTCAAGAAAGTTTAACATACAGAGCCTTAAAGCTACAAAGGCAAGTTGGCTTTTAGTGTAAATCAAGAAACAATTTCACTTAAACCACTGTTACTGTGTAGTTGCTAAGTTATGACCAACTCTGCAACCCCACGGACTATAGCCTGCCAGGTTCCTCTGTCGATGGGATTTTACAGGCAGAAATACTGGAGTGGGTTGCCATTTCCTTCTCCAGGAGATACTCCCGACCCAGAGATTGAACCTGCGCCTCCTGCATTGGCAAGTGGATTCTTTACCACTGAGCCACCAGGGAAGTTAACACACGGAAAAAAAAAAAATGTTTATTATTCTGCAGTTAGCAATAAACAAGGTCTGTTGTTCAGTCTTTAAGTCGGGTCCAACTCTTTGCAATCTCGTGGACTGCAGCATGCCAGGCTTCCCTGTCCTTCACTTTCTCCTGGAGTTTGCTCAAACTCATGTTCATTGAGTCAGTAACAACTATCTAGCCATCTCATCCTCTGCCGTCTCCTTTCCCTTTTGCCTTCAATCTTTCCCAGCATCAGGGTCTTTCCCAATGAGTTGGCTCCTTGCATCAGGTGGCCAAAGTATTGGAGCTTCAGCATCAGTCCTTTCAATGAATATTTAAGGTTGCTTTCCTTTAGGATTGACTGGCTTGATCTCCTTGCTGTCCAAGGGACTCTCAGGAGTCTTCCCCAGCACCATAATTCAAAAGCATCAATTCTTCAGTGCTCAGCCTTCTTTATGGTCCAACTCTCACATCTGTACATGACTAATGGAAAAATCATAGTTCTGACTATACGGACCTTTGTCAGCAAGATGATGTCTCTGCTTTTCAATACATTGCCTACGTTTGTCATAGCTTCCCTTCCAAAGAGCAAGCGTCTTTTAATTCTGTGGCTGCAGTCACTGTCTGCAGTGATTCTGGAGCCCAAGAAAATAAAGTCTGTCACTGTTTCCAATTTTTCCCCTTCTATTTGCCATGAAGTGATGGGACCAGATGCCATGATCTTAGTTTTCTGAGTGTTGAGTTTTAGGCCAGCTTTTCCACTTTTGCCCTTCATGGATCACAGTCTTGTTGTGGCAAAGGGGCTTGCGTAACTCAATGAAGCTATGAGCCATGCCATGCAGGGCTACCCAAGACGGATAGTTCAAGGTTGAGAGTTTTGACAAAATGTGGTCAACTGGAGGAGAGAATGGCAAACCACTCCAGTGTTCTTGGCTTGAGAAGCCCATGAACAGTACGACAACCAACAACGTCTAGGGCAACAAATCCTAAATGCCTGCTATTGCCAGGTAGGTACTATGGGAGGTGTTAAAAATACAGTGATGACACCGAGGAAACCAGAATTGAAAGAGACATGTGTACCCCAATGTTCGTCGCAGCACTGTTTACAATAGCCAGGACATGGAAGCAACCTAGATGTCCATCGGCAGATGAATGGATAAGAAAGCTGTGGTACATATACACAATGGAATATCACTTAGCTATTAAAAAGAATGCATTTGAATCAGTTCTAATGAGGTGGATGAAACTGGAGCCTATTATACAGAGCGAAGTAAGTCAGAAAGAAAAACACCAATACAGTATATTAACGCATATATATGGGATTTAGAAAGATGGTAACGATGACCCTATATGCAAGACAGCAAAAGAGACACAGATGTAAAGAACAGACTGTTGGACGCTGTGGGAGAAGGAGAGGATGGGATGATTTGAGAGACTAGCATTGAAACATGTATATTATCATATGTGAAATAGATTGCCAGTCCAGGTTCAATGTATGAGACAGGGTGCTCAGGGCTGGGGCACTGGGATGACCCTGAGGGATGGGATGGGGAGGAAGGTGGGAGGGAGAGTCAGGATGGGGAACGCATGTACACCCATGGCTGATTCATGTGAATGTACAGCAAAAACCACCACAACATTGTAAAGTAATCAGCCTCCAATTAAAATTAAAAAAAATAAAAAAATTTAGAAAAAAGAAAAAAATATACAGTGATGAACAAAACAGTGATGAGACAGGCCAATGACTAAGAATATATCTATGGGTCTATTGTTATTATAAAATAGATGTATTTTTACAAAGAGAAGAAAAAAGTCATCTGCTAGGATTAAATAACAAGGATGATAAAGACCATCTAACCTTTCTAGCACATGGTATTTGAAATTAAAGACACCAGTGAGAGAATGCATCCCAAATTACATGACTCCTTTCCTATACACATTCCTGGGCATGTAGCTTTTTTAATGAAATATCCATTAGTTTTTTCCTAGCTTTAACAAAATAAAGTGGCGAGGGACTTCCCTGGTGGTTCAGTGGTTAAGAATCAGCCTTCTAATGCAGAGGATGCAAGTTTGATCCCTGGTTGGAGAACAGGGATCCCACATGCCATGGAGCAACTAAGCTCATGAGCCACAACTACTGAAGCCCACATGGCATAACTAGACAGGCCATGCACAGCAGCGAAAGATCCTGCATGCTGCAGCTAAGACCTGACACAAATAAACAGAATAAATAATAAATAAATAGACTGGCAAAATTTCATTCGACAAGAAGCCACAAAGAAAATCTCAAGTAAGTTTGTCCTAATAGAATACACTATTGACTATATTAAAAGTATACGTGACTTTAATGTATTGGAATGAATTTACTTGATCCAAGAAAAATAACAGAATGAATTCTGCCAAAAAAAGTTCTCTCTGATGAAAATTCAGGCCATTCCTATCTTAGCTGACTCCATTTTTTATTCCTACACAGCTGGCCTGTTATGTTTGTCAATCAAAATGAAGACTGATGATAGTTTTATTATTCTGCCATAGAAAATATATCTCTATACAAGAAAGTCCATGCAGTCCATGGGGTCGCAAAGAGTCTGGCATGACTGAGCGATTGAACTGATATAAGAAAAGGATTCATTTAAATGGAAACAGAAGGAAAAAAAAATAAGAATGTATATCTGAAGGCAGCACCTGATTAAATCCTAGCCACGAATCAAGACAATTTCTGGAAAGCACAGATGATTTTTTTTTTTTCCTCCAGAAATCTGCCATCATTCTTAGCCTCAGCACCATTTTAAAGATCATTCACTTATTTAATAGTAATGCTGTACAAATACTAGTCACCCACTGAGAGAAAAGCAGCATGCAACAGAAGGTTCCTTTTCGGACTGGAGTGACAATTTAGCTGATGATCTGTGGTATCATCCAATATTTGCCCTTCAGCCAACTTTCCAAGGACTCACTGAAAGACATTTCACAGAAGTGGTATACAAAACATAGGCATTTTCTAATTCCAGAGACACAAAAAAAATTAGAGAAGAAAAGATGATTTGGCTGGAGCTGTAGCAAAGTTTAACAGTAGTTTTGTTAGAAGGATGAGTTTTTTTCTTCTTGACTCTCTAAAACTTCAATAGCATTGGGGGAACAGAGATGCATTTAAAAATAAAAAGCTTTCATATCAGAGAATAAACTGGCCCCAAAGTGGACTGTACCCAAATTAGGCCCAATATGCTACCCAGCTGAGACACACTGACACCACCATCAGTCGCATGCTTTTGAATAGAGGATTTCTTTCTCCTCTTTTCCCATAATGCATTTTCCTTCTTTCTCAACTAATACACTGCCTTAGCCCTTAGAGCTGCCAGGATACTCCTAGCACACAGATTTACATTAATAATTATCTTTTCTAAGGGGCTTCCCTGGTGGCTCAGTGGTAAAGAATCCGCCTGCCAATGCAGGGGACATGGGTTCAAGCCCTGATCCAGGAAGATCCCCACATGCCATGGAGTAACTAAGCCCATGCGTCATAACTACTGAAGCCCAAGCGCCCTAGAGCCTGTGCTCTGCAACAAGAAAAGCCAGTGCAAGGAGAAGCCAGCGCACTGCAACAAAGACCCAGCACCACCAAAAATAAATAATATAAGTAAATTTTTTTAAAGAATTATCTTTTCTTAAAAATGCCTAAAAGCCAAAACTGTTTCAACCAGCACCAGGCTAAGCCACCCTGAGAGAAAGGTGACAGCGAAAAGGACGGAGGCACGGACAACGGGGGGAAGCGGAGACGACTCCCTGTCTCCCCTGTCCTCTGAGACCCGTCTACAGGGGCTCCCAGGTGTTCACACGCACAGCTGGCCAGATCCCGTCACCTTTTTCATGGGCACGTGAGGCAGATCAGTCATTACCTATTTCAAAAAACAACTGAGGGCTTTTGAAAAAATTACGCTGTTTGTATTCTGTGAGGAGACATCCTGACTGACATTAGAAAAATGTAAGGTTTTCAGTTTCTATGCAACCGTCTTCTAGTAACTCTAGAAGAGTCTACATCACCGACGGGGAAACCTTACGAGAAATACGATTTCTGGCGTAGACAATAGAAAACTACTTTTCAATGAAACGACAAAATTAAAGATAGACTCGAAGGTGACCTCAAATAAATTATTTCCAGTTTCTAATTCTAAAGGATTCTAAAGTAAATTTCTATTCCAAGGAGATTTTCTCAAGAACAGTTTTCTTTGGGAGCCATGTTAATTTCTTCCAGCTCTTCCTTAGTGCTATCAACCAAACCCAGAGCTAAACCTTTATACCCCCCAACAAGAACAAAACTGCCTGCATTTTTGTGAACTCCTTTACCCAATGTCAAGTTGATTTTCTCCAGATGGTTTTGTCATTAAGTATTTGTCTACCTAAAGGAAAGAAAGGGTGCTGTGAAATATCAACCTTCCAAAACAGATATATCAATAAGGCTTTCTCTTCTCCAATAAGCTTCTCATGCAATACATTTCTGAAAAGTAGGCATTTTGCCACATTAAGTGGCATTTCAATCATGATACGGTTCACTTTTATGAGAACAGAATATCAGTGTGTCATATGCTAAATATAGCACACTTAGATAGTTCCGTCTGGATCCTGATGGCTGCAGTTCCCTTATATCGTTAAGTATGATATTTGATCATAGAGAATTCAACATAAGTCTTCTGTGTCAGCATTGTCATTACAGCTAACCCAAGTCCATACAATAAAACATTTGGTAGTTACTTATCAGCAAATCCCAAGATCCAGAATGGCACCTGAGCTGAAGAAAGAGAGCGGCTGGAGCTGCTGCCACTGGACAAGATTTAAAGCGAGAGGCTCTGTGCTGGGTGCATGACCAGCTGCTGCTTTGCTCTTCCCACTGCCTACGCCGTCCCTTCTTCACCCAAAGAGCACAAATAACAACTGTCCCCACTATCTAACATGGCTAATGTGAGGCTCAAGTGAGTTAAGATAAATGCAAGCACTTAGCAGACAAAATGTTTCAAGTATCTTGAACTAACTCCTCTTTTACATATTTAGCTTATGAAGCTGACAAAAGGACATTCCTAGCCTTTCTTTAAAATTTTTTATTTTTAACTAAACAAAAGTATCCTCAAAATTGCTTCTACTGGTATGCTCCTTGTGATATCGCTGGACATGCTAAAAAACATTTTAAGGTACTCTGTGGTATTCAAAGTCTTTTTTGGAAAATCTGAATGAATACACAAGTTCGGAGGTATAACTGTATAATGCGTGTTAGTCACCTTATCAGAACACAAACTGACTTAGAAAGACAAAGGTCATTAAATGGTACACTTAAGATCTGTGCATATATCTCTATGTAAATCCCACTTCAAAAGAAAAGGACCTTTAAACAAATACTGAACTCGAGTCAATGATGCACATACTGAAACATTTAGAGTTGAAGTGTACTGATACCTTCTACTTATTTTGAAATGCATCCAAAAACAAAAAGGAATAATGGATAGAGAGAAGAATGGATAAGGGACTATACGGGTGACAACATACAATAAAATATTAATAGTAGAATCCAGGTGGTAGGTACAAGAGTGTTCACAGACCTCTGTCAACTTTTTTTTTTAGCCGTGCCATGCAGCTTGCAAGATCTTAGTTCCCTGACCAGAAATCAAACCTGGGCCCCTGCAGTGAAAGTGTGGAGTCCTAACTACTAGACCACCAGGGAGTTCCCTCAACTTTTTTGTATGTTTGAGATTTTTTATAATAAAATGTTGGGAAAAAAGTAACTGGTTGACAAAGGTAGATGACTAAATGAACAAAAGGCGTGGCAACTGGGAATTGCAATTAAAAAATCTTGATTTGAAATAAAAAGGAAGGCAAAGGTAATCACAGTAGAGAAGAATACCAAAAGTTATGTATACATTAGAAAGATTATGCGAAAAGGAGAGAACATGAATTCCTGGACTAAAAGAGAAAAAAAAATGGAGGAGGGGGAACCGCACAAGGAGCAGGGGGAAGAGAGGGGGAAAGAAAAAAAGAAAAAAGCAAGGAAGGAAGGGAGGGATTGCAAAGACATCAATTCTGAAATATCTAGATGAGACCATTACACAGAACCCACAAAAGCACCAAAAGGAACACCCAGAACTTGAGGTAAAGTAAAAAATGAAAAATACATATATGAGGCAAGACTGGAGGGCCTGGCAGAACACAGACAGACAGACACTAAATACAAACTAAATCTCAGGAAGAGTATCAGAACCTATAATGGTTAATTTAAACTCATCTTTTATAAAATACAATGCATAAAAGGTCAAAGACTCGTATAGTCACATCTCCTACTTCCACACTCAGCAGTCCTAAGAATTACCAAAAATGTTTTTTAAAGTCTAATATTTTGAATACATAGTATTCTTATATACCCAACACAACCAGTAATCTTTCCATTTCCTCTTTTCATAAGAGAACATGCCAGGGGCGAACTTCCTTCCTTGCTAACAATGTTATTCAATAAATGAACTCTAATGGGTTGTATGTTCAACATGATTTATAATACTACATCATCGACTGTGCAGAACCTAAATCAGGAAGATGTCCTCTTACCAACAACTGCATTTTCAGTTTGCCCTAAGAAGTAAACCACGTTCTAGTAGTATCATTTGAATGGACTCCTTTCCCCACACCTTTAAGTATCTCAGAAATGTATGGTCGCATGTTCAGAGACTGAATGGAAAAGAGAGAGAAAATTACGTACTATTGAAGATAGGTCCCCCTTAAAAGTGTGAAATAAAGCAGAAAACAGCAGAAGTACTAGGGTTAAAAATAGAAGCCCAGGTGACAAAAAACTCAAACAAAAGTGATAAAATCCCAAACAAAGGAAAAAATGTAGAAGTGTGAAATAAGGATATGATTTTCTAATGCAATATAAAGGAGATTCTAAAATTAGGAAATTTTAATAAAAGAAATCATATACCTTTAATTTTTCCCTTTTCAATGAAGATCTACTGAAAATTTGCAAGGCACTATGTACATACTAATCTTTGCCTTGTAAGTAGAAGACAGAGTACAGTGGGAAAATTAAAATCATAAAGAGGTCAGAGAATGCAGCTATACCATTTCTATGTATTCTTTTTTAAAAATCAAATAATTAATTTATTTATTGGCCACACTGCAGCGTATGTGGGAACTTAGTTCCCTGACCAGAGATCAAACCCATGCCCTGTGCAGTGGAAGTGAGAGTCTTAACCACTGGACATCAGGAAAGTCCTGTCTACATATCCTTTCTCACTATTCAGAGAATAGTGTTCCCTGAAGCACGAAGGTTTTTATTTTGAGGAAGTCACCTATTTTTCTCTTTTGTTGTAAGACTTTGATGGGGCACAGCTAAGAAAGCACCGTACACCACAAGGTAACAAACATTTACTCCGTTTTCTTCTAAGAGTTTTATAGCTCTAGCTTTTACATAACCCATTCTGAGTTAGTTTTTTTATATGGTGTGACGCAGGGATCCAACTTCATTCTTTTGCATGTGGATATTCACTTTTTCCAGTATCATTTGTTTAAAAGACAGTTCTTTCTCTCACTGAACAGTCTTGGTACCCTTGTTAAAAATCAACTAAACATAAAAGTAAGGGTTTATTTCTGGCCCCACAATTCCATCCCATTGATTAGTAAGTATATCCTTATGCCAGTACTATACCATCTTGATTACTGTAGCTTTAGAGTAAGTTTTAAAATTAGGAAGCATGAGCCCTCCAACTTTGTTCCTCTTTAAGACTATATTGCCTATTCTGGGTCCCTTATCTTGCCATACAAATTTTAAGGTGGACATAACTATTTCTGCACCAAAAATTGAATTCTGCATTGTCCAAGATCAGTTTGGACAGCAGTGTCATCTTAACAATATTAATATTCCAAAATATGAACATGGGATGTCTTGCCATTTATATAGATCTTTAATTTCTTTCAATGTTTTGTCATTTTCAGTGAACAAGTCTTGAACTATTTAAATTTATTGTCACATCACAAGGGTCATTTCAAAGATCAAATGGATATATTGAGTATGTTTTTATAAACTGTAAAATGTTTCAGAAATATAAGGTGTAACTGATACAAAAAAAAAAAATCTGAAATCACAATAGCAAAAGAGGTGACAAAGCAAAACTCAGAAGTAAATCCCATAGCTAAAGTTAATCTTAGTTGAGCCACAAGTGGGCGGGTAGGTGGGTGGGGAGCTGTGTATTTTCAAACATAAATCTAACCCTAAATCTAATCCAACACCAGACCTTCATACTTTCTGGGAAGGCATTTTTCTCTATTTCCAATTAACTAGATATGTTCAGTTCAGCTGCTCAGTCGTGTCCGACTCTTTATAATCCCATTGACTGCAGCACACCAGGCCCCCCTGTCCATCACTAACTCCAGGAGTTTACTCAAACTCATGTCCATTGAGTCAGTGACGCCATCCAACCATCTCATCCTCTGTCGTCCCCTTCTCCTGCCTTCAATTTTGCTCAGCATCAGGGTCTTTTCAAATGAGTCAGTTCTTTGCATCAGGTGGCAAAAGTACTGGAGTTTCAGCTTCAACATCAGTCCTTCCAATGAATATTCAGGAATGATTTCCTTTAGGATGGACTGGTTGGATCTCCTTGCAGTCCAAGGGGCTCTCAAGAGTCTTCTCCAACAACACAGTTCAAAAGCATCAATTCTTCGGCGCTCAGCTTTCTTTATAGTCCAACTCTCACATCCATACATGACTACTGGAAAAACCATAGCTTTGACTAGACAGACCTTTGTTAGCAAAGTAATGTCTCTTTTTACTATGCTGTCTAGGTTGGTAATAACTTTTCTTCCAAGGAGCAAGCGTCTTTTAATTTCATGGCTGCAGTCACCATCTGCAGTGATTTTGGAACCCAAGAAAAGAAAGTCTCTCACTGTTTCCATTGTTTCCCCATCTATTTGCCATGAAGTGATAGGACAGGATGCCATGATCTTAGTTTTCTGAATGTTGAGTTTTAAGCTAACTTTTTCACTCTCCTCTTTCACTTTCATCAAGAGGCTCTTTAGTTCTTCACTTTCTGCCATAAGGGTAATGTCATCTGCATATCTGAGGTTATTGATATTTCTCCCAGCAATCTTGATTCCAGCTTGTGCTTCATCCAGCCTGGCATCTCACATGATGTACTCTGCATATAAGTTAAATAAGCAGGGTGACAATATACAGCCTTGACGTACTACTTTCCCGATTTGGAACCGGTTTGTTGTTCCATGTCCAGTTCTAACTGTTGCTTCTTGGCCTGCATACAGATTTCTCAAGAGGCAGGTCAGGTGGTCTGGTATTCCCATCTCTTAAAGAATTTTCCAGTTCATTGTGATCCACACACTCAAAGGCTTTGTCATAGTCAATAAAGCAGAAGTAGATGTTTTTCTGGAACTCTCTTGCTTTTTCGATGATCCTACGGATGTTGGCAATTTGATCTCTGGTTCTTCTGCCTTTTCTAAATCCAGCTTGAACATCTGGAATTTCACAGTTCATGTATTGTTGAAGCCTGGCTTGGAGAATTTTGAGCATTACTTTGCTAGTGTGTGAGATGAGTGCAATCGTGCCGTAGTTTGAACATTCTTTGGCATTGACTTTCTTTGGGATTGGAACAAAAACTGACCTTTTCCAGTCCTGTGGCCACTGCTGAGTTTTCCAAATTTGCTGGCATATTGAGTGCAGAATTTTCAACAGCATCATCTTTTAGGATTTGAAATAGCTCAATTGGAATTCTATCACCTCTACTAGCTTTGTTCGTAGTGACGTTTCCTAAGGCTCACTTGACTTCGCATTCCAAGATGTCTGGCTCTAGTAATCACACCATCGTGGTTATCCAGGTCAGGAAGATCTTTTTTTGTATAGTTCCTCTGTGTATTATTGCCATCTCTTCTTAATATCTTTTGCTTCTGTTAGGTCCATACCATTTCGGTCCTTTATTGTGCCCATCTTTGGAAAAAATATTCCTTTGGACATTTGAATCGGTTCTATTGAGATGGATGAAACTGGAGCCCATTATACAAAGTGAAGTAAGCCAGAAAGAAAAACACCAATACAGTATACTAATGCATATATATGGAATTTGAAAGATGGTAACAATAACCCTATATGCGAGACAGAATAAGAGACACAGATGCATAGAACAGTCTTATGGACTCTGAGGGAGAAGATGAGGGTAGGACGTTCTGGGACAATAGCATCGAAACATGTATATTATCATATGTGAAACAGAACACCATTCCACGTTCGATGCATGAGACAAATGCTCAGGGCTGGGGCAATGGGATGACCCAGAGGGATGGGATGGGGAGGGAGGTGGGAGGGGGTTCAGGATGGGGAACACATGTAAACCCATGGCTGACTCATGTCAATGTATGGCAAAAACTACTACAATATTGTAAAGTAATTAGCCCCCAACTAAAATAAATAAATTTATTAAAAAAATATTCCTTTGGTATTTCTAATTTTCTTGAAGAAGATCTCTAGTCTTTCCCATTCTATTATTTTCCTCTATTTCTTTGCACTGATCACTGAAGAAGACTTTATCTCTCCTTGCTATTCTCTGGAACTCTGCATTCAAATGGGTACACCTTTCCTTTTCCCCTTTGCCTTTCGCTTCTCTTCTTTTGTCCGCTATTTGTGAGGCCTCCTCAGGCAGCCACTTTGCCCTTCTGCGTTGTTTTCTCTTGGGGATGGTCCTGATCCCTGCCTCCTGTACAACGTCATGAACCTCCGTCCATAGTTCTCAGGCACTCTGTCTATCAGATCTAACCCTAGGTGTGAAGCAACACTAAAAAGAACTACCTGCCCTCCTACTGAACCTACAAGGGTGTGTTTTCTTTCTGAAGTATGTGGAATTATTACTGAAATACTTTCATGAAAAGAAGTAAACATCAAAATATGATAGAAGGATAAGATATCTGCCGCTGATAATAAAATAGAAGGGATCAGAATTAAGTCCCAAAGGGGTGAGGGTATTACCTTTAGACTTTAGTTTCTCCTTCTGATTGGGAGTGAATTCTACTGACGATACTCACATTAACTCTATTCTATTAGTAAAAAAAAATAAAACTTAGAACATAATACATCAAAAGAAAAAATTACATGAATAAAGATAATCATTTTAATTTCCTTTTAATCTATAGTAAAACAAAACACTAAGCTGAAAATGACCCAAACCGACAACAGCTTTAAGTCAAGGTCAGTCAACACGATACAATAAATTATGGCATTAGAAAGCTCATGGGAAGCAAATAAAACAGGGACAAGTTTGATATCATGCCTATAAGGTACAAAAAGATGACAAAATGGCATGTAAAGTGTGATTGAAATTATGTAAAGTTTTAAACATATGAATAATAAATGGCAAAGGAAACAGTGTATAAAAAATTCTTTTTTTCTCAAGCTTTTTATATTGTAGATAATCACCTTACCAAAAACTGATTTAAGCTACTAAAAGCTACAATTCTGGGGCTACCTCATAGTATGAAAACATGTAAAGAATAAACAACTTTGACACTGTATTAAGCTGATGAAGGCGAAAGATTCATTTGACCTGTCAGAGTACTACAAAGTAGGAGTATAAAAATTTATGTTGGTTCTATCTGGTAAAATCATAATTTTATAACAGATTTCATACCAACCAAGACTCTTATGGACACAATGAAATTCTAAGTAAACAAAAAACACATCATTAATTTTAAAAAGAATGAACACCATTAGATTAACCTTTAAAATGTAATAAAATTAAAACTCTAACTCGAATCAATAAGTTAAAATTAGAACCAAGAAGTAACCATTAACGTTACCAAGACTCTGAAGTCTTGGGTAAGACATCAATGTTCAACTCTACATGTTCTTATGATCAGAGCACAATTCTTCGAAATTTTGGGTTTCTCTTTAGATCCCTATGATTCTTCCACCATGATTCACCACTGGGGGAAAAATAGTGGTGCCACAAGGTACTTTTATAGCAGAAAGGAAGATGCCAACATTTCCCTTCTCTTGGGCCATGCTGGTCAGGTTTGTGTAGCTTAAACTTGTCTTAGAAAGACAAAATAATTCCCTGAAATGGTAGGCAAGATACCTATTAGGCCCATAGAAGGAAGAAGTCACAGATCAAATATGACGTAAGTGCAGCGTTCGTGAGGGAAGGCTTAGAGAAGAGAGCAGAGCTGATGGCACAGCTGTGCGAGTCGGTGATCCACGCGTCACTCCAGTCCAAAGACGCAGGCGACGGGGGCCACTCTAGACACGTGACTTCTGCTCATAAAAGACTCGATGCCAACACTTGGTGGGCTCCTGCTTATAAAAATAAACAGACCCTCCCATACCTGCTCATCCACTACCTCCAATCCCCCCAAACACACACTGACATTCACACACACAAGGAAAAAGAAATCATTAATAAAATCACTTCTCTGGGACTTCCCTGGTGGCCCAGTGGCTAAGACTCCACTCTCCTGAGGCAGGGGGCCTGGGTGTGGTCCCTGGTCAGGGAACTAGGACCCACATGCCACAGTCAAAGAGCCTGCACGCTGCAACTAAGATCCCATACGTTGCAACTAAGATCCCACATGCTGCAACTAAGATCCAGTGCAGCCAAATTAATGTTAAAAAGTAATAACTTTCCTGAAGTTAAGGCCATGAGTCACCAGATTCAAAAGGCCTACAGAATGTACAAGTCCTGAATCTACACCAAGGTATTTCATAGTGAATTCTTACAGTTAATTTCAAACATGGGAACAAGAATGATTTTACAAGCTTTCCAGGGATGGAAAGATCAGGTCACAGATAAAGGATTAACAATTAGAATAGTTTCAGTCTTCTGGAAACAAAAATAATTCTGGCAACAAGAAGACAACAGAGTGATGCCTTCACATTCCTGAAAGAAAATTACAGACCCCCTGTAAGAGGCTTAAGCCCAGCCTGTTCTGTTCTCATGCACGCACGCTCAGCAGTGTGTGTGCCAGTCACTCAGTCATGTCCGACTTTTTGTGACCCATGGACTGTAGCCTGCCAGGCTCCTCTGTCCATGGGATTTTTCAAGGCAAGAATACTAGAGTAGGTTGTCATTTTCTCCTCCACGGTCTATTCTCAAACTTGATTACAAAAGACTTCAGACACCCATGTTTTCAAAAATTTATCTTTTACATCCTATGTTGATAAGTTACTAAAGGTACATCTCTAATAAAAGAGAAAATCAGAAAGGAGGAAACATAGCATACAGGAAATAAATCCAAGACCGAAGAGGTGAACGGGATCAAGCCATCCCAGGGTGACGGACATCCCAGGAAGAAAGCTACAGACTGAAGCAGTCACTGGTTACAGAGACATAATAGAGGACTGGCATCGCCCAATATCCACAGCCTTTGAGATTTCCTTTTACTATGAGCTGAGCTGGCCCAGGCTTTTAATCTGAATTTAGTCTGTCTTGATCCCATGTTGGAAGTTCCCACTGTTCCACCCCCAGCTGCCTAGATGGGAGGGAGGCCATATTTCACACCATGGATATATTTCACTTTTACCTACTGCTAACAGATAGAGCAGGAAGAGCCTGAAAGAACAGTGCACTTCCTCAACCAAATTTCTTCTTGGTACTTAATACCTTGTAAAGACTTCAGCTCCACCAGATGCCCTGACTGTGATGAGTCTTACGGTTTCTCAGGACTTACTAGCAAACTTTCTCAAGGACTTAGCAGAAAGGACTCAAGAAAGACTCTGTTCAGCTTATCTGCTCCTGTCAGCCTTCATTTAATAGTAGCAATATGGACCTTTCTGTTCTTAACTAGCTTTATATTTGCCATTCTGTCTTTCAAGTGTCAAAATAGATACTGCCTAGGGATAAATACTATGGTAGAAATTGGCCTACTGTTCATCGAGTCATTTGCCTTTCTGGCCCACAGTTATACTACATTTCTGGGGCTTCCCAGGTTGCACAGTGGTAAAGAATCCACTTGCAATGCAGGAGATGCAGGAGACTCGGCTTAGAGCCCTGAGTTGGGAAGATCTCTAGAGAAGGAAATGGCAACCCACTCCAGTATTCTTGCCTAGAGAATCCCATGGACAGAGGAGCCTGGTGGGCTACAGTCCACGGGGGTCTCTAAGAGTCAGACATGACTGGGCAACTGAGCACACATGCATGCTATATTCCACGACCTTCCTTGCATTAGGAGCAGCTATTTGACTGAATTCTGGCTCATGGAATGTGGACAAAAATGACGTATGTACTAGTCCAGGCCCACCAAACTTGCCGTGGAACCCACCACACTCCCTCTCTTTGCCCTTGAATCTGTCAGCCAGAGGCAGAGAGTTCAGTACAAGTGTGAAAGTCTCCGAGTCGCGTAAAGAGCAGAGTCACTGGATCAAAGTGGTCTGAGTCCTCAAGTGACTGTGTGGGACCAGCTACTCCTTTGTCAGTGGGAGTGAGAAAGAAGCTTTAACGTGTTAAACCACTGCGACTCGGGTGTTGTTTGTTACAACAGGTTAGCCTAACCTGACTAACAGACACAAAAAGGTGATCAAACCATTCAGCCTCTCAAAATTAAGTCAAAAATTGATTAGGAATACATATTTGGAGGAAGGGATGTGATTACAGAGCAAGCCAGGGAATGGTTCCAAAAGAGTTATTACCATGTATAATGGGATTATGATTACTGGGAGGGGAAAGAGCTGCCATTTAAGAATATTTACAGGAAACTTAGGATACTGAATGTTCAATTTCTTGGCCTAGGTAGTGAGACCATAGGTGCTCATTTTATAATTCTTCCTGAAACTGTATTTTTGTTTTCTATTTCTCTATAGTTATTTCACAAATAAACCACAAATTACTAAATTAGAAAGAGAAGACATGTGAAAAATCTATTGGAGCATTTGGGGAAAATAAAGTGACTGGAAAACTAACCCCCTCCCCCTCCAAAAAAAAAGATCCTTAAATCTCTGGAGGGGCAGAGGGGTGGGAAAGAAAGTTAAACAAGAAAGGAAACAATCATGATATTAATTCTTGGCTTACGTAGTAAATAGTATTTATTTAGTTATAAGGAAGACACAACTATTGATTTAAAATTGCAAAACTAGAACGTTGAAGGGAGAAGTAGGAACAAATAATGAAAAAAATACTACAAAATGATGATTAAAAAACTGCGGTTTTCCACAATTTGAAAATACTCTTAAGTGCATATATGTTTTTTACACAAAAATAGGTTTATAAAATATGTGCTATTTTGTAACCAGCTATGGCTGATGCTATGGTGGCTTCCCACTGTTGTTTATGTGTGAACACCTCCCTTGGAATGCGGGCAGAACTCATGACTTGCTTCTACCAACAGACTATGACAAAGGTTACAAGATGTCATTCCCATGATTATATCACACTACATGGGGCTGTCTAGCCTGTAGAATCGCCCTGGGCTTTCCTTGATGCTTTGATGAAGTGGTCAGAACACCCAAGGGTCAAGAACTTCAAGGTACCCCTAAAAGCTGAGAGCAGCGTTTAGGAGCTTGAAGACAGCCTACAGATGACCAAGCTACTTCTGGTAAGCAAGAAGCCTCAGTCATAATTTCACAAGAGAATTAATTCTGCCAAAAACCTAAGTGAGCTTAGAAGCAATTTTTTTCCCCAGGTGAGTCTCCAGGTGAGAATACAGCCCAGCCAATACCTGATCGCAGTTTCATGAGACCCTAAGCAGAAGACAGTTTAACTTCGCTCAGACTCCTGCCTCCAAACAAACCGTAGGATAATAAATGTGTGTTGTTTTAAATTGCTAAATTTGTGCACTCTGTTACACAACACAGAAAGCAAATGCAACTGCTTTTAAAACTGGATGAATGAATTCAGCAAAGTTGTAGGGATACAAAATCAACACAAAAGATCAGCTGCATTTCTGAATGAGCAACTGAAAAGGAAAGAAAGAAAATAATACCATTTACAATAAGAAAAAAGAACAAAAGCCTAGGAATAAGCTTAACTGAGAGGCAAAAGATCTGTGCACTGAAAACTACAAAATACTGGCAAAAGAAATGAAAGGACACATAAACAAATGGAAAGCGACCTCATGTTCATGGATTGGGAAACTTTATACTGTTAAAACGTCAAAACACCCAAAGAAACCTACAGCTTCAGTGCATTCTCTGTCAAATCCAAATAACAGATTCTGCCAAAATGGAAAAACCCATCCTAACATTGAAACTCCTATGGGATCTCATGGGACCCCAAATAGCCAAAACAATCTTGAAAAAGAAGAAAAAGGAGGCATCATACTTTCTGATTTCAAAGCTTACTAGAAAGCTACAGTAGCCAAAACAATGTGTTATGGGAATATAGAGAGACACAGAGGCCAATAGAATTTAACAGACAGCACAAAAATAAACCTGGTATATATGGTCAAATGACTTTCAACAAGGGGGTAAAGATCAGTTAATGGGGAATGGATAGTCTTTCCAACAACTGGTGCTGGTAAAACTGGAAATCCATACGCAGAAGAATAAAGTTGGACTCTTACTGTATGTTGTATACAAAAATTACCCTTAGTAGGTCACAGAAATAAATAAAAGAGCTGAAACTGTCTACACACAAAAAGGCTTCTGACGTTTGATATGGCAAAGATTTTTTGAAGAGGACACCAAAAACACAGGCAACAACAGGAAAAGTTAGAGGAAGTGGACTTCAAAACTAAAAACTTTTGTGTATTAAAGTACACTAACAACAGAGTAAAAAAATATCAACCCATGGAATGGGAGAAACTATTTGCAAATCACATATCTGATAAGGGATTAGCATGTGGAATATATAGAGAACCCCTGAAACTCAACAATAACAACCCATTCAAAGATGGACAAAGGACTTGAACAGCTGCTTCTCCAAAGATACACAAATGATTGAAAAACACATGAAAAGATGCTCAACACCATTAATCATTGCAGAAAGTCAGGTCAAAACCATAATGAGATAGTACCACTTACCCACTAGAACGGCTACTATTTTTAGAAAGAAACAAAGATGGAGAATCTTTGACACAAGTGTGTCAAAGATGCAGAGATAGTAGAACCTTTGTACACTATAAAATAGTGCAGTTGCTATGGAAAGTGGTATGGCAAGTCTTCAAAAAAATAATCACAAAATTATTATATGATCCAGCAATTCCACTTATGGGTATATATCCAAAAAGAAAAGCAAGCAGGGACTCAAACAGATATACACCTGTGTTCAAAAGCAGCATTATTCACAGTAGCCAAAAGGCGGAAGCAACCCAAAGGTCCATCAATAGATGAATAAACAAAATATGTTGTATATCTATATATGATAAAATATTATTCAGCTTTGAAATCAGGTGAAATTCTCATACATGCTACAGCATGGATGAACCTTGAAGACATTATGCTAAGGGAAATAAACTAGCTATTTTATAAGACAAATACTCCATGAGTCTACTTACATGAGGTATCTAGAGTGGTCAAATTCATAGGGACAGAAGGTAGAATGTGGCTACCAGGGGCTGGGGAGCAATGAGGGTTATTGTTGAACGGGTAGAGAGTTTCCCTTTGGGAAGAGGAGAAAGTTCTGGAGATGGATGGTGGTGATGGCTGCACAATAATGTGAATGTACTTAATTGTATACTTTAAAATGCTGAAAATGGTAAATTTTATGTTACATATATTTTATCACAATTAAAAAACCACTTTGGATAGAGAGCAAAGGATGAGTATAGTAAGACAGCAGGATGGATTCTTCTCATTTCCTTGACTATCCGCTTGGACATGGGGAAAAACATCTAATCTAAATCGGATTTTTTGGGACTTACCTGGTGGTCCGATGGTCAAAAGTCCACCTGCCAATGCAGGGGACACAGATTTGATCCCTGGTTCAGGAATATCCCACATGCTGGGGGGCAATTAAGCCTGTGGACCACAACTACTGAGGCTCGTGCTCTAGAGACCACGCTCTGCGCTGAGAAGCCCACACCACAGCTAGAGTAGCCCCCGCTCACCACAACTAGCGAAAGCCCCTGTGCAGCAACGGAGACCCAGCGCAGCCAGAGATAAATAAATATTTTTTTAATGGATTTTTTTTTTTTCTATTTTTAGTCCTATAACCTTTGGATCATTTAGCAACAAGTATGCTTACTAATTATGTTGTAATTATACAAGAAATAACAGAATAAATACAATTTTGTTACTATAAGTGATTAAACCATTTAACAGAGAAATAAACACTTGAACATCCTAATTCCCTGCACACAGCATAGTTTAACTGCTCCTAGCTGTTAAAATGTTTCTATTGAGAAAAGTGGGAGATGTAGAATCACAAAGTGAACAGAACAAACAACTTAAAAGTTAAATTTGTTTCCTAAAGCAGTAATTTTATATCCAAACTAGTTAAAAATTTCCTGTTACTACTGAAGGAAAACTAAGATATAGAAGGTTCAAACTGAAAACAATGGGAAAAGATGACTGTGATTTTTATTTATTTTGTGATTTTTAAAGGAGGATTTTAATAATCTATTTCTGAGAAAATAAAAACACCCTGATAAGCCCTTGACCTTCAAGGGTTTCCCAACCTCTCTTCCGCTCTCCCTCTCTGCTCGGCTCTAATCTCACTCTTATTTTGGAGAAGGGGAAGGCCGAGACAGGGAAGGGATATAACCAGATAACAGGAATAGAGAAGAGAGAAAAGCAGGGATTGTTTTTTCTACTCACACTGAGTACTAAATACATCATCATCATCAAATGCTAACAATCCAAATTTCTGAGGGAAAGGAAAAACTCCATTTTCTGGAGTGCCAGCCTACTCTAAAGCACAAGAAAGGAAACCGTCTGCAGGTTTTGCATCTATAAATGAAGTCTGTATGCCAAATTCTTCAATCAACCTCCACTTTTATCAAGGATTTGGATAAATATGGTGACATGAGCCTTGATCAAAAAAGTGGCACACTAAGCTCGCTAACAGCTTTCTGGCCTAAGAAGCTCTGAGATCAGTTAAAGAACTTCAAACCCAAGCACTTTATTCACTAAGTACGGGAACACCAAGGTTTCATGAGAAAGCATCTGGTACAGAAGGGCAGCTCTGCTGGGGCACAGCATCTGGTAATAAACCAAAAATTTACAGCGAGAACTTTCTGATATTGTACATGGGGCTGCACAGTCGTATGGGAAGAAGAGAATGAGAATTCAGGAAGCAGCTTATTTCTCTGTATAAACTCAATAATCCTTTTTAACAGCCCATCATTCCCAGTGTCCTTTTGATCCCAGGGACAAGGTTTTTGAACTGGACTACTATTTCAACTAGGGGCATGGCCTCCCTATTGGGGTAAGAGTAATGTTTTTTCCCCTGGTGTAGAACACTAGACTCATCTTTGCCAAGCACTCAGAACCAGACATGACATCAATACTGTGCTCCTCCTCCTGCACATTCTTCTACAATGCTGCCCTCGTTAGTTTTCCTTGATCAAGCTCATCCCGTACAAAGGGAAAACAAAAAAAACCTGGATCTTAGACATGCATGCTAAGCACATTTTCACCCCCAAACTGAGCCTTAATCTTCTGAAGGCAAATGTCCTTTATAAGCTCCCTCTTCTGTTGCCATCTTCCTAAACCGCAGGCCTTCCTGACTTGCAGCGGGGCCAGGACAGATTGTGGTTATGTGGTAGGTTCTGTCAGGAGAGCTTTGACAAGGCCTCGAAATAGACCCTGGGTACAGGCCAAGGAAACTGCCACTTGGACTGTCCCAACTCTGTCCTCATACATTAGTTCCTCAGCACTTCCTACCTGCCCCCGCCCCTGCCCAGTCTCTCATTTTAAAAGAGGAAAGATTCTTGAACTCTTGCTAGTTCTTGAGTGAGCTGTATAACATTGAAATTAAAAATGAAAATCTTCCTTATTCTGCTTAGGAACACTTTGCAGAATAAAGACTAAATCTGTACCTACCTTCTGCCTCGAGAAATTAATCCATCAATAGCATTCTGGTTTGTAAAATGATTTTTGGATCTCAAATCCCACAGAGGTTTATTTTATTATAAATAGATTAGGGTGTGCAAGGTAAAGGAAGTGAAAAAATAGGCCATTTATTTCCCATGTGACTAATATATGGCAGCAGACTTCTGCAGGGCAAGAAGTGAAACTGTATACAATGTTTTTAATTGATATTGGTCATAAAATCCTAAAACAATCAAGCTACTACAAAAGGTACTCATTTAACTAGTATTACCAAATATACATGAAGTAGTTTGTCTATAATAGCACAGTCTTCAAAGTACAGTGCTTCTACCTTTACCAGTATAAACAAAATTACCCAGCTGTCACTCTAAGGTGCTTAAAATTACCTTATAAAATACACTTGCAGTATATTTGTAAATTGCAAGGAGTAGAAAGAATACAAAGTAATTAACAGCTCTTTTCTCCTACAAGGTTAAGAAGAAAGGTAATTTCTATTATAAAAAATCCCAATATAAGCTTGAAATAAATTTTTAAAATTTCACAATTTAAGTCCAAACCTTGCACTCACACTTCCAGAAATAAATTCCATATACACACTTACACACTACAGCAAAGGCTTATATATGAGTTGTTCATTACAGCAGTGTTAGTAGCAAGCTAAAAACAACCTTATTGTTGTAGTTTAGTCACTAAGTCGTGTTTGACTCTTTTACGACCCCACGGACTCTAGCCCACCAGGCTCCTCTTGTTCATGGGATTTCCTAGGCAAGAATACTGGAGTGAGTTGCCATTTCCTCCTCCAGCGGATCTTCCTGACCCAGGGATGGAAATCTGCATCTCCCACATCGACAGGCGGATTCTTTACCGCTGAGCCACCGGGGAAACCAAATGTCTGGAACAGGGAATGTTAAACTGGAAAGTGAGCAAGTTTAGGTTCATCTACATTATACAGGTCAGCTAGTCTTTTTTGAAAAATAGACGGACATATGTGCTAACATAGAATGATCTCTAATACATATCAAAGGTCAGAATGAAAGGGACAGGGCATTGTTTTCTAAACACAGCAGATTATATATGGAAGAGAAATTTTGGAGAGACACACAGGAAACCATTAACCGGAAACCACTGCTTAGATTATGGAGTTGGGTGGCGGAGGGAGTCAAGCCTAGAAATTTATCGTGGAAAGGAAACTTCCTTTTCACCATGTGACATTTTCTTTTAAAATGTTTTATCAATTTTAAAAAGTTCTACAAACAACTACTGAAGCCAGGAAGTGAGCACTCTCCTGCTATGGATGACGTTTCTCCACCCCTTCTTAATCACCTATACTCTTCTTATCTACTGCTCTTCCCATCTCTAGACCAAAACAAAAGCACACATATGGAGCAAATCTCAGAGCTTCCACAAGAAGCAGAATCCCTTCTCCATCCTCCAATCCAAATAAAGATATAACAGAACAAGTGAAAAAGTATTAGCACAATAAACCCAGTTTTTAGCCCAGTGTTGGATTCCTTTTAAGTCTGCCTTAATTTATTGAAGGCCAGAAAGTTTTTAAAGTGAAAGCACAATGTGCAACACAAATAATTTCTAATGGTATCCTATCCTATCTTAAAGAGAAAAAGTAGAGAAAAGGGCAAAGTTATTTTACCCTTAGGGTAAATTTTGCTGAACCCTTCTTTTTGAAGTTTTAAAAGCTGAGTTTTGAATGATGGTCATAAACTCTTTACTGTATTTCTAACTGAATAAGGCGGTACATATTTCCGGTTAAAAGACCATCTCTCCATTCAGATTATCCAGAGAGCAAGCAAAGGCAAAGGTCTAGGCGATGGCCTATTTGTAGGTATGATGGAAAGTGAGCCTATGGTGAGGACAGAATGTGTTTCCTCTAAAACGATCCTCATCAACATTCCCAACATGCTGCAGGGAGATTTTTTTTTTCCCCCTATATATCATGGATTCTGTTCCTCTTCACACTAGGAGCAGGGTAAACAATTCACAAAGAGCTTTGCAAGAAACTGCTCCCTCTCGTTTCTAGTAAAGATCTGTTTTTGTTTTGAGAGAAAAGGAACCTACTTTGCCAAACATATTCTCCGAATCAGTTTTTCCCTTCATTGTGGAGATGCTTAAATCCTGACCTAAGAAGGATTCTCTTACAAACCTACCCATCAGGACTGTCAGTTCGGGTGGTTTCCACAAGGGATTTTCCAAAAGGGAATCTCTGTTCAATTGGAAACTGAAACTCTTAAGTCACTATTAGCTGGACAAAAATCAAAAGCAATATTAGGGAATGCTCTGAATATAAGAATGGATATCCAAGGAAATAAAACTCAAAATTTAGTCCAAGAATTAAAAGAATTTACTAAGCAAGATCAACAGGGCAAATTTACCATTACTTAATAACTGATAATTAACTATAAAGTTCTTTATAAACCAACAGAAAATAAGCTGATTTCCAAAAAGAAGAAATCAAGGCTAAGAGTAGCAAGAACTCGGTGATTCAAAGTCATTTTGCTTAGCAACACTTTAAAAGCCAAAAATGATCAAATTACATTCCAGTAATAAAAAGTTATTTCTAATTTAAAATGAATTCATTCCCCTAATGAGTCACTACTTTAATATACACATTCTTCTATGACAGAACTTAAACAGGAGCTCTGTATAGTCTTCCCAGGTGTCTCAGCGGTAAAGAATCCGCCCACCAGTGCAGCAGATGCAGGGAGATCCCTGGGTCAGAAGATCCCCTGGGGGGAGGAAATGGCAACCCACTCCAGTATTTCTAGTCTGGAGAATTCCACGGATTGGAATCTGGAGTCTGATGGACTAAAGTCCGTTGGGTCACAAAGAGTTGGACACAACTGAGCACATATAAAGTCTCATTCTACCTTTTTAAGGGCAGATTTTCCCAAAAGGGTAAGAAGGTCTTTCCCTCAAAAGACTGCTTGTTCTCTGTACTGCAGATTCTTTGAGTGAACGTTTTCCTACCTTAATGATGGCAGCTGTCCTTTGCACTGACATTTATTTTGTTTCTAGACATTTATCTTCCTGGAGTGGGTAAAATCACAACAATCCACTTAGGAACTAACAAACTATTCTAAATCCAAAGCTTCTGCAAAAGTCCACTATTTGTTTCTCTACTATACTTCATGACAATAATTATGCAGCAACAAACCTAACAAAGCCTCAGTGCAACACTTCCTAGGAGTGAAGGTATCTAATTAGACAGGCAGTAACAAACCTCAAACTTTCCTCTATTCCAAGTTTAAGAACCCTATCAATGATTCATTCACACAGTGAGTGACCTAACTTCCTCAATGAATCACACTTTCTGAAATTCTTATTCTACATGAATATAATACTGGATCATCATCTCTACATGTGTTGAACACATCATGAAGTTGGTTTAACTAAGTTAATTCTGTAAGACCTTCAAACCACAGCGAACCTCAAGTCCCTGCCAAGCAACACTTATCTGCAACACTTTGCCTTTTCCAACAACTGCACCTCTCCAAACAGATGCATCCCCAAAATAAACATTTAATCTTGAAACACTTATTTTAAACACTAATTAAGAACTGATTCATCCACACCCTGCCCTCCATTTCTCTGGGTCCACTACTGCATCCCCATTCTCCTCCCATTGTGATGCCATGAAAAAGTAATGGACACTGTTATCCTCACATTCAGCCTTTAATCAATGAACCTACACTACACTTTTTCTTTCTAGGGCAGAAGTGCTGAGTCATTAAATGGAAACTCAAAGAAAATCAGCTACAAGCAGTTGAAGTTTAGGATCCCATTATTTCCCTGGCCAGGTCTCCACAGCCTGATATTTGTATATCCCACGGTGGAAAAAGCAAAGCAAACACTTGAACTTTTTTTCCCCTCCCCGTCGAAGACAGAAAAAGAGATGGGTTTCCTTAGGTCCTCTGGCTTTCAGCAACATACCCACGGGCACGAGAAGCAGGCCCGGCTGGAGCTATATAACCTAACAATCTGGGTGTGAATAACACCTGGCAGTAGTCAAGCATTAACCCTGACACTCCTAACAAGCGCTTGTTACGCTAGTGCTTCCTTCAGTTCGGGTCAAGGAGGAAGGGAAAAACAAAAAAAAAGAAAAAATCCCATACAAGCTCTACGCCCTCCACCAGCCTGACACCTTTCCCCGGGTGGCCGGCCGGGGACAGACCGAGGGAGTGGTGCGTCGGGGAGAAGGACAAGGAGCCCTGAGCACCCAAAGCGCAGAGACAGCGGCCCGAGTTCATTTCTCCCACAATGGGAGTATCGCCGTCCCCGCTCGCGGACCGAGGCTGCGCGTTCGAGACCCGGCGAGATGCCCGAGGACGCCGGGGGCCCGCTGGGGGTGGGCCTGGCCCCCAGCAGGGGTCGGCGGCAGCGCGGACCTCGCCGAGCTGCGGAGGCCGGGAAGCGCGGGCCCCGCTCCCCGCCAAGGCCGGCGGGAGGAGCGGCCCTTACCTGGGTCCGGGCTGTGGCTGCGGGCGCCGCCGGGAAGGGCCGGAGCGCGGCTCGCCGGCCAGGAGCCTGCCGGAGCGAAGGGCGAGGGGCGCGGAAGGTGGGCTCGGTCCCAGGTCCCCGGCCAGGCGGCCCGGGCAGGACGCGGCGGCTCCCGGCGCCGACAGCCGGTCAGTCAGTCAGTCACGCCGGTGTCCCCTCGTTGCCGCGGCTGAGACAGCGGGAACCGGCCCCCGGGAGGAGCCGCAGCCCGAGCGGCGGGCGGCGGAGGGGCGGGGCCACAGGGTCGGTGACCCGCTCACCCGGAAGTACTTGCGGTGGAGACGGCGCGCGCGGCGCGACGGCCTTGACTCCCCGCGGCCGGCCGCGCGGCGCCGGAGAAGAGACTCGGGACCCCGAGTAGGGTGGAGGCTCGGGCGGCCTCGTGAGGTGGCTCCTCCAGGCCCGCGGGGCCCACCCCGCCCCTCCGCCCCCAGGACGGGGGTCGGGAATGTGAACTGATCCGCGTGCCCGTTGGAGGCTACCCCTGCCTCGGTCACCTCTAAAGGGTCCGGCCTAGAGGGCTTGGGTGAGTGGGCCGGGGCGGCAGTTCTAACCGTTGGAACGTAGGTGGGTGGGTGCGGTCGAAGCGCTGGAAGCCTTATTTCCAAAATGAATGATTTTGAAATGATTTCCGGTGAAGAATGCTGGGGGCGGGGCTAGGGGGAAGACACAGAGTCCGTTCGACTCGGCCCTGTCCTTCACTTTGAGAGTCTCTGTCGAGATCCACCAGCTTCAGGGCCCTGGAGAAAGACCCGAGTCCTGCTCTTTGGGAAGCTCGTCTTCTAGCGGGGTGGACGGATTTAAGCAAATAAGGTAATGACAGACTGCGGTGAGGTTCCGCAGGTGATACACAAAGGGGATGAGAGATCCTGTAGGCGAGACCTCTGGCAGGAGAAGACCTCCAGAGGGAAGTGGCAGTTGAGCAGCCTCCTGAGAAGGCGGCACAAAACACTTCGGCACAACTTTACATCCCGGGACAGTAGTAGGTTCCAGGACCCGGTGAATAAGCCCCTGATTCCATGTTAAGAACCTGGCTCGAATGCCTTCTAAGGGCTGCTTGTGTGCGGCCCACCCCTGCGATTTCAGAAGGCTTGCTCACCTTTTAGAGTTCATGAGGGCTGGAGTGCGGCACTGCGAGGAAGGCGTGGATTTGAATTGTGGTCTCTAGGCAGAGAGACACCAACAGGTGGCTTCATGGCAGCAGGATTATCATACCATCAGCCTTGGAAAGACGAAACCTCTATCTAACCTCGCGCTCTTTTTTTCCATGTCGCTGTTTTTCTCAGACCTGTGAACAAATATTGAAACTTGTTTTTACCTGGGATCAAGAGGGGCTTAATATCCCCAAAAGATCATACTATGTTACGATCTGAATAAAAGGCTTAATGAAGTGTTTTGCTAACTCAGTTAAACTAAAAAGCAGACTTGCAAGAGAGAACCTATTCAGGTACCTGAATAATACCACTAATCCAATAATGTTTATTAAGTATTAGTTTATGTGACTGCATAATTAATGGAAAGACTGTTTGGAATGACATTAGGTGGAACGGACTTCCGTGGTAG
The DNA here is from genome assembly GCA_024291935.2 of Okapia johnstoni. NCBI lineage: Eukaryota > Metazoa > Chordata > Mammalia > Artiodactyla > Giraffidae > Okapia > Okapia johnstoni. The sequence goes on along the minus strand of CM044323.1, from coordinate 9,037,126 downwards.
TCCAGCGGTTAAGACTCCATGCTCCCAATGCTGGGGGTCGGGTTCAGACCCATGATTGGGGAACTATTAATAGATCCCACATGCCACAACTAAAAGATCGGGCATGTCACCAACAACAAGGAAAAAGATCCTTCTAGCCACAGCTAAGAGCTGGTGCAGCCAAATAAATAACTACAAATAAATGTGTGTGTGTGTTTAGGATTAGATTCTCTTGCTTTTTAAAATTTTACTCCTTAGCCACTTATTTCACCTCATACCAAACTAACAGAGAAAGAAAGGTCTTGCTGTGTCTTCTGGGAAAACTGGGAGGGAGCTCACACAGTATTTGCACAACATTCTACTAATCTCTTAAATATATTATCCCTTTCAGTACTAGGACCAACCTTGAGATATGGGGATTATTATACCCATTTTAGTAACAAAGTCATTGAGATTCAGAGAAAAATGATTTGCCTAAGGTAACAAAACTCATAACTGAGAAAATCTAAAATTTGAAACTGAATTTGAAACTCTCGTCTTTCTGGCCCCAATACCCCTTTTACTTTATGCCATGTTGCTGTAATTTTAATATTTAAGAGAGAAATATAAGCGAAGCGTCCAGCCAAACAAATGTCTATTGTAATTTTATTATGAAAGTATACTTTAAAGTGCTATAAGGCAATTTTGGAAATTCTCTGTGTTTTTATTTCTCCCACAGTAGGATATTTGCCATCTGTTATCCCAAAAAATATTTCACTTGTTTTAAGAGTTTCTGATGTCATGTGTCTTTTGAAGACTCCCAAGAATGTTCTGATGCTAACATTTTGTTATTGCAAGGGGGTCCTTACTAAATGCATCACTCTGAACTGTTTCACAAGCAGTATTTCCCTGCACATTCTTTCCGCCAAAAATATGTGTTCCCAGACCTTTATGGAATATTCTGACATGTGAATGCCCCCAGGTCTGTGTGAGCTAGCTGCTTTAGGGACATATTAACAGATGAAGGAAGAATTACTTTTGAGCAATGAGGTGGTAGGAGTTGTACATTTTTGTTCATTTCATATCAAATCCTTCACATTTTTTTTTTGATGATGCCAAGAAATAAAAGTTTTCCTTTCTCAAGAGCAGACACTCATTTCTGCGGTTTCCACAAAATTGCCTGTCGCAAACAATGCTATGTTCACTCTACGCAACTCTCTGGAAAACATTAGTTCAAACATTGAAAATAGGACGCTACTTTTCAGAGCCCAATCTTTTTATTAGTGAAGTGTGTGTATGTAAGCACACTTTGGAAGCATTTTTAAAATTTTTGTTAACTCCTTACAAACCTGTGGAAACCTAGCAAAGCAACTGTCTTTGCTTGCTTGTATTTGCTTTAAGTTCTGTTTCCAAAAATGCTTTCTTACCTGGATTTACTACTTTTTCTTGCTTTCCTTTTTTTGGTGAGGAGGGGAATTCTAGACTTACAAGAAGTGACAAAAATAATACAGAAAAGTCCTGTTTACTCTTTATCCAGTTTCCCCCGTTGGCAGCATCTTATATATCTATAAAACATTATTAAAACTAAGAAATTGACATTTCACTGTCTTTTGATTATTAGTTTCTTTTTGTGTTTCATCATATTAAAAATTTACCATTTTGCAACAGTTCATTTCTGGTATATTTGGCTCTTCCCCCTTTCCTAAATTAGCAAATGATAATAAGCTTTCCACAGTGCTTGTCTAGAATTACAAGCTTACTAAAAAATTTTGTGAGTCAACACACTTAAATGTGATTTCTTTGTAAGATTTTTGCTTTTTCTGCTTATACTATACCGTATCTTCCTGCCCTAATAAATCTATAAATTTATACAACTTGCAAATGTGTGTTTTAATATATATCCTCTGACCACTGAAATATTTGCAAAGAGATTTCTATTAAGGAATGCAAAAGTTCTCATTTGACAGAAAAGGGAAAAAATGTTTGTAAACATCTAATTATACACATGAGATCTGTTGGTTCGGAAGCCGTATCTCATGGCTAATTCTGACTCCATCTGGTTTCTCCTAGCGAGAGCAGCTCATCCTTTACTCTACCAGACAGCAAACAAAGGAAAGAGAAGTGCAATTTCCTTTCTTCAGTCTCACTGATGTAGGAAAGGTTGATGAGAGGGAAGAATTTGGAGTTTTGTGTTGTTGTTCGGTTACTAGGTCGTGTTTGACTCTTTACGACCCCATGGACTGCAGCATGCCAGGCTTCCTTGTGCTTCACCATCTCCTGGAGTTTGCTCAGATTTATGTCCACTGAATCAGTGAAGCTATTTAACCATCTCATCCTCTTTTGCCCCCTTCTCCTTTTGCCTTCAGTCTTTCCCAGCATCAGGGGGTTTCTTGTAGGTATCAGTTATGTATAAATGCTTCATCACAATAGGCAAGTGATGGCTCTTCTGCATTGTATGCTCTGTAAATGAGTAAGCAAACATCCTTCATATTAGGGCTCATTTAGCAAACTTATTTGCCTACTGTGTACCAGGCACCCAGTTTCACACTGGTAACACAGGAACAACAGGGTCTATTTTTAAAATGAGTACTAAGCTCTTCCTATGTGCCAAATACTTCCCAGATGTTAGGGATTCAAGGAGGAGTAAAAAGAAAGCTGTGTTTCCTTCTCTCATGAAACTTACTGTCTGGTAAAGGAGATAATCACACAAAATTCACTCTATAATCCTAATAGGTGTTACTAAGGGTAGGTATGTGGTGCCTGAGGGTGAGGAGGAGGTAGAAGACCCCAGACTGAGAAGCTGCAGCTGATCTCTTGCTGATGCTTGGAGATGCGGCACCAACAGGAGCACTGAGCCCTGACTAGGTGCATTCTCACGGGTTTCTTAATCTGACGCATGCACAGAGAAGGCCCTCAGTCTAGGGGAAGGGCAGAAGGAGGCAGAAGTCCCCAGCTGGAATCCGTCTCGGCTGAGAAATGCGTGCCCACACCAGGACCAAGTGAGAATATGATCGGCCAGAACCACCCCCGCCCCAGAAAACTGCCCCCATGTTAACAGTCTAAGCCGACCCTGTTGGGGGCAACTCACTCCAAGCTCACCGGTGTGCTCCCTCTATATTATTCTGTTTTTTGCACACATACTTTGCTTCTTCCACACATACTGTGTTTTTAATAAGTGCTTTTATCTTTTCCACAGGCTTGGTCTATTTTCTTTCATCAAAGGAAACGAGCTGAAGTCCTTCTTCCAGCTTTTCACCACCAGAATCAAGGGCATTAAAGTGGAATTCAGTCTAATCTGAGGTATCAAAAATGACTTCTAATAAGAGATGCTCTAAGCCAAGATTTAAAGCCGCCTCAGAGTGAACTCAGTGCAGAAGTTGGGGAAGAGCAAGGAAGACCACAAAGACCTCACAATGGGACAAGCAGAGTCCCAGGGACTAAAAAGAAATGAGGGAGATGATGCGAGATGAGTCTAGAGAACTAAGAGGCCACATGCAGGGACCTACAGTCTTTCTAAGGATTCTTATCTTCATTTTGAAAGTAATGCAAACAAATTGGAGAGTTTTTAGTAGGAATGACATGATCAGACTGTGTTTTTAATGATCACCTTGACTTCCATGTAAAGAATTCATTCCTTAAATAAATATGTCCTCGGTGCACACTACAGGCCAAGAACTGGTCTGCGTCCTGAGTCCACAGTAGTGGACAAATGCAGACTTCCTGTTTTTGAGAATCTCATAGGCCATACATAAATAGTACATAAGATGGTGAGAAGTGCTCTCAAGAATATTGGAACCCAGGGACTTCCCTGGCAGTCCAGTGGCTAAGACTCCATGCTTCCAGTGCAGGGGGCCCAGGTTCGATCCCTGGTCAGGGAACTATGTCCCATGTGCAGCAACTACGACTTTGCATGCTGCAACTAAGACCTGGTGCAGCCAAATAAATATTATTTTTAAAAAAGAATATTGGAACCCAGGTAAGAATCAGAGGATTAGGGTCTAGTTGTTTTATTAGTTTGAACCATATGAAATTACTGCTCTCTTTGCACCTTTTTTCTCTTTTAATCTCAGGATGATATTTAGTTTATGTGGCACAGCTGAGTAGAATGACATTAGAATTACATCGTTCAACCTAACATTCGGACGAGTCAGAGAAGTCCTAATGAGGTGACCCAAAGAGGCAAGCCATGCAAAGTCATGGCAGGGAGAGCCTCCCAAGCAAAGGGACAGCAAATGCAAAAAATGTACTTAGAGTGTTTGAGGAACAAAGAGGAGGCCAATGTGGCTGAAGAGTAATGGACAAGAGGGAAGATTGGTAGCAGGGGCCAGAGTGTGCTGGGTCTTGTAGACCATGGTATGAAATTTGCTTTTCTTCTTTGAATGAGATGAGCTGTTGACGAATTTTGACCAGAAGAGCTGCATAAACTGTCATTTTTAAAAGGACTGTTCTGTTCATGGTAGATTCTAGGAAGCCAGTATACAGATGGATCGCTGTAAAATCTTTCAACTTTGCTGTGTTTAAATTTTTTCTTAATAAAATGAGAAGACTTTCCTCTGCTGGATTGTAAACAGACTTTGGTGGGGGGGCATGGAGGGTGAGATCAGGAAAACACATACTGCAATAATTCACACAGGAGTGGAGACAGAAAGAAATGGTTAGATTCCAAATAAATTCTGAAGATAGAGCCAATAAACTTTGCTTATAGAATGGACTCCAGATGTGAGAAAAAAAGATAATGCTTAAGGTTTTAGACCTGAGCCACTGGAAGGATGGGGTTGCTATCTTCTGAAATCTGGAAGGCAGTTTATTCAAACAGATTTGGAGGAGAAGAGTTTTTGGACAAGGTGAGTTTGCGATGCTTGTTGGACATCTAAGTGGAGATACAAATAAGCAACTGAATATACAATCAGTAATTCACAATAAACACTAAGATAAAGATCAATGCCTTGAGAATTAAATGGAAATACTCGGTTGCGCCTCAAGCCCGTGACTCGTGCTGTTGTTCTAGGCTAGTTTTGTTTGTAACTAGTTATCAGTTACTTCATATTACCATTCAGAATATTTATATACATTACTACGTTCTGTTCACTTAATGCATTACTATCTGCTATTCACAGTTTTGTTTTTTAATTTTGGTCTTGTTTAAACAGATTATACATTTCTTGAGAAAAGATCTATTTTCTCTTGCACACTTCACAATGCCATATCACAGACATTTTATAATGCTCATATGATAAATTATTGGAATGTAGAGTTTGCTGTTGTTATCATAAAGCATCCATTTTCTTACAAATATTTAATTTGGACACTTGTAGCTCTCCTATGAAAATAAGGGTAGAATTGTGATTTTCAGTCTATTGCACCTCCAAGCCCGTATCAAGCCAGATAAATAAAAGAGAGCCTTTTTATATGACCTACTTAAACGCAAAAGCTTTTGCACAGCAAAGGAAACAAAATGAAAAAAGACCCCAGATTGGGAGAAAATATTTGCAAATGATGTAACTGACAAAAAAACCTACAAACAGCTCATGGTACTTAACAGCATCAAAATGAACAACCCAATCCAAAAATGGGCAGAAGACCTGCATAGACATTTCTCCAAAGAAGACATACAGATGGCCACGGGGCACATGAAAAGATGTTAAACATTGCCAATTATTAGAACACCCCTAATTATTACTGGGAAATGCAAATCAAAACTACAATTAGGTATCATCTCACACCAGTCAGAGTGGCTATCATCAAAAAATCCACAAACAAATACTGGAGAGGGTGTGGAGAGAAGGTAACCATCTTACACTGTCGGTGGGAATGTAAATTGGTACAGCCACTATGGAGAATAGTTTGGAGGTTCCTTAAAAATCGAAAGGTAGGGCTATCATATGACCCTGCAATCCCACTCCTGGGCATATATCCAGAGAAAAACGTGGCTGAAAAGGATACGTGCTCCCCAGTGTTCACAGCAGCACTGTTTACAATGGCCAGGACATGGAAGGCACCTAGATGTCCATTGACAAAAGAGTGGATAAAGACAACAGTGTACATAAACACAGTGGAATATTATACAGCCATTAAAAAGAATGAAATAATGTCATTTGCAGCAATATGGATGAACCCAAGATTGTCATTCTGAGTCAAGTTCAAGTCAGATAAGCAGAAACATTGTATGACATATGCAGAATCTAAAAAGATATGACACAAATCAACTTGTTTAAAAAACAGAAACAAACTCACAGACCTAGACAAGGAACTTAGGGTTGACGGGGAAGGATGGGGGGAAGGGATAGTTAGGAAGTTTGGGGTCAAAATGTACACACTGCTATATTTAAAATGGATAACCAATGAGGACCCACTTTGCTCAGTGGTATGTGTAAGCTGTAGCCTGCCAGGATGTTCTGTCCATGGGATTATCTCAACAAGAATACTGGAGTAGGTTGCCATTTCCTCCTCCAGGGGAATCTTCCTGACCCAGGGATTGAAACTGTGTCTCCTGAAGCTTTTGTACTGGCAGCTGGATTCTTTACTCACCTAGGGGAGAAGGGATACATGTATATGTATGGCTGAGTCCCTTTGCTGTTCACCTGAAACTATCACAGCGTTGTTAACTGGCTGTAATCCAATACAAAATAAAAAGGTTAAAAAAAGAGAGCCTTCTTAGAAAAAAAGAAAGGCTCAGCTCTCCTCCATGTTAGCTTAAAACTCAGACTTCATGTGATAGCAAGACAGTTCCCAACAAGTTCAAGTATACATGCCAAGTCCAAGTATACCCAGTCCAAGTCCAGCAAGAAAGAGATCCTTCCCTGTAGTCTTGGATTCACTAACAGAACCAATATGGCTACCTGCCCATCCCTTAACAAATTACTGAGCTTGGAAAATTCTGTGCTGTGATTGGCCAAATATGAGTCATACACTTTACCTCTGGTTCACCCAAAGAGCATGGACTATAGAAGAGTGTTTCTCCAAAGGAAAAAAAAAAAATGGATCACTGTCACGGAAATAAGGAAATGGATGAAAAAAAGTCAAAGTGTTAGTCACTTAGTTATGTCTGACTCCTTGTGACCTTATGGACTGTAGCCCGCCAGGCTCCTCTGTCCATGGAATTCTCTAGGCAAGAATACTGGAGTGGGTTGCCATTCCCTTCTCCAGGGGATCTTCCTGACCCAGGGGTCAAACCCAGGTCTCCTGAATTGCAGGCAAATTCTTTACTATAAGGAAGTGGACTTTGTTGTTGCTAAGTCATGTTCGACTCTTTGAGACCCCATGAACTACAGCACAGGCTTCCCTGTCCTTCACTATCTCCCGGAGTTTGCTCAGATTCCTGTCTATTGAGTCTGTGATGCTATCTAACCATCTCATTCTCTGCCACCCTCTTCTCCTTTTGCCTTCAGTCTTTCCCAGCATCAGGGCCTTTTTCAGGATGGATAGCGATGATTAAAAAACAATGCATACTACGCCTAGAACTGCAAAGGCCTAAGCATTGTTACTTCCTTAGGCACTTGAAAGAAGTTAGTAATGCCACGCATGCACTTTGAATCTCTTCTGATTCTGTCTACAATACTGCATGTCCCCCTGAATCATTCAGCTGTCACATACTCACTTGTCACTGCTGAATGAACCTCAAAGTTAACCAGCTGGAAGGGTCAGTATCTCAGCACGTCACTTTCCAGGACACGCCCACCTAGGTATCGCAGGTAGTTTCTTGTCCTGCAGTTCTTTCCTATTGTCAGCCTTCCTGAAACATATTTATTTGCCCTCAGTACCCTGGAGGCAGGGTGGCTGCTAGCTAAGGTGCCTGGGAAACCACGGCAGAAGCAAGTGACAATGAATCAGCTTAAATTCATCTTCTAGAAGGATATTTACGTAGTGTAGAATCTTGAAAACAAAATGTATCTACAGATATGTCTTTTTAGCTTCACCCTTTCCATTTCTTTCTATACTAACAGGTTATTCCCCAGCCCCTCCACTGCCTTCCCCTGCTGCAAGATGATCTAACTTGTGTGGCATTTTTTTTTAACATTTTAGTTCAAATGTTGCTGCAGTAGATGGATAACTTCGGTATAAAGGAAATGTTGACTCGACCTATGAGTCTGGGATTTGGGTCCCTCCTCCTCTTTGCTGCTTTCTTGGACACCACACATCACACTCTCTGTCCTAGGACCTGCTTCGAGTTGGTCATAAGACTGGCAGAGAATCAAGCCAAATGTAAATGAATGGTTGTTGAAGTTACTCTCATATCCTGGAGCTGTATGTGTCACAAAACAGGCTGCTTTTATTAAGAAGCACAATTCCGATCAGAATCACTGCTCTGTGGTCCTGTTCATCAGAATTTCATGTTTGGAAACTGGATTTGGGTCTGGTTAATTTTAAAATTTCTAATGTGGGAAAAGGTAACATAGGATAGTGTTAACCATGCACTTAGTAAACAGTATGTCCTAAATGATTCCAATATTGTTAATGCTATACGTAGAGAATTACAAGAAGAGATATCCAAATGTTAACATTAAGGAATGGAATTATCAATGATTTAACTTAATTGCTTACTTTTCAAAATAGTCCTAGAAGACATGTACCACATCTGTCTCAGATAAACTAATTTTTAGAGAAAGAATAGTTTATCATACCAATATCCCAGAGTCAAAATATGCAACAAATACAAGTGACAAATACATCTAATGGTGCTTCTCACTGCTCAAAACCAGTGTGGATCTTTTTCTTGCTTGGCATACATCATTTGTTCTTTTCTTTAAAAAAAGCAAACCATATCCTGGATTCTTGGGAGTAAATGAAAATACAAGTATGGCTCCTGCCTTCCTAGAATTAACTAGCTAACTAACCAACTAACTGTCTATTGGAGAAATAAGCCGACAGCAAACCAAGGGTGTTACAGTTGATAACAGTTTATGCATCCCAAATCCAAACACCTAACCCTCCTTTTCTACAGAATAAATTCTGTCCTTGGCACATCAGGGCTTCTGTCACAGCTCAGTTGGTAAAGAATTCCCCTGCAATGTAGGGGACCCTGGTTCAATTCCTGGGTTGGGAAGATCCGCTGGAGAAGGGATAGGCTACCCACTCCAGTATTCTAGGACTTCCCTGGTGGCTCAGCTGGTAAAGAATCCTCCTGCAATGCAGGAGACCTAGGTTTGATCCCTGGGTTGGGAACATCCCCTCGAGAAGGGAAAGGCTACCCACTCCAGTATCCTGGCCCGGAGAATTCCATGGACTGTAAAGTCCATGGGATCGCAAAGAGTCGGACACAACTGAGCGACTTTCACTTTCACTCACTTGGCACATCAGATGAGAAGCATGTTGACCGGTCCCTGCTGGTTAATGCTTCAGTTTGCAATTATCAGAGCATCGTTCAAGTATTCAAGTATTCACACACACAGAAAACAAACTTAGGGTTACCACAAGGAAAGGGGGATGGATGAGTTAAGAAGTCGTGATTAACATACATACACCACTATGTGTAAAATAGACAACAACAAGGACCTACTGTATAGCACAGGGAACTATACTCAATATTTTGTAATAAACTATAAGGGAAAAGAATCTGAAAAAGAATATATGTGTAACTGAGTCACTGTGCTGTACACCTGCAACTAATACAACATAGTAAATCAACTATACTTCAATTTTAAAAAAAGAAAAAAATGATTTGAGTGCTTACTTGCCCTTATTTTATAGAAATGAAAGTCCAAATACTAGTTACAGGAAGTGTAGGTTGTGTAAGTGTAATTTGAATGATACAAAGATGAAATTGTTAAGTGTCCCAGAAGGAGTGAATCTCTAGCTTCAACCAGACAATCAGGCATTCAAGATTGTAAACAGAGTAAAAGAAGAAAATCAGAGAGCAAGAAAATCCTGGAAATATTCATCGTTAAATGTTGTAGCTAAAAGTTCAGGTATGTTTAGAGATTTTGATCTCACGTCTTAGCTCTGTAGGAAAGGATTCCTCCTAAAACAAATAAGTTTGTTTGATTTTTAGATACATTTGCAGGTGTGCTTTATGTTTGAAAGTTGGAACTGCCTTTGGTTTTCACCATTGACTGTAGAATGTATTCTAAATCAACTATCACGTCAGTGATGTTAACATCCACAAGTTATAGTGATATTAAGAAAAGAGAGAACTTACAAGCCATCTGTAAGTTGCTATCGTAAGTTGCTAAATTATATATTAATGGTAAAAGAAGAGGAAAAGTAAAATATGCATTCTGCCTTTCTTAGACAAATTGTATTTTAGGGTAGCCAAAGAGTTGTTAAGGAAAAGTCTTTCTGTATGAAATATTTCCTACTAATAAATGTAAAAGAAATGATTTAAAAAATCATTCCAGAAACAACAAAAAAAATATATTTAAATAACAATCATCAATGGCTGCTAAAACCATTGAATGAAAGATTGATGGATAGAGTTTTAACAGATGGATTGGGTGGACAACACTTGGACCCACTGATCAATTGTAACATTACTAAGAGTTGAATAACCATACATCATACATGTCCTAAAGTGGTGCAATCAACAATATACTGAGTCACCTATGAAGTATTTTTGCCATTCCCTCAAATACTTTGAGTTTGAATCCAGTCAGTCCTACAAATATAGCTATCAGTTTATGGGGAAAATGGAGAATGAACATTTTAGGAAAGTGTCAAACACCACCAAAAATATGTAATCAACTAACCTAAGAATGTGGAGAGTTCTACAGGACAAATGAGAAGATTTCCTCAATAAAGAAATTTACCTGAATAAGAGATTTAGACACCAAACAACCAAATAGACTATGTGAATCCTGATTTGACCAATCAATTATAAACAGATGTTTCAGATGTTTTTGAGCCAGTGGGGAAATGTGACCAAAGGCTGGATATTAGATGATATTAATATTAAGGAATTATTAATTTCAAGGTTAGTCATTTTGTCAGTGTCATAATGGTATCGTGTCACAAGCATACAGTGGCGATGTTTTCTAAAACAATCTGTTGTCTATTATGGACATAAAATGAATAAGGGTGAAATCCTATGATCTCTAGGACTGCCATTAAGATACTCCAGAGGGAAGGGAGACACAGCAGGACAGATGAAGGAAGTTTAGGTGAGGGTTGATAAGGGTTCAGACTCAGTGATGGGGAGTGCCTTGGTGATCCAGTCCCTAAGACTCTGTGCTCCCAATGCAGGGGCCTGGGGTTTGGTCCATGGTCTGGGAACTAGATCCCACATGCTGCAACTGAGTTTGCAAGCTGCAACTAAAAGATCCTGCACGCTACAACAAAGATCAAAGATCCCTAGTGTCACAACTCAGACCTGGTGCAGCCAAATAAGTAAGTAAATAAAGATGACATGTTTTAAAAAAGGCTGAGTGATGGGTTTATGCTGGAGATGGGGTATAATAATATATTCTCTATATTATGTGTATGTTTTATATTTGCCATAATAGGATGTGAAAATTTAAATCAATAATGCATACATACAGGCTTCAGGGAAGCTTATTTCTGCACCTGACTTGTTACCTGGGGGAGAGACTGAGTGAATGAATCCAAAGAACTGGGATCCCCGAGTCAGTGTGGGTGTACCTATCTAACTGTGTAATCCCGAGGGAAGGAGCATCTCCCTTTCTGTTTTGTGGAACCCCTGAAGGGAAATACAGCAGGAAGAGCCACTGTGAGGACAAGACCCTCAATCCAAATCACTTCTTTTGGATGGCCCGTGTATCCAGAGATGACCAGAGGAATGGTTGCTGAAGCCCTCCCCCACACCTGGGGCTGCAGGTATAATTATCTCAGACTGGGGTGTTCATATATGGGCTTCCCTGGTGGCTCATGTTTTTAAAAAGGCTGAGTGATGGGTTTATGCTGGAGATGGGGGTATAATATTATATTCTCTATATTATGTGTATGTTTTTTTTTTTCTTTTCGAAGACTAATGACTTTAATTTGCTACCATATGTGTATGTTTTATATTTGCCATAATAGGATGTGAAGAATCTGCCTGCAATGTGGGGAAATCTGGATTTGATCCCTGGGTGGGGAAGATCCCCTGGAGAAGGGAATGGCATATGTTTAAGGTATAAGGACATTGTGCTTGAATCCTGAGGGCAGCAGTGGATGTTGACAAGAGCACTTGTGCTTTCCAAGGGCACACCTTTGGAATGTTCCAGAGTCAGCAATGACACAAGGCTCCTAGCTGCTACAGCACTAGGCTAACATCTTTCAGAACAGTCAGCTCTGGTTGCGATGGCTGTGATTCCTAGATGCAGGGGAGGAGGTGGAGCCAGGAGAGAAGGGGAGGGCTGGGATTCCCAACCAACTTAGCCATGCGGGGCTTGTGCTGACAAACCAGAGACATCCCTACGGTGAGACTCAGAGCGTTTGTCAGCTGGTGAAGCAGGATTCACTCATCACCCAGTTCTTGAATTGCATGAGTGTATCATTCATTATATTACATGGAAATAACTCTGACCAGATTTGGTGGTGTGACCAGAATACCCTCCCACTCCCTGTCTATTGTGCAATCTTGGGCGGATTGCCCTTCATTAAACTAGGATAATAATATCTTGCCTTTCTACCTCCTGGGTTGTTGTGAGGAGCTTAAGAGATAATATATGGAACTATAATTTTTGTGAACTATCAAACAGCATTCAAATATAAGGGATCGTTATGGCTATTAAGTGACTAGCTGATTTACATCTTAAAGTCACTTACTTTTTTAAATTCTATGCTGATAATAAATGTTTAATTAGTATATTATAAAACAAGATGGTCAAGAAACAACTACAGAGAAATTTAGCTTATAGCATGATCTGTCTGTGTTCTCCAATGTTACATAGGAATTCCTGGAAATAAGAAAATTTTAGGACTTCCCTGGTGGTCCAGTGGTTAAGAATTCACCTGCCAAGGCAGGGGACACAGGATCGATCCCTGGTCCAGGAAGATTCCACATGCTGTGGGGCAACTAAGCCTGTGTGCCACAACTACTGAGCCCACGAGCCTAGAGGCCGTGCTCCGTAACAAGAGAAGCCACTGCAATAAGAAACCCGTGCACTGCAACGGAAGAGAAGGCACCCCCAACCACCACCCCTGCTCTTCACGACTAGAGAAAGCCCAGAAACAACAGCAACGACCTAGCACAGCCAAAAATAAATAAATACATAATTAAAAAAAAAAGAGAAAATCTTACTCAGGTAATATTTTGTAGTTAGGCCCTTGAATACATGCCCTTCAATTTATGAGACAAATGAGTTGCTGTATATATTCCACAAGTTATGCTTATCATTTTACAATCTCAAATTCATAGTATTTCTTCTGTTCAATAATGTATAATGAACTGGGACACTAGACCAGGGTTAGCAAACTATGGCCCATGGAATAAATCTGGCCACCATCTATTTTTGTATGGCCTGCAAACTAAGAACCATTTGACATTTTGAAATTTTAAAACGAACTCAAGACAAGAATAGTTTATGACATGTGAAAACTACATGAAATTCAAATGTCAGTGTTCATTAATTGGAACCCAGCCACGCCCACTCGCTCACGAGAGAGACCATGTGGTCCACAAAGCCTAAAATATTTACTGCTTGGCTCTTTCCAGAACAGTCTGACTAACGCCAGGACAGAGACTTCAAAGGGACAGAGATGAAAAAAAAATTCTTTTCTGGGAGGCTAGCTCTCTCTTAGGATAAATAAACCTGGGGTATATGAACTCAAATTATGTATATGCAATAAAGGAAATCCTTAGTTATGGTTTTAATATGAAATGACCAGTTCTGAGTCAATTAAAAAATTCTATAATATAGTAGGTAAAATACAGATAGATGAAATGCAATTATGTTGTTAAAAATAGGTTCTCATTTTTCTCAATGTTGATGGCAAAGTAAAGAAAATTGGACATAGTGTATTTATTCTCTAACAGAAAATAGAGACTGACTTTGATAAGGGGAAGAGGAAGCTTATTGGAAAGAGGATTCTGGAGCAGTTCCAGAGGGAGGACAGCAGAGAGACCCTGGTCCCACTCTCAGGGCGTTTCCACACGATTTCAGGAGGCTTCTATTTGAATTTCGGGAAGAAATAAGTTGATGGGCCCAGTTTGTGGCCGTGGAGGCCAGGGGATGGAGTAATGTGGGTGGGAGCTTACTGGAATCCCATGGTTGGAATGAAGAAGGGAACAAAGAGGACGTAAGAGGAGGAAAAGGATGCCAGGCAAACAAAAACCCACAGATGTTCTCATCGGGAGCTTCTTAGGAAACAGACTTTAATCCCAACGTCAGCCCCAAATGAGTAAATGTGAATAAGTCATCTCATTGTGTGGCAGGGGTATTTCACACTTTATGTTAGTATAAAAGGAGGGCCACAATTAGACCCACCTGCCATAAAACTATTCCTTGGTCACAATACATAAAATTCCAACCCTCAGAACAAAATTTTTAAAGTTAAAGAACAATCCTTCCAGAGGATCAAATTAAAAGATAATTTTGTAGGCACCATCAGCACTTCTATTCAACACAGCACTAGAGATTTCAGCCAGTACAGATCTTAAGAAAGTCAAAGAGCCAAAGAGACTGTACAGAAATAAAAAAGTTATCATTTCTTACAGAAGGTGTGATTGTATATATATATAATGCTCAAAAAATCTATTAACTATTGCAATTAATAAGTAAATTCAGCAATGTCACTGAATGAGGGTCAATGTACAAAATTTCATCTTATTTCTGTATCAACACAATAACAACAAAAACAAAATGAAATTTAAAAAATAGTACCATTGACAAAAATAGCATAAAAACATTAAATATGTAGGAATAAATTTGACAAAAGATGTGCAGCCAATTTCCTCAAATTATCTATAAATTAATTCAATTCCAGTGAAAATCTCAGAAGAGCTTTTATTTTGGTGGAAATTGATCAGCTGACTCTAAAATTTATAAAGAAATGCAAAAGGTGAAGAATAGCTGAGGCAATTTTGAAGAAGAAAAACAAATTTGGAGGCTCTGTGTCACCAGGTATCACAGCCTACTAGGATAGATAGTCTAATAGTCTAATAGCCAGCTCTTCTAGTTTGCCAAGTTCTGAGCGGTGTTCCGAGATGCAACACTTTCAGTTTTAAAACCTAGCATTGGCAGCAGATTCTTTACTGCTGAACTACCAGGGAAGCCCAAATATATGTGGTGTGTGTGTATATATATAATACATTAAATTTATGTAATCAGTAATTATATAAGCATATTTATATATGTTATACATATATTTGTATTAAATATTGTATTTAATATTTTTATGCTCATGTTTATATCAAATACAAAATTATATGTAATATATAGTAAATATATTTTTATATATAAATCACATATATCTTCTCTCACTCTGTATATGTGTTTTTACGTGTATATCTATAAATCTATCTATACCTATCTTATCTGTTTATATAAACATACACACATAAATATACATATACACCATTTGTTAGGTATATATATGACAAAGGAACCATATACAGAATACATAAAGAGTTCCCATAAGTCAATAATAAAAAGACATATGAAATGGCGCTTGACTTCATTAGTCATCAGAGAGATGCAAATTAAATTCTCTGTGAAAGAATATACTACATGTCTACCTGCAGAGCGAAAATGAAAAAGACAGACAATACCAAGCACTGACAAGGATGTGGGGCAACTGGAACTTTTATACATTGTTAAAAGCAGTATCAAATGTACGGTCATTCTGGGAAGTTCTGTGGCACTGTCTGCTAAAGCTCAACACATTCACACCCGATGACCTACAGATTCCACTTTCGGGTAGATACCTAGACACCTAGCAAAAATCTTCCTGAAGGGGTTTAGACTCGGGGTCACAAATTCAAATGGATACAGAGAAAGGTCAGGCAAGTAATATCAATTACTGGCCAGAAGGACATTTTCAGCAGAAGTGACTTAAGTGGACACATTAGACACCCTTTGGCTTGGCTGCCCCTCACTCTTTGGTTTACTTTTCCCTGAAACAGCCCCTAAGCATGTCGAGATTCTCATTTCTGTCTCTCTCCCTCTCTCTCAATGGCTTACTGCTCTTATGTGGACGCCTCACCCAAACCAGGAGCCACGGATGCAGTCAGTGCTCTTCCCAGGTCCTCCTGCCTGGGTGCTGCACCATCCCCCAGCTGCTGTGCACGCTGGCTGCTAACAGCTCACAGTGGCCCCTTCTCTTGAATCTCCTTGATCCAAACTGCTTGAGAAATGACGCCCTCTCCTGAAGGCAGCCCATGGTCAATAACTGATGGGTATGGGGGTATGCAAGCGGGCTCCATGCTTTGAGATGGGGTAACTGCAGGGCTGTACACTCTCCAGATTCCACAGTGAGATCAGCCTGAGACTGGACTTGCATCTCTTTCTCTTGTTCTGTCCTGCTTCCCTTACTGCCTATCAGATTTCTCCTAAGAGCGTCCCCCCTAATAAATCACTTGCATCAGCACCCGTCTGCTTCTAGGGAACCCAAGGTCAGTCACAGGGCCCAGAACATGCTCTTTCCCCAAGGAGCTGAGAGCCTAACTGAGACAGTCCATCAGTGTCAACACAACCACTGTCTTCCCCGGGCTGAGCTGTGGGTGTTCGGCTTCCCTTTGAATTCATAAAAGCCTTCAGGAGCTTTCCAATGATCCCCCTTTCTGTTCAAGTCAGTCAAAGTCCATTAGTCTTCCCTGAAGCCAGGATAACCTTAACTAGTCTGATGGGTATTCCAGGCCTGACCTACAATGGCTGCGGAGATAGGACCCAATACTTTGTGGAAGAACATCAGTTGGAATCCTGAGGGAAAAACTAATTGATTACCCTTCCTATTCCCTTGGCTTCAGTAACTAGGAGAGTTGCTAGGAATGCTCCCCACCCATTAATCCCCCAGGAATTTGGAGTTAATTTGTTACCCAGGGCTGTTTCCCCGAGACCTTCTCGATTCCCTGGAGGCAGAGAGCTAAATTCCTTCCACTGGTAGTCATCCGCTTGCAGCTCTCTGTTTCCAGTCCCGTCCAGGAAGTCTCTAGCATCTCTCTGAGCCTTCTTATCCCTAAAATATACTTTTCTACGCCCTCTTCTGTGTGGTGTGTGCAGATATACGCAGTGTGTTTGCCTACATGTTAGGAAGGCAAAAAGATGAGGTGGGGGAATCACAGGAGGGTGGTCAGATTTCAGATCACTCAACCACGGGTTATAAAGAAAGGGTGACATAGCACGAGCCTGATTCGTTCCACTCAGAATTGTTCACTGATTCATCAGAAAATTGATCCGTCTGACCCAGACTCTCCTCTCTCAATGGTCAAAGGCAGCTTTTGTTTGAGCCAGCCTCTATAGCAATTTGATGTAGTCTAGCCCAAGACAAGTTTCTACCCGAGCCAAACGGGGCTATTGCTGGGTAATATTTGAAGATGTTAACCTACATTCTGTTTTGCGGTGGGTGTCTCCTCCTCTCCCCTGCCTCCGCTGAAGCAGACAAGGCTGTCACGTGGTCTCAGGGAAGCCACGCTGCAGGGTGAAGGGGAAAAAGTTGAAAAGTCTTTCTGACTTGTTCCTAAAGACTGGTAGAGGTCATACACTGACGGTTCACTGGTCTTAAGAGCTCTCACAGATGAGGTTTGTTTGGCCCCCACCGTACTTTTTACAAGTCTCAAATGGGCCACACATGGCTCAGCTCTCCAGTTTACCGCAGTCCCCAGTACTCCCTACTGTCTGCCCCCATTGACATTTCCCATCTGGCCTCTTTCTGTGTACACTGGAATCTGTGACCCCGACCCCAAAACCATTAAAGAGGATTATGTTTGCTACCCTAGAGGCAAACGTTCTCCTCTCTGAGGAAAACAACAAGTGGGTTAGGAGAGGAAGTTTTGCTCTGAGAAGAGGGACAGTCACAGTGTAAAGGCCCAGTGATGGCTATGGGCATGATTTCACTGCATGCAACGTAAACAACAAGCCTAGGCAAGACTGATGGGTGACAGACCATCGTGAGTGAAGACAGCGATGTGGGTCTAAGAGAGAAGAGAGGGGAGGCTGTGATCTAGAATCTCATCTGCTCAGCATCCCTTCCTCCCCCTTCAAGTTGGAGCTCCTTGATGATCCTTGGGAAACTGTGCCAACCCATGGCACAGAATCTTGGAGCGAATGTCAAAGTGCCATGGCCCAGGGATATGTGTGGTCAAGTGACCCAAAGCAGGCCATTGACACTCTTTCTTCCAGGAAACTTGACCTTGGACACAGGAACACAAGAGTGGAAAATCTATCCCAATGGAGGTTCCTTGAAGGAATCACTCATTAACTCCTGGTACCCAGATTCCTCAGGGGTCCTAATTCCTTCTCCTTCTGGGGCTTATCATGGTAGATTCTGTACATTCTCTGAGCTTTCCCATGTTATTCCAATAAGGTCTCTCAAGGGTCAGTTTCTGGCAACCTGAGAACCCTGCCTTGTACAAGAAGGTTCCTGGGGGATGTGGAATGGGAGGCAAAAAAAATGGCCTATTTCAGGTGAGGAGCATGTTGTCAGCAGCGCCTCTCAAGAACTCTGCTCAGCCTGGCTCAAGGGGAAACTTCAAGGGAGGAAGTGTGAGCAATCGGGGTAGAGGGAGATGTGGGGAAGGGGCAAGAGTGGGAGAATCCTTGTCTGCTTGTCTGCAGAGCAGAGTTTCCCACGATGTGGCTGGAGACATTGCTGAGCGGGAATCAGTAAGCAGCAGAGAACTGGGCAGCATGCATTAGAAACCAGGGGTGTGCCAAGGAAGCAGGTTCTGCAGGAAGCCTCATCCCCCAATGAGCTGAAGCAGCAAAGAGGTGGGAATCATTACCAAAGGGGAGCAAGAGCAGTGGAGGAGGGGAGAATACCAGAATGCAAAAACTGCCCGTGAAGAACAGAATGGACTGGACTTCCCTGGCGGGCCAGCGCATACGAATCCGCCTGCCAATGCAGGGGATACGGGTTTGATCCCTGGTCCGGGAGAAGCCCACATGCCATAGGGCAACTAAGCCCGTGCGCCGCAACTACTGAGCCCGTGCTCCGCAACAAGAGAAACTACAGTAATAAGAAGTCTGCACACCACAATAAAGAGCAGCCCCTGCTTGCCACAACTAGAGAAAGCCCAAGCAGCCAAAAATTCAAAAAAAGGACAAAATGGACTCCTGAGTCAGTCTGCCTGTGTTTGAAACCTGGTTCCATCACTGACCTTGTGTGATCAGTTGTTTCACCCTTAAATTCTCCCTGTGCGTGAGTACTAAGTCACTTCAGTCGTGTATGACTCTTTGAGACCCCATGGACTATAGCCCGCCAGACTCTTCTGTCCAAAGGATTCTCCAGGCAAGAATACTGAAAGTGGGTTTTTATGTCCTACTCCAGGGGATCTTCCCAACCCAGGGATTGAACCTGTGTCTCTTTACTGTCTCCTGCATTGGCAGGCAGGTTCTTTACCACTAGTACCATGTGGGAAGCCCTAAATACTCCCTACCTCAATTTAATTTAGTGGCTGGCAAAAACCAAGCATTCAATAAAGGGTGAGTAGTGTTATTATTTTTATCAATAAAATGTTATTCCATTAATCTGAATCATTAACTGCCAATTATTATTATTACCATTTAAACTTCAGATTCAAAGCCAGAGACCATGCCTGCACACTCACACATATACAAAACACACAATTATATTTCAGAAATACCCCCGGGGCCCAGCCTGAAATTACAGACTTATAAACCTGAAACAAAGCCAGTAAGATACCGTAAAACAAAAGATCCAACAGGTGTAAACTTGTACCATTTTGTTAAAAGGGAAATATGGTCTGAGACACCAAGCTATGGGATGGACAGGGATCCAGGTGACTGGCAGAATTGGGACAATAACCTGGGATTATTTTCTGTTCTGATAAGATTCTTGGTAACTAGATACACATGGAGACCATGCTGCTTGAACAGAAGCTTGATGTCTTATGACGGACCTCATGAGCCCAAGGAACTGGATCTGAAAATGTAACTGTATCACTGAAATAATTCCACATATCGCTCTTTTTTTTTTAATTGGAGGCTAATTACTTTACAATACTGTAGTGGTTTTTGCCATACATTCACATGAATCAGCCACGGGTGTACATGTGTTCCCCATCCTAAAGCCCCCTCCCACCTCCCTCCCCATCCCATCCCTCAGGGTCATCCCATTGCACCAGCCCTGAGCACCCTGTCTCATGCATCGAACCTGGACTGGTGATTTGTTTCACATATGATAATATACAGGTTTCAATGCTATTCTCTCAAATCATCCCACCCTCTCCTTCTTCCACAGTGTCCAACAGTCTGTTCTTTACATCTGTGTCTCTTTTGCTGTCTTGCATATAGGGTCATCATTACCATCTTTCTAAATTCCATATATATGTGTTAATATACTGTATTGGTTTTTCTTTCTGACTTACTTTGCTCTGTATAATAGGCTCCAGTTAACTAGTACAGCCACTCTGGAGAACAGTATGGCGATTCCTTAAAAAGCTGGAAATAGAACTGCTATACAACCCAGCAATGCCACTGCTGAGCATACACACCGAGGAGACCAGAATTGAAAGGGAGACGTGTACCATGTATCACTCTTTAAGAAGATGGAGTAATGGAGAAAGTGCTGGCTTGGGAGTCCCCAGAGGGCCCATGGAGGACTTCTGGGAGAGGTTCACTCTCTTAAAACCTGGCTCTCCCATATTAGCAGCCCCTGACCATGTTCTGTCTGGAGTACCTTAATCTCACTCCTTCTCCACCTCAGCCACATGCTCTCAGGATCTCTGACTTTTTAAACCAATGTGTGACAATTTGTATGAAAATACAAAAAACCTCAAAATTCTTTCTTTGAGAAAGAAGATGGAACTGGAGGGAATCAACTGCCTTGAATGTAGACTAACTACAAAGCTCAGTCACCAAACAGTATTGGTAAGGCACAACGATCGAAGTATAGATCTATGGACACCAAAATAGAAAAGCCTCAGAGATAAAATCCACGCACTATGGGACACCTTTATCTTTGACAACGGAGGCAAGAATTACAATGGAGAAAAGACAATTCCTTTAACAAGTGGTGCTGGGAAAATGGTCAAACCCACTTGTAAAAGTATGAAAATAGAAACACTTTCTAACCACCCCGATACACAAAATAAACTCAATGGATTAAAGATGTAAAGGAAAGACCAGAAAATATAAAACTCCCTAGGGAAAAACATAGTGCAAAACACTCTTCTGACATAAAATCACAGCAGGATTCCTCTATGATCACTCTCCGGAATATGGTTAACCAAAAGCAAAAAAACTAATGGGATCTAATCTTAAAATTAAAATCTTTTGCACTATGGAGGGAATCTTTATAAGCAAAGGTGAAAAGGACAGCTTTCAGAATGGGGAGAAGAAAAATAATAGCAAACAGAGCAACTGACAAAGAACTTAATCTATATAAATATACAAGCAAAATCTTGCAAGCTCAATACCAGAAAAATAACATGACCCAATCAAAAAATGGGCCAAAGAAACTAACAGAAATTTCTCCAAAGAGACATACCGATGGCTAAACAAACCACATGAAAAGATGCTCAACATCAATGCATTATCAGTGAAATGCAAATCTATAACCTACAATGATGCGGTGACCATATATGCTGGCAGAATGCGCTGCTATTCATAACCGTCTACAAACAATAATTGCTGGAGAGGGTGTGGAGAAAAGGGAACCCTCTTACACTGTTGGTGGGAATGCAAACTAGTACAGCCACTATGGAGAACAGTGTGGAGATTCCTTAAAAAACTGGAAATAGAACTGCCATATGACCCAGCAATCCCACTGCTGGGCATACACACCGAGGAAACCAGAATTGAAAGAGACACGTGTACCCCAATGTTCATTCGCAGCACTGTTTACAATAGCCAGGACATGGAAGCAACCTAGATGTCCATTGGTCAGATGACATTGGATAAGAAAGCTGTGGTACATATACACAATGGAATATTACTCAGCCATTAAAAAGAACACATTTGAATCAGTTCTAATGAGCTCTGGATGAAAACAGAGAGAGCCTTTATACAGGTGACAGTAAGTCAGAAAGAATAAAACTACCAATGGAGTAGATTATTGATATATATGAGGGAATTTAGAAAGAATGGTAATGACAACCCGTTATATACAAGGACAGCAAAAAGAGCACAGATATAAAGAACCGACTTTTGGACTCTGTGGGGAAGAACGGCGAGGGTGGGATGATTTGAAAGAATTAGTCAATGAAACATGTGTGAATTACCTATATTGTGAAATCTCGATCGCCAGCCAGGTTCCGATGCACGAGTAACTGGGCGTATCAAAGCAGGTGCACTGGGATGAAACCCTGAGGATGGGATGGGGAGGGAGGTGAGAGGGGGGGTTCAGGATGGGGGACACATGTATACCCGTGGCTGATTCATGTCAATGTATGGCAAAAACCACTACAATATTGTAAAGTAATTAGCCTCCAATTAAAATAAATAAATTAATTAAAAAAAAAACAAACAACAATGTGTTAGATTCCCTGGTGGTCCAGTGGTTAAGACTTCGCACACTTTCACAGCCATGAGGGCTGGGTTTCATCCCTGGTTGGGGAACTAAGATCCCACAAGCTGAGACTGTGTGGCCAAAAAGAAATAAATTAAATAAATAAAAAATAACTCAAAATGTCCTCCCTCAGACAGACAATACAACAATATTTTATCCAAAGGTCAGTTGCAAAATTGGGCCACTGAATTGGGTCATAACCAATGGCTAGTGTGAGTCAGGTCAATTCTCTGGGTAAGGAAAAGGATAAGGAATTTTATGCTATAAAGTCCACATTCCAAAGTATCTGCATGGCAGGTAAGGAGGAACAAATTATTATTAACTCTTGTTTCCAGATGAAGAAACTGAATCTTTAGTGAAGGTGAAGTGACTACGCTCAAAGATCACAGAGTGGGGAGTGGCCTACAGAAGCCCCACATTCCACACTTGACTCTACCTTCTAATCCAGGGTTGTACCCTAGGACTAGCCTTACTTGTCTCCAGGTTTCTGTAGGCTTTGAGGACATGTGCCATCAGGCGTTTGGGGAATCATAATCAACAGTCCCCCTTCAGGTAGAGGGGAGACCTTTGGTCGAACTCCAAGACACATCTCTTAATCATCCTAAGAGGTCGTTTGGATTGTTATTATGAACAAAGCACAAAAGATCCTCTTCTCTGGGGAATTTACATTCTGGTTGGGAGGGAATGAAACAGTTGAAAATATAGTATAACAAGTGAGGGGGGGGACTGTAGATTGAGCTTCCAGGTGGGGTGCTGCTGCTGTGCATTCAGTTGCTTCAGTCGTGTCCGACTCTGTGTGACCATTGGACTGCAGCCCACCAGGCTCCTCTGTCTGTGGGATTCTCCAGGCAAGAATACTGGAGTGGGTTGCCTTTCCCTTCTCCAATGCTGAAAGTAGAAGCAAAAAAGTGAAAGTCGCTTAGTAGGTCGACCCTTAGAAACCCATGATGCAGCATAACCATGTCTCCATCCACAGGATTTTCCAGGCAAGAATACTGGAGTGGGGTGCCATTGCCTTCTCTGCATGTGGTGCATGCAGTAAAGAATACACTTGCCAAGTGCGGCGACACCAAGAGACTTGGTTTGATCCCTGGGTCAAAAAGATCTGGAGTAGCAATGGCAATTGTCTACTATTCAGGCCTGGAAAATTCATGGACAAATGAGTCTGCAGGTGCAGTCCATGGGGTCGCAAAGAGTCAGACACGATCTAACTGAGCGAAAAACTGAACACAAACTACACAGATTTTAAAAAGTACTATTAACGATGGTATTAAAGGCAACTAAATAAGAAAGAAGATGGAAATCAGGAAGGACGGATGTGCTGCAGTTTTAAACGAAGGGGTACAGGGGGCACAGGTCTCTCTGAGAAGGTTGACAAAATTTGAGAAAAGACTTTGAAGAAGTTCAGAAGTTGACCCATGAGTTATCTGACACAGAGGACTCAGGAAGATAGAAGAGATGGATTGCAAAGGCCCTGAGGGCAGAAGTTTTCCAAATGTGTGCAGGAGGACAGAGTGAAGCTAGGGGACAGAGAGAGTAATGGGAGGGCAGGTCACAAAGGGCCTCTCAGTGATGGAAGAACTTTTACGAGTGAAACAGTATGCCATGGGAGGCGGTCATGGGCATAGGATGTTACATGATCTGACTCATAATTTAAGAGCAACTTCTGGCGGCGGCTGCTGTATTAGAAGCTAGATTGTAGCTGAGTGCAAGGGTGGATGCTCTGGGCCATTAAGATGTCAGGTCGGGAAGACAGGAAAGAGCACGTATGAACAGTCAGAGTTAGGCGATAACCAGAGTGTTTCTTGAAGCCACAACAAGATAAGAGTTTTTTTTTTTTTTTAATTGAAGTATAGTTGATTTACAATATTAGTATTAGTTTCAGGCATATAGCAAAGTGGAAAACCCCCTCATTATATATAGTGTGCGCGTATATATACACATATATGTATACTTTTTCTTATAGGTTATTAAGTTATTGATTTAGATTAAGATATTAGTATATATTCCCTTTACAGTTAAGTCCTTACTGATTATCTATTTATATATATAATTAAGGTTATATATGCTAATCCCAACCTCCTAATTTATCCCTTACCTCCACATTGCACCTTTGGATTAACTATAACTTTTTGTTGTGTTGTTTTTAAATAACTTTAAACCTTTTTTATTTTGGTAATGGGTTGAGCAATTAAAACAATGTCGTGTTAGTTTCAGGCAAAACACAGAGGGACTCAGACATACCATATAACATGGATCCATTTCTCCCCAAACCCTACTCCCATCAAGCGGCAGTTAACACTGAGCATTTCATATTACCTTGTTGGTTAGCATTTTTAAACTAGCAGGTTGTGTACTTGGCCTATCCCAAAGTCCATATACTGTCACGTTCCCTTCCAGCACACACCATAAGTTCCATTTTCTACAAACTGTCGTTTTCTCAATCTTGTGAGCTTGTTTCTGTTTTAAATTTGTTCATTGTATTATTTTTTTAGATTACATTAAATGGAAATCTTTTTATTCATTTTCTGTTGATCGTTACTTCATTAATATGACCCATTTTCAGGTCTGCATCCATGTTGATGCAAAGGTCTTTATTTCTTTCTTTTATGATAATATTCCCAATTGTCTGTATGTAACCAACATCGTTACCATCCTGTCTTGTCAATGGATCATTTATGTTGTTTCTTGTCCTGACATATTGTAAATTACCGCTGCTATGAACATTGGGATGCATTGTTGCCTTTTTGAATTATGGTTTTCTCTAGATTCATGCCCAGGAGTGGGATTGCTAGATCATATGGTAGCTCTGTTTTTAGTTTTTTAAGCAACCTCCATACTGTTCTCCACAGTGCGGCCTTGCACCAAGGTAATTCCCAACAACGTAGGAGAGTTTTTTTTTCTCCATTTCCCTCCTTCAGCCAATTTATTAGTTGAAGAGAATAAAACAAAAAATTTTAATATATTGCAGCTCCTAGACATTTTCATGCATTGATCTAAGCATTTTATACACAGAAGCTCATCTAATTCATAACTACGTTGAAAGGAAATTATTTTATTAGGTAAGAAAAGTAAGGTTTAGGGAGATTAAGTAACTTGTTATGCTCAGCCAGCAAAACAAGGGAGTTAGGGGCTGTGGCTGCGAAAGGTAGTTCACTTAAACTCCTCTCTCTCATATTTGTATGGAGACTTTTTTGTTGCTGGCTGTTCTAAACTGTAGTGAGATGATACCTACATTGTGGTTTTTTGATTTGCATTTCTCTAATAATTAGTGATGCCTCTTTGGATCTTTTACTGGCGGTTTCCTTTCTCTGAGAAAACTATCCTCCGCTCTTCAGGTCTCAGACTCAGGACACTCATCAAGTAGGCGCTTGCCCCTGCTTGTATTAAAGTATTTCTTGTGCACTTCCTCACTCTGTAGATGACTTGTTATTTGGGTTTGCTACCTTCTCTTTCCAGGTGCTGCTCAGTGTAGCCTGCCAGTGCAGGAGACGCAAGAGACATGGGTTCAGATCTGGGTCAGGAAGATCCCCTGGAGGAGGGCATGGCAACCCACTCCAGTATTCTTGCCTGGAGAATCCCATGGACAGAAGAGCCTGGGGGCTACAGTCCATGGGATCGCAAAGAGTTGGACATGACAGAGTCGGCTTTGAACACACACACATACTTCTGAGTGTCTGCCTCTCCTTTCACTTATGCTGAATCTGAGCTCCGGAGGCAGGGACTTCTCTGTTTATTCCTGTTAGGTATCATCAGTGTATGGAACGTGTATGGAAAATTTTCAATCTCACTATAAATATTTCTACTGCATGAATAAGAAGTCCCTGATTTCCCCTGACAAGGAGGACTGGGACCATATCACACAGGTAGTCGGATCTGCCTATTTTTAACTATAAGGATGGCTCCTCCCGGCCGTGCCACCTTTACCTAGGGCAACCTTGAAAAATCACATTACTCCCCTTATGTGTCTTGATTCTCAGTTTTATGATCTTATCTTTTTGGTTCTCTGTGTGGCATTACCTTGGCCCCCCATCCCTCTGGGGCAAGTACTACTGGGCTTAAGTTGCATTGAGCTGCATCTCTCTTACCTGTTTTTCTCCTTTGAGTTGGTACTTTTCACGTTTTTGCTTTTCTCCAATGGAATTAACTTTACAATTGATGATACAAATTAATATAGTTTCCTTTTCCCCTTGAAAACTCTGATTAAACTAGGGATGTATCGTCAGGTACTGGCTGTCAGAGAATCTGGATGTAAAATTGCAGTGGAGGAATACTCTATTGGTTTCAGCAAGTAATGGTATTTGGAATAATTAATGGAATTTCTCTCTTTCCCTTGGGTTGTTTCTTTCTGTTTTACACAGAATACTGTACAGAGTAGCCTCCTGATATTTTATTTTGTTGCTAATGATATTTTTTTCCTTGTCTACCTTCCTGATAGAATCTGGAATTGACAATTGCAAGAACATAAAGATATATCTAGTTTTGTTCTGACACAGTTTAATCACTGACTTACTTGGAGGAGAAAATTTGACCCTTTAAGAAAAATTACATGAGAAATCCAGCTGCTATTACAAAAACCGGGAGGCAGCACAGGATAATTGATGTCCATCTATTGTAGTTACCCGTGTTAATTTTGTCAACAGAAGCCACATAACTTCATCATGATCTGGAAGTAATTTTTTCAGTTGTGAGATCTTGGGCTCTCCTCCTGATCAGATAGAAGGAGAGATGCTGTATAACATTTTTCCCGCTCTAATTCCGAAAGTTGGGAGGTGGGAGGTGATGGGGTGGGAAAGGACAGTTAGCTCTCACGATTGGCTTGATTTCTCATCAGCCATCATCCAAACAGGCAAGGCATTTGACAGAGAGAAACAAGATTTATGTAGGTGAGCAGCCAGGGGAGGTAACGGGAAAAAGAAAAATATGGATTTTAATAATCATTTCTTCCTAAAACTAAGGCCTGTCATTTTAAATTGACATGGTCTGAGAGTGATGCTTCTCACATCAAGTGTAGATTCATTGTCTTATTTCTAAAAAACAAAAAAAAGCAAAAAAAAATAAAAAATCTACAATCTTGATGCAAAAGGCTGGCTTAATCTACCTTTGGACTGTGGTTTCCCAATCTGGATTCTGGCAGGTATTTATACCATTCGTCCTTGTACAACTTTTTATTTGCTGTCAGTGAAATGTGTTTTGAGCGCGGAGGCGGGGCTAAGATGGCGGAGGAATAGGACGGAGGGAGACCACTCTCTCCCACACAATTTATCGAAAGAAACATCGGAACGTGAGCAAATTCACAAAAATACTTGTCTGAACACTGGGAGGGATGTCAGACATCATAAAGACAGAGCATTTAATTTCAGAAGGAGGTAGGAGAAATTATAACAAGATAAAAAAGAGAGAAAAAGGAGTTTAGGGACGGCGACCGTCGGGGAGGGAGCTCGTAAAAGAGGAGTAATTTCTAAGCACCGGAAACCCTCTCACCAGCGGGGTTTGGTGCGAAGATTTTCGACTCTTGGAGGGCAACAAAACCGGGAGAGATAACAAATAAATTTTAAAACCCATGCTAAGTGCTAAAGACAAACTTCCAGTAAAGAAACCCTGTGACTGCCCGCATCGCCACATGCAAGTGGGGGCTGCTGAACGGAGAGGAGCAGGCGGCACTGCTTAGGGTAAGGAGGGCCGACTTGCCTGAGGGCAATCGGAGGGAGCTGCGTGGCTAGTAACCTACATGTGAGACAGCAAAGCCAGACGCGAACTATCCGAGAAAGCCCAAAGTAATGGCATCTGCGGGCCGCTCCACAGAATCAAAGGACCTGAGCGATACAGAGGCCGAGCTAGCGGTGCGGCCCGCCCCATCCCCCGCGGACACAAGGTGGCAGGCGGGCCCAGCAGAGCCGGAAGGGGCAAACTCCGGTCGCCAGAGAGGGCACCCCACCACACTGCACACAGGCTCCAGTTTCTAAGCAGATGCCTTAGATCCCGGAGGGTTCTACAGCCGAGGGAGGGTCGCAGCAGAAGAGACCAGCTCCCAGAAACCTACACAAAGCGCACCGGGCGGCCGGAGCCGGGCCGCGGCCCGTAAACCGAGGCGGGGACCAGGGAGTGTGAAAAGCGCATCCGCCCCAAACAGGGGAAGTGTTGCGGTTGCCAAAACTCCTGGTTGCTGAGCTGCTACCGACCAGGAAACGGCGCAAACGCGCGCCCAAACCGGAGTCTGCGCCTTTGTGGAGTACCGGGAACTGAACCTGAGCAGCTTAGGTACTGGGACGTGCGCGCCATATCAGGGCCCACCCCCGCAGCAAGTAACTGAAGCCTTGAGCAGGGTAGACGGGGAAAGCACACACGACGTGAGGGTGCGAACCAGTGTGGCCGAGCACCACTGCGAGCTCCACCCCACACACGCCAGTGATTCCTGGTTTGCTGATGGGTCCTCTACTCCCACAGCAGGAGCTGGAACAATACTTGTGAACCTAAAGAGACCACCTATGCCCCTTTGTGGCGTGGGTGTGGAAATAGACATGATGAGACCTCCAAACAAAAGCCAAATTAACCAGAGGGAAAAGCGCATTGGAAGGGAAAGGCCAAAGTTTAAAATCCCTGTAGTTGTTAAACACTGCCTGCATTGAAAGGAGCTATAGATTTGTAACTAGTAGACGCAGGGAACAAGGATCTATCTTGAAACTGAACAAGACCCCCACGGTTCACAATGCTCCAGAGAAAAAAGTCCGGGGGACTATATATTTTATGATATTACCATTTTTTTTAACTTTTTTTAGCTTTTTTTTAAATTTTTTTCTTTATTTTTTTATTTAAGACCTCTATTAACCTTTAATTTCATTTTCATAACCAGATTATACCTTGCAAAAAAAAAAAAAAACCTATTTTTAAAAAGCATACTGCGTACATATTCTTTATACTTTTTGTGTTTCTTTTTTTTTATGTTATTTTCCTGTTTTTCTTTATATTTTTTAAACTGTATTACTGTGTAACTGTCTTTTTTCTTTTTTTATAATGTTTTCTTTTTTCTTTTTTTATATTGTATAATTTATAAGAGTCTAACCTCTACTCGCGAATTTTAATCTTTGTTTTACATATTTGTTATCAATTCTCTGTACATTTAAGAATACAATCTTTTAGTACCCTTTTTTTTATCAGGAGGGCATTTGCTGTTAGTACTGGCTTGATTACTCTCTCCCTCTATTGACGCTCTTTCTTCTACCCCCAGGGAACCTTATCTCCACCTCCTCCTTCTCTTCTCAACCAATTCTGTGAATCTATCTGAGGGTGTTTGGGTACGGAGAACACTTCGGGAACAGAAACTGCCCAGATCTCTCTCTCCCTCTTGATCCCTACCTTTTACTCATCCTCACCTCTATTGCTTACTCCCCCCTCTCTTATGTATCTCTGGAACCTCTCTGAGGGTTCCAGACTGTGTGGAAAAGCACAAGAAGGAAGTGCACTACTGGCTATACTGCTCTACCAATCTGTGTCCCCTCTTCTCCTCTGGCCACCTCAACCTCCTCCCTTCACACCTCTCCATGTAATCTGTGAACCTCTCTAGGGTATCCTCACTGTGGAGAATCTTTTCACCTACCTAAATAAGTTTTTATTATTGATTGCTGTATGGAGGAGTAGTCTTGGGCTACTGCAAGTGAATAAGACTGGAAAAGCCAGAAGGAAACATTATAAATAAATAAGAGATCATCCAATAACGCCTCCACATATACACTGAAAACCAAGCTCCACCCAAGAGCCCAATAAGTTCCAGAGCAAAGACATACCCGGCAAACTCTTCCGCAACGCAGGAACATAGCCCTGAGCATCAATATACAGGCTGCCACAGAGGCCGACAAATCCTATAGACATCTCAAAAATCAAAATACTGACACTCCATTGCACTCTAAAGAGAGAAAATCCAGGCTCCAATCCACCAGAACCATCGACACAGTCCCCAAACCAGGAGGAAAACCTTGACAAATGCACCCATCAACCCACCCACAGTGAGGAACCTCCACAATAAAGAGGAACGTCAACTACAGAATACAGAATAAGGCCACGCCTAACACTCAGCAATTCTTAATACATGATGAAAAGGCAGAGGAGAAACTATCTGCAAGTAAAGGAAAATGAGAAATGCCACCAAACCAAACAAAGAGGAGGAGCAGGGATTTATCTGAAAAAGAATTAGATTTATGATAGTAAAAATGATCCATAATCTTGAAAATAAAATGGAGTTACGTAGAAAATAGCCTGGAGACAAGGACTTGGAGAAGATGCAAGAGATGTTTACAAGGGACCTAGAAGAAATAAAAAAAGGAGTCATTATATGATTGGAATAATGAAATAAAAAGGAGATAAAAGACACGCTGTTAGGGAAACCATCAGTAGATATAAAGAGGCAGATGATAGGATAAGTGAGGTAGAAGTATATAATGGTGGAAATTAAACGTAAGCAAGAGAAGAAAAAAAAAAAAAGAATCAAAAGGAAATGAGGAAAACCTCAGGGAACCTCTGGGACAATATGAAAGCCCAACATTCAAATCATAGGAGTCCAGAAGAAAGGAAGATAAAAGGAAAGGCCATGAAAGATCTCGAGGAGATAATAGTTGGAAAATTTCCTTAAAATGAGGAAGGAAATAGTCACAGAGTCCATGAATACCAGGTGAGTGCCAAACAGGATAAACCCAAGGCGAAACCACCCCCAAGACACATATTAATCAAATTACAAAGATCAAACACAAAGAACAAATATTAAAAGCAGCAAGGGAAAAAACAACAAATGACACACAAGGGGATCCCCTCATAAGGATAACAGCCTGATTCTTTCAATAGGAAAATCTTTCAGGCTAGAAGGATTGCAGGACTTTACGTAATGTAATGTAAAGAGAAAATCTACAACCAGATTACTGTACCCGGCAAGGATCTACTTCAGATATGAGGAGAATTCCAAAGCTTTACAGACAAGCAAGAATGAGGGGGAATTCGCACCACCCAAACCATCTCTCCAAATGCACTAAAGGACTCTGTTCTAAAACAGGAAACACAGAAAGGATGTTTAAAACACGAATTAAAAACAAAGGTAAAATGGGCAAACGGGACCCATACTTATCAATAATTACCTTAAATATAAATGGGCTTGAATGCCCCAACAAAAAGACAAAGATGGCTGAGTGGATCAAAAACAGACCCTAACATATGCTGTCTACAAGAGACCACCTCAAATGTCTAGGGACACATACAGATAAAGTGAAGACGGTGGAAAAACATATTTCATGCTAAATGGAGACCAAAAGAATAGGCCGGAGTCGCAATTATCATTTCAGATAAAAGAGACTTTAAAATAAAGCGCTGTGTGAAAAGGGACAAAGAAGGACCACTACATAATGATCAAGAGGATCATCCAAGAAGAAGAGTAACAATTTAAATTTATATGCAACCCAACTTAGGAGCACCACAATATATAAGGCAATTAATAAAAACCGTATGAAAGGGGAAATTAACAATAACACAATAATAGTGGGAGGACTTTAATACTCCACTCACACCTATGGATAGATCAACTAACACAAAATTAAAAGGAAAAAACAAAATGTAATAGGATACAATAGACAAATTGATTTGATCGATTTGTCTTCAGGACTTTCCACCCCAAAACAATCAATTTCATTTTTCTCAATGTGTCAACACGCAACTTTCTCCAGGCATAGATCACATCGTGGGCCATACAATCTAGCCTTGGTAATTAAAAAAAATTGAATATCCAGCCATCTATTCTCTGACCACAATGCAGTAAGATGTAGACCTCAATTACAGGAAAAAAAACTATTAAAAAAATTCAACATATGGAGGCTTAAACAACACGATTCTGATAACAACAAATCACAGAAGAAATCAAAAAAGAAATCAAATATGCTTAGAAACGAATGATAATGAAACACAACACCCAAAAACTATGGGGACACGGTAAGAGCAATGCTGAAGGGGAAGGTTCATTAGCATACAGGAGTACTCAGAAACAAAGAAAAAAAACTCAAATAAATAAACTTATCTCTACACTAGAAGCAACTAGAGAAGGAAGAACATGAAGAAACCAGGGTTTACCAAGAGGAAAGATATCATAAAAATTAGGGGCTGAAAGAGAAATGCAAAAGAAACAAATAGGAGACCATAGCTAAAATCAATAAAACTAAAAGCTGTCTTTTTCGAGAAGGATAAACAAAATTGACAAGCCATTAGCATGGACTCATCAAGAAACAAAGGGAGAGAATAAGTTCAAAAAAAATTAGAATGAAAAATGGAGAGATCACAAATACTTACACAGAAATGCAAAGGATCATAAGAGACTACTACCAACTGCTTATATGCAATTAAAATGGACAACTTGGACGAAAAGGACAAATTCTTAGAAAAGTATAACTTTCCAAAACTTGAACCAGGAAGAAAAGAAGATCTTAAACTGACCCATCACAAGCATGGAAATCGAAACTTGTAATCAGATATCTTCCAGCAAACAAGCCCAGGAACCAAGGCACGGCTTCACAGCGGTAATTCTAACCACAAACTTTCAGAGAGAGCAAACACCTATTCTACTAAAACTCTTCCAGAAAATTGCATGAAGATGGTTTAAACTGTCCAAACTGCGTTTATGAGGCACACCATCACCCTAATTCCCAAAACAGACAAAGATGTTCACAAAAAAGAAAACTACAGGCCAATATCACTGATGAACATTAGGAGCTAAAAATCCTTAATAAAAATTTATAGCAAACAGAATCCAAACATCATAATGAAAAGATCATACATCATGACCAAGTGGGCTTTATCCCAGGGAATGTAAGGTTTCTTTAACATCGAAATCAATCAAATGTTATTCACCACATTAACAAATTGAGAAGATTAAAAAACCATATGATTATCTTCAAAAGATGCAGAAAAAAGCCTTTGACAAAATTCAACATCCATCTTTTTTTGATAAAAACTCTCCAGAAAGCTGGAAATAGAAGGAACATACCTCATCATTAATAAAGCTATATATGACAAACCCACTCAGCAAACATTATCCTCAATGGTAAAAATGAAAGCATTTCCCCTAGAAGTCAACAAGGCCAAGGGTGCCCACTTGCACCACTTCTATTTCAACATAGTTTTGGAAGTTTTGGCCACAGCAATCTGAGCGGAAAAAAGAAATAAAAGGAATAAAGATAGGAAAAAGAAGAGTAAAACTCTATTGTTTGCAGATGGACTGATGCTCTCTACATAGAAAACCCTAAAGATTCTACCAGGAAAACTACTAGAGCTTAATCAATGAATTATAGTAAAGTTGCAGGATACAAAATTAACACACCAGAAATCCCTTGCCATTCTTACACCAATAATGAGAAAACGAAAGAGGAAATTAAGGAAACAATACCATTCACCATTGCCACAAAAGAATAAAATATTAGGAAGATTTCTACCTCTAAAGAACAAAAGACTATATAAATAGATAAACTATAATAACACTGATGAAAAGAAATCAAAGAGGACACAAACAGATGGAAGGAACTAATACCGTGTTCATGGATTGGAGATTACTTATAGTGACAATGAGTATAGTACCCAAAGCAATTATAGATTAAATGCAATCTCTATCAAGCTACCAGATCTTTTTGCACAAGAAACTAGAACAAATCATTTAAATATTTGTATGGAAATATAAGAAAACTCGAATAGCTAAGCTATCTTGAGAAAGAAGAATGGAACTGAGGAATCAACCTGCCTGACTTCATGCTACTACTACAAAAGCCACAGTATCAAGACAGTGTGGTACTGGCACAAAGAGGTAAATATAGATCAATGGAAACAAAATTAAAGCACAGAGATAAACCCACGCACCTATGGGCACTTATCTTCGACAAAGGAGGGCAAAAGAGTATAATGGAGAAAAGACATATCTCTTTTCATGTGGTGCTGGGGGAAACTGGGTTCAACCACTTGTTAAAAGAATGAAAATAGGAATCACTTCCTAACCACATACACAAAAATTAAAACTCACAATGATTAAAGATCTAAAGTTAAGACCTCAGAAACTATAAACAACTCTAGAGGAGAAACATAGGCAAAACACTTCCGACATAAATCACAGCAGGTCCTCCATGACCACCTCGAAGAATATTGGATACTAAAAGCCATAAATAAACAAATGGGACCTAATTAAAATTCTCAAAGCTTTTGCACAACAAAGGCAAAACTGATGAGCCAAGGTGAATGGAAAAGACAGCTTCTGAATGGGAGAAAATAATAGAAAGCGAAGCAAAGTCAAACCAATTAATCTACAAAAATAACGGAGAAAAACTCCTGCAGCTGAATTCCAGAAAAATATATGACCATCAAAAAATGGGCCAAAGAACAACAGACATTTTTCCAAAGAAGACATACAAATGGCTAACAAAAACATGAAAAGATGCTCAACATCACTACATTATTAGAGAAATGCAAATCAAAACCACAATGAGGTACCAATCACCACACCAGTCAGATGGCTGCTATCGAAGTCTACAAGCAATAAATGATGGAGAGGGTGTATGTGTGGAGAAAAGGGGAACCCTCATACATGTGGTGGGAATGCCAATACTGTAGTACAGCCACTATGGTGACAGTGTGGAGATTCCTTAAAATAACTGGGTATAGAACTGCCGTATGGCCAGCTGCTCATCCCATGCTAGGACATTACACTCCAGAGGAAACCAGAATTGAAAGGAGATGCGTGTACCCCATCAGTCATCGCAGCACTGTTTACTTTAGGCCTGGACATAGAAGCAAACTAGATGTCCAATCGGCAGCCGAACATATAAAATGGGAATCATTACTCAGCCATTAAAAAAAAAATATCATTGAATCTAGTTAATTGAGATGGATGAAACTGGAGCCCATTATACGAGTGAAGTGAGCCAGAAAGAATAAGAGCACCATTACAGTATAACTTTGCATGTATATGGTATTTAGAAAGATGGTCATGGTAACCGTATATGCAGAGACAGAACAAGAGGACAAAGATGATAGAACGTCCTGTGGACTCTGGGGAGAAGATGAGGGTGGGACGTTCTAGGGACCAGTACATTGAAAATGTATATTGTCATATGCTGAAGCGGAACACCCATTCATGTTTCTATGCCATTGGCATCGGATGCTCAGGAATGGCGCGTGGGAGGACCAGAGGGATGGGCTGGGGAGGGAGGGTGGGTGGAGGGTTCGGGAGGGGGGGAGCACATGTGACCCACATGGTGATTATGTAATGTTTGGCAAAAACTACTACATATTGTAAAGTAAAAAATTAAGAAAAAAGTTTAAAAAAAAAAATTAATTAAAAAAATTAAAAAAAAAAAAGAAATGTGTTTTGAATGTGTTTCCCTCACTTTCTGCTGGCTGGTGGGCAGTGATCCTCAGAACATCCTTCCCACTGGACCACGTTCTGCGGGTCTGTGATGTCAAGTCCTAGAGTCGCGAGATTCCTTTAGTGACCAGGTGCCTGGGTCACTGAGGACACATCCACCATCCCAGGCCCAACTTTCTACGGTGCCCCTGCCACTCTTGGGCTGGAAATCCTTTGAGTCCAGAATGTCCATATTCTTACCTCTGGTGGTAACTAATTATGCTTCTCTGGGGTCCCAACCCCCTCACCTGATGCTGGGAAAGATTATGTGGGGCAGGAGGAGAAGCAGGCAGAGAGGATGAGATGGTTGCATGGCATTCACGACTCAGTGGACAGAGATTTGAACAAACTCCTGGAGGAAGTGGGAGGACAGGGAAGCTGGCATGCTGCTCTCATGGGGTCGCAAAGAGTCGGACCATCGACCGACTGAGCGAGCCCTGAATACAGCAGCATCACCTCTCAGAGGTCTATGGTGGTGGCCTGGGGCTCCCGGGGCCTAAAGAAGTCCTCTGTTTTTCCTACCAGGAACGATTCTCTTTGTCTGTTTGAGGAAATGCTTCCTTCTCCTTCCCTCTCTGAAATACCTCCTTTCTCCTCCTCCCTTCCCCTCCAAAAATTCTCTGGGTGGTGGGGTAGGGTTAGGATGAGGGGGCAGTGGGTTATCCCTTCAGCATTAATTATAAGCGTACAAATTAAAAACTGTGGTTTTATGAGGGTTTTTCATTTTGGATTTTTTAAATAAAAACCGTTGAATTAGAATATTATTTTATCTCACTTATTAAGTGTTTTGTTGGCTCCCTAAAATTTTGGGTCCGGGGGACACTGCTTACCTGACCTACCCTAATCTCTGGGCCACAGATTTTGGAAACAAGAGCGAAGAAGATCTTGGCTGAGTTCTTTTTGTCTTGCCATGGACCTGAACCATTCTGTGAAGTAATGAAGAGAGGGAGGGGACATGTGGGGAGGATGAATATAAATTAATATTGTCAGGGACATATTCGGCCAACAGAAGTAGAGGCCTGGGTGTGTTCTCAAGACTCTTTCCGAGCCCAAACACCAAGGAGAGGGAGAGGATGGACGGAGCTGAGGGCTCCTGGATAGACGTACAGAAAGGAGTGCCCACGCCCCACCCACTCAGTTCGTCTGCAGCAACTGTTAAAATTCCCTTGAGGTCAGATTCTGAGCAGTCGGCCACGCT
Source organism: Okapia johnstoni (assembly GCA_024291935.2). Lineage (NCBI taxonomy): Eukaryota > Metazoa > Chordata > Mammalia > Artiodactyla > Giraffidae > Okapia > Okapia johnstoni. The sequence goes on along the minus strand of CM044323.1, from coordinate 8,999,996 downwards.
TCGCTGGCTGAAACATCCCTGCAGGAGTAGACAATGGTTTGAACTGCTGGGACGCTCCTTAGTTTCCTTTTCCTCCTTTCTTTGAGGCTAAACCGTGGACTTTCTGCCTGTGGCCCCTGGACAATCTGTACTGTCGCACGCAGTTGGAAACAACTATATAACCCCAAATCTCTTTTTCCCTGAAGAGTCTTTGGTCCCCAAATGCAATCGTGGCAGTTGATTCTTATTTTTTGTGGAAGGGGGGCCACGCGTTTGCCCAATGGCACCGACACAAAGCGCTCCAAGGCGGGGAGCCGCTGCCTTCAGATCTGAGGGTGGACCTTTCAACGTTGCCCTCGGGGTGTGAAAACCTAGACGCCATGGAGGAGAGAGGCTTGAAAAAGTCTGAAGAGTGATCCCTGCTGGCATCGGAGGGGCTTGGACCTCTGTGATCCCGAAGGCAGCCGCTGTCAAGCTGCCAGGCTTGGGTTCTTAGCCTCATAGGCGTTGCTTAAGGGTGAACATCGCCGTTTTCCATTGGAACTTCCCTTGGAAAAATACGAGCAGCAGCACAGGACTTTGGTCCTTGGGTGCGCTGCTGAGTGGTTTCTTTTGCCAAGTTTTCCCCGTGGCATCCCTCCGTGGGCTTTGAGGCACTGGTTATTGGCGTTTTATTTCCCCCTGAGTGTGTTTCGTGGCTCCTTCAGGTACCTCTTGCACAGGTCTCAGCAGCCCGCGCGAGTCTCCTTCTGCACACTGGCCTTCTATCTGTCCTTCCTTTCTAAGGCTCTTTATTAGTGTGCATGTCTGTATAGCTGCGCATCTTCCTGAGTCGTGTAGTTTGCGTGGAAGATGAGCAGGTAGGAAGGGGGTGTATTGACTGGGTCAATGGGGTGGTGGTGTGGTGCTCATAGAAAAGGTTTTCTCTTGAGGACGGGGGTCTCTGACTCAGCCTTGCTGTCCCTCTGAGGCCCAGTAGCCTTGAGCTGGTGGGCCCCCACCGCTCCTGCACCACAGTTGCTTCACCCAGCGTCTTTGGGCCTCCCTTGTGGCATTCTGAGGATGGTCAAGGTGACCCTCGTGTCTTAGCGTCCCCATTACCTGCAGCTTCTCTCCTTAGGCCAGCAGGGGCAGTAGTGTCTCGGGTGTTCCCATTTCCACGTTCCAGGGAATACCATAACTCTCTGATCAGTTATCATTGGTCATTGATGGGAGTCACAAGGTAACATGGCAGCCCCCTTTGGGAGGACATTTGATGTTTCTTCTAAGAGGAGGAAGATGGGTGGGCATGAAATACTAGGTATCTGTGTGTGTATGTGTGCTCAGTCATGTCCGACTCTTTGTGACCCCATTGACTGTAACCATCAGGCTCCTCTGTCCTTGGAATTTTCCAGGCAAGAATATTGGAGTGGAGTGCCATTTCCTCCCAGGGGATCTCCGTCCGGATTCGAACCAGGTCTCCCTGCATGAAGGTGGATTTTCTTTATTTCTGAGCCGCGGGACGCCCTGGGTATCTCTGGTGCCCCCTAAATGATGCTTCATGCTTTTCCTTCCACAACTCTGTTGAACTTCTGAGTTCCGCCTTTGGAGGGAAAATGATCCTCTTCTGATTGTCTGACTCCTGGTCCTCCGCTGTTTTGGGTTCCAGAGGCTGTGATGTAGGGCCTAAGAGAGACCTTTCCCACACTATGACTAAATATTAAAAATAATTTTTATTTGTGTACCTGTATGGGCTTCCCAGGTGGTGCTAGTGGTAAAGAATCTGCCTGCCAATGCAGGAGACATAAGAGACGTGGGTTCGATCCCTGGGTCAGGAAGATCCCTTGGAGGAGGGCATGGCAACCCACTCCAATATTCTTGCTAGAGAATCCCATGGACAGAGGAGCCTGGTGGGCTATAGTCCATGGGTCACAAAGAGCGGACACGACTGAGGTGACATACGAGGCGTGTATCTTTATTAAACTTTTAAACAAATTTATTATTCATCTATCAGAATTAAATTTGGTGCAAGGATTCATGGTAGGAAATTCAGATTTATTTCTCACTAAGGTGACTAGTCAGCTCATCCTGACACACTGTTTGAAATTATCCTTTTTTTTTGGTTCATTTTTAAAGGATATCTTTTTTGTCCACATGCAAAAAGTTCCGTATACTTTAGGTGTGTATCTAGATTACATCGAAATTCCTAGCTTCGGATGGGTTGTGTCCCAATAAAGCCATTGAATTAAGTTGAAATAATCTTAAGTCCGAAAATGCATTTTAATACACTACTCTACCGTTCTTTAATATCATAGTTTAATCAAGCCTAACTTACATGTGCTTACAATTGCCTAAAGTGGGCAAAATTATCTAATACACAGCCATTTTATAACAACTGTCAGGGACTTCCTGGTGGTCCAGTGGCTAAGACTCCATGTTCCCAATGCAGGGGGCCCAGGTTCAATCCCTGGTCAGGGAACTAGATCCTCATGCTGCAACTAAGAGTTTGCATGCCAACTAAAGATCCCGCGTGTCAGCTAAAGACTGGCGGAGCCAAATAAGTAAAATAAAATATTATAATATAAGTGTTGAATATCTCATGTATTTTATGAATTCCATATTGAAAGTGAACATGGAATGGGATACTTTATAAGTGTATCTTTTGTTTACCCTCTCATCACACGGCAGACTGGGAGCTACATTGCCAGCAATCCGAGAGGACCTATTATAGCGGCTAGCGCAGGGGAAACAACGATACATTCAAAATTGAAGTTGAAAAAAACAACGTTCTATTGAACGCACTTCTCTGGTTGCACCACCACGGGCGTTGATAAGTCTTGTTGAACGACCGCGAATCACAGGGGTACTCCTGTTTATTCTAGCTCATTAATAGCTATTAACCCTCGTGTCTGGGTCACCCTGTTTTTTCACTGTGCACTGCTGCTTTTAATACTGTGGAGTCGATCTGATACATCTCATGATTATTCTGACTGCTGTCCTTACAGGAGGAGACTGGATTCCTGCGCAAGGTCCCTCTCAACTGGTGGGAGATCCCGGCCTTGGGTGTGCCTCTGTGTGTAAGTGGCGTCTCCTGCCATGGCCCCATGTCAGCTGACCCAAGCTGCAGGTGTCTGGCTCTTTCACTTGATCAGCCCTGAAGTGCCCACAGGGAGCCTTTCTCAGCAAAGCCATTTACCTGAGCTTGCTTCCCACAGGCTAGTGCAGGGTGACGCTTCTGGGGAGAGTGAGGTACCTAGCCAAGTCCTATTCCATAGGGCATGGCTGGGGTTTCCTGGGATGCCATCACTTCATTTCGTTGGATTTTTCTTAAAAGGCATAGTTAGCAGACAGTGGAAAGGTGGCACTACTTCCAGGGGTCCCTTTGTCTGTAATTTTCCTGTTTTAGTTTAGACCCGTGTTTGTCCTCTTTGGTCTCCTGTTGCAATTTGGAATTTTTGACCCTAGGCTTAATTAGTTTACTTTGATAGAGACGTAAGAATGGAAGAAGAGGGGACTTCCTGGTAGTCCAGTGGGGCTAAGTTTCTGCTACTCCCCAGATTGGGGTCCAGTTTGATCTCTTGTCAGGAAACTAAATCCACTTGCCGCTACTAAGGGTTGACATGTCACAACAAAGAATCTTACGTTCCCCACAAGTTAGACCTAGCACAGCCAAAATAAATAAATACATAATAAAAGGAACTGGGAGAAGAGAATTTAAAAGCATAGGATTTTAGTTACACCATGGAAGGGGCGATTTCTACTACTTTTTAAGGGGAGTTAACGGGAATATAAATGATTCTTTCCTAAAGGCAATATTTCTTAAAAATAGGTCTGTGATAGATTATAGGATTTATCCACAACTCTACCTTCCTTCCTGGCCCTTGCCCTGGCTTCTCTCAACTTCCATGGGAGAAATTTACACCCTTGTCCAGTTGATGTTGGCCCCGTGACTTGCCCTGGCCGATAGCATGTGAGCAAAGACGATGTGAGCAGAGGCTTTAAACGTGCTGCTTACCTGTAGCTGGGCTTCCTGTGCTTCTGCCACCTGCCACAAATAGGGCATGAGCTTGTTCAGAGATGAACGACGCCGGAAGCAGACTGGAAGCTGGCCTGCAGACTGGTGGATGAGAAAAACAGCAGGTTATGGTGAGCCGTTAGAATTTGGGGTTGTTTGTTACACAGCACAGCTCTAGTGCAGCCAACACCTGACAAATACTGAGTAATATATGGATCCTTTTTAGAGAAAGAAAATTCCAGCAAACTCTCTGTGTTGACATAATTCATTCAATAAGTAATACTGTCTACGTGTGTGTACTGAGGTGAGGGATAGAAACAGGGGGACCAGTTAGAAGAGTTTAATCATTGTATATAATGAAACTTAAACATTTCAAACAATACTAGGCACACATTTCTTATTCTTGTAAGTCCTAAGCAACCCTAAAAGCAAAGAAAAATTACAAGTTAACCAAATAAAGCTAAACTAATACCCTCTATCCACTCAGTGGGATGGATGATGCTTCCACAGAACTGTCTTTGCACTGTGCATATGCTCCTTGCTGCTCTCAGATTCTTTTGGGTCACATATGCTCCGACCACTGTAAGCCCTGGGACTTCGCTGGTGGTCCAGTGGTTAAGACTCTGTGCTTACAATGTGGGGGGCACTGGTTTGATCCCTGGTCAGCATAGCCAAACAGACAACCCCAAAAAGACCATTGTGAGCCCTACAATGATGTAATTCCAACAAGACTTTTCTACAATTGCTATGGAGCTCACAGCTGGGTCCTTTGGCTTTTCCTTCTTAGTATAAATGCTTCCTTAAGAAGTCAGTCTACATCTGATCTGTTTCACTAAGAGGCAAGAATTAAAACAACAGCAGTGGACACAATCTCCCAGCAATATCCTACCTAACAAATGTAAAACAAAGGCCTGGAATTTGGTTTAATGATTTACCTTTATCAGGCCGATGATCTGACATATGTATGTATTAAATTTTAAGGCTATCACGGACGTTAAAACACAAAGAGTTCACAAATCTTGGAGAGAATGTCAGATCCCCATTCTACTTATGCAGTTTGGGATCCACTGCATTCAAGCTTTGTTGTTACTGAAGAGAAAGAAGAGACAAGACGTTTCACAATCTGGGCAGCAGATGGCACTCACGACATTTAGAATCACACAGGGGCCTTGGTACAGGGTGCACTGGTCCACTTCAGACACAACTTGCTGGTGTTGGATTCAGTGAGTTTGCTATTTTAAAATCTTTTTAAAACACTCCCCTCTGTACAACCTTATTTAGGCTGAGTCAGCCAAGTTTAACTCAGTGTAGCACAGGCCGGTGACTGTTCCTTGGGCTATGCTCTGTTTTTTTGCCAGCAGCGTGGGCTTGTGGGGAGAGTTCCTACCCTTGTTAGGCATGAGTAGGTGGCTTTTCCAAGATGTTCTTCTCTAGAGCCTCTCACCTGCAAGGGTGTAAGCCCTTTCTGTTCTGCCCTTTCCATCAGGCTAAGGGGCTTCTAAAAGGCATCTGTGCTTCTACCCTTAGCAACGTGGAAATCCAGCATGCACTCTCTTCAGTGGTATGGAGAGTGTAAGATATTTTGCTTTCAGAGTGGTATATAGCCTCAACCACTCTAAGCCTTGGTTTTCCATTTGGAAACTTGGAATAGAAACATCTTCTTAAAGAATGGGTACTTACAGGGTGCCTCACTTATATAAGGACAATCACCCTCAATTCTTTGAGATGGAGAAAATAAAGAATCAGTTATAAAATTTAAGATGCCACTTTGTCCAGCTGAATATTTAATGCCCAGGAAGGAGAAAGAAAGTTGCTCAAGGTAGCAAGTAGATGGATATAGAGCTTAGATCTTTTCTCTCCCAACATAGTATGTATGTATGTATGCGTGTATACATGTATGTATGTATGTGTTTGGCTGTGCTGGGTCTCAGTCGCGGTACAGGGATCTTTAGCTGTGGCATGTAAACTCTTAGTTGCAGCATGTGGGATCTAGTTTCCTGACCAGGGGTGGAACCCAGGCCCCCTGCATTGGGAGCATGGAGTCTTAGCCACTGGACCATCAGGGAAGTCTACCAATGAAGTTTTAAACAAATCCGTAATGGATATTTCCCCCTTTGGTGCTCCAACTCTATGCTCACCGCTGGGCCAGCAGTGCGTCAGGGCTGCTCACCTGGGCATGTCCTGCCCACATAATCCTAGTGTGGAGAACAACAGAGGCCACACTCTAGAATGAGAAGAATACAGAGTATATTCAGTCTTCATTAACCTAACCCAACCCTGGGGTGTCCTCAAGTGCGGAAGTATAGCCAGTATTGTATTACATTTTGAAGATGTCTTTGATATATATATACATAAATAAGGGGATGAAACTTGCTCTCTCTGGCCTGTCTGGAGAGGGAGAAATACTGACTTCTCAGAGCCCCATCAGGCTTCTGGAGAGGCAGGACCCCTATACCTCGCTGGACGTTCTCCCACATCTCCCCCAGCTCACAGGAGAAGATGCTCGGCCAGTTTCACTGAGATCTCAGAAGACAAGGGCAGCGAGCTGTAGCTGTGAGTAACAGGTTCTACTTTATACTCCCAGCACCCTCATTAAGGGCCTGGGGGTCACCCTTCACTAACGTGGGCAAACACCAGGCCTGTCTAGGTCCACCGCAGGGACTCCATGTGGCTCCCAGCTTTACATGCTTGGATTTTAATTTGTTACTTCTGAATCTTCGTCTTCTGTCTCCATGTTATGTTTCCTCCTGGGTCCAACTTATTCTAGGGGCTGGTTTCTGCCAAGTCTCTGCCTACCAGTGTGTCTGGGGTGGTGTCAATCTGAATCTGTCATCGAAGGTGGGCAGAGAGGATCATCTTTCTTTATGTTCTGTTCCTGCAGCCTCACTCTGCTGGGTGGACAGGAAATTCTGCCTTGGGTGTTACTGTGGGCATCTTTCTACCCTGGGATCATTTACAGAGATAAAGCAAAGGGTGGTTTTATCGCTGAGCTATGTCTGAGTTGCGACCTCATGGACTGTAGCCCACAAGGCTCCTTTGTCCATGGGATTTCCCAGGCAAGAATACTGGAGTGAGTTCCCATTTCCTTCTCCAGGAGATCTTCCTGACCCAGGGATCGAACCCAGGTCTCCTGAATTGCAGGCGGTCTTCTGCATTGCAAGCAGATTATTTCCTGACTGAGTCACCAGGGAAGCTAAAGCAAAGGGGAGGCTTCTCCGATCATGAATCATGGATCCACGCTGGCTGATGTGGAGGCCACCCATTGTCCCAGTCCATCAAGTTCAGCCTGGAGCACCAAAGTCTTTGGTGAGGATGGGGCCTTTGGGTCATTCGTCTAGCCCTCCAACCCTAATGTCCCCTTAAGGTCTCGTGGTCCCCTGTAGAGCCATCCCCAAGTCTCATGGACTCACAAGTCTCCCCATGGACTCTGCGTGGCATTCTGTCCTTGCCAGCACACCTGTTCCTCTCTCCACTCTGCCTCTGGGACACCTAGCATTTCCTTAACAGGGAGCCACTGTGGAGACAGGAGAACAAGCTTCTGACCTCAAGTCACTTCTGCATCCCACTCTGAAAAAAAAAAAATACCCCGAGGCAAAGAATGACAAAGGCTACTTGCATGAAATCCAAGATAAACCAAACAGCACCCAGTAAAACATGAATTACTATCTTCCCCCCAAAAAAGTGTTCTGCCCAGTGTTTACAATACCCTAATGGCCTGCTTTGCTTATGGTTTCAGAGCTCTTTCTCACTCACTTTCCAGAGCATTCTGTGTCCCTCTTGTCTGCTGTGATCTCCCTGGCATGATCAGGATGATCATGGCAGGGGCCTCATCAGTATTTTTATCTGGAAATAGTCACTACCTGTACTGATCTGAACAGAAAGACCACATCCTCATGGGACCATTTATCATACGTGGGGCAGCTGTCCTCAGAGGCATTGTTGCTTAGTTACCCACACTTATTCTCATGTTCGCAGTAAGAGTTTTGGGGAGAGCTGGAATATTGTCTCCTTATGGTGTTTAAACACAGAGATGGGACTTCCCTAGTGGTCTAGTGGTTAAGACTCCATGCTGCCAATGCAGGGGGCATGGGTTAGATCCCTGGTCGGGGAACCAAGATTCCATATGCCACTGGGTGAGGTCAAAAGATCTAAAACTAAAAGAAAAAAACATACATATATAAAATAACACTGAAATGAGCATTAATTATAAGGAGAGTTTTTATCTGATGTACTGGAAATACTTTGGCTACCTGATGCGCAGAACCATCTCATTGGAAAAGACCCTGATGCTGGGAAAGATTGAGGGCAAGAGGAGAAGGGGATGACAGAGGATGAGATCGTTGGATGGCATCACTGGCTCAATAGACATGAGGCTGAGTGAACTCTAGGAGATAGTGAAGGATAGGGAAGCCTGGCAGGCTACCATCCACGGGGGTCGCAAAGAGTTGGACACAACTTAGCAACTGAACAATATCAACTGGAAAGACAACTGGAAAAGGCTAGGAGAAGTCTCTGGAACAATCTGGCAGTTCTGGGTATATCATTTTGGGCTGAGGACAGCCCTCAGGGGTCACACTTGAAGGGTGAGGCTTTGCTGTAGCCCTAGGTGGCTTCCAGGTAAGACTCTCATTCCAAGTCCTCATTCCCTGGCCTTTGCAAAGTCACTGGAGGGAGGAAAGATGGGGTGACCACACACACTGCTGCCTTCCTTGTGGGCTGGCATGTACCAGCACCGGTTCTGGCTGATTTGATGTGCAGTGCACCCCAGCAACGGAAAAAGGAGCAAACTGCTTTATTTCAAATTGAACTCAGGTTTGGTGGAGTTTTTCCTCATCATGGTATTTACTGCGACCAGAAAACTCTTGACAATTAAACAAGAACGAGTAAGTGGGAGAAAGAATTAAAGGCAGAGTGAAACTTTGATTTTTCTGAACTGTTTGGAGATTTTTGCTGATGTCTTTAGGCTCCAGCTCAACGTTCAGAAAACTAAGATCATGGCATCTGGTCCCATCACTTCATGGGAAAAAGATGGAGAAACAGTGGAAAAAGTGTCAGACTTTATTTTTTGGGGCTCCAAAATCACTGCAGATGGTGATTGCAGCCATGAAATTAAAAGACGCTTACTCCTTGGAAGGAAGGTTATGACCAACCTAGATAGCATATTGAAAAGCAGAGACAATACTTTGCCAACAAAAGTCCATCTAGTCAAGGCTATGGTTTTTCCAGTGGTCATGTATGGATGTGAGAGTTGGATGGTGAAGAAAGCTGAGCGCCGAAGAATTGATGCTTTTGAACTGTGGTGTTGGAGAAGACTCTTGAGAGTCCCTTGGACTGCAAGGAGATCCAACCAGTCCATCCTAAAGGAGATCAGTCCTGGGTGTTCATTGGAAGGACTGATGTTGAAGCTGAAACTCCAATACTTTGGCTACCCCATGCGAAGAGTTGACTCATTGGAAAAGACCCTAATGCTGGGAAGGATTGGGGGCAGGAGGAGAAGGGGACGACAGAGGATGAGATGGTTGGATGGCATCACCGACTCGATGGACATGGGTTTGGGTAAACTCCGGGAGTTGGTGATGGACAGGGAGGCCTGGCGTGCTGCAATTCATGGGGTCGCAAAGAGGCGGACACGACTGAGCGACTGAACTGAACTTAGGCTCCAGAGGCTGGCACTGTAACAAGATGTTCTTGCTCATGGCAATGAAAAGCTTCTGGGTCAGAGGACAGGGTTGTTCACGGAAAAGGCTCAGATGTGGTGAAGGATGGGGTAAGGTTTATGCACATACTTTGCAAAGAGTGAAAAGGTGCTCTGATATTTTGATCGGGTGCATGTTGCTACACATGCCATAAAAGACTGGATACAAATGTCCTGAAGATTAGAAGAACCATGTCAATCTTCTGCCTTGAGGTGGCCTGGTTCCTCCAATGGACGGCTTCAGCCTCGGGGAACATGTCTCCCAGGATGACCCAGGACACCAACAGAGGTGCACCTGAATCGCAGACGCAGACGCGTGGTGGGCGGGGCCTGGAGCCGGGGTGGGCGGGGCGTGGAGGGGGACCGGGTTGTTAAGTAGGGTTTGAATCTCAGTTCTGGGGACAACTAACTCTCTCTTTCTCAACAGCTAACAGCCCTAAAGGAGCAATAAATGCTTCCAGCTGCTCTGCCCAAGCTTGCCTGGAACCAGCTGTCATGAAGAGGAGATAAGGTCTCAGATTGAAATGTTCAAACTGTATATTTTTTTTCTAATAACAGAGTTGCTGACAGTTGTGAGTCCTATACCATGTCACCTATTAAGATAGTTAAGGTCAGCCAACATTTTAAAATCAGAGAATTAAATTGTGTTAAATAGGCCCAAGACACACTGTTGGTTATAGCTTCAGAAACTTGGGTTTTTGTATGTTGAAGAAGGTCAGTTTGTTATCAAAGAAATTCTCTTTATATAATAAAAGCATGTTTTTATCATAGTGTACTGCAAAGTATGAGAAATCTTCGCGTTTGGAAGGGGTTGTGTTTGTGTCTGTGTATAAGAAAGTCTAAGTTTTGGGACTTTCAATGCGTACTTTTCTAGAAAAGTTCGCTTGCCAACTTCCCAAAATTAGCTGAAAGTCTCTCAGAACCTTCTGGAATGCCAGTAACTTCCAAGAAAATGTATTGTTTCTTCTAGAAGGTTAGGGAGAGTTGGTGGTGGTGCTCAGTTGCTCAGTCATGTCCAACTCTTTATGGCCCCATAGACTGTAGCCCACCAGGCTCCTCTGTCCGTGGGATTTCCCAGGCAAGAATACTGGAATGGGTTGCCATTCCTTTCTCCAGGAGATCTTCCTGACTTAAGGATCAAACCCAGATCTCCTGCATTGCAGGCAAATTCTTTATTGTCTGAGCCACCAGTATGTCTTTTCCACAGTTGTTCCCAGCACTGTCCTGCCCTTCCTTCCACGAAGAGAAGAGAGTAATATTCCTCAACTTTAGTTTCATAGGTGTCCACAATCATCTGCAAATTGACCAGCCTCATTGACAAAATCTCCCAAATTTGGCAGGGCAGTGGGGGTGGGGGGAGAAATGTGCTGAGTGTATCAGTCAGCTGTTACTTTGTAACAAGCAAGCATACAAAAAGTCTCAGTGGCATACAACAAAAAGCATTTATTTAGCTCCTGCCTCTGCAGGTCAGCTATGTACCTCTTGATCTCAACTGGACTAGTCCATGCATCCCAAGTTGGCTGGGGGTTGACTGATCTCAGTGGGGCATGACTGAGCTCTTCTGCTTTGACTGAAATGTCTGCGGAAGCACTTCTCCCTGCAAGCCTATTGGTGTGTTGGGCAGAGTGCCTTGGCCAGCCACAGACCCAGGGCATATTTTTACAATGGCAGTGGCAGAAGTATAAGAGGAATGGACCCACTGCAAATGCTAGCTTTGTGTCACGTCTGCTAAGATCTCTTTCACCAACGCAGGTTTTAGAGCTGATCTTGAAGTTAAGGGGTGGGGAAGCACTCTTACTTGTGCTTACGTGGGAGACCTGCAAAGTCACTTGGGAAGGGATGTGGACAGAGTGAGGGGTGAAGAGTTGGCTCCCAGTATTACCCATTAATATCACAGTGTACAAGATACTTCTCTGCACTGCTCAAAAAGCATGGGTGCTCTGTGTTCTCTCCAGCCTGGAGCTCAAGAATGAAGGGACGCTTTCCTTTACCATCCTCTCTAACTCCTCACAGTCCTCTGCTGCGCGTGTGTGCTAAGTCGCTTCAGTCAAGTCCAACTCTTTGTGACCCTATAGACTGTAGCCTGCCAGGCTCCTCTATCTGTGGGATTCTCCAGGCAGAAATACTGGAGTGGGTTGCCTGCCCTGCACCAGCGAATTTTTCTGACCCAGGGATCGAACTCACATCTCTTATATTTCCTACACTGGCAGGCAGGTTCTTTACCACTAGCGCCACTTCAGAAGTCCTCTGCTACCACCTCCCAGAAAACATATCTTAAACACGTCCACCACTGCCTGGGTTGCCCTCTCTAGTTCTTGTTTGCCTCTAAGCCCTAACCTTGTTTCCCAGCGGAATTCAGGGTTTGCCTCCTTCAGGCAGTTTCACCCCTGGCACACCACCTCTCTGAACCTGCATCATCAGTCCCCTTTCTTGGCTGCTGGTCTGGGTGTAGAGCTCCTGGAAGGCTTCGCAGATCTACTGAGCCTCTGAACCCCATCATCCAGCCTGTATGGTGACCCGTGGGCAGTAGGTCTGCTCAGTAAATATATTGTTTTCGGCCAGGAGCTGGGAATGAAACAGCAGAGAAAGAAAAGTTGGTCTTCCAAATGCTGGAGGGGTGGGGGAGGGGAAGAGCTTCTGCCTCAGCCATCAGGACTCTCTCTGCTCCGTTTTCAAGCTGGAGTTAGGATGAGACAGAGCAGGGGACTGGCTCATTCCAAGTCCTCGTACCACCCTGGGGGTCTCAGATCAATCCATCTTCTGTTTCAATGACTGTGTCTCAGCCTCACTGATCTCCCTCAGTTAGTTCACAGTGTTAGTTCTCAGGGTTGATTAGGTAATGCAGATCATGGCATCCAGTCCCAACACTTCATGGCAAATAGAAGGGGAAAAAGTAGAAGCAGTGACAGATTTTCTCTTATTGGGCTTCAAAAATCACTGCAGACAGTGACTGTAGCCATGAAATTAGAAGACAATTGCTTCTTGGAAGGAAAGTCACGACAAACCCTAGACAGCATATCAAAAAGCAAAGACATCACTTTGCTGGAAAGATCTGCATAGTCAAAGCTATGGTTTTTCCAGTAGTCATGTACAGATGTGAGAGCTGGACCATAAAGAAGGCTGAACACCATAGAATTGATGCATTTGAATTTTGGTGCTGGAAAACACTCTTGAGAGTCCCTTGGATCACAAGGAGATAAAACTAGTCAATCCTAAAGGAAATCAACCCTGAATACTCATTGGATGGACTGATGCTGAAGCTCCAAAACTTTGGCCACCTGGTGCGAAGAACCAACTCATTGGAAAAGACCATGATGCTGGGAAAGATTGAGGGCAAGAGGAGAAGGGGACAACAGAGGATGAGATGGTTGGATGGCATCACTGATTTAATGGACATGAACTTGGGCAAACTCTGGGAGACACTGAGGGACAGGGAGGCCTGGTGTGCTGCACTCCATGGGGTTGCAGAGAGTTGGACGCAACTTAGTGACTGAACAACAACAATGAAATGTACATTTATGAGCGGCAAAACCATCCTCTTACAGTGTCATCCCATCCTGAGGGTCTCATCTCAAGAGGATTTTTTCCTGTTGCTTCCTGCCCTACAACCATGGTTTACAGTAAGTTTCCCTCTTTGTGCTGTACAGTGCTATGGGGGTTTGACAAATGTATAAACTCATTTACCATTAGTTTCATAGAGAAAGATTTCACCAGCCTAAACATCTCCTCTGCCTCACCTGTTTATGCATCCTTCTCCCTCCTTCCTTCCCCCCAAACCCTCTTGTTCTGTTTATCAAAGTGAATTAGGAAAGGCCAGATGCTATTCTACGACCCTGGAATATTAGCATGGCTTTGCCTCTGACTTCTGTGTCACCAGGAAGACTAGAGGGCTCCTCTGACTACAGCCATACTGCAGGGTTAGGCGGACAGTCACTGTAAGTGAGGCAGAGGGTGCCAAGTGCCCAGCACATGGTTGGGGGCTGCACATAGGTTGTCCTCCTCTCCCTTGCCTCTTTTGTGTGTTAGCTGATACTTGGCAGTTGGAAAGAGGGTGAGGCTGCCCTGGAAATCCAAGTAATTATATTTCCTTGAGATAACTCTTTCCCCTGCCTGCATCCCAGGGGGATGAGCAGCAGGCTTCCCTGGCCCCAGGGAGCGGAGAGATCTGATGGGAAATTTGATTTTCTCTGTGAGTTTTTGGAAGTCAGAGGCCAAGACTTGCATTAATCACCATGAGGATCCTTGATGGCCCCATTGCTTGTGGGCGTCACCTGTCCTGAATTGTCTTTTTGGAAGGACCATTCAGAACAACCTGATTGGTTCTGACCCACCCTGACACCAGCTGCTGAAGGCTGGCTTCCTCCAGCAAGCCACCCTCCACCCCATGCCATCCCTGCTTCTTAGTTCTCCTCTGACATGGGGAAACTTCTTCCTCGATGCATGTTCAGCTGTCTGTGGCAGGATTTCACAATATAGACACTTCTCTTTAGCACAAGCTTTCATGATGCAGATTGGAAATGACATAGCTTAATTTGGAAGCTTGATTTACAGTCAGGATACAGATATTGGTTCCAATGTAGAGCTTGTGCCCTGAACAGGAAAAAGTTGTTGCTCACAACTCAAAATATTTGTTGGAGTGACTCTGTGCTTGGTTTATCTTATCAACAGAGGATTGATCAGGATTGTGCAGGAAACAGATGGTACATGCAAATATAATGTAGGAGGCTTTAGAGAGGTGTTTGCTTCCAGGTAGTACAGTGGTGAAGAACCCTCCTGCTAATGCAGGAGACATGGATTTGATCCCTGGGTTGGGAAGATCTCCTGCAGAAGGAAATGGCAACCCACTGCGGTAGTCTTGCATGGAGAATCCCATGGACAGAGGAGCCAGGAGGGCTACAGTCCTTGGGGTCACAACGAGTCGAGTCAGGCACAACTTAGCAACTGAGCACACACGTGAGGGAGGTGTTTGCAAAGGTGTGGATGGGGGAAGAGCAGCAACAAGGAATGGGGAGACGCTGCAGGACCAAAGTCAGTGAGAAGCTGCCACCTTCCTCGATGGGCAAGAGGCAGGGGCTTGGCAGGAGCTGTGGGTTTCAGAGAGGGGTTGTCTGGAAGGAGTTGTGACCTTGGGTGGAATAAAGCAGATGCTGTCAATGTGCTGTCCAGCAGGGAGAGAATCAGGAAATAAACACCTCACTTTCTCCCTTGCTATTCATCAGCTTGATGGTACCTCTACTTGCCAAATCCAGTGAGAAGCCAGAAACCAAAAGAGCCTGAAAATGCTTTCCATCAAGATCAGCTGTCTGGGGTCCCAGGCAGGGTGGGGAAGTGTGGACAGAAGCTGGGAAGCAGAAGAGTGCGGTACGCAGCACACTTGGATTATAAGCAGGATAAAGGTGATAAGAATGTGTGAGGTGCTCAGGGCTAACGAACGTGTTGCTGGTGAAAAGGGAGCACCAGCATTAGTTGCACATGAAATAAAATCCTACATGCGCTCCATGATGTCTGATTTTGCAGCTAGGTGGTAGAGAGTTGACCCTTGAACAAAACGAGAGTTAGTGATGCCAGTCTGCATGCAGGCAAAAATCTGATGATAACTTTATACTCAGCCCTCCGTATTTTCTGCACCCTCAACCTGCCATGGAGAGTGTAGTACATATTCACTGAAAAGAATCTGCGTACAAGTGGACTCATGCAGTACAAACCATGTTGTTCAAGAGTCAGTGGCAACTGAAATAGTACGGAGGTCCCTCAGGAAATGAAAAATAGAATTGCTATACAATATAGCAATCCCACACCCAGGCAAATATCTGGATAAAATTATAATTCAAAAAGATACACATACCCCTAATAGCAGCACTATTTACAGTTGTCAAGACATGGAAACAACCTAAAGTGTCCGTTGACAGATAAATGGATAAAGAAGATGTAGTACATACAATACAATAGAATATTACTCAGCCATAAAAAATCAGACAATACTATTTGCAGCAACATAAATTGACCTAGAGATGATCATACTGAGTCAGAGAGAGCAAGACAAATACTATATAACATCGCTTCTATGTGCAATCTACAACATGACACAAATGAACCTATTTATGAAAAAGACTCACAGACCCAGCGAAAAGACTTAAAGTTACCAAAAGGGAGGAGAGAAGAGATGGAGTGGGAGGTTGGGATTAACAGATGCAAACTTTTATACATACAATGGATCAACAATAAGCTCTTACTGTCTAGCATAGGGAACTATATTCAATGTCTTGGGATAAACCATAATGGAAAAGAATATAAAAAATAATGTACATATATGTGTGTGTGTAGCTGCGTCATTTTGCTGTACAGCAGAAGTTAGCACAACATTGTAAATCAACTATACTGCAGTTAAGAAAAAGTCAATGTCAAACATAAAAGAAACCTTTAATTTAAAATATCTATGGGGCTTCCCTGGTAGCTCAGTGGTAAAGAATCTGCCTGCCAATGCAGGAGACACGGATTTGATCCCTGATCCAGGAAGATTCCACAGGCTGTGGAGCAACTGGGCACGTCCATCACAGCTACTGAGCCTGTGTTCTAGAGCTCAGGAACCGCAGTTATTGAAGCCTGTGTGCCCTAAAGCCCAGGCTCTGCAACAAGAAAAGCCATCGCAGTGAGAAGCCTGCGCAGTGCAACTAGAGAGTAGCCCCCACTTGCCACAACTAGAGAAAAACCTGCACGCAACGAAGACCCAACACAGCCAAAAATGAATAATAAAATAAAGTTAAAAATATCTACATAAAAATAATTCATGAATCCAAAATCCTTAAAGCCCTGCCTTTTCACCACCTCCACACCTATTGCCACTGGAATAATAACAACTTTTATTGTGGTTTTTAAAAGTACATAGTGTAAATTTGTCTTCAACAATTTATACTGGCTTGTTGGCTATGCCTGGGTTCTCAGACCCCAGATTTTGCAAGCAAAATTAATCAGTTCTCCTTTTCATCAGAAATGCCACCAAGGGTTTTAACATTAAGATTCCTTTCTCCAAGAAGCATTAGAATGGAGTCTTGGATGTCCAGAAATTGATGCTTCAAGAGGAGGATTTGTGTGTGAGTGATTTATGAGGAAACCTCTGTTGGGAAGGGACTGTGGGAAACCAAACAGAGGGGTCAGTCCAGGGGAAACCCCTGCCTGATCCGAATTCTGAGGGGGGGCTCTGGAGTGTTAACCACCCAGCAAAGTCTGCCCAGCTTCCAGGCAGGGGACCAGGCTCTTACTCCCCTACACCTGTCGGTGATGGCCACGGGCCACACGGGGATGGAAACGCCCAGAGCCTCTGGTTGTCTCCTCACGTGTGGCAGTGTATCTCTGCTAGCCCCAGAGAAGTTCTCTGAAAAGATCAGCAGGTGTAAACCACCAGGAGTGAAGGAGGCGGGGCGGGAACAACCACTCAGGGCGTCTGGGTGGAGCACAGACAGTCAATGTCCCCTTGGAGTCTCAGGCACTGAGAGTGCACGGGCTTAGAGGCAGCGATGGCTGGGCTCACCCCGGCACAGTTTTTTCCATTTTCTTCTCTGTCTCCTGATCTGAGGTTGTCCCCTCTCCTCCCCATACTTGATATCAGAAAGACACATTTACTTTATACTGCTTTTATATTTGCAGGGTTCCTTGGGAGAAAGACTACCAGTTGCCTGGTTCCTTCCATTTTCAAGGTCATAGGGCTGCCACACTTCTCACTGTGTCAAAGCCCAAGATTTCAGCAGATGAGAATGTTTCCCATTCCCAAATATATTCATGCACAATCTGGAAGAAATGGACAGATTCTTCTCAGACTGAACCAGGAAGAAATAGAAAATAAGAACAGACCAATTACAAGCGCTGAAATCGAAACTGTGATGAAAAATCTTCCAACAAATGAAAGTCCAGGACCAGATGGCCTCACAGGCAAATTCTATCGAACATTTAGATAATGTATCATTCTCAAATTCTTCCAAAACACTGCTGAGGAAGAATCACTTCCAAGCTCACCCTACAAGGCCATCACCTTGATATCAAAACCGGACAAAGATATGCCACAAAAAAAGGAAATTACAGGCCAATACCACTGATGAACATAGATGCAAAAATCATCAACAAAATACTTGCAAACAGAATCCAAAAACACATTAAAAGGACCATACACCATGATCAAGCAGGATTTATCCCAGGGATGCAAGGATTCTTCAATATACACAAATAAATCAATGTGATACACCATATTAACAAACTGAAGGATAAAAACCATATGATCATCTCAATAGATGGAGGAAAAAGCTATTGACAAAATGCAAAACACTTTTATGATGAAAAGCTGTCCAGAAAGTGGGCTCAGCGGGAAACTACCTCAACATAATGAAGGCCAAATATGACAAACCCGCAGCTAACACCATTCTCAGTGGTGAAAACTGAAAGCATTTCCTTCAAGTTCAGGAAACAGATACAAAATATAGTTATAAGAACATTTTTACCAGAAAGTGATAATTTAGTTTTTCAATTATACATGCAGTTTGATTCCATTTTACTTTTAATTATCACATCCTTCAGGAGACTGGGAACAGAAAAAAGAAATGCTCAGACTTAAATGGGCCTCACATTCAACTGAGCTTGGTTAGTAAGAGTTATGTGCTGACCCCTTCTACGTGGTGTCTGCATTAATGTGACTCATTTAAATTGGACACGTTTCCCTAAAAGTAGTCATAATTTGCAGTGATGTCATTGCTAAGTTTCTTATTGATTTTGAATGATGAGAGAAAAGGCATATCATCAATTGATTCTAGCAGCTAACATTAGTAGCTGAAGGCAGTGGACGTGGGACTCTTTCCTGTCTGGAGTGAGTGAGGGGAGGGGGGC
This sequence comes from Okapia johnstoni, assembly GCA_024291935.2. NCBI lineage: Eukaryota > Metazoa > Chordata > Mammalia > Artiodactyla > Giraffidae > Okapia > Okapia johnstoni. The sequence goes on along the minus strand of CM044323.1, from coordinate 8,981,457 downwards.
ACCTCAGGCTTTCCAAGCGCATTCCTTCCTCTGTGTAGACAGAACATTGGCAGAGGTGGCTGGGCTGACCCGTCCAGCCCAGTCTCCCCTCCTGCCCAGCACAGGTTGGTCAGTGATGTATTTGTAGTCACTGTGTATATGCACAGTCATGTCCGACTCTTTGTGACCCCATGGATTGTAGCCCGCCAAACTCCTCTGTCCATGGGATTTTCCAGGCAAGAATACTGTAATAGGTTGCCATTTCCTCCTCCGTGGGTCTTCCTGACCCAGGGATTGAACCCATGTCTCCTGCATCCCCTGCATTGGCAGGCGGATTCTTTTACTGCTAAGGCAGCTGGGACAGCCTTTGTGCTAGTCCAGCTTCCTGGTCTCCACTGTTTCGGATGTGTCAGATGTCCTGAGGTAGCTAAAGCAAAGACAAATTAACAGATGCATATGCACATTTCCTGCCACAATTCTAATGCAAAAGATGACTATTCTCTTAAGGAGTTGTCCAAGACAATATGAGGCAGTTAAAGAGGTGTCTTTTTTTTTTTCTTTTCTACTTTACAAAATCAGATCTCATGCCACAACTGTGCCAGTAAGCAGTTCTCAAAAGGTAGTTTAAATGAGTATCTGTTAAGAAGTAGTCTCTGATTCACATTGTTGTACGGTAGAAACCAAGACAACATTGTAAAACTTTTAAAATGAGCAAAAAGAAGTAGTGTCTCTGTTCCCTTGAAGATAAGGTTCTCAGTGTCACATAATTAAAATCTGTGTTAAATGTCTAATCCATTTAGATTTCTCTGTCTTACATTTACTACTGTATTTCCTTGTAATAAGATGAGTAGATGCAAGCTATTACATATAGAATGGATAAACAACAAGGTCCTATTGTACAGGATAGGAACTATATTCAATATCCTGTGATAAACCATAATGTAAAGAATATAAAAAAGAATGTATATATGTATACACTGAGTCACTTGCTGTATAGAGCAGAAATTAACTTAACATTGTAAATCAACGATACTTCAATAAAATAAATTAAAAGCAAAGAAGAAGGAGCCCTGTGCCAGCCTCCCAGATCCAGAAACGACAGAACAATAGAGAGGACGCTGGCCCGAAAGGTAGACAAAGTCGAAAAATGGGCAGAAGACCTTAACAGACATTTCTCTGAAGAAGACATACAGATAGCCAAAAGGCACATGAAAAGATGCTCAACATCATTAATTACGAGGGAAATGCAAATCAAAACTACAACTCACACCAGTAAGAATGGCCATGATTAAAAAGTCTATAAATAGCAAATGCTGGAGAAGGTCTGGAGAAAAGGGAACCCTCTTACACTGTTGGTAGGAATGTAGATTGGAGCAGTCACCATGAAGAACAGTATGGAGGTTCCTTGGAAAACTCAAAATAGAATTACCATATGATCCAGCAATCCCACTCCTGGCCATATATCCAGACAAAACTTTAATTCAAAATGATACATGCTCCTCAACATTCATAGCAGTACTATTTACAACAGGCAGGACATGGAAGTAACTTAAATATCTATTGACAGATGAATGGATAAAAAAGATGTGGAACATATAGACAATGGAATATTACTCAACCATAAAAAGAATGAAATAATACTATTTGCAGCAATATGGATAGACCTAGAGATAATCATACTAGATAAAGTAAGCCAGACAAAGATAAATATCATAGGATTTTTTTATATGTGAATCTAAAAAAATGATGCAAATGAACTTATTTAAAGTCAAATGATCCTTAGGAAGCATTACTATGAACAAAGCAAGTGGAGGTGATGGAATTCCAGTTGAGCTATTTCAAATCCTAAAAGATGATGCTGTTAAAGTGTTGTACTCAATATGCCAGCAAATTTGGAAAACTCAGCCATGGCCACAGGACTGGAAAATGTCAGTTCTCATTCCAATCCCAAAGAAGGTCAATGCCTCACAATTGTGCTCGTTTCACATGCTGGCAAGGTCATGCTCAAAATCCTTCAAGCTGGGCTTCAACAGTACATGGCCAAGAATGTTCAGATGTACAAGATGGATTAAGAAAAGGGAGAGGAACCAGAGATCAAATTGCCAACATTCGTTGGATTATAGAAAAAGCAAGGGAATTTCAGAAAAACATCTACTTCTGCTTCATTGACTACACTAAAGCCTTTGACTGTGTGGATCACAATAAACTATGGAAAATTATTCAAGAGTTGGGAATACCAGATCATCTTACTTGCTTCCTGAGAAACCTGTATGCAGGTCAAGAAGAAATAGAACTGGACATGGAACAATGGACTGGTTCAAGGACTGGGAAAGGAGTACATCAAGGCTGTATATTGTCACCCTGCTTATTTAACTTATATGCATAGTAAATAATTTGGGACATAATTTCCTGGGCTGGCTGAAACACAAGCTGGAATCAAGATATCAATAACCTCAGATATGCAGATTACACCACCCTTATGGCAGAAAACAAAGAGGAACTAAAGAGCTTCTTGATGAAGGTGAAAGAGGAGAGTGAAAAAACTGGCTTAAAACTCAACATTCAGAAAAGTAAGATCGTGGCATCTGGTCCCATCACTTCATGGCAAACAAATGGGGAAACAATGGAAACAGTGACAGACTTTATTTGCTTGGGCTCCAAAATCACTGCAGACGGTGACTGTGGCCACAAAATAAAAAGATGCTTGCTCCCTGGAAGAAAAGCTTTGACAAACTTAGGCAGTGTATTAAAAAGCAGAGACATCACTTTACTGACAAAGGTCCAAATAATCAAAGCTATGGCTTTTCCAGTAGTCATGTACAGATGAGAGCTGGACCATAAAGAAGGCTGAGTGCCAAAGAATTGATGCTTTCAAACTGTGGTGCTACAGAAGACTCTTGAGAGTCCCTTGGACCACAAGAAGATCAAACCAGTCAATCCCCAAGGAAATCAGTCTTGAATATTCATTGGAAGGACTGATGCTGAAGTACTAATACTTTGGCCACTGGATGTGAAAAGCCGATTCACTGGAAAAGACCCTCATGCTGGGAAAGATTGAGAGCAGGAGGAGAAGAGAGCAACAGAGGATGAAGTGGTTGGATAGTGTCACCAACTCAACGGACATGAGTTTGAGCAAACTCTGAGAGATAGTGAAGGACAAGGAAGCCTGGTGTGCTGCAGCCCATGGGGTCACAAAGAGTCTGATATGACTGAGCAACTGAACAACAATAATAAAATAGAAATAGATTCATAGACATAGAAAACAAACATGGTGAACAAAGGGAAAAGGTGGGGGAAGGATAAGTTAGGAGGTTGAGATGAACATATACACTCTAATAAATACAAAATAGATAACCAACATAGACCAACTGTATAGCACAGGAAATTATACTCAATATTTTATAATAAGCTATGAGGGAGGAGAATGTGAAAAAGAATAGATATATGTATGTGTATAACTGAATGATTTTGGTACATCCCTGAAGCTAACACAACACTGTAAATCAACTATACTTTGATTTTAAAAAAAGAAAAAGAAGGCATCAAAATACAAGAGCTTTTCATTCATGCGTTTTTTTAAAAAATGAAATGATAGTTGATATAAAAATCACAGGATAATTTCCTTTAGAAATACTTAAATAAGTGATGTAATGATCTATAGTGGTCTGATTTCAAAAATATCAACACCTATAGCTCTACCTGAAATTATATCAACATTTTTGACTGACTATACTCCAATATAAAACAAAAAGTTTAAAAATATATCAGTACTTATGTTTGACACTATATCCTTTGCAATTCTTTAAATTTATGAAGAAAAATATGTGATTATGTACATGGCTTTCCAAATTTCTCTTCGGGTATACGTGAATAAGAAGGTTGAAGACCATACTGTAGATGGACAGAATAGGGGGACATCTAGAAGATCTTTTATTACCAAGACCCTTAAAGACCTGAAAGTTCCAAGTCTAAGCACTGTTCTACGTATGAGGGTCAGTACATCTGATCTGCTTTCTGGGCCTGCTTCACAATGTCCCTTCCAACTTGTATACATATATTCCAATCACCTATATCTTTTCTCATGTTTTACTAGCAGTAACATAAAGACAACATTTCTTATGGAATCTGGCACAAACAGAAGGGAATGGCTTAATTTACCTATGAAAGGAGACACTTGGAATAGTCCATGGCTGCAAGCTATGTTCTATCTTATTAATTTCCCCATTTTAAATATTCAATGAGACTATAGCTTCATTTAGAAAGCTCTCTAAGACTGAAGACTGTTAAATAGGGCATGTGGAGCCCTGGGGCTTTTGTGGGGGTGAAGTTCACAGCCTACTCAATGTCCGGGATGGATATTGTTCCACTTCCTTCCTGAATTATCAGGTTCACTTAAATATATTAAAGTAAGCCTGGACATACTGTGGAATAGGGTGCAAGATACGCAATAAGAATTTAAAGCTATCACACAAGACTTCTAGGAAAGTTTGAAATTGTGGTAGGAGCCAGTAGCTGTGCTTCCAGGACCACTGTGTGCTGAGTCCAGCGTTTGCTGCTATTAGGGAGGGCTCAGTGGATGTTTGCGAAGCCTGCTGTTTGGGCTTCACCTCTTGGTGGTGGGCCTTGTTGCCATGGGCAGAGAAGAGACTCTTGGCATCCTTAATGCCTACATTTCACACTGCTCTTGTTGTCTGGTTGTGCTGCTGGCCTTGCCCCTGAGGCCATTCCAGATACACTGTTTGAAAGGTGTTTGCAGGGTTTGCAGAAGTTCTAGTGGGTTTTCTTCTTGGCTGACATTCAAAGGGGAACTTTTTTTGCTTGGGTTACAAGGAGGTCGATATCTCATTAACAGCGATGACAGATTGTAGGAGCTCAAAGATAGCCTCCTGCCAAATGCGAAACAACCAATATGTTTATGAAATCATTTAATCCATAATCATGGCATGTAATGAAAGGGGCTGGTGGCTCAGCATTGGCATTTACAAGGCTGACACTGTCCTATATTTCTGTGAATTATGGATTGAGCAAACTCTAACTTATGAGTCATGAGAAAAAAGGATCCATCCAGGCAGTTCTTGAAGCTTGTGGAGGAAAGGTGATGTCTTTAATCAACCTGAATATAAAAATCATGCTTCTGAGTTATTTCACTATTCTGTGTAGTGCTTTGTTCCTCTGATTCTTAGCATTTTCTGAAGGGTTTGGGGAGCAGAGGGGGTAACATTCTTTCAGTTTTGCTGATCATAGGCTTTTTATTTTCCAAAGATGCTATGGACGTGGTGCAATTATTTTCTGTTGCAATTCAGAGACAACAGAACTGTGACATTGAGTGCGCTGCTTGTATTGACCTTGAGAAACTGCTTCAGTTGACCATTCATCAGATAAATCGAGAGCCATAATTTGGCCCTAAATAAGGCTGCAGACAGAGCATCTGTGAGATTTCTGTGGACTTTGGGTTTCTCATCACTTTCCATAGTGCAGAGCAACCCCTCTCTGAACTCTGGCCTCACTGGTCAATATTTCAATGGGTCATTAATTGTGTTCACAGCGATTCATTCCTTTATGACCACTGCAGAAAGGCCCCATTTGTCTGTCTCCACAGTCGCATATCTGTGTTGTGTTTGGGACAGCAGGTCAAGTTTAATATACATTTGGCAAATCCAGGCCTACCATGCATGACCTTTGGTGTCTTAATCTGGAAGGTGATGACACAGTACATGTTTACTCAGGTGATGAGGATGACATGATCCCAGGTGGGAAGCACCAGCACACTGATGGTCAATAAATGTCAGTTTGAACGTCTTTCTCCCACCAGTATTAGATATTCAACACGTTCCCCAGGGCAGGGAAAGTGTTCCGGGGTATAACTACATGCTCTCTTGGCTTTAATGAGGGTGGGGTGTTGCTCAGAGTGAATCAAACTCTGAGTGTTGGCTTGTAGGTGAACATCAAGAGAACCTAAGTATTGGCTGCATATCACTGGTGCATGGTTTACATATACATTTCCCCCCTGCTATTCCATATTCCCTAAAATCCACATTTTGAAGAAGAAAGGTACAATTTTGCCTATTGAATTTCAGCCACTCTTATGGCCCTTGAGTGCATACAGTTCTGCTGGATTTGCAGCTTCCCTGGTGGCTTTTTATCTATACAGTTCTGCTGCAATTTGGGGGCTTCCCTGGTCCGCTGGAGAAGGGATGGTAGTAAACATTCTGCATAGAGCAATCCTTGGATAGAGGAGCCGGGTGGGCTACAGTCCCTGGGTCAAAGGGACATCTGAGCTGGACCCAACTCATTGCTGGGTTTTAGTATTACTAAGGTAAATGCACTAAAAATGCTTTCTGTGAGTAGCCAGAATCCACAGGGGCACTGGCTTGGCATGGAATCCTACCTGAAGATAACACTTTACCAACCTTTGCATGACCCCAGTATTCACAGATACACCTCTTTTTGATGTAAGATACACCTCTTTTTGATGTAAGAGTTGTCTCATATTCACAACTTAGTCCTAGGGTTTTATAAATATAGAAATATAAGGCCAATGTATATATTTAGGAAGAGCCACTCCCTCTCCCATCTTCAGAGAAATAATTAATGATATGTGCACAAACATATCGATAAGAATGTTCACCACAGCAACAACACAAAAAACTGTAATTATCTATAATTACTGAGACATCAGTGTTTGTAACCTTCACAAAAAATAATTCCACTTCAAATGTCAGTGAAGAAGAAAACCCTCTAAAGCCACTTCAGTTCTGCAAACTCTTCCCAACACATCTAGAAAGGCCTCGGGAAAAGTGGTCAGTGGCAGGGCCAGAGGGGAAAGGGCCATATTTATAAAATAAAATATTTACCTCTGTCAATGGGAACCACTTTAAACAATGGGAAGCAATCACACAGCCCTGTCTTTCCAATGCTCTTGGTAACAAGTGACAAGAGTGACTACCTCGGGGGGTGATGTAGTGGGGTGAGGGGAAGGGTTGGGAACCACGCTGATATTTCCACCTGAATTTCAAGATGTCCTAGAAGTCTTGGGTTTCATCTTTAAAAATTAACATACATTCTGTATTTTATGCCACAATAATCCATACTTTATATCAATATTTAGGAAGTTGGATGTTACTGCTATTAAGTAAAATTGATGCTCCCAAGAGCCTGTGCCATGTCTCTCTTGGGCTTTGAGGAACCCATGGCCTTCTGCCAAGGGTCAGTTACCCCAGTTGAAAACCTGCTGTTGGGCGCAAGTCTCCTTTATTAGACATGTTCTCTAACACTTAGAAATATCTGCTCTGGGAGGGAGGTGAGAGGGAGGTTCAAGAGGGAGAGGACATATGTATACCAATGGCTGATTCATATTGATGTTTGGCAGAAACCAACACAATTCTGTAAAGCAATTATCCATCAATTAAGAAAATTAACTAAAAAAAAAAGAAATACTTGCTTGAATGATCCCTGAAGCAGCTGTAGTAACTCTTAGTGAGGTAGTAACACTGGCTGTGGAGCATGTCAGGAGCAAAGGGGTCCCCCAAGAGCAGATGAAGAGGGCAGGTGGTGGGGGGCCCTCAGGAGAAGCACAGAGATGACATGGAGGTGGCCGTGGTCCTGGAGAGGATCTACCTACGCAGCTCTGCCTCAGCAGGATGACGGCCACTCTCCTTGTGGGCAGGCAAGTGCATAGGAAGAGGGTCTGTTTCAGGGCAATGAGACAGGTGTAGCACAGATGAAACATGAGGATTGGTCATGGTTCTGGCTGTGGTCACAGCTGGAATGAGGAGAAACAGCACGCTGTCTAGATACCGGGCTGCCTTGAAGGAGGTGGGACAGCAGGTCTCTCAGTCTGTCAGCCGCTTGGGGCCAGAGTGGAATTTCCCTCTCGGTTTCTGACACTTAGATAAGATTAAAAAATGCAGGCAGAGTGGGGCAGGTCTTTGTGGGGTGAGGGGATTCCATTCTGCCTTCACCTAAAAACAGAGGCTTCCTACTTCATGCTGAAGAGCTGGAAGAGGTGGTCTCTCACCTCCACTGGCAGCCCCTGGACTGGCCTGGTTTTAGGGGGAAGCATCAAGAATGTCACTAGGACTGAGACTACGGACTGTTGCTGGGTCTGACAGCCAGCAGAGAGCAGGAGAAGAGGCCAGGAGAACAAATATTAAAAGAATACAATCTCAAAGGCAGAGAGGGGTTTGAGTGCCATCGCTAGCCAAGGAGTAATAAAAGGATTACTCAGGATTGACTATATTCCTGGCGCTGTGAGTCGTCAAGTGAGTTGTCAAAGGAAAGCAAGAGGTTGGCTGAGCTCTCAGAGTCGTTTTAGCTTGGGGATAATGAGGCAACATTTGGTTCAGACTAAAAATGTTCAGGCATAGATTTACTGTGAATGAGTCATGCACAGATGATCAGCTTGAGGTTGAAAGGGGATCCTGGACTGTTCGGAGGTTCGTAATTCACTGCGATGGCTTGGTCTCCCAAGGGGGTCGTGGACTGTTCGGAGGATCGTAATTCACTGCGATGGTTTGGTCTCCCAAGGAGATAGACAATTCCTCCTTTTGTTTTATGAGAAGGGAAATATGAGCCTGTTTTCATACAGGAGGCCTGGTGCCTTTCTCTCATTGTCCTTATTTTAAAAGTGAAACATAGTGAGATGACTAATATTGGATGCATGGGATAGTTGGGCATAAGCTGAGGAATTTATGACTTTATGAAACTCCTCTGAGTTTCATACTGCATCAGCCAATTCTACTTAATCAAACTGACTATATAAGTAGCTGTGGGGGGTATAAAATACAAGTTCAGGAATTACATATCATACTATATTAAAAAGGCTATATTCTTCACCCAGAAATCTTTTAAAGGATTTGTTTAGTTTATTTATTTTTTAAAATTAATTTATTTATTTTAGTTGGAGGCTAATTACTTTACAATATTGTAGTGGTTTTTGCCATACATTTAAAATGGGATATTTTTGAGACAAGCCATGAGAAAAATATTTGTATGTAACTAGGTTTCTTGATGCTCACTGAGTATATCTAAATGAATAATTCTCTTAATTCTCATTTTCCAGTCATTGGAAACCTAACAACGAATTCCAGGATAAACACTGGACCCTTTCATGGCACCTACTGAGTGGAAATATCCGATGGTCCTGAAGCAGAGCTAGCACTCCAGCCTCTGCAGGAGCTGTCTGCTGGCTATACAGACATCTCTTCTTAGCTCTTTCAGGGCCGGCTTAAGTTTGGAAACGGGAAGCATACTTCCTGAAATGTGTAGGAAAGTTCATATTGTAGAGGTTCCTATGTTTGTGTTTTGAAGGAAGCTGGTAAAATAATTTGCTATTATGTTGTGGATGGAGTTTTCACAGTCATCACCATCACTTGTCATAATTTTAAAGACTTGACAGATTTGTTTACTCATATATTTATATGTGGGGCTTCCCAGGTGGTGCTAGTGGTAAAGAACCCGCCTACCAATGCAGGAGGAAGATCCCCTGGAGGAGGACATGGCAACCCACTCCAGCACTCTTGCCTACAGAATCCCATGGACAGAGGAGCCATGGAGGCGGACTACAGTCCATAGAGTCGCAAAGAATTGGACATGACTGAATCGACTTAGAACATATGCACATATTTATATATGGATGTAGTACTGTTTCAGATGTTAGATGAAAGTCAGGCAAGGGACTTCCCTGGTGGTCCAGTGGTTAAGACCCTACACGTCCAAGGCAGGAGATGCAAGTTTGATTCCTGGCTGGGGAACTAAGATCCCACATACATTGGAGCAACTAAGCCTGCACACTGCAGCTACGCTGAAGCCTGTACACTCTGGAGCTCACACACCACAGCTAGAGAGTCTGTGTGCTGCAATGAAAGATCCCACATGATGAAACAAAGATCCTGCCTGCCACAACTAAGACCTGACACAGTGAAATAAATAAATACTTAAAACAATCAAACCCACTGGTTGTTATATTTGAAAAAGGCAAGTCTGAAAGTCCACCAAGAACATGACTGCACACAGTACAAGCCTTGAGCTGGCTCATATGCTTTCTAAACATAAGCTGACACTATAAACAAACTAACGGACAAAAGTCATGGTAGCCACAGATGTACCACAAATCCTCAGGATTCTAAGACAAGCAGGAAAGATTACAGCATTGCAGTGTTTTATGAAGGAAAACCGACTCTTAGAGCTTGTGCTAATTAGTTCATTAATACCAGATTTTAGAAATCCAAGGGAGAACTCTGTGAGAGACTCTTGCTTGTAATGTCTTAATCTTGCTATTTCTATGATCAAAGGAAAGCAATTTAATAAACCAAGGATATTTCTCACATTTCCACCTCCATGGTTATACATAAAATTGTCACCTGATTCCAAAAGTATAGCTGATTAATGATTATAGCCATCTCTAAAGATGAGACGGACCAGAGCACCACAGGAGGAGTGAGTTTCAGCAGGGTAACTTTGCACAAGTTAATATTTCTGAGCTTCAGTTTCTTCTTCTATATAATCCCTGTTTGGTTTATAAGTATATGACATGGATCAAATGAGATAATCAAAGTATATGCATTTGGAAAACTGTCAAATTGTATTTAAGTGTGAGTTGTGATTATGTTTGTCTACTCTTTCAGCTTTATAGATATTTTAACATTTCTCATTATTCTCTTTTTTAAAAAGTCCTTAAATATTCTCCAAAGTAATTTGGGATTAGCTGGTTAATTTTTCCAAAATATGTTGTTGCAATTTTAATTTGATTGTATTTAGTTTATATATTAATTTGGGAAGGATTGACATCTTGACCACAATGGGTGGTTTAATTTGATAACTTGAATTAATACACAGAAATCTCTTGCATTCATATATATTAACAATGAAAGGTCAGAAATAAAAATTAAGGAAACAATCCCATTTACAATTGTAGCAAAAAAGGATAAAATCTCTAGGAATAATCTACCTCAGGAGGCCAAATACCTGTATGTAGAAAACTATAAGACACTGAGGAAAGAAATCAAAGATAACAAAAACAGATGGAGAGATATACCATGTTCTTGGATTGGGAGAAACTGTGAAAATGACCATACTACCCAAAGTAGTCTACAGATTCAATGCTCTATCAAATTACCAATGGCATTATTCACAGAACTAAAACAAAATTTTTGTAATTTGCATGGAAACACAAAACATCCTGAATAGCCAAAGCAATCTTGAGGAAAAAAAATGGAGCTGGAGGTATCAGGCTCTCTGACTTCAAACTAAACTACAAAGCTACAGTAATCAAGACAGCATGGTACTGGCACAGAAACAGACATATAGATCAATGGGACAGGATAGAAAGCTCAGATATAAACCCATACACCTATGGTCGCTTTATATTTGACAAATGAGTCAAGAATATATAGTTGAGAAAAGACAGTCCCTTCAATAAGTAGTGTTGGGAAAACCAGACAGCTGCATGTAAGAGAATGAGATTAGGACAATTCCTAACACCATACACAAAAATAAACTCAAAATGGATTAAAGAACTAAATGTAAGGGCAGATATTATAAAACTCTTTGGGGAAAACATAAGCAGATACTGAAAACAAAAACAAAACAAAAATAAACAAATGAGGTCTAAGTGAGCTTAAAAGCTTTTGCACAGCAAAGAAAACCACAAAAGAGACAAAAAGACAACCTTCAGAATGGAGAGAATATTTGCAAATGAAGCAACTGACAAAGAGTTAATCTCCCCAATACAAACAGTTCCTGCAGCTCAATACCAGAGAAACAAACAATTCAATAAAAAAATGGGTGGGAGACCTAAACAGACATTTCTCCAAAGAAAACATACGAGTGGCCAAAAAAAAAAAAAATGAAAAGATGCTCAATATCACTGATTATTAGGGAAATGTAAATCAAAATTTCAATGAAGTATCACCTCACACGGGTCAGAATGGCCATCAGTGCAAATTTGATGCAAGAAGCAGGGCACTCAATGCTGGTGCTCTGGGACAATTCAGAGGGATGGGGTGGGGATGGAGGTGGGAGGGAGGCGCGGGATGGGGGGACACATGTACACCCATGGGAGATTCATGTCAATGTATGGCAAAAATCACCCCAATATTGTAAAGTAGTGAAAGTTGCTCAGCCGTGTCTGACTCTGCGACCCCATGGACTATACAGTCCGTGGAATTCTCCAGGCCAGAATACTGGAGTGAGTAGCCTTTCCTGCCTCCAGGGGATCTTCCCAACCCAGGGACCAAACCCAGGTCTTCCATGTTGCAGGCGGATTCTTTACCAGCTGAGCCACAAGGGAAGCCTACTGTAAAGTAATTAGCCTCCAATTAAACTAAATAAATTAAATAGCCCCCCTGCAAAAAAAAGTCTACAAAAAATAAGTGCTAGAGCGGGTGTGGAGAAAAAGGAACCCTCTTGCATTGTTGGTGGGAATGTAATCGATATAGCCACTATGGAGAATAGTATGGAGGTTCCTTAAAAAACTAAAAATAGAATTACCATATGACCCAGCCATCTCATTACTGAGCAAATACCCTGAAAAAATCATTATTCAAAAAGACATATGTACTCCAATATTCATTGCAGCACTATTTACAATAGCCAGGGCACAAAAAAGTGAAAAAAGTGAAAGTGTTAGATGCTCAGCTGTGTCCTACTCTTTGAGACCCCATGGACTGCAGCTTCCCAGGCTCCTCTGTCCATGGAATTCTCCAGGCAAGCATACTAGAGTGCATAGCCATTATTTTCTTCAGAGGATCTTTCCGACCCAGGGATCAAATCTGGGTTTCTTGCATTACAGATAAATTCTTTACGGTCTGAGCCAAATAGTAAGTCTTACTTACAATAGCCAAGACACAGAAGTGACCTAAATGTCCATCGAGAGATGGATGGATAAAGATGTGGTACATATATACAAAGGGCCATTAGTCAACCATAAAAAGGAATGAAACTGGGTCATTTGTAGAGATGTGGATGAACCTAGAGTCTGTCATGCAGAAGGAAGTCAGAGAGAAAAACAAATATCGTATATTAATGCATATATATGGGATCTAGAAAAATGGTACAGATGAACCTATTTAATGCAGGGCAGGGAAAGAGACACAGACATAGAGAACGGACATGTGGACACAGCAGGGTGGGGAAGGAGAGAGTGGGATAAATTGAGAGGTTAGCATTGACATATATATACTACCATGTATAAAACAGACAGCTAGCGAGAAGCTGCTGTGTAGCACAGGGAGCTCAGCGTGGTGCTCTGTGGTGATCTAGAGGGGTGGGATGGGGGGTGGGAGGGAAGTGAAAGAGGGAGGGGATATATATACACACATATAGCTGATTCATTTTGCAGAAACTAACATAACATTATAAAGCAATTATACTTCAAAGAGAAAGAAAACAAATTAGATACTTAGACCTATCAGGATCTCTACAAAAGATGCAGGTAAATGTGGACATATGGAGAATTGTCTTCGCTTTCCCCAGTTTTTGAAACCATGCTAATTCAAACACATCTTCATTTTTGTTTTCTTTGTATAACCAACGGCGAGGGTCTGATTCACTATACCATAAGACTATCCTCCAAGTAAAACAAGTGCTATTGGCTAACAGCTTAATCCATTATGGTTCCTTGATGATGACAGCTGACGATTACAGGAAATAAATTCTATTTAAGCAAAAAAATGGCTTCCCTGATAGCTCAGTTGGTAAAGAATCCACCTGCAATGTGGAGACCCTGGTTTGATTCCTGGGTCGGGAAGAAAAAAAAAATTGATAACATAATATGTTGCTCTCTTGCTGATGCATTTTGGTGTTTTTTTTTTTTTTTAATTCAGGTATTGTATTTTTCAGCTCTATTTTCTAATCCATTCAAATTCTGTGTTCATCCATTCTTTTTCCAAGTACATTGAGCATCTTTATGATCATTACCTTGAACTCTTTATTGGGTAGTTTGCTGCTATAGTGTGTCTTCAGAAACTCAGTGGAAATCGTGCCATCACTGAGATAGGAGAGACTGGTCACTTCTGTTTGTCCTCACATCCTTTCCCCCTCCTAGCCACGCTACGCTCCATGTCAGAAGACTTCTTACTGCTCAGGCTTCATTGTCAGATGGAGCTTGGTTTGGCCGATGGAGGCAATGGCAGAAGACTGATTAGCAAGGGAGAAGCCAGGTATCTCCTTCTGCCTCAGGTACTTCCAGCAGAGGCTTTGTCTCTTTCGTGGCTTTAGATTCTGTCAGCCCTCAGGGTGCCATCTTTTCCTGGACGGCACTGACTTCCGGACTCTGATGATACTTCCACCTCTTCTTCCTTCCAGCCTTTCCTCAGGTGATGGTGACTAATGTATGGGTTGCTTCACCATCTCCAGTCTTCATCACCTGTGTTGTCAACTCCTGGTCTTTAGTCCTTTCCACTGGAAAGGCCTAGAGTGACCCTGTTTTCCTGATTGAATCCCTGGGTTAGAACAACACTGGTTGGAAGGAGAGGGGAAAATAAAGAGCTGTCTGAAATTTGAGGTCTTTTGTTTTTAAATTAATTTTTATTGGAGTATAGTTGGCTTTACAATGTTGTCATTAATACAGCAAAGTGAGTCAGCTACATGCTTACATATGCTGCGCTGGGCTTAGTTGCACCGTCCTGTCTGACTCATTGCGACCTCATGGACTGTAGTTCGCCAGGCTCCTCTGTCTATAGAATTCTACAGACAAGAGTACTGGAGTGGGTTGCCATGCCCTCTTCTAGGGGATCTTCCCAAACCAGGGAAGATCGTCTGCATTGCAGGCGGATTCTTTACCATCTGACCCACCAGGGAAGCCCGTGCTTACATATATCCCCTCTTTTTTGGATTTCCTTCCTATTTAGGAGATATGTTTTAGATATCAAAGTGGAGATGTCAAGGAGTGACTTCTTGATGGAAGAACATATCAAGCAGTTCTACTCAGACCTTTCCAGGAACATCAGGACATATAAAGGGAAACATGGGTCATGGAAGCAGACAAACTTAGATTCATTTCCTGTTTTACCACTTACTGGCTATATTAATTAGAAATATACTACAGCAAAAAACAAACAAATCCAAAACAAACGTTTATGGCTTGGTGCTATAGAAATGTAACACAGCTAACCTCCACACACACAGGTGGGTATGTAGAGAATGAAGCTGGATGTGAACCTAGAATTCAGGTGAGAGGTGAAGAGATGACAATTTGGCACTCGTCAGCATACAGATGACACAAGTCTGAAGATGGATTATGTAATCCAGGGAGAAAAACACAAGAAAGAAGAGAAGGGGTCCAGGATGGCCCTGGGGAATTTTGCTATTCAAAATTCAAATGGAAGAAGAGAAAACTGCGCAGGAACATATGAAAGACGTGTCCAGGAAGGTAGGAGGAAAATCAACCAAAGATGGAGCTGCTGAAAGAAGAGAGGAGTTAAGGAAGAATGAGGGGCTATCTCAAAGGATTACAAAAGATTGAGCAATTAATATGAGAAGAGGAAAACAATGCACTGAATTTGTCAGCATAGAGCTCTCCCAAGGCCATTGCAAAAGCAGCTTTCTGGGAGGGTTGCAGACTGGAGCGAGGTGAAAGAAAATAAAAACAACTTTCATGAATGTCTCCTGCAAAGGGACGCAGAGGCTTGACCTCCCTGGCTTCCAGTTACTTCTCTGGTTTGGCATTAGATCTCCTGGGACTTGTTGTGAATCTCCTGGGACATCTGTGAATTCTTGCCTTTGGTGTGAGATGTTTCCAGCTCTATAAATGGGGGGAGGGGGGATGGAGAGGAGGATGCATGTGAGCTCCTCAGTTCAAAAAATGAATGTCTTTGCTTTATGCTTAATAACACTTGGAAATGGCTGGTATGTGAGACACATGGGCTTTCCCCGCAGGGTTGGGGCACTGATCTTGTCCCTCTGAATAGGTATGTGTGCTAATGGAGGTGTCCGATCTTGGAGGAATGCCTCTCCGCTGGGCGTGAAGATGAAGGCTGAGAACACCATGCATGTCACACACGAGGCCACATCCTCCTCACTCTTAGCTACTGTTTAGCTCAGTGTTCCCCAAACTCTTCCTCATTACGATCCCTTAAGGAGCCTGTTGAGACATCTAATGGCCTAATGGCCTCTATCCCATGAAATTTCATACCAAAGATATGCCGTGTCTCTGTTTATGTACAATTTGTATATCTTTGTCTACACGTAAACGAATAAATGTTTTTTCACTCCCCTAAAAATCAGTTTTATTGTGGTGTCACCTTCTTTGGGAATGCATGGTCTTAGCATAATGATTTATATGATTTGGAGTGGGGCTCAGCAATTTTTTCCTATGAGGAGCTAGATAGTAAATATTTGAGGCTCTGTAGGCCATATATGGTCTCTAGTCTCTGTCACATAGTCTTCCCCTCTGAACAACTCTTTAAAAATCTCAAAATGATTCCCAGCTTGCTGGCTGTACAAAAACAGGCTGTGGGCCGGATTTGACTCACATTCCACAGCTTGCTAACTCCTTGATTTGTAACGATACAAAGGGTCATATTTCAGAGTTTACTTTTTTTTTTTTTAAGATTTCTTGTATGAGAGTTTGAAATATGTGATTTTATTTTAGGTTTAAAAGGCTACACAGAATTCATTCATTTATTTGCCAAGTAATGGTTGGCAATTTGTTGTAAAAGGTATAAAATAATTTTTCTTTTCTTGTTTTGTTTTTTGACAGTGCTTTGCATGCTTTCCCTCTAATGTAGGCAAAGCTCCCCTGCCTGTAACTTGGCCTGAGGTCCATGGAGCAGGGGAGGGGAAGCTGGTAGGAGCCATTATGAATGCACTCGGTAACTTCAATATTATGGCAAAACGACCAACTAAGTAACTAAGTGTTAAAATGAACCAAGCCAGTGATGTGCAGATCACGCTGTGGGTGATAACAAGGAGGATGCTAGACTGGTGTAAAGGGACGAGTTCGGGGCCTGAGATCAGATAGACGGGCTTTGTATCTGCACTGACTTTGGTCTGGTGGCATGACCTTGGACAAGTCACTTAACCTTGTAGTCTGTGTGTCTGTAAATGATACTGCAGGTGATAATAAACCACCATTACGGCTGCTGGGAGGATGAACTGTGGTCTGGATCCCTTGGAGCAGCTCGTGGGGTTGACTTCCTTCTCTCTCCCTTCATTTAACATAACTGAAGACAATAAGAATATTGTTATGAATTATGTCAGAAAAGCAAGTACATACCCATTTCAGAGATGAAGACAATGGTGGCACTTTTTATAATTAGGATGCTAATGGAATTCAGGAAACACATACAGAGCACCTACAGGAAAATATCCTCCAGGCAGTCTAGTTTGGGAATCTTCATTTTTTAGAGCATCTGATATGCTTCTGATATAGATGGCCCATGGGCTGCACTTTGAGAATCACTGCCCTGTTATTATACAGAAAAGTAAGCTGAGGTTTCAAGATCCTAGAGATATATAATTTATTTTTTTTTTTTACCAGGCTTCCTGGTAGAAAACAAAGCTAGTGGAGGTGATGGAATTCCAACTGAGCTATTTCAAATCCTAAAAGATGATGCTGTTAAAGTGCTGCACTCAATATGCCAGCAAATTTGAAAAACTCAGCAGTGGCCACAGGACTGGAAAAGGTCAGTTCTCATTCCAATCCCAAAGAAGGGTAATGCCAAAGAATGTTCAAACTACTGCACAATCCTGCTCATTTTACATGCTAGCAAGGTCATGTTCAAAATTCTTCAAGCTAGGTTTCAACAGTACATAAACCGAGAACTTCCACATGTACAAGCTGGATATAGAAAAGGCAGATAAGCCAGACATCAAACTGCCAACATCTGTTGGATCATAGTAAAAGCAAGAGAATTCCAGAAAAACATCTATTTCTGCTTCATTGACTACACTAAAGCCTTTGACTGTGTGGATCACAACAAATTGTGAAAAATTCTTTAAGAGATGGGGATATCAGACCACCTTATCTGCCTCCTGAGAATCCTATATGCAGGTCAAGAAGTAACAGTTAGAACCGGACATGGAACAACAGACTGTTTCCAAACTGGGAAAGGAGTACGTCAAGGCTGTATATTGTGATCTTGCTTATTTAACTTCTATGAAGAGTACATCTGCAAAATGCCAGGCTGGGCGAATAACAAGCTGGAATCAAGATTGCTGGGAGAAATATCAACAACCTCAGATATGCAGATGATACCACTCTAATGGCAGAAAGTGAAGAGGAAGTAAAGAGCTTCTTGAGAAGGGTCAAAGAGGAGACTGAAAAAGCTGGCTTAAAACTCAACATTCAAAAGATGAAGATCATGGCATCCAGCCCCATCACTTCATGGCAAATAGATGGGGAAACAATGGAAACAGTGACCGATTTTATTTTCTTGGGCTCCAAAATCACTGTGGGTAGTGACTGCAGCCATGAAATTAAACCACGCTTGCTCCTTGGAAGAAAAGCTATGACCAACCTAGAGAGTGTATTAAAAAGCAGAGACATCACTTTGCTGACAAAGGTCCATATAGTCAAAGCTATGTTTTTTTCTGGTAGTCATGTACAGATGTGAGCACTGGACCATAATGAAGGCTGAGTGCCAAAGAATTGATGCTTTCAAATTGTAGCGCTAGAGAAGACTCTTGAGAGTTCCCTGGACCACAAGGAGATCAAACCAGTCAATCCTAAAGGAAATCAATCCTGAATATTCACTGGAAGGACTGATGCTGAAGCTGAAGCACTAATACTTTGGCCATCTGATGTGAAGAACCAACTCATAGGAAAACACCCTGATACTGGGAAAGATTGAAGGCAGGAGGAGAAGGGGACGACAGAGAATGAGACGGCTAAATGGCATCACTGACTCAACGGACATGAGTTTGAGCAAACTCTGGGAGATGGTGAAGGACAGGGAAGTTTAGCGTGCTGCAGTTCATGGAGTCACAAAGAGTCGGACATGATTTAGCAATTGAACAACCACCAGGCTTCCTGAAACCTCAGGGGCAATAAAGAGGGGAAAATGACAGGGTCTGGGGTAGGGGCTCTAGCATGGCTGCCTAACTGGACCCTCTGCTAGCGTGATCAGGTTAAACAGGCTCCACAAGGAAACAGGCTCTAGCTTGATCCAGGCTCACGTGGCCATCCTAGGTGCCCTTCCAGGTGAGTGGGCCCAGCAGACAGAGGCTCTGGGTATTCTGTCTGTTTGGGTCAGGGCCTCAGATAACTGGGGATTCAGGAAATGGACCAAAGGCAAGAGGAGAGGAAAGATAAGACTTGGTGGAGTCCAGGATCTCAGGCATAGTCAACGCTGAATGACTAGTTTTACTCTCCACTGACTGCAGGGTAACTTCTCAAGGGTCTCTGTTTTCACAGCTGTAAAATGGGATAATTCCCACTTTAGAGTGAGGCTGTGAGGATGACATTATATAAGGTATTTAAAGCACCGTGTGTGGCATCTAGCGCACTGTAGGTCCTCAATAAATAGGGGATTGTTACTGAGGCAGGGGAGAGCTCTGATTCAAGATGAACCCTGGAGGGCTGATCGGGAAATCAGGCTCAGACCAGTATGGAAAGAGCCAGAGGAATGGTCTCCCGAGCTGTGTAGCAGAGTGAGGTGGCCCCCGTAACCTCTAAGAGGAGGGTGAGGCTTTGTGCAGGGCTCATGGTACTTTGGACAGAGGTGACCCGGGTTCCAGGCAGCTGAGCCTGCAGATGGAAGGGCTCATCTCTTCACTGCTGGGGCTCCAGCAGAGAGCTCTATAGAGATGGGCTTTGGGGTGCAGGTCAGTGGGAGTGGCCGGCCTCGCAGGGTCTGAGACCTCCTCCATACTCCAGCCAGAACATCCCTTTTGCCAGGGTAGTCACTCTCAGAGACGCTAAACTTATGGGTGTGGGTGAGAGCTGAGAATCTACACCTAACACCCTCCCCAAGAACCCCCTTCTCCTCTGGTCTCCAGCCTTAGAGACACTGTTCTGGGAGGTGGGAAGACAGGCGGAGGGAACAGGGGTCCTGGCTTTCTGTGTTTGAATCCCCTCCTTTGAATTTGGGGAGCACAGTAGGAGGGATCATAGAAATCAATCTGCCATTAGCAACAGCAGCCTCTCCAGTATGATCCCATGACCACATAACAATGTCTCATGCTGCCTTCAGAAGCGCCTGTCACCCCAGTGGTGCCTGGTTTGCCCTCGGAATGTTGCTTCAGTTTGAGCAAAACAGTTACGGCTCTGACTGCGCTCTTCAATGTACCCAGGGGCGGGGGTGGGGGGCACAATTCTTGGGTTCATCCTTGGAGTCCTGTTTGACTTCTTGCTGTGCCCCCACCTCTTATTCCCAGCAAGCTGTGTTCCCCTCCACCTTGCTTTGCAGGACATAGTGTCAGCTGATCATTCGGAATGTGCCCCCGTTATAGGAAGAGTAGATCTTATGCATGATCAACAGCTGAGGGTCCACTTGTGCCACAACTATTTTTCTTGGACGCTGGGGTTAAGAGCCATGGACATAGACACACAGACAGATGGGGAAGAAAGAGAGATGTGTAGAGCCCCAAAGCAGGAGTTGAACTTGACGGAGACAGGTGGGGCACCATTTAGGATGAAATATTTCCTTTTTCATAGGAGTCAGTGGTTGCAAATGATTCTCAGGCCAAGAGAAAGCCTCCACTTTTTGTTTCTCTGATGCCTTACGGCGTGAGAGGTTGTGTTCCCTGTGTGGACTGACTCTGCACACCCATGGGTCAGCTGGGTCATGGTCACAATGCTGGAGCTTTCCAGCTTCAGGTCTGGCTTCAGTAGTTCGGATGTGAACTGAGACAAGTCTTTGGAATTCACCCTGTTCCTCCTCTAGGGCATGGGAGCTTGTCCCTGCGGTTTTTCTGTCTTTTCTTTGTTGGTACAAGCACAATGTGTTCATGCTAATTGGATGTGTCTGACTGAAACTCTTTTCTACCGTCATTATGAATGGAAAATGATGATTATTATTTATATAAGAATTTCAAACAAAAACATACTCCTTATAAACGAATGTAGAACTAATGTTGTATGGAAATAGCATAATTTTAAAACTGAGACACGGACATCTGTCAGCTCTTTTGCCATCTGCATGGTTTTGGAGGCAGTAGGCAGTTAAATGCATTGCCCTCAATGTGCTAAAGTTCCACAGGCCTGGGAGTGAATCTCTGATGTTAAAAAAGGCTCTGCCGAGTTGAGTTTTTGCAGGGTGGAGTATCAGTGAGCAAAGCTTTCAGGTCTTCCGGGCCAGTGCTATTCAAAGTGTGGTCTGAGGGCCATGCCAGTTGGACAACTATGTGAACCTGGTCCATGAGGACGTAAGTATGAAAATGGTTAGCACACAGTTTAATTTTTTTGTTTGTTTGGAGTTTTTTTTTTTTAAATACATTTAGAATTTTGATAGCAGTTTGGCATCACTGATGCGTCCCAGTGCTGACCGGTGACTTTGTCTTTGAAGGGAATGTAGACTAGTCTGGTGGTGACCTTCATGATGAGTTGCATGTGGTGTGAGCTGCAAACTTGTCACACCTGGTTGGGCCATGTGAAAAGTTGAAGATGAGTATCCTGAGCTTGTGGAAATTGCTTTAAACTCTCTTCTTCCATTTCCGTCAACATACTTTTCCATAGGATTGGTTTCTACTGTGAGTCTGTAATTCTAATTAAGACAAAACAGAAATCACTTAGATATACCTTATTGCCTGTGACTAGCACCGTCAATCCGATTTCGGATTGCAAATGCCTAGGAGGTGAGCACAAATCTGGATGTGAGAGATGAAGCCAGCAAATCTGGAGCCAGGGCAGGTCAGAGCAGGGGTGGAGCTGGGGGTAGGGACCCAAGTGAAGTTCAAGGGTGAGGAGTGGGGCACCAAGTGCCTCCTCATTGTTGGGGTGTGGGCGATGAATAGGGAAGAGTCGGGAAGAGGGAGCAGGGGAAAAAGAACCTGGTCTACTAATACCTTCCATATTTTAATGCTACAGTCTTAGGATGATATTTGTTCTAAGTTCAGGCTTCAAAATGGATAAAAACAAGTGCATACGAATCCCAGCATGCCCATTATCCATTGAGTAGAACACCTGGAGGTTAGCGGTCTTCTCTAGGGAATGGAAATGAAGGTTTTTCTGCCAAGGTGCTTATGCCAACTGCTACCCATGGTGCAGTTAGAGCTTGAAATAGCACAAAGAACTGCTGTGGGCAGGAGGGAGATGGTACTGAAGTTTGTTTGTCGTTGAATTATAGTTAGGGCCGCAATAAAATACAAGGAGGGAATGTTTTGCAAAAACTAGGAAGTTAAAAAGTATTTTTATTCCAAAACGGTTCAGTTGGTGCTAAAATGTCAAAACAGCAGGTGGTTCACTCTTCTTTTTTATAAGTTCAATAATGTGATTTCAGAATTAAAAAGACTGATAAGTCCTGTGGACTTCTGTTGCATTTCTTCACTGAGACATATTGAGACATGTCTTCTGAGTCAATTTTATAAACATTTACCTTCTGCCCCCAAGCCCTGTACATGCTTGGCAAGAAATAGCTGTGGGATATGGGGCCGCGGGATGACTCCACTGTTTTGGTTTGACTAGATTGTTATCTCAGATGGGTAATGCACTTAAAAAAAAATAATATTGCAAATGAATGAAATGAAAGCAGAAAACTTGGCCAAAGTCACTGAGGCAGGTACTGGCAGTTGGAGCTGGAATTCAGGTTTGTTTAGTGGATGGGGTTGACATGGGGTCTTGCCCAAGACTCTCGTTCACTGCTTAAATCATCAAATCACAGAAAATCATTTAACAGTCACCAGGCAAGTCAGATAGAAAAAGGACACACTACCAGAAGCCAGTAGGTCTTATTTATTGGTGTGCAGACCTAATCTGGAGATAGTGAGAAAGCAATAGAAGCCCTCATCTCTGACAGAGGCAGGGCAGGGCAGGCCAGCAAATTATGATGGAGATAGGAACACCAAGGGGCACTGGCCTCATCTGCTTCTCCTTTTACTTATTCTTGACAAATGTGATTTATGAATCCCAGTTCTTTTGTCCCATTATGGAATGGGGCTATCAGTTTCATGTCCTGACACTGTAATTTTGTTCTAAGCCATTCTGTCCATTCTTTTGCATTTCCTGGCAACATCTGTGTACCCACTTGTCAGTTCCATAAATCATTATAGATAAGCAAAGCCTTCTCTTAACCTTTAGGAAAGATAACATGACCAATATTTTCTGAGCATATTCTTGCCAGGTTTGCTTTGGGGAGATAAATGGGACCCATTCTCATCTTGTTTCATTTTGCTTTTGGAATAAGGGGGTCTCTGATTTAGTCTTTTCCATCCATCAGGGGTGGGACTTGATGCCCTTGGTCCTGCTCAAAATCCATGCAGTTTCTGCCTGAATTCCCTTTGGAGGCAGAAGTGAATAATTCCTAGCTCAGTTTATTCTGGGTCCCTTGGCAGGGGAAATGGAATCTTTTTTATTTTTTAACCTCCAGTCTTTTTTTTGCCACACAGCACAGCTTGCAGAATCTTAATTCCCTGATCAGAGATTGGACCTGTGAAAATACAGAGTCGTAGCCACTGGCCCACCAGTGAATTCCCTCCACTGTTTTTTTCTTTCATCTTCTTTTTAAAGCCTTTATGGAATTATTGAATTTGTTACAATATTGCTTCTGTTATTTACATTCTGCTCTTTTGGGCATGAGGCACTGAGATCTTAGCTCCCTCACCAGGGATTGCACCCACCAGGGATCTCGCCCCTGAATCGGAAGGCCAAGTCTTAACCAGCAAACCACCAGGGAAGGCCCTCCCCCCACTTTAAAAAAACCAGTGGAGTTTGTGACAATTTCTAGTATGCATTATCTACTGCAATTAGAGTGTTGGAGGGATTTCCTTCTTGGGGGCTAGCAGATTATTGGTACTCCTCTCTTCCTCCAGGGTTGTCTTCTTGGGGTTGCAGGATGCAATCAGATAAAGAAGGTCCTGAGGAAGGTGGGACTGATGTGGGATGCTGGTACAGCACCCTGATTGCCATACCACCAGCAAGAGAAGTTTTGTTTTGTAAATCTTGAGGCTATAAACAAATAAGGCTTCACAATGAAACAATTTTTCATTACAGATTGTATCCTTATAAAAGGAGTCTTTTCATGCCTTTAATTCTGTTTAATTTGATATTTTTATTACCGTCATGGCTTTTTTCTTCATTAAACATTTTTTTCTGGTCCACCGTCTAACTTCTCTGTACCATTTTGGGTTAGGAGTCCGTATATGCAGGATACAGTGGGTTTATTTCTGACTGTGCATAACAATTCTCCCCTTTCGACAGGGAATCTACCTCCAATCATTTGTTTTCTAATAGAAATATTTAGCCTTTTGACAACTTTTCTGTTTACTTCTCTACATATTTTCTTTCCTTTTATTTTCTCAGTCACTTGTTAAGTGCATGTCAAGCCTTCAGTTTAGCTCTTTTTGTTCAACTTTTTAGAAATATTCATCTCTTTTTCCAATTTTTAAATTCAATGACTAAAAGGTCCTTTTTATGTCATTCTTGGGATAAGATTGACTGTATTTCCCCCCTCACTTGACCTCTGATACTGTAATGGGATTATATACCTGGACTATTATCACTATTGAATACTTTTGCTTTTATTACATATCTTTAGTTTTGATTCTGTTTGTGTGTGTGTGTTTGCATCAAACCAAAATTCAATTCTGATTTCTATTTTTAATTCCTTGCCACAATTTGGACTCTAGAGTTCATCAAATGAGGATAAAGAGAGAGAAGAAAAGACCCAGTCCTGAGGAATGCCAGGGTCCCTGGGTAGGAATACATAGATATGGGGTAGGGGCAGAGTCATAAAGAAGCAGCTGCTACTGCTGTTTAGTCACTCAGTTGTGTCCAACTCTTTTGCGACCCCATGGAGTGTAGCCCACCAGGCTCATCCGTCCATCGGATTTTCCAGGCAAGAATATTTAAGTGGGTTTCCATTTCCTTCTCCAGGGGATCCTTCTGACCCCGGAATCGAACCTGAGTCTCCTGAATTGGCAGGCAGATCCTTTACCGCTGAGCCACCAGGGAAGCCCGTAAACAAGCAGAGAAGGAACCAATTATGTAGGAGGAAAAGTAGGAGATGATACGTTACAGAAGCCAAGAAAGGCAAGTGTTTAAGGCCACTCATTATTTCAATATAGCATGAAATTAGCCATTGAGAGCATCTAGACTTGCTAGTCAAAATAAACTTCGCCCAGCTGAACATAAAGTTGAATACGAACTGGATGAAACTAAGTGAGCAACCATCTAATTAACATTTGGAATACCAGGAAAAAAAAATAGCTGCCTACTTTCACATCGTTCATTCAAGCTACGAGCACGCGGAGAATAACAGTTTTAGGTCAAACGTACAACAGTTGAGATTTTTGTTTTAAAGTCTTAAATTATATCTGAACATCTGGTTCTGGAACCATGCATTGTTCGCCCATTCTAGTAGTGTAAATAGAAAAGGCAGTTACTGAATACTCAGAGAATCAGGCATGGAGGCTCTGAAGTTGGGAGGAAAATCAAAATTATATTCACCAGGGCTCCTCACAGTCCCATGACTAAACATTCATCCCACACTTCTCATCAAGGACAGAGACCTGGCTGTTGGTGGGAATGTAAGCTGGTGCAGCCGTTACGGAAAACAGTAAGAAGGTTCCTCAAAAACTAAAACTAGAGTTGCCATATGACCCAGCAATCCCACTCCAGGGCATAGATCCACATAAAACTATAATTTGAAAAGATCCACGCACCCCTATGTCCATAGCAGCACTATTTACAAAAGCCAAGACACGGAAACAACCTAAATGTCCATCAACAGATGAATGGATAAAGAAGATGTGGTACAAATATACAATGGAACACTACTTGGCCATAAAAAAGAACAAAATAATGCCATTTGCAGCAACATGGATGCAACTACAGATGATCATACTAAGTGAAGCAAGTTAGAAAGAGAAAGACACCATATGATACCACTTATATGTGGAATCTAAAATATGACACAAATGAACATATCAGTGAAACAGAAACAAACCCAAAGGCAAAGAGGTGAGACTTGTGGTTGCCAAGAGGCAGGGGGATGGGGAGGGGAGGGCTGAGAGCTTAGAATTACCAGGTGCAGAGGAGCATATACAGGATAGATACACAGGAAGGTCCTACTGTATAGCACTGGGAACTCTATTCAGTATCTTGTGATAAACCAGAATGGAAAAGAATTTGAAAAAGAATATATATATATATATGTTTAATTGAGTCACTCTGCTGTACTGCAGAAATTAACACGACATTGTCAATCACCTATACTTCAATAAAATTAAAAAATAATAATTGACATCAGCCTAAAAAATAAAAAAAAGGACAGCGACCTGAGAAACTGCTGTGAAATCCGCTGGCTGATGTTACAGATCCTGCAAGACCGATACTTCTCTCTCAAACTCCCCCTTCTTTCCAGTGAAAGGGACTCTGTGCTCCACCCTTCTGTGTCTTGCTTTCTGAAGGGAAATCCGTGGGGCTGTTTCACTTCTGTGTCCTATCTGCAAGGAAGGCCAGGAAAGCACGTCCCTTGCATCGGTGAGTCTCACAACGTGGGAGAAACACAATGTAGGAAGAGTCTTCGAAAGGTGCTGAAAGCCGCCATTAAGACAAACACAGAAAACAGACCGAATCCCAGTAAGGTCACTGGAGGCCTCGGTTATAGGTAAACTGGGAGAACAGTCTTAATCTACTTCTGTAATCAGTCTGTGCCATTTCTTCTCATAGACTTTTAAGTTTGCTATCTTGCTAAAAAGCTATTTTAAAAATTTTGATTTTTACAGCACATAAGAATAGCAAACAAGCATGATTCTTAGTTCTCCTAACTTGCCACACCTGTCTTTTCCTCTTTTTATTTAATCCTTTCAAATGTCATTGTCTGAGACTGGCTCTGAGGTGGTGATTTGAAAGGAGGAGGCTGTCTGGGGGGATTCTCTTGGTAATAACACCTGTAAAGGAGGGAGAGTAGGGACTTCCTTGGTGGTCCAGTGGCTAAGATCCCGAGCTCCCAAAGCAGGGCACCTGGGTTTGATCCCTGGTCAGGGAACTAGATCCCACACATCGCAACTAAGACCTGGCACAGCCAAATAAATAAATGCATTAAAAAATCCATTTTAAAAAAGGGAGAGTATGAGCACTAGGCAGAGGGAGAAATAATAGCACCACCTGCGAGGTGTGTGAGCGTTTCCTTATCCATAAGTGAGAATCATGTGTAAAGAAGCTTTGTGATAAAGTGAGATTGGTAGCTCAGATGGTTAAGAGTGTGCTTGCAATGAGGGAGACCTGGGTTTGATCCCTGGGTTGGGAAGATGCTCTGGAGAAGGAAATGGCAACCCACTCCAGTATTCTTGCCTGGGAAATCCTATGGACCGAGGAGCCTAGCTACAGTCTATGGGGTCTCACAGAGTGGGACACAACTGAGTGATTTTCACTTTCTTTCAAGACTGGAAAAGGCTGAGTTACACTAAGTAAAATAGGTTTTTCATTCTTTTCTTTGTTAACAGAATTTACGCATTGTGAATCTTTGAGAAGAGTAGACAGAATTTTCTGATTTATTTGACCATGAATCTTTTTTTTTTTTTAATTTTTAAAGCAACACACTTTTGGGAAAACCTGGATCACCCTAATCCCTCTAGCCCCAGGGGCCTTGCAGTTGATGTACATGGAATTAAACACCCTCCATAGACCTGACCTCGATGCTCAGATAATCCTCCATTCTTCTTTATTAAAATTAATATAACTTTTATCTTATGAAAAAAACCCTATCTTCTTCTTAGAAGATTTACATAAATGAAGGAGAGACCAAAAGCATCCACAACCTTACCATCTGCACATCATTGTTAAGACCTGTGTGCATATTTTTTAAAATTAAAAAATGCATATTTACAGTTACTAAAATATGGGATTGTGCCTTAATTTATTTTATGCCCTGATTTTTCACTGAATAATACACAATAAACAGGTTTTCATTTCCAAACCACACATCCACAGGATCATCTTTAATATCGTATTGGTATCTTGTAACTTAATTCATTCCTTACTTTTGGACATTTAGATTTGTCTACAATGTTATTGGAGCTTCCCTTGTAGCTCAGCTGGGAAAGAATCTGCCTGCAATGCAGGAGACCTGGGTTTGATTCCTGGGTCGGGAAGATCCACTGGAGAAGGAAATGGCAATCCATTCCAGTATTCTTGCCTGGAAAATCTCATGGACAGAGGAGCCTGGCAGGCTACAGTCCATGGGGTTGCAAGAGATGGACACGACTTAGCAACTAAACCACCACCACAGTGTTACTATGCAAACAATTCCCTTATTAAAACTAGTGCTGCAATGGGACTTCCCTGGTGGTCCAGTGGCTAAGACTCTGTGCTCCCAGTGCAAGGAGACTTGGTTTGATCCCTGGTCAGCGAACAATACTTTATATGCCACAATTAAGAGTTTGCATGCTGCAACTAAAGATTCCGCATGCCTCAACTGAGACCTGGTACAGCCAAATATATTAAAAAAAAAAAAAAGCTCCTAATAAGCACAAATATAAAAAAAAAAGTGCTATAAAAACATTCCTGTGTCTAAGTCTTTTACATAATCCCTTAACAAGTCTCCCTTATTTTAAATCTCCCTTAACAAAACTTCCTTAATCTTAGAGAAGCTAATTTAACTGTCTTATGATTCAGTTTTCTCCTCTGTAAAATGGGACTTTTAAGAGAATCTCCCTAATAGGGATGTTAGGAGGCTAATGTGCTGTAGTCCACGGGGTGCAAAGAGTTGGTGACCACTTACTGTGGGGGAGGGAGCAGCTGGTGAATGTGAATGGGAGTGAGGGCAGGGCCACACGTTCCTCTTTCAAAGAACTTGCTATTTAAAGGAGTGGAGACGTGGTGAACTGTGATGGTGACTCACAGATCAAGTTTTCAGTTTTGTAATGGAGGAGACTTTTCTGCATAGAAGTCAGAGAGGACAGAGAGAATAAGTCAGAAAATTATTTTACCCTACATTCTTTCAGAGGTTACTTGGTATGGCCATTTTACATCTGTCATCTTAAATCTCCGTGAGGCAGATTAATCTCCATCTTAAGCTTCTTGAGGCAGGTACTATTATTATTTTTGCTTTACCAATAAAGAGAGCGAAGCCAGAGTTATATAACTTGCTTAATCACAGGGCAAGCAGGGTGGTACTTCAGCCTAGTAGATGGACTGTAAAGTCTTGGCTTGTTTTTTATTTACTAAATAAAGATGGTAGAAACATGTTCTTCTTCCTCCCATCCAAAAAATCCAATACACATGTGGGTGGTACTGTGACTGTCCTGGGGTAGACGGCAAGGGTCTGAGACCACTGAGAGACCTAGGGTTAGCTCATGCTGCTCACATGGCCATTTTACCTCCTGACTGGCTCCGGATATGCCTAGAGCACTGGGCAACTTCACAATGAATGCACTGAGCTTTTGGTAGAGCTTTCTGCATCTCTGCTGGATGTGGCCAAAGCAGCCAGAACTCTTGGCAATTGCATCCAGATGTTGCCTTTAGCTGGAAAGCAAACAGCGTCTACCTCAGCCTCTTTCTGGATCCAACAGAAGCAGCTTTGGGTTTGGTGTACTTCTTGGTGGATTTGCTGACACATTTCTTTTTATTTAGGACCAAATGTTCTGAAAGCAGAGCCTGCATTGTATTTGCCAAACATGCATAAAAACACAAACAAAACTCATGTTTGCAAGCCCCAAATAAGTCCTTCTTATGCCTTAAGTGCCTCTGGAAACCATCCAGTGCCACAGTGGGTACGTTCTCTGAACAGGCCTTCATAATTGTGTATGCAAAGGTTGCATAGTCACGGTTACGCGAATGTCTCTAATTGCCTTTGATTACATGGCACGCTCTGTCCTACCCTCTTGAAATGAGGGTTCTTTATAAACCAGTGGCTTCCTAAATTTGATATAGGTTCCTACGGAGTGAAATTCTGTACAATGGAATTTTCTAATTGGAGCTGGGAGGAAAAGAGAGGGAGGAGAAATGGAAGGGGACACCATATTCTAAACCGATAAAAAGAAAAATCCAAATGTAAATTATTACATCCCATTGCTTTTCTCCCAAACAACTCTGTAGGCAGGATAGAACTGGCACCTTGGCCAAGTTCCTGCTGGGTGGTAGACTTGTGTAGACTTTAATAGCGTCTGATGCTTCTTGAAGCCTTGTTGGATAAATGTAAAATTCAAAAGGGCCAACCGTAGGCAAGACAGAAGATGTGGGGGAATGTGTCTCATATTGTCTATTCATGCCTTCATAGGACCCAGTATCCATCTTCCCTGTCCATGCTGGGGATAAGAGTGAACACGACTTATGAGAGACCCTCGTCACCAGATGGTTGTTGCCCGTGTGGTCTGTTTGGATGGGAGCTGGAGAGACTCTTAGGATTACCTCACACTAAATGACAAGGAGTAATGGGTTGCCCACTGGCAATTATAGAAGGCAATAGAAAGGACAACAACTTAGCACTATCTTGGTTTACTCAAAACTCTTCAAAACTCATGTTATAAAGCTGAGCTGGGACTTCCCTGGCAGTCAAGTGGTTAAGAATCTGCCTGCCAATGCAGGGGACACAGGTTCAACTCCTGGTCCGGGAGGATCCCACATGCTGTGGAGGCAACTTCCCGTGCCCACACGAGAAGCTACAGCAAAGAGTAGCCCCTACCTGCTACAACCAGAGAAAGCCCGTGTGCGGAGCAAAGACCCAATGCAACCAAAAATAAATACATATATATATATATATTTTTGTAACAGCTGAGCTGATTCTTGCCTTCTCTGAGTCCATTCACGTCCTTCAATGCTGGGCCTACATTTTTGTTTATGTATTTTATATAGTCTTTCACATTGGGGGAAAACTAATCAGATGTAGCAAGCATAGAGACTATGCTGACAGGGAAACATTTTATAGGCTATACATTTTATTGCTTATACCCCGTTTTCACCCAAACACGGTCCATGTGCTTCAGGCAGTAAACTTAAAGCCATCAGTGATGCATCATAACCAATTTTCTCTGGAGTCTGAAGAATGCTGTTGGTCACACAGTGTTTAAAAAATCATCTTTCTTTTTCCGAGTCACAGGTTCACGGCGAAAATTTTTCATTATGAATTGAGCCTAAATTTTCCATTTTACGAAAGGCAACAAGAGTACCAACCACACAAATGGAATACATATAACACACCAGAAGACAGAACTGCCACAAATCCTCCCAGCTGATACTGAGTCCCAAAACACTTCCCAACTCAAATGGCTCATAATGACAGACACTCGTCAGAACCAGTTGGCAAAACACCAAAGTAACAGTGCTCACAAACGGTCCTCAACATCAGACTCATGTCAGAACCAGTTGGCAAAGATGCCCAAATAGCACTTCGCGCTCGAATGAGAAGTTAGCCGGGTGCTCACCCACAAACTTACTGGGTCACGGGGCTTGTCAGCTTGTCCAGACGCATGATTCCGTTCCACCAAGGAAAACCGTACATTGCCGCCAGTGCTGAGCAGGGGAGAGACAGGGAGGATGTCCCCCCAAAATGGTTTCAGCAGCTGCTGGGAACATTGTCCCAAACCACCCGTCTGGGAGCAGGGACTCCTCGAAGCTTCCCGGCACGTCATCATGGCGGCGGCTCTGCTTTGGGGAAAACCCCAGGAGTCAGATATCGCGAGAGCACAGCCTCACGCCGGCACTAAAAACTTAGCTCAAGTGGGTTCAGGTGTTTGCCGCTTAAAAGCCAATATAGAGGCAATAAGCTGTATTTTGGAGGCTAGCAACCAGCTGGGGGGTAGAGAAGAGCTTTTATAGGTGAAGGGAGGGGGCTCCATGCAGAAGCAGCACAGTCAGCTCTGACAATCATCTTGATACTGGCCATCGGTGGTCTGAGCAGTGCCGTCTTGATTGTTTGAAGTACAGTTAGTCTTCATTTCTGGGGCTGGTTTGTTCCCGTTTGTTTGGGGCCAATTCTCAGGATTGTGGCAGCTTACTTCATGCCTACAGTTTGATCCTCATGTAGTTAACTTCTTCCATCTGGTGGGGGTTTCAGTATCTACAGAATAGCTCAAAGGATATGCGTTGTCTTCCTCTCCCTTTCTCCAGTATCTGGTGTCATGTAATATTAAGTTTCAGACAGAGAAAGCTGCTCAATAAAAAACGCAACTCTACTTTTCTTAACGATGCTCTAGACCATAGCTTTTCTGGTTAGTATTGTGGTTTTCCTTTGGGTTCTTCAGGGGATAAATCCAATCCAGCTATTTGGAGTTGGGGAATGAAAAAGTTCAGCCAGTGGGAGTAGGGAGCATAAATATGTGTCTTTAGAATGAAATACCATGTATTGAGCTATGTGCACAATGGGCACTGCATTATGGGCCTTTTGAAACATTTTCTCCTCTGACAGATATTCAAGAAACGTATTATTCTGGCATTTAAATCAATGGGGAGACTATGGGTCTGAGAGCATCAGAAACTTTCCAAGCCCTGGAATGTAATCAGATTTGTCTGAATTCAGAAGACATGATTTTTCTGATAACAGTCTGACTCATTTTGGAATTGCCAGGGTCTGGCCTCCTGTCCCCATTTTCCCTTGGATTCCCTTTCCTTAACTTCCAGTTCTCAGTGACGAGTCCTAGGGTGATCCTCTAGCATATTGAAGGCTGATCTGACAGCAATAATTTATTCTATGCATCGCTGATGTTGTTTCCGTTTTGGGATGCATTTCAGAAGTGGGGTTTTGGAGACTAGTTCCGTGTTGAACTGTTCCGAAAGGGCCTTTCAGATGTCTGAAGATGCTGGTGTAAGGTTTGCCAACATTGCTGCTCACAGAGTTTCGGTGAACAAAAATGAGGCCAAGCAAGACAATACCCTGCAAAGGGACTGTGGTGCCGCTCCAATATCCCCTGAGGGGTTGGACCATCTTCCCAGCTGCCCTGAACATTGGCTGCTAATGTTTCACACCTGGAAAACTGTCCTGACTGAGGGGAGGCACCTGGCCTGGAGAGCTAGGGAAGTGAATAATCTGGGAGCATAAGCTCCGTTCCTTTAAGAAGTAGTTCTCTGTAGATCAGGACAAGGCCAGACTAACTATACCTGAGCCTCTTTCTCTTCTCTTCGTTCCTCACGTTCTTCACCTATGGAACAGAAAGAATAACAGTTCCTATCTCCTAGCATTTCAGTGAGTTTGAGTATTAACTGACACAGACAATCCACGTGTATCACTCAAGGTTCGGTCAGAGAAGCAGAACTACTTTAAGTTACATAGGAGACAAAATTATTATAAAGATTGGAATGTGCAATTGTGGAAGACGGCAGAGGAATCTATGCCAGGCTGCAGTCTCTTCTTCTTACGATGAGCTTAAAGTAGCTCTAGTTAAGCAGGTCGGCAGTAAGATGGGAGAACTGAGTGTGGGTGAGAACAAAGACAAACTGGAAGCCATGTCTGTCTCTCCCCACCCACAAACTCAGTGCCATAGCTGACATGCAGGAGAAGCTGGTTCCCTTTGCCAAGAGCCATGGATGCCTGGGGAGAAGCTGCAGGAGGAAACGGAGCAAGAGTTGGAGGACATGACAATGACCACATGAGGCAGCTGCCGTAGTGTCTAGTGCCTCACACTGACCTTTGGAGCATAAAAAATATGGTGACTGCCTCACTTCTGTATTTCATGTCTCATGTGGAATTTCTCTTGTGACCTACACTGATCTGGAGCCCCTCAGGAAAGGGAATTCTGGGAGATGTAGTTCCAGCTTAGCTATGTGGTCACAGGGCAAAGCCTATGAAGGCTCCAGGAGTGTTAAGAGACTGAGTGTACAGCATGGTAATAAATGTTAAGTACTGGTGTGGCTGAATTATGAGAAGAAAGAGGCAGAGGGTTTCTAGTCTGAGAAAACCAGGAATAAGGGTAGTGGTGCCCCAGGGTCCACTGGAGTTGTTCAAGTCTGAGGTGGAGAGGGTTACTCTGCAAGCTGGAAACCTTTCTGCTTCTTGCTGTCATAGCTGCCGACACTGTCCCAGGCTGGCAAGTTGGACTTCGCCTTCTCAGAGTAGTCTCCCCTTCATGATGCATAAAGGCCCTCTGCTTAGCCCCTCTGGAGCTATTTTTCTTCTGATTGTAGAAGAGACGGTAGAAAGAGGCTGGCTGTAGCCATAGAAACTCAGCTCAAAGCGGGATTTTGTGTTCTCCACGGCAGGTGCCACAGCCTTTGGAGCTCTGGCTTATGGGCTGTGCGACGTGATTAACTCAGACTGTTTTTTTTTTTAAGATTTTTTTCTTGATGTGGACCATTTTTTAAAGTCTTTATTGAATCTGTTACAATATTGTTTCTGCTTTATGTTTTGGTTTTTTGGCTGTGAAGCATGGGGGATTCTAGCTCTCTGCCCAAAGATTGAACCTCCACCTCCTGCGTTGGAAGGTGAAGTCTTAAACCACTGGACCACCATTCAGACTCTCTACTCAATCAGGGCACCCCCCTGCTGCAGCGACATCAGCCCCTTCCCATCCTGTCCCATAAGACTCCTAATCATGTCAGGAGATGGTGCGCTTTCTCCAAGAAATTATAACCATGCTCTCTGGGGATCCCTGCAGACACTCTGAGCATTTCCATGAAGCCCTGGCTGCTCTTCACATATAAACTGAAAGTAAATAAGAGTGAAGAATCTGTACAAAGCCCTCCGATTTGTGCCCCCATGCCTCAGTTTATTTGTAGGGAAGATAAAGTTGTCAGCCACCTTCCTCAAAAGGCTATTCAGAGGTTTCACACTGGAGACTTGACATTTATTAACTAGGGTTAGATGAAACCTCTGATTTAATCTCCAGAAAAAAATGCTCTGAGTGTTTTAGTCATAGGGACCATATAAGCATGAAGAATTTCACCCATAGCTCTTGAAGGAGGCTATGGTCAGTCAACAGGGGCATGGGCCAGTCCTTGGCATGTTCTGTTTATAGCCGTGTCCAGACAAGTGGGGAATGAGAGGAGAGCAGTATATACTAGGCTGACTTAGTAACTTTTAACTGTTCACATACTGAACAAATATATTCCGAAAGTATTTACCATAGCAGAGGATAGAATCATTTTGGTCAACAGGTTACAATTGGACAACAGCCTCTTAACAGGGTAAGGCCACTCTCGGGGGACAAAACTGTAAATATTGTTGAGCCTTCTGTGTGCCAGTCACTGCACTCTACACTTTCATATAAACATCTCCTTTAATTTGCTCAATAATTCTTCCAGGTGAGTATTATCAATATTATCTTTGAGGCTCAGAAATGTCAAGTAATTTGTGCAAGGCCACAAGCTAGGGGCATCCCTGGTGACTTAGTGGTAAAGAACCCACCTGCAATGCAGGAGACAGAGGTTCAGTCCCTAGGTCGGGAAGACTCCTTGGGGAAGGAAATGGCAACCCACTCCAGTATTCTTCCTTGTGAAATCCCATGGACAGAGGAGCCTGGCAGGCGATATAGTCCATAGGATTGGAAAAGAGTTGAACATGACTTAGCTGTTAAACAAAGATGATGACAACACAAGCTAGGCAGGAACTAAACCAGAGTTCCAACCTAGGCTGTATTAAAAAAAATCCATGCTCTTCTCACTATATTATGAAACACTAATAGTTGCTTTCTAGGTCAACAGCCGTATTATTTAACACTTACTATTTATATTATTTTTGCAACAAAGAGGTAATCTAAGTAAAGATAAAACAACCTTTTATGGACTATAGCAATTATATTTTAGAGTACACAACTATTATTAGTTCTTATTAGTATAATAATAGTATTAATCATAATATTAGTATAATATATAATTAAATTAGTATACTAATTTATATATATTATATATATAATATTAGTATATTATATTAAATTATCTTTATACCTAGGCTATAAAAGAGCAAATAATGTTACTATTCTTGTGCATCTGTGAAACAGATTCTACTCCTTGAAATAAAGACTAGTAACAGATGAATTCTTGCAAAGGGGAGGCCAATTGCATCTAGCTCTGGGAAGGAAGCTCCAGGGATCTGAAGGGTACAAACATTAAAGAGAAACTCGAAGCATGATGTAAGAAAGCTTACTTGTGGAGTAAAGTCACGGTACTTCAGGGCATTCCATTCCT
The DNA here is from genome assembly GCA_024291935.2 of Okapia johnstoni. Lineage (NCBI taxonomy): Eukaryota > Metazoa > Chordata > Mammalia > Artiodactyla > Giraffidae > Okapia > Okapia johnstoni. Next base: position 8,945,324 of record CM044323.1, on the reverse strand, counting down.
CCTGTTTGGTTTAGGGGTGTAACGTCTATTTCTCCAAGACTAAACCATCAACAAGAATCCCTCACTGTTTCTTGTCTGTGGTATGCCGGAAAGGTGACTTTTCAAATGTCATCTATTTGCTGTAATTAACCAAGTTTCAAATCAGAAGCACAATAAAAATCATTTTCTGTTTAGCCTGAAAGGAAGACACTGATAAGCAAATGAGTGTGCATTTCACTCACATCAACAGTCAGCTGAATAAGCTGATCTTACTCCATACATTTTACTTTTTTTTGTCTATTACAAAAGTTTATTTAACAAAAAAGTTCAGTTAAAAAAATGTACATGACCCAATTTTTTTCATCGTAAAATGTGGAGAGGGGATGCATAGAAGAAGTTGATTGCTCTGGTGAACACAGCTATTGTTCATACTTATTCCAAGGCTTCTAACATGTTGATACTATTTCTTCATATTACCACCATCCCGATACATTTTACTTTTAACATCTCTTGTAACTGGAGATTTTAAAGTCATAGAATGCAAACAATTCCTGTTCTTCTCCCCATTTCCCTACCCAACCTGAGCTGTCTCCAGAAGCAATCGAGATGGAAAGGGGTAGGTATACAAAGGGGCCTTGAGGAGGCAGCCATGTCAGCAAGTGCTCTTGGAGTTGTTTCCCTGGAGGTGGTGATGGATTTACCTCACCTTGTGACATGGACTGCATTCCCTGCCAAGGACAGGACAAAACCACATCTCGGGTCTAGGCTCTGAATCTGATCTCTGTCTTGGTGGATTTTGCTGACCGATTTAACATGCTGTAGGCAGACATCATGCTCATCTATTGCCGTGGCCTGGATGTGCTAATAGATTGTGTGCTGATCATGACAGATGGGCTCGGGGATTTTTCTCACAATGTCAATATCACGAAATTCTGAACTTACCACAATGAGAGCAATTTCCTTCTCCAAGGCAATCCAGCCTGGCATTCTACCCTCAAGGAGTTTAGGGTCTATTCACTGAAATAAACGTAAAAAAAAATTACCCTCAGTCAAACACAAAGTGATAGATGCTAACTAAGTGGTTCTGGCCAGGGCCACTCAGCTTCAGAGGTTCTGAGCTTGTTCTGGGGTCACTCGACTCACTTCTGTAGAATCTGGGAAGCCACTGGAGGGTTTTAAGCAGCAACAGGGCAACAGGATCAAAGTGATGCTGTAGGAAGATGATTCTGGCTTTGAGATTGAGTTTGAAAAGACCCCCACCAGTCTTGCAGGTGGCACAAACTGGAGTTGTGATGTGATTCTCATGTGACAGTGATTGCTGTAATTTTTCTGTTAAAACTCCCTGACCCTGGGCCTCCCTGGTGGCTCAGTGGTACATGAGTTCAATCCCTGGTCCGGGAAGATCCCATAGGCCATGGAGCAACTAGACTGGTGCGCCACAACTATTGAGCCTGTGCTCTAGAGCCTGGGAGCCGCAACTACTGAGTCCATGTGCTGTAACTACTGAGACCATGCGCCTAGAGGTTGTGCTCTGCAATAAGAGAAACCATCCGCACAATTCAATTAGAGAGTAGCCCCCGCTCCCCACACCCAGAGAGAAAAGTCTGCACCGTGACAAAGACCCATCACAGACAAAAATAAATAAATAAAATTATTAAAAAAAAAAACCTCCCTGACCCAATATTGAAGTTTTCTAAGAATATTTTCAGAATCTCTTCATTCAACACCGGTTCCTTTACTGTTTTCTCCAGGGAGTTAAAGATAAATGTTTACTTAGGAAATAACTTTGGTGATTCATCCCAAATGTAGAAGAGGAAGCTGTGGTGGAGAGATTTTCCCCCAAGGGCTGGCACTAAAGAAGTGACCGGAGGTCCTTGCAAGGGGTTTCTCAGTTCAGTCCCTCCTCATCTTTGACAAAGCACATTTGAAAAATAAATAAGAATGTGGATGACCTGAATGCTTTAAGCATATTTAGTAGATACATATTGAGATTTATAGATTGTGGACATGGCTTTTTTTTTTTTCTGCTAGCATTCATTGAACATTTGCAAAGATGACTCAAACATTAGAGCAAAAAATGAAACCCAATTAATTCCTCAGAGTAGAAACCACATGAACCATATTTTCTGAAAGTGTTTTTAATCACACACATACACACGAAATAAAAAACCTGAGAGAAAAATCAAAACTGTAATTACAGAGTACTTTAAAATGAATGAAAGTATGGTCAAAGCTAAACTCAGAAGAAAAGTCATAACCTTGGATGATTTTTTTTTACCTTAGTAATGAAAATAAATGAGCTAAGCACATGTTCAAGGAGCTGGTTTAAAAGGAGTAGTAGACATAGAACACTGCCATACACAGAAAAACATGGGGCCAGGAGAGTAACCTGAGAACCTGAGTAAGTGAAGCCAGGGAAGGAAATCTGAAGATGACCCATCATTCTTCTTGGACATAGGTACTGTTCTCTTCCAGGGTGTATGTTTGGTACTTCAGCACATCCTGAGTTCCATGAAAACATGGCAGATGTTTAATAGCTGTTTAAACTTGATGAGATGATTCAAAAATCTTCCACTATTTCATTTTTGAAAAGGAGCTATAAAATGCATTGATATTATCTTCTTAAAATTTCAAGGTACAGTTAAAAATTTGTTACCCAAGGAAGATTGAGTACTATTTAAAACTCCTTATTGGAAGCTAAGGAAAAAAACATTACACAGGTCAAAACACACCAGGTGTTGTACAAAGCACGCAACAGGATGGCAACTGAGAAAAATCTAAGAGATCAGGGTGTCATTAAACTAGTTTTAATTTTTTTGGTCTGAGTTTTTTGTAAGGGTTTCTGTTTTGTGATAAATCTGTGGAGCACATCTGCTTACTCAGTTTCCTGGAAGTGCTGTTTTGGGCAATGCTGAACTTTCTTTTAGTCTCAGATTTATACCAGCCTAAGCCCTGCTGGTCTGTATTTGCTGAAGTTATCAGAGCATGAAGAAACTACTCTTCCTCCTGAATTTTTTTATCCCAGATTCAACTTTCTCCTACTCCCTGCAGATGCAGATCCCAGAGCAGACTGTCGTTCAGCCTTCATCTTTTTACTAAGATTGTGCACTTTTGTCCTTTTCGACACTTCACAGGTATCTTAGTGACATGCAGGAAGAAAGGGGCTAAAATATTACACAGGAATTCTCTACCGAAGGTTTTGTGCCAAACTATGCTCCTTGGAATGTTCTAGCTGATGCTAATAGGTGCTCCATAGTTCTAAATCACTGTTTAAGCCCCCACAGTTTCTATCTGAGCACACGACACTTTTTCACAGCCACCTGGGCCTGATTCCAGGCTGGGGCTGACAGTAGGTTTCCTTCTTGGTGCTCTTGTCCTTGGAGCAGACAGTGATCCAAACCAGTGTGTGAACTTCCATGGTGCTTTTTCTCTTGTCTTGCCTTTTAGCAGTACTTGGCACCACGCTTTTTACATGTATTGTGATCTTCCCACTGGTTTTATTTTTCTTCCTTTAACAGCAATGAGGACAAAATCTAATAAGCTCCTGCGTGTATACTAAGTCAATTCAGTTATGTCTGATTCTTTGTGACCCTATGGGCTGTAGCCCACCAGGCTCCTCTGTCCATGGGATTCTCCATGCAAGAATACTGGAGTGGGTTGTCATTTCTTCCTCCAGGGGATTGTCCTGACCCAGGGATCGAACCAACGTCTCTTAAGTTTCCTACATCAGCAGGCAGGTTCTTTACCACTAGTGGCACCTGGAAAGCCTCCTTACTTTCCTACCATGTACCATCTCACTTGTTGCTTTCAATATGTAACACTGATGCTGGACTCTTCATTCTGATGGGAGTGTGTACGTGTGTGTACTTGTGTGTGTGTGGTACGCAGAGTTGGGGGGGAGTGGTCTGTGAAATCAATCCTACTGGTAGCCAGCTGGACATCTACACATGGGCTTTCTTTGCCACCCACTGCCCACATTGTAAGTGTCACGTGCTAAGCCACTTCAGTTGTGTCCAACTCTTTGTGACCCTTTGAATTAGTACATCAGGCTCTTCTGTCCATGGGATTCTCCAGGCAAGAATACTGGAGTGGGTTGCCTTGACTTCCTCTAGGGGATCTTCCTGACATAGGGATCGAACCCACGTCTCCTGTGGCTACTGAATTGCAGGCAGATTCTTTACTACCGGGTAAGCCTAGAGGTGCCACAGATGTCTGCTAATGACAGGGTGAGAGAAGTTCTATCGTTCACCTCCTGAAGCCTTGAGAAAGGTTCAGCCGGGTTCTTCACTTCAAATTCACCACGATGGAATCCAGCCCTACAGCACCGGTGGTGAAGTGCAGGGGCCAGCGTGCCTGCTTTAGCTAGAAGGTGCTATCCCTTAGCTGGAGGCAGGGGGAGCTGAGCGGGACAAGGAGATTCTCTCGCGCTGTGAGGAATATCCCCAAGCCCCGTTTTTCTTCTTCATATTAGCACTTTCCTCTCCTTTCCTGTCCCCTCACCAGATTCTGTCTCCCGAAGTCTTCATCTCATCTCTATTCCAAAACTGTGGTCCTTCTTCCGGCCATTTCTTGAGTCATGGACTCCTTCAATACTTTGGTAGGTCACAGCAATCCCGGTTCTTGCCATTTCTGCAGATAGGCAGGGGGAGAAGAAGAGCGATGGCCCCTAAAATCTCTCTATCTCTGTGTGTGAGTATCCATGGCAATCTGTGCCATGAGGAACATTTTGCTTTTCCTCTGATATCTAGATAGCCCCAGAACTTCAAAGAACACTAGCCGTCTTGCAATTGGAGGGTGCCTGCTGTCAACTACAAATTGGCACTTAGCAAGAGCATTGCCAACGACTGAACAACAAAGGCATTTGCCGTCTGCCTCTCAGGAGATGGAACCCCATGCTGCTATAGCTGGTGACCTTCAACAACCCCTGAGGGAGTTCAGGATGGAGTGAGGCCCTCTGTGCTCCAGGGAATCTGGTGGGACAGCTCTTTAGATAGTTGGATATTTTTAGGAACAGATTTTATGATCTCAATCCTGGCATCTCCTCTAGAGAAGCACTAAATCCCTTCATGGTGACATCAGATCCTCATGACTGACAAAAAACCTTTCGTAAAATGAGTGCTTCATGGTATTGAACTCCCCCTTCACCAAAACCTTATATATTGACTTTCCCCCACTGCCGCTTTGGAGCAGTCTCTCAGAGCTATCTGAGAGGCTGCCTCCCAGGCTTGCAGTCTCCATTTTGTCCCAAATAAAACTCTTTGGTACCAGCAGCGGCCCTTTGCACCAATCTCCCTCCTTGGTGAGTGCAGACGAATTTGGGTAAGTCTCTCCCAGTTCTTGAATCTCCGGTATTGGTTGAGCTTCTGAGTTTTATTTGGCTGTGGAGCAGGCTACCTGCCCCCTCCCAGGAGGAAAGATACCGGGAGGGGGCCCGGGTGAAACATCCAGGGCATACCCACTCACGGTCTAGACACTAGTGTGGCTTGGTTGAGATACAGAGAAATTCCCACCCAGGAAAAGATACTGGGTGGGGTGGGGTGGGGTGGGCTGAAAGATGCCAGGGGAATTACCCACCCAGTGGAAAGGTACTGGGTAGGGGAACTCGAATGGGGAAAAAAAATCGAGTAATACCCAGGGCTTGGCTGAAAGATGCCGACAAGTTCACTAGTGATTTTTTACTGACAAATTCAGCTTAAAATGGGAAACAGAATCTCTCAAAAATGGAAACAAAGGGGTGTCAGAAAGCCAGCCTCTAACACTCTAGCCAGATTCATGTACAATACGTACGGAGCTCATACTTGCAAGTACCTAGTTAATTGGAGAAATTATACTAAAAGAGATCTCAACCTAAAATGGACAAACTGGGGTTCTTTCGATATTCCAAAATTGATATTTTTGCATGCACAATTAGAAAAGGCTGGCCGTGTTTACTTTGACTGGTATCTAGAACCTTCTAAAATAGGAAATGATAGAGTAACTTCTTTGCAGGACACCAACAAAACTATCAAAAAAGGCTGCTAGCACTGACTTTGCCAGGTCGCAGGTCTAGTGCAACTGGAAAGTCACGTTTGGCATTTATGCCATTTGGCTTTTGATTTCTGGGCATCTCTTTGCCTTTTGTTTCATTTGGAATGTGACTCCTGGCTGGTGAAGTACTGGTTCGGTTTGGTTTTGTTGGTTTGGTTTGAGTGCACAGACATCTGGTACAAACTGCTCCAGCTAATATGGAAATTGCTCACTCTAAGGTACTACACTCCACCTAGGAACCCCTTGGGGAAAAAAAAAATTTTTTTTTGACTGGTCAATCTATAGCTGTGATCCAATGACAAGAAAAAACAGCCTGGGGTTTATCAAACTAAGAGCCCCTGCTTCCCTAGAGGGACAATCCCTGCTGGGACCAATATGCCCTTGTTATCAGGGCCAATTTGAATATTATCTGGTCCAAATTCTGGCTATAAAACTATGACCACAGAAAAATATGATTTTTGACAATGTGGTCACAATATTCTTTAGTCTCTGGAAAAAGCTTACGGAAAAAAAAAAATTATCCTTTTAAAAATTCTTGCCCTGAGGAAATAACTCCTCCTATACCTTTAGACCAGAGCTCTCTGGATCACTTATCTAAACCATCTCTAATTCCTAAAACGAAAAGGAAAAAAAAGGGGAACAAAGCCTTTTAAAATCTTATTCCAACCATTTTTTACAACTAGTATTCATAACTAAGTTTGGAAAACAAAGCTATAGGATCTCTTGTGTCTATTTGGATATATGTATGTCTCAGTGTGAGTCTCTGTTTTTTTGAATAATATTGCTGAGATCAGTTTGCAAATGAGCTCTAATTGAATTGACCTTAAAAAATAAAAAGTAACCACTTACACATCAAATAATTCTAAACACAAGAGAAATTAACCTAAATGAATTTCAGGTTCATGTGAACTGGGAAATATTCAGTGTTAAATACCTGGTATCAATGTTTGTTGATCTAACTAATGTAGACATGTCTAAGAGTAATTAACATTAAGCAGAATATAAGTTAAGTATTACATTTGTTACAAGTTTGTCAGCAAGGAAATTACCTCAGTGAAGAAACCTCTCAACAACCTAAATGAGGTTATGAGCCTCAGATAAACTCCACCGAGAACAGTCACGCTTTAGGGGCGTCTGTCTAAAACGGTCTCTCCAGATTGGCACGCTTTAGGGGCGTCTGTCTAAAACGGTCTCTCCAGATTGGGGTAACTGGAACTTCTAAGGGTTGTGCCGAACTAAGTGTTGGAAGTCTATTGAATAGCTAAGTCATTTCCAAATAAAATAAGATTTTGAAACATTTACTACCCTAATTTCCTCTTACAGAGAAACTAAAGAGGTTTGGGATAAACAAAAATGAATGATGTTTGGTGCCATCCTAAAATGTTCGAAGAAAGCAAAGGTTTTAGAAATTACCACTGATATTTATGCTCACCAATCTATAAAATGCTAATATAAAAGTCAGTTCTTGGTTGCTTAAGGGAAGTAGGAAGTGTGTTTTCGGGAAAGAAGGTATGAGGAATGGAATTGCATTTTCTGAAGGGAAAAGAAAGTAAGCCTGATTTACAGGTGGCTTTTTAGGATGGAAGAACACAGTAACGGGTGCAGAAAGTGATAAGGTTTGTGAAAAGTGAACCATGAGGAAAGAGTTTTGTACATGGTTAGGACTAATTTTAAAATAAAGTTAAATTTACCTTTTAAATAAAGTTGCTGCTAAGTCACTTCAGTCATGTCCGACTCTGTGCGACCCCATAGACGGCAGCCCACCAGGCTCCCCCATCCGCGGGATTCTCCAGGCAAGAACAGTGGAGTGGGTTGCCATTTCCTTCTCCAATGCATGAATGTGAAAAGTGAAAGTGAAGTCGCTCAGTCGTGTCCGACTCAGCGACCCCATGGACTGCAGCCTACAAGGCTCCTCCATCCACGGGATTTGCCAGGCAGGAGTAATGGAGTGGGTTGCCATTGCCTTCTCCATTAACTAAAGTAAGCTGGTGCAAAAACTTGAATTTAGCTTTTCTCTCTGTTAAGAGGACATCTTTTCTTCAGATACTGAACTGCCTTTGATAATAGATTTAAGTTTCTTTATCTCTTAAACAACCTGTTCTGAAATCCTTTATTGTTACTTTGGCTAAGTGAATATCTACTGGTTCACAATAACCTACAGTCCTATCTGACTGAGTGTTCTAAACCTTTTTGATATTTGTTGACAAAATTCCTAAATCATACTAATGAAGATTTCTAGCTAACTTTGGGACGCTTCAGAGGGCCCCTGAAACATCCCAAAGGGAGATATCACTACTAATTAGGTTCATTTTGCCTACAGAATTACATGGGAGGTGTTGTTAAGTGAGTAATAAGTCTCAGGTTATATTGTATGGTAAATGTTGCTAATATAGATATCCTAGAAACTGTATGGAGTTCCTAAAATTCTGATATGTTTGGGTAAAATGTTATCAGGCATAATTCTAGTTACTATCTCAAAATATTATCATAGCACTAACCAAGTTTCGCAAAAATGCTTCCTCTTCAAGAAGATTTATAGACAGGACTTTTGGATAAATACCAGTTTTCTGAATTAGGTAAGGATTCTAATGGAAAACCTGATGACTTCACAAAAGTTAACAAAAGGCTGAATGAACCGGTGAATATGCTTATTAACCTTTAAGGTTTCTATCTGAAAAATTATTGATTTGAATCTGTGTTTTCCAGGTATAAGATACACCTTCCCCTCAAACTAATTATGACAGTAATTTGGTAAAATTGTATTTTATAAACAAATGGAAACGTTTATCTTTTCTATCTGAACCCTCCAGAGATTGGAAGGAAGCTCTTAGTTTCCAGTAACTTTATCAGATAAGTTAGGAAGGTTATCTCACTAACAGGTACAGAAATCTCAAGGAATTTTGGAGACCTTGAGAAGGGAGGAATTTACTTAGATCTGTTAGGTAAAATCTGTGATAAGCCTTTGGCATGACTTTCCTAGCCCTGAAAGAAAGAAAGAAAAGAAAGTGAAGTCACTCAGTTGTGTCTGACTCTTTGCGACCCCATGGACTGTAGCCTACCACGTTCCTCCGTCCGTGGGATTTTCCAGGCAAGAATACTGGAGTGGGGTGCCACTTCCTTCTCCAGGAGATATTCCTGACTCAGGGATTGAACCTCGGTCTCCTGCATTGTAGGCAGACGCTTTACCATCTGAGCCTTCAGGGAAGCCCTGAAAGGTTTTATTTTAAAAGTTCAGTTTGAGACTCTATAAAGTCTCAGCAAAGCCAAAAAGTCTATGATCATTTGTGGTTACATAAATCATCAGGCCAAGTTTATTGGGACCAGACCTATATTACAAACAAGTCTTAATTTGGTTATATTTGGTAAAAACGATGGTGATTTTAGGGAGAAAAAGATGTTTCAATGAATGTTAAATCCCAGTTTGTTAATGGAGGTCTGTATCTACTAAGACTCATTTCCTGGATAGTTCTTTGCTGTTAGGGTATATTAATGTAAAATTTAACTGAATTATTAAAGGACACTCAAGGGTTGTTTCTGAAGCTTATCTCAGTAATCTGTCTTTGGATGAAGAGCAGATGCCTCACGCATGACCTGCAACCAAGACTGGAAAAAGACATAAATAATTGTCTCCAACCTGGATGGAAGGACCTTTCTATCAGGTACTCTTAACTGACTCATGCACAGTGAAATTGATGAGAAATGGACTCCTGAATTAACTCCCTCTTCCAAAGACCCCTAAGCTGGACTGGTATGTGGAGAGGCCTGCTGACCTCAAACTCACCTTCCCCAGAGGAAACTTCCCTACACTAGGACGAGAAAAAGACAACATCAGAAGTCGACAGCTTGCCCAGGATGCTGATCTGACTTGTGTGATCATTTATAGTGCTGTCTTGATTCCTTGGACCTATGCCGATCAATCAAATGTTTTCTATCATGGACATGATTCTATGCTAGTTTAAAACTCAATCCAATTGTTGGGTTGTGGCCAATTACCTGTGTCTAGAACTTTGGGTTACCTTGGTGGATTTCTGTTCTCTAGGGCTCTGATTGGATACCCCCTAGGAAATTTATTTTAGAAGAGGGTTCAGTCCTGTTCTATCTATTCATGATATTACTAGATGGGATCCTCTCATCTGGCCAATTAATAATACCTGCTCTCATGCTGGCCCTAGATTTAAGTTTTCTCTTAGGGTCATTCAAACACATTCAGAGTGATGAGCTAAGTCTCAATAAAAAAAAAAAAAAATTAACCTCTCATCTATTGAAAGGAAAATGCCCACAGCTGTGGGGTGAATCTACATGGTTAATACCAGGCTATGGTCACTTAAGTTTAAAAGCTCTTCTATGTTGGGAAGGGTTAAATCATACTAAAAATGATCAACCTCATAATTATGAGACAAGGCTGGGTGCTTTATGAACTATGTCTATTATTACCCTTAGAGAAAGTGATTGGTATGGAACGCAGTGGATCTATGGCACTAATTTATGGCCTTCACGTCTACAGGGATTCCCATGAATTTAAGGCGATACATTTTAACAAATTAGAGGTAACCCCAACCAATCTACCACTGGTATGATCCCGGTGGGTCAAGGATCTGTATTCTACTGGTATGACCATTTAGCAGCTTTTGTGTGTGTGTGTGTGCCTTCAATAGGGTTAGAAGATGTATCAAAGCCTTAACAACTTTCATAAGCTTTAAATCATAGTAACTGGGCTATCAGCCTATTGAATTCTGAGACCTCTATGATGAGAAAGGCAGTGCTACACAACTACAAGGCCCTTGACACCTTATGGCATCTCAGGGAGATATCTGCACTACAATTCAAAGTTAATGCTATATTTTCATTCCAGGTAAATCCTTTTATGTAACACGTTTGATGAACCATATGAAAAATCAGATTTCTGCTTTAAATGACCCATTCCCTAATCCTGATGATCTTTTAGGAAACTGGTTTGGTGTAGGAGGCTCATGGTTTAAATATTTACTTTTACTTCCACTAATGTTATTAACTATATTATTTGTATTTAGCCTCTTTCATAAGATTGTTTCTTGTATTACCAAGTGTATGTATGACTGAGCCACCAACAAAAATAATGATGACTAGACCTGAAGCAGCTGATCAAATATATAGCTTGATATTTGATCAACGATTGTAATAGTATAACTCTAGATATGGGAAGATGCAACAGAAGGGACTACTTCCCTGGACCATAACTAGAAGACAGGTGTCCAGAGATCTTTGACTATTAAGACCTAGTCCAGTAATAGCACAGTGAGTGGCCTATAAACAGAAACCTTCTTCAGAACTGGCAATGAGCTTTCCCAGCAACGCGGGACAAAATGGTCATGAAACGTCCCCCAAAGTATGGTCCGATTTATGACCACAAGGGGGCCATGTCAACTATAAATTGGCACTTACCAAGAGCATTGCCAACGACTGAACAACAAAGGTGTTTGCCATCGGCCTCTCTGGGGATGGAACCCCATGCTGCTATAGCTGGTGACCTTCAACAACCCCTGAGGGAGTTCAGGGTGGAGTGAGGCACTCTGTGCTCCAGGGAATCTGGTGGGACAGCTCTTTCGATAGTTGGATGTTTTTAGGAACAGATTTTATGATCTCAGTCCTGGCATCTCCTCATATCTAGAGAAGCACTAAATCCCTTCATGGTGACATCAGATTCTCATGACTAACAAAAAGCCTTTTGTAAAATGAGTCCTTCATGGTGTTGAACTCCCCCTTCACCAAAACCTTATATATTGACTTTCCCCCACTGCCGCTCTGGAGCAGTCTCTCAGAGCTATCTGAGAGGCTGCCTCCCAGGCTTGCAGTAGGTATTTTGCCCCAAATAAAACTTAACGCACAACTCTCAAGCTGTACATCTTTTTTTAGTTGACACTGCCAATACTTGATGTTTGCAAAAACTTATGGGCCACTTTGTGCAGAAAGTTTTTTCCTCCTTTCTAACGCTGGCTCGAATGACAATGTCCCCATTCCAGTTATCTATATGTGTATAACAAATCACTCCCAAATCTAATGACTTAAACACATCTTTATCTTGTTCATAAATCTAACATTTGGGCAGGGCTCAGCTTGATGACTGCCACTCTGTGATGTCTGGGTTGTTCTCTGCTGCAGTCATGTGTGGTCTTACACTGGGTCTCTCTGGGATCGTGGCCTCAGAGTAGATAAACTTACACTGTGGCTCAGGGTCCCCAGGGGTAGAGATCCAAGAGAAAAAGGCAGAAGCTTCAGGGACTTTTCTGACCTAGCCATGGTTGTCATGCAGGATTACTTTTGCTGTATTCTATTGGCCACAGAAGACCAGCCCTGACTCAGTGTGGGAGGGAAACTACACAAAGGCAAGACTATCAGGAAGCAGAGATCAACCATGAATATTTATTGGAAGAATAGATGCTGAAGCTGATGCTGCAATACTTTGGCCACCTGATACAAAGAACTGACTCATGAGAAAAGACCCTGGTGCTCCTTGGAAGAAAAGCTATGACCAACCTAGACAGCAAGTTAAAAAGCAGAGACATTACTTTGCCAACAAAGGTCCGTATAGTCAAAGCTATGGTTTTTGCAGTAGTCATGTATGGATGTGAGAATTGGACTATAAAGAAAGCTGAGTGCCAAAGAATTGATGCTTTTGAACTGTGGTGTTGGAGATTGAACACCACAGAGAATGGTGAGTCTCTTGGACTGCAAGAAGATCCAACCAGTCCATCCTAAAGGATATTAATCCTGAATATTCATTGGAAGGACTGATGCTGAAGCTAAAAACTCCAATACTCTGGCCACCTGATGTGAAGAACTCACTCACTGGAAAAGACCCTGATGCTGGGAAAGATTGAAGGCGGGAGGAGAAGGGGACGACAGAGGATGAGATGCTTGGATGGTACCACCAACTTGATGGACATGAGTCTGAGTAGGCTCCGGGAGTTGGTGATGGACAGGGAAGCCTGGCATGCTGCAGTCCGTGGGGTTGCAAAGAGTCGGACACAGTTGAGCGACTGAACTGAACTGAACCGAGGATGTGACAAAACTGTACCCCAAAGCTTCAGCGGATGTTCCACTAGAAAGAAGAGGTCAGGACACATGTTTTCTGTGCTCCTTCCAGCCACTGTGTTGTCTTTATTAGATAGGATTAAGAGGCAGAAAGCATTTCTATTTATTCTCTTCAATGGACTGGCAGTCACGTTATCCATCCTGGCTCTCGAAGAATCCGTCTTGACTCTGCACACTCAGTTTTCACATTGTATCAGAGAGGGAGGACATTCTGGATGCTGGCTTTAAAATGAGAGTAAGGCATCCAAATGACTGTGGAACCCGCAGCCATCCTGTCTCAGCTCCTAACTTCATAATGAGCGGTAAAAAAAGAAATAAATGGAGACAAACGGTGCTTTGGTTTGGGAAATAACGTTTACATGCACAGGATGCATCCACTTAAGTCTTTTAAAAACCAATTGTTCTAAACTTTATTGCTCTGTAACAAAATAAACTAAACTGACATTGATTCCAAGGTCACTGCGAACTGAAGTTTAACTGTATAAATAAGATGCGAGTCTGAATGCTAGGAGGAGGCTGGAGGAGGAAGGCATCACAGTATATTGTGTTCTTGTAAACAGTAGCACATACAGAGTAAGAGGGACTCCTCTAGTTGATGCTAAATAGGACCAAGTGCCTCTGCTTGCAGAGGGATGAAGCATTATGGATTACATTCCATTTTACATCTGCTGGGACAAAATATCCTGCCTTAAAGAAGAATGGACTCCAATCTGGCTACTTTTTCTCCTAGGATGCTGTTTCTGTTTCTCCTCCATGATTCCAGTTCCCTGTAAGGTGGGCTCAACCTCCAAAAGGGAGTCCTATGGGATGGCAGGAGGGGGAACTGCCCGCAATACAGAAGATGTCAAATGAAGATGAAGACTCACGGAGACTTTCAGCCACATTCATGTCCCCAGCTCCATCTCCTCGGGGAAAGGATTTCATCATTGAAAGGAAAGGGCTGTATAGTCGTCAATAAATAAGAGCTCTCTGCCCTACCTCCCCCCACTTGACCCACCATCTCTATGCTTCATATCCTGCATCTGGTAATGAGAGTGGCCGGAGGGACTGCCTGATGGCAATTCCGGGTCAGATCAGGTCTTCAAGTGGCTGCCACATCAGCTTAGCCCTCACACCTTAACACACACCACCAGGAAGCGCTCTGAGGACAGAAAATCTGGCCGGATTGTAAAGTGGGGGTGGGGGTCTGTGGGGGGTACTGGCATGTTAGGGGTTAGGGAGTAGGGCTTCCTGCTGCTCTGCAGAAAGACTGCAGGGCTCTCACATGTGATGATGCTGACTGGTGGGTACCGGGGACCAAGGTCTGGAACCAGGATCACACTTGGCTACGTGGATCCAAGCCTCACCCTGGGGCCACCCCACAGACTGGAGCACCCTCCAGCGGGTTAACTTACATCACATGGACGGGGAGGGAGCTGAGTTTTGGGGGACAACAGTGGTTACCACCTGCTGGGTACCGCACTTGGCTCCACAAGCCAAAGCTCTCAGCCTCACCCCCACCTTGGGCAGCCTGGACGTGCTGCGCCATGGGCCCCCTGCCTTGAGGCTGTTTCCCCACAGTCTCAGACCCTTGAGTCTCGTCTCACTGTTTCCTGGGTAGCTGGTCAGCGCGGCAGCTCCTCTGGGTTAACACAGTGTGAGATGAGGCATCACCCCAGGGCTTGCCGACTTCAAAAGGAGGGGCCAGCAATCAGATGTTTTCTAGAACATCGAGGGGGACCAGGCCTCTCTTCTTTCCACTGAGCACTCTGATAAAGCCGTCTTGTTCTTCTTCAGAAGCCACACAGATCTGAATAAAAGGAAGGGAAAAAAAGACATGTGTGAATAGGAAAGAAGCCAGAACCCACAGCTTGTATCACTGCTGGCTGAGGTCAGTGGACACCAAATTGGAAAAGAGGGACTGGTTTAGGGAAATTGTGGTTTGGACAGAAAAATATTTGATAAGAAATTAGGCACCACCCTGGGTTTTGAACTAGATCCAGGCATTGAATATTTTCTGAGATTCAGTTTCATGAATCTCAGGATTCATGAGGATCAGTAAAGCAGGACTGGAGGTGATGATTCTGTGCTCCCTTCTCAAGTGTTGCTGTTGAGAGACCCCAGAAGGACAGAAAGAGATAATGTTTATCACAGAGCCTAGCATGCTCCACTGACTGAGTTCTTGATGCATTATTTTATAATCCAAGATGACAGCCACCATTTAGAGGGCTCCTGTCACTTACCTGGAAGTTTATACATAAAATATCAGGAAGTCGAAGGAAGCTATTTCATTCCTGGTCCCAAACAAACATATGCTATTATCTTGCATACTTTGGGTCTTCCCAGCGGCACAGTGGCAAAGAATCTGCTTGCTAATGCATGAGACACAAGAGACGTGGGTTTAATTCCTGGGTTGGGAAGATACCCTGGAGAAGGAAATGACAACCCACTCCAGTATTCTTGCCTGGAGAATCCCATGGACACAGGAGCCTGGCAAGCTACACTCCATGGAGTCACAAAGAGCTGGACATGACTGAGCACACACGCACTCATTTCTTGCATATTTCAGAGCAGGATCGCCTACGCTAGACTTGAAAAGGAGGTGGTTAATATCCACTTGGGTACTTTGTCATTCACCCTTTACATGCCATTGAAGGGCATGTAAGGGCTTCCCTTGTGGCTCAACTGGTAAAGAGTCTGCCCGCAATGCGGGAGACCTGAGTTCAATCCCTGGGTCGGGAAGATCCCCTGGAGAAGGGAACGGCTACCCAGTCCAGTATTCTGGCCTGGAGAATTCCCTGGACTGTATAGTCCATGGGGTCACAGAGTTGGACACAACTGAGCAACTTTCAAATGGAAGGGAAGGATGGGTATGTTCCAGCTGTAAATGAGAAGTGGTTTCAAGGGCCGTTATTGTGTTGTTTCTCCTGTTGACCTTGCTCCCAAGGGTGGTGGGTTGTGTCTTAGGTTGAATTCCTTAGGAACAGAGCCTAAGATAAGAATCCTTGCGCAAGTGACCTGCTGTGGGAGTGCTCTGGGGAGCTGGGAAGTGAGGGAAACAGGATGGGGCAGGAGAAGGAGCTGGAAAGCTTGTGGGCTCAGCTGGACGTGAACCTCAGCCTGATCCCACAGCGAGCTCCCGAGTTTTAACTGTGTCACTGACCCCCTTTGAAGCAAGGGGTCTGGCAATTTGGACCACATGTTAGATATTAGTCACTGCAGAGTGAGAAGTGTAGTCTCTCTGGGAGGCAGCTCTCTGGGGGATTCACTGGAGAAAGGGCAGCTATGAGTTGTTAGTCATTGACACAGCAACTAGAAGATAGTGCCCCCATCTAGTGAAGGAGATGCAGACAGGGCACCAACAGAAGCCAGTAGAGTGGGCTCCTCTTTGACACAGAATAAGGAGCTTTATAGTTATATATCAGGATACTTGGGGAGCTTGACGTGTGACTCCTGTGCTTGGGGCACACAATGGACTGGTGTCTGATTCATGTTTCAGAAATCTCCTACCTGTGGGTTAAGTGCCCCCTTGGCTGCATCCCATGTTGGGCCTATCTGGCTAAAGGCCTACAGTCTAACTCACTTCTGAAAGCACGTATGCTTGCTAATGAGGTTTCCCCCTGCACTGCCTTCAAGCTAGTGTGCACGTGTGCTCAGTCACTTCAGTCCGACTCTTTGCAACCCCATGGACCGTAGCCTGCCAGGCTCTTCTATCCATGGTATTTTCCTGGCAAGAATACTGGAGTGGGTTGCCATGCCTTCCTCCAGGGGATGTTCCCAACCCAGGGATCGAACCCATGTCTCCTGCGTCTTGAGCACTGCAGGTGGATTCTTTACCTCTGAGCCACTGGGGAAGACCTGCCTCCAAGCTCGTTAACATTTAAATATGCTGCCACTTAGAGAAGATGAACAGTCATTTTACTTCAAAAGATTTCTTGCCTAGCACTCTTGGATTCAGTCTTCCCCCCAAAATACCTGGGAAAAGATAGGGACCTGGAGGTGGAGAAGAAGTGTCAAAATACTGAATGCTCAGACTGACAACCATTCCGGAAGCTGAAAATTCTCTAAGACTGTTGGAGGTGAGCTCAACTGATGACAGAAGCAAGTTGTGCTGCTGGACTAAGGATAAATCTACCAGACTAAAAGATGCCACAGACATACTCGGTTGACATCACCAGTCATCACTGCCCTCTTCCCTCGAAGCAGAGTGGGGACTTCTGTTCTGTTGTTCATCTGTAGCCTGCAGGACTCAGATAAATCCTAATTGGTCCAAATGTGTTTCTGCCCTCTGTGCCAGCGATTCTCCTAGTGGTTCCCATGGGACTCGTTCTAGCCAATGAAACAGGAAGGACTATCTGCTTGGAAACTTCTGGGAAGATTTGTTTTCTTCTTGTAAGAAATGCACTGGGAAGAAAATCTCTTTCTTCTGGCAAGGATTCTTGGAGGGCCTGCAACCCTCTGTGACCACTAGGGGAGGTGGCTAACATTTCAACGTTAGCAGAACAGAGGGATGGAGGAATCTAGATCTTTGATCCCGGGATCAAACTGCTGAATTACAAAACCAAGAACTGCCCTGTATCCAGATCTCTTATTATCTTCGTAAAACATACCTTTGGAGGTCGACTCAATTGGAGTTTTGCGACTTGAGATATGTATTGGCTTACTATTTCTGTCATAACAAATTACCATAACAACACAATCTAATATGTATACATATAGCTGACTCACTTTGTGGTACAGTAGAAATTAAGACAACATTGTAAAGCAACTATACTTCAATCAAGAAAGTGAAAGTGAAGTCGCTCAGTCATGTCTGACTCTTTGCAACCCCATGGACTGTAGCCCACCAGGCTCCTCCATCCATGGAATTTTCCAGGCAAGAGTACTGGAGTGGATTGCCATTGCCTTCTCCAGGGGATCTTCTTGACCCAGGGATCGAACCCGGGTCTCCTGCATTGCAGGCAAACACTTTACCACCTGAGCCACCAGGGAATCAGCATACTCCGATAAAAATTAATTTAAAAAATAAAATAAAAAACATTGGGGCTACCAAACAAAACAAAACACAACACCCCAACAGTTTGGTGTCACAGTTTTCTGAGTCCTATATCTGGTGGGCTTGGCTCATGTTCTCTGCTCTGGGTTTCACAAGGCCAATATCAAGGAGTCAGTAGGTCCTATTCCCTTTTCTTCTCTCCGGTTTCCCTAGGAGGGAATCCAGTCCCAGGCTCATTTAGGTTGCTGCTGAATTCAGTCACTGGTAGTTGCAGGCCTGAGGTTCCAGTTTCCCTGCTGGCTGCCAGCCCAGGGTCATTCCCAGTTTCCAGAGGCCGCTTGAATTCCCTGACGTGAGGCCCCTTCCTACATCTTCACCCAGCAAGGGTGGGCTGAGTCTTTCCTACACTTCATCTCCCTCTGACCTACCCTTCTGCCTCACCTCTCGTCTATCCTCTTTTGCTGCATCTCTCTGGCTCCAGGAAGCTACATTTCACTGCCTTTAAGGACTCAAGTGATTAGATTTGGCGAGTTTAGACAGTCCACGCCATCCCCCTGCCACAGGGTCCACAGCCTGTGACATAATTACGTCTGCAGAGTTGCTTTTGCACATGAAACAAAACTAGATTGGTTTCCTTGGTTGCTGTAACAAATTACAGTAAGTCCCCTACATACAAACCAGTTCCATTCCAAGACATGTCTGTAAGTTCAAGTTGTTCATAAGTCCAACAAAGTTAGCCAAGTTGCCCAGCTAACACAGTTGTATAGTACTATACTGTAAAGGGTTTATAATATTGGGTTAGATAAAATGTACCTTCAGTTTTTAAGTAAAAATAAAAGACAGTTTTCATTTTCACCAAGAACTTTATTGAACAAAATATTCACCATTTTGTTCTACTACCTTCTGCCTCCATCTTCCCAAAACTTTTTATCTTTTTGAGCAAAGACCTATTCCAGGTGCCTTTTACACTCGTTCCATGAACTGAACTTTTTTTTCCATTAAGAGAATCTTATAAAGACTGAAATACATAGACATCTGAAGGTGCAGTGTCTTGTGAATACAGCAGATGAATCAGAACTTTCCAGCCAAGCTGTAACATTTTTTGCCTGGTTATCAAAGAAACATGCAGTCTTGCATTATCCTGTTGGAAGACTATGAGTTTTCTGTTGACTAATTTCAGACGCTTTCCATCGAGTGCTGCTTTCATTTTGTCTAACTGGGAGCAGTACTTGGACTTAATTGTTTCTTTTTCTTGGAGGAGCTCATAGCAGAGGAGTCTCTTCCAATCCACCATATACAAAACATCACCTTCTTTGAATGAAGAGCAGCCTTATGTGTGGTTGGTGGTGGTTCACTATCTCTTCCATTCTACATTATTGTACAGTATCCACTTCACTGCTCATCACAGTTTGTTAATGGAATATTATTGTTATGTTTAAGAAGAGAATTGCATGTGGAAACATGGTAAAGAAGGTTTTTTTTCACTTAACTTATGTGGAACCCAAATATCAAAGTGATGAAAATAACCAAGCTGGTGCAAATGATTTTCAATGCTCGATTTGAATATTTTGTGTATGTTGGCTATCTCCCAAGTGGTGTAACGTTGCCTGTTCTCAATTAACGTCTCGATCTGATCACTATCAACTGCAACTGGTCTACCTGACTGTGGAGCATTGTCTAGCGAGGTATCTCTAGGACGAAACTTTGCAAACCACTTTTGGCACTTTTGATCAATCACAGCATCTTCTCCATACAGTGCACAAATCTTTTTATGCATTTCAGTTGTGTTTTTATCTTTCGTGAAATAATAAAGCATAATATGCTGATAACGTTGCTTTTTACTTCCATCTTCAATATAAAAATGCTACACACAAATTCACCAATTTTGATTTTTTTCAATCCATGCTGACATGACAGATGTCACACTATACAATCTAACAAAATTGTTTTGAATGAAGTTAAAGACAACTAAGCACTACTAGAGCCAACTTACGAAAAAAACAAAAGGAACTTTTTGGCCAACCCGATACTTCCCATGCAAATCACACATAAAAAAGAAACACAAAAAGTAAAGAAGACATTTTTACAGGACAGTACCTTGAAAAGTACAGCAGTACAGTGCAATAGCTGGCACTGAGTGAACAGGCAAGAGGAGGTACTGACTAGAGGAGGGAGAGAAGGTGGGAGATGGTAGAGCTGAAGGATCGCAGCAATAGGAGACGGAGGGCAAGCTGTAATTTCGCTCACACCTGACCTCGATGGCAAAGGTTCTCGTTCCTTGCTGGATTCAATTCTATCTACTCTCTTGAAAAAAATGATCCAGCGATGTCTGGGAAGTAGTTCTTTTTTCCTCATCATAGATGACACCGTAGCACTGGACTGCATTCTGAACAGCTGCTTCAACCTTCGTGGACCATTCTGTTCGGGTCCTACATGTCAAAAGCTTAACAGTGCCTCCTCAGATAAAGAAAACCCCCTTGTCACTTCCTGTGGCGTGAATTCCTTCGGTTCCTCAGCAGTATCAGCTACATCACCACTGCTTTTACACGTGTTTCTGGACACCCTGGGTTTGAAATAAAGATACTGTCTTACTGTACTCTATACAGTACTGCATGTAAAGTACACAAAAGCACAGCCGCTTGTAGAGGGTGCACGCACAGACAATGCACACCAGACACGTGAACCAATAACCACGTGACTGGACCCGTGAACACAAGCTCACATCTTCGAAAGTCTGTAGCTTCAAGGTTCCTATGTAGGGACTTACTGTGCCACAAATTTGGTAAGCTAAAACACAAATTTATTATCTTGCAGTTCTGGGGAGCAGGGTCCCCAAATCAGGGTGCTGGAAGGGCTGAGTTCTCTCCAGAGGCTCTAAGTGAGAATCTATTTCCTCGCCTTCAGCTTCTTGAGGCCACCTACGTTCCTTGGCTCATGGTCCCTCCCTTTATCTTCGAGGCCAGCAGCACAGCATCTTCAAATTCCTCTTTTTTCCTCTCCTACTTCCATTGTCATCTCATCTGACTCTGACCCTCCGGTCTCTTGTAAGACTCCCTGTGATGACATTAGGTTTACCTGGATAACCTACATCTCAAGATCCTTAACTTAAAGAAAACCTGCTGCAGAGGAGAGAGGGCTGATTGAGGGGAAAACACTATGAGGAAATAAACACTAAATTAAAATCAATGTCAGAAGTGATCAAAGTCTGAATAAAAACTTCAGAAAATTGAAATGAATTGGGGGACTACCTTGAAACATTCTCCTAAGAAGAAGTGAAGTGATAAGCGGGAAGCGATAGAGATTAAAACCATAAGGACAAAACAGCAAAACAGAGACGATTCAACTGCAGAGTTATTAAAGCTCCTGACGGAAGAAGCATTAAGACCAAAAGGCAAATGACAAACTGAGGGAAATGTTGGCCACGTATGGCAGCTCAGGAGTCAACAGTTTTAAGGGAGAAAACTTTTTCAGTAGCATAAGAAAGCACATAAACAGATTATTCATAAAGAAAAACAGGGCCTTCTCTGGGAGTCCAGTGGTTAGAAATCTGCCTTGCAATGCAGGGGACACTGGTTCAGTCTCCAGTCTGAGATGATTCCACATGCCGCTGGGCAACTAAGCCTGTGGACCTCAACTACTGAACCCACGCTCTAGAGCCTGCAAACCACAACTACTGAAGCCCGAGCACCCTAGAACCTGCGCTCTGCAACAAGAGAAGCCACCGCAATGAGAAGCCCAAGCACCGCAACTAGAGAGGAGCCACGGCACAGCAACAAAGACCTGTCACAGCCAAAAATAAAAATAAATAAATTCTTTTAAAAAAAGAAACACAAGTAACCATCCAGGAAATACGGATTAACATGAAATATTACTCACTTCCAAAAATGACAGATATCGTTTGTATGCTATACAAATATGTAATAACCAGTAATATTCAGTTCTGGTAAGGATGTGGTAACCTGAATATTCTCATAAATAGCTGATGTGGGTGTAAACTGGCACAAACTTTTGGGAGGCAGTATGTATCAAGAACTGGAAAAATGGTTTATCTGTTTCCCCGTAAATTCTTAAGTATTTCCTAAAGAAGGAATCAGAGTTATGGAAAAAAACTTATATTTAGAAGTGTTCGTTGCAGTTATCCATAATAGTTTTTTAAAAATTCTGAATATCCAGTCACAGAGGAATACTACTTTCTTGTACATCTGTACATCTTGTACAGCTGGCAAACTTTTTCTGTAAAGGACTAAATAGTAAATATTTGCAGGCCTTCTGGTCTCCACTGCAACGACTCAACTTAGCCGCTGCATATGAAAGCAGCCATAGGCAATATGTCATGAACGAGTCAGCAATGTTCTAATACACTTTGTTTTAAAAACAGGGCCAGACTGACGCGGAGTTTGGTTTCTCAGCCTCTGATCTATATGATGATGTGTTATGTAATTGCTAAAACCTGTGTTTTGATAAACATTTAATAACTAAGTTAATAAAAGTTGGGAAACTAAATAGAATATGATATCAAAATAAGAAAAGTTTGGTGGGAAATAACACAAAGGTATTTATGTTGATCATTGCTTGATGGTTGAATTACCTTGATCTTGGTTTTCTTCTTTATAATTTTGGGGGGTATTTTTCAAACTTTCTCCACAATAAATGCATTTTAGTTTTATAATATAAAAATGATTTATCCATTAAAATGCTTTTATAGAACATAAGAATCAATTAAAATAGTTCTCCAGGGATGATGGAATCATGGATGAATTAAAAAATAGTTTTATGGTATTTAAGTTGATCTCATAAGGATAGTTTTTAAATTTCAAAAGTGAGGAAAACATACTTTGTGTTAGTGCAAACTCTAGATATGTTCTGGACAAAAAGATAACTTGATTCTATTTGTAGCAAAAGTTCTGTGGAAACAATAATGTAATAATTATAAGACAAATGAACCCCAGAGGCAGAAATGTGATTTAATCACAGAGATGTGTTACATTTGTTTTCAGAATCAAATTTCTTCTATTTCCCTGCTAATGACCATTTGTCTCTTTATATTTTTAGACTTATAAATAGCATGCTATTTTCTGATGTTTGCTGCTGTTGTTTTAGTCACTAAAGTTGTGTCTGACTCTTTTGGGACCCCATGGACTGTAGCCCGCCAGACTCCTCTATCCATGGGATTTCCTAGGCAAGAATAATACTGGAGTGGGTTGCCATATCCTCTTCCAAGAGATCTTCTCGATCCAGGGATTGAACCTGCATCTCTTGCACTGCAGGCAGGTTCTTCACCCCTGAGTAACCAGGGAAGTTTTCTGATGTTTATTAGGTAATTTCGGGAGGGCTTGGCCGCTGCAGATGGATGTCCCATTTACGCAGCAAGGGTAATGGCTCTGCTCAGCACTGATCCATGGTTGTCGGGCACTGTGCTGGCACTTTACACAGGTGATAGACGTGACTCTCATCTCCACACCAAGAGGCCGACACTGCTGTGCCAGTTTTACAGATGAGAACACTGACATTCAGAGGTGATTTTGGCAAAATCACACAGGGTATAGACCATTTCTGTATGACACTGGAATCTGTGTTTTTGCTACTACAGTGAACTCCCCTCAATCAATAAGCAAGTTTCAAACTTTTACACCTAAAATAGTTTAAGACACTAAAGTGGAGGTAAATTTAAATTTTTTCTCAATAATCGATTTTTTAAAATATAATTTTCTTTCAGGGGGTTGATATTTTCCAAAAATTGCTTGCCACATTGATGACAAAGACTGAAAACAGAGAGTCTGTGCAGAAGCAGAGACCTCAGTACATTTTGTTGACGCACATTTATCTGGAAATAAAAATGTCTTCAGTTGTCACAAAACTACTAGAGGACACAAAAGTGAGAAATGGAAATGAAGGTCATTCTCGAATTTTAGCTTTGATCAGAACACCTGGGAAGTCTGTAAAAAGACTAATTCCCTGCCTTTGCCCTGAAGGTTTCTGCTTCTGGAGGTCTAGGGTGGAGTCAGAAATCAGCGTTTTCAACAAGCTCCCAGGTTATTCTGATTCAGATGGTGCAAAGGCCATCCGTTAGAAATATCAGGCTAGACAACTATCAGATCTATGGCACTTTCCTATAATTATGGGCAGATCCATGTGGCTCCAGGTTCAAGCTGAAATGCTGTGCTGGGTCTTGAACATGTCTTATTAAAAGATGCTGGGTTGTTTGTCTCACCCCTGCCCAGAAGATTGTTAGTTCAACCATGAGAGTGGAACACACACACACGAGCTCATTTCCAGAAAAAAAATTGGGGGTTGCGGGGATGTGGTCCAGGGATTGGCAGAAGTCATTGATTGAGCAGCTGTTCTACTTCTGGAAATTGATCAACTTAACCAAATTTTAACTTGCCCTCTGGTTGGTTTCTTGCCATTCCCTTCTCCAGGGGATTTTCCCAACCCAGGGATCAAACCTGGGTCTCCTGCATTCATTGCAGGCAGATTCTTTACCCTCTGAGCTACCAGGGAAGCTCTATTTGTATTTTAGTAACATAAAATAATGTTTAATCTCAAATGGGGAAGCACAAGATTATTCTGAGAAGAAAAATCAAACAAGCTAGCAAAATTACATAATAATGCTTTGCCAAGAAAGATGAATATCCTTCCTGGATGTATTTCATTCAGAAGACTTTCCAGATTTTGTAACAGGAAGGATACAGTTGAGTAATCTTGGAGAAGTTTGAGACAGTGACACGGAATCCAGATGGGAAATGTGACCGTTTGCTTTGTGGGGTGTGTATGGCGTTAGAGATGGGGTCTCAGTCTGATGTGTGTGATTCCATTGCCTGGAATCAAGAATGACTCACTAAGGCTTCTGTGGCTTCTGTATGAGCAAGAATTTGTTCCCAAGGGTCCTTCTGGTCCTAGGACATTTGTCTTCCCTGGGAATTGACTATGCAAAAGGCACTTCGCATTCCCAGTTTGCTCCACATCGTCCAGGGTACATGGCTCCGTGGGAGGCGTTGACCTGAAGCTTGCAGATCTGTCTTTAAGTTCCAGCCTGGCCACTCGCCAGGTATTTGCCCCTGAGCAAGGCACATCACCTCTACGAGCCATTGTTTCCTCATTTATAGGGCATGTGTAAAACTTCAACAAATGAAACGCATTGGGTTGGCCAAAAGGTTCGTTGAATTTTTTTCTGTAAGATGGCTCTAGTAGCGCTTAGTTGTCTTTAACTTCATTTGAAACAAAATTTTGTTAGATTGTATTGTAACATGTATCATATCAGCATGCATTTAAAAAAACATCAAAATTAGTGAGTTTTTGTGTAGTTATTTTAATATTGAAGACAGGAGGAAGAAGAGACATTTTTATTATGCTTTATTATTTCAAGAAAGGTAAAAATGCAACTGAAGCAAAAAAAGATTTGTGCAGTGTATGGAGAAGGTGCTGTGACTGGTCGAATGTGTCAAAAGTGGTTTGAGAAGTTTCATGCTAGAGATTTCACGCTGGAGGATGCTCCGCAGTTAAGGTAGTGGAACAAAATGGTGAATGTGTTGTTCAATAAAGTTCTTGGTGAAAATGAAAAATATGTCTTTTATTTTTACTTAAAGACCAAAGGAAATTTGTAGCCAACCCAATAGGTATATAAGCTTTGTAAGTATTATATAAGCTATATGTTTGGTTCCCAAGGAAGGCAACTGAGCTTCCTAACATTTTGGTTTTGCCTGTTTAGATCCTGCTCCACTAATATCAGGCTTCCCTGGTGGCTCAGATGGTAAAGAATCTGCCTACAATGTGGGAGACCTGGGTTCGATCCCTGGGTTGGGACGATCCCCTGAGAAGGGAAAGGCAACCCACTCCAGTATTCTTGCCTGGAGAAGTCCATGAGGTTGCAAAGAGTCAGACACAACTGAGCAATTAAAACACACACACACACACACACTAATATCATTGGACTAAGAATATCTTTTCTCAAAGTGAATACACTCGTGTGACTCTACTCATTCAGATTTATTGCTATTTGTCAAATGACTATTACTCTATTTTGGTCACACTTGGTGTGCGCTGGTGGGCTTTACTCACCTGATTCTCTTTCAGTGTTATCTGTCCCTGTTCCTTACACCCAACGAAGGTTCTAACACATCTAAAAATCTTCTCATTTTGGTGTACTCTCTGAACAAAATTGGCTGGAAAGAAGCCAATTCTGTCTTGAATTTTCCCCTGAAAGGAAAAAAGAGGCATGCAGCCATAATTGTAGCATTCATGGTAATTATAGTTACCAAATGATTTTTCTTAAAGAAAAAGAAATACTTACTTTCCACCAGTCTTCATTAGAGTCCTCTAGAAGAGTAATCATGTCTCCTGGCCTAAAATGAAGAATGAATGAGTTGGGTAGGGTGGGTAGAGGGGGTGAAAAAGAAAAAGATGGTACTTTAAAGTAAGAAGTGATAGCTTTTCACTCACCCAAATAATACTAAAATAAAAATGATTTTTACCTGTTCTTCCCACCCATGAAAATAGTTTTGTTAGAGGTTGAATGCAAGTATAATTTCTGTGTTGTATTAAAAAAAAAATCTTTAACTTTATTTTTATACACAGATGATCATCTCTGCATTGTAAAAAACTCTAAAATGCGGAAGTCTAAAATATGAAAACTGGAGTTTTTTCATATTCTGCCCCGTAATTCTCCTCCCACTGTCCAGAGGTGACCACTGTTAGTAGTTTCCTGTGTCTCCTTCTGGACTCTTTTCCACGCACTGACATTTACACAGAGATATGTAGGTGTATTTGCTGTTTCTTTTGTCTACTATTGACATCTAGCAGGAGGCATTGTCTTTATTATTAGCTGCATCTTCTCAGTACCTTCTTGAAACCCCTTTTACTTAATTTTCATTGCCCTTGTCTGCCACTTTTTATGTTGGTATAATAAGGAAGTTTGTTTTAGACTTGTGTGTGTACGCATGTTATATCCTTCATTAGGAATTACTTGGGTTTAACTGAAGACTTATATGATGTTTTTGCTATGGGCATTGTAGATACGGTGATTATTTGTCACCTCTAATGTGATTTTCACATCTACCTGTGTGTGTGTGTGTGTCTTTTATTCCTTCTACTCAGCACCTAATGGCACTTTTACTATCTGAAGACTCATACTATTTTTCAATTTGGGAAAATCTTGTCCACTATTTTTTCACTGTTTCCTCCCAGTCATTTTCTTTCTTATTTGTCTCCTGGAATTTCTAGTCAACATGTGTTGGACTTCCTAGATCAATCATCTATATCTTTTGTCTTTCTTACACATTTTCTGTCTTTAACAAGAAATCTAGTCTAAAATTTTTCCCAATTTAATCTTCCTAATTGCTTAGTTTGTGTATGGGCTTATCTCTTGTAATATTTATTACAGTACTAAGAGTTTTAGGGAAATTTAATTTCCAAGAGTTCTTTATCATTTTCTGAATGTCTCCTTTTCACATTTGTCAACTTTATCTTATGGACGGAATAGCATGATGGATACTGCTGAGGATATTATTAGATATTAAAAACAATGTTTCTTCCCTTTATTAAATTTGTTTCCATTAGGATTAGTTAGATTGTTCTTTGTCTTATTGCTTCTTTTTTTGGTTGTGCTGAGCATTTGGGATCTTAGTTCCCTGAGCAGGGACTGAACCCATGCCCCCTGCAACAGAAGCACAATTTACCTTATTACTTTACTTTTCCTTCATGTCAAGGGATTTTGTCCTGCACCTGTGTTTCTTGGCTGTTTCCTTTATATTCATAACTGAAAACACAGGGTGTGAATCTCTGAGTGAGTTTCTCCACTATCAAATACATCTGCGTCTGCAACGTGTGAGGGCTAATTTCAAGCTCTGCTTAAGACAGCAGGGTGTGGCAGTTGATGAATCTAGCTTGAGAGTATAGCAGACAAGCAGTTTAGGGATTCCCACTACCCCAATGGCAAAAACAAGGGCGGCTTTCTTAACCCTGGGAAGGAGAAGGTTCTTTATTTTCCTCCAAGTAAAGCTGCCTTTTCCTTCCCTACCACTCTCTACAAGCTCTGGAGGTCCAGAACTACCTCCAATTCTTTTTCTTTCTCAGTCCTTTGGGCCACACAGGGGCACAATTCCCTGGGCACAGGTTCCCTTTCTTAGAGCACAGGTGATGGTTTAATTCTAGAGTCAGACACCACTGCTGCCTATTGTTCATTTTAAGTAGTAATAACGGGTTATAAATGAACACTGTTGGGAGTCTGTATCAGTTATATATTGCTGCGATAATGCTGTATAACAAACAATCCCCAAATCTCAAAGGCTCACTCACATTCTTGGGTGCTGGCTAGGATGACTAGGGTGATTTTGCCTTGTTCCATGTTTCTCATACCCAAGAAGGCCAGTTTGGACATTCACGGCATTGCCAGGGCAGCAAATGGAGATGTGAAAAGCATGTAAGGCTTCTAATGCCTAGGCTCAGAACTGACACATTGTCATTCTGCCTCAAAGCAACTGTGGTGAGCGGAATTGTAAAGTCTCATGGCAAAGAGCATGGATATAGGGACAGTGAAGAATTGGGGCCATTAATGCAATTCAGCCACTGTGATACCCGCATGCTCTTTTGTGAGATCAGTGTCTGTTTGAATATGTTCTTACATAGATGTTTCTTTCTGAGCATTCTTTGGACTCTAGTCTTCTTCCTTGTTCCCTATTTGCTGTAGTCTCCCAAGAAATTCCCAAGACTTGGGGGTCTCTGATAGTGTTATTCTTATTTTCTAGTACTATTATGGAGATATTCTTAGAAAAATATATTTCTCACACTTTAAGGGATTGGAGCAAGAAGGGAAGCAGATTTGTGTGCTCCCTTTGCTACTCTGGTTCAATCTTCTCTGCTGTCATTTTCAATTCTCAGTTAATATCTATCTTCGTAGGGGATTCCAAATGTAACAGGCTTGTTACACCTGAAGCATTAAACACAACTGGCATTTTGGTATTTCAACAGTCACAGTTTCATGCTGATGCCACAGAAAGCAAGGAGGATGAAAATCACCCTTTTCCCAGGTGAGGGGTTTAATTAAGCAGCAAGGATGAAAGTCAATGTAGAAAAATCCTTCTAGCTCCAGCAGATTTTATTTAACCTAGTAACCTAAGAAACTGTGTGTTAGCATCAACTAGAGTGACTTTGCTGATGGTTTGGCAGAAATTATAAGTAGGGAATCAAGATTGGAAGAGGCATCTTTCCCTGGGTGTAAAACAGTGCTGCCTGAATCCAACCTCTGTTTTTTTTTTTAAAAAATATGTATGTATTTATTTATTTGACTGCACCAGGTGTTAGTTGCAGCATGCAAACTCTTAGCTGAAGCACATGGGATCTAGTTCTCTGACAGGGATTGAACTTGGGTCCCCTGCCTTGCAGAACGTGGAGTCAGCCACTGGATCACCAGGAAGTCCATCCAACATCTATTTTTATGGTCTGGATGGTCCATCCTGACCACGCCCAGAGGTAGACAGTCCCTGAGCCCATGACTCATGTGAAATAAACCACACATTAGAATAAAGCACTCACTGGAATACAAGCTATAATTTTATGAGAAAGATCAGATATCCTGACAGCGTGATAGGGATTCTGTCTTAGCAAAGAGCACTGCCAGCAAATTGCTGAAAATTGCTTGGTGAGTGAAGAGAATTACATTCATCCCTTTATCCTTTGTTGTTCTGTTTACCTGCTCCTTCCACAAATATTCTACACCACTGACTCTGAAAAGATGATTTTACTAAGCATTGGGTATACTTTGGTGAGTAAAGGCCTCACGGGAGCTAATATTCTAGTGAGAAAGATGGATAATAAATAAGCAAATGCATAATTAAACATTTCATAAATAATAAATATAGAACGTGTATGCATAACTAATAAATATGTAATTGCAAATTGTCTTCAGGGCTATCAGGGAAATAAACAGGATGCATAAAGACTGAGTGATTCCTACTGATATGACTTAAATACTCTAATCATGAGGCAGAGACAGCTAATGTGTTTTTCATTTTGGGAAGGATCTTGCTTTAGGGTGGTACTTGAACCCAAGACAACAACTCTCTAATATCTGGGTCGGTACATGTGTGGCTTGTGGGGCTTCTGCTGCCCTCTTGCCTCTGCCTGGTACCTCCCAGCAATCTCAGCATCCTTTCCCACTCTGGGCTCTGGGCAGTTGATGTGAGCAGGCATGTTAGATAAAATCATTCTGTGTAATATAATATTTTTAATTTATTAAAAAAATGCCTTGACCCACTTTAAAACTCTGTCTAGGGACTGTCTTAGACAACTGATTAAATTAACAACCCATACCACCTCCCTTTTGGGGCTCGAATGCTCTGGGGCACTATGTAGCAGCCTTATCCTTAACTGCTCTGGCGCAGGTTCCGGACAGCTCAGGACAGCCTGTGTGTCTGGAGCCTGGGACATTACTCGAATTAGCTAACCTGTGGGGAGCCTGGGAAACCTCACTAACCCAGCTGCTGACAACATGTAAGCTGCTGCTGCGGCCCCAGCTGCTGTTAGCCTGACTCCCCAGTCGCTGGTCCTGTGCGGCCACAGCACACACTTCGCTCCCAACTGTGGGTTCTCGTCTAACCTGTTCTCAGCTTAGTCCTCTTCCCCCTCCTGCGGCGTCAGAGTGCTAGGTGCTGCCATCAAAGAGCTAGGTCAACATTCTGCCCACCTGCTCTCCTGAGGCAGAGCCTTGCCGTGGATCTTGGTAGAATGGAAGCCTAAGGCTTAACATTCTCCTTCCTTGGGTTGTTCCTAGGATGGACACTGCCAGGGCGTGACTCTCTGCCTCCAGCTGTTTGATGCCTCTGTGTTGACTGGGGCCCTCTCCATCAAGTGATTCTTTCTTACTTTGTGTTATCACACTCGGTTAGTAGAAAGTCCTGCTCTGGTCCAGCAGCTATTTTCTTTCTTTTAGGTGACTTGATCCATTATACATAGATTTTATAATTTAACTCTATATTTCCAAATCTTGGAGATGAACTCAAAAGAAAGTGAAAGTGAAAGTCGCTTATTGTGTCCGACTCTTTGTAACCCCATGGACTATACAGTCCGTGGAAGATGAACTCATCTGGCTCCCAAATACTTAGAGAAGTTTGTGCATGCTAAGTCTGTCAGTCATGTCTGACTCTTTGCGACCCTGCGGACCGTAGCCCACCAGGGTCCTCTGTCCATGGGATTCTCCAGGCAAGAATACTGGAGTGGGTCGCCATGCCCTCCTCCAGGGGATCTTCCCGTTTCTTTTGCTTAATCCAGTCAATCAGAACATCCTAAGTTCAGGTAAAAATTCTGCTTCATTGTAACCCAAAATTTGTTGTTTTTGTTCATTCGCTCAGTCATGTCCGACTCTTTGCAACCCTATGGACTGCAGCACGTCAGGTTTCTCTGTCCTTCACCATCTCCTGGAGTTTACTCAAACTCATGTCCATTGAGTTGGAGAAGCCATCCACCATCTCATCCTCTGTCGTCCCCTTCTCCTCCTGCCTTCAATCTTTCCCAGCATCAGGGTCTTTTCCAATGAATTAATTGGCTCTTTGCATCAGGTGGCCAAAGTACTGGAGAATTATATACATTGATAAAATGTACAATACACTTCAGAAACAATCCAATTTGGAGCCGAGAGATCAGAACATCACAGCTGGCCTTTTTGTTTGTTCAGTGAAATGGGTCTTAAACCTTGAGGAAGACTTTCAGGTTGTCTATATCATGGTTCATAGAACATCTTAAAATTCTGAGGGAACTGTGGGCTATCCACAGGGGTAGGAATAAACTAACAAAGCTAACTACAGAATCATAGCTTTGTGGTGAGGAGGACAGAGTTGATTTGTGAGTGTGTATATGTGTGTTTATGTATATGTGCATGTGAGCTGGACGGTTGCTATCTGGGGTAGTTCCCAGCAGTCCTCTGCCACCCTCATTTGGTTTTCCACTTGGACACAGTAACCCATCTTGTTCTCAACCAGGTGCATTGGTTTCAGGGACTGTGAGGGCACAATGTTCACAGAGCGTATGAATGATGCAAGCAAGCCCAGCCATCTACAGGGAACTCTTCTGCAAGGTTAAGTTATGAAGATGGTTGAGTCTTTCATGGGTGGGGTCTCCCAGAGGGTTGACTGTGACCTGTCTCGAGGCCCCCATCCAGCCTGTCTCCAGTCGCCACATAGAACTCAGATTCCTATGGTTGGAGACAGTGACACACTTTTAATGAGGTCATATGTTAGGTCTTAGGTGTGTACTCAGTATAAAAAGATGCTTCAAAGCATCAGTCATCTTAACTGTCAGGTGAAAATAATAATAGTACATTTCTTATTTTTTCGATGATTAAATGAGTTAGTACTTGAGAAACACATTTAGATAAGTGCATAATAGATGGTGGTTATTATGGTTGTTAAGAGATACTGCCCTCAAGATGTTGGTGACCTCAACTGGTAACTTAACAGTATCACTGCTAAATGAGAAGAAATACACTTGAGGGGCATAGACATGTATGGAATTAACCCCGAACAAAAATTCCAAACAAACATGCTTCTTTGAGACTCAGCTACCTCAATGATACTTACATAAGTACATACTCCAAGGTATCTATATCTCCATCTCTCTATACAGTGAACTATATTGACTTTGCAAAGTTGCTATGTGAATTAAATGAGAAGATGTATGTGGAAGCCTTTTTGCACTGTGAATGATATACAATAAAGGCTTAAAAATTCTAATTTCCTTCTAAAAATTTAACTTTTCACTGGGAAATGAGAAAATTCAGTGTCCCCTTAGGTTTCGCAGGGACAACTGCTTAATGTAATAACCTTTGACCTCTTAAGTGGCTTCAAAAACTGACCTTTGATGTAATTCAGAGTTTTGGAAAAGTTTCTCTCTTCACATCCCCAACCCCCTTTTCTCTTCCCCTTGACTCTGGGTAGTGACCACAAAGTTGTGGCAGGCTCAGGGTGGAGGGAGGAATCTACTGCCCATGTAGCTGATTTCAGGGGAGATGCTAGAAGGGTGCAGGTCCCCCCTACCCAGAGCCTGGGGGGGACAGCAAAGTTTGCTGAATGAAGTGGGGGTGACTGGTAGCAATTACACACAAGGAAGAAGATCAAGAGAGACTTTCTCTCTAAGAAGGTCTGATTCCACCACTAAGTCCACTAAATCATGCTGCCTCTTGTACCACTCAAACTTTGTGAAACTCCTTAGAATTGCCCATTTTACTCTGCAACTACTTGGGGATTTTAAAAAATTTCTTACAGCTTCCCATTCATTAGGCAAAAAGAACCCCAAATCAAGCTTACATCAACCACTCTTACTCAGGCCAAACAAATCTCCTGGAGAAACCCAAGCCAAGGGGAACAGAAAAGTAAAAGTGAAAGTCGCTTAGTTGTGTCCAACTCTTTGCGATTCCATGGACTATAGCCCGCCAGGCTCCTCTGTTCATGGGATTCTCTAGACAAAAGTACTGGAGTGGGTTGCCATTCCCTTCTCGAGGGGATCTTCCCAAACCAGGGATCAAACCCACATCTCCTTGCATTGCAGGTGGTTTCTTTACTATCTGAGCCACCAGAGAAGCCTCAAGGGGAACAGAAAAGGAGCCAGCCAAACTGCTCCATTAGTTTCAGCTCTATTGCTGAATTTTCCCCTAGACCCTTTTCTTGCTTTCCATTATCCTGTCTGGAGCCTTTAAAATCTTAGCATATTGTTAGGGAACAAGGAACTCCTGAACTCTCTGCAGTGTGATTTTCTCTTAAGCTTGGGGTCCAGAAGACTTGCCTGAGC
Organism: Okapia johnstoni; assembly: GCA_024291935.2. Classification (NCBI taxonomy): domain Eukaryota; kingdom Metazoa; phylum Chordata; class Mammalia; order Artiodactyla; family Giraffidae; genus Okapia; species Okapia johnstoni. The sequence continues at coordinate 8,911,498 of CM044323.1, read as the reverse complement.
CTTCTCAAGTCCAGAGACCAGCTCAGAGGGAAAGCATTCAGCTAAAGGTCTATTTGGATGAAATTTGGTAAATGTTCCTGAACTGTCACAGATCATGCTCTCCAGAACCTAACTGAAAAAGGCATTTGAGTGAGAGAGAGGCTGCTAAACACATTAGTGATATTTGGGAAGATCTGGGTTTCTTGACATAGCACAGCGTCAGAGCATAATATGCATCAGAGACTTTCCTCAAATAGCCCTTAATTGCATTTTGATGTCCTGGTGACCGTGAAGATTATTTTTAAATCAAATTGGTGTGTTAGAATTACATTTAGTTTTAATTAAGTTGATGCATTTGCCAAGCAGTAATGTACTTAGAGAATGGAAACGAGACACCAAGTCTTATTTCGTCTAACACTGTCTCGAGGGCTCTCCTTTTCTTATTTTATGGAGAATTTATAAAACCTTACAGAGTGAAGGACGTTACCAAATAAACCACAGGCCAAAGCCCCAGTTCTGACCAGTGTACTGAGCACTGGCTGAGGATAGAAACCTGTATCCCGGTTTTGGGTCGGCCGCTGACTCATGTTCATCTCAGGAGAAGTCAGTTAAGTCACAGTTGTTCTCAAACCTGGCAGATTACCAGAGTCTAAGGGAATACTTAAGCATACAGATTTCCAACTGGGAATTGAGTCTCCAGTGTGGGTGTAACACAGGGGTCTCTATTTTAATAATGTTCTCCTGGAGATTCATACGGATTGTAACACGTGGTTTAACCATCCTCACCATCATTCTCCTTTGCAAAATGCTGCTTGCTTGAACCAGCTCACAGATCAGTTGAGAGAATGCAAGGGGCTGTCAGGGACAATTTGGAAGCCTTTGAAATGGGCAAAACTGATGACTGATCTGGTGCGCTGTCTGCTGCACCCTTCTGGGTCACCTCCCCCTTTCAGTGTCTAAGCTACTGCACATCTCTGCAATAGTGCAAATGAACCTTACCCCGAGAAATGTTAGCGAACTGTGTCTGGCAGAAAGTAGTCAGTTACTACCCTGTGAATATTATCTACTTTTGCACCTATTTGTAAGTTCACATCAGCACTCCTAATTGCCTACATATGGGTGCTGTGTCAATTTTCCTTTGACTCAGATACGAAAGTGTACTGGTTCTCTCATTCATTAATGATTCAAATTAAAATTCTCACATGAACTCATTTTATATTTGTATAACAGTAATAATTTTAATTTTTAAAAATTATCCTTGACCAGGAGTGACTTTTCATGAACCCCACTCTATAATCCCATAACAATCCAAGTAGATTTATAAGGAGTAATGGGAGTGGCCAAAATGGGCAAAATCAACGCATTATATGAATCTGCTAATATAAATTGTCATCCTTATCAGAGAGGAAACCTACCACGTCAGTGTAGGATGCAAAGCCTGGGGTAGAAGAAACGTGAGTGAATGAAGAGTCTGCCTACCCAGGTAACAGCTCCAAGCCTCCACTTCCACCTGTGGGTTCCTGGACTTGCTTCTCTCTCCCTCTCCTCAAAAGGGTAAAAGACCATAAATTGTCTCCTTGGAATATAAGCTGAACAGCTAAGTGTCCATTTGCTAAGCTTTACTGAATTTTAAGACAGTCTTTCCAGAATGAAGACTGGGATGAATATAAGAATCTAAATATGCTCCTGCAGTGAATTTCCACCACTTTTGTAATGGGATTTGCAATCGGCTTGCATCTGGCACCACTTGTTTTTATAGTTGAACTATTCTTCCGTTACCCTTTCCTCAGTGGAAGATAGAATGACTGCTCACTATTCAAGCCGTATAGGTACTCATGTACACTCCTTGCAAAATCTTCCCTGGCTTCCCAAGGCTGCTTCAATGCCTTCTTCTTTTTTTTTTTTTTTTAAAGATTAAATGAAATGATGTAGTGTAAATAACTTGATGCACAGTGAAAGTGTTAGTTGCTCCGTTGTGTCCGACTCTTTGTACCCCATGGGCTGTAGCTCTCCAGTCTCCTCTGTCCATGGAATTCTCCAGGCAAGAATACTGGAGTGAGTTGCCATTCCCTTCTCCAGGAGATCTTCCCCAACCAGGGATTGAACCCAGGACTCCTGCATTGCAGGCAGATTCTTTACCATCTGAGCCATCAGGGAAGCCCTTGATACACAGTATATGCTCCCTAAATATTAGCTTCCTTCCTCTCTTCCTTCTAAGTTTTAGATTGCAGTTCTATTCTGCAGTGGGATGATGTGGTCGGAAGACCTGATTCATTCCAGTTGATGTTTCAGCATCTCCCTGAGGTGCAGCACCAGCCTCTGGAACTACCTCCCTGCCCACAACACCTCGTATTGAAGGGACTTTCTTGTCGAGGGCCTGCAGCCTGATGGCGATGGGAGCTCTTGGATAGCAGGGCCTGAGAACTATGCACCATGCAGAGAGTACATATCATTCACCATGAGATGAGCGGTGGCAGATGAAACAGATCCTGGAGATAGCTGCACAAGGGTGAAAGTCCCCTTTTGACCTTATTTCAAGTGGTGCTTTCAATAAATCACGAAAAGGTGAATTCAGGCCATCCCATCTCCAGAGGTTTTTGTGAATATTAGCTAATGGGACAACTGGTTGCCTGGTTTTGTTCAGACTCACACATGGAAAAATCTGGGACTCACGGCTTCCAAGAAAGAGTCTGGCAATTCAAGACTCTAAATCAGGGATCTAATTTGGAGTTACAAAAGAAGATATGTTTTTCTTTTATGGCCCCCAAATTTAGGTTTTCTGACACAAACAGATTGAGTGGCAATTAATTTACATCTCTCTCAAAATTTAATAATATTCAAACAGCAGTTTCCTCATTCTCTCTTTTGGCTCATAGGAATTTTTCCTCTCCTCTTCACCGCTTATGAAACATGGCCATTATCATATAAATCTGTTTGGGGAGAACTAATAAAAATGAAAATGATTTAGACGTGGAAAACCAAAATGCATTCTTGGGAATAGACATACATGGTCACTTAAATATGTATGTGAACCCTTGAGTTTTTTGTTTATGCTTGATCTTTTATTTCAGAGCCCCTACCAATGTTTTAGGGGTTCATGCTTACTCAGAGTTATTTATATATGCTGACTATTCAAATAATATGTCAACTTGGCCAAGCCACTGAAGTTATTCTTACAGATTTTAAAAATATGCATCAATGTGAATTAATAAGTGATAGCTCCAAGAAAATTTTGCAGACTTTCAATGAGACAGGTTACATTGTAAATATGGACAGCAGGATTTACTTTCATCAAAAGGCTAAGCATGGGTTATCAAGCTTTTGCTAATATGTGTGTGTATAAATGCATGTGTATTTGAGTGTGCGTGTCTGAATGTGTGTGTGTGTGAGTTTGTGTGTATCTGACTGTGAGTGCGTAGGGATGTATGTGCATATGTGAGTGTGTCACACACGGTCACGAACATGGCCAGGAGAATGACGGACACACGGCTTTTGTGAATTTATGAGAAAGTCTAGGATGATCATGATGCCAGTTCTGATTATAATGGGGTTCTCCAGTTTGTATTTCAAGCAGCATTTTAAAAAGCTTTGCTTATTAATTAAGCTGGCATTCCATAAAGTGTAATTTTCAGGACTTTCAAAAAACTACACAGTAAGGGTGTTTGGTGGAGACTGTCTAAGACCCTTAATGACAGAGGTTATCTACTATGCAAGCTCATTACACTCAGACAGAGGAACCGGGGTGGCTTGTTGAAGTTATCAGACCTCAAATTATCAGCAAGGGCAGCTTGGAGAGCCCTAGCATGATGGTATCACATCTCGTGTATCAGTGGTGAAACTCCATACCTGGAGTGTCATGTCAGCAACCACAAAACCTACTCAGAAGGTAAGAGACAGGGTGTCACAGCCTCCTTATCACCAGACTAATTAGATAAAGTCTCCTTGGATGTGCTCAAAGATAAGACAGTGTTGAACTATATATCTATAAAGATATATATACTAGATATCTTTAAAGTAATTGATCAGAAGACCAGGAAAATAAAATGTATTGTGAAACGATGCAAATGATGAAGAGATGGTATCTAAATATACTGTACACCTCACTTTGTACTGGGCATGAAATCTCATCTCATTATCTCATTGCTCAGTCTCCCTAGGAAGGAGAAAATGAAGGCTGCAAGAGTTTAAACAGTTTGCTCAAATTGATGCAGCTAGGATGTGTCAGAGCTGGAAGGTGGACTCAGGTCTATGTGACCCCCAGACACTGCTCCTTTTTGCCCTGCACCCTTGCTCTCCCCTACTCTCTGCCCGTGATGGTGGGAAGATTATCATGGTTTCCATGAGCTCTGGAGTTTTGGGGAGGTAACAGTAGATGAATTTATGAAGGAAGTTTGCAGTGAAAGCGTAGCAAAGCTGACTGTGCGAAGCCTCTGCCTTCAGGAAGTGTGTGGAGACTAACGATGGGACCACAGCAATTCTGAGAGGGGCAGGCACTGCTCTAGGAATAAGGAGGCAGAGGCCTATATGCCTTCTCCCCGAGGCTCACCCTACCATGCCCAAACTGTGTTTGGCTTGGCAGGGCTTCTTCCACATTGTCTTCAACTCTTTGTTCTTTGTGATAATGACTACGGGCTACTGTTGGTCTCTTTTTCTACAATTTCTTCTCAACAAATCATATTCATCCTGAGTTCAAGGCCCATCTCATTCAGGAAACAGGTCCTGGTAAAGCACTCTGAGCTAGGTTAGCTTCCTCCTTTATCATTTCCATTCTATTATCATGGACTCTATTTGCCCACTAATTGTATATGCCAGGGACAACACTAGTTCATTCATTTAATCTCCACAATACACATTCATTCATTCATGAAATACTTATTAAGCATCTACTAAGTCTCAAGAACTGGCCTATACTCCATGGACACAGGGTTATTTAACAAATACAGATTCGTTCTCATGGGCTTTACAAGGGAGAGATAAGTTAACCAAACAATCCCAGAAATATATAAACACAAAATGAGATAAGTGCTTTGAAGAAAGAAACATGGTGTCATGAAAGTATATCATAGAGGATCTCACCCAGGTTGCACCAAGGAAGAGTTGAGATCTAGTGGGTGCATAACAGTCAGTGGAAGAGGGTGTGTGTGTGTGTGTGTGTGTGATGGTGGTGATGGTGAGCAGAAGGGTGGGAGGAACAGAGGGCAGGAAGAAAATTTCTTTGGCAAGAATTGAGAGTGAAAGTGAAAGTCGCTCACTAGTGTCCGACTCTTTGAGACCCCATGGATTATACAGTCCATCGAATTCTCCAGGCCAGAATACTGGAGTGGGTAGCCTTTCCATTCTCCAGGGGATCTTCCCAATCCAGGGATCGAACCCAGGCCTCCCACATTGCAGGCAGATTCTTTACCAGCTGAGCCACAAGAGAAGCATGGTCCTTTTGGGGAACAAATGATGGAGCAGAGAGGTGAGGGGAACAGGGTGCCAGAAAAGCAGAGAAGTTACCAGGGTGAGAGAAGCCATGAGGTCTCTGTAAATATTCCTGTCTAGACCCAAGGGAAGTGGGAGGGCATTAGAGAGTTTTAAACATACTTGTGTGTCATGAGCAGACCTAGGGCAGGCACAGTGATTCTCTTCTTCACGAGTGTTATATAAAAGCAGAAGCTCGGATGGCTTGTGGAACCTTCTCCGGCTTCATGGGGGTCACACAGCTAGTGAGTGGCTTGGCTAGAGCTTAAATCCAGGTCAAGTGATGCCCACACTTTTTATTCTTAAATATTCAGTGAATCCATGTTGTATGTCATTCTTTTTCTCCCTCATTTTTTATGATTGCAAAGGAAGCATCTACCTCTGGAGTATGAACAGAACTGACTGGAATTAACACTGTTAAACTCCTACTATGTTAGTTTATTTAATGACAACTATCCTACAAGGGCTTCCCTCATAGCTCAGTCGGTAAAGAATCTGTCTGCAATGCAGGAGACCCAGGTTCAATTCCTGGGTCAGCAAGATCCCCTGGAGAAGGGCATGGCAACCCACTCCAGTATCCTTGGCTGGAGAATACCAGGGACAGAGGAGCCTGGTGGGCTGCCATCTATGGGGTCACACAGAGTTGGACACGACTGATGCGACTTAGCAGCAGCAGCAGCCAGTATTCTTGCCTGGAGAATCCCATGGACAAAGGAGCCTGGTGGGCTACAGTCCATGGGGTTGCAAAGATTTGGACATGATTTAGCAACTCAACCACCACCATCCTACAAGGGCAGGCCTTATTATCTCTACTTTCAAGATGAGAAGACAGAGGTTCAGAAAGTTAAGCAAGATGCCCTAATGTCAGAAAATAGAGAAGCAGGGACATGAATCCATTCTGTTTGACTCCAAAGTTTAGAAAATCCTGAAAAGGGAATTCACAGGGCCTGGACTCCATCTTAGGCCTGTTCATGATGATCATGCTTGGCCACCTCTCCAATGGACTCTAAACTCTGTGCTTAGTGCCTATGGAAACGACAATAGAAGGATAAGACCCCCTCCGGACAGGGGAACCTTGAAGATCGTATCCAGGTTACTCATTGCCTAAGAGAAAAATTACACTAATCACCCCTGTCTCAGGACAGGCCATACATTTTTCTGTACCTATCGAGTGTAACCTTGGGCTTATTGATTATTGGCCAATTGTTTAACTGTTTGAACACATAACACATGAATGATGGAATTACTGTGATTGTATTTACCCTTCCTAGTTTATGTAAGTCTCAAGGAATTTGGGGTGGTGAGTTTGGACACATACACATGGGGTATAAAAGATTTTCACAAATGCTGGTCGGGGTCCTTGGCTAAGAGCAGACTCTTCCTTGGGCCCGCCGGTGTAATAAACTGCACTCCACTACCTGCATTGTCCTGAGTGAGTTTGTTTCCCAGAACGTGTGGCTACAACAATCCCAGGACACTGGGCTGTTTTTGCAGCATCCTTTCCACCCAAAGTAAATGGGAAGGAAGGAATGGGGGTGGGCGCGGTGTAAGACTAGATACAGAGACCAGGTGGATCCCACAGCAATCCAGGGAGAGGTGAAGGTGGGGCTGGATAAAGCAGATCTGAGGCAAAGAGAACCAGTAGGAATTGAACATTGAATGACTTTTTGGGCATGGGGTAAAAGAAAACCTCAGGTGGCCGGCTTGAGGCCTGGGCAGATGGTGACATCATTCACCCTGGGGACAGGTTTGTGGGGGGGAGGACAGAGGTCCTGGGTGCCAGGCACTCCTGGGGTAGGCATGGAGGAGAATCTGGAGGTTTGGAGAGAGGTCTGGACTGTTGGCTGTTGGCAGAAAAAGCTTTCTTCTTATCGAGCAGATATACAGTGAACTCCGCTGAAGTGATGGGCCATCTGCTCTGGTCTGCGACTGCTGGCTTTGCCAGTTAGACCCCCTTTGTCCTCAAGCTCACACCCTTAACATTCCTTCCACTCTTGCGTCCTCTGGTTTCTTTCCTGAGGACAATCTCCAGCATGCCCCCCGGGTCAGAAGGGAGGCGGGTGAAAATAGAATTTTGTTAAAAGGGTTTTTACTACCTCATGGTTTAAGGAGAAAAAGGTAATTCACAAAGCCCTAGTTCATTCAAGGGATGATACTAAAACCCCAAAGCATTGTCTTACACATTCTAAATCAGAGCTTGGCTTCTAAAATGGGAACCTACAACCTCTTTGCAAAGAAAAAAAAAAAGTTAAGAATAATTTTTATCCCTTCAATCTTGCAGTCTATGCAAAGCAGACATTTCATTCCTGGAAATGAATAGTCCTGTTTGCCTTGAAGCAGAGTATAAACGTTTGATTCGTGACCAGACAACTTGACTTTTAATGGCCTGAGACTGACTAAAATAAGCACAAAAACTTACAATCACCACCAGGCAGTTAAGACTTCACTCCTCAGTCAGATTTCCCTGGAGCTATTATATCCATCTAATCAGTTCAGAACAATTTTCTAAGATAAAGCTGTGGGACCTCCACGATGGGGTGTTGTTAAATTTTAAATTCTAGACACTCAAATGATAGTCTCAAGAAGAACCCAATATACTGTTCATTGCAAAGTAAATATAGGTCCTCCTTGTCTTCATCAGCAGATAGTCAACGTGGACTGTCAGCTGAGGGCAAGGGACCACACCAGTAATGAATCCTAGGTAGGTGCTGACTGGCAGGGTTTGCTGTATCTTGATAGAATGGGGCTTCACCTGACAAACACCATCTCATTCTGCTGCACCTAACCAGGCAGTTTAGATAACATTTACAACTCCAGCCAGTGAGTTCAGCATGGTGAGTCTTCTTTAAAGGTGGAGAAAATTCAGATGTACAAGAACCTAACTGTCTGAATGAATCTAAGGAGCCAGGAACCAAGCCTGAACTCTGCCCAGGAAAAGCCCGAGAATCAGCTGGAAGCACACCACAGATGAACAATGAAAGCTGACCTTGAGTGTGAGCTGGGGGAGCTGCCAGACTTTGGCAGGACACTCACATCTGCTATGGGGGATCACTGGGCGTTGTATCAGGAAGGGTAGCTGAGCGATCCAGGTTGACCCCAGTGGCAAATGGGACCAGGAAACAGGGTCTAGATGGAGGCTTTTGATAGTTCTTTTCTCTTCAGGGACTTTGGGGAAAGTGGAAGAGGAGAAGGCAAAAGAGGAGGCAAATATCAGGCTAGACAAAAGAGGAGGCAAAAGCCAGAGGGATCACACCAGGGAAATGGACAGACCTGAGATGTGAAAAGGACTTCCCAGGCGGTGCTAGTGATAAAGAATCCGCCTGCCAATGCAGGAGATGTCAGAGAGGTGAGTTCGATCCCTGGGTTGGGGAAGATCCCCTGGAGAAGGGAATGGCAACTCACTCCAGCATTCTTGCCTGGAGAATCCCATGGACAGAGGAGCTTGGTGGGCTATTGTCCCTAGGGTCCCAAAGAATCAGACACAACTGAAGCGACTCAGCACACACGAGATGTGGGAAAGCTCAGAGAGCTCTGGAGTGGAGACAAGGCGTTCCAGAGCCTTCTGCAGGGAGGACCAGTGACACAGCACTTGGACAGTGGAGTCCACTGTAAAATGGAGGCTGTTTTCCTAATGCTCTGACATATAAATGGTTTTCTGTGCTAGCTTTTCTCTCCATGCTTTTCAGAAGAGAAAGAACCCATCTCTAAGGGCCCATGTGGCTGCAAAAGCAGCCCCTAGTATCCTCCTCCAGGGCCGGAAAACACCAAGTCCTTGTCCTGAGAGTGCTTGTGGCTTGGGTCATGAATAGAGGGAAGGAGTGAGGTCTTTCCTTTGGGACAACCTGGGGAACGCAACGTTACAAAGACTGTACTGACGGCCACTTCCTGAGTGTCTACCGCTACAGTGCTATATGCTTTATGAACCTTCTTCATTTCATCCTCACAAATGCCTTACAGGGAAAATGTCATTATTATCCTTTTATCAGTAAGGAAACCAGGGAAACATGATGTTTGTACATTGCTTAAAATCACACAGCAAGGAGGATGTGAACACAGTACTGACTCCAGCCACACTGCCCCTGAAACATGAGACTGTGGTCCAGAGAAAGGTTCAGATCTCATGAGAGCCCTGAGGCTCACCTGTGTCTGTTTCAGTGACCATGAGGTGGGATGGTTCCTGAAACAGAAGAACCTCTAGGTGCGAGCCAGGGGGAGCTGCCAGTCTGTGGCAGGGATGAGTAGAGTTTTAGCTTGATTTGTCAGTCAATGTTAATTTGGGCAGCAAGTACATTTTTGGTTCCCTATTAGACCCCACAGGATGCCAAGTGCATCTGATGCTCAACTTTCATGAAAACCCCCAGTAGCAGCTCTACTGATGATGTACTAAGCATGCTTCTCAAAGTGTGGGCCCTGGGCCAGCAGCATCAGCACCACCTGGAGACCAGTTAGAAACTCGGATTATCAAGCCCCACCCAAGACGCGCTGAATCATGCTGAGTCAGAAACTTCCAGAATAAGGCCCAGCAATCTGCATTAACCAGCCCCGCACCAATCAACATTGGAGAATCACTGGTCTAAGGTACTTGGAGGTGGCACAAATCGAATTACTTTCTTTCACATACATCACCACTGACTTTAAATCTTTCATTCTTCTTCTTCCTTTAAAAATATTTTTACCTCATTTCTAAATCTTCACTCTCTTGTGGTACAAATTTGTACAAGGCAACATAGGTGTTCATCTGTAATGGGTCTTTGGAAAGAGGTCCCTGGAAGAGAAAAATAAAAGGAAAATGAGAGAAGGAAGGAGGAAGAAATGCAGTGAAGAAAGAAGACAGGAAATGGAGAAGTTAATGTAATTCCAGCGTACGGATCTTGTGTGTTAAAATATCTAACCACTATTATTTTGTTTCAAACATAGGTTTATTTTCAACTTCCTAGCTGAGTTTGATTTCATTACAAACTATTTGACAATATTTATGTGGAACTTTTTGTCAGAAATACTACAATTTTCTTCAAATCACTTTTTTTCTTTGATCTAGTTGTTCATGAAAGGTGATACAGACTTGAGTCCAAGCAAGACAATATTCTCTCTATAGAAAGGAGACAGGTGGAGAGTAGTAAACAACTTCTATTCCCTAAAATGGACAATTTTATATCTAGTATATCAAAGGGATCTGGGTGTATTCATCCAGAAATAAGTTCACTCATGCTGTGGAAAAATGAAAGATGCTGGCCTGAGACTGACTTGATTTGTTACAGTATCACCATCCACTGACTATGAAACTACAATAATGATAATACAAGCTACCATTTTTTGATAGCTTGCTGAGTGAGAGGCATGATGGTACATGGATTAGCATATGCAAAGCTAACAACAGCCCTGTGAGGTCGATTTTACTGTGTCCTTAATTTGTAAACTACATAAGAGTTTTACAGGTATTATATAAACATACGCTGTTATTATTAACTACACAAATGTATATGTTTCTGCTTTATAATATACATGATAAATTAAAATTATACATGTAATATTTATATTGTATCATTTTATATGCATGCAGATATATAACGTATAACTGTACATTTAAATACATAATAATATAATGAATAGATGCCATATTTAGAAAACGTAAACAAAAGCTGCACATAACTATCTTCTTTTTATCTGTGATTCACTTTGCTACCCAAAGCTTAAGTACTTTACGCAGTATTAGTCCATCCTAATTATATATGTAAATTAACATAAAATATAATACTTATGTACTATGAAATATAGTCGTAATATATAATTTACATACTGCAGAGCACATATCAACTTGTATGTAACATACACAACAGAAACAAAAGCACACAGTACAATATTCATCCTTTGTACCCTGGATACACTGATGTTTGTTTTGCTCAGCGCTGCCATATGCTATGGTACATTATTCTCTAAAAATGCTAGTCTGGGCCCCACTAAACTGATTTCATGACCCACTTGGGGGGTGGCCTACAGAATAATCTAAGGACCCTGTCTGGCCTGCCTTCTGAGATGTCCATAAATACCTGGGGGTTTATGTTCTTTGCTTGCTCTCTGAAATCGTCAGTGCCATTTTCTGGATACGTGAACACTGAAAGAGACCAGGAAAAGTAGGAGTTTTGTGAAACACGCTTGAAGACGTAGCTTTATTTATTCCCTGCACCAGTTTCCGTTTCTCCCGGCCCTTCCTCACCCCCCGTGAGCCAGCTCGCGTGTCACGCTCCATCTGTTGTCCTCTGCGCCCCTTGCCGGGGTCCGCGCCATGCCGTCTGCACACCCACACCCTCGCCCACCCTTGGTCTCATCTGGCAGAACTCTTCTCAGGGGCAGAAACTGTGCCATTCATCTCCGTCAAATGCATCCAACCGTTTGTTAAGGGGATGGTAGGGGAGGTGAGGTATGGCACAATTTAACTGTCTTTGAATACACTTCTCTAAATGCCAGATTCTTTGATCTCTATTCAATATCTTCATGCTAGTTTCCTGATATCTCTGTATTCTACTTGCAGATTAAGGTTTTAAACTTCAAAATTCTTCCTCGATCTCTTATTGGCAACGCATTGGGGGCTATTATTGAGAAAAAAATTAAACAGTGGTTTCTCATTTAGTGTGTTCTTAAAATACATAATTCTCTACCTTTTGCATTTTAGCAGCCACTCTGTGGCCTTTGATGAAGAAAAAGGCTTCTTTAGATGGGCAGGAGTTGTCACTGTCCACACACACAGCTGTGGGAGGTCCCTGATGGGTTGATGGGTATTGGGGGGCTGGCTCTGCCTTAGCTAGTTCAAGCATCTACCCTGGAGACCAACATCACATATCTTTCTTACATAAAAATAAAAGGTAGCACATGTTTCCAAGTCTGTATGATAGGGTCCATAGTGTTGAAATTAATCTACCTTGTAGAAGCTTTGATAACAAAAAATAATACATTGCTGTTTTAGTCTTCCCTTTGGGTCTCCTTCAGAGGAAGAGAAACACATCACAGAAGGCTCTGTACCCTTTTTCAGTTAGCCCTGACGATCTCCACTGTCCTTCAAATGGACTCAGTAACTGTGATGAAGGAAACACACTTCCGAACAAGAGCCCCTGTAAATGTACCATTGCTCAGTAAACATCTATTGTCCATGGTTTATGGTTCCAGAGCCGTGGAAGCAGTTCCATCATCCCTAGGAAGTCAATATGCAGTCATGGAAGGAGCTCTGCTTTGTAGGAAAATGAAGGGCCGACACTTAACAGACCTTGTCTGCCTGAATATTTGGCTATGCAACTTCCTTGTTTAAAAAGAGTAGACACCAGCAATACTTTTTAAAAGAATATTGAATAGTTGAATGGAAACATAACAAGACCATCTTCTTAGAAAATTATTGATTGAAACTAAAATTGAGACTACGTAAGATGCATGTGCAATATTCAGTTTGATTTTACTCTTTTGTAATTTCAAATTATTTCAGCTTTTCATTGACTAGCCATTAGCCATCACAACAATGTGTATCAGTTTTTGAACTATGCTGAACATTATTTAAAGTGACTCCAAATGTGTTTTCAGTCAAATGGTTACAGCAGAACTGGAACACTGCAAAAATGATTTTTTAAAAAACCCATTCCTTCTGGCTATTTCTAAGATGTTGATTTGAGGGAAAAGGTATACATTTTACCAAAAAAAAAGTATCAGACACTTTTTTATGTTAGGTACTTTAAATTCATTTTATGAAAAATAATTTGGCTGTTGATTTCATCCATGGAAACATACAAAATCTGTGTTAATTCTGCAGGTACGTTTTCTAATGTTACAGATGCAAAATCAACCTTCAGTTTTTGCTAATCCCCCTAAAGCTTTCCTCTCTGCCTTTTCTATATTCTGTCTTTCTCTTTTGCTCCGCAGTCCTGAGAGGCCCATGTCTCCAATGAGCAGATGATGTGGATTTTCAGCTTTAACCTGGTCGTGTACAAGTTACATTATCAGCTTACTGACTCAGCTTGCATCCCTGGAATAAATTCAATGTGGTAATTATGCACTGCCTTTCCAAAGTACATTACTGGGTTCAGTGTACTGAGGTGATTTTGTTTCAGATTTCTGCACCCATAGTCAAGAGGGGGATGAGCCAGGGATTTTCTTTCTCATGCTGTCTTCCTTTGGTTTTGAGGTCAGTATTATACCAGCCCCATAAACTAAGTTAGAGAATGCTGCTGGCTGGCACTTCCAGTTGTCCTGAAAGAGCCTAGCTAATCTGGAAATTTTATCTTCCTTAAATGTTTGGTCAAGTTATAAAGTTGTCTGTGCCTGGCATTTTTGTTGTGAAAAAACTTAAAATATTGATTCTGTTTCTATCACAATTGGAAGCCAAGTCAAGTTCTCTAATTTCTATTTCCTCTTGATTCATACTTTGGTCATTGATAGCTTTCTTGGCAGCTGTCCATTTGAAGTTTTAAATCTACTGGTGTGAAGTTGGTCATAAGACGCTTTCCTGTCAACCTTTGTTGACATTCCTCCTTTTAAAATTATTACTTTTGCTTCATCTTTCTCTCTTACTCTTAAAATTATCAATTGTAAATTCTACTTTTTTAAAGAACTGTTTTTAGAATTTACTGATCTACCTGTCTCACATAATAATTCCTTGTTTATATTACTGCCTTCCTTATCTATTCTTTTTCCTTTTACTGACTTCTTTTTTTTTTAATTCTTTTTTACTGACTTCTTGAATATGATGCTTAGATTATTACTTTTCAGCTTTTATTTTTCAATGGAATAATTTTAGAGCTAAATACTCTAGGCACAATTTTAGCTGCATCCCACAAGTTGTGATAGGTATGTGTTCTTAAAAATTATTTATTTATGGTTGTGTTGGGTCTTCTTTGCTGCATGAAGGCTTGCTCTAGTTGCAGCAAGTGGGAGCTAATCTCTAGCTGCAGTTCACAGCTTTCTCGTAGTAATGGCTTGTCTTTTTATGGAGCAATGCCTCTAAGGCATGCAGGTGACAGTGTTTTGTGGTGCGTGGGCTCAGTAGTTGGAGCTCAAGGGATCTAGAGCTTGGGCTCAGTAGTTTTGGCTAGTGGGCTTAGTTGCTCCACAGCATATGGGATCTTCCCAGACCAGGGATCAAACCTGTGTCTCCTGCATTGGCAGGCAGATTCTTAACCACTGGACCACTAGGGAAGTCCGGTAGTGTTTTGATTATTATTTAGTTTTAAAAAGTATGTCTTAAATTTCCTAAAGTATGGGTTTTCCTAGTTATAATTTGGATATTTGTTTCTATCTTGTTTGCATTGTAGTTAGAAAGATGTGTTCTATATCTATTAATTCTGTGAAATTTATGAAGCTTGCACTATAGTCCAGTAGGTAAGCAATAGTTCCATGTGTTCTTAAAAAGAATGTGAATTCCTCATTTGTTAGATGAAGCGTCCCTTTTAATTTTAATTTTTTTATTATTTTTAATTGAAGTACAGTTGGTTTATAATGTTGTGCTAGTCCCAGGTGTACAGCCAAGTGATTTAGGATACATATATACGTATGTGTGCTGTGCCAATCTGCTTTAGCCATGTCCGACATTTTGCAACCCTATGGACGGTAGCCTGCAGGCTCCTCTGTCCATGGGATTCTCTAGGCAAGAATATTGAAGTGGGTTGCCATGTCCTCCTCAAGGGGATCTTCCCAACCCAGGGATCAAACCCATGTCTCTTATGTCTCCTACATTGACAGGCGGGTTCTTCACTACTAGAGCTGCCTGGGAAGCCACTTTGTAAATATATTAATATATTCATTCTTTTGGAGTGTCCTTTTAAAGTTAATTAGGTTAGGATCGTCAAGTATGTCCTCAGATCCTCCGTGTCTATACTGAATCTGTTCGTTTAACTGATTTGCCAATGACCAAGAGGTGTGTTAAAATCTCTGATTATGAAGTGCAGCACCAATTTCCTAATAGTTCTGTCAATTTCTCCTTGACTTTTTGTCATCTTGAGGCTATGTGTTAGATAGATGCTTCACCCTGTGGCTATGACCTTGCTTCCAGGGGAGATTCGGCAGTTAAGACAAAAGCGAAGACCAATAACTCTGCCCCTGTCAATTTCTGAGGCACCAAGGAATAATGCTGAAAACAACAACCAGAAATCCTCGGACCTGCCCAAGAGATTCATAAGATAAGAGAGAAAGCAGAGACTGTATTTTTATCAGTAAAGACATGAGTATGAATTGTACTTCTTCTGAGGTGGCCTTGGAAATATTCCTCAAGAATTTTGACACAACACCTGGCTGGCAGAAATAATACCTGTGTGCCCTTTTCAGAACCCACGTGAAACAGGCAATACAGAGCTGGAAGCTCTCCTTGCAAAACTGTGAGGAGATGAGCAGGAACTTGGACTCTATGTAAGCAAGGAGTTGTCTCTGTGTTGTTTCTCAAACGGCACAGACACAGCATTAAATCCAAATCAGAGGAACATGTTTTGAAGCAAACTGCTGCATAGTTACTCACCCTCACTTCTAAGAGGGCATGTGAAGAAAGCTACTGCTGATCAAAGGAATATTTAATAGATCTCTAAAGCGTTTTGGAGATTCACCGTTTGCTAAGTTCTTTCAACAGATTTCTTTGAATAAGACTGTGAAAATGCCCTTTAACGTGAAAAAGAGACAGCAGATAATCAACTTGTGTTCTTGAGTGTATTACTCAGGGTCTCAATTTCCTTAATTTATCCAGTATTTGTTGACATACATCTTATGTATTCCTGTGTGTGTATGTTGGAGTAGAGAGTGTTGGACTAAATGGTCCCTAATCCCACTTCTCAAATGTTAACAAAAATGTGAACCGCAGATTCATCTGCAAATTCTGATTTTGCAGGGCTGGGGCAGCCTGAGAGTCTGCATTTCTCATGGGCTCTCAAGTTCTGCCCAGGTTGCTGGTCCATGGGCCACACGTGAAGTAGTGAGGCTCCAGACTGTATCTTTGACACTCTATGACCTTATGAGGACTTCAATAATAGCAATTGTGCTTCATAGTGATGATCCTCAAATACGGCTGTTCATAATTTAAAACTCTAAGAAGACCCCCTTAAAAAAATAATTTATGGTTGTGCTGTCTTTGCTGCTGTACGCAGGCTTTCTCTAGTTGTACAAGCGGGGGCTCCTCTTCAGTTCTGTGCATGGACTCCTCACTGCTGTGGCTTCTCTTGTTGCGGCGTGGGGGCCCTAGAGAGCATGGGCTACAGTAGCTGCGGCACATGGGCTCTGGAACACGAGCTCAGTGGTTGTGGCGCATGGGCTTAGTTGCTCCATGGCATGTGGGATCTTCCTGGACCAGGGATTGAACCCATGTCCTCTGCATTGACTGGACTATCAGGGAAGTCCCTAGAAGACCACTTTTTGAGTAAAGAAATCCCCAGGGCAAATAGAGACCTCATCTACTGAGGAATGGCTGACAGCCTCCATCAAGCTGGATCAGGCTGGTGGAGGCAGAGAGGGAAGTGGTGTGCACACGCTGGGTGTGATTCTGAAGACCAGCAGATAAAATCTGCCAACAGACTGGACAAGAGGTAGGAGAAGAGGTATCAAGGATGATGCCAAAAGCCTTGGCCTGATAATCTAGCAGAATGACATTCCTACAAGTGAGCAGGAGCGACGAAGAAGGCCAATTTCAGTGGGTGGGTGGGTGGGGAGGCAAGTGAGGGACTCAAGAGTCCACTTGGGTGCGTTAGCTTGAAGATGCCTGTCCTCCATTCATATGGCCATGTCCAGTAGGCTACAGGCATCAGAGGCAGCCAAGAGGCCTAATGCTAGGAATGAAGCTTCAGAGTCATCAGTGAATGGGTAGTATTTACATTCATTATCTCATTTAAAGATCACGAGGCTCTATGGATTTGGTGTTATTCGCATCGTCATTTTAGAGGTGAAGTGACTAAAGCAGAGAGAGGTGAGGTCTCTCGAAGGCCACATGATCACTAAGTGAAGCCCAGCCTTCACTTTCAGAGCAGGCAGGGGCCCAGGACCAAATACGTCCAGTGCAGTTAGGGATGAGAGGCCACCCGTGGTTTGGTGAAAAGCATCTGAGGCAAGTGTGTCAGTCGCTCAGTTGTGTCTGACTCTTTGCAGCCCCGTGGACTGTAGCCCGCCAGGCTCCTCTGTCCATGGGATTCTCCAGGCAAGAATACTGGAGTGGGTTGCCATTTCCTTCTCCAGGGGATCTTCCCAACCCAGGGATTGAACCCGGGTCTCTTGCATTGTAGGCAGATTCTTTACCGTTTGAGCCACCAGGGGAGCCCACTGTCAGGGGCAGGAGACGGGCAGAATCAGAGTCAGGGGAAGAACAGCTGACCAGACCTGAAGCACTGAGATGCAGCTCTGGCTTATACTCCAGCCTCTGGTGAGTTTGGTCCTAAGATACTGATGAACTCCAGGGCTGCTGGCCCAAATTCAGTTGCTGGATCTGCAATGCTGGACAGACCTGGGCTGGGTGCATGCCGGGTTATGGCTCTGCCTCGAGGGCGCCGGCAGCTGGCGCTCTCTGATCTGTCTCCCTCATGGCACTACTAAGTGCTCCCTGGATATCTGCATGGATCCCAAAGTACAGTTTTCCCCATGTGATGTCAAAGGCTTCTTACTCTAGCGGCGTGCTTTAGCAGCTGTGTGCAGGCTTGGCAAGGGGAGGGGCCCTGATGGATGCTGACAGTTATTTAGGAAGGAGGGCCATGGGTTTCTGTCCGTGGGGATCACAGAGGCACAGTCCTAACTGGAGAAGAGACATGAGTGAATTCCTAGAGCTAAAGAAGTGGAAATGGTACTTCATTGTATGACAGCTGCTGACAACGCAGCTACAGGGTATTTGATGTGGAAGTTCTGCTTCCAGTCTGGAAAAGGCAGGGACAACTAGGCAAGTAGAAAATCTGTCCAAGGCAGCACTCTCTGGTGCTTCCCACATGGGGATTAGAGTCATGAGGGTAACTTCTGCCAGGAGAAGGCATTCAGCCCAAGGTAACAACACAGGTCAGGGCCTGCAACATTGCTGGGTTATGACTGACCTGAGGACAGCTCTGTGACATATGTAGTTTTGCTGGTGGTAGTAAATAGTTCATAATTTTTTTTTTTTTTTGATAAATGAGAGGAAGTTAAGTAGTTGTTGACAACAAAGAGGCTCATCAAGATTCAAGTATTAGGTGCTGCTTATGTTTCTTTAAGCTAAGAGGAGATTCTTTCTCAGTGTTAGCAAGTGGTAGCATGTAGTTAGTATTTAACAAGTATTCTAGGAATTATTGGAAAAGACCCTAATGCTGGTTAGGATTGGGGGCAGGAGGAGAAGGGGATGACAGAGGATGAGATGGTTGGATGGCATCACTGACTCGATGGACATGGGTTTGGGTAGACTCTGGGAGTTGGTGATGGATAGAGAGGCCTGGTGTGCTGCAATTCATGGGGTCGCAAAGAGTCGGACACGACTGAGCGACTGAACTGAACTGAACTGAACTGAACTAGGAATTATTTTAAAAAGGGCTTATGCTATTAGAAAACTAAATGATATTAATAAGGACTATCTGTCTTGATTATGCAGATCAGTTTTTGAATCTTAAGTTATCCCTGCTGGGGAGGAGCCCAGGGGAGGCCCACACTCCTCAGCACCACCCCTCACTTGAGCAGGCACGTCACTGAGAGTACTTCCGATGTTTTCTCTCTGGGATGCTCTGTTCATCCAGTGTAGGTCAGTGGGGGAAGTGACATGTTAACAAAAAGGTCTGGAAGGACCTCCATGTCTTTACAGCATGAGAACTCAGGAGCCAGAGCTCAGGGAATGTTATAACTGAATTCCTGAAATCCATCAAAATTTATCCATTCCCCTCCATATTATCAAACACTGTCCAGTCTGTATTCCAGAGGTGGCCGAGAAAGAGAGGGGCCTGGGAGTCATGTGAGCCTGCCTGCTGACCTGGATGACGGATGAAATTCCCGTTTGTACTGGGCGGCAGTGCCTGATCCCCACGCCCTGACTTACCACTGTTGCTCCGCTTCCTCAGGTCATACCCGTCTCCTGGTCCGTCAGCCTCTTCAGGAACCTCCACGAGATCTGAAGTCTTGAAAAGAGGGAACAGCAGCGAATAAGCAATGACATTTCAGTGACTGAGTAAGCAGAGACTATGATACTGGTAGAAGAACTAAGGTGGAATTTGCAAGATACTGTCTTCAGCATCTCATCATTGCTCTCTTGTCTGTTTGGCTAACTTCAGAGAGGCTGTGTACTCCCTCTGGGGCACTGTCCATCCCTCCTGGTGTCTGGGGCAGGCTCAGGGGCGGGCACAAGAAAGGTGCTTAGTGACAGGTGAATGAGTGCCTATATGCACTGGCCACAATTAGGCTGCTTCCCAGGAAGAGATGACAGAGAGAAATCAGAATTCCTGTCCACATCCTGTTACTTAAAATATTAGAACTATAGTAATAGTAGCTAATAGTAGAACTATAGCTCTTTCTAGGTGAGTGCTGAACATTAATTCTGGAGAACAAGATGCACTTTTGCGGGTTGCATTACTTAGGTATGAGTTAAAGGCTGTTTCCATTGCTGCAAAAAGTAATTGTTTCAGTAACATCAATACTTATTCTGCCCTTTCTTATGTATAGGAAGAGTTATAGTCATTATGGGGCTTCTGTGGTGGCTCAGACGGTAAAGAATGTGCCTGCAATATGGGAGACCTGGGTTTGATTCCTGGGTCGGGAAGATCCCCTGGAGGAGGAAATGGTTACTCACTCCAGTATTCCCACCTGGAGAATTCCTTGGACAGAGGAGCCTGGCAGGCTAGAGTCCATTGGGTCACAAAGAGTTGGACACGACTGGGCGACTAACATTTTCACTTTTTTTTTCATAGTCACTATTCAGGTTACAGAAATAACAACAACAATAATAAAGCAGCACTCTAAATAGCTAATTATAACCAATCACCTATCACGTGCTGTTTTTAAGTACTTTATAGGGGTCGTATCATTTATGCTTCACAATAATTCTATGGTAGACCTATTTTTCAGATAGGAATCTGAAGCCCAGAGAGAACTCAACTCGAGGTCTCAGAGTTCCTAAGTGGTAGAGCTGGGGTTAGACCTCTGGCATTGTCTCCAGAGTCCATGTCTTTTTTAAAATAGAGTTTATCTACAATATTATGTAAGTTTCAGGTGTACAACATAAAACTTCAGTATTTTTTGCAGACTATACTCCATTAAAGGTTGTTTCAAGATAATGGTTGTAATTCCCTGTGCTATACAGTATATCCTAACTGCTTACCTACTTGATAGTAGTTTGTATCTGTTGATCCCATAGGCCTCATTTGTCCCTCTCCTCTTTGGGAATAACTTTGCTTTTGTATCTGTGAGTCTGTTTTGTATTATTTTTTAGATTGCACAGATAAGTGACGTCATACAGTACTGGTCATTCTCTGACTTATTTCACGAAGCATAACATCCTCTAGATTCATCTCCTAAGCACTGGGAGATGCTTATTTTTGCTTATTTTCTTATTATTTTTTGGCCATAATACACGGCGTGTGGGATCTTAGTTCCCCAACCAAGGATCAAATCTGCGCCCTTTGAAGTAGAAGCACAGAGTCCTAACCTCTGGACCACCAGAAAAGGCCCTCACCTCTCTAAAAGAGGAATTCAGAGGGCCTTAGAGGAGAGTCACACACTTTTAAACCAATTAGCATCTTACTACAGAGGAACGAGTTGGCCTTCCTAGCTCTTCTCATCAGCTCTGAAGTACTATAGTGCTTCCTTTCTGAGACTGATTTCTTGCTACAGTTTAGCTTTAAGATTTGTTTTAGCCATTCTTCCTTTCATGACACGTCAGAAAGGACAAAAAAATAAATGTCACAGGGTCTCTAAGTCACTTGGACCCTTCTCTGAAGCTCACTGTTTCTGAACAAAAGTTGCTATTATGATGTTAATTTAATCTCACAAAACTGAAGGTCATTCCTAAATGAGCTAACCAACTCCTAGAAAGTTTTTGAATTTGGTTTCTGCTGGCTTTCCCAAAGCCATCAAGCTTTTTATATTCTACAGTGTTTGAAAGCACATGAGAGGAAACCTAGTAATTTAGAAACAGCCAGGCAGCCACTTCCCGACAATGTAAAGCAAATGCCTCTACAGCCGTGGAAGAAAAGAAACCTTTGCTACGTGGGAATATGTTCGCTTCAGGACATAACAACACTGCCAGAATGGCAAGAGGGCTGAAGTTCATTACCACTGACCCTGCAGGAAGGAAGCAAAGTCATTTTAAAGTAGCAATCAATTGTTTCTGTTTGCTTCCACCAAGGCAAGTTGGGCTCCAGGGAAGGAGTGAAGCGACAGATATTTAAGCACAATTTGATTTGTCTTTGTCTCCCCGCAGCTCTCAGAATGATGCCTTCACAGAACAAAACTCCAGGAAATGTTTACTGAAGGAACCAGTGCCAGGAAGTGTAAGCAGACTATGATGAACCAACAGGTTACTGACATACAGCAAACTATGCTTTTTAGCTAACCAACTAGTTAGTTGAGCTAGTTGTAGCAGAGCTCAGAACCGCAGGAGTGGACACTGCTGCTGATGTGGGCAGGTCAGACCCATCTCTGAGGCACCTTCTCTCTGCTACGGAGCTGGGTGGCATCTTGGGGCATTCACAGAAATTCTGGTTAGGACAGCCAGCGAGGATGATGATACCAGGTCACAGAGATGCACAGAACACTCATTTTTAGGTCGGCTCAAACAAAGGAGCCTCCCTGGTGGCTCAGATGGTAGTAAAGAATCTGCCTGCAATTCAGTCCCTGGGTGAGGAAGATCCCCTGGAGAAGGGCATGGAAACTCACTCCAGTATTCTTGCCTGGAGAATTCCATGGACAGAGGAGACTGGAGGGCTACAGTCTATGGGGTCATAAAGAGTTGGACATGACTGAGTGACTTCACTACTATACTACTAAGCGTGGGAGAGGTGCTGGGGGCATGATGTGTCCCGTGGAGGGAAACACCCCATGCCTCTGGGGAGGGCAGTGTTTGTGCGAAAGAAATCAAAGGGTGGATCTTGCGTTAAAGAGAAACGACTGAGAACATGTGAGAAAGAGCTGTATTCTTGAACTGGGATGTAGCTGGAAGGAGAACTGGACACAGCTGGGACATTCCAGCCTCTGCCCCTTGTTTGGGTCGAACCTTTCTACGTGTTGGCAGATATACTGTCTAATGGAGGGAGGGGGAGAGGTACATGGGGGAGAGTCAGGATTATGAGGCCAAGAGTGTGGTCTCTGAGGATCTCTGGGGGCCGGCCACAGAAAGTTAACCTTCAGTGCCCCAAGGCACTTGGAGCCCTCTTTGGAGGCTGCGTGACTCCGGCGGACTCCCCTCCTGATGCGCTCTGTGGCGCTCGAGGTCTGCCCTGCCTGGGACCACGCGGGTTACCCGAGGGAGGAGGAGGCAATCACCGAGGTTCTGTGGGGCGATTCGGAGCCGCTGCCCGAGCTGCTCTTCTTTGTCCTCTGGGCCAGCGAGGTGCCGAAGCGGAGGGTCTCATACACAGGGTCCACCTTATTGCCGCAGGCTGAGACAGAAGAGAGAGCTCATCTGAGACAGGGTTTCCTCACGGTCGGGGACACAGCCAACCACCGATCACACCTCCTGGGTTAACGACACCAGAAGTAGGTTCTGCACAATGGACCCGTTAACCCCTGGGGGGCCCCTGGGGAAGTGAGGCTTCTGTGGTCGAGTATCCTTAGGGGATGTGCACCTCCCCTCCATGACGTGTGTCCATTTTCCAGGACCCTCCACTGCACTCAGCTGTCTCTGCTCCCGAACGTTCCCTGACTGGCTGGTTCTCCTCTTTGTTGTCCATCCCCAGGGCTCCAATGCCAAGGTTCTTCCCAGAGACTGGCTTTATTTCCTCTAGTGAGAGGCTCTGCTTGCCAAGGTACAAAATCTCGTGACACAAAGCCGGCAGGAGGAGGCAAGTGTTTGGAAAGAATGTCACATTACTAGGCTTCCTGAATTTCTAATTAAAAGCTTTCTAGTTTGTAAATTTCTAGTTAAAACTTGCTCCCCCTGCCTCCACCAAAAGGCAAACATAAATGTAGAGATTTTCAGAAAGAAAGAAAACATAGAAGTAAACTGAAAGATACTGCTGAAGAATATATTCAAGCCAGAAATATCTGTAAGATGTTACTTGTCCTCATTAAAGAAGAACTGATATTCATTGAGTTCCTTCCAAGCATTGGTCTACAATGTATCTCTGTTTATTTTCATATAGAAAAAATTATGAAAAGCAGCCATTGCTGTTTTCAGTGTATAGCGTCCAGCAGGTTGAGTTACTGGTTCAGATACACAGCTGGCCAGTGGGGGAGCTGGGCTCTGACCCAGGTCTAGGGGAAGTCATGCTTCACGCTGCTTCCACTCTGCCACGGTGCTGAGAGCTGGCATAGCATGTCAGCAGCCTTTGGGACCTGGGTGTCTCTTAAGTTTCATCAGGGAAAGGAAAAAAAAATTCAAGGGAATTTGGTCCACCTTCAGTTTCCCCTCCAGCAAAACAAACGACCATAACCCAGTTAGCCACCAAATGATGCACTCTGCCCTGCCCCCTGCCACCCCTGCACTGGTACTGTGGCCCTGGGACCCAGAAGGAGAGCAGCCATCAGCTTGGATTTTGCTGCTCAACCCAACTCAACCCAGCAAGGTCTCAACTCACCGATGGGCATAACTTCTTTAATGCATCCAAACTGTTCATGAATGAGCAAGGGGGAGCTGTAATAACGTCGAAACCCCTTTGGCTGGAGAAAGAGAATGGGAAAAGGGGTTCAATGTCACTACTGAGATGGAGACAACCACTCGAGAACTCTAAAAATGAAACCAGTTGGTTTCTCTAGGGACGCCTCCCTGTCTCCCTTTAAGATGCTGACATGGCCTATGATTTCTCCCTGGGGTGGGGGCGGGGAGGTACAGCTGTCAGTAAGCAAGCTCCACTCCCTCCAGAAAGCAGGCCCCCCAGCCCCGCCCTCCCCATCCTGCCTCTCCTCTGCACACTGCCTGCTGCCACCTCCTTTCGGTTGGGCTCATTATCCCCTAGGATACAAATGGACCCTCGTGCATTATCTCACCACGTGGTTTATTTCACTCATTCAAAGGCCTGGACGTGGGCAAGCGGACCTCACAGGGAGACCTCAAGTCCCTCGTATGTCTGATGAGCTCTGTGTTCCAGATCCCGTTCTGTTTTCCTGACCTCTCACCCATGGTCTCTGCCCTGGCTTGTGGGAATCACCGTGGGAGGAGGAGGAGGTGGGGGGAGCAAGTGAGGCAGGGGTTTTGGAGAAGAGGATACTGCCAGTCAAGAGTACAGAGAGGAACTCTAAGAGTCCTGGCTTCCTGTACCCCAGCGTCAAAAGGGAACTTCAAGGCCCTGCCCCTACAAGAATCCCAGAACCCTCTCTAGCATTCCTGGCAAGCGTTCCTCCGGTGAACACTGCTGGGGACGTGGGTGGCAGGAACTCTCACTGACCCTGGATGGAGGACCTTAGTGACATTATCTCTGATTGTTAAGACGTGGAACCTGCTGATCCTAGGTGCTTTCCCTGGAGCCATAGAGGACAACAGAATTCTTCTGTGTGACAGATCTTAAGTTTTTCCGAATCAGCTATCATGATCTAAGAATCTCTAGGGCAGACATTCTTGGTCCCTTCTAGTAACAGAATTCTTTGGCCATCCTAGTTTCAAATATTTTCAAAAGTGTTCTGGGTGGCTTTCTATCATTGTGTAGCACCAGTATGGAAGCCCACTCCTGAGATGGGACAATCAGTCAGCATGGGCCAGGCTAAGGCTCCATCTCTGGGTTTGGCCATCATGATCCATGATAGTAGTATAGATTTTTACTACTCCACTTCTGTGGGGTGGTTAATCTCCATCCCATTCTTGATATCCTCTGAACTGTCAGCCCATTAAACTGGGACTGAGGAGGTTCCTGGGATGCCTGACTTTTACTTTCAAAACCCAGACAGTCCCGGGATATGGGACTTGAGTGCTAACACTGACAAAGTCCTGACCCAAGACAAGTTGTCCACTTTACTAAAGACCCTGAGTTTTTTCTGCACAAGAACTTGCACCTCTTCGGTTGATAAAGCTCCTCCTTACTCAATCCTATTAGGAAGCCAAGCTGATCAGCCAGAGATCTGGGGCGGGGTGGGAGGGTGCTTCCTGGTGTCCAGTTCTCAGGGTGCTGCCAGGAAGAAGTTTGAATGCAGTGATTTCGTGATATCATCAGGCAGGCAAGTGCCCTGAGCAGGGGTTCCGGGGTACACTCTGAGCATGAGCCCTTACCAGCTTGCCCATGCACCGCTGGGGTGCCAGGCCATCCATGCACTTGTGGTGGACGCTCATCTTACAGGCCTTGCAGCGCAGTCCATGCTTAGCATTTGTTCCTGTTGGATATATGGCGAGCTTTGGTTAGGACACAACGTACTTTCCCAGCTACTTGTATGAATTCTTTCCTGTGACTTGTACAAAGCTTTCAAAATGGACAAAATACTATGGTAAATTCTTTCACCTTCTTCCCTATTTTCTATGCAAAGTATCAGCTCTGGTTTCTCTCCATTCCTTTCCTGTTCATTTCTCCAGGAAACCTTAATCTTCTCTGCTTTCATCACTCATTCAAACTCACAAATCCCACTTTCTTGGCTCTTCATATGGGTCACATTTCTGCTCTTTTATGTAGCTCACTAAGTAGCCCAAGTCCAGACATTTTGTCCATTTACCTGAATTTCTATCACAGAGTCTGAACTCTCGGGCAAACTCTCCGGAAAATGCCCAATACAGGGGGAACAGCATCGTCTGTGTGAAATCAGGGCTGATGATACTCTGAAGTGGGAGAGAGGGCTCGATCAGACACCAGCCCTGGCCTGGGGGAAGAGGAAGGGCAGTGGGTGGCAATTAAACCACCTCTGTAGCGAGTCACTTAGTATCCTGGGACAGGGTGCCATAGCACGGTGAGGAGGAAGAAGGCAGAGGAGGGGGGGTCGGGAGACAGGCACCCAGACAACTGTGTTGCTGCACCAGGCCCATGGTGGCAGTGCTGGAGCGCACGGGGAGGACAGACCAGGGGGCTGAATGTGGCAGCTTCAGGAAGATGGGGGTGGAGCTCATTTGTTGTTTTAGAAAGTGGCTAGAAGGAGACAAGGAAGGGATGTTAAAATGGGCTGTGTCATGTCTCCACTGAGTCCAGGACAGAGGATACAGATGGCACAAGAGGTGATATCTGCTCTGATGTGTTAAAGGGAAATAGGTGCTCGGCTTCCAGGAGGGCCTTAAAAATTTGGTGCCAAAATGTATTTCACAGCTAAGTGACCAAGAAAATCAACCTTGTTAGGAAAGAGGGAGGGAGGTGGGAGACTGGAGGGAGCACTTTGCAGAGCTGTTCGCGTCGCGCATTTAAAGAGTTTTATCCTTAAAACGATCCTTCTCTACATAATGAGAAGAATGTGGTGCTTTCTTCTCAGTCTCCTCCTACTGAGAGGGGTTTGGAGGAGATTTGGAAGTAGGGCTGTGGCCACATCCTTGGGAGAGTGTAAAGGTGAGAGATACAGGTGACCAGTGGTCCTGGCAGCCTGTCTGGGAGACACAGCCATAGAGGCGAGGCCTGCACCCTAAAAGCTTGTCAGCAAAGGGATGTGTGAAGACCTCCTGTGGATCACGTTGAATGCTGCCTGAGAAGACCATCTAGAAAGGCAAAGGGCCTCCCTCAATAGGAATTAGCATGTCCATATATACTGTGACACATGAGCCCACAGGTCTCCCTCTGCATATCATAGTTGGCAGGCAGGTCTGGTGGCTCAGATGGTGAAGAATCTGCCTGCAATCTGGAGACGTGGGTTTGATCCCTGAGTCAGGAATATCCCCTGGAGGAGGGCATGGCAACCCATTCCAGTATTCTTGCCTGGAGAATCCCACGGACAGAGAAGCCTGGCGGGCTACAGTCCAAAGTGAGGAGAGCTTGAGATACGTAAGATCCACCTCCCCCTCCACCTCCTCATCCAAACCACCACCATCCCTTGTCTGGACTAACTCCTGACTGAACTGTCTTTACCTGTTTTTATGTTCCTCCCTGGTGTGTAGAAAGGCCAGGCAAACGTACTTCAATCCCCTCCTCCTGCTTCACTGTCTCTCAGGAGGTTCTCCCTGCCTTTCTGATGTTATACAAAATGATTACCGTGGTGGCAACTGTACATTTTATATGATTTGATGGGAACCTTCACCGGGGTATAGCTACACGGCTTTCTTCAAGTTCCTTAAATGCACAAGTTCTTGAATCTCTGGGAGTCTTCACACGCGCTGCCCTGTGTGTGGAGCGCTGGGCCTGTCCCTCCTACCTTTTGTCACTGCTCCTCATCCTTAGGGGGCTTGTCATTTCTCCAATGAAGGCTTCTTAGAACACTCCCCCTTCCCTGTCTAAATTATAATTTCTTCTTATGAGTCTTTTCATGGCACTCTGTTGTTATCTTTCACAGTATTTATCACAATTATTATTTGAGATTTTTTTCCCCATCTGAACTATGAACTCAGTGAGGCTAAGGACCGAGTCTGTCCATTTGCCACTGTATACCAGCTCTGGGTATGGTGCCCGATAAACATGCATTAAAGAAATTAATGAACAAACTCTGTATTTTATTGTCAGTCACACATGTGCTGAAATCACTAGTGACTGATTCACATAATTAATTGAAGTGGTTTCACTGATGGTGTAGAAGAGCATTGGAGAGCATCTATTTCACAGATGAGAAGCCTGAGGGTCCAAGCAGTAGAGTGACTTGCCTCGGGTCCGAGGAAGTCCTACCTAGTTTCACTCTTTCTGGACTTGATCCAAACATTTCCTCCTTTTATTTGATTGTTTCACTGACAAGAGGATGCACTTGGGGATATGCTAAGTCGCTTCAGTCGTGTCTGACTCTTTGGGACCCCATGGACTATAATTCTCAAGGCTGCCCTGTCCACGGATTTCCCGGGCAGGAATACTGGAGTGGGTTGCCATGCTCTTCTCCGGGGGATCTTCCTGACACAGGGATGGAACCCACATCTCTTATGCCTCCTGCATTGGCAGGCAGGTTCTTTACCACTAGTGCACTTGAGGATAATGAAATGATAAAATAAGGAACTATGAGAACCTGACATTCAGCTAAGAAAAGCAATAAGAAAACACTTGACAGGACAAAGTCCTAGGAACTCTTTAGGAGGTATTACCTAAAAATCCCATCCCGAAGGCACACTGAACAAGAGTGTCTGCTATTACAGACACAGAAAGTTGAAGTGACATATAAACGCACCATAAATTACTGGATATGTGTGTTTGTTCATAAATACTAGTTGGAAAGTCTCTTTTTCATTTTGACAATAAGCACTTAGTTGAAAGACTGCAATGCCTTCAAAAGACTAGATTTTGAAAGCAGTAACTTAATTTTTGTTTTCAAATTGGAGAATGCTATTTGTGCCCTATGTGAGAATGTAACTAAAAGCTTCAAAGAGGAAAGTTATTTCATTGTGTGCTGGACTCTGAAATAGAGCCATTATATATTAAGGATATTTTCCTTCAGACTTGAACACTGTAATTTCAGTTTTCCTTGTTTGTTCTAACACACTCCACTGTACGAGTCAGACCACTAGCAATTATTCGGTTTTAAGTGTTCCAATTTCTACCATGTAATAACAAGAGTGATTGAGAAGGAAAGCTTGTATTCTACAACTTAGAGAATAGTTCAAAGGAATAATTTACTTCCCAGCAGTGGCATTAATTTACTGTAGCAAGATATGGAGAAGCTACAATCTAACTAGTTTTATTACCACCAACCTCCATCACAAAGGTATCACTGAACATGCCCCTTATGCCTCAGTAGGGTGGGAAAAGTATGGTTTTAAATTTGAATCTCTCATGCAGGCTCTTTAAACTAACATTCTTGGAGCTCCAGCTGTCTTATCACCAAATGGAAACAGCACTAACTACTATCAGGGTTGCTAATAGTAACAGCATCATAATATATACAAAGGGGATAACATGGGTTTACATACTTGGAAACATAAAAGTATAAATGGATTTTGAGAAGGCATGGTGTACAAGTCACAGGAGTTTCCTACTTACTCATACCAAAACTCCATTAAAATTAGCAAGGAAAAAAAGATGGTATAGACCCCCAAATAATAGAATTATAGGAAGGAGTTGCAAAGGTATAAGAAAGTTCAACATACATTTGGAAGACAGCAACTGGAGGTACCATAAGAAGTTTAACAGAAGAGATGGAGATTGGATTTCTCAATAGCAACTTGGAAACTAGAAGATCATGGAGCTTTAAAAACTGTGGAATTTCAAATATCTGAGAGAAAATAATTTCTAACCTATAATTTTATACCCAAATTACCAACAAGTATGAAGGTAGCATAAACACATATTCAGATTTTCAAGGAATTAAAACTATTTACTTTTTACATTCATTCCAATCCCAAAGAAAGGCAATGCCAAAGAATGCTCAAACTACCGCATAATTGCACTCATCTCACACGCTCTGTCTAGTCAAGGCTATGGTTTTTCCAGTGGTCATGTATGGATGTGAGAGTTGGATGGTGAAGAAAGCTGAGTGCTGAAGAATTGATGCTTTTGAACCGTGGTGTTGGAAAAGACTCTTGAGAGTCCCTTGGACTGCAAGGAGATCCAACCAGTCCATCCTAAAGGAGATCAGTCCTGGGTATTCATTGGAAGGACTGATGTTGAAGCTGAAACTCCAATACTTTGACCACCTCATGCGAAGAGTTGACTCACTGGAAAAGACCCTGATGCTGGGTAGGATTGGGGGCAGGAGGAGAAGGGGACGACAGAGGATGAGATGGTTGGATGGCATCACCGACTCGATGGACATGGGTTTGGGTAAACTCAGGGAGTTGGTGATGGACAGGGAGGCCTGGCATGCTGAGATTCATGGGGTCGCAGAGCCGGACACGACTGAGCAACTGAACTGAACTGAACTTTTCACATACTCTTCCTTAGAATACTAGTGAAGAATATGCCTTAAAAAGATGAAGAAATAAATCGAGGAAGAGGAAAATATCAGGTTCAGTGTGCAACACAAGAACCACACAGAGGAGAGGTAAGTGATACGCACACATGATAACACTGTAATAGCCTAAACAGGAGCCACAGATGAAACGAGGCTGGGGAAAAATGAAACTTACACGTTTATGGAGATTTTAAAGATGTGGGTATCATAACAGATAAGGCATTTGATAGGTATATGGGGGCATATAAAAAAAGCAATTACAGGTGTATGAAAAGTCAAGGAAATGATAAAGGCAATTTTCAATTTGGGGCAACATAAATCCTGTGTAAGGAAAGAAATGTAATAGTACAATACTTGAATCAGATGTTAGCAACAAGGACTTCCCTAGGGAACCAGCGGTTAAGAACGCCCCTGCCAATGCAGGGAACGTGGGTTCGATCCCCAGTCTGGGAAGATCCCACATGCCCTGGGCAACTAAATCCATGAGCCGCAACTACTGAGCCCGTGCACTCTGAAGCCTGTGCTCCGCAATCAGAGAAGTCATCACAGTGAGAAGCCTGAGCACTGAAACTAGAAAGTAGCTTCTGCTCACCCCAAATAGAGAAGAGCCCTTGCAGCAACGAAGACTCAGTACAGCCAAAAATAAAATACTTTTTAAAAAACTTAAAAAAAAAGTTAGTAGCAGTCATAAAAATGTATAAAGTGACCAGTTAACACCAAACTGTGATATAACTACTTGGGAAGGTGAGACAGCAAGGAAGCAGCAAAGATTGTGATATTACCCTTATGAGGAGGTGAGAGTGAGAAAGACAGGAACAGGCAGGTATGTTGGAGGGTGAGAGCTGAATCCTCATCCTCTACAGCAGGAAGCCAAGACAGATCTGACTTGTCAATAAGTATCAATATTACTGGAAGCACAGGATTTAGAGATATTGATGTAAAGGCCAGAAGCAACTATTAAAGAAGATGAAAGTGGTTGCCTTTCAGAAGCAAGATGATACAGTTTCCATTGTAGTATTTTCAGTACCATCTTTAAACTAGTCTTCTCTACTACTGTAACAAAAAGCAAAAGTTGAAGTTGCTGGAAACTGGGTCAGGTCAGCCCCTTGTAATGAACTGGTCCTTGGAACATGGAGACATAGGGAGGATATGGGGCCAGCATATCAGTTCTTCCCCAGGATATGAACTTCTAGGATAAATCTAAGATAGCTCTATGAGTTACAGCTGAAAATTGTTAAGAATGTGAGCTATGATATTAAGATGGATTTTGGAATGGGTCGATGCAAACAAGTACAACACTGATTAATTGTTGGGCACCGAGCTGTTTTATGAGTCTAGTATCATTTGCCACTACGGATAAGTGAGCTGTCCATAGAAAACCAAGTGCTGAAGCTCCAGTGAATGAAGATGTTTATACAGAGATGTTGGGAGAAAATACTGAAGGGGTTTTCTGAATGAAAATGACTGAATTAACTACAGTGGATGACAGGCTTTTTAAAAGAAATGATATCAATTACAGATATCTAACAAACAATTGGCCAGGCTCATTTTGGTAAGATTTTGCCATCGAGGCCCTGCTTAACCCTTGGTTGAATTTGTGGTTGCACTTGAGGTCACTTACCTAGAGAATTAATATGGAGAATGAGTAAGAAAAGAAAGGTATAAGAAAATAAATGTAATCTTAGTACTTAATTCAGCAGTGAACAATAGTTATAATTGTTACCGATAATTAGTTTGCTTCCAGACTGTACAACTGTAGAAAATCACTTCTACAATTTATTTGAAAAAATTAATATAAATTAGACATTAGGAAAGATACTTTATGGGACTTCCCTAGTGGTCCAGTGGTTAAGAATTTATCTCGCAATGCAGGGGATGTGGGTTTGATCCCTGGTCAGGAAACTAAGACCCCTCATGCTGCAGAGCAACTCAGCCTGTTTGCTGCAGCTACTGAGCCTGAGTGTCATAATTAGAGAGTGTGCATCGTAATGAAAGACCTGATACAGCCAAAATAAATAAAAATAAATAAATATTAAAAACAGAAAGATACTTTACTGTGATTTGTGAAAAAAAAAACTTAGAATATAGAAATACATATTATATATCTATGAGTATCTAGAAAAAGATACATAAATATTTCTTGGATTACATACAATATATATAAAAGATTCAAAGGTAAATATAGATGAGATAGTTCAGAGATGTTCCAGGCCCCTGTTCTTATCGGTTTAGCTGTTGGACTCCCCTCAGCCTCGGGCAGGACATGCCAGGGGTAGGAGAAGAGAAAGCAAGCAATCAGGAGACTGCCAGCATCAAATCTGCCATCTCCGAGGACAAGAAGCCTGGATCACAGAAAGGCCTCTGAGCCAGAGACATGAGAGCAAAAGCCGTGGGCGAGTTTTCAGCACCTGGGCAGACCAGAGGCATTTAAGGGCTGCTGCTGCTAAGTCGCTTCAGTCGTGTCCGACTCTGTGCGACCCCATCGACGGCAACCCACCAGGCTCCGCCGTCCCTGGGATTCTCCAGGCAAATTTAAGGGGTAGGGACTATGCAAACAGTAGTAAAGATGACAGAGTTAGTATTTTTAAAGTAAAGGTGGTAACCAAACCTCCGATGGGTAATAAAAGCCGGTAGTATAATGCAGCTAGCATTATTCACGGGCCGTTTGCCTTTGAATAAACACTAACACAAGGAATGAAACAGAATTCCTTAGGATCCCCTCCGTGATGGGACCCCTGCTGACTCTCTTTGCTTCATTTTCAACAGGCTCCACCTTGACCTCCTTCTCAGTTTTACCAGATCATTTGTGGCTCCTGGTCAGCGTGGCTGGATCGTGGCACCCGAGGGTTGCTCACATGCCTCCTCTGCCTTTCTTGTTCAATTGCTAACCAGCGTTTCATTTTCTTGAAGACCTTTTACGGATTTTTCAAAGCCTCCTGCATACACATTCTCCCTGCTTCCACTGCCTCAGCACCCACACTCTCCTCTGTCCTCTCATCATTGCCAGGTGCCTTTCACAAGGGGCCCTTGATATGGAGTATCCGCCTCTAGAACCCCTGTGGCCAGGAGAAGGCTTGGCACAAAGAAGATTACTGTCCATGAGGAATGATCAGCCTTTTCAGACCAGGGCCAGAGAAGCACCCAGGCTGAGAAAATGCTGAGGCGCCACTGATCATGTTATGGTAGGAGTGAGGTTCCTTCTGTGGCCCCTCGTCCCTGGGGGTTTGTGTAACTGGTCTGGTTCTAGTTGCCTGCAGATCTTTACCGCCTGGGCTTCACCTGGCTGGCTTGCTTTTCATGCGAATATTCCAGTGTGACTGCATCCTGGTTTGCTGGGACCTAGAACTCTCCAAGCTTCCGGACCCTACAATCCAGGCCAGATACTGTTTGACCCAATGCTTGCCTGACCTAGGAAGTGGGCTGAAAGTGGATTCTGGGAAATCACCCGTTCCATCTCTACCACTGGCTCTTCAAACCCTCCTCAGAGCAGTTGCTGACAACTATCTGGACCTGTCCTCGTAGTGTGGTGTACTTGAAAGAGTTGGAGCTTTGGCATTAGGGCAATATAGCTTAAACTGCCCCCAAGCTTTGGGTATCACTCAATAGTTAGAAAGTTTTCTGATAAGGGGGGAAAAGCGGGAAATTTTTCCCATCACAGTTGAACTCTAGTCATAAGACCTTGATTAAAAATAACCCATGCTCTCTCTCCCCTACCATGTGTTCAACTGAACAAGATGGTTTCCAAGTTTTCCAGGAAATTCACTAATATAGTCATTCACCCATGACTTGAAATACCATTAAGCAAGCAGGAAGGATCATTAAAAATATGAAGACCCCTGGGCCACCTTTCCCTGAAGACTATATTCCCAACTCCCTGACACATTACACTTTTCCAACTCCTTTCTAGCTTAAAAAAATTAATGGCATTCGTTGTTTATAAATGCCTCTGTTGATCTTTCCTATTTCGGTTCCTGACTGCTAGTGGAAAAACTCTCCCCACTTCTCCCGGCCCTCACCCGCACTGAGCTTCAAAAATAGCAACGGGAGTTGGGTCGGTTCAGGGCTTTTTGTTTCGAGTCCGTAGCCTTTGCCCTCCGGGTCATCGGTTCACGGCCTAACACCAGCAAACCTTCCTTCTGTTACATGTGTGTGGCTTGCAGTTTTGAGGCCCATCTTCCTGAATGATCACTTTCTCATGACTGTCTGGAACACCCCTGACCTGGTGTTAATGATCTCTGCTGCTGTCTCCTTCTCTTCTCTTGAGGTCTGCAGTTTTCACAGTTTCGTTGGCTTTCTTCAGAATTGTTCTTTTAGCTTAGGGCTCAAGAATTTGTATTTATCCTCAGTTTTCCCAAGAATGGATTGGCTAATTTCTGCTATACCCCTTCTCTCCATCCCCAAGGTGCCTGCTATTAAGCTCAACTGTACATACAAACAGATATATCTAACCATAGTGAATAATTTTTGAGTTTTATACTCCACAAAGAACATTCACTTGTGTCAATTTATCAGTAAATTCCATGAAGTAGGTATTGTTATTTTTAATCTCATTTTTAAGACACGGGGATTAAAAGATCCTCAACACTGCTAACTGAGAAATGCAAATCAAAACTACAATGAGGGGACTTTCTTCATGGTCCAGTGGTTAAGACTCTGCACTCTCAAAGCAGGGGGCCCAGATTCAATACTTGGTCAGGGAACTGGATCCCAATGCTACAACTAAGAGTTCTCGTGCTGTAACTAAAAGATCTCAGTATGCTACAACTAAGACCAAGTAAATAAATAAATATTAAAGAAACCACAGTGAGGTATCATCTCACACTGGCCAGAGTGGCTATCATAAAAAAGTCTACAAATAAATGCTGGCGATGACATGCAGAAAAAGGAACCCTCCTGCACTGGTGACGGAAATGTAAACTGGTACAGTCACTATGGAGAACAGAATGCAGGTTCCTTTAAAAACTAAAAATAGAGCTACCATATGATTGAGTGATCCCACTCCTGGCCATATGTCCAGAGAAAAACAATTCAAAAAGACACATACACCCCAGTATTCATTGCAGCAGTATTTACAATAGCCAAGACATGAAAGCAACCTAAGTGTCCATTGACAGATAAATGGATAAAGAAGATGTGGTACATATAGACAATGGAATAGTACTCAGCCATAATAAAGAATGAAATAGTGCCATTTGCAGCAACATGGATAGACCTCGAGATGATCATACTAAGTGAAGAAGGCCAGATAGAGAAAGACAAATACCATACGATATGGCTTATACGTGAAATCAAAAGACTGATACAAATGAACTAATTTACAAAACAGAAATAGACTCAAAAACATAGAAAATAAATTTATAGTTACCAAAGAGGAGCCACGGCAGGGATAAACTCAGAGTTTGGGATTAAAATTTACACCCACCACTATATATAAAATAGACAGAAAACAAGAATCTACTGTATAACACAAGGAACTATAAATATCTTATAATAATCTATAATAGAATAGAATGTAAAAAGAGAATATATATTTCTGTATATGACTAAATCACTTTGCTGTACACCTGAAACTAATGTAAGACTATAAATCAACTATATTTTAATAAAAATTTTTAAAAAGACTGGGATTGAGGGAAGGCAAATTAATTGTCCAAGGTCACTTGATCTGCCAAATGCAGAGCGGGATGCAAATGCCCACCCTCACCTCTCTGCATCCTGTGCCTCTCTGCTGTGTCTGTCCTGAAGCTCTGTGTCCTGAATCCACGTGCAGTGATCCACCCACAGGTGTTCACCAGTGCCAGTGATGGTGACTGCCAGGGCAGTGGATGAAGTTTCACTCCTATAAATCTGATGGTACAGAGCCCGTATTTCTTTGCCTCTGTCAGCTACTGGAGGTTTTAGAATAAGCATCAGGCTAAGGAGCTAAGGAGTACAATTCTTTGGGCAACCAGGTAGGGCAAGCATTCCTAAGAAAAGCAGGAATTCGAAGGCAGTTTGCTTTCCGAAGAGGGTTGGCAGCAGTGTAAAGGGGATGAGGTGGTAGAAATGGATACGAGAACATAGTTTAGGAAGTTCTGGAAACAGTTCAGGTGAGGTGTGCTGAAGCCTGGACTGGGGCAGGAGCAGCGGGAACAGAGGAAGGACCTGGCCATGGAAAAGTCACAGAAGGAGAACTGGCAGAGTGTTCTGCTCATGGGTTGGGTTTCTAGAGAGAAGGGTTGGGAGGAATCAAAGATGGCCTTGAGGTTCTGGGTGCTATGAGCCCCAGCAGAAGAGGCCAGTAGTAAAGCAGCAGGTTTTACAGGGGCAGGCGATGCTGTGGGAAGATGTAGGCATTTCCACATCCACATGGCATCTGGGCAGCAAAGTTCTGGTAGCTGAAGTGAGAGACCAGAGCTTGGGAGGGAGGCTGGCCAGTAGCAAGACATGCCTCCAGGATGGCAGGACAGGAAAGCGGGGATCCCTGGATCTTACTGTTAACTGGGCACCACTGTTTTGGGCACTGTCTCACTGAATCTCTATGCCACATCTATCAGAGAGGTATTTCTATTTCTTTTTTTAAAATGAGAAAATGGATGCTCAGAAAACGTTCCGTGAAATCTCCTAAAGAGGGCTGTCAGGGTGATCTCACCCAAAGGGATAGAGTCCTTCCGGGTCTAAATCAGGCTGCTTTATTGTCTATGGTTACAGTCAGTCATTCTTGTCACTTACCTTTATGGCCTTATGGTGCTTGGATATTAGATTGTAAGGGATCAGAATGAAGCAGATGTCAACTCTTGAAACCATGTTCCTGACGTGTTAATGGAAACAAGCATTTCCCTGACCAGAGGTGAAGTGTGTGTGTGGTGTGCACACAAGCACACAGGTATATATGTGCACACTCCTGTGCTTGCTTGTCACACTGTTGGGGCAAGGAGTACAGGGCAGCTATAAGCTTCTGGGTTTTCTTTCCAGGTAAGCTTAGCACATGATAGAATAATCTATGCTTTGATTTTTCCAGTTTAGCAACCAGTGTCTGCATCACAGTGTGTAAGAAAAGTGTAAGAAAGTGTTAGTCACTCAGTTGTGTCCGACTCTTTTCGACCCATGGACTGTAGCCCGTCAGGCTCCTCTGTCCATGGAATTCTCCAGGTAAGATTATTGGAGTGGGTTGCCATTCTGTTCTCTAGGGAATCTTTCCGACCCAGGGATCGAACCTGGGTCTCCTGCGTGGCAGGCAATTCTTTACCGTCTGAACCACCAGAGAAGCCAGTGCGTAGGTGTCTCCCACAGACACAGACACACACACACACACACACCTGCCGGATGCTTTGAGCCCCAGACACACGCAAAGGGCTGTCCTATTTTCTTTCACTGCTGGCCCTGTTCTGTCATTTATGTGATATCCCTGTGGCTGTGCAAGCAAAGGGACCTTTCTAAAGTAGGTCAGTGGAGCATTCCCTGCCCTGGCGGCTGAATGGAGGCGCGGGACACGCATCTTCCAACAGGTCTCTGCCCCACGTCTGTAACAGGAGATGGCCTGTCCCCGGAGATCCCTAGCTTCCAAACACAGAATTAATCATGGGTCTTTTCTACATTTGTCTGTCATGGCTTGGTCTTAACTTCAAGCAGGAAAGCATAAATCAGCAACATCACAGTCAGGAAAACGTTTTGCAGCTGCGAGTTTAGAAAATGCTTAAAGTGTATCCAGAATGCACTGTCTACTTTCTGTCTCCTCAGCTCCACCTTGACTAATTTCTCTCTTTTCCTTCTGCCCTAGTCAGCTTTTTAATTTCTTGGCAGGTGGGACAAGGAGAAAATAAATGAAGCACAGAAGGCCTTAGGAGAACATGGAGGTATATATATTCAGAATCTATTGGTTATGATATTACTAAGTAGCATCTAGCTGGCGACCTGGACCTGAAGGGAATAACTAAATATATAATAAAAGACCACCTTGAATTAGCATCTTCCCCCATCTGGCCAGTTATTTATGCAGTGAAAACACTCTCCTGTATTGTAATTTCTTTCCACTAAGGTATGATCTTGAAGGGCTCCTGAAGTGCAGATCTCTTCTTTGGGGCACAACAAAATTATCTCTCTGAAAATCACCTCAGTGTCGTGGTTCTAGAAATCACCAAAACACTTGCAAACATCATGATGGATGATTTAAGAGGGACAGTCTCTTTCCTCTGGCTACCTTTTATTTTTCACATTTTCCTCCCAAATTCGACCATTTAAGACTTTGGTCAATTACTAGTAAAATGAACAGTTCACAGGAATGAAGTCTTGCATTTTCTTTCTTACACTGAGAGAATAGCAGCAGTGCCTGGCAACTTGGGGAATTTTTATGCATATAAAGATTCATCACCACATGGTCCCTTTTTTAACAATCATGAGATGTTTAAGGACAGCGTGGGAGGCAGTGTCCATGTCATCTTAATGTCACAACATGTGTACCTGTAGAAAAACAATTATAGACACAGATGGGGAAGTATGGCCAACAGCACTGAGATGAACCAAACTCTAATAGTTTCTTTGGGTCCTGACTTCCCCAAACTGGTCTCCCCAACAGGATTCAGACGTTCTCCCATCAGTGATGTGGCTTTAGGATATCCCAGTCTGATGCCCCTGGATGGGAGTGACAGGGTGGGATGGCCCTGGAAGGCAGGCATCATGGGGTCTATTAAACCCACCCTGCCCTGTGGACACCGCAGGATCTGCATGGAAAGATGCCAGTAGGTCTTCAGCTGGAAGAGTCAAGGGCTCCTCCTCACTTCTTCCAGTCTCTACATAATTCCAGTCCCTTCCCCTTTGGTACCTCTCAGTCTCCTCACTTGAACTTATGAAGGTGTCAGACATCAGCACTGGGCTGGTACACAGTTGGTGCTCAATGTTTGATGGATCTATAGCTATTGAGATTACCCACAGTTCTACCTTTTTAATGGTGAACATTTTTGTGTGCAATAAAAATAGTCATAATCATAATTCTGATAATAATAGTTATCAATAGCTGATCATCCATTTATCTATTCATTCATTCAGCAAATTCACATTGAACACCTATTACAGGCTGGGTGCCAGGCTTAGTGCTGAGGTTGCTACAGCAAACATGGTGCATCACAGAGAAGCACCCTACCCTCCAGGAGTATGCACAGTGACATCTGCCATTCACCTTGTCTATGTGACAGCATTCACTAAGGATTATATTATACTGAACAGAAAACAATTGTAGATAGCATCATCTTTTAGTTGACAATAAAATACAAGAGAATCAGATACTATGATAAAGGAGTCAAAAGAAGGAATAAAAAAAACCTGAAAGAATGCGTAGGAAATACAGGAGAGCAAACATTTTTCATAATCAAAATCCTTATTAGAAGAAGTGAAGGTCAAAACTAATGGTACAGATGATTTAGTTACTATCATAAAGCAGCAGTTCTAAGACCTTTGGATTTCATGCACTAAAGTAAAAGAGGAGAGTGTGCAAATAGCATCAGTGAGAGCAGAGTGGACCAGGGACAGAGCTGCAGAACAGCCTGAGGGACATTAAGTGGAAACCATGAGAATCCCTGGATTGGACTCTGCTCACCATTTTGCCCCAGTCTGCGAGAGGTTCATCAGCTAAGCAAGAGAGCCCAGGGCAATGACCTCCCTTATGCCTTTGGTACTCATATCCGCTGGAAAAATATTACTGAACAACTGAGAAACAAAAATAAGAGGTGAAGAATGGAGACGTTATGTAAGAATAGAGCTGGTGGTAAATACTTGAATCAGTTAAGCCTGGAAATGTCTAAATTGATATACAAATCTTGTTATAAAAAGGTATATATATCATAAGATTTATTCTCAATCAAATGTCTGAATTGTAAAATATTGGAATAACAATAAAATTCTGGATTGGTAAGAGTGTTGTACTTATTTACAAAAATAAGAAGTTGAAATACGATAGCTGGAGGATGGGAGTTGTGATTAAAACCTCAGTAAAGCCGTGAACTTCCAGATGTTCAAGCTGGTTTTAGAAAAGGTGGAGGAGCCAGAGGTCAAACTGCCAACATCCGCTGGATCACCGAAAAAGCAAGAGTTCCAGAAAAACATCTATTTCTGCTTTATTGACTATGCCAAAACCTTTGACTGTGTGGATCACAATAAACTGTGGAAAATTCTGAAGGGGATGGGAATACCAGACGACCTGACCTGTCTCTTGAGAAACCTGTATGCAGGTCAGGAAGCAACAGTTAGAACTGGACATGGACCAACAGACTGGTTCCAAATAGGAAAAGGAGTACATCAAGGCTGTATATTGTCACCCTGCTTATTTTAACTTATATGCAGAGTACATCATGAGAAACACTGGGCTGGAGGAAGCACAAGCTGGAATCAAGATTGCCAGGAGAAATATCAATAACCTCAGATATGCAGATGACACCACCCTTATGGAAGAAAGTGAGGAAGACCTAAAGAGCCTCTTGATGAAAGTGAAAGAGGAGAGTGAAAAAGTTGGCTTAAAGCTCAACGTTCAGAAAACTAAGATCATGGCAACTGGTCCCATCACTTCATGGCACATAGATGGGGAAACAGTGGGTGACTTTATTTTTTTGGGCTCCAAAATCACTGCAGATGGTGATTGCAGCCATGAAATTAAAAGACGCTTACTCCTTGGAAGGAAAGTTATGACCCACCTAGACAGCATATTAAAAAGCAGAGACATTACTTTGTCAACAAATGTCCATCTAGTCAAGGCTATGGTTTTTCCAGTAGTCATGTATAAATGTGAGAGTTGGACTATAAAGAAAGCTGAGTGCCGAAGAATTGATGCTTTTGAACTGTGGTGTTGGAAAAGACTCTTGAGAGTCCCTTAGACTGCAAGGAGATCCAATCGGTCCATCCTAAAGGGGATAAGTCCTGGGTGTTCATTGGAAGAACTGATGTTGAAGCTGAAACTTGAATACTTTGGCCACCTGATGTGAAGAGCTGACTCACTGGAAAAGACCCTGATGCTGGGAAGGATTGAGGGCAGGAGGAAAAGGAGACTACAGAGGACGAGATGGTTGGATGGCATCACCGACTCAATGGACATGGGTTTGAGTAAACTCCGGCAGTTGGTGATGGACAGGGAGGCCTGGCGTGCTGTGGTTCGTGGGGTCACAAAGAGTTGGACACAACTGAGCAACTTAACTGAACTGAACTGAACTGAGGCTTATTTGGAGCAATAGAGCAGTAAAAATACCATGTTCTCACTTTTTAATAAATCTAAAATCCAATTACATTTATTTTCAAAAGAAGCACATAGAACACATGATAAAAAAGGTTTAAAATTACAGGTTGATAAAGGTATATCAGGCAAATATAAAAAACTTAGGTGGAGGCATTAATAGTGGAATTTATGACAAAAGCATTCAGAACACTTGCTGGCATAAATCACAGCAAGATTTTTTTGACCCATCTTCTACAGTAATGAAAATAAAAACAAAAATAAATAAATGGGATCTAATTAAACTTGAAAGCTTTTGCACAGCAAAGGAAACCATAAACAAGATGAAAAGACAACCCTCAGAATGGGAGAAAATATTTGCAAATGAAGCAACTGACAAGGGATTAATCTCCAAAATATAGAAACAACTCACGCAGCTCAGTATTAAAAAAAACAAACAAACAACTCAATCAAAAACTGGGTGGAAGATCTAAATTGACATTTCTCCAAAGAAGACATGCAGATGTCAAGAGGCACATGAGAAGATGCTCAATATCACTAATTATTAGAGAAATGTAAGACAAAACTACAATGAGGTGCCACCTTACACTGGTCAGAATGGCCATCAACAAAAAATCTACAAACAATCAATGCTGGAGAGGGTGTGAAGAAAAGGGAACCCTCCTACACTGTTGGTGGGACTGTAAATTGATACAGTCACTACAGAGAACAGTATGGAGGTTCCTTAAAAAACTAAAAATTGAACCCCATATGACCCAGCAATTCCACTCCTGGGCACACGTGGAGAAAACCATAATTCCAAAAGATACATGCATCCTAATGTTCACTGCATCACTATTTGCAATAGCTAGGACATGGAAGGAACCTAAATGTCCATCAACAGAGGAACAGATAAAGAAGATGTAGTATAGGTACACAATGGAATGTTACTCAGCCATAAAAAGGAACAAAACTATGCCATTTGCAGAGATATGGATGGACCTACAGACTGTCATACAGTGAAGTCAGAAAGAGAAAAACAAGTATCATATATTAAGGCATATATGTGGAATCTAGAAAAATGGTACAGACAAACCTATCTGCAAAGCAGAAATAGAGACATAGAGAATAAATGTATAGACACCAAGGGGGAGAGGTGGGATGGATTGGGAGATTGGGATTGAAATATATACCCTACTATGTATAAAACAGAAAACTAATAAGAACCTACTGTATAGCACAGGGAACTCTACTGAATGCTCTGTGGTGACATAAATGGGAAGAAAATCCAAAAAAGAGGGGATATATGTACACGTATCACCGATTCACTTGGCTATACAGCAGAAACTAATACAACATTGGAAAGCAACTAAACATCAATAAAAAAACTTTTTTAAAGTATTCAATGGAATTGGATGTAATTTTATTTGGCTATGGATATAATTCACAATGAAGGAATCCCTGCTATGACCTTTTGTGCATGGGGTAACTTCACATTAAAATACACAACACAAAGGAGAAATAAAGAGAAAATTGCCAGATGAGAAAATAGGGCTTCTGTGCCCAGCTTCATTTTGGGCAGGCTAGAGACCTGACACACCAGGGGAGCAGCTTTCAAAGGCTTAGGGAGTTTTCCATGTTCTTCTGTTTCTGTTGGTTGGTGTTTAAGACTGATGACTTTTCTTCCCACTCATTCAGCACTCTTTTTAAAGCACTCACTAGGAGCCAGGTGTGTGCTATGCTGGCTGCTGTGGGAACAGGCACCTACATCAGACCAGATCATGCCTGTAAAAAAATAAAAATAGCTCTGGAAAGAAGGTATCTGGCAGTAAATAGAATGGAGTCTCTTGGAAAAACCTCCTTAATTGATGGAATGGACTAAT
Source organism: Okapia johnstoni (assembly GCA_024291935.2). Taxonomy (NCBI): domain Eukaryota; kingdom Metazoa; phylum Chordata; class Mammalia; order Artiodactyla; family Giraffidae; genus Okapia; species Okapia johnstoni. The sequence continues at coordinate 8,867,986 of CM044323.1, read as the reverse complement.
GCAATGAGTACATATTGTACTAGTTCAAGTCTTTAATTCCAATGAGATGCAGATTACCACAAGGGACTTCAATGCTCTCCTGAAATGAGTCACTGCAGACAGTTCAATGTAAAGACAGAGTGCCCTAGATGGAATACATGTAGTGAGTGCCCAGTGAAGATGGGTCCCTGACACTAACTCCCACTGCTAAGATCTAAGGATGGCAAGAGTGGATTGTTTTCATAGAGAAAGCATTTTCCTTCTAACCAAGTACAAGAGGATTCTCCTAGTCTAAGCCTGGGTCCTGAGTCCTGTTGACTCAAAGGATGCGGCGTCCAGCATCGGGGCTGGTAAACACACCTGACTGCCTACTTGTCTCATGTCTCCATGAGAAGTTGGCTTGATCTTCTTTGGTTTACACAGGTAACAACATTTCTGGGACGGAGGTGATCAAAAAGGCTAGTCACATCCTGGAGGCAAGATTAGATTAGCAGGGGGCAGGTCAGCAGGGGAGGAGCAGTCTCAGGTGTCAAGTCCAAGGCAACACTGGCACTAGGACAGAGTGAATGAGTCGAGGAAATGGGCAGAGAGAGAGATGGGCAGGGAATGCGACTGCGGTACTAGTCTACTCTTATTGCCACTTTCCTGTGGCAAATGGTTAGCCTTTGCAGCTTTCAGGCCAGGCAGCCAGGGGAGGCACACATGTGAGGCCTGGTACACCCAGCTTGGCATGTCTGCTCCAAGTTAGAAATCCTCAGCAGTGAGGATGCTGGATTCTGTTAAATAAATGTCCATCAGCTAGACACTACACAAGTGAGATTTGATTTTTCTTGGCCATCCATTAATGTCACCCTTGGTTCTCAGTTGAAAGGGAAAAAAAAAAACCTGCTTTAATATGTTCTCTAGAATGCCATTCTAGGGGGTTAACAGCAGGTGGTTTTTCCTTAGAATTTAGAATATGAAGGTGACCTGTGGCTTGAAGAAAACAAAGCTTCAGTTGATTATGTAGAGACAGGACATTCGGTTTGCAGAGTAAAGAAACAGGGTGGTCCATTGGTTAAGAATCCACCTGTCAATGCAGGGGACACGGGTTCAATCCCTGGACTGGGAAGATTCCACATGCTGTGGAGCAACTGAGCCCAAGGGCCGCAACTACTGAGCCCATGCTCTAGAGCTCACGAGCCCCAGAGCTCGTGCTCTGCAACAAGAGAAGCCGCTGCAGTGAGAAACCCATGTACCGCAACGAAGATCCAGTGCGGCCAAAAATAAAAATAAATAAATGCATAAAAATTGAAAGGAATGAAAAGGGGAAGATCAGCCAGCTGTGCTCTATCACAGGTCACAAGCCCCGTGCAGAGTTTTGGGAAGGATGACGCCCATCAACCTCTGCTTCACCTGACTCCTCACCTCTCCTTGCCTCCTTCCCAAGCCTTCTCTCTTTACCCGTCCCCTTTGGCCTCACATCACCTCTCTAATCCCTTTTCTCCATTCACAGAAGGAGCCTCTATTTGCTTTACTTGTTTTTCATCTTTGAAAAGAGCAGTGTGCCTTGTTGACTGTTTTTATCTCTTTCTTAAGACAAAAAGGCAGTTACACCATACATTTAATTCTGAGAAGAGAAAAGTAGAGTGAGATTCTAACAGAAAGCATTTTGGGGGTGTGATTTTTCAAAACAGAACCTTTCCAAACTGCTGCTGTACTTGAGGTGTACCTGGAATCCTCCTTAGGGTTAAGGAATGTCACATTCCTCAGAGACGAATTCATTTCCGTTACTTGTTTTAAAAAGACATGGGCTGTTTGTCTTTTCACACTCGTCACAACGAGATGGAAAATAGAGACTCATGATCACCTATTTAAAGGTTATGAATAGCACTGCCTTGAAAAGGCCTGGTGGAAATCTGTGTGGAAACTGAAATTTAAGCATCAGATTCCAAAGCGAGGAAGGCAGACACGAAAACCAAGTTGGAGACCAAATTGCCTCAGAGTTCTGAGCATGAGAGATGATGAACAACCTGCCCCACCTCCCTGACCCTCCATCCAAACCCCTGCCATGGAAACAGTCAGGAGCCAGGCATCACTTCCAGATGCAGAAGGGACATGGAAGGTGGTTCAGCTCCAAGACTCAGCAGTGTCTCCTAGACAAACAAGGCTCCGTGATGCAGAGCCATCCTAAGCCTGGTGATGGGCTGGATTATTAACATTTTTCACCCTGTCCTCTGCCAGGTGGCTCTGCTGTCCCTGCTGCTAGGGGCAGAGTATATTCTCCATTCATAGACAAGGGTTTGACCCACATCCTGGGAGTGTCCGCAGAAGTGACAGGGCACCACCTCCAACCCAAGGTCCTAGGGAGCTTTGTGCAGTTCCACTTGTCCTTGCCATTAGAAGGACGTGGCTTGACCAGACCATGCATCCAAGGAAAGGGTGAGAGATAAGGAAGAGACATAAGACACAGTTACTGAGCTGAGTCTGGATCAGCTGAACCCCAGCAGATCTGAAGATGCTAAGTAATAGTAACAGGAAGCTGGAATCTTAAAGTAGTTGTGACAGTTTTTCCGGAAATCCTTGACTGACGCAAAGCACTGCTGCTAAGTGTGGCTTGTTGGAAGGAAGAACATGAATAACAAAAGTGACTAGAAAATGAGAGTGTGATTATGTAAGGGTTTTCTGAGGATGAGGACAGACGTGTGCATGGTTTCAAGAGGGGCTCACGTTGCTCCCCATTTTAAATCACCCCTCCCCCTTAACTGGGTCTTGGTGAAGGGCACCACTCAAGCTTGTTCCCCACCATACTGAAAACCAGTGATATGTCCATAGCCAATGATGACAGACACTGAAGTCTCTGGGAAGCAGCAAACATTCCAAATCTCATTTCAAAGATATCAGACAGTTAAGTAGGGGGCCTATTTCAAGACGATCTACACCTGGGAGAAGTTAAAACTACTTGCTACTCAGAAGGTAAACTCTTCAGTTACCAGTCAATTACATCAGTTACATGGTTATCTTCTCCCTGAAATTTATTTTCCTTTTAACTTTACCCCTTGTTCCCAACTCTTCCCTCTAAAGCCATAGAGAGTGAGTCTCTTGACTTTTCCAATACAGGATTTTAAAACACCGTTGCACACCCAAAGTCTTTTCCAAATCAAACTCCCAGAGTTTCCTCACAATGTTATCCTGGCATGCACTCAACATTCTGATCACTCTCTTCTAGACGCCTGCTCACTTGTTCACATCCCTGACAAAATAGGAAATGCAGAATCATAGACAATCTTTAGGGTGCACAAAAAACATGGCTGTGCTAAGCTGCTTCAGTGGTGACTGACGCTTTGCAACCCTCTGGACTGTAGCCCACCAGGCTCCTCTGTCCATGGGATTCTCCAGACAGGAATACTAGAGTGTGTTGCCATGCCCTTCTCCAGGGGACCTTCCTGACTGAGGGATCAAACCTGTGTCTCCTGGGGCTCCGGCATTGCAGGCAGATTCTTTACCACTGAGCCACCAGGGAATCTATGGCTGTGTAGATGAGGGACTAATTATTTTGTGTTACCTAGACATTATTTTTTAAATTTTTTATGCCTATAAAGGGTAAAACATTTTTTTCTGATACACTAATTTGGTTTACCCTCCAAATAGCTTTCTCTTCCTTAGAAAAATGACTATTTTCTTGTTCCATAATAATGATAATGATATTAACTCCTTGGCCCTCCTTTACTGAGTGAGATGCATTAGATGCCTGATACCATCCATCTGCCAGCTCATTAATCCACACAAAATCCCGAGGGTCATATTATCATCTCCACATAGAACAAGCACACAGGTTCAGAGAAGCTGAGTCATGGCACAAGGTCACACGGCTACACGGACTCGAATCCGTGCTCCTGGTCTCTCTGCCATCCTCGCTCCCTCATCTCATTTTATTGAGGAAGTGTGTCTAGCTACCCAGTTGTGTCCAACTCTCTGCGATCCCCTGGACTGTAGCCCGCCAGGCTCCTCTGTCCATGGGATTCTCCAGGTAAGAATATTGCAGTGGGTTGCCATCCCCTTCTCCAGCGGATCTTCTTGACCCAGGCATTGAACTCGGATCTCCTGCACTGAAAGGAGATTCTTTATCATCTTTACCTGGTAAAGGAAAGGGCTAACTGTGTCATAGGAATAGTCAGGAGCAAAACAGGGGTCAGGGCTCTCCTCATTCTGTGTACCATATGGAAAGGCACCTCTCTGCCCGCTTCAAACAAAGATGGTCTCTCACCCTGTGACGTCACAAAGCCTTCAGTGGGAATACAACACTCAAATGATTGGCATCAGCGCCAGGATGGAAAGGAATCAACAGAGGCCAGTCCTGCGATCTTCAACTCAGGTTTTCTTCCATTGCTGTGGTGGGCACTGCTGATGCCCTGCCCAGATACCCTTTCCTGGGCGTGAATAGGCAGAACAATGGCCTCCCGGAGATGTCCACGTCCTAATCCCCAGAGGTTGAATGGTTATGTTATGTGGCAAGGGGAACTCAGGGGTGCAAGCGGAAGTAAGGCTGCTAATCAGGTGACTCTGAGATGGGAAGGTCAGGCTGGCTTATTCAGGTAGGTCCAGTGTAACCACAAGGGTCCTTTGGGAAAGCGGGAGAGTCAGGACCAAAGACATGGTGGTGTGACCTGCCATGGCCTTGCTTCACTGCACTGAAGATGAAAAGGGGCCACAAGCCAGAGTGAACGTAGCCGCTAGAAGCTGGAAAAGACAAAAACATGGATTCTTCCCTATGGCCTCCAGCAAGGACTGCTGCTCTGCGCACACCTTGATTTCAGCCCTGTGAGACTCACTGTGGACTTCTAATCTCCAGAACTAGAAGATGATAAAACTATTGTTTTAAATTACCAAGTTTGTAGTAACTTGTTTTAGTAGCAAAACCCCACTAATACACCAGTGGTATCCCTGCTGGCTGGTCAGAGATCACAGCTGCCCTTTTTCTCTAGAGAACTGCCTTCAGCAGAGCACGAACCACTTTGCTCCGGGGTTTGAAATGACCTCCACCATGGGAGGAGAAGGGAAGCCCATTGATAGCAAAGGTTGGCCTTGAGGAAGGACCAACTGCTCAAACTCATGCCTCAGAGCTCCCATAAGATCCACCTAAGACCACGTCCTAGTTTAGTCCCTCCCTTGCCCATCAGTTGCCATTTCCCCTTCTTGTCCTCTCAATAGATTACGGGCATGTGAGTCCAGGTCTCAGCTCTGCTTCTGGGCAATCCAGCCTAAGACAACTGTCATGCTCAGAAGAAACTCTGGGCACTTAAGGGGAGAGGTGGGTGTTGGGGCTGAGGAGCTGGAAGGTGAGAGGAACAACATGTCAGGGTCACATGGGGCCCTGGCTCCCAGCTCGGAAATCAGGCTCTTGATTTTAAAGTGTTCTTGTCTAAAGCCTTGGCGGCCCAGCCCAGGACCACAGCATCCAGGCCATAAGTGAGCAGAAGGCACACTGTGGGCCTAGCCCTGGGACCCCAGGTGGGGAAGGGCTGTCTCCCACACCTGCATCCCTCTCAGCCATGGTCCAGGAGTTCCAGGCTTCGCTTGGCTCCGTCTCTGCAGGACAAGTTCCCAGCTTGGTCAGCTTTGCATCTTTTTGATTTTTCAGCCTCATTTCCTCTCTTAATTCCCTTCAACTTCTCTTAGGGTGGGTGCATCCTAACTGCCCCCTTGAGAGCAATGTGGGCATCTCTTTCCCCCTCCTCCCTTGTTCTGTAGTGGACCAGTCGATCACTTAGGACATGCTGCTGCTGCTGCTGCTGCTGCTAAGTCGCTTCAGTCGTGTCCGACTCTGTGTGACCCTATAGACGGCAGCCCACCAGGCTCCGCTGTCCCTGGGATTTTCCAGGCAAGAACACTGGAGTGGGTTTCCATTTCCTTCTTCAATGCATGAAAGTGAAAAGGGAAAGTGAAGTCGCTCAGTCATGTCCGACTCTTAGCAACCCCATGGACTGCAGCCTACCAGGCTCCTCCATCCATGGGATTTTCCAGGCAAGAGTACTGAGTGGGGTGCCATTGCCTTCTCCTGCTGTCTTGAAATAACTGGTTTCAATTCACTCTGGGTCCCACCCAAAGTCCCTTTCTTTTTATGGTTTCCTCTGTTTGGTCACTGGGTTTCTGCCACGAGGCAGTGGATGTCAAGTGTGGAGCCTCTGTGCGTCGATTCTGAATGGCTGTGTTTTCCTTCCAGTTGGGACATTTTATAGGTCACTTTCTTCTTCTGGGCACAAGCCCTAAAGACACTCAGGCTACTACCATTTCTTTGTGGTACCAGGAGTGATTTCTTCCCAGGGTCCAGAGTTGGTAATCACCATTACAACTGAATCCTCTGTTCTGGGTCAGTGCCTCCCTGAGGTCTCCTACCTTCCACACCTGCCTGCTTCGGTCATTAGCCTGTAACTCACCAAGCCACAGACCCCCTGCCCAGGTGACCTCAGGCAGACATGGCCACGCAGACACGAATGGACCCTGCAATGCAGCGCTCAGATCCCCTTACAGGATGGAGGCATTCAAACTCCAACTGCCCAGAATCTTGGTTGCCTCCCATAACTGCCCTTGGCTAAAAAGAGCTGCTTTGTTCAAGATGTGGCCCTCTACCTGGGGGCTGCCGATATCCAGTGAGAGGTGATGCAGGGTACAAAGTCCTGGACTTCTGGCCTCAAAGCGAGATGACTGAATGGGGCTGGAGAGCACCCTGGGGAGCATTTGAAGGCTCTGTCTCATCCGCACCATTATCCAGCTTCTCCTCTGCCCAGCCCTGCTTCCCTTACCTTTGACACACAGTATTCTCTCGTGAGTGTGTGCATGCTAAGTTACCCAGTCGTGTCCGATTCTTTGTGACTCTATGGACTGTAGCCTGCCAGGCTCCTCCGTCCAGGGGATTCTCTAGGCAAGAATACTGGAGTGGGTTGCCATGCCCTCCTCCAGGGGATATTCCCATCCTAGAGATTGAACCTGCATCTCTTATGTCTCCTGCATTGGCATGTGGGTTATTTACCACTAATGCCATCTGGGAAGCCCAGTGTTCCTCCAGACGATCCCAAACAATCCTCCCCACTGCCAGACAGTCTAACAGTCTGTCCACAGGGACCTGGACTCAGGTGCACCCCTCTCACCTGGCTTTCCAGAGATGCAGGGACCTGCAGGAGGGGGGCAGGGGGAGGGCTTACCCACGATCATATGGTTGCAGACGTCACAGAAAGTGGGCTTCTTGAAGATGTGCTCCTGAAAGGCGTGGGCCTTGCCACCGCCGCTGGGGTACAGGCCAGTCCTGGTGGGTGTGGAGGTCAGGCTTCCGGGGGCAGGGAGTGGGCTGGAGCTGGGGCTGACCTCTGCCAGCACGTCTGCCTGCAGCTTCACGTCGCTGTTGGTTCGCTGGAAGAAGTTGTCAGCACTTTTGCTCCGTAAACTCTTGGTCTTGAAAGAAAGTGATCGTTTTAGTTTCTGGAGCTGCAATGCAACGACAGAACAGACTTATGATCAACCATGCAGACTCCTGCTGTGAATGTTGGGGGTGGGGTGGGGCTGAGGCCTGCTCCATGGGCTGCTCCGTTCCTGACACCCTCAGCCCCTGTGGAGGCACACAGGGATCCCTTTGGGGGTGGCTGATGTCAGCGGCCCCCATTCCACCCCTCCTCCTCCTCCCTGCCTCCCTGGGCACCCACCCGTGTGCTTCAAAATGGTTCATGGTTTGGACACTGTCTGCCTTTCGAATTGGAATCACTGGAAATATTAAGTGTATGAACTGGGATCACAGGCTGGGTCCAGCATGCTGGGGTCTGTGCCAGCCTTGCTCTGCTGTGGTCCCTTGGCCGCCATTTGTCTGTTCACGCAGCAAAGCAGAGGAGGCCATCAACCGGGAAATAAAGTGGCTAAAGCATCACAGAAATCAAACCAGAGCCTCCCAAGCCTGCTGGGCTCCAAAGCATATGGATAAGAGTGTGCGTGTGTTTGAGGAGAACACCGTGTGGAATTATCCACCTGACTTTCTCTGCTCCACCCCCTACCACGCCTCTTGGTTTTGATCCTGGCAAAACTAGGCCATTTCTCCTCCGCCTTTGGGACCTATGAAGAAGCACCACACGGGCTGGAGGAATCCTAACGCGGTTTGGTCCAGGCTGCCTCTCCAATCTAGTCTTCCCATGGGAGCTGAGAGGATATTTTGGGAACACAGATGTGACCACATGAGCCTGTTGTTCAAAATCCTTCACAAAGTTCCCTTTGTCCTTTATAAATTAATTTTATTCTTTTGGCCATGAGGCATGTGGGGTCTTCGCTTCCTGACCAGGGATCGAACTCATGTCCCCTGCATTGAAAGTGCTGTCTTAACCACTGCACTGCCAGGGAAGCCCCGTTCTCTATAAATTTAAAGAAAAGCTCCTTGCCACGGGCTCCAAGGGCTGGTAGACTCTGGGTCCCAGTGACAGCTTAGACTGCCACCCACCTTGCTCTTGCCATCCCAGCCACAGTGACCTATTTATTTGTTTTACCCTTCTGCCTCATTTTATTTTGTTTGCTTGGTTTTTTAAAATTAATTTATTTTTTAATTGAAGAATAATTGCTTTACAGAATTTTGTTGTTTTCTGTCAAACCTCAACATGAATCAGCCATAGGTATACATATATTCTCTCCCTCTTGAACCTCCCTCCCATTTCCCTCCCCATCCCACCCCTCTAGGTTGATACAGAGCCCCTGTGTGAGTTTCCTGAGACATACAGCAAATTCCTGTTGGTTATCTATTTTACATACGGTAATATAAGTTTCCATGTTACTCTCTCCATACATCTCACCCTCTCCTCCCTTCTTATTATGCTTTTAAATCATCAGCTCTTAGTGCAGAGTGTCCCCTCTGCCCAGACAAAAGAAATGAACCACTTGGCAGGCAGCTGCATGACCTGTCATAGGTCACTTCACCTGAAAGGCAGTTTTTCCCTTGTACTTGAATATCCATGCCTGTTGCCTGAAATTAATGTCTAAGCCCCAAAGCTGTAGACAGAAAGTGCTGATCACACTGTTCTAATAAAGGCCTCCATTTATTAGACAGCCTTACTGGACACACAGATGACTTCATCCGGACTTGCTGAGTCTAGCCACCTCCGCATCAAGCCCCCAGCCTTCCCTGCAGGAGATCAGAAAGATGTGGTGGGTTTAGTGCTTGGGGAGGATGCCACAATTCTCTACTTTACCCTTCCCATGCTCCTTTGCAAGGTGACCTCAAGATCCTCCCATCAAAGCTGGAGCTCCTTGAATCCTGTTGGTTTGGGGGTATTTGACCAACAGCAGGTGGCAGAATGGAGAAGGCACTGGCACCCCACTCCAGTCCTCTTGCCTGGAAAATCCCATGGACGGAAGAGCCTGGTAGGCTGTAGTCCATGGGGGTCGCTAAGAGTCGGACACGACTGAGCGACTTCACTTTCTCTTTTCCCTTTCATGCACTGGAGAAGGAAATGGCAACCCACTCCAGTGTTCTTGCCTGGAGAATCCCAGGGATGGCAGAGCCTGGTGGGCTGCCATCTATGGGGTCGCACAGAGTCGGACATGACTGAAGCGACTTAGCAGCAGCAGCAGGTGGCAGAAGCAACTTAAAAGCCATTTCCAAGCCCAGACTTCAAGATGTCCTGCACATTTGTCTTCTCTCTCGGAAACCTGCCCAGTTGCCATATGTACAAACATGACGTAGCCTAAAGGACGATGGGAGACACACGGTCCAGAGACCACCCCCATCACTCGAGTGACACCCCAGAAGCAGAGCCACCCTGCTCCCTGCAGGGAATCAAGGATCCAGGTGAGAACAGAGGAATTGCCCAGCTCAATCCTGATCAAACTGCTGACCCACAGAGTCATCCACTGAAGAGATGGCTAGTGTTCTGAACCATTAAGCTGGGTGTCTTCTGCATGTTAACAGCAATACAGTGCAGTTCTCCCCACCTTTTAGATACGTGCTAGGAATGTGCTTTGCTGTCCATCTGAAGTTGGCAGTGGCTATGTGAAGTCAGTGCTCCACTTCAGGGAGCTGTCTGGGGAAGGGGTTCTGGGGGGACACCCTGCAGGGCCCTCAAGGGAAGCTCCACTGAGACCAGTACTGGAGCGTCATCAGTCAGAAAGGGCTAGCCAGAGAAGCAGCAACAACCTACAGAAAAGGTAAGAAACTGTGGGCCGTCAAGACTCTTGTCCCTTCCTCTCCATCCTACAGCCCAGACCCAGCAGAGGGGCTACACCTGACAGAGGAGAAGAAGGAGGTGCTCCTGGGTTATCCTGGGGTGTTTGTTACTGAACCATAATCCAGCGCATCCTCACTGACACAGAAGAAGGAAGTCACGAGCCCTTGGGAGCACTGCACTTACTTTGAAGAGAAACTTCCATCTCCATCTGAGCTAACTGCGAGGGGGCTATGAACCACTCACTCTGTGAGCCTGAGCCACACAGAGGTCAGGACTTGGAGTTAGCAAAGAAACAGAACACACGTTCTGGCTATAAACTGCACTGGTGCTGAAGGAAGGTAGACTTAAACTGGAGGCAAGTGATTGAAATATATATATTACATACACACATATATATTGTATATTGATATAATATAGTATACAATTATATATGTACAATATATAATATTAAATACTATATATACGGCTAATAAGAGGTTCAAACTACTACTACTTATTTATAAAATAAGTTGCATGGGTGGACCTCCAGATTGTCATACTGAATGAAGTCAGTCAGACAGAAGGGGAAATATCATATGACATCTATTATATGTGGAATCTAAAAACAAATGATACAAATGAACTTACAGAACAGAAACAGCTTCACAGAATGAACTTACATGGCCAGAGGGTAAGAACAGGGGAAAAGGATAGTTAGGAAAAGGAGTTAGGGAGTTTGGGACAGTCATGTACACACTTCTATGTAACGAACTTACATGGCCAGGGGGTAAGAATAGGGGAAAAGGATAGTTAGGGAGTTTGGGACAGTCATGTACACACCGCTATATTTAAAATGGACAACCAGCAAGGACCTACTCTATAGCACATGAAACTCTGCTCAACGTTATGTGGCAGCTGGGATGGGAGAGGAGTTTGGGGGACGATGAACACATGTATACGTATGGCTGAATTCCTTTGCCGTTTACCTGAAACTACCACAACTTTGTTAATTGACTATATTCCAATAGAAAATAATGTTTTTTAAAAATACGTTGCAAAGATGGACAGCACAGGGAATACAGCCAGTATTTTATAATAACTATATGGAGTATAATGTATAAAAATATTGAATCAATATGTTGTACACTGAAAACAAATACAATATTGAAAATCAAAAGTTAAGTTACTCAGTCATGTCTGACTCTTTGCGACCCCATGGACTGTAGCCCTCCAAGCTCCTCTGTCCATGGGATTCTTCAAGCAAGAATACTGGAGTGGGTTGCTATTTCCTTCCCCAGGGCATCTTTCTGACCCAGGGATCAAACACAGGTCTCCTGCATTGCAGGTGGATTCTTTTTTTTTTTTTTTTTTTGAACTCAATGCAATCTTTAATCTGTTAATATTTGTTATATGGACCCTAAGATATTTTATTACAGAGTTTTTAATTAGTGAAAAATTCATGAATACCATAGAGAAAATATTAGGCCCTACCCAGCATCAGACCCTAGCCCAGCATCAGAAGTTCCCCGCCAGCATCATACGTTCCCTCTCAGGATCAGGCCCTAGTCCGGATTCTTTACCGTCTGAGCCAGCAGGGAAGTCTACTGTAAGTTAAATATACTTCAATTAAAAATAAGAACTTGACCCCAAGCATCTAGGTCCACATCTGGAGACCTTTTTCATACCCTCATTCTGCTATTTTGTATTGTGTTAACTCAAGAAAAACTTGCTTGGGTCTTGAAAAAAGTGGCTAATGGGTTAAGTCAATTTATAAGCTGAATCCTTTGTGTATTTTATATGCTATGTCTGATCCTTGACTTTTCATTTTCAAAGCACTGCAGAACCCCTCTAAAGCTGCACATTAGATTTATAGGAACCCAGTAAACGATTTTGGTTTAACAGCTTGCACTTTGTAAAGGCAGGCTGGAGAATCAGAAGAGCATGTAGAATCCCAACTCTGTTTAAAGCCTCACTGATGCATTCTTTGGTTTTAACAACTACTTAGCTAAAGATAAGATACGGGTTGGGGCAGTTTCCTTAGTCAAATGAATAGAATTGCTACTTTCAGATAATTAAGAAGGAAACCCAGACTTAGGTTACACCCAGTGAGGGAAAAAAATTACTGATTTTAAACATTAGCTGTTAGATGGTTAGAAAATTATTCAGATTCCTTCAGTTCAGCAGGGCTCTGGAGTGTTTCTCTATGAAAGACCAATCCAGTGAAAACTGCATGACCTATTCTTTTTTTAAACCTTTTATTTAAAATAACTTTAGTAATATAAAAATTGCAAAATAGTAGAATCCCTATATAAGTTTCACTCACTTTTCCCTAATGTTAACATCTTATGTAAGTATAGTAAATTAATTGTAACCAAGAAACTAACACTGATATAAAACTATTATCTATAGATCTTATTTGATTTTTTCCAGTTGTCCCATAATGTCTTTTTCCTGGTTCAGGATCCAATTAAGGATTACATATTGCATTTAGTTACATCTCCACAGTCTCTTTTTAAAACTGAAGTAAATTTATTTATAATGTTGTTTGTTTATTTATTTAATTTTAATTTTTGACTGCACCCTGCTACATGTGGGATCCTGCTTCTCAACCAGGGATTGAGCATGCACCCCCTGCATTTGAAGGTGGAGTCTTAACCACTGAACCGCCAGGAAGTCCTTCTACAGTCACGGTCTCTGCAATCTATATCAGGTCCTCACTTTACTCGTCTTTCATACTTTGATTTTTTGAAGACTACTCAGCAGTATTTGGAGAAGGCAATGGCACCCCACTCCAGTCCTCATGCCTGGAAAATCCCATGGATGGAGGAGCCTGGTAGGCTGCAGTCCATGGGGTCGCTAAGAGTCGGACACGACTGAGCGACTTCACTTTCACTTTCGTGCATTGGAGAAGGAAATGGCAACCCACTCCAGTGTTCTTGCCTGGAGAATCCCAGGGATGGGGGAGCCTGGTGGGTTGCCGTCTATGGGGTCGCACAGAGTCGGACACGACTGACGCGACTCAGCAGCAGCAGCAAGCAGTATTTTGTAGGATGTTCTTCAATTTCAGCTTGTCTGGTGTTTTCTCATTATTAGATTGAGGTTATACACACACACACACACACACACACACACACACACACACACACATATATATATTTATTTGGTAAGATTAGGACAAGAGTGATGTGTTCTTCTCAGTGCAGCATATCAGGAGGTATCTGATGTCAGTTTGTCCTGTTACTGGTGACACTAACTTTGGTCACTTGGTTGAAGTGGTATTTGCCAGGCTGTTCCACTCTAAAGTATTCTTCTCTTTGTAATGAATGAGTTGCACACAGGGGGGCTACTTTGAGGCAATGTAAACATCCTGTTTCTCATCACACATTTGCTTTCTGGTTTCAGCATCCATCAATGACTTCTGCCTGTAAAACTTCATTACTTGGTGCTTGCCTAATGGTGATACTCTACTTCCACTATCCTTCTACGGTAATCAGTATCCTACTGTAGAATTCTTCATTTCGTCCATTTATTCAACTGGCTCTTTCTGTTCGTGTGGACTGATGGATCTTCTCCTTACTCTACAAGTCACAGGTTACTAGCACTGTTATTTATTTTGTTGCTCATCTTGTCCCAGGTTTGGTCACTGGAAGCTCCTTTAGGTTTGAATCAGTGTCCTTTTCCATGTGCCCTGATTATCTCTGAAGACTTCCTTACTTTCTGACACTACAGGTTCTCCAGGCTTATCTCATATTCTCCTCATTCTAGTCTTAAAGCCAGCATTTCTCCGAGGAGCCCTGGTTAGTTTTACCGGGAAGCAGTATTTTAAACTGCTATCTGGGTACCAGATGTGCTTACTACTATTGGGGTGTCAGTGGCTTTAGTTGTCTTAGTGGACAGAACTAGGAAATACATTCATGACTACTCATAAGCCCATATACACATATCTATATTTATATTTATTTTTACATGAATCTCTACAACTATTAAAAAACCATGAGTTCATACTGAAGTACTCCTTTATTTATTAAAACATGTTTGATTGTTCCCTGGTTGATATATGCATGGTTGGACTTTAAGATAGTGTTCTTGGGACTTTTCTGGTGATTCAGTGGTTAAGACTCTTCCAATGTAGGGGCACAGGTTCCATCTCTGGTTGGGGAACTAGGATCTCACATGCTGTGGGGCACAGCCAAAAACTTAAAAATAAAAATAAAAATAAAAAATGAAGTTAGTGCTCTTAAAGTACAGCCAGAGAAGATGGGGACAGAAATTGGTTGGGAGGGAATACACAGAACAAAGTAGAGAAACTGGAAATAATTTGAAGAGTGGATAAGATACCTGAGAAGACTCAGGCAGCCACTTAATAAATGCTTTTTAAACTAAGTGGGTAAAAGGATAAATATTTTAGAGATTTATAAAAACTTTGCCATTTGTGTGGCAAACATTTATCTCAGTTTGTCATTCATCTTTAACTTGATTCATTCAACATGCATATGGAGGATGAATTTAAAATTTTACCAAGTCAAACGGATCAACACTGGTGCTGCTACAAGCTTCCCAGGTGCTGCGGCGGTAAAGAATCTGCCTGCCAACGCAGGAGACAGGAGAGAGACAGGTTCCCTCCCTGGGTCAGAAAGATCTCCTGGGGCAGGAAGCAGCTCCACTCCAGTATGCTCGCCTGGAAAGTCTCATGGACAGAGGAGCCTGGAGGGCTACAGTCCATGGGGTCGCAAAGAGTAGGCCACGGCTGAGCAACGAAGCACACACACACAGCTGCTGCTGCTAACGGCCAATGTGTACTGAAAACGTACTGTCTGTATTCTATGTGATTACTGAGGCTGTTGTGTCAATCAGCTAATGACATGTACTTACATTGACCTCTCTTCTGGCACAAGACATAACACAAGGACTCGAACAACATCTATGTGAATATTCAAGTGATCCCAGGTGACTTTTCTTGCTACATTTAGGCAGAAATTCTAGATCTTGAAAAGCTCATTTCATTTAGAAATTTAAGAACATAAAATATAATATGATGCCTGTAAAACCTCTAAAACATAAAATAAGTAAATACTATAACACTCGGGTGGTAAAGGGAGAACATAGTTATGAAAATGCTTACTATTGGAATAAAAAGTAAATTTTATTTACACTCTATTTTGTGCTTTCAATACATTTGGAAAGGTATAATCTCTAAAAAAAAAAAAAGATATGAAAGCTGAGATGATCAAACTCAATTAGAAAGGAAAAAGAGATCTGCTAGAGTTAAGAAAAGAATTTATAGCAACCAGTAATACCAGAATAAAATATAAAACAAGAAAGGTAAAAGCAAAAAGGACTTGTTCTGCAGAAGGGTGATCTTGTGATGGGGGGGCATGTTTGAGAAGCTCTCACAAAACACCGGACTTAACTGTAAAGATACAAGAAGTTGAAAATCATCAGAGAAGATAATATGAGAGAGGATATAAAGAAACAACTGGATCCTGAAGAAGGCTTCGGAATGACGAGAGCAGAAGCATTATTCAAAGATAAGAGAGAATTCCTGGGCTAAATGAGGGAAGGAGACTAAACCCATTACTGAGGGAACCACCCACCAACCGTTGGCTCATCCAGCTAAAAAGACACAATCTCTTTTCCTGCTAGCAGGTTAAAGGGTCCTGTCAGACCATCCAGGCGTCAGAGGAAAAGGAGGACATCCCAACACACAGGAAGGAAAGGGGGTCATCCATGAAGAGAGACACCCAAGACTCACTTCAAGGTTCTCTTCTCCAGTATGAAACAATGTAAGGCAAAGTTATGACCCAAGTCTTCTTAGCCCAGACAAACGACTGTTCAGGAGCAGAGAAAACAAAAGCATTGGAAAATACGGAAAACACGAGGCATCAGAGAACTTGTGCTTGAAATAATTCCAACGTGGTTAAGTTAAAATGGTATAAACAGTTCACAAAGACAATTCACCTGTTATAAATACTTAATGAAACAGATGACATATAATTTAGAACAGATGACACATAATTTCGTTTTCACAGTCATAAAAATACCACAAGTTGTAGTAACAAAACGCAAGTAGTGAGGGGGTGGAGGCTGGGGGAGGAAGCCAGCTTGTGTTAACTTCCTCATTTTATGTGGAGGAGAAAACCAGGGTATTAGTTACAGCTGACATTTGAGTCCTTAGGATGTGTCATGTACTGTTCCTAAAACTTCACATATATCATCTCCTTTAATCCTCCAATCCACCCTATGAGGCAGTTACTGTATGGCAGACACTTTGCATGCACTCTCCTTTTAAACCCACTCTACAGCTCTTGGAGGGACTATTCTTCTAATTTGTAGATGATGATCCTGGAGGTCATAATGTAAGTGGTAAAGCCAAGTGGTAAGCCACACCCCTGCTTTCTATGACCAAGCCAGCATTTGCAACAAGCCCAATCTGACCATATTCCTCGCTCAGAATTTCAGCCACAAGAGACCAAAGAGGATGATACGATCCTTCCTCTGAGCCTTGGTGCTGTTCCTCTGCCTAGGTGCCTTGGGTGCCTCTCACCCTCAGGGAAAGCCACCTGCTATGTTAGACTGTCACAACTGCAGTTCATTTTCTTTATTTGTTCATTTGTTTCTTGTCTCTGTCCTCTTTTTAAAGAGCTCCATGTGAGGGCAGGCAGGTTTTCTGTCCTGTTCACTGGGGAGACTACAGCAATTAGTGTTGAAATGCCTGGTACAAAGGAAGTGCTCAAAGAGATGAATGAAGCTGCCTCCATCATTCCAATCAGAACTAATCGCTCCTTGGGTCTACAATAACAATGTTTGCATCACAATACAGTTCTTATTTCCATTTGTAACACTTTACTATCTTTTTGTGTGTCCTGCATGTGTGCATACATGCTTAGTCACTCAGTCATGTCTGACTCTTTGCAACTCCATGGACTGTAGCCCACCAGGCTTCTCTGTCTGTGGGATTTTGCAGGCAAGAACACCAGAATGGTTTGCCATTTTCTTCTCCAGGGGATCTTCCCAGGGATAGAACTCACGTCTCTTGAGTTTCCTGCACTGACAGGTGGATTCTTAGCACTAGCACCACCCTTTGTGTGTCTCCCCACCCTAAATTTGTAAATTCCTTATAGACTGGATTACATCTCAATCAACTTTAGATCTCTCCCAAAGCAGTTCTCAACCTTTTGTTTCCCTGTAGGACTCTGCCTCCCCACTCCCCCACCTCCACCCAAGGCAGACTCTGTTAGCTGTGTTTCCAACTTTCAGTCTCTACTTCGCTTTCTCTTACAAAACCTTCATTTTTCTTGAAACACCAGTACATTCAGCTTTCCTTACAGCTGGAAATAGCTTATGACACAGTCCTGATCAAGGCAATGTACATCCAATGCAAATTTCTCCAGAGTTTTGCTTTCCTGATAAAACAGGGAAGACTAGGTTGGTAATCTTTCTCTCTTCCTTCCTGTTTTGACACAGACATAATGTCTAGAGCTACAGCAGCCCTTTTGCTATCCCATGACAATGAACAAGAGGACATAAGCCCACAGGCCAAAGTGACAGAGCAGAGACGAGGAAGATGGTGATGGCTTTGCTGAATGACTAAGCCAAGGCCAGCAACTTATCTCCAGACTTCTTACTATGTGAGAAAAACCAACCCACACTTGTTTAAATTACTGTAAGTTGGATTTTTTTGGGTCACTTTAACCAAAATTATCTTTAACTTGATCCTGCTGATATTTTGAGTTGGTACAGCACTTACATGCTACACTCCCATGGGTATATGCAGATTTTGACAAATCCAAACTATTACTGCAGGAGCATAAATCACTGCAAAAATTTGAACTATGAGGAGAATGAGACTCCAAGAGGTTAAGCGTCTGCCCACTGTTATTCTGATAGGAAGCTGTGGAGTCGGGAATCAAATCCAGGTCTCTCAAGACTGTCAAATCCATGCTTGTGCCCTCATCACCTCATCATAATGTGAATGTATGCCACCGGCAAAGCTGTGTGCCCTGGCCTAACGGAGACACAGGGCCTCCGATCAGCGCTCTTCAAAGACTTCACCCTGGAGGAACACTCTGGGGTTTAGCTGCCATGAGCTCACTTCCAGTGAAGGGGGTGCGACTTTGTTGGCCAAATGCTGTCTCCCCATTCTGGATACATTTTTAAGGGCCACTTCAGGACATCCCTCAGCAGCACCTTGTGATCCTGGCCATCCTCCCAACCTGAGCTGGGAAGGTGTTCTGTGTGTTTGAGGAACACCAAGGAGCTTAAGCACCAGTGACTGGGACAGACCGAGAGGGAGAAGAGGAGGCAGGGGATAAAAGTAAGGTTATACAGGCAGAGGCTGATCCTACAGGACCTCAGAGGCCTCGGGGAGGACGCTGGATTCATTCCCAGTGTGATGGGAAGTCACCGCCCGACTCTGAGTGATCTGTATCTGTAAAGGATCGCACTGGTTTGTACATGGAGAAGGGCTCCCCAAGTGGCACTAGCGGTAAAGAACCCATTTGCCAAAGCAGGAGACATGCGGTTCCTGGGTCGGGAAGATCCCCTGGAGGAGCCCGTGGCAACCCACTCCAGTATTCTTACCTGGAGAATCCCCATGGACAGAGGAGACTGGTGGGCTACAGTCCATAGGGTTGCAAAGAGTCGGACATGACTGAGTGACTTAGCACGCACATGCACGGAGAAAGGACGAGCATTTTCATAAACAGATGACAGCTTAAGTGAGGGCCACTGCAGAGGAAATGGTAAGAAGTGGTGTGTTCTTGGCATATTCTGAATTAGAGTCCAGAGTTTCTTAGTGAGTTGGAGGTGCAGTGTGAGAAAAAGAGAGAAGGCAAAATGAGTTCAAGGCTTTTTTTCCTGAGCAGTTGCCATTGGAGAAATGGCCACTTACTGAGAATGATGGACAGTGGGAAGAAGCCAGTCTGGTGGGGAGAGGGGATGACTATTGGGCAATTGTTTCTGATGGGCTAACTTTGAGATGACTACTAGAAATCCATGTAAAGATGTGGTTAAAGAGAGTTCAAATCCCTTAAATTTCCAGTCTCAAACATCACAAGTTTTACCAGCTACAGGCCAGAAGCAAGGCACCAGAATGAAAATTGTATGGGCTGCGTCTGAAGATGAAGACAAAGAACAAACAGGAATTACATGCAAATACACTGAGAGTTTAGCTTTTAAGTCCCATTTTGCTGCAGAACTCAGTATGTTACCAAGACGATGGGTGTGTTTGTGAGAAATATAATTACTGATTCTATGGTAACGCAGATAATAGAACTGTTCCCCTTTAAGACAGGTCTTCCCAGGCGGCGCAGTTGTTAAGGAATCTGCCTATCAATGCAGGAGACACAAGAGATGTGGGTTCCATTCCTGGGTCGGGAAGATCCCCTGGAGCAGGAAATGGCAACCTGCTCCAGTATTCTTGCCTGGAGAATTCCATGGACAGAGGAGCCTGGCAGGCCTCAGTCCAAGGGGTTGCAAAGAGTTGGATACGACTGAGCATGCACGCACCCCTTTAAGACTGTCTCCAAAACAAACACAAGATACACAAAGACACACATAAACACGGTTCTGCAGCATGGTAATGTAATCAGTGGTCGAGGGCTCTGGGGAGCTGACTGCCTGAAATGGTCAAGCTGCCTGGCTCCAAATCCTGGTTTTGATTCCTAATAGCTTTATTAACCTCTTCATGAGTGGAAAACATACGCTGCAGAGATAATTCAACGAGACAATCCCCATAAGTCTCTTAGCAGAGGCTGGGATACAGAATTAACCTGATAAATATTAGCTATTATTACTTACATTCATGGAAACATGTAATCCAGACACACGCAACCCACTGAACACACGCCTTCATGCCTATGCACTGATAAACACACTATTAAGTCTACATCTGCAGTACATGCAGGCCTGTATACAAAACATGCCTTCAATTTTCTCATTCTCTCGCTGACATCTTGCTTGCCTTTGACTTGAAAACATTCCTTTTTAATGATTTTCAAGAATGGAAGGATTATTTTCTTTTCCTCGCGAGAGCTGGCTCTTACTACTGATGCCTGCCAGGGCTCAGGGCTGGCTGTCCTCCTGAATGAATGACAAATACCCTCAGCAAATCACTTTCTCTAAAAATAGACCGCCCCAAATGATGTTTGGCTTCAGTTCTCATTTCCATGCACCTTGAAAAGAAAAGAAAAATTCCATTCTTTTTAGAGACTTAGCATTAATCTATCTCAAGTAATGTGACTTGATAAAAATGAACAAATCTCTCAAGTTCTGCAAAAAGCCCTAGTTTTGCCTCATTTACTTATCAGATTTATATAAAATATAAATGGAAGGCTGACCGATTTCTCCATATTCTGCCCACTGAATGTGCATTCTGCTTGGCTTTATGGAGCCACTTACTTACAGTATGATACCTTGATAACTTAATGTGTGACTTGCCTTCTCTATTTCTTCCTCCAGATGCATGTGAATGGGTTGAGAGGCTACAAGATACCCTCGAAGTTATAGTCACTATGTAGAAGCAGATGAATTGCTCTCAGGATTACTAGCCAGCTAAACTTCTGATGGACACAAATCCCCAAGAGTTCATTTGACTTTTTGGGTCAAGGACTATGCAGTTTATATCATCTATACCGCTGAGATGCATGTTTGTGGCAAAAAAAAAAAAAAAAAAAAAAAGCAAACAAAAAACAAATTTAAAAAGAACATTTAGAGTGCATTTTATATTGCAGGAGGGAAAATCAGTTCTGCCCCTTATACGCCTGTTCTTATTGGCCAGAAAAACTGTAACCTTATTGGCCATGTCCTTCCTAAACCTTTCTCTAACAAGCAGAGTGATTGGTTTCCTTGGTGCATGGGCTGAGAACAGTGTTTACTGAAGAACACAGTGATAGACAGAAGGGTGGGCACCAGAGCAATATGAGCATTTTATCAGGAAGGAGAAAGGAGTAAATGGCCCTGGGGTAGGCAATCAACAGGGGTCCTAAACGTATGGAGCCACTGGTGGAGACCAACTGGGTTAGTGAAGGAGGAAGAGGGGAGAGGGAGTTTAGGAGAAGATAGCAAGGACTTAGAGGAGCAAAAACACATCATTCCCGCCCCTAGAATACGGGAGTTCTTTCTCACACTCTGGGCTTCCCAGGTGGCACTAGTGGTAAAGAATTTGTCTGCCAATGCAGGAGATGCCAAGAGACAAGGGTTTGATCCCTGGGTAAGGAAGATCTCCAGCAGAAGGAAATGGCGACCTACTCCAGTATTCTTGCCTGGGAAATCCCATGCACAGAGGAGCCTGGCGGGCTACGGTTCACAGGGCCACAAAAAGTCAAACACAATTCCCTCGTTAGATTACTTTGTATGAGAAAAATGGTGGGATAACTGCTCCAGGGTTATTGTGCTGGGTTGTATAAAACTATCCTAGCAGGCTGGAAGGAGATCGCCCTGCTGAAGTAGGCTTGAAGAAGCTTCCATGTTGTGGGTGAGGGGGTGGTGGCCTGTGGCAAGGACCAAAGTGGCTTCCAGTTACTGAGACCATCCCTAGCCTGCAGTTAGCAAGAAAACGGGAACCTCAGTCATCTGGCTGTAAGGAGTTGAATTCTTCCCATAACAAGTGAGCTTGGAAGAAGACCCAGGCTTCAGACGAGACTGCAGCTTTGCTGATGCCTTAATTTCATCCCAGTAAGATGCTAAGCAAAGGAGCCCACTAACCTCTACCTAGATTCCTGACCCACAGAAACTATGAGATTAAATAAATATGTGTTAAGGTGCCAAATTTGTAGTATTTTGTTAGGTAGCAACAGAAACTCATATACCCACTTTAGTCCATCAGGTGAGTGAGAAATAAACATGTTCTTCGTGTTAAGCCATTGAACTTCAGCAGTTCATAGCAGCATGTTACCTTAACTAAATAAATACAACAGCATTAACAAGGTTGCTCATATAAAGGCAGTCAAAGCCCCATGAAATGCGCTGTGACCATCTCCTCTGGAAGTCTTGTCATAGAGGCAGTCCCCTGGGGCTCACCCACTCTTGAAATGGAATCCTGAACAGCTATGACCTATTCGTTGTCACTCCCAAATTGTAGCACTTTTCACTTATGGGACCTGGCTTGCTTCAATTAATTAGAATCCGTGCTAGAAATTATGATACCTCTGAAAACCATCAGGAGGACTGCCTGTCATATTTATGCAGCAGGAAAGGCCTCGCATTTCTGGCAGGTACTGAGGTCCTGTTTGTTTTTTAATAAAACAAGCAATAATCTACCCAAATAGGGACAGAGGATTCCAGCCTTTTTCAGCCCTAAAAAGTCATATAACTGTTTGAACAGACCTAATGGCTCCCATTTTAGTGAACAAATAGTGTTTACGAAGTACTGTGACAGAACTCTATATGTGCTTCTTCCTTTAATGTTTACCTCAACCCTGAAAAAGAAAATACAAATCCCATCGTATTGATGAGGAATGTGAGGCTTAGAGAGGTTGAACGATGTACCTAAGACCATAGTATCTGAATGGCAGAGCCAAGAATCAAATACAGGTTCATGTGATTCATTCATCTATACATGAATTCATTTCCCATTCATCCAAGATTCATTTCCAGGTACCAGTGAAATTCCGCAGGTTTACTCACGTATACTTTTACTTGAAAATCTCCATCATTAAATGAGTAATAGGCACACTGGGCAAATCTGAATACAGTAGGTAGATTGTATGAATGTCACTATCTTGGTTATGATACTATAACTTAGCAAATGTTATCACTGGAGTAAATGAGGTGTAATGTACAAGGGATCTCTCTGTATTATTTCTTATAATTACATATGAATCTGTAATTATTTTAATAAACACTTCAATTTAAAGAAATAAAAAAATTTTCATCATCTATCTTTTGATCTATTTATCTATCATTTCATACATACATACATACGTGAATTATCCTACACATTTTGTCCTGTGTTTTGCTTTTTCCACATCAGATTATAGACAGACTTATTTTAGGAATATATTTTTCCATGCTATAGTGTATTGCACTTAATCGTACTATTGATGGAAACTTGAGGCTGCCCTAAATTTTGCTATTGCAAGCACTGTTCCGATGAACATCATCATATGTATATCTTCAAGCAGAAGTACATTTGGTAAGAGTAATAAAACAAAAACTAATATTGGTGGGTGCTACTTACAGATTGGTACTTTGCTAAGTGCTCTGCATGTGTTACTCATTTAATTGTCACAGTTACCCTTTGAAGTAAGTTTCATCAGGATCCCAATGCTACAAATGAAGAGACTGTGGCTTGGATAGCTGGCACTAATTCCTCAAGAAGGATGGCAGAATGGACTTACTGGTTTTCCTTTTGAAAAAGCATGTTGTGCTTTTATGATTGGAAGTCACTTGAGTTTATGTGATTGACACCCTGACAATACTGAGCCTTCTCATCTAAAAATGTCATGCCTTTCCACTAATTTAGGTCTCCTCATTTGCTTTCCATAATGTTGGCATGTTTCTTCACATTGCACACACATATTTCTTGCTAAAGATACTCTTCCGTATGTCACAGTTTTTGCTGGGGTAAAGAAAATTAATGGGTTTCACATTTTTTTATTTGGAACTTGTCACATACAGAATTGTCTTATGAGTCATAAGAGTTTCAGTTGATAATTTTAAATAGACTTGCATATAAACTGCTCATCATGGCAATTCTGTCTCTTCATTTTACTATTTATTCTTGTTTATTTTTCCATCCTGGGACTTCTAGAGCAATATTGGGTAACACAGGCAAGAGTGAGTTTGTCTTGTTCCTCACTTTAAGGGGATATATGATTTGCTGCTACATGGAGTGTTTGCTACAGTTTTCTGGTGAATAGTTCAGCAAGTAAATACAGCCTAACTTACTAAGAATCTTTTTGATAATCAGGAAGTCTAATTGATTCTGCATTGGTGGAGTCAAAGCAATTCCTCCCTCCCCCAATTTTTTTAATAAAAGTAGGGAATTACATATTTTTTAAAATGTTTTGTTGCTCTTGCTTTTTGTGGGTCCATTCTCCTTGGTTATGAGAAATTCATTTTTAAATATACAGATGGCTTTGTGAATGCTTTATGCAGAATTTAGTTTGTATCTATGCTTTTTTGGAAGACATGATGACTTTTTTTTTATGGAGTCTTCCCGATGACTTGATATTGAATTCCAAGTTGAATGTACCTTTCTGTCACAGTCTGAAAACCCTTGATTTTTACTCTCAGTCTGCTGCGACTCTAGATTTTCATTATGAGAAGGTCACCTGTTTTTTAGTTTCTGGAGACATTTAGAGATTTTTCTTTATTTTTGAAGTTTAGAAAGGTCATCGTGACTCTTCTAATTGCGCATATAGTTCTTTCAATTTTATTTTTCATATCATCCCTATGTTTTTGCTTTTACTGCCTAACACAACTTATATTTGACTTTTATTGCTCAGCACTTATTGAAACCTTCCAATTTTAACATATAAATCTGATTTCTTTCTATTCAACTTTTTATTACTTTTCTTTATTTTTTCATATTTAAAAAATCCTTAAAGTTTTTAGAAAGTTATCTTGTCATCTCCATTTTAGCTGTTCTAGTGGAGATGACCTGCTGGTCTCCTGTTTCTACTTTCAGTATCTCCAGACCTTTCCTTTTCTGCCTCTTTTGGGAGATTCCCTACTTTACCTTCCATTTTACTGATGCAGTCTTCAAATCTGTTCATCCTATTTTTCAGACCTTGCACTCTTTTTTTTAATTTCAGAAATCTTACTTTCCCCCCCCAAATTCATTCATGGCCTTTGTGGCACCCCCCCCTCTTTTTTTAAATAGAAACCCATTATTTTGATATGGTCACAATTCTTTTTGAATCTCTCTGAAGATACCAATTATAAAGTAACTTTACAGAGTTGCCATATGATCCAGAAATCCCACTCGTTGGCATATATCCAGCGAAAACTCTAATTTGAAAAGACACATGCATCTCTATGTTCACAGCAGCACTATTCACAACAGCCAAGACATGGAAATAACTTAATAGTTTCAGCCATGAGAGAAGATGTTTCCAGCAGAGCTGAGAGTTAGCTGATGCAAAGAGTAAGGCTGGATATTTAAGTTATCCATTGACAGATAAAAAGGTAAAGAAGATATGGTACATATATATAAAATACTACTCAGCCATAAAAAGAAAGAAACCATGCCATTTGCAGCAACATGGACCTAGAGATGATCATATGACCATACTAAGTGAAGTAAGTCAGAAAGGGAAAGACAAATACTATATAATATCACTTACATGTAGAATCTAAAATACAACACAAATAAACTTATCTATGAAACAGTAACAGACTCATAGACAAAAAGAACAGACTTGTGGTTGCCAAGTGGTGGGTGTGGGAAAGGGATGATGCAAGCTATTATAGAAAATGGATAAAAAACAAGGTCTCACTCTATAGTACTGGGAATCATATTCAATATTTTGGGATAAATCACAATGGAAAAGAATTTTAAAAAGAATATATGTATAACTAAATCACTTTGCTGTGCAGCAGAAATTAGCACAACATTGTAAATCAACTATACTTCAATAAAAATGAAATTTATTATAAGTCACAATCCTCGTGTCATCTCCCATCTCTGGGTTATTTCGTTGTGCACACATCCTTCTCCTCTCTGCTTTTGTTGTCTGTTTGTATTTATGGGCGAAGAACTAGCCTGAGTACACAGGTGGTTGGGATGAGCTTCCTCTGCAGATAAGGCTCTAAGTAGACCACACCATGGATCCATGTGACTTGGGAACAGGCAGCCTCTCCTTTAGGGTATCTGGGTGGGGATGGCAAAGGCAGGATGGAGGGCCCACAAATGCCAACATATGGGGGAGCTTTACTGTGAGATTTGAGTGCTTTCCTATATTTCACTCCTGGGTAGAGCTGTCTTCTATTAACTATTTTCTTGCAGTTAAGGGTTTTTGAAGTCAGGAATTATCTTGGGCTCTGCTTCTCTGTCTGGCCTCTGAATCTACTCTGAGTGACTTCCTACACTATGCATTAGGTTGTTTAGACAGTAGTCTGGAGATGTTTGCCTCCAGCAGAAGCCTACACTGCTAGCTCTTTGCATCCTTGGGGGAGTGAGGTGGAATGACAGGACCTCTGTTTCGTAGTTTGCTGCTGATAACACCCTGGTCTTTTTTTTTTCCTTACAATTTTTTATTTTATTTTAATTTTAATAAATTTATTTATTTTAGTTGGGGGATAATTACTTTACAATATTGTAGTGCTTTTTGCTATACATTGACATGAATCAGCCATGGGTTTACATGTGTTCCCCATCCTGAACCCCCCTCCCACCTCCCTCTCCATCCCATCCCTCTGGGTCATCCCATTGCCCCAGCCCTGAGCATTTGTCTCATGCATTGAACCTGGAATGGTGTTCTGTTTTACATATGATAATATACATGTTTCAATGCTATTCTCCCAGAACGTCCCACCCTCACCTTCTCCCTCAGAGTCCATAAGACTGTTCTATGCATCTGTGTCTCTTTCTGTCTCACATATAGGGTTATCGTTACCATCTTTCAAATTCCATATATATCCATTAGTATACTGTATTGGTGTTTTTCTTTCTGGCTTGCTTCACTCTGTATAATGGGCTCCAGGTTCATCTCAATAGAACTGATTCAAATGTATTCTTTTTAATGGCTGAGCAATATTCCATTGTGTATATGTACCACAGCTTCCTTATCCATCCGTCTGCTGATGGACATCTAGGTTGTTTCCATGTCCTGGCTATTGTAAACAGTGCTGCGATGAACATTGGGGTACACGCGTCTCTTTCAATTCTGGTTTCCTCGGTGTGTATGCCCAGCAGTGGGATTGCTGGGTCATATGGCAGTTCTATTCCCAGTTTTTTAAGGAATCTCCACACTGTTCTCCATAGTGGCTGTACTAGTTTGCATTCCCACCAACAGTGTAAGAGGGTTCCCTTTTCTCCACACCCTCTCCAGCATTTATTGCTTATAGACTTTTGGATAGCAGCCATTCTGACTGGTGTGAAATGGTACCTCATTGTGGTTTTGATTTGCATTTCTCTAATAATGAGTGATGTTGAGCATCTTTTCATGTGTTTGTTAGCCATCTGTATGTCTTCTTTGAAGAAATGTCTGTTCAGTTCTTTGGCCCATTTTTTGATTGGGTCGTTTATGTTTCTGGAATTCAGCTGCAGGAGTTGCTTGTGTATTTTTGAGATTAATTCTTTGTCTGTTGCTTCGTTTGCTATTATTTTCTCCCATTCTGAAGGCTGTCTTTTCACCTTGCTTATAGTTTCCTTTGTTGTGCAAAAGCTTTTAATTTTAATTAGGTCCCATTTGTTTATTTTTGCTTTTATTTCCAATATTCTGGGAGGTGGGTCATGGAGGATCCTGCTGTGATTTATGTCGGAGAGTGTTTTGCCTATGTTTTCCTCTGGGAGTTTTATAGTTTCTGGTTTTACGTTTAGATCTTTAATCCACTTTGAGTTTATTTTTGTGTATGGTGTTAGAAAGTGTTCTAGTTTCATTCTTTTACAAGTGGTTGACCAGTTTTCCCAGCACCACTTGTTAAAGAGATTGTCTTTTCTCCATTGTATATTCTTGCCTCCTTTGTCAAAGATAAGGTGTCCATAGGTGCGTGGATTTATCTCTGGGCTTTATATTTTGTTCCATTGATCTATATTTCTATCTTTGTGCCAGTAGCATACTGTCTTGATGACTGTGGCTTTGTAGTAGAGCCTGAAGTCAGGCAGGTTGATCCTGGGCCATAAATCTAGCCTTGGTAAATTCAAAAAAATTGAAATCATCCCAGTCATCTTCTCTGACCACAATGCAGTAAGATTAGACCTCAATTACAGGAAAAAAAGCTATTAAAAATTCCAACATATGGAGGCTAAACAACATGCTTCTGAATAACCAACAAATCACAGAAGAAATCAAAAAAGAAATCAAAATATGCATAGAAACGAATGAAAATGAAAACACAACAACACAAAACCTATGGGACACTGTAAGAGCAATGCTAAGGGGAAGGTTCATAGCAATACAGGCATACCTCAAGAAACAAGAAAAAAATCAAATAAATAAACTGACTCTACACCTAAAGCAACTAGAGAAGGAAGAAATGAAGAACCCCAGGGTTAGTAGAAGGAAAGAAATCTTAAAAATTAGGGCAGAAATAAATGCAAAAGAAACAAGACAGACCATAGCAAAAATCAACAAAACTAAAAGCTGGTTTTTCGAGAAGATAAACAAAATTGACAAACCATTAGCCAGACTCATCAAGAAACAAAGGGAGAAGAATCAGATCAACAAAATTAGAAATGAAAATGGAGAGATCACAATAGACTACACAGAAATGCAAAGGATCATAAGAGACTACTACCAACAGCTATACGCCAATAAAATGGACAACTTGGACGAAATGGACAAATTCTTAGAAAAGTATAACTTTCCAAAACTGAACCAGGAAGAAACAGAAGATCTTAACAGACCCATCACAAGCATGGAAATCGAAACTGTAATCAGAAATCTTCCAGCAAACAAAAGCCCAGGACCAGATGGCTTCACAGCGGAATTCTACCAAAAATGTAGAGAAGAGCTAACACCTATCTTACTCAAACTCTTCCAGAAAATTGCAGAAGATGGTAAACTTCCAAACTCATTCTATGAGGCCACCATCACCCTAATTCCAAAACCAGACAAAGATGCCACAAAAAAAGAAAACTACAGGCCAATATCACTGATGAACATAGATGCAAAAATCCTTAATAAAATTCTAGCAAACAGAATCCAACATCATATTAAAAAGATCATACATCATGACCAAGTCGGCTTTATCCCAGGAATGCAAGGTTTCTTTAACACCCGCAAATCAATCAATGTAATACACCACATTAACAAATTGAAAGATAAAAACCGATCTATGATTATCTCAATAGATGCAGAAAAAGCCTTTGACAAAATTCAACATCCATTTATGATAAAAACCCTCCAGAAAGTAGGAATAGAAGGAACATACCTCAACATAATAAAAGCTATATATGACAAACCCACAGCAAACATTATTCTCAATGGTGAAAAATTGAAAGCCTTTCCCCTAAAGTCAGGAACAAGGCAAGGATGCCCACTGTCACCACTACTATTCGACATAGTTTTGGAAGTTTTGGCCACAGCAATCAGAGC
Organism: Okapia johnstoni; assembly: GCA_024291935.2. Lineage (NCBI taxonomy): Eukaryota > Metazoa > Chordata > Mammalia > Artiodactyla > Giraffidae > Okapia > Okapia johnstoni. The sequence continues at coordinate 8,838,654 of CM044323.1, read as the reverse complement.
GGAAAAGGAAATAAAAGGAATACAGATAGGAAAAGAAGAAGTAAAACTCTCACTGTTTGCAGATGACATGATCCTCTACATAGAAAACCCTAAAGATTCTACCAGAAAATTACTAGAGCTAATCAATGAATATAGTAAAGTTGCAGGATATAAAATTAATACACAAAAATCCCTTGCATTCCTATACACCAATAATGAGAAAACAGAAAGAGAAATTAAGGAAACAATACCATTCACCATTGCAACAAAAAGAATAAAATACTTAGGAATATATCTACCTAAAGAAATGAAAGAGTTATATATAGAAAACTATAAAACACTGATGAAAGAAATCAAAGAGGACACAAACAGATGGAGAAATATACCGTGTTCATGGATTGGAAGAATTAATATAGTGAAAATGAGTATATTACCCAAAGCAATCTATAGATTCAATGCAATCCCTAGCAAGCTACCAATGGTATTTTTCACAGAACTAGAACAAATCATTTCACAATTTGTATGGAAATATAAGAAACCTCGAATAGCCAAAGCAATCTTGAGAAAGAAGAATGGAACTGGAGGAATCAACACCCTGCTCTTTGCATCGGCTAACTCTCAGCTTGGGCAGGGTGGATCCCCTGAGCTCTGCTGGGAATGTCTGCTCTCACGGCTGTTAACTATTAACTCCAGAACCTGTTTTGGGCAAGTTTTCTATGAATTTGCTCTCTCTGCTTCAAAATTTCCACAATTTCCTCACAAATTCTGGACTGCGGGTAGTATCATTTCTCATTTTACCACCATTACTGACATCATCTTTTAATGTACATTATCTGTTATATCAAGAGATTTTTGCGAGGAAAGGCAATAAAATATCTATCCCAGTCTAGATTCTGAATGATGAGTTCTTAATGATCTTTAAAGCAGGGCTGACCAATTGCCTGGACAAATTACCTCCTCATCCTCACTTTGCTCACCTGTGGTTTGGATCAAATATTAACCTGTCGCAAAGGGACTGTTGTAAGGATTAGAAACTAGATTCAACATATCTGGGTGATGAGACTCGGTACATGGCACCTGCTTTTACTGTTTTCCCTACAGTGACTTCATTGTGCCTTGCTGGACGGATGGCAAGACTCAGCCTGACACAGGACACATCCTGCATCACTTTCCTTACAGAAGAGGAAGAGCGAGCAGCCTTCAGCACCCAACCTCAGAGGTAACTAACGGCTGTAAGCTTTTGGCTCCTCATCTGTAAAGCAGGCATAAAAAACAGATCTGTTTGGGAAGGCTCTTGTGCAGATGAAATAAAATAAGGTCCAGAAAGTGGTACGCGGTGACCGGTCCTTCCCTCCTCCTCTTTCTCTCCTTTTCACACTCACCCCCTCCATCCACCCACCTCCTTTCCTTCCTCCTCTCTTCCTGCGTTTCCACTCTTACTGTTGTGCACACTCCTCTCTGCTTTTGTTGTCTGTTTGTATTTATGGGTGAAGAATTAGCCTAAGCACACAGGTGGTTGGGATGAGCTTCCTCTGCAGATAAGGCTCCGAGTTGTTGTTGTTGTTACTGAACCAGGATCCAGAGAATTAATTAATCCTTTATCTCATTAAAAATCATTATTGAGTATTGACGTTCTTTAGCCTCGTAGGGAAAAAAAAATCTGAAAACAGATATAAGTGCTTTTTCCCTACAAGCTGTTAGTGCTTTCAGACCGTGGACGTGGAAAAGGTAAATCAAAGAAGCAACCAACCAACCAGCAACCAATCAACCAACGGGGACTCAAAGCCAGAACTGGGTACAAATTTCAGCTTACACACACATCAGTCATATGCCCCCAGGGAAGTCACTTTGCTTTCCTGAGCCTTGACCTTTGTGGCTTCCTCATCTGTCAAATGAGGATGAATTGGAACCATGTACACAGATCACCCTGCACAGCAAGGCCCAGGGAAATTTCCATCCCCTCTTCCTTCCCACTTCCCTCTCTCTGCCAAATCCTGAGGTGGTGATTACAGTGCAAGGCTGGCTTTATGGGGTCACCGCTGTGTGCTGCTGTGCTGTGCTGTTGTGTCCGACTCTGCGACCCCATGGACTGTAGCCTGCTAGGCTCCTTTGTCCATGGATTTTCCAGGCAAGAATACTGGGGTGGGTTGCCATTTCCTCCTCGAGGGGATCTTCCCAACCCAGGGACTGAACCTGCGTCTCCTGCATTGCAGGTAGATTCTTTACCGCTGAGCCACTGGGGAAGCCTTCACCCCCTGTGTACAGTCACCAAAAGCCCTGCACCAAGAAGAGCCCTGGATTTGGTTTAATTCTCTGCTGTTGTTGTTAAATTCTTAATAATGTTTGAACAAGGAGCTCTTACTGTCATTTTGCACTAGATCCCTAAACTACGTAGCTGTTTTTGCAGGCTGTGGCATAATGCATGGGAGAATCCGTATTTCTGCCTTCCCCGTAGATAGGGAAAAAGCAGGTTCCCAGGTGCCCGAAGGCAGCCGCTACTGGAACCCTACTGCTGATCGTTTGTGGCTTCCCCTCTCCCAGCATCATTTCTATCCAAGTTCCCAAAGCAGCCGGTGCAGGCTTCCTTGGGGTTCCTGCAGCCCTTCTAACTATAGCTCCGATTTGACACACTTGCTATTTTCTCTCCAGGTCCTCAAGGCAGTTCTCTGCACGGTTTTGGAAGTGATGCAGCTTCCTTTTTGTTAATGACTTTAAAGGAATGAGCATGTTTGTAGGACAAGAAAACTTCTAGGAACAGGTTGGAAAAGGCAGGCTCACACTGTGCATGGACTAGAGTACATCCTCGAGTGTGAAAGCCCAGCCAAGGAGACGCGCAGCTGGGAAGTGCCCCTGCTTCCTTCCTGAACCTTCAGTTGGCTACCTGCTCCTTTATTTCCAGAGGAGACAGAGACTGCTTTTCACAACCCAGTATGACTGCACAAGGGAGGGACAGCAACTTCTTTGGAGGTTTGATTTCCTGCTTGTTTCAAAATGAACCCTGGGAAGTTGTTTGTAGGTTTGAGCAAGTTAGTCTCAAATATATGAAACTGATGTCCACTGCCTTCTTTATCCAAGTCCAGCCCCACAGGGATGTTCCAGCCTTAAGGCAATAGCATAGGGTGCGCCACCCAGATCCTCTCTACTGGGGCCCTTGCACTCACCTCCCAGTGCCTGGGTTAGCAGATCACTCTTACCAGAACTGCCCGTAGCTAATGAAACTGTCTTCCCTGGGAGATTACCTCATGCCTCCCCTCCTCTCTGCTGAACCCTGGGGCCACAGGTTGACTGATGTAGAGTAAAGCAGTACTTTACTTAAAACTCAACATTCAAAAAATGAAGATCATGGCATCCAGTCTCGTCACTTGATGGCAAGTGGATGGGGAAACAATGGAAGCAGAGACAAACTTCATTTTCTTGGGCTCCAAAATCACTGCAGATGGTGACCACAGCCATGGAATTAAAAGACGCTTGCTCTTTGGAAGAAAAGCAATGACAAACCTAGACAGCATATTAAAAAGCAGAGACATTACTTTGCCAACAAAGGTCCATCTAATCAAGGCTATGGTTTTTCCAGTAGTCATGTATGGATGTGAGAGTTGGACTATATAGAAAGCTGAGCACAGAAGAACTGATGCTTTTGAACTGTGGTGTTGGAGAAGACTCTTGAGAGTCCCTTGGACTGCAAGGAGATCCACCCAGTCCATCCTAAAGGAGATCAGTCCTGGGTGTTCATTGGGAGGACTGATGTTGAAGCTGAAACTCCAATACGTTGGCCACCTGATGCAAAGAGCTGACTCATTTGAAAAGACCCTGATGCTGGGCAAGATTGAGGGCAGGAGGAGAAGGGGATGACAGAGGATGAGATGGTTGGATGGCATCACCGACTCAATGGACATGAGTTTGGGTAAACTCTGGGAGTTGGCGATGAACAGGAAGGCCTGGCGTGCTGCGGTTAATGGGGTCGCAAAGAGTCGGACGCGACTGAGTGACTGAACTGAACTGCACTGATGTGAAGAGAAAACTCATCAGAAAAGACCCTGATGCTGGGAGAGATAGAAGGCAGGAGAAGGGGATGACAGAGAACAAGATGGTTGGATGGCATCACTGACTCAATGGAGATGACTTTGAGCAACTCAGGGAGATGGTGAAGGGAAACCTGGTGTGCTGCAGTTCATGGGGTCACAAAGAGTCAGACATGACTGAGAGACTGAACAACAACAAAAGCCATACTGACCTCTTGCTTTAAAGCCAGGATACCCCTGTGTGGGCATCCCAGGTGGCTCAGCAGTAAAGAATCTGCCTGCTGACGCAGGAGACACAAGTTCAGTCCCTGGGTCGGGAAGATCCCCTGGAGAAGGAAATGGCAATTCGCTCCAGTATCCTCACCTGCAAAATCCCATGGACAGAGGAGCTTGGCAGCCTACTGTCCATGGGGTTGGTTGCAAAAGAGTCAGACACAACTTAGCGACTAAATAGCAACAACAAAACCCCCCGGTGCTGTGTGTGGCCCAGAGCCCCGCTGTGGATCAGGCCCAAACCACCGGAGATTACATTCCTGATCAGCCTCATCCTGTCCTATGCTGCTTTCCTTGCACTTTCTAGGTTTCTCTTGAGTGCATGCCCTCCATAAATTACATGCCTCTGATCCTCATGCTTTCTTTTAGAGACCTCAATTTAAGGTGAAGGAGAAAGGGAAAAAAATAAACTCAATGCCTTCTGAAGCTACAGCCACTTTATATGTTGGAAGTCAGCTTCTTCAAAGTTGAACTTACATGATGTGATGATTCTGACCACTAGGAATTGAGGTCAAAGTTGCTCTCCCCATTGGCCTCTGTCTGCTCCACAGCTGCTGTCAGAGCCTGGGAAACCAAGGGCATGGGCGCCAGAAATGAGATCCAGGCTCTCAGTGCAGCTGTCCAACCAGGTTGTGGACAAACTTAAAATATCTCCCATCTTCAACCGCATGATTTATTATAAATTAGAGTATCAGGTTTTCAACTTCCTGTTGTCTGCCGAAGTCACCCTATAGGCAGTCTATAAATGGAATTTTGCCAAAATAATTCTAGCCACAAGAACAAATAAACAAATCACACGTAAAACCATGTACACTGCTTTCTCAGACAAGTTCATAAAATTTATGAAATTCTAGAACACTTGGGTTATCAGATCCAGATTGAAGTTATTCCTTCTGGAAAAGAGGCCATTCAGTGGTTGAGAATCTGCCCATTTGAGAGGCTTCAGTGGGTTGAGCTGTGGTCTGACATGAAGCCCCCTAATTGTACACCATGTTCTCACTTGTGTTCACTGGAAGAACCATACACTGCAAGCTTTAATTTTGCAAGTTTCATTTTTTTTCTTTTGCTCTTTTTTTCCTCATACAACATATTCATGGAACATTTATTTTGATCAGTTTACTTCCAGGCTATATACTTGGGGAGAAGAGATAGAGCTCAGTATAGCAACTAGAAAAACATCACTCTGTAGAAACTGACAGTAATGAGACCTTCTATTTTGGAATTAATCTTTTCAAATGTTACTGGAAGGTCAGACCTATTGGGGATGATCAGCAGCAAATTGATGAATACATAAAAGATCCAGTACAAATGGATTAATGAAAAAAATGGATGCCAGCAACTTGAGCTTAATCAAGTTTTTTTTTTTTTAACAAGAATTAAGAAATATTAAACTTACTGGGAATTCAGCAAGTGACTTATAGAAAATGTAGCTAAGAACCAGAAGATGTAAACAAAAAGTCTGATGAACCAATCACTAGGTAAAGTCACTAAGTAAAATAAAAAAGAAAATACTGAAACCCCCAAGTCCTCTATTTACTTCCCTGATAGTCCACTGAGTGCAGTTTCTATTTTCTTTTAAGGAACGTGAAATTCCCAACTAGTTTGATGATTTATTTTCCAGTATGAAAGCAAATGAGAAGTATATTAGAAGGTTCAAGTAGCCTGCACAGAGAAGGTGATCTTTGTGTAGAAAGAGTTATAAAGTTGTTAGATACAAAACTAGGAGAGCACAGCAAAATGGGAGTCATTAGTACAAGAAAAAATAATAAAAAAAACCTCTCCTGCATGCAAAACGTTCAATAACTAGTGCTTAAAATGGTGAACCTGAATAATTATGAAAAGGAAATTACAAAAGTAATATAACTGATTTGAAATTTACAAAGCATTTGCAACTCTGTTAGACTGAATGAAAATCCATGTGGCATATTCTGCTTTTGAACACACAGAGATGTGAACCAGATTATAGAAAGAGTTGCAAGCAAAATTCTCAACAGGGAAATGCCTAGAACATGAAAGGACATGTTCTCTGTTATCAGGAAGGGTTGACCCCCCAGAATGACTCCTTTCCTGAGCATCTTTGCCTGAAAAGTTTTGTCTGTACATTTTTACAATTGGAAAGACAGTGCAATCATTGTGCAAAGTCTTGGGAATAGTCACAGAAGTGGGTGGCAACGTGGGAGAGACTGGAAGACGAGTTCTTAGGAGGAGAAAAGTTTAAGGACTTAAGAAGTCAGGATATTTGGAAGAGTCATCTGCAGGGTATGGAAACCATACAAGTGTATGACACAGGTAGGGTTGGAATGAGGGAGAGTGGGCCTGGAGCACGGAGAGATCTCAGGTTGGCAGGTGACTGCTGATGTTAGCAGTGGGCAGAGGAGCCTAAGGGTGTGGATTTTAAAGCTATACATTTTAGAGGAGGAGAGACAAGATTCTAGAAGCAGTAGGGAGGTTGCCTCCCCAACTACCACGCCTGATTGATGAAGGAGAAAAGAGCCACAATTTGAGAGGCTGCTTGGGAAGGACCGGGCATCAGAGCCAGAAGTGAAGGATACTTCAGAGAAGCTGAGGAGAGAGGATTTGCTGAAGAGTAGATTCCAGAGGGTAGAGTGGAGGTACTCCCCCGCCCCCCCCCCACCCCGCTGAGGAGGGTGGCAGGAAGAGCTGAAATGTGCAGATCTGTATGGAGATTAAACTGTGAGAAAGGAAGGGGCCTCTGCTGCCCCATGCTCTTCTGGTGATTGACGTCCTAGGGGAACGGGTATTATGGGAATCTTTTCCAAGGTCTCCAAGTGACCTGGTTCTGGTAAAACTGAGAGTGTTGGAGATGACGGGAGGGAATGTGAGGATCTTGCCAGGGCACATGGAACTCTGGGACCTCTTTTCACTGCTCTCTCTCATGTCAGTTCGGAGGGCAAGGGAATAGGAGCATCCACGAGGGCCCGGCGTGTTCTGGATCCCTCCTCTTTATTCCTTCTCTTGTGCCTGACCTCAGTCCTTCATGCTGTGGTCACAAGTGCTCCCGGATCTGAGGAACACACTGACTGACACTTCAGCTATGGGGGCCCTTAGGAACAGACAGCAGTTTCATTTTCAGATAAATGAAGCACCCTCCAGGGGCTGACAGACATCTTGTCTCCTGTCCACTTGCTTTTCAAAACCTCTCTACTCAGGTCTCCTGGGGGTCATCAAGGATCAGTTTTGGTTTCAACCTAGCTGACTCACTCCATGGATGATGCTCGTCTCTGGATGAGAACACAGGAAGAACACACAAGAACTGAGCTGGCGTCTGAGCTGAGAATGATGAATTTAGTTGAGAGTATGCTGAATTTAAAATATATGGAGGAGATCAAGACAGGTTGTTGAAAAGGCCGTTGAATATGTTGGTCTGAAGCTCACAAGAGTGACTTCTGAAGTGTGGTGGGCTTCAGATTTGGGAGTTATTAGCTGGGAGATGAAATAGAAAGAATAGGTAAGACGCTCCAGAAAGACCCAGAGAGATTATCAAGAGTGAGAAGGGCTGAGGGCAAGGAATAGAATGCTGGGGAGGACCAAGCCTTGAATGATGGGTGGAGGAAGATGTGAGAACCAACAGGACTAGAGAGGAACTGTAACAGCAGTTGGAAGGGAATCAAAGGAGAAAGGGGTACTTAAGCAAGGAGCAAAGACGGAACACCTTTTCTTTAGATAAGGAGGAAATGTGAGTACTGGTATTTAACTTTCCTGATTTCAGATGCAGATCTAAGGGGCCACTGTTACATAAACACAGAGAACTACCATAAGACGGTTTTCAGGAGATAGGAACACATAGGAAGCCTGCTAGAAACTGAGTGAGAATGAGATGAAATTAAAGGAAGGTGTCAGGGTGGTCCTATAATAATTAATACAGAGATATTCAGACGATCTAAATGAAATAACTTGCTGGCAAAATACAAGTTAACACCACTGATTTATGTCAATTTAGAAAAAAGACAACAGAATCAAAAATACAAAAATGTCTTCAAAATTTATTTTAAAATAGGTGCTAGGTTTAGACATGGCTTCCCATGTAGCTCAGTTGGTAAAGCATCTGCCTGCAATGCAAGAGGTCTGGGTTCAATCCCTGGGTTGGAAGTTTCCCTGGAGAAGGAAATGGCAACCCACTCCAGTATTCTTGACTGGAGAATCTCATGGACAAAGGAGCCTGGCAGGCTACAGTTCATGGGATCACAAGAGTTGGACACGACTTAGTGCTATCTTTCTTTCTTTCTTAGGTTTAGATATGTTTCATTTTTCTTTTTTCAAACATTCCAAGTGGAGATCTAGGCTCTACAAACTGTTTCACAGGGGAAAAAGACAAAAAGAATGAAACAAAAATATCCATGTATATCTTCCCAATAAATTTTTAAAACTTGGCATATCCTTAAAAATAAAATCTGACCAGAGGACACAAAATGACAGTTAAAGAACAATCTTTCTTATGTATATAGATATAAAAATAATAAAGTATTGGCAATCAAAACGTAGCAGTTTATTAAAAGAAAATCCCCATGGTCAAGTGGGACTGTTTCCAGGAATGTACGAAGAGTTTAATTTAGGCTATCTATTAATATAATCCATCACATAAAGAGGCCAAAGGACAAAAAAAAAAAAAAATCACATGATTACCTTGATTCTTGCCAAAAAGTCATTTGAAACAATTCCACGTCCATTCCTAGTGGAAATTCTTAGTAAGCTAAGAAGATTACCCAAATTTAACATAAGAAACACTGACTCAGTTTAATCGCAAATAGAGTGGGAAGTCTGGAATTCATGCAGAAGAAAGACTTAAAGAATGATTTAGTTGGAAATGGATTTGTTTTTAAAGTTAAAGTTGCAAATTACCACTTAATGTTTCTCAGGCTGAATGTGTAAATTTGCAGTGGCTTGCAGAGTAACTTGAGATCCAATTGATCTAAGAGCACCCCGTAGCACCAACACTGTACAATATACACCTATACACAATGGACACGCACAGAAAAACTTTGGCAGCATTTAAAGTTAGTTAGTTAGGTACTCGCTCAATACCTCACTAATATTTACCATATTTTGGGATATATAATGAAATAATATCATGTCCCTACGTAGCCTACTCCCCCACCTCCCAAAAGAGAGAATTATAGTTAGAGAGGCAAAATTATTATAGATTTTATGATAATATAATAATAACAGCTCACATTGCCTTACTATGTGCCGCACACTGTGTTAGGCACTTAGGATATACCATTAACCTAACCCTAATGACAGTGCTACAGAAGGACATTATTATGCTCATTATACAGAAAGAACAGAGAGGCTCAGGGAAGTGAAGGTCAGGGAAGCTTGTTAGGCAGCATCACAAAGCCTCACAGTGAGAGCTGAACATAGCTGCTTCTGACTCCAGAGGACACACTTTGAATCAGTAAGCAACACTCTACTTCCTTGTTAATGAATAAGAAACAGAATCTAAAAGATATTAGATGACAAAATTAATATAAAGCTAGTATAAAATACGTAGGAAATAGCTAACAGAGGATCGGGCAAAAAGTACTTGAAGAAAATTCCTAAGCATTTATGAGTGACATAAAAGACATTTTAATAACTATATATATTATGTTCCTGGGTGATAAATCTTCATTATATGTAAAGATTTCACTGAAATGATCTTAAAAGTTTCATGCAATTACTCTCAAAATATTATATTTATAAATGCATGGAAAATAAAAAAGGTGAGTACAGCTAAAGAAATAAATAAAATTGATAAAACTGTATTATCAATTATCAGTATTACATAAAACTACAATAATTAAAACATTATAATTGTAATGTCAAAGTACGGCATAGTAATAAATGCACAATCATTAGAATATAACAGATGATTATAAAAGAGGACCTAGTACATATTACCATTTATTACATAATAGATGTAACACTACAAATCAGTGAAAAAATGAATTGTTCAACAAATAGTTTTAGAAATAATCATTCAGGAAAAAGTTAAAAGTTCTTCCTTATCACACAGTAACAAATTCCAGGTGGATTAAAGTGATGAAAGTAAAAAGTATGTAATAAGGAGCTAGAAAAACATACAGCTTAATATTTATTTGTTGCCAGGTGCAGGAGACCTTTCTAAATATATATGGAGGAAAGAAGCCATAGCTAAATAAATTTGAGACATTTAACAACATAAAAAAAATAATCTGCTATGTTGAAAATGTAATAAAATTGAAAACCAAATTTCAATCTGGGAAAATGTTAACATATATGAAAGATCATGATTTCAGTATTTATAAAATTTTTTGAAAATTAATAGGAAATAAGTGCTCTATTAAAACAGACAAGGACATGAATATATAATTTGTAAAAGAAAAAATATAAACATAAATATTCTAGTGAATAATTTTAATAAAATAATAAAAAATTTCAACATATCACTGCCCGTCAAATTTACTAATAAAAGCCTATGAATAACAAAAATTACTAACAAAAAAAGAAAACAACTCAATTAAAAATGGGCAAAGGCCTTGAATGGACGTTTCTCCAAAGAAGATACACAGATGACCAACAGTACACAGATCACCAACATGATATGATGTTTAACAACACTAATCATTAGGGAAATGCAAATGAAAACCACAATGAGATAGCACCTCATACCTATTTAGGGTAAAAAAAAAAACAAAACATAAAATAACTAGTGCTGGCGAGATGTAGAGAAACTGGAATCCTGTTCATTCCAGGTAGAAATCTAAAATGGCACAGCCGTTTTTGAAAACAGAATGGTGATTCCTCAAAAAATTAAAGATAGAATTGCCATGTAATCCAGCAGTCTCACTTCTGGCTATACACCTAAAGGAATGAAAGCAGGGACTTGAACAGATAACGGTACACAAGTTCACAGCAGCATTGTCCACAATAGTTCATTGATAGATGAGTAGATAAAGGAAATGTGGTATATATACACAATAGAACATTACTCAGTCTTAAAAAAGAAGGACATTCTGACTTATACCACAATACAGATGGACCTAGAAGATTTATGTTAAGTGAGATAAGCCAGTTACAAAGGGACAAATATTATATGATTCATCATAGATGCGGTACCTAGAATAGTCACATTCATAGACTATCAGAAAGCAGAACAGTGGTTGCCAAGAGATAAAGGGAGGAGGAGATGGGGAATAACTGTTTAATGGGTACAGAGCTTCAGTTTGGGAAGGTAAAAAGTTCTAAAGATGGTGATGGTTACACAATATATAAATGTATTTAATGCCACATAAAATTACATTTCAAATGTAACCATTGAAAAATTGGTAAGAAGGCAAATTTTATGTTATGCATATTTTAACTCAAATAAAAAAATATTTTTGGAAGATTGAATTTTATTGCCTACATAGAGAGGAGATTTGAAAAGAAAGAATGAGAAAGAAACATATCTCTCACCAAATCAGGTCAGGTCAATGAAAAAGAAATCTTAGTAAAGACATAAGGTGGACAACAAACAAACAATTATTCCCTAGGAATCATAATCATGGATCTGCCTTCACACAGATTTGAAGTTTAAATTTATACAACACAACTTGGTTTGAGAATCCCTCAAATGGAAAAAAGTAGCCTAGGATTAGGTTCTCAGGTAATGATGCCCAGGCACTTGATGGGAGCAGTCTCTGTGCAGTGGGCGCCATTGCTGGAAGAGCTAATAGTGGGAGGGTGTCCACTCTCTGCAAACGGACGTAGATTCAATGTGACCCCAGCCAGTACCCTAGCAGGTGTTTCGGTGGAGACTTCTCAGCTGATTCTAAAATGTATTAATATATGGAAATGTCAGGGGCCCCAAATAACCAAAACAGTTTTGAAAAAACAGAGCAAAGCCAGAAGGCTTATTCTGCCAGATACCAAGACTTTTTAATAAGGTCATTATATTTAAGTCAGTGCCGTACTTGTACAAGGACAGACAAATAGACCAATGAGGCAGAACAGCCATCTCTACATAAATCAAAAATACAGCCATCTGATTTACAGCAGAGGTGGCAGTGCAGTGCCGTAACGTATCTTGACCCCTACCTCACACCTTGGCAACTTCAAAAGGATTATAGACTTCTGTGTGAAAGGCTAAGCAATAGCATTCTTAAGAAATTATATAAGAGAATACCTTCATGCCTTTGGGGTAGGCAAAGGTTCCAAAGGAGAACGCAAAAAGCACGTAAGCAAGAAAATGAACGAACTGACCTCATTGAAGAAGAATTTTGGGGACTTTCCTGGTGGTCCAGTGGTTAAGAATCTGCCTCACGATGCAGGGGACACGAATTCAATCCCTGGTCAGGGAACTAAAGCCCCACATGCTGTGGAGCAACTAAGCCCAAGCACCATAGGTAGAGAGTCAGTGTGCTGCAACGATTCTGCATGGGGCAGTGAGGATCCCGAGTGCTGCAACTCAACCAAGACCCGACACAGCCAAACAAATAAACAAGATATTAAAAAAAAAAAGAATTTCTGTTAAGAAGAGATAAGCCACAGGATGGGAAAAGATACCTACAACATGTCTATCTTTAAAAGTACTTGGATCTAGAATATGTAAAGAATTCTCACCAATTAAAAAATGACATATAGACTAATAGGAAAGTAGACAAAAGATTTGAATAACTGCTTCGCAAGAGGACATTCAAGTGCCCCAAAGTATTAAAAATGCTTAACTCATTAGTCATTGGGGACATACAAGTTAAAACCACGGCACAATACCACTAATCACCTATGAGAAGGGCTGCACTGAGAAATACAGACAAATGTTGGTGGGATAAGGATCAGATGGAACTCCTCTTCATTGTTGCTGGGATTATGAATTGGCACAGATACTTTGGAAAGTTGATGGTATCTACTATCAATTTAGGCATACTCTACAGCCCAGCAATGTTGCCCCTAGGTATACACTTAAAAATAAAAGTGCCACAAGGAATATGTATAAGAATGGTCAAAGCAGTACACCTTCCAGCAGACAAAACCAAGTAGCAATCCAAATTCCACCATCAATAGAATAGTTAAATAGTGGTCTATTTATACAGTGGAATGCTATACAGCAATGAAAATGGAAACCTATTGCTACATGTGATAGCATAGATGAATCTCACGACATAATGCTAAGTGAAACAAATCAGACATAAAAGAGTATACTTTGTATGATTCCACTTATATATACAAAGTTCAAATATAAGGAAGATTAATTTACATTGTGAGAAATCAAAAATTTATTTACCTTTGGGGAGCTAGTGACAGAAAAGGGCATGAAAGAGATTCTTGGGTACTGATAACATTATATTTCTTGATTTTTGTGTTGGTTACATACAAATCAGTAATTTATTTTCTGAAAATTCATTAATCTGTAATCTTATCATGTGTAAACCTTTTGGTATGATGTCACACTTCACTAAAAAGTTTACAAGAAAAAAAGGTATGATATATCTTTCTAGAGAGCACTGTATCAGTGAGAATAAAAGATCTTTGAAGTGTTTATAACCAGACCTAGTAATTCTATTTCCCATGACACTAATCAGAAATGTATTCAAATGTTGAGGTATCAGGATGCCTATTTCAATATTTTTTAAAGCATGAAAGCTAAGAATCTAAACTATCATTAGAAGAGACTGATGAAATAGATATGGTACAGCAATGAAATTTACCATCTTTAATACTTATCAGAGAGTACAAGAAAACTATGTACAACATTATGTAGAAGAAAAAATATAACATGTGTTTATGTATGTGTGCATGCGTGCTAAGTCACTTCAGTAGTGTCAGACTCTTTGCAACCCCACGGACTGTAGTCCACCAGGCTCCTCTGTCCATGGGATTCTCCAGGTAACAATACTGGAGTGGTTTTCCATGCCCTCCTCCAGGAGATCTTCCTGACCCAGGAATCAAACCTGCATCTCCTGTAACCCCTGCATTGCAGGTGGATTATTTACTGCTAAGCCACCAGGGAAGCCACCATTTCGTTTCAAGAACGTGTGTGGGTGTGTGTGTATAAAGAAATACAGCAAAAACTTAACAGTTCTTATGTCTAGGTCTGTGCTTAGTTGCTCAGTCATGTCAGACTCTTTGCGACCCCATGTCCTGTAGCCTGCCAGGCTCCTCTGTCCATGGGGATTCTCCAGGCAAGAATACTTGAGTGGGTTGCCATGCCCTCCTCCAGAGAATCTTCCCAACCCAAGGATCCAACCCAGGTCTCCTGCACTGCAAGTGGATTCTTTACCATCCGAGTCACAAGGGAAGCCCAAGAATACTGGAGTGGGTAGCCTATCCCTTCTCCAGGGGATCTTTCCAGGAATCGAATCAAGTCTGCTGCACTGCAGGTAGATTCTTTACTAGCTGAGTTACCAGGGAAGTCCATGTCTAGGTCATTAAGTGATAAATGAATTTTTATATTTTCTCTGCTTTCCAGTTTTCTACACTTGGTACTTATTACTTTACAATCATGAAAATAATAAGGACATAGTCAACCCCATAAATCTAGCTATGTCTGAGCAACACTTAGATTCTTTGACAGAAGGGAGGAACCAGTAGATTACCTTTGCCAGAGCCATTGTTTGGATTAAAGTATAAATGGAAAGTGAAGAAGAAGAGAAAGAAAATGCAAATGGTTCCTTCAAGTATCTTGGTTGGAAGGAAAAAAATCCTGCTTTCTTTGACATTCTATAGTTTTTTTAGTCTAGACCAGTGTTTCTTAAATTTGGCTGTACAAGGAAGCTTTACAAAAATACTGATGCCTGGGACCTTCGCTTACAGATTTCCATTGAGCAGGTCTAGCTTATGTTCTGGACTCGCCAGGGGGTTTGAATGCAAGGCCAGGGTTCTGTTTTCTTTCATCTTCTCCCTTGAGTAGAAGTTAGAAGTTAAATTCCTATCAATAATAGCTTCATATGTATGTAATGAGTTAGCTGGCCACGAAGTAGTCAATCCATAAATAGTTTCTAATTAATGGACACAGAAACCTTTCTGGGAGATGCAGGGCACATCTTCATTGTTAGGGATTTTTTCTTGCTAGCTTAGAGGGTCATCCAGGTTCAGAGAGAACCATTCTGGAATGAGGCGACACTTTGGTCCATGGCTCCAGTGGGGCCCTAGGTGGCTTATATCAACCTTTCAAAATCAAAGTCACCTGCCAGGGAGTCTACGGCTTATTTTCTTGGGGATGTAACACAGCTAAGATGAAATCTCACTGGAGTCAGCAGTATATCTGAAAGTGCAAAGGAAGGAAAACTCAGTTATACTATAAGAATGTCAGTTTTGATTACTGAAATTTTCCTAATGATGAAATTTGCTGTTGGCCAGTGACAGAGTCATCTAATTTGAAGTGGGACGAGAAAGTAAACAATGCTTTATGCTTACAAAGGCTTTCAACATATTGGGTATTTTACATATTCTCAGACCTTACCAAAAAAGCTATGCCAATAGGGAATTAGCATTCTCATTCTAGATTTTAGGAAGCTGAAACTCAGAGAAGTTAGGCAGCTTCCCCATGGACACAATCATGGCACAGATAAGAAAAGATCTGAAAGCTTGTTTATTTGTCCTCAAAACCTATAATCCCTTCACATCATCAAAATGTGAGTTTGTGTCATATAAGTGATGGTAAAGGGAATCCATACCAAACTCCATGTGACACTCCAGTACGATTTCTACAACGTCAATAAGTCAGTATAAAAAGAGACATTCATTGCAATAAAGGATGCTGAAACATGAAATTTTTCTTAGTATTCAATGATCTCTGTCAAACACTTAAGACAACGAATTAGATTGTGGTCTTTCTGAGATAGTTAGTGGGAAGATAGAGGGGTGAGGTTCATTAGTGGCTTTGAAACTCTTTCAACTCAACTAATTTTATGAAAAAACAAAACCACATAAACTACATTATAACTTGTGCTTACTGGAATTTACTCTGAGGAAACTGTGCTGGGGTACCTAAGGTCCTGGGCTTCCCTGGTAGCTTAGATGGTAAATAATCCGCCTGCAATGCAGGAGACTCCAGTTCTATTCCTCGGTCAGGAAGATCCCCTTGAGAAGGGATAGGCTACCACTCCACTATTTCTGGGCTTTCCTGGTGGCTCAGACAGTAAACAATCCGCCTGCAATGCAGGAGACCTGGGTTGGATCCCTGGGTTGGAAAGATTCCCTGGAGGAGGGCATGGCAACGCACTCCAGTATTCTTGCCTAGAGAATCCTCATGGACAGAGGAGCCTGGTGGGCTACAGTCCCTGGGGTCACAAAGAGTCTGACACGACTGAGCGACTAAGCACAGCACAACATCCATGGTCCAAGCCGGGGTTCTTAGGTGGGGGTATTGGCAGTAACTACCTTTGTGATCTTAGGCAAGTCACTGCCTCTCTCTGGGCCTCTATTTACTTGACAGAGGGAAAAAATAGAGAGAGTATTTAAATAAACTGGGAAAGCTATGAGCACTTTATTGATTTGGTATAAGCTATGGATCTCTTCCCCAGATGATGCACATATACACGTACATGAGCAATTTTGAAAGTTCTGGCTGTTCACAGGTATTCCAAAGACAATTTGTAGACCTCCAAAGACTATATTGACCCGTGATTTAAAATACCTCCAGTATGTGATAATGGGATTCTAGTCATGTTTACAAAAAGAGCCCTTATTCTTTAGAGATACAACCGTAAATACGTACGAATGAAATGCTTTGATGTCTGGTGTGTGTACACATGCTCAGTCACATCCGACTCTTTGTGACCCCATGGACTGTAGCCTGCCAGGTTCCTCTGTCCGTGGGATTTTTCAGGTAAGAATACTAGAGTGGGTTGCCATGCCCCCCTCCAGGGTATCTTCTGAACCCAGGGATCGAACCCATGTTTCTTGCATCTCCTGCACTGGCAGGCGGATTCTTTTATCACCTGGGAAGACCCTTGATATCTGGAATTTGTTTTAAAATGAACCAGTGTGTGGAAGGAAGGGTGGAGGTATCATCTCCAGTGTTTCCAATTTACAGATTAGCAACAAAGATTCTGCAGAGAAAATGGCAGGATTTCTTGAGAAGAACAAAACACAGTTGCAAATGGCTTTTAGTGGCATATAAAATACTTGGTTAGGACGTTAGGTGAAACAGTACAGAACGTAAGACAGGACACCGGCATAAAAGACAGCAGCACAGTGGTCAAAAACTTGTTCTCCAGAGTCATAAGGCCCGGGTTCCTGTCATTGCTGTGTCAATCAACTCACTATACAATCATGGGGAAGTCACCTACCCTTTCTGAGCTTTCACTTCCCTATCCGTAAAACAGAAATAGCAGCACAATGTCCCTCACAGGGTTATTATGAAGGGTCAAGTTGTGTCTGACACCCATCAAGCACTCAGTAGATGCTTACCATTGTTCTCTCAACTGGGTAAATATAAAAAAACAATGAAAAAAGGCAAATAACAACCAAGACATTATCAGTAATTGCCTCTGGATTGCGACTAATGGGTGATTTTTTTTCCTGCTCTTTGTTTTTTCAGGACTTTTCAAATTTCCACAAAGTAGTTGTTACTCTTATCAGGAGAGAAAAAAAAGTTATTTTAAAAATGTATAGTGAAATCTAATAATCAAAACAAATGAGCAAATATAACCAAACAGAAACAGACTCGTGGATACAGAGAACAAACCAGTGGTTGCCAGAGGGGAGGGAGGTGGCATGAATGAGTGAACGAGGTGGAGGGGGTTAAGAGGTACAAGCTATTAGTTATGAAATAAGTCAGTCACAGGGTGCGATGTGCAGCACAGGGAATACAGTCAATAACACTGAGTGAACTTTATATGATGACTAATCTAGAAAAACACTGAACCACTATGTTGTATACTGGAAACTAATGCAATACTGTAAGTCAATCAGACTTTAATAAAATAAAAGAAAAAACGAATTTCAGAAGTCCTGCTTGAGAAAGGTTACTGTCCAGAGGGGCTGAACCATGCCTGTCCCACATGGTATTTTGACAAACAGGTCACTTCAGAGAGGTAATACGGGATGACTAGCTGTCCCCGTTCTCCTGCCAGACACTCGTTGTCAGATGGAAGATCCTTGTAAGTGCCAATAAACTTTCAAATGTGGCGCTCCTGGTGCAGAATGAATAGAGGCTGCCTCTGTTCCTCTTTCTTGCCATCCTGCTGTTCCCTACCACACAGCCTCCACATCAACAGTTTAGCCCTTTTGAGAAGCATGGGCCCCTTGGAGAGTATCACAAACACTATGCCAAAAAAATCTCGCATTCAGGTACACTACTTTGCATTCAGTTTCTTGGGGTTCATGGACAACCCCCCATAGCCTGTCTCCACTGATCAAGAACACCTAAGCTATGACAGCAAATATATAAATACACATAGAGAAAAACTGACGTGTACAAGTCTGAAACCATAAGCCAGATAAATTGGTGGATAATGATGGGTATTACATATGTAGTCTTTGCTTTGCCAAAGAATTTACATTAGGGTATCTATAAATAGCAAGCCCATACAGTGTGTTTGAACCATGCTGCTGTAAAATCAAATGCTAAGCCCCTTCCAGAACATACCTAGTGCAGAGCAACAGGCCCAATTAAAAAAGCTGATTATTAGTTTCAGTCTTGAGTTTGGTTACATTCATTTCCAGTTTCTCGATCACCTGTGAAGTGCCCACTAACCCCGTATCACTTAGGTGAAGGATCGTCAATGATGCACAATGATAGAGAGCCAGTAACTTCTGACTGGGGGGGCAGTGGTCCATGTGTGTGGGTTGTGAGACCCATTTGGAGTGAATTGTCTGTGGTGAGATGGATCCTATCTCCTTATCTCAGGAAGGAAAACAGTGAACAGGATTGAGTCCTTACACTGTACTGGGTGGGTGTTAGGTCATCTCTCTATGCCTCTCAATGATTCTGGAAGGTGGGGGTTTTGCCCCTGTTTACAGTTAAGTTTTAGAAAAGTTGACACACATGTTCCAGGTCAGACATTTGCCCCCCAAATAAAGATAATGCCAAGCTCTCTGTCTTGGATTAGCATCTTTCTAGTTCGCAAATGCCTCGGCTTTTCTGGAGGAGTGTCCTAGGCTGTCTGTCCCTCAGCCTTCAGAAGCCGCCTAATACCCACACGCGCTTTAGGCACATGCAGGTTCAAAGCACAGAACAAGCACGCCACCACCACCCAGGGAGGCGATCTGAACCGGGAGCCACAGTGAACTGCGGGTGCTTGCAGCGTAGGAGCCCAGCGCAAAGCCCCGGGGCCGTGCGGACAAGAAGACTGGGTCCCCAGCGACGTGGTCCAGCATCGCTAGCAGCGAGTCCTGCCGGACATTCAAGTCTCAAGGGAGTACAGTCCTTGAGAAGAACTAGGGACGAGTCTTAGCCTCCGGCGCCAGCGCCAGTAGGGAGGAAACAAAGGTGGACAGAGAGGAAGAGGAGTGAGTTTGTGTCCTCTTGGGGCAAGCGTGCGCGGTACCTTGGATTCCTGACTGCCGGTGGATGCAGGAGAGGGCGGCTGCTCGGCGCTCGCCGTCTCCTTGGGCAGCCCGTCCACGCCGTCCTCGCGAGCGCCGCTCGGGGGGATCATCGTGGCGGCGCGGGAACGGTGTTGGGCTCCCGGAGGAACAGCGAGGCTCGCCTCCCTCCGGAGCGCCCTCCCCGCCGCGCGCAGGCTCGCTCAGCTTCTGAGGCCGGGGACTCCCATCCTCGCCGAGGCGCCGACGCTCCCTCCTCCGGCCTCGCCCCCCTCCCCGGCCCTGCCCACCTCCCCGGCACCCGCCCGGGCTGGGGGAGAGCGCGCCCCCGCCCCGCCGCGCCCGCGGCCACCTCGGCGACGACCGCACAGTCGTGACTGCCGCTCCGCCGCGGGCGAGTGGGCTCCGGCTGACCCGCTCGCCGGAGAAGGGTGGGTGGGGGCGGGTGGCTCCGGGGCGGGGCTGCGCGGGCCCCCGCGGGGAACAGGAGGGGGCCGCGCCCTAGGGAGGCCCTGCGACGAGGCTGGGCGAGCTCGGGTGCTCGGCACGGTCCCGGGATGCTTTAGGAGGTAGAAGGAAAATTCAGACCACAGCCCGTAAGAATGATCCAGCGGGAGGGACCACCTGCAGCAACCCCCTCCTTCTGCACCCGGAGAAACTGCGACTCTCAGGGAGCCGGAGCCGGAGCCGGTGACTTAGCCAAGTTATTTATAGGGTTCAGTGACGGAGGAAGCAGAGCTGGGGTTTCCTGGCCTGAGGGCGCTCCTCTTTCCTCGGTTCAGCTTTGGACTGAAGCAGAGAGATACTGCAAAACGTGGATGTGCCCTAGTTTGGTTATGCGTTTATGTGTTAAGCCGGTCACACTTTTTACGTATTTAATCCTCAGAGCCACCCTATTAGGCGAGGTGTTATTAATATCATTCTCGTTTATAGATGCGAAAACTAGGAGGCTAACTAATTTGCTCTAAGTGGCTGAACTGTAAGTGGTGGAGCTGGGATTTGAACCCATTTTGGCTTCAAAATCCATGCTTTTCGGACTGTGGAGCCTCCAATCCAGGCCAAATCTTCTCAGCTGTGGAGTAAGTGGGTATTGCAAGATAGCAAGAATGTCAGGGCTGTTTGCGGAGGGGCAAACCAGTGTGTCTTAGTAGATCTTTTGGAAACAGAGATGGAATAAAGGGGAAGAAGGACCCGGTACCTTTTGAAGAAAAACCTCTATGTGCAGGGAAGGAAATACATCTGGATACTTAAACCACACCCCGCCCCCACACAAAACTTCTTAATTTTCTAACAGGAAACTATAAACTCATGTTCAGATTTTATTTATTAACTATAAATGTTTGTCATCCAGCTTCATGGTGTTACTGAACGCAAGCTCATGTGCCCAGTGCACAGTGAAGCCAAACAAACTGAAAAGTTGGAGTTTGGGGCAGAAGAAAGATTTACTCCAGGGCTTTGCAAGGAGACAGGTAGCTCATGTCTCAAAACCCCCAAACTCCTCGCAGGGTTTCAGCAAAGCACTTAAAAAAACTATTTTATTTATTTATTTATGGCTGTGCATTGCTGTGAGGGCTTTTCTCTAGTTGTGGTGAGTAGGGGCTACTCTAGTTGCAGTGCATGGAACACAGGCTCTAGGGCACACAGGCTTCAGTAGTTGCTGCATGTGGGCTCCACAGTTTTGCTTCCCGGCCTCTAGAGCACAGGCTCAGTAGTTGTGGCACATGGGTTTAGTTGTTCCATGGTATGTGGGATCTTCCTGGATCAGGGATCAAACCTGTGACTCCTGCAGTGGCAGGCAGATTCTTTACCACTGAGCACCAGGGAGGCCCTCAGCAAAGCACTTTTAAAGGCAGCGTGAGGGAGGGGCATGGTTAGTTGTTGCAAAATTCTTGTTGTAAGAATTCTCTATTCTTGTAGCGGTCCACATAGTTCACAATGTTCCTGTAGACCTCCAACAAGGGAAATGTTATTCTCTATTCTGCAACTTTTTATCTCTATATGGATGGACTCTTAAAGGTCAGAGCCTTGAGAATAGTCTCTCCTGTATATTTCAGCCTGTAGGCAACATTCTTTTTACAAAAGAGGCAGGGCCACCATGACTAAGCTCCTGGGCAATAGAGCACGAAGATTAAAGTGAAAAGGAACAGATCTAATATGGAGTCAGATGTTTTCTTCCCTATTACAGTGGGTATACGGTCTGTGCAGTCACACAAGGGCCTTAATGCTCTTCTGTCACTATCTTGACATTCTTGATACTTTTTGAGCAAGAGGCCCTGCGTTTGCATTTTGCATTGGACCTTGTGAATGATGTATTTGGTCCTGTGTGTCTGCCATAGCTTATGTCCCTTGGAAAAAACAAACCTATTATTATTTTCATCCTGGACATCACTTGAAAGCTTCTGCTCTAAGTGACAGCCTCTTACCTGGCACTTGGCTCTGAGAGCTCTAAATAGCCCCATGACCCTTAACCTCTTATATGACCAAGTCATATCAGCTAACCTGAATGACTATAGCTTTCTCCTCCTCATAACACAATTCTTGTTTGCTCAGTAGAGACAAAATTCTAACAGTGAAAATCACAACAGAACAGTACACAATGTCAAGAGCTGCAGAATCAACACATCTTTATCTAGCATGTATTTTGTGCCAGACATTGTGCTAGAAACTGATGATAGAGCAGAGAGAAAACAGATTAAGCTTGTACTCCTAGAATGTAGAACAATAGAATCTCACACACATGCACACACCCACACATGCACATTTTTCATGAACTGTGATAAAGAACAGTACAGGACTCAAGTGTGTACAAGTGCAAGGTCTGACCTAGTGTGGGACCCGAGAGGGGTTTCCTGAGAAAGTAAAGCCCTCAGGTGCAAGGAAAATTCCAATCTTGTTGGGCAAGCACACTGTGGCTTACAACGAGACATTTTTCATCTTTAGATTTTTTTTTTTAAGAATTGAAGAGCAGCTATAAGATGTCATCCTTAATTTTATAAATGCTTACCTTTGATTAACACTAGTAATTCTTCAATAGCTTAAGTTTAAATGTGGTCCCTTTGAGGGAAGTGTTAAAGGAGCTAGTACATCCTTCCTCCTCACTGTACCCCCATCCTAGTAACAGAGATCTCTGGTCTGATAAATAATAGCTACCTTTCCTAGGAGACTGTGGAATTACCCATAGCTGCTAAAACTAATCAAGCCTTTCCTTATGTATCGCTTTCACACAAATCCCTTTCCATCTCACGTTTTGTTACTTGGCTAACTTCTTTTGTTCTTCAAAACACATCCCCAAACCTTTCCTCTTCTTGAAGTCTCCTTCCTTGACTCTTTTTGTCTGATTTAGGTTTGTAAACCAATGCCATGTTCTCACGGCATCCTTCCCTGAATGATCAATGACAAAGTTGCCTGTCCTCCTACTGGGCTCTGAACTCCACTGGGGCAGGACCATGCTGTGCTCATCTTGTTTCCTCAGCCCTTGGCTGATGGTGAAAGGAGACTGCTCTTGTAGCCCTGGAGCTTTAAGATGGCCTAGACTTTTGTTACTCCAAGTGTCCTACACAATCTAAATGGAGCAAGACCGGGATGCTTCTAGAAAACAGTAGTATTTAAAATCAAACAAGCTCCTAGATAGCAAGGATTTTGTCTTCATTGGCTTAAGAGAGGATCTTACACTGAGAGTCACGCTGTCTATGAACATGGTGTTCACTGGTTTGGGGAGGCAGGGGGTCTGCACAAAGGTTGTTAGGTCCACAGCTCGTCTCTGGGATCAGGAGTGCAGGTGGACAGAGCGCCGCTTTGTCTGAGTCTGTGGGGAGAGGGCTGCTGGCAGAAATAGGATGCCTTGAGGCCTGGGTCACAGGCCACTTCCATTTCGGGACCTAGGCTACTAGGCCTAATTTCAAGTCCTGGACTGATAAGAGGCCTCCTATGTTGTCATGAAAGCCTGCCCTGACCTGGTACTAAGGAGACATTGGTATATTTAGTGGCTGTGCCCAGAGGACAGTGGAGAGGACTGCTGGTCTTCATGTACTGGAGTCAGTGGATGGTGATTCTAAGAGGACACCTCATGAAGCACTGACATCCCTGAGAAGTGGACTTTTTCACGTCTCCATGTGAGATATCCTTTCAGGACTCCTAGGTATCCTGGGCTGAGACCTCAAAGAAAACTGGATGGAGGTCCTGCATTAGAAGCTGGGATGACATTTCAGCCATGGCTATCAAGATATGCTCATTTCTACCAGAGTTGGGAAATTAAGGTTGCAGGTAATTATCCTAAGTCTCGAGCCTGGAGCAGGACCCTGTGATTTTCATAGCTTCCCTTCATGGTCCATTTCACTCTGGTTACTGGTTAAATATCAAGGGAGTAGAAGTGTGAGGTGTGCAGAAATGCATCTTCACAAACTTGATGCTCCCTTTCCTGGTTCATTTATTAATTCATTAATTTGTAAAGAGAGCAAAGCCCTCCTTATTATTGCATGCAACTCTTTTTTGCAGTAACACTGATGAGCAGAAGAGTGTATAATGTTATCAACCTTCTCCCATTGCTGTACTCCAAGGGTGAATAAAGAGACTGGACTTTCATTATATGAACTTTGGCTTCTTCTAGAGCCAGTAAGTAAAAAGATACCATCAAGACTACTTAACTAAAACCGCCAACTTATGAAGGGTACAAAAAAGTACAAGGAGGGAATTCCCTGGAAGTCCAGTGGTTAGGATTCTGTGCTTTCACTGCCGAGGGCTTGGGTTCAATCCCTGGTTGAGGAACTAAGATCCCACAAGCTGCGCGGTGCAGCCAAAGGAAGGAGAATAAGGATGACAAGGTAAGGGGGAAGGGGAAGATCATCAGAATGTCCTGGGGGTGGAGAATGACAAGGGTAAAGGAGAGAGGGTCTCAATAAAGGAGTGTTTTTCAATGTCTGATATATCTGAGTCATCATGGGTGATGACATATATGACTAGGGCACAGGGTTAGACAGTTAGGTTGTTGATAATAACAATGGCTAGCATATATTGGGCTCCTACTATGATATAGACATTTTCTATATTAGTTCACTCAATCTCTACAAAACCATAGCAAGGTAAAGAGAATTAACTTAGACTCCATGGTGAGCTTGGGAACAGGATTTGAACTCAATATTTGAACTCCTGCTTCTGGGCCAAGTTTTGGCTTTGCTCTGCTCATCTCCAACCAACAGTAGAACTCAGATCTGGTGAAGAGGCAGCAGGACTGAAAGGGAAGGACTGATACAACTGAAGAGCCAGAGGCCTATTCGAAGACAGAGGGAGAGTCCTCAAAAGAATGAAGGATTGCTCACTCCATTCTTTTGTCTTAAGAGTAAATAATAACCACATCTACACTTTGAAAGTGACAGCCAAGAAGTCAAGACAAACTAGGCATTCAGCCTGTGAAGGAGACACTGGGAATCCCAGCATTAAGCCTTATGCTCTGGCTACTTTGTCTGAAAACCTGCCTTAAAGCCCAGAGAAATCAAGACTTTAGTTTTTTTACAGCTAACACAACAACAGCAGCAGCTCCTACTGTTAAGATAGTCTGCGGTTCTCACAGCAACTCTGGTCTTTCCTCAGCACCAAAGTGAATCATTAAATTTGGAGACTCTTATTGTCAGAGTGAATAAGATCCAGCTTAAGCATCCTCACCTTGTTTTCTCTAAGTACCGATCAATAAGAATAAAAGCAATGTGATGAGTAGATAATATTTGACTAGCGCGGTTTGGCTGCATTAGAATTCACCTCCCACTGGAGATGCTTAGAAAAGGGCACAAGGTCCATGCCTCATGCAGCCACTTTCCGATTAAACTCTGCCTCTTCTCTCTAGAGAGAGCATGTGTGGGCTTCTCCTAGTTGGTTATAATCTGTGAGAAGAGGGCGGCTTGAATCTCTATTCTACATCTAGTAGAAAGGCCATGAACCTGAACTCCAAACATGCCAGCTCTTCTGCTCACAAGCAACAAGATCTTAGACAACTAATTTGCTCTCCTTCAGTCTTGGTTTCCTCAAGTCCAAACTGGGATGACAATCCCTATTTCAATGGATTTCTATAAATATTAGAAGATGTATATTTATATTTATAAATGCCTGGTCCTGATATTACTAGTCCTATGATTTTGGTCAAATATATTAGCTTTGAGTTAGGTTTTCTATTCATTACAGCCAAATGCGTAGACAATATCAAAAGTTAATCTTTTTGGCATTTCCAAAATTATTAATATCGCCTTTCTGAAGAGTTTGGATTCAGCAGATACCTAAAGTTTCTTATAGATTTTGCCCCTTTGGTTAGTTATTAGCATTGAGCTCTGGGTATCTATTCTGAGTTCAGGGTCACAGTTTAAAAGTCCCAGAGTCCAGCTCACTCTGGCCACTTTGGTCCTCAAAAATGCCTGGTCTGTTCCCTCCCCCAGCTTCGGTGCTTGTCACTCTTCCCTGCAGCTGAGAAGCCCTCCCCATTCCCGGTGGCCATCAGACCTCAGCGCCTACCAGCTGAACACATCCTGTTTCTTTCTCTTTTCCTTGGTGTCCTTTAGAATGTAAGTTCCATGGGGTCACAGGCTTCATCTCAACTCTTCATCACGTCTCTGATGCTTAAGTACTCAAGTGATAGGTGCTCAGTGAATATTTGTTAAATGAATGAAAGAGAAAATGTCAGTGCTGGAGAGGAACTTGTAGGTCTAACGAAAAGCTATTTTTTAGCAAGAAAAATGGAAGCGCATATAGGTTATATACTTACATAGAGTCAACTAATATGTGGCACAGTGAACCAATGTCTGTTTATTGCTCACCAATCCCAATGGTCGTTGCATATTCAGCTTTGGGATATACAACCAAATTACCAGCTACATACGTTTTTTTCCTCCAAGTCTTCAAATTTATCGTGATATTATGCATGGAATTCCTAAAGATTCATTTCCAAAACAATAGCTTTATCATTATTCAGGCAGTATTCAAAAAGAATAGTGAAGAAAGAACCTTCCCGAATTCCACAACCTACTGGTAATAATTATTAGCATTTTGGTAAGCCTCCTTTCTAGAAGCACATCATATATGAGTACATTTTAAATTTATATATATTCACATAAAAATGATCTTGGGACACTAAGTGTTTTTGTAACTTCCTTTCCTTAACATGTCACAGGTAGTTCTGTGTCAATAAATATATGTACATATTACCATTTTTTAATGGATGTGTATTCCACTGTTATAGATGCATCATGATTTATTTATGAAGGCTAGTTTATGCTTTTTTCTAGGAACTGTTAGAGGGCAATTAAAAACTCATCCTTGGGACTTCCTTGGTGGTCCAGTGGTTAAGAATCTGCCTGCCAATGCAGGGGACACAGGTTCACTCCCTGGTCTAGAAACTAAGATCCGCGTGCCGAGGGGCAACTAAGCCCCTGTGCCATGATCACTGAGCCCACGTGCTGCACCTCCTGAAGCCCACAGCCTCCACCCCATGCTCCCCAACAAGAGAAGCCTCCTCAGCGAGAAGCACTGCACACACCCAGACAGTAGCTCAGGCAGCGGTGAAGACCCAGCGCAGTCAAAAGTAAATAGATAAAAATAAAAACACAACACAAAACAAAACTCATTCTCTCTTTTACTGCCAAACATCAACCTGGTGATGAAAGTACTATTAGACCTATTTTGCAGATGAAGTCATTGGAAGTCAGCAGCTTTATGACTCCCCCAGTGGGAGACGGTAAGTGGAGAGTAGAGATTCGGGCCACATCTTCAGATTCTAAAGCTCAGGCTCCAGACAACATGTTCAGTTCAGTTCAGTTCAGTCGCACAGACGTGTCTGACTCTTTGTGACCCCATGAATTGCAGCAGGCCAGGCCTCCCTGTCCATCACCAACTCCCGGAGTCTACCCAAACCCATGTCCATCGAGTCAGTGATGCCATCCAGCCATCTCATCCTCTGTTGTCCCCTTCTCCTCTTGCCTCCAATCCTACCCAACATTAGGATCTTTTCTAATGAGTCAACTCTTCGCACGAGGTGGCCACATGTAGGCAAACTATAAGACTTAGTGCGACTGCTGCTGTGTAAGAAGCCTGCCCAAGATGTTCGAGAGCACAGATGGAAAGAATGGTGCCCGCCAAGGAGGGAGGGTGTTGGGGAAGCTTCTAGCAGAACCTGAAAAGTGACTATAATTTTTCTGGAAGGAATCTGTGACAGAATGTCTAGTATCAATACAGACATGGAAGGGTACTTGTGTAGGATCGTTCCAGCTTGTTACACAACACAGTTTCTTTTCTTCCTGAGTAACATTTACCAGTCACATAGACAAGGCTCCACAAAGGGAAAGGCTAGAGAAATTCTCCACCTAATAGTTTCAAGTACTATTACTGAGTTAGAGCTCAGTCAGTCTGGGAGGAACAGTATTGATCAGTAACAGAGAGAAGAAAAAAAGCCATCCAAAGGATTCTGGAAGGTTAAATGGGTGATGGAGTAAGAAAGGCCAGCATTCAGAGTTCTGAGAGACGCGCAGAGAATCATCACACTAGGCAACCAGGCACAGGGAGCCCTAATTCCCTCTGAAGCAGGAACCCATTCAACAGATTCGAACATGTGTGTAACCTGCACATTGTAACCCCTAACAGATCATGAACATTCAGTTCATGCTCTGTTGACCATGATGTATCTTGGGTGTTTGTGTGTGTGGTTTTTAGATTTATTTTTAATTGGAGTAATAGAATGTGCTTCTTGGGGCTTCCTAGGTGGCACCACAGTAAAGAATCCACCTGCCAATGTAAGAGACATGGGTTCGATCCCTAGGTTGGGAAGATCCCCTGGAGTAGGAAATGGCAACCCACTCCAGTATTCTTGCCTGGGAAATTCCATTGACAGAGGAACCTGGCGGGCTCCAGTCCATGGGATCACCGAGTCGGACACGACTGAGTGACTGAGCATACACGCATAATTGCTTTACAATATCGTATTATGTAAGTTTCTGCTTTGACATCCCTAGAAGTGAGCAGTATGACTGATGTTCCAAAACACAGAATGGGGACTCCAGCAAAAACAGCTAATAGTTCCTGTTCTTTATCCATAAAGCTTTGCACTTATTTTGAAATATGTTCTAAAAGCTTGTAGAGTCATGCTGTGGGCAAATGAATCTCAAAAATTCTCTTTACAATGTTTTTCAGGGAGGGTTTCTATTGCTGCTTTGTCCTTCTGCCTTTTGTAACCCTCTGTGTTCCTCTAATAACTCACTTGGCAGCCCTAAGCCATCCATCAGGCATTTGACAATTGGCCTGGAAAAGATGACTCAGGCCTTAGCTTTAAATGCCACTTTCTTCCTCTGTAGCCAAGGCAGACTTAACCATAGAGCCTGGACTTAGGACACATACCTATGTTTCATCTGTCTTTATTCTTGCAGAGTTGGCCAGGAAAATGGGGATTCTGTCTCCTCCGTTCATAATGATAACTTATCTGATGCAGGGTATAGTGAGATGGTATCGATGGAGTTGTTATTCAATAGACCTTTGGAGGTGGTTGTTGTTTACACCTTATTCTCCCATTTCCTTCTTTAAATGCAAGTTGCTAAAGTGTCCCATGTCTACCAAGCAATGGCCGAGAACATTGAGGAAGCCCAGGCTGGCTAGGAACTCTACTGTGTGGAATCACTGAGTTCCTTAGAATGCAGTTAGAGTTGCTAATGTTTACAATAAGATGAACACTCAGATTTTAAGTAAGATTCCCCCTAGTTTACCATTTGCTTATCCTCAAAGCTCCCTCCCCACCCTCCTGATTTGTGAGTCACCATGTCTTGTTGCCTCTACCTCTTACATGGTCTTGGAGTAAGAGTTATTATTCAACTTTAGATATTTGAGATCATTATAAACTAACGTAGAGATGTCTACATAAATGAAGTCCTTATTTTATTCACTGATTTATTTATCAACAGTTGCTGAGAACTGCTATGTAGCAGGCACTTTATTGTTTTAGTATATTTCCCAACCCAAAGGAAAAATCGAGCTTTGTGAGGATGGCAGACCTGGGACAAAGAGTAACCCCTGTGTATGACCAGCAGGCTGTAGGAACCAGAGGAAGAATGAGCTAATTCGGCTGAGAAGCAAGGGGGAAGATTCCCCAAAGGAAAGCAGAATTATCAGTAACGCTGTAAGGTAACATAGTAGTTTTCCAAAAGGAGCAGAAGGTCATTCTTGGCATCTTAAAGATGAGTATACTTCTCTGCTTATATTTTCTGTGACTATTTTATTATTATTACTTTGAGGCTTTGAGGGGTAGTGAAGGGACCGGGAATTGTCACCATCAATTCTTGCAATTCTCCTTTCTCATTGAATTTGTTTCAGTTATTGTCCTGATATAACCCAATTCTCACTCAAAATTCCCTTCCTTCTATGACACCCACTACGATGTTTTTAAAGCATATATCTTAGATATGTATGCATATTGGAAAAGTATGGGCAGTTCATTCGTGTGTATGAGCATTTTAAATTGCATAAAACATATTGCACTGTAGCATATTTCCTCTAATGTATCTTAGGAAACACAGTATGATTTTTAAAACCAGATTAAAAGTAAAATATGTAAACTCATCTAGAACGGATGCAGGCCCATTCCATCGTCAGGCCGCCGTGACTGACTCCGCCGGCCTCTGTGGATGCTCGGGCCGTCTGCGTGTCTCGCTGGCCGTGAAGGGGCGGCTTTGGACACGCTTCTCTATGACTTTGGGTGCAAGTGCATAGGCATGAATTTTGGGTTCCAGTTGTTTTCTCCAACACGGACACTGCACTATTTTTAAATTTTATCATTGTGGCTTTATTTGCATTTCAGCATCACACTCTAATTTTCACATTGTCAGTATTCCTTCCGTTGTCAGGCACTCTCACTTCCTGGTAACCAGATGCGGGGCGGACCCCCTGCAAAGAAAGCTGTTCTTCACACTGACAGAGACAGCAGACACTTGCCATGTTGTGTTTTGCAGATGTGCTCAGATGCCTGAGTTAACACACATCTCTGGCCATTGTACTCAAATCCAGGCTGCATCTCACCTCAGCTCCTCCTTTCTTTCTTGGACTTACATCCCCATGATTTCATATCATAACAGTCCCAGACTATATAAAGCATCATATAATAGTCTTTGGTCGCAGACAGCCTGACATGAGATCACCCAGTTTAGTCAGCCTCTGTCTTAGATGAGGGTTCGACTGCACTGACTCTTGTGATTCATCCATAAACAGTGATCTAAGCCATGGCATTTAAAACACAGGAAACATTCAGCAAGGGTCAAATGCACCACTCAAGAGCAACAAGCATGTACTGAGTGCTTGTATGACCCAGTCACTGTTTTCAGTGCTTTTACGTGCATTATCTCATCTAAGTCAGGAAGGTAATGATATTATTTACACTTTGCCGATGAGGGCCCTGTGACTCAGAAAGGTGACACATCTTGCCCAAAGAGCACAAAACTAGTAAGTGAAGGCATTCTGATGAGAGTCTTGCTTTTGTGTGCTATACTCCCTCCAAATCGAGCACCCTGTCCGTATTCAAAATACAAGTGGGAAATTCAAGTACACACTTGTGACTTATCTTTCATTTATAGGCACATAAAATTAGGGCCTATGGTATGAATTAGTTCAAATGAATTGCAAGAACTGAGGCCATGAACAAGGCTCTTATTGAAAAACTCCCTCAATTTCAGTTTTGTAGCCCTTATGCATGTTCTTAGAAACATTCATCTTTTAGGTTAAGATGGAACTCAGATTGAGATTCAATAATCTTCAGTTGTCTACCATTGTCTAACAATCTGCTATTGTCTAGCAGGAAACAGCCATCTGTAAAGGTATTACTGAAGATTTTTTTGATATAAGGAGGAATCTGTTACCTTGAACAAACTTTTACATTTCAGAATTACTGCAATTCAGGGGAGTACTGAGGGTCAAGTGGAGCTTGGTTCAAAGGTGTGAATTGTTAGCTTACAACTAATTCAAAAAAATGGAAAAATATCAAAATATGAGTATTGTACAGTATAATTACAGCTAGTTTAAATTTATGTCAGTTTCTGACTTCTACTGGAATATGAACGCTCATGGCTGTGAGATATTACTTGAAGTTACTTAAAAGAAATTAAACTTACATAATTGAAAAGGGAATGTTCACATATTTTCCTAATTGTGTTCCATTAGGACAGAATTTTCATTTTTAGGAAATTAATTCCGTTGAACTGATGTTTAAGACAGAGAAGTGGAAAGAATCAAACCACTTAGCACTTAATTTTTTCAGGCCACTAGCAAACCCACATATCCTTCCTGTGATGTACTTGTATATTATATTCCCCATGCTTCCCCCATGGGAGATGAGTCAGAAGATATTATGTGCCACTGAAGTCACAGAAAACAGAAACTCCAGCTGCTCAGACTTTGTTGTGCAGAGTTGTTGTTCAGTCACAAAGTCATGTCCAACTCTTTGCAGCCCCATGGACTGCAGCACACCAGGCCTCCCTGTCCCTCACCATCTCCTGGAGTTTGCCCAAGTTCACGCCCATTGAGTCGGTGATGCCATCCAACTATCTCATCCTCTGTGGCCCCCTTCTCCTCCTGCCTTCAATCTTTCGCAGTGTCAGAGTCTTTTCCAATGAATCGCTCTTCACATCAGGTGGCCAAAGTATTGGAGCTTCAGCTTCAGCATCAGTTCTTCCAGTGAGTATTCTGGGTTGATTTCCTTTAAGATTGACTGGTTGGATCTCCTTGCAGTCCACGGGCCTCTCAAGAGTCTACTCCAGCACCACATTTCGATGGCGTCAATTCTTCGGTGCTCAGTCTTCTTTATGGTCCAACTCTCGAATCTGTACGTGACTACTGGAAAGACCATAGCCTTGACTATATGGACCTTTGTTAAATTGTCTAGGTTTGTCATAGAATTCTTTTCAAGAAGCAATTATCTTCTAATTTCATGACTGTAGTCACCATCCACAGTGATTTTAGAGCCCAAAAGAAGAAATTTGTCAGAGCTTCCAAACTTTTCTTCTTCTATTTGCCATGAAGTGATGGGAGCTGATGCCATGATCTTAGTTTTTTTAATATTGAGTTTTAAGCCAGCTTTTTCACTCTCCTCTTTTGTCCTTATCAAGAGGCTCTTTAGTTCCTCTTCATTTTCTGCCATTAAAGTGGTATCATCTGCATATCTGAGGTTATTGATATTTCTCCTGGCAATCTTGATTCCAGCTTGTAACTCATCCAGCCCTGCATTTCGCATGATGTGCTCTGCATATACGTTAAATAAGCAGGGTGACAATGTACAGCCTTGTTGTACTCCTTTCTCAATTTTGAACTAGTCAGTTTTTGCATACAAGGTTCTAACTGTTGCTTCTTGACCCGCACACAGGTTTCTCAGGAGACGAGTAAGATGGTCTGGTATTCCCATCTCTTTAAGAGTTTTCCAGTTTGTTATGATCCACACAGTCAAAGGCTTTAGCGTAGTCAATGAAACAGAAGTAGATGTTTTTCTGGAATTCCTTTGCTTTCTCTATGATCCAGCAAATGTTGGCAACTTGATCTCTGGTTCCTCTGCCTTTTCTAAACCCAGCTTGTACATCTGGAAGTTCTTGATTCAAGTACTTCTGAAGCCTAGCTTGAAGGATTTTGAGCATAACCTTCGAAGTGGGCACACTTGTCTGATAGTTTGAACATTCTTTAGTACTGCCCTTCTTGGGAATTGGAATGAAGAATAACCTTTTCCAGTCCTGTGGCCACCGCTGGGTTTTCCAAATTTGCTGACATATTGAGCGAAGCACCTTCATAGCATCATCTTTTAGGATTTTAAGTATTTACACTTGAATTCCATCACCTCCACTAGCTTTACTGGCAGCAGTGCTTCCTAAGGCCCACTTGACTTCACACTTCAGGATATATGGCTCTAGGTGAGTGACCACACCATTGCGGTTGTTCTAGTCATGAAGATCTTCTTTTGTACAGTTCTTCTGTGTATTCTTGCCATCTCTTCTTGATCATTTTTGCTTTTATTAGTTCTTTACCATTTCTGTCCTTTATTGTGCCCATCTTTGCATGAAATGTTCCTTTGATATCTCCAGTTTTCTTGAAGAGATCTCTAGTCTTTCCCTTCTGTTATTTTCCACTGTTTCTTTACATCGTTCATTGAAGGAGGCCTTCTTGTCTCTCCTTGCTATTCTCTGGAACTCCGTATTCGGTTGGGTGTACCTTTCCCTTTCTCCCTTGCTTTTTGCTTCTCTTCTTTCCTCAGTTATTTGTAAAGCCTCCTCAGACAATCACTTTGCCTTCTTGCATTTCTTTTTCTTTGGGATGGTTTTGGTCAGTGCCTCCTGTACAAAATTACATATTTCTGTCCATAATTCTTCAGGCAATCTGTTTACCAGATCTAATTGCTTGCGTCTATCCGTCATCTCCACTATATAATCATCTGGGATTTGATTTAGGTCATACCTGAATGGCCTAGTGGTTTTTCCTGCTTTCTTTAGTTTAAGCCTATGTTGTGCAGAGACAACGGTTAAAAATTAGAAAACATTGTATTTAGGGGGGAAAACCCCACAGAACCATAGCACTTCACCAAATAGCATTTAAAAGCCTATTAACTGATGTAAGAAATACCCAAAATAAACTGAAAAATCAATCAAACAAAAAAATCATCAAAAAAAAATCATCATTGTTTATTTTAAAAACATGTCCCAGGAAATTTTATGACTTTAGTAATTACAGAGCATGAAGCACCCAAAGAACCACTCTTGACCTCAGGAAAAATTAAATACTAAATATAAGCATGTAATTATACTATTAGTCACTATCTGGTCATTATTTTGTAAGTACTTTATATACATTATTTTATTTAATACTCTTCAGCAACCTAAGAGATAATTACTATTATGATTTCCATATTATAGAAGAGGAGACCCAAGTTTCAAGAGGTGAAATAAAGTATCCAGAGCCACCAAATATAGCAATTAGTTTCTATTCTATAGCATCCTTATTCTATAATAAGCAGCTTCATCTGTTCAGCTCAGAAGTCTGTGGGCAAGCAGTTGGGGTGGACTTAGTGGGCAGTTCTACACTCACCTTGCTGGGCTCACACACAGGTCTGAGGACCACCACCCCATCTCACATCTGGGATCAAACGATAGGCTATTGGGCCATGCACATGGCAATCCCAGGAATCCAATGCTCAAGCTTCTGCTTGTGTCACAAAGCAAATGACATGGCAAAGCCAGATGCAAGGAGTAAAGAAATAGACTCTTATCTCTTGACTGGAGAAGCTGCATAGTCACAGTGTGAAGAGGAATAGAAGGGTTTTTGGCTGCTTTGAAATCCATCAGTCAGAGCCAGCCTTTGTCCAGATTTTGACAAGTAATAGAGCCAGCCTTTGTCCAG
Organism: Okapia johnstoni; assembly: GCA_024291935.2. Taxonomy (NCBI): domain Eukaryota; kingdom Metazoa; phylum Chordata; class Mammalia; order Artiodactyla; family Giraffidae; genus Okapia; species Okapia johnstoni. The sequence continues at coordinate 8,803,546 of CM044323.1, read as the reverse complement.
ATTTTGACAAATAATAGAGCCAGCCTTTGTCCAGATTTCAAAATCCAAGTCCCTAATACTGATCCTATAGTGTCTCTCAAAAGTGGATTCCTTCAAAGATTTCAAGATGACTGTCCTACTTTTTGAAGAGTACTTGACTTCTCTTCTTTTCTAAGTCCCTGCTAGCATCGCTGAGTCAATGGACATGAATTTGAGCAAACTCTGGGAGAGAGTAGAGGACGGAGGAGCCTGGGGGCTATGGTGTTGCAGAGTCAGACATGACTGAACTACAACAATAACAACAATCTTCCAACCCCTGACAAACATCAGTTCTGTGTACCCCTGTTCTGTGCATCCATCCACTAGAGCACTTATTACATTATAACAAAGCATTTATCATAATACAGGGTTTACTCTCTAGACTAGGCAGGAATTATAGCTAATTATTTTCTAAAGCTCTGATCCTTGACCCAGTCTTTGTGTTCAAAAACAACTTGCTGAAGAGAGTCATGATGATTTACATGTTTATAATCATTCACGTCCATTGTAATTGACAATGGCATAGAATAGTTGGCAGTGTTTATTGCTATCATCTTCAGTTAAACATTTTCAAATTCTTTGAAAAACAGCAATGATAAACATTTTACTTTTGGAAAAGCTTTCCATTACTTTGTTATTTTAGGTGTCCCTGATAATATCAGTGGGCTTCCCAGATGCCCCTAGTGGTAAAGAATTCTCCTGCTGGTGCAGGAGACATAAGAGAGACACAAGTTCAATCTCTGGGTTGGCAAGATCCCCTGGAGGAGGGCATGGCAACTCACTCCAGTATTCTTGCCTGGAGAGTCCCATGGACAGAGGAGCCTGGCAGGCCACAGTCCATAGGGTCGCACAGAGTCGGACAAGACTGAAGTGACGTAGCATGCACATAGTATCAGCAATATTAATTTTTTTAAAAAAGAAAATTAGATGCACAGAGCAAGAAAGGAATTTGGAACCAATTTCACAACCAGTTTAGTAATGTTGAGGCTGGAGTGTGCGCAATGTTCTCCATCTTGTCTGAGCTTTTTTAAGAAAGCCACTTTCAGCACCCCAAAAGAAACAGGTGCTCAGAAGCCCCCTCCCTTCCTGGAAATTGAGTGGTACCCTTTCAAATACTGCCTGTAAGGCCCCATGGTTTAACTGAGAATCAGTGCTTTACTTGTGAATTCCTTCTCTTTAGTAGCAGATGAAACTCTGGGCTGCTTCCATGGACATTTCAGTTCTTTTCTCCCCCAAACTCCTCCAACTTCTCCATGCCACCCAGGGCCTTACTCCTTATCTGCACTCTGCTGTTTGAATGTTCCCTGTATTCTCTATGTGCACCCAGAGGAATGTTCCCTGCACACTCTGTGCACACTCAGAGGCGGGTATATGGGCAAGCACAAAAGAATGGGAAATTGGTGCAATTCACACCAGGCGCAGGAGTGAGAGAAGTGTAAGAGAAAAATACTGAGATCTGAAGCTTAACTTTTCTTTAGTGTTTCTAATACCACCAAAAAGCTGGTAGAATGCTGATTTATCTATGTTCCCCAGATTATATGAACCAATATTTACTTTGACTGTTATACACACAGCACATCTGTACTTGACACTTGCCAGCTGGGAGCCCTTGGCAAGCTACTAGTTTGTGAGCTTCAATTTTCTCCTATGCATCTTGTGGAGCACAGTATTGATGGGGTGATTAGACAGATTATGCATATAGAGCAGGTAGCCCTCTGCCTAACCCAGGGGAAATGCTCAACAAAATGGACTACTGGTTATTACCATTGTTAATATTAGTACACCAGTGTTCCCCAGTAAATCTCAATTCTTAGCTTAACTTTCTGTATTTTATTATTTTTGAGTTATAAAGGTATTTTAAAGAACAGATTAAAGTGAATTCCTTGGCTGTCCAATGGTTACAACTCCATGCTTTCACTGCCAAGGACATAGGTTCAATAAGGAAAAGAACATATTAAAGCACATAAAAATAAAAAAAAAGTAGAACCCAAATTTCCATACCATTAGCAAATCCAATTGTCTTCATTTTCCATGTTGCTGTTCAGTCCTTATCCATACATATAGGTAGTTTTTCTCCTAGTTGCAATCTTTACAAAGGAAACTACTTTGGTGTATGTAAATTTTTTTTCACTAGTGTTATACCCTGAAATATATTTCAGTCGCCTGAATTTTAAAGGTTCAAGTAACAATAGCTAGCCAGAATGTTAGTTTTGTCATCTACAGTAAGTTACATAGTTCTTTATGTTTAGATAATGCTTCGCAATTTTTCATATATGCATTTTTACATAACATGGTAATCTTGGAAGATTATAACAATGGAATATGAATTACTATAAATAACACTTCTAAGTGCTTACTATGTGCCAAGTATTCTCATCATTTTTATCCCTGTTTGACTCTCAGGGAAGTCAAGTGTCTCACTTAGTCTCACAAATCCAGTGAAACATTGAAATGAGTCTAAAGATCCAGATTGTCTAGCTACTACTCCAGTCTTCTATCCAATTTATCAATTTACCCCCTTCCAGAAAATCCTGGTTGTTGGGTCATTAAATCTGGAGCGCTGTCAGTGTAAACAACTATTTTGTTGGTTCCTATAAAACAAAAGTCAAATTAACCTAGGAACTCTTTTGAACAAGAAAAACCAGTTTAGGAAGCTTCATTGAGGCCTTCTCAATGGGCCTTACAGATGGTAATAAGAACAATTAAGAATATCAACAAAAAGCTTGGAAAAAACCAAAAAAACTTTATTTCAATGAGGTAAAAAAATTTTTTTTTTCTTTTAAAAAAGGAGTTACCACAAATGAATTAAAAAAATTCTTTGGATGGTTACTTAGAATGGGATAAATAAGATAGACTTTTATGTCATTAAAACAAGATTTGATATTAATATACTATCTAAAGTTGGCTTTCCTAGTGGCTCAGACTGTAAAGAATCTGCTTGCCAATGCCAGAGGCCGAAGTTAGTTCCCTGGGGCCGAAAGATCCGCTGGAGAAGGGAATGGCAGCCCACTCCAGTATTCTTGCCTGAAGAATCCCATGGACAGAGGAGCCTGGCGGGCTACAGTCCATGGGTCACAAAGAGTGAGACACGACTGAGCGACTAACACACTTTCAGATCCTTTGTGGCACACAGTCCCTCTGGGCACTTTTAAAGTTTGCCTTGGCCACACATCTTGGGCACTTATGTTGCCAGGATTAGTTGGTCTAACCTGTAGGCACTTATGGCAGCATTTATTGTCCTGAATCTTTTAGACAAGTACAAACCCAGTGATTAAACCAAGAGCAGAAAAACCAAGCCTGTCAGCAGGACATCTAAGTGGAATGGTCTACCGTTCATTTTAAATATGAATGCTCTTTCTATGGGTATCTTTTCTACATTTCTTTATCTAGGGGCACACCAAGTCCAAGTATCATCAGGTAAAGAGTTCTTTCTATGTGCAGTCTTTTCTTTTGGCATTATTAAAACCTCACTAATCAGCACTTCAATCCAATTATTCCAGTAGTCATGTATGGATGTGAGAGTTGGACCATAAAAAAGCTGAGCGCCGAAGAATTGATGTTTTTCAACTGTGGTGTTGAAGAAGACTCTTGAGAGTCCCCTGGACTGCAAGGAGATCAAACCAGTCAATCCTAAAGGAAATCAACCCTGAATACTCACTGGAAGGACTGATGCTGAAGATGAAGCTCCAATACCTGATGCGAAGAACTGACTCATTGGAAAAGACCTTGATGCTGGGAAAGATTGAAGGCAGGAGAAGGGGATGACAGAGGATGAGATGGTTGGATGGCATCACCGACTCGATGGACATAAGTTTGAGCAAGCTCCAGGAGTTGGTGATGGACAGGAAAGCTTGGTGTGCTGTAGTCCATGGGGTCACAAAGAGTCAGACACAACTGAGTGACTGAACTGAACTGAACCAGCATCTGTCACTCTTGTTTAAAAGGTTCTAGACAGGGACTTAGAGTTGTGATCGCTATTAACATAAAGTCAAAGTTAACTGCTATGGCATGGTGTAAAAACATGACAAATCTGTTCACTGATGTTCATCCCTGCCTCCTTTTGGTCAAATTGAGACCTATGGTGAGATGTTCTTTACTTTTTTACTTGCATCTTTCCTGTACTATGATTCTATTCTCGTTTCCTGAGGTATTCACCTACCCACAACTACCTACTTTATTAACTGTCTAGTTGAAATTTTAAAAAATTCTGTTAGTGCCATCACAAAGACATTCCCATGGGAGCATCACATGTGCCCATTTTCCTATTAATATAACTACATTAAAGTGCCATTCAAGTTCTTTAGACTCTCTCTGTGTGGGTGCCTAAGGTATCTTATTCACTCACTCAACACATAAATTAAATATTAGCATTGCTAAAATTATAGACACAATGACTGATGCCCAGAGGAAGATACATAAAATAGCATAAATTCAAAAAGGAGACATAACTTCTAAAACTAAAATGCTTACAAGTATTTGGCCTTGTAATTTCTACTTTAAGATCCACAGAAACTGGAAATTTTAGAATTTATCTTTTGTTTGTAATTTACCTTTGGTTGATCTCTCTTATGAGATTGAGAGATTGTCCTATTAAATCCATCAGAATTTTTGAACTTATTAATTTGAAAAAGATATCTGTGGTACTTTTATAGCAATAGAATATAATATATTAAAATGATGCATTAGGTATGAACTCTCTTAATATTGCTATAATTAGCAATTATTTTATGCTTCAAACAAGTGTTAGTTTCTATATATTCTTTGTTTTCAAATTTACCCCAAATTCTGCAATCCAGGTTCTATGAATTCCATTTTAAAATTTAAGAAATTGAGATTTAGTGAGTGACTTGAAGCACTGATCTCAGAATTGATATCAAAGAGTAATTCAGTTTTTCTTTATGAACTGGTATAAAGAAAACCACCACCTGTTTATTAACTGGTCATATTTTGTTTTCTTGGGTATATTGTTTAGGTCCTTCCCTCCTTTATTTCTTTTCCTTTCCTTTCTTCCCTTCCTCCCTCCCTCTCTTCCTAAATGCATATAGGATACATAACAAGGATGGCAATTATAAATAAAAATAATAATTACAAACACTCATGTACAAGGGACCCAGCTTAAAAACAGCACTATCAACACCTTCACTGACTCTCTCTCAACCTACTCCTATGGCTTTCTGGGGAGTTTCCGAAGACCAGTTAATGGAGCAGGAAAATGATAGTATCTTAGTCTGTTTGCATAGCTGTAACAAAATAAATACCACAGCTGAGTAGCTTTTAAGCAATAGACATTTACTTCTCACAGTTCTGGAGTCTGGTTTCAGAGAGGGCTATAACTGAATTGACATTACCCAATGATGATATGGCAGTTTTTGTGATTTCATGAATTCCCTATGTTAGAGTTCCAAACTCTTCTACACAAGAGAAAATCTGGGTGGACTTAGGCAAAAGGGGTGAGTTCATGGCTATGTCAGTCTATTTCACCTTTGCCTCTCAAAGCCCACTTCCCCCCTGTCTCTTATACTTTCCATCCTGCTCTCTGCTCAGGGAGGCTGACCTGTATGAAAATCATCAATGATCTATCATCTAGGATTGTACATAAAATACATGACGCAGAGTTAATATTTGAATTTCAGATAAATAACAAAATTTTAGTATGTCCTATAAAGTATTTAGGATATATGAACAATTCACTTGCTGTTAATCTGAAATTGGAATTTACCTATGTGCTCCGCACTTTTAATTTGCCTAATTGGGTATCCCTACTTCCATCCTCTTTGGTTTTTGGCTGAGATCCTCCCCTGGGGAATGTCAACAGGAGACCAACGGATGGGAGGTAGGGGCGGGAGTCCAAAATACATACTCTCCTGCTTCCCTCTGTGTGAGTTCCTTCACTGCAGCCCACTGCTCCTTATAAAGAGACTTTTTCCATGGGACTCTCCTTCCAGGCTCCAGGGACCAGTTCTTCCCCTTGATCCTGAGAGATGGAGACAGCTCTACTGGTGTTCCCAGTTCTGTGTTACTGTACTATCCCTGTGATCACCTCAAATCTCATCATAGCTTTGTAAATAGTCTCTTTGTAAATTAACCCTCTTTAAATTATCTTACTGAAAGAGCACCGACTAGACCTAAGTCAAGGTATTTCCAAAAAATTGGTTCTGTTGCAGAGTGAAACACAAAAATAACTCAATATGGCTTAAAGGCATAAACAGAAGGCATGACACCATGAAACTCCTAGAAAACATCATAGGGAAAACATTCTCTGACATAATTTGCACCAATGTTGTCTTAGGTCAGTCTCCCAAGGCAACAGAAATAAAAGCAAAAATTAACAAAAGGGACCTAATCAAACTTACAAGCTTTTGCACAGCAAGTGAAAGTGAAAGTCACTCAGTTGTGTTTGACTCTTCACAAACCCATGGACTATACAGACCGTGGAATTCTCTAGGCCAGAATACTGGAGTGGGTAGTCTTTCCTTTCTCCAGGGGATCTTCCCAACCCAGAGATCAAACCCAGGTCTCCTGCATTGCAGGCAGATTCTTTACTAGCTGAGCCACAAGGGAAGCCCTTTGCACAGCAAAGGAAACTACAACCAAAACAAAAAGACAACTTACAGAATGGGAGAAAATATTTGCAAATGATGCAACTGACAAAAGCTTAATTTACAAAGTATACAAAGAGGTCATATAACTTGACAACAACAACAAAAAAACAAATAACCCAATCAAAGAATGGGCAGAAGACCTAAATAGGCATTTCTCCAAAGAAGAAATACAAGGGCTAATAGGCACATGAAAAGATGCTCAACATAGCTAATTATTACAGAAATGCAAATCAAAACTATAATGAAGTATTACCTCATACAGATCAGAATGGCCACCAATAAAAAATCTACAAATAAATGCTGGAAAGAGTGTGGAAAAAAGGAACCTGCTTATACTGTTGGTGGGAATGTTTGTTGGTGCAGCCACTATGGAAAACAGTATGGAGGTTCCTCAGAAAGCTAAAAGTAGAGCTACCATATGATCCAGCAAGTGGGCATATATCTAGACAAATTTCAGTTCAGTTCAGTCGCTCAGTCATGTCCGACTATTTGTGACCCCATGAATCGCAGCACACCAGGCCTCCCTGTCCATCACCAACTCCTGGAGTTTACCCAAACCCATGTCCATTGAGTCGGTGATGCTATCCAACCATCTCATCCTCTGTCGTCCCCTTCTCCTCCTGCCCCCAATCCTTACCAGCATCAGGGTCTTTTCCAATGAGTCAACTCTTTGCATGAGGTGGCCAAAGTATTGGAGTTTTAGCTTCAACATCAGTCCTTCCAATGAACACCCAGGACGGATCTCCTTTAGGATGGACTGGTTGGATCTCCTTGCAGTCCAAGGGACTCTCAAGAGTCTTCTCCAGCACCACAGTTCAAAAGCATCAATTCTTTGGCGCTCAGCTTTCTTCACCGTTCAACTCTCACATTCATACGTGACCACTGGAAAAACCATAGCCTTGACTAGACGGACCTTTGTTGGCAAAGTAATGTCTCTGCTTTTAAATATGCTATCTAGGTTGGTCATAACCTTCCTTCCAAGGAATCTAGACAAAACACGAATTCAAAAAGATCCATGCACCCCTATGTCCATAGCAGCACTATTCACAATAGCCAAGACATGGAAACCACCTAAATGTCCATCAATAAATGAATGGATAAAGGGGATGTGGCACATACATGAATGGAATACTGCTGCTGCTAAGTCGCTTCAGTCGTGTCCGACTCCGTGCGACCTCATGGACGGCAGCCCACCAGGCTCTGTCGTCCCTGGGATTCTCCAGGCAAGAACACTGGAGTGGGTTGCCATTTCCTTCTCCAATGCAGGAAAGTGAAAAGTGAAAGTGAAGTGGCTCAGTCGTGTCCGACTCGTCACGACCCCATGGACTGCAGCCTGCCAGGCTCCTCTGTCCATGGGATTTCCCAGGCAAGAATACTGGAGTGGGGTGCCATTGCCTTCTCCAGAATGGAATACTACTCAGTCATAAAAAAGAATGAAATAATGCCATTTGTAGCAACATGGATGGAACTAGAGATTATCATACCAAGTGAAATAAGTCAGAAAAAGACAAATACCAATATCACTTACATGTGGAATCCAAACTATGACACAAATGAACCTATCTATGAAACAGAAACAGGATCATGGACATAGACACCTGACTGGTGATTTCCCAGAGGGAGGGGGTTGGAGGAGAGATGGAGTGGAAGGTTGGGATTAGCAGATGTGAGCTTTTATATACAGAATGGTCCTAATGTATAGCACAGAGAACTATATTCACTATCTTAGGATAAAACATAGTAGAAAAGAACATAAAACAGAATATACATAGTGGACCTAGTTGTAAAGAATTTGCCTACAATGCAGGAGACCCGCACACATATAGCAATAACACCAAAAGTTACTACATGCCTGACACACACACTAGGCACTTAGTCTATAACTGCTGAAGCAGTAAACAGAGGACAAAACTAGAGATTTTAATTAAGTGGTGAGAGGTATCTTGTTTCTGAATGGGAAGACATATTACCAAATAGATGTTGAGTCTCACCAACATAATTATCAATTTTATTTTCTGTAGTCCAATATTTGCAATGTTTGAACTCAGACAAGACAATGAACTCTCCTGAGTTTTCATTTCCTTGTCTTTACAATTTAAATCACCTCATGTAGTTATCAAAACGACTAACTAATAAAATTGCCTTTGAAAGCTCTATTTATAATGTGACTAATTATACATATGCTCTTTGGTAAGAGAAGTCAGACCTGTTGGTGGAATTGTGCCACAGAAAGGGGTCACTCTGCGGATCCACACTAAGATCCTGTTCTTTACTGCCAGGACTTAGGCACTCACACACTCTTCCACTGATCCCCACGACTGCAGGGCAGCCAGGAAAACAGATGTCAGATTCAGGCTCCTTTATACTGCTTAGAATGACCAGGGTAGAACATGCATTCAGTTTGAGGATGGCCTCCAGGATCTTTATGTTTTGATGTGTTGCTCTTTCAGCCTCCTTGTTAGTGACAATGGCAGAACATCCTGCAGGTGACTACCCATCCCATGCACATTAAAAGTGACCCCCCAGAGTTACAAGGGGCTTCCCTGGTGGCTCAGAATCTGCCAGCAATGCTGGAGAACAGGGTTTGATCTCTGGGTTGGGGAAATCCCCTGGAGAAGGGAATGGCAAACCGCTCCAGTATTCTTGCCTGGAAAATCCCATGGACAGAGGAGTCTGGTGGGTCCATAGGGTTGCGAAGAGTCAGACATGACTGATAAACTAACACTTTCACTTTCTTTTGGAGCTCCTGGGTTTAGTAGAAAGCATAGAGGAGTATGACATTACGGGCAGATATTTTTAACTTTTTAACATAGGGAAAAGAATGGGCAGAAGAGTTTGAGAGTCCTGTGCAGAGAATCCAACTGAAGTTTAGATGGCTCCTAAATTGTGCTACCCACCCACCCACCTCCAACCTCCATCCTAATTCCTGCTGCAAGATTTGAGATCACTGGGGAGAGTACTTCCTTGAAGTTGGTTGTGAAAAAGCAGCCACCCCTGAAAAGAAATGGAGCACATCAAACGCGGGACTGTTCCAAATTAGTCTTGAAGCTGGGAGCTGATAATGTAAATTACCTTGGTAGGACCACCTAACGGGAGCTTTCTTTGGAAAGTCTATTTTTAACTCAGAGGCCGAGAGCAACAAAGACCCAGCAAGAAGACCGCTCCTGCCTGACAAATGATGGAACGCACACACCCTGGAGTGGGCTTCCCATCCCCTTCCTCCAGCACCACACTGGGAAGGAGGAAGGTACAGCCTAAGGATTAAGGATGCCAGGAAAGGCTTCACAGCCTCAGTTTCTGACATGGTTGTGAAGATCCCGATTTTTCTCCATTTCAGTGGCGGAATTCTTTATTTTAAGGGATTGGAGAGTGGTAGGGAACTTCTCAGCTGAAGCGCTGTCTAAACACAGCATGCCATCCCAGGACATGATCGGCATGGCAGTTGCCCCTTTCTGCACCTCAGCAGCTTTCCTCACTAGCAGGTGAAGGATGATTCTTTCTTTGCATATTTGTGCTTTTCCAGCCCCTTCACCCTTCCCGTGACCACCTCTCCTCCCACCCCCGTCCCCCTAAAAGTTAAACAAAGAAAAACCTGTGAAGGAAAACAATACAGACAATTTCTTGCCTAAACTATTAAAATCAACTCCCAGATGGTTTTTCTTTTTCTTGTCCTGCTCATTCTTCTGAAAAAGTGCCGAAGGGATATTTCCAAAACAAGCTGACTGTGAACCCCGTGTTAAGTCTACAAGCTCCTCCAAGGAAGTAATCATCTTTGTGTCCTTGGCTCTGGACCTAGCGCCTGGCACACGGTAGATGCTGAACCAATATTTGCTTAATTGGGACAGAACTGAAGGTCTGTCATTCATTAACATGCATGACCAAGCTTTCTCCTCAACCCAAGTGGAGGTCTTGTGTGGCTCCCCACTTCCACCAAATTCCCACAGGCTGCATGACCTCACAGCTAGTCCATAAAACACATTGTTCTACAATTGATTCCCTGGCAAGAAACTGGAATTACCTAACAAGGCATTAGTGGAAAGACTCAAGCTGGAAAACCTTTGAGTCCTGTGTTATAGCATTCCACTAATCCATGGGAGGTGCTCTGCTGAACAACCCGTATGTCAAAGGTGTGCCTTAAAGGTTGTTCTTCTAAACTGCTAATATTAGACATTTTATGACAAACAAAGCAGTAATTTCACATAGTTCAATATAATATTTATTAAGAGCCCACTAAATGCTGAGGCTTTAAGGGATACAGAGGGAGAATAGGCAGACCCAGTTTCTGCCTTCATGGACTTTAAAAGTCTCGCATATAGCACATGCCCTGAGCTTTGTGACACTGAACTGTCAGGTGCTCCTGGAGTACATAATGGAAGGCGGGCAGAAGGGAGCCCTAGGGCAGGATCTGCTACCTTGCCAAAATCCATATTCTCCTCTTATTCCTGGGAATACAGCAGGACGAGATTACCCCACCTCTCTTGCAGTCAGGCATGGCCCTGTGACTGATGATGGAATGTGCAAAGATGTGATGTGTGCTGATGTTCAGTTTGGCCCATAAAACCACCCATATACACTCCTCTGTGCTCTTACCCTGATCCAGCTGCCTGGGCTGGAGGTCATCATAGTGATCTTGGAAGCCACGTGTTGAAGGAGTTGATGACCACACCAGCCTGTGTACTTTATGATCCTGCCTTGCATGGCTACATGAGTGAGACACATAGTCCTACTGGGTTTGAGCCATTTTTGTGCTGAAGACTATTTGTTATAGCAGCTATATTTACCCTAACAATGCAAGAGACTATTTAGTTTAAGTCAGAAGAGGCCTGGGGGAGTAACATTTGAGTTGGAACCTGAAAGGTGAACTAAGGTTATCTGGGCCATGCCTGAAGGGCAAAGTTAGAAGGCTGCAGGACTATGTCTGTAAAGGTGCTGAGGAAGCATCTGGGGAGTGGAAGGGAATTCAGTAAAGTTGGGAAGCAGGTGGCCTGAAATACACTCAGAGAGGAAGGCTGAGGCCAGATTTCATAATATCTTTCAGTGGTATTAAGGATTTTCAATAATATTAAGGGTTTTCTTCTGGGGGAAGAGCAGGAATGCTTGAAGGAATTGAATCAGAGGAGTGACATATTGCTCAGCTACATGTAAGCATTTTGTGGAAACATACATGTAACACTGTCCCCTTGGTGGCTCTGGTCCCTGATACTTGCCCTTGCACATAACCCTGAGAACAAGTGTGCTTGGGAAAATGAAACACAGTCATTTCTCCTCCTTCACCAGTTCCTCCTCTCTTCTGCCTTGCAGCTTGAGATTTGTGAGATTTGAAGCAAAGGAATAAGGAGTTACTTCCTCAGACAGACAGAAGAGCAAGTCCAAGAAGGCAGAAGTGTTTCTGCCTTTCTTTGGTATTTCTGCATTCGCAATTTTCCTTGTCTTAGTTTTATTCCTAGAGTATACTTCCTCCACTTCTAGTGTCTAGTATAGGAACACAGTATTTATTTAGTTTTTCAATAATTTATAACAAAAATTTGGAGAGGGCCTACTCTGTGCCAAGAACTGTCTTAGCCTCTAGAATTGATGTAAGAGTGAATGGAGGAGGCAAAATTCACGTTTTGTGAATTTTACATTTTAGGGTATGATATGGACACTAAAATATATCACGCTATCTTGCCAGTCAGTATAAATATTGTGGGAAAAAATAAAACAAGGAAGCAACCAAAGAGGGGCTACTATTCTACTAATATATAGATTTCCCAGGGAAGGGTTTTATTTGGAAATAACATTTGACTCAAGACCTGAGTGAAATGAGAAAGTAAGCCATGTCAATATCTGGAGAAAGAATTGTAGAGAAAGAGGAAGAAGCAAAGGTGAGATTCCCTGGATAGGAGTGTCTGGCATACATGAAGTTCATGAGTGTGTCAGAGAAAAGAGATAGTCAAAGAGATCCCTAACTGAACCATCCTTATTTCAGGCAACACTGCACCTCACTGAGGACCAATATCAGAGGCTTAACACTGCAGGACAGTGTTAAAGGGGGACAGACTTCACTGAGATAATCCAGTCACTAGACAAATAAAAAAATCAAATAATAATAATAGGTCCAAGAAGAGGAGTCCCTATATCCAGGACAGTTGTTACAATATTTTATCTGAAATATCTAGTTTCCAACAAAATTTATAAGGAATGCAAAGAAATAGGAAAATATGATCCATATATCATAAAAATGCAGGCAATGGAAACTGCTTCTAAAGGAGACCAGATGTCATATAAAAAAACTTCAAAGTAGCCATCCATTATAAATATGTTAAAGAACTAAAGAAAACAATGTTTAAAGGAGTAAAAGAAAGTATGATGATAATGTTCCATCAAATAGGAAATATCAATAATGTGACAGAAATCATAGTAAAGGGCAAAGTGAAGCTTCTTAAATTGAAAAGTAGGATAAGTGAAATAAAAAATTCACTTGAGGGACAAAACAATAGATTTCAACTGTCAGAAGAAAGAATTAGCAGACTTGAGGATAGAGCAATAGAAATTATGTAATCTGAAGAAGACAAAAAAATAATAAAAATAAACAGAGCCTCAGAGAAACACTAGTGCATTAAGTGTGCCAACATGTATATGATAATATCAGAAATAGAGAAGTTGAAAATAGTAGAAAAAATACTGGGGAAACAATGGGGATGAAAACATCCCAAATTTATGGAAAATCACCAACTTAAACATCTAGGAAGCTCAACAAACTTAAAGTAGAATAAATGTGCAAAGAGATACACATAGACACATCATAGCAAAAATGCTGACAGCCAAAGACAAGAAAAGATCTGGAAAAGCATCAGGAGAAAAATGATTCATGATTAACAAGGGAACCCAGTGAGATTAACACCTGACTTCTCAGTAGAAATAATAGCGATCAGAGGGCAGTGGAGTAATAGTATTCAAAGTGCTGGAGGAACAAAGCCTGTCAATCAAGAACTCCAGGAGTGATGTCATCATTAACGACATAGGTTGCCCCTAACCTTACTCCTCATCACAGTGAGAACAGCTAACAGCTATTCAAGAACATTTTCACCACTGAGAGACTCAGAACGCGGAGGTGAGGCTGAAGCACTGCCCTGCACCACAGAGACCAAGACAGACAGCATTAGAAGGATGAGAGAAGGGCTATCTCCGGGCTGGATGTCTAACACGGAAGCACATCTCCAGTGAGAAGCTCATGGAGCCAGGTAGTTGCTTACAAGAAGGAAAGACTAAACTAAACAATCTTTCTGAAGTGTATTACTTCCCAGTCAGGTAGACCTGAAAAGTGCTGAGAATAAGCTGCAGGGAGCAGGCTGGGGGACGCTCTGCTCTTTAATTTTCAGTTGCTTTGTGGTCTAGACTGCAAAACAGATTGCTGGAAGGCATTTGTGATGCATTTCCCATGGCCCTTGCTGGGACTCTGGGAGAGAAAACAGCCACTTCTCAGAACACTGCTTTGTGGTAGGTACCGGGCTAAATTCATGAGTCCCGTTTTAAAGAGAAGGTAACTGAGATTGAAGATGTTCAAATGGTGTACCCAAGGACAGACAGCTAAGAAAACCAAAGGCAAGGTTTATACCAAGGTCCGAAGCCCCCTGATATTTCTACTAAACCATAGACTTCTTTTATAGGTTAAGTAAAGTTAAAAAGCAAACCAAGCTTATTTCTCCAAATCTGTCCCCGGATGTCTGCTGTGTAGAGTAACTATATTTTCTCAGGCAAAACCCATTGTATGAAAATACTGAACATAAAGTAGAGGTTGGCAAACTTTTTTATAAAGGGCAAAACAGTAAATGTTTTAGGTTTTGTGAAGCTTACCATCTCTTGTCCTAACTACTCACTCTGCTGCTATACCTTGAAGGCTGCCTTATTGCAGATAATATGTAAACAAACAGGTGTGACTGTATTCCAGTGAAACTTAAGGATACTGAAATTTGAATTTCATATAATTTTCACTTGTCATGATATTTATTTCTTGCCATGCCTCTCAACCATTAAAAAACCTTTTCTTAACTCCTGGACTGTACAAAAACAGGATGATGGATTTGGTTTGGTGTGCAGGCCATAGTTTGTATAGTAAGTCCCCTATATATGAACAAGTTCTGTTTCGAGAGTGAATTTGTGAGTCTAGTTTGTTCTAAATCCAACAAAGTTAGCCTAGGTACCTAAGTAACACAATCGGCTATAAAGTACTGTACTGTAATAGATTTATATTTCTCACACAAATAATACATAACAACAAAAAAGTAAAGAAAACATTTTTAATCTTGCAGTAAAAAGTGAAAGTGAAATTCGCTCAGTCATGTCTGACTCTTTGTGACCCCATGGACTATATTCTCCGGGCCAGAATACTGGAATGGAAAGCCTTTTCCTTCTCCAGGGGATCTTTCCAACCCAGGGGTTGAACCCAGGTGTCCCACATTGCAGGCGGACTCTTTACCAGCTAAGCCACAAGGGAAACCCAAGAATACTGGAGTGGGTAGGCGATCCCTTCTCCAGCAGATCTTCCCAACCCAAGAATCAAATCGGGGTCTCCGGCATTGCAGCCGGATTCTTTACCAACTTAGCTATCAGGGAAGCCACAATCTTGCAGTATGGTATCTTGGAAAGTACAGCGATACAGTACAACAGCTGGCATACAGGTGCTGGCATCCAGTGAACAGGAAAGAGGAGTTACTGACTGGAGGAGGGGGAGGAGATAGGAGGAGGCAGAGCTGAAGGATTGTCAGCAGTAGGAGACACAGGGCAAGCTGCTGTAAAGATTCTATACTATTGCACTCTGAATAGTGCTGTACACTGGAGCACAATCACTTGTAGAGAAGTCGTGCACGTGACAATGTACACCAGATGCAGGAACTAACTTATGTGATTGGACATGTGAACAAATGTTCACACCTTTGAAAGTTCGCAACTTGAAGGTTTGTAAGTAGAGAACTTACTACACACACATACACACACACACAGACACTGCTTGATGGTACTCTGATCATGAAATTCCTTGAATCTAGAGGATCTTTCTCATGCTGAATTTCATTTTTAATGTAACACACAGTGCCGAAATAGCAGTGTTTCAGACTATGTAGGGGAGATATAGAACATGATAGCAATGGCAGGAAACAAATGACAAGCAACAAGAATAAAAATGAGAGTGCTGAGCTTCTAGAACACAGTTGGTTATGCACAGGTAATGTATTTATCAATTTGTTGAAACAATACCAGGTTTCTGCGTTTAATTTAAAACAGTCTCAAATAGGATTTTATAGAATTAATTTTTAGAGCAATCATTCAATCAAAGGTTGAATAGAGACTCTTGTCAAATGAGTATAAGAGAAAAAGGCCTTTAACAGGATTCAGTTATTTTGCTGTTTGGATAGTAACTTTGGAGTAGACTTCATGGTTAAAGGAAAAAAAGAGGAAAAAAAAAAAAGAATGAGTTTTACAAATGATCGAGTGACAAAGGTTGTCTCTGGCCGGGAAACCATTTCTGATATTTCATGTTCAAAGAATTGAATTAATGATAATAACACCTAGCATTTGTGTAATATTTCATTATTTATAAAAAAGCTTCCCCATATGGAATCTTATTTAATTCATGTATTGATAAATGCTTTGCTGAAGTAGGTGTTTCACTAGCTTAATAATGGAAACTGAGGTTTGCAAAATTTAAGCAATTTTCAAGTTCACTTAAGAACTTGTGTTTAGAACTGGAACTCAAGTATTTTCTGGCTCTTACTTGACTGTGCTTTGGGATGTCGCTAGTATAGCATGAAAAAGAAAGTTCTATAACCAAACTATTTGAAAAATACTGAGATAAACTAGTGTCTGCTTTAGGACTCCCCAGACCTTTCATTAACTAACATGAAATGAAAATTCCCAAAAGGAGAATATAGGAGGTGGTGTTTCCCAAATTTATTTGGTTCTAGAATCCTTTCTAGAAACAGTGATCAAACCCCTGTGTTTCATGTGGCCCTGAATAAGAATTAAGATTGGGCAAATTACCTAAACCTCTCGACATCCCTGTGTCCTTGCCTCTAAATGGAGGGATAATGATAGCTTTCCCAAAGAGTGGTTGTGAGGGTTCAAACAGTTGATGCACTTAGACCAGTGTCTGCTATATGTAATTGCTTAATTACATGTAATTGCTGAATTACACATAATTGGTTGATAGCCACATATACATCTGGCACACACATCGGCAAATCCAATCTCTTTTTAAAGATGAAGAGCAATTCAGGGAAGTGAAATGATTCTCTCAAGGTCATGAGGCCAGCAAGAGAGAGCTGGAATACAGACAACACAGTTTTATTCATCAAAATAAGAAAAATGAAACCATATATCCATTTTGACATTCAGGTCCGAATGAAAACTGGAAGATCATGGTCCTTACCTAGCTTTTTTAAAAAGAGATAAAATAAACATCTGAATATTTGGCGAGAGAGGGATGTCTGGCTGGTATTTTTGCTCACTTTCTGTCTGAGGGATACATTTTCCTCTTTGATAAAATTGATTTGTAACTCCCTGCACTGCTAAACCACTGATCTCAATTTAACTATACAACTTGGGAGAGCTGGAGCTGTGCCATTTTCCCAGAAAATGATTAAGACCAACTCTAAGAATATTGTGAACTTTATCAGGAAAATCAATTCCTCTAACAAGGAAGTGAATCACTATTGATTTTTTTTTCCTCTCTAATTGGACTCTGAGCCCCGATACCTTTTCATAAGTGGTGGCAGCTTGCTTTCAGCAAATGTGTTTTTCACCCAGCAGTGGAGCATAGCATGCTCTCCAACACCTGTGACATTCTTTTTCTTTCTCTAATTTGTATTCCAACTTGAAGGTGAACATGGAAACTTTCAGACACCTGCTATTCACAGCAACATGATGTTCATGAGACTTTTGTTGCCCTAAATGGACAATTTCTGTGTTCCTGTAATATGTAGATACATGCGGGTGGTGGAAAGGGCTTGGTACAGAGCAGATGATGCACAATGAGAAAATGCCTAAGATGTAACTAACGTGACTGGTGAAACAGCAAGCCATACACTCTCAATCCAAGATGCTTACACGAATGGGCCCCATAATTTACAACATTTTAATTATTTAAAGTACTAAAAGCAAAGTTTCCAAATTATTTTTATCAGGTGGATACACATTTTTTAAAAACTCTGCCAAAGATAGCACAATAGAAAAAAAACTACCAAATTTAGTTATAAATATTCATGCAAATATCTTAAAGTACAAGTGTATTCCAGTGTACTTGCTGTGCCTGATGCTTAGGAGATGTAGTAATGGACAAGTTGCAGTGCCCGTCCTCAAATAGCCTAAATTTAGACTGGGGTTTCAAACCAGAAAAATGATTTTACTACACAGGTAAGATAAGGACAATCACAGATGACTGGGACTTAATTATTTTATGATGTTTAATTGATGCATCTTCAGATGTAGGCTCATCTCTAGAGTCTGGGTACCTTGAATAATACAGGTATTGAATAATACATAGTAGGTTATTCTTGTTGGAACAGATCACTTTCCTCAGGTAACTGTAATAGATAGCAAACATGACCACAATTCTTTGTAGCATCTCCCATCAAGAAGTGGAATCTAAGACTTCCCTGGCTATCCAGTGGCTAAGACTCTGTGTTCCCAATGCAGGGGGCCCTGGTTCAATCCTTGGTCACCACACGCCACAACTAATACCTGGAGCATCCTCCAAAAAAAAAATGTAAATATTATAAAAGAAGCAGAATCTGTTTCCTTATCCCTTGAATCTGGGTTGGCCTTTCCATTGACTGATTAGCAAAGTGATGAAAATGGCAGTGTACCAGTTTCATGCCTGGTCTTACATTTCCACTTACTGTCCTTTTCTTCTTTTTCTGTGTTTTGTTTTGCTAACACTTGTGTTTATTTTTAATAGGATTACAGAGCTGCAGAGGGTCTTGGCGATCTCTACCTCGCTCTTTGTTAGAATTTTACACTGGAGTACAGTTGATTTACAATGTCCTGTTTGTGTCAGCTGTCCTGCAACCTGATTCAATTACACATAGACACATATCTGTTCTTTTTTTACTCTTTTCCCGTAGCGTTTATTACAGAGTGTTGAGTAGAAGTCCCTGTGCTATACAGTAGATCCTTGACTCTATTTTTACATAAAAATATGGAACACTTCCCAAATTTGCATGTCATCCTTGCACAGGAATCATGCTAATTTTCCCGTATGGTTCCAACTTTAGTGTATGTGCTGCTGAAGCAAGCACCCATCTTCATTCTTTTAAACTTCTGAGAATCTTCTAAATTATAACCAATGCTCTTATGACAATTTCACATACACACTTCCCAGCCATAATTTGGTGCAGGCTCTTTTAAATTTCTGGAACTGTCCAGCATTCCCTTTCATCGAGGAGAAATTCACTGATTTTTAAAAGATTTATATGTTATCGAGGTACATAAGTTTCATGTGTACAATATTATATTTCTACCTCCATCTATCTTAGTTTGCTCATCAGCAAAAATTTAGTTTCCATACATCCCCATACAGTTGATACCCTTTACTTATTTTTCTACCTCACTCCCCTCCTCATCTGGTAACCACCACTCTGTCTTCTGTATCTATATGTTTGTTTTGGTTTTAACTGTTCATTAATTTTCTTCTTTTTTTTTTATATTCCACACATGCATGAAGTCATATGGTATTTGTCTTTTTCTGACTCATTTCACTTAGCAAGGTGACCTCAAGGTGCATCCACGTTGTCACAAATGACAAGGTTCATCTTTTTTTGGTGGCTGTCTACTCACTGTTGATGGAGCCACATGAACAAGCCTAGACCATACTGCTGGAGGATGAGTCTGGGTAGAGAGGGAACTCAGTCACTCAGTTGTCCCAGCCCAAACCCAGACATGTCAGCCTCACAAGTCAAGCCTGGCTGCTGTCAGAAATTTCCAAAGATTTTCCACCTCTTTGTTCATGCTATCAGTACTGACTGCATTTAAAAGCTATTGTGTATTTTTTGAAGTGTTCTAGCTGTGTGCGAGACACAAAGTTGATGGGCTTAAGTGAGCAGTTCTCATTAAGACTGTGAGGCAATCTCATTCACCACTGCAACAAAAAGAACAAAATACCTAGGGATAAACCTACCTAAAGAGACACAAGACCTGTATGCAGAAAACTATAAGAAATTAATGAAAGAAATCAAAGCTGACACAAACAGATGGAGAGATATAACACTGTGAAAATGACTATACTACCCAAAGTAATCTACTGATTCAATGCAATCTCTATCAAACTACCAATGGCATTTATCACAGAACTAGAACAAAAAATTTCACAATTTGTATGGAAACATAAAAGACCCCAAATAGCCAAAGAAATCTTGAGAAAGAAGAGTGGAGCTGGAGGAATAAACCTTCCTGACTTCAGACTATACTACAAAGCTACAGTCATTAAGACAGTATGGTACTGGCACAAAAACAGAACCACAGACCAGTGGAACAAGATAGAAAGCCCAGAGTAAACCCGTTCACCTTATTTTTGACAAAGGAGGCATGAATATACAATGGAGAAAAGACAACCTCTTCAATAAATGGTGCCAGGAAAACTGGATAGCTGCATGTAAAAGAGTGAAACTAGAACACTTTCTGATGCTATACACAAAAATAAACTCAAAATGGACTGAAGACTTAAATGTAAGGCTAGAAACTATAAAGCTCTTAGAGGAAAACATAGGCAGTGCTCTTTGACATGCATCACAGCAGGACCCCCTTTGACCCAAAAGTAAACAAATGAGACTTAACTAAACTTGAAAGATTTTGCACAACAAAGGAAACAAGAAACAATATTAAAGGACAGCCCTCAGAAAATGAAACAACTGACAAAGGATTAATCTCCAAAATATACAAGCAGCTCATGTAGCTCAATATCAGAAAAACAGACAACCCAATCAAAAAATGGGTGGAAGACCTAAACAGACATTTATCCAAAGAAGACACACAGATGGCTAATAAACACATGAAAAGATGCTCAACATCACTCATTATTAGAAAAATGCAAATAAAAACTACA
Organism: Okapia johnstoni; assembly: GCA_024291935.2. Classification (NCBI taxonomy): domain Eukaryota; kingdom Metazoa; phylum Chordata; class Mammalia; order Artiodactyla; family Giraffidae; genus Okapia; species Okapia johnstoni. The sequence continues at coordinate 8,782,852 of CM044323.1, read as the reverse complement.
ATGAGGTATCACCTCACACAGGTCAGAATGGCTATCATCAAAAAATCTACAAACAGTAAGTGCTGAAGAGGGTGTAGAGAAAAGGGAATCCTCTTGCACGGTTGGGAATGTAAATTGATACAGCCACTATGGAGATCAGTATGGAGATTCCTTAAAAAACTAGGTGTAGAAATACCATACGACCCAACAATCCTACTACTACTGCGGACATATCCTGAGAAAACCATTGCATGTACCCCAAAATGTTCATTGCAGCACTTTTTACAATAGCTAGGACATGGAAGCAACCTAGATGTCCATCAACAGATGAATGGGTACAGAAATTTTGGTACATATATACAATGGAATATTACTCAGCTACAAAAAAGAATGCATTTGAGTCAGTCCTAGTGAGGTGGATGAACCTAGAGCCCATTGAACAGACTGAAGTAAGTCAGAACTAGAAAGACAAATATTATATATTAATGCATGTGTATGGAATCTAGAAAGATGGTGCTGATGAACCTATTTGTGGGGCAAGAATACAGGCACAGACATAGAGAACAGATTTGTGGACATAGCGGGGGAAGGAGAGGGTAGGATGAATTGAGAGAGCGGCATGGAAACATATACATTACCATGTGTAAAACAGCCAGAGAGAATTTGCTGTGTGACATAGGGAGCTCAACCCAGTGCTCTGTGTCAACTTAGAGGGGTGGGATGGGTGGGAGATGGGAGGGAGGTTCAAGAGGAAGGGGATCTATGTATACCTGTGGCTGATTCATGTTGATGTATGGCAGAAACCAGTATAATACTGTAAAGCAATTATTCTCCAATATTAAAGTTTTAAAAAAATCATCAAAAAAGATATGTGAGGCGTGTGAAAGCTATTTCCTGACTTCAAACGGAAGTCAGAAAATCTGGTTACTGTACTAATGAACTACAGGGATTCAAGTAAGACATTTGGCCCAAAGGGCTTTGGTTCCCTCATCATGAAATGAAGGAGCAGAATTGGGTCTCCAGGGTTCTAGACTTCCTGCCATGCTGAGTTACTTTCCGGGTCCTCTGGGCACTAGGGTTAGTAGCAATTCTCTGCTATAAAAGAAAATAATTTCTGTCTTCAAGCTTATATTATTTTATTTAGCTTTAACTATGCTAGTTACTCATATACCAGTGATCCACTAGTATTTAGAAAATAGAGTATTCAGATATGGAAAAAAATAATCTCCCCATAATTCAGCTGTAAATTATGTGAACACTATTAACAGTCCATCCTTATTTCTAATCACCTGCCAATGTGGAGCCATAATAGACTTGGGTTCAATACCCTGGTTGGGAAGATCCCCTGGAGGAGGGCATGGCAACCCACTCTAGTATTCCTCCCTGGAGAATCCCATGGACAGAACAGCCTGGTAGGCTATGGTCCAAACGGTCGCAAAGAGTCGGACATGACTAAAGCAGCTTAGCACAGCACAGCACATGTGTATTAAAAAATAAATTTGTAAAGTACACATCCCCCCACCAATTGGTTTTTCAGTATTCTAGCACAGGGGTGGAGATTAAAGGGCTGCGCTGTGTTCCATAGACAGACACCGTGTCTAAGGTTCCACAACCAAGTTATGCTGATTTTTACTCTTATCAACAATGTTGTGACAAACAAGGCTGAATTCCCCAAATCTGAGGAATAAATATTTGAAAAGCAGAGGACCAGGCAGAGCTTTGGTGAAGATCTAGTGCAAATGGTGAAGAGTAAATCTATATTTTGATATGTGTCATTGTGACATCACATATTAGCCACAGTTTCCTAAATTTGTGTCTGAAGTGAAACACTGAAAAATTCTACAGACATGAAACTGTGCAGACCCCCTGCTGAATCTGATTAAAGCGAGGGTCTCTAGGGCAGTCTTCAGATGCACAGCTAGCAAAAGCTTACAAAGATAGCATTTCTTTAGTATACTTGTTTATTGACCTAATTAGAAAAGTGTCAGAGAACAAACCACTTTTAAAACCTTGTCCCCATTAGCTATAGATGATGAGAGGTCCCTAGACTCAAAAACACATTCTGAGATCAATGAAATGAGCATCCAGAGAAATAACCTCCTGCTTCATTTCCAGACAGGCAGCAGGATTTAATTTTAGTCACAAAGAAGATTTAGGAGCCTGGCAGAAACAATGGAAGTGGGAACTGCCCCTGAGGACAAACCAGAAAATCTGAACATCTATAGATTGAGTGGCACATTGCTCCATAGATGGTCACAAGTGGTCTTCCATCACACTCTGCAGACTTTTACCTTCTAATAATTTTTCTTCATGCCAAAGAAATTTTGTGTACCTCACATATATTTGGTCAGGTACATTTTTCAATACTTCAAGTCAAATCTACCTTAAAATACACACACTCATGTCTTCTTTGTCTCTCTTACTAGAGTGTGAGGCCACTGACTGCATCTGGCACACAGGAGTGATAAGAATTGTTACTGGTTACTATGTGCCGGACATCAAGCTGAATGGGTTGCATATATGGCAGGTTAATTGGACTACTTTCTTCCTTCTGGAGTTTCTGTCCTTTGCTGGTTATCAGTGGGCAAGCAGCATTTGTGTTTCTCTGTCACGGGGATCTTCACAGGATAGGAAGCAGATGTTGTAGGTATCATTGGTTCTTCCTATTGATTAGGACTGGAGAGCTTGTGCTTGGTATTCTGGATAGTGAGGGAAGAGTGGCAGGTGGAAAAAGGAGGTCAGGGAGTTAGATTGCCCTTCCCCAGCTCAAACCATTACAGACAAGTTAGAGGGCCAAGTACCCAGAATGTGGGATGTTTAGTTTTTAAACCACAATAATCTCTGGTGAACTTGGATGGCTGGTCACCCTAGATGAGATGACAGTACCTCAGAGAGGGCAGAGCCTTCCGTTGGAAAGCTTCTGATAGTCACCAGGAGACAGAGGGAGACTCCACATACAGGAGCTCCTACATTTGCCAAAGAATCTTTTGCTCTCAGTGCAACCCAGAGACGACAAGGAAAGACCTCTGGACTCAAAATTTCACTCTGTGGAGACACATTCACTTCCCTTCATTCCAATGTCTGGGACCCCTGTGATCTCTTGTTTCACCAATTTACTCTGTCCCTGCTGCCTAGGAATTGCCCTGAGTTACTGATGTGTATGTAGTATAAACCTCATTAAGTTGCAAGCTCCTTGAGGAAGTCTTGAATGCACCCTTGCTTTCTCTCTCCCTTTCACATAAACTCTCAGGGGTAGCGATTGACCAGCTACCCAGCAGCATTGTCATCATCTGGGAAGGCATCCTAGCACCCCTGTCTCCATGGGGCATGCCCTGGGTTCTTCACTCTTCTGTTTTTGCAGCTTTTTCTAGAGTGTGGAGTAAATTTTATTTTGTCTTCCTCAGTCTTTCAAGTGTCTTGTTAGCCATCTTTGTATCACCAGTGCATCATGCAGTACCAGCCACCGGAGCTCAATAAATATTTGGTGACGTGAAGACATCAGAGAAGGCTCTAACCCTGGTTTCTCCTGAACTCCCTGTTGTCATAAATTCTAGGATGTCTTCAGGCCCAGACTCCTTGTCATCTCTGGATGGCTGGAAAGAGACTGGAAAATACAGTGAAAATAAACTTTCACACTTTAAAAGTGAAAGTCAATTGAATGGAGAGCTTTCATCTGGATAGCACCCCACCCCCTTCTCTGGAGGTGTGTACTTAAACAGAAAAGACAAGATCTGGAGGGAAGAAGGTAGGAGATGAGACTGGCTTGATTATGTCTGTCAACAGTACAATTTGGACCATCATGCTAAGGACTCTTCAAATTTTGTTCCAAAATTCAGACAAGATCTTCACCCTCATTCATCAGACCAGGTGCCTTCAAATTTGGTTCCCACAAGGGTGGCTCCAGGTCTCACTCCCTTGATTCAATCAGAACCACTCTATTTTTTTCTTGTTGTTATGTTTTACAGACTTAAATCAGTTTTATTGATGTTCCAAGTAAGATGCTTGAAATCTACTCTAAAGATGAGAGCCTCCATCCTGGACCATGACTGTGTTGTCCCTGGGAGTGGAAGTAGCTTCTGGTCACCATCTGTGCCAGCATGAAGCCTGTCCTGGGGAAGCCCCATAGCCCCCATCCCAGGAGTACAAGGGCAGGCCTGGGCACGTGGAGCTCTGGGAGAAGTCAGACGAATGGAAAGACATAGGATTTGCACAAATTCCTTAAAAACACTGGCCACGCATCTCAAAATGCTTAATAAAGTAGAGCAGCGCTGTCCTCAGTCAGAGAGAACTCTTCATAAACAAGGCTGCCACTTGTAAATGCATTTCCTCCTCACGAATTACCAGTGAGATAGGCTTCCCATAGAGCAGCTCTTGGGATCTAATAGGGCCCAACATTTGTGTCAGGACAGCTCTCCCTCTAGTAACATTACAGTTGTTTGAAGAAAATGGGCCGAGACTCACTCAACTGAATCTTGTAACAACCCCCTACAAATGTTACTAGCACTGCAGCCCTTTCTTCCCTTTCTTGAAATACTCTCTCAAACTCAAACAGATCAACAGTGCACATGTGTAATAATTTAGGGATAAGAAAGTAAAAATATGTAATCAAATGCCCATATGAACACACTCCTGTTAGCGTGCCAGCAGGGTGAGCTGCTCCTGCCTCTGATTGCCCGTGGCTGTGGAGAAGTTCATGGAAGCCTGCCTTTGGAAGCATCACCTCCATGGGCCTGAAGCCCAGGATCCTGTGTGGGGGTCTGGGCCACTGTTGGGTTTGTAGGACCAGCATTGGGAAGAAGAGCTGGACAGAAAGCAGGTGGAGGGCTAGGAGAAACAGGGCCCATCAGGTCCTCTGCACTGACTAATGACCACATGTGACAACTTCGACCTTCTCAGAGTGGTATCCTCAGATCTGGACAATTACATGTGTGTGTCAGGAGGTCAGGAGAGAAATCTGCACTTAAAAGTAGATGGCTGGCTCAGATCATGAACTCCTTATTGCCAAATTCAGACTTAAATTGAAGAAAGTAGGGAAAACCACTAGACCGTTCAGGTATGACCTAAATCAAATCCCTTATGATTATACAGTGGAAGTGAGAAATAGATTTAAGGGACTAGATCTGATAGACAGAGTGCCTGATGAACTATGGACGGAGGTTCGTGACATTGTACAGGAGACAGGGATCAAGACCATCCCCAAGAAAAAGAAATGCAGAAAAGCAAAATGGCTATCTTAGGAGGCCTTACAAATAGCTGTGAAAAGAAGAGAACCAAAAAATCAAAGGAGAAAAGGAAAGATATACCCGTTTGAATGCAGAGTTCCACAGAATGGCAAGGAGAGATAAGAAAGCCTTCCTCAGTGGTCAGTGCAAGGAAACAGAGGAAAACAATAGAAAGGGAAAGACTAGAGATCTCTTCAAGAAAATTAGAGATACCAAGGGAACATATCATGCAAAGATGGGCTTAATAAAGGACAGAAATGGTATGGACCTAACAGAAGCAGAAGATATTAAGAAGAGGTGGCAAGAATACGCAGAAGAACTGTACAAAAAAGATCTTCATGACCCAGATAATCACGATGGTGTGATCACTCACCTAGAGCCACACATCCTGGAATGTGAAGTCAAGTGGGCCTTAGGAAGCATCACTACAAACAAAGCTAGTAGAGGTGATGGAATTCCAGTTGAGCTATTTCAAATCCCAAAAGATGATACTGTGAAAGTGCTACACTCAATATGCCAGCAAATTTGGAAAACTCAGCAGTGGCCACAGGACTGGAAAAGGTCAGTTTTCATTCCAATCCCAAAGAAAGGCAAAGCCAAAGAATCCTCAGACTGCCGCACAATTGCACTCATCTCACACGCTAGTAAAGTAAAGCTAAAAATTCTCCAAGCCAGGCTTCAGCAATACGTGAATCGTGAACTTCCAGATGTTCAAGCTGGTTTTAGAAAAGGCAGAGGAACCAGAGATCAAATTGCCAACACCCACTGGATCATTGAAAAAGCAAGAGAGTTCCAGAAAAACATCTATTTCTGCTTTATTGACTATGCCAAAGCCTTTGACTGTGTGGATCACAATAAACTGTGGAAAATTCTAAAAGAGATTGGAATACCAGACCATCTGACCTGCCTCTTGGGAAATCGGTATGCAGGTCAGGAAGCAACAGTTAGAACTGGACATGGAACAACAGACTGGATCCAAATAGGAAAAGGAGTATGTCAAGGCTGTATATCGTCACCTTGCTTATTTAACTTATATGCAGAGTACATCATGAGAAATGCTAGACTGGATGAAGCACAAGCTGGAATCAAGATTGCCGGGAGAAATATCAATAACCTCATATATGCAGATGACACCACCCTTACAGTAGAAAGTGAAGAACTAGAGATCCTCTTGATGAAAGTGAAAGAGGAGAGTGAAAAAGTTGGCTTAAAGCTCAACATTCAGAAAACTGAGATCATGGCATCTGGTCCCATTACTTCATGGCAAATAGATGGGGAAACAGTGGAAACAGTAGCTGACTATTTTTGGGGGCTCCAAAATCACTGCAGATGGTGATTGTAGCCATGAAATTAAAAGACACTTACTCCTTGGAAGGAAAGTTATGACCAACCTAGACAGCATATTAAAAAGCAGAGACATTACTTTGTCAACAAAAGTCCATCTAGTCAAAGCTATGGTTTTTCCAGCAGTCATGTATGGATGTGAGAGTTGGAATGTGAAGAAAGCTGAGAACCGAAGAATTGATGCTTTTGAACTGTGGTGTTGGACAAGACTCTTGAGAGTCCCTTGGACTGCAAGGAGATCCAACCAGTCCATCCTAAAGGAGATCAGTCCTGGGTGTTCATTGAAAGGACTGATGTTGAAACTGAAACTCCAATACTTTGGCCACCTGATGCGAAGAGCTGACTCATTTGAAAAGACCCTGATGCTGGGCAAGACTGAAGGCAGGAGGAGAAGGGGACGACAGAGGATGAGATGGTTGGCTGGTATCACTGACTCGATGGACATGAGTTTGAGTAAACTCCGTGAGTTGGTGATGGACAGGAAGGCCTGGTGTGCTGCAGTCCATGAGGTCACAAAGAGTCGGACATGACTGAGTGACTGAACTGAACTGTGAGTCAGCACCAAACTGATTAAAGGTGGAATGTGAAAGGGAGAGAAAGAAAAAGTTGAGGAAGGGGCAGAGGAGACAGACTGTCTAGACAGCTGGGTGGAACCATCTCCAGTGACACCCCAACACCAAGGAGAGAGCTTCCGGGAGGACCTGCAATCAGCAGAGTCACATGTAGAGGGGCTGAGTGAGGCCAGGGCCAGCCGGGCTCAGCGCTGCCTGAAAGCCAACTGACTGCTCTGGAGTTGTCAGCACCTTCCTTCCAGGACCCAGTATGCAGCAGAACCTTGCTAAGAAAAGGCAGCAATGTGCAATGTTTGGGTTCAGATCCACTGAATTTCATTATAAATATCTGATTCTGACTAAAAAAAATTTGAAAAGTGGCCTGATCTTTTCCTGTTTACTAAATCAGTCCATAGCTGTTTATCCTGGAACTGCCATGTAAAAAGTCTCTGAACCACATTTCTGAGTTCAGCTAAATTAAACACACACACATACAAATATGCATCCACCCACACACACTCTGATATGAGGATATATGTACACATATACAAATATAGAGAATGTAATTTTTTTCTAGCCATAATATTCATCATTCCTTCACCATGCCATTAAGATCATTTAGTTCTAAAATAAGAAAACCCCAAGTATCTATTTGAATGGTTTTCACAGACTTTGAAAATCTTCTCTATGGTATATTTTAAAATGTGCTTAATAACGTATGCTTCCACAAGTTACGTTTTTTTCCTGCTTGATTCCCAGCTGAACATTTGCGCTCCTAGGTACGTTCTTCCATAATTATGAAACAATCAGATTCAGGCTCTGCAATCTAGTTTAGCTATACTTTTTTAAAAAGACTTGTAAATAAAAAACATCTTAAAATAAAATAAAAACCAAGCATGAAGTTTCTTCTGCTATGAACTGCCCTTTTGAGCTTTGTATCAAGAAGAGCTAGAGATCTACGCCTAAACCTCTAGAGAATAGTTGTTGTTCAGTAGCTCAGTTGTGTCTGACTCTTGGTGATCCCATGGACCACAGCATGGCAGGCTTCCCTGTTCTTCACCATCTCCTGAGTTTGCTCAAACGCACGTCCATTGAGTTGGTGATGCCATCCAACCATCTCATCCCCTGATGAGAATGGTTAATGAATTCAGAAGCACATCCTTCGCAGTTTTTCGCTCTCCTTTCTGCTGTCACCTGAGGCAGGACCCCTCTGCCTCATTGATGTCCAGGAGGCGTCCCCTAGTGTATTCATTATACCTGGCATAGTCCCAGGAAGGTGATGGATTCTCAATACATGTTGTTCTCCTACATACTGTGACTTTATTTATTTCATGCATTTGATTTGTTGGTCTATAGATCCTGTCTATTTTAATAAAGAAGAACTGGAGTAAAAATATTACCTTTTTCCTTATAGAATTTTATTAGGAAAAGTTAAGTATAAAAATACCTATAAACTACTCTTCAGGATTCAAAAATCTTTTTGTTATATTTTTGCATATTTAAAAATATAAGGCATAAAAAAACATGACTAATAAAATGAAAATCCTCTCTGTACCCCCTTGGATTCCATATACGATTTGCCTGTTATATAATACCAAATTCTCCTAATGAACTATTTTGTTTCTGGGTTATTCATTTAGACTTACTGTTACAGATTCTTCTAACTTTTCCTCCACTGGTGATGTAATTACTGGTGATGTTTTAATTACTATATCTTTATTTTAAGCTTTGATATTTTTGCTTTTTGCTACATTTTTTAACTTTGAATTGCCATTTCTAGTTAATGTTGTCTTGTGACTTAGAATAGTGATATTGATTATATGGATGAATCTGGGGAGAATTTATCTCTTTAACATACTGAGTCATTTCATTCATGAGCACAGCCTACCTTTCTCTCTATTTATGTATCTTCATTTGTCCTTTATCTCCTACCATAACAGTAGGCAATTTCTCCAATAAAGTCACATTTATCTTTTATTAGATATGTTCCCAAGTACCTTATGCTCTTAATGTGAATGGGAACTTTAAAAAAAATTTACCTTTGTCACTCTATTGAGTGACAAGAATGCTGTTATCTTCTGAATCGTCTTGTACTCAGAAACTCACTTACTGGTTCTTACACTCCATGTAAGCAAACACAACACCTGAACATACTTGTTCTGCCTTTTTATTTCTAATTCTTGTACCTCCCACTCCCCTACCTATGGCTCTGTCTTACTGAATTGAGGGATGACCTTTCAAATTGTACATTTTCTGATCTTGAAGTCAGATGTCTCCCATGTGGGTGTCTGTGATGTCTGCTGCTCAGGTATTTTTTCATGTCTGTCTGTGAGCTCATTTTTAACAAGTCCTCTTCTGTGTGGGTTTTTACGTGGGTTTTTGCTTGTGCAGACATTCCTATTGGAATGACAGAGTTACCTTCTGAGTCATATCTCTTCAGGCCTCCTTTATAGTTCACAGGTTCTGGACAAGTTTTTGCATCAGGTCACTTTGTGCCTTCATATCACAGAGGTTTTGGAGATTCTGGATCCCCAATATCCTGGAATTTAGTCAAGAAATTTTGCTTTCTTGCTGCTTGCTATGTTTCTACCCAGTCCTAGGTCCCTCACCAGCCCCTGGGTCCTATCTTTGGGCTGATCATGTGACCTTTCATAGACAAGAACACACTGCATGACTCCCAATTTTTTTTTCATTGAAGTACAACTGCTTTACAATGTGTTAGTTTCAGGTGTACAGCAAAGTGATTCAGTTTTATGTATATATATATATATGTATATATATGTGTGTGTGTGTTTATGTATTCTTTTTTTCCAGTTCTTTTCCATTATAGGTTATTACAAGATATTGATTATAGCTCCTTGTGTTATATAGTAAATTCTTGTTGTTTATCTATTTCATATATAGTAGTGTGAATATTATATAAAGTAGTTAAATAACAAAGATCCCAGATTTATTTTTGCAGGGAGCTCACAGAGGAATTGGGCTCTTGACTATCATAGCCCAAATGTACCCCTTAGGATAATTATTTTTTTACATGAAAGCAGCCTCTACAGTTTGTAACTGGTTTGATTACTCTGACAGACCACGTGATTTTCGTTTCACTCACAACTGAAAGATTTTCTCTCTAACTTTCTGGCACTAGAAAAAGGCCTTTTCTTAATTTTGAGCAGGGCTTTCCACTTTAAATTTTTAAAGTACATTTCACGAGCATGTGTGTGTGTGTGTGTGTGTGTGTGTGTGTGTGTGTGTGTGTATACTGTTTTGAAGACAGAGTCTCATTAAACATCAGCTTCTTTCAGAAAATAATCTAGTGCCAGGGAAAAGAGTCCAATAGCAGAGACAAAAGGTACTTCATAAGAGCACTGCAATCTTTGCTCCTTGGAGGTGGGGCAGGAAGAGAAAAACACCAGGATATTTAAAGACTTAATGCATAATTTATGTGCAGGGCTATTTTTGCAGGCTGTTGTAATAGCAAAGGCAATGAGAAGGCATCAGCAAAAATCAAACACTAGTGGAGCTTTGATTAATCTCAAAATAAGTCTCCAAGAAAGAAGCCCCAGGAATTCCATAGTTCCCCCCTCAACAACTATGGGAAAGTGTGTCTATTTAAAAGCTTTAAATAACTGTGAAGAAAGAAAAACAGGCAAAACCCCATTAGCCCTTCAGATGAAGTCACTGTAAACATTAGTGATCTCTCTGGCATTGGCAATCTGCAGGGTGGAGATGGGGCATCTTGAAGCAGAAAACTGGAGCTCTTTTACCCCAAAGCTAAAACTTGATGAGTGCTAGGCATTTATTATAGGCAGTGCACAAATAACTTGTTCTTGAGCAATAAAAAAGAGCTTACAAAAGTCTTGCAATAAATGAGCTACAACCGTGCTCTCAGCAACACCTATCTGTTGAGTGCCTTCTGGGTCTCTGGCTCCACTCCAGGTTCTGGGTGTTGGGCAGCCAGTGAAATTCCTCTACATTCCTTTCTAGCTATGGGGGAGAGATGATAATCAAGTAAATAACTATCAATAACATAATTCTGGGAAGTGGGAAGTGGGAAGGTGGAGAGTTTCTAGATAAGGAGAGTTCAGTTCAGTTCAGTTCAGTCGCTCCGTCGTGTCTGACTCTTTGCGACCCCATGAATCGCAGAACTCCAGGCCTCCCTGTCCATCACCAACTCACGGAGTTTACCTAAACTCATGTCCATTGAGTCAGTGATGCCATCCAGCCATCTCATCCTCTGTCGCCCCCTTCTCCTCCTGCCCCCAATCTTTCCCAGCATCAGGGTCTTTTCCAATCAGTCAGCTCTTCCCATCATGTGGCCAAAGTATTGGAGTTTCAGCTTCAACATCAGTCTTTCCAATGAACAACCAGGACTGATCTCCTTTAGGATGGACTGGTTGGATCTCCTTGCAGTCCAAGGGACTCTCAAGAGTCTTGTCCAACACCACAGTTCAAAAGCATCAATTCTTCGGTGCTCAGCTTTCTTCATAGTCCAGTTCTAACATCCATACATGGCTACTGGAAACACCATAGCCTTGACTAGATGTTGACATTCTAGGAATCAGCGAACTAAGATAGACTGGAATGGGTGAATTTAACTCAGATGACCATTATATCTACTACTGTGGGCAGGAATCCCTTAGAAGAAATGGAGTAGCCATCATGGTCAACAAAAGAGTCTGAAATGCAGTACTTGGATGCAATCTCAAAAACGACAGAATGATCTCTGTTCGTTTCCAAGGCAAACCATTCAATATCACGGTAATCCAAGCCTATGCCCCAACCAGTAAAACTGGAGAAGCTGAAGTTGAACGGTTCTATGAAGACCTCCAAGACCTTTTAGAACTAACACCCAAAAAAGATGTCCTTTTCATTATAGGGGACTGGAATGCAAAAGGAGGAAGTCAAGAAACACCTGGAGTAACAGGCAACTTTGGCCTTGGAGTACAGAATGAAGCGGGGCAAAGGCTAATAGAGTTTTGCCAAGAGAACACACTGGTCATAGCAAACGCCCTCTTCCAAGAGCACAAGAGAAGACTCTACACATGGACATCACCAGATGGTCAACACCAAAATCAGATTGATTATATTCTTTGCAGTCAAAGATGGAGAAGCTCTATACAGTCAGCAAAAACAAGGCTGGAAGCTGACTGTGGCTCAGGAGATCATGAACTCCTTATTGCCAAATTCAGACTTAAATTGAAGAAAGTAGGGAAAACCACTAGACTATTCAGGTATGACTTAAATCAAATCCCTTATGATTATACAGTGGAAGTGAGAAATAGATTTAAGGGACTAGATCTGATAGACAAAGTGCCTGGTGAACTATGGACAGAGTTCATGACATTGTACAGGAGACAGGGATTAAGACCATCCCCACGGAAAAGAAATGCAAAAAAGCAAAATGGCTATCTGAGGAGGCCTTACAAATAGCTTCAAAAAGAAGAGAAGTGAAAAGTGAAGGAGAAAAGCAAAGATATTCCCATTTGAATGCAGAGTTCCAAAGAATAGCAAGGAGAGATAAGAAAGCCTTCCTCAGCGGTCAATGCAAAGAAACAGAGGGAAACAACAGAATGGGAAAGACTAGAGATCTCTTCAAGAAAATTAGAGACACCAAGGGAACATTTCATGCAAAGATGGGCTCAATAAAGGACAGAAATGGTATGGACCTAACAGAAGCAGAAGATATGAAGAAGTTCAGTTCAGTCACTCAGTCGTGTCCGACTCTTTGTGACCCCATGAACTGCAGCACGCCAGGCCTCTCTGTCCATCACCAACTCCTGGAGTCTACCCAAACCCATGTCCATCGAGTCGGTGATGCCATCCAACCATCTCATCCTCTGTCGTCCCCTTCTCCTCCTGCCCCCAATCCTACCCAGCATCAGGGTCTTTTCCAATGAGTCAACCCTTCGCATGAGGTGGCCAAAGTATTGGAGTTTCAGCTTCAACATCAGTCCTTCCAATAAACACCCAGGATTGATCTCTTTCAGGATGGATTGATTAGATCTCCTTGCAGTCCAAGGGACTCTCAAGAGTCTTCTCCAGCACCACAGTTCAAAACCATCAATTCTTTGGCACTCAGCCTTCTTCACCGTCCAACTCTCACATCCATACATGACCACTGGAAAAACCATAGCCTTGACTAGACGGACTTTTGTTGGCAAAGTAATGTTTCTGCTTTTAAATATGCTATCTAGGTTGGCCATAACCTTCCTTCCAAGGAGTAAGCATCTTTTAATTTCATGGCTACAATCACCATCAGCAGTGATTTTGGAGCCCCAAAAAATAAAGTCAGCCACTGTTTCCCCATCTATTTCCCATGCAGTGATGGGACCAGATGCCATGATCTTAGTTTTCTGAACGTTGAGCTTCAAGCCAACTTTTCACTCTCCTCTTTCACCTTCATCAAGAGGCTCTTTAGTTCTTCTTCACTTTCTGCCATAAGGGTGGTGTCATCTGCATATCTGAGGTTATTGATATTTCTCCCCGCAATCTTGATTCCAGCTTGTGTTTCTTCCAGCCCAGCGTTTCTCATGATGTACTCTGCATAGAAGTTAAATAAGCAGGGTGACAATATACAGCCTTGACGTACTCCTTTTCCTATTTGGAACCAGTCTGTTGTTCCATGTCCAGTTCTAACTGTTGCTTCCTGACCTGCATACAGGTTTCTCAAGAGTTAGGTCAGATGGTCAGGTATTCCGATCTCTTTCAGAATTTTCCACAGTTTATTGTGATCCACACAGTCAAAGGCTTTGGCATAGTCAATAAAGCAGAAATAGATGTTTTTCTGGAACTCTCTTGCTTTTTCGATGATCCGGTGGCAAGAATACACAGATAAGGAGAGTAGCCGCAGCCAAAGCAGACAGAGGAGCTTGCTATGGACAGGAAGAGTCATTTGACCTGAGTCCTGCATTATGAGAAGTAGAGTGGTGGGGAGAGGAAGAACGAGATGCAGGAGGTAGTCAGGGCACTGGCCCTCAGATGAGAATAAGCCTCGTTCTCGACCCTGAGAGTGGCCCAGTGCCACTGGAGTGTGCAGGAGGCATGGGCAGATGGCACAGTGTAGCGTGATGGAAGACGTGCATCTGCTTGTCTAAACAGGACTTGCATATACAAATCTGGATTTCAAGGGTGGAGCATAGAGTTTATTAAATAACTGGTGGGTATTATTATTATTATTAAATACTGGTGGGTATTTGAAAGACTTCCTATAGGAATCCTTTAAATAGTAATGTTCCTTACCCACCTAGAGGGAAGGATGTAATTCACTGCTGTTGTTTAGTCACTCAGTTGTGTTTAACTCTTTTGTGACCCTATGGACTGTAGTTTGCCATGCTCCTCTGCCCATGGAATTTCCCAGGAAAGCATAGTGGAGTGGATTGCCATTTCCTTCTGCAGGGGAACTTCCTGACCCAGGGATCAAACACACATCTCCTGTGTCTCCTGCAATGTCAGGCAGATTCTTTACCACTGAGCCACCAGGGAAGCCCTAATTCACTGTGCATGTGTCAATTTGACTATAGTTTCTTGTTGTATGTTTTAGGGTATGGTTATTTTCTAGGCTACGGACAGCCCATGGGATTGGAAAAGTCGTGTCGGACACAACTTACTGATTAAACAACAACAATGATGTTTAAGCTCAATGAAGTTAAAGGACTCCTTAAGGCCATAAACCAGGACTGGTGTACAACCCTGGCAGATGTCAGTACCCTCATGAAGGAGGGCTATCGGACAGGGGGCAACTTTCCTGCCCCCAGCTCATGGATGGTGAACCATCCCACTGGGCATGATGTCCCAGTCCCTTCAGGCTTTGTAAAGGAAGCTGTGCTCATGAAGGCAGAAACACACCAACAGTGCCCATGACACTTGCAAGAACCTCACATTTCCAGTGTAAACTATTCTTTCACAAAATAATTTCAAAAAGATGAAAATATGAACAATATAGTTGTCCAAACAAGGAATGCATTGAATGCTAGGCTAAGGACAAGGAGGATTTTTCTCTTTAAGAATTCACTCACGGTATGGCAAAACAAATAAAATATTGTAAAGTTAAAAAAAAAAGAATTCACTCATGAAAAAAGAAGCACTTAGTGTTTGCCGAAATGACCCCACAAATATGTGGGAACAAGAGCAGTTTGAAACATACTTGACAATCAATTTCAATAGTTTTAAAAATGTTCAGTCTTTTGACCCAAGAATTTTGCTCCTGGGAACCTAAAAAAATTTGAAATACTGTAAGAATGTTACTTACACATGAGTATATAATTTACAGCACTATTTATAACGCATGAAAATAAAACAGAATGTAGTATCCTCAAACAAGGCAAATGGTAGATTGCTCATGGAACTAGCTCTTGATGAATTATTGTGCTGACATTTAAATTAATCCTTATGAAGATGACATAGCTCCACGAAAAATGACCTAAATGTAATATTTAGGTGAATAAAGCAGAAAAGGAAAGAATGAGCTAACCTTAATAGCATTCTAAAAAATGTATCAGCACATTTAGAAGACCAAAAATGAACAAGAAGAAAATGTTAAAACTGGCCGTCTATACCTACGCTGCCATTTCAAGAATTTCCTTTTGTCACCCTGCCTTTTATTCTATTTCTATAATAAATAAAACACCTTCTAGCAAATAATCTGTTTGGAGACCTGATTTTATCTGGATGTTGGGAATTGCATCCTTCTATCACAGTTCTATCTTCTGTCTTCAGGTCATCCTGCCCAGAGCTGTGGGGCGAGGGGAACAGAGGCAGTAGGCAAGGGAGTTGGGTTGGGGGGGGCCCTGCATGGTCTGCTCTTGCTCAGAATCATGGATGGATGCTGGTGGCAGAAGAACTTGAACTTCTTCTGATGGAGGTCATTCATCCATATCCTGAGAAACCTTCCTGCCTTGAAGATTACAAAGGAGATGCCATCATGACAAAGCACTGCAGACAGTCTGAGATGACAAGCCTTTCATTTGCACCTCCATTTTGTAAAAATAAAACTCAATGCCAGAAGAACTGTCAGATATAATGGGCCAACAGAAAGGCCATGTAAGATGTTTGTTTCTTTGGCATAGATGCATCCAAAATAATTGCACTCCCTCTTTTTCTCTAGTTCATAGTTGTCGGCCCCAGTGGGGTGAACAGTACAAAGCAACTCATAATCCTAAAGCTCTGAATGCCTCACTTGTAATTGTTAGCAGATTTAGCTTCCTACTGATCTTGTCATTGATACATCTGTGAAAACACACATACGGACACAAAAAAAGTCTTGCAACGTACTGGTAATGCAGGATATTGCTCAGCAATGGACTACATTTTTGTAAAAATTCCCCAAAGGAATTGAGAAATATTGGAAGTTCAGTCATCCCTAAAGCCTGTCAAAGCAAGAGATAATGAGAAGGGCTTTTACTCCCGCCACTCTCACCCCTATATATCCTCACGTTAGAAACTCAAGGTCTGTGTTGCTGAACATAACACCCAACTGAATATCCTCCCTGTCACCAGGCAGCACGCCAAGCCATCCACAGGCATTTGGTCCTCCCCTGAACTACCCCGCTGGCCCAGCGGTACCATCCTTTATACGCCAGAGACAACTCTCAGGAATGTGAAGCAAATGAGGGTGAGAAAAAGGAAATTAACCAGTGCCTCCTGGAAGAAGAAGCGGCAGCAGTGGGGATGATAAGAAGCCCACTGGGAACAGTGTGATAAGGGGATTTCACATCTGCTTCTTATACTGCTTCTTGCATACGATTTTTACAATTATTTAAAGATAAATCAACTCTCCAAGAGCCAGGGACCATTCAGTCCAGTAGTGCTACCCTAGATATGGTTCAACATTTGTTAGGAGTGTGCTCAAACCCTTGCCCTCAACCGAATGAACTAACTGAACACCGAGGGAGAGGGTGACAGGAACCATAGAAACACCCCCCAGCCCCGGGTGTTGGAAAATGTGGGCCCTGCTCAGAGCTCTCTTCATCCAATCTGAGGACACAGAAATGCAAGTTAAGACTCAGAGAGAGTCTCTTACATAACTGAAGGGACTATGTTTCCTGGATTTGCAGAGGAAAGGTGAATTTGTGAAAATTATTTCCAAAAGAAAAACCTGGAGAACATTTACTCTTTGTTCTCACTGATGTATGAGATAATATTGTTTATAAAATTAGAGATTAGGAGGGGAAAGTTACAAATAAAAGTTAAAGAATTAGAACGACCTTAACTTCCTGTTGGCAAAGGTAAACTATGTGAAGCCTCACAAAGTGAACCTCCCAGTCTCTATAATGAGAGGCTGCTTAGGAAAGCTGGTTGGTTCCCATGACTTGGGCTTCTGTGGGGTGCACCTTCTCTGTCTTCAGGTCTAGAACTACTCCCTCCATTCTAGGGGGTGACGGCACCGGCTGTTAAAGTCCGAGGGGCCTGCAATTTCCCTGCATTCACGCTGCTACAACTTTATACCTAATTTGGATACTAAACTTTCCACACTTTGTTTTACTTTGATTTGCTATTTGGTTTATGTTTTGACCCTAACTGGTACATATAATACAATCCCATTTTTGACAACATTGGTTTTCATATATGGGCAGATGTCTGGAAAGATGAAATCAAACCGTAAATAGCTATAAACTGTAGAAAGTAGATTTGAGAGAAGAAAGATAAGGGACTATAACTTTTACATTACCTACTCCTGTATTATTTGAATGTTTGTGATGAATCTATGTTACATTATATAAAATGAATTATAAATTTCTTATAATGAACTACTAATTTAAATAACAAAAAACACCCCCACCCAAATACAAAAAACAAAATCAGTGACTTAATTTCCTGATCAATAGACCTTGGGTTTCTGAACCACAATCTAGCTACTAAGAAAGAGCTCATTTATCCAGCTGATTTCATGTCTGCAGGCTTCTGAATTCATAAAAATATGTGTTTCAAAGAATTTATTGATGTTTCTGGATATAACAGGGGTAACTCAGTAATTACAAACGTCCTTTCAAATTTCCCCAATGAGGCTTGATGAATGGAATTATTGTATCTCATGATTTAAAGTTTCATTTATAACTTCTGGTTCAAGATGGCAGAGTAGAAGGACGTGTGCTCATCTCCTCCTGCAAGGGCACCAAAATCAGAACTAGCTGTTGAACAACCATCGAAAGGAGGACACTGGAACTCACCCAAAAAGACAGCCCACATCAAAGGACAATGGAGAAGCTAGGAGGGGAGCAATCACAATAAATCAAATTCTACATCCACTGGGTGGGTGGCCCACAAACTGGGAACAATAATAGCAAAGAAATTCTCTCAGTGTTGTCAAGGTTCTGAAGGCCACTTGCCAGCCTGAAGACCTGACAAAGGGACTGAGAATCCCCAGGGAATCTGACCTTGAAGACCAGTGGGATTTGATGATAAGACTTGCACAGGACTGGGGGAGACAGAGACTCTAGTCTTGGAGGGCACAAACAAAACCTTGAGCTCACCAAGACTCGAAGGCAAGGAGCACTGACTCACTCCACAGGAAACTGAACCGAAACTACCTGCTAGTGTTGAAGGGTCTCCTGTGGAGGTGTGGGTCAGCAGGGGCTCACCATAGGGAAGGGGGGACTGCAGCAGCTGTCTGGGAAGGTCTCCTTTGGTAAAAAGCCTCTTGGAAGTCACCATTAACCCAACCATAGAGCCCAAAGACCCTAGGGCTAGGTGGTCTCAGGCCAAAAAACTACCAGGGAGGGAGCACAACCCCACCCATCAGTGGATAACTGGATTAAAGGTTTACTGAGCAAGGCCCTGCCCACCAGAGCAAGACCCAGTTTTTCCCACTACCAGTCCTTCTCATGAGGAAGTTTACACAAGCCTGTTAGCCTCCTTCATCAGAGGCAGACAGAAGAAGCAAGAAAAAGCACAATCTCACAGCGACTAAAACAAAACCACATTACAGAAAGTTAGTCAGCATGAAAAAACAGAAAGTTATGTCCCAGATTAAGAGATAAGATAAAACCCCAGAAAAACAACTAAAATGAAGTGGAGATAGGCAACTTTCCAGAAAAAGAATTCAGAACAATGATAGTGAATATGATTCAAAATCTTGGAAAAAGAATGGAGGTAAAGATTGAGAAGAGGCAAGAAATGTTTACCAAAGACCTAGAAGAAATACAGGACAAACAAACAGATGAATAATACACTAGAAGGAATCAATAGCAGAATAACTGAGGCAGAAGAATGGATAAATGACCTGGAGGACAGAATGGTAGAAATCACTGCTGCAGAAAAGAATATAGAAAAAAGAATGAAAAGAAATGAAGACAGCTGAAGAGACCTCCAGGACAACATTAAATCTACTATCATTTACATTATAGGGGTCCCAGAAGGAGAAGGGAGAGAGTGAAAGGACCTGAGAAAATATTTGAAGAGATAATAGATGAAGACTTACCTAACATGGTAAAGGAAATAATCAACCAAGTCCAGGAAGCAGAGAGAATCCCAGGAAGGATACACCCAAGGAGGAACACATAGTAATCAAACTGACAAAAGTTAAAGGCAGAGATAAAATACTAAAAGCAACAAGTGGAAAATGACAAATAACATACAAGGGAACTCCCATCAGGCTAACTGCTGATTTCTCAACAGAAACTCTGCAAGCCAGAAGAGAATGGCATGATAGATTTAAAGCGATGAAAGGGAAGAACCTACAACCAAGAATACTCTACCCAGCAGGACTCTCCTTCAGATTTGATAGAGAAATCAAAAGCTTTCCAGACAAGCAAAAGTTAAGAGAATTCAGCACCATCAAACCAGCTTTACAACAAATGCTAAAGGAACTTCTCTAGGCAGGAAACAAGAGAATGAAAAGCCCTACCTAAAGAAAATAAACCCAAAACAATTAAGAAAATGGTAGTAGGATCATACATATAGATAATTACATTAAATGTAAATGGATTAAATGCATGAAGCAAAAGACATAGATTAGGCAGATGAAAACATGTGCATGTATGCACGTCCACTTACCATATCACTCTGCTTGACCCCTCAAATTGTATGTAATTATTTTATATTGTTAGGTTAATCATGTTCCCATTATGGCTTGCAATTGTAATTGTCTTTTTTGTCTGGCTATTGACTGTGAAAATTGATAAACATCTTTTACTATTGTGATTATGTAACTATTACTCACTTAATAGCATTGTATCATGATTGGTCAAAAGAAAAATTATTGAATTCTATCTCTCCAAAACAACCATTTAATAGAAAAACTTGTAATCACTTTTTAAAATCTAGATGCATATCAGAATTATCTTGGAATTTTTTGAAAAATACAAGTGCCCAAATATTGCTTTTCTTTTCTTTTCTTTTCTTTTTTTTTTTTGCCAGAGATCCAGATAGATTTCCAATGAGTAGCCTTGTTTAAAAACAACTGGGCTGGAAAGAAATCTTAAAATTAGGGCAGAAATAAATGCAAAAGAAACAAAAGAGACCATAGCAAAAATCAACAAAACTAAAAGCTGGTTTTTTGAGAAGATAAACAAAATTGACAAGCCATTAGCCAGACTCATCAAGAAACAAAGGGAGAAGAATCAGATCAACAAAATTAGAAATGAAAATGGAGAGATCACAACAGACTACACAGAAATACAAAGGATCATAAGAGACTACTACCAACAGCTATATGCCAATAAAATGGACAACTTGGACGAAATGGACAAATTCTTAGTTCTTATAACTTTCCAAAACTGAACCAGGAAGAAATAGAAGATCTTAACAGACCCATCACAAGCACGGAAATCGAAATGGTAATCAGAAATCTTCCAGCAAACAAAAGCCCAGGACCAGACGGCTTCACAGCGGAATTCTACCACAAATTTAGAGAAGAGCTAACACCTATCCTACTCAAACTCTTCCAGAAAATTGCAGAAGATGGTAAACTTCCAAACTCATTCTATGAGGCCACCATCACCCTAATTCCAAAACCAGACAAAGATGTCACAAAAAAAGAAAACTACAGGCCAATATCACTGATGAACATAGATGCAAAAATCCTTAACAAAATTCTAGCAAACAGAATCCAACATCATATTAAAAAGATCATACATCATGACCAAGTGGGCTTTATCCCAGGAATGCAAGGTTTCTTTAACATCCGCAAATCAATCAATGTAATTCACCACATTAACAAATTGAAAGATAAAAACAATATGATTATCTCAATAGATGCAGAAAAAGCCTTTGACAAAATTCAACATCCATTTATGATAAAAACTCTCCAGAAAGCAGGAATAGAAGGAACATACCTCAACATAATAAAAGCTATATATGACAAAACCCACAGCAAACATTATCCTCAATGGTGAAAAACTGAAAGCATTTCCCCTAAAGTCAGGAACAAGGCAAGGATGCCCACTGTCACCACTACTATTCAACATAGTTTTGGAAGTTTTGGCCACAGCAATCAGAGCGGAAAAAGAAATAAAAGGAATACAGATAGGAAAAGAAGAAGTAAAACTCTCACTGTTTGTAGATGACACAATCCTCTACATAGAAAACCCTAAAGATTCTACCAGAAAACTACTAGAGCTAATCAATGAATATAGTAAAGTTGCAGGATACAAAATTAACACACAGAAATCCCTTGCATTCCTATACACCAATAATGAGAAAACAGAAAGAGAAATTAAGGAAACAATACCATTCACCATTGCAACAAAAAGAATAAAATACTTAGGAATATTTCTACCTAAAGAAACAAAAGACTTATATATAGAAAACTCCTAAAACACTGATGAAAGAAATCAGTTGAAAAGGTACACAAACAGATGGAGAAATATATTCGTGTTCATGGATTGGAAGAATTAATATAGTGAAAATGAGTATATTACCCAAAGCAATCTATAGATTCAATGCAATCTCTATCAAGCTACCAATGATATTTTTCACAGAATTAGAACAAATCATTTCACTTTTTTGTATGGAAATATAAGAAACCTCGAATAGCCAAAGCAATCTTGAGAAAGAAGAATGGAACTGGAGGAATCAACCTGCCTGATTTCAGGCTCTACTACAAAGCTACAGTCATCAAGACAGTGTGATACTGGCACAAAGATAGAAATATAGATCAATGGAATAAAATAGAAAGCCCAGAGATAAAGGAACACATCTATGGGCACCTATATCTTCGACACTTGAGGCAAGAGTTACATAGTAGAAAAGACAATCTCTTTATTTCTTGGTGTTGGGGAAAACTGGTCTTTCACTTGTGAACAGAATGAAACTAGAACACTTCCTAACACCATGCAGCAAAAATAAATTGAAAATGGATTAAAGATCTAAACGTAAGACCAGAAACTATTTGTCTCCTAGAGGAAAACATAGGCAAAACACTCTCCGATCATAAATTACAGCAGGATCCTCCATGACCCACCCCCAGAATATTGGAAATAAAAGCAAAAATACAAACAAATGGGACCTAATTAAAAAAAAGCTTCTTGCTTAATGTACAAAGGAAACTATGACTTTCTTGAAAAGACAGCCTTCAGAATGGGAGAAAATAATAGCAAACGAAGCAACAGACAAACAATTAATCTCAAAAATATACAAGCAACTCCTGCAGCTCTGTCTGAATGGACCCCAATGTTACATCGCAAAACGATCCAATCAAAAAATCCCCCAAAGAACTAAATGGCAACTCACTCCAGTATTCTTGCTGGGGAAATCCCATGGACAGATGAGCCTGGTGGGCTCCAGTCCATAGGGCTGCAAAAGAGTTGGACACAATTTAGAGACTAAACACAACACACTTTCTGCTTAGAACTGCTTTTGTGGTGTGGCATATGTTTTTGCATGCTTTTTAAAAACTTTTTCATTTGTCTCAAAGTTGTTTTTATCTTTTGATTTATTCATTGACCCATTGGTTTTTAGTAGCATGTTTTCCAATTTATCCATCTCTTATTTTTTTTTAATGTTCTTTCTCAAGCCTTTATCAAGCATAGTACACAAAACTTTTGTATACATATATATAAATGATATGCATATTTTAGAAAACATGAATTTTTGCCTAACTAAAAAATTAATGACATTTTGATTTCACTTGTTTAAGTTAGTATGAATAGAATGCTAGATTTCTAGTTTTAAAAAATAGATATGCAACAAGAAATAAATTGTACTGTATAGCACAGGTAACTATAATCAATATCTTGTAATAACCTATAATGGAAAATAATTTCAAAAGTAACATAGGTATATATGTATAACTGAACCACACACACACAAAAGAATTCTACTTTTTGAAGTTTAGTAATGTTTATCTTTTTGCCAGTTTTTCTAAATGTCCTATGGACATCTAATAACAACATATGGTATACAAAATTTTAAATATATTTCTGTAGGATATGATTAATATAAATTAAATCTACTATATTTAAATTATTAATGAGACCATTCAAGATGCTCCTATTCTTTTTATTGCACTTGATAAAATATTCTCTGAGAAATGTTAATATGTCTCACTATGATTATATATTTCTCTCTTCTGATTTTTGCTTTATGTACCTTTGTTTCTTTGTTGTTAAGCTATCTAATAGTTTATGATATCTATCTTCTTTGTGAATTGTACCTTTTATGATTAAAAATATTCATCTTTGTTTCATTTAAAATAAATAAACTAATTAATTTAAATAAGAAGAAATGATAGAATTCTTACAAATACTAAAGTTTTACTTATATTACATCATATATTAATTTCCTTAAGAGTTCAGTAAAAAATGTTTTTATTTCATTTTCTGGAAGATTTTTTTTTTAGCATATTCCATTACAGCATAATATCTGAGATTTAAAGTTATTTTTATGCTGTGTCTGTACTTAATTGGTGGGTTTCAGTTCCCCACATGGAAATTTCATTTTGTGTCAGGACTTCGGAATTGGAGGTTTTGCTACTTCAAAATATAGCACTTCCT
Source organism: Okapia johnstoni (assembly GCA_024291935.2). Lineage (NCBI taxonomy): Eukaryota > Metazoa > Chordata > Mammalia > Artiodactyla > Giraffidae > Okapia > Okapia johnstoni. Next base: position 8,758,831 of record CM044323.1, on the reverse strand, counting down.
TTGGGAGTTGGGGCCATTATAATAAAGCCGACTGGGACACAAGTTACTTTCCAGAAAAACCAAAGCATGTAAGAATGCATATGTTTTTACTTTCAGAATTTTACTCCCATGAAATCAACACATGTCTAGTAAATTAGACATGTTAATTAGCAGATTTTTATTGAGGACAAATTTGATTTTTAAAAAGGCTATATATTTGAGGGGGCTTTCCTGGTGATTCAGTGATAAAGAATCCACCTACCAGTGCAAGAGACATGGGCTTGATTCTCGGGTTGAAAGATCCCCTGGAGAAGGAATGGCAACCCATTCCAATATTCTTGGCTGGGGAATTCAATGGACAGAGGAGCCTGGTGGGCTACAGACAGTGGGGTTGCAGAGTTGGATGTGAATGAGTGACTGAGCCCCCCCACACACATACACACAGAACACACACACACACACACACACACACACACACACACACATATATCCACAATCCTATTCACGAATCCATAGACCCCTGTTTAGGAAATTCTCATAGATAGACTATCTATTAAGTTTAACAACATATCTATCTATTTAAATTAAACAAAATATAACAATACAATTCTCAATAACATAAGTAGTAAGAAAAATATAGAAATGATTAGGAAAATGAAAATCTTCTGGGTGAACTGTTGGGAATGTTTTGAGAAGAATTTAATTTAATTTGAGAAGAATTACTTACTTTTTAAATTTCATTGTTAAAGAAGGCTCTCAGGTGGTTTTTAAGGGGCGGAAACGTTCTTTCCGTTGACTCTTTGTCAGAAATATTATAGGTTCCCCAATGAATTCCGTGTTTTCTGAAATACTGCTTTGCAAATGCCACTCGATTCATAACCGGAAGCTCGGCGTGCTCCCTAGAGCTGAATTCCAGTTGGCAAGGCTTCAATTTTTCTAGTTCCTCACCAATAGAAGTTTGTTTTTAAATTCTCATTAGGCCACAGCAGGTCTTTGAGGCCACGGGTTAAAACTCATTAAGGTTCTGGAACACAAATGCTTAGTTTCTTGTTTTTTAATTGCCAATTTCAATTTCTTTATTGCAGGTTACCTGGAGCTCAAATTTTACTTCCAGAATGGTCCTTTGAGTCACCAACTCTGGGACATCCCTGAGCAAGAAATGCTATCATGTAAAGAACAACCAAATTTAATATGACAAATAACTTGTGCAGCCTAGCATAAAAAATCTGCATAGGTATATGTATGTATTTCAATGCATATAGCATATAGCTACATCTATTTATAAAATGGTGAAACCAACATCAAGTAAACCTGTAACAACATGTTGGGAAATTAACTCTTGACAGGATTTATGCTGACTGGTGATTTGGATTCAGTACTTACACTTGTAGTTCATAACTTATTTACCCTTTCATGTCAAACAAGGCAGAAACTGCTTTTACTTCTTCAACTTTCCAGACCTGTTTCCCCCAATTGTCTGGAAAATTTATATGGTAATTTTTCCTTACAAAATTTTTATAGTTCAATTATATTCTTAAGGCCAATGATTCTAATATATAGAACAAACACAGACATCCTTGCTTCACGGGCCCAACATTTCTCTTTTCATGGATAACCCTGTGAGTAGATATGTGTGTTGGTCCCTTTTCTTGTCCTTCATGTTTATAAATGTCTTTTTATTTTTCCTCATCAACAGTATTGCACAGCAACTGTTTTTCAGAGGCACACATGTTCACTTAGCAGCATGAGTAGGGAACATTTTGACGTTACTAAATTATATTTATTTCACTATTTTAATGGAACTAAATACTCAGCTGGATAGATACTCCATAACTAAACATTCCCTTTCTGAGGGGCATTAAAGTTGTTTCCATTTTTTCCATTTTGGACAATTCCACAATAAACATCCCTGACTGTATAACTTTACACACGTAGGGTAGCCTGGGCTGGCTTCATGGATGAGCAATGTTTGCATCCACACAGGGGTGGGTGCTCAGAAGAGGGCCCTCTCTGGTTTAATGTTTTGTTGTTACTGTCTTCAAATTCTTGATTATTTTTGAACAAGGGTCCTGCATTTTCCTTTTGCACTGAGCCCTACAATTTAAGTAGCCAGTCACATGGTGGTATTTTTGAAAGATTAGAATAAAATTTCTGGGTCAAGGTGTGTGTATGTATTACATTTTGTTAGTTCCTGTCCAACTGCCCTCTTCTCTCTTACTGCACTAACAGAATGTGAGATAGTTCCTGTTCATAAGACAACATTTTTTTGGCCAATACAATGCACACACAAACAAAAATCATTTCACTGGTGGTTAGCATTTCATTTTTTGTTAATATTTCACTGTTATTTAGCCTGTTCTCCCTAATAGTGGAGTTGAGATCATAATGGGGTTGGATGAATGTTTTTGACCCCATTGTTTTACTCTTTTTTCTACCTTTCAAGTATTTTTCACCCTGTGATGCTTGTTGAAGAGGACACCAACTCCCTTGTGAGGAACTGGAAATTCCAGCCAGCTGTGAGTAAAGACCTGTGGGAGGTAGTCCTGGAGGAAGGTTACATGGGCACTGCTACTGTGATCAGATCTGCTTTTGTGTCCGTTTTCATTGTAACCTTGGACAAGGCCCCTCATTTTTCTGAGTCTCAGTTTTCCCATCTACCAAATAGGAATAATTGTAATCCAGACCTCATATGGCTGTTGGATTAAATGAAATAAATTATACATGGGCCATTCTGACTAGTGTTAGGTGTTACCTCACTGTAGTTTTGATTTGCATTTCTCTAATGATGAGTGATGTTGAGCATCTTTTCATGTGTTTGTTGGCTATGTGTATGTCTTCTTTGGAGAAATGTCTGTTTAGGTCTTCTGTCCATTTTTGATTGGGTTGTTTGTTTTTCTGGTATGGAGTTGCATGAACTGCTTGTATATGTTGGAGATATATAATGGAATATTACTCAGCCACAAAAAGGAATGCATTTGAGTCAGTTCTAGTGAGGTAGATGAACCTAGATCCTGTTATACTGAGTGAAGTAAGTCAGACCAAGAAAAACAAATATCATATGGTAATGCATATATATGGAATCTAGAAAAATGGTACTGATTAACTTATTTTAGGGCAAGAATACAGGTGCAGACATAGAGAACAGACTTGTGGACACAGTGTGGGAAGGAGAGAGTGGGATGAATTGAGAGAGTAGTGCTGAAATATACATTACCATATATAAAACAGATAGCTAATAGGAAGTTGCTGTATAACACAGGGAGCTCAACTTGGTACCCTATAACAACCTAGAGGGGTGGGATGGGGTAGCAGGTGGGAGGGAGGTTCAAGAGGGAGGGGACATATGTATACTTATGACTGATACAGTGTTGTATGGTAGAAACCAACACAACATTATAAAGCAATTATCCTCCAATTAAAAATAAATTTAAAAATTGTACATGGGGCTGGCTCTTTCTTAAGGCCCATAGGCTTAAGCAATCTTTCTCTTCTACTCACTCTCAAAACAGCTAAAATTCTTACCACCTCTAGAAAATACTGGGAAAAGCAAATGCACATTCATCTCAGAAATAAACAAAATCTCATTTTTACCTGTGATGACATTTATAGACACCAGAAAATTTTCATATACCTCCTAGATAAAGGTTATAACCCAAAAAATCTTTTTTAAGAAGGGCTGGAGGGGTGGGGGACCCAGGAACATGCATTTTGATAAGCATTTCAGGGGATTCTAATGCAGGTGACTGATGAAATACACTTGGGAAATGCTGTCCTGGGAGCTGAATTTAAAAGAAATAAATGGAATCCAGATTGGAAAAGAAGTAAAACTCTCACTGTTTGCAAATGACATGATTCTCTACATAGAAAACCCTAAGACTCCACCAGAAAATTACTAGAGCTAATCAATGAATATAGTAAAGTTGCAGGATATAAAATCAACACACAGAAATCCCTTGCATCCTATACACTAACAATGAGAAAACAAAGAGAAATTAAGGAAACAATTCCATTCACCATTGCAACGAAAAGAATAAAATACTTAGGAATATGTCTACCTAAAGAAACAAAAGACCTATATATAGAAAACGATAAAACACTTGTGAAAGAAATCAAAGAGGACACAAATAGATGGAGAAATATACCGTGTTCATGGAATGGAAGAATCAACATAGTGAAAATGCATATACTACCGAAAGCAATCTATAGATTCAATGCAATCCCTATCAAGCTACCAACGGTATTCTTCAGAGAACTAGAACAAATAATTTCACAATTTGTATGGAAATACAAAAACCTCGAATAGCCAAAGCAATCTTGAGAAAGAAGAATGGAACTGGAGGAATCAACCTGCCTGATTTCAGGCTCTACTACAAAGCCACAGTCATCAAGACAGTATGGTACTGGCACAAAGACAGAAATATAGATCAATGGAACAAAACAGAAAGCCCAGAGATGAATCCACGTACCTATGGACACCTTATCTTCGACAAAGGAGGCAAGAATATACAATAGAGAAAAGACAAACTCTTTAACAAGTGGTGCTAGGAAAACTGGTCAACCACTTGTAAAAGAATGAAACGAGAACACTTTCTAACACCATACACAACAATAAACTCAAAATGGATTAAAGATCTAAATGTAAGACCAGAAAATATAAAACTCCTAGGGGAAAACATAGGCAAAACACTCTCCGATATAAATCACAGCAGGATCCTCTATGACTCACCTCCCAGAATATTGGAAATAAAAGCAAAAATAAACAAATGGGACCTAATTAAACTTAAAAGCTTTTGTACAACAAAAGAAACTATAAGCAAGGTGAAAAGACAGCCTTCAGAATGGGAGAAAATAATAGCAAACGAAGCAACGGACAAAGAATTAATCTCAAAAATATACAAGCAACTCCTGCAGCTCAATTCCAGAAAAATAAATGACCCAATCAAAAAATGGGCCAAAGAACTAAACAGAAATTTCTCCAAAGAAGACATACAGATGGCTAACAAACACATGAAAAGATGCTCCACATCACTCATTATTCAGTTCAGTTCAGTCGCTCAGTCGTGTCCGACTCTTTGTGACTCCATGAATTGCAGCACGCCAGGCCTCTCTGTCCATTACCAACTCCCAGAGTCTACCCAAACCCATGTCCATCGAGTCAGTGATGCCATCCAACCATCTCATCTTCTGTCGTCCCCTTCTCCTCCCGCCCCCAATCCTTCCCAGCATTAGGGTCTTTTCCAATGAGTCAACTCTTCGCATGAGGTGGCCAAAGTATTGGAGTTTCAGCTTCAACATCAGTCCTTCCAATGAACACCCAGGATTGATCTCTTTTAGGATGGATTGATTAGATCTCCTTGCAGTCCAAGGGACTCTCAAGAGTCTCCTCCAACACCACAGTCCAAAAGCATCAATTCTGCGGCACTCAGCTTTCTTCACCATCCAACTCTCACATCCATACATGACTACTGGAAAAACCATAGCCTTGACTAGACGGACTTTTGTTGGCAAAGTAATGTCTTTGCTTTTAAATATGCTATCTAGGTTGGCCATAACCTTCCTTCCAAGGAGTAAGCGTCTTTTAATTTCATGGCTACAATCACCATCAGCAGTGATTTTGGAGCCCCCAAAAAATAAAGTCTGACACTGCTTCCACTGTTTCCCCATCTATTTCCCATGAAGTGATGGGACCAGATGCCATGATCTTAGTTTTCTGAATGTTGAGCTTCAAGCCAACTTTTCACTCTTCTCTTTCACCTTCATCAAGAGGCTCTTTAGTTCTTCACTTTCTGCCATAAGGGTGGTGTCATCTGCATATCTGAGGTTATTGATATTTCTCCCCGCAATCTTGATTCCAGCTTGTGTTTCTTCCAGCCCAGCGTTTCTCATGATGTACTCTGCATAGAAGTTAAATAAGCAGGGTGACAATATACAGCCTTGACGTACTCCTTTTCCTGTTTGGAACCAGTCTGTTGTTCCATGTCCAGTTCTAACTGTTGCTTCCTGACCTGCATACAGGTTTCTCAAGAGACAGGTCCGGTGGTCTGGTATTCTGATCTCTTTCAGAATTTTCCACAGTTTATTGTGATCCACACAGTCAAAGGCTTTGGCATAGTCAATAAAGCAGAAATAGATGTTTTTCTGGAACTCTCTTACTTTTTCGATGATCCAGCGGATATTGGCAATTTGATCTCTGGTTTCTCTGCCTTTTCTAAAACCAGGTTGAACATCTGGAAGTTCACAGTTCACGTACTGCTGAAGCCTGGCTTGGAGAATTTTGAGCATTACTTTACCAGCATTATACTCATTATGAGAGAAATGCAAATCAAAACCACAATGAGGTACCATTTCACGCCAGTCAGAATGGTTGCTATTCAAAAGTCCACAAGCAATAAATGCTGGAGAGGGTGTGGAGAAAAGGGAACCCTCTTACACTCTTGGTGGGAATGCAAACTAGTACAGACACTATGGAGAACAGTGTGGATATTCCTTAAAAAACTGGGAATAGGACTGCCATATGCCCCAGCAATCTCACTGCTGGGCATACACACTGAGGAAACCAGAATCGAAAGAGACACGTGTACCCCAATGTTCATCGCAGCACTGTTTACAATAGCTAGGACATGGAAGCAACCTAGATGTCCATCAGCAGACAAATGGATAAGGAAGCTGTGGTCCATATACACAATGGAATATTACTCAGTCATTAAAAAGAATACATTTGAATCAGTTCTAATGAGGTGGATGAAACTGGAGCCTATTATACAGAGCGAAGTAAGTCAGAAAGAAAATACCAATACAGTACACTAACGCATATATATGGAATTTAGAAAGATGGTAACGATAACCCTATATGCGAGATAGCAAAAGAGACACAGATGTACAGAACAGTCTTTTGGACTCTGTGGGAGAGGGCGAGGGTGAGATGGTATGGGAGAATGGCATTGAAACATGTATATTATCATATGTGAAATGAATCACCAGTCTAGGTACGATGCATGATATAGGGTGCTCAGGGCTGGTACACTGGGATGACCCAGAGGGATGGGATGGGGAGGGAATTGGGAGGGGGTTTCAGGATGGGGAACACATGTACACCTGTGGCGGATTCATGTCAATGTATGGCAAAACCAATACAATATTGTAAAGTAACTGGCCTCCAATTAAATAAATTTCTAATAAAAAAAATAAATAAAGTAATGTTTCTGATGCTGGTTAATTAAAAGACAGTAATAAAAATAAGTAACTGCTTTAGAGCTGCTGAAGTTTGCCTTTCCAGGTAAATGAGCAGATCTTTGTGCCTCTCCTCACCACCTGTCTTCTTTCCGTCCCTACAATACTTATACTCTAGATATTCCAGATCTTACACATTCATACTTTTGCTCACACTGTTTTCTTTCCTGGAATGTAAGCTCCTACTCATGCCTTAAGGCCCTACTGAAAAACCTCGTTCCCTCTGGGGGTGTCTATTGCCACACTCAGGCAGAATCCTGTGCTTCCCTGTTTGTGTCTTCATGGCACACTTGTCCTTTGAATGAGTCTTTGTTTACATGACTATTGTTTCAGGGTTAAGCTGTGGCCTCCTTAAGGCCAGAGACCACAGCTTGTTCATTTTTGTATTTTCAGCGTCTGATGCAGATGATTCCCACTGATATGCCATCTTTCTCACTGTGTTTGTGCATCTATTTCCCACTTCCACAATTGGAGTCCTGGAATCTCCTCCCCATGCTTTGATCATTCCTTTAATGGTTTCTCATTCTCTGGTGAGTGCTTACATGCAGACAAGCTTCTTCCTACCAAAGGGATTTTGCACCTGCCATTCCTTTTGCCAAGAAAGTTCTGCCTGTAGATCTTCATGCAGCTTATTTTCTTCTCTTATTCAATTCAGTCTCTGCTCAGACTGTCCTCTAGAAGAAAGTTACTGACCACCCATTCCAAATCCATCACCAACCCACAGGTCACTCTATTATCTTGGCCTGATTAATTTACTGTACGGTACTCCTCATCATCTGAAATTCTCCTGGGTATATATGAACTTCTTTAAGTCTGACTTAGACATGGTATTGCCATGGTGGTGCCAGTGGTAAAGAATCCGCCTGCCAATGCAGGAGACACAAGAGTCGTGAGTTTGATGCCTGGGTTGGAAAGATCCCCTGGAGTAGGAAATGGCAATGCACTCCAGGATTCTTGCCTGGAAAATTCCATGGGCAGAGGAGCGTGGCGATGGGGTCACAAAAAGTCAGACATGACTGAGCACACATGCATGCGAAATAGAGAAGAGACAATGCCTTATTCATTTTTGCAACCTTGGCATGAAACAAATACCTGGCATAGACAGCAGGACGTTTGCATTTTATTGAATCAGTAATGCTTGCCTTTTTATGGACTGAAAGCCAAGGAATGATCAAATCTCCAGAAGAGTTGTTACAGACACTGTTGGTGCCCAGCCAGGCTTCCCTTCATGACAACCCACTCCTCTAACTTCCATTAGTGTTGGCAGTTAAAGCTGCCTCTTCTCTGAAGACTGGGAGTGCCCTGAACAGGGGATTATGCATCTCTTTTCCTGGGGCTGACGGTAGTCAATGACTGATTGGTACATATGTGCAAAAGGCCAGCCCTTGCTTCTAGACACGGAGACCTACGCAGTGTGATTTATGTGCCACAGCCTCCTATGGAAGAGGACAAATGTAGAGTTTCCAGAGATCATGTCTTCACTCAGTTCCTTTTCTTCCCTTCCATTATTCTTTGCTTCCTCTTCTTACAGATCTATCTTGAGAGCTCGTCCTCAATAAATCACTGATATTTGCCTCCCTGTCTCAGGCTCTGGTCCTAGTGAGTCCATTTCATGACAGTTGTGTTCCCTGGAGGAATATAAGATCAAAAATCTATGTCTTTATTCCTAAGGGGGCAGGAAAATAAAGAGCTAGTCACAGATACATCAGGAAGACAAACCTGAGGTGAAACAATAATAGATTTAGGATTGAATGCTATTCATGTCCTGCTGACCAAACTCCCTACCCAAAGTGAAAGAAAATCTGATTCCCCGTTTTTAACTCTGGCCTCCAGTATCAATTACCAGACTGATGGGCTATTTCCTGATTCATAGATTTATTCAATAAAAACTACATGTTGGGCATTTATTTCAGTGGTGAGTTTTCAATAGTGAATAAGACCAACAGTCTAGGCTCTGGGGCCAGAGACCCTTCGCTCAAGCACATCCCAGCAATGACTCTAGACATGTCAGTGAACTTCCTGATCCTCATTTTCTCACATGAAAAGTATATCAATACCTGCTTTATGGGGCTAATATGGGGATTCAACCACTCAGCATGGAATTTAATAAGTTCCAACTTGGTGCTAGCAATTAGAGCTAGCATAAAAGATTATTTCTCTCCAAAAGTGATTCATGTGTTAGTATGGGAACCCCTTGATTCCTAAAAAAAATGAGAAATCAAATTTGATCAGGGGACAGAACATCTGCAAGCTCTTTGTGCTGTAACATGAAGTATCAATAGATTAAATTTAATACAACTAGATATATAAATTTATGCAAAAGCAGATATCATCTCATTCTCATTATAATATTGATGATGGTATCAGTTTTCAACATTTAAAGAAAATTTACAACAGGAAAATAATTAAGGCTAAAACATAAGTATCTGTTTCTTCTGCAAATTTGAGAAAAACAAAACAACAACCTTATATTTTGTGTTAGTGGTGTCCCCAGAAAATATTGAGTTCCTGAGGGAGGCTCACTTGGGATCCTCTGATTTGAGGTCTCTCCTGGCTGTGGTTTACAAAGTAAATAGCTGGAGGCTTTTTCTTTTATTTCTTTCTGCAGTGGAAACTAAGGACAGGGATTACATCATTAGCTCAGATGAATTTTATTTTTCGTATTAGCTAAGGCCCTGAAACGTTGCTGAGAATCAATGCTTTGCCAGTCAATTTCTGTTTTAATTGTGTGAGAAAGTTAGTATCTAAAGAAAATAAAAATGCTTTGTCGAAGCTTAAATAAATCAAAGTTCATTTTTGTTTTCAATGAGAACAACCTTTTGCCACTCCTTTCTTCTTGAATTATAGTCTGTCCTGTGTGGATTATATAAATGTGTGCCCCAGAGATGATCCAGCTGGAATATGCCAGCTTTTCACAAGGCAGTTTGACCCATAATCTGGGTGGCAAGGATGGGACCTACTGGCTCCAGGTGTATGCGCTGCAGAAGGAAGGAATGACACTCTAGTTTGCCTTTTCCCTACACAGTTCCACAGAAAGTTATGATTTTCCTTAAGGAAGAAGGTTTGAAATAGATAGGATTTTTCTGCTCTGAGAAAACAAAACCCTCGGTTGAGGTTCAACACCTTTCTCCTGTGGCCTCATTTCCAGACTCTGGAAATGTTAACATGGGGATTAACATTAAGAGTTAAGGATTCTGATTAACATTAAGAGTTCTCTCCTAATTGGGGAGACACACTTTCCTTTTCCTCAGAGGTCTGTTTCATATACTGTGCCTGCCGGGAGGCTTATTGTACTAGTCAGTTACTTTGGACACAGCGGCGATGTTGCAGTCTCAAGGAGAAGCCTGAGCCTTTAGCAACAGCAAGGCAGCTGCCTACACACTTGCATCCTTCCCTGGAGAAGGGTGGAACGCAGCCGGTCTCTGGTGTTCTCTGATCTGTGCTTCTCTTTGAGGGCTCCTGTCTGAGGGAACAGCTGCTCCTCCTGCCCTCCGGGACTTTGCGCACAAATAAACGCTGAGTAGTTACGGGAGGAAGACTGTGGCAATAACCAGAGCTGGTGAGTTCTTTAATTCAAGAGGCCAAAGGAGGTTCTCTGAGTTGGAATAAATACCTAAAACTTTTAACAGGTTCTGCTGCCTTTGGTCCTGCCTATTACAGCGTCACCGAAATGAAAAACAGGAGATTTCCATTTCCTTCTGGGAAAATTAGAGCCTGGGGATCCCACTTGATGATTTCCTTCCTCCTCCCCCACCCCTCCCCATGAAGAAGCCTTGAGTTTAGGGGCTTGAGTTCCTAGGAATGAACTTCCTCTCTGTTTATTCAATGTAAGAAAAGGTATCTTTCACATCTGCCTTCCCTTCCTTCCCACCTAGGCTCTAAATTGTTTGAGGACAGGGGTAACAACCTACCTTTTTATTTACATATCTGATGTCTAAACCTTAGTGAGTTGCTTTGGAAAGAACAGATGCTCATTCCTTATTGTTGAATGAACTTATGAAGCAAGGAAGCAAAAAATAAAGGAAGGAAAGGAGGGAGAAAAGGAAGGAAGGAGGCTGTGGGGAGGAAGATCAGTTTTTGAGTAATTTCTACATGCATAGCTCTGAAAACAGAAAAAGAAAATAAAAATAAAATTGCTTTATATATCATTACAAAGGATTACTATATTTCCAATTCATCTTCTAAACGATTTGTATGTAATGTATCCACTTACCCATACAGTACCCTTTTGAAGAAGATTTTCTCTCCTATCCCCATTTTATAGATAAGCAGGCTGAGGCCCAAGCCAGGATACTTTAGAGTTAGGGCAGAAACACTGACCACTCAATTCCAAAGCTTCAACTTTAAATGTTACTATGTTGTTTAGAATTTTAGTCTACATCTCTTTGCTTGATTTTTTTTTTATTTTTTAATAAATTTATTTATTTTAGTTGGGGGCTAATTACTTTATAATATTGTAGTGGTTTTTGCCATACATTGACATGAATCAGCCATGGGTTTACATGTGTTCCCCATCCTGAACCTCCCTCCCCATCCCATCCCTCTGGGTCATCTCATTGCCCCAGCCCTGAGCATTTGTCTCATGCATTGAACATGGAATGGTGTTCTGTTTCACATATGATAGTATACATGTTTCAATGCTATTGTCCCAGAACGTCCCACCCTCACCTTCTCCCTCAGAGTCCATAAGACTGTTCTATGCATCTGTGTCTCTTATTCTGTCTCACATATAGGGTTATCGTTACCATCTTTCAAATTCCATATATATGCATTAGTATACTGTATTGGTGTTTTTCTTTCTGGCTTACTTCACTCTGTATAATGGGCTCCAGTTTCATCCATCTCAATAGAACCGATTCTTTGCTTGATTTTTAAGAATTTTTATTTTTGAGAATCGGAAATTAACAAAATTGTAGACATACATTTAAAGAAGTATCAATAAAAATACTAAGAAAAAATGGTCTATGCACCACAATTAAAAGCCCCAAATTGTCAGACTGGATAAACTAGCAAGCCCCAATATGTGATGCTAATACAAAATTCAATTTAAATAAAAAGAGACAATTAGGTTAAAATTATAAGGCTTGAAAAATATACACAACATTTATACTACAAAATATGTAGTGACTATATTTAAATGAGACAAAGTATTGTTGTTATCATTGTTGTTCTTTAGTTACTAAGTCGTGTTTGACTCCTTTGTGACCCCATGGACTGTAGCCCTCCAGGCTCTTCTCTTCTGTCCATGGGATTCCCAGGCAAGAATAATGGAGTGGGTTGACATTTCCTTCTCCAGGGGATCTTCTTGACCCAGAGACTGAACCTGTGTCTCCTGCAATGGCAGGTGGATTCTTTACTGCTGAGCCATCAGGGAAGCCCTGAGACAAAGTATATTTTTGAACAAATATATTACCCTGGATAAAGATGTTTCATAATGGTAAAGGGGTTAGTTCATCAAGAGAATATAGTAATCCTAAACGTTTATTCACCTAATAAAAAACTACAGAAGACATTAAGCAAAAACAAATATAAGGGAAAGGAGAAGTATACAAATTCACAAATATTTTCCAAAATTTTTAACTTCCTTTATTAGAAATTGTTAGGGCAACTAGACTGAAAGTTAGTAAGGATATGGGAGACTTGAAATAAAATGGTGGACTCAAACTGGACCTAATTTACACTTATAAAGTGCTCAAAGAGTTGGACACAACTTAGGGACTAAGCAACAACAACAACAATCCAATAACGGAAGGACATAAACCCTCCAAGTGCCCATGGACTATTTACTGAGATGGTAAAACTTTGGCCTTTGAAACAGGTCTCAATGAATTAAAATGATTCAAAACATACAAAGATCACAATAGAACTTAAATTAGAACTTAATATCAGAATGATCTTTAGGAAGCACTTTCACTTTTCACTTTCATGCATTGGAGAAGGAAATGGCGACTCACTCCAGTGTTCTTGCCTGGAGAATCCCAGGGACGGCAGAGCCTGCTGGGCTGCCATCTATGGGGTCGCACAGAGTCGGACACGACTGAGGTGACTTAGCAGTTAGCAGTAGCAATATCTGGAAACTAACATACTTTCAAATTAACTATGCATCAAATTAAAAAATCAAAAGGGAAATTAAATACCATTTCATCTCTGTACTGCATGAAAATCTAAACAACATGTCATAATGTGTGGTATGCAGCTACGGCAGTATTCAAAGAGAATTTTATAGCACTAAATGTTAATATTAGGGAAAAAAAGGTCTCAACTCAGTTACCTCAGCTTCTACCTCAAGAAAGCAGAAAAAAAAAGAGCAAGTTAGACCAAAGCAAGCAAAATGAAGGAGAAAAAGAAAATAAGAATGGAGAGTAATGACAAAAATCAGAAAAACAAAAGAGAAAATCAATTAAACCAAAATCTAGAGTTTTGTGATCATTATAATCAATAAACTAGTGCTCACGCTGGTCAAGGAAAAAAAGAGACAGAGAGACAGAAGGTATATAAATTATCACTTTCAGGAATGAAAGAAGTGACATCCCCACAGATTATATAGATGGGGAAACAGTGGAAACAGTGACAGAGTTTATTTTTTTGGGCTCCAAAATCACTGCTGATGGTGATTGCAGCCATGAAATTAAAAGACTTACTCCTTGGAAGGAAGGTTATGACCAACCTAGATAGCATATTAAAAAGCAGAGACATTACTTTGCCAACAAAGGTCCGTCTAGTCAAGGCTATGGTTTTTCCAGTAGTCATGTATGGATGTGAGAGTTGGGCTATAAGGAAAGCTGAGCACCGAAGAATTGATGCTTTTGAACTGTGGTGTTGGAGAAGACTCTTGAGAGTCCCTTGGAATGCAAGGAGATCCAACCAGTCCATCCTAAAGGAGATCAGTCCTGAGTGTTCATTGGAAGGACTGATTTTGAAGCTGAAACTCCAATACTTTGGCCACCTCACGGGAAGAGTTGACTCACTGGAAAAGACCCTGATGCTGGGAAGGATTGGGGGCAGGAGGAGAAGGGGACGGCAGAGGATGAGATGGTTGGATGGCATCACCGACTCGATTGACATGGGTTGGGGTAAGCTCCGGGAGTTGGTGATGGACAGGGAGGCCTGGTGTGCTGTGATTCATGGGGTTGCAAAGAGTCGGACACGACTGAGCAACTGAACTGAACTGAACTGAACTGATAGGATAATAGGCAAATATTTTGAACAACCTCAAGCCATTAAATTTTGCAAAGTAAATGAAATGGGTAGATCCCTTGAAAGACAGACTGTCAAAACTCATTCAAAAGGAACAGATAACCTAGTACCTCTAAATCTATTAGAGAAATTGAAAACTCCAAACTCATATGGATTCACTGGTGAATTCTACCAAACATTTAAAGGAGGAAATATTAACAATTCTAAAAACCTCTTTCATAACTTTTAAGAGGAGTGACTACTTTGCAACTCATTTTATGAGGTCAGTATTTTCCTGACAACAAAACCAGGCAAATACAGTACGTGGAAAGAAAGCTAAATACTAACATCCCTCATGAGCACAGATGCAAAATAATTTTAGTAAATTAAACAATATCAAAAGGAAATTGGCTCCTGACCAAGCAGAGTTTATCCTAGGAATGCAAGGTTAGTTGAACCTTCTAAAAGCAATCTATATAATTTACTATGTTGAGAGATCGAAAATGGAAAAACAAACAAACAAAAGAGATGTGATAATCTCAATAGAGAAAAAGCATTTGGCAAAATCCATAATCAATTCTGGATAAAAGCTCTCATCAAACCTCAAAGAGAAGAAAACATCCTTAACTTGAAAAAAGACATTTACAAAAAGTATATAGCTACTGCAATATTTAATGGTGGAAGACAATGCTTTCCTCCCAAGATAAAGAACAAAGCAGGAATGTGTCTCTTCATCACTTTTATTCAGCATGGTACTGGAGATTCTAGTTTGTACAATGTGCAATAACAATTAAATGAAATGCATCTGGGTTGGCAGGGGAGAAGTGAAATTATTTTTATTTGGATTGAAGGCAGGAGGAGAAGGGGATGACAGAGGATGAGATGGTTGGATGGTATCATCGACTCGATGGACATGAGTTTGAGCAAGCTCTGGGAGTTGGTGATGGACAGGGAGGCCTGGAGTGCTGCAGTCCATGGGATCTCAAAGAGCCAGACACAACTGAGTGACTGTGCACAGATTTAGCCACTGAATTTTATGTATTGCATTAAAAATGCACTTATATTGTGGGGATGATATGCCAAAAAGAATTCTTGTTCTAGGGGAAATATACGTGCTTCCCATGAATATGTGCTACAGCAGTGTGGGGCAGGGGTGGCATTCGACCACCTGGGAAGAGCATGGACTAAACATGAAGACAGAAAGTAGCTAAGTGGGTAAAATACTTATCTGGCCTTCTATTTTTGAATAATTTGGCATCTAATTCATAGTTTTCCTGTCTAATTCTCTTCCTGCTATGATCCAGGATGACAAATGCCTGAATGAATGACTCAAACATCTTGAGTTCATATTCAATGATCTCCCACGGCCACATCCTGAACCTTGCAATCCCTGGAATCTGCTCCTTTGCCTCTAAGCCATAAATTTAGATTTTCCAGTTTCTGATCACAATTTCCAGTCATTTCAGCCTGCTCAGGGAGTTTCTCCCATACCCTCTACCCTTTGACCTCATCTAATTTCCCCAGTCTCTCTAATTTCCCTCTATTTAACTCCTTCTTCTGTCTCTGATATGCTCAAACATTGCCTCCGTCATTCCTGAGACTGACAACATTCTCAGTTTCCTCCACCCTCTGACCTTTGGTGCATCTCTATGTGCTCAGACTTTCCAGTGCCTCTGAACTGATCTGATTTCTGGAGAAGTAAACACCAAGATATACACACCCAGTAAACTCACATGCCTATGCAGGACATGTGTTTCTAATCTATCACGCCGTCTTACTCTGTGTGTATGGAGTATTGTATGTGCCTGTGTGTGATACACGTGCAGTGTTGGGGTTTCTTCTGTTCTCAGTGCAGGCTGTCTTTTTTTCTGGTGTGGAGGAACTTGGAAAAACAGCTTTGTGATTAGAAGAATGTCTGGTTAGCATGACACGTGAGCAAGAGTTATGGTCCTTGTGACCAAGTTATTTTTACCAAGCAGACGATTTTGTCATCATTTCTCCAGGGCACCCACTTGCCTTAGGGCTGAATGGACACCACAATATTTGCCTCCCTAACTTCATTCCTTTTCCCAGTGTTTCTTAGTCTAGACAATTGCTTCTTCTTGGACCATTCACATTTAGATGTATTTCTAGCCTCACTCAGGATGATGTCAAATCTTGCTGACCCTGGAATCATTCTATCTCTTTAAGGTAACTTGGCATATTTCTGTTTTGATCTCTTAACATGTTGATTTTTTATTTTGGTACTTATTTCCAAATTCTAGGGTTCTTCTTATGTACTTACTGATGCATACAAACAAGCACTCACACACACACACACATTCATGCATACAGAACATTCACAAATAATTATACACCTATGTTCAATCCAAAAGGATGAAGGGTTTCACCAACTCATATTTTAGGAGAGCACACACACAGATGTCATCAACTTAGTTAAATGACACAGTGAGTCATCAGAAACCAGTGGCACTAAAGGAAATAGGGGATATTTCAAACATTTTGACAAGCTATGATTGCAGCTCATGCTCAGATGCAGGATAATGTGCACAACCTGGAGGTAATGGCTGCTCCCCTCTTCCCTTTTGGTCTCTGAACTGTTTTATGTGCAGCTGTCACTGTACATCACACAGCAAATTGGAAGCCAAGTCTGTTGAAAATGGATGTCTGAAGAATGTAGATAAAACTGGGGACAAGGACCTCTCTACCTTAGAAATTTGCATGTAAAAAAAAAAAATCAGATACTTCCTGGATTCCTGGTTCACATGAGGTTTTGAGGATCAATTCAAACATTTGCTGAGAGCTAAGCATGTGAAAAGTGTTGAGGCAGATACTGAAGGAGAGGCTCAGATAAGTACAATTTGGTCACTGACAGGAAAAAAAGTGCTCACAAAGCAGTAGTTGATGAGTAAGTACTTCAGAAAAAAATCCATATCATAAATATATCATATATATGTATATATAGATACTATAATCCCAGAAGAAGCAGATCTATGTTTGTCGATTGATTGATTGACAGTAGACTCTAGTCTGTTTTGAAGGATCTGATCTCCCAATCTTCTCCTTTATAATTACTAAGAAAACTTTAAGTTATCTGTCTTCTATCTGCACAGGTATGATCTCACTTTAGGTTTTTGGTGAATGCATGTTACCTGAACTAACCCTTAAGTGCAGAAGCTCTAAAATAGAAACTTTAGGCAGCAGGGAAAGGGATGAGCTCCACTCTTCTCCAAGAAGCTGTGCCGTGCTGTGCTTAGTTGCTCAGTCGTGTCTGATACTTTGTGATCCCATGGACTGTAGCCCTCCAAGTTCCTCTATCCGTGGAATTCTCCAGGCAAGAATCCTGGAGTGGGTTGCCATTTCCTCCTCCAGGGGATCTTCCCAACTCAGGGATCAAGCCCAGGTCTCCCGCATTGCAGGCGGTCTTTTTACCATCCGCTGCTGCTGCTGCTAAGTCGCTTCAGTTGTGTCCAACTCTGTGTGACCCCATAGACGGAAGCCCACCAGGCTCCGCTGTCCCTGGGATTTTCCAGGCAAGAACACCGGAGTGGGTTGCCATTTCCTTCTCCAATGCAGGAAAGTGAAAAGTGAAAGTGAAGTCGCTCAGTCGTGTCCGACTCTTTGCGACCCCACAGTGCTCACTCTGCGATGGCTCTTCTGGCTGTTTATGTGGTCACGTGTGTCAGTTCAGTGCAATTGCTCAGTCGTGTCTGACTCCCTGCAACCCCATGGACTGCAGCCCACCAGGCTCCTCCGTCCATGGGATTTTCCAGGCAAGAGTACTGGAGTGGGGTGCCACTGCCTTCTCCCTTTACCATCTGAGCCACCAGGGAAGTCAGACCCCAAGAAGGAGTGGAGCCATTAATAACGTGCCTCCTACAACCACTTACAAAGGAATATAGATTGTTTTCCTTCAATCCCATAGCCCTGATTTAAGAACAGTATGAAAACTGAGGGGATGAGTCATTCCAGGGAGAATAACAACACAGGATAGGCAAAGATAATATGTTCTTCAAGTGCCCTGAAGCTTAGGACGTTTGAATCCCTGTCAGAAATGGCCATATTAATTAGACACTAGTCTGTTGCCTATTGCATGAAATCTATCTATTTATCCATCTAAATCGATCATCTAGCAAAGGAAAGTTTCTGTATTATTATAGAGGGTGAACCAGTGAACCAGTGAAGTTGCTCAATTGTGTCTGACTCTTTGCGACCCCATGGACTGTAGCCCACCAGGCTCCTCCATCCATGGAATTTTCCAGGCAAGAGTACTGGAGTGGTTTGCCGTTTCCTTCTCCAGGAAGATCTTCCCAATCGAGGGATCGAACCCAGGTCTCCTGCATTGCAGGCAGACACTTTACCATCTGAGCCACCAGGGAAGCCGCTATAGAGGGTAGAGTTAGCTATAATTTATCTTTTCTTTCAGAAATTCCATCCTAACTTGACTTTTATTCAGTTCCTTTTATTCCCTGAGAATGCTGCTGACAAGCATGACATGAGAGTCAGTCCAATCTTTTGCTCTTCATTTGTTAACTCATTCACTCATTCATACAGAGCTGTTCAGGTTCAGGGGACAATGATATGAAAGACATAGTCTTTACTCCCCAGTAGGTCTTAGAGTAGTGAGTTGGACAGATAAATGAATAAATGACTAAAGGGCAATTATGCAAATAATGAAATAAGATTATAAGAGTTTAAAGGAGGATCAGCTGAGCTAGAACTGCAAACGTCAGAGATGGGAAGACCTCCCAGAGAAGATGGTGTCTGAGGTGTGTTTGGAGGGAGGAAAAGAGCCAAAGACATATCCTTGAGAGGAGTGGTAGCATATGCAAGGTCCTGTGTGACAAATACGTTTTTGAACCTTTGAAACATGAAAGGCTAATTGGGGACTGTGAAGAGATGAGGTTTGAGAAGAAAGGTAGGGATCAGATGAGGATTGTCTTGTAATCTGATAAAGTGAACTGAATCCCATAGAGGGAAATAGAAGGCTAAGTATGATCAGGGCTGCATTTGGAAGGACCCATCGGGCAGCAGGAAGCTGAACTGATTGGGGAGTAATGAGAGGGAGGCACAGAGATGAGTTAGGAAGCTGATAACAACATCCAAGGAGGAAAGATGAAGGCTTGAATGCAGGTAGTGATGATGGAAAGGAAAGCAACACCCTGAGGGATGTTGAAGAGAATGAAATGGAAATGGGAGTAATAAAGAATCACTGGTTTAATGGAAGAAATGTTCTTTCCCCTCATTTAATGCCTACTATAAGTCTTTACATACAGTAGGTGCTCAAAATTTGTGAAAAGTGGGAAAAACATTTTTGATGTGCATGTCACCTAGATGCCTATGTAATTCTTTAAAGGATTGTTGATGATGTTATTGCCCAGTTTTTTGGATGAGGAAGGTGAAGCTTAAGAGAGTAAATAACTTTCCCAAAGTCACATAACCATACCTGACTTGTAAGCCATTAAATTCCATTACTGTATGCAGAACCTTCAAGTGTAGTAGTAATAATAATTGCACATACCATAGAGAAAACTTTGAACAAAAGGCATAGCAGTTTGATAAAGAAAAACAAATGGCAAATTAATAAGAAAAAATGTTCAATCTCACTATTCAAAGTAGTACAAATTTAAAGTATTTTAGTCGTGCTGTGTTCACAAGAAAGCAAATTCAAAGAAAAGGATGTACGATGTCTTCTGTAAAATTTATCAAGTGGGCAAGTATTTTTTTAGTAAAATGATACACACAACACTTAAAACCTGGGAAACACATATATGTGGAAGGTAATATACTTTAAAAATAGATTTTTAAATAATTTTATTAATTTATTTAATTTTTACTGTGCAGGGTCTTCATTGTGTGTGGGCTTTTTTCTCTAGTTGTGGTGAGGGGGGGCTACTCTCTGGTTGTGGTGCACAGGCTTCTCATTGCAAGGCAATGAGAAGTGGCTTCTTTTGTTTGCAGGGCACAGGCTCTAGGGCATGCGGACTTCAGTAGTTGAGGCTCTTGGGCTCTAGAGCACAGGGTTAATAGTTGTGGCATCTGGGATTAGCTGCCTTAAGGCATGTGGGATCTTCCTGGTGCAGGGATCAAACCCGTGTCCCTTGCACTGGCAGATGGATTCTTTACTACTGAGCTACCAGGGAAGTCCTGGTAGTACACTTATATTAAAGACAAATTTTAAAGTATAACAAATACGTTGAATGGTTTATGAATCAAAGGTACATCACTTGATGTGCTTTCATAAGGAAAATACATTGATGAACGCTGACAGCATTCCAGAAGCTTCCCACTCACCATCATCTTCCTATCCAAAGGTCACCTCTCTCCTTACTTTAACATCATAAATTTATTTTGTCTATTTGTGGATTTTGTATAAATGAAATAGTTTGGTCTTGCTTCCTTTATTCAAGGTTATGTTTATGAAATTTATCCACAGTGCAGTTATGTGGCAGTACTTTGTTTCACTATTGTTGCTGTGTAGCATTTATAGGGATATATCATGATTGGTATATTGTTATTCTATTGTTACCTAACAAAAGCAGAAGATATTAAGAAGAGGTGCCAAGAACACACAGAAGAACTGTACAAAAAAGATCTTCACGACCCAGATAATCACGATGCTGTGATCACTCACCTAGAGCCACACGTCCTGGAATGTGAAGTCAAGTGGGCCTTAGGAAGCATCACTACGAACAAAGCTAGTGGAGGTGATGGAATTCCAGTTGAGCTATTTCAAATCCCAAAAGATGATGCTGTGAAAGTGCTGCACTCAACATGCCAGCAGATTTGGAAAACTCAGCAGTGGCCACAGGACCGGAAAAGGTAAGTTTTCATTCCAATCCGTAAGAAAGGCAATGCCAAAGAATGCTCAAACTACCACACAACTGTACTCATCTCACACGTTAGCAAAGCAATGCTCAAAATTCTCCAAGCCAGGCTTCAACAATACGTGAACCATGAACTTTCAGATGTTCAAGCTGGTTTTAAAAAAAGGCAGAGGAACCAGAGATCAAATTGCCAACATTTGCTGGATCATTGAAAAATCAAGAGAGTTCTAGAAAAATATCTATTTCTGCTTTATTGACTATGCCAAAGCCTTTGCCTGCGTGGATCACAACAAACTGTGGAAAATTCTGAAAGAGATGAGAATACCAGACCACCTGACCTGCCTCCTGAGAAATCTGTATGCCAGTCAGGAAGCAACAGTTAGAACTGGACATGGAACAACAGACTGGATCCAAATAGGAAAAGGAGAACGTCAAGGCTGTATATTGTCACCTTGCTTATTTAACTTATATGCAGAGTACATCATGAGAAATGCTGGGCTGGATGAAGCACAAGCTGGAATCAAGATTGCCAGGAGAAATATCAATAACTTCAGATATGCAGATGATACCACCCTTATGGCAGAAAGTGAAGAAGAACTAAAGAGCCTCTTGATGAAACTGAAAGACGAGAGTGAAAAAGTTGGCTTAAAGCTCAACATTCAGAAAACTAAGATCATGGCATCTGATCCCATCACTTCATGGCAAATAGATGGAAAACAGTGGCAACAGTGGCCGACTTTATTTTTTTGGGATCCAAAATCACTGCAGATGGTGACTGAAGCCATGAAATTAAAATACGCTTACTCCTTGGAAGTAAAGTTATGATCAACCTAGACAGCATATTAAAAAGCAGAGACATTACTTTGTCAACAAAGGTCCTCCTAGTCAAGGCTATGGTTTTGCCAGCAGTCATGTATGGATGTGGGAGTTGGACTATAATGAAAGCTGAGAACCGAAGAATTGATACTTTTGAACTGTGGTGTTGGAGAAGACTCTTGAGAGTCCCTTGGAATGCAAGGAGATCCAACCAGTTCATCTTAAAGAAAATCAGTCCTGAATATTCATTGGAAGGACTGCTGTTGAAGCTGAAACTCCAATACTTTGGCCACCTGATGCGAAGAGCTGACTCATTTGAAAAGACCCTGATGCTGGGCAAGATTGAAGGCAGGAGGAGAAGGGGACGACAGAGGATGAGATGGTTGGATGACATCACTGACTCGATGGACATGAGTTTGAGTAAATTCTGGGAGTTAGTGATGGACAGGGAGGTCTGGCATGCTGCAGTCCATGGGGTCACAAAGAGTCAGACACGACTGAGTGACTGAACTGATACTGATTGTTACCATTTGGGTCATTTGAGATTTCCAGGATATTTTGAATAATATTCGAGATATGTGTTTGGTGAATAATGATTATAATGATAGGAACTGAATACGGGGACTTAGGATAGCCAAATCTTCAGTGTTCAGTAGATATCGACAATTAATTTTCCCTTGTGCCAATTAGCATCCTACCTGTAGTGACTGTTACAGCACAGTACTGTTAACACTTAGAATTTTAAATTCAAATCTAGTGGGTGTACAGTGTTATAAAATTGTGGTTTTCAATTTATATTTTCTTTATGACTGATGAAATTGAACACCATTTCATATGCTTTTTGCTTTTTGGATATCCTCTTTTGTACATGTCAGTTCAAGTCTTTTACTTATTTTGGATCGTGGACCTTCTATCTTTTAAAATTTGCAGCATAAATCAAAACCACAATGAGGTACCATCTCACACTGGTCAGAATGGCTGTCATCAAGAAGTCTACGAACAATAAATGCTGGAGAGGATGTGGAGAAAAGGGAACCCTCTTACACTGTTGGTGAGAAGGCAAATTAGTACAGCCACTATGGAGAACAGTGTGGAGATTTCTTAAAAAACTGGAAATAGAACGGAGATAGAACTGCCATATGACCCAGCAATTCCACTGCTAGGCATACACATTGAAGAAACCAGAATTGAAAGAGACATGTGTACCCCAACGTTCACTGTAGTGCTGTTTACAAAAGCTAGGACATGGAAGCAACCTAGATGTCCATCAGCAGATGCATGGATAAGGAAGTTGTGGTACATATACACAATGGAATATTACTCAGCTATTAAAAGAACACATTTGAGTCAGTTCTAATGAGGTAGATTAAACTGGAGCCTATTATTCAGAGTGAAGTAAGTCAGAAGAAAAATGTCAATATGCAATATATGCATAGATATGCATATATTAACATATATATATGGAATTTAAAAAGATGGTAATGATGACCTTATATGCAAGACAGCAAAAGAGACACAGATGTAAAGAAAAGACTTTTGGACTCTGTGGGAGAAGGTGAGGGTGGGATGATTTGAGACAACAGCATTGAACATGTGTATTACCATATGTGAAAACGATGTCCATTCCAAGTTTGATGCATGAAACAGGGCACTCAAAGCCAGTGCACTGGGATGACCCTGAGGGAGGGGTTGGGGAGGGAGGTGGGAGGGAGGTGGGAGGGAGGTGGGAGGGAGGTGGGGAGGGGGGTTCAGGATGGGGGACAGATGTATACCTGTGCTTGGTTCACGTCAATGTATGGCAAAAACCACCACAACATTGTAAAGTAATTAGCCTCCAATTAAAATAAATTAATTAATTAAAGAAATTAAAAAAATAAAATTTGCAGCATATATATGAGCCTTTTTTATCTATCTATTCCAGATATCTTCTCCCATTCTTTGGGATGCCCTTCCAATATCTTAATAAGACAGTTTTATGGACAAAAGTTCTTAATTTTGATCTAAACTATTACTTTTTTACTTTTTTTGGTAAGTGCTCTCTGTTTCCTGTTCAATAAAACTTTTTCTATTACAAAGTCATGAATATACTATCATAATTTTCTTCTAAAACCATGATTATTTTACCTTTCATATTTAGATTAAATATCTCTGGTATTAATTTTTGTTTAAGTTAGGCATCAAAATTCATTTTTCTATATGAATATGTAATTGACATAGCATTATTTTTTTGAGATGACTACCTTTCTCTGACTGTTCTGAAAGAACTTCTTTTACTTATATCAAATGTTCATATATTTGTCTGTTTCTAGAATATTCTGTTCTATTTGTCTTTTTGTATGTCTTGCTTCCATACCACACTATCTCAATTATTGCAAAACGAAAATGTTAGTTGCTCAGTTGTGTCCAACTCTTTGTGACCCTGTGGACTGTAGTCTGCCAGGCTCCTCTGTCCATGAGATTCTCCAGGCAAGAATACTGGAGTGGGTTGCCTTACCCTTCTCCAGGTATCTTCCCCACCCAGGGATCGAACCTGGGGTTCCTGTATGGCAGGCAGATTCTTTACCATCTGAGTCACTAGGGAAGATCCTCAATTACTGGAGCTTACTAGTAACATCTGATGTGTGGTAGTGTAAGTTCTCTAACTCACTCCTAGAATTTCACCTTCAAGATTGTCAAAGGCACTTTTAGTTCTTTGGATTTTCATCTAATTATTAGAATTAGCTTATCAACTTAAAAAAAAAAAAAAGAACCTGCTTCAATTTTGACTGGAATGTTTTAGTCTTTAGATCAATTTAAAGGTGTTCCAGGTGGCACTAGTGGTAGAGAACCTGACTGCCAATGCAGGAGACATAAGAGACATGGGTTCAATCCCTGGGTCGGGAAGATCCCCTGGAGGAGGGCATGTCAACCCACTCCAGTATTCTTGCCTGGAGAATCCCATGGACAGAAGAGCCTGGCAGGCTACAGTTCATTGGGTAGCAAAGCATTGGGCATGACTGAAGCAACTTAGCAGCAGCAGCAGAGAAGGTAATTTAAGTCTTTGCAACATGAATCTTCATATCCATAGATTTGTATAGCCTTGTTTATTTAGGTGTTAGGTCCTCTTGAAAATGTTTTGTAGCTTACAGTGTAGTGATATTACAAATCTGTTAGACTGATGTCTAGGTATCTGATATGTTTTTAAATATGTTGAATTATATCATTCACCAAATTTTATTTTCTAATTCATCACTTGGAAATAAAATTGGTTTGATTCATTGCTCTTGTACCCAATGATTTTGCTAAATTCACGTATTAGTTCTAATAGGTTTTAGATTTGTTTGGATTACCTGAGCTTTGTGTTTTGCTTTGCAGTTGTTTTTTCTGTTTTTTGCTGAAGACATTTGGGGAATTTTGAGAGTTATTTGGGCTGCCCCTGCTGTCAAAGGCTCCTGTTATTCTTTTGCTTTATTATCTCTATTTTGGACCCTTGTATTTCCTCTCTGAGGTCTTATTTCATAGAGGCTGTGTCTATTTTTTTGAATAATTTTATAAAGATGTGTTTATCCATTAAGTCTCATGGCATAACATTATTTTTGATATAAGTAATTTGTTTGCCTTTGTTGCTTTTCGGTCACTAAGTTATGTCCAACTCTTTGCAACCCCATGGACTGGAGTACACCAGGCTTCCCTGTCCTTCACTCTCTCCTGGAGTTTGATCAGACTCGTGTCCATTGTGTTGGTGATACCTACAACCATCTCATCCTCTGTCATTCTTTTGCCTTAAGCTCAGAGAAAGACTTTTTGGTGCCAGAAGTAATTTTGAGTAGCCCTGGTGCCTTAGGTAAAGCATCTGCCTGCAATGCAGGAGACCTGGATTTGATCCCTGGGTTGGGAAGATCCCCTGGAGAAGGGAATGGCAACCCACTCCAATATTCTTGCCTAGGAAATCCCATGGACAGAGGAGCCTAGCGGGCTTCGGTCTATTGGGTCACAATGAGTTAGACACGACTGAGTGACTAACACTTTAATTTTCACATATTGTTTATTTCTCCACAACACTTGTACAGCTGTTTGACACCCACTTTTTTTCTTATCCCCTCCTTCTCTCCTTCCTTCCTTCACATAACAACGTCTGGCATCTGCCTTGTATTGCTGGTTCATCTTTCCGCCTTATCAATCTTCAGTAGCAGGTAGAATCCTTCCCTGGGGAGGTTTGGTGAAGCTCCTCTTCCTCTGCCAAATCTAGTCAATGCATCCTCCTCTCAGTTTCTGCTTCCCAGACTCAATATTTATGGCCTTATGAAGCCCTTCTTCATAGAAAAGTTGATCAGTGTGGCTGCATTCTAGCTTATCA
Source organism: Okapia johnstoni (assembly GCA_024291935.2). Taxonomy (NCBI): domain Eukaryota; kingdom Metazoa; phylum Chordata; class Mammalia; order Artiodactyla; family Giraffidae; genus Okapia; species Okapia johnstoni. The sequence continues at coordinate 8,732,467 of CM044323.1, read as the reverse complement.
AATATCTTATTCTATTTTTTTGCTTTTTATTGTCCTCTTTCGTCAGTTTCAGGGAAGACAGGAGGATAGAGGCATCTTTACTGTTTCTAAATATACATTGATTGCTTAATCATATATAAAATATTACACAAAAATTTTATCCTATATGCACAGTACAAAACTCACTAAGATCTGGAAGGATTTTGAATACTGGAAGGGATAAAAATAGCACTTTGTAGGCTGGAGGCTTGAAATAATAAAATTGACTTGAACTATCTGGGACTCAATTAAGTATGTTTTTCACTGTTGCTTTACACTCTTCCATGAAAAACAAATGAATGCTTCTGAGAGATTCAGAAAGGCATTTCAAAGTTTATACTGCTCTGTTTTACTGACTGATCTCTTTTTATTTGTTTCCTGTGTGCAATTTTTGCTCACATAAACACAGCCATTTGATGTTGCAATTGAGGCAATCCCCTTTTCTTTAAATCCTTGTTGATCTATTATGCAGGAAGAGGGTTTTATTTTTCCATGAACAGATGGTGAAAATGTTGATCTGGTTGAAACTAACCTTCCGCTCTTGCTACAGCAAGTGCTACGTGTCATTTTGCAGAAAGTAGGAAATTTACCATCCTTTGGTTTTCTCAAGTCATTGAGTTTATGGTGTTGATAACATCCTGTTATTGACCAATAATTACAACCAGAGATTTCCATTGTTAAGTCCTCAGTCTACAGCTGTGGTTTTTACTCACAGCAAACATTCTATCCTTCCAAACAAGTGATACATGCTAGGAATCATCTCAGATTTTTGACTGAGGTTGATTCTTTTCTCCCAATTATCCTTTTTGACACCAGAGATAAAGCTGGAAGCAAAGGCACGGGCAGACAGGGAATGAGCATAGCACTTACTGGATATTTTACATGACCTAGGCACTGAGCTATAAACATGTTACAGGTTTTTACTACATTTCATCTTCACAACTTCTTCATCCTTATTTAAAACTGGAGCTCAGAGACATTAAGTACTTATTCAAGATCACGCAGCCAGAAAGTGGAAAATCTGGAATTTGAACCCAGTTTTGCCTGATCCCACTTCCCTGGTGGCTCAGAGGGTAAAGTGTCTGCCTGCAATGCTGGAGACCTGGGTTTGATCCCTGGGTCAGGAAGATCCCCTGGAGAAGGAAATGGCAACCCACTCCAGTATTCTTGCCTGGAGAATCCCATGGACGGAGGAGCCTGGTATGCTGCAGTCCGTGGGGTCGCAAAGAGTCAGACACGACTGAGCGATTTTACTTTCTTTTGCCTGATCCCAAAGTCCATGACTGGTCTCCATAAAGAGCTTCCTCAAATCATAGTTACTGAGAGACAGTGTAACACCCGCTCTGCCTGATTTTAGAACATACTCTTTCCACTACCTTCCTGGAGAGTTATTGTTGTTTAGTCACTAAGTGGTATCCAACTCTTTGGGACCTCATGGACTATAGCCCGCCATGCGCCTCTGTCCGTGGAATTCTCCAGGCAAGAATACTGTAGCAGGTTGCCATTTCCTTCTCCAGGGGACCTTCCTGACTCAGGGATCGAACCCATGTCTCCTGCATTGGCAGGTAGATTCTTTATCACTGAGCCATCTGGGAAGCCCCTTCTTGGAGAGAAGAGTCATTTATTCTCTTCATGTAATGGCACAGGGCTGGATATACATCAGAGACTCAATGTTTGTTTGTTTAAAGATGAAAAATTAAAGAAGTTGGCATTCCATACACCCAGCATGTTTTGCTACTTAAATTTAAAAAAAAAAAACTATAGGCAAATAGATATTCCAAGGATGTTTGGGCTTCCCTGATAACTCAGTTGGTAAAGAATCCACCTGCATTGCAGGAGACCCCAGTTCGATTCCTGGGTTGGCCAGATACACTGGAAAAAGAATAGGCTACCTACTCCAGTATTCTTGGGCTTCTCTTGTGACTCAGCTGGTAAAGAATCTGCCCGCAATGAGGGAGACTTGGGTTTGATCCCTGGTTGGGAAGATCCCCTGGAGAAGGGAAAGGGTACCCACTCCAGTATTCCGGCCTGGAGAATTCTATGGACTGTATAGTTCATGGGGTCGCAAAGTGTCGGACACGACTGAGTGACTTTCACTTTCAAGGATGTTTATTGCCTTTATTTCCCCATGTTTCCCTGTATTTTCTATCTTTCTTCTGTGTAGTAAAAATCTATAAGTCTATATAGCAGCTAGATATCAGAGGCAAAATGTTCAAATTGACAATAAAAAAAATCACCCAAAAGTGCACAGTGAAATAATCTGAATTTACTTAAAAATGTTTATTTCTATAGATTATTATGCCAAATCTAGGCATAGGAGGGAAATGTAAATACTTCACCTTTTTGAAAGGCTTTTAGTTCAGAAAGTTGAGATGAAAAAAATCTGAAGACATATTAGGGTCTAACGAAAACGGCTCCTAGTTTGATCACTTGAATCATTTGATGGGTGGTATCACCGTTGAATCAGATTTCATCTCTTATACTTCATTGTCAGTTTTATACCATTTCACATAATATGAATTTTACTCTTTTGGGAAGTGCTGTAACCATGTTCTAGTGAACAATATTTGTTCTGCATCCTGGTCCCTCAATAAATGTCTGATAATTGAGTAATATTCAAATTAACAACAATTTTTGATTATTGAGTGAAAGAATGAATGAATGGCTCTGCAGGTTTAGCCAAAGAACATTTCTCAGAATACGTGTAAGGGAAATGCATAATGTGAGGGTGAAGGTGGAAAGAAGGGGACCCATCTACTTCTCCTGTACTATGCAAATGAACTGAGTTTCCTTTAAACCAAAAATGTGAGGGAACTTGGCCCAGAGGTTAGGACTCCAAACTTTCACTGCCAAGGGCACCAAGATCCCGCAAACTGTATGGCAGGGTGAATTAAAAAAAAAAAGCTATATTAAAAATTGAGAGAAAATGGCAAATCTTCTGTTCAGACTCATACTTGCCATTACCAGTGCTTTTATTCCATAAACATGCTTATTTTATCTTTTGTTTCATTAAGGCCCAAATCAAGTCTGTTTGTCTGAACGGATCAATGCCAATTTCTCTGAATCCTCTGATGCCTCATAAAGAGGGTCCATTTTACTGGTTTTATGACCACAGACTCTTAGTTATAGAACTTTTATTATTTATAATCTTTTAAGGACAAGTGACCTTCTACTGTCTAAAAATTTGGCATTACTTTTCTGGGAAAGTAGCTATTTCTCTTCTGTGAGGCTAGAAATAGGTTTTGGTTAAAATAAAAGCAAGATTTGACAGATCTAGAGTATTGTTTCATTTCTGGTTTAGTCCCAGGGTAGCAAAAATGCCTTTGGGGGCCCAAAGACTGCATCCATCTGGTTTGGGAAGGCATTTGTGGAGGTGACTATACCAAGGGTAGAGACAATTTCTGCATTTCCACCTACAATGGCTGTGCCACCTTAAAGCTTTCCTTGTAACGTGTTTGGGATTTTGGGCTTATTGTCTCAAGTCTGCACAGATTTTCCTTAACTGCCTGGTAGAGCTGCCCCCATCTTTAATGTGAGGTCCCACGGTCCCCAAGGTCCTTCCATCAGCAGCTTTTTTAGGCTATGTTTTCTTAGGATCTTGGATCCTGATTCTCCCTGGTGGAGACACTTCAATCTGCTTTGGTCTCTCCCCTCCATGACATTCCTGTGGGCTCTGGTCACTGTTCAAAACTTCTTCACAGTTAAGACAACTCATATTTCTTCTGATTCCCTCTTTAAGAGTAGCTATACTCAGGCATATTTTCTTTTCTCTCTTATTTCCACATACTGTGTCCTTTAGTGTCTGTGTGCATGTGTGCTGTGCTCAGCTGCTCAGTCGTGTCTGACTCTTTGTGACCCCATGGACTGCAGTCCGCCAGGCTCCTCTGTTCATGGAATTCTCCAGGTAAGCATACTGGAGCAGGTTGCCATCGCCAGGTTGATCCTATTTCAGGGGATCCTCCTGACCCAAGGATCAAACCTGAGTCTCTTGAGTCTCCTGCATTGGCAGATTCTTTACCACTGTGCCACCTAGGAAACTTTCCCTTTAATGTCTAATTTCCTCCATGATATCTGCCTAGATTATAATATTGTGAAAGAAAGTGAAGGCACTCAGTCGTGTCCGACTCTTTGTGACCCCATGGACTGTTGCCTGCCGGGCTCCTCTGTCCATGGGATTGTCCAGGCAAGAATACTGGAATGGGTTGCCATTTCCTTCTCCAGAGGATCTTCCCAACCCAGGGCTCGAACCTGGGTCTCACACGTTGCAAGCAGACTCTTTACCATCTGAGCTACCACGGAAAGTTATAACATTGTAACCTTCATTTAAAGAACAGCTCTTTTTTTCTTCCAGCTTAATCAATCTATCTTTCCTTATTTTGTCACAAGATAAATGTCATTTTTAAAATGTTTATTATTGCTTAATTTCTTGATTAATCTTAGTGTTTTGCACAGGCTTATAATATTAGTTAGAATCTATTAGTCTGTAATAACTTCCTAAAAATATTTTTCTTATCCCTAAAAGATGGCATATTATTTCTAAAATAAGGACTCTCATTTAAAAAAAAAATTGTTTTTTAAATAAAACTGACCATCTTTCTATGGGTGAGGTCTCCATTTGGGTATCTGAAATCTATAGACAACATTAGAACTAAGGTAAAAAGCAAGTCCAAAGTCACGCTGCATATGTGCTATGGGCAGTTTCTTTGGACCCAGGGACAAGCCACACACAAACTCTTTTTGCTCTTTTTAGTTTAGTGTCTAGCAACTTGAAAGCACCAGAGTCAGCCTTATAATACTAAAATAATTTAATCCCGCCTCCAACTCTCCTTTGAAATCAGGTGAAGCTGCAACTCTCTGGTTCAAGGTCAAGCTGCAGGAGCAGCTGCACCCTAAGAACCTGGCCTGGCCCATCTCCTTTGTCAAAGCTTCCGAGCAGCTGCAGGTATTTGCTTAAGACCTGAGTAGACCGTGTTTTCCTTGTGCCCTGTCTCAGCTTCTCTTCCCAGGACAAAGCAATCATAAACTGCAGTGACTAACCAAGGCCAACCCTTGCTCAGGGTAACTTACAGCTCCTATCTAGACTCTGTTAGATGAAATCCAGCCACATACAATGTGAGCTGTCACAAGCCATCAAGATCAGAAACCCACAAGGCCAACTCCACAAAGTCTTAAGGCCTATTGTTCGTTTGTTATTCCCAACTGACACTCCCTATTTTTTAAGATTCATAATTCATTGCTTAGATTTGGGGTCTGAGAGAAACCATATAAATGACTCATTAATAAACAGAAAGGATTCAAGTAGAGATCAAAATAACACAATTATTTTTTCTCAGCTGATAAAACCAGTTCTGAACGTGGTTTATATTAACATGTGCAAGCAGCTGAGCTTCCTAATACAAACCCAAGAACCAGAGATTTTGCCATAGTTACTGCCATCACTGGACAACCCAAGGATTCCCCATATGCAAGTCTGTTATTGACTCTGTGAAACTCTTCATGGAGCTCCGAGTAGCCTGACGCCCAAGAGAGAAGCAGACATGGCTTAAGCTAAAGGAGGTTATCATCCATTGAATATGCAAATATTGCCTTACTTTGCATTTATCTGGTAACTAATGAGACTGGGCATCACTTACCACATGGCTAAGACCTGGTGAGAGAATGCTTTGACCTTGGAGAGTCCCTTGGATTTTTACCTGCCTATTCTTCTTCTAGGGGCCACAGACAGGATTCACAGGAACATAGCATCTCCATATTCTTTGAACACATAGACAACTGTAATTGATGGCAGTTTTAGAGTGGTGATATTTGAATAATTGAGTTTTCTGACCCTTTTAGAATTTCAAGGTTAAAATGAGTGGTGGCAAAATCTTATCTTTATAAAAATAAAGATATTTGCATGATATTCAAGTAACTATTATATGCATTACGCCATCCTTTGCAATGACCTCTAAAGTAGGACATGTTGCTCTTTGATAAAGAAGAGAAAATATTCAGAACACTCACTGATCTTTGGCCTAATGCCATAAAGCTAGTTAGGTAGAGGTGCAAAGACTTAAGAATACATATATCTCGGCTGTAATCTCATTTCTGTTTCTACCAAGTCAACCTCTTTACCAGGTGTTGCTAGTGATATAAGAATCCGCTTGCCAATGCAGGAGATGCAAAAGACTTGAGTTCAATCCTTGGGTCTGAAAGATCCCCTGGAGTAGGAAATGGCAACCCACTCCAGTATTCTTGCCTGGAAAATTCCATGGCAGAGGAGCCAGGCAGGCTACAGTCCATGGGGCCGTAAAGAGTTGGACACAACTTAAGAGATTTGCATGCACACAGGTAGGCAACTGAGCATACACAGAGCCAGCCTCTTTTTTTCCTAAGAAGTGAAAAGACTGAAAAAGTATGTGTTTGCTAGTGGATATATGGTCATGGCAAGGAGAAGGAAATGCAAGAAGGACCAAGAAGTTCCTCCTCCGTCTGAAAGAGTGCTCACCTTTTATATACGTAAAGAACTGCTCACAGGAGGTTTCTGAAAGGTCAAGTAGGGGTGACTTATGGGGATGTTGATCAGGACTCTTGCTCTTTCCCTCTTAAATTCAGGTGATAACACAGCTACCCAAGGTTACTGAATAAACACATCCCATTGTTTACTGGGCAGGAGGGCTACCTTGGTAAACAAGCGACCTTTAGTGAAGTCCAACGTGCTGATAACTTCCACTTGACATAAGAAGAAGAATATTACCTCAGCTGTTCAGAGACTAATTTAGTGATACTCTGCCAAGTATGAAGAATTCTTCAATTTGAGTTTAGCCAAAATAATGGTTTGTTAGATTATGAAACTTTAAATTTTACAGAAAGAAATTGATCTATTTACAGAGCAGCTGTCAGAGTGATTCAGGATGCCTGAAAGAGCCACATTAACACTGCTCATAAATCAATAATCATCCTAATGAAACTCAGAGAGAACAAAGACAATACAAAGTTTGTAAACTGTGGAGAATGAATGAAGCCTGTGATCAGAACAGCTAAGAAATAAAGATTGGCTATTTCTTATTTGCTCTTTTTCAAACAGAACTGGAGAACATGCACGAAAACTTGCATGTATAGTTTGTAAAGAAAAAGAAAAAAGAAATCAAAAATAAATTCCAAACTCTTTCTCACAGTATTTTTGTCCAAAGCCACCTTCTCTGCTCTAAGGCTATAGACACATACACCTCCTTACCACACTCTAATAAGTTTCACACTCTGACTCCTGGACAATTTCACCCTCCTGTGGCTTTTCCTGTAATAGTCCCTCAGCTAGGAATGCTTTTCTTTGCCTTGTATTTATAAAAGCCTTACTCTTCCTTCATGGTCCAGGTCAAATATTACCTTCTCCTTGAAGACTTCTCGGATTCTCCTCGTTCAGAGAAAGTCACTGTGCTGTACTTCCTTCTCCAGTGTTCTAGAGACATCTCTGTTAGCGTATTCGCCACACTGGGTCATGCTGCATTTTCCCTCAGCTTCCTATGAAATCACGGATCACAGGGAAGGAATCCATGTACAGTTACAGTAACTAACAATGGGCTTTGACTCAGTAAATGTTTGTTGGGTATAGATTATATACCCATATAGATTATATGTTACTGAGTCCAAGCTCGTATTGCTTGCTGCACAACAGGCTAATAAACTGAGAGACCAGTTGTTGGGGCAAGGAATAGTGACTTGATTCAGAAAGCCAGCAGATCAAGAAGAAGGTAGACCAGTATCCCAAAAAACTATCTTACCTGAGTTAGAGTTTATGTTATTTCTGTCACTTTAGTGGTTTTTCTTAAGACCACTTACAGTAATAAGTGTACACTCGATATGCCAGCAAATTTGGAAAACTCAGCAGTGGCCACAGGACTGGAAAAGGTCAGTTTTCATTCCAATCCTAAAGAAAGGCAATGGCAAAGAATGCTCAAACTACCACACAATTGCACTCATCTCACATGCTAGTAAAGTAATGTTCAAAATTCTCCAAGCCAGGCTTCAGCACTACGTGAACCATGAACTTCCAGATGTTCAAGCTGGTTTTAAAAAAGGCAGAGGAACCAGAGATCAAATTGCCAATATCTGCTGGATCATCAAAAAAGCAAGAGAGTTCCAGAAAAACATCTATTTCTGCTTTATTGACTATGCCAAAGCCTTTGACTGTGTGGATCACAATAAACTGTGGAAAATTCTGAAAGTGATCGGAATACCAGACCATCTGACCCGTCTCTTGAGAAACCTGTATGCAGGTCAGGAAGCAACAGTTAGAACTGGACATGGAACAACAGACTGGTTCCAAATAGGAAAAGGAGTACGTCAAGGTTGTATATTGTCACCCTGCTTATTTAACTTATATGCAGAATACATCATGAGAAATACTGGGCTGGAAGAAACACAAACTGGAGTCAAGATTGTGGGGAGAAATATCAATAACCTCAGATATGAGGATGACACCACCCTTATGGCAGAAAGTGAAGAAGAACTAAAGAGCCTCTTGGTGAAAGTGAAAGAGGAGAGTGAAAAAGTTGGCTTAAAGCTCAACGTTCAGAAAACTAAGATCATGGCATTTGGTCCCATCACTTCATGGGAAATAGATGGGAAACATCTATTTTCACTAGTGGAAACAGTGTCAGACTTTATTTTTTTGGGCTCCAAAATCACTGCTGATGGTGATTGTAGCCATGAAATTAAAAGACGCTTACTCCTTGGAAGGAAGGTTATGGCCAACCTAGATAGCATATTTAAAAGCAGAGACATTACGTTGCCAACAAAAGTCCGTCTAGTCAAGGCTATGGTTTTTCCAGTGGTCATGTATGGATGTGAGAGTTGGATGGTGAAGAAAGCTGAGTGCCGCAGAATTGATGCTTTTGAACTGTGGTGTTGGAGAAGACTCTTGAGAGTCCCTTGGACTGCAAGGCGATCCAATCGATCCATCCTAAAAGAGATCAATTCTGGGTGTTCATTGGAAGGACTGATGTTGAAGCTGAAACTCCAATACTTTGGCCACCTCAAGCGAAGAGTTGACTCATTGGAAAAGACCCTGACGCTGGGTAGGATTGGGGGAAGGAGGAGAAGGGGACGACAGAGGATGAGATGGTTGGATGGCATCACCAACTCGATGGACATTGGCTTGGGTAGACTCTGGGAGTTGGTGATGGACAGAGAGGCCTGGCGTATTGCAATTCATGGGGTCGCAAAGAGTCGGACACGACTGAGCGACTGAACTGAACTGAACTTACAGTAATGTAATCAAACAGCTAAGCAACTCACAGATGCTTTTTCCTACCGCCTGATGATGTTCCTCTGGCCTGGAATATCCTTAAAACATTTCAATTCCCACCTCGCATCTCCCTTCAAGATATTTTCATAGCACTTCCTGTCCCAGTCTTTGAGTCTAAGAGACATTTATAGAGAGACATCTTTCCTGATGAGTCTCACTGATGTCGGTTCCTCGCAGTTGTCTACTCTGTTATTTCCACCATCATATTGAAAACAAATGGCATCATCTTATTACTGTCTGTTACAACCACAGCACTGTAGACATCATGAAAGCAGAGGCCGCGTCTCTCTTAACCATGCAGTATTGCAACAGTTAGCACAGTATTAGACATATTCTAGACAAGTGCTGATAATAGAAACTTAATATGAGCCATGTACATAATTTAAAATATTCTGGGAATATAAAAAAGTACAGGGAAATAGGTAAACTTATTTTAACAATGTGTTTTATTTAGTCTATAATATATATTTAATATCATTTCAATATGTAATAAATAGAAAAAATTATTAGTGAGCTGTGCATTCCCTTTCTTTCTTACTGAGTCTTCAGAACCAGTGCTTATTTTACACTTACAGCATATCTCTTTTTGGACTAGACGCTTTTCAAATGACCAATAGGCAGGACAATTGTAGATTGTCACTAAATATCTGTTGACTGCAAGGAAGCTACAGTCTGCTGAGTGTGGATGTGTGGGTGGAGCCATGACTAGTTCCTTTCTCCCTTTTATCCTCTCTGTGCACACATCCCCAGCTTCTCAAAGCCTAGCTGTCAACAGTTATACTTTCATCCTTCAGAGGACAGAGGGCTGCTCTGGCACACTGGGGTCTCCTTACTGGTACATATAGCAGGAAGTGTCCAGGAGTTTTATATGTTCCCAACTCCCAGACAACAGGAGACCCATAGAGCCTACCAATGACTAGTGTGGAAGGACAAACTCCAAGTTCTTTCGTCTCCATGCAAGGCACTTTGAGGTGTGACTTACACTCTAGAGCTCCCTGTTGGATCAGGCTGAGACTTGGTGTTGGCCTGAGATTGTCCCTTGCTTTGATTATTTCTTCCCCTGTCTTAATTCTCCTACTGACTTGATGAGTTCTCCTGGAAGCACTTTCTTAATAAAGTGTTTGCTCCTAAATCCTTGGTTCAGGGTCTGCTTCTGGGAAACTCAAAGTACTCAAATTGTAGGGTGTTCCTAATGTACAGTTGTGGGTGTTGCAATGGCTTAAGCAAGAGTGCAGGTAGATTCTGTGTGCGTCAGGAGTAATTATAGTGTCCACTGTGTCTTCTTGTCCCAGATACAACACACTCCTGATAAAGATTCAATTATATGAGATAAATCATGTGAAAAGTATGTGTTCTGCTCCCTCCCTCTCCTCCATAGTAACTGCTAATTTGTTCCATGTATCTTTGAATAAGTTTCTTATGTAAATGTAATATGCTTGTGTAAATCTATTATTATATTTATAAAATATACCTTCCATACAGTGAGGTCAGAAATTTTCTTCTGCACATTGCTTGTTCCCTCAAGATTTCCATAAAATATCTTCCATATTTTTATTGTTGTTCAGTCACTAAGTTGTGTCCAACTCTTTGCTATCACCCCATGGACTGCAGCATAGCTGGATCCCCTGTCCACTATCTCCTGGAGCTTGCTCAAACTCATATCCACTGAGTCAGTGATGCCATCCAACCATCTCATCCTCTGTCGCCCCCTTCTCGTCTTGCCCTCAATTTTTCCCAACATCAGGGTCTTTTCCAAGGAGTCAGCTCTGCATCAGGTGGCCAAAGTACTGGAGCTTCAGCATCAGTCCTTCCAAAGAATATTCAGGGTTGATTTCCTTTAGGATTCACTGGTTTGATCTCCATTCAGTCCAAGGGACTCTTATTAATTTTACCTAGCACAACAATTTGAAAGCATCAATTCTTCAGCACTCAACCTTCTTTATGGTTCAACTCTCACATCGACACATGACTACTGGAAAAACCACAGCTTTGTATGGATCTTTGTTGACAAAGTGATGTCTCTGCTTTTTAGTACAGTGTCTAGGTTTGTCATAGCTTTTCTTCCAAGGAACAAATGTCTTTAAATTTCATGGCCACAGTCACTGTCTGCAGTGATTTTGGAGCCCTCCAAAATAAAATCTGTCATTGCTTTCACTTTTCCCCCTTCTATTTGCCATGAAATGATGGGACCAGATGCCATGATCTTCGCTTTTTGAATGTTGAATTTTAAGCCAGCTTTCTCCCTCTCCTCTTTCACCCTCATCAAGAGGCTCCTAAGTTTTCCTTTACTTTCTGCCATTAGAGTAGTATCATCTGCATATCTGAGGTTGTTGATATTTCTCCTGGCAATCTTGATTCCAGCTTGTGGTTCATCCATCACATTCTGATTCCAGTGATTCATTCACATGATGCACTCCACATAGAAGTTAAACAAGCAGGGGGGTGACAATATACAACCTTGTTGTACTCCTTTCCCAATTTGAGACCAGTCAGTTTTTCCATGTCCAGTTCTAACTGTTGGTTCTTGATTTGCATATGGATTTCTCAGGAGACAGGTAAGGTGGTCTGGTATTCCCATCTGTTTAAGAATTTTCCACAGTGTGTTGTAATCCACACAGTCAAAGCCTTTAGTGTAGTCAATGAAGCAGAAGTAGATGTTTTCCTGGAATCCCTTGCTTTCTCTATGATCCAGTGGATGTTGGCAATTTGATCGCTGGTTCCTCTGCCTTTTCTAAACCCAGCCTGTACATCTGGAAGTTCTTGGTTCACATACCACTAGGGCCTAGCTTGGAGGATTTTTAGCATAACCTTACTAGCATGTGAGATGAGCACAATTGTATGTAGTTTGAACATTCTTCGGTATTGCCCTTCTTTGGGACTGGAATGAAAACTGATGTTTTCCAGTCCTGTAGCCACTGCTGAGTTTTCCAAATTTGCTGGCATGCTGAGTACAGCATTTCAGTAGCATCACCTTTTAGGATTTGAAATAGCTCAGCTGGAATTCCATCACCTCCACCAGCTTTATTTGTAGTGATGCTTCCTAAGGTCCACTTGATTTTACATTTCAGGATGTCCAGCTCTAGCTGAGTGACCACACCATCATGGTTATCTGAGTCATTAAGATCATTTTTGTACAGTTCTTCTGTGTATTCTTATTCTTGCCACTTGCTCTTAATCTCTTCTGCTTCTGTTAGGTCCTTGTCATTTCTGTTCTTTGTAATACCCATCCCTGCATGAAATGTTCCCCTGATATCTCCAATTTTCTTAAAGAGATCTCTAGTCTTTACCATTCTATTGTTTTTCTCTATTTCTTTGTATTGTTCATTTAAGAAGATCTTTTTCTCTCTCCCCGCTATTCTTTGGAACTCTATATTTAGTTCGGAGTATCTTTCCCTTTCCCCCTTGCCTTTCAACTTCTCTTCTTTCCTCAGTTATTTGCAAAGCTCCTCAGACAACCACTTTTCCTTCTTGCACTTCTTTTTCTTTGGGATGGTTTTGGTCAGTACCTCCTATATAATGTCACAAACCTCTGTCCATAGTTCTTCACACTGTCTACCAGATCTAATCCTTTAAATCTATTCATCACCTCTCCTGTACAAACATAAGGAATTTGATTTAGATCATACCTGAATGGCTTAGTGGCTTTCCCTACTTTCTTCAATTTAAGCCTAAATTTTGCAACACGGATCTCATGATCCGAACCACAGTCAGCTCCTAGTCTTGTTTTGGCTGACTGTATAGAGCTTCTCCATCTTCAGCTTCAAAGAATATAATCAATCTGATTTTGGTGTTGACCATTTAGTGGTTTTCATGTGTAGAGTTGTCTCTTGTGTTGTTGGAAAAGGGTGTTTGCTATGACCAGTGTGTTCTCTTGGCAAAACACTGTTAGTCTTGGCCCTCCTTCATTTTGTACTCTAAGACCAAACCTGCCTGTTACTCCAGGTATCTCTTGACTTACTACTTTTGCATTCCAATCCCCTATGATGAAAAGGACATCTTTTTTTGGTGTTAATTCTAGAAGTCTTGTTGGTCTTCACAGAACTGGTCAACTTCAGCTTCTCTGGCATATTTTTATTAGTGGCTGTTTAACTTTATAAATATATTTCAATTTACCACTTTTATTCTTTGTCTAATTTAACTTAATCTGCCTGCAATGCAGGAGACCCGGGTTAAATTCCTGGGTCAGGAAGATCCCCTGGAGAAGGAAATGGCAACCCACTCCAGTATTCTTGCTTGGAGAATCCCATGGACAGAGGAGCCTGGCAGGTTATAGTCCACAGGATTGCAAAAGATGGACACGATTTAGCGAGTGAACCACCACCATCAATTTAACTCTTAGTTGCTTCTACTCCCTATATAAGCTCTGTATCTTTAGGTCTCTGACATGGCTCTCTATTTACGTGCCATTCTTGTCAGCTGATTTCAACCAAAAATATTCACATGAAAAGTAACTGCATAGTCTGAGCCCAAACATATATTCCTTGATACTGAAGCCGAGGTTCTGAATCTGGGCTCTAGTGCAGTCCTGACCTTAAACGCATGTGTGTTATTGTATGTATGTATGTATTTCTGGGAAGGAGGATCAGCACTTTCACTAGAATGTGAAGGATATCCATCGTATTCAAGTGCTAGGCTTAAATGTACAAATATACACTGTGTGATGTACTTTATATAAATCTCTTGCAGTTTCATCTTCCTGTCACTTCTCATTAGATTTAATTAATTAGCAGCTCCTAGATTAGAGTACAGATTCTTCAGAGGCTGAGATCCAGCCTCATCCACGTTTGTACCCCCCCCCCCCCCCGGCGGCCTCGTTCAGTACTATAGTGAGTGTAGTCGCTAATAGTTTCTTGAAAAATGGCTATGTTTTCTCTTTTGTATTTATGAATTCTCAGTGGGACACATTTACTTTCCTTCTGTTTCTGTCTTTTACACCGCTTTGCTTTGATTTGGGGAGATTTAAGGCCTCCACTTTCAGAGTCAAGGGCCTGCTTTAAGCTGCCGGATGCTAGTGCAGATTTGGTTTTTCCTATCTCTTTGATTATGATAATCTTGTTTAGAAGCACAAAGTGATACATAAATTTTTAAAAACAGTGAGTGGCCAAGCCATGTGCTGTGCCAGCCAAATCCATATGTTGAATCCTATGCACTAGGATTCAAATATATGGATTCTGTGGGGACATACACACTGGGGCTTGATTATTTAATCACTGCCATTCTTCTCATTCCTTCTCTAGCCTATAATATTTTGAGGGCAGCACCTCATGTTTTACTTAATACATATTTTTTAGATCATCACTATGAAAATGGTTCACTGCTTGACACTAGAAATAAGAGACAAATGAGGCAGTGCCAGGCTCCAAGGGACTCAGGTTAGCATTGGAAACTCTTATCTCTTGCAATCAATTGCTTCCATCAGCTCCAGCAATGGGGAGTGGAGACACAGAAGATGATTAATCTTCTTTTGGGGGGGCAAGATTTAGAGAGAAGTGACACTTGGATAAGTAGACATTCAAGCCAGACAGAGGTTCTGCTTAGCTGAATGTTACACAGCTTTGAGAAGCTTTTCCTCTTTGCCGTGTCACCGCCTCCCTGGATGGCCTTGATCAAGTCTTGCTTTTTGCATCCTTTTTTATCTAGCATCTAATGGTAGGTAACTATTTCTTCTCTGAGTCCTCCGTCTCAAGATTTCACTGCCATAGGGCACAATATTATCAAAAATAAAATGTTATAGTTCTTTGAGAATCAAGTCCACTGGCAGGACAATGTACTCTTTTCATTTTTTTTCCTCCCTGAATGTCTTGGAGATTTAAAAGGGAAGAATAATAAAATTCAGGTATCTTATTACAAATATGTGGCAGTAAAATGACAGGTAGTAAATCAGTGTTCTAAGAACAATTTCAAATAGCAGAGTCCATAGCACACCTCTAATACTAATAACGTTTGGTGAAAAGCTCAGCATCCCAAATGGGGAAGAGTTTGCTGACTGCATGGAGATAAGTGTGGCCTCACAAGGCTGGTGGCATCTCCGATTAAAGAAAAGCCCAGGCTATGGATTACAACCTGTTCTTGTATCATCATCAGGGCTCATCAAACCTCTGCAGGAGGTGGAAATCACCTTGGGTGTGCTAAGTTACTATAGTTGTGTCCAACTCTTTGTGACCCTATGGTCTGTAGCCCACCAGGCTCCTCTGTCCATTGGGTTCTCCAGGGAAGAATACTGGACACGGTTGCCATGCTCTCTTCCAGGGGATCTTCCCGACCCAAGGATTGAAACCAAGTCTCCTATGTCTCCTGCCTTGGCAGGCCGGTTCTTTACCACTAGTGCCACCTAGGAAGCCTGGAAATTGCCTTGATTTGTAACTAAACCTTCTACTTGGGAAGGTCCATGCCAGAGGATTCTAGACTTGCCCTACTCCATGCCAAGAAGGTAGCAGGTGACAGTCCAAATAGAGAGGAAGTGGAAGCCTTAGGTTGGATTCCCTGGAAGTAGAACCCAAGGAAGGATTCACGTGCGAGTGATTCATTAAGGAAGTGCTTCTACAGGAAACCATTAAGGTAGTGGGAAGCAAGGAGGGAAGAAAACCAAGCAAAGTCTTACAGAGTAGTTCTTAGCCTGATCCCACAGAAGAGTTCTGGATTGTAAACCATACCATGGGGGAGTTATACCACAAGGATATTTCAGTGAATGGGAGACTAGGTTGACCTGGCAGGCTGTCCAGGATAAAGGGAATGTAAATTCCTAGACACTCTGGGCCTTCTTGGTATGGGTGAGTGAGTCTACAAAAGCCTGAGGACAGTCCTCTTTGAAATGGGCATTCTTACTGGAAATAAAAGGGCACTGAAGGGAGATATGTGTACAAAAATGGTGAAAGGAATCCAAATAGAGCAAACTGATTGTGTACTAAAACAGCAGTACCCCCCAAAAGGTGACAAAAACATCTTGACTAATAAGCAGCATAAGGAAGTAGAGGTCATAGAGAAGGCAACATGATGCTTCATGCTGCCTATGAAGTGTGGCCATGTTGGAGCAGGAGGTGGTGCTACCCACTGGGTTCCAGGCAGGGTCCAGTCCTGAATGGGACTGCTGAGGACACAGGTTAAACCGTCTCACTTAGGGCACTGTGAGTGCCTGTCAGGATGTCAACGCCAGGGTACAATGTCCAGATCTAGGCAAGCAGCCCTTGAGGTGAGGCTGAGTCACCAGAAGATGGAACTGGGCTTCTGATGTTCCAGGTCAGGCCTGTCCCTGAACTTGATCAGAGCTGATCTGCAATCCTGACAGCAAAGATGAGAGGGGCAGATGTGATATTTGCTACTTACAGGTAGTAACATGCCTAGATTAGAAAAAAGGTAAGATTCTCAAGCAAAGAATGTGTTAGAACTAGATGTTACCCCATTCTTATATGCAGCAAAGGTCTTCAAGGTTCAGATTTTTGTATTCATTGTTTCAAGTTCATTTTCACTACCATCTTTTCATTTCCTTTTTATTTCATATCTACTTCTAATATGTTATTTTTCTGTTATAAATATCCATATAAGTGATTTTAGTATAATATACAAACAAGGGTAAGTCTATCTTAACTTTAGGAAATGCATTCAACAAATACTGATTGAATATTTCTACATGTAAAAATTTCCCTGCCAGAGACATAGAAATTTTTCCTACATAGTCATTACCTTTAAGGAGGGCCTGTGCATGAATACCTTTGTAGTTCTATCTAAAACAGTATTGCCAGATGAAAACATGAGATACAAATATTTCTTGGGATGTACTTATACTAAAAGTTAATCATTAGTTATCTTGTATTTTCATCTGCTAAATCTGACAAGCTGCCCTAAGAAGACTCATCAGTGAGCATTTCATCTCCAGGAAGAAGGGCTCATCAGAGCTCACCAGGCAGTGGAGAGAGGCATCGCTGAGACTGGAGAAGCTTAGTCAAGGGAACTCAGAGGGAAGGAAACGCTGCCAGTTACCACCTGTGGGTCCCTGAGCCAGGAACTAAGCTCTCTGAGCTATTTTTCATTTGTATAATAGGGACAAAACAACCTACTTTCCAAAGTGATCGTTAGGCAGCAGATGTTCAGGGAAAAGCAATCTCAGACCTCTAAAAAACAAACAGTAAGCATGCATTCTTCATTGAAAATGCCATTTCCTCAAAGGAGAAGAGGGTAAAGCATTAGACAGAATTTTCAAGCTTCCATGAGTTGCAATTCAGTCAAAATTATCATTTTGTGAAGGGTGGTTGAGTTTGTTCTCCACCTCACAGGTGACAAAGAGCAGAGCTCTGGCAGGTGAGCAAGGGTTGCACACGTCCACAAGTAATATGATTCATGATGGCAAAGGCATATTGTGGATTCGTGAGAGGCAGTAAACAGCCAGATCCCCTTAAAACTAGAATAATTTGTTCCCACAGTTCTTACTTGTCTCAAACTCTGCCTTGCCGCCTCAGGAGCTCTGATGTCCAGGTTCTCCTATCTTTGATTGGTCTTTGGCAATGAGTACCATACAACTGTCCCATCTGAACGAGGATCCAGAAGCTCTTTGTCCACTGCAGCATCTCCATACCTGCCTGTCCATGGACCACAAGGTTTTACATATCCAGTCCCCTCTGCCTGATGTACTTACCTTTGACAGAGCAACAGTTAATCAGCATATTTGTTCCTTACTAATGTACAAGTACAGCCTTAATTTATTATGCAAATTACAGAATGTTATTTTTATGACATAAAGTGCATAAGTCACACCCATTCACTGTAGCAGAACAGGTGAACATCCTCTCAGTAAGGTTCTTGTTTTCCTAGTTCAATCAACAATGCACCCTCCTGAGAGCTGCCAAGGAAACATACATTCCTAAGGCTCATACAGCCCTTTGTGCACATTGAGAGAAACCATTCATTGAGATGGTTTTCCCCTGAGAAGTGAAAGGACTGCCAGATAGATTTTACTTCCTTTGGCACCCCAGAGGGAAGATATTCCCATTCCAATGATGAATAAAATAGAATATGGAGTAGCTGTGACTGTATTCATTGATTTACTGTTAAGAACTTAGTAAATATCAGGTAAGACTGCAAGAGAATAAAGAGGGATGGACTGACGGATTGGTGGTAACAAAGGCCACAGGAGCCTACTAAAAGAGCTTACAGTGACCAAAGCTGTAACAATTTGAGGAAAACAAAATAAATAAAGTAGTACTGGAATAAAACCCAAGGTATAAAATAAACATCTGTGATCCATACCTATATAAATAAGTGATTGAACTAATAAATAAATGAGAAAGAAGATACATCTCCTGTGCCATAAAATTCCAAATAATACATGTAGATGCTCTGTCCTCCAGGAGGGAATATAAATTTCCACGTCCAAGTGTGCACACTAAGACTTTCTTCCAAAAAGTAGAGTATAGAAAGTGGAAAAAGAATAACTTTACAGTGGAGAAATCTGACAAAACTGCAGCAGCCAGATGATCAAGGCTAAGACCAAGAACGGTAAGTATGTACCCTCGATAGATGGGATGAGAAAGACACTTTACCTCAATGATCTTCCCCCCAAAACTCTACAGCCCCAGTCCAATTATGAGAAAAACATCAGATAAATCCCACAGGAAGGCCATTCTACAAAATAACTGTCCAATGTTCCTGAAAACTGTCAAGGTCATCGAAAACAAGAAAGTCCGAGAAACTGTCACAGACAAGAGGAGTCTAAAAAGACATGACAAATACATGTGATACGATAGGGCTCTGGAACAGAAACAGAACATTAGAAAATAAGTAAATATGCACACATTATAGACTTTAGTTAAAGATACTATATCAACTTTGGTTCATTAATTGTGAAAAATGTTCCCTACTAATTGAAAATATTAACAATAGGGAAAACTAGGTGGGTTATACAGGAACTATTCATACTATTTTCACAAGTTTTCTGTAAACATAACTTATTTTAACATAAAACTATTAAAAAAATATAAGCCAGTAGATTAAAAACCTTCTATAACATACAAAATCAAAGGAATTGATATTTTAGGAAGTGGCGCTGTGTAACTGCTTATCTGTATGGAGAAAAAGCAGATGAAACAAGAAAGCTACCTAAACCCACACACTAAAGGAAAAGCTGATGAAATAGAGGCGTATATGTGGAAAAGTTGCAGCTATGAAAACTTTTTAAAGAATCTTTATGACAAATGATACTATGAAGTTGTGGCCCCTTGACCCCCAGGATCAATATCCTCAGAGAATTTGTTAGAAATGCAAACTTCTGGACCCCATCCAAAGAAACTCCAGAGGCAGCATCCACCTATTCTTGTTTTAAAAGCTTTCCAGATGGGTGTTACGTATGTTAAGTGTGAGGACCAATGGGAGAGATAACACTTCCTAAACAACATAGGGAAAACAAGCCAGAAAATGAAAGGTTGATAAAATGCCCATACTAATATTTAAAACATGAAATATTTAAGAAACCATCATCTTAGAAAAGAATAAATGACCACAGATTAGCATGTAAAATATTCAGCTTAGAAAAATATAGAGTATTGGTTTTCAACTTGTGATGATTTTGTCCTCTGAGGAATCCTGTAAATGTCTGATGACATTAGGTCATTAAAACTGCAGGAGGGGAGTCATTTGGTCGACAGAGAGCAGGGATGCTGCTAAACATCCTACAATGCACAGACAGCCTACATGACAAAGTATCTGGCTCAAAACACAAATAGTGCTGAGTCTGAGAAACTCAAATGTTTAACATATGTATAAAGAGGCTCAAACAAACTTGTTGTTTGGTCGCTAAGTGATGTCTGATTCTTCGTGACCCCATGAACTGCAGCACATCAAACTTCCCTGTCCTTCACCACCTCCCAGGGTTTGCTCAAACTCATGTCCATTGAGTTGGTGATGCCTACAACCATCTCACCCTCTGCTGCCCCATTTTCCTATGGCCCTCGATCATTTCCAGCATCAGGGTTTTTTCCAATGAGTCAGTTCTATGCATCAGGTGGCCAAAGTATTGGTGCTTCAGCTTCAGCATTAGTCCTTCCAATGAATATTCAGAGTTGATTTCCTTTAGGATTGACTGGTTTGATCTCCTTGCTGTCCACAAGACTCTCAAGAGTGTTCTCCAGCACCATAGTTTGAAAACATCAATTCTTTGGTGCTCAACCTTCTTTATCGTCCAATTCTCACATCCGTACACGACTACTGAAAAGACCATAGCTTCGACTATACAGACCTTTGTTGGAAACTAGTAGGTAGGTAGATGCAGATCACAATGCTCATTTTGGCAAAAACAAAACAAACAAACAAAAAACACCGAGTCTTATAACTTTACATGTAATATTTACCTATTGCTGTTGTAACAAATCATCAAAAACTTGGTGGTTTCAAAAAACACAGTGTATTATTTTACTGTTTGGGAGGTCAGTTGCCCAAGACCCATCTCACTTGGGGAAAGTGAGGGTATTGGCATGGCTGGTTCCTTCTGAAGGCTCCAGAGGAGAATCTACTTTGCTTTTACCAGCTTCTAGATGTGGCCTTGGCTAGTAGCTCTTTCCTCCATCTTCAAAGTCAGCAGTGTACAATCTTCAAATCTCTGACCCTCTGACCTCTTCCATCCTCACATCTCTTTCTCTGACTCCCGAGTCCTCATTCTAATGACTCCTGTGATGACACTGGGCCCACATGGATTAATGCAGGAGTATCTCCTCATTGCAAACCTACATCAAAAGTACCTTTTGCAGTTATAAGGTGATGTTCCAGGGACTTGGCATGGACATATGTGGAGGTCCATTATTCAGCCTACTAACTGTATCATGTAATAAGGAGGCTGTGGGGAAATTATAATACTTTTATTTTGGAAATGTAAATTGGCACCACTACTCCAATGGGCAGTTGGGTGTATTTAGTGATGCTGAAGAATGCCTTTCAACTTATCAACAATCTTTCTCAGTGGCAACATCTAAAGAAATCTCACACATGAGCACACAAAGAAATGTGCCCCAGAAGACAAATAGGAGAATATTAATTGTAACAGGGATTACAATAGTACAAAAATAAGAACTCCAGTTGTCTCTTAATTGTAAGGTTAATTCAAATTGAAATTATAAATGAATTAGATGCTTTGTATCAAAATCAATCTCTCAACTTAAAGTCGAGGGGGACAAAGGAAGCTATAATATGATGAATGTATTAGAATATGATTTATGTAAACTGTTAACCCTATTGGTTTACAGATACATAGTGGAGATACAAAAGCATGCTTGAGCATGGAGGGAAGGATGGGGAAGGGATAAGAGAGAAGAGTGGCTGTAGATATTTAACTGTTTATTTAGATATTTATTTAAGAATTTTTAAAACATTAAAAGAGAAATCAGAACCCAATATGGCAAAATGTTAATCTCTTTTTAATTTCAGTAGTGACTACTGTAGTCACACGTAGTAGTGACATACATGTATGATAATATTTCAAAATAAATGTTTTAATTCACAGATATCCTGAACCCAACAGAATTATTTTTCCTTAGCTCATATCTTCTAGAGAGTTCTGATGATTAAGGCATTGCCACTATTTTTGTTTTTACATTTTTGTCCTGATAATCTATTTATTCTGAATTTGATTCAAGAGAATCATTTCCTTACAGCCTCATCATACTGAAAATAAGATATAACCTAATTTCTGCTATAAGATGGCTAGTTTCTAAGCCTAGTTTACTTGCTTTGCTTTTTTCTACCGACTGTTCCCATAGCCATTAGGAAGTCTGTGCTCCGGCTTTCACTTTTTGTGATTTCATGTAAATCACTCCTTTGTCCTGGGATTTAATATCTTCATTTATAAAATGATGTTACTAGACTAAGAACATCTTTAAGGGCCTTCAAGTTTTAAATTTTGAGTCCTCTTCATTTTCTCTGACTTTTTAATCTATAAAGCACTCATGCTATGTTCTTACCCTCTAGTATTATCTGCTGGGTTTGAAACAATTGCTTTGGAAAATACTGACCTCTTAATTGGTTTTTAAAGGACCACTGAAATAATTAGAGACTCTTACAGACTTGCAAAGGAGTGACAGTACTCACCTGCCACCAGAGTTCTATTGATGGGCTGCTTGAAGGACTAATTTGAAGTGAAGAGAGAGTGCCCTAGTCTTCTTTCCAACACTTCAGTATTTAAATGCTAAAAGGTATGTTTATGGCTTGTTCTCCTGGTCTATTAATCAGAATATTGGAACAGCTGGTATTGTAGCAGCATGGCACATGTGACCTCTTTCCATCCTTTCCTGTGTGACCATATGACCTGTGGTCATCCTCTGTATAATATGAATTAACTCTTTTTCAGCCTGGGGTATTAAATATTGGGGGCTCCAGGGCACACTGTAGCTCACAAAGGTTCCATCTTTCTTAGGAACATGCATAGATTGTATGTAAGCAAGATGAAAAGACAGAGGAACCAGAGATCAAATTGCCAACATCTGTTGGATCATCAAAAAAGCAAGAGAGTTCCAGAAAAACATTTATTTCTGCCTTATCGACAATGCCAAAGCCTTTGACTGTGTGGATCACAACAAACTGTGTAAAATTCTTAAAGAGATGGGAATACCAGACCACCTGACCTGACTCCTGAGAAATCTGTATGCAGGGCAAGAAGCAACAGTTAGAACTGGACATGGAACAACAGACTGGTTCCAAATCAGGAAATGAGTGCATCAAGGCTGTATATTGTCACCCTGCTTATTTAACTTATATACACAGTACATCATGAGAAATGCTGGACTGGATGAAGCACAAGCTGGAATCAAGACTGCCAGGAGGAATATCAATAACTTCAGATATGCAGATGACACCACACTTATGGCAGAAAGCAAAGAACTAAAGAGACTCTTGATGAAAGTGAAACAAGAGAGTGAAAAAGTTGGCTTAAAACTCAACATTCAAAAAACCAAGATCATGGCATCTGGTCCCATCACTTCGTGGCAAATAGATGGGGAAACAATGGAAACAGTGACAGACTATCTTTTTGGGTTCCAAAATCACTGCGGATGGTGACCACAGCCATGAAATTAAAAGACACTTGCTCCTTGGAAGAAAAGTTATGATCAACCTAGACAGCATATTAAAAAGCAGAGACATTACTTGGCCAACAAAGGTCCATCTAGTCAAGGCTATGGTTTTTCCAGCAGTCATGTATGGATGTGAGAGTTGGACTATAAAGAAAGCTGAGCACTGAAGAATTGATGCTTTTGAACTGTGGATTTGGAGAAGACTCTTGAGAGTCCCTTGGACAGCAAAGAGATCCAACCAGTCCATCCTAAAGAAAATCAGTCCTGAATATTCATTGGAAGGACTGATGCTGAAGCTGAAGCACCAATACTTTGGCCACCTCATGAGAAGAGTCAACTCATTGGAAAAGACCCTGATGCTGGAAAAGATTGAAGGCAGAAAGAGAAGGGGACGACAGAAGATGAGATGGTTGGATGGCATCACCGACTCAATGGACATGAGTTTGAGTAAACTCTGGGAGTTGGTGATGGACAGGGAGGTCTGGCATGCTGTAGTCTATGGGGCCACAAAGAGTCAGACTAAACTACTAAACTGAACTGAACTGAAGCAAGATGGTAGCTTTAAAGAATAAGAATATCCTGCCACAGACAGAGAACAGAAGTCTCAATCATATTCTCAAAGGGTTTACATGCTAATTTTATTTTACACTCAAAATAACATTTTGTTGTTGTTCAGTCACTAAGTCGAGTCCAACTCTTTGCAACCCCATGGACTGCAGCACATCAGGCTTCCCTGTCCCTCACTGTCTCTTGGAGTTTAGTCAAATTCATGTCCATTGAGTCAGTGACGCCATCCGATCATCTCAGTCTCTGTCACCCCCATCTTCTCCTGCCCTCAATCTTTCCCAGCCTCAGGGTCTTTTCCAATGAGTTGGCTCTTCGCATCAGGTGGCCAAAGTATTGCAGCTTCAGCATCAGTCCTTCCAATGAATATTCAGAGTTGATTTTCTTTAGGATTGACTGGTTTGATCTAATTTTATATAGTTATAATTATTATGCTCATTTTATGATGAGAAAACTTTGACTTATGATGAGAGACTGATTTAAACTCTAAATTCACATTTCTTCTGTTCCATTGCAATACCTCTCCTACCAGTAAATATGAAACATAATACCAAGCCAAATCTTGACAAGTTAAAGAAATTACAAATTAGAGAGTTACTGAAGTCAGTTATTATTTTCTTAAAGCAAATTTTCTATTCTTTAGAAATTGCCGAGAGAAAAGTTTCTTGCTAACTAATTAAGATGTGTCTAGTTGGAGTTTGCAGCTTTAATTAATTTATTTTAAAAGTACTGACTTAAAAAAAAGGACTGACAATACCTCTCTACTGTGTGTTTGGTACTATCAGAGAATTATTCAGACACTTTTAGAAAGCTATTTTGCACGTTATTTAGCTATTTGCATGGAGACTATAGTTGTCCCCTGTGAACTGCTGTTTTACTTTGCTTTCCAATATGTTACCTGTGGTCAACTGTGGTCTGAAAATATTAAATGTAAAATTTCAGAAATGAATAATGCATAAGTTTTAAATTGCCCACCATTCTGAGTTGCATGATGAAATCTTGTGCCATCCGCCTCCTTCTGACCAGGGATCCCCAACCGACTACACTGTCTGCTTCTGACATCCAACCACCAACATTATCACTGCTCCATGAGCCAGGATCACCCAAGGCAGAAGATCCTTCTGACTTACTGTCAGGTTAATAGTAGCCCAACACTGTGTCAGTTGCCTCACTTCATCTCATCACATGGGCATTTTATCATCTCATATCACCACAAGAAGAAAGGTGGGTAGAGTACAATAAGACATGTTGAAAGAGAGAGACCTCATTCATGTAACTTATATTACACATATTGTTATGCTTGTTATACTTTACTATTAGTTATTACTGCTAATCTCTTACTGTGCCTAACATAAATTAAACTTTATCATAGTTAAGTATGTATAGGACAAAACAGTATATGTAGGGTTTGGGGCTTCCCAGCTGGCACTAGTGGTAAAGAACCCGCCTGCCAATGCAGGAGACGCAAGAGATGTTGGTTCAATCCCTGGGTCAGAAAGATTCCCTGGAGGAGGGCATGGCAACCCACTCCAGTATTCTTGCCTGGAGAATTCCCATGGACAGAGGAGCCTGGCAGGCTACAGTTTATAAGGTTGCAAAGAATCAGACAGAACTGAAGTGACTTAGCATACATGCATGAAGGGTTTGATAGCATGTGTGGTTTCAGGCATCTACTGGGGGTCTTAGGATGCAGCCCCTGCAGATAGGGGGTCTATTACTGCATCCAACTAGTCCGTCCTAAAGGAGATCAGTCCTGGGTGTTTACTGGAAAGACTGATGTTGAAGCTGAAACTCCAATACTTTGGCCACCTGATGAGAAGAGCTGACTCATTTGAAAAGACCCTGATGCTGGGAAAGATTGAGGGCAGGAGGAGAAGGGGACCACAGAGGATGAGATGGTTGGATGGCATCACTGACTTGATGGACATGAGTTTGAGTAAACTCCGGGAGTTGGTGATGGACAGGGAGGCCTGGCGTGCTGTGGTTCATGGGGTCGCAAAGAGTCGGACATGACTGAGTGACTGAACTGAACTGCATTCAACTTGAGGAGGTCAGTTGTAGTTTGAGTAAGAAACAAAGTCTAAATCAGGATTGATGAGAGAGAGCAGGGAGAGGAGAAAAGGCAAAATTCAGGCAATCAGGGGCATGATGAATCTTGTTCGTAGTTCTTTGGTTCTGGGTTTTTTTGATAAACTGATTAGTTGTCAACTGTCAGAGGGGGCAGCTGGGCACTATCCTTGAGCAGGTTGATTAGTGGAGTCAACATAAGGCAATTTTAGTTGTTTGTGGTTTTTCCCTTTGAAATTCGAGCTGAGGAGCAAGCGAGGACAGTCTTCCTCTGAGTGGTGTTACCTGGAGCCCCCGCCAGTGCCTCCGCCTGGTTCAGGGCTGAACTGTGCCACCCCCTCCTGGAATGCCTCTCAGTACGTTCTGTCCTCTCCCTGCTCCATGATGGGGAGGTCTGGGAAGGGGGTCCTGGAGGCTTCTCCACTTAGAGAAGCGCAAGGCTAGTGTTAAAAGGCTAATAGGACAGGGAACAAAGGGAGTGGTAGGATAGGTCATCGTTTCAGAGAGGCGAGGAACAAGACAGGCCAACAGATGGCCGTGTGCGCCGGTGAGAGGGAACACCACGGTTTGGTCCTCTGGAGCACTGGGAAGGCAGAGCTAAAGCCGCAAATGCCACAGGCGTCAGTTCAGAGAGGACTCTGAGGACCTTATCAACATATTAAGATTGTGTCCTGGGGGCAACAAGTGGGCATCAGAGATCTTTAAGCAGGTGTCTGGCATGAGTAGGCTGGTGTTTCGGGATGTCTCCTCTGGCTGCAGGGAGAGCTGGAGTCTGGAACCAGAAGCCAGAAGTGAGCCATGCAGGAGATACCAGGTGTGTGTGTGGGGGTGTTTCTGTCTGCATCAGGGACAGCCTGGTGGTATCTCATATTACTTTCACCTTTAAATATATACAGTTTTGGGTAATTTGAAAAATCATAATCTCAAACTTCAGAAATCAAAGTCTTGTGAGAACTGGGGCTGAATTATTCTCAACTGCCTGTTTACTCAAATATCTCAAACTTTGTTTACATTTTAAATTTGGTATTTGAAAATTCATTTTGCTGTTTTAAGGCAATTATTCCTAAGCCCCTCAAAAATTTAGCAATGATTTGTCACTTAGAGAACCCGAAGGAACATCCTAAATAAATGTTTCAAAGTTCTTGTGTTTGATACTAAAAGCTGTGTTTCCAAGGATACAAGAAATCCTAGGGTCTCCTTTGCTGCATTCTTCATCCAGAAGCTGTGTTGTGTTTGAAGAGGAGTTAGAGGTGTCATAAAGCCTTTTTAGCACAAATTCTCTTTTATATGAATTGCTACAACATGTTTTAACCGGCCTTCCTATCAGAAGTCCTGCCCCACTTCCATCCAACAGTCTCTATGGTTTGAACAGTCTGATTTTCTACTTGAAATACATCAAAATCTTCCCATGGACTTTAGGGGAAAGTCTTTAATATTGCTCATGTGGTTTTTAATGACATGAGTGCAGTGTACTTCTCTTTCCACATCCTTTACCATAAAAGCCACTTACATTTTATTTTTCTAGCTGTACCTACGATACCTCCTAACATCTTACCAAATAATGCATGATATTTTTGTCTTTAGGCATTTCCAAATATTCCTCCCTCAATCTCAAAAATAAAACTTAAAAATTCTTTTGTCTCTCCTCTCTGTGCTCAGTCTCGCAATCAACCATACACAGAAAACTCTTTCTCTGGTAGCTTTTCTCACTACTATTTAGTCAAAGTCCAAAGAAGTGGGCTGTGTCCTTGAATGACAACACAATGGGAAGACTAGATGTATTTTGTCTGGGGAAAAGCCATATCTGACTGTAGAAATAGGTCCTGGAGGGAGCAAAGAAAAGACATCCCATTTGCAATACCAGTTATGTGAAACATTCAGAAGACTCTTGCCAAGACACTGTGTACACACTGATGAGATCCCAAGTCAGCCAAGCTGGCAGGTGAGGCAATGATTCCTGCAGGCTCCCAGACCAAGGCCTACAGTTCACTCTAGGGGATGCAAATGAAGCTATGGCTGCGGTTAACACCGAGAACTACATCAACAGACTAGGAAAATGAGAACTTGATATGCCAATGTATCCTAAATGCAATCTCATTTCCAATAACCAATAACCCCTGCATCCTGGTTCTTGTATCAATGAAAAGTGAAAGTGAAAGTTGCTCAGCTGTGTCTGACTCTTTGCAACCCCATGGACTGTACAGTCCATGTAATTCTCTAGGCCAGAATACTGGAATGGGTAGCCTTTCCCTTCTCCTGGGAAGTCTCCCAACCCAGGGATCGAACCCAAGTCTCTCACATTGCAGGCGGATTCTTTACCAGCTGAGCCACAAGGGAAGCCCTTGTATCAATAAATGGTACCTATTTAGTTAGGCTCAGCTGGCAGCTCAGACGGTGAAGTGTCTGCCTACAAAGAGGGAGACCCAGGTTCGATCCCTGGGCCGGGAAGATCCCCTGGAGAAGGAAATGGCAACCCACTCCAGTATTCATGCCTGGAAAATCCCATGGACTGAGGAGCCTGGTAGGCTACAGTCCATGGGGTCACAAAGAGTTGGACACGACTGAGCGACTTCACTTTCAGTTTTCTTTATTAATGGGATTAATAACACTTCTTAGATTTAGATACCGTGAGGATTAATTTAGGTATTAATATAACATTTGCACAGTCCTTGGCCTAAATTATCACAAAATTTTATGGATCTCTGTTGCTACCACACCTTCACAGGATTTTATATCCCAGCATCCAAGGCAGGTATGTAATGCATGAGTATTAGAAGCACAAAGATCCCCCCTCTCTTTTTCTTTGCTTATTGTCCTTTGAAACAGGTATCAGAAGGCAAGTGGTATCTCAACTAAGAAAACTTTTCTGATCTTCCTGGTGTCATTTACCATTTTCTCCCTAGTGTGGTCATGTAACCCCATAGATAATTATGTCCGTATGTGCAAAGTAAGGCACTTTAAGGCAGGACATATGTCTTATTTTGTTTCTTTATTTTTTTTCATATAATATAGTACTAGGCACATAGTGCTCTGTAAATGTGTCCTGAATAGATGAATGATGAATAGATGAATTAGCGAGTTAACAATTAGCTAACAATGCATCTAGTGAAAGTACATGTGTATTCTTAAACAGAAGAGCATTTTACATGCTATCATTAAGGCGGCAGCTGTCCACAGCAGGGTCTTGAGGAATCTCTCTAATGATTTCTTCTGACTCTGTGCTCATA
Organism: Okapia johnstoni; assembly: GCA_024291935.2. Lineage (NCBI taxonomy): Eukaryota > Metazoa > Chordata > Mammalia > Artiodactyla > Giraffidae > Okapia > Okapia johnstoni. Next base: position 8,703,260 of record CM044323.1, on the reverse strand, counting down.
GCCCTGAAACTCCCACAGCCAGGGCTACAGACCACATCTCACCATTCACAGGCTTTGCCCATCCCTTTGCTCATACCAATCATGCTTCCAGAAAACTGAAGGAGAAAGGTTAAAGATTCACAGATTAACAGAGTATCAGAGGGCATTTTCCTTGCCCTGGCCAGTTCTGAAGCAGAGTTTCAGCTAAGGCAGGGTCTTCCACCTAACATTCGTGACCAAGTTCTCAGCATATCCCTCAGTGGATTTTGTGACAGACCTTCCAGATCTGCCTGCAGGACTAAAGGACTTATTCTCCCAGCTCCTAAGAGTTCTGCCAGCAGACAATATCTTAACTATACAGAGCAGCCTTTTTTTTTCCATACTCACACCCTGTTCCCAGGGCAGTTTATATACCATTAGCGGCTGAGGCCACGGCATAATGGTGTGGATACTTCTCCCATCATGGGACACTTACGAAGGATCATCCCAAACTCAGAATTCCTTCAGCATCACTTGGAGCCTTTGTTGACACCGCATCACAGTCCAAGTTCCCTCTCTGCCCAACACCTTTCCTTTCATAGGCTATACGGGTTCTGGTGTCTAGGAAGAGGCTGGGTAAACGGTACAATGTGAAAATAAAGATAAGTCTCTCTAAGAAATTAACCATGTGCATGAACCTCCGCAGAAACAGCCTTTATTACATGGTGATTTTCAGACTGTTAGTGATAAGGAAAGAGGAAACAACCCTCTAAGCTGTAATCATCACAAAACAAGCTGTAATTTTGGAAATTGACACATGGAAAGGTGTTATATGTTAGAAACTACAATCAGGAAACTGCTGGTCAGAAATGCAATGACAACAAAGAAGAGTCTGGTGGGAGAAAAGCTCTTTAGACACGATTGATTCCTGCCGAAAATTGCATGGCTGCCAGGTCCAGCCAGATAAAGCTCATTATCAGTGTTTAACTTGGTTTTTGGATGCTAGTATCTGTCCCCTGGTCTCCTCTGTAGTCAAACCCTGAAGAAAGAGTACCTGTTCAAATCACCAGTCTCACCTTATAGGAGAGATAAATATGAGATATTATAAATATATGGTAACTTTATGAAGTTAAAGTAGACTTCACAGAATATAAATTTTATGTAACAAGTAAATTTTCTCTTTGGACTTCATAAAAAATGTGTGGTCTCCATGCTATATTTGAAACATTAAGAAAGCACCTGGTTCATACTAGAAACTTAACAATTACACTGGCAATAGAATCCCTTCCAAAATCTTTAAGCAGAATGGTTTCAGTAGATTAAAAGTAAAAGCATTGAAAAAGATATACCAAGCAACACTAATAATAAATAAGCTGCAGTAGGCATATTAATATCAAAGTCAACTTAGAACTTAGAAAATTAATGGAAATAAGAGGTATATTACATAACGACAAGAGTTAATTCACCAGAAAGACATAACATTTCCAAATGTGTATGCCCCTCTTAAGAATGCTTCAAAATACATGAAGCAGAAGCTGACAGAACTGAAAGGCAAAATGGATAGATTAGATCCACAATTTGAGTTGCAGAGTTTTGAAATTCTATTTTCTAAATAATCAATAGTGCAAGTGAGAGAAAAATCAGCAAGAGGTAGAAGGCACACCCTTAACAAACTTGAATTTAATTGAAACTTACAGACCATTGAACCCAACAAGAGCAGACTACACAGTCTTTCTCAGTTCAAATGGAACACCTACCAGGAGTCATCCTGCATCATGAAACAAATCAAAAATTTTTGAAGAATTGGAATCTTGTAAATTTTGTTCTCTAAGTTTACTGGAAATAATGAAATAAATAATAGAAAGTTAACTGGAAAAAAAATAGAATTTTTTTGGAAAGTAAAATGCTGTTTACTTCTAAATAATCCAGGGACCAAAGAGGAAGTCTCAAGGAAAATCAGAAAATATTTTGTCAGAACAAAAATAAAAAATAAAAATAGCAAAATTTCCTAAAAAAGTACTTTAGAAGAAAGTTTATAGTGTTAAAAGTTAATGTTTAGTTTGCCAGGGCTATTGTAACAAAGTAGCACAAACTGAGTGGCTTAAACAAGAGAAGTTCATTGTCACAGTGTTGAGAGCTTTCGTTTTAGATGTAGGATGTCAAGAAGTTTGCAGGGTTGGTTCCTCCTGAGGGCTGTGAGGGAGTGATCTGTTCCCGGCTTCACTCCTCGTCTAGTAAATGGGTATTTCTGTGTTCATAACGATGCTCTCCCTGTATGCATGTGTATATCCAAACTTCCCTTCCATAAGGACACCACCATATTGACTTAGGGACCCATCCTACTCCAGAATGAGTTCATCCTGCCTCAGCTAATTATATCTGCAAAGACTATTTCCAAATAAGGTCACATTCTGAGGTACTGGGGGTTAAAATTTTAGTATATGAATTTTGGGGGAACACACTTCAACTCATGTCAGCTTGTATTATAAAAGAAGATTTCAAATCAACAACCTAAATTTCTATATGAAGAAACTAAAAACAGAAAAACAAAAGAGGAAGGAAGGCAATCATATAGATAAGAGCAAAAGTCAATTAAATGAAAAACAGTAACAACAGAGAACAACAATGAAACCAAACTCTCATTTTGGCAAAGATAAATAAAATTGATATACCTGTAGCCAGACTCACAAAGCAAAAAAGAGAATATGCAAATTACCATCATCAGCAATGAGAAGGGATATCACTAGAGACCTCACAATACATTAAAAAGGATAGTAAGAAACGGGTAAAGAATCCACCTGCAATGCAGGAGACACAGAAGATGTGGGTTCGATCCCTGGGTCAGGAATATACCCTGGAGGAGGAAATGGCAACCACTCCAGAATTCTCGCCTGAAAAATCCCATGGACAGAGGAGCCTGGTGGGCTACAGTCCATGGGATCTCAAAAGAGTTGGACATGACTAAATAACTAAGCTGCTGCTGCTGCTGCTAAGTTGCGTCAGTTGTGTCCAACTCTGTGTGACTCCGTGGACTGCAGCCTACCAGGATCCTCCGTCCATGGGATTTTCCAGGCAAGAGTACTGGAGTGGGTCACCAGTGCCTTCTCCGGAATAACTAAGCACAAGAAACTATTATGACTAATTCTAAGCACATGAATTCAACAATTTAAACAAAACGGAGTAATTCTTTGAAAGTCATGAACTACCCAAACTCACTAAGGATAAATAGATAACCTGAATAGAACTGTGCCTACCAGAAAAATTGAACTCATAGTACAAAAAAAAAAAAAGATCCCTAAAAGGAAAACTCCAGGCTCAGATGGCTTCATTAGCATAGAAGAAAAGGCAAAATCTACAAGACTGGTAAGAAAGGTCCACTAGGGTAGGGGACCCATTTTATTAATTGGTCTCCCCACCCATGGTTATTCAATCAGGATCTGCCCTAATGGAGTTGCAGGCTCCAATGCTGACTGATTCCTGGTGGGCTAAAGGGAGGATCCGCTTACCCAGAGAACCAAGTCTCCCTTTCTAGACCACTCTCCATACACGAGGACCTTGGAATTCGTTTTTCAAGTGATCCTGTACTTGCTACCAAGGCCTACATGGGTGTCATTCTTATTATACCTTTATGCTCAAGAGCTGTTGTCAGAAAGCATAGATTGAACTTGGACAAGCTCAGAAGATTCCACACAGTTGCAGGAGAACACTGTGGGGCAATGGGAGGCAGGGTGACAGGAGGGGAAGGTGGGCTCTAGGTGGGGCCAGAGGCTGGGGTCGAGATTCTCTTCCTGCATTGCCATGTTCTAGCAGGGAGTTTCAGAATTCTAAATTTGAATGTGAATATCATAAAGGTCTATTTGTAGGGAGGATGATAAAGCACACATATTCAGGCATTTGTTAACTTGATGTCTAACCATTTAGTATTTAGACATATCCCATCTGTACTCTTATTCTGAGCCCCTGAGTGTCAGCACTGGGCGGAGTGGGGGACTCTGTTCACATCGGTTTAAATTATGAGCACCTAGAATAATGACTGGTACAGGTTAGGCAGTCAATGATAATTTTGTATTAATGAACGTGTAGATGAACGAATGAGTTTAATCCTCACAACATTCCTGGAAAGACCTAGCTAAGAAGAAAGTGATGGTGCTCAGTCCTTGACACCATAACGGATAGATGATAACTTGAGAAGAAAATCTTTTAGGAGATTAGACATAAGCAGATGCTGACATCTGCTCTGATGACCTGTGAGCACATCTCTGATGAGTGTCCTGATCCCCAGTGGGCTGTCACATCCTTTGTTTCAAGAGCGCTCATCCTACTCATCTTGTTGGAACTCATTAAAGCTCTGCCCAACCATGAGATGATGTGGCAGTGACTCATATGGCTTCCTGTCCCCTAAGACTACTCATAATCTGTCGTATTTGTCAAGGAGGGCTTGTTTCTCAGAAGAAACTCTGGTTCAAGAAAGATATCTGAACTTTTAAGAATCTCAGCTTTGAGATAATTGATGGTACTGAGAACATAGTGTGAGAAACTATAGTGGCACAACATGTTTGCCCCATACTGATACTCTTATTTACTCAACTTGAACTGAAACAGAATATTTAAAAATTTCCAAGTTAGTTATGTTCCTGTAACACAAAGTCATGGCTATTACTCAACTTCACGATGAATTATTTTCAGCCATTCTTTTTATCAGGGGCTAATACAGCAAGCAAGCAATTTAATTGTTTAAAAGAACACAGGAGCAATTAAACTTTTCCTAACAAATACCACATGAGTAAAACAGACGGACAGAAAGTAATCTATTAACTGTTTGCCATTCAAATGGCTCATTGAGCCTCCAGTAATCATATGCTATAAATAGGATGTTTATATCACATGCAAATTTAGTGCCTAGAAAAGCATGGATGGTAAACCTTCACACAGCTCATTGGCTTAGAGTCTTGAATGACTGAGCCACAAGGGAGCAATTACTTCACCACTACCTCATTTATCTTGTCTGCAAATCCCTCTTTGGTTCTGTTAATTCTATTATTAAATAAATGGAAACACCCACAATTTCTTTTAAAATACAACTAACCTTTAAACAGAGAAGAGCAAGATAAAATATACTTCTAAATAAATAAATATATTTGATTGTTTCCATTGCTTTTGAGTTGTCAATCTGTCTCTGAAATAAGCAGACACAAGATATTGAATCTTGACAAAAGTACTTAACACATATATTTACTTCAATGCACACAGCACCGAGCTTTAAAACTGTTAATATTGATTATTTGACTGGTTAAGGACTTTTGCCTCAATTAGACATGTTTATAAAGGAAAACTGCAAAACTTATTTGAATTTTAAATCCATCACTGTGACCATTCTACCATCAGCATGGAGATATGAAGAACACAATGCACATGATGTTAAATATTGTAGTAAACTCGTATACTTGGACTAAAGGTCACTGGAAAAAAGAAAGAAAAATTCTTCTAAAATTGACTTTTCATATCTAAATGTGACCAGGAGCATAATTAATGAATGAGTTAATAATTTTCATAATGTAGTTATTATCCAGAGTTTGGTCTTTAGTTCACTGTGTGCTTTCTGTGTATGTCATTATTGCCATAGTATTTATCCTTAACAGACATGAGACACTCTCTAATTTCTTCCTCCTAATGTTAAGCCCTTGTTTGTGTTCTGCTTCCTTATCTTTAAGTATGCCTACTGCATTTTAAGTTTATGTTATTATCATTTTTATCTCTGATATTTCTTCTTCTCCACAGTCTTTCTATTATTACATCTACTTGGAAAATAACAGAAATAATAATCATTTTTAACATTAATAATCATCATTTTTCCTTTTTATCATTAATTAATTCTTTGTTTTTTCCGGCTCTAAGTGTGGTCTTTTTTTTCTTCTACATTCTTTTCTCTGTTTTTTGAATTTTATTTCTGTCCATATTAAATGTCTTCCCAAATATCTGGCCACCTTTGGTTCTTAGCAACATACATTAAACTATTTGGAAACTCACCATGTGTTTTCCAGGGGATGATGGTGATGGTGGAGCGGGAGCACTTACCAGCAGATGCACTTCATTATAAACTGACCAGGCGGAGGCTGGGCCACTGACATGTGGGACCTCTGAAAGTCTATGGTGAGAGGTCTTGGAGATTTTTTATCTTGAGCAGGCTTGTTTCCCTTGAAAGGAAAAGCAGTATGCTATATAAAGCTGATTTACAGGTTTGGGAGTTGAACAGGGATAGGGAGGTGGGGGCAAATTGCTGCTTAATCTCTTGCTTTCAGTCCTAGAATATCACTCCTAATCTTCTTTGTGCCTCACGTTCTGAAGGCGCGGTCTTTTTAAACTTAAGATCTTGAGAGAGTCAACATCCAGTCTTCTTCCAAGGAGAGGGAAAGACGAGTCACCCAGCTTCGTAGGAAAGATGGGAAGATCCACATTTCTCACTGCTCCTTAATCAAACTTTCAACTAAGTTCACTGTTTTTACTGACATCTGGCTTCCCCAACATCAGAAGTACCTGATGCAACAAGATTGTGTACATTTGGAAACAGGATGTGGCTGTGGCAGGAGCGAGTTTGCTTCTTTTGGTCTTCATACCCTAGCCGTCACCTCATCACCCTCACCACCAGCTCAAGGTTTATTCAGCCATCTCTGCTCCATCAGTTAAGGTGCTTGTTATTTGTCCTCCATTCTCTCTGTCCTCCCCTTTCCCTTATTTTGTGGTTTTCTTTTATTTTGATAGGCTATAAAACCATCAAAAAGAATGACAGCAATACTTGGTGATGTGCCACTTTCTAAATATCTTCCACTGAAGGGAGTGGCCAGGAGTCAGGAAAAACGAAAACCCGGAAGGTGTCTTAGTGTGTTCAGGCTGCTATAACACGTACCAGAAACTGAGTGGCTTCCAAACAACCGGAATTTCTCACAGTCCTGGAGGTTAGATGCCCAAGAGCAGGGTGTCAGCATGGTCTGGTGAAGGCCCTCTTCTGGCTGCCAATTTCTTCTTCTATCCTCACCAGGCAGAAGGGTCTCAGGAGCCTTTTTTGTAAAGACATTAATGCCATTCAGAAGGGCTCCACCCTCATGATCTAAGCACCTCCCAAAGGTCCTGCCTCCTAATACCATCAATCAGCCTTTGGAATTTTAACACACAAAAATTTGGGATACATAAATATTCAGATCTAAGCAAAAGGGTAGTGGATTGTATGGTCTTATGGCATGTGCATTGAAAGATATTTTTCTGTGGGTCTTGGAGAAAAGTAAAGAGAGAGCACTAAGCATTAAGGATGCCACTGAACCTTCCCCAAGAGCCTGTGGTACTCAGGTTGTGAGAGAGAAAACTAGCTACTATTCAAAGGGGTCCCAAATAAGCAATCTCCATGGAGCAGGTCCAGTGCCAGTGAATCTGAGAGGCTAAGGAAATCTTAAAGAACAGGTTTGAGAAGATAAGGAGTTTTGTTGATGTCAGATAGACTATTCCAGAAGACATGATAGAAAGGTTTGGGAACTTGGTAAAGAGTGGAAATTTGTTGGAACTTCCTTGATGGTCCAGTGGCTAAGACTCTATGCTCCCAATGCAGGGGGCCCAAGTTCAGGGAACTAGATCCCACATGCCAGAACTAAGAGTTCTCATGCCACAGTTAAAAGATCTCACATGCTGCAACTGAGATCCAGTCAAGCCAAATAACTAACTAAATAAATATAAAATTTTTTTAAAAGAGTTGAAATTTGTTAGGTTACGGATATATAGAGCCCTATGAGGAAATGTCCCAGTGTTAATGGATGACTTGGGTGGTTGAGACAGTGATGGGTATTTAAGGATGAAAGGATTTGTTCTGGTGGTGGAGGGAAAGGTAAATAATTAGTTCTAACTACAGCATTCATCTCAGGGCCGGTCTCTTGTGCTGCTGCAGTTGGTGGGACAGGTGACGTGGCTACAAGGACTAAGCCATGAACAGCAGGCTCTGGCTGGTGTGGGAAAGGGCCTTATGTTCAGGTGCACATTGGGCTCCAGGGGCCTCCTTTTATGGACTGAAGTAACTGCTGTGGTTTCCCCAAGCTCACTGCCAACTCTGAGGCCTTCATCCACTCCGCTGTGACCTGGATCTGCCACTGATGATATTCACAACCCCAGAGAGCAGGCCTGGGCCTCATTTCCTTTATCCACCAAAGGAGGACACTGGCTTACTTGAGTGCTCCTCAAACTTTTCCACCACACTTCTCTTGGAGAAGCCTGTGGAGGTGGCCTGAATAAACTTAGCCCTGATGACATTTTAGATATTCAATGTGAAGTTTAAATGGGAAATAATATTAGCCCACGCAGTATAATCATTTCCTGACATTTTAATTGGGTTTTATCTTTCCTGCCATTGAGAGCCATTAGGCCAATGAAGAGCTCTGAGTACTGTGTTTCCTGTATTTTCCCTCTTCTGTTTCAGGGAAGTTGCCAGATCCTTAATATTCCTACCTCACAGCTTTTTGTCAGAGTATGACAGAGACACTGATGAATGCTAACCATTCCACCTACCTATGAAAGTCTGAACTCCCAGAGCAGTCCCTCATAGGTGTGGGTTTGGATAAAATAAAGGGAGACATGAGAGACAGGCTATTTCCCTCCAATCTGGGAGGACAGGGTTTGGGGTCTGTGCATAGTACAGCTTTGGGGCCCCAGTCTGGAGCCCAAAAGTGTGCGTGGTGCCCATCAAAGGCTTTACCCTAGGTCTGCGGGCTCCAGTATCAAGGAGATTCATTCCCATGTCTGAATTTAGCTCTGTGTCAATATAGACTCCAGAGACTCCAGATCCCAAGAGAAGACAGTCCTTATCCCATCTGGGAGACTTGTAGAGGGCTCCAACATTTTTTTTTTTTAACAAACATATATACCTTTTAATAACATATATACCTTCTATATACACAGGAGATACTTGAGTAACTCTCTTAGATTTCTGTATGATTCCAGAGGGATCAGTTGTTGCTCAAAGCCACTTTAGTGCCAGCCATGCCGGAAATTTGGAGTCATATTTAGACCCAAGACCTTGGTAAACTCTCTAGGCCTCCTTTGCCTCCTTGGAGAAGTGAGAAGGTGGGTCTACCTGATTTTCATGGTCACATCCAGCTTTAAAATGAAATGTGATGCTTTTTAAAAATGCTACTCTGATCCCTGGAGAAGGAAATGGCAACCCACTCCAGTATTCTTGCCTGGGAAATCCCATGGACAGAGGAGCCCGGTGGACTACAGTCCAGGGGGTCGCAAAGAGTCAGACATGACTGACTGACTGAGTACTCTGAACCTACACTGAAAATTCCTCCCTAAGCCCTCTCTCTGCCACCTGCTAAACCAAGGCCACACTTTGATTAGCACCAGCGGTTCCCCTAAACCAAGGCCACTCTGATTAGCACCAGCAGTTTCACTAAGCCACTGCTCTCCAAGGAAGCCAACATGTTTCTTTGCCAGCCTATTTTCATGTTCCTGCATACTGGAGTGCTCGAGGGTTCATTCTGAGCATTAAAATTAGGAAACGTTGAGTAATCTCTTTGTTCTTCCTCCTAGGGAAGCCAACTTCAAAAGCACAACAAATACAGCATGAGACATGATGTAAAGAACAAACGTTATTTAAGCCTATGGAGCTCCACAGCATTTTGAAAAATCAGAAGAAAAACTAAGACTTTCAAAAAATGCAAGAAATTAAAATTAGTAAGTTTTAGTAAACAATAAATTAAAATCTATTTTTTTTTCCTCAAGCAAAATACCTTAATAGAAATTCAATCTTTGATGTACTTCAAAATAAATAGTTATCCGATCCTTAAGAGTAACTGCAGACTTCCTTGGTGGCTCAGTGGTTAAGAATCCGCCTGCCAATGCAGGGCACATGGGTTCGATCCCTGGTCCCAGAAGATTTCACATGCCACAGAGCAACTAAGCCTGTGCGTCACAGCTACTGAAGCCTATGTGCCTAGAGCCCATGCTCTGCAACAAGAGATGCCAATGGAGTAAGAAGCTCGAGCACCACAACCAGAGAGTAACTGCAACCACAGAAAGCCCGCCACCCAACAAGGAAGATCCAGCACAGCCAAATAAATACATTAATTAAAAAAAAAATAAACAGAGTAACTGCATGTATACCTTTGAAGAGAGTAAAAGGAGAGTGTGGGTGACATGACCTTCATCCCTTCCCAGCTCCCTCTCTACTGACTTTCCCTTGTAAACCAAAGATCCAACAGTTACTGACCCAAAGAAATTGAGTGAACTCTTCATGCATCCTTAAGCCAGCGGAAACTCCTAAAAACATGAGTTTCCTCTATTAACACTAGTATGTGGTGAAGCTGGGACTTGAGCCCCATGTTGACAATAACATTGTAGACATCATACTGTTACTAAAGGGTAAGCAACAGATCTAGTCAAGATTACATAGATTATAGATTAATGGATTAATGGTTAAGATTCTGGATTCAGAGACCTGGATTCATGTTTCAGCTTTGTTATATATTAAAAGAGGTTTCTTAGTATCATGTAGCTTTCACAATTACATAGATCTTGCTTGTCACCAAACCACATAGCTGGATCCAATTTATCTAGGCCAAGTTCTAAAACTTTACACTAGTGCTTCAGTGTGTGAGGACCTTGTAAAATGCAGATCCTGGTGAAGTAGGTCTGGGGAAGGGCTTGTGTTCCTGAATTTCTGACTAGGCCTCAGGTGACAGAGTTGCTGTTGGTCCATGCACCACACTTTGAGTAGCAAGTCTTCCCACTGTACCACCACCTAGAAAGTAATACACATCTGTAGAAACTTTTCAAATGCATGTTGAAAAGAAAATGCTTTCCCATGTAACTTCAATAGAAACATCCATTTACTCCTTATAATTTGCAAAATAAACAATTCCATGCTAAGTAAAAGTATAAATAGTATGGGGGTTTTAAGGCAGGAAAGATTACATCCCATGTGCTAGACAGCATAACAAAAGAGAGGCACTTGCCTAAGCGTGGATAGATGAGAAGACTTGGGCAGGTAAAAATGGAGAGGCCATCACAGCAGCTGATAAAATAACAAGCATCTGTATGGTACTGCTTGCCAGACTTTTGTTCTAAACCTATACGTATTAATTAATACTACTCTGAAATTCATTCTATAAGTGAAATACTTTTATTATCTAATTTTATGGATATAATTGGCATAACTGGGGCACAGAGAAGTTAAGTGATTGTACTTTCCCAAAGTCACAGAGCTAGTAAATACAGGAGCTGGAATTTGAAAGTAAGCAGGCAGGGTTCAGAGTGTGGGTTCTGAACTGCTCCGCTGTCCTATTTCATTGGATGGAAAATATGGGATGCTCATGAGGAACAGAATAACTCACCTAGGAGAACACAAAGGGTGCATAAACTACAAAGAATGGGTGGGAAAGGAGCCACACAGCAGTCAGACGTTAGTGGAAAAAAGCTAAGAAATTTGGACCGAATTCAGTAGGTTAAAAAGTCATTAATGCTAAGCTCTGACACTGGCCCATTTATAAATTCCATCAGAATCTCCCTAAAAGGTGATAACAAATACGATTTAAAAATGAAATAGTAAAATAGCACATTGGCAGTCAGAATTTTTAATATACTGATCAACAGAGACATTGATTTCAACAGACTTGTGTTCAATTCCCTACTCTTCCATTTAGTTATTGTCAATCATTAAATAGATGGAACATCGATGCTGCTATTAAACAGCATGAACATTTGTATCTTTTTTATGCTCTAATGACTATTGCAGCCACAAACACACACATGCACACACAGATTCCCATGTGTGGTGGATGAGGCATGAGATAAAGTATTGCCCATCACTCTGAAGAAAATGCCAAAGCTGGAATTCCTAGTGACACTAAGTGGTCCCCAGCCCGACACACAGGAAGCTGAGGAAACGACATTTAGTATGATTGTTGGATGGCTCTTTGAACAAAGAGTGGCTAATAGCTGGGGCTGCTGCTACTGTTAGTGGGAGTATTCTTGCAGCCGGGAGAAAAATGGGACTGCTCCTCTCATTCTGTCCCTTGTCTTTGTGTCACTGATCTTAAAAGAAATCAGAGCAGAGGTTTTATCTCCAGCATTCTACCCTGAGATCTTCCTTGTCATCTCAACTGACATCTGGCTCTTTCGACCCTTCCATTAAGAAGCCTGAGAGAGGACTTGAGTCAAGCAAAACAGTTTAGAGTCTCCGGGTCTATGCTGACTCAGAGACGCTTCTTCCTTTGTTATTTCACACTTGGTGTCCCCCGGGATACACTCAAGGTGGGAGGGGGAATACACAGCACACACAGCACAGGGAGGAAACCCACCCCCTCCCAAGCCCTGCAACTGCCCTCACTCTAGACTGCCAGCTTGCAAACTCGATTCTCTGATTTTCCTTCTTTCTTGTCCTCTGGATGGCATCGAATGCTATCCAGATATAAACCTGAATGTGCTTCAACTGTGATATGTCTCCTCCTGATTGCAGTCTCAGACTATCCTGGGTAAATACCACATCCCCCTTGACTAGGCTTCAGGACTCCAACACTGACACCATTTTGGGGTTAGAATTCCATGATTTCTACCTCCTCCATCATTATACAGTGAGCAATTTTATAATACTACTACTGGATCGAATCTTTCTAATCTCAGGCAGTGTGTTAACAGCTTTAAAGCCATGATACTATTCAAGTCTCAGAATAAAGTAACAATTATTATTTCCATTTTACAGATGAGAAAACTTACGCACTGTGCTAAATAAATAAGGTTGTTTACTACTATTATAATGATTAAACAATGATTTTATAGCACTGTGATGCCACCTGGTCAAATACACTAAGAAATTATATTTCAATATGGAAGATATATCAATGGGTAGATAATGCTTTTTAAAAGCTCTAAAGGAAATATGCACAGGATAGCACAATTATAGCATGGAAGAGGATCTGATTCAATCAGTGGCTTTGCGGTGGGGGGAGGAGTGGGAGTTGCTGCTCCCTTAGGAATGTTCAGAAAAGTTTGGGAGCAGTTTGGTTGTCATCCTAACTTGGGAGAACACTGGCATTTAGTTTGTAGGGCCAAGGATGCTACATCCTGTAGTATTTGGGCAATATTTTACAACAGAAAATTCTCTTATCCAAAACACCATATTGTTTAATTATACAGAGCAAAATTAAAATGCGGGGCCTCCTGTTCAAAAGTTATTAAAAATTTCAAGATGTCAATGGCAGAACACTAAACCAAGCACAGAGCATTTTTCTAAGCATGGAAGTCTGTACAGGCCATAGGTTCACGTAGCTGGCCACAGCTCTGACCCAGAGAAGGCACCGAAAGTGACAGCATTCTCCTTCTAGGTCTAGCCTCTATGAGACCCAGCAGCTGCATCGATTATATAATGGGCTTTTATAAGGAATTATCAGACGTACTAAGTATATATAAAAACATTTTGTGAACTCCTGTGTATACTTAAATTCAACTATCATTTTACTTCATTGCACTTAAGCCTATAAGTCAAAAGAGTGGGAACTTCTGGTTCAAGATGGCAGAATAAAGACGCGTACTCATCTCCTCCTGCAAGAACACCAAAACTGCAACTAGCTGTTGAACAACCCTTGACAGGAGGATGCTGGAGCCCACCAAAAAAAATATACCCCACATCCAAAGACAGAGAAAAAGCTGCAGCAAGACGGTAGGAGGGGCGTGATCATGATAAATTCAAATCCCATACCTACCAGGTGGGTGACCCACAGACTGGAGAACAATAATAACAAAGAAGTTCTCGCACTATTGTGAAAGTTCTGAACCCCACGTCAGGCTCCCTAGCCTGGAGATCCAACAACGGAACTGGGAATCCCCACAGAATCTGGCCTTGAGGGCCAGTGGGATTTGACTGTAGGACTTTCAGAGGACTGAGAGAAACAGGGACTCTAGTCTTGGAGGACATGAACAAAAATTTTGTGTGCACCAAGACCCAGGGGAGAGGACCAGTGACCCCACAGGAGACTGAACCAAAACTACCTGCTAGTGTTGGAGGGCCTCCTGTGGAGGCATGGGTCGCCAGCGGCTCATCAAAGGGACAGGGGCACTGGAAAGACTGCCTTCGAGTAAACCTTCTTGGAGTTCCCCATTAACCGTACCATAGAGCCCTAGGTAGGACTCCTCATTGCCAAATTCAGACTTAAATTGAAGAAAGTAGGGAAACCACTAGACCATTCAGGTATGACCTAAATCAAATCCCTTACGATTATGCAGTAGAAGTGACAACTAGATTAAAAGGATTAGATCTGATAGACAGAGTGCCTGCAGAACTATGGGCGGAGGTTCCTGACATTGTACAGGAGGCAGTGATCAAGACCATCCCCAAGGAAAAGGAATGCAAAAAGGCAAAATGGTTGTCCGAGGAGGCCTTACAAATAGCTGAGAAGAGAAAAGATGTGAAAGGCAAAGAAGAGGAAAGATATGCCTGTTTCAATGCAGAGTTCCAAAGAATAGCAAGGAGAGATAAGAAAGCCTTCCTCAGTGATCAGTGCAAAGAAATAGAGGAAAACAACAGAACGGGAAAGACTAGAGATCTCTTCAAGAAAATTAGAGATACCAAGGGAACATTTCACGCAAAGATGGGCTCAATAAAGGACAGAAATCGGATGGACCTAACAGAAGCAGAAGACATGAAGAAGAGGTGGCAAGAACACACAGAACTGTACAAAAAAGATCTTCATGACCCAGATAATCACGAAGGTGTGATCACTCACCTAGAACCAGACATCCCGGAATGCGAAGTCAAGTGGGCCTTAGGAAGAACCACTACAAACAAAGCTAGTGGAGGTGATGGAATTCCAGTTGAGCTATTTCAAATTCCAAAAGATGATGCCGCTAAAAGTGCTGCACTCAATATGCCAGAAAATTTGGAAAACTCAGCAGTGGCCACAGGACTGGAAAAGGTCAGTTTTCATTCCAATCCCAAAGAAAAGCAATGCCAAAGAATGTCCAAACTACTGCACAATTGCATTCTTCTCACACGCTAGTAAAGTAATGCTCAAAACTCTAGAAGCCAGGCTTCAACAGTACGTGAACTGTGAACTTCCAGATGTTCGAACTGCTTTTAGAAAAGGCAGAGGAACCAGAGATCAAATTGCCAACATCTGTTGCATCATCGAAAAAGCAAGAGAGTTCCCAAAAAACATCTTATTTCTGCTTTATTGACTACACCAAAGCCTTTGGCTGTGTCAATCACAACAAACTGTGGAAAATTCTTCAAGAGATGGGAATACCAGATCACCTGACCTGCCTCTTGAGAAATCTGTATGCAAGTCAGGAAGCAACAGATAGAACTGGACAGGGAACAACAGACTGGTTCCAAATCAGGAAAGGAATATGTCAAGGATGTATATTGTCACCCTGCTTATTTAACTTATATACAGAGTATGTCATGGGAAATACTGGGCTGGATGAAGCACAAGATGGAATTAAGATTGATGGGAGAAATGTCAATAACCTCAGATATGCAGATGACACCACCCTTATGGTAGAAAGTGAAGACGAACTAAAGAGCCTCTTGAAAGTGAAAGAGGAGAGTGAAAAAATTGCCTTAGAACTCAACATTCAGAAAACTAAGATCATGGCATCCGGTCCCATCACTTCATGGCAATAGATAGAGAAACAGGGGAAACAGTGGCTGACTTTATTTTATGGGCTCCAAAATCACCGCAGATGGTGACTGCAGCCATGAAATAAAGACGCTTTCTCCTTGGAAGAAAAGTTATGACTAATCTAGACAGCATATTAAAAAGCAGAGACATTACTTTGCCACAAAGGTCCATCTAGTCAAAGCTATGGTTTTTCCAGTAGTCATGTATGGATGTGAGAGTTAGACTGTAAAGAAAGCTGAGCACCAAAGAATTGATGCTTTTGAACTGTGGTGTTGGAGAAGACTCGTGAGAGTTCCTTGGACTGCAAGGAGATCCAACCAGTCCATCCTAAAGGAGATCAGTACTGAACATTCATTGGAAGGACTGATGTTGAAGCTGAAACTCCAATACTTTGGCCACCTGATGCAAAGAACTGACTCATTGGAAATCCCCTAATGTTGGGAAAGATTGAAGGCAGGAGGAGAAGGGGATGACAGAGAATGAGATGGTTGGATAGCATCACTGACTCAATGGACATGAGTTTGAGCAAGCTCTGGGAGTTGGTGATGGTCAGGGAAGCCAGGCGTGCTGCAGTCCGTGGCGTCTCAAAGAGTCAGACACAACTGAGCAAGCGACTGAAATGAAGTGAGAGCCCTAGACCCAGGGCTGGTTCGCCTCAGGCCAAACAACTACCAAGGAGGGAGTACAATCCCACCCATCAGCAGATAACTGGATTAAAGCTTTACAGAGCAAGGCCCTGCCCACCAGAGCAAGACCCAGTTTTTCCCAAGGCCAGTCTCTTCCATCAGGAAGCTTACATAGCCTCTTAGTCTCATCCATCAGAGGGCAGACAGAAGAAGCACAAAGAATCACAGTCTCACAGTGGTTAAAACAAAAACCATATTACACAAAGTTAACCACGATGAAAAAGCAGAAAGTTATGTCCCAGATGAAGGGACGAGATAAAATCTCAGAAAAACAACTAAATGAAGTTGAGGTGGGCTATGTTGCAGAAGAAGAATTCAGAATAATGACAGTGAAGGTGATCCAGGATCTCGGGAAAAGAAAGGTGATAAAGATTGAGAAGATGCAAGAAATGTTTACCAAAGACTTAGAAGAACTAAAGAACAAACAGACAGAGATGAATAATACACTAGAAGGAATAAATAGCAGAATAACTGAGGCAGAAGAACGAATAAATGACGTGGAGGACAGAATAGTGGAAATCACTGCTGCAGAACAGAATATAGCAAAAAGAATGAAAAGAAATGCAGACAGCTGAAGAGACCTTTGGGACAACATTAAATGCACCAACATTCATATTATACTGGTCCCAGAAGGAGAAGAGAGAGAACACGGAGACACAGAGTAATCAAACTGACAAAAATTAAAGACAGAGATAAAATATTAAAAGCAACAAGGGAAAAATAACAAATAACATGCAAGGGAACTCCCATCAGGCTATCAGCTGATTTCTTAACAGAAACTCTGGAAGCCAGAAGGGAATGGCATGATATATTTAAAGTGATGAAAAGGAAGAAACTACAACCAAGAATACTCTACCCAGCAAGACTCTCCTTCAGATTTGATGGAGAAATCAAAAGCTTTCCAGACAAGCAAAAGTTAAGAGATTTCAGCACCACCAAACCAGCTTTACAACAAATGCTAAAGGAACTTCTCTAGGCTGAAACACAAGATAAGGAAAAGAGCTACAGGAAATAAACCCAAAACAATTAAGAAAATGGTAATAGGATCATACATATTTATAATTGCCTTAAATGTAAATGGATTAAATGCACCAAGCAAAAGACTAGACTGGCTGGTGGATGAAAACATGTGCTGTATGCCCTTCCACTCACCACATCACTCTGCTTGATCCTCCCTAACTTGTATGCCATTATTTTATATTGTTAATCATGTTCCAGTTATGGCTTGAAGTTGTAATTATCTTTTATTTTTTGTCTGGCTATTGATTATGAAAACTGATAAACAACTTTCATTATTGTGATTGTGTAACTATTACTCACTTAATACCATTGTATAATGATTGGTCAACAGAAAAATTATAGAACCTATATCACCCAAACTAGGATCTGATAGAAAAACCTGTAGCCACTTTTTAAAATCCAGATGCATATCAGAATTATCTTGAAATTTTTTGAAAAATACAAATGCTCAGGTATTGCATTTTTCACCAGAGCTCCAGATATGTTTCTAATGAGCAGTCATGTTTAAAAACAACTGGACTATATGATGATCTTTTACCTAGTTTGTTTACCTAGTCTTTTTCTATTTCATATTCAGTGCTCCCATTTCATTTAGTTTATGCTCTCCAATTTCTCCATCTCTTCTCTCTCTCTTCTTTTTTGATGTTCTTTCCCAAGCCTTTTCAAGTGTAGCAGAAGCTTTTGTATACACATACATACATATATACATATAAATACATATAACATACATATTTTAGAAAACTTATGAATTTTTACCTAACTAAAATAATTATGGCATTTTGATTCCACTTGTTTGACTTAGTATGAATAGAATACCAGATTTCTAATTAAAAAACTGATATGCAACAAGCAACAAAGGTTTACCGTATAGCATAGGGAACTATAGTCAATTCTTGTAATAACCTATGATGGAAAATTATTTCAGAAACAATATATGTATATTTGTATAACTGAATCACATTTCTGTGTACTTCAAACATTGTAGGTAATTATACTTCAATAAATTATATATACTTAAAGAAAAGTGAGAAAAACTAGAAGGCATATTAGGAGAGACACTCCCTACTTCAATATGACTCTCAGGAAAAGAGCCATAAAGGAAAGATCTGTATGTGAGGAACAGCCTTCCTAATCTACTGGGGTTACTGAAAACAAGATAAGGAGGACTAACAGGATTCAAGAAAGGTCCTGCTCTAGGTCTCTGGACTGTGCTAATGAGGCTATTCTGTTAGTCATGGCCTACCACAAATTACCAGGTAGGAAAGATTTATGGTATTAGAAATAAATGGAATTTAACAATTTTAATATTATGATTAATTATAGATGAGTCAAAATTGTGTCAAAGGATTTATGGGAACAATTCATGCTAGAACTTAAGTGGCCTGGTTCAAAAGTACAAACTATCATGCTAGAAAATTTGAGTTGGGCATAGGAGGGGAGGCTTTATTTTAGAAGATTTACATGAAGCTAGACAAAGAGGTCAAGAGAAAGGCAGAATTTGCTGGTTCAATTATGGAAATTCTGTCTCTTGCAGGTCCACCAGGCACAAACCATTATGCTCAAAACTGAGCAAACTGGACATGGAAATGGGGTGTAGATAGAGTCCCTTCACTTGACCTTCTTATAGATGGGCACAGGAGAATGCTGTTAAATTACTTTGATAAATCTAGGCCAAGAAAAATATACTTATGCAGTGTCCTCTTGGTGGTCACAAAAGGCCACACAAGGGAAATATAGCAAAATGTACAAGAGAATTTCTGGAAGAGAAAAATCTTTGCATGGGCTTTAGAAATTCACTGCAGACATTTGCTACTGATTCATCACAACTGGGTTTAAGGTATGTTATGTATATCTGGAATTTGGAAGCAATGTAATTTCAAAGAGCAGGTAGATGACAACATCTGGAAAGATATATGGAAAGCTCTGATATTAGAGTGAACAGGAAAAACAAAAACAAATAGGAATTCTTGAGGTTCAGAAAAAATTACCTATGTTAATTGAACACCTTGAGGAAGATCAAAGTTAGAAACCAACACTGCAAAAAGAGAAATGTGAAGGAATTCAGATGGAAACACATTTACTTTTTCCATCCTTTACCCCCTTCTCCCTAAAACCCCAACATTTACTTAACATTTACTATGTTCTAAGGCAGTGGTAGTATTTGGAAGAATCAAGATGTATGGGATATGATTCTTGCCTTTTATGACATAATAGCCTAGTGATCAGAGAGACAGAGCATTATAGATTCTAAATATGGCAGGAGAAGAAGCTCAATTGATGCATGAATCTAGTATTTAGGAGCTGAGGGAAGAGAGTGAATGCCTCCGATGGAGTCACAGAAAATGAGGCAACTGAGCTCACTGTGGGCATGTGAATCACAGTTTGCCAGATGGGAAAAGACAGGTTAGTACATGAGAAAAAGGAGAGAATTATGACAAGTGATGATGAAATCAGCATTTCATCATCAACAGGAATTTATGTTACTTCTGCTGGAAGTTAAAAATCTCAACTAAGCAAAACAGTCTTTAACGTTCATTTCCCTCAGTTCTTCTATGACCCCTTTTCTTTTCAAATGTTTCTCTGAATCTCCTTCCAGGTGTATGAGTCACCTTATTATTGTAACTCCTCCTGCTTTCAAAATGTACACTTGAATCTCTTTCCAATATCAGCCATATAACATTAGAATACCACTCCCCCCTCCCCAAATTCCTAGGAAGATGGACAGGATTACACAAGGGAAAAGATAATTCTGATACATTAGAAGCTCAGGAGGAAACGTCAGAATGGCTTCTAGCTGTTGGCTACTGCCCCTTTCTGTTTTTTTTGAAACATGCAGAACTTGAGTAAATGAAAAAAAATTCAAAATAACCAGGTCTTTGGTCTAATTTCCATAACAATTTGGTGTTGTCTTGACAGAATCTGGAGCAACAAGGATTCTTAGTGCAGCAGACTTAGAAGGAAAGTACACCTTGGTAATAAGACCTACCTGAGATGTTTATTTGAGTAAAGCTTTGCCATTAATCAAGGCTTCATAGACTAGTCTCTCTGTCCATTTAAAGTCTATGTTACCATTCTCCACATCTTGGCTTCTTTTTTGTACAGTCCCATGAAAGAAGTTTTCACCCCTGGACTACAATGATGGAGGTAATACCCAGAATATGATTTAAAGAGAAAGACACTTCTGCTTGATTTATACTAAGCCATTATGGAAGTCAAATTCCCTTGTGGTCTAGTGGTTAGGATTCTGTGCTCTCTCCACTGTGGCCCGGGTTCAATTCCTGGTCAGGGAAGCACATCTTTGGGCTTCCCTGGTGGCTCAGCTGGTAGAGAATCCACCTGCAGTGTAGGAAACCTGAGTTTGATCCCTGGGTCGAGAAGATCCCCTGGTGAAGGGATAGGCTACCCACTCCAGTATTCTGGCCTGGAGAATTCCATGGACTGTATAGTCCACGGGGTCACAAAGAGTCGGACATGAGTAAATGACTTTCACTTTCATTATGGAAGTCATGCTCCACAATCGCTGTATGACTTGGTATTTTCATTTCATAAGTGAGGAAATGATGCCCCTGGTGAGAAGTTATTTGCCAGAATTTCTAGTTGATTCTGTTATAGAGGCAGCGTTTAAACCCCTGTCTATATCCCTCCGAAGCCCATGCTCTTTTGAAAGATATATTCTCAGGGCAGTTCCAGGAGATCACGAAAGACAGGGAAGCCTGGTATGCTGCAGTCCACGGGGTTGCAAAGAGTCAGACAGGACTGAGCGACTGAACAACAATAACAATCCTCAGGCCATCTAGATACACAAGGAAATTAAGAAATACTGAGAAGGATAGGGGCATCCATACTTCACCCTAGTCCAGAGACAGCTTCTTAAGGACCTTCTGAGATTTTTGGAATCTTTCTTATCTCCCTACTGTTTGTTGAATATATATTTCCTTTTCCGCATAGTAATGACTACAGTAAATTTCTTAAAATGCTGTGTTGTGTTGAAGGGAACAAAATGTGGAGTAATTTCTTGGACACTGCAGTTTTTGCTGGAGAGAAAGGAATCCCAGAGCAGATAGTGGAAACAGAAATGAAGAAAGCTTGTGGCCAAATTCTAGTATGATGTTCCCCATAGTCAGTGGAGACTATTCTGTATTAATAAAATTTATGTGAACAGAAAAAAGGGAGAAGATGGTCTTGTCCACTGTGACTGAACAGCTTTTACCAGGATATCTGGGTTTTAATCAGGGCACCAATTTTTCCATAGCACATTGTCAAACTGGGGCTGGACAAGAGATAAAAACTTTTATTGTTCAAGTTGGGGAGACCATGAGTATAGCATATCGATATTAAAACAAAAAGAAGTAGAGAATGTTCAGGATGGAGGGCAGAATGAGAGAAAGTTTCCTTTCAATTGTTAAAATTTTGTTCTGAGGAAAACAGAACCAACTGGTTGTCTAGATGCCTGAGAGTTGAGACAGAGTTTGGTCATATAAATGCAGTGTTTTCTAGTATAGGTATTTAAATGTGAAAGGGTGCAAATTCCTTTCCCTGGAGATGATGGGCAAAGACTTGGCTGTTGAATGGGATGGTAGGCATGGGACTGGGCTAACAAGCTACAGAGGTTTAATACACTCCAGCTTCTATGAAATTATAAAGATCTTGGTAGCCAAGGGCTCCTGCAGTTTTCAAACTGCATATGGAGGTACCTTGGTAGTTGCTTGTGAAGGAACTGAGAAACAAAGGCATTTGGGCAAACCTCTGGGCTTTCCATCCAGCCTTTAAGCAGAGCCAGGTTTCCATATGCTTTCAGACTTTATTTTTTCCAAGATTTTAATTAAACAAAGGATTCTATGACTTTGAAAATTGTGAAAAGTACTCGTCTACAACATAACTTTGCCATAACAAAACTTGGTTTTATATCAGTCTGTTGCATTGCTATACCTACTAGTACATAGAAATTCATATCAAGGTAGCAAATCATTCATTCACTCAACAAGTATATATTGGACATCTACTATATCCTAAGTACTCTTTTAGAGGCTGGCTTGAAAAAAAAAATGGACAAGGTCTTTCCTCTTGTGAAACAGACATTATAATGGAGGAGTCAAAAACAAATAAGCTAGATAGTTTCAGAGAATGATAAGTGCAATAAAGGAAATGAAACTATTATTTGAAGCCAGCACAAATGCATAAGCAATATTTAGGTCACCGGGCTCATGGTCAATTACCTTTTCTTTCTGAATAATAAATGACAAAGCTAATTGAGGCCACACTCTAATTACTTCTATGATCTGAACAATGATATAATTTCAGAGCCAGATGAACCTATGCTGACCTCATTCATTCTTGGATAAAGAGACTATGACCCAAAGTGGCCCAGAGATAATGCTCAAGGTCCCCCGGCGAATGGTGGTTGAGCTGGAGGTTAAAGGCTCATATTCCAGTTTTCTGTCACCTGAAAACCTGTCTGTCAGCAAAAGGAAAACTAGAGCAAGAGCCTAACAACAATAACAGCAAAAACAAGAACAATGTTTGACTCAGTAAACTTTCTCAGAATACCCTGAAGATACATAGGTCCTTACATGTCTGGGATTTAGGAAAAAAAAAAAAAAAGAATATTATAATGGGTTATTCAGAAAGCTGAATACATCAGAAACTCCCAGTGATCTGAATTTAATGTTGCCTGCTGATCACTTGGCCTTTCCAAGAAGAACCTCCTCGGGGGATTTTCTGCTTCACTTTCCTCCCCACCATCCATTTTCCACAAGGCCCAGGGTAAAGTTTTCATGTGTGTGTGTGTGTGCTTAGTCGCTCAGTCATGTTTGACTCTTTGCAGCCTCATAGACTAGCCTGCCAGGCTCCTCTGTCCATGAGATTTTCCAGGCAAGAATACTGAAGGGGGTTGCCATTCCCTTCTCCAGGGGATCATCCAACCTAGGGATCAAACCCGGGTCTCCTGCATTGCAGGCAGATTCTTTACAGGAGAAATCAAATATCACTCCTCTGCTTAAAATCCTCCAGCTGCTCTATAACCTGCTCAGAAGTTGACCTCAAACTCAATGACAGGGTCTAGGAGGCTCTCCATAATCTAGCTCCATGAATTCTCTTTTGCCATGCTCCTCTCCTGACACACTCTCCCGACACTGTCTCTCTTGCTGCTTTTGGAATACGTTAGCATACTTAAGTGTGTTCCCACCTTCCAGATCTTTACATGGTCAAGTATTTCACATTGTTTACTGAGCCCACATATCATTTGAGCTATAATTTCTCTAGGATATTTCCGTCCATCACAATATCTAAAGTAGCTCCTCCTCATAGTCAAATAGTACCTGCTTGTATTTTCCTGATGGTGGAATCTACCACCATCTAAAATGAAAACATTCCTTATTCACTGCATACTGTCTTTCTCGCCACTAGAATATAAGATCTACAAGAGCAGTTCTCCTGGTCCTGTCAGTTTCATTCTGCTAAATCTTTCATTTCTGCATAAGTGACTGACACAAAGGAGTGACTTGCTCATATACGGTGAATGAACGTTGGGCAGACAGAAAATCAGTGATAGAGTTCTCCTGGGTCCCAGGTCCCCAGCGCAATGTGGGTGAAGAAAATTGTACTTGGCACTATGCAACCATGAGCTCAGCGCTCTGCTGTATTTTTGCTCACCCTTAACTGGTATCTTCCCAAAGCAGTTATCTGACTGGAGTGCCTGTGCACCACTGGGTATGGAGTATTGCTACAACAAGAGTTTGCTCCAATGACTTTCAAAATAACTGTCCTTTCTCATGTGCATTTCATATCTAGCTGCCGCCATTCCTTTAAGACCCTGAATATTAAAATTCAAATGAAATGCATAAATGTATATTAATTTTTTTGCCAATAGAAAGTGGCTTGATGGCCACTAGAGGGCATCTTTCCTCAGAAGATGGCTGTTTGACATTGGACACTCCTGGAATTCTCAACTGGCCTGTTAATAAAAACAGAATACAAGGTCATCTCCAGGGTCTGAGCATGCTCCAGTGTATTCTTTAAAAATCATAGGTGGCAGTCAACTTTTTTATAGGCGACCTTAGAGCTTTCCTGGCTGAATCAGCATCTTCATTTCGGCCATGTGTCACGGTGGCATTCCCTCAGCAGGCTACCTTACGAGGCGTTCATCTCGTGTGTGCTGGATGAGGGGTGGCCCAGTCTCATATGACAGCATCACTGGGGACTGTTACATATGTGTGAGGAGGGGGTGGGGAGAGCAGGGAAAGGGGAGGGCGAGGGGGGAAAAGGGAGAAAGGATGAAAAGGTCAACACCGTTTCTTCACTGGTAATGGAATCCTACACTAGCACTGGAGATTTTCCTGAAATTCTACGTGCTAAACTAGGACCCTTGCTGTCTATTTATATTTGTCTATGGACGATCCTGTCGTCTGGGGAGGCAGACTAGCTGAAGTGAGCTGTGCGCCAGCAGCAAGGACAGGGGAGCCCTCATGGCCAGGGGAGGACCAGGCTTTCGTGTACCGCAGGTGTTCTCTTCTGGGAGTCTGTCTGCAGCTCCAGGGCCTTATCTTGTTCCGGTCTGTGTTTCTTGATGTCTTTCTGTAACTCTCTCCCTGTCATCGTGGTGACTCAGAAACTAACCCCGATCCCTAGCATCCCTCTGGGCTCTAACTGTGCCGCTTCCCACCTGCAGTGCTTCCCCATAGCCATCCGATGTGTGGAACCTATTTACTGCTCTTAGGGCTGGTCTGCCCGATCCAGGCTTCCAGGGCACGGGCCTCCTCTGAACACTACTTACTCTTATTATCTCTCTATGGTGCAAGGTTAGATGATTCAGGAGGCAGAGTGCCTGGTTCAAAGAGTGGTCCACTGCCAGTTTTTTATCCTGTCTGGGACTCAGTTTACAAACCTATAAAATGGAGTTTATAATTAAATATTTATTGAGTTATTAAATGAAATGATATGTGCAAATTGCATAAGGCATAATGTCTCCGCATAATGTCTGACTCATAACAAAAGCTTCAAGTAAATTCACCAAACAAAGGAAAGGCTGTGCTTGAATTAAAACTCAGTAAAAGTCATTGGATAGCCTATAAATATACAAGCAATTACAGGCTGGCACAGATTATTATGAACAACATAATGGGCTACTCAGCACGGTGAGTGCAGGGGGAACTCCTAGTGACCCCAATTTAACACTGTTCTTGCTGATTGCTTGACAATTCCAAGAACAGTGTTAATTAACCTTACCCTAGTCTTTGACTTTAATGCTGCTCTGTATATTATCTGGAGAGTTTCTGCCGTGTATCACAATAGCCCTAGCCAGCATGGAGATAGATCACCATTGCCCAATTGCTTATTAACTGGGAAACATCTGAGTATGCACATGTATGTACAGGAAAGGTATGTGTACACACACGCCTACATACACACAGGCATGTTGTGAATCATCACTTAAGTAAACCCATATGTAATGTGAATATATTTGGCAGGAGCAACAGAAATCTATGCTATGAAACTAAATTGGTCTTCTCTGATGAGTTGCAAAACTCATCATCAGGAACTTTTTTAGTCCAAACGCAAGGGATGCATATATATTATCTCTGGCAGATCAATGTAATTTATGTTAAATTGGGACTGTTTCCCAGTATATTTGGATTTTCCTGGATCTTTCTTTCTCTCTTTCTCTCATACACACATAGGCACACACATATATGCTGTTGGAGTTTTTTTTGTATTTGTGAATAGTTATCATTTTCTTACATATGCTAATACAGCATTGTGGAAAGGAATATGGGGGAAAAATAATTTATAAATTTAGTTCCTATTTCTGCAACTTATAAACTGTAGAGACTTACACACTAAGACTCAGTTTGTATAAAACGGGGATAATCACTGATGACTCACAAAGTCATGATGAGTATTTATTTTGTGTCAAGAATTATATTCTGGTCACTATGTAAAATAAATGGATAAAATATATACAAGTGTGTTAGACTAAAAGGTAATATGTGAATATTAAGTACTATAATCTTTATTATACGCATGTATAGGACTTCCCTGGTGGCTCAGTGGTAAATAATCTGCCTGCCAATGTAGGAGACATGGGTTTGATCCCAGTTCGGGAGGATCCCACATACCATGGAGCAACTAATCCTGTGTCCCACAACTACTGAGCCAGTGCTTTAGAGCCCAGGAATCACAACTACTGATCCTACATGCGCCAGAGCCTGTGTGCTCCACAACAACAGGGTAGCCCCCACTCATCACAACTAGAGAAAAGCCCACAAAACAGAGACTCAGCACAGTCAATAAACAATAAATATTATAAGCTTATATAAACAGCTATATGGATAAACTAAGATTTATTTTATAAGCAAAAAGAGGTTATATGAGAAACTTAAGGTGGTAACTAAAAGGAAATGTACAGACAGAAAAGTACTATTTATTGAACATGTACTATGACCCAGGCCCTGTGCAGTGCACTTTCATGTGTCTCTTGTTTCTGAGAATGTGGTCTCTGGAAGCAGATTTGGTGGATGTTCATACACTGAATTACACCTGAGCCTCTGCTGGAACAGCCCACCGAGGAGACCTCAGAGAACCCCTAGGTGGTCTGCCTCAAATTTGAAAAAAATCCTTCCCTTTTAAAAGCAGAGTTCCAACTCTCTGTAACCCAACTGTCCTAATTCTGAGCAAAAGTAGCTTGTGTGACTTCCCCACACAAGCCCTCAGTGGCGCCTACGTCACACGTCTCAACTGAGCACCTTCACTTCCTGAAGCTGTTCCCTATATGACCCAGTTTCTATTCTGGATAATCTCCTTTGGGTGACCTGTCTCTCTCTTTCTCAGTGTTTTATTTAAGGCATCACACCCAGAATTAAATGCAACCAATTGCGTTGAGGGCATATGGATTCATACAATATGTGGTTGGGATGCTATGATATCAGATATCTCCTTTTTGCTATGACTGTGGGACTTGTCTTATGGTGACTGAGGTTTAATTTCCATGTGGCAAAAGTAGAAAGGCAACTATTGTGCTGTGTGATTCTTATGTATTTTATTTCTTTCAATAATATGTAAAATATAATGGCTTCCATGATTGTAATCATTGTTTTACTGATTTGGAGATCGAGGAGTAGAAATCCCTAAAAAGGGATGACTTAGCCTGGAAAATCCTCTTTCTATTATTATTTTTCCTTCCTGAGAGAAGAGTATTGTTTATTGTCTCTTTCCAATTCAATTTTATAAACCAATTCAATAAACAGTTATTTTTCTAGGCCAAAAGGACCTAAAAATATCCCCTAGTTCTTTTCCTCACAAAATCCCTTTGAATTTAATAAACTCAGGCATAAACTCAGGCAGTAAGGATCAAGAAAACAAAAGCTATTATGCATTTCATCATTGGAGTTTTCCTCATAGTTAAATAGCCATTTTTAGACTAAATATCTGCCATCTGGTGGTTCTTATGAGAACTATTAGGTACAACATTACCCGCACCACTATAAGGTTCAAATATACCCTAAATATACCCTATTCATTCACTCATTTATTCATTCAACAAATACAAAAAAATGTGGAAGTATCTGTGTGGAATAGACAGATACTTAAAGAATCTTTTGGAACAAAGAGTTTCTGTAATGAAAACATATATCTGTTATATATACCCAGCTGTTAAAGATATTTCAAAGTATTTTTTATGCTCAACACCATTCCAAAGTATGTTATTTATTAGATCTTCAATTAGGTCTTATTTAATACATCAATAAATGGCAACTATATCACTATTCCAGTAATTCTTTCCTTGGTAATCCTATGCATTTTGTTCTATGTATTTAAAAAAAATTATTTTGAGGACTTCTCTGGTAGCCTAGAAACTGCCTGCCAATGAAGGGGACATGAGTTTGATCCCTGGTCCTGGAAAATTCCACATGCAGAAAGACAACTAAGTAAGTCCATGCACCACAACTACTTAGCCTGCCCTCTAGAGACCATGAGATGCAACTACTGAGCTTGTGTGCCCTAGAGCCTGTGCTCCAAAAGAAGAGAAGCCACCGCAAGGAGAAGCCCATGCACTGCAGCTAGATAGTAGCACCCACAACCCACCACTGGAGAAAGACTGCGTGCAGCTATGAAGGTCCAGGACAATCGAAAATAAAATAAGTAATTTTAAAAATGTATTCTGAGAAAGGGCTTAAATGAACTAAAGAGTAGGCTTAAATAAAGTAAAAAATATTCTATGGTACAAAAAAACCTCATTAAGAACATCTGCCTGTACTAGTTTAATGAAAATTTAAAGAGAAAGCAAATCATGATGCTAGTAAAACCAACTTCAATACCTACATATTCATCTGTTAGGATCTTTTAACCTCTTTGAGATGTTCTGTATTTATATTTACCCATCATTCCCCAAAGAACAGGAATGAATCTGATCTCAATGACTTATACTTAATGTCATATTGATTATCCTTCAATGTATATGAATGCTAATATTATTCTTCCCTCAATGTGCTTTACCCTTTTATTATAGAGTAAAAGACACTGGCAACATTTAAAATGATGTTGAAAAATAGCTCAATGGTTTTATGGTTGGGGAGATATTTCTTAGTAAGGCTGAACATCAAAACAGATTTCAAGGAATTAGGATCTACCAGAGTAATATTCAACCTGGGAATTATTATTTTATCTCTAATATATATATTTTTTAATTTCAAGATTAAAACAACCCTAGATGATTGTGATACCAGCTTCAAGATCAAAAAGTGAAATTTCAATATGGGTAAGCATGAGATAAAGGGGAAAATGTACCACGTGATGATACAGAATGTTATTTAGGCATAGGAAAGATGGGAAGGTGAAAAAGGGAAATGGGCAGTAAATACTAGGAGATGTCATGAAGGGAATTTCCTGCCAGGTCTGAAATGAATACAGAGCATCACTGGAGCCACCACTGGTGCCAAGGGCACCAGTGGGAATGAAATACAGCTTTATAATATAGACTGATCAAAGATAATCAAGTAGAAAGAAAAAAAGAGTCTTAAATTTTTAGTGATGTTACTTGGAATTCACCAAAACATAATTTTATTTTCTCTTCATGTTTTTAAAATATTTATTTATTTGGCTGCACCAAGTCTTAGCTGTGGCATGCTGAATCTTTAGTTGCGACATGTGGGATCTAGTTCTCTGACCAGGGATTGAACCCAGCACTCCTGCATTGGGAGTGCAGAGTCTTAGCCACTGGACCATCAGGGAAGTCTCACCAAAGTATAATTTTAAAAGACTGTATTTCATTCCTTGTTTGCTCACTCTGGGCACCAGAGTGTTCCATTAGGACTCAGTGTCCCGTTAGGACTCCCACAGCCAAGATTGCCAAATACAGCAGTAATTTCA
The DNA here is from genome assembly GCA_024291935.2 of Okapia johnstoni. Taxonomy (NCBI): domain Eukaryota; kingdom Metazoa; phylum Chordata; class Mammalia; order Artiodactyla; family Giraffidae; genus Okapia; species Okapia johnstoni. The sequence goes on along the minus strand of CM044323.1, from coordinate 8,673,580 downwards.
ACAGAGCACTTATGGATGGCAATAATAAGACATGTCAAGAATGGTGGGGCCTCCTTTAGTGATGAACACATACAGTTTACTTTGCACACATACACAACAAACTACAAAGACTTTATATTGGGTTAGTTACTTATTACTTATGCATAGGTTGTAACTATTAAATGTTGTCATGAACAGCATAATGCTCATATCCTTCTAGACTAGATTTTGGCCTAGCCTAGTCCTAGACTTAGACTGTGACTAGACTCAGACTAAGTCTAAGACTCATCTTAGGCTAGATCTCACCAGAGATAGGTGATCAAGGGATTCACCCTGAGCGGCAGCAGAAAAAACAGGAGTGCACACGTGCACAGGCTCCTTTAGGCAGGAGAGTATAAGGATGGCAGCCAGCAGCCACCATGGTCTCTGGTTTTTCAGTCAGCCCTAGATGTGTGTTTAAATTAGATGCCTGCCCCAATCCGCCCCCCCAACCCAGGCCAAAATTTCTAAGCTAAACAAATAATCCTCTTTTATAGAAAGAATGTCAAATTTCAAGTGTTCACCTCTGTGCAGGGCCCTGGGTATAGGCAGGTAAGTCTGTATGAGCTCTTTAAGAATCATTTCTCACAAATGGGACCTAATCAAACTTATAAGCTTCTGCACAGAAAAGGAAACTATAAACAAAACAAAAAGATCACCTATGGAATGGGAGAAAATATTTGCAAATGATGTGACCAATGGGGCTTAATTTCCAAAATATACTAACAGCTCATATAACTCAAACAAAAATGAACAACCCAATCAAAAAATGAACAGAAGACCTAAATAGACATTTCGCCAAAGAAGATATATAGATGGCCAACAGGCACAGGAACAGATGCTCAACATCGCTCATTATTAGAGAAATGCAAATCAAAACACCTCAAACCAGTCAGAATGGTTGTCATTAAAAAGTCTACAAATAACAAATTTTAGAGATGGTCTGAAGAAAAAAGAACCCTCCTACACTATTTGTGGGAATGTATTGGTGCAGCTACTATGGAAGATAATATGGTGGTTCCTCAAAAAAATAAAAATAGAGTTGTCATATGATCCAGCATTCCCACTCCTGGGCATACATCTGGAGAAAACCATATTTCAAAAAGATACATCTACCCCAATGTTCATGGTAGCACTATTTACAATAGCCAAGACACAGAAGCAACTTAGATGTCAATCAACAGAGGAATGGATAGAGAAGATGTGGTACATACATACAATGGACTATTACTCTGCCATAAAAATGAATCAAATAATGCCATTTGCAGCAACATGGATGGATTGAGAGATTATCATATTAAGTGAAGTAAGTCAGACAGAGACAACTGTCACATGATATCACTCATATGGGCTTCCCTGGTGGATCAGATGGTAAAGAATCTGCATGTAATGCAGGAGACCCAGGTTCAATCAAGACCTTGATGTTGGGAAAGATTGAGGGCAAGAGGAGAAGAGGGCCACGGAAGACAAGATGGTTGAATGGCATCACTGACTCAATGGACGTGAGTTTGAGTGAGCTCTGGGAGATAGTGAAGGACAGGCAGGCCTGGTGTGCTGCAGTTCATGGGGTCGCAAACAGGCAGACATGACTTAGTGACTGAACAAAATAATCACTCATATGTGGAATCTAAAATGTGATACGAATCAACACATCTATAAAACAAAAACAGATTCACAGACATAGAGAAGATACTTAGGGCTCTCAAGGGGGTGGAGAAGTACGGGAGGGAAGGGCTGGGAGTCTGAGATTAGCAGAGGCAAACTAGTATATAGGATGAGTAAACAACGCATAACACAGGAAATTATATTCAGTATACTGTGACAAACCATAATGGAAAAGAATATGGAATACATATATACTTATATATATGTATATATATAACTGAATTACTTTGCTATATAGAAGAAATTCACACAACACTGTAAGTGAACTATACATCAATTAAAAAAAAAAGAACCTTTCTCAGTTCTGTATAGCCTTGTAAGTCTCGTGGATGCAAGCACCATTGACTTTCAAAGCTAGAAATTTCGGAGTCCTGCCTTAAAGGTGCAGGTCTCAAAAGCTGGGGTGCCAGATATGGGGTTCAAATCCTTTCCTTCTCAGGGAGAAGCTCTGAGTTATGAGTTCCCTCCCAATTACAAGCTGCCGCACTGGGGATGGGGCTTATGGTGAGATGGTGTCTCAGCCTGACTGATTTCAGTGTGGGTTTCTCTTGCTTACCTGACATATAGGAATCACTCAGCTACTTTTCATATTTCTTTCAGAGGAAACTGTTCCATACACAGCTGTAAATTCAGTGTGTCGTGTGAGGAGGTGAGTTGAGGAGCCTCCTACTTCACCATCTTGAACCAGAATCTTCTAGCCTTGAACTTCTGAGTCCCTTCCTATCCCGGCCATCTTTTTTCACTTCAGAAAGTTCATAGTTAGGGTAGCTTTTGCTTATAAGTTTGTTAAATGTGCAGGTTTTCCGTGTGGCTGCGATTTTTCCCCCTGAGTTGTTAGCGGTTGGTAACACTGAAGTAGGACATTGCTGGACTTCAAGAGGAAAAACCGCTGATGGTGCAGACAGTGTAGTTATCCTCTAGATACTGACCATAAGTTAGCCTTCAAAGAAATACTCTCAAGAGTTAAAGACTGCCTACGGGAAGAATATCCTTGATGTTTTTCTCCTCAAGATCCAAAAGTCTAATTAATGACAGTTTCTTTTGACTTCCCAAGATCAGAATGATCATGTCTTCCCCCACTGGTTCCTTGTAGACATACATATACATTTTTTACTCTTTCAGCCACTCCCACAGTTTGAGTTCTGGCTACGACCAAAACGCAGAGGCAAGCAGGATTCCAGGGTTGAGGCGTGGAGAAGGTGGAAAAGACCACAAGTTGTTTGTGTTGAAGATGGAGAGCTTGACCCTGGCACATTTACTCTAAGGATCTGCTGACAAAGGACGTGAAATAACAGTGAAGCCTAGAGTGTTACGGAAGTGGTTGCTGCAACGCTATGATAAAAGCAGGAAAGAGTGTGATCCGAGAGAGCTGAAAAGCAGGGATTCCAGACAGAAGGGAGGAAAGCTGTTAGAGCTGGAAACAGGGTAGTGGAAGCTTCTTCCTCCCCTCTAAAGAACATCTGGGCACTACCTATTCTCCCTTTTAAACTCCATTCTTCTCTATCACTATAAATAGGCTTAAGACCAGGAAAGGGTTTGGGGTGACTCGATGAATAACTACAGGAGGCTTCTGCTTAGCTTGGAAGTTTTTCAATCTGGGATAAGGCATCACAGTACATGGTGGGAAGAATGAAAGGTACAAATTTCTTTTATAAAGCGGAAGAAAGGTAGGTCTTCAGGAAGATCAGTTTTAGTTAAAAGAAGATATGGATGGTGAAGAACTAGAAACTGATTCCTTTAGATTATCCCTGCTCCTATAATCCTTAGGATAATGTACTCACATTAATATGTAAGTTTGAAGAAAGCTACTTTCTCTAAGGCAAAGAGGAACAGAAATTAGCATAGTGTATGGAAGGGGCAGGGTTTTACAGGTGACTCAGTGGGTAAAGAATCCACTTGCAATGCAGGAGATGAAGGAGATGCGGGTTTGATCCCTGGGTAGGGAAGATCCCCTGCAGGAAGGCATGGCAACCCACTCCAGTATTCTTGTCAGGAGAATCCCATGGACAGAGGAGCCTGGCAGGCTACAGTCCATTGGGTTGCAAAGAGTTGTACATGACTGAAGCAACTGAGCATGCATGCATACATGGAAGGGGCAGTACATTCTGACTCCTCTTAGGCCAGTATTTGTGACATGAAAGTCTGGAGCTCTGAGTTAGGAAGTTGGGAAATTGGGCTTTGACTCTCATTAACAGTGGGATCTTCAACTGAACACTCTGCTCCCTGAGTCTACATCCCAGCCATGAAATAGGGGTACTCAAGTCTCTTCTAGCTTTAATGCTTAGTGGCTCTATGTTGACTGGTAGCATGCGTTTGAAGATTGCATTGGGTAGCAGCATTCTGGTAACATGTAGAGATCCCTGAACATCAGAGAGATTTCTACACTGCATATGGGAATCACTGTTCCTGGCTAAGAAGGGTGAGAATGCACACAAGCACAAGCTCAAAAGCAATAGAAATGATCTGAAGACTATAGGTCAATTTCTGTTACCCAAGCTCTGGTCAATAATGTGAATAACTAGGAGGAGGAAATAATGACTAATATTTGTGCTTTGGGTATTTATACTACTTAATATATATATTGAATAATTCTAGAAAAAAAAAAGAGTGAGTCAATTAATTTTGTTTTACAGTTTAGAAAACGGAAAAGTGAGGAGTTAGTATGCTGTCCAAGGTCACAGAGTAACTAAATGGAAGAACCGGGACTCAAACTCAGGGGAATGTCTTACCCTAACAACTGGTCTTTATATCACAACTTCACTTGTGTTGTGAGTATGGGTGTGTGAATTTGGAAAGGCCCTTGCACTCTCCTGAGTTTGAGTCCTGGTTCTTCCATTTTGTTTCTCTGTGACCTTGGGCAACATACTTAACTTCTCACTTTTCTGTTTTCTAAACTGTAAAATGAAATTAATTGACTCACTTTTTTTTAGAATTATTGAATATAAATAATTCTTTTATATGACCTTTAGCTTTGAAATCTAGACTTTAGATTTTAACCCAGTGGCATTACAAATAAGGTTTGGGCAAGGTTCTTCCTGTAAATTCTAGGAAAGAAAAGGAAGTAACTTTAGGAAGCTGCACACACACAAAACACAAGCTAAGATCTGGAATCAATAGAAAGATGGTTATATACCAAATCATTATCAATCTTCTTCTATTCTGCAAGAGACAATACAGTCTGTATTTGACACGCTTGCACCTAACTTCAAGCATTCACAAACAGATTCCTTATTTTACTGTTTCCATGACAACACGTGATATTTCAGGTATGTTTTTCAAAGAAGGAAAGGTGAAAATTACTCTTGGTGTTAAATTTTTCTCCTTCTCCTCACCTATTTTATCCATAGACACTTATAGGTACAGCAATTTCACATTTTTTTCAGAATTTCACTGCCATTTTTCTACATTAGATGTAGAATTAAATGAATGCAACTTCAACTGATTTTTCTAAGTCCAGTATTTTTACAGAGAAAGTGTTTCTTTATGGTTATTCAACAAGCAATAGTCTTTACAATATGAGGATGTGCTACAAAATTCTATAGATTTTTTGTAATTTTTGAATTTGTTATCTGTCAGTACTTTAGACTTTCATCATTGCTAAATTTGGGGGTGCCCCCACTTGCTCTACGCAGTTTTTCTTCCTTTCTTTTTACTAGTAAGCAATTAAATAGAGTCAATAACAATTTGGTTAGAAATGGATAACTGAATACAGAAACATTCTTGAAGTCATTTTTATTTGGAAAACAAAAAAGATTCTTTTAGAGTAGAATACTTTGATGCTTGAAGAATAATTTGTTCTTAGACTAAAAAACTTGATATCTATTGACATTGATGGTTGTATTAGGGCTCTCCAGAGAAACAGAATCAATAGGATATATATTTATAAAGAGAGAGATTTATTTTAAGGAATTGGCTTCTGGGGTTAGTAAATTCAAAATCTGCAGGGTAGACCAGCAGGCTGGAGGCCCAGGGAAGCGTTGCAGTTTGAGTCCAAAGGCGGTCTGCTGGCAGAATTCCTTCTTGCATAAGGAGGTCAAGCTCTGTTCTTAAGACCTTCAATCTATTGGATGAGGTCCCACTACATTATGGAGAGAAATCTGCTTTACTTAATGTCTCCTGATTTAATTGTTAATCTTACCCCCAAATATCTTTCATAGAAACACTCAAAATAATGTCTGGCCAAATATCTGAGCACCATGATGAGCCAAATTAACACATAAAATTAAGGATCATAGCTGTTTGTCAGGAACTGTGTTAGGGGTGGGTGTTTTAAAGATAACTTTGAGGAACCAACACAGTATGGTAAAATCTTTTGGCCTCCACTTCTACTTATGTATCCAGACATTTATTATTTGTTGAGTGCATATGATATGCCAGACATGGTTCTTGCCTGTGGGGATTAGTCTAATGGGAGAATTATTATAGAGAGCCACTGTGAATTATTTTACATCTTACAGAGGTTGACCCTTTGCTCAACATTAAGTGGTTCACCGATACTGGAAAAAATATTGCTTAGAAAACCACCCTTGATATTTGAATGGGCTTTAATAGTATCCCAAGCACTTTAATATCCAATGTTTGATTTTAATATCACAGCAATCCTTGATATAGCAAGAATGGTATTTCATTCCCATTTGACAGAAGAGAAGCCTCACCTGTTATCCTTCTAAAGACAATTTCTCACTTCTTGACTCATCTGAAATTCCTGTCATTTCCTCAGGGTCACAATCATTATGAGTAAAAAGCCAAGAGTTGTATTTATTTCTACCAAACTCTAGAGTTTGTGTTCTGTCAGTTTCTGTATGTTATTTTCACTCGTGTGTGTGTGTGTGTGTGTGTGTGTGTGTGTGTGAGCACGTGTGCATGGGGGGTATTATGGGTATGGGGTATGTAGAGAGACAGTCTCTACTTCTTATATTCAAAATCAAACCCAGAGAACTTGGAACTAACATCCCCTCTAGCCCATCTGCTGTGGGCTGCCCTAATAACTGGGCTTTCCTGGTGGCTCAGACAGTGAAGAATCTGCCTGCAATACAGGAGACCTGGGTTCGATCCCTAGGTTGGGAAGATCCCCTAGAGGAGGGCGTGGGACCCCACTGCAGTATTCTTACCTAGAGAATCCCCATGGACAGAGGAGCCTGGTGGGCTGCAGTCCGTGGGGCTGCAAACAGTCGGACACGACTGAGCAACTAAGCACACAGCAGAGCTCTAATAACTGCTTTCATGGGGCTACTTCCTAGCTGGGTAGTTTCCAGATGTATATTTACTAGGAACAAAGATTTTTCATCCCACTTCTCAGATCCATGATGGTATTTCAAAGCATAAAAACAAAAGGAATGAGCAACAGGGTGATTAAGAAACTTTCAGTGGGTGGCAAGAAAACTGATATGGCTGATGAAACAAAAATAGAACTTTTGTTTATATCTTTGGTTCTCTTCAATTACCACTTCTAGCCCTTCCAGTGCACACGTGGCCAGCACCTTCTCATCACCCTATAACTCGCTCTTCCTAATAAAGAAGGTGCTCCTGAGGCTGACTTAACCTGATTCACTCTCCAGAAGGAGCATATCTTTATACATAGGCAGGGATTTTGATTTAGATAGGTTGTCATTTATTTTATGTGTGATTACTGGAAAGACACTTGGAACTTTGCTTTCTTTACCTATAAAACTGGGTGCCAATAACTAGCTCCCAGCATTCTTACAGGGATTAAGTGAATCAATGCCTAAAAGAGGCATGCTTAATAATCTTAGCCCTCTCTCACTTACCAAGAAAAGAAAGCAAATTATTACAAAATGTTAAAGACTCCAAGAAATGAAGAGAAGAATTCTGGCAGCAGAACTTGATTTGTGGAAGGAGCCTAATGACCATCCTTTCCACTGCAGGACCTCTCTTGCTGACCTACTTCAGGACTAACTCCTGCCCATCAACTATGCTAAATAAGGGCACCCATTAACACAAGGCAAAGATAAGGCTTCCTCAATTATTACTGCCACAGGCTACTTGGGTTTTATCTAGTGTTTATCTCAATAAAAATCCTGAGCCCTAGGAATTCTCACTAGCCTGAAAATACTGCTGCTTTTAACAGATTTCCAGTTTTCCTCTGAAGATATGAATTTGAAGACTGGGTTTTGAAGTTCCAGACATGCTCCCTACCTTTAGTAGAAGTTTAAATAACCCTTTTGGTCATAGCTATGCCACAAAGGGTTATGTTATTTTGGTAATAAAAAAATGTTAGTTTCTACTTTGCTTTTATATTACCAAGTTCTTTCCATTTTCAAAGCCATTTACTTTTTTTCTTCTTTCACAGGGAACTATCCCCTTTCAAGTGGTGGAAATATTTTACTTGTTTATTTGTAATGCAATTTCAAACTCAGAGAAATTGCAAGGTAGTTTAAGGAAATTGTATACACCCTATACACAGCTTTCTTCCACTTTCCCTCTCTCCTTGGTCTTCTGTAACATTTGAGATCTAGTTGTAAAAATGGCTCCTCTTTACTCCTAAATATTTCAGTGTATGTTCCCTAATCCTAACTTACATATATTCTCTTATATATACTACAAAGGTCAAAATCAGGAAATTTAATATTGAAACAACACTAGTATCTAATCCATAATCTATAATCAAATTTTATTTAAGTGTATCAATATCTTTTATAGCTATTTTTTTTCTCCTGAACTGGGACCCAATTTAGGATCACACATTTCATATAGGACTCAAATCTCTTTTGTCTCCCTTAACCTGAAACAATTCCTCAGCCTTCTTTGTCCTTCTAGACCTTGAGGCCTTGGCTGCCCATCAGTCTGAGTTGGTCTGGTGTTCCCTTGTGAATGAGTTCAGGTTCTGCCTTTTGGGCAGGAATATCCCAGAAGTGATCTGTCAGTGTCTATATGTTAATACTATATGTCACTTCTCAGTGCATCATATAGGAAACATGATGTTGTTTATCCTGACATTGGTCATGCTAACAGCGATTTTTGGTTACAATCATATATGTCAAGTTTCTCCACTGCAAAGTTATTATTTCCACCTTTATCATTACTTCATGGGGAGTTACTCTGTCTTTGACAGTATGTAAATACTTAGTCATTAAATGTTTCAGCTACTAGATTTACCCACTTATGATTTTTAACTCCATTAATACATCCATTTTTAATAGTTAGTGGTCTACTAACAAGAATTATTCTTCCATATCTATCTATTTTCATCCTATTCAATAGGCAATAATCCATTGCTATCTTCATATATTTTGATATTCATATTATTCCAGACTTAGCTAGTGGGACGCCCTTCACTCTAGATCTCTATGACTTTTTAATGTTTCCATGAAGTTTTTTAGCAAGTATTGGCTCAACAATCTATTTCAGGCTCACCTTTTACTCTCCCTGCCCCATCCCTAGAATCAGCTTTTTATCCACGGAGCCCTGGGACTAGGTATAGACAATGCTATTGGTGTAACATCACTTCTAGATTCACCCAGCAAAAGAGCTAGTAGATACCTATGTCAATTATAAACCTTTTGTTCATGCTGATTATGTCAATCCCAATCAAGACCATCACGGGATATGTTCCAATGTGTCCCAGTTACTACTGAGAAAACTGGTTCTCATCATCCCAGATAATTTTATTTGCTCAAGCCTGAATACACAGAAAGCAACCAGAAGGGCAGAAAATTGAGACCTTTGTTGTTAATATCTGTTGGTCATGGCTGCCACTCTAGCCAAATGTTGAAGGCTTAGAGGAAACTTAAATCTCTCTCATACCCTGTTCCTCTTCTCAAAGAGTGATCACAGGTGGTGCAAAATATTGTGACTCTCAGTTGGACAGTCCACGTGACCATCTTCACCACCACTTGATCACCTGTAGAGTCACACGTGGAGTCCCGTTTCCAGGCCAGAAGTACACATCTGAGTGATCCTTCTGAGAATGAGAAAGAGGAATCCCATTCTTAGATGCACAGGTAACATCTTTAAGAACATTTGGGTAGGTTTCATCCATTGACTGGTCAACGGTATGGTGCTACAATTTCAATAAAAATGTTCTTAGGAATCAGAAGGTATCCTAAGAAGAAAGGTGTGATATCAGATCTATTTTCCCCATCAAACCTGGATCTTATCCAACCCAGTAAGACATCCTTCTTTCCCAATAAGGAGCTAAGCTGAGACTGCAGGTCCCAGATGCTATGTAAGGACTGGCGGGGCATTTACCCCACACAAAGTGCCGAAGCTAGAAGAGGAATCTGAAGCAGGGTAAGATAATAAGAACGGTTAAAAAATTATGCAAAGGTTCTGGTTCAAAAGGTGAGGCAAGGCCAAAAATTGGGAGATAAGAAATAGTCAGATGTAAGATCATCAGAGGAAAATCAGGGTGCTCAGAGAAGTTGGGAAAAGGCGACTGCAAAGGAAAAATGTATGGGGGGGCCTGCTTTGGGTGGTGCTGGCTGTGTGTCATGCAGTCTGAAAGAACTGGGTAGATCCAAATAAACTGTCACTTCCTCTTCAAGTGCAGACCCTACAGATCATCCACTTTTACTGCAGCCTCCTTTCCCTTGTCATCCCAAGCTAGTTTTCCATAAAACCCTATGTGGAGAGACCTGCTGTGAATCCCTTTGTAGCAGGGAGTCATAGCCCTTCTGCCTCCTCTGCTGCCTTATTTTATGTAAATCATTTGTCACCCAAATGGAGAGCGTTAAAAAGAAAGAAAGAGAGAAAGAAAAGCAATTGCTATAAAATCACTTTGCTTTACAGCCTGAGAGCTTTGTTTGAATATCTTCTGGGTCACTTATAAGTGTGTGTGGGGGTTTACGTATACGTGATGTATTAACCTCATTGTGTCTCAGTTTCTTCATCTGTGAATTAGGTTTGACAACACTAGTTACAGTACAGTTTTGAGGATTATGAAATAGTTATCACAGTGACTGGCATATAATAAATGCTTAATGATAATGTTTGGTTGTTATTGTTTTTATACTTTTAGTTAACATTATATTATTTTCCATCTCCAAATATACTATGAGACTGATAAATCATGATATCGAGGTAACAAATCACAGTTTTTTGGTTGAATTTAGTTTTTTAAAAGTGCCGAATTAACACTAACAGTAGAAAATTCATTGAGAAAAAAAAGAGGAGGGCAGATTTGTAATACAGACTTGGCTGATTAAAAAAGGGAGAGGACAGAAATAAGAATTTTCCCTGAGTTAGAATAATAATTGGCAAATTTCCATTTAACATGAATGGAAAAATCAACATAAATTTACATGTTTCATGTAATCAACAAAAGTAGAGAACTTAAACAGGAGTATTTAAAAGCAAAGAAATAGCCACTCATGTCTGGAGCAGATCTGCCATTATTCAAAATGAATATTATTCATGTGAAGATATTTTCTTTTTTTCCCTTTTCTTTTTTGTGGGGGAGAGGAGGTGTGGTTGGAAGTGAGAAAGCAAAGATAATAAAGATGTCTACAGTTTAATAATTATGACTTCAAATGATGATTACAAAGCTTCATTTTGGGGGGAAACTTTTCTGATGTCATCAAAAAGATGAATTAAAACAGAGTCATTGTGGTTATGGGCTTCCCAGGTGGCGCTAGTGCTAAAGAATACACCTGCTAATGCAAGAAAAACAAGAGATGCGGGTTCGATCCCTGAGTTAGGAAGATCCCTTGGAGGAGGGCAGGGCAACCCACTCCATGGAAAATTCCATGGGCAGAGGAGCCTGGTGGGCTCCAGTCCATGGGGCTGCAAAGAGTCGGACATGACTGAGCACATTATGGTTATATTTTACTGACTGAGAAATTGAGGTATAAAATAAAATATCTCACTTATAAGAAATCTGTTTTTATATTAACACTTGAATTTACTACTTTTGAAATATTTTAGTGTCCTCTTGTAACTTCTAAGAGATTTGCAGAGGGCTCATGTATTTTCTCACAAGTTTATTTGCATACCGTTGCTCTGAGTTTAGGGTACACACTACTAGATGTGTACACTAGTACACAACTGCAAGTTACTCGAAGGATTCTACTCTTAAGACACGGGTGATGCTGCTGCTGCTAAGTCGCTGCAGTCGTGTCCGACTCTGTGCGACCCCATAGACGACAGCCCATCAGGCTCCTCTGTCCATGGGATTTTCCAGGCAAGAGTACTGGAGTGGGGTGCCATTGATGAGAGGTGCGATAATAATGGACAGAAAAGCAGGATTCTACTTAGACTTCTTTCAAAAGTAGATCTTGCTCTTCATGTTCTACCTAAATGGAAATCTCAGTTCCCAACATTTTGCAGAAGAGTTATTAAAACTCACATGTAAAGTCCAAAAAGGACTTACCAGAAATGTATTTAAATCCATTACTAAACTTTCAGTGCTAGATATATGAGTCTGTGTCTATTTCTGCTCTTTTAATATATTAAATTGTACTGCTGGACTTTTGAGGAAGGCATATTTACAATATTAGATAATTGCAGAGTATCATTTCTCTAATGGGAAAAATAAGATCTCTACTCATATTTAATCTTTTTCTCAGAAGTTATATAGTTTTTCATATAGTAAGAGTGCTCACGCTTGGAATAATTATATATTTTAAACAAGTCTTGCAGAAGGACATAATGTAGAATTATGTGGAAGAAATTTTATAGGATTGTGTAGTATACATAAAAGATGTATAAAAATAATCATTATTTTTGTCTGCTTTGTGTCACAGGCATTAAATTTTGAAGGAAAGCAAATTATTCACATCCTTATAAACTGAGTATGTAAAGAACTTTTATATTTATCACATCTTTCTTTTCTTTATAAAATATTTTATATCAGTATCTTATTGAAATGGATGTACCATACTAGAGAATTTAGCAGTATTCAAAGAGAAGTAAATAGCCAAAATTCCTTCCTTCTGAGAGTTTACAAACTAAGAAAAGAAATACAATTAAATAAATGTTAATTAAGCAAGATTTTCATTAATCACAAGACTCTATGAGAGGAACAAACAATTTTTTAAAAACGTAAAAAGATTCAAGATTAAGTGAATCTTTTTTTCCTTGGTACCCCGCTATGCTGAGTTCCGTCATAGCCCAAGGTCGAAGTTGCCTGTTGCCATGTCGTCTTAGTGTGGGCCGCTGCAACAAAGCCCAGTAGACTAAGTGGTTATAAACAACAGAAGTTCACCTCACAGTTCTGGAGAATGAAAGTCCAAGAGCATTGTGCCAGTGTGGCTGAGTGCTGGTGAGGGCCCTCTTCTCGCTGCCAGCTGCCTACTTCTTGCTGTGTCCTCACACAGTAGGAGTGAGGGAAGGCTCAGCCATCACTTTTACAAGGACACTAATCCCACTCATGAGGTCTCCACCCTGCTGACCTAAGCACCTCTCCAAAGGTAACACATTGGTAGTTAGGATATCAGCAGATGAATTCTGGGGAAACACAAACCTTCAGTTCATAACACTTGTCTCCTCTACTATTCAGAAACCTCATCAAAGACAGCCTAGTGCCGGCACAAGGTATAAGCTAGTAATTTCTCACTATAATTGGTACATCGCCATGAGGGTTAAACTGACAAGACAGACTCATGTGGTTTAAATACGTATCCAACAGCAAACTGTGCCACCATAAAAGGAATAAATCAAGAAAGCAGCCTGAACAACATTCCTCTCTGGGGGACCTCAAAATACCAGGCGTAGCTTTTATAAGATGTTTCTTTCCCTGGCTCAAGATTTAGCTTCAGAGTAGCAGACAGCACTTACGATGTACAGAATATTGTTCTCAGGAGAACCTGCCTGAGTTTAGGGTTTCTCGGTATTCATGGTGGCTCAGTGGTAAAGAATTTGCCCACAGTACAGGAGATGTGGGTTTGATCCCTGGGTTAGGAATATTCCCTGGAGAAGGAAACGACAACCCACTCCAGTATTCTTCCCTGGGAAATCCCATGGGCAGAGGAGCCTGGTGGGCTATAGTCCATGGGGTCACAAAAGAGTTGGACACAACTAAGGAACTAAACAACAACAAAAAAACTTTCTATTGATACTTGAATATGGCAGATGCCATGACTCCTCATATCTATATGGCCAAGACCAAAGTCAGTGTGGCAAGGAAGCAAACCAAGGACAGGGACATAAACAAATAATTATAAATAATTATACATATCAGGGTTTCCAACACTTGGGATCTCATATAACTTACACTCACTTCGTTTTATAATACATGGTAAATTATCTTTCTGTTCCTTCCTAAACTTTGAGCTCTACCTTTGTATATATAATGTCCATTAATGTACATTGTGAGGCAAAAATCTATCAGTGCAAAGACTTTGCATTATCTGTGTTTTTCTTTTTGAAAAGAAGGAGCTGGTATGGAAATGCATCTTGCTCCTCTTTTAGGACGTATCAAGAGCTAAAGTCAGTTCTAGCTTTGATTAATATTTTCTTGCCTTTATTGCTCTTATCTCATATTTGTATGAAATGTTCCCTTGGTGTCTCCAATTTTCTTCAAGAGATTGCTAGTCTTTCCCATTCTGTTGCTTTCCTCTATTTCTTTGCATTGTTCACTTAAGAAGGCTTTCTTATCTCTCATTACTAGTTTTCAGAACTCTGCATTCAGTTGGGTACCAAGGGAACATTTCATGCAAAGACAGGCACACTAAAGGAAAAAAACCAGCAGGGACCTAACAGAAGCAGAAGATATTAAGAAGAGGTGGTGAGAATACACAGAAGAACTGTAACAAAAAGTTCTCAATGACCCAGATAACCGCGATGGTGTGGTCACTCACCTAGAGCCAGACATCCTGGAGTATGAAGTCAAATGGGCCTTAGGAAGCATAGCTATGAACAAAGCTAGTGGAGGTGACTGAATTTCAGCTGAACTATTTCAAATCCTAAAAGATGATGCTGTGACAGTGCTGCACTCAATATGCCAGCAAATTTGGAAAACTCAGCAGTGGCCACAGGACTGGAAAAGATCAGTTTTCATTCTAATCCCAAAGAAGGGCAATGACAAAGAATGTTCAAACTACTGCAAAATTGCACCCATTTCATATGCTAGCAAGGTAATGCTTAAAATCCTTCCAACTAGGCTTCAACAGTACATAAACTGAGAAATTCCACATGTACAAGCTGGATTTAGAAAAGGCAGAGAAACTAGAGATCAAATTGACAACATCCGCTGGATTATAGAAAAAACAAGGGAATTCCAAAAAAAATCTACTTCTGCTTCATTGACTACACTAAAGCCTTTGACTGTGTGGATCACAACAAACTGTGGAATATTCTTAAAGAGGTGGGAATACCAGACCACCTTACTTGTCTCTTGTGAAACCTGTATGTGGGTCCAGAAGCAACAGTTAGAACTGGATGTGGAACAACAGACTGGTTCAAAATTGGGAAAGGAGTAAGTCAATGCTGTATATTGTCACCCTGCTTATTTAACTTATATGCAGAGTACATCATGAGAAACGCTGGGCTGGAAGAAACACAAGCTGGAATCAAGTTTGCCGGGAGAAATATCAATAACCTCAGATATGCAGATGACACCACCCTATGGCAGAAAGTGAAGAATTAAAGAGCCTCTTGATGAAAGTGAAAGAGGAGAGTGAAAAAGTTGGCTTAAAGCTGAACCTTCAGAAAACTAAGATCATGGCATCTGGTCCCATCACTTCATGGCACATAGATGGAGAAACAGTGGAAACAGTGTACATGTGGAATTACTTTGCCAACAAAGGTCCATCTCGTCAAGGCTATGGTTTTTCCAGTAGTCATGTATGGATGTGAGAGTTGGACTATAAAGAAAGCTGAGTGCTGAAGCACTGAACTGTGAATTTTGAACTGTGGTGTTGGAGAAGACTCTTGAGAGTCCCTTGGACCGTAAGGAGATCCAACCAGTCCATCCTAAAGGAGATCAGTCCTGGGTGTTCATTGGAAGGACTGATGTTGAAGCTGAAATTCCAATACTTTGGCCACCTGATGGTGACGAGTTAATTCATTTGAAAAGACCCTGATGCTGGGAAAGATTGGGGGCGGGAGGAGAAGGGGACGGCAGAGGATGAGATGGTTGGATGGCATCACTGACTCAATGGACATGAGTTTGGGTAAGCTCCGGGAGTTGGTGATGGACAGGGAGGCCTTGGTGTGCTGCCGTTCATGGGGTCGCAAAGAGTCTGAAGCAATAACAGTCTAGATCAAGAAATGGAACGTCATCAGGCTGCAGCTCATTCTCTGGGCTCCTACGTCACCCCCATCACAAAGAATCACCATCCTGATGACTAACTCCCTTGAATAGCTACTCTTACTTTCAGCTTTATATAAATCAAATTATGCTGTATATGATTATACAGAGGTTTCTTCCATTCAGTATCAGCTTCTGAGACCTGTCCATGTAGTTCATTCATTCTCATTGTTGATTTTTTGAGCACTGTTTGAACATACTATAATTTATTTATTTATTCATTCTTTTATTGATGAATATTTGTCTTAACAGCTGCTTAGTTATTAAAATAATGCTTTCATAAAAGTGATTATATATTGTTTTCTTGAACATATACATGGTCTTCTATGTATTTTCACCTAGGAGTGGAATTGCTGGATCAAAATATACGCTTTTTTTCAATTTTATAGATATGTCAAATAATTTTAGAGTGTTTATACCAGTTAATGCTATCACCAGTATACGAAGAGACCTTATGTCCAAATGAGGACACATTCTGAGTTGGGGCTAGGACATATCAATCTGGGGAGGCACACAATTTAACCCATAACAGCCAGTCACTGTAGTTCAGATTTTTAAAGCACAGCTTATTACTGTCGTCCATCATGAAAGGGCAAACAGACTTTCTCCTTGCCTAGATGTGGTAGGAATGGGGATGGGAAATGCTCATGAAGCAATTGGACTCCCATGATTTTAAAGCACAATTCAGACTGAGAAAGCAAGAAGGCAGTGTGCTATTTATTAAATGATAATAAAAAAAAGTAAATCTCACTCCAACAGTACCAGGAAAATCCTAACATTTAGGTACCAAAAGGATAGTTCATACTCTGATGACTCGTTTTTGTCAATTTTTTATACAGTTTCTTTTTAAAAAAACTTATGTCTTGTTTCTTTTTACTTCTTTTCTCTTATTTTTCACCTTATTATGTTTATGTCTCTTTCCTCTTTATCTAAAATATTATGTAATGTGGCCAGTATCAACTTAAGCATGCTGACCCCTTCCCTTCAAATAATTTTGAGGGAAAATAAGCAAATGGAGACTGGAGACAAGTATCATTTCTGGAGAAATTCTAGGATACATTAAAGACAACATACACACAAAATGAAACAAAGCAAAAAATTCCAACAAATCACCCAATTCCCTTCCACCCACACTGCATCTGTCAAAGAGTCTCACCATCCTCCTCAGCTGTGGGTGTGAGTGAGAAGCAGGAGGAAGGGGAAGAGGGGACGTAACAGCTGTGTTTGTGTTTCCCTAGGTGTTAGCTGTGAATCTGTGACTCAGCGTTCTTGGCAGGGGCCACTTCATACTCTCCCGGATACATTTTAGCTGAGCTGTGTAGTCAGTTAACATTGTACTCCCATGTTTGCACCAAGTATTACCTTAACAAGCAATACAATCAGAATCACTGTCTTCTAAAACAGTGTTTACTCAGAGAAATTACCTATGATACTGGTTCTGCCTGTTTGTGCAAAAGAGGTGCTAACTAAACCATGGATTTTAGCAGAACAAACAGTTCTGTCCTCCCTGCCATCTTATCCACAGTGAATGTGCAGACTTAGCATTGAACCCCAACCTCAGGATGTGCTTTAGATCCTGCCTCCAGTTACAAAGCAGCAACTCTCACTAATAACCGTGACAGGTGAGATGAACTGCTCCTGCCACTACACTTATTTGACTGGACATTTTCTATGTGGAGAGTTCACACTGAGCCTGGCCGCTGATGTCTCCCACAGAGGTGAGAACTGCTCTGGAGGTGTGGCGGTCTCATATCCAGTGAGACCAATGCAGTGGGATGTAGGATACAGTCAAGACTACATACGTGGAGGAAGAAGACTCTCTACCCATTAGAGATGCCTGGTATAGTTATAAGTCTGGAGAGGGAGACAGACAGAGAGAGACAGGAACAGAGAGACACACACACACACAGAGAAAGGCCGCTTTGAAGAGAATGAGGGGAATGTCTCACAAAAGCCGTCAGGAGTAAGTTAATTCCATCTCCATCATATGCGATAAAGGTAAATTTGGAAAGTATAGCTGAGTTTTGCTATGTAGACATATATATCATATATATATATATGTTGATATATACATTTCATATATATCTATGTAAATAAGAATGTTCAATTAACTATAAAATGTAACATTTTGCCCAAATTTGCAAAAAAAAAAAAAAATTCAGGACAATATAGGGGAGCTATCTACCTAGGACTGGGAATTAATTTGTAAACAGGTTACTCTAGAGGAATATTATAGAGGGTCAAGGGACCCTTTGTTAACTGCAAAATCAAGAGATAACAAGGCTGTTGCAGGGTGGCTGCCAAAGGACTGGAATTTCTGCTTGTCGTGTGAGAATTTTTTTTTTTTTAATTTATAAATAAATTTTAAAAGCAGTAAGATAGTAAAACATATCAGAGTCTAAAAAATCTAATACAACAAGATTTCTTCATCTTGGTAAGAATGTTTAGGGCCCACAGTGGTATTCAGGGCCTGTGAAACTGCTGGAAATTGCCTGAAATATTATGTTCATGTATATATATATATAATCCCATCCAAATATGGCCAATCGTACTCCACAAAGCATGCAGTCAAAACTTGGAGAAAGTCTGCACTTGGCTTGAGAAATTCATACATGATGATATAGCCCTTGGGTAACATATATGTACTTGAAAGCACATGGTAAATGAATGAGTAGAAATGATTCATAATGAGTCCAGTTATACAGAGATGTTTAAAGAGGAGTAAAATAAACGTTAGTGTACTTTCACTCTTCCTTTGTTCTTTTTTAAAAAAATGATTAGTGTTTATAGGGCTTCCTCTTCTGATCCATCACCTGTAGGTTTGTCAGTCTATTATTTAAGGGCATAAGGGGAGGCTTTTATGCTTAAATTGTTTCCTTGTGTATATGTTATGTTATAGACTTTACTATTACCATTTAGATACTTACTTTTATGAATGGTGTGATCTAGGAAATAATTTCATATTTTACTATCTGAGTAATTCATTTCTATGCACCACAAATTCAATATCCTGGGACTTCTCAGGGGCTGAGACTCTGTGTTCTCAATGCAGGGGTCCCAGGGTTGATCCCTGGTCAGGGAACTAGATCCCACGTGCCACAACTAAGTGTTCACATGCTACAATTAATGATCCTGGGTGCAGCAACTAACACCCAGTGCAGCCAAAGAAATAAATAAGAATTTTAAAATCTACTAAAAAATAAATTCAATGTCCTTCTTTTACCCACCCATGTCCATCCTCTATATACTAACTATATATCTTGGCTTAAAAAAGACTGATTCAAAATTTCCAGATACAGATACTAAGAAAGGACAAATTTGGTCAAAATATCTGAAGCACCACTGACATATTATTCCTGCAACATTAAAAAGGAGAAAAATTAAAAATGAATGGAAAATGAGAATGTTTATTTCCTGTAATTTAATAAACTAGAAGCGTGATCCAAAGAATGTCACAGTTAGCATTTCATTTCCTCTGGGCTTTTAAAATGATGGTTAATTGCAGATGGTGACCTTCTGGATCAGACACTGTTTACAAGTGTTAAATTTCAAGTAGGAGGCATTCATGATTTTCCATTTTGTAACTCTAGGGAGTTAGCATGTGAAATCCAGGCAAAGATTTATAAATCAAGGAAAATACTGGGTACTTTGTTAATCAGGTACTGTGTTACTGGATTACTCACCTATTCATTCCCAATTTTGCCACCAGATTTATAATTCAAATCATTTCAGGATAAAATATTTATTTACAGTTACTTGTGTTTGATGTTACTTTATCTTACTTTTAGAGGTAATGGATAAGAATACAATACTTTGGTCTACTCATAAACATTTGCTCTTTTGAACTAGACTTGATGAAAGACTACCAATTTAAATGCCATATACCCTTAACAGAAATGAATCATTTGGCCTAATATGACTCATTGGCAATCTATATTCAGCACTCTTGCCCTGTCATATGGAAAGACATCTCATTTCATTTCAAAATTTGTTTCATAGAGAGTTGGCCTGTGTTCCGAACTTGTTGCATTTTATACTAAAGGTCCTACTTGGTGACGCTGGAAACTGTGGCAGTGGCTGCAGAACCGTGTGATGGAGGAGTCATCTTATCTACATTGTAATAGTTAACATCCATGCCTCTAGCACTTTCTCTAGAATATCAACAGTCATGTGCTACCACTAGCTATCATCCATTTTGGTCCACAGTTGTTCTGAGTATATTAACAGTAAAAAGTAAATATAAAAAAGTTTCATAGTGTAAATTCAATAAGAATTGTTTAAAACCTAATGAATCATTGAAGATCCAAGTTTTGATTTGAATTCTGTGACCTTTAACGCTGGTGAAATGTTACCACTTCTTTCATTCCTGTCGTAAATAGGTTTACTTGCCTCATGAATTTTGAACTTTCATGTTTTAAAAGGGTGTATAAAGTTTTACTCTTTAAAATAAACCTTAATTTCAGCGAAAAAAAGAAAAAAAAAACCTAATGAAAGTCTATAAAATACTCATGTGTAGCATAAAATTAAATTTTCACATGTGGAAAGAAAAAGCATACTCCCAAGTAGGAAGATTCAATGCTATAACACGTTGGCTCATCATTACTTTAGTTTAGAAATGTAATGCAACACCAATAAAATACCCTCAGACTTTTTTTTCTTTTCTGGAGTTAATCAGTTTGACTGTAAAGTTCATCTAAGAAAAAGTTAGCAAGAAGAGCCAGAAAAATCCCATAAAATAAAAGTGATAGGGGGAATGAGGTACTGTCCTATAAGATGCTAAAATGTTATATGATCTTTTACATACAATTGTAAAGCACTGACCCATGAATAGAGTATTCAGATAGATCATATAGGATACAGAAATTCTGTACATATTAAGGACAGTATTTCCAATTCGAGGGTGAAATGATGGATTTCGAATATGTCATTAGGATACCCAAATAGCAATACTGAAAAACAAAGCTGAACTAAGTTCTCATATCATACATCATGGCAAATTCTAATTTAATCAGATAAATACTGAAAAAAGAAATCATGCAAGTACTAGACATACACATAAGTAAATTCCTATGTAACTCTCTTAAATATGACTTGAAATTCATAAGCATGAAAATATTGATAAAGTAGAAACATTTTGCAAGCCAGAGAACATTAGAATAAAATAAATAAGATAAATAACAAACTGAGAAAAACATTTGTGACTGTTAAAGAAAAGAGATATTCATGATGCTGTTGAAGATGGAAAGTCAGGATTTATTCCAGGAAGGGTCATGAGGATAGGTGTGTACCGCTGCAATGGGGTCTTGCAGCAGGGGAGAGAGTTGAACTTAACTTTGAATACAGCCTAGGCAAGTGCAAACTTACAGCCAAAGAGCAAGCTGGAGGTCAGAGACAGAAAATTACTACAAGGAAATACAAAGAGCAAGGCTGGGTGGGGTGGGGGGTTCTGGCTCAATCAACCTAAGAGCGTTCTTGCTGATGGCAGGCCAGGGTGACCATACATCATCTAGGGAGTAGCAGAGGATAGATACTAGATATATGGGTGGTCAGATATGGAGGATGGAGCTTCTAGTTAAACTGATTTATCAGGATTTGTGCTAAAATTGGACAATGCAGAAAGAAATACAAAAGTATGCCTAATTAAAAAGTTCAGGAGTGCCTGAGTAGAGTTTGGTCAAGGAAAAAATCATTATACTATAGAAAAAATTAATATAAAAATTTTAAGCAGGCATCCAAACAATTTAAAAGTAGAGTTTCAAAAGTAGACATAAAGGTATTTAAAATTTTGTAGAAAGATGAGCTAGAATTATAAAAAGACAATTCATGCATACATACAAAGACCTACAAATGGCTCTTAACTATATGAAAAGATGATTAACCTCACTTTCAACAAAACAAATATAATTAAAACTGCACTGAGATATCACTTCTCACCTATCAGGTTAGAAAAGTTCAAAAGTTTGATAACATACTCTTTTGGTGAAACAATGCTAAAATACACACTTTCATGGATTGCTGATGACAAAACAAGATGGTATTATTACAGTGAGGCATATCTGGCAATATCTAGCAAAATTACATAATGTATTTGTTGTTGTTTAGTTGCTAAGGTGTGTCTGACTCTGCGATTCCATGGACTGCAGCCCTCCAGGCTGGGATTTCCCAGGCAAGAATACTGGAGTGGGTTGCCATTTCCTTCTCCAGGGGATCTTCCCAACCCAAGGATCGAACCAACATCTCCTGCTTTGGCAGGTGAATTCTTTACCACTGAGCCACTAGGGAAGCCCTACATAATAAGGCATTTACCCTATGATAAATCAAATACCACCTTTAGGAATTCATCAGAGATACATTTGGTATAAAGTAGAAAAAGTTTGGGAGAAGGCAATGGCACCCCACTCCAGTACTCTTGCCTGGGAAACCCCACGGACGGAGGAGCCTGGTAGGCTGCAGCCCATGGGGTAGCGAAGAGTCGGACACCACTGAGCGACTTCACTTTCACTTTTCACTTTCATGCACTGGAGAAGGAAATGGCAACCCACTCCAGTATTCTTGCCTGGAGAATCCCAGGGACGGAGGAGCCTGGTGGGCTGCCGTCTGTGGGGTCGCACAGAGTCGGACATGACTGATGCGACTTAGCAGCAGCAGCAGCAGCAGAAAAAGTTTTATGTACAAGATTACTCATTATACCACTGTTTATAATATAATAGCTTAAGTTAGGGGCTTTCCTGGTAGCTCAGCTGGTAAAGAATCCGCCTGCAATGTAGGAGACCCCGGTTCAATTCCTGGGTCAGAAAGTTCCCCTGGAGAAGGGATAGGCTACCCACTCCAGTATTCTTGGGCTTCCCTGATGGCTCAGATGGTGAAGAACCTCACTGCAATGAGTGGGTTGGGAAGATCCCTGGAGGAGGGCATCACAACCCACTCCAGTATTCTTGCCTGGAGAATCCCCATGGGCAGAGGAGCCTGGCGGCTACAGTCCACAGGGTCACAAGAGTCAGACACAGCTGAGCAACTAAGTACAGCACAGCACAGCTTAAAGTTAGAGAGAATCTAAATCTCTGTCATTTGAGAATTGGTTTAATAAACTGTGTTACATCTATACAGTATAGCACTATGAACTGATGAAATGGAATGAAGGGGACCCACTCAGACCCTCAGAGTTGATATAAAGATAATTTTAAAGAGAAGAACATGAAAGCAGACCTAATTAAAAAGTTCAGGAGAACTAAAGAAGATGCAAAAAGAAATCTTATATGAACTTTCCTTATCTAAGAAAAGCAGTGCCTCCAAAAATATAGCTTCCATTAAGTCCACACTAAGGGAGTCTCCTGTGAATTCAGCTGCCTTGGAGACAGACTGCCCATTTCCAGCAAAAAGTCCAACAGCTCCTTCCTTACCTTTCCACTGAAACTTTAAACCACTCCCTCCTCCCTTCCTCAGTTTGTATATTAATCTTTTATAGGTTTCCCAGGTGGTGCTAGTGGTAAAGAACCTGCCTGCAATGCAGGAGACACAGGGGACCCGGGTTCGATCCTTGGGTGGGAAGATCCCCTGGAGGAGGGCATGGCAATCCACTCCAGTATTCTGGTCTGGAGAATCCTATGGACAGAGGAGCCTATTGGGCCACAGTCCACCGGGTTGCAAAGAGTCTGACTTGTCTGAAGCCACTCAGCATGCATGCACTGAGAGACTAACTTGACAATGAGTACTCCTGGGTGTACTTAAACCTTGTTTTTTCTCCTCTTAACCTATTATCAGTTAATTGGCAAGATGCCAACCACTGGATCCAAGTTGGAAGAAAAATTTTCCTCTAACACTCTTCATACTATGTTGGGATCTCTGTGATATAATGTGATCACATCAAGATGGGCGAAAATCCACAGTTTGCTACTGATTATCTGAGAAAAAAGAGTATAAATATGCAAGCATATTTTTCCTATATAAAATGGGAAAAGATAAAACATAAAACTGAAAAAATAAAGAGTAAAGGTTTCCTATAGGAGAGGAAATAGGTTGAATGCAACAGGGATACAAGCAAAGTTCCTTTGCATATAATTCATTGTGTAGTTTAAACTTTGGACCAATGTAAAATGTTCACATAACTATTAACAAAATTAAGTTAAAAGTCAATCTTTATATATCCAGAGGAGCCTGAAACAAACTTAATGATTTTAGTGATTGGAACAGCCACAGAGAAAAACTTTAAAGCATGGTAATTTGTCTGAACATTTCTAATGGGATGTAGGGTATTCCCTATAAAGGAGAAAAGAAACTGTTCCTCTTCCTTCTCAGGCTAAGTGCTTAAGGACCTGTGAATTATTAATAAATTTACAAAATACATAGTAGCAAGACAAAAGACAAAATTTAATCACACGGATATCAAAGTTCAGAAAAACATGACTCAAGTAGGTGGTCAGAATTTGGAACTTTTATACTCAACAGGGAAAAGGAATAGGCAGATGGGTATTTATGAGGAATGAATAACTTCTTAATAGAGGAAGCAAGGGGTAAGAAAGGTCACTTATGGGAAAACAGCTTTTAGGGAAGACAAAGGGGCCCTTAGGAGAATAGATGGGTTATATGATAGTTTGTGACAGTCTGTTTGGGTGTGGGAGTTCTAGACTCCAGTGAGTCAACCTTCCTCAGTTATTCCGGGGGAATGGATTTATGATAGCTGAGTTTCGTTGAGTTCTTTTGGGAAGCTCTGTTTTCAGGCAGATAAGGAAGTTCAGGAAAAAAAGCTACTTCTGAAATGTCTTCAGCTCAAATTTTTTATGGCACAGTGGTCTATTCTGGACCCCTTCAATGCAAAGAAAAATAAACCTGCAAATAAATTTTTTCTGGTAATAAATTGCTAATGTTGGGGTTGGACTGTTATTCAGAGACTGCTATACATGTATTGTTAAAGAAAGCAAATGAAAAATGAAGGCTGCGTTGGTGCAAGTCATGATTGCCATTTTGGAAGAAAAGAGATTGCTGTGCATCTCTAAAGCTAAATAAAAATGATGTGGTTCTGAATTTGAATTGAAAATATCAATATGAATAATTTTAATACATACAGACACATAGATACACACATTTCCCGAATCCACATACCGAAACTATAAACACACGTATGGGCAATATCTGTGTGGTTAAGAAGTCTCTTCAGTTCTGATTCACAGTTGGCAAAATCAGTATGAATCTCTTTTATATTTTATATGTAAAATATAAAAGGCATATATACATAGGCATATATACACATAAATATTTCTTAACTCCAGTCACACAAGTAGTGACCAACCCTAGCTGACTCCAGTTCTGAGGCATGAAATATACAACATAGGTTCAGAACATCTTTTCATACTAGATAGCAAGAAAGTTCTCAAGGACTCTCAAGAGGTCTCAGGATCGCAGTGAAGAGGCTCCTACTGGCCAAAGATTGGGTAATAAGGAATATGACCACAAGGGATTGAAACACAACCAATATTTTTAAATTCATGAGTCCATAATGATATTTCAAATATAAAATACCACTGGTCAACTTTAGAAGTTTCTAGGCAACATTATAAGAAAAAATCATAAATAAAGGGAAAGAACCAACACTTATTCTGCCTCTCCTTTATGGACTATCAGTTCAGTTCAGTTCAGTCGCTCAGTTCAGTCCGACTCTTTGCAACCTCCATCACCAACACTTGGAACTTGGTCAAACTCATGTCCATCGAGTCGGTGATGCCATTCCACCATCTCATCCTCTGTGGTCCCCTTCTCCTTCTTCAGGTAATTAGGTTAATGAGGGAAAGTTCTCCTTTTAGAAACGGAAGGGACAAACAAGTTTTTCCCAACCCCCTTATGGTTTTTGCTCCCTGAATGAGGAGGAAAATTCACCTGACAAAGAATTAAGAAGAGGAACGCACCCAATTTGTTTAGTGTTTCATGTGTCATGAAGACTTCATAAGGAAATGAGAATGGCAGAAACAGACTCAAGTGTTTTTATGCTAGATTTGAACGGAGTGCTCCGTCATGTAGAAATTTGATGTTAGAGAATATGAGGTAAGTGTAGCAAGTCCTGTTTGTTAGGATTCTCCTGGATATCCCATTGTCTTAAGAAATAAGGATGCTCCTCTCTTCCAGGTCTAAGGAGGGCACTTTTCACATGAGGACTTTATGATCTGTTTTAGGAGAGGAAGGGTAGGTGAGGGTCAAAACGATCTTCCTGCTCCTGCCATTTATCTTAAACAAATATTTCAATATGCCAAGAAGCCACATTTGGGGATAGCTTGTCCTGATCCCCATCAGAAGTGATCCAGCCAATAAATGAAGACTGAATGACAGTGACACAGGCTGGGACCTGGGATTCTTTGCTGCAGGGCTTGCACCTGGACAAACGTCTCCTCCTCACCTCTCTTCGACAGAACACAAAGAAACTATAAGGAATTAAAAATAACTGCACACATGCTCAGTTGGGGTAATTAGGAACAACAAGATACAAAAGGCCAAAACTCAACTGATACTTCTGAGGTGCCAGGAACAAAAGCAGGGTCCTGTGCATGGTCCCTGCACAGAGCACCACCAAGGGGGTAGGCAGACCACCTAAGCTACCCTCTGACCTGACTCACATGTTGGACCCAATTCTCACCCCTTTCTAGGGACCCGCTCACCCCTTCTTAGGGAGCCAGCAAGGGAACCTGCTATTTCTTTTCCACTCTCTTGTGCTAAAGCATGAGTCCCAATGAAGTGTTGCCTGAATACCTATCTGGACTCTTATTTGTATTGATTTTAAGAAGAGTCCCAAGTTCTCCGTATCAAGATTATCAAGATTTAGCAATCCATAATGTATAAAGAATCTTAGAAAAAGGACTGCTAAAATCTCCTAATGAAAATACACAGGCACTTACCTGGTGGTCCAGTGGTTAAGACTGAGCTTTTATTGCAGGGGGCACGGTTCAAAGAAAAAAAAAAGAGTCAAATCCAATGCTAATTCAAATTCTAAATCTAAACTCCAATTGACAAGTAAGGTGTTACCTGATATCATAGTGGTACAATCAGCAAAATCCTGACTGTGGTATAGGCTATAGGACATCACGCTGGTTTCTTTAATAAATACAATGAGAGGAGAAAAAAAGATGAAAGAGGAGACTGTAAAGAAGACACTGGAATCATATCAACCAATCACAATGCAGGTCTTGATTCAGGCAAGCAAACTGTTCTAATTAATCAGAAATTACGGGAATTTAAGCACAAGCTGGATATTTGATTATATTGAAAACATTTTATGCCGTAGGTCTCATGATTTGAGAAATGAAAGACAAAATGAATTAGTTATTGTTTTAGAGGAGGACAGCATAGCGCTCAGGAGTTAGAATGAGGAGGCCGGTCCAGTTTTTAGACTTACTCT
Organism: Okapia johnstoni; assembly: GCA_024291935.2. Classification (NCBI taxonomy): domain Eukaryota; kingdom Metazoa; phylum Chordata; class Mammalia; order Artiodactyla; family Giraffidae; genus Okapia; species Okapia johnstoni. The sequence continues at coordinate 8,646,311 of CM044323.1, read as the reverse complement.
GTGTGTGATCTTAAACAGCTGACAATGTTTTTAGTCTGTTTACATCTGCATCTACCTTCTCATATGATTGGTCTTAGATTGTGTCATTGTAACAGCCCTTTGCAAGGTAGCCACCTTAACTGAGGTAAAGGGCATACCTTTTTTTTTTCCTGACTATCCCATTGTTAAGTTGTTTTTTTCCTCCTCTTATGACTTTCAATGGAAATCCAGACAAATATTTTTTTAGAGGAGAAAAAAGGGTGAGAAAACATTCTCTTTCAGGGCATCATTTTAACTAAAATAAATATAGCATGAGTTGTCATAAAATAATATAGAAAGCAGTTAAGTGAGAATTTTGCTGCTAACAAAAATTGAGAATCGTGGCGTAGATTTAACTTAATAATGTTAATGTATTCTCCTTGTCTGCAGAGCTTTCTATAAATACACACAGGCACAAGGCACATCCTTCATGATTAGCGTCTCCCTCTTGACTTAGTTCATCAATTGGTGCCATCAGACTCTTTTGAAAGCCATCGCTTCTGATTAAGAGAAATGAGCTGGTTCTCAGATGGCTCACAAAGCTGGCAATAAGAAGGGAGAGGCAACCACGCCAAGCTCCTGAAGGTCTGCAGAACAGGTGGGGTGCTCCTTATGAGATGAACAGAGGCCCACAGTCCCAGTGTGTGACAGAGCCACAGCTGTCAGTTGAAGCCTGAAACAGAGGCTTCTGGAAAGGAAGGTAACCCTCTGGAAGGTACGCTGGCCCCGTGTCGTGTCTGTGTGTGTTCCTGTGCCCACACTGTGTATAAACAGGTGAGACATGCTCACTTTCTGAAATCAGATGATAATCTCAGACCTCAGACTCCAGGCTTCCACTTAGCTTTCCACACCCGTCTCGTGCACTTGCAAATGTGCCACTGGGAGCAGTGGGTGCCACACCAAGGGACGGTGAGGGCTGGCACTAATTAAAAGCTTGAGAACAGAATAGGGAGATGGAGGAAGGAGAAAGTCTGGTGCTTGACTTTAAGATTAAAGGACTGTTAACCAGAAAACAGGTCAGAAAAGCGTCAACTAAATTATTACTGGTCTTTGAGGTGAGTCAACAACCAAGTCTACTGTCTACTTTGCTCTGAATTCAGGCAGGGCCAGTCATTCAAAGAGAGAAAACAAGAAAGGGGATTGGTAGCTGTATATTACAGAAGAGGGGGACGCCCTCTCTGCTTTGCAGTGATTTAGTGGAAAATGTAGTTATGCTTCATTTGGCACTCTGCAACGTAATATTTTTATACTGGAAGCCTTTCAGCATAACTTTCACTAGGAAAACAAATCTGTTACTCATGATAATTTCAATTTAATGGTACTTAGTGTTTTAACAAAGGAAGAAGAAGAGAAGAAGCAGAAGAAAATATTATAAAGAGAAGAAAGTGCAGGGACGGAAGCTTCTGGGTTCTACATTTCCAAGGAAAGTGTAAAAAAAGAAGCTTCTGGTCTTAGTCACTTCCACTTTCATTACAGAGTTTTCTGAAAGCTGTAACTTATCTGTGTCCCTATTTCCTATTGTGGGCATGGATTCTGCATATGGAATTGAATTATTAGTAAGAATTTCACACTTCTAATGAGCACCTGCTGTCTTCGTTGGGTCAGTACATTTTTGTCATTTTTAAAAGAACATTAATTACATATGCCAAATTACTATCTAGTCTGATATACAGCTTTAAAAATACCTTTTTATTTTGAACTAACTTTCAATTTATAGAAAAGCTGCATGGATAGTATAGAGTTCCCATTTATCCCCATTCAGCTGCCCCTAATGTTACCATCTTGCATAACCAGAGTATAAGGATGAAAATCAGGACATTAACCTGTATACAACAGTATTAGTTAAGTGACAAAGCTTATTCAAATAGATAAAACTCTAAATAATAAAATAGGAAATGTCTCAAATTTTAAACTAGTTGTGAAGAGATTGGTAATGGGATAATTTTAAAATTAAATTATGTTTCTGATGCTAGAGCAATAGAAAACCTTCACAAATGTGTAATATTGCCTAAACATATAAAATTCATCATATTATACATTTTTAATGCTACTGGGCTGGGAGATGAAAAAAATATTAAATTATGAATGTCTGAGACAGAAAATAATTAGTTGGTAAGTTTCAAAACTACCTTTCAAGGTTCAGGTTCAGATAACTAGTGAAATTATGATAATTTCAGTCAACAAGTAACTACTGAAAACTATATTTGACAGTTAGTTGGGTTAAAAATAGGGATGCAGCAGAGAGCAAAATGGAAAACAAATCAATATGAAACATTAGTCATATATCATAAAAAAATAAGCAAAATAACTCATGCTAAAACTCCAGGCTACTCCCACAAAGATTTAGAGAAGTGTGATAAGATACTTTAACAAATAAATGAATACTAAGGAAAGTTTCCATGTAGTATTTATAATCAGAAGTCAGAAATACAAAGAATTTTAAGCAAATTCAACCACAAAGAATTACAAATAGAGTTGATTTCTTTCAGATCTTTAGAAAGCAAAATGTAACTATAACAGAAGCAACATTAAAATATTAAAATAAGAAACACTGCAAAAACATACACTGCAAGAGTCCAAACTGTCTCTTCCCTGGTGAAGAGTGGGGCTTCCCTGGTGAGCCAGTGGTTAAGAATTCCTCTGCCAGTGCAGGGGAACGGGCTCAGTCCCTGCTCCAGGAAGATCCCACAGGCTGTGTGGTAATTAAGCCCATGCACCACAATTACTAAAGCCAGCATTCTAGGACCAGCAAGGCACAGCTACTGAGCCCACACACTGCAACTACCGAAGCCCCCGTGTTTAGAGCCCACGCTCCTCAATAAGAGAAGCTGCTGCAATGAGAAGCCCATGCACTGCAATGAAGAGTAGCCCCCACTGGCCTGCTTGCAGCAACCAAGACTCAGCACAGCCAAAATAATAAATAAATCTTAAAAAACAAACCTGGAGTAAGAGAAAATAAAATGTCTGAATTCTGTTAATAAATGTAAATGGCTTAAAAACCAAACATTTCCTATTGAATTTAAAGTTTATTGATTAAAAAATCAATAAACTGATAGATACAAACGAGGAATAACTACACGCACGACAGAGCCTACATAGGATTATGGAAGTGATGTTAGTGGAAAAAGTGGTGCAATTAAAATTTAACATTTAGTTAAGAAATTATACCAGTAATTTTTTTTCCTGTTTTTGATAACTGTACTTTTTCATGGTTGTGCAAGTATTAACATTAGAGGAAGCTGGGTAAAGGATATGTAGGGATTCTGTACTACTTTTGCATACATTCTGTATGTCTAAAGTTATTTAAAAAGTTAAAAAATAAAACCCACTTGTATGTTACTTTAGAAAAACGGGCCAAATCTAAAATACTGGAGGGATCTTCCCTGGTGGCTCAGACGGAAGAACAAGACTTTCTGTTTAACAATGGTTGCTGGATCATAACCTTCAATGCATCCTGTTTGAATTATTTTTGAAGTAGGAAAAATGTGAAAATCTATAACAAGGCTAATAAATAAGACTAATGACCAATTTATGTGTTCCACAAATATAAACCACAGGGGAAAAATATGAAAGAAGAAATTTTATGTGTAGAGATATAAAGGACACAACAGTTAATTATAATATATAAAACTTGGATCCTGATTTTTAAAGTAAGTAAAAGATAATGGCATTTATGAATCAATTATGACTGAATAATGATTGCATATTGGATGATACTAGGGAATAATCTTTTGACTACATTAACAAAAACAAAAACAACATAATAACAAGGCCTTACACTAAAATATATCTGAATGAAATGGAAAAAAAAATTAGGGTAGAAATTCTGGCTACGTGAAAAACTGAATTTTAATGGAATCTCCCCTTTCCTCCTTTCCTGTTAAAACAAAAATGCTGGACATAAAAGGAACTACCGTAATTTAAAACAAAATGCAGAAGGAAGGAGTGTGGTAGACAAAGTAATAGAGAGCAAGTGAGTTAATCATCATGCTGGTAAACCTAAAGAATACTGGACTGCTGTCACTGCTAATAATGGTGATAGCAATGATGACTAATTTGAGGTCCTTTACAAAAAAAAAAAAAATAGAACTAGGTACTATGCAAAAAAAAAAAAAAAACTACAGAAAGAGAAATGGTCTCAAGTAGAGTGCTGCAGGGTCCTATATTTGGAAGAATAATATAGATATCATTTAGCTTGGAAGAGTAATAAAGATATCAATTAGTTTGAAAGTTCAGGTTTGAACTTAACACCATATGTAAACTTTAAAGGTGTAAAGTTAACAAAATATAGGAAAAATATAATTTAAACTTTAAGATCACTAGAGGAAATGAAAACAGGGAAATAAAAGCAGTCAATTCAAGTAGGAGGAAAAACTGGGAAAGGAGTACATTAATGCTGTATATTGTCATCCTGCTTATTTAACTTACATGCAGAGTACATCATGCAAAATGCCAGGCTGAATGAAGCAAAAGCTGGAATCAAGATTGCCAGGAAAAATATCAATAACCTCAGATATGCAGATGACACCATCCTTATGGCAGAGAGTGACGAGGAACCTCTTGATGAAGGTGAAAGAGGAGAGCACAGAAAAGCTGGCTAAAAACTCAATGTTCAAAAAACTAAGATCATGGCATCCGGTCCCATTACTTCATGGCAAATAGATGGGGAAAAAATGGAAGCAGTGATAAAACTTCTTTTCTTGGGTTCCAAAATCACTGCAGATGGTGACTGCAGCCATGAAATTAAAAGATGTTTTGCCCCTTGGAAGAAAAGCTATGACAAACCTAGACAGTGTATTAAAAAGCAGAGACATCACTTTGCCAACAGCAAGCTGAGGGCGGGCAGGTGATTCTGTTCTGGGATCTGTGCTTGGTCACACTGAAGAGCCAGATTTCCAGGCAACTGTGTAAAATGATGCTGTGCCAAGGCTGGGAACAGGCTCAGGAGTGGTCCTGCTGCCTTCTTTAGGTCACAGCAAATCACAAACCAGCCCAGGTTGAGAGTAGGGAAACGGACCCTTTCTCTTCATAGGAGAAGTGACACAGTCACAGTGCAAAAGGCATGGAAACAGGATGGGGAGAGCATTTAGGAATAAGCACTAAATATAAAACTGGACAAAATTCTCTCATTGGATATCAGAGATTTGTGTGTCACAGATGTCAAAATAGTCAGCTTTTTAATATATATGAACCTAAACTGCATTAGGATTAAACAAAAAAAAAATTAACAAGTAATGTAAAATAACAAGCAATGCAAAGAATTGCTAATCACAGGAAGCTGTTGAGAAAAAAAATACAGTAGAAAAAAATTTTTAGAATATGAGAGAGCCATTGTTTAATAATAAAAAGAAAAATTAATCAGAAATATAATTTTGAGTCCATATACAACCTAACATAAGAAACATCAAGATATATAGTATACAAATTAATGGTGTTAATTGGAAATTAAAGTGATAGAAAAACTGATAGAAAAATTTGGATGACTACAAGTAGAATTAAAAACAGAAAATATACCTTCTGAAACACTAGATATGATAATTCACTTTAGAATAAATTCCCCATGAAAAGAGGCAGAATTCAGGGGAGTCTCAAAAGAAACAAGATGACAAAGACAAAGCAATATATGTTTTAAAACACATAAATAAGTTTATGTCCTGAGTGATTAGTCGTGTCTGACTTTTTGCAACCCTGTAGACTGCAGCCTGCCAGGCTCCTCTGTCCATGGGATTTCCCAGGCAAGAGTACTGAAGTGGGTTGCCATTTCCTACTCCAGGGGATCTTCCCGACCCAGGGATCAAACCTGAGACTCTTGCATCTCCTGCATTGCCAGCAGATTTCTTTAATAATAAAGTTTATCTTTCTTATTAAATGACAGATACTTTTAACGGGTCTAAACCAAAATTGAATTATATCTTAAGCAATATAAATAGACCCTAAACAGAGTACAACAATAAGATAAAAAAGATACTGGATTGGTCAAAAAGCTCCTTTGCTGCTGTTGTTTTTTTTAATGTAGGCGATTTTTAAAGTCTTTATTAGATTTGTTGCAATACTGCTCTGGTTTATGTTTTGGTTTTTTGTCTGTGAGGCAGATGGGCTCTCAGCTCCCTAACCAGGGATCAAACTCACACACCTTGCATTGGAAGGTAAAGTCCTAACCACTGGACTATCAGGGAAATCCCTCCTTTGGGTTTTAAGGGAAAGTTAAAGACCTATTTTCCATTTTCACCAAGAACTTTACTGAACAATGTATTCACCTTTTTGTTTCACTACCTTCTACCATTTTCAGGCAACTTCATCATTCCATCTTCCCAAGACTTTTTAGCTTTTTAAGCAAAGAACTGCTCCAGGTGCCTTTAACAGTCTTCCAGGGAACTGAAATGTTTTCCATTAAGATAATTTTGTAAAGACCAAAATAAATGGACACCCAAAGGTGCAGTGTCTTGTGAACACAGCAGATGAATCAGAACTTCCCAGCCAAGCTGTAACAGTTTTTGCCTGGTCATCAAAGAAACATGTGGTCTTCATTATGCTGATGGAAAATTATGCATTTTCTGCTAATTTCAGATGCTTTTTGTTGAGTGCTGCATTTAGTTGGTCTAACTGGGAAAAGTACATGTTGGAATTAATAGTTTGATTTTTGGAAGAGTCATAAGGGAGGACTACCTTCCAATTCCACCATATATACAACATCACCTTCTTCGGATGAAGGCGGGCCTTTGATATGTTTGTTTGTGGTTCATTTCTCTTGCGCCATGATCTCTTTCATTCCACACATTACTGTACAGTATCCACTTTTCACCACTAGTCACAATTTGTTTTAAAAACAGAATATTTTTGTTACTCTTTGGTAGAGGATTGCATGCGGAAAGACAATCAAGAAGGTTTTTTTATTTGCTTAACTTATGTGGAACAAAAACATCAAAGCTATTAACGTAACCAAGCGGGTGCAAAAGATTTTCAACACTTGATTTAGATATTTTGAGTATGTCGGTTATCTCCCGCATGGTATAACTTTGATGGTTGTCAATTAATGTCTGTGGGATTTGATCACTATCAATTTCAACTGGTCCACCTGACCATGGAATAACATCTAGCAAAAAATCTCCAGCAGGAAATTCCACAAACCACTTTTGACATGTTTTATCAGTCACAGCACCTTCTCTATACACTGCATAAGTATTTTTTTGCATTTCAGTTGCATTTTTACCTTTCTTGAAATAGTAATGCATAATATGCCAAACTGTTGCTTTTCTCCCTTTCATCTTCAATATTAAAATGGCTACACAAAATTCACTAATTTTAATAAGCTTTTAAAAAAATGCACGCTGATATGACAGCTGTCACAATACAATCTAACAAAATTGTTTAAAGTGAAGAGGTGGCAAGAATATACAGAAGAACTATACAAAAAAGATCTTAGTGACCAAGATAACAATGATGGTGTGATCACTCATGGAGTCAGACATCCTGGAGTGCGAGGTCAAATGGGCCTTAGGAAGCATCACTATGAATGAAGCTAGGGGAGGTGATGGAATTCCAGCTGAGTTATTTTGAGTCTTAAAAGATGATGCTGTTAAAATGCTGCACTCAACATACCAGCAAATTTAGAAACCTCAGCAGTGGCCACAGGACTGGAAAAGGTCATTTTTCATCACAATCCCAAAAAAGGGCAAAGCAAAAGAATGTTCAAACTACCACACAATTGCACTCATTTCACACATCAGCAAAGTAATGCTCAAAATTCTCCAAGCTGGCTTCAACAGTACATGAACCGAGAACTTCCAGATGTTCAAGCTGGATTTAGAAAAGGCAGAAGAACCAAAGATCAAATTGGCAACATCTGTCGGATCATAGAAAAAGCAAGAGAATTCCAGAAAAACACCTACTTCTGCTTAACTGACTACATTAAAGCCTTTGACTGTGTGGGTCACAATAAACTGTGGAAATTCTTCAAAAAATGGGAATGCCAGACCACCTTACCTGTCTCCTGCGAAACCTGTATGCAGGTCAAAAAGCAACAATTAGACCGGACATGGAACAATGGACTGGTTTAAAAACAGGAAAAGAGTACGTCAAGGCTGTATATTGTCACTGTGCTTATTTAACCCCTATGCAGAATACATCATGCAAAATGCTGGGCTGGATGAAGCACAAGCTGGAATCAAGATTTCTCAAAGAAATATCAATAACCTCAGATATGCAGATGACATCACCCTTATGGCAGAAAGTGACAAGGAACTAAAGAGCCTCTTGATGAAAGTGAAAGAGTAGAGTGAAAAAGCTGGCTTAAAACTCAACATTCAGAAAACTAAGATCATGGCATCCGGTCCCATTACTTTATAGCAAATAGATGGGGAAGCAATGAAAACAGTGCGAGACTCTATTTTCTTGGGTTCCAAAATCACTGCAGATGGTGACTACAACCATGAAATTAAAAGATGCTTGCTCCTTGGAAGAAAAGCTGTGACCAACCTAGACAGCATATTAAAAAGCAGAGACATTACTTTGCCAACAAAGGTCCGTATAGTCAAAGTTATGGTTTTTCCAGTAGTCATGTGAGAGCTGGATGTGAGAGCTGGACTATAAAGAAGGCTTGATGCTTTTGAACTGTGGTGTTGGAGAAGACTCTTGAGAGTCCTTTGGACTGCAAGGAGATCAAACCAGTCAATCCTAAAAGAAATCAGCCCTGAATATTCATTGGGAGGACTGACGCTGAAGCTGAAGCTCCAATACTTGGTCCACCTGATGTGAAGAGCTTGTTAGAAAAGACACTGATGCTGGTAAAGATTGAAGGCAGGAGGAGAAGGGGACAACAGAAGATGAGAAGGTTGGATGGCATCACTGACTCAATGGCCAAGAGTTTGAGTAAGCTGCAGGAGATGGTGAAGGACAGGGAAGCCTGGCATGCTGCAGTTCATGGGTCACAAAGAGTTGGACATCACTGAGCAACTGAACAACAAACGAGGCAATTAAAGCCATCTTATGGAAAACACCAAACAAACCTTTTGGCCAACCTAAATAAAGAGACAGATGTCAACAAACACATGAAAATAGTTTTATGTCATGATACTATTTTCAGATAAGGTAGAACTAAGGCAAAATGCTGCAGCCCTGTGGATTATTGATGTGTTGAATATTTTTGCGTAAAAGTATTTTTGTTAAAAATGAAGTGGGAAATTTTAAAAGACTATTTTGATGTTGAAAATGATGGAGTAACAACTCATCAATACAGAACTCAAACATCTAAATTATGACATATCTACCTTCATTTATATGTGATACACATATGCTATGCCAGTATCATATTCAGTCTTTTGTTAAAAATTAAGTATCTTCAGGAGTTGTTTGATGGGATTAAGATAATAAAACAACCATAAACTTCAACAAAAGAGCTGATTCCAGAGCTGATGCCCCATCTCTAATTTCTCAACTTTTGCAGAAGGCTTATCTGTATTGTGGCAAGAATCATTCTAAATGAGTGCTTTTTTTTACTGAGATATTTTCTTTCTGTCATGGAATATTTGGGCTATCTGGAGATATTGGAGGTTGCAATAGGGTGAAGGGGCTGCTTGCTTCTGCCATCTAGTGGGAAGAGGACACAGATGTTGCTTAACATCCTACTATGCAAAGGACAGTCCAACAAAGAGTTATCCGGCCCCAAATGTCAACAGTGTTAAGGCTGAGAAACACTGATCTAAACCAAAGTACTTAAGAGTCTCGGCACAAAGTAGAATCTAACAGAATCAAATGGAAAGGATTTTGTATAAGGTAGTGTCGTTGAGAGGAGTTCATTGCATTTTTACTAACTTCAGTCACTTTTGAAAGCAGATATCAAGCAACCTGTTCATGAAAAATGAATATCCTCTTTGAAAACTACTCAATTTATTCTATTTGCCTATCCTATACGAGTGTGAAAGAACTTAAGAGGGTTTTGATCAAAGAGTATGAACCTTCAACATTGAATTTCAGTCAGGTGGAGAGGAAAGTCTTAATAACATCTACTAGCAGCTCCCACTTACAAATAGACTTTTAGAACCCATGTGTTCATCCATCTATTCAGTATTCATGTTTCAAGTTTCTACTGTGTTCAGAGCCACATCTTTTGATGATAGAGGTGATTAGGTTTAGACCTTTTTCCCCAGCTAAGTGAGAACTGGGTAAAATGGGACAAAAATGTTGGCTGGGTCACTAATCTAATCCCCAAAGCTTTTTAAACTCGAGATGAACCTGCAGTACAAGGTTGAACTGAATACACCAATAAGGATCCAACAAGGCTGGATAGCCAAGTATTAAGAATTCATACATAGGGAAAGAAAGCCATTCATGCAAAGCATGTACTTAATATCACTTGTCTCATAAGGTCTCTACTTTTATTCTCACAGTAACTCAACAATACAGCTGTTATTATTCCATGTACATTTACATATTTATTACATTTACATTATATACTCATTTCACATGCTAGCAAAGTAATGCTCAAAATTCTCCAAGCTAGGCTTCAACAGTATATGTACCAAGAACTTCCAGATGTTCAAGCTGGATTTAGAAAAAGCAGAGGAACCAAATTGCCAACTTCCACTGGATCACAGAAAAGGCAAGAGAGTTCCAGAAAAACATCTAGTTTTGCTTTATTGACTATGCCAAACCCTTTGCCTGTGTGGATCACAACAAACTGTGGAAAATTCTGAAAGAGATGGGAATACCAGACCACTTGATCTGCCTCCTGAGAAATCTGTATGCGGTCAAAAAGCAACAGTTAGAACCCAACATGGAACAATGGACTGGTTCCAAATTGGGAAAGGAGTATGTCAAGGCTGTATATTGTCACCCTGCTTATTTACCTTATATGCAAAATACATCATGCAAAATGCCGGGCTGGATGAAGCACAAGCAGGAATCAAGATTTCCGGGAGAAATATCAAGAACCTCAGATATGCAGACGACACCACCCTTATGGCAGAAAGTGAAAAGGAACTAAAGAGCCCCTTGATGAAAGTGAAAGGGGAGAGTGAAAAGGCTGGCTTAAAACTCAACATTCAAAAAACTAAGATCATGGCATCCAGTCCCATCACTCCATGCCAAAGAGATGAGGAAACAATGGAAACAGTGAGAGACTTTATTTTACTGGGCTCCAAAATCACTGCAGATGATGATTGCAGCCATGAAATTAAAGACACATGCTCCTTGGAAGAAAAGCTACGACCAACCCAGACAGCATATTAAAAAGCAGAGACATTACTTTGCTGACAAAGGTCCATCTAGTCAAAGCCATGGTTTTTCCAGTAGTCATGTATAGATGTGAGAGTTGGACCATAAAGAAAGCTGAGAACTGAAGAATTAATGCTTTTGAACTGTGGTGTTGGAGAAGACTCTTGAGAGTCCCTTGGACTGCAAGGAGATCAAATCAGTCAATCCTAAAGGAAATCAGACCTGAAAATTCATTGGGAGAACTGATCCTGAAGCTGATGCTCCAATACTTTGGTCACCTGATGCGAAGAACTGACTCATTGGAAAAGCCCCTGATGCTGGGAAAGATTGAAGGCGGGAGGAGAAGGGGATGACAGAGGATGAGATGGTTGGATGGCATCACCGAGTTGATGGACATGAATTTGAGCAAGCTCCAGGAGTTGGTGATAGACAGGGAAGCCTGGTGTGCTGCAGGCCATGGGGTCCCAAAGAGTTGGAGACGACTGAGCGACTGAATTGACTGACTCCATTTACAAGTGAGGAACTTGAGACTTGGTGACTTTGAGTCAGGTATCTTTGTTCAAAGAACTTGGAGGGTGGTGTTGGGATTTGAACCAAGTGTAGGGATTTGAACCCTAGGATGGGTGATTTGCCTACTACATCAAGGTTCAATACGATCTGCTCAGGAAAGAAGGGCAGGCATACAAGCTAAGTTGCTTCAGTCATGTCTGACTTTTTGTGACCCTATGGACTGCAGACCACCAGGCTCCTCTGACCATGGGATTCTCCATGAAAGAACACTGGGATGAGTTGCCATGCCCTCCTCCAGGGGATCTTCCCGACTCAGGGACTGAAACAGCATCTCCTATATCTCTTGCATTGGCAGGCGGGTTCTTTACCACTGGTGCCACCTGGGAAGCCCCCAGGAAAGCAGTACCTGTCCACATCCCTGCATCCCTGATCTACATGCAAATGCAGACTGAAGAACAGGGCCCTGGGACCTGTAAGAGGAAAGCAGAACACAGAGAGGATCTGAACTATCTGAGTTTGAGGAGAACCTGTCTACTCCATGATGATAGACCTTCTTGTGCTCTCCACACCTTAATTTCCTTTCTACTTTCTTCTTTGTCCCATGAATTATTCAGAAGTTTTCAAATTCCAAATATTTGTTAATTTTAAGTTTTACCTTTTAGTTATCGACTTCTAATTTAATTGCACTGCTGCCAGAGAATGTGATTTTTGTGATATGTTTTTTAAAATCTATTGTAGATTGATTTGTGAACTACCATTAACCAATTTCTGTAAATGTTACATGTACACTTCAGAAGAGTATGTTGCTCTAATTGTTGGGTATATATGTGCATTATGTGATTTCTAAGAGTGTACTTCACCTATTAATAATTAAAAACGTGGTAAAATCTACATGGTAGAGATACCTTTCTCTAGTTCGATGATTCTTTTCCTTTATATGTTATGAGGAGTAATTTATATACAGTTTTAGAATTTTTGTATGTTCTTAGTGAATTGAACATTTTAATCGTGGCACAGTGTGGCAGCCATTAAAGCAGGGGTCTCTCAGGTCTCCAGCTGCAGGGAGAATAACTGACCCATCACCCCAGCTTCTGTGATTGATCACCCAATCTTCCCGAGATTCATCACTGTGTTCTTGAGGAATCCACTCGTTTCAGGGGTTGCTCTCAGCCAGACTGTGACAGCCCTGATCCTGGAAGACATGGGACTCCCCTAACAGGTAATTTGACTCATGGACTCCTCATCAGATTTACCAAACTTTTCTGAGAACTGAATGAACCACATTCTATGATTTTTCCTTTCGATTTTCTGCCAACTTCTATATGTAGATTTTTCATATTTTTTCCTGCCTGCTGTTCTCTGAGCTTCCTGGATCTATGGTTTGGTGTCTGTTATTAGTTTTGGGAAATTCATGGGCATTATTATTTCAAATATATCTTCTCTATTATTTTTTCTTCTCCTTTTGGTATTCCAATTATATTCTACCTATGATATACCTTTGCTACTGTTCCATAATTCTTGCATATTTTAGTCTGGTGATTTTTATCTGTGGTGGTGATTCTTGTCTTAAATATTTATTTTTATGTGTATTTCAGTTTGGGAATTTTCTATTGACATGGCTTTAACTCTGACTCTTGCCTTGATGATGACCAGTCTAATGATGAGTCCAATGAAGCATTTTTAATTTCTGTTACTGTTTTTGATTTCTAGCTTTTCCTTGTGATTCTTTCCTAGAGATTCCATCTCTCTATTACATTACCATATATCCTTATATGTTGTGTACTTTTTCTATTGCAGTTCTTAAACATATTAATCATAGTGATTGTAGTTTTCTGTATCAATCATGGTGACTAGTAGTTTTCTCTATGGTAACTGCAGAATCTGAGTAATATGAGTCTGGTTCTGATGCTTGCTTTATCTCTGTAGACTATTTTCTCTTATCTTTCAAGCATTTTTTTTGAAAGTTGAACATGATTATGATATTGTGATTTATAAGAAATGCATATTTTGGTCTTCATCCTGGCTCCTTCTCAGAGCTCCGAAACCTTCATAATGTCCTAGCAATAAATGTGCCAGTAGCATCTTTTGTTTTAATATTTTGTTTTTGACTTTAGTTTCTAAGTCCCTTGGAATTTTCTGAGTGAAAGGAGTATATTTTTCTAATGAGGAAATTCTTTGTGGGCTCTTAGATAGCTTCAGGTTGGGAGCTGGTCATCAGAAAGACCAAGCCATGATAACAAACTTGGAATTTTCAGCCCTACTCCCTATCCTCACCGGAGAGGATAGGAGCTGGAGTCTGAGTTAATAACCTACATGAACTTGCCTACGTGATGAAGTCCCCATAAAAATCTCTGGTCTGTGAGGTTCTGAGAGTTTCTGGGATGGTGAACAAGCTGATATACCGGCATGCCCAGAGGGGGCATGGAAGCTCTGTGCCCTTTCCTCTATATCTTGCCTTATGCACCTCTTCCAACTGGATGTTCCTGAGTTGTATCATTTTTATAATAAAATAGTAAACATGTTGCCCTGAGTTCTCTGAGCCATTCTAGCAAATTATCAAACCCAAGGGGATGGTCAGTGGAATTCTGATTTATAATGTAAGTCAGAAGTACAGATACCTGGGACTTGTGACTGGCATCTGAAGTGGAGGCAGTCTTGAGGAAATGAGCTCTTAACTTGTGGAATATGGTGCTAACTCCAGGTAGAGAGTGTTAGAACCGAACTGAATTGTACACATGGCTGCTATTTAAGACTTGATTGATGTGGTAAAAGACACACACCCTTAGTGGTCAGAAGTATGGACGTTAGAGGAAATGATGAGTTTTTTCCTTTCATTGTATTGGGTAATAGGGAGTGAGGTAAACAAGTTGTATGCTAATCTGGCTAGGAGTTGGTTGTATTTGTTAGTTCCAGAAGCTTCCATCTCCTGTAGTGTTCTTGTTTTTGTCTCCCCTGTTGTCTCTGGGTTTCCCTAACAACTCTGTAAATAGAATCTGTGTCTTTAGCTCTTTCAGCTGCAATGCACTGTTATCTTACTTGATCCCTGTTGAGGTATTGGGAACATAAGAATTCTATATTCTTATGATTAAATATGTCTTTTAGTGGGTCTATGTTCCTGGGCTGTAACCATCATGAGCATGTCTCAGCTTTTTTCACTTCACTTAGATGAGATAGAAGGTTCCTGACTGTAAGAGTTGGATAATTATTCTCTCCTCAGGTCAGATAAGGATCTAGTCAAGTCCTTTCCCTTGGAGAGTATACCTCTGCTAGGGAGAATGCTCTGTACATATTTCAAATAGGTATACTGCTCTCCTCCCTCTATCAGAAACACCAGGCGATTTTTCTTTACTCTTTATCATGAGAACTTGATGGTGCTCCTGGAAGCATATTTATGAAAATGTGGGATCTACATTAAGATTAGGTACTCTAGAGTTTTCACTCTGAATCTCATCTGCATTCACCCTCCAGCAATTTGTCTAAATGACTGTTTAAGCTTTCCCACCAGTTGATGGCTCCAGAAATATCTGATCCACATAGGCTGAAACTTGGCTGTGTTTCTCCATTTCAATTGAGATTCTCTGTATTTGCCTGTCTTTCCAGATTTCAAGGTGGTATTTTGTCCTGACTTTAATTTTTTGATGAATCTAAGGAAAGCCATTTATTTTCAGTTTGTCAGTTTTTCCCTTGTTATAAGGGTGAGAGTAACAATTTTCAAGCTCTTTACAAGTTGGAACTGAAGCTTGATGCTGCCTCTTGCTTTCAGAGCATTTTTACTTGAGATGAACTAAAAAAACTACTAATTCTTGGCTTCCTATTTGATTCAAGTAATACCATCTTTAGATGATAGCATTAATAAGCTGTTATCTTTTTTAAAATTTGAGCTTCTCTCTTAGCTTTTCTCATCAGTGCAATGTGATCTATTTGATCTATTTTAAAACATAGTTACACTACATTTTCTTTTAATCTTGAAGAAAGAACATTAGAGAAGTCAATTTACTCTGAAATGAAAAAAAGACACTGAGCAGTGTTTTAGCAACTAGAAAGGAGATTTGAACATCCAGTGAATGAGTTACATTTGAATATGGAGAGACAACCTTATACGTTTCATTTGTTCACTCTTTGAGTACAATAATGGATGTTGGAACAGTCATTTTCTTTGTGAAAGACCAGTAGCCTGAAATACACTGAGAAATACATCCATCTCAGTGTTCAGAATTCCTCATAAAATGTTGGAGCTGGAAAGAATTTCATAGCTTAATTTCTCAAAACTCATCATCTTGTAGAAGAAAAAACTGAAACCAAGGTAAGGTACCTGATTAATATTCCTCCCAGACAGGATAAGGATTAGAATCCAGGCTTCCCTGGTAGCTCAGATGGTAAAGAATCTGTCTGCAGTGCAGGAGACCTGGGTTTGATCCCTGGGTTGGGAAGATACCCTGAAGAAGAGAATGCAAACCCACTCCAGTATTCTTGCCTGGAGAATTCCATGGACAGAGGAGCCTGACTGAGTAGGATATGATTAAGCGACTAACACTTTCACACTTTTCACTTCCTCTCTCCCAGCTTGTCAGTACTGCTACTCTAGGCAAAATGCTCTAGGGAGCCACACAACAAAAAACTCTTCTTCCTATCTCAAGTCAATAACCACTGAGTTTCCCATGATACTGGCAAAACCAATCAGAGGTAATGAGATGTCTGTATTTGGGGGCTATATTTCATTTAGAACATGTAAATATTTTTGAATGGGTTTTTAATGTTTGAAAATGCCAAGAACACTCTCTATTGGAAGAAATCTCTTTAAACAAAACTTTACAAAGGACAAATAAATATTTTATTCAAGATTTATACATTTTAATATCCTTAAAATAGCAAATGCTAATTACTCAGCCTACTCTGGCATGTTTTTAATTCACAGAGGGAAAATGAAACAGATAAAGCAACAATTGGCTTAAATGGAACACATCTGGAGTTGAAGGACCATCTTTTTTTTTTTTTAATAAAGATTATAAAAATTTGAGGCAACAAACTAGCCCATAAATAGCCCAATTGTGAGGCAGTATAAATATGATTAAAGTCACTCTGGTCCTTATCTTTAAATAATAGAGAATAATTCACAATAGGCTAATCTTGTTCATCATTTGAATAAAACTATATTTTACTTTAAATGCATTATTTCATGGCAAGTAATTTTAGAGTTCCTGGGTTTCTAGGCTTTTGGAGTTAGGACATAGGCTAGGGCCAAAGGTATTCAGGTTAAAGCACCATTATTAAGGAATGACAATTTCAGACACTGAATGAAGAGCAAGGTAAGAGTGGTCAAATACAGTTCCTTTAGGATCTCAGGAGCATCGCATCCCATTGTCAATACAACCTGCTTCCAATGAAAAAGAGCCATTTAAGGCTGAGCGCTGAAGAACTGATGCTTTCAAACTGTGGTGCTGGAGAAGGAGATCAAACCAGTCAATCCTAAAGAAATCAACCCTGAATATTCACTGGAAGGACTAGTGCTGAAGCTGAAGCTCCAATATTTTGGCCACCTGATGCGAAGAGCTGACTCATTGGAAAAGACTGATGCTGGGTAAGATTGAGGGCAGGAGTAGAAGGGCATGGCAGAGGATGAGATGGTTGGATAGCATCACTGACTCAATAGACATGAGTTTGAGAAAACTCCAGGAGATGGTGAAAGACAGGGAAGCCTGGTATGCTGCAGTCCATGGGGTCGCAAAGAGTTGAACACGATTGAGCGACTGAACAACAACACTATTAATCAGGGTAGAATAAGAGGAGGTAGGGCTGTCAAAAGAGAGAGTGCCTGGGGCTTAGAATATAGATGTCTTACCCAGTTGTGCATTTACCCTCACTTTCACCAGACTCAAAATTATTTCATTGGTGTAGCAACATTCTACAACCCACAGGATTTTTACACATTATTCACTATCCATGAATTGACTTATTTTCTGATTTCTGAAATTCTCTCTTTGGAGATTCATTTATTTGGCTTTATGTAAATCCCATTATCAGTTATTCATACATTAGCATAAATAATTATAGCATCTTGATTAAGGCTGATTAAACTTTCCATTCATCAAAGAGAAATGCAGATACTCTGGATATATGATTTTCCTTTACCTTATAAATAGTGCCTTTAGCATGCTATTAGATAAGGTTTTCTCAGAACCCAATAGCTAGATTGTTCTGAAGATGAGGGAGAGAATGAAAAGTAGAGATTATATTGTGTAGGAAGACCTATTTTGTTAGAAAGATAATTTAGTGAATCTTAAGCTTTTATTTATTTATTTTTATTCTAAACACTTTTAGGCCATATAATTTTAAGCCATATAATACTGACTTCAGGTGAATAAGTTCTCCAATATAGAGAAGCTTAAGGGCTGGGTTCTGTTTGGAAAGTGCATGTAGGTCCCAAATATCTTTATCTTTTTATTAATTTGCTATTTCTCACCTATTATGTTAGAGAGGGCAATGGCAACCCACTCCAGTACTCTTGCCTGTAAAATCCCATGGACAGAGGGGCCTGGTAGGCTGCAGTCTGTGGGGTTGCTAGGAGTCAGATATGACTGAGCGACTTCACTTTAATGCATTGGAGAAGGAAATGGCAACTCACTCCAGTGTTCTTGCCTAGAGAATCCCAGGGAAGGCAGAGCCTGGTGGGCTGCTGTCTATGAGGTCGCACAGAGTCAGACACAACTGAAGCGACTTAGCAGCAGCAACAGCAGCAGCAGCAGCACCATTATGTAGCCTTCTCCTCAGATATCTTTTAAAACTCCAGATTTATTAATATTTAGTCATAAAATTGAGTGCTAGATTCAACTAAAGTTTTCATTTTTCCATGGCAGTAAGATAGAGAGATAGGGGACCAAGGAACTTGAGGGTGTATATATCAGTTAGGTTCAACCAGAGAAACAGAACTGGTATGATGTATATCATCATATGCATGATGTGATACATATTATATATGTATATATGTACAAGTCATATATATTACATAAGCTATGTAATACATTACATAGCTTAGGTAGTACGTATATACTACAAGGAATTGGCTTATGTGATTGTGAGATCTGGCTAAGCAAGTCCAAACCCGCCACACTTTCACAGGCAGTGTGGAAGGGAAGATCCTATTCTGGTTGGGCTGGAACCCATGGCACAAGCTGAAGCTGTTGTCCACAGGCAATCAAAAAGTAAGACTTTAAATAGAATAGAACTTCGTGGGCATGGTCAGAAGCTGTTGTCCACAGGTAAAATTTCTTCTATACCTTGGAGACACGTCAGTCTGACTTTTAAAGACTTCCAATTGATTTAGTCAGGCCCACTCATAGTATTCAGGGTAAAACTCCCTACCTAAAGTTAGCTGATTAAGGACTTTAATTTCATTTGCACAAATTTCCACAGCAACATGTAGGTTAGTGTGTGATCAAATAACTGGGGACTGTAGTCTAGCTAAACTGACATATCACAGAAGTCATCACGGTATATAAAAAGGAGGAGTCATAGTGATGGGCCATAAGACCTTATAAAGTGAAAGTGAAAGTCACTCAGTCGTGTCCAACTCTTTGCAACCCCATGGAGTACAGAGTCCATGGAATTCTCTAGGCCAGAACACTGGAGTGGGTAGCCTTTCCCTTCTCCAGGGGATCTTCTCAACTCAGGAATCGAACCCAGGTCTCCACATTGCAGGCAGATTCTTTACCAGCTGAGACACAAGAGAAGCCCAAGGATACTGGAATGGGTAGCCTATCCCTCCTCCAGCGGACCTTCCCAACTCAGGAATCGAACCAGGGTCTCCTGCATTGCAGGCAGATTCTTTACCAACTTAGCTGTCAGGGAAGCCCAGGATCTTATAAAGATATCCCCTAAAGACATGACAATTTCTTTCTAATATCTTCAACCCTTCCTTTCTGGAACTTTTTCCTAATGATCCTTATTTTTTTTTTTGGCCACACCATGCAACTTGTGGGATCTTACTTCCCTGACCAGGGACTGAACCCATGCCACCGCAGTGAAAGTGCTGAGTCCGAACTACTAGACCAAGAGGGAATTCCCTAATGTTTCTTTATTATCAAGTCTTTTAATTAAAAATAAGCATCTCTCTTGCTTCACAGTACTCTCTTATCTTCTTCCTAATTCTTCTCTTTATTTCACATGCAAAATCTCTTTATAAATCTACCCACCTGACATCAATTGCTATATGGAATTGCATATAGAGGCAATTGCCTTTGAAATATTCTCACTCATCATTACAGACATGATCTTTTCTTAACTAAACTGATCATCAGGGACTTCCCTGGTTGTTCAGTGTTTAAGACTCCATGCTTCCAATGCAGGGGTTGAGGCTTTCATCCCTGACTGGGGAACAAAGATCCCACATGCTGTGTGGCACAGCCAAAAAAAAAAAAAAAAATCAACAACCTCGTCATCAACTCCTGTCACCATTTTAATTGACTTGGTGGTAGAAGTACTACCTGAAGTAAATAATAAATATAATAAAGGGGACTCCACAGAAATAAACACATGGATTACTTGAAAAGCAGTAAAGAAACAAAGGAATAAAATATATGAAGAAGGAAAGATAAAACTTAAACTGTCATTATCCTAAATGTCATAGTTTTCTATATCAAAAAGCCTGTGATGCTCACAGACCTAAAGAACAGACTAGTGGTTGCCAAGAGGGAGGGTTTGGGGAAGGATGGAGTAGGAGGATGCGGTTAGCAGATGTAAGTTTTTATGTACAGAATGGATAAATTACAAGGTCCTACTGTATAGCACAGTAAACTATATTCAATATCCTATGATAAACCATAATGGAAAAGAATATATTAAAAAAGAATACATATACATGTATAACCAAATCAATTTGTTGTACAGCACAAATTAACACAATGTTGTAAATCAACTATACTTCAATAAAAAAAAAAATTTAAAGCCCTGTGAATCTAAAGACAAATAAATAGAATTTATGGAGTTGGCCAAAAAGTTGGGTTTGCATTTTTCTATAAGGTATTATGGAAGCGTCCAAATGAACTTTTTGGCTAACTCAACAGAGCTTAGCAAAAGTTATTACGAAAAAATATCAATTTTGGCAACCCCAAAATTGATTTTATTTATATTACCCAGCAGCAAATAGTTGAAAATACAATGTTTGAAATGATACTATTTATTTTAAATATCAAAGAAATAAAGTACTGAAAAATAAAGTTAACAAATGAATTGTAAGGCCTTTTTAGAAGTCTCAGAACTGTTAAAAGGCAGACCTATAGAATATTATACTCAATGAAATCAGGCAGACAGGAAAAGATAAATACTATATATACCACATATATGTGGAATCTAAAAGCAATACAAATGAGTCAATACACAAAACAGAAATAGACTCTCAGGTACAGATGACAAACTTATGATTACCAAAAGAATAGGGAGCAGGGGAGGGGCAATTAAATGGAATTAACAAATACAAACTACTATACTTAGATAAGCAACAAGGATTTACTATATAGCACAGGGAATTAGATTCAGTATCTCTTAATAAATTGCAATGAATATAATCTGAAAAAAATAACCAAATCACTTTGCTATACACTTGAAACTAACAAAATATTATAAATACTTCAATAAAAAAGAAAAGTTTAAATAAATGAAGACATAAATCATGTAAATAGAAAAAATATTCACTGTATAAACTTGCTTATTATCTTTGAATTAAATATGTAAGTTTGATGCTATCCAACTTGAATTCTAACTGGGATTTTTGTGTTTTCAGGTCCTGACTGAAGGACCAAGAAAAATACCTTATTCTAAGATCAGGGAAAGTAAGTTAAGTATCTGGGGGTTGGTAATTCTGTCACAATCAGCTTCTAATGTTTGATAATTAAAAGAAATATAATCTTCCCATATGTCCATTCAAACTCAATGAAATATTTAAAGTTCAGTATCTGGTGAAAATCTCAGGACATATTTTTCACAGGCCTTCTAAAATTTTCTTTCTCCCCACCACATTCACTTCTTCCAACCTGAGGTATTTGCTTAAATCTCATCCCCTAGCACCACCCTGACTATAGAGTTCAGATATATATCCATTTATGGCTTCTCATATCTTCATCTAGAAGTATTATCCTTTTAAATTTGCTTTATTTAGATATATTTATTCATGCTGTTTTTCTTGATTTATAGCAATGAAACCTGTCTGTCATATAGACAAGACAAAACTTTCTTTTTAAACTTGTTTTAATCACAAAAACTTAGAACTTGAAGCATTGTCTGTGATTTACAAAAAATGTAAATTGGTTTAGCCTCAATTAGTCTCCTGTCTTGTGGCTGAGATTTAACAGCCATCACATCTACCACTAGGCAGGATCTCCTGGACTCTTAAAATATGAAACCACAAATATCTCTTAATGAAAGAATATATTCACTTCTCTGTAATTTGGTTTTACCATTAGGTAATGGAAATGGCATATTAAAAAGCAGAGACATTACTTTGCCAACAAAGGTCCGTCTCGTCAAGGCTATAGTTTTTCCAGTAGTCGTGTATGGATGTGAGAGCTGGACTATAAAGAAAGCTGAGTGCTGAAGAATTGATGCTTTTGAACTGTGGTGTTGGAGAAAATTCTTGAGAGTCCCTTGGACTGCAAGGAGATCCAACGAGTCCATCCTAAAGGAGATCAGTCCTGAGTGTTCATTGGAAGGACTGATGTTGAAGCTGAAACTCCAGTACTTTGGCCACGTGATGTGAAGAGCTGACTCACTTGATGCTGGGAAAGATTGAGGGCAGGAGGAGAAGAGGACGACAGAGGATGAGGTGGTTGGATGGCATCACTGACTCAACGGAGATGAGTCTGAGTAAACTCTGGGAGTTGGTGATGCACAGGGAGGCCTGGCGTGCTGCAGTCCATGGGGTCGCAAAGAGTCGGACACAACTGAGAAACTGAACTGAACTGAACTGAATGGAAATGGTGGGCTTCTCAGGTGGTACCAATGGTAAAGAACCCACTTGACTATGCAGGAGATGCAAGAGATGTGGGTTTGATTTCCAGGTTGGGAAGATCCCTGGTGTAGGAAATGGCAACCCACTCCAGTATTTTTCCCTGGAGAATCCGACGGATAGAGTAGTCTGGCAGGCTACAGTCCATGGGGGTCATGAAGAGTCAAACATGACTGAGCAACAGAGAATGCACATGCATGTACAACAGAGATAGCAGTATATGTTGTTTCTCATAGGATTACTGTGCAGCTCAAAGTTTTGAAAAAGTCATAAACCACCACATGTACAAGTAGAGGGATGGGATGGGGAGGGAAGTGGGAGGAGGGTTCAGGATGGGGAACACATGTAAACCCATGGCTGATTCATGTCAATGTATGGCAAAAACTACTACAATATTGTAAAGTAATTAGCCCCCAACTAAAATAAATAAATTTATTAAAATAAATAAATAAATAAATAAAAACTGGGATGACTTCAAATATAGGTTAAAAGGGAATCATTTTCAAAACTTTTACGTGCAACTGGAATCTCTTAAAAAACAGACTAGAAGGTAGAAGTGCCCAAGTCTAAGTGTATCTTCATTCACATGAAAATAAAATAGGAGACATATCAAGAGCATAGGGAACATTTTAGGGTTAACTCACAGAACAAAAAAGAGTTTCTAAAGCAACTGTCTCCAAACAGATGACTAAAAATGAGGAAAGGAACAAATATGATTTAAAGCACATGGGTGTGGCACAGTAAGAATTACCGGAAAGAGATTAGACATGATTAGAGAAAGATAGTCTTACAGTGAATGAAATCAAATAATTTGATTATATATCCTTCAAATGGAATTATTTTGCTCTCCACTTGGAGAATGTGGTTTTATTAATGATTTTCTAAAAGCAGGAATGCCTCAAAATAAGCTCTGAGAAAACAGAATAGGAGGTGGCAGCACTCAAACATAACTACGCACAACTTTGTGTTCACATGGTTTGTCTGATTAGAAGTCTCTTGCTCTTAGAAACCAACTTTTTGTAGATGTTCTTGGTGACCTACTCAGATTACATTTACCAGGTTTCCATACTCATTTTGTAGTTTGGGCTACTAAAGGCTCACAGATGCTCCTTTCTCTGGTCTCAAAATTGCCTTTTACCAAATGGAAGCCAGACCCTACCTTCACTTTAGCTAATAACTTATGTATGTGGGTTTCAAAACAAAAAAAAAAAAACCAACACTGATGCCCTTGCTTTTGGTGGGATATTTACTGTGGCACTATTCACGTTCCAGAACTCCTTGTGAGATCAGGCCAAAACTACACTCTTGCTGCCATAACCTCCCTTCCCCACCCCCCGACAGAACCCCCATACCCCCACCCCCACCCCTTACCCTGCTTCCTTCACTTTCTTTCTCCTGAGTACACTTAATAAGACACCAAAACAAGAATCCCTGTGTCAAGACTTGTTTCTAAGGAATCCAACCTAAGATACCATATCAAGGATGGTCATATGCTATTTAACGTCCTAAACTTCAATATAACCAAAACGAGGGATCTTTAGTTTCAACAAACTGTAAAATTTTCTAACATGGAGGCAAACATATGTTGAAAACTGAGCAAGTGTTCTATTCTACTAAAGTGCAAGTCTCCTATAACTGAGCAAAACTTGTTACAAAGATGCCTTTCAAGAGATAAATGTCTCTTCTTTTGTGGATGGCTAACTTTTCTAGGAAAAAGAAAATTACTCTGAACAACATACGGAACACCATTTGTTCATCAAAGATGTGTCTAATGGGTATTCTGCATTGCAATTTTATCATGAAGTTCATAATGTATCTAGGTATTTGCCAAAGTTTTAAATCATGGCTTGCCTTCTTTATATACTACCTCATAAAGAAGAAGGTATAATAAATTCTTAACAGTAATATTTCCCACCCTATTCTTTTCAAATGGTGAGATGATTGTGTGATTAGTGACTCAGAGTTTAAAATTTGTGTTTCAAGCATGTTACTGCCTCTACATTTCTAACCTGATATTGTAAAAAGTTGCTTCAACATTTTAGTGTCTCAAGTTATCACTGAATGATACTACTTGGCTTTCATTTTTTTTATTCATTATGTTTTATATTTATATCAATTATATGTTAGTGGAGTTTCCCTGGGAGCTCAGTGGTAAACAACCCGCCTGCCAATGCAGAAGCTGTAGGAGATGAGGGTTCAAACCCTGGGTCGGGAAGATCCCTGGAGAAGGAAACGGAAACCCACTCCAGTACTTTTGCCTGGGAAATCCCAAGGACAGAGGAGCCTGGTGGGCTAGAGTCTATGGAGTCACAAAGAGTCAGACACGACTGAGCACACAAACACACACAGATAAAGTTTACCAACATTTAACTTATAACATATGCCAAGTGTTTGGAAATGGATGGGCTATGCATGCAAAGCTCCAGGGGAAAAAATAAATGTTACCAAAGCTTTGAGAAAGAAAATTTAACACACAGAAAAGCCAATTCTTAAAGACTTCCCCTCTGAAACACTAATAATCTAATAGAAGTAATTATCTGAAAGCAATCTTAGGAAAGGAACTTGGTTTCCTGAGGCTTCTTTTATATTGGGTGCAAGTACGAAGAACTAACAGACTTATCATGAAATTAAAAATATATACTAGGAAGAGTTTATTTCACTTTTATCATTTTGATCAGAATAAATGGTTTTCCTAGAAACACGTTTAAGCTTTTCAAAATAGAATGACCAAATACCTCGAATTTGTAACCAAACTTCAGTTACAGTTTGTTTCCAAATCCTAGGAGAAATGGAACAGAAGGAAAGCAGGAAGATGACAGGAGGGGAAAGGTGGTAGAAAATGACAAGTTGACAGTAATAAAAATCTAATTTTACCCATGAATTAAAAACGAGAGCAGAACTCATAAGTAGCAGCCATATTCAGAGCTTAAATGTCTTTGAGCTAGGTCTCCCAGCTCCCTAATATTGAAAGCACAGTGTTTTTATAACTATATACATTTTTTTTCCTTTTCCATAGCACTCTGCACTGTAGTCTTTAAAGGCTTCTATCATTTTCTTTCCTCTGTTTTCAGTCAGCTAATTCTTGATTATAAACTATAAGCATATTCTAAGGAGACAAATTGGAATATACAGAAAAATTTATTGGAAGTAAATTTAACTTCTTAATCCTTATTACTCAAGGATATGGCATCTAATATTTTGTCTTATTTTATTCTTTGCTTTTTAACAATGAATATTTATATTTTCTCATATTGTAAAAATATGCTTAATGTTCCTTCAAATTACTGTTATTTCACAAATACTTTATGTAATTTGCTTGTATTTCTTGCTGATTTTTCAGTATCATAAATAATAGCATTGAGATTTTGACATAAAGTCATTTTCTTCTGAATTTGCCATTATCTCTCAGGAAAGACTGGGAGGTTATCAGGTCAGGAAATATGGATGTTTTGAAGGCTCTGGGTTTATGGTGCCAAATAATTTTCTCAAATTTCTTTTTACTTATGACTAAGGTACCTGTCTTTGGAACAGAACGACTATAAAGATAATTGAATACCCCGTGTTTTATTATGACTTTGTAACACACAGTTGTGCTGGTTGGACGCAGGTTAGTAGACGCAGCCTTTCTTAGCAAGGCTGATGGGATGTACAGAGCAATGGCTGAATATTACACAGGCGCAGAACAGCAGACATTCCTGATTAAAGATACTGCCCTCCCCTTTTATTTTTCCAGCTCTCATGCAGGTCATCTCAGTGTAAGTCAGAATGTGATTGTGACTAAAGTCAATCAAGCTGTTTTAACCCTTAAGTTTGTCTGACATCAGAATTCCCAAATGCTGGATCAGTAATTTGTGATAGTTGAAAACAAAAACAAGCAAACAAACAAAAAACTATGTCCCATGCATTCCAGTTCTGGCTCAGCACTGAACTGTCTGCGTGATACTGGGAAAGTAATTTAAACCCTCGATACTTTGATTTGTTCATATTATAAGAAGAAATTCTTGGACTTGATAAGTTTCAAGACCCTTCAAACTGTTTTTAAAAGGCTTTTACTCTCATCACATATTTAAAATACATATGCTGTTATCTTCCCTCCTAGAAAGCTCTTCAAATTAACCTCCTTTCTTATTCATAACCAGATTTGGCTGTAAGGGCACCTGTGGTTAAAAACCTAAAATGTTTCTTAGCATCCTTCTGACCTGTTCAGATCTCTTCTCCAGCAATTGATGTCTAATAGTCTACATTGACATAACTAGGGGAAACCACCGGAGATTCTTCAAGGGTAAATACTCATGGGTTTCAAAGTAACTTTCAGATCCTACTTTTATTAGAAGCAATCACCAATATCATTCCTTAAAAAATGAAAGAGAAAAACAGTACCTTATACTGTTTTAACATAAACTCACAGTAATACGGTTAAGCTCTCAATAGAATTTCTAAAGGAGTAATAATAGAACATAAATATATGGAACACCAAGCTAATATAGATGTTGTGATTAATTATAAGTGGGTTTTTTGCAGCTGATGTAAAAGGAAATAATTATAGATTACCTTATTATATAAAAAGGGACACATATGTTTTCAGAAAAGATACTTAATTTTCCTCTATTGAGTTCTAAATGAACCACACAGTGTAAGCACTGTTTTCTATCTCAACAGAATGCAAGAACAAAATGTTAATGTACTTCACTGAAAGCCTTCTGAAGTTTCTTTCTAGGTTCAGAACTTGTTGTTTTAATTTTTCCACATAAATTAAATAAAACACTTATTTTCCTTGTTACTGTTTAACAGAATCAACAAATTCCAACAACTCAAACCTAACTGACCAAATCTCCACCAAGTGGTTTTCCTTATCAACAGGACTGACAGGGGATCACATATAAATTGTTGCTGATGGACACAATTACAGGCTGATGATATGCTACGTACATCCATAATGAGTACTCTGCATTATCCATTTCCAAAACGCATCAATGTAAGAAATTCTGATTTTGGATTGTCACAAATCAAATATATCACATCATTCACAGTACCTAATGAACTAGAATTTCTTTAACAAATTCATCATAATTAGAAAATATGTGAAAACACTTTTCTGAAAACATCTTCCCTAAGCTCTGCTGTAAAATCCTAACTCAACTGTTATCTTCATCACTCCAGAAATCCTGGCAACCCAAAGAGGCTCCCAGGAGATTATATCCTCTGACCTCTCCAAACGGTAGGAAAAATGTGGGAAAGACGTCTAGAAACCATTTACACGGTCCCTACCACTTACAGGACTGGGAGTAATAGGAGAGCAGTCAGGCTCTACAAAAATCATGCCCCTTCTGGTCCCCAGCCTCACTACAACTCAATTAAATGGATAAATGGATAGAAGACCTGAACAGACATTTTACCAAAGAAGACACAGATGGCCAACAGGCACATGAAAAGATGCTCAACATCAAAAATCATCAGAGAAATGAAAATTAAAGCCATAATGAGGTGTCACCTAATACCTAACACCTAGCAATGAGGCTATCGTCAAGAAGTCCACAAGCAATAAATGCTGAAGTGGGTGTGGAGAAAAGGGAACACTCCTACACTGTTGGTGGGATGTAAATTGGTGCAGCTACTGTGGAAAACACTATGGAGGTTTCTCAAGAAACTAAATTAGAGCTACCATGAAACTGAAAAGTGAAAAAGTGCTCAGTTGTGTCCAACTGTTTGTGACCCCATGGACTATACTGTCCAGTATTCTTGGGCTTCCCTTGTGGCTCAGTTGGTAAAGAATCCACCTGCAATGTGGGAGAGCTATCATATGAACCAGCAATTACACTCCTCAGTGATATCTGAAAAAAATGAAAACACTAATTTGAAAAGGTACATGCACCCAATGTTCATAATAGCATTGTTTATAACTGCCAAGATTATGGAAGCAACTTAAGAGTCCATCAACAGATGAATGGGCAAAGACAATATAGCGTATATACACTGTATCTTGCACACAGACACACACACAGAAAAACACATGATGGAATACTATTCAGCCATGAAAAAGAATGAAATTTTGCCATTTGCAACAATGTGGATGGACCTGGATGGTATTATGTTGAGTAAAATAAGTCAAACAAAGACAAATACTGTATGATATTACTTATATGTGTAATCTAAGAATAAATACAACAAACTTTTGTTATAGAGAATATAACAGAAAAAGAAACAGACAAACGTATCAAGAACAAATTAGTGGTTATCGGTGGAAAGAGGGAAGCGGGGCGAGGCAAGATTGGGACAGGGTATTAAAAGGTACAAACTACTATGTAAAAAATAAATAAGCTCCAAGGATATACTGGATAGCACAGGGAATATAGCCAACGCTTTATAATATATATAAATGGAGTATAACTTTTAAAAATTGTGAATCGCTATGTTGTACACCTGAAAATTATATAATTTTGTAGATAAACTATACCTCAATTTTTTTAAAGTTTTTTAAAAAAGGAAATAGTCCTTGGCTTCTCACTTTTTAGTGATTATAAATAGATAAATTATCAAGCCATTCCCTGCCCCCCTAGATTTACTGTTTCTGCAGGACACAAAGAAAGTTCTCTTAGAGGGTTTCCCCTAAACTGGAAGGAAAGGAAAGAGAACGCTGACTCACATGCTGCAAAAGCAGGACTACTTCTTGGGCTCACAAACCTCATGGAAGGGTGAGTGCTGTCCATGGTTGGATGGCTAGACACAGTTGATCTCATTACCTGGGCTTCACTAGCAATGGGAAAAGCTGAGATAAGATGATGTGAAAGAGGGTCAAATCTGCGTCTCTAACCCTCATTTATAACCTAACCCCATTCTGCAGCCAGTCCTTCTTCAGTAAGTGCATGCACTAGGAGTGAAACAGAGAGTGAGCTACTAAGCACCATTTCTGCAGCTCCCTATGACTGGAGTGTTGTATCCAATGGGAAACTCCCAAATATCCATGTTGAACTATAATGGCTTCACTTAAGTTGTCATGGAGGCTTTTCCTAAAGACGATTATTCTTTGCAATAAGGGTGATGAATTTAATAGTTCCTAATAGACTAAATGTATAAAGGAACTGTGTCGCTTTAGTGTTCTGTCAGAAAGAGTGATGGATAAAACTGCTCTTTTTCTTCCTTCCCATGAATTGTGAGTGGTTTTAATTTCCAAAATTATTTCCTACCATTGAACAGAATATAAAGGGAAATAAATGAAGATCTACCTAGAACAAAGGTGGAAAAAAATAGAAATGTTAAAAAAAAATCATATTCAGAGAGGTAAGCACAGGAAGAAGGTATCTATGACTATTCTCAAAAGTAAGTAAATTAAATGAGCCAACTAGAGGGGCAATTCCATTGTTTCTTTTGGTAGGGGCACTCTGA
The DNA here is from genome assembly GCA_024291935.2 of Okapia johnstoni. Lineage (NCBI taxonomy): Eukaryota > Metazoa > Chordata > Mammalia > Artiodactyla > Giraffidae > Okapia > Okapia johnstoni. The sequence goes on along the minus strand of CM044323.1, from coordinate 8,616,193 downwards.
AAAAGGGGCCTTATAGCTTCACTTGCATAGACTTCACACAGAAGAATTATACAAAAAAGATCTTCATGACCCAGATAACCATAATGATGTGATTACTCATCTAGAGCCACACATCCTGGAACATGAAGTCCAATGGGCCTTAGGAAGCATCACCACGAACAAAGCTAGTAGAGGAGATGGAATTCCAGTTGAGTGATTTCAAATCCTAAAAGATGATGCCGTGAAAGTGCTGCAATCAATATGCCAGGAAATTTGGAAAACTCAGCAGTGGCCACAGGACTGGAAAAGGTCAGTTTTCATTCCAATCCCAAAGAAAGGCAACACCAAAGAATGTTCAAACTACCACACAATTGCACTCATCTCACATGCTATCAAAGTAATGCTCAAAATTCTCCAAGCCAGGCTTCAAGGTACGTGAACTGTGAACTTCCGGATGTTCAAGCTGGATTTAGAAAAGGTGGAGGAACCAGAGATCAAATTGCCAACATCCGTTGGATCACTGAAAAAGGAAGAGAGTTCCAGAAAAACATCTACTTCTGCTTTATTGACTGTGCCAAAGCCTTTGACTGTGTGGATCACAATGAACTGTGGAAAATTCTGAAAGAGATGGGAATACTAGACCACCTGACCTGCCTTCTGAGAAATCTGTATTTAGGTCAAGAAGCAACAGTTAGAACTGGATGTGGAACAACAGACTGGTTTCAAATTGGGAAAGGAGTATGTCAAGGCCGTAATGCTACCCTGCTTATTTAACTTATATGCAGAGTACATCACGTGAAATGCCAGGCTGGATGAAGCACAAGCTGGAATCAAGATTGCCAGGAGAAATACCAATAACCTCAGATACGCAGATGACACCACCCTTATGGCAGAAAGTGAAGAGGAACTAAAGAGCCTCTTGATGAAAGTGAAAAGGGAGAGTGAAAAAGTTGACTTAAAACTCAACATTCAGAAAACTAAGATCATGGCATCTGGTCCCATCACTTCATGGCAAATTGATGGAGAAACAATGGAAAGTGAGAGACTTTATTTTGGGGGTCTCTAAAATCACTGCAGATAGTGACTGCAGCAATGAAATTAAAAGACGCTTGCTCCTTGGAAGAAAAGTTATGATCAACCTAGACAGCATATTAAAAAGCAGAGACATTACTTTGCCAACAAAGGTGTGTCTAGTCAAAGCCATGGTTTTTCCAGTAGTCATGTATGGATGTGAGAGTTGGACTATAAAGAAAGCTGAACGCCTAAGAATCGATGCTTTTGAACTGTGGTGTCGGAGAAGACTCTTGAGAGTCCCTTGGACTGCAAGGAGATCCAACCAGTCCATCCTAAAGGAGATCAGCCTTGGGTGTTCATTGGAAGGACTGATGTTGAAGCTGAAACTCCAATACTCTGGGCACCTGATGTGAAGAACTGACTCATTGGAAAAGCCCCGGATGCTGGGAAAGGTCAAAGGCGGGAGGATATCGGGACGACAGAGGATGAGATGGTTGGGTGGCATCACTGACTCGATGGACATGAGTTTGAGCAAGCTCCGAGAGTTGGTGAAGGACAGGGAAGCCTGGCGTGCTGCAGTCCATGGGGTCACAAAGAGTTGGACACGACTTAGCAACTGAACTGAACTGATCAAAGAGGGCAAGGGTCTAACTTTGCCATAGATACACACACACACGCACACACACACACACACACACAGTAACAATAGCTCCACATCTCCAGTCAAACACTGCCGTTGGAGTGCCCTGTAGTTTAGGATATGCTTCATTGTGAGGAATATCGCCTTTTCTTCTCTAAATATCACAGCCCTGTGACCCAGAGCGGCTTCTACATGTTCTCATCATTTTGAAGTAACAGATCCATGAGTTTGGAAGGACTTTGATTCCCTAAGCTGGATACTTCCCAACATAGGTAACTAAAAATCAGAGGAAATGGGGGCAGCCCTGATTTGTGAGAAGCTCTGAATTTTGTAGGATAAAGTAAAGGTGGTTAATCTGAAAAGTCAGGAGGCACCTTGAATTCGTGTTAGTGAAGAGCTCCATCTCCTGTTCCGTGTGAGTATGTTCTCAGAACAGCTTCCGCCAGCAGGAGGTTGCTATGAATACCGGAGTTGTAAGAGGAAATGGCCAGCCTGTAACCCTTTTGCAGTGTAGATTCTTCTGTTCTGAGCCTAATAATTAATGCTTTTTTGCATTGTGGTAGGTACTGATAGCTGAGAGAGGAAAACACAGAACGAAATAAAGTTTTACATGTTTAACCTTCAGCAAAGAAAAAAAAAGGTAGCCAGCAATTTTATAGGTTTTCTTGAAATAATTTTACCCTTTCACTTAGAAAATTCAATTTTGGACCTCAGGGCAAGCAACAAGAAAAGCCTTTTTCTAAGCTCTGTGGGATGAGTGAGTTAGAATAGCCTCAGTACAGAGCTGGTTCAAGTTGGTAAAGAAACAGCTTTCCTGGCTCATAAATTGAACCAGCTTTGGTCTATTTGACTCTGTAAAAACTCTTTCTATGTTGATTTTAACTTCAATCTCCCTCAATGCCCTGCCTTTCATTACTAAATACAGCTTAAAGGGGAAGAAAATGAAAGGGAAGGTGTTTATTATAAGGCAGAAATGCTAAGGGTCCAATAAATGACCAGACAAAATTATACATTTTCCTCTTTTTCTAAATGACCAGACAAAATTATACACTTTCCTTTTTTTCACCTACTGAAAGAACAACTTTTTTGGAAGTACTTTTGGTAGTTTTTGTTTGCTTGCTTTCCACTGTTTTATTGGAAAGACAATGGATCGAAGAAATTAAGCAGCTTTTCCTCCACAAATACGCTGGAAGGCCATCCAATTTCAAGTAAAATGCACTGGACTATACACTGAATTCTAGTCTCTCTATCTAAAAACAATTGACACTATCAGACTCAATGGGCTTAAGTTTATTTCCTGTGGAAGCAGGGGTTGCCTTAAATGAAAGCTTTTTTTTTTTAATACATAAAAATGTTATGATTATCATGCCATCCACCCAACAGCACACTGAACTTTAGAAATAGATTTCCTATTATGTTTATGAGAATGCTTTGAATGCATATTTTGAATCAATATAATTAAGTCATTCCTAAACAGAAATTATTTTTACAGTGGAGGTCATCCAAGGTCCTCTATCATTCCAACCGGCCTAAATAAGAGAAAAAAGCCCAGCTTATTAGCTTACCGGTTTTCTGCATTAGATGACATAAGATTAAGCCCAGTCAGTAGTAGTAACACTGCTAAGGCACCTTGGTTATCATAGTTTCTAGATGTTTAAAGCAACACAAAACATACCATATTCACATCTCCCCTTTAAGTTACTTCATAAAATCATACCCAATATCCTGAAATACTCAATTATAATTAGTTTATGAGTAAATAGTTCATTTCCAGAGGTCAGTTAGTGTTAAATACTAAACAGATAAAATTGTTTATTCTACACTAAAACAAATATACTGACTCAAATTACTCAGTTTTGATAGTCATTATCACTGATCACAATGACAGATTTCTGTCTACATGGATAATAAAATCATTTGGCCATGTAACCAGTGGGAGTTCATTTCTGTGTTAGGATCCCCAAATCTCTATACAGGACAATAAAAAGAAAAACTAGCACTACCTTTACTATTTTTGATTCTTGTAATACATTTTTAAGATACAGTTTTTCAAAATAAATATTTGATATAAGGTTGAGGAGCAATTCTGACATATCCCAAATAATTTACTTAGTAATGGCCAAAAGAAGTCACTAAAGATTAATTTTTCCAAAAATAGCTGATAATATGACAATAACAATGGCAAGCAAATAAAACAGTATATGAAATGTTCTGCTGTATGACATAAATTCTATAAAACCTATGAGGTTTACGGTAGTCTAAGGTAGTGTGACTATCAATAATTTGTACTCTTTTCTATACTTTTAAGCTTTCAAGGAGAAAATTACCCATAATTGGAGAAAAATAATAAATGTCACCAAAATAAGTTATGTGAATTATTTAAAGTTGTGCCAGGATGTATTAACAAACATTGTTTTTCTCCACCTCTCTCCCTACTTAGGGTTGCTTTCTGTCTACAACAAAATCATGAGTTTGTGGTTAGGGCATCTAAACAAGTAACCACAGTCTCCTCATGCTGCTCTCAGTATTAGGCAATACACATACTGCATGTGAAAATGCTGAAGAATCAGTCCCATTATCTGTCTCTTATCTCATCACTTATACCTTTGTTCTCAGTTCAGTTTAGTCGCTCAGTAGTGTCTGACTCTTTGCGACCCCATGGGCTGTAGCACGCCAGGCTTCCCTTGTTTTAGCTCTAGATATTTCTCACCTCTTGTTGGACTTGTATTCTGCAATAGATCTCATATTCAAGAAAATAATTTCTTCTTCCTTCAGCTTATTCTAATAGCTACCTTTGCCTCTTTACATCCTTTTTCCCTGAACAGGGTTAGTAGCACACCCAACATGAACTCAACACCTGGGAAAGTAGTATCTCATCCTCAAGTCTGCTTTACTCAATGGCAAAAATTCCTGGGTCGTGACCTTCCCCCATCCCAGCTTTACTGAGATATGATGACAAAATTGTATATATGTAAGGCGTACAATGTGATGTTTTTGATATAAGTACACACTGCAAAATGATGACCACAATCAAGCTAATTACCATATCCATTATCTCACAGTTATCATTTTGTGTGTGTGATGAGCACTGAGATCTATTTTTTTAATGAAATTTCAAGTATACTTTATTATTAACTCTAGACACATGATGTTGTACACTGGTTTTTCAGAACTTATTGCTCTCTTAACTTAAAGTTATAACCAACATCTCTCATTTTTACCTAACCCTCAGCTCCTGGTAACTGTCATTCTAGTCTTTGTTACTGATCTCAGTTTTGTTTTGAATATTTATTTATTTAGGCTGTGCCAGGTCTTAACTATGGCATACAGGATCTTTAGTTGTGACATGTGGGATCTAGTTCCCTGACCAGGGCTTGAACCCAGGCGCCTTGTACTGGGAGGGTGAAGTCTTAGGGAAGTCCCCCCCCACTTCCCCAACACCTTTTTTTTTTTTTTTTTTGAGTCCACACATAAATGAGATCATGCAGTATTTGTCTTTCTCCATCTGGCTTATTTCACTTAGCATAACATCCGCCACACTTATCCCTATTGTCAAAAATGGCAGGATTTATGTTTAGAGCTGAGCAATTTATATTCTCTATCCTTGCATCTGTGAACGGACATTTAGGTTGTTTTCATAATTTGGCTACTGTGAATAATGCTGAAATGTACATGGGAGTACAGATATCTTTGTAAGATCCTAATTTCATTACCTTTGCATATACACTCAGAAGTGGAACTGCTGCATTGTAAGGTAGTTCTATTTTTGTTTAGGAACCTCCATGCTGTTTTCCATGATGACCATACCTACATTCTCATCAAGAGTGTATAAGGGTTGCCTTTTCTCTACATCCTTTTCAACACTTGGTATCTTTTGACTTTTTAAAAACAGCTATCCTAGCAAACGTGAGGTGATACCTCATTTTGGTTTTGATTTACATTTCCTTAATGATCAGTGATGTCAAGCATCTTTGCATAAACCATTGGCCACTTGTACATTCTCTTTGGAGAAATGTCTATTTGGGTCCCTTGCTCATATTTAAATTTACTTTGCTATCGAGTTGTATGAGTTTCTTATACATTTTGAATATTAATCCTTTCATCAGACATTTATTTGCAAATATCTTCTATTCCATAGGTTGCCTTTTCACTTTGCTGATTGTTTCATTTGCTGTGAAGAAACTTTTTAATGTAGTCTGACTTGTTTTTAGTTTGGTTTTGGTTTTTACTTTTATTGCCTGTGCTTCTTTGGTCAGGCAAGAAATCCAAACACTCATTACCAAGATCAAGGTCAAAGGGCTTTTGCCCTATGTTTTCTTCTAGGATTTTTGAGGTTTCAGGTCTTACATTTAAGTCTTTAACCTATTTTGAGTTGACTTTTATGTTCCGTAAGATAAAGTTCTAGTCCATTCTTTTCCACCTAGATATCCAGTTCCCCAAACACCATTTATTGAAGAGAATATCTTTTCCCCATGTTGTATCCTTGGTTCCTTTGTCAAAGATTAGTTGATCATATATGCATTGAGTTACTTCTAGGCTCTCTATTCTGTTCCATTGGTCTATATGTCTGTTTCTATGCCAGTACCATGCTGTTTTAATTGCTATACCTTTGTAATACAACTTGAAATCATGAAGTGTGATGCCTTCAGCTTTGTTCTTCATGCTCAAGATTGATTTAGCTATCTGGGGTCTTTTGTGGTCCCCATAAGAATTTTTGAAAAAAAATTTTCTATTTCTGTGAAGAATGACATTGGAATTTTGATGGGGATTATATTGAAGGAGTAGATTGTTTTGGGTAGCATTCACTATGAACAGCATGCTGTCTTTCTGTCTACTAGGGTCATGCCAGTATTGAAATTTTACAAATCATCTCTCATAGTCTTTTCTGTCACACCAAGTTCTCTTTTAATTGTATTGTACCTTGCAAAGTTTATTGGATTTGGTTTAGATTTCTAAGCATAAATAACTAGAATGCTCAGCTGAGTATGGCTTTTTCTCCCAAGTATCAACAGACCCTAGCCTACTATGGAGAGCCTTAATTTTGAAGTTCGACATTTTAAATAAAAACAAAACTCATCTTTTATTAACCACATCATCAAGAGCATTCTTTCCTTTGGGAAGGGCAGCTTTTAAAGTATTCTGATAATTTGTTCAAATGTTCAACTATACCTAAAAAGGAAAATTCAGTTCACTCAGTCATGTCCGACACTTTGTGACCCCATGGGCTGCAGCACGCCCGGCTTCCCTGTCCATCCCCAACTCCCAGAGCTTGCTCAAACTCATATCCATTGAGTCGGTGATGCCACCCAAACATCTCATCCTCTGTCATCCCCATCTCCTCCTGCCTTCGATCTTTCCCAGCATCAGGGTCTTTCCAATGAGTCAGTTCTTCGCATCAGGTGGCCAAAGTACTGGAGCTTCAGCTTCAGCATCAGTCCTTTCAATGAATATTCAGGACTGATTTCCTTTAGGATTGACTGGTTTGATCGCCTTGCATTACAAGGGACTCTCAAGAGTCTTCTCCAACACTACAGTTCAAAAGCATCAATTCTTCAGTGCTCAGCCTTCTTTATAGTCCTACTCTCACATCCATATAGGACTACCGGAAAAACCATAGCTTTGACTAGATGGACCTTTGTTGGCAAAGTAATGTCTCTGCTTTTTAATATGCTGTCTAGGTTGGTCATAGCTTTTCTTCCAAGGAGTCATCATCTGCAGTGATTTTGGAGCCCAGCGAAATAAAATCTCTTACTGTTTCCATTGTTTCTCCATCTATTTGCCATGAAGTGATGGGACCAGATGCCACGATCTTAGTTTTTTTGAATGTTGAGTTTTAAGCCAGCTTTTTTACTCTCCTCTTTCACTTTCATCAAGAGGCTCTTTAGTTCCTCTTTAATTTCTGCCATAAGGGTGGTGTCATGTGCATATCAGAGGTAGTGCTTAGAAATATCTGTGCCATTTAGGTATAGACCATAATGATTTCACACTTTTCTTTTTTTTAAAATTAGTTTATTTATCTATTTTTTAATTTTACAATATTGTATTTGTTTTGCCATACATTGACATGAATCCACCATGGTATGTACATGTTTTCCCCTTCCAGAACCCCCCTCCCATCTCCCTCCCCATCCCATCCCTCTGGGTCATCCCGGTGCACCAGCCCCGAGCACCCTGTATCATGCATCGAACCTGGACTGTCGATTCGTTTCACATATGATAATTTACATGCTTCAATGCCATTCTCCTATATCATCCCGCCCTCGCCCTCTCCCATAGAGTCCATAATACTGTTCTATTTATCTGTGTCTCTTTTGATGTCTTGTATACAGGGTTATCTTTACCGATTGACTAAATACCATATATATGTGTTAGTATACTGTATTGGTGTTTCTCTTTCTGGCTTACTTCACTCTGTATAATAGGCTCCAGTTTCATCCACCTCATTAGAACTGATTCGAATGTATTCTTTTTAATGGCTGAGTAATATTCCATTGTGTATATGGACCACAGCTTCCTTATCCATTCATTTGCTGATGGGCATCTAGGCTGCTTCCATGTCCTGGCTATTATAAACAGTGCTGCAATGAACATTGGGGTACATGCGTCTCTTTCAATTCTGGTTTCCTCAGTGTGTATGCCCAGCAGTGGGATTGCTGGGTCATATGGCAGTTCTATTTCCAGTTTTTTGAGGAATCTCCACACTGTTCTCCATAGTGGCTGTACTAGTTTGCATTCTCAACAACAGTGTAAGAGGGTTCCCTTTTCTCCACACCCTCTCCAGCATTTATTGCTTGTAGTCTTTTGGATAGTAGCCATTCTGACGGACGTGAAATGGTACCTCATTGTGGTTTTGATTTGCGTTTCTCTGATAATGAGTGATGTTGAGCATCTTTTCATGTGTTTGTTAGCCATCTGCATGTCTTCTTTGGAAAAGTGTCTGTTTATTTCTTTGACCCACTTTTTGATTGGGTCGTTTATTTTTCTGGAATTGATCTGCAGGAGTTGCTTGTATATTTTTTGAGATTAATTCTTTGTCCATTGCTTCGTTTGCTATTATTTTCTCCCATTCCGAAGGCTGTCTTTTCACCTTGCTTATAGTTTCCTTTGTTGTGCAAAAGATTTAAGTTTTAATTAGGTCCCATTTGTTTATTTTTGCTTTTATTTCCAATATTCTGGGAGGCGGATCATAGAGGATCCTGCTGTGGTTTATGTCGGAGAGTGTTTTGCCTATGTTTTCCTCTAAGAATTTTATAGTTTCTGGTCTTACATTTAGATCTTTAATCCACTTTGAGTTTATTTTTGTGTATGGTGTTAGAAAGTGTTCTAGTTTCATTCTTTTACAAGTGGTTGACCAGTTTTCCCAGCACCACTTGTTAAAGAGATTGTCTTTTCTCCATCGTATATTCTTGCCTCCTTTGTCAGAGATAAGGTGTCCATAGGTACATGGATTTATCTCTGGGCTTTCTGTTTTGTTCCCTTATCTATATTTCTGTCCTTGTGCCAGTACCATACTGTCTTGATGACTGTGGCTTTGTAGTAGAGCCTGAAATCAGGCAGGTTGATTCCTCCAGTTCCATTCTTCTTTCTCAAGATTGCTTTGGCTATTCAAGCTTTTTTGTATTTCCATACAAATTGTGTAATTATTTGTTCTAGTTCTCTGAAGAATACCATTGGAAGCTTGATACGGATTGCATTGAATCTATAGATTGCTTTGGGTAGTACACTCATTTTCACTATACTGATTCTTCCAATCCATGAACACGGTATATTTCTCCATCTATTTGTGTCCTCTTTGATTTCTTTCACCAGTGCTTATAGTTTTCTATATATAGGTCTTTTGTTTCTTTAGGTAGATATATTCCTAAGTATTTTATTCTTTTCGTTGCAATGGCAAATGGAATTGTTTCCTTAATTTCTGTTTTCTCATTGTTAGTGTATAGGAATGCTAGGGATTTCTGTGTGTTAATTTTATATCCTGCAACTTTATTATATTCGTTGATTAGCTCTAGTAATTTTCTGGTGGTCTTTAGGGTTTTCTATGTGGAGGATCATGTCATCTGCAAACAGTGAGAGTTTTACTTCTTCTTTTCCAATCTGGATTCCTTTTATTTCTTTTTCTGCTCTGATTGGTATAGCCAAAACTTCCATAACTATGTTGAATAGTAGTGGTGAGAGTGGGCACCCTTGTCTTGTTCCTGATTTTAGGGGAAATGCTTTCAGTTTTTCACCACTTATGATAATGTTTGCTGTGGGTTTGTCATATATAGCTTTTATTATGTTGAGGTATGTTCCTTCTAGTCCTGCTTTTTGGAGGGTTTTTATCAAAAATGGATGTTGAATTTTGTCAAAGGCTTTCTCTGCATCTATTGAAATAATCATATGGTTTTTATTTTTCAATTTGTTTATGTGGTGGATTACATTGATTGATTTGCAGATATTGAAGAATCCTTGCATCCCTGGGATAAAGCCCATTTGGTCATGATGTATGATCTTTTTAATATGTTGTTGGATTCTGTTTGCTAGGATTTTGTTAAGGATTTTTGCATCTATGTTCAGTTATATTGGCCTGTAGTTTTCTTTTTTTGTAGCATTTTTGTCAGGTTTTGGTATTCGGGTGATGGTGGCCTCATAGAATGAGTTTGGAAGTTTACCTTCCTCTGCAATTTTCTGGAAGAGTTTGAGTAGCATAGGTGTTAGCTCTTCTCTAAATTTTTGGTAGAATTCAGCTGTGAAGCCATCCGGTCCTGGGCTTTTGTTTGCTGGAAGATTTCTGATTACAGTTTCAATTTCCGTGCTTGTGATGGGTCTGTTGAGATGTTCTATTTCTTCCTGGTTCAGTTTTGGGAAGCCGTACTTTTCTAAAAATTTATCCATTGCTTCCAAGTTGTCCAATTTATTTGCACATAGTTGCTGATGATAGTCTCTTATGATCCTTTGTATTTCTGTGTTGTCTGTTGTGATCTCTCCGTTTTCATTTCTAATTTTGTTGATTTGATTCTTCTCCCTTTGTTTCTTGATGAGTCTGGCTAGTGGCTTGTCAATTTTATTTATCTTCTCAAAGAACCAGCTTTTGGCTTTGTTGATTTTTGCTATGGTCTCTTTTGTTTCTTTTGCATTTGTTTCTGCCCTAATCTTTTAAATTTCTTTCCTTCTACTAACCCTGGCGTTCTTCATTTCTTCCTTCTCTAGTTGCTTTAGGTGTAGAGTTAGGTTATTTTTTGACTTTTTTCTTGTTTCTTGAGGTGAGCCTGTATTGCTATGAATATTCCCCTTAGCACTGCTTTTACCGTGTCCCATAGGTTTTGGGTTGTTGTGTTTTCATTTTCATTCGTTTCTATGCATATTTTGATTTCTTTTTTGATTTCTTTCATGACTTGTTGGTCATTCAGCAGTGTGTTGTTCAGCTACCATATGTTGGAGTTTGTAATTGTTTTTCTCCTGTAATTGACATCTAATCTTACTGCATTGTGGTCAGAAAAGATGCTTGGAATGATTTCAATTTTTTTGAATTTACCAAAACTAGATTTATGGCCCAGGATGTGATTTCACACTTTTCAATTTACTTCTCTTAATACTCTCCTCAGGAAGAAGAATAAGGGAAACTTAAAAAGGTTAGAAAAATTCAAAGTAAAGGAAATATTTATTTTCGTATGATATCCAAGACTTTTCTAAGATATTTCCATTCTTACTGACAGACAAGAGGCAAGCAGAGAAGACAAACATTTCAGATTATTGTTAGTGACATTAAGAATAAACTGGCACCTCTGTTTGCACTGGTCCTTTCATATATAAAAACTTATTCAGGGATTCCTTGGTAGCTCAGTGGTAAAGAATCTGCGTGCCAATGCAGGAGACCCAGGTTCGATCCCTGATCCAGGAGGATCCCATATGCTGTGGAGCAGCTGAGCCCTTGCGCCACAACTATTGAGCCTGTGCTCTAGACCCTGCGAGCCATAACAACTGAGCCCACAAGCCGCAACTACTGAAGCCCACGTGCCCTAGCGCCCATATGCTGCAGCAATAAAAGCCACTGCAATGAGGAGCCTGGGGAACACAACTAGGGAACACACTCTCCGCAATTAGAGGAAGTCTGCACAGCAACGAAGACCCAGCACAGACATTAAATAAAATAAGAAATTTTGAAAAAACGTATTCAATATCCAAGGCAGTTCCATGAGGTCAGTAGGGCAAGGGAAATCTCCAAAAATGAGTCTAAGTTTTTGCCTTCACTTTTCTCAGTATGTTCAGACATTTAGCATAAGCTGTGGGAATTGCTGCTGTCTTGGTTGCTCTTGATTGAGACGATCTTCATTGGGCATTAATCAGTATATGAAGAGTCTGAATATAAATTATTACCAAATCAATTAAAGACAGAAAATCCTCAATGAATTTCCAAACATAAGCTTCTGCTCAGTGAGCATAATGGGAACCAGGAGCTGACTGAAGAAGCAGCCAGAAGAGCAATTTGGGGGTTCCCACTCCATAGAAGCAAGAGAACATCACAAACTTAAACTTAGGTTTCCAAGCAGAATTCTAAGTAACGAGAAAATATAACGTGGGCCTGGTCCTGCTGAATAGAATCCGAGTATGTTAATTAAAAAGGAAAACTCTTGCTAGCAATAGCCAATTTCTAGAGAGGAGTTTTACATCAGTATAGCACCACCAGTGTAAGCAGCCCTTCAATGATCACTGGAATTCAGGACATATAATCCACAGATATCCTAAAACCACATGGCTTCCTGCATGCCATGGTGATATTTTCAGGGAAAAAAGTTTGTTAATATGCAAATAGTTAATATTTTTCATTTTATTCCCAAATGATGCCTGGTTTGAAAAGTCACTATAAAAAGTGAGGATTTACAGATCTTAAGAACCACAGTTTTCAGTGTGAAAGCTAGAAACAAACATTAAAACACAACTTTAACACAATTTTAACAATTATAGTTAGGTAAGTTGGGGTTCCCAGATGATGCAAGTGGTAAAGAACCCACCTCCCAATGGAGAAGACATAGGAGACGCAGGTTCAATCCCCACGTCCAGGAGATCCCCTGGAGGAGGGCATGGAAACTCACTCCAGTATGCTTGCCTGGAGAATCCCATGGACGGAGGAACCTGCCAGGTTCCTCTGTCTGTGGAGTCACAAAGAGTCGGACCCAACTGAAGCAACTTAGCATGCACACACACATTCAAGTAAGTTAATTTTATTTTGGCTGATTGTTAAAGAATAACACTATCCAAATACAAATGGTGGGTGAAAAAAGTGACATGAAAGAAACACAAATGTTACAAAATGTTTTATATGTAACACATGTAAAACTTCCTTATTTTTGACAGAAAGGAAAGAAGTATACAATTTTTGTTAGTATCAGATTCGTTTTTAATTGACGTATAGTTGATTTACAGTGTCGTGTTAATTACTGCTGTATAACAAAGTGAATTGAGGAAGGACATGGCAACCCACTCCAGTGTTCTTGCCTGGAGAATCCCAGGAACGGGGGAGCCTGGTGGGCTGCCATTTGTGGGGTCGCACAGAGTCGGACACGACTGAAGCAACTTAGCAGCAGCAGCAGCAAAGTGATTCAGTCATATATATATATATATACACACACATATATATATATACACATATATATATGTATATATATATACACATATGTATATATGTGTATATATATATATACATATATATATGTGTATATATATATATACACACACACATACACCCATTCTTTTTTAATATATTATTTTCCATTATGATTTATCATCAGTTCAGTTCAGTCGCTCAGTTGTGTTCAAGTCTTTGCGACCCCGTGGATTGCAGCACGCCAGGCCTCCTTGTCCATCAGCAACTCCCGGAGTTATCATAGGCTATTGAATATAGCTTGCTGTGCTAAACAGTAAGACCTTGTTGTTTATCCATTCTATACATAAAACGCTTACATCTTCTAACCCCAACCTACCACTTTATCCTTTCCCAACCCTCTTCTCAGCAACCACAAGTTGGTCCTCTACGTCCGTGATTCTGTTTCTGTTTCACGGATAGGTTCATTTGTGTTATATTTTAGATTCTTCATATAAGTGATACCATATGGTACGTCTTTTTCTGACTTACTTCACTTAGTACAATAATCTCTAGTTGCATCCATGTTGCTGCAAATGGCATGAGCTTTTCCTTTTTTATGGACGAGTAGTATTCCATTGTATATATGTGCCACATCTTTTTTACCCATTTATCTGTCAATGGACATTTAGGTGGTTTCCATGTCTTGCCTGTTGTGAATAGTGCTGCTTTGAACACAGGGGTGTGTGTATCTTTGTGGATTAAGAATCTTGTCTGGATATATATCGAGAAGTGGGATTTCTGGATCACACAGTAGCTCTACCTTTAGATTTATGAGGATCCTCCATATTGTTTTCCACCATGGCTGCACCAACTAACATTTCCACCAACAATGGAGGAGGGTTCCCTTTTCTTGACACCCTCGCTGGCATTTGTTACTTACAGACTTTTTAAAGATGAAGTAGTACCTCAACATAGCTCTGCTTGGCCTTTCTCTAATCATTAGTGATGTTGAGCATCTTTTCATGTATCTAGTGGGCATCCATATAAAATCAGACTCCTAATAACATCTTTATGTAAAAGTCAAACAAATATCCAAAGAATATTAAATTTCTTTTAAATTATTAACTTTCCTGGATTACTCTCATTATCATCAGCTCCATATACTAGGATTAACTTTGTCATAGCTCAGTATAGCAGGTTCTTTATCACTGGAGGAATCAGTGACAGAACACATCTCCAGGAAATAACACTTTAATTACTACAGTGAATCTCACTGAAGTTCAAAATAAGCATTACCAAAGGCTTATATAACAGAACTGAGAAGAGACCTTTCAATTGTAAAAGTTTCTGTAAGATCAGTTTTCTGAGTTGTTTTCAAGATAACTTTTTTAAAACATGAAAAGTAACCCTTTCGTGGCTAGCTAGACAACACTGTGAAGGGCCCTCTCTTGGATGAAGAATGATCCCATGCTTAAGTCCTGACTTTTCTCTTGGGAAAAGCTTTCTTGTCCACTGTTCTTTGTGATCCCTGGCCCCAGTCTGTAAGGGTTCTTCCTTTTTCTCCTCTTTGCTGTCTCTGAAGTGGGTATCGGGGGACACACTCTTCTTACAAGTGCACAACTTTCCCAGCCCTCATTCTGCTCATGGGACTTCCCTGATAGCTCAGTTGGTAAAGAATCCTCCTGCAATGCAGGAGACCCCGGTTCATTTCCTAGGTTGGGAAGATCCGCTGGAGAAGGGATAGGCTACCCACTCCAGTATTCTTGGGCTTCCCTGGTGACTCAGCTAGTAAAGAATTCACCTGCGATGCAGGAGACCTGGGTTCAATCCCTGGGTTGGGAAGATCCCCTGGAGAAGGGAAAGGCTACCCACTCCAATATTCTGGCCTAGAGAATTCCATGGAGTGTATAGTCCATGGGGTCACAGAGAGTCATGGCTGGGTAACTTTCACTTTTACTTTTTACTTTCATTATTCTGCACACAATGGGTAGGTGTCCAAGACTCAGTTACAGGATATTTAAATACAGCCTCATGATATATTTGACAGCAAACTCTCAAAATGTAAGAGATTTCTCATGCATTCCATTCCAGAAAGTTCCATGTGCCGGAGATCTTTTTAAGAACATGTTTTTCACATAAATTGTGCTTCTTTGGGTTTTTTGGTCATATCTCTAGCTTTAAACTAGGTTACCGTAGAGCTGGTGAGCTATTCCAGAAATGCTCTGCCCCTCTTCTTATCATGCTATGCCCTTATTCTTATTTTTGCTTTGAGGCTTCTTAATTCACTTTGATATTGTAACTTTACCTTTAGAGGTGAAGGTTATACTCTTAATTTGGTCTATTCCAAAAGACCGAGTTTTAATGGATCTAAAGACTTTCTTAAATTTATCTCTTACATTTTCAGTATAAAAGAAATCAGCTATGCTGACTCTATGTCGTACCAAATTTCTGAATTCTATTTAATCTCTTTTCATTTCCACTTTCAAATTAGCCAATTATTTTAACTAGCTCCTATCTCTCTTTTAATTCCTTGTCAAATATACCCAATTGCTTTTAGTTCAGCAGTACCTTTAGGTGGTGCTAGTGGTAAAGATCCTCCACCCCACCCCCTACCTCTGGCTGCTTGTCAGCGCAAGAGACAGACACAGGTTCAATCCCTTGGTAGGAAAGTCTCCCTGGAGAAGGAAATGGCAACCCACTCCAGTATTCTTGCCTGGAAAATCCCATGAACAGAGGAACCTGGCAGGCTATAGTCCATAGGCTTACAGAGTCAGACACGACTTAGCATGCATGCACTAAGTTACTGCAGGTTACTATTTATGAGTTACTTTCCATTTTTCCATTTTTCTAATAAGTTTCCTTATCACTCCTGAGCCAGCAGGAGTGCCACATATTTCATATTGGTATGAGATACCATACTTTTACTACTATATGAATTAGGCTATGCCTAGATTTCAGAACCAGGATGAGCTGTAAACTGCATAGCCTCGAATTAGATGTGTTGGTGTTTTCACCTCAGGGAATAGTTCGCAGAAATTTTTGGTGTGGGTTTAGGATTTGTGGGTTGGGTGGCAGCCATTTCCTTACTCAATATTTAAATTTTAGTGGATTTAAGGACTGAGGATTGGTTAAGGACTGAAGATTGGAGCAAAAATAGTTTCACTTAGTCATAGTTAAGCAGATCTCAAAGTAATAAAAATTTAAAGATACACAGGGCATGTTTTATGTCTCTTATCTTCCCCTAATTAGTAGAAAAGAAACTTCTTCCAGTCAAACCATGGTGCCTATCTGAAACAGAATTTAAAAAATTAACACAGGATTTTTATATGATCTCTCTCTAAAATCACATTAAAACACTAGTAATCAAATAAAATACATAAATAGTGGGGGCAGAGGCAGGCAACGTCGCAGCAGTGGACTGGAGATGTCCATAACCTTTTGGGGAGATAGTATGCAGATTGAAGAGTGGAGACCCTACTTGAGAAAACCAGACTAGAAAAACTAAGTACTTCAAGAGGAAAATCTTTCTAGTGAGAATTAGACCTGAGATGCCCTATATATTTTCAGGATTTAGAGTCACCTGGTATTACAGAAGCTAGAAATGGTACATGGGCTTAAAACAGGGAAAATGCTTCAAAGTTTACAAATGGGAGCTTATACCTTCAAGTACTCTCTGCTACTCCACATGGCTAACTAATTACTACCTTTCCCACCTCCCAGCCAAAGCAGGAAAAGGTTAATGACAAGAATCCACTGACTGAAGAACACAAAGAACAATGGAGAAGGCTGAACACAAGGCTGAAATGGCATTAAATGAAAGCCTGCTCCCTTACTCTTGCTTCCCAGACTGTAAGCAGCCAAGTACACACTTCAGGCAAAGTATTAAAGGATCTTCTTATAGAGATGACCAACCTAACACAAAAAGACCCAGAAACTGATACACTCTTTCAAAACCCAACTGCTCTACAGTGAATTCTACCCATAGATAAATCTTTTCCAGGTATGCAGAGTTTTTATATCACAGATTTAATATTCCACTGTTAAATACAAATGGACATCCAGGGACAATCAAATTGATAAGAGCTTCTAATTTGATAAACAGTCTAAACAAATGAAAAAGAAGTCAGAGGAAACTGAGACTATAAAGGGAACAGGAAAAGAAAGATTATGAGCAACAATACCTCTAATATCCTCAAAGGGATAAGAAAGGATATTATATCCATAAAACAAAAATATAATACAACTTTTTAGAGGAGGTTTAGAGAAGGAAGAATACATTTTGAATATTAACAATTATAGAAATTACTAAAATAAAATGGAGGCAAATTAGAAACATGAGCAAGAAAGCCAAAAATGGAAAACAGAAAATAAAGTATAAAAAATCCAGAAGATAAAAAATCATAGTAGAACTAGCATAAAGAAAGAATGAGGTAAAGTGTGGGAGGAATGAAAGAAATAACAAAATATCTCACCATTGACGGGACCGTTTCTGCCTGTCTGCCACAGTGAACAGAAAAACAACCTCCCCCAGGACATATTATATGACATTTCAGAACATTAGGAATTAAGTGAAAAAATAAAACCTTCATAGATAGAAATACGTTAAACACAAAAGATCAAAAGTAATGTTTTCAGACAGCTTAGCAGCATTCCTGGAAACTAAAAGACAATGCATCCAAAATTCTGAAGAAAAACCAGTTCCATCATAGGATTCTATACCCAGCCAAACCACTCAAACTTAAGGTTAAAATAAACAGAATGACAGGTACCTTTTCAGTATCTGTCTTCTTAGAAAACTTCTGAAAGATGTACTCTACTAAGAAGTAGAATAAACCAAGAAATGAGTAAATAGGATGCATGAAACAAAGGATCAACTCTGGATAATGTAGGACAGTTCTGGGACAATGTGTGAAAAATGAAACCGTTCTGGATGAATTTGTAATAAACACATAGAAAAGAAAAAAAAAATTTTTTTGCGATGTATAAAACATAGCCATGTTTCACTAACTGGAAACTATTGTTTCCAGTTTTAGAAACTATTGTTTGAGAGTATGTTTCAGTAAGGTCAGTTACTTCAGCAAGAAACATAAATACTGAATACTGACTTAACCAGAGTATATATACTGGAAATATAGAGAAGAAATGTGCAGGTGGGCATGCATTCTGGCTAAACCCTAATCAATCATAGGAATAAATCAACAAATGACATCTGAATGTCTAAATCCACAAACCACAGTGTAAACATGACGTCTAGAGATATTAATATAAATACCTGAACAAATAGCTAATAGAGTTGAATATTTTTGCTTCTGGGTAGTGGGGCTCAGCTATAAAAAAAGAGATCAATTAGACTGGTATCTTTTTCACTTTCAGCCATTTAGAACCATTTAACTTTTAAGCACATTTTTAAAATAAAATATGATAAAAGTGAAAAACAAGCAAAGAAACAAAATCCATACTTTTGCTATTTAAGAGTTTTGGATTTCTTTTACAATAGCCAGTTAACAAACTAGTTTCACTTTTACACTAGAATTTTGTCAGAAATTTAGCACTTATACTAAAGCGGCCATTTATAATTTAAAGCACAAAGGCAATGATACTCATCACAGGAAGAGTGGATCTATTTTTGATGAGCTTAAATAAGTTGCTAATTTGTCCCAGGAGCAATGATATGGGCACTGACAATCATAAATATTAATGTCCCAAGAGACCAGGTAGCAGCCTCAGAATGAAAATCACTGGGAGTAACAAGAAATAACACTGATAACTTAACATGGAGAAAACGAGGCAAAAGGTTTCAACTGAAGAGTTGACTCTGAACACCAGCATATCAACATCATCTTAGGAAGCTGGATATCAATTTTAAAAACTCTCTGCCTTTCTGGAATGGACTGCAGTCCTCCAGTCCTGTTAGAGAGTCACACTAAATTTCAGAAACAGAACAGAAGTCAAAGTTCCTTCCTTTACTTTTCTAAGCACTAAGGTCAACCTTTATTTTTTCTTCCCTGAAGATTCTTCTCTTTTATATATGACACACTCTTCAAATACTTCCTATCAAAGGTACATTCTGCCATTAACCTATTAGGCTGTAGTCTTACTTTGTGACTGACAACTAGGTTAACCACCTTAGAAGGCAAGAATGCTGACATTCACATTAAACATAAACATATAGTTGTGAGGGAAGAGCAGCACCACAAATTGTAAATGCTGTAAAACCATCTTTTTGTTTGGACACTTCCATCTGTACACAAGGGAACACTTAGATCCTTACTTCTCTCTCAGTCCCCACCTTCAAGGAAATGGTAGAATCGCTAGCAAAAAGAAATATAATCCATTCAAGAAGGTATTTAAGCAAAAACAATGTTTCTCAATTTTCAACATTATTAGACTTTGTAGCAGAGAAGGGATGTGGGCCTTCAGAGTAGCTTTGGGGGCTAGCCTGATGTGAGCTTCTAAAATCAGTGTCCTGAACTTGCATTTTGTCTTTTAAAGTTATGGACATTTAATTGCATGATATGCACCATTAATGTATCCCTTTTCTATTTAATTTTAAAATAATTTATATTATTCACCAGTAAAACGACACACCCAACTTTCTCTTAACATTTTCTAGAAAGCTTGATAACTCATTAAGTGTCCTGTTAATACTATTATTACCCTGCAGCTGATACAGCAGTCTTCTCTTCTCCATGGTTTTGCTTTCTGAGTTTTCAGTTACCCATGCTCAAACATGGTCCAAAAATATTAAACAGAAAATTTCAGAAACAAACAATTCATAAGTTTTAAGCTATACACCATGCTGGGTAGTGTAGTGAAATCATGCCTTGTCCTGCTCTGTCCAGTCCAGGATGTGAATCATGCCTTTGTCCAGCTTGTCCTGCCCTTAGTCACTTAGTATCAGTTATCAGTTCGACTGTTTTAGTAACACAGTACTTTTAAGTGATCTATCTTTTAGTTAATGGCTCAAAGCATAAGAGTAGTGATATACTAGCAATTCAGAAATGCCATAGAGAAGCTGTAAAGTGCTTCTTTCAAGTAAAAGGGAGAAAATTCTCAAGGGGAAAAAAAGTCATATGCTAAGGTTGCTAAGATCTAGAGTAAAACCCAATCTTCTATCTGTGAAATTATGAAGAAGGAAAAAGGAATTTGTGCTAGTTTTGCTGTTGTACCTGAAGTTGCAAAAGTTATAGCCACAGTGCGTATTAAGTGCTTAATTAAGACAGAAAAGGCATTTTTTAAAAGAGAGGATATTTTTTAAAGAGAATCATTCATGTAATATTTATTATAATATATTATAATTGCTCTATTTTATTATTAGTTTTGCTGCTAATGCCTTACTGTGTCTACTGTATAAATTAAACCTTATCATAGGTATGTATCTATTGGAAAAAACAAAGCATATATAGGGTTTGGTTCTATCCAGACTTTCAGGCATTCATTGAAGTCTTGGCACATATTCCCCAGGGATAAGTGGGGACTACTGTACTGAAA
This sequence comes from Okapia johnstoni, assembly GCA_024291935.2. Taxonomy (NCBI): domain Eukaryota; kingdom Metazoa; phylum Chordata; class Mammalia; order Artiodactyla; family Giraffidae; genus Okapia; species Okapia johnstoni. Next base: position 8,595,506 of record CM044323.1, on the reverse strand, counting down.
ATGGCTCTGAAGGGACTAAAGGAACACAGGCGAGCAAGCACAGATGCTGGTCCTAGCCAGGACCTGAAGTCCTTAAACTCGGGGATACTGGTTAAAACACAGATTTAGAACTCAAAAATATTGTGTTCTAACTCAGCCACTTGCTTGACACATGACCTTTGAAAGTGTCTCATGTCTCTGATCTTCAACTTCCTCTCAGACACCAAGGCTAACTCAGGTGCAGGACTAAGTGAAGTGAGTGAAATCGCTCAGTCATGTCCGACTCTTTGTGACCCCATGGACTGTACAGGCTCCTCCAGCCATGGAATTTTCCAGGCAAGGATACTGGAGTGGGTTGCCATTTCCTTCTCCAAGGACTAAGTGGGTCTTAAATGAGATAATGTACCGGAAGCACACCATAAGGAAGGCTGGTGATGGTGGTGAGGGATGGTCCTCTTCTGTGTTGGGTCTACTTCTCCATCTCTCCAGCTTCTATTCTCCAAGGTTCCTGGGGGTGCAGAACATAAGACTTCCATCCACTGGGAAAGGCACCTGGAAAGATTTCTGTAGAAGAGTGGGTTGGACCATCACTCCTGGACAAGAGAAACCAGAACACACAGTAACATGTAATCAGGAAAATAAAAACCTTCCTCAGGTTATAAAGTGTGACAGAATAAAATAGAAATAATTACACTTGCATGATATAATTTTAAACATTTATCAGCATCCCTATTTTGTTAAATAGTAATTAAAGTGCTGCAAATTCTTCCTGGCTAATGGATATATTCAGAAAATAGAATGAAAAAGCTTTGAAAGAAGCCATGTGTTTAAAAAGATGAAAAGTGAGATTAAGGCAGGAGGGTTCCTCCATGGAAAAAAGTGTTGACATTTAAAACTGCAGGACCGCAGTCCTAGAAAACCAGACAGCAGGCGACACAGGCAATGAAATTTAATACCCAGCTCTCAACAGGTGGACAGGCTGAAGCTGTGATAAACTGTTTCAACTCTGAAGTTTAGTGCAGGAACTGGAGCAGCCTGCACCAACAGATGGAGCCATTCAAAAACTAGCTGCATGGAGATAAGAGAAAAAGCTGTGGAGATGGAAATGGGAGAGAAAAAGGCAGGGCAAAATGTGGGTCTGAAACATAGCAAATGCCATCTCCAGATGACCTAAGATCCAAATGGGAAAACTGCAAATGGTTCTTTGGAGAAAAGTTAGCCTAATGTAAGAGTCAAGCAAAAACCACACACTCAATAGTGTTCCTTACACCAAACTGTGGCCTTCCCTACTGATTATGAGTTTCGTGGAGGAAAATACCTTCAGGTAAAATTCTGGACCAGGGCATTTTTAGTTTGTCTTTCTGCTGCAAAAGTTGGCTCTGATGTATTTGTGGTTAGCACACAATCAGATTCTCCAGGCAAGGCCAAATTCTGCATGCAGGCACCCTATCTGGAACACAAAGTGGGCCCCCATCGTAAAACATAATTGAAATAATGGGGCTGAAATCCTTGTTTTTGGTTTGCTTCGTGATACGCATTTTTCTAACGTCTCTTTCTCTCCTATAAACGCTTAGTGTGGCCATTGCCGGTTCTCCATCTCTTCCACTCTTTCCCCGCCCTCACCTTACTACCTCAGATTCTTTCCCCGTCTCCACTTTGGATCTCTGGAGAGCTCCTCAGCCCTGGGTGTCTTCTACTTCAACCTGGTTGCCATTCGATTTGCGGGGTCCTCCCTGCACCGCCCCCGCGCCCCCACCACACACACCGCGCAGGCGCGCACCCAGTCGCAGGGACCGCCGGGTCTCTCCCCCTAGACCGCAAAGTCGGCACCTCACAGGCCCAGACGTCGAAAATGAGAAACCCGGGTGAAACCCAGGTCAAGTGAACTCGCAGCCCCGTGAGGAATATCACTCGACTCACCTCTAAGGTCAACGTTCCTGCCAGACCACTAGCCTGGTGTGAGCGTCTACAAAGCGAGTCTTAAGCCACACGCAGCGCGAACATACTAGAAGCACGGATCTCCTCATCTTCCAGCGCGCCTCACCTTTGCGTCCCGTGCAGCACTATGAACGGACGAGCCATTCTCGCGCGACTTGCACCAGATTCTGAGGAAAGGAAAACTTGCGCGAGACTTGGAACTTGCGGCTCTTTCTGCGATGGGGAGCCGCGTGGTGGGAAGCGCTCGGCCGCTAAGTCCTGTCCGACTCGTGGCGACTCCCATGGACTAACCTACCAGGCTCCTCTGTCCATGGGATTCTCCAGGCAAGAATACTGGAGTGGGTTGCCATTTCCTCCTCCAGGGGATCTTCCAGACCCAGGGATTAAACCCGCGTCTCTTACGTCTCCTGCATTGGCAGACAGGTTCTTTACCACAAGCGCCACTTGGGTAAGGACACTTGCTTTTAAATCTGCTGTGTGTGCGCATACGTGGTCGGTCGTTTCATTTGTGTCGGACTTTTTGCGACACCTTGGACCGTAACCCGCCAGGCTTCTCTGTCCATTGGATTCTCCAGGCAAGAAGACTGGAGTGGGTTGCCATGCCCTCCTCCAGGGGATCTTCCCCACCCAGGAATGGAACCTGCATCTCCTCCAGATTGTTTACCCCTGAGCCACCTGGGAAATAAGTCTCCTAGGGAACGTTTTTTTTTTTTTTTTTTTTTTTTTGTAATGAAGATTTAAAAAAAAAAATGTAGGCCCCACTCCAGATGTACAAATCACATTCTCTGGGGTCGGGCAGGGAATATAAGAATGGCTGTGGTGGGGTGGGGTGCCTTGGGGTTAGACGGCAGGCAATTCCTGTTTATTCAGCAAAAAGAGTAATTTCTGTTCTTAAGCAGATGTGATAATAAATATATAAGTGGTTACATGTATCAGATCACGTTGTACAGCTTAAACTTATGCAATGTTACACCATATCACCTTTCTGGTAAATCCTTGAGTGGTTGTCCATGGTTCTTAGGATTAGACTCCAAAAGTCCATACCATGTCAGAATGTGGTGGTTAACAGGGGGGCTTTGTACCCAAAGTTTTGGGTCAGCGCTCTCTGCTCCGTTACTCACTACTGTTCCCCTTAGTTAAGGCTCAATGCCCTGATGTAATCTCTCTACATCGTGTATGTTTATGAGGACTGATTAAGATGTGTGAGAAGCACTTAGCGAAGTATCTGGCATGTAGCAAATGCTCTGTAAATGTTAACTGTAGTTATTTTTAGCCACTAGAAGCACCTTTCTGACCCCAGCCTACCTTTCAACTCTCACCCGGCACTGCTATTTACCTTGTGCTTGATATTCTGGCTATATTACTCTTCAGTCAGTTCTTCAATAACCCTTTTTCACTTTAGAACCTTCATACATGATTCTCCCCCTGAATAGAAATCCACCTCCTTTACCCAATTAATATCTCCTCAGACTTAAGATTTAGCCTCCATTTTTCTTTCTTTGTTTCAGTCCTTGGGTCAGGAAGATCCTCTGGAGTAGGAAATGGGAACCCACTCCAGTATTTTTGCCAGGAAAATTACATGGACAGAGGAGCCTGGTGGGCTACAGTCTAGGGGGTTGCAAAGAGTTGGACACCATTGAGCACATACACATTTCTTTGTATAAAGCTTTCCTGAGACCTAATAGAAATCATTGTTCTCCTTTACCAGGCTGGTGCAACCATCCTGCAGCTGCTGTGAGTGATGGCCCTGTTTTCCAGGGAACTGACTTAAAGAAGTGGTTCTTAAATATTATGAATCACAATCACCTGGAGGGTTTGTGGACCCTCTGAGTTCTGCACCCCATTTCTGATTCAGTAGGTCTGAGGAGCTCCCTGAGAATTCCCCCCCCCCCCCCCCCCCCCCCCCCCCCCCCCCCCCCCCCCCCCCCCCCCCCCCCCCCCCCCCCCCCCCCCCCCCCCCCCCCCCCCCCCCCCCCCCCCCCCCCCCCCCCCCCCCCCCCCCCCCCCCCCCCCCCCCCCCCCCCCCCCCCCCCCCCCCCCCCCCCCCCCCCCCCCCCCCCCCCCCCCCCCCCCCCCCCCCCCCCCCCCCCCCCCCCCCCCCCCCCCCCCCCCCCCCCCCCCCCCCCCCCCCCCCCCCCCCCCCCCCCCCCCCCCCCCCCCCCCCCCCCCCCCCCCCCCCCCCCCCCCCCCCCCCCCCCCCCCCCCCCCCCCCCCCCCCCCCCCCCCCCCCCCCCCCCCCCCCCCCCCCCCCCCCCCCCCCCCCCCCCCCCCCCCCCCCCAGACAGTCGGGGGGGGGGTCCAAATTCCCAGGTGATGGATCATCAAATCATGATGACCATGGATTGCCCTTTCCCTGAGGTAAATTCTCCTTGCCTGAGAGTTACAACAAACCCTGCCCAGGTCTCCTTCACATCAGAGACTGACTCACTGACAGAGGGGCAAAAAAAAAAAAAAAAAAAAAATGGTTTCCTGACAACAAGGTGCAACCATCTCTGGGGTATTGAACTCATCCTCCACAGTCTCTGTGGAATCAAGCCGAGGCCTCTGCTTTGCTCAGCTCCTTTCTTTGCCCCACCCTGCTCCCCCCACTTCCTTTTCACTTCCATTTTCCTCAGGGAACTTCTTCAATAAACCACGTACACGAGAATCCCGTCTCGGCCTCCGTTTCTGAGGAGCTCAAATGAAAACACACATACACAGAAATTCAGTGTGGAAATACAGGTGAAAATAAAGAGCAAAACTGATAAGAAAGGAATATGAATTTCCTCAGAAGAGGATTTGCCAGAGCTTTCTGAGATGAAGAATTTTTTCCCTTGAAAGCCTGAGTGTAGGAAAGGATGCATCCCATAAAAATCTTAAAAGTTTATCAGCATCATTTTTAACAAGCCTCAAAAGCCCAGTTGTACCTGAGGCCCGTGAGTACTCAGATTTGCCATATCTCTGAGGCACTAGGTTGTCATTTCATATAATGAGACGATCTGTACTTTCCAGGACCTAAAACAGGGAGGCTCTATAAATTCTGCACCAGGCAGAGTGTGGAAGTATCTTTTAATGGCCCCAACAACTACCATTTCACTGTCTGGGATCTGCCAATGAGATAACCATAAACTGCACTGGGATCTGCCGATAAAACGAGAGAGCAAATAATGTTGATAAACTGCAACTGCTTTTTTCTGCCAGCAAGGGCAGGGAAGGAAGGCGAGGAGAGCTGGTGTTTAGAACAGAGCTTGTGGTCCCACGTGCCACTCTAATCCGTGTTTTTGTTATAAAGCTCAAGGCCAGAGGGCAGGGAAGGAAGGCTGAGGAGGCCTCAGTGTCTGGTGTTTAGAAATGGGCTATGTGGTCCCACGTGGCCAACACTCTGGAATCCGTGTCAAACAAGAATAAAAGAGAGATGATACATGTATAATGTTATGGCTGAGTTCCTTGGATCACATTCCTCATGCCTGGCATGACAATATCCACGTGGCTGTAATAATAATGAAGGCATGGACTGAGCGGGCCATCTGGTAGGTTAGTAAAAATAACAAGAAGCTCTCTGCATACCAGCAAAAGAATGGATTTGCAGCAGAGGTGCTGTCAGCATTATTAATCAGTACCAATATAAAATAAAAAGCTTTAAAAATAAAAATCGTTTATGTCCTTGAGTGTAGATGGAGTTCAGATTTATACACTTTTAACAATAAAGATAACTCTGGCTGACAAAATCACAAGAGATTTCATGGCTATGATAGTTTCCACAATACTGTGAGAGAGAGTGAAGGCAGGATTCAAGTTTATCTTTTCATAAAGATCCTGAGCAAAGGTACAAGGAAAGGAAATGCCCTTTCCCTTCCTCTGAAGCATTTCACAATTCCTTCTCAATTTCATTGTTTTCTGAAAATAAGAAAAACCTTCATGTTCTGCATGACAAACTGGAGGAGGGACTTTTATCTGGAAATTGATGGAACCCAGCTTTTCACTGCAGCCTTTCTTCTCAGAGATATTTGTTCAGAGGGATTTCCTGCTCCTATCTTATAAGTGCAACAGCTATACCATCAAATACTCCAAATTTAATTAATCTTACATCAACACCGGGCAAAAGAAACATAATTCCACACAATGGAAATGTTATCACTGGGTCAGGGATGTAGAGTGGAACATAGTTACTCTACTAAGTCCTGGGGATTTTTGACTGCTTCTTGAATATTGAATTCAGAAAATCCTCAGGAAACATGCAAGAAGGCACAAGAGGCCCATCTCAAAAAAAAAGTTTCATATGTATTAAGTGGCTCTTATTTTAACCTGTTAACAGCTGATATGGAATAGAATCTTGGGAAAAGATACATAATATGAAAAACATAGTTGTTCTTCTCTTTTCATGTTATTATGTAAATGACCAATAATTTTTGTAAAGGATGCAACATTTAATATCATGGAATCAAGCTCTAATTATGGCTCCATCAAGGATGGAATCATTAGTTTACTGAGATCCTGTTTTAAAAAAAATCCACTAAAATCTTTTTGTAAAATACAGTTTTGTCCCAAGACTATTTTGTGAGCCAGAGGAAAAAAAAAAAATAGAAGCTCCTCATCCTAAACTGTAGTTGTTTTCCTTCCCCACCTACCTCTTCAAAGATCAAACCCCAGTCTTTTTTTCTAGCTGGCAGGACAGAGACCCCAGAGAGAGCATGGCAAATCTGAGCATCTTTCTGGTTCTCAGAGGCAGATAGATAAGCAGAGCTGGAATGCTCAGCTATGAGGATGCTGAGGAGGAAGTGATCCATGAAGCTTGTGTCTGGAGTGACTTACTGAGAATGTTATCTCAAGTAGACCACTCTGGCTTTCTAGGTGGCGCTAGTGGTAAAGAACCTGCCTGCCAATGTGGGAGACATAAGAGACTCAAGTTTGATCCCTGGGTCAGGATTATCCCCTGGAGGAGGGCGTGGCAACCTACTCCAGTATTCTTGCCTGGAGAATTCCATGGACAGAGGATCCTGGCGGATTGCAGTCCATAGGGTCGCACCGAGTCGAACATGACTGAAGTGACTTAGCAGGCATGCAGATAACTCTAACCCTATGATCTTACTAAAGGGCTGTTGGCACCAGCTCTCAACCTGTCTCTCTCCTGTTTTATTTTTTCTACTTTTTGGATCCTTATATTCATGTCTTTACTTCATATTATAGGTAACTTTTTCTCAGGGCACTCTCTCAGTGCCCTGATTATGATTAAAATGTTTACTATGTTTATATAGTAGTTTTTCTATCATCATTTTATGCAGTTTATAGAGGCTGACTTGTGTTTTATATATAGTATAAATGTTACATATTTGCTATCAGCCCTACAAATTACATTCTATTTTTAAAAATTTGTGCACAGCAATGCAGAATAATAAACAATCATTCCCTGCCCTCTAACCGGGAAGTGGAGTCATTATATGAAGTCACGTAAAAAAGAGGAGAGGCTTCTAGAATGTCAGAGATTTTCTCTTAAGTGTCTTCCCTGAAACAAGTTATGATAGTGTATGCCATGTAGAAGAATATGTACTTCCCTTTAGGGAGTCCAGTTTGCTTATTTTTCTCTAAATGATTTTTTTTCATGTTCTTTTTATCCTAAGGAAGTGCCTTTTCTTTTCAGAAATGGCTCTTTGTCCAAGGAGAAACACTTTCCTTCCCATGTCTGTTAATGGAAGATCTTGCCGTCAGCTTGGAAACCGCCAAGCAGGTGGTGATTTGTGGAGGGCAAGGTAAATGTTCGTCATCTACGTCCCTTCCCTGCCTCCGAGTGGGGCTAGTGGAAAAGACCTGCCATTGTTTCCATCATTTGCAAGGTTCTCTTTATTGGAAAATAGAGAGCTGGTAGAATTTGTGTTGGAGGTGATTCTTCTTTCTTGAGAGGATGATAGCATGCCTAAAATTATGGAAGCATAAAAGCTGCAGGTTTTCTATAATGGGCACTGCTCAGTATTATTAATAACTGTGCACAAGGCACTTTTATGTTGGCAAGTGGCTTCAATCATTTTTATCACGTAATAGCTGCAGAGGTTCAGTGAGCTCTTCAATCTCTTCACAAGATTGGGTTCCAGGAACATGTAGGGTTTTAAGGCTGGAAGGAAATTCCCAAGGCTCATTCAAGAAATATTTTTGAATTATTAATTCAAGAAATGTTTTATATGCACGCGCGCACACACACACACACACACACTCACTTCAGTATTTACCAGAAGGGTTATGCCAGTGAAGTAAATGCACTCCCTGCATTGTCTAATTTAATCCATACAATAACCGTATGAGGAGTATACCATTACTACACCCTTTTCACAGATGAGAAAAATGAAGTTAAGGAAGGGACTTCCCTGGTGATCCAGTGGCTAAGACTCTGTGATCCCAATGCAGGGGGCCCAGGTTCAATCCCTGGTCAGGGAACTAGATCCCACATACTGCAACTAAAGATCCTGCATGCTGCAACTAAGACCTGCTGCAGCCAAATAAACAAACAAATAAATGAATAAATAAATAAAAAGAAGTTAAGGAATCTATTGCAAAGATAATAAGTAGCAGAGCCTGGACTCAAATCTAGGTGTCTTATTTCAAACCTCACAATCTTATGCTAGATCTGTCCAACGAGAGACCATGTGTGACAGCCCAGAGGGTGCTCTGTGCCCTACCACAAAACCCCTCCCCCATATGATCCTTGACCAAGACTCCAGAGACTCTCCTAGGGTAGGAAACAGAAACAGCCTCGTGTCAACTTTAGCTACAGATAACGACCCAGGAATCCTCTCCAGGCCCCTCCCCCTGCCACTGCATACTCAGTCAGGCAGAGACTATGCGTTCCAGAAAACAAAAATCAAAAGGAAAGAAAGAAATCAATAAAGACAGAAATCTGTAAATTAGAAAACCAAAAGAAGGCAAACCGAGTATTTAATTCAAGAGCTGATCTTGGGAAACACTGATAAACAGACAAACCTCTTACAATGTTGAAGAAGAAGAAATTATTAGGAGAGAGAAATAGGATATAGCCCAGATTCAGAGGGGGTTAAGCAGCTAATTATATATTTAAAAAGCTATGTATAACTCATTAATGCATTTTTAAAATCTCACCAAAATAGTTGGTATCTGGGCTGATACAAATTGAATATAAAAAAAGACAGAAGAGGCAGAGAGCCTTGAAAGGCAAACACATATGGGAGAAGCGGGAAGGGATTTCAAAGAATTAAGGGTTCAAGAGGCATTAGGTTGTCACTAATTTACTGGCAAATTTTATGATGCTTTACAAATATAATACATTCTTGAGACTTCCCTGGTCATCCAGTGGTTAAGACTCTTGCTTCCAATGCAGGGGGCACAGACTGAATCCATGGTCAGGGAAGTAAGATCCCACATGTTGCGTAGGATGGGCAATAAAATTAATAAAATATAACACATTCTTAATTTGTGTGTTTCTTTGAGTGTGCCTATGTGTATGTGTTTGCATTGCTGCTGGGTACTTATTACTTGGCACAAACCCTGGTAAGTACTTGGTACCAACTATTACTTAACATTCATAATCTTACGAAGTAGGTACCGTTCTTATTCCTTTTCTTACAAATGGGGAATACTAGCAAGTAATGAAACTGGACTTTTAACCCAAATAGTTCACACTTCATGGCTTAGATTCTTTTTTTAAATTTTATTAAGATATACCTGGCATATAATGCTGTATTACATAATTTATATATGTGTATATTGCAAAATGATTGCCAAAATAAGTTTAGTTAACATTCATCACCACACATAGTTACAAAGTTTTTTTTTTTTTTTCCTGTAACAAGAATTTTTTTAAGATCCACTCTTAGCAACTTTTAAATATACAGTATTGTTAACTAAAGTCACTATGCTGTATGTTACATCCTGAGGACTTAATTATCATATAACTGGAAGTTTAAACCTTTTGGCCATTTTTACCCATTTTGTCCACCCCTACTTCACACATCTGGTAACCACCCATATCTTCTCTAAATCTATCAGTTTGGGTGTTTATTAGATTCCACATATATGTGAGATCACATAATATTTTTCTTTATTGGTCTGAGTTATTCCATTTCTAATAATGCCTTCAAAGTCTATCCATATTGTTGCAAATGACAGGAATTTGTTTTCTTCTAATGGATGAATAATATTCCACGTTTTCTTTATCCATTCATTCGTTGCATACACTTAGGTTTTATCCATGTCTTGGCTATTGTAAATAATGCTGCAATAAACATAGGGGTGCAGATATCATTTCAAGATAGTGACTTCTATTCCTTCAGATAAATACTAATACCAGAAGTGGGTTTGCTGAATCATGTGGTAACTCTATTTTTATTTTTGAGGGGAAACTTCAACTATTTTTTATCATGGTTGCACCAATTTATGTTCCCAACAATAGTGCCCAGGTGTTCCCCTTCCCCCTCATCCTTGTCAACACTTGTGATTTCTTATCTTTCTCCTAATAGCCATTCTAACAGGTGACAGCTTATTGTGGTTTTGATTTGCATTTCCCTAATGATTGTTGTTGTTGAGTTGCTAAGTTGTGTCTGACTCTTCTGCAACCCCATCGACTGGACTCCAAGGATGCCAGGCTCCTTCTGTTTGTGGGATTTCCCAAGCATGAATACTGGAGTGGTGTTCTATTTCCTTCTCCAGGGCATGTTCCTGACCCAGGGATCAAACCCATGTCTCCTGAATTGGCAAGCAGATTCTTTACCACTGAGCCACCAGGGAAGCTCCAGTGATTAGTTATGCTGAGCACATTTTCAGGTACCTGTTGACCATTTTGTATGTCTTTCTTCTTTGGAAAAATATCTGTTCAGCTCCTCTGCCCTTTTTAAATTTGGATTGTTTGGGTTGTTTTTTTTTCCCTGTTGATTCTAATATAAGTCCTTTATTTTTGGCTGTGCTGGGTCTTCACTGCTGCGTGTGAGCTTTCTTTAGTTGTGGTGAGCAGGGACTACTCTTCATTGCCGTGCACAGGCTTCTAATTGAAGTGGCTTCTCTTTTGTGGAGCACAGGCTCTAGGCACATGAACTTCAGTAGTTGCAGCGCATGGGCTCAGTAGTGGTGGTACAGTGGCTTAGTTGCTCCGCAGCATGTGGAATCCTCTTGGACCAGGGATTGAACCTGTGTTCCCTGCATTGCAAGGCGGATTCTTAACTGCTGCACCACCAGGCAAGCACTCATATGAGTTCTTTATATATATTGGATATTAACCCCTCATCAGATAGGATTTGCAAATATTTTCTCCCATCCTATAGGTTTCCATTTCATTTTGTTGATGGTTTCCCTTGTGGTAGAGAAGTTTTTTAGTCTGATGTAGACTCATTTGTTTATTTTTGCTTTTATTTTGCTTTTGCTGCCTTTGCAAGTGGTGTCAAATTCAAAAAAATCATTGCCGTGATTGATATCAGGTGACTTATCCCTATGTTTTCTTCTAGGAGTATGATGATTTCAGATCTTACATTCAAGTCTTTATTCCATTTTGAGTTTATTTTTCTCTATAGTGTAAGATAGTGGTCCAGTTTCACTTTTTTGTGTGTGGTTGTGTAGTTTTCCAAGCATCAATCTAAGGGTCTGCTTTAGGCCAGTACTGTTCTGTTTTGATTTGTGAGAGCCTGGACTCTTAACTACTACATTAAAGTTGCTCCCAGAACATAAACTGCAGCGAAATACAGAATTTCATAAAACAAGCACTGTGTCAATGCAATAATCTTACCAATAATTATACCTAAGAAAAAATATTTGGGCAATTCTCATTTTTCAAATATCAAAACAAAAATCTTAAAATAAGATACTGGTAGATGTGTGTCCAAATGCCATTTCTTCCTTCTGAACATGTGACAGATATTAATCATCTCTTCCCCAGCCCAGATGTGGTCTCCAAATCTTTCTCCATACAGCTATTACTAACTGATTGGCACTGGTTTATGCAATAGAAGTGAATTTCCCTCCCCAGTCTAGTAAATTTACCTCAGTCCACCCAGTGGATTTCTACCGGGAAAGGACCATACAACCTCTAACTTGCTAAAAATTCAACTTTATTGAGTCCTCTCAGAAAGGTCAAGGGCTATAATATGTAATCTGTTAGAAAGTAAGCCCTTTTGGAAATGGGATTAGCAGAGGTGGTGACAAATTGATTCAAAGGGAACACCAAACTTTATTTTTGACTTTTCTGTAACCTGTAGCCTTAGAGTGACAAGCTTGACAGTTCTTTTATACTTAGACTGTCAAAGCCATCATTGCACCCAATGTCTGTAGTTCACAGTCATTTCTAGCTGACAACAATACCATGAGCTCAGGTCAGCTATTTGGGAAGGTTCAAACTTGATTAAAAATGATTAAAGAAATACCACCTGGGGGGAAAAAAGGTGCAGAATTTCATTCACATTCTCCAGTGGGAGTTGGTGTAGGGATATAAGAAAATAGCTTGGTTATGATGACAATGCATACATGTTGCAGAAGATAGAAACACTAACTCATTTTGTTGCAGGAAGGGGGACCGTCTTCCAGGGCTCAGGAGGGGGCTGTAGTCTAACACTCAGAAATGAACTGTCCAAGGAGACCCATGTGCTGACAAAACAAGAAACTTTAATGGGAAACTTTAATGCTCTCTACCTGGGTGGAGAGCAACAGGATAAGTGGATCCAGGAGAGCTGCCACACAGCCTGCAGTCTCCAGTTTTACGGTGATGTGGTCAGTTCCCAGGTCGTCTCTGGCCAGTCATTCTGACTCAGGGTCATTCCTGGCGGTGTGTGCATCACTCAGCCAAGATGGATTCCAGGCAGGAGCATTCTGGGAGGGTAGGATTATGGGTTGAAGGTCTCTTCTCCTTTTGATCTTTCCCAGATTCTTCCAGTTGTGGTAGCTTGTTAGTTCTGCATTCCTCAGTAGGACTTTCTGTTGTAAGATTAACTCATGCAAATCGTTACTAGTGGGAGGTTTTGGTCAGTGCTTCTCGTAATAATTTTATCCCAGGAAATAAGCATTTAAAAACAAGATATCCTCAAAGAATTATATGAGGCACTGTGGAGTTAAAAATATATTAAAGATAAAAGGTATGCAAAGATGTATCAACGTAGTCTTTCCTTCTAGGAGAATAAATGAACATCTGAAATTGGATTACAGCAACTGCTGGTTAAATCTTGTAAGAGACTTCCCTTTACACTTACAGGAGATGTGAATGCTCTAGCAGACTGATGAATGATCTGTCTCTGCCTTCCTTTCCACACAGATGCCATTCTACTTTTCCAGTCCATTGGTTCACTCAAGACATTTTGACCTCAGGGCATCACTGCAAAACCCTATGGGGCTCCATTCACACTGACAACTGCACAGCTTTATACTACATCCTTGAATGGCCTTCTTTTAATTCTTGGAAAACTGCCTTTTTTTCTGCTTCACAACATTTGCCTATGCTTTTCCTTCTGCTTAGAATGTTGTTCCTTCACACTCCTATTTTTCACTTGACTAATTTCTTTACATCTTGATGTCTTGGCTGACAGTTTATTAATACTTCCTCACCAAGGCCAAATGAATTATTTTCACCCCCTCCACTCTGCCCACATACACAATATGATTTCTCTTTATTTATTGTCTCCTGTACTCCCTGTTGTTGCCTCACAGAACTAGTGAAAATGTATAAGTATATATTTTGAGTTTATTTAACATAAGTAGGTTGTGTGTTTTTTGAAGGGGAAAATGTTTACTTTCAAAACATGTTTACTTTGTTTTATAGGCAAATTGGGCTTCCCTGCTGGCTCAGACAATAAAAAATCCACTTGCAATGCAGAAGAACTGGGTTCAATCCCTGGGTTGGGAAGAAATCCCCTGGAGGGGGGCATGACATCCCACTCCAGTATTCTTGCCTGGAGAATCCCCCTGGACAAAGGGGCCTGGCAGGCTGCAGTCTATGAGTTTGCAAAGAGTTGGACATGACTGAGTGACTAAGCACAGTACATAGACAAGATATCTAGAAAAGTCCTTGTCATTTACTAGGCCCAAACTTAAAATATTAAATGGATAAAAAAGTGAACAAAGACATATTACCTAAATAAATGAAGAGGAAACATAATCAGTGATGAGCTAGAGATACAGAATAAGATTTACATGAACTTGGAAGAGTGAGAAATCACTGCTAACTGAAATGATGGAAGGGGCTTCATGAATTTCGTGATAACTGATGAAAAGGGGCTTTCCCGATGGCTCAGCTGGTAAAGAATCCACCTGCAATGCAGGAGACACAGGTTCGATTTCTGGGTTCAGAAGATCTCCTAGAGGAGGAAATGGCAACCCACTCCAGTACTGTTGCCCCAAAAATCCCGTGACAGACGAGCCTGGCAGGCTACAGTCCAAGGGGTCTCAGAGACTATGCACTATAGCACACGTGATTAAAAAACAAATAGTTGGGAGTTCCCTGGTCGTCCAGTAGCTGGGACTCAGGGCTCTCTCTGCTAGAGGCCCAGGTTTGATCCCTGGTTGGGGAACAACGGTACTGCAAGCCACATAGTGCTACCAGAAAAAAAAGAGTATTGGGATGATGAAATATACTGAAGTTGAAGGAATAAGAAGTCTGGAGTTTAAGAGAACTCTAAGTTTATGCAAATTGCGTCTATCTGGACAAGTCACTTAAGTCACCAGAGTTGTTTCCTAGGTGAAATAGAGACTGTGATGATTAAAGCACATGAGATTACCTTTGAAAACAGGCATTCAGTCCCCAGCACAAAGCAGGTGCTTGATAACTGTTATCATTATGTCGGCATCATTGGGCTTTCTAGATCAACTAACTAGACAGAATGAATCAAGGAAGGAGGTAGAAAAGTGAAGCGTATGGGAGCTGGGGATTTAGATTAACTGGAACTGGAGTTGACTGAAAGGAAGGAGAAAGAAATATGGTTTGTTGTTGGTTATTGGACATGAGCTAATTTGAGAAAAGGTAGATTAACATAGATTAGGAATTAATGTTTAAAAAAAGCCTGATTTGAAAAAATTGTCTTCAGCTACTCCTCCCTCCTCCACACACACACACTGCCACGGTGGGGGACGGGCAGACATTAGTGGGGAGTCATGAAAGGCTTCTAGTTGAGAAGACAAAATGATCAGAATTAGTTTCAGGAGTGTTGATTTGGTAGCTGGCTTGCGGAGAGCTTAAAGGAGTGAGAAACCGCTTTGCTTTGATTTGGCAATAGTGGAAATGAGATGCTAGGGGTGGCATTGCTGCTGCTGCTGCTAAGTCGCTTTAGTCGTGTCTGACTCTGTGTGACCCCATAGGCGGCAGCCCACCATGTTCTGCCGTCCCTGGGATTCTCCAGGTAAGAACACTGGAGTGGGTTGCCATTTCCTTCTCCAATGCATGAAAGTGAAAAGTGAAGTGAAGTCGCTCAGCCGTGTCCAACTCTTCGAGACCCCATGGACTGCAGCCTACCAAGCTCCTCCATCCATGGGATTTTCCAGGCAAGAGGACTGGAGTGGGTTGCCATTGCCTTCTCTGAGGGGTGGCATTACTTTGAGGGAATTCAGAGGGGAGAGAGAGAAACATCTGGAAGCAGTTTGTTGGAATGCTGTTGATTGAATGAATTTTTAAGAAGCAAATGGACCTGAGAATTTGGGGACCTAGAGGCAGGTTGGACTTCCCTTCAGAGCTACATCATACTGGAGCAATTTGACAATATCAGTTAAAATATATTAAAAACTTGAGAATTTCTTTTGATGTCTCTATTTTGGGAAATATATGCAAAAATAATATTACATAAGACAAGTGGCAGCAATATTCAGATATTTACATATCTGTTAGATGAATAGGTTAGTACTGAAAGCAGGAGAAAAATGAGATGTTCACATGTCCATCGTAATACTACCTTCCTCTCCCATACAGATTCACTTTTATATGTCTATGTACAGTATCTGTAAGTCTGTATCTATAATTGTATGTGTCTATGTTTTATCAATTTTTTTAATATATTTCTACAGCTGCTCTTGGAGTTTAATTAAGATAATCTATAGCACTAATTGGATTGTACTTTTAACCAAACCAATTTGTTTCTATTTATCTGTAGACTTAAAAACCTGATAGAACATCCTCTAAGACAGGATCCACGGCTGAATCCCATTAGCTCTCAATGCTAGCATCACACTCAGCAGATACCCAGATAAAAGTGACTAAGCATCTGTGGAATAAGTAAATAAATTAGTAAATAATGCTATAATACTATAATCCCAAATCTTAGATTTCATTGTGAATAACTAATTCAAAATATGGGGAAAGGAACTTAGGAATTTTAGAAGAGTTTAATACTAGTTTGTAAGAATAGTAACTTGGTAAAAGCATAAACTCATTATCACCAATTAATGGTTAGGTAAATTCAGGCATGGTTTAACTCAGTGAAAACAACAGAATATTTTACTGACAAAATCTGTGAAGTTTAGAACAATTTGTTAAAATGTTAAGTGAAAAAGCTACATACCAGGTTTTGTATGTGGAATGAGTCTAAAGAAAACGTAAGATGCATGGTACAGGGTGCTCGGGCCGGTGCACTGGGATGACCCAGAGGGATGGGATGGGGAGGGAGGTGGAAGAGGGTTCAGGCTGGGGTATGGCAAAACCAATACAATATTGTAAAGTAATTAGCCTCCAATTAAAATAAATAAATTTATATATAAAAAAGGAAAACATACGAATAAAAAAGAAGTGGTAGAAAAATTCGGGCAAGCCAGGCAATTCATGTTAATGATGCTTGCTTGCTTCTTTCCCGTGTGGGGCGCAGCACCTGGACCAGCTGACCTCACAGGGCGGGTCAGCTCCCGGCCCCGCCTACCTCTGCATATGCGCATAAAGCCTTCGACGGCCACGCCAACGCTGCTGACCGATGCTCCTGCTGCTGCTCCGTGAGTGGACGCCCTGGCGGCTGGGGGTGTTGGGTGGCCAGGCCCGGGGCTGACAACTGGGGCTGCTGGAGAGGTGCGAGATGCAGGCTGGAGTGAGGGGGGTTGCGCGGGTCCGGAGGGTTGCGGGGCAGCTGTACGGGTGGTCCGGTGCAGAGCGGACCCAGGAGCTGCAGGGCGGGGATCAGGCCAGGCGGGGCTGAGGGGGCTCCGGGATGCGGCAGACCTGTGAGTGGTCCGGAGCAGGCCAAGGCAGCAGCCCTGGGGAGGTAGACGGTGGATGAGGGCTGGCCTCGCGGAGGCGTCTGGGTTCAGTCTGCCTTGAGTTAGTGGTTTCTGAGCAGCGTGTTTCGCGCCGTGACCTTGGGGCCGTGGTAGCTGCGGAGGGCGGCGTGGGCAGACGAGCCCGGAAGGTCTGACCCTGTGGAGAGACCTGGACAGCGCGGCTTTTTGAGGTTGCCCTTCGTGCTTTAACCTTCGCCTCTTGCAGAATGGCATGGAGTGCGGATGCGTGTGTTTCTGTCGCTGTGAATTTTAATGAGGTTACACTGACTTAGACCCTGAAGGGTTTCTGGGTGCCCACAGGAAACAGGAGAGGTGGGCTGGGCCTGGCCTGGCAATGGCTCTGCACAATTTAGTGAGTCGTAAGGAGCGCTGTCGCTGGGCCTCAGGAGTCACAGGAGGGCTCCATCAGCGCACAGAATGCAAGCGCACCGCGAGGGCAGGTGTTACCCATTGCGGAATTCTGCCCCCATATGTCCTCCTGAGAAAAAAACACGTGCTGACTTCCACGGAAATCGCCATGTGCTTTGATCCTCGGGCTATTTAGAGCTCTCCCTGGCTCTCACCTGGTCTTCAATGATAAGGAAAGATTAAGTACCAGGATCGGAAAAGATATGGGAGAGAACTGGTTGGAGCACACTCGAGTTCAGTAGCCGTGGAAACACGTGCCCTCAGGTGCCTGCTGCAAATTCTCTAAACATCTCTAAATTTCTTCCTCCTCTGCAGTTCTTTCTTGACAGAACGGATTATGGTTTCAGGTTTTTGTTTTGCCCGTTGTGTGCAGTGAGTTCTTTGAGCTGCAGCAACAGCCACAAGAGGTGACCTTATTATAGCAATAGACCTTGCCCTTACCCAGCAGGTCTAATTAGTTAGCAAAGGAATTGCTGGAACAAGTTTTATTGTGTCAGAACGACTTGTTGTTTTTATTATTACTATTATTATTAAATTTAAAATTGTAGTATAGTTGATTTACAGTGTTGTGTTAATTTCTGCTGTACAGCAAAGTGGTTCAATTATATATATACATTCTTTTTAAAAATATTCTTTTCCATTATGGTTTATTTCAGGATCCCGAATATAATTCCCTGTGCTGTGTACAGCAGGACTAGTTGTTTTCCATTCTAAATGTAATAGTTGGCATTTGCTAACCGCAGCCTCCCTCTCCTGCTCTCCCTTTTGGCAACCACAAGTCAGTTCTCTACCTCTGTGAGTCTGTTTCTGCTTCATAGATGGGTTCATTTGTGTCGTATTTTAGATTCCACATGGAAGTGATAGCATTTGGAAGGTGTCTTTCTGACTTCACTGGGTATGATAATCTCTAGTTGCATCCATGTTGCTGCAAATGGCATTATTTCATTGTTTTTTTTTAATGGCTGAGTAGTATTCCATTGTATATATGTACCACATCTTGTTTATCCATTCATCTGCCAATGAACATTGAGGCTGTTCCATGTTTTGGCTATTGTGGATAGTGCTGCTTTGAGCATAGGGGTGCGTGTACCTTTTTGAATTAGTTTTGTTTGGATATATGCCCAGGCATGAAATTGCTGGATCATATAATTCTTTTTATTTTTCTGAGGATCCCTCATGCTGTTTTCCATGGTGGCTGTACCAACTTCATTCCCATCGAAAGTGTAGGAGGGTTCCGTTTTCTCCGCATTCTCTCTAACATTTGTTATTTGTAGACTTTTTAATGATGGCCAGTCTGACTGATGTGAAGTGGTATCTCATTGTAGTTTTGATTTTTACTTGTCTAATAAGTAGTGATATTGAGCATCTTTTCATGTACCTGTAGGCTGCCTGTATTTATTGTTTGGCAAAAAGGCTGTTTTGGTCTTCTACCCGTTTTTAGGTTGAGTTGTTTTCTGTTGATCATTGTTCTATATTAAAAGAGCTCACATGCATTAGAAGGTTCATATTTTGTTTCATGTCTTAAAAACTCCCCTAAATGAAGAGAAAAGTCTATAACTTCCCTACATTGATAGCTTGAAGTATTGTGCATGTAATTAGCTTTTTAATGTACATTCCACCTTGTCTTTTAAGTTTTATATTCAATTAAAAATTTAACTTACAAATTTTTTGGGGGGAGGGCATGATAAGCCTAAGTGTAATTAATAATTATTACTTTATATTTTTAATTTTACAAAACTAATAGCCATGAATTCCTTTATTATTAAAAATATACCTTAGTTTAAAAGCTAACATCATCAGTTAAACCAGCACATTTCTCAAATATAATCACTGCCAAGGAAGAACTTGATATTGGGGTACCTATAACTATTCTGATTTCCATAGGACGTTCATATCAAAGTTTTAAGATGATGTGTGAGAGGACCTGTCCTTGGTAAACAACACTGAAAAATGCTGAGTTAATTAAAGCATGGGAGCTTACTTACCTTACTACACTACATATCAGGTATAATGGTGAGGATTTTTACCCACATAATGACATTTAATACTTGCAACAATTTTATTCGGCACTGCTATCATTTCCATTATATGGATGAGGAAACTGAGATTATAAATTTCCCCAAATCTACATAGTAGGTAGCAAAAACAGATCCTGAGTCCAAATCCTGCGTTTTTGCACAGTGCCAGATCTGCTTCCCATATTATACAAAAATGATTTTGCTATATTCAAGACACAGTAATTCAAGTACCCTTAAAAGAATTAAGTACTCAAGATGAAGAGTCCAAAAGCGCGTTTTCTTTTTATGGACTCATACTGCTGTGATCTCCTAAAGAACAGAATTTGTATGACTTTCACTAACGATAGAGTCAGGTCATATCTTTAATCTTCAACACAAATGTTTAAGCTAGAGAGTATTTTTGACATTGTAATTTATTATCTGTGTTTCAGATGGAAAAGGGATTTGAGTACTGTTGGAGATAATTTGATTTGTGCTTTGGATAGCAAATGCAGTATCAATCATTTCAACATTTTCCTATAGCTCTCTGGAAGATATTTGTTGTCAAGACAAAATGAATAAACAGAAGTGCAATTTGAATATAATAGTGCTTATATCATGGTGAAAGATGAAAGACGTATGATTTTACATGGGAGAAAAAAAGATACAGGTTTACCCTTCCAGAGATCTGAGAGAAACCTGCCAGCTCTAAATGTTTGTAATTTCTATGACATTTCATTTGTGGGTGTGTATGTCCTTAATTGCAACCTGTTGGGAGTTTAGTATTGTATGATGGCAAATTAAAAAAAATCTCTCATTTCAGTGAAGGTTCATTTTAACTCCCATAAGTAATTTGTGTCCAACATGTGCCTGTAGCATGCCAGGCTCCTCTATCCATGGGATTTTCCAGACGAGAATACTGGAGTGGTTTGCCAATTCCTTCTCCAGGGGATCTCCCTGACCCAGGGATCAAACCTGGTCTCCTGCACTGCAGGCAGACTCTTTACCATCTGGGCCACCAGGGAAGTCCAACATATGCACAGCTACAAAGAAAATGTCAGAGTTTAAGCCTTCAGACTCTTACTGAAAGGAATTTATTCTG
Source organism: Okapia johnstoni (assembly GCA_024291935.2). Taxonomy (NCBI): domain Eukaryota; kingdom Metazoa; phylum Chordata; class Mammalia; order Artiodactyla; family Giraffidae; genus Okapia; species Okapia johnstoni. Next base: position 8,574,920 of record CM044323.1, on the reverse strand, counting down.
AAATCAGAAGAAATGGTATAGTTGAATCTGTTTTATTGAAGACTAGTGTCTTGCCACAGTTCAGATTGTGGGAACGCTAAGGTTTTCCATGAATGTTCTCTTCATGGAATCTAAATTTGAGGTTGGAATCCAATCAATTTATTTAAGGATGACTACAGAGCCAGAGGCAGTGAGGGGCTGAAGGAAACAGCTTTGCACAGGTTGGAGCCAGGTTGACCTCGGTCATCCCTGCTCCGTGGGCTTTAACAGCTCTCAACGCTTCTGTTTCTTCATCTGTTGAATATAGGAATTGTGTTATCTGGATCTAATATGGTTATGTATCTGAGATGGATGGCACAGGGTTTGCCACAGATTAACAAATAAGTCTTGATGTCTCCTCCCAATTGCCTCGAACCCTTCACACTGTGGGGTGGGTTTTGTGAGTGACATAGAGAAAAATGTCAGATAATGATTATAGAGTTGTCAGTTCTTCCAGAGGAAGGCTCAGCATTGTATTTAATCTTGATGAGTCTCAGGGCACAGAAAGACTTAATGGCCCTTAATCAGACTTAATTAGAGACTGGGTACCACTAGCAGGTTTCTAGATGGAGAAAAAGAAAAGCAAAGGAAATAATGTGGTAAGGTGATTGTAAAGAGAAGTGATAACAAAATAAGAGATAGGCAAGGAGAGGGGGACGCAGGAATAAGGAAGGAATACAGCAAAAGAGGCAGAAGCAAAATAGCCAAGAAAAAAGAGGTATCATCAAAAATGGGGTTGTGGCTCACTACTCATTTAAAATGGATAACCAGCAAGGGTCTACTGTATAGCACAGGGAACTCTGCTCAAAGTTATGTGGCAACCTGGAGGGGAGGGGGAGTTCAGGGGAGAATGGGTACATCTTTATGTATGGCTGAGTCCCTTTGCTGTCCACCTGAAACTATCACAGCATTGTTAATCAGCTATTCTCCAATACAAAATGAAAAGTTTAATTAAAAAAAGAAATGTTTGTGATTGTCTATAAACATGGCAGAATGCACACCAGAGGTCGCCTGTCCTGTGCCAGGCTTTAATACTTCATAGCTTTTGTTCTAGCTTTGCTTTTGGTAATGAATAGGCATTGACTATTATTAATTGGTGCCATTAATTAATGAACATTTTTAGCCAAAATTCAGAGAGGATTTTTTTTTCTTGCCAGGTCCGCAGTACATAGACTGTTTTCATAATGCAGAGAGTAACAAGTTCAGAAATTCCTGAGGTGGAAATCATTCAGGAAATATTTTCAACAAAATGTGTTTTTCTTGTTGTTTACTCAGGATAACACTAATGAACAAACCTCCTACAGGGTTTCTGGCCCTTGTTGATTAGGTCATAATCCTTGAAATTTATCGCATGGAGGAGTAAAACTTGAGACTCTCCACTAGGAGTGGAAGGATAGACCCAAACCAGGAGGGTCCATCCATGTTCAAGCTCCATGAATATGACCTTCATGATCATCAGGGCATCAGTCCCTCTGCTTTTAAAAATAAAGAAGATCGACAGTGATGACATTCCCTACCACTACCCAAAATAATTTTCTCTCATTTGGGGTACTGGAAGTAGACTTTCTCTATTCTTCATCAGAAATATTCCAAAGTAATAAGCACAAGAAGATCTCATAGTGTTTTTCTAAATATAATGCCTGAGAAATGTGTTCTCTTTCTTTCCTAAAAACCTATCATGTATCTCCTGGGCATGGAACTCACTGAACCCTCCTGTTCACGGTCTTCTAATGGTAGGATTAAAACGTTACATGCTCACAGAGGAAAGCAGCAGCAAGGTAGCCAAGTTGTTGATGCGTGTTACTAATAACATACCTATTTTAATTTTCTTTAAGTTAAAAAATGTAAGTAGCAAATGGTTGATAATAAATGTGAGTAGCAGACCCTGAGGCAGACAGTCTGGTTTCATACCCAGAGCTGCCATACATGTGCTGTGTGATGTTGGGCAACTCTCTTGACCTCCCTGTGCCTCATCTTTCCAGAGTTACCTAGAGTATAAGTTCAAAAAAATCAAGGAATGATACAAATATTTCGTGCTTCCCAGGTGGTGCTAGTGGCAAAGAACCCACCTACCAATGCAGGAGACATAAACATGGGTTCCATCCCGGGGTTGGGAAGATCCCCTGGAGGAGGGCATGGCAACATAGCATTCTCCAGTATTCTTGCCTGGAGAATCCCATGGACAGAGGAGCCTGGGGGGCTACAGTCTATGGGGTCGCAAAGCGTTGGACCTGACTGAAGTGACTTAGCACAGCAATTAAATATTTCACCAATAAGAGTTTGGGTATTTGTCTACATAAATAAATGTGGGTATCAAATAGATCAAGTGTTTAGATTCTATTAAATACAATTAAATAATTTTATTTTTAAATGTAAATATTTATGATATGCTAAAAATTACGTATTTTACAACTAATTAGATTTATAATAAAAAGTTTTATATATCACCTCTAAATATGTGAAGAGGTACATAGTTTTTCAACATATTTTTAGGGGTAAAAGCATAAATTTTAAAAGATCATGGATGTAAATTTCTCACTTCATAAAATGGTTATAAAATGAAAATTAGTGTTTGGTGTATAGCTATGGTGATTATATGAAGTACATTATCATATTACCTTTATTAACAATGAAGGTAAAGATTCTTAGCATCTAGAAGTCAATTAAGATTTGATACAAAATTTTATGAAATCCCTAATAAACTAGTGGCTCTTTTCAGTCACAATACCTCTGAAGTAGTAATCAGCATCTGAAATGTAAAATTCAGAAGCATCTCAAAAAAGTTTGACAAAAAGTAGTATATTCAACAGATTTAAAGTAGCATTTTGGCATTATATTCTACTGCGAACAACAAAGCAATCAAATTATGCAGCATTTTTAAGATCCACATCAGTGATTTGGCACTGTTTTCTTGTCAGTTTGATTCTCAAACTTTCATATTAATAACAGCCTAAAATTGATGAATCATGGATAATGGAATAATTGTCTTTTCACTGAAAGAAAGAAAAAAAAAACACCTTTAACATTTTAAACACCAAGCTTTTAGGGGGAAATGTCAATGATTCAGTGTTTGTCATCACCTCCACCCAGAAAGAAATTTCTATTTCTTGACACCTAAAACATGCACACATTCCAAGCAGGAAAAATGACAAAGGTCACACAAGAGGTGAAATTACAGTACCTTTCCAAGTCTGTCTCAAATGTGACAAAGGCAGATTGAATGGGTAAGGAAGAAAGAGGAAAATTTATTTTCAACTATTAAGAATGGTTACATTGAGGGGGAAAAAACCTAAAAGCATTCATTAGAAAAAAAAGTTCACCTTTTCCTCGGTATACTTCTGAATCTTTTGCAATAAGTTATTAATGTATTGTGTGAATTAAATAATAAGAAAAAATATACCTTTACCTCAAAATGAGAGGGGGAACTTACTGTCCAGATGTGATGGTGATTTCACTTCCTTTCTTCTTTTGAATCAGTGGCAATATTATTTAATTTACTGTGCTGTTCTGTGGTTTAAAAAGATTTCACTTACCTTTTCTCAGTTGATCTGTATAATACTCTGATTGTTGTTTAGTCACGAAGTTGTGTCCGACTCTTTTGTGACCCTATGGACTGTAGCCCACCAGACTCCTCCTGTACACGGGATTTCCCAGGCAAGAATACTGGAGTGAGCTGCCATTTCCTTAACCGTGTCTCCTGCATTGTCAGGCAACTTCTTTACCACTGAGCCACCAGGGAAGCCATATAGGCAGGTGTTAATTTCCCTACTTAACATATGGAAAAACCGAGTATTAGGAAGGCAGATTGATTTTCCCATGGATATATAGCTAGTGGGCTTCCCTGGTGGCTCAGATGGTAAAGTGTCTGTGGGTTCGATCCCTGGGTTGGGAAGATCCCGTGGAGAAGGAAATGGCAACCCACTCCAGTATTCTTGTCTGGAAAATCCCATGGTCCAAGGAGCCTGATAGATTACAGTCCATGGGGTTGCAAAGAGTCCGACTTGACTAAGAAACTTTCACTTTTTCATATAGCTAGTAGTTACAAACCTCGTCTATCATTGCCACATTCAGAACTTTTTTCTCTAACAGAATAGAGTATCCATCTTCAAAATGGAAGAAAACCTAACTCGTAAAATAGAGAATGAAATGTGGGTTATCAGGGTCTGGGGTTTTGGGGAGATGTGGTTTAAGGGTACAGATTTATAACTAGTAGATAAAGTGTGGTAATCTAGTGCACAGCATAATGATTATAGTAAAAAAATACTATATTATGAACTTCAAAATTGCTTAGAGACTAGATTTTAATTGATGCGAAAGTTGCTAGTCATGTCTGACTCTTTGTAGCCCCATGAAGTATATAGTCCATGGAATTCTCCAGGCCAGAATAGTGGAGTGGGTAGTCTTTCCCTTCTCCAGGGGATCGTCCCAACCCAGGGATTGAACCCCGGTCTCCCACATTGCAGGCGGATTCTTTACCAGCTGAGCCACAAGGGAAGCCCCCTTAATTGGGCTCACCATAAAAAAGAAATGAGAGTTATGTGAAGTGGCAGAGGTGTTAGCTAATGTTAGGGTGGTAATCATATTGCAATATATAAATGTACCAAACCAACATGTGATACACTTTAAACTTACATAATGGTATATGTCATTTATATCTCAGTAAAAACATTTTTTAAATGGAAAAAAAGGAAAAATAGAACTATTGCTGAAAATTCCAGTTTCTCTAAGATTTTTCAATCTAATTCTCAGTCTCTCTTAGTGGTTCAATATTCAAGTGTCAGTCATGTTAAGGCATCTGGATAAGAGTGAAAGGAAAGCAAGAGCTCATCTGTACTTAGATTTTAAGAACTAGAGAAATATTACAAGAATGACTTCAGCATTTGTTCAGTATTTCAGAAAGTACTTAGTGTTGCTGTGAAGTCAGTATGTTAAAATAAAACATGCAAAGTCTTTAGGAAATTAACTTGCCTAGTGTCATGTTTTTGTCTTTGTTTTTAAATAACAGTATTCAGCAATAGTAAGGATTTTGTTAAGGTCAGTGCCTTCAACTTTCCTGTTATTTTTAGTGACTTCACTACCTGAAATATCTGATAAATTATTCATAGCTGTAAGGAAATGGCCATACCTTCTGGTTGGTATTTTAAAATAATGACAGATTCTAGAATGTTTGCTCTAACTGAGAATGTCGGCTATGGCTAGGGCAGTAGTAACGCTGCCAATTTCCAGCCCTTTTCTCAATAACCAGGAAGCAAGCATGTCATTTTGTCAGGGAGACGTTTCTAATGACCGATATAAGTAGCACTAAGAAAGCACAAGGGAGCCATTAGTTCAGAGGTGGGGTCATTATCATCACTGCAATTTTTGTGCTCCCTCTTCTAGTACTCATTTTTGGACTTGGTCTTTTTAAGTCACCTGATACGGCAATTTTTAAATCTGAAAGATGAATATACCTGTCAGAGAATGTTGCTATGGGAAAGTGATCAGAATTGGAAGATGGTTCTGAAAATTACATGACACCCATCTTGCTAATTACTGGCAATAGCCTGTAATTACAGTATGGAGAGAAGCTCAACACCCCACCAGTGTGGCTTCTGTTCCGTGCATAAGCAGAGTCCTACACCCTTATGTGCTCTGTTATGGGACAAGAAAGTCAGAATAAAGAAGATACAGTTGGGATACTTTCCAGTACATTATTAATATGACATGATCATTATTCACAAATTTGAAAATGCTTGGATATTATTCTGTATATGCATGAACACTGATGCAAACATGTTTGGAAAAAAGTATCTAGTTAATATCCAAATAGAGAATAGACACTAATTACATATATTGGTGACCATTTATTTCTGTCCTACTATTAATCATAGGGGGCTCAATGTCATCAAGAAGTAAGGTTAGTTGAAATAGGTATTTGACTTCTAGGGAGACTTACTAGTATAAGGAGAGAAAAGAACTATATAGGGAGAAAGAATATGCATTTTCAGATCATTTTAATAGTTTTGTAATATTCAGAAATATTTTTCAAAGACCCATTAATTCTAACATTTAACATTTCTTTTAGGGGACCCTGATTGAATCTTGACTTATTTGCCCAGATGTTTGTAACAAAAGGATCATTATGTTCTTTCATTCCGCGTCACCGTTTCTACATAATGGCTGTTTTATTTTGAATGAATTGATGAGGCAGCTTTCACAGAAATATCACTAATATACTTAAAAGCACCTTTCACAGCCTTAGAACAATGCCTCCACTTCAGTTCCCAACTGTCATCCCCACCCCTCTGCACCTCACCTGCTTCAGCTTTCACTGTTACAATTCCTAATGGTAGTTTTCCTGAACAGTGCCTGTGAACTTAAGTGAGGGAAAATTTATGTCAGGATGTTCTGCTGACATAATGTACGCCCAAGAGAGATGCAATCTACAAGGTAGAGAAGGAGTGCAAGAAGTTAAGTGAGGAGCAGGGCTGCTGACATTCTAAGAGTTTCATAAGTCAAGTTACAACTTCTTGAACTCACCTTAATAAGTTTGCACGTCAATCTTCCTTCTAGATTTTATATCAGTTCAGCCAGCTTCCAACACAGACACTCAAAAAAGATTCCTGTGTACTCTAACCTACTCTGTGAACAGTCCACGATCCAGGTTGTCATCAATGTGTGTGAGTAAAATTTCAAAATTGCAGGTGATGAAATGGTCATGATAATAGATTTTTTGTAGAAGCTTGAAAGTAGGGAGGCTTCAGCAGTGAGGGAGCAGGAGAGAGAATTACCCTGGCGCACTAATTTAATGGGGCCAGAATTATCTTTAATATCCCCAACCAAACTACTTCCCAGGTGGCTCGGTGGGTGAAGAACGTGCCTGCCAATACAGGAGACATGGGTTTGATCCCTGGGTCGGGAAGGTCCCCTGGAGGAAGGCATGGCAACCCGCTCTAGTCTTCTTGCCTGGAGAATCCTATGGACAGATGTGCCTGGCAGGCTACAGTCCATAGGGCGCAAAGAGTGAGACATGGCTGGAGTGACTGAGCATGCATGTACACAACCAAAATACAAAAACAAATGATCCTAGACATACACTTAAAATGTCTAAAAGTTATATGAGAAAACCTTTAAAATAATTATTCATTGTAAAAATTGGACTTCAACAAATAGGAAAGTAATATGTTCATAGTTAGAGAGTCCAAGGAATATTGGCGAGGTGTCAGTTCTTCCTAAATAAATTTATAAACTCATAAGATTCCAGTAAAATACGTATATTCTTTTTGTAACTTTGAAAACCATACTATTCTTTAAGATGAATAGTTAGAAAAATCTTAGAAGAGCAGTTTGGGGAACAACGTTACCAAATTATAATCTTCTGTAATTAAAACAGTATAGTATTGGCTCAGGAATGGACCTACAGACTAATTGAAGAAAAAGTAAACCTATGAAATATATGCATGGACATGTGGAATCTTAACATGGACAAAGAAGTTATCTCAAATCAGCAAAGAATGGATGGATTTTTTAAATAAATGGTGTTGGAAAATTGGATTGCCATTTTACAAAGGATAACATTTTTGTTCAATGCACCATACACGAAACAAACACGAAATAGTTGCGAGATCTTAGTGTTTTTTGTGTGCTGTGCTAAGTCGCTTCAGTCGTGTCCAACTCTGAGTGACCCTATGGACCGTAGCCCACCAGGCTCCTCTGTCCTTGGGATTCTCCAGGCTAAAATACTGGAGTGGACTGCCATTCCCTTATCCAAGGAATCTTCCTGACCCAGGGATCGAACCCATGTCTTTTATGTTAACCTGAATTGGCAGGCAGGTTCTTGACCTCTAGCACTGACTGGAAAAGAGTGGATGGATTTCATTCTAAAATGAAGAAGGGGAAAATTGCTCTATGATTCAAAATTCAAAAGCAATTAAAGAAAATATTGGTCATTTCATTTATATCACAAAACATTTATAACTAGAAAAGCATTGACAACCGTCACCCAAATCAAAATATTGGGAAAATCTATATGGCAATGTAGAAAATCTTTCACATATAAAGAACTCCTAAAAATTAAGAAGAGGAAGACTAGCAGAAAAATGGACAAAATATATGAATGAACAGTTAAAAAAATAAGATGACCCTTAACTCTATGAAAAGATACTTGCTCTTGCTAATGAGGAAAGTACAAACTTTAATGCTCTTAATGTATTTTGGAGAACATGACTTTCAGTAAAAAAAAAAAAAAAAATGACTTGTCAAATATAAAATCAAATTAGGTCAAAACTTGTTCATTTGAAATTTAAACTGAAAATATTACAAATTCTTGACTTTTTTCTTTTAAAAATGCATAATTCTTTGATACTCTTATCAATATAACTTCAAAATACATGATGTGAAAACAGATAGATATTAAAGGAGAATGGAAGAATCCACAGTTTTAGTTGGAGGCTTCAATACTTATGTTTTCTCATCAACACACATGCACACACAGAATATTTAATGTGATAAGCTGTTTTGTTTTTGTACCACACTTTCTTTTACTAACCCTCATTAATGAATATTTTTGTGGTTTCTGCTTGGTGCTACAAGTGATACTGCAATTGAAATCATTCTAGCTTTTCATATATATGTAGGTATGTATTAAATATTTTGCTCAACAAATATATTTTAGGTTCCTTGATACTTTGAAAACCGCTCAAAAACATAGAAAATCCAGGGTTGAAACTATTGCCAGAAATATTTTCTGAACAGTCCAAAATATTTTAACTAAATTATGTTTTCTTAGTTATTCCATTTCCTCATATTTACTTAACCATTAAGTTCACTTCAATAAGCTAATCATATGATGGGTCCCTCCATGTACCAAGCATTGTACTAGTTGCTGTAAGCGACACTGCTTAGAAAAAGATACAAACCCTAGAGTCAACCATCCTGAAATCTTAAGAGTGAACAAATTAGTGAATACAGTATGTCTGAAATCTCTCTGTAGAATTCACAATTCCCTTAATGTCTTGAGAAATTCCTTTGAAGGTGATAAAAGGGTATGCTAAATTTGAGTGATGGTGGAACATCCAAATGGTGATTCCTACATTCAGCTGATTAGAGAGAATGGCTTAAAGATCTGTGAATTGTCATTAAACCTCCTGTTTGAAGTATTGAGAGGATTTGCAGCCAGACAGAGGCAGAAAGTATTAGAGAAAATCAGAAGATTGATGACTGTTGTTCAGAGAGCCACAAGGAGAATGACAGATTAAAAACCCAGAAAGGGAAAACTACCAGTGGTAAGAAGAGAATCAAAGGAATTCTTTTGTAAAGTCATGGAAAGTAATGACTATTTGTGTTACCACCAACAGGTTCTCCCTTAGACCAGGCCACCTATGCCAGGTAACTGCTCCAGTAGATTTTCGGGCCTACTCCAGGCAGGTGCTGGGATTGTTGTTGGCTAGTTGTGTGCTCTCTGCTTCCATTAGTTAGAATATAGTGTCTGACAGTGTGGAGTCGTGAGTAACTGTTAGATGTGTTTCCTGCCAGATACGACTTGCACCTAGTCCAGGCTCTGCTTTGTGATCTCACACAGCACCTAGTCCAGTTGTGACCACAGATTGAGAAACAGATGTTGGACTTGAAAAAATAGAGCAGGAAATAAATCTGCAGTTAACTTTCTCGACCTCCCTGTGGTTTTTACTATCTTGACTTTTATGAGGCGATTTTTGCTTCCAACTTAATTCAATCATTGAATCATAGAGAAGATCACTTATTATTCCTACATAATATTCAGGCACATCAATTTCATGTAGTTTACACGCTATGTTAAATTTAGACATTGACCTTAAGTAAGGGCAGTATTTAAAGAAAAACTTTACTCTGAAATGTCCTTTATTTCCTCCCCTTACATCCCTGAACACATAAAAGGTGGGCCCTTCTGTGGATTTGCAAACCAGTGATGAGATTTTTAAAATGTTTGTAATGGCTTACTGGTAACGTCAAGTACAGTTTCCAACTCTAAGTCACAGTTGCTCTAAAAGTTTCACGTAGGTGATAATTTTCTTTGTGAGCATTAGAAACTGCTTTATAATAGCAACTCCCACAAAGCCTCTTCAGTTATATGGGTCTGTTAGCATTTTATTTTAAACACCATTTTGACAGGTGTATTATGTAGTTATTATATTTTCTATGCATGGAACATTCTTGACATTCACTTCACTTATGTTTTCTATTCGGAAAAGAAAAAGTTCAGAAAAAAATTGTCTTCTTGGCTGAATGAGAATGAAAGAGGAGTCCATTTTGTGATGCCTTTGTATCACTGACCTGAAGTAAAACAAACCCCAAATTCATTCAGACAACTTTTCATTCATGTAGGTACTCGCAAACTCAGTCACTTATTCATGTGTATTATTACTATTATTATTTTAGCATGCACGGGGCCTTGTGCTAACCATATGAAGTCTAAAGATAAAAAGCTAGTTTGTGACTGCACAAAGTTCGTCTTTTTTTGTGGGAAGCTGTATTGCAGACAAATAATTACCCCAAAGCAGCTGTCAAACACACTGGAAATAAAAGTGGCATAAAGACAGGGGGGTTTCCTGTGTGAGCCAGGAAAAGCCTCACATAAAAGGTGTTTTTCTTCTCACAAGGGTCATAATTCACCAGGTCAATATGGCGAAAAGCTTTCGAGGCTGAGGAAATGGCCCTTGTGGGGGCAGGGAGGCCAGGGAGCACGTGGGGGAGCTGGGTGGCCGAGATAGCTCCGGAGAGCTGAAGAGAAGCTCAGACCTGAGCCAGCGGCCACGACCTGGAGCGGAGTAGCGAGTGGCATCCAGGTCTTCGGTGGGTCCCCGGGGGAAGAAATTCAGACCGCAGGGCTGCAGAAGTGGGGAGAAATCAGTGATTTCCATGGTGATATCTTTTCATGGTACTTCAGGCTCTGCTTATCTGATTTCTAAAGGTCTTTCTTTCCACTTCCCCTTTCCTTCTCTGCTTCCAGCCACAAGTGCTGTGTTTTAAAGAAGCCAAGCAAATTCACCACCTTTTCTATCCCCCCAACCCCTCCACTTCCCCAGGCCATTGTACTTTTCCCTCTGTTTAGTTGGTTTGTCTTCCAATCATCCATGGTCTTGCCTCCTCATTTTATTCAGATTCAGCCAAAAGACACCTTCTTGGAAAGTTTTACCTGATTATCTCTTGCAGAATAGAAGCATCTTATCATGTCTGTGCGTGCATGCTAAGTCGCTTAAGTTGTGTCTGACTCTTTGCGACCCCATGGACTGTAGTCTACTAGGCTCCTCTGTCCATTGGATTCTCCAGGCCAGAATACTGGAGTGGGTTGCCATGCCCTCCTCCAGAGAACCTTCCTGACCTAGGGATCCAACCTGCATGTCCTGAGACTCCTGCATTACAGGTGGATTCTTTTCTTTTCTTTTTTTTTTTTTTTTTTACCACTGAGCCACCAGGGAAGCTCCTCATCATGTCTGTATGATGCCTTTTTAAACTGTCTCTCACTGTGCTGTGTGATACTTTGTATTGAACTAGGTTAATACCTAGTTTGTGTTTGTACCTCATACTAAAATGTAAGCCCTCCAGGGACTTACCTGGTGGTTCAGTGGTTAAAACTGCAGTTCCACTGCAGGGAGCACAGGTTGATTCCCTGGCTGGGGAACTAAAATCCCACATGCCAAGTGGCACAGTCAAATAAAAAAATAGTGCTTTCGTTACTACAGCAGTAACCAAAATAGCCCCTGGGATGTAGGTGAAAGTCAGTGAACATTAGCTGAGTGGAATGCATCAAAGAGATGTATTTCTGTGTGTACGTGCACACATGTACATTTCGTGTAGCCCCACCAGAAACGCAAACACCGTATGTGATAACAGAGAAGGAAATTTGGTAAAAGTTGTCCCAGACCCCATCTCATTCTAGTTTGTTTTTGAAAGAACTTCGCAAAGGGCTCTTTACTAGAACTTTCTGTGCTGGGAAGTGGCACCTTTTCCCCCATTATCTCCCCTCAGAGGGTGACAGCCCTGAAATAGGAAAAGATTTGATAAGCAAAGGGCTTGCCAGCTAATTTCTTTCCCTGGGATACTTTGTCGAGTTTGGCGTGAAGCTGACAAAGGAACTGCTATCTGAAGATCTCGCTCTGGCTACCCCAGAACAGCACCCATTTCCTATCATTGCTCAATCTTATCTCTGAGGAATGAGAAAAATCCCATGCCCCGATAACACATCAAATTTAGTCCAGTCTTCCTTAATCAAATTGTCCATCACAGGGGAGGAAGTGGTTGTTCAGAGCCTAAGAAGGGAGAAGAGTTCCTTCTTAGATGCTTGTGGCCCAAGTTCTGCAGCCCCTGTTCATTATAAATAGTATCCTTTAGGACATCATGGACTTTAGTGGGTCATCTGGGGATCTCAAGTTAGCAGTAGATGGAGAGTATGAAAAAGTTATGTCATCTGACAGTGATTGCCTTTAAAGAGTGGCAATATGGGAGATTGATATTTCTTTTTCCCTTTTAGGTTATACTCCATTTATTGTTACTATAAAATATTGGCTCTGATCCCCCATTTTGCGCAATACAATCTTTGTAGCTTATTTTATACCCAACAGCTTGTACCTTTTACTCCCCTGCATATTTCTTTATTGTTGTTGCTAAGTGCTGTTTGACTCTTTCGACCCCGTGGACTAGCCTGCCAGCCTCCTCTGTCCATGGGGATTTTCCAGGCAAAAATACTGGAGTGGGTTGCCATTTCCTTCTCCAGGCGATCTTTCCGACCCAGGGATCCAACCTGCATCTCCTGCATTGGCAGGTGGATTCTTTACCACTGAACTACCAGGGAAGCCCGCATTTCTTTATACAGTTCTGCAAATTAATTTTTTTCCCAGAATAAAGATGTATTCATTTTGTAATCAGTAAATAAAACAAAGCCCATGTATGCTTCTTTCCTAGCCAACAAATTTAAGAACCCAGCCTTTGTGCCTCCAGGATCTGTTGATTAAAGTAGTTCTTCATTTGGGCAGAATGGGAGCAGAAGCGTCTTCCCAGTAACTGCTGGGCCCTGACTAGCTAGCTCTCTTTAGCAATAAAATTCCAGTGTTACATGGGCACACACCACCTATCTAAGGTTTTCCTTTGATGTCCCTGGGAAGTCATTTCTGAGAAGGGTTAATTACCACTCTGCTTTGAAAAATCAATCAGATTCTAGCTATGCCCTTTCTCCCTGTCGCCCCTCTTACTGAACAGAGAGAGGAAAATCTGTGCAAAGAAGCATTGGATTTCATGTTCTGATTCAAGCTGAATTTCCGTTGCCTTTTTGTGCCCTGAACACATGGAATATTGAAGTGGTGTCCCTGGTCCTTGTCTGTATCCTTGCTTAGTTCCTATTTGCTCCATGATGAGTTTGCTGTAATCTCTCTAGGCTCTAACCCTCTAATTTCAGGCACCAGCTGCTCTGCTTCTTCTAATCTCAACGTGCTGCTTACTTTGATGACTTGTATTTCATCTTCTTTGGTGCTTCCCTGGTGGCTCAGACAGTAAAGAATCTGCCTGCAAGGCAAGAGACCTGGGTTTGATCCCTAGGTCAGGAAGATCTCCTGGAGAAGGGAATGGCAACCCACTCCATTTTTGCTGCCAAGAGAATTCCATGGACAGAGGAGCTTGGAGGGCCGTAGTCCATGGGGTCGCAAAGAGTCCTACACAACTGAGAGACTAACACTTTCACATATCATCTTCTTTATCTGGGATGAATATGTAAAGACTGTGATCCTGACTTTTCATGTGTTGGAGGGTAGGTGTCAAAATCAGCTTTCCAGTTAAGCAGCCTTGTTATCACTCCTGACACGGCTGCCTACTAGCTGTAGGATGTTTTGCTTGGTCCTTCTTTTCTCACGGGTGAAATGGAATGGGAACGTATGGAGTTATTTCAGAGATTTGGTGTCATCACGGAAGCGAAGTCTTAGGATTGTGCCTGACACATAGCTGATATTACAACATTATTAGATTTCTTCACAGGAGTTGTTACCAGGGGAATCATTTCCCCTTGTTAAAGAAATAACGACGTGGAATTACCTCGTGGTGCCTGTTATATTGCTGTTCTAGGAAGGAACAGCTCTGTTGCAAGCCTCCTTCTCTAGGGATTTCCTTGGTGGTCCAGTGGTTGAGAGTTCGCACTTCCAGTCCAGGGGGCCCAGGTTTGATCCTCAGTCTGGAAACTAAGATCCCACATGCCACGTGGCCCAAACAAAAACAAAAACCTGCTGCTCTAGAGAATGGTGGTTCACTCCTGCGAAGTGTCACCTCACCCCATTCACCAGGGTGAATTTCACATATGCCACATAGTCTATATTTCAGGTAAGTCAACTTCAAGCATTGACTACTATGTATAAAATAGAAAAGCAGCAAGGATATATTGTCTAGCGCAGGGCATCCTAGCCATTGCCTTGTAATAACTTTTAATGGAAAATGAACTGTAAATACTGAATCTCTCCACTATACACCTGAAGATAATATTGTTTTAATAAATCAATTGTACTTCTCTCAGAAGTTGTTTTATCCTTCAGCAGCTTTTCCCTGTGATTCGGTAACTGGAAATTTGCCATGCATTTGTGTAAACACAGATGACAGTTTGCTGCTGTCTGTTCCCATGTGTAATTCGAAGACTCTTAGAAGCTCCCTACCTGACTCAGAGTCTGAAGATCAGTTTCTACCTTTTCCCTGTTACAACAACTTGAACAAGTCTTGTGATGAAATGGATCGCAAGTTCTTTCAATTATTTGGAGTACAGGATGCTTCCAGCAGTACCAGTGGTAGAGTCAGTGCTGATCTCACTCTGTAAAGACGGGTTTAGAGCAGAAATAAACTAGGGCACGATAGAAATGAATGAGGCTGCTTTTGCAGATCCCTTGAACTAGTGCCCACCAGATGTGGAGTACGAAGCCCCGATTTCAGAGAATCTTCTGAAGTCAGCGGTGCCTCTGGTGCTTCTGCTCCAGAGCGATAAGGGAAGGGAAGAGTCCGAGAGCTAATACCCAATCCCAGAGCCATCGGTGATGGCACTCCCCTTGTGTCCCCTGAAGCACCAAAGCCCACAGGCTGGTCTGCCTCCTATCTTCTGTGACACCCATAGAGAAGGATGCGGTGGTCCAGGGCAGAAGTGGCGCCTCCCCTCTGGTAAAAGCGATCAGTGGAATGGATGAGTAATGAGTGAAAGAGCATCAGTGCCTTTGCTGCTTAATGAGCTCAGTCCTCTTTGCTACATGTCCCTAATTTCCACAGCTTGCTAAATAAAAGTTTATTTATGTTCCTTAGTGTAAGATAATTTCCACAAGATGAGCTTTAATAAAGTGAAAGGAGGTACAGGGAGAAGCTCTACAGGAAACTAATGAAGGCCAAAATGAAGAATGGAAAAAATAACACATTTTTACGAGGGATCCCTGCCAAGAAACCCCACTGTGTGAGAACAAATCATGAGAAGAAAGATTACTTAACGTTGATGTGTTCTATCTTGAGCAAGGGAGGTGGGTACCCTAGCTATAGGACACTATTTTGATTTATTTTTTGCCACACCATATAGCATGCAGGGATCTTAGTTCCTCGACCAGGGATTGAACCTTTGCTCCCTGCAGTGGAAGCGTGGAGTCCTAACCACTGGATCACCAGGGAAGTCCCCTTACAGGACACTTTCAAGCATAGCTGAATTCTAGTCATTCATTGTTTTTTACTCTGCCCTACACTTGACTGCAAATTGGTCTTTCGAGATCACAAAAAGCAGACTGTCATGTTCTTTAAGCATGTGAAGGAATTTCGCTACTCTGCAGTCCATTTATTGCAGATGCTTTGGTGTTGCCTCTGGGTTACCTACCCTCTCACAACCCTAAGACCCTCACGTCTTAAGGAGGAATCTTTTCTCTGATGCATCAGAGAGCCACTGTGAGCTTTCTGAGCCATGGGATCCAGATTTACACCGAGCATCTCTGTTAGGACACCGCAAAGTCTGTGGGCAAGAGTAGATTTGTTCCTGGTGGAGGGCATAAGAGTCCTGCATGTGATACTGAGAAGGAGGCTATGGACTGGTTATTGAAGGGAGATAAATATCTGTGACTTTTATTTCAGTTTGAAAATCTCTACGGATTTAGAGGAATAGGGAAAAAATTAAAAAGTGACCTGAGAAAGAACAACCAGTGGAGTAGGAGGAAAACCTAGAGGTCAAAATGTGATTTTGTTTCTAGGGGGAGGAAAGGATCCATGATGTAAACTGCTGTTCTAATGAGATAGGGACTGAGACTTGAGCATTGGATTAATAACACAAAGTCTATGAAAAACAGGATTTCAGTGGAATAATGGGAAGCCGCTGATTAGCATGAGTATAAGACAGAAGAAATGAAATGGAGACAGTGACTACAATCGTCAATTTGAAATACTTCTGATGAGAAGGGGAGCAAGTAAATGGGTAGCCGTTTGAAGGGAAAACATGTTCAGGATAGATTTAGATTTTTTCATTGAAGTGTAGTTGATTTACAGTGTGCAATCTCTGCTGTATAGCAAAGTGACTCAGTTTTACACAAACATACACTCTTTTTGAATATTCTTTTCCATTATAGTTTATTCCAGGAGATTGGATATAGTTCCCTGTGCTATACAGTAGGACCTTGTTGTTTATATAAATGTAATAGTTTGCACCTGCCAACCCCAAACAAACTCCCAGTCCAACCTTCTCCCACCTCCCCCTCGACAAGTAGTAATACAAGTCTGTCTTCTATGTCTATGAGTCTGTTTCTGTTTTGTAGATAGGCTCATTTATGCCATATTTTGATTCTACATAAAAGTGATATCATATGGTATTTGTCTTTCTCTTTCTGACTTACTTCACTTAGTATGATCATCTCTAGTTGCAAGATAGATTTTAATATAGAATACATAGCAGTATATTCATATGCTAGTATGAATAATCCAACTGAGGGAGGAAACTGATGCTATTTGAGACAGTGAAATATCACTGGAGTGTTGTCCTTGTGTGACTGAGAGGAGGGGAGGATGCTTGATAAGGGAAGGCAGATAGTAAACTATGGTAATGTGAGGGAAGACACAGCATATGAATATAAATGTTGTTCAATATATAGGTGAGTTATAAAAGTCGTGAGAAACGATCTTCTGATTACTTCAGTTTTTTTTCAGTGAATTAAGAAGCAAGATCATCAACTGAGAGGAAAAAATGCTATCAAACTTAATTTGCTCTAAAAAACATAAGGCCAATTAAAAAAAGTAAACCCAAGCCTCTTACCATATACCCAAATTCACTGAAAATATAGATTTATTAATAAGTGTAACTTTTAGAAGAAATGATAGGATAAAGTTTGTGAGACCAAGGGTGTGGGAAATATTTTTAGTCATGATACCAAATTCATGATTCACTAAAAAAATCAGTAAATTGGATTTATTAGAATTAAATACTTTCATTCTACAAGAGATATTGTTAAGAGGTTGAAAAGACAACCTATAGTCTGGGAAAAAAATATTTACAAACCACATAGCCAACAAAGGTCTAGTATCTAGAATATAGATAAAAAGAATGAACAATCTAGTGTGAAAATGGATAAAAGAAGTTGAGAAACTCACAAATAGAATAAACTGATGGTAAGCAAGCACATGGGCTTCCCAGGTGGCTCAGTGGTAAAGAATATATCTGCCAAGCAGGAGATGCAGGTTTACCCTTGGGTAGGGAAGATCCCCTGGAGAAGGAAATGGCCACCTACTCTAGTATTCTTGCCTAGGAAGTCCCACGGACAGGAGCCTGTGGGTTACAGTCCCTGGGGTCGCAGAGTCAGACACAACTTGGCAACTAAACAACAACCAGGTAAGCACATGGAAAGATGTTCACCACTCTCAGGGAAGTGTCTTGCCTCTATACTGCAGGTCTGTGGGAAAAGTGCTTGTGACTTTCCATCACATTTAGATCATTCCAATAGCCATTACTTAGACCAGTGGGCTGAGAAAGATCACTATTCTTTGATAATAGAGTGGATTGGGAACCATAGGTCAGAAAGGAAAAAAAAGAAAAATAGTCACAACCAGTTGAGTAGAACTGGTAGAAGGAGACAGATGGAAAATAGCGTTATAGTAAGTAAATAAATTAAATGCATCTAAAGGGTTTCAAGTACAGCAGCAAAGAGACTTTCTTGCCCAACAAAACTTATCTTCACAAGTAAACATTTTGCAGATTAGTTGAAGAACAGACTGGCCACTATTGAGACCTCAATTATAATAGTTCTCTGAAGGATCGAGTGCCAGAAACTTCTTAAAACATGGACTAAGAATAAAAGGAGCTGATATTCACAAGGGAGAAGAGAGGAGCCTTGGGGGACCTAGACTTTCAACATACTAATATATGCATTTCAGCAGTAGAAGAAGGAACAAAGAGTTCAGTTCAGTTGCTCAGTCGTGTCCGACTCTTTGCGACCCCATGAATTGCAGCACGCCAGGCCTCTCTGTCCATCACCAACTCCCGGAGTCTACCCAAAACCATGTCCATCGAGTCGGTGATGCCATCCAACCATCTCATCCTCTGTCGTCCCCTTCTCCTCCCGCCCCCAATCCTACCCAGCATCAGGGTCTTTTCCAATGAGTCAACCCTTCGCATGAGGTGGCCAAAGTATTGGAGTTTCAGCTTCAACATCAGACCTTCCAATGAACACCCAGGATTGATCTCCTTTAGGATGGATTGATTGGATCTCCTTGCAGTCCAAGGGACTCTCAAGAGTCTTCTCCAACACCACAGTTCAAAAGCATCAATTCTGTGGCGCTCAGCCTTCTTCACCGTCCAACTCTCACATCCATACATGACTACTGGAAAACCCATAACCTTGACTAGATGGACCTTTGTTGGCAAAGTAATGTCTCTGCTTTTAAATATGCTATCTAGGTTGGCCATAACCTTCCTTCCAAGGAGTAAGCGTCTTTTAATTTCATGGCTGCAGTCACCATCAGCAGTGATTCTGGAGCCCAAAAAAGAGTAGAGAAAATAAATAAAAAGTTAACTCTGAGAAAGAAAGATCAGGGTTTCCAGACTGAACATGTTGAAAGTTCTAGTCTGAATTAATCGGAAAAGACACCATCTCCCAGGCATACCTGGTGGTTAAGACCTATGCACTCTAAGGATATAAACCATATATACTTGCAGGCCAAAAGAAGATAAACACACAAGAAACACAAACTATGACTGCTGTCAGATTCCTCAGTAGCAAAATTTGCACTTAGGAGTCAGAAGAAAAATATCGATATATCATTAAAAAATAAATAATTGAAACAAGAGTTTTAAATTTTCAAATGGTATTATTTGACAAATATATCTCTATGTTTATATCCCTATTTATCTGTCTTATCTATCTAAATTTTGAGGAATTTTAATTCTTAGAATAATCCATGTGTTAATATTTTCTTCTCTTCTAAAATATATATATTTGAAGCATGCTTCTAACAAAAGAAGAGACACCTCATGAAGAAAAGAAATAGTAAATATGGGATGTTTGGATGTAGATACAGACAAAGCTGATAGTCAAGCTGCTTGCATGAGTACAGCTGTAGTGGTTGTTTAAAATCACTGAAACACTTGTTGTATACCACTCAGTACATGGCTCCTAACCTGATCCCTAAGCTCTCTCCCACACCTCTGACGCTTGCTACCTGGTCTCTTCTCTAAAGATATGCTGGGCCATCTTACAGTCCAGCAACTAAAGGCTTAATGTCTGGACCATCAGAAGGCTTCCAGGTGTTTGAATTTGTTTTCATAGAGCCATATGTAGAGTTGTGCATCATGTCCTGGGTTGGCCAAATAGTTCATTTGGATTTTTTCATAAGATGTTATGGAAAAACTTAAATGAACCATTTAGCCAACGCAGTAATTCTCCTACTTTTTTGTGCTTCTTGTTCTCTTTCCCCTTGGTTAGATTCAATATAGGTTAATCCGATTTTTTTCAGTCTTAAGTAAACAGTGTCTGCATAGTGGAACTGGAATTGATGTCTGTGCTTGCCAACAGAGATTCCCTAATTGATATGCTCATAGTTTCATCACCCGTAGATGAGTCCTGCTGCTCCTCTGACTTCCTTGGGTTCTAGATAGACTGGCAATCATAGACATAAAGATTTCAGAAATAAAATCACATTTTCTAATGTGCAACCTACTTTTTGCCTTTACTAACAAACATTTTAATTTTAAATAAAAATTATCAAAATACTAATACACTATAATTCTACCAATAGAATGGTTAATTTATTTCACTAATCTTATATTCTTGAATATTTAATTTACTACCAGTGTTTTGTTATTGTAAATACAGTAGTGAGCACACTTATGCTGATTTTAAATTATTTTCTTAGGGCCGTTTCCAACAAGTGGAATTTTCTGAATCAACTAAAAGCATAATTTTAAATTATTTGATACGCAGAGTCAATTTCCCCTCCAGAAGCCAGATTCTTTGATTATTCAATCAGTATCTTAAAAATCAAGTTTCTCCATCTGTTAGTGAAAAATTTGTGGACTAATGGGCAATGTATTTTTCTTTTGCCAATTTAATTGGGTAAAAATAGTATCACATTACCCTAATTTGCATTTCTTGAGTTGAAGCCCTTAAAAATGTATTTCTTACTATCCATTCATTTCCCATTGTTTTAAATTGGCCACTTTTTGAAAAATGAATTTTTGCTGTGGTATAGTTGCTTTTTTGCCATGTAGGAAGGAGGGGCTTCCTAGGTGGCACCGTGGTAAAGAGTCTGCCTGCCAATGCAGGGGACGCAGATGTGGGTTCAGTCCCTGGGTCAGGAAGATTCCTAGGAGTAGTAAGTTGCAACCCACTCCAATATTCTTCTGGAAAATTCCATGTACAGAAGAGCCTGGCGGGCTACAGTCCATGGGGTCACAAAGAGTTGGACACGACTGAGCACATTCTACTTCAAACCATCAAACTATCAATAGTCACTTTACAGTGTTGTGTTAACTGGCCATTTTTCATAAACAAAATTACGCGTATATTTGTGCTCTTTCTAGCCTTTTATTATCACATAAAGTAGCCAGTAGTCAAAAATGGTGTTTTAGCTTTAAATTAATTACGATGAAATAGAATAAAAAATTTTGTTTCCTAGTTACACTAGCCGTGTTTCAAGTCAGCAAAACAGCCCCCTGAGAGTAGGAGCCAACATGCTGGATTGCACCGCTACAGTTTTCCACCATTGCAGAAATTTATACTGGACAGTACCGGTCTTAAATTTCTAATATACGACACTTCAATAAAAAATTATTAAATTTTTATAATGCTTAAAAAATTAATGTATCTATTACTTTAAAATCTTTTAAATAAAGTCTAACTTAATATCTTCAGATTCACTTAATATCTCCAGATATGTGGATTGCATCTTTTCTTTTGAATTGTTACACAGTAAGTCCCCTACATATGAACTTCCAGGTTTTGAACTTGCAAAGATGTAAATGTGCTTGCCAGACCCTGTATGCCAGTTCTTATACTGCTATACTTTTCATGGTACTGTACTATAAGGTTAAAAATGTTTTCTTTATTTTTTGTTTGTTTTTAATGTATTATTTGTGTGAAAAGTGTTATAAACCTATTACAGTACAGTACTATATATGTTAGCTGGATACCTAGGTTAACTTTGTTGGACTTAGGAACAAATTGGGTTTATGAACTCTTGGAGCTTGTTAGTATGTAGGGAAATTAACACATATATTTTGTATGGATTTGTGTAAATTTGTTATAGCATTACTTAGGTATAAATTATATGCCATAAAAATTCACCTCTTGTAAATATTCAGTTAGGTTCAATAGTTTATAGAGCTGTGCAACCATAATTTCAATCCAATCTTAGAATATTTGCTTTACCTCAGAAAACCTCTCGGAGTCTCTTTGCAGTGAATCATTCAGTTGTGTATGGGTCTCAGCCTCTGGTTCAGCCAGGATAAATGGAGAGATTTTAGGCCCCTGTGGCTCTTTGATCTCTGAGAACTCATTGTTAAATCCTTGACTAGTCAGCCGATCCATTCCCAGTTCCAGAGTAGAGCTAGTTGGTTTTGTTTCCTTGCCATTGAGCTCACCATTGAATTAATATTTGTTGTTGTTTAGTAGCTCAGTTGTGTCCGACTCTCTGCGACCCCATGGACAGCAGCAGGCCAGGCTTCCCTGTCTTTCACCATCTCCTGGAGCTTGCTCAAACTCATGTCCATCGAGTTGGTGATGCCATCCAACCATCTTGTCCTCTGTTGTCCTCTTCTCCTCCTGCCTTCTATCTTTTTCAGCATCAGGGTATTTTCCAATGAGTCTGCTCTTCGCATCAGGTAGCTAAAAAAAAATATTGGAGCTTCAGCTTCAGCATCAGTCCCTCCAATGAATATTCAGGACTGATTTCCTTTAAGATTGACTGGTTTGATCTCCTTGCTGTCCAAGGGACTCTGAGGAGTCTTTTCCAACACCACAATTCAAAAGCATCAATTCTTTGGTGCTCAGCTTTCTTTATGGTCCAACTCTCACATCCATACATGACTACTGGAAAAATCATAGCTTTGACTATATGGACCTTTGTTGGCAAAGTAATGTCTCTGCTTTTTAACACACTGTCTAGGTTGGTCATAGCCTTTCTTGCAAGGAGTGTGTGTCTTTAATTTCATGGCTGCAGTCACCATCTGCAGTGATTTTGGAGCTCAAGAAAATAAAGTCTGTCCCTGTTTCCACTTTTCCCCATCTATTTGCCATGAAGTGATGGGACCAGGTGCCAAGATCTTAGTTTTTTGAATGTTGAGTTTTAAGCCAGCTTTTTCATTCTCCTGTTTCACTTTCATCAAAAGACTCTTTAGTTCCTCTTCCTTTCTGCCATAAGGGTGGTGTCATCTGCATATATGAGGTTATAGGTATTTCTCTGGGGAATCTTGATTCCAGCTTGTGATTCATCTAGCCTGGTATTTCTCATGATGTACTGTGCACATAAGTTAAATAAACAGTTACAATATACAGCCTTGATGCACTCCTTTCCCAATTTTGAACCAGTCTGTTGTTCCATGTTCGGTCCTAACTATTGCTGCTTGACTCGCATACAGGTTTCTCAGGAGGAAGGTAAGGTAGTCTGGTATTCCCATCTGTTTTGCTGAAAGTTTTCACTTTCATCTTAGGCTCAAAGGATTTGTTAACAAAATGAGCCACTTGTTATTACAAATAAATAATACACATATTTATTAGAGAATTATATAGCTTGCTTTCAACATACTAACTTTGAAAGAAATGAGAAATAGAAAGAGCAGAGGATACATCACCAATTTGGGTTTTGACCAACATCCAGACTTAAACAGCACTGGGAAGTCCTGTGTCACAGCACATCTGGAGTCCCAGTTGGGAAAGGGTCCCAGGCCGCATGTCCACTCTGTGCATGAGACTTCAAAGATTGCAGTTCAGGGTTCATGCTTATAATCCCAGGATGGATGCAAACTGGTATCATCATCAATCTGTGACCAAATTGCAAACCTAGTTTTTTGTTAATGCTGTTTGTTTTGTCTTATAAAACTTGGAATGCTGCTAAGTCTGGAGCTTGGTTGACCAGGCCCCCTCCAGGGGTTCAACAATCTCAAGATTCCTCCCCCATCATTTCTATGGTGCTGCAAGTCTTGCACTCACAGCAGGAAGTCACTCACAGTCTCTCCCAGTCAGGGCAGTATCCAGACAGGTTAGAAGCAAGGTCAGAGGCCTGCTCTGCTTTGTCTGTGAAGCCTAAACAAGACTATTCATCTAATTTCCCTAACACCATCTCTTGAAGAATTTTCCACAGTTTGTTGTGATCCACACAGTCAAAGGCTTTAGCATAGTCAATGAAGCAGAAGTAGATGTTTTTCTGAAATTCTCTTACTTTTTTCCAGTGATCCATCGGATGTTGGCAGTTTGATCTCTGGTTCCTCTGCCTTTTCTAAATCCAGCTTGTGCATCTGGAAGCTCTCGGTTCACCTTGGAGAATTTTGAGCACGACCTTGCTAGCATATGAAATGAGTGCAGTTATGTGGTATTTTGAACGTTCTTTGGCATTGCCCTTGAAAACTTACCTTTTCCAGTCCTGTGGCCATGGCTGAGTTTTCCAAATTTGCTGGCATATTGCGTGTGACACTTTAACAGCATCATCTTTTAGGATTTGAAATAGCTCAGCTGGAATTCCATCACCTCCACTAGCTTTGTTTGTAGTGATGCTTCCTAAGGACCATATGACTTCACACCCCAGGATGTCTGGCTCTAGGTGAGTGATCACACCATCACAATTATCTGGGTCATGAAGATCTTTTTTGTATAGTTCTTCTGTGTATTCTTGCCACTCTTCTTAATATCTTCTGCTTCTGTTAGGTCCTTGCTGTTTCTATCCTTTATTGTGCCCATCTTTTCATGAAATGTTCCCTTGGTAGCTCTAATTTTCCTGAAGATATCTCTAGTCTTTCCCTTTCTACTGTTTTCCTCTATTTCTTTGTGTTGATCACTCAGGAAGCCTTTCTTACCTCTTCTTGCTATTCTTTGGAACTCTGCATTCAGATGGGTGTATCTTTCCCATTCTCCTTTACCTCTTGCTTCTCTTCTTTTCTCAGCTATTTGTAAGGCCTCCTCAGACAACCATTTTGCCTTTTTTCATTTCTTTTTCTTGGGGATGGTTTTGATCACTGCCTCCTGTACAATGTCATGAACCTCTGTCCATAGTTCTTCAGGCACTCTCTATCAGATCTAATCCCTTCAATCTATTTCTCACTTCCACTGGATAATCATAAGGGATTTGATTTAGGTCATACCTGAATGGCCTAGTGGTTTTCCCTACTTTCTTCAATTTAAGTCTGAATTTTGCAATAAGGAGTTCATGATCTGAGCTACAGTCAGCTCCCGGTCTTGTTTTTGCTGACTGTGTAGAGCTTCTCCATCTTTGGCTGCAAAGAATATAATCAGTCTGATTTTGGAATTGACTATCTGATGATGTCCATGTGCAGGGTTATTTCTTGTGTTGTTGGAAGAGGGTGTTTGCTATGATCAGTGTGTTCTCTTGGCAAAACTGTGTTAGTCCTTGCTCTGCTTCATTTTTTACTCCAAGGCCAAATTTGCCTGTTACTCCAGGTATCTCTTGACTTCCTATTTTTGCATTCCAGTCCCCTATGATGAAAAGGACATCTTTTTTTGGTGTTAGTTCTAGAAGATCTTATAGGTCTTTTTAGAACCGTTCAACTTCAGCTTCTGCAGCCTTACTGGTTGAGGCATATACTTGAATTACTGTGCTACTAAGTTGATGATGTTCTATTTAAGGGAGCTCCATCAGCAGGGAAAGGAAAGTTGCTGATGTCCACCGTCTGCCCTTCCCTGTTAGAGCGACTAACAGGGAAGTGGGGCGAGCTGGGCAAGGATCCTCTGTTATCATCATAAATTCAACTATTTCACAAATGAATGCATCTCAGTCTGTCCTTTGTCTTTGGTCAATTTCCAGAGCAGTGAAATGGTGGCTTTTGACAGTTTTGCTCAAGCCCTCCTGTTGCATTTGAGAAAGTATATGTGGCCCCCCATGCTCCATCATTCTTGAGTTATGTAATTTTTGTCACACTGTTTATGCTTCTGGAGGGAGAGAAGTCTTGCCTAATTTGGGGAGTTGTTCTTTGCGGGTCCTGAATATTACCTATCCAGGTAAGATAAGAAAACAAATGTTTGGTTTACCAGAGTTTTATTTTGAAATTTCAGAGATGCAGCACTTTGATGGGCAGGTGTGTAAGGAAGTAGATGTGGAAACTGCCAGGACAAGAGCCTTCTCTTCTGGGCTGAAGAGTTTATTTTGGGTACTTACTGTGATCGCCAAATGCTAGCTCAGGTAGGTTCCTTATTTAGTTTCCTTGAATAAGGTGTTTTCTTGCAGTTTCTTTTCCTCAGCATAAAGATTAGAGAAAAGCTGAGCAGTGTGGGAACACACTGAATTTGTGAAAACAGTCACTTTTTCCTTTGCTGGCGGCCTGTTTACATTATGATATTTGGGAATTTGTATTGAGATGTCATAGATTCACGGAATACTGTGTGGCAGATTGGATATTTGAGAAAGCCATTGTCACCCCAGAAGCAAAGACATTTCTTTGAAGGATTTCTTCATATCTTTTAAAGGAAAGATGGGTAATCTAAGACTTAATCCATTGGGCAGTCAGTAAAAGAGTCCAGAGTATGATCCCAATAATTCTCGCAACTTGAACTTGCAACAGTGGGAGACATGGGTAGTAAACAGTGGACCTGGGAGGACTGGATGCTAAGATTTCCTCTGGGAATCCTCAGGTTACAGCAGGCCAGAGCCTACAGATATAGGTGATTTTGTGGCAGTTCTTACATCTTGCTTATATTTGTGTGGATGACTTTCTTTATAATGAGTAGAAGAATTCTCCCCAGATCTTTACTTCCAGACTGTCCCATTGCACAGAAATTTGTATACCTAGTAGCTCATGTTGTTCGGGTGTAAATATGAATGCGTGCTCATGACACGACTGAGTGCCTTTCACTGTTTTTTCACTTTATCCTGATTTTACTGGACTTCTTATATTTATGTTTTCTAAATCTGGCAACCTTATAGTATATTGTTCACGAATTCCCATGGTTTCCAGACTTTTCCTAACCTACTCATCTTCCTCTCAAAATGCAACAGTCTTCCTAAAATATGATGCTTCTAAGTAAACACAAGAGTCTTGGTGTCCCAGATTTCCTTCTCGTTGTTTCTTGCCAGAGTTCCCTGTCCTGCTCGGCTTCTACCTCACAGTTTATGACTCAGGTAGACTCTGTCTACCCGGATGGCCTTTTCTGCTCTCTTGATTCATTAATGCTTCTGATGTAACTCCATGTACTGCGGGCAAGTTCAGGCCCACCCCAGCAGCCTGAAATCTCAAGGTTCCCCACTGAGTTCTCTTGATGGGAAGGTGATAATTAGATGAGGGCAAAAACAAACAGCAAAGCTTTGAATCCAGGATGAAACTGGTGGAACATGTGGAGCACGAGTTAAGAGATGGCTTATTGTTTGGCTAGAAAAATGAAACCGGCTGGTTTTAGGAACAGAAGAGTCCGTGTTGTTTCGGTCTGTTCCGTTGCTCTTGCTTGTTCAGTTGCTAAGTTGTGTCTGACTCTTTGCGACTCCGTGGACTGCAGCACGCCAGGCTTCCCTGTCCTTCACTATCTCCGAGAGTTTGGTCAGATTCATGTCTATTAAGTCAGTGATGCTATCTAGCTATCTTATTCTTTGCCACCCTCTTCTCTTTTTGCCTTAAATCTTTCCCAGCATCAGGGTCTTTTTCCAGTGAGTCAGCTCTTTGCATCAGATGGCCAAAGTATTGGAGATTTAGCATCAGTCCCTCCAATGAATATTCACGGTTGATTTCCTTTAGGATGGACTGGTTTGGTCTCCTTGTGGTCCAAGGGACTTCAAGAGTCTGCTCTAGCACCACAGTTTGAAAGCATCAATTCTTGGGTGCTTCGTCTTCTTTATGGTCCAGCTCTCACAGCTGTACATGACTACTGGAAAAACCATAGCTTTGACTGTACTGACCTTTGTTAGTGAAGTGATGTCTCTGTTTTTTAATACACTCTCTAGGTTTATCATAGGTTTCTTTCCAAGGAGCAAGTGTCTTTTCATTTCATGGCTGCAGTCACTATCTGCAGTGATTTTGGAGCCCAAGAAAATAAAGTCTGTTACTGCTTCTTTTCCCCCTCTGTTTGCCATGAAGTGATGGGACCAGATGCCATGATCTTAGTTTTTGAATGTTGAGTTTTAAGCCAGCTTTTTCACTCTCCTCTTTCACCCTCATTAAGAAGCTCTCTAGTTTCTCTTGGTTTTCTGCCATTAAATGGTATTACCTGCATATCTGAGGTTGTTGATATTTCTCCCAGCAATCTTGATTCCAGTTTGTGCTTCATCCAGCCTGGCATTTCACATGATGTACTCGGCAAAAAAGTTAAATAAGCAGGGTGTACAGTCTTGACGTACTCCTTTCCCAATTTGGAGCCAGTCTGTTGTTCCACGTTCGGTTCTAACTGTTGCTGCTTTACCTGCATACAGGTCTCTCATGAGACAGTTAAAGTGGTCTGGTATTCCATTTCTTTAGGAATTTTCCAGTTTGTTGTGATCCACGCAGTCAAAGGCTTTAGCATAGTCAGTGAAGCAGAAGTAGATGTTTTTCTGGAATTCCCTTGCTTTATCTATGATCTAGCGGATGATGGCAATTTGGTCTCTGATTCCTCTGCCTTTTCTAAACCTAACATGAACATCTGGAAGTTCTTGGTTCATGTACTATTGAAGCCTAGCTTGAAGAATTTTGAGCATTACCTTGCTAGCATGTGAAATGGGTGCAATTGTTTGGTAGTTTGAACATTCTTTGGCACTGCCTTTCATTACTCTTGGTGTTGTCTTAAAGGTTCGGAGGGATTGTATAGATTTATTAACTGTAGGGGCCCATAGAGAGATGAAATCTGACATTACAGTCTCTGAAAAATCTGTCTGATTAACCCACCACACTGAAAGAGTTGGATACATTTGCAGTATCTTGTATTGAAGCCAAGGCAATATGGGTATCACAAAGTTATTTTTTCTTAGCTCCAAATGATGAAGACAATGGCAATGTTTATTTCTGTTTTCTAGGCTTTAGGGACAAACTCAGTAAGTGAAACCCTCTGGTGAACAGTAAGACATAAATAATTGAAGGATGCTCACTCCTCCTCACTGCCCAAAAGAGGAGCCATGTTTGTCAGAGACACTGTCACAAAGGGTCTTTCTGCGCCATGATTTCATTTTCTGTTTTGATTTCTGGCCTGCTGCTGAATCTCGTATTTCTCCTTTTTCAAAGAATCTATCCTCCTGTGTGCCCCCAGAGTCTCTATCCCCTGGTCAGATTCACCAAGTTATCTCAGTGCCTTGGTCACCTACGCTGTTGTGAGCCAACAGCAGCAAAATCATTTTAAGTTCATTTGATGAAAATGCATTGTTAACGTATCAGGAAGACAAATGGACTCAAGCTGCAAATCCATGTGATTTCATGAGTTTATTGTAAGGGTGAGGTTAGGTCAATTTCAACATGATATATAGAGAGCATAATTTTTATGACACCAGCATTTGTCCAGCATACAATTGAGTTGCAGTAACAGGCATCCAGGGGTAATGAGGTGATTCTCCCATTTTGTGAGTTGAAACTCCAGAGAAAATGTTGTCCTCTATTTGCTGTGGCAGCTGCTTCACACATCATGAGCTGCCATCACCTCTCCTTCAGGGCATGGCCTTCTGTCCCAGACAGAGCTTCTGGGAAACCAGAAAGCTCACAACTGGACTTGCTCGTTTGTTTCCTGTAGTACATTTCCTGACCTAGGCAGTGGCTCTCCAAGTCCACGTGCTATGGAATACCAGTATCCCAGACTAGGTTCAGGGGCACCTTGTATTTGAGGACGAGGAGGCGGGGCTTCTGAGTTAGGCTTTCATTTACAAATGGATTCCACTAATTAAAAAAAAAACACATTGATTTGTGATTTAATTAGAATTTGAGCAGAAAATCCACTTGAGACACATGGATGATCAGATGGGATAGGAAAGAAAAAAGTAACTGGCACATTGGGGCCTGCAGATAATACCGAATTATTGACCCAAAAGCTCTGTGTTGACCCCAAACAAGCTGTTGGTGGTGGTGGTGATGTGTGTGTGAGAGTGTGTGTGTGTTATCACTGAAGGGAACCACAGAAAATCAACCGAACAAATTGGATTCAGACAAACTACCTTTTACCTACAATGGAACCTTGGGCCACTTGTAGTGATTCTCCTTTTCCTAGTTTTTAAAGAGGGCCAGTAATACCTATTTCATAGGAGTGTTGTAGGAATAGGGAACATCACAGGTGTGAGCAGATGTTCACAAAAAGAATAGTCACTTTGCCTTTTTTCTCTCAGTCCTCATCTAGGTAATAATCACTTAAAGACTGATTTCTTTTGACTGGTTGTTAGCAAGTTTCAAAGTGACTGTATACTTAGCGCCATAAAGAAAAAATAGCACCAGTGTTTTAAGTTGCAACTCAGTCATTTGAAATCAAGTTTGTGAACAGAGAAGAGGTACATGGAGATGGCAGGCAGGATTTTTAGCAAGTTGTCTCAAGGCTCACCCCAGGTTGCTAGGTGAGATGAGTGTGCTGGGCTTCAGCTCCCAGAGGGGAGGTCTGTGCACAGACTCAATTCCTACTGGGCCACAGTCCCCAAGCGAGCTTTCCATGTGCTGTGCTGGGAGTCTGGCGTTTCTCAGCACCGTCCCTAATCGTTGGCGTCTGATCTCAGCCAGCTTAATATCCAAGTCCAAATGTTGATGGCAACCACTCAGTGTTGCTACCATGCTTGATGCATGAAAAAGAAGAGTCCAGGTTCCCTTGGCTGGGGCTCCACCCCCTATGCAGTTAACCCCCACCCCAAACATGACTCCTCAAAGGATGTGGGGAGAGTGGGGCTTGAGATACTTGTCAGCCTTTTGCCCCGAGTCCAGACCGGACTCAGTGGCCTTCATTGGTGTTTTTCC
This sequence comes from Okapia johnstoni, assembly GCA_024291935.2. Classification (NCBI taxonomy): domain Eukaryota; kingdom Metazoa; phylum Chordata; class Mammalia; order Artiodactyla; family Giraffidae; genus Okapia; species Okapia johnstoni. The sequence goes on along the minus strand of CM044323.1, from coordinate 8,544,373 downwards.
TGGGCACTTAGCTCAAAAACTACAGCTGTGACAGTAATGCTGTAACTTCCCTGTCTTCAAAGAACTTCCGGTCTGAAAGAAGAGGAGTAACAAGTTATCTTCTCGTAGGAAAGTGTATAGAGCATGTGGAAATTGTTCAGTTAACGCCAGGACTGTATTTATTTATATAAATTGGTTAAAATGTAGCTGGTGGTGTGTCGGGAGCTGAAATATATTTAAATGCCCCAACTGACATCCTTTTGAATGGAATTGGTGAAATTTGGTTAAAATTTTTAAATTTTGTGCATAATTTGTGTGTGTGTTATTTAATTTAAAACTAATTGATAGTCAAAGGAAAACACCAATCAGATTTTAGGGAGATATGTTTAATAACTCTGCTTTAAATTCTTTAGTAAAATTTATACATAAATAAGAAAACTAATCTAAATTACTCTTATTGTATCCATTAAACACAGCAGTCCCAGAGGACACTAACATGTCAGATTCTATGAATTTTAAATAAATAGAGCTTCATAATAGCTGTTAATTCTGAGAATTAAAAAAAAAAAATGAAACTAGGCCTTTCTCCAATGAATTTGAAATATTCCCAAATTATGATTCTTCTTGAAGACATATTCCTTTGGGTAAGTCATTTAGGGGAGAAAATGATGGCACCTTAGCAGTTTTAATGATGTTATCAAGGTAGTCTTACTGTCTTTATTATAATATTTATAGTAACTTTGTTTTTTAAAACATTACATATAATTTATATCATTATTGTCTTAGGCAGCTTGAAGTCTTCCAACATGTGAATAGCTGCCTAGTTCCAGACAAGGTCAACTTTCAGGCAAAATGAAGACTGAGTTCCTATTCCTGACCTCGTAGAGCTTTCAGTCTATCAGAGGAGACAGAGGTTAAACAACTGCTTATTTACTTAGAATGTGATAAACAGAAGAAACAGGGAGTCTTAAGGTGTCTGGGAGTGAACATGGGAGAGAGGCTTACCTATTATAATGGTTTACAGGCTGAGACCTAGGAGGGGAGTGGGAGAAATGTACTAGAGGAAAGGGACGATCATTCCACCCAGAACAGACCCAAGGAGAGGCGAGGCTGCAGGTGCAGAGGTGAGCAGTAAGCAGGGGTGTTATGAGAGGGCAAGTGAAGTGAAGCGAAAGTCACTCATTGTGTCCGACTCTTTGCGACCCCATGGACATCCTTGGAATTCTCCAGGCCAGAATGCTGGAGTGGGTAGCCTTTCCCTTCTCCAGGGGATCTTCCCAATCCAGGGATCGAACCCAGGTCTCCCGCATTGCAGGCGGATTCTTTACCACAAGGGAAGCCCCCTTATTGGAGGGCTTATGTCATGAGAGGGGAAGGGAAATAAAAATAAAAACACACACTCATTTATAGACAGAGGGCAACTACAGAGACTGGTTTTAAACAGAGTGTGCTAGAGGACAGACATATTTAGTAGGGAAAGTAAAACAAATTCTGGATGGGAAACGGCTTGAGTAACAGCTGGTCTGGGGCAACTCTTGCGAAGTTAGTGCATGGGGAGCATAGGAAAACTGCAGATTGCTTGGGACCAGATGGTGGCAGGGTTTGCATTCCACATGGAGAAATTTGAATGCTGTCCTCACGGCAGTGGGAACCGACAGACAATCAGATGGATTTTAGAGAAGCAGCTCTATCAATTTGGGTTAAACATTGGATGAGTAGTAGATGGTAGCAGTTTCCATCGAGAGTGGGATTGATGAAGGCTCATATGGGAGCACTGGAAATGGAGAGAAATACTTCTTGAAGTGTAGTTGAGTTACAGTGTTGTGCTAATTTCTACTGTACAGCAAAGCGATTCACTTATACATAAATATATGGATTCTTTTTCATACTCTTTTCCATTATGGTTTATCATAGGATACAGAATATAGTTCCCCATGCTATGCAGTAGGACCTTGTTGTTCATCCATTCTATGCGTAATAGTTTGTATCTGCTAATCCCAAACTCCCACGCCCCTCCCCCTTGGCAACCATAAGTTTGTTCAATTTGAAAGAAATTTTAATGTGTAGAGCTGCCAAAACTTGCATTTAAAGGAAGGGTAAAAGTGTTTTAGGTTTGTTTTGTATTTTTTAATTTTCTGGGAAAGATGACCCTCCCAAAATAAGGCTTTTTTTTTTTTTTTTTTTAAATAGCCTCTCTGCCTTCCTAAAGGGCCAGTTTGAAGAGTTAGAGCCAGTTAGTTCTCCTTTGCTATGACACGTTTCATCCTTTGGGTGTTTACAGTTTTGGATCAGAATATTGGGGAAACATCCTGGAAATGGCTGAAGCCAAGTGGCTGAGAATGTGGAGAGTTGTTGTGTTGTGGGCAACTGAGCGTGGAAACTGTAACCTAGACAGTGGTCAGCTGAAAGTAACAATGGTTGTCAGCAGCTTCTGGCATCGTGGACCCTTGAGGTCACAGGGGAAAAAAAAACACAACAACCTATGTGTTCCTCTCTGACCAGCAGTGGGCCTCACAAGAAGCCATATCTTGAGATTCTAATCTGTGCTATTTCCTCGTAGCATATACTGAATTTTGCAACCCAAACTTAAATGTTTCTCTACATTGACATGTCTCTATTTGCTGCCAGATATGCTCAATATTTTTCATCGTCACATGCAATACTGCACTTGTCTAGTTTTCATTTTTTCCTGAGATGAAAACTGCCAGGTTTCCTTGTTCACCGAAAAGCTGCCACTATGTACAGATCATGAGAATATACTGCATTTGGCATTTTTCTTTAACTAAAATTGGGCAATTATCTCTCAGAATGTTCAGATAAACTGAAAGAGACAATTCAACTGGGAAAGGTGCTAGTTAAAACGGCAGAGGAAATGCGTTCTTGTTATCAACTTATGAGACCAATTCTAGTGTTATAATAAAAACCAGTGGCAGTGCCAATGAACAGAGAAATACAGAATGAACAGTAAGGCAAGATGTGAGAGAAAAGGAATGCAAGAGGATCCTGTAGGAATAGCAGGAAAAACATTTGGAAAAAAATAAGTGGGATGAAGGGAGACTTATCTTACATGGTTATGGTAATAGTTTGGATGTTAAGTTAATACAGTGTAAATCTTTGGTGGAGAAAGGCTAGGTCTCTTTCATCTTTCAATTCCATTAGCACCATTCACACTTCAACAGCTCTGAATAAATAATAATGAATGAATGAATAATGATTGAAGAAGCAAATAAATGAAACAGACACAGAATACCACCAGTACTATATATAAGATGCTTGACTTGAAATAAGAAATTGTGAGAGCTTAGCTCTGGGGCACAGTTTCCCGTCTATGTGTGCCCCTTGGAGATGCCTGAATGTGGAGATGGTCCAGTTGAGAATCTGCATGTTGCTGAATTGCAAATCATCTGTGCAAAGACCAGCACGTTTTCCACTTTGGCTTACTTTTGAGATCTGCACTCCTCAAAAAAAAAAAAAGCTTGCTACAAAAATGAGTTGCATTAGGAGGTAAGAAGCAAGTTAAGGATTCAGACAATGTCACTGAGGGAGTCCATGTGTTTCCTGCAGAGAACTGAGCCTGGAGGAGGCAAGCAGAGGGTCAGCAAATGTACTGAATATAATCAAGGCGTAGAAGCGGAGGCCGTTGGATTCAGTTATGCTTTCCCGAGTCACACCTTCAGCATCTCTACCCTCAAATGATAATATTAAGGATGAAGTTATTTTGGAGGCTCAGTGCAGGCCATGTGCTTGCAGCTTGGCATGCATATCACAATCCTATGAGAAAAGTAGTGTTATCCCACTTCAGAGTTAAGGAAACCGAAGCTACAGAGGTTGGCAATTTACCCAAGGGCACACGACTGGTAAAGGTTGATGTCATATTTGTATTCTTTGGGTCTGAGGCCAGAGCCCGTGTAAAGCAGCTCACTGCATGTGGTCTCAGATCCCCACAGTGAGCTTGGATCTCAGAGTCTTGTGGGGGGTGTTTGATCAGCTCAGTATCATTCCTTTAACCCAGTTCTTCTCACACTTTATTGTGCATATGAATTATTTGGGGAATATTTAAGTGTAGATTGTGTACTGGAGTCCAGAGTAGGGACCCAAGACTCTGCATCCTAACAGGCTCCCTGGTGATGGGGATGCTGCTGGCACAGGCCCACGCTTTGAGAATGTAGCACGGCTCTAAGCAACAGTCAATTCTATTAAATTGAGCTGCAGCCCACCGAGTCACAGCCACAGATAGTTGCTTTGACTGGCCGGATGCAGCTGCTGTATATTACCTTTCCAGGGTCAGTTCAATTAATTAATAAGCGGCATAAGCCATTTCATCAATTTGCCCACAGTAGATGGAATTACAAAAAGGAGTTGGTGTCTCTCCCTCTCTCCCTGATTTCTTTCATGCTCTGGAGCAGGCTGTGAAATAGGTAATTTATGCCAGCGGTTACAGATTACACGTTCATTTAGCTAACTGAGTGCAATAATAAGACCCCACAGGAGGCAAAACTGGTTGTCAAGTCTGTGGAATGCTAAACATCTCTGCCCAAATGTAGCAACTGTGCAGGTTTTGGTGGCCTCCTTATGGAATTTCAGGTAGAAAGGCAATCAATCCTCATGAAATTAAATGTGAATCTGGGTGGTGACTGATTGGTGTCCTCGTCAAAGGCTTCCTAGTTCTTTTAGATTGTATTTCTGGGCACGTGGGAAAGCTGACCTGTGTGATTAACTCATTCAATGATGTATGTATGTCGGAGTGGCTGTAGCAGCGTCGATTACCTCCTTCTGCTGCGTGGGACTCAGGATGAAAGAGACTTATCTTCTCCTTGGCTGTCTTGGCTGCTGCTGCTCGAAATTTCTTCTCTGGTAATTCCATACTGCGTTTATTTGATACTGATGGAAGGGTGGTGTGAAACTATGGGTGTGTTAGCTGATTCCTGGAGCCAGCAATCCCCAATCTTTTCGGCACCAGGGGCTGGTTTTGTGGGAGACAGCTTTTCCCTGGCTGGGCTGGGTGGAATGGGTGATGGTTTAAAGAGCATGCCACCTAAATCTCTGGAGTTCACACTTCACAGTAGGGTTCAAGCTCCTACGAGAATCTAAGGCCTCTGCTGGTCTGATAGGAGGCGGAGCTCAGGTGGTAATGTGATGGGGAGTGGCTATAAATACAGATGAGCCCAGCAGCTCACCTCCTGCTGTGGGGACTTTTTCCTAGTAGGCCATGGACCAGTACTGGTCTTTGGCCTGGGGGTTGGGGACCTCTGCCTTGGACGTTTTGTCTGTTTCTCTCCAGGCAAAGATCTCGAAGTAACACCACTGGACAGACAGCACATGTAATTCCTTTGCTGTTAACACAAGTGGGGCCAAACCACACAAAGCCTATCTCTAGAAGAGACGAGAAATGGGGCACTTTTGGCTCCTCCGTCAGACTGGTAATGTTTGGAGAGATTACCTTTATGAAGAATATAAATTTAGACGCAGCCCTTTTGACGGGCCTGGGCCTCTGAAGCTTAGACATCACCCGCTTTCTGGTCCCTTCACCTCGGCCTGTGCTCTTCCTCTGTGATTCATCTTCAACTTCAAGGCCGTGTTTCTTCCTTACCTTCTGTCACTCACCGTGTCAGCTGGATGTACTTCCTTTGCTTGTCTGGTCACTTCATGAGTCCTCATATGCCCTGGCAGCGCTTCAGCCAGCAGTATCTGTATTGCCCAGAATGACTTTCTGAGGTGTGCCAGGGCTCCAGAGACATTGAGAAAATTGAATTGTTCCAGGCTTCATTACTTCTTCATTCACTCACTCTTCTGCCAATAATTTTTTCTTTTGCTTTCATTCCCTGCCCGCCCCCCGCTTCTTTCCTCCACAAGCCTAGAATACAACGAGAAATTTTATTTACTTCTAATAATGGGTTTAGAGTGATGTTTAATTTGGTAGCCTCAGTTTTTTCCACATTTCATCTTGGATCTAGCCAGGTATGTCCCATCATATTCTGATTTTTTTTCTCCCCATTTACTAACTCATTGTGTGATCCACAGAGTGGAAAGGTACTAACCCAAGCACTTTTATGTGTAATATCATGTGTGCATGATAAGTCACTTGTGTCTGACTCTTTGCAACCCCATGGACTGTAGCCTACCAGGCTTCTCTGTCCATGGGTTTCCCATGCAAAAATACTGGACCACTCCATGCCATGCCCTCCTCCAGGGGATCTTCCCGACCCAGGGATCAAATCTGTGTCTCTTATGTCTCCTGCATTGGCAGATGGATTCTTTACCACTAGCATCACCTGGAAAGCCGGTGTAGTATCTCTTTTTTTTTTTTTTTTAACAAATATCAGATTCAAAGAACTGTTACTGATGCTGATCTCCTTATACATGTTCCCATGTGGATCTAAATGAGAGTTTCTGGTGTATTTTCAGGGGTGGAATTGTGTCCTAGAGCAGGAGTCACCAACTCCTGAGCCACTGACGGGTCTGTTAGGAGCTAGGCCACACAGCAGGAGGTGAGCAGCTGGTGCGTGAGAGAAGCTTTGCATTCACAGCTGCTCCCCAATGCACTTAGATCATCTCAAACACCCCCCAACGCTGGAAAAATTGTTTCCCATGAAACCTGTCACTGGTGCCAAAACGGTACTAAACAGTGCCTGATTTTTCCTCGCTGGGATTGCTGTCTGTATATGCCCTGCTCATCCGGTGCCTGCTTCACTTGCAACCTACTCATGTGACTATACTTGCTACTTACTTCCACCACCACAGCTGGTGAATGTTAATGTATGTATAAATGTTAAATTAATGAATGTAACCTTAAATCAGAACTTCTCCACCATGATACCTTATTAAAGGGGCAGTGAGGGGCATGCCCCTCTGCTGGTTTCTTGGTAACCAGTAAGCCAACCAGATGTCAGTTTCCTTTATAACTGGTAACATCCCTCTCCCCCCACTGTGAAAACTGGTGCCATGTCCTGCCACATGTGGCGGGGTGTCGCTCCACGACCTTGCTCCAGACACATAAGACCCCCCGCTTCCATTAAACCGTTGCTGTCTCTGGTGCTGACTCGGGGTTCTTCAGTCTTGAAGCTGCTCAGGTACAGGGTTTGCAGGCCTGCAGGGTGCAGGCCACCATGTTGCCCGTTGATATTCCTACCAGGAGTATGAAAGATACTGCATTTTCTTACATCTCTGATAGTATTTGATAGTATTTCAGTCGTCTAAGTTTTATCAGTTTGTAGGCTTCACTGGTGGCTCAGATGGTAAAGAATCTACCTGCAATGTGGAGACCCAGGTTTGATCCTTAGGTTGGGAAGATCCCCTGGAGGAGGAAATGGCAACCCACTCCAGTATTCTTGCCTGGAGAATCCCATGGACAGAGGAGTCTGGCAGGCTACAGCCTGTGGGGTCTCAAAGAGTTGGATACAACCGAGCGACTAATCTGTCAATTTGTAAGGATATACATTGGTATCTGTCTTTTCAAATATTATTCTACTGCTTTTACTTCTCAGCCCTTTTTAACTTCTTGGTGAAATATAATAAACCTAAGAAAAAGGTAAATGTCCTAAGTATATAGCAAAGTAAAATTTTAGGACAGAACACACTTGTGTAACTAACCTTCAACAACAAAATCTTATTTTTGTTTTAATTAACGTTTCTCTGATTGTTGCTACCATTGAATTTCCTTATATTCATTACCTATTTGGAGCCTTATTTCCTATCCTTAGCTCAGTGTCTGTTGAATTCCTTCTTTTTCTCTTTCTGCTGTGCGAGGTTTCTTTTCCATTCTGGAAGTTAGTTGTTTGTTTTGCCTGTTACAAATGTCTCTTGATGGCCTCCTTGGGTCTTGAGGTGTTTTTAATGTGTAAGTACTGTATTAGATGGAGAATGGGAGAGAGGTGTGTTTCAAAACTGAGTGTGCACCCATAAAAAGCCAGGGGCCTAGTCTTTAAAGCAAAAAACCTTTCCACCTCATCATCATGAAATCTGTGCAAACTCTGAGTAGCAGACAGATGATATAGTGACTCATTTGGTCCTTGTTGTTCAGTCGTTAAGTCGTGTCTGACTCTTTACAACCCCATGGACTAAAGCATGCCAGGCTCCTCTTTCCTCCACTCTCTCCCAGAATTTGCTCAAATTCATGTCCGTAGAGTCCATAGACACTATCTTACCATCTCACTCTCTGTCATGCCCTTCTTTTGCTTTCAGTTTTTCCCAGCATCAGGGTCTTTTCCAATGAGTTGGCTCTTTGCATCAGGTGGCCAAAGTATTGAAGCTCCAGCTTCAGCATCAGTCCTTCCAATGAGTATTCAGGGTTGATTTCCTTTAGGATTGACTGGTTTGATCTCCTTGCTGTCCCTTGAAAGGGACCCTCAAGAATCTTCTGCAGCACCACAGTTGAAAGCATCAATTCTTTGGTGTTCAGCCTTCTTTATGATCCAACTCTCACATCTGTATGTGTATTCTGTACTCCAGTATTCTTGCCTGGAGAAGTCCATGGACAGAGGAGCCTGGTGATGTGGTCACAAAGAGGTGGATACGACTTAGCGAATAAACAGCAATGACAACTCTGCATATAAGTTAAATAAGCAGGGTGACTATATACAGCTTTGTTGTACTCTTTTCCCAGTTGTGGTTATTAAGTTTTAAAAAAGACCATTCTTATGGATTTTTCCAGAAAAAGTATAGAGAAAAAAATTGACACAAACCTAAACTTCAGCTGATCCAGTGTAACACCTGTTGCTCTTCCTTTTCATGAAATTAAGTCTTCTCCTTGGCAAATGTAACTGCTTTACTTTAATCCTATTTCTCTCCCATCTCTTCACTCAGGGGTCTCTGATTGACAGCTTGATGGCCACTAAATGGGTTTTCTTAGAACTAGATCCAAGTGAGTCCACTAAATTAATTGAAAGGGCTGTGGATTTCAGATCACCTGTTCCTCAGCTGTCTTGAAGTTACACGCATGTCAGATAGTCTCCTGGGTTTAATTTACTTTCTTTTTTGAAACCAAACCATGAATCAAATTTGTAGAATATAGAAGAAAAAGGCAACATTTAATTGGAAACTGAGCAAGGACAGACCCCTTGGATTCCAGAGCAACTTTGACTTTGGTGCTTCCAATGGAAAGTAGTACCCATGTCCAAGGGATGGTGTCAGCAGCCTAAAATTACTAGATGAGCTCTGAAGGGAGAGCTGCCTTGCCCAAGATCTAACAAGTAGTGTTTGAAGAGTTCAAGAGCACCTCTCATTCACAAATGGAAGTCTTCTAGGCATAAATGCAGACTGCACCAGGGAGCCAGCACATGCTGAAATTACTAGGGAGTAAACAAAATTTCTGTCCTAAGGTCTATGGAGTTCCTTTATTAGCTGGGCTTCCATTCCTCCCAAACATACTGATAGAGATTGGCACACCTGCCTTTAAAAAGTGCCGGCAACAAGTGCCAGCTCCAAGAAGTGCAGGGGACTGAGACAATTCATTTTATTTGTAGATATGCTGTATTTAAAAAATTTCATGAACAATATGTCTATACTCATATTTTCAAGTCTTGAAAAAGACTAAACATTTTGATTTGGGTAATGCCAGTATGTATCATTTTTAGGCTCTGGTTATGATGTCTGTTGTTTCTGATGAGTATCTTATGTGCCTTGTTCTTATTTGTACTTTATACTCCTCCCCACTCCCTCTCCATTGTGAGCTGCCACTATAAGCATGAGAATTCTTTGAGGACTGGAGTAATGTGTGGTTTTCAATAGACAACTTTTATCTGCTCCTATAAAGTGCCTTGAGATACTACACACCAAAAATGACTGTAAATTAAATACTTTAATTATGTTGGACTGTTTTAATTACTTTGGACTGTTCAGGTAATTCATTTGAGTTTCCTCTTCTCGATCCTGCAACTTTACCAAGTTCATTGATGACCTCAAGTGGTTTTGGTAGCATCTTTAGGATTTTCTGTGTACAGTTATCAAGTCATCTGCAAACACTGACAGTTTTCTTTCTTTCCTATTTGGACTGCTTTTCTTTCTTCTTTCTTCTCTGATTGCCATGGCTAGGACTTCCAAAACTAAGTTGAATAATAATGGTTAAGAGTGGGCACCCTTGTCTTGTTTCTGATTTTAGAGAAAATGCTTTCAGTTTTTCACTGTTTAGAATGATGTTAGCTGTGGGTTTGTCATATATGACCCTTATTATGTTGAAGTATGTTTCCTCTATATCCACTTGCTAGAGAGTGTTTTTTTTTTTAATCACAAATGGGTGTTGAATTTTGTCTGCATCTATTCGGATGATCATGTGGTTTTTGTCTTTCAATTTGTTTATATGGTGTATCACATTGATTTATGTATGTTGAAGAATCCTCATGTCCCTGGGATAAACCCCAGGTTTACTTGATCATGGTGTATGATCCTTTTAATGTATTGTTGGGCTCAGCTTGTTAGTATTTTGTTGAGGAATTTGCATCTTTGTTCATTAGTGGTATGGGCCTGTGATTTTCTTTTTTTGTGATATCTTTGGTATCAGGGTGTTTGGTATCAGGGTGATGGGGCCTCATACAGTGAGCTTGGGAGTGTTCTTTCCTCTGCAGTTTTTTGGAAGAGTTTGAGAGGAATAGATGTTAACTCTTCTCTGGGTGTTTGATAGAATTCATCTGTGAAGCCATCTGATTCTGGACTGCTGTTTGTTGGAAGTTTTTAAATCACAGTTTCAATTTAAGTAGTTTTGATGAGTCTGTTCATATTTTCTGTTTCTGGTTCAGTCGTGCAAGTTGTGCCTTTCTAAGAATTTGACCTTTTCTTCTAGGCTGCCCATTTTATTGGTGTATAGTTTCATATAGTAGTCTCTTGCGATTCTTTGTATTTCTGTGGTGTCCACTGTAACATCTCCTTTTTTATTTCTGATTTTATTGATTTGAGTCATTACCCCCTCCACCTTTTTTTGGATGATGAGTCTGGCTACAGGTTTATCAATTTTGTTAATCTTCTCAAAGAACCAGCTTTTAGTTTCATTGATCTTGCTATTGTTTTCTTCATCTCTATTTCATTCATTTCTGCTCTGATCTTGTGATTTCTTTCCTTCTACTAACTTTGGGTTTTGTTTGTTCTTTTTCTTGTTGTTTTAGGTGTAAGGTTAGGTTGTTTCCTTGAGATTCTTCTTGTTTCTGGAAGTAAAATTGTACTGCTATAAACTTCCTCTTCCTCTTCTCTGAAGTACCTGCTTAAATTATTTATCAATTTTTTTCTACTGAATTTCTTGTGTCTTTCATATAGAGACCCAACTATTTAAGATAATAATACTTTTTTGAATACAGCACAGCTGTTTTTTTCTTAGTATGTGACATGTCTTAATTTCCCTTACAGTATTTTTTCAGTAATGGAGGTTATTCATTTAATAGTCAAATTTGAGTATTTCTCCATTTTGTTTAAGGATTGCTTCTTTACAGTTATGTTATAAAGATAATTCATATTTTAAAATTTTATAATTTTAAAATATGTTAATTTTAAAATTATAAAATTTTGTAATTTTGCCCTGCACATTTAAGCAGTTCATTCACAAAAGTGTTTGTAACAAGTAGGAATTGCAGTGTTATTTTTCGCCATGTATGTAGCTAATGTATTTAGTACTGTTCATTTCCCCATTTATCTGAAATGCCAGAGCTGACAAGTGTTGTGCTAAGTTTCTATATTGCCGTCAGGTTGTTCCTAGAGTTTTACTCTTTTCCATTGGTCTGTTTGTTTGTTACTAAGTCAAAATCTTGTTGGTTTTATTGATGGCCTTTAAAACTACTCTGTTAATAAATTTTTTGTTAATAGATCTTTGTCTTGTTCCGTATCTAGTCATTTTTCGTTAGTATTTTTCTTTTTATTTTTTGACTTTGGCTTTCTCCTAAACTTTAGACTCAACTTGTCAAGTTTTGTTAGTCATCTGTTAACTCTTCTGTTGAAAAAGATTGAGTCTTAGGTTGATTGTGAGAATACTGACATCTCTACTTTGTCTTCCAGTCCCTGAGCATAGTACGTTTCTCCTTTTATTTATGTCTACTTTACTGGTTTTCAAAAACATACAATTTTATCTCACAAAGGATGATACATCTTGTGTTTTATACATAGAGATCGTCATATGTTGCCTGATGTTTGAAACATGTTTTGTTTCTGCTAATTAAAATATAGCTTCATTCCTCTGCTTGTTACCTATTTGTTGATAGCTTTGCTTTCATTATACCTGATTAAAAATTTGTGAGATGTTAGTCTCTAAAAATTTGATATTTTTGTTCCTCCAAGAGTCAGGCATTTTCCTACAAAATATTAACAATTAAAAGCATACTACTATAATAATTTACATAACCAAGGAATAAAATGGTGGTCGTTTGAACAGTAGGACGGTAGGGGCCTATAATGTAACTAACTTGAGCACCTCTTCTTCAATGATGTTTAAAAATTAGTCATTATATGACAGTCTCTAGTTATAAAAATAGTGGGAAGCAGGAGTAAGTTGGGAGATTGGAATTGACATATATGCACTATTATATATAAAACAGGTCCTTGGGCTTCCCTGATGGCTCAGCTGATGAGAATCCGCCTGCAATGCGGGAGACCTGGGTTCAGTCTCTGGGTTGGGAAGATCCCCTGGAGAAGGGAAAGGCTACCCACTCCAGTATTCTGGCCTGGAGAATTCCCTGGACTGTAAAGTCCCTGGGGTCGCAGAGTCGGACATGACTGAATGACTTTCACTTTCACTTTCTTTCGCATAAGGACCTACTTACTGTATAGCACAGGGAGCACTGCTCAGTACTCTGTAATGACCTATATGGGAAAAGACTAAAATGGAGAGGACGTATGTACCGACATAGGTATAATAGTTAGGAGAAGCCTGGCTGTGAGATTTTTAACTGAAAAAATTCTAAACCCAGAATGAAGACACGTACCCCAGAGGCTCACCATCTTTCTATCTTAGGCTGCTCACGTCATCAGATCACCCATAGCTTACCTACGCAGTAACAGAAAGCATACAATGAAGCCCAGCACCAACTATCTACATTGTTGGGTTGCCTACTTTTCTTTCTGCTGTGTGAAGTTGCTACCTCTGGGCCTTAGGATGCAGAGCCAGGCCATTTTGCAGTTTCTTCTAGCAGTTTCCAAAATTCAGAAATTTAAAGGAGAGAATGCAGATCTCAGTGTTTTGGCACATGTTTCTTCCTTCTTATTTTAAAATACAAAATAAAAGTAAATGGTGCACCAGGGATTCCATGGGCTTCCCAGGTGGTGCTAGTGATAAAGAACCCACCTGCCAATGCAGCAGATGTAAGAGACCTGGATTCAATCTCTGGATTGGGAAGATCTCCTGGAGGAGGAAATGGCAACCCACTCCAGTATTCTTGCCTGGAGAATCCCATGGACAAAGGAGCCTGGTGGTCTACAGTCCACAGGGTCTCAAGGAGTCGGCCACAACTGAAGTGACTTAGCATGCAGGGATTCCATGTTGTATCTTGGCCTATGTTGCCATCCTACTTTCTTTTCCTGTCTCCAGCCCCTGATCCTTCTACGTACCCAGGCATTCACAAATACTATTCTTCTGGTTCAGCACTTTCAATTTTTCTCCAAGTATATGTTCTCAGCTGACTCTGTCTTGGCTCCTTCCTGAAATAGCTGCGTTTGATCTTAAATTACTGAAATTTATGGCTGAAACATCTAAGTCCATTTGATGTTGTGGATCCTTCTCAGCAAGAGCTTAAGAAGAAAACTTTAAATGGGGAATAAAAATATGATTATGATTTGCTTAAATTAAAGGAGCCTCCCCTAGGAATCCTGAGGAGATGTACCACTTCTCTGAGACTTGCTCCTGCTCACAAATGAAGCTCAATTTATTACTTGTAGCCTTGGTTTTTCTGATGCTAAGTTGAGTACTAGAGAGCTAGTAGTAACAACACGTCAAAACCCTAAAACCAATCTAAGTTTCTGCTGCAGAAATTCAGAGTCGAGGAGTAGAACAAGAATGTTTAGCAAATATTCAGGATCTTAGGGAATTAAAGGTGATATTATTCCCACGGACAGCTTAACGTAAGGTTGAAAATTTTAAACTTATTTTAGTAGTTTCAGTTCATCTTAGAATACTGATTTTCCCCCTTTTAGCATAGCTCAGCAGTTTTGGAGGGGGGAATCTTAAACCAGAAGTAATTCTTTTTTCTCTTTCTGCTTTTCTAATGCAGTGTGAACTTAGACTGTGATTTTTGGAAGTCAGATGTTCTGACTCAATTTTGTATTAATGGTCTCCTTTTTAATGTTGTATTTCTGTTATTTTGAGCAAATATTTACTGAGTGCCTGTTCTGTATCAGGCACTTCTGTAGGTGCCAGGTAGAGAGAAAATTGAGACATTGTTCTGCTCTTAAAAAGATACAGTCTAAGAAGAACCATTCAACATTTAGTCCTTACATATTTAGAATTGGATTTGTGAGGGAACATATTTTTTGGCATTAGAAAACAATACCCAGCTTATGAGACACTGAACTTAGCATGCACCTAAAATTGTTTTAAATCTTCTTCAATAAATAAACCTAGCTAGCCCCAGTTCTAGGTTTTGAAAATACAACGGAGGTGCATCCAGTCATGATCCCAGAGTCAACTGGAGAGGTGAATATCTGAACAGACCACTGTGGAATGCAAGGGAAGTCCTTTCCAGCTTAGGGTGGGGCAAATAAGATTTCACAGAGGAGGTATCATTTGAACTGAGAGAACGAAAGTGTATAGTGCATTCAGTAAAGGCAAGATTCTCCATGTGAACATTTCCTAGGGAAGGGACAAAAGGAGGCTGGTAAGATTGCAGGGGCCAGCACCACATTTTCTGAGGAATTACATGAAATTCTACTGAACGATAGAAAGTGAATGTCTAGAATAAGGAGTTTATTTTTTTTTATAAGAATATGTTTCTCGCCGTAGATAAGTATTTCAAACAGTGCTTGACTCACAGAAATAGACTGGAACATTCTGTCTCCAGTGAAGGAGAAACTGACTTCTAAACTGCTTTTAATGTCAAGTAACATTTTGTAGCTGTCTGCCTGCGTGCATGAACTGCCAACTCTCATTCATGTTTCCCTGCTCCTCAGGGTCTCTGTTTAGAGACTGTGATCCTACAACCAGTAGGCTCCTCCTGAGGAAGATGAAGACCATGTGCCAACTGGAGACTCTGTGAGTCCCTTTGCTGTCACCTTTCTCTTCATTTTATTTCAGTAAATAAAGCTTCCTAGTCCAAGGAAGAAAGCTTTGATCACTCGAAGTCCCCTCAGAGACTGAAAATGGCACTGAGGTTGCTTTTGTGTGGAAATGATAAATACAACTGCTCTAGTCACAGAAAGGATGCCCAGTGAGCTAGGCAGGGACCCAGCTGTCCCTGACACCCCCGTTTATAAATTACTTGGGAAAGGAAATGAGGGAGGAAGTGACAAGAAAGGCCAAACAGTTCAAAACTGAGGAGCAGCAACAGAAAAGCTTAGCAGATACTTTGCAAAATTATACCTGGGGGAAGAATCATAGCATTTTAGTACAGTTGAATTGACAAGACAGAATGGAACCAGCTCATAGCAAGCCTTTTAAAGCCTAAGTTCACTTTCTTTTTTCTCCCCCCACTGAATTATCAGTTTGGTTTTTCACAATATTCAAGAATGACAAGTATCAGTGTATTTATCAAGCAAAAACTCAGAATTTTAAAACGATTAATCATTCAGTACAGAGAATCTGCTTATACAACAGGCACGGTAGGTGAACAAGGCAGGTCCTGTACTTCAGTAGGCTTACAGCTGAATAGAAAGTAAGAGAGACACTCACTCATCCATGCACTTAATATTTATTACGCCTAGAAGACGCTTTTTAAGAAGGGCGGTTGTATCAGGGTTTATCAGGGATTATAAAAACAATAACTTTTTATGCCTACTAGGAGTTACATTCTAAGGATAAAGAAAAAGATAAACATAGAATCAAGCAAAACCCCACAGGAGATGGTTGCAAATTAGTGGCAAATGCAAAAGCAGAAATTTAAAAATAGAATTGACTGGGTAGACAGAGGTGAGGCTGCTGAGTAGGAGGTCAGGAAAGTTCCTTTGAGAGGATATTTGGGTTTTGACTTGAAAGATTGGAAAGAATCACTTATACAAAGCTGTTGGAAAGGAGTGTCTGAGGAAGTCAGAGTTGCTAGAATCTGAGGAGTAAACTAGCTTGGCATGTTTGCGGAACAGAAAGAAGCTACAGGAGTTCGGATTTGGAGAATAAAGAGTTCAGGAGAATTTCAGAGGAGCAGCTAGAGATTTGTTCATGTAGAGCCTGGATCTGCTGAGGAATTTATTTTTTTCAAGCTCTGTTGAGATATAATTGACATACAACATTGTGTAAGTTAAGTTAAAGTTGTATGATGAGGTGATACCACAGTATGGTTAATTAACACATAATTATCTTTTTTTTCTTTGTTATGGTGAGAACATTAGAACTCTGCTCTCATAGCAACTTCCAGGTATATGATACAGTAATATTAACTGTAGTCACCATGTGGTACCTTGGATCCCTGGAACTTACCCATCTTGTAACTGAAATTTTATATCCTTTGACTAACATCTCCTCATTTCCCCCACCTTTCAGCCCCTGGCAACCACTATTATACTCTAGGTTTGATGTTTTTATATTCCATACAGAATTCAGTGAAATTGAAAACAGTAGAGAAAACTAATAAGACAAAAAGCTGTCTCTTGGAAAACAAATAATAAAATTGGAGGACTTCTGTGGCAGTCCAGTGGTTACAACTTCACTTTTCAGTGTGGGGAGTGCAGGTTTGATACCTGGTCAGGGAGCTAGGATGCCACATGCCTCATGGCCAAAAAAAATCCAAAACATAAAGCAGAAATGATATTGTAACCAATTCAATAAAGACTTTAAAAATGGTCGACATCAAAAAACATCTTTAAAATAAAATCGAGAAACCTCTGGCATGACTGACAAAGAGCAAAAAACACGAATCACCAATATCAGGAATAAAACAGATGGTATCACAACAGATCCTGAAGTTATCAAAAGATAATTGAATACTCTTAACTATCTGGGGGCTTCCCAGGTGGCTCAGTGGTAAACAATCCACCTGCCAATGCAGGAGTTGCAGGAGATGGGGGTTCGATCCCTGGGTTGGGAAGATCCCCTGAAGGAAGAAATGGCAGCCCATTCCATTATTTTTGCTGAGATAATTCCATGGACAGAGGAATCTGGTAGGCTGCAGTCTGTGGGGTCACAGAGTCAGGGATACAACTGAGTGACTGAGCATGCACAAACTATTTTAATTCCTGATTTTACAACTTAAAAAAATGGATCAATTCTTTACTTAAAAACTACAGACTACTAAAAGTCAACCAAATGAAATAGATAGCTTAGATTATACAACTATTAAAGGCAAAAGAAGAAGGGGACAGCAGAGGATGAGATGGTTAGAAAGCATCACTGATTCACTGGACTTGAATTTGAGCAAACTCCAAGAGATAGTGGAGGACAGAGGAGCCTGGCCTGCTATAGTCCATGGGGTCACAAAGAGTCGGACACGCCTTAGTCTCTGAACAACAACAACAATTAAAGAAGCTGAATTTTCACTTAAAAATCTGCCCAAAATGAAATATCCAGGCCCAGATAGTTTCACTGGAGAATTTTACCAAACATTTAAAGAAGAATTAACACTTAATTCTACGCAGTTACTTCCAGAAGATGAAAGAGGATGGAGCACTTCCTAACTGATTTTATGAAACCAGAATTTTCCTTATGTCAAAACCAAAGACAGCTTAGAACAATGCAAACTACACACAAATATCTCTAATGTCCTTAGATATACAAATTCTTGAAAAATTTAGCAAATTAAGTCCAAAAATATGTAAAATATGCTTCAAGACCAAGTAGGACTTGGGCCAGATATGCAAGGCTGGCTCATCACTCAAAACTCATTTAGGAATTATGGATGGGGAAGAAGGGGACCCAGGTAGCTATAAAGCAGTAGCGAATAAGCCTCCTAGTAATGGTACACACAGGGATCTTGTTTGCAACGGTGGTTTTAGGAAACAGTGCATTGAAGCAGTTGTGTAGGGCTACACACATACACACACACATACAAGCATTTATGAGTGATGAACTTTGAGTAAGCTCTCTGTATTTTAAAGGGATATTTTAATGCATTTTTATTATTGTGACAAGAGAAAATACATGTTGGTAATGGGACAGGCAATGTGTAAAGGAAGAGTAGCAAAGATTATTCAGAAATTGAAGTCACAAAGCTTCATATTAAGAAAGCACAAGAAATCACAACCACGATAAAAAAAAAAGAATCCACACTTAGATGCATAGTAGCGAGACTGCACACACCAAAGAAAAAGACAATCTCAGCAGCCATTAAAAAAAAATCATCTAAAGGGAAGTAAGACAGCCGCTTTCTCAGGAGCAAAACAGAATGTAAAAGATAAGTCAGTGGCATATCACAGAAGTGCTGAAGGAAACCAAAAGTTGTTCAAAGAGAACAAAATAAAGAAATGTCAGAGAAACAGAAATGAGTTCTTTACCCAACGGATTTCATGGAAGCGATTCCAGAAAAGAAGAAAATATTCATAAAAGTATTCTACAATGCAAAAGAAATGGTGAGGCAAAGAATCCATGGGTTACAGGCACTGACAGTATAGAAAAATGTTTTTTAAAGTCTAATTTACAGGGTTACAGAAATACAGAATATACACATTTTTAATGTCTGATTCCTTGATAACCAGAATTAACACAAAGTTAAAAATGAAAGGCAGTGTTTGGAGTTAAAACTGACTAAAGCTCTTGTTTAGGAGGAGTATAAATAGATTGATTTGATTGATTTGTAAGTTATGTATGGTAATCAAAAGTAATCATTAAAGAAATATAAAGTGAACTGAAATTTTCCAAACCAGCAAAGAAGAAGAAAAGTGAAAAAAACTCCAATATAGTAAAGGAAAGGGGAAATTTTGAAAAACTGAAGGTCAAAGGAAAGAGAAACATGTTGCTGTTGTCACAATAATAAAAATGCATTAAAATGTCCTATTGAAAGATACAGATTGTCAGATAGCTAACAAAAAATATAGCTATATGCATGTTTAGAGATGTATATTATATAAAACGGAAGGACAAAGAAAGTCAGAGAGAAAGAAAAAAAGATATATAGAGCTTTTAATGGGCTAAGGGATTTAGACAAGCCATCATAGAGAGAATGGTTTAAAAAGCTGTGGGAACTTACTTCTGGCACAGTGGAGTGAGAATGTTGAAAAGCCACTTGCCCAGAATGCATCTAAAAAGTTGGAAAAACTGGTCCCAAACAACCATAGTAATGCTCAGAAATTCAACTAAAGGCATGCAGCAAAGTAATATGTGTTTATGAAAAACTGCTGAACTTGAGTACAGGGTGTGAGTGTGTGGCATGCTTGCATGGAGCCGCCTCCTTCCTCCACCAAACTCAGTCAGGAGGGCTTTTTCATTCCAGCAGGTGGGCTTGGGACAATAAAAAGAATCCATTTGTTCTTCCTTCTAAACCCAAGAGGCTGTCAGATGTCCTGGCTGGCTTCTAAGTCCCGCTCTTTCATCTAAATTCAACAAAAGTCTTTGAGGGAAAAGGAGCTACAAAGGACAGTCTTACCCATTTGAGTTTTTGTTTTTTTCCTAGCTCTTTTGTTCTGGCAGTTTGTCACAGGTTTGTTATCAGTGCAGTCACTTTCAGGCTTTATTTCTACTGGTTCTAATCATTCTCAGCAAGAGAGTTGGTCTAATTTGCCCAGGCTGCCATTACCAGCAGTGGAAGTCCCTAATACCCCAGTGACAGTGTTCAGAGCCCCTGGTCAGGGTGAAACTTCTCTATTAAATGTACAAGCGTGACTTTTCAAGGTCAGAGCGTTTAGGTCATCTCCATCTGAAACATCCAAGTTAGGATGCTCACCATTTTCTTAGGGTTCTTATCATCTTCATGATGAGTCCTTTGGGAATTCATGAGATTGACTGGCCATGTGAGTCGCTTGGGAATCATTAAGCCAGAAATAGTCATTGAAATGTCCGTTATCCATAGGTACCACTGTAGAGTAACCAGAAAGAGCCAGATGAGGGACTTTCCGCTTTAGAAGCTATTTAAAGGGAAAATTTAAGGGACAGTGAGAGAAGTGGCTTTGATAAGCTTCAAAGAGGCACTTGAAAGAGATGGGGAGCCTGCTGACTGTGTGGGTGAGTAGAGGTCTCATGGTCATGAGGGCAGTGGTGAGAAATTCAGGAATATATGTAAGTCCAGCAGAGAGACCTGAGGAAAGAAGCACAGGGACCCAATCCAGATGCGTAGAATTTGTTTGCTCTATTTATTTTTTGTTTTCTATTGGCTGGTGGTCAAACACTGACCCTTTTGTAATGGCATCTCTAGATGTTTTGCACAATTGTAGTGTAGTCTTTAGTCTCAGAATGTGTTGCCATGAGAACCTGAATTCAGACAAACTTTTTTTTTTTAACAATGAGATGAAAGCATTTGCCATTCAGGACATGTGATAAAGCCCTCAAAATTTCCCCCACTGGGAAGCCCCAATCCAGGATTCATTTAGAGTTTGAAAACAGTAGCAAAGATATTACAGATAGAGACCAGACCTAACAGTGTGACATTACTTTTATTAATAACAATATCAATAATTAGGAGGACTGTGATGGCATCTCCAGTATCAAGCTTCACTGTGCCTCCCCTGATTCTTGTTTAGTCCTGTCCACTTAATTGCACCTTAAACACCGTATAAACTGCCAAAACGCAAATTGTTTCCAAAAAATGAAGAGAATTCTAATCATAGTCTCAATTTCACACAACTTGAAAATGCATTTTTCCATAGACTTAGAATGTTACCTTTAAAAAGCCAACCTCAGGTAAACCGTAGTACAATAAGTCCCCTGTATACGAACAAGTTCTGTTTCTATTGCGCATTCCTAAGTCCAACAAAGTGAGCCTAGATACCCAACTAAGACAATAGGCTATATAGGACTCTCCTGTAATGATTTATACTACTTTTCACATGAATAATACATTAAAAAAAACAAACAAAAAAAATGAAACACTTTTACAGGACAATACCCTGAAAAGTAAAGTAGGACAGTACAGCAGCTGGCATCGAGTGAACAGGCAAGAGTTATTGATGAGAGGAGGGAAAAGTCGTGGGAAATGGCAGAGCTGAAGGATCATCAGCAACAGGAGATGGAGGGCAGGCTGCAGTTTCCCTCAGGCCTGATGTTGATGGCACCGGTTCTGGTTCCTTGCCAGATTCAGTTCTATCTATAAAGATAATGTACTACTGCGGTCTATACACTGTTCTACGGGAAAGTACTCAAAAGTACAGCCTCTTGTAGAGGATGCATGCATGTGGCAGTATATACGCCAGACACGTGAACTAACTTATGTGATGGGGCATGCAAATACGCATTAGCATCTGTGAACGTTCGCAACTTGAAGGTTCATATCTAGGTGACTTACTCTACTAACTGCGGCATTCTGCAGAGCCAGGGTCTGTACGTGGGCATTCAGACTGGCCGTGGTGACCGCTAACCCTCAGGGCACCTTTATAAGAAATTGAAATCACACTCTGTCCCTTTGTGGAGTTGCATCTGCATTAATGTGTGGTGTGAGTGTGACAGTGGATGTGTGTGAATTAGAAAAAAGTATAGACAGATGCTTGGTGAGGGGAGTTTGGACTAGATTTCAGCTGCTCCTCATCCCCTCGGCCAGATATCCTTGGGAAGTGAATTATGTCTGAAATGTCCCTAGAAGCAATCTCATATAAATTTTAAGAGTTGTGCCTGTCACTTCCCTGGCACATAGCTCTGGCAAAGTCATTTATCTTAGTTGTTATGAAACCTCATTTTGAGGTCCAATTATGGGCTAGAAGATTACACTTCAGAAAGATTCATAATTTTTGCTATAAATAGTAGAATTTTAAACATGAATTTTAACACAGTTGTGTTTGGATGTTTACTATTAATACAGCTACTACTATGACGTGTAAAAACAATGGCTAACATTTATTCATTTATTTGTTATTTATTGTAGTAATCTCTGTGGCCTTGGCCTGTCTTAACTTGAAGTGGGATTTTGGTTTCCCGCCAGAGATTGAAGTCAGGCCGCCCGAGTGAGAGCACTGAATCCGAGGCTCTAGACCAGTGGTCAGTGACAAGGTGTGACCTTTCAGCTTTGCAGAAAAGCTTTCCTCCAAAGATGGAAAGTAGTAAAGCAAATAAAGTGTTGTTAGGAGGAAAAGGGTACATGTGGATAGATGTGTGGATGGGCTCAGAGAGAGGGTCGCCTCCTTGTGGTTTGAATCACTTTTATGGGGCGTTTTTGCTGGGTTTTCTTTGATTAGTCATCTTGCTTTGCCTGGTTCAGAGTCTGTATTGGTTCATCTCAGGGTCCTCTCGTGCATGCATGAAATCTCGTAGCCAAGATGGAATCTAGTGAAGACGTCCATGGGTAGATTGATGTCATTCCCTTTTCAACCTCCAAGGAGCCTCTTCGCACATGTGTAGTTGGGAAGGTCTCCTTGACCTTGAGAATGAGAACTATGTGGCCTCGTATCTGGGCAGGGCTTAGCTCCTCTCTTCATCATGGAGTATCTGTCCACAGAGGACAGACTCCAGCTCTTCAGCCTGGGATCTATCTATCTCCTGCCTCAAAGCCAGAGTTCAGTTCAGTCGCTCAGTCGTGTCCGACTCTTTGCGACCCCATGAACGGCAGCACACCAGGCCTCCCTGTCCATCACCAACGGCCAGAGTTTACCCAAACTCATGTCCATTGATTCAGTGATGGCATCCAACCATCTCATCCTCTGTTGTTCCCTTCTCCTCCCGCCTTCAATCTTTCCCAGCATCGGGGTCTTTTCAGAAGAGTCAGCTCTTCACATCAGGTGGCCAAAGTATTGGAGTTTCAGCTTCAACATCAGTCCTTCCAATGAACACCCAGGACGGACCTCCTTTAGGATGGACTGGTTGGATTTCCTTGCAGTCCAAGGGACTCACAAGAGTCTTGTCCAACACCACAGTTCAAAAGCATCAATTCTTCGGCATTCAGCTTTCTTTATAGTCCAACTCTCACATCCATACATGACTACTGGAAAAACCGTAGCCTTGAGTAGACAGACCTTTGTTGACAAAGTAATGTCTCTGCTTTTTAAAAAGCCAGAGTGGAAAGTGTATAATGCATGGACACTACAGGCAAAATATGATAACTTAACAAAATCTGTTTTTCTTATTGAAATGGTCTAGACCAAAGACTTTGCCCATGTATAATATGGTTTTAGTAATTGTTGCTGCAGAAAGGAAGGGAGGGAAGGAGGAGGAAAGAGAGGAAGGAAGAAGTAATGGAGCAGGAAAAGTTACCTCTGCCATGTAGCCATCGAAATGACTCACTGTCTCTGGTGGAATAGCAAAAATCAGAGTTGCTTTGAGGTCAGGCGAATCTGGGTTTGAATTCTGTATCCAGGGTTTATGAACTGGATGGTTTTAGGGAAGTCATCAGTCTTACTAAACCTTAGTTTCTTTACTTGTATCTATAAAATTGGTCTACATCCTACAAGGTGTTTGTGAGAATTAAACAGAAGTATGTAAAAGGCTTTAACATTGCCTGCTACCCAGTGTCTTTAATAGCTTTTCAAAAATATAAACAGGATCTCCCCTCTCTTTATTGGTACAAACATCCACCCAGTGTTGAAAGTGAGAAATCTAGAATTCATTCTTGTGCGTCTCTCTTTGCCAGCTCTCCCCATTGTCAAACCCAAGTTAACCCCTCAAAATACTATGCAGGCTGAGGAGTCGTCTTCCTAAATTCTGTTCCCCCTGTGCTCCTCTTTTGTCTGCATCTTCAAGCTGCCCGTCCACCATCTATTTCTCACAAAGCAAATTGTAGACTTTTAAAAACTGGCATTCAGGGCCACTTACAATCTGGTCTTGCCTGTTCCTTTAGACTAATTTTCTGCCTTTCTCCCTTCCCTGCACCAACCTTAAACCAAGAGATTTCTGTCCAGCTTAAAATTCTGTAGGCTTCATTATCGAAACAATGGCTGCATTAAGTGAGCTTTTAAAAACTACTTGTGCCTGCCTCTCTCATCCCCAAGAGGCTTTGTGATAATCCCCTTAGGTGTCCTGTATCACTCCAGTTGATTGAGATTCACTGGGTTTTGATTTTCAAGCATGCTTTCCCCATGTGTGGAATTTCTCCCATCTGCTTCATTCAAAGCAAGAAACTGATCCAACATGCATGCACCAAAAGTCACAAGTTTTAAATTTATTTTAGTTCTGCAATAATTAGGGTATCTCTCTTAGAGAGATTAGGACAAAGTGGAAATACTGTTGCTTCTTTATATCAGAATGATGGTGAAAGTCATTACTACTTGGCCTTATAAAAAGTAATGAAGGGACTTCCTTGGTGCTCCAGTGGTTAAGAATTGGCCTAGCAATACTAAGGATGCACGTTCAGTCCCTGGTTGGGGAGCTAAGATCCCACATGCTGCAGTGTAATTGAAATTGTTCACCTCAGATTGGGACTTGAACCCATATGCAGAGACTTAAACCCAGCCAAAATCCTGCTTGGGACTTGCACCCCCGTGGCTGAGACTCAAACCCTGCCAAAACCCATGGTTTTCCAACTGAGATCACACACCTGGTTTCAGAACCCAATGAAGCTCAGGTTCCTGATGTGTCATAGCATAAAGAATTCAATGAGAAACCAAGTGATAGATAAGTGGATTTATTTAAAGAGAAAACACACTCCACAGACAGGGTGTGGGCTGTTGCAGAGGGCAAGTGTGGCCTCGAAATGTGGTGTGGTTAGCTTTTATGGGCTGGTTAATATCATAAGCTAATGAGTGGGAGGACTGTCAACTATTGGGGGGAAGGATGGAGATTTCCAGGAATTTGGCCCCTGAGCCTTTTTAGTCTTTGATGTTGGCCTTGGAACTGTCATGGTGCCTCTGGGTGTGTCATTTGGTTTGCTGATGTGTTACAGTGAGCGTATACTGAGGATCAAAGTCTAGTTGAAGTTGACTTGTCTGCCATCTTGGACCCATTTGATTCTAATCAGCTGGTGTTGTGTCCTTGGGCTATGTCATTCTTTGAAAGGCTGTGCCCTGTCCCCTTCCCTCCATTTTCACAACTCCTGAGCCCTTGCACCACAACTAGAGACTCTAGGAGCTACAACCAAAGATCCTGCATGGCGCAACAAAGATCCCACATGCTGCAACTAAGACCCAACACAGACTAATAAATAGTTAAAAAAAAAAAAAAGTAATGAAGCTGTGATGCCATACTTACTTTTTCTGCTTTTTTCTTTTTCCTCTAATTCATTGTTTGTCTTTTGTTTGCCCTCAGAAGCAATAATCCTAATGGAAAAAAATTTCCTTCTCTTTGATCTGTCTTGACAGATCAGTTTGAGATTTCTCAAACAGAGAAGTGGATACGGGTGAGAGAGGAGTGGAGTCTTAAAACTATACTTGATTTTTATCACCAAGGCTACAACAGTTAAGACTATCCCACCTGTCTTTTGCAAGCTCTTAAATAGATATCTTTTTTGGACAACTTTATTTTAGTTATAACCCAGCCACCAGTACAGTAGCAGTAGAATAAAGAGGAAGAGGAGGGGAAGGAAGGGGAAGGGGAGAACTCAGAGAACTTGTTTTTATAAGATGTCCAGGTTGATTTTTCTGCTGGAAAATACTACCTGGGAATTGTTATCCTTTTTAGCAAAAGGACACTGAGTTATCTAGTACTACTGTAAGAATGCAAACAGCATATAAATCCCACTACTTTATTCTGTGGGAATTTTCTGTGAAAACTGTGTAAGATGGGTGAAGAGCCCTCACCATTCTTAACTTAGGAAATTGCTACCATTTTGATTTTAAGAATGTCCTTCTTCAAGATGAACAAGTTCATTTTAGTTTAGAAGAAGTACATGCAAAACAAGGAGTTAAAGGGCTTGTTTACCTGACTCTTAATGATCGAGATTGACTAATTGGTTTATTCAGGTTTACTCAGCATGTTGAATGTTAGCTAACTTAACCTAAACAGAAAACAAAAAGTCTGATTTAATTTCATCATCCATTTAAAAGAGAACAATCCACTAATTTGAAAGAAAAAACAATATTTTTTCACAATTGAAGAGGAATTTTCTAACTAAATTCTAATTGATTTCAAGAGTTTCAAGTTCTTTAGTTCTTTTATATCATCTATATTCTTTTTAAAAAAAGTTAATTTATTTATTTTAATTGGAGGCTAAGAAACTCCAATACTTTGGCCACCTGATGCGAAGAGCTAACTCATTTGAAAAGACCTTGATGCTGGGAAGGATTGGGGGCAGGAGGAGAAGGGGACAACAGAGGATGAGATGGCTGGATGGCATCACTGACACAATGGACATGAGTTTGGGTAAACTCCAGGAGTTGGTGATGGACAGGGAGGCCTGGCGTGCTGCCGTTCATGGGGTCGCTAAGAGTTGGACGTGACTGAGCGACTGAACTGAACTGAATTACTTTATAATATTGTGGTGGTCTTTGCCATATATTCTTTTATATCATCTCTACTTCCCACAACTTGTTCTAGTTTACAGAGTGAGAAGACAGTTGCTTGAAGACAGGTCCTGGAAACTCCCACGTGTTAGGAGACCTAGACAGTGAGAAGGGATTCCTTGAGTGCTTCTCAGAACGAAAAACTTCTCATGTTGGTGATCTCCTGTGGCCTCAGCTTGCAATGGCTTAAAGCAGGATTTTGGTTCCCAGCCAGGGATTAAAGGTCAGGCCTTAGCTGGGAGCACTGTGTCCTAGCCACCAGACCATCAGAGGCCAGTGGTCAGTGACAAGGCCTGGCCTGTACAGCTTTGCAGAAAATGAATTTCCACAGAAGAACAAAAAGTAGTGAAACACGTACTTATTCAGAAGAACAAGAGTATGTGTGAATAGGCACACACGGGCAGACGCAGAGTGCTATGCCCTCCCAGTAATTTGAATCGCTAATATGGGGCGTTTCTTCCAGGTTTCCTTTGGCCAGTCGTCTTGCTTTGCCTGGATCTGGGTCTGTATTGTTTTATCTCAGGGTCCTCTCGTGTGCCTGGGCTTTTCTTAGCCAAGATGGATTCTAGCAAACAGACATACGAGAAGGTTGAAATCTTTCCGTTTTTGGCCTTTCTGTGCATATATAGTCGGAATGTTTTCCTTGACCTCAAGAATGAGAAATATGTGGTCTCTTATCTGGGCAGGGCAAAGCTCCTCCTCTTCATCTTGGAGTATGTTTCCACAGGGGACAGACTCCAGATGTTCGGCCTAGGGCCCATCTATCTCTTGCCTCTGTGGAAGCCTTGAAAGTGTTCTGTGGACAGTGACAGAGGCTTCTGAACGTCTTCTGTCAGCTCTCAGAGATCTATATAAAGATTATGTTTGCATTTCAGCTTCACGAAAGTCCACTGAGGTTTTTTCCTTCCTCTTGGGAAACAGGTTTTCCTGGTTGGAGTATCGTGGCAAGGATAAAAGATCCCCCACCCACTTACTCCCAAGTCCTGTAAGACATAATAACCTTTACTCCAACAAAGCCTTGGTTACTTTGCTTCTCTGACTCAGCCTGATTCCAGTGTGAAGTTTCATTAGGAGTCACTCCCTCCCTGATTCCAAAGGGGTGCCCTAGATATCTCTACCACAGTCTTGAGAGCTTCACTAACCAATGAACTTAAAACATCCCCTCAAATAAGCCAGTCCCAGGGTCCAAAGCAAAAGGAACTGTTTTCCCCCAAATCCAGCTTCTCTTAGGTTCACTTTTGGGTTCTGATTCTCATCCAGGAGAATGTTTGAGAGTATCAGTAGAAGATACAGAAAAATTCTTAAACTTGTAAACAAATGCATTTACTTCACTTCCTCTTAAGTGCCAATAGAACATAAGTAAAGGAACAAAAATGTGGATAGGTAAAGGAAAAAGAAAAGTACATGATATGAGAATTAGTGAAGATACAACAGCTATTAAGTCAGTTGATTTCGGAAGTGGGAAAGAATGTGGATGAATGATACTGACTCAGCATACCTGATGGAGCTCAAAGGGAGCCTTGAAGGAAAAAGTTATTCATGCCACAGAGCCCTAGAAAGGCTCAGAGAGTGGAAGTTCCACCCACCTCTGAAGGTGGGTTCCAAGGCTAGTGTGTTGCATGGAGGGACAGAAAAGAGAATGGAAAATTTGTTTAAAGATAAGTTAGACCCATCACTTCATTTTCCAAATTCATGTACCCTCTGTAAGCCCATGATGAATTAGGTTTACATTCTGGAGAAGCTCAATTATGGATCATGTGGTCATGACGTGACTAGTGTGATTGAAATTTCCAACTGAAAACACATGAATGATGAGAACCTCTGCCTTCTTCCCCTTCTGAAGCCACTAGGCTTTTATTTTGGCTGTGCCACATGGCATGTGGCATCTTAGTTCCCTGACCAGGGATCAGACCCACACCCCCTGTATTGGAAGCACAGATTCTTAACCACTGGACTGCCAGGGAAGTCCTGAGGCCACCAGGCTTATCCATTTCAGGTAGATGGGATGCTTCCTCAGCCCCAGAAACCATAGCTACAGAGAAGGACATTGGGGTATCTTAATTTAAAAAATCCATTTAACTCCTCATCAGTCTGCATTCAGAGCCACCTGTCACTTTGCCTTTTGCATGGGCTATCAGTTTGAGGAATATTTTTAGTGACTCACTTGCAAACTTGGACAGCCAAGAATCAGAAGAACTTAAAGCAGAGCATTTGTTTACAAATTAATGCGAAGTAATAGAAGATTAGGGGCTTCTCTGTTGGCTTAGCGGTAAGGAATCCTTCTGCAACGCAGGAGTCACAGGTTTGAGCCCTGGATCAGGAAGATCTTCTGGAGAAGGAAATAGCAACCCACTCCAGTATTCTTGCCTGGGAAATCCCATGGACAGAGGAACCTGGTGGGCTACAGTCCATGGGGTTGAAAAAGAGTTGGACACGACTGGATGACTAAACAACAACAATAGAAAATTAAGCAACACAATAAAGCTATAAAAATCATCTTCAGAAAATGAAAGACAGACATTGTTTAACAGTAGAATATGGCTCAGATATAAAATTTTTAAATGGTTATAATAATGCAAATACTTAAATTAATTAAACCAAAATTTGTGATATTGTTACCAAATCCAAGTTTGTTCTGTTTGCTACATGAGAGGCCAATAATCAGGAGGCAAGATGTTGATGCAAGGAACAGCAGCTCCATTCTAAAAGCTGGACATCCAAGAAGATGGTGGACTGGAGTCCTAGAGAACCATCTTATCAGGGTCTGGATGCAGGTTTCTTTTATAGAACAGAGGGGAGAGGAGGTGAGAAGGTTAAGTAAAAAGGCCATATGTCTTGGAAAATATCTCCCGGCTTGGCTAGCACTGGGAAGGGGGTGTGTTAATTTCTTTTTTTCTGCAGCCATTTACAGGTGGGCAAGGTCAGAATGTCTCCCTGTGAGCTGAACAAAGGCACTTTAGTTGAATATTCAGGCAGAGGGGCAGGGTTCCCCAGGCAGGCTATTATGTATGCTTATGGCTATAGACAGCATCCTTTTGTGATTACAGTAACAAAAGCAAAGAAAAGCAAAGGCTACAATAAAAGAAACAGATTCAATATGGAGTCAGATTTTGCTGTTCCCTGTTATAGTATTACCATAGCAGGGAGGTGGAGAAAGAAATGTGTTTATAATCACTATAAGAGAAATTAGTGGTCATCTCCTGTAGTATGAAGTTTCCAGACAGTGTCCACTGTTTTAAAATTCAAGAAATATCTATTAGAGCAAATATTAACTGACTCAACTGTGCCTAGCACATAATTGTTTGTTTTCAAGGTCATTCTAGTTTTAAATCTAAGTAGATCCTCATAATTTTTATCCCTGATATGGATCTCCACTCTTGATTATTCTACATTGACATAAAAATGTGATTTTCTTCTAATTAAAAAAATTAAAAGTATAACATATAGTATTTACTGTGTGCCATTTTCTCTACTGTGTGTCTAAGTTTATGGTCTCAGTTAATCCTTAGAACAACTAGTGACAAAACTATTATTACTACCTCACTTTACAGATGATAAGAATGAGCCTCAGAAAGTGGCATAGTTTCCTTTAATTGGTGTTGCGATGATGCTAGCTAAAAATATGGAAGCATTTTCCAGAAGAAATAGCAAAACAAGTTCAAAATATCTGCCTCTAAGAGTAGAAATTAAGAATGGAGAAGGAAGTATATCAATAATCACTTGCTGTATAACAAACCACCTTATAACTTAAAAGCTTAAAAACAACTGAATCTTTTTCTGTTGGATCTTCAGTTTGGGCAGGGCTTGGCAGGAATAGCTCTGCTCCTTGTAGGATCAGCTGGGAGGAGCTTTCATGGGGTTGGAGGATCCAGAGTTCTAGCAAATTTGAGAAAATACTGGAAAATGGAAGTATTGGAAAATGTGGAAATTTTTGGAAAGTGCATTTATGTGTGTGTGTTTGTATGTGTGTTTGCATCCAGCAGTATTTGCTTTTCATCCAACATCTGATTATCCAAAGTAGCACGATAAGAACTGACCACCACATTCCAGGGCAAATGTCAGCCTGTCTTAGAAAGTCCCAGCCTTGAATTCCTGTGATATTAAGATTCACAACTATAAAAGGTTTGCAACTGTTGCAGATAAATAAAGAACACATGTGAAATTGAATATCAGAGCCAAATGCAGTGGTGTTACATGTTGATCGTCCAGTGATACATCTAAACAGGTGCTGGCAGAGCTGAGGCTATGAACATCAATCAGCAGGAATCATAGCCGAGCCCCTAGGATCCCTGACACCAGCACGACACAGATGAGATTCTGCAGCTGTCAGAATAGCTGGTGCTTGAAGCTGCATTCCATGGCTTTTCAGTGATTGACAGGTCTCTTCCAGATGCCTTGGGATTTTGTTGCCATCTGGCATTGTTCGTGTCCCTTATCTTCTGAGTGTTTTATGATGATTAACTGATTACACTCCAGAAAGCCAGCATGGAATAGACAGGAGCAGTAGCAATCACTCCCTTTCAGTCACAGGTGGAGAAATACTCAACCATTGGGGAGTTAGATGACTCAAACAAGATCAGTGTCCTCGATTCTGATAGCAGATGATATGTTCTTTTCTTATTTCATATTATTGAATAATTGTACGGGCTGGGACCCAAGTTAAATACTGAACTTAGAGGAATGAATAAGATGACAGACTGCCCTTGTGGAGCTCCCAGATTTACAGAGAAAAATATATACACTTGATATGTTGGAGGAGAGAGACATGTAAAAAGCACACTGAAAGCACATGGGAGCTTGCAAGACAGGATTCAAGAAGGTAGCATCTGTCTTCAGTTGTCATATCCAGTGTGAATTTGCCCTTAAGGTGGTCATGTATGTTTGTTTGAGATTTGTTGTTCAATTGCTAAGTCTTGTCTGACAATTTGCGATCCTATGGACTGCAGAACTCTAGGCTTCCCTGTCCTTCACCATCTCCCAGAGCTTGCGCAAACTCATATCCTTTGAGTCAGTGATGCCATCCAACCATCTCATGTGCTTTTGCCCACTTCTCCTCCTGCCCTCAGTCTGCTAGCATCAAAGTCTTTTCCAAGGAGTTGGCTCTTTGCATCAGGTGACCAAAGTCTTGGAGGTTTAGCTTCAGCATCAGTCCTTCCAGTGAATATTCAGGGTTGGTTTCATTTAGGATTGACTGGTTTGATTTTCTTGCTGTCCAAGGGACTCTCAAGAGTCTACTCCAGCACCACAGTTCAAAAACATCAATTCTTCAGCGCTCAGGCTTCTTTATAGTCCACCGCTCACATCTGTACATGACTACTGGGAAAACCATACCTTTGACTATAAGAGAGATGGCTTTGTCATTAGAGAGATGGCTCTGCTTTTTAATATGCTGTCTCGGTTTGTCATAGCTTTTGTTCCAAGGAGCAAATGGCTTAAATTTAATGGCTGCAGTCACTGTCCACAGTGATTTTGGAGCCCAAGAAATTAAAATCTGCCACTGTTTCCATTTTTTCACATCTATTTGCCATGAAGTGATGGGACCAGATGCCATGATTTTAGTGTTTTAAATGTTGAGTTTTAAGCCAGCTTTTTCCATCTCCTCTTTCACTTTCATCAAGAGGTTCTCTGGCTCCTCTTTGCTCTCTGCCATTAGGGTGGTATCATCTGCATATCTGAGGTTGTTGATATTTCTCCTGGCAGTCTTGATCCCAGCTTGTGATTCATCTAGAATAGCATTTCACATGATGCACTCTGCATATAATCATAAGGGATTTGATTTAGGTTATACCTGAATGGTCTAGTGGTTTTCCCCACTTTCTTCAATTTAAGTCTGAATTTGGCAATAAGGAGTTCATGATCTGAACCACAGTCAGCTCCCAGTCTTGTTTTTGCTGACTGTATAGAGATTCTCCATCTTTGGCTGTGAAGAATATAATCAATCTGATTTCGGTGTTGACCATCTGGTGATGTCCATGTGTAGAGTCTTCTCTTATGTTGTTGGAAGAGGGTGTTTGCTATGACCTTAATCAGATCCCTTATGATTATACAGTGGAAGTGAGAAATAGATTTAAGGGACTAGATCTGATAAACAAGTGCCTGATAAACTATGGACAGAGGTTTGTGACATTGTACAGGAGACAGGGATCAACACCATCCCCCCAAAAAAGAAATGCAGAAAAACAAAATGGCTGTCTGAGGAAGCCTTACAAATAGCTGTGAAAAGAAGAGAAGCGAAAAGCAAAGGAGAAAAGGAAAGATGTACCCATTTGAATGCAGAGTTCCAAAGAATAGCAGGAGAGATAAGAAAGCCTTCCTCAGGTATCAATGCAAAGAAATAGAGGAAAACAATAGAATGGGAAGTGTTTTAGAGATCTTTTAGAGATCTCCCTTTTAGAGCTCTCTTCAAGAAAATTAGAAATACCAACGGAACATTTCATGAAAAGATGGGCTCAATAAAGGACAAAAATGGTAGGGACCTAACAGAAGCAGAAGATATTAAAAAGAGGTGGCAAGAATACACAGAAGAACTATGCAAAAAAGATCTTCACATCACAGATAATTGCGATGGTGTGATCACTCACCTAGAGCCAGACATCCTGGAATGTGAAGTCAAGTGGGCCTTAGAAAGCATCACTACGAACAAAGCTAGTGGAGGTGATGGAATTCCAGTTGTGCTGTTTCAAATCCTAAAAGATAATGCTGTGAAAGTGCTGCACTCAAAATGTCAGCAAATTTGGAAAACTCAGCAGTGGCCACAGGACTGGAAAAGGTCAGTTTTCATTCCAATTCCAAAGAAAGGCAATGTCAAAGAATGTTCAAACTACTGCACAATTGCACTCATCCCACACGCTGGCAAAGTAATGCTTAAAATTCTCCAAGCCAGGCCTCAGCAATACATGAACCGTGAACTTCTAGATGTTCAAGCTGGTTTTAGAAAAGGCAGAGGAGCAAGAGATCAAGTTGCCAACATCTGCTGGATCATCGAAAAAGCAAGAGAGTTCCAGAAAAACATCTATTACTGCTTTATTGACTGTGCCAAAGCCTTTGAGTGTGTGGATAACAGTAAACTGTGGAAAATTCTGAAAGAGATGGGAATAGGCCAGATCACCTGACCTGCTTCTTGAGAAACCTGTATGCAGGTCAGGAAGCAACAGTTAGAACTGGACGTGGAACAACAGACTGGTTCCAAATAGGAAAAGGAGTATGTCAAGGCTGTATATTGTCACCCTGCTTATTTAACTTATATGCAGAGTACATCATGAGAAACGCTGGGCTGGAGGAAGCACAAGCTGGAATCAAGAGTGCCGGGAGAAATATCAATAACCTCATATATGCAGATGACACCACCCTTATGGTAGAAAGCAAAGAATAACTAAAGAGCCTCTTGATGAAAGTGAAAGAGAAGAGTGGAAAAGTTGGCTTAAAGCTCAACATTCAAAAAACTAAGATCATGGCATCTGTTCCCATCACTTCATGGCAAATAGATGGGGAAACAGTGGAAACAGTGGCTGATTTTATTTTGGGGGGCTCCAAAATCACTGCTGATGGTAATTGAAGCCATGAAACTAAAAGATGCTTACTCCTTGGAAAGAAAGTTTTGACCAACCTAGACAGCATATTAAAAAGCAGAGACATTACTTTGTCAACAAAAGTCCATTTAGTCAAGGCTATGGTTTTTCCAGTAGTCATGTATAGATGTGAGAGTTGGAATATAAAGAAAGCTGAGCACTGAAGAATTGATGCTTTTGAACTGTGAAGACTCTTGAGAGTCGCTTGGACTGCAAGAAGATCCAACCAGTCTATCCTAAAGGAGATCAGTCCTGGGTGTTCATTGGAAGGACTGATGTTGTAGCTGAAACTGCAATACTTTGGCCACCTGAAGTGAAGAGCTGACTGATTTGAAAAGACCCTGATGCTGGGAAAGATTGAGGGCAGGAAGGGAAGGGGACAGCAGAGGATGAGATGGTTGGATGGCATCACCGACTCAATGGAGATGAGTTTGAGTAAACTCCAGGAGTTGGTGATGGACAGGGAGGCCTGGCGTGCTGTGGTTCATGGGGTGGCAAAGAGTTGGACATGACTGAGTGACTGAACTGACTGACTGATTCTGAATATAAGTTCAATAAGCAGCGTGACAATATATATCCTTGATGTATCCCCTTCCCAATTTTGAACCAGTCCATTGTTCCATGTACAGTTCTAACTGTTGCATCTTGTCATGCATACAGCTTTCTCGGGAGGCTGGTAAGGTGGTCTGGTATTCCCATCTCTTTAACAATTTTTCACAGTTTGTTGTGATTCACACAGTCATAGACTTTAATGTAGTCAATGAAGCAGAAGTAGATGTTTTTCTGGAATTCGCTTGCTGTTTTTGTGATCCAACGGATGTTGGCAATTTGATTTCTCGTTCCTCTGCGTATTCTACATCCAACTTGTACATCTGGAAGTTCTCAATTCACATAGTGTTGAAGCCTAGCTTGAAGGATTTTGAGCATTACCTTGCTAGCATGAGAAATGAGTGCAATTGTTTGGTAGTTTGAACATTCTTTGACATTGCCCTTCTATGGGATTGGAATGAGAACTGACCTTTTCCAGTCCTGGGACCACTGTTGATTTTTCCAAATATGCTGGCATATTGAGTACAGCACTTTCACAGCATCATCTCTTAGGATTTGAAATAGCTCAGCTGGAATCACCTCCAGTAACTTTGTTCGTAGTAATGCTTCCTAAAGCCCACATGACTTCACACTCCAGGATGTCTGGCTCTAGGTGAGGTGAGTTACCATATTATCATGGTTATCTTGGTCATTAAGACCTTTTTCATATGTTTCTTCTGTGTATTCTTGCCATTGCTTCTTAATATCTTCTGCTTCTGTTAGGTCCATACCATTTCTGTCCTTTATTGAACCCATCTTTGCATGAAATGTTCTCTTAGTATCTCTAATTTTCTTGAAGAGATCTCTAGTCTTTCCCATTCTATTGTTTTCCTCTACTTCTTTGCATTGTTCACTTAAGAAGGTTTTCTTATCTCTCTTGCTATTCCTTGGACTAGCATTAGGTTGACTCTGCATTATTAGTACATGCATTATTAGTATTGACTCTGCATTAGGTTGGCTATATTTTTCCCTTTCTCCTTTGACTTTTGCCTCTTTTGACTATTTGCAAGGCATCCTCAGATAACCACTTTTCCTTCCTGCATTTCTTCTTCTTTGGGATGGTTTTGGTCACTGCCTCATGTACAATGTGACAAATCTTTGTCCATAATTCTTCAGGTACTCTGTCTAATATATCTAATCCCTTGAATCTAATTGTCACTTCCACTTTATATTCATAAAGGATTTGATTTAGAGCATACCTGAATGGACTAGTGGTTCTCCCTAGATCAGTTCAGTCACTCAGTCGTGTCCAACCCTTTATGACCCCATGGACTGCAGCACACCAGGCTTCCCTGTCCATCATCAACTCTCAGAGCCTGCTCAAACTCATGTCCATTGACTCGGTGATGCCATCCAATCATCTCATCTTCTGTTGTCCCCTTCTCCTCATGCCTTCAATCTTTCCCAGCATCAGAGTCTTTTCCAGTGAGTCAGTTCTTTCCATCAGGTGGCCAAAGTGTTGGAGCTTCAGCTTATGCATCAGTTCTAATGAGTATTCTGGGCTGATTTCCTTTATGAATTGACTGGCTTGATCTCCTTGCTGTCCAAGGGACTCTCAAGAGTCTCTCGAACACCACAGTTTAAAAGCATTAATTCTTCAGTGCTCAGCCTTCTTTATGGTCAACTCTCATATCTATACATGACTACTGGAAAAACCATAGTTTCGATTATATGAATCCTTGTTGGTAAAGTAATGTCTCTGCTTTTTAATATGCTGTTTAGGTTTGTCATAGCTTTTCTTCCAAAGAGCAAGCATCTTTTAATTTCATGGCTGCAGTCACCATCTGCAGTGATTTTGGAGCCCAAGATTGATTACATAACTTCCACAGGACTAGGGAAACAGACTCTTGGAGGGCACAAACAAAACCTTATGTGCACTAGGACCCAGGAAAAAGGAGGAGTCATCCCACAAGAGACTGAGCCAGAGTTGCCTGTGAGTGTCAAGGAATCTCCAGCAGAGGCCTGGGTTGACAGTGGCCTGCTGTGGGGTCAGGGGCACTGAATACAACAGTCCTGGCATAAGTCCTTTTGAAGGAGGTTGCAGTTACTTCCATTACCCCTATCATAGTTTGGCCTCAGGCCAAACACAGGGAGGGAACACAGCCCCACCCATCAACAAAAAATTGGATTAAAGATTTACTGAGCATGGCCCTGCCCAAGAGAGCAAGACTCAGATTCCCCCAGAGACAGTCCCTCCCATCAGGAAGCTTCCACAAGCCTCTTATCCTTATCCATCAGAGGGCAGACAGAATGGAAACAACAATTACAGAAAACTAATCAAACTGATCACTTGGATCACAGCCTTGTCTAACTCAGTGAAACTCTGAGCCATGCCAAGTAGGGCCACCCAAGATAGACAGGTAATGGTAGAGGGTTCTGACAAAACGTGGTCCACTGGAGAACGGAAGGGCAAACCACTTCAGTATTCTTGCCTTGAGAACCCATGAATGGTATGAAAAGGTTTTCAGTATTTGCTTCAATTTAAGCCTGAATTTGCAATAAGGAACTCATGACCTGAGTCACAGTTAGCTCCTGATCTTGTTTTTGTAGATTGTATTGAGCTTCTCCATCTTCAGCTGCAAAGAGTGTAATCAATCTGATTTCTATATTGAACATTTGGTGATGTCCATGTGTAGAGTTGTCTCTTGTGTTGTTGGAAGAGGGTGTTTGCTGTGTCCAGTGTGTTCTCTTGGCAAAACTCTGTTAGCCTTTGCCCTTCTGCATTTTGTACTCCAAGGCCAAACTTGCCTGTTACTTCAGGTGTCTCTTGACTTCCTGCTTTTGCATTCCAGTCCCCTTTGATGAAAAGGACATCTTTTTTTTTGAAGTTTGTTCTAGAAGCCTTCATAGACCTGTTCAACTTCAGCTTAGTAGTTGGGATATAGACTTGGATTACTGTGATGTTGAATGGTTTGCCTTGGAAACAAACTTAGATCATTCTGTCATTTTTCAGGTTGCACTCAAGTACTGCATTTCAGGCTATTTTGTTGAATAATAGAAGGCTATTCCATTTCTTCTAAAGGAGTCTTGCCCACAGTAGTTGACATAATGGTCATCTGTAATTAAATTGCCCAGTTCCGTCTATTTTAGTTCACTGATCCCTAAGTTGTTCTTGTTCACTTTTGCCATCTCCTGTTTGACCATGTCCAGTTTACCTTGCTTCGTGGACCTCTCATTGCAGGTTCCTATGCAGTATTGTTCTATACACGACCAGGCTTTACTTTCACCACCAGACACATCCTCAACTTGGCATCATTTCCACTTTGGCTCAGCCTCTTCATTCTTTCTGTATGAGACTAAGGGAGAGGAAGAATCAGTTGAAGATGTGTAGAAAGCGTTGTACAAAAAATGCCTAGGAATGTGACATTGCTTTTGCTCTTGTCTGAACATTCTTTGTACCAAAAAGTGGGCCATATAGCTAGCTGGACAGTATCCTTGTTACAATTTGCATTTTCTGAACCATATGGGTGAGACTGGAGTCCTCTTATCATATCTAGAGAAGAGAGCACTAAATAATTATGACAATTTATTAAAAATGGTTTTGTCATCTGTAAACGACATGATGAACTTCTTGCTATAAAACCTGTATTGACCAAGAAGAGAAAAATGAATCAAGAAAAATCAATGCTAAGGGGCACAGAAGTAGAGAATCTAGTGACGGCCCATGTCTGTCTTCTGCTCTTTAGACAAAACTGCATGAAAGAGTCCTCTGAACGGTTTAAAAGTAAAATTGAAGATGACCAATTACTCCTTAGTCATGGACTCTTTACACCCAACTTGCTCTGACCTAGAAATGATCAACTCGAATCAGTTTCTTGTTCTTAGCAAATTAACTTCTGCACGTTCAGTGCTAGATTTCTAATCTCCCTTTCTTAGTGTTAACCTTCTTCCTCCACTTATTTTTGTCTTAATTCTCTGTAATCTAGCCAGTTGGCCACCTCTGTTTGTGCTTCAGCCCCCAGCACTCATACACATTGTTTCAGGTATCCATTGTCACTTAACAAACCACCCCAAACTTGGTAGAATGAAACAAACACAATTTGTTATCTATGGCAAGGCTGTAGGTCAGTAATTCAGAGAGGGCTCAGCTAGGTGGTTCTTTGGTTCCTGGCGATGCTGACTGAGGTTACTTCAGTGGCTCCTATTAGCTAAGAATTCAGACAGAACTGGAATATTCCTGTAGGACTCATCACTTTTCAGGTACTCTAATCATTCAGGTTCTATAGTTTGGATTTCCTAGAGCCTGGAAGCTACACTCCAAAAGGGAAGAAGCACAAGCTGCCTGGGTTTGCAAATCCAAGAATGTCACTTCCACTGCATTCTGTCGATCAAAGAAAGGGAAAACTGTAGTCTCTACTCCTTGATGTGAGGAGTGGCGTTTGTTTACAAGGAAGGGAGGAACTGTTGGCAGCTCTATGGAGACTATCTACAAAACACATACACTCAAATTCGATTGCTCCCAGGGATCACAAGTGGCATGCTTCCAAATCAATTATGAACATCTTTTCTCAGATTGTATCCAAGATTTTTTTTTTAATTGGTTTCCTAGGGATGCCATAACAAAGTACCACAAACTGGGTGGCTTAAAACAACATAAATTTGTTCTCTCAGGTCTGGAGGCCAGAAGTCCAAAATCTAGGTGTTGGTAGAACTGGTTGTTCTGTGGGCTCTCTGGGTTCCACGCCTCTTCTGGAGGTCTGGCATTCCCTCCAGTATCTATGTCCCTTCCACATAGCATCTCTGTGTCCATATTTCCCTCTTCTTTTTCTTTCTTTCTTTTTTTAAAAAAATATCTATTTAGGCTGTGCTGGGTCTTAGCTGTAGCACGTGGGATCTTTCAGTTGCGGCATGCCAACTCTTAGTTGTGGCATGCAGTATCTAGTTCCCCAACCACAGATTGAACCCAGGCCCCCTGCTTTGGGAGTATGGAATCTTAGCCACTGGACCACCAGGGAAGTCCCAAGATTTCTCTCTCTCTCTCTCTCTTTTTTTTTTTTTTTTTTGATGTGGATTATTATTATTTTGTTTAAAGTCTTTATTGCATCTGTTACAGTTGCTTCTGTTTTTTTATGTTTTGATTTTTTGGCCATGAGGCATGTAGGGTCTAGTTCCTTGACCAGGGATAGAACCCACAGCCCCTGCATTTGAAGGCCAAGTCTTAACCAGTGGCTCACTAGGGAAGTCCCTCCCTCTTCTTACAAGGATACAAGTCCTGTTGGGTGAGGGTGTATTCCCAACGACCTCATCTTCATTTGTTTATATTTGCGAAGACTCTTATTTCCAAACAAGGTCACATTCTTAGGCACTGGGAGTTTGGATTTCAGCATATCTTTGGGGGAACATAATCAACCCGTCACACACTTCACCAGGAGGAGTGGCACCAGGACTCACATTGGCAGCAGCTGGAACTATTTAATACTACCTGCTGCTATCATGTCCGATATTCCAAAATTTTTCTTAACTTACTCTTGAGAATCTTGCTAGTGGTCTTATTTTACATTTCATAGTACCTAACTTGGTGCTAAAAAAGTTACAAACACTCGTTGAATATAGTTAGTTTGGATTACATGACCTCCTGAGTTCATGCATAACAAAGAAAAATGGGATCATCCCCACTTGGTGCTAAAAAAGTTACAAACACTCGTTGAATATAGTTAGTTTGGATTACATGACCTCCTGAGTTCATGCATAACAAAGAAGAATGGGATCATCCCCATAACAGCCGCGTAAATTCATAAATTCATACATAAGAAGTCCTGCACAGTTGAAATTGTCTGACAAAGAGCAGTTATGAGCTCTAAGTTCAAAGTGAGCAAATGTCTGCTCTGAGTATAGCTGTGTCTCCCAGTAGGAGGTTGGCTTCAGGCTTATTTCAATATGTTGTATTGGAGGGAGATGATTTTATGGAGACTACTGGGAAATAGACACATTGTTTCAAGCTGCACAGTTTTTTATAGTGCAAACTCTTATCTGTCTTGCTGGCAGATGGAATAGTTTATATTTCTAAATACCAGGCTATTGAGATGTCAAATTTACTCAAACAAAAACAGGGTTCCTCAAGCACTCATGGTCATGGGTCATGACCCTCAACTGGAAAATGCGGTAAACTGCTGATTCTATTCTAGTCAGTGTGGCTCTCCTGTCTTTGTTCTCTCTGGAGGCCGTGGTTTGTGGGCACTGAAGTGGCACCCAGTGTGTATCTGTTGGGTCAATATTAATGTCATCAACAGAAATCTTTGTAGTGGTAAACAGAGGGTGACATGATTTCCTGAAATTGTCAACCTACAATTTTCTAGAACCTTGCAGTTCAAAATACAGTGTTGCAGCTATTGCAAATGGTCTGTGGTTCCCTGATCACCTCATTTATTTTTTAAAAAAATTTATTTTTAATTGAAGGATAATTGCTTTTATTATCGTGTTGGTTTCTGCCAAACCTCATTCATTTTAATGCGTCTTTATTACAACACTGTTGAACAATGTGACCTTATGGTTATTTGCCTGAACCTCTTCTCTAACTCTGCTTGAAGTCAAAGGTTGGGTCCAATTCATCATGCTTTGTTTAGTGCATACCTTGCATTTCGTAGAAATCAATATGCGTTCATTAAATTCCATTTAGCAACTTCAGTGTTTTTCTTTCCTCACCATGTTACACGTCTTCAGGCTCCATTGTTCAGTGCAGACAGTGTCATTGATGTGATCAAATTCTAAAGCAAGCCTCATTCTCAGTATCATATTGCCTAAAAAAAATAATTAATATATGAATATATATTAGAAGTAAGAGCTTCTCCTTCAAAAGGTTCTGAGTGGCAATATGGCAGGGGGATAAAGATGACAATTTGAATAGACTTAGGGTTGAATCCAGGCTTTAATATTTATGAGTCACTTCTCCTATAGACTCTGAACTCCCTCATTGCCAAAATGGGGATAATGATGTCTATTGTGTAAGGTGACAGGAATGATTAGATTAGAGACTTTATAGCGAGTGCTTGGGGCTCCCAGGTGGCTTAGTGGTGAAGAATCTGCCTGGCAGTGCAGGAGGCTCGAGTTCGATCCTGAGTCAGGAAGAGCTCCTGGAAGAGGGCATGGCAACCCACTCCAGTATTCTTGCCTGGGAAATCCCACGGACAGAGGAGCCTGGAGGGCTGCAGTCCATGGGGTCGCAGAGCGTCGGACATGACTGAAGCGACTGAGCAGGCATGCAGCACAATCATATATGTTACCGTGATAACTACTACTGCAACTACATCTACTACTACTACCACTGAATACAATTCTAAAGAGAGGCTCTCACCCTCCAATCGCTGCCTTAGTAACTGAAAGTGCATTAGAGGATGGGCTGGGTCAGAAACAAAGGCTCTATGCCCTTCGAAACAGTCGTGACCGTACACGTTTCCAATTGGCTGTGAATGAGGAACAGGGGAAGAAGAAATCATAGTTTTACAAACATAAAGATATGAAGTAAGTTAACTTGTGGTTCCAAGGAGCCCTAGTGTTATCTTGTTTGGTTCAGGAAATGTGATTAGCTTGCCAAGGAAGATTTCATTACCATTGTTCATTGTGATTTAGACTGAGAAATCGAGGGAGGAAAGAAAAAGAAAGGGAGTGAGCAAGTGAGAGAGTCTTGCAGCTTGTGCCTTGCAGGATAGATTTATAAATGCAGCAACAGCTACACTCCATGCATCTTGCTCTGTAGCAAATAAACCAGGATCATTGTAGGCATTTGGTGAAAACACACACACACACACACACACACACACACACACACACACACACACACACACACACACACACACACACACACACACACTACATCTTATTGACGCAAAGGGAAGAAACAAGAGAAGAACTCTCCAGAGTTTCAAAGACATGGACAACTTCATCTAAGAACTCAGGGAGAAACTAGAAATTTCAACTGTTGGTGAGCAGCTTATTTGTTCAGCCTCACAAAGTCTATTTTTCTTCCTGACTGATCCCATTTCCAGATAGAATCATCACATGTCCAAATACAATTGCCTAAATTGAATACGTGTGACTCACAGCCCTGTTTACATAGTATTCTTTCAGCTCCAGAGAGCGAGCTAGTGATTTTGTCATCATCACGGGGACTCAACCAGCCCCCATCAAACATCCAGGACTCATTTATTCTCATTAAGAAATAAAATGACTGACCACCTGCGCCCCTGACATACATGACTAGGGAAAAGGTGTAAAATGGCAGAGAGTTGGGAGAATGGCTCAGAGGCTTTCAAAAACAATGGTTTCTGAGCCTTATGAACCCAAACTGTTCCTTTTGTACTTCTTTATCTTGAAGTTATTCTATACCCACATCACAGTAATTTCCACAAAGCCCCGTTCAGATCCAGCACCACCCTGGTCAAAAGTCCTGTCTAGCATTTTGACGGTCAAGCAGTGATTGTCCAGAAGATGGCATTTGAACTGGCTGTGGTGGTGTTGGTAGGGGTTCTGTAGGGTGGGGCCATGATGCAAATGATCTAGGGGAAATACAGCAGCGTGAACAAACAGAGGAGACAGAAGGAATTTGGGGAATAGCAGATAACTACATTGTTGAAGTACAGGTTCTCGGGTCAAAATAACACTGCAGCGCTAACAAGTTTATCTTTCAAGGTCCTTCAATTAGATCACATTAGATACCGACAGGTGATAGATAGATGGATGGAAGAACTAGATTTAAAGAGAAACAGGGGAATAGAGAGGGAAAACAGAGGAAAGGAAAAAGAGACAGAAGGTGGGGGAGAGAGAAAATAAGAGTAAGAAATTTAAGAAGAGGACTGTACACAAGCAAATCCAAGATCATGAAAATGTCTGTGATTTCATGGACACTCACTGCTCTGCATTTTAATCTGACTTCTACAAGTGAGGTGGGTATTTACGGTTATTGGAAACTTTGGTTCGTATTGGAAAGTACAAAATTCTCTGAATTATTTTCTTTTACTTTTCTAGCCTGCCTTTATATAACTGCTGCAGAGGTTAAAAAGAATGGGAAAAAATTTGAACTCAGGCAAAAAGTTAACTGTTGCATCTGAATTTCAGTCCAGTATTAGGGTGTCTGCTCAGGTTCTGTCAAACACTTGCCTGGGGTCCCTCTGACCCCACTCGTCTCGTTTTGTCCCCGGTTGCCCATCATCACCTTCATGTTCAAATCCTCACTTCATCAATCCATGCTTGAATTCATTGAACTTCATCTCTTAAAACTCTCCCCCAATTAGCTTAACAGTGACCACCCTGGACTCCTTGGAGTTGCTGAAACAAAGCAAACTGGACCTGATTCACAGCCCTTCACACCTCAGTTTCTTCATTGCATTTCTAGTTCCTTGAACTCGGCAGGACTTGCTCTTTCTCATTGCAGTTCTCTCAAATGACCTCTCCTAGGGAGACCTGCCCTAATCACGCTGGCAAAACAAGCCCCCTGCCCCAAGTCACTAACATAAATCACTATCAGATGCCTCCACTATTTTCATTTATTGTTAATTGGAGGATAATTGTGTTGGTGTTACACTATTGTGTTGGTTTTCTGCCATGTTAGTCACTCAGTCGTGTCCAACTCTTTGCAACCCTATGGACTGTAGCTCGCCAGGCTTCTCTGTCCATGGAATTCTCCAGGCAAGAATACTGGAGTGGGTAGCCATTCCCTTCTCTAGGGGATCTTCCCAACCCAGGGATTGAACCTGAGAGTCTCATTGTCACCCTGATTATTTAACTTACATAAGACTACACCATGCAAAATACTGGGCTGGATGAATCACAAGCTGGAATCAAGATTGCCAGGAGAAATACCAAGAACTTCAGATGTGCAAATTATATCACTCTAATGGCAGAAAGTCAAGAGGAACTAAAGAGCCTCTTGATGAAGGTGAAATGGGGAAAGTGAAAAAGATGGCTTAAAATTCAACCTTCAGAAAACTAAGATCATGGCATCTGATTCCATCACTTCATGGCAAACAAATGAGGAAAGAGTGGAAAGAGTAATAGATTTTATTTACTTGGGCTCCAGAATCACTGCCAATGGTGACTGCAGCCATCAAACTAAAAGAGGCCCCTTGGAAGAAAAGCTGTGACAAACCTAGACAATATATTAAAAAGTAGAGATATTACTTTGCCAGTAAAAGTGTGTATAGTCCAAAGTATGGTTTTTGGACATGAGAGTTGGACTATAAAGAAAGCTGAGTGCCAAAGAATTAATACTTTCGAATTGTGGTGCTGGAGAATACGCTTTCTTGAGAGTCCCTAGGACTGGAAGGAGATCAAACTAGTCAATCCTAAACAAAACCAACCTTGAATATTCATTGGAAG
Organism: Okapia johnstoni; assembly: GCA_024291935.2. Classification (NCBI taxonomy): domain Eukaryota; kingdom Metazoa; phylum Chordata; class Mammalia; order Artiodactyla; family Giraffidae; genus Okapia; species Okapia johnstoni. The sequence continues at coordinate 8,499,374 of CM044323.1, read as the reverse complement.
GACTGATGCTGAAGCTCCGATACTTTGGCCACCTGATGCGAAGTGCCAACTCATGGGAAAAGACCTTGATGCTGGGAAAGATTGAGAGGAGGAGGAGAAGGGGGTGACAGAGGATGACATAGTTGGATGGCACCACTGATTCAATGGACGTGAGTTTGAACAAACTCAGGGAGATAGTGAAGAACAAGGAAGGCTGGTGTGCTGCAGTCCATGAGGTCGCAAAGAGCTGGACATGACTTAGCGACTGAAAAACAACAACTCCCACATTGCAGGCAGATTCTTTTCTACCTGAGCCAGTGAAGCCCAAAGCGTCTCAGGTTTCTGCTATACATCAACATGCATCAGCCATAGGTATACATACGTTCCCTCTCTCTTGAACCTCCCTCCCCCCACTGCCATCCCACGCCTCTAGGTTGTCACGGAGCACTGGGTTTGAGCTCCCTGCATCATACAGCTAATTCCCACTGGCTCTCTAGTTTACGTATGGTAATGTGTATGGTTCCATGCCACTCTCTCAGTTCGTCCCACCCTCTCTGTCTTGCTGTGTGTTCACAAGTCTGTTCTGTGTATCTGCATCTCTATTCCTGCCCTGCAGATAGGCTCATAAATATCATCTTTGTAGTTTCTAGTAACCTATGCATTAATACATGGTATTTGTTTTTCTCTTTCTGACTTATTTCACTCTGTAGCATCTTTTCATGTATTTATTAGCTATCTAACTAATGACTTCTTTGGAGAAATGTCTGTTGAGGTCTTCTGCCCATTTTTTGATTGGGTTGTTTATTTTTCTGATATTGAGCTGCATGAGCTGCTTGTGTATTTTGGAGATTAATGCTCTGTTCATTGTTTCATTTGCTGTTATTTTCTCCCATTCTAAGGGTTGTCTTTTCACCTTATTTATAGTTTCCTTTGCTGTGCAAAAAGCTTTTAAGTTTAATTAGGTCCCATTTGTTTATTTTTGTTTTTTATTTCCATTACTCTAGGAGGTGGGTCATAGAGGATCTTGCTGTGATTTATGTCAAAGAGTGTTCTGCCTATGTTTTCCTTGAAGAGTTTTAGAGTTTCTGGCCTTAAATTTAGGTCTTTAATCCTTTTTGAGTTTACTTTTATGTATAGTGTTAGGAAGTGTTCTAATTTCGTTCTTTTACTCATAACTGTCGAGTTTTCCCAGCACCACTTAGTGAAGAGATTATCTTTTCTCCACTGTACATTTTTGCTCCCTTGTCAAAAATAAGGTGCCCATAGGTACATGCGTTTATCTCTGGGCTTTCTATCCCTCCACTATTTTAGATGATCTTATTTATTCTGTGGTCTGCATGCTGCCTGTTTTGTAGATAATGATAACTGACTGTAAAGTTTTATGGAAAGGCACAAAACCTTGACAGAGCACCAAAACACTGAAGAGGAGCAAAGATGGAAGAGTGGCCACTGATGCGGAGGCTTACTGTAAGACCGCGGTGATCAGAACAGCATAGCGTTATTGATAGAACAGAGTCATGGACCAGTGGAACCAAACCCCATGCCTGGAAACAGACTCACACAAATACGGTTGCCTATAGAAGCTCTGCTTCCAAGGAGGTGGAGCATACCTGAGCATAGTAACTTCTGGAAAGAGCATGGAAACAGCAAAAAGGAGAGACTATCTTTACTGTGGATAAACCTGACACTGCTCAGCCAGGTCCTAAAGGTCAACACCATGGTAATAAGTTATGTTGATTGTATGTGCACTTGACGATTTGATGAAATTGACACTTTACCTTGTGCCCTCGTCCCAAAACCCACAACCCCAGTCTAATTATGAGGAAGACATCAGAAAAATCTCCCTGGAAGCATATTCCTCAAAATGCCCGAGCATCAGTTTTCAAACGTGCAAAGGTCATCAAAAGCAAGACAAGACCAAGGGACTTTTATAACCAAGAGGAACCTCAGGAGACATGACTCCTAAATTAATGTGGTACCCTTGACAGGATCCTGGAACAGAAAATAGACAGGCGTATCAGTGCAAATGCACATTGCATTGTGCATTGTCTGATACAGGCATATCAGACAAATGTATCAGTGCTACTTCATTAACTGTGATAAGTGTGCCATAGCCATAGAGGATATTAATCATGGAGGACACTGGGTGTGACACATATGCAAGAACTCTGTATTATGTTTGCAATAATTTTGTCACTCTAAAACTGTTCCCAAATAAAAGTTCATTAAAAGTGGAAAACTCTACAGTGTCTTCCTTTGTGAAATTAATATGAACATAAGAATATTCAGAGCTGTAAGAAGACATCCAAAAATAAACAAAGACAGTTGAAAGCATTAGTACCACCCAAGTGATTAGGACTTTCTCACTATTGCAGTCCTTCATTCCACGCTGTGTTTCAGAACTACACAGTCTAGAATGTTAGGTTGTGAATTTTCCCTAAAAGTTTTCATATATGCTCACTCTTCACTGTCTCCACACCTTTCTGTAAATTGCTTCTTGTACCAAGAATAGCCTTCCCCATTAACAGTGAGAAGTTAAATTCTAGCAATATCTTAATGCCCAGCAAGAAGGCTGCGTCATCATCCAACCACTTGCCCCTAACCCTCCCATCCAATCTTCCCAAGTCATCAAGCTCCAGAATTCACAGTAGCTATAAACATTTTTCACGGTATCTTTCACATGGCCTGACTTTTTCCTCATTTTTGTCCGTGTCTTATCCTCTCTCTGAAAAATATAATCTTGATTGCAGGACCCAAGGCTGATTCATCTTTCTGTTCTCTCACAGCCCCTTGCACAAAGCCAGAGAGTTGTTCAAATGGTGGGTATTCAATAGTTTTTCTGCTCCATTTATAAAGGAAAAAGTGCAGTTTGATCCTATTAGATTATACAGACAGTCTCAATTGTGCCTTAATTTCTAACCATACAGGATAGCTGGACCCTGAAAGATTAATTTTCCATGAACTAGGTGATTGATGTCAAAGGAGCAAAAAATAAAATCAACGTGGGCTTCACTTCTGACTTTGACACATGTATTTTCTTGGACCTCTGGACATCAAAGTCTCCCCTGCAAGCTTTGATGCATCACTTCACCACTAATGAAGATCTTCTTCAAACTCTTCTTATTCACACTTCCAGCTTCCCCTGTAAGATATGAACAAATGTCAGTTGCTTCCTGTTTCAGTTCATCACTCAAGATGCCTGACAGCATCCAATCTGAATGAACGCCAGCAGCGAGCCCAGTCCTGTATTGCAGCTGACACCCCTTCTTGGCTCATGGCCCATGCCAACACCACTTTGATGATGTGGCTACAACAGAGTCTGTTGAATAGATGTAATCACAAGCTACCCTCCATTTAACAGGCAATCAATTCAGCTGACATGATGTGCTATCCTTTTGGCTAGGTGTTTACATACTTATAACTCTGTTCACGGCTGTCCGTAAAATTCTTAATCAGATCAGTGTCTTGTTGGAAACACAAGCAGGGGGTTATGTTCCTTGTTCCACCATCCAAGCTTTAAAAAAGGTCTCATTATTTGTCTAAATCAAATCAGATGGAGGCCTGAGCCTGTACTTCCCTGGCTGACAAGAGATTCAAACTCAGTTGTGTTTGAGGAGTCCCTTTTTCTGGGGAAAGTTTTTCTCTTTTTCTGCCAAAAATTGTTGAGTGAAATGAGGGTGTTGGGGTAGATGAGTTTAGAGATAAAGTCATTATAATTGTCCCTTAAATGCTCCTTACCTGAACTCAGGAGTTGCCTCCAACATAGAGAGCTTCTCCCTGCTGCTGCCGCTGCTTTTTTTTTTTTTTTTTAATTGTTTGTTGAAAAAGAGTTGATTACAGTTTTTCAGGGATATAACAAAGTGATTCACTTATACATGGAGAAGGGGGCGACAGAGGATGAGATGATTGAATGGCATCCGTGACTCAATGGACATGAGTTTGAGCAAACTCTGGGAGATAGTGAAAGACAGGGAAGCCTGGCATGCTGCAGTCCATGGGATTGCAGAGAGTCGGACATGACTGAGTGACTGAACAATATAAATATGTGTATTCTTTTTCATTATGGTTTATTACAAGATATTAAACCGAGTTCCCTGTGGTATACAGTAAGACCTTGTTGTTTACCTGTTTTATATATAGTGTATCTGTTACTCTCAAATTCCAAATTCAGTGATAGAATTCTCACCTGCCCCCTGCTGCTTAAATGGGCATCTTTTGGGGTAAATCTCAGTGCTACTAAGTAATAGCTACATAATTTGTAGGGCTCACTGCGAAAAAGAAAATTCAGGATCTCTTGTTTAAATTTATTAAGAATTTCAAGATAGAGCGGAGTTTTATTTATTTTTTAAGTTAAAAAATTATCTATTTATTTTTGGCTGTGCTGGGTCTTCAGTATGGTGGGTGGGCTTTCTCTTGTTGCAGCAAGCGGGGGCTGCTCTCTTTAGTCGAAGTGCACGGGCTCCTCACTGTGGGGGCTTCTCTGTCTGTGGAGCATGGGCTCCAAGCACTTGGGCTTCAGTAGTTGGAGGGCTACTAGTTTTGTTGCACGGGCTTCAATAGTTGCAGCTCATGGGCTTAGTTGCTCTGTGGCATGTGGGATCTTCCAAGACCAGGGATCAAACCCATGTCCCTTGCAGTGGCAGGTGGATTCTCAACCACTGGATCACCAGGGAAGTCCCAAGAGCAGAGTTTTATAGCGAGTCCAAGTCCTTGTAAGTATGGGGTTCTTGGAGACTGTACAGATCGTGATTCCATGAAGCCTGCTTCGCTACCGCTGTCCTCGGTGTCAGAACTCTGGGTGGGACTTCCCTGGTGGTCCAGTGGTTGAAACTCTGCGCTTCGACTGCAGGGGGCATGAGTTTGATCCTTGGTTGGGGAAGGTCCGCATGCCTCAGAGTGTGCCCCTCCTCCCCAAGAAAAAGAGAACCTGGGTCATCCCTGGTCACCTGATCAGAGTTCCTGTGAGTCTGGCTCCCTAAGGAAACAAGTAGGTTCTTGTTGATTCCAAGGTTCACAGAACCCAGCTACTCTTTTCTAAACCTAGGCATTTTCCCTTCATTGTGGGAAATTTCCTTCCCTTCCCCCACCCCATTTTTGCAGCAGCCATCGGCCCTCCCCTTGGACAATCCAGCCGTTTGTCTCCTTGAACTTTAGGTTGTGAGAGCAAAGCCTGTTAAACTTGCCCTGGAGCACTGGAAGTGGCAGTTGTGTGACACTGGAGCTCAGTGGGGTCCCGCAGCATCACCAGGAAGCTTATTAGAAATGCAGAATCTCATTGTGATACTAAGTGTGAAGTAAGTCAGAAACAGACAAATATCAGTTGATATCACTTATATGTGGAATCTGAAATATGGCACAAGTGAAGTTATTTACAAAACGGAAACAGACTCACAGACATAGGAAGCAAACTTATGGTGATGGAAGGGCCGGGGGAAGGATCAACTAGGAATTTGATTTAGCAGATACAAACTATTATGTATAAAGTGGGCAAACAACAAGGTCCTACTGTATAGCACAGGGAACGATATTCAATATCCTGTAATAAGCCATATAGAAAAGAATATGAAAAAGAATATATATGTATAACTGAATCACTTTCTGTATACTAGAAGCTAACACAATATTGTAAATCAACTATACTTCAATTTTTAAAAATTGCATGTAGAATCTCAGACCCCAGCCAGATCTGCTGAATCAGAATAAGCATTTTTATGAGATTCCCAACTCTAGGGCTCAAAGCACTGCTAATTCTTCTTGGGTTAGGGAGGGCCAAAAGATCATTTCTTCTACACTAAGATAAACATACAAGTTAGTTATCCAGCCTAATATTGGTAGCTATGAATTAATTAACAACAGATTCAAGCCTTTGGTATAGAGCAAGAAGTTACAGAGTCTGATTCTTCCAAAGGCCAGGAAGGTAACCTAGATGCTGGAAGCTGGCTGTGGGTGAGGTGGTGGGGAGTGTTGGCGTGGGAGGCAGGCTGGGGGAAACCTTCTCTTCCTCTGCTGCTCAAGTGAAGCATCAGGGGTCCAGTGCTGTGGCTTTCCTGATACTCCAGAGAAGGTGCGAGTTTGAACTTTACTTGAAAGCTAGCAACTAGTACAAAACCTTGAAAACATTTAAGGGCCAAATAAAGCACATTTTAAGACATATTTAGGGTGGCAGTGTAATCGCTCATACAGAACTTTATAATAGATTTTTTTTTTCTTTTTAATTTATTTACGTAACTGTGCCAGATCTTAGTTGCAGTATGGGGCTCTCATTCCCTGACTGGAGATCAAACCCAGGCCTCTGGCATTGGGAGCTCAGAGTCTTAACCAGTGAACCACCAGAGAAGTCCCGATAATAGTTGGTTTTGCACAGGCGTTTGGAAGACAGAGTGAAGCTGCCATCACTCATTGTAATTTTAAATAGATTACATGGCATCCTGTTTCTTTGATTTTTCTCATTCATAAAATCTACAGTCTCAGATTAGAAGAAATGGTATGTGTATGCAAAGAGTTCTGGGTTTCCTGGAGAAGTATCAGTAGATTGTTACAAAATTGTCCACAGTTACCTTCCTCTCTATATCTATATGCCATATGACGCACCTTTGCAGTTCCTCTCATCAAGAGTTGAAGACTGTCTCTCCCCTTCTTTAACCTGGTCTGGCCTTGTGTTTTGCTTTGGTTATTATTGGGTTTGCCAGAGTTCAATCGGATTTTTCCATAAAGTGTTTTGGGAAAACCCGAACGCAGTTTCTGGCCAGCCCAATAGAATGTGGTGGAAGGCTGTCATTCCTGAGCCTGACTTTGTCCTCTTCTGGTGTCTCTCTGCTGCCTGGAGAACAATCGGAATAACCTGCCGGAGGCTGGGCCAGCACATGGCTGAGCCAGCACATGGAGCAGATAAAACCCATCTTAGTTAATGCCTTCTGGCCCCATCAACCCAGCAGCTGATCAAACTGATCCATGAGCTCAGCCAAATAACTCAAAACCTTGTGTCATCTTCTTTGTATTAATCGTGTTTTGGTTTTGCTGAACTTCTTGAAACCGTGGGTATATGATTTTTAGCATGTTAGGGAAAATCTTGACAGTTTAATTATTGCATCTCTCAGTCCTCCTCTTCTAGGACTACTGTGTCAGGCCATCTGCATCCTAAACATGTCCTACGCTCTCCTGCCCTTTCTATACTTTTTGTGCATGTATGCTTTAATTTTAATATATTTTTTTTTTTGTCTGTGAGTTCACTAATTCTGTCTTCTGCTCAGCATATCTTTCCACCCATGTAGTAGTCTGTTATTAGGCGGTGTATATATTTTCCAGAATAGCCACTTTTATTTTAGAATGCCATTTGATTTGTTCCTGTGATTCCACATCTCAGTTGAAATTCTTCATCTTTTCAGCATTTAAAAAATATATTTTTTTGTAACTTCCTTATGTGGCCATTGTAAACGTAAAGGCCAGTTTTCATTCCAATCCCAAAGAAAGGCAATGCCAAAGAATGTTCAAACTACCAAACAATTGGACTCATCTCAGTTCAGTTCAGTCGCTCAGTCATGTCTGACTCTTTGTGACCCCATGAACCGCAGCACGCCAGGCCTCCCTGTCCATCACCAACTCCCGGAGTCCACCCAAACCCATGTCCATTGAGTCAGTGATGCCATCCAACCATCTCATCCTGTGTCGTCCCCTTTTCTTCCTGCCCTCAATCTTTCCCAGCATCAGGGTCTTTTCAAATGAGTCAGCTCTTCGCATCAGGTGGCCAAAGTATTGGAGTTTCAGCTTCAACATCAGTCCTTCCAATGAACACCCAGGACTGATCTCCTTTAGGATGGACTGGTTGGATCTCCTTGCAGTCCAAGGGACTCTCAAGAGTCTTCTCCAACACCACAGTTCAAAAGCATCAATTCTTCAGTGCTCAGATTTCTTTATAGTCCAACTCTCACATCCATACATGACCACTGGAAAAACCATAGCCTTGACTAGACAGACCTTTGTTGACAAAGTAATGTCTCTGCTTTTTAATATTCTGTCTAGGTTGGTCATAACTTTCCTTCCAAGGAGTAAATGTCTTTTAATTTCATGGCTGCAGTCACCATCTGCAGTGATTTTGGATCCCCCCAAAATAAAGTCAGCCACTGTTTCCACTGTTTCCCCATCTATTTGCTGTGAAGTGATGGGAACAGATGCCATGATCTTAGTTTTCTGAACGTTGAGCTTTAAGCCAACTTTTTCACTCTCCTCTTTCACTTTCATCAAGAGGCTCTTTAGTTCTTCGCTTTCTGCTGTAAGGGTGGTGTCATCTGCATATCAGAGGCTATTGATATTTCTCCCAGCAATCTTGATTCCAGCTTGTGCTTCTTCCAGCCCAGAGTTTCTCATTATGTACTCTGCATATAAGTTAAATAAGCAGGGTGACAATATACAGCCTTGATGTATTCCTTTTCCTATTTGGAACCAGTCTGTTGTTCCATGTCCGGTTCTAACTGTTGCTTCCTGACCTGCATACAGGTTTCTCAAGAGGAAGGTCAGGTGGTCTGGTATTCCCATCTTAGTTGTGGCATACAGGAACTTTAGTTGCAGCATGCAAACTCTTAGTTGTGGTGTGTGGGATCTAGTTTCCTGACCAGTGATTGAACCTGGGCCCCCTGCATTGAGAGCGCAGAGTCAGCCTCTGGACCACCAGGGAAGTCCCTCTGATGATTCTTTTTTAAAAAAATTATTATTGTGTGCCTTTTTAAAATTTAATTTGGGCATTGTGAATAAAAAATGTAGAGACTGATGATGTTGTTTTTTTTTTCCATCAAGGGAAAAATAATGAAGTAAATTCACTTTAGAATGAATAACTACTAAGATGAAAGGTAGAACATCTGGATTCTGCTCCTGACACTCTCACTGGAAGCTTTCAAAAGTCACCCTCAGGGGCCTCTGCTAACATTAAATGCTCTCTGCCATCTTGTTAGATGCAAGAGATTATAATCCACTGATTTCCTCCTGCTACAGTGATGTATAAAATAACATGGAAAGGAGAAGAATAAACAATGTTTAAGCTTAATAATACCTTTCGGAGATGAGAACATTCGAGCCACAAACTTTTATTAACTCGCCTGCAGTTGTAGAAATTACCCAGGGCCTTCAATTCAGCTTCTCTAGTAGACATTTGGGTGTGTCAGGAAAATCAATCAGGACCCCATATTTCAAGAAAATCCTAAATATGGTTAATCTAGTGTTTCTCTTAGCCTGTAGTATTGGCATTCAATGAGTATCTAGTCAGTATTATTTACAGCTGTCATAGAAATTTTGTTGTTCATTCGCTCAGTTGTGTCCGACTTTTTGTGTGACCCCAATGGACTGCAGCACGCCAGGCTTCCCTGTCCTTCACTAACTCCCCAAGTTTGCTCAAACTCATGTCCATTGAGTCGATGATGCCATCCAACCAGTCTCATCCTCTGTTGCCCCCTTTTCCTCATGGCTTCAGTCTTTCCCAGCATCAAGGTCTTTTCCAGTGAGTCCACTCTTCTCCTTAGGTGGTCAAAGTATTGGAGCTTCAGCTTCAGCATCAGTCCTTCCAGTGAATATTCAGGGTTGATTTCTTTTAGGATTGACTGGTTTGATCTCCTTGCAGTCCAAGGGACTCTCAAGAGTCTTTTCCAGCATCACAGTTTGAAAGCATCAACTCTTGGGCACTCAGCCTTCTTTATGGTCCAGCTCTCACATCCATACATGACTACTGGACAAACCATAGCTTTGACTATACAGACCTTTGTTGTCAATTAATGTGTCTGCTTTTTAATATGCTGTCTAGATTGGTCATAGCTTTTCTTCAAGGAGCAAGCATCTTTTAATTTCATGGCTTCAGTCATCATCCGCAGTGATCTTGGAGCCCAAGAAAATAAAGTCTGTCACTGTTGCCATTTTATCCCCACCTATTTGCCATGAAGTGGTAGGACCAGATGCCATGATCATACGTGTTTGAATGCTGAGTTTTAAGCTAGCTTTTTCATGCTCCTCTTTCACCTTCATCAAGACGCTCTTTAGTTCCTCTTTACTTTTTGCCATTAGGTTGGTGTCATCAGCATGTCTGATGTTATTGATATTATTTCTCCTAGCACTCTTGATTCCAGCTTGTGCTTCATCCAGCCCAGCATTTTGCATGATGTACTCTGCATATAAGTTAAATAAGCAGGGTGACAATATATAGCCTTGACGTACTCTTTTCCCAATTTTGAAACAGTCCATTGTGGATGAAATGTTACTTGAACTTAACTAAGCTTCCCTGGTGACTCAGATAGTAATAAATCTGCCTGCAATGCAAGAGACCCAGGCTTGATCCCTGGGTCAGGAAGATCTGCTAGAGGATGGAATAGATGCCCACTCCAGTATTCCTGCCTGGAGAATTCCACGGAACAGAGGAGCCTGGTGGCCTTCAGTCCATGAGGTTGCAGAGTTGGACACGACTGAGTGACTAACACTTTGATGTCACTTTTCACAAACACCAAAGTACCTAAATTACCCAAATGTCCAAAACATTCTGAGAAATTTGATTTGACTTATCTTGGCAAATAATCCACAACTGGAGATCTCTCTCCCTCCTCCTCCTCCCTCACTCCCCTTTTCCCTTTCCCTCTCCTCCCCCCCCCCCCTCACACACACACACACACACACACACACACACACACACACACATACTTCTTTTCTTTGATTAATATAGCTTTAGTTCTGTTTCTCTGCGAGGAAATTCATACACCCAATAGCTGTATTCAGATGAACCCGTTAACATTTCTCCTAAGAGGGAAAAGTTAGCAATGCTCATGGATGAACTATCAAACTTCCAAACATTTGTCCTTTACTACACTGTAATGTCTGTAAGAAAAAAATGAAGGCTATTTCTCAGTTACTAAGACTCACAAACTTAGAGCTAAAATGATAAAACAACAACAAAACGCCTTTTCCTGTGTGTCTTCAAATAATGTTTACCTTGAAATCTCAAGCTTTCAGGATAAACAGTATATTTTGCAAACAGTCAGGTCTTTAACCATCTATTTTTTTGTGTTGTTTTTACTTTGCTTTCCTATTTCATATTTCAGATCAATTTGAAGCTTCTTATATAAATATACCCTTTCCATTCTTCACCCTCTTCCCCCCATTATGAAGCCTAGTCTAAATTTAACATTATTTATATGCATATTTTACTGTACATTTAAAAACTGTGCTTTATCCATATTCATGAGCCGTACACAGTATTATTTTGAATGTTTTCAAGTTTACTTAAGTATTTTGAGTATTTCTTTTCTCCTTTCATGTGTGTCAGTGATTTGTTTCTGAGATTTTCTCATGCTGAGATGTGCAGCTTTAGTTCATTCAGCATCACCATTGTCCTTTACCCCTTTGTATGAATGCATCCATCCATTCTAGTAGGCATTCAGGCTGATCCCAATTTTTCTCTTTCTTAAAATACTGACATTAGTCATTCTTGTGTGTTCTTGTTTACCTACGCACAGGATGCTCTGGGCCATTTTCCTACAAGTGGTATTGTTGTATGCTAGAGAGACTTATTTCCAACTTTACTACATAATGTTCCTTTCTTTATCAAAGTGATTGTTCTGGCTTACATACCAGTCCCACCCCTCACCCCCAATTGTGGACAAGAGCTTCTCATTCTCACCTAATACTTAACCGTTGCCACATTTGTTCATTGTTGCTTATGTCAGTTCAGTTCAGTTCGGTTGCTCAGTCGTTCCAACTGTTTGTGACCCCATAGACTGCAGCACACCAGGCTTCCCTGTCCATCATCAACTCCCAGAGGTTGCTCAAACTTATGTCCATTGAGTCGGTGATGCCATCCAACCATCTCATCTTCTGTTCTCCCCTGCTCCTCCTGCCTTCAACCTTTTCCCAGCATCAGGGTCTTTTCCATTGAGTCAGTTCTTCACATCAGGTGGCCAAAGTATTGGGGCTTTAGCTTCAGCATCAGTCTTTCCAATGAATATTCAGGGTTGGTTCCCTTTAGGAGTGACTGGTTTGATCTCCTTGCGGTCCAAGGGACTCTCAAGAGTCTTTTCCAACACCATAGTTCAAAATCATCTATTCTTTGGCACTCAGCTCTCTTTATGGTCCAACACTCACATCCATACATGACTACTGGAAAAACCATAGCTTCAACTACATGGACCTTTGTCGGCTGTCTCTTTTTTAATATGCTCTCTAAGTTGGTCATAGCCTTTCTTCCAAGGAGCAAGCCTCTTTTAATTTCATGGCTGCAGTTACTATCTGCAGTGATTTTGGAGCCCCCCAAAATAAAGTCTGTCACTGTTTCCATTGTTTCCCCATCTATTTGCCATGAAGTGGTGGTACCGGATGCTATGATCTTAGTTTTCTGAATGTTGCGTTTTAAGCCAACTTTTTCACTCTCCTCTTTCACTTTCATGAAGAGGTTCTTTAATTCCTCTTCGCTTTCTACCTTGGTGGTGTCATCTGCATATCTAAGGTTATTGATATTTATCCCGGCACTCGATTCCAGCTTGTGCTTCCTCTAGTCCAGCATTTCTTATGATGTACTCTGCATATAAGGTAAATAGCAGGGTGACAATATACAGCCTTGACGTACTCCTTTCCCAATTTGGAACTAGTCCGTTGTTCCATGTCCAGTTCTAACTGTTGCTTCTTGACTTGCATACAGATTTCTCAGGAGGCAGGTAAGGTGGTTGGTATTCCCATTTCTTGAAGAATTTGTCCAGAGTTTGTTGTGATCCACACAATCCATGCCTTGAGCATAGTCAGTGAAGCAGAAGTAGATGTCTGGAACTTTGTTGCTTTTTCTATTATCCAACGGATGTTGACAATTTGATCTCTGGTTCCTCTGCCTTTTCTAAATCCAGCTTGAACATCCTGACGTTCTTGGTTCACGTACTGTTGCTTATGTGGTGGAAAGTAAAATGGTATGTGGAATTTTAAATTTATTTCCTGAACACTAGTTATATTGATCCTTTATTTCAATATGTTTATTGAACCATTTAGTTTTACTCTTCTGTGAATTGATTGTTCTGTTCTGTTCTTTATTTTTACACTGGGTTGTATATCTTTTTTTATAGCTTTATAAGTATTCTTTATACATTTTGAATGTATACAATATCTTTTAGTCAGTAAGCTTCTCTTTTCACTTTGTCATGGTGACATTTCTTTAAAGTCATCTTGAATTTTATGGTGATCAAATTTACTAAGACTTTTTGATTATTGTGATTTTTGTATTTCATTAAAAAATCAATATATTACCTGAGGACATGAGATTTCTTCTGTGGCTTCTCCTAGTATCTTACAGCTTTGTATTTTGTATTTAAAATTTTTCAGCTTTCCTGAGGTATAATTGAAAAATAAAACTACAAGATAAAGTATCAACATAGTGATTTGATATGTGTATCCATAGTGAAAGACTGTTCTTGACAAGGTAATTAACATATCCATCACTTACCTCATTAGGATTTTCAGCTACTTTAATGTTATTTCTCTATGGTTTGTGAGATAAAATATTTAATTTTATTTTTTCATAGAGACTACATATTAACTCATTCCCATACTGGATAAAGTATCATTTTCCCACAGTTTGTGTGTCATTATTTTTATTTGTGGGTGTCTTTGTGTCTAGGCCCTTTATTTTATTCCGAGGAATATATTAATTTATTGGTGTGTTAAAACCATGAAATGTTAACTGTGTATCTTTATAAAATGCCTTGATATTTGATTGGGCAGCATCCTCATCTTGTTCCTCCACATTTAGTTGATGTTCTTAGCTGTTTGCTGTTCCATGTGAACTTTAGGATAGACTTTTGAAATTCCTTTAAAATAGGTTGAAACATTTGTGTATAGTAAGTTTGAGTTGTTTAATATGTGGAGAATTGATGTAGTGAGTCTGCTAGGCTGCCATAATAAAATACTACCTATGAGGTGGTTTAAACAACAGAAATTTATTTTCTCATAGTTCTGAAGCCTTCCAGGCTAAGGTCAAGATGTCAGCAGGCTTGGTTTCTTCTCATGAGATTGCACATGTACATGTTGTGGGGTTGCATTTGTTAATGTTCAGTCGCTAAGTCGTGTCTGACTCTTTGCCACTGTAACCTGCCAGGCTCCTCTGTCCATGGAGTTTTCCAGGCAAGAATACTGGAGTGGGTTGCCATTTCCTCCTCCAGGGGATCTTCCCTACCCAGCCATTGAACCTGCATCTCCTGCATCTCAGGAGGATTCTTTATCACTGAGCCACCAGGAAAGCCCTGCATTTGTTAATATTTAATTGCAAATATTTTGCATCTGTTTTCAAGAACGAGTTTGAACTGTGATTTGACTGTCTTTATTCTTGTTTTGTTCTGATTTCATGGCTTTAGCACTTATCTGCTGTTTTGGGGGTGGCCTTAAGAAAAATCTAACAGAACACATATAAAATGGCTTAGTGGGACTCCCTTGTAAACATTTCTGAGATTGGTATTTGGGGGTTAGAATATCTTTACTGTAAATTATTTTAATCTGTTAGGTTATTCAGGTTTTGCATTTACTTTTTGTCATTCTTGGTAATCAATATTTTGCAAATATTGTATCCATTTTCCAAATTTATTGGCATAAAGTTGTTGACAGCATCAACGCTGTTTTTTTGTTTATAGTTAGGCCCCGTTTTTCCTTTCTAATATTGCTGTTGTTATTGTTTGTATTTATTTATTTTTATTTGTTTATTTGGCTCTGCCAGGTCTCACATGTGACATGTGGGATCTTTGATCTTTGTTGTGGCATGTGGGCTCTTTAGTTGCCGCACATGGGATCTAGTTCCCCAACCTAGGTCGAACCCAAGGCCCCTTGCATTGGGAACATGGAGTCTTAGCCACTTTACTGCTGGGGAAGTTTCCCTTTCTCATAGTGTTTTTCTTTCTCTTTTCATCATTCATCCCATCAGGGTAACACCATTTCCATTCCACTTTTACTTATTCTCAGTAGCAGGAAGGACCCGCTGTCCATCAAAGGCTTGCATTTCCTTTTCCATACTGTAGACTTCTTGCTGTTAAGTGGTCCCCAGCCAGGTCCACATTTCTCAGACTGCACGCAGTGAAGTGCATCCACATGCACAGAGGGATATGTGTCCCTTCTCACACTTCTTATCCACTCACTGGATACAGAGGACTTTAGCCATACAGAAGGTTAACTTCTCAAGCTCACAGGACTCTGGGTCCCTCTGTACAGCAGCCAGAGAAATGCACTTCTCATGTGCATTTCCAAGGCCAACATGCTGCCCAAGACCTTCATGAGCTCAGCAGACATGCTAAAGTAGGCTCACTCTCTAGACGTGTGGGTCTCTGACAGAGACTTTGACTTGAGAACTCTCTGTAGGTCTTGCTGCAACTTTCTTGAGTTGCTCTGAATTCTAAGCCTTTTTCTCTCTCCTCCACAGATGTCAGACTTGCATCAGGGCAAATGACTCTGATAGCTTTCTGCAGCTCCCTATACATTTCTCCTTAGTGAATTTTCCTCCTAAGTCTCTAAAAAGTCTAATTCCATCTTGGCATCTGCTTTTCAGAGACTTGAACTAATACAGATGGTGCCAAGAGTGGATATAAGATGCCATCCTGAGTTCCTTGGCACGTGGTTGCCTTGCTGAATATTGCACTGGTGGTGATGGCGTCAAGCCTCACTATGGGGAAGATGCCCTTGTAGGGATGAAAGTTCAAGCATATGAAAGGCACTGGGAGAAAATGTCTACAGGGCAGCAGAGAGGTGAGGTGGCTAGAGGTATTGCTAAGTGGTATCTTCACCCCGCAAGGAGGCTAACAAAGAACCAAAGACCATTCACAAGTCTTAAGGATGAGAGCCAGAGGGCCTCTTTGGGAGTGCATAAAAAGACTTCCAACTTCTGCAGTAGGAGAGGGGACACAGCTGAGCAGCAAACATGAAACCTCATAATTTCAGAGCTCCAGAGAGACTGAATGTCCAGTTGAATATGTCTGCAATGCTACAGTCTCTGGATGAGAAAACCAGAAACCCTGGAATGTGGCATAGGGGCATCCTGATAGAAGGGCCGGGGGATGTTGGTTCTGCAGCTCCCTCTGAACCTTCGGAGAGCGTGGAAGTGGCTCCTCCCCAGCACTTGGCTGGGAATCTCCGTGGGATCCCTTCTTCCCCCTCAGCAGACGCCCTCTGTCCCTATCCTTGCTGGTAGGCTGATAACTAGTGTTAAATCCCTACGTACACTGGCTGGAAAATCGCTGATCCTGATAAGGGAGGGAACAGATTACAAAAGAAAGGAATAGCCATGATTGGAGAGCTGTACAAGCAAGGCCCAGACGCTAGTTTCTGAGGGTGTTGACCGTGGAGCTAGGATTCAGAAGCAAGCTCCAGACACCAGGTAAGGGTGCTTTCTCTACCCGGTGCTGCGCATGCTGCGGTTTGTGTGAAGGAGTCATCATGTCACGCATCCTCACGGCCAGTAATACTGGCTGACTGATGGCCACCAGTTTGAACAGATCAGCCAGGTAGTCACAGAAGGTTTGAATAAGACGGGGTGGGGAGAGAGAGGGAGAGAGGGACAGAGGGGGAGAGAGATGTATGTACTTATACATGCGCGCGCGTGTGTCTGTAAAATACCCTAGGACACTGAAAGAGTGGATTTTGGACAACTAGAGCCTTCTAGGTTCTCCTTGCCTCTTTCGTGGGTATTCCATTTACAAGTCTACATTTTTGCATAAAAAATAGAATACAGACATCATAGTCCCTGGGCACCGTGCAGACCCTTCGTTAATGGGAGGTAAGCTGGCTGAGCCTGGGAAGTCTCCGGAGAGGATGGCGTGTGGCCACAGTAAAGCAATAAATCATAAAACCATCTTCCAGCAGCCTCAGCTGCAAGTGTTCTTTTTTTTTTTTTAATCTACTCCTTTAAACAACTCTTTTTTAACAGCATCTCACTGTTTCTCCCTTAGGAAATTATTTCATTGTATAATTGCCCTTGCTTCCAGTGAAATTTTTCTTAATGTCCAATTCAAATTGCTGCATTTTTCAGTCTCAGGCCATTGCTCTCTATTACATTACCATTAAGCACTTCAAGTAACTCCTCTCTCTTTTGAAAAGGATGAAATCGGCTCGTGAGTTTCATTAGAAAATGTGGCGCCTCCTTGTAGATAAATTTTAAACACTTGAAAAAGATAGGTGATTGTCTTATTTCTTAAAAAAAATTTTTTTTCTGTTTTTTATCAGCATAGAAACAATTCATGGAACAGATCTGTATGATTCAGATGGCACTATATACTTGATGTTTCTTCCAGTTACCCTGTAATAGGAGGGTGTGTTTGTGCTTAGTTGTGTCTGACTCTTTGCAACCCCATGGACTGTAGCCCACCAGGCTCCTCTGTCCATGGGATTCTCCAGGCAAGAACACTGGAGCGGGTTGCCATTTCCTCCTCCGGGGGATTTTCCCGACCCAGAGATCAAACCTCAGTCTCTGGTATCTCCTGCATTGTAGGTGCATTCTTTACCTGCTGAGCCATCAGGGAAGCCCATAGGAGGGCCCACACACTCCTTTCTTCAAGGAACTGTGAATCCTGTATGAGCTAAAGTGGTGGTGGTGGTTTAGTCACTAAGTTGTGACCAACTCTTGTGACCCCATGTATTGCTGCCTGCCAGGCTCCTCCGTCCATGGGATTCTCCAGGCAGGAATACTGGAGTGGGTTGCCATTTGCTTCTCCAGTGAGCTGAGGTATTTGATGCAAAAGGGAGATGACATTTGTGCACAGACAGCAGTGCCTACTGACTTACTCGCTGGAGAACCCAGGAGAAGCAGCTGCAAACTCTGTATGCAAAGAAATCCAATTACAAGAAGGTGGGATTCTTACGATAGCATTATGGCAACACAAACACTAGTGGTTTCCAAGCTGTTAACACAAAACCCTTTGGGGTACAGAGGGAGCAATAAGGCCCTACATCATCCCCACATTTAACCACAAGTTTTATTGGACAATTCCTATGGGGATGTTGGGTCCCTTAACAAGAAACATGATTCAAAACCTCACAATAGGGACTTCCCTGGTGGCCCAGTGGTTAAAACTCTGTGCTTCCAATGCAAGGGGTGTGGGTTTGATCCCTAGTTGGGGAACTAAGATCCCATATGCTGCACAACATGGCCAACCGCCCCCCCCCCACACAATTTCGCAATAAGCTGTCCTATTGTTAATTCCAGGACCTCTATATTCTGTGTCATCTTCTCCTTCCCTCCCCTACATGAGCTCCCCCCCCCCCACTGCCCCTGCTATCCCCTGTTTGCACCAGACTCTGAACAAGTGAGGTCTTGAACATTCAAAAAGCAACTCTTTTCCGACAGGATGCTGTCTAGCCCAGTCAGTCTGACCAGTGCATCAGCGGTATAGACATTATCGTGAATGCCTGCTGTGTTTGCTCCTTGACTGTTCATCCAATCTGTTTCAGGGCTCACCCCTCTGCAGATTTACCTCTCCTCCTGTTTGCTCAGTATCTGACTTCCTCTCCTGTAACAACACTGAGAGGAATATGGAATAAAGCAGTGAAACAAAACAAATCAAATAATAAACTTGGATATCAAAGCACTCACTGCACATCTGCGCTCAGGGGGTTGAGCAGAAGCAAACTCATGCCCAGGAGATGACCCGGTTCTCTGTAAGGACATCAATCAGAAGATGATTTTCCTCCATGGAAGAATAGTATCAGATGCCTCCCCCCCATGTGCACAACGCTGGGAGCTGCAGAGAACCCAGTTCCAGGAGTGAAAAGCTCTTGCCACTGATGACACGTAATAGGGGTAAATCTACTTTGGAAGGAGAAGATAGGAGGTTGCAAAGCTTCACAGAAGGCAACTTGAACTTGAAACAGACACTACAGCTGAGGACTATTGGGAAATAATGTCAAAGCCCTAATGAAAACAACTTTCTCAGTAAAGATGGTTTTAGACAGAATAATAGGGGAGGAAGCAAACATTTTTGGTCCTGTATAGAAGAAGTGGCATCCGGCAAAGTACAGAAGAAAAAACAATGTTTTGTGAGCCAGAATGGATAAATGTCTCACCGGT
Source organism: Okapia johnstoni (assembly GCA_024291935.2). Classification (NCBI taxonomy): domain Eukaryota; kingdom Metazoa; phylum Chordata; class Mammalia; order Artiodactyla; family Giraffidae; genus Okapia; species Okapia johnstoni. The sequence continues at coordinate 8,480,350 of CM044323.1, read as the reverse complement.
TTTATTCTGTTTTGTTTTTTTAACAATAGCTAATAGGTAGTTGATAGCTGATGTTACTGCATATTGGGTGTTGATATAAGATACACTGTGATGTGCTGTTTCAGTTCTCTGTTCAGTCTCATTTGTTTTATCTTAAAAGGTTGTAGGAACTGTGCCTTGTGATGCAGCTTAAGACGGTGCACTTCCATACAGAAGCTTCTATCCTCGAGGGAAGAAGAAGAAATATAGGGCCAAAGCTCTGCTGCCCACAAAAGTAGAATTGCTAAGACTTAAGAGCTAGGACTCATTTCTGACGGAGCCCAACAACGCTAATGGGTCCTGTAGCTCAGCGCCAGATCATCACTATTATTGTGTTCATCTCTGATTTCTGAATGAAGATCCTTTTCAAGTCTCATCCACACCCCTTGCTGAGGCCCATGGTTCTTTATGAACCATGGCCGAGATCACATGACTTTTCATTCACAAATCTTCAGGAGCCTCTGGTTGCCTGTTAACTCTTGACCGGCTTTCAAGGTCACCCATCCTTTTCTTCTGTGCTTCACTTCTGACTCCAGCCAACCTATACAGTAAGTCCCCAACACACACACCTTCAAGTTATGAACTTTCAAAGATGTGAATGTGCATCTGGTTCTAGCGAGGAACCAGGACCCATGGCATCAACAGTGGGCATGAGTGAAACTGCAGTCTGCTCTCCCTCTTGCGTTGCTGCCAGTCCTTCAGCTCTGCCATCTCCCAGCTCCCCTCCCTCCTCCCGTCAGTAACTTCTTGCCTGTTCACTCGATACCAGCCCCTGTATGCCGGCTGTTGTACCGTAGTGCTGTGCTTTTCAAAGTCCTGTACTGTAAGATTAAAAATGTTTGTGTGTGTTTTTTATGTGTCATTTGTGTGAAAAGTAGTATAAACCTATTACAGTACAGTACTATACAGCCGATTATGTTAGTTGGGTACCTAGGACTTACGAACAATTTAGACTCACTCTTAGAACAGAACTTATTGTATGTAGGGGACTTACTATAGTTAATCTTTTTCTTCCTTTTTCTCTCCCTAGGCATTTCTCCTGGCTAGGCTGGGGCTCACCCACGCTCAGGTCTGCAGGCTCAAATTCCATCTGTTCAACAGGGCCCCGGTCAAAAGCCTCATAAAACCGCAGCCAGAAGCCACCTGTTCCTTCTCCAGAATCCTATTTTAATGTGTCTTATATTTAAAAGACCTATGACTAACTTCCTATATTTTTAGTTAGTTATTTGGTATAATTTATTCTGAAAACGCATGAAGTCCCACAGGCTCCACAGACTGTGGTACAAGGTCTTGAAATGAATAAGAAGGCATCAGTGCTTGTTGAGTAAGTGGATGCATAAATCAGTCTTGTTCTTTTTTACACTCACATAGAGATCTGAAAGATCATTTGGAATAACTATATCTACATAGCTGTATGACCGTTACTACCATTTTAGACAGAAATAGAAATATCAAGTCCTTCAATATTAAGAATTAAAAGGTCCAGAAATATTGGTGCCAAGGCTTACCTTTCAGCTCATGTGTTCAAGAAGTAAATAATGCACTCTGGGGGCAGTTACCCAAAGATGTCAGCTGGAAGTAAGGTTGTAGTATTATTACATTTACACTTTAATATGTAATAGTCTAATATGGTATCTATAGAAATAAAATAACCATGTTTGTACTCTTGTTTCCAGACGCCTTAATATAATGAAAAATATATGTACCTCTTAATATTAGTCTTTTGATATATTCTGTGAAGAGAAGGATATTTTGTTCAAATATGTTTGAGAAAATATGCAAATTATGCTTCCCTCTTACATCATAATGGTTTCCAGAAATCAGATAGCTTTTTAAAAGATTGTTTGACCTTCATTAACCTTGTCTTCCAATTCTAATTGTCCTAGAAACAGGTTTAATCTAACAACTATAAAAAAGCTGCCTATGGAAAATATTTTAGAAAAACTGTTGTAAGATATTGCTTGGATTTTAAAGTGTGAAAGATGTGGTCGGACTCCACCTTTAGAGTGAGGTACGTACAGTTCTTTTTTGGTTTTGGTCTGGGAATGATGAGTTTGCCTACGAGGGAACCCAGGGTGCTGGTGAGGGTGGGCGCACACCTCTCTCCGGGATGTACCTGTGTATGCAGGATGCAGGCAGCAGGAGAGCAGGCACATGGAAGTGTCCTCTGCCATGCCAACCGCTGGCAAGAGTGAAAGCTGAGTCCAAGTACTCACTTATTTTGATGGCAAAAGCCATTTCTGCTGCCACTTTCTTTCGCGATTGTGTCTGCTTTGTCCGTCCTTCCTTTCTCGTGAAGCTGCTCTGGCTCACATGTACTCCACTTTTTCCCCCCCTATATTTTGGCTGCACGTGGCATGGGTGATCTTACTTCCCCAGCCAGGGATTGAACCCATGTCCCTGCAGTGGAACTGCAGTGTCTTAACCAAATGGACCACCAGGCACGTCCTTACCCCAGTTATTTTGTTTTGCAATTTATGACTTAGCCTCCAACTATATTTATAATTAATTACATAATTCCATTTCCATAACGTTATATAACACACTGTCTTATCCTACTCCACATGCCGTGGAATGATATTAAAACAATAAAATAATTATGGCTGAAATTCATTGGTGTCCTACTACACAGCCGTCTTGAATATTCAAATGTAAAAAGTAAGTTTAACATGATATTATGAATAAGGTCATACTGGATACAAATATTTCATGAAAGGAAGGAAGATGGCTCAGCTATAAACAGTAAGTAAAGGGATTTGCTATGCAATAAAAATCAAATGTCTAAATATGAGAGTAGTACATTTGGAAAAGAATGGCCGACAACAACACAGATTTGTCTTTATCCTTAGCATGATGTAGGCTTCAAATTCATGGGAAAGAAGGCTCAGTAATTCTAAGACTCCTTAAAGAAGTGCTTCAAATTTCTCAGAAAAGTATGAAAAGAAAAACATTCAGCCTATATTTGGATCCTTGGGTTTGGGATCACTGCCAGGGTCAGAGGGCTCCATGGAAAATATATTTCAAAAATGAATCCATATTGGTCAGCCACGTCCTTCCATTAGGGGAAGATACTAATTTGGCGAACACTTTGCTGCTTCTCAGAGCAGCTCTTGGTTTAAAAGCTACTCAACTTATTGGTTTAATGGCTCAATTTAAAAAGGCAACATCCCTCTTTCGTAGAACATTTTTCATAGTTCTGGTTTACTTATGATGAAGTCAGTAGACTGAGATCTGGAGAAATGGAACAGACTTCACAAAGAATGAAGCTGATGATGGTAAGTGTGAAATTCCCTTTTAAAATTTGTGTGTAAAATTAAGGAACAGTAATCTGGTAGGTAGTTTGCATCTGGCTGCCTAACTCTATCTCCAGATAAAGGACATGGACGTGAAAAAATCTAATATACGGAATGTGATAATATGAAAAATAATAGGAATTACCCATGTATACTTTCCAAATCCTTCTCACTGGCAAGTGTTTTTCAGGTACAGAGTTAACAGAACTGTTAGTCATTGTACTACTATAGCAAAGTAAAAGCTGAGGGGTTTTAGTCTCTCATGAAATACCCCCTGGAAGGGCCCAAGATGATACTTAATATTATTTTTCAGAGGTTGTCACAAATCGGTCTTACCTGCAGAATCCACAGGGAGTTAAACATTTTGAGATTAGACAGGATCAGCCTTTTCAATGTTTTTGTGTGTGTGTGACTGTTTTGCATCTTTGTAATCAAATTCTTACTTTATTTTGCCTTGTTTTAAATCATTAGGACAAACACTAGCACCTCTGGGTTCCTGACATACTGTCAATACCTGTGGTACTTTTACCCCATGTGACCCAACATAATGGGTGAAGTCAGACTGGGCTGGGTTCTTTCTTTCTTTCTTTCTTTCTGACTCTGCTGGGTCTTCGTTGCTGAGCACAGGCTTCTCACTGTGGTGGCTTCTCTTCCGGCGCACAGGCTCCAGGGTGTGCAGGCCCAGGAGCTGTGGCACACGGGTTCAGTTGCCCCCTGGCATGCGGCATCTTCCGGGACCAGGGACTGAACTTGTGTTCCCTGCATTGGCAGATGGATTCTCAACCACTGGGCCTCCCAGGGAAGTCCTAGATTGTGCCTCTTTTAATTTCCCTCTAGGGAAAGATACCTTGTTTCCCAGGTAGTTGATGGAATTTGAATGGAGGTGGCACAGGGTTGAGTACAGGATTTGGTATAGAGCTGCTGTTCGCAGGTTTTCCCAGTTGGTGAAGTATAGCTGCATGCATTCAATGGGCCTAACACTAAAGGCCAGGCGTGTACATTTCAAAAGTGTCTTCAGTGAGTGGGTGAGTCGCATGTCATTTATTTCCAGGAGCCCTGTGGTATTCACGACAAGAAACTGCAGTAGGTTCAGTGTTTGCCTACTAGTGTGATACCAGTTCACCTATAAACACCCAGCATATCTTTTCTGTGCATTATTTATAAAGTAGTGCTTGAAGGGGATAAAAGGGACACAAGCCAACACATAGGGGAACAGAGAGTGAAAGAAACTGGTGGTAAAAACATGACCTTCCTCCATAAGGTCAAATAGTTTTATTTTGATTAAACACTACAATACAGTATATATCCATTAAAAAAAGAAAACTCTATTGTGTATATAAATTATTCCTTCCATTAATCAACTCTTCTTCTCCATTACAGCTTTGGTACAATGTGATTTCAGTATATAATTTTTTTAAATACTTCTTAGCATCACAAACTCAACACAAAGTACAAAACTAATAATCCAAATTAGGGATAGTATCGTCTACACAGTGGTATTCAGTGGTAGGAGAAAATCTTACCTTGATGAATTCATGTCACTAGCTAAGCTAGAAAGGCGTACCTAGCAGACATGACAGAAATATGCACCATTAACCAGCTAATGTGTGGATTAGTCTTTTTTTTTAACAGAATACCAGCAGCAGTCATTTGGGTGTGGAGTGAATACTTAAGTCCTCAGCGCGTTTCCCCACCTGGCTCCTCCTCCCTCAAAGGGCCACGGTAGTGTCTGAAGACACAGACCACGGCTGGAGCGCTCAGAACTTGACCTGCCACCCGGCGTTGCTCATGCTGGCACAGTTGGTCCTGCAGCTGGCCGACATCACGGGGACGGTGCTGGAGGGGCAGTGTGGGCCCACCAGCCTAAGGTTGTTCTGAGGGGTCGGCGGTGTGACGTTACAGTACACAGGCATTCCAGCGGCTGGGAGGGAGCCTTGGCCTGCCTGGGTAGGTAGCATGAGGGGCTGTTGGTACGACTGCTGGGGCAGTCCTTGAGAACCCTGGGTCATTGGCACCTGTGCAGAGACACAAGACACATCCCTGTATGAAGAGGTTTTTCTGGGGTGTCCTACAAGCTACAGTGGTGTCATCAAAAACAGTCACCCTTTGGGGTTCGAGTCCCAGCTGTGTCTTTTATCAGCTGTTTCACACTGGGCAGACCATTTAACCTCTCTGATTTTCTGATTCCATGTGCATGATGACCCCTCCTTCAAAGTGCCTCGAAGGAGCTGCAGGAGGATATGCACAGCACTTGGGCCATGTCTGGTGAGAAGTAAATGCTCAGAAAGTATTAGCTTTGAGCCTCTTTCCTTCCCCTTTCCTGGCTCTCCAGGGACTGCCTCTGGACCACCCCCTCTCTGGATTTCTGTTTTGGAAAGCCATGCTCCCATTCTGGTTTTATGCAAAGTGGCCTGGAGCCACTGATAATAAAAGAGGCTCTTGTCCCAGGAACCTACCTCACTGTCAACTTGCAACTTTCGAGAACATTTCATATTGAGTTGGCAGTAGAAACTGATGCAACGTGAGCAAGGATGGTCAAGGCAGGAAGACTGAGGATAGGGTCTCTAGGGCCAGATGTACTTTGTGCAGCTAAACTGAATGGTTAATGTATTTCACCAACCCTTCCCTTTCCCTCTCAGTGTATTTCAGGATATACATTACAGAAGGGGGTGAAGGTGAGTGAAGTCGCTCAGTCGTGTCCAACTCTTCGCGACCCCATGGACTGCAGCCTACCAGGCTCCTCCGTCCACAGGATTTTCCAGGCAAGAGTACTGCAGTGGGTTGCCATTTCCTTCTCCAACAGAAGGGGGTGTGACACTTTAAATACTCAATGTGAGTTTAGTCTCGAAAATGCAACTGTCAGGTCCAATAAAGACCCTTTAGATCAATCTGAGATACCATTTTAAAATGCTTTATAAGTTAAATTTGTGGTGAAATGAAGTTTCTTTGGGTGTGATCAAAACAAATGAAAATTTGTCACAAGGACTTTCTCTCATTAAGTACCATTTCAACAGAATGTCCAGAGGTCTTCATGAACAGAACTTGAAAGAATTTTCCTTCATGAATAGAAAGTTTATATGGAACAAGACTTAGAAGGGCATTCAAAAGCCATTTTTGTTATAGAAATGTACATTTTCTGTTTTTTGACTCAAAATCAGTCATCAACACAACTGCACCTAGCACCCCCTACCACCTTAGCCAACCATCGGAGACGGGGACACACCCACAGCCTGTACTTGGGCAAGTTCTGCTTTTCAAAGCACTGTTTTCCAGGTTTTGGACACGCACCTGATAGTTAGACACGGCTGGGTAGGAGACCATGACGCTCTGCACTGGAGTTCCCTGCTGGCTGCTCATCATGCCCTGACTCTGAGGTGGCTGCTGCACCCCCATGAGGCCTTGGAACCCCTGCTGACCAGACAAGACTGGCTGGTAACCTGCAAAAAGGAAACATCTTGTGAACTGGTGGTACCGAGGAGAACGAAGATGAAATTGCATGGGGTAAGAGAACGTCTTCACCAGCCAACCTGAAGACCTTTCATTCTCGGTGTTAGGAATGCTTATTTCCTAACTATGCACGTTTTGCTTCTCAAGAGTGGATGAGGGCATGACTCCAAAAAATTCACTGGTATTTACATCCAAGGGTTAGTGTTGTGATAGTGGTACATTCTTCATGACACAAAGATGGGAACCTCTATTGGTGCTGGTTGACTGCTGTAAATTATACCTTTCAGATCTGTCTTTTGCTTTGGTTTCCATGATACTTGGAGAAGTCACAAATTATCAAGTTTTTCTTTATTAAATTGACTCATTTTCTTACCCTCTGACTTTCCTACACTACCTCACTTCACATAGAGATCACCAAACAAACAGCCTGTTACCTTGGGACACATTTCTATTTTCGCCATGCTGCTGCTGCTAAGTCGCTTCAGTTGTGTCCGACTCTGTGCAACCCCATGGACTGCAGCCCACCAGGCTCCCCTGTCCATGGGATTCTCCAGGCAAGAACACTGAAGTGGCCCTACTGCACAAAAAGACGCGGGAACTCGACTATTCAATATTCGCTGACCTGACAAAGGCAACACGAACAGGCAGGTTATGTCACCACTTCTGTTCCACCACTAGCCCCCAATGTGAACGTTTTGGCCAAAACACTCATAGGAGACATGTACGTTTAGTAGAATTATACAGAAGACAAAAGTTAATAAGAACGTATCTGCTTGTGTGTGTCCTTCCAGGTGGCCCAGTTGGTAGGGTTTCTTTTCTGTCTTTATATGGGGACCAGAATTTATTCTAATTGTTTTACCCCTAGTACAGACGAGGTTTTAAAAATGCATTCTTAAGATGTAACAATTATAAATATATATGCACCCAACAATAGGAGCACCACAATATATAAGGACATACTTAACAAGTATGAAAGGGGAAATAACAAATAACACATATAGTGGAACTTTAATACTCCAATCACACTATGGATAGATCAACTAACTGAAAATTAACAATGGAAACAGAAGCTTACATGATACAATAGACCAAATTAGATGTTAAATCAATATTTACAGGACTTTCCACCCCAAAAACAAATCAATGTCACCTTTTTCTCAAGGTGCACACGGAACTTTCTCAGGGATAGATCACATCCTGGGCATAAATCTAGCCTTGGTAAATTCCAAAAAAATTTGAATCATCCCAGCATCTTCTCTGACCACAATGCAGTAGATTACACTCAATTACAGGAAAAAAAAAACTTATTTGTTTAAAAATTCCCAACATATGCGAGGCTAAACAACTCGCTTCTGAGTTAACAACAAATCACAGAAGAAATCAAAAAGAAATCAAATATGCATAGGAAACGAATGAAAATGAAAACACAACAACCCAAAACCTATGGGACATCGGTTTAGAGCAATGCTAAGGGGAATGTTCATAGCAATACAGGCGTACTCAAGAAACAAGAAAAAAATCAAATAAACTAACTAACTCTACACTAAAGCAAACTAGAGAAGAAGAAAATGAAGAACCCAAGGGTTAGTAGAAGGAAAGAAAATCTCTAAAAATTAAGGTCAGAAAAGAAATGCAAAGACACAAGAAGGACCATAGCAAAAATCACAAAAATAAAAAGCTGGTTTTTTGAGAAGATAACAAAATTGACAAGCCATTAGCCGACTCATCAATGAAAACAAAGGGAGAAGAATCAGATCAAACAAAATTAGAAAATGAAAATGGAGAGTTCACAACAGATACACAGAAATACAAAGGATCATAAGAGGGACTACTACAAACAGCTATAAGCCAATAAATGGATACTTGAAGTGATGGACAAATTCTTAGAAAAGTATAAATTTCTAAAACTGAACCAGGAAAGAAATAGAAGATCTTAACAGATGCCATCACATGCCTATGGATCGAAACTGTAATCAGAAAATCTTCCAGCAAACAAAAGCCCAGGACCAGGACGGCTTCACAGCGGAATTCTACCAAAAATTTAGAGAAGAAGTAAACCTATCCTACTCAACTCTTCAGAAAATGGTAAACTTCAAAACTCAGTCTATGAGGCCACACATCACCCTAATTCCAAACCAGACAAAGATGTCACAAAAAAAGAAAACTTACAGGCCAATATCACTGATGAACATAGTGCAAAAATCCTTAAATAAAATTCTAGCAAACAAACAGAAATCCAACATATATTAAATAAGATCTTTCACTTATGACCAAGTGGGCTTTATCCAAGGAATGCAAGGTTTCTTTAACATCCGAAAATAAATCAATGCAATACACCACATTAACAAATTGAAAGATAAAAAACATACGATTATCTCAATAGATGCAGAAAAAGCCTTTGACAAAATTCAACATCCATTTATGATAAAAATCCTCCAGAAAGCAGAACAGAAGGAACATACCTCAACATAATAAAAAGCATATATATGACAAACCAACAGCAAATATTATCCTCAATGGTTTGAAAAATGAAATCATTTCCCGTTATAAAAGTCACGAAACAGGGCAGGATGACCCACTTTCACCACTACTATTCAACATAGTTTTGGAAGTTTTGGCCACAGCAATCAGAGCGGAAAAATAAATATAAAAGGAATCTTGGTTGGAAAGAAGAAGTAAAAACTCTCACTGTTTGCCAGATGACACGGATCCTCTACATAGAAAAACCCTAAAGATTCTACCAGAAACTACTAGAGGCTAATCATGACTATAGTAAGTTGCAGGCAGTGATACAAAATTTTAAAACACAGAAATCCCTTGCATTCCTATACACAATAATGAGAAAAAGAAAGAGAAATTAGAAGGAAACCATTACCATTCACCATTGCCAACAAAAGAATAAAAAAAAAAAATACCTTTTTTAGGAATATACTACCTAAAGAAACAAAATACTTATATATAGAAAACTATTTAAAACATGATGAAAGAAATCAAAGAGAACACAAAAGATGGAGAAATAAATATACCGTGTTCATGGATTGGAAGAATTAATATAGTGAAAATGAGTATACTACCCAAAGCAATCTATAGATTCAATGCAATCCCCTATCAAGATATAAATGGTATTTTTCACGAACTAGAACAAATATTTCACCAAATTTGTATGGAAATATAAGAAACCTCAAATAGCCAAAGCAATCTTGAGAAAGAAGAATGGAACTGGAGGAATCAACTGCCTGACTTCATGCCCTACTACAAAGCCACAGTCATCAAGGACAGTTGTGGTACTGGACAAAGATAGAAATATTGATCAATGGAACAAAATAGAAAGCCAGAGATAAACCCACGCACCTATGGACACTTATCTCTCGACAAAGAGGCAAGAGTATATAATGGAAGAAAAGGACAATCTCTTTAACAAGTGGTGCTGGGAAAAAATTGGTCAACCACTTGTAAAAGATGAACACTAGAACACCTTTCCTAACACCATACCACAAAAAAACTCAATAATGGATTAAAGATCTTAAACGTAAGACCAGAAAACTATAAAACTAGAGGAAAAACATAGGCCACAACACTCTCCGCATTAAATCACAGAAGGATCCTCCATTGACCCACCTCAAGGAATATGGAAATAAAGCAAAAATAAACAAATGGGACCCTAATGAAACTTAAAAGCTTTTGTACAACTAAGGAAACTATGAGCAAGGTGAAAGACAGCCTTCAGAATGGGAGAAAATATAGCAATGAAGCAAACAGACAATTAATCTCAAAAATATACAAGCACTCCTGCAGCTCAATTCCAGTAAAATTAAATGACCCAATCAAAAAATGGGCCAAGAAACCTAAACAGTCATTTCTCCAAAGAAGAATACAGGATGGCTAATAAAACACTGAACCCCACGAAAAGATGCCTCAACATCACTCATTATTAGAGAAATGCAAATCAAAACCACATGAGGTACCATCTCATGCAGTAGAGCAGAATGGCTGCTATACAAAAGTCTACAAGCAATAAATGCTGGAGAGGGTGTGGAGAAAGGGAACCCTCTTACACTGTTGGTGGGAATGCAAACTAGTACAGCCACTATGGAGAACAGTGTGGAGATTCCTTAAAAACCTGGGAATAGAACTGCCATATGACCCAGCAATCCCACTGCTGGGCATACACACCGAGGAAACCAGAATTGAAAGAGACGCGTGTACCCCAATGTTCATCGCAGCACTGTTTACAATAGCCAGGACATGGAAGCAACCTAGATGTCCATCAGCAGACGAATGGATAAGGAAGCTGTGGTACATATACACAATGGAATATTACTCAGCCATTAAAAAGAATACATTTGAATTAGTTCTATTGAGATGGATGAAACTGGAGCCCATTATACAGAGTGAAGTAAGCCAGAAAGAAAAACACCCAATACGGATATATACTAATGCATATGTATGGAATTTGGAAAGTTTATGGTAACGGTAACCCTTATTACGCGAGACAGAATGAGAGAACAGATGCATAAAACAGTCTTGTGGACTCTGAGGAAGAAGGTGAGGGTGGGACGTTTTCTGGGACAATTAGATTGAAAATGTTTATTATCCTATGTGGAAGCGGAACACCATTCGAGGTTCAATACATGAGACAAATGCTCAGGGCTGGTGCACTGGGATGACCCAGAGGGATGGGATGGGGAGGGAGGTGGGAGGGGGGTTCAGGATGGGGAACACATGTAAACCCATGGCTGATTCATGTTAATGTATGGCAAAAACCACTACAATATTGTAAAGTAATTAGCCCCCAACTAAAATAAATAATTAAAAAATAAAATAAATGGTCATCTTTAAGCACGGATGTCAACTATTCTTATAAATAATTGGAAAAGAAGTTATGATGTTGGGGAGTTTTCCTAAGGATGGCGTGAGGGAATAGGATGAGGAGACCACTCTCTCCCACAAATATTCACCAAATGACATCTCAACGCTGAGCAAACTCACAAACAACTTCTGAAGCTGGCAGAGGTTCATCAGGCACATCCAGAAAAGCAAGCCAATTGTATTTTGAAAGTGATTAGGACAAAATATAAAAGATAAAAAGAGAAGAGACAAAAGGGTAGGGATGGGACCTGTCCGGGGTGGGTAGTCGTTAAAAGAGGAGACGTTTCCAAACACCAGGAAACTCGCGCACCTGCGGGTTTGGGGGAAGTTTTCAAATCTAGAGGGAACATAACTGGGAGCAAAAAGGAAAGAAGAAAACCAACAGATTACATTGCCTAAGGCAACTCCCAAGCAGTGAAAGTAACCCCATATGCTGGCATCCGGCCACAGCAAGTGGGTGGCTGAATGGGAGAGGAGCAGGCGGCACTGCTATAGGTTAAGGACCGGGCCGAATGCTAGAGGGCAATCTGAGGGAGCCAAACGTGAGAACAGCAACCTAAACTGTGGGGACAGCCAGAGATGAGAGAATATCCTGCGAAAAAGCCCAAATCTAAGGCACTGCCGGCGCTCACAGAATAGGAGTATGAGCTATACCAGATGAGAGCTAGCGGCTGCCGACCGCTCCATTCCCCCGCCGGACACAGTGGGCCAGGCGGGGCCAGCCAGAGCCGGGGGAAAGGGGAAAACTCGGCTCAGAGGAGGGCATCCCCACCAAACTGCAAACAGGCTTATTTCCAGTTTCTAAGCAAAGATGCCTGAGATTCCGGAGGGTTGACATCCGCGGGAGGGTCGCAGACAGAAGGCCAGCTCCCTAGAACGAACACAAGCACATGGAGCCGGGGCGCCCGTAAACCGAGGCGGAGGGGAACCAGGGGAGTGTGATAAGTCGCACTGCTCCAAACAGGGGAGAGTGGCTCGCCAAACAGATGGTGCCTGAGCTGCTTCCGACCGGGGATTGGCACAAAAACTCGGGCCCCACCGAGTCTTTGGCCTTTTTGTAGTACCTGGGAACCTGAACCTGGAGCTAGACTGGGAAGTGCAAGCATCTCATGGCCCACTCCCCAGGCCGAGTAGTAACCTGGAGCCTGAGCAGGGCAGATGGAAAGCACACACGCCATGGATGCGGGGCAAACCCAGTGCAGCCGAGACACTGCGAGCTCTCACATTCACGCCAGTGATATTGGTTGCGTGTTCCTCCCTCCCCACAGCCACGAGTTTGCTGAACAAAGTGAATCTAAAGGACCACCTCTGCCCACTCGTATGTCAGGGCGGAATTAGGACACTGAAGAGACTGCAAACAAAAGCCCAACAGAGGGGAACCACTTTGGATAGTGACAGGTAACAGATTAAAATCCTGATAGTAACCTGACTACATTGGGGGCCTATAGATCTCAAAAAGTATAAGCAGGAACAAGGAACTATCTGAAACTGAACTGACCCACAGTGCCCACAACAGCTCCAGAGAAAGTCCTGGATATATTTTTACTATTATCATTTAAAAAAAAAAAAATTTTTTTTAAGTCCTCTATTACTCCTTTAATTTTTATAACCCACCATTACCTTGCAAAAAAAAAACAAAACAAAAAAACCGATTTTTAAAGCAAACTTCATATATATTTCTTATACTTTTTGTGATTTTTTTAAAATATTTTTTAAGAATCTAACCTCTACTCTAGATTTTTAATCTTTGTTTTTATAGTATTTGATATCAATTTTGTACATTTAAGAATCCAATCTAAAGTACCCATTTTTACTCAGGAGTGTGATGACTGGCTTGATTACTCTCTCCCCCTTTTGACTCTCTTCTCCCCCAGGGCACCTCTGTCTCCCCCTCTCTTCCTCCTCTTCTCAACCCAATTCTGTGACTCTCTGTGGGTGTTTGGGGCTGTGGAGAAACTTAGGGAACAGAGTACTGCCCAGATCTCTCTCTCTCCTCTTGATCCCCTCCTTCCTCCCCCTGCTTACCTCTATCTCCTTCCTCCCTTTTCTTTTCTCCATGTAACTCGGTGAACCTCTCTGGGTGTCCCTCACTGTGGAGAATCTTTTCACCATTAACCTAGAAGTTTTATTATCAGTGCTGTATGGATGGAGAAGTCTTGAGGCTACTGCAAGAGTAAGACTGGAAACCAGAGGCAGGAGGCTTAAGCCCCAAACCTGAGATCACCAGAGAACTCCTGACTCCAGGGAACATTAATTAGTAAGAGGCCATCCAAAAGCCTCCATACCTACACTGAAACCAAGCTCCACCCAAGAGCCAATAAGTTCCAGAGCAAGACATACCATACTAATTCTCCAGGAACACAGCCCTGAGCAACAATATACAGGCTGCCCAAAGTCACACCAAACCCACAGACATTTCAAAACTCACTATTGGACACACCATTGCACTCCAGAGAGAAGAAATCCAGCTCCACCCACAGTGAGGAACCTCTACAATAAAGAGGAACTTCAAACTACCAGCATATGGAAAGGCCACCCCAAACACAGCAATCTAAACAAGATGAAAAGGCAGAGAAATACTCAGCAGGTAAAGGAACATGAGAAATGCCCACAAAACCAAAGAGGAGGAGATAGGGAGTCCACCTGAAAAAGAATTTAGAATAATGATGCTAAAAATGATCCAAAATCTTGAAAACAAAATGGAGTTACAGATAAATAGCTTGGAGACAAGGATTGAGAACATGCAAGAAAGGTTTAACAAGGACCTAGAAGAAATAAAAAAGTCAATATTTAATGAATAATGCAATAAATGAGATCAAAAACACTCTGGAGGGAACCAACAGTAGAATAACAGAGGCAGAAGATAGCATAAGTGAGGCAGAAGATAGAATGGTGGAAATAAATGAAGCAGAGAGGAAAAAAGAAAAAAGAATCAAAAGAAATGAGGGAAACCTCAAGGACCTCTGGGACAATTTGAAAGGCCCCAACATTCGAATCCTAGGAGTCCCAGAAGAAGAAGACAAAAGGCAAGGCCATGAGAAAATACTCGAGGAGATAACAGTTGAAAACTTCCCTAAAAGGGGGAAGGAAATAGTCACACAAGTCCAAAAAACCCAGATAGTCCCAAACAGGATAAACCCAAGACGAAACACCCCAAGACACATATTAATCAAATTAACAAAGATCAAACACAAAGAAGAAATATTAAAAGCAGCAAGGGAAAAACAACAAATAACACACAAGGGGATCCCCATAAGGATAACAGCTGATTTTTCAATAGAAACTCTTCAGGCCAGAAGGGAATGGTAGGACATACTTCGAGTGAGGAAAGAAAATAATCTACAGCCCAGATTACTGTACCCAGCAAGGATCTCACTCAAATATGAAGGAGAAATCAAAAGCTTTACAGACAAGCAAAAGCTGAGAGAATTCAGCATCACCAAACCAGCTCTTCAACAAATGCTAAAGGATCTTCTCTAGACAGGAAACACAGAAAGGATGTTTAAACACGAACTTAAAACAACAAAGTAAATGGCAACGGGACCATACTTATCAATAATTACCTTAAATGTAAATGGGTTGAATGCCCCAACCAAAAGACAAAGACTGGCTGAGTGGATACAAAAACAAGACCCCTACATATGTTGTCTACAAGAGACCCACCTCAAAACTAGGGACACATACAGAATGAAAGTGAAGGGGTGGAAAAACATATTTCATGCAAATGGAGACCAAAAGAAAGCAGGAGTCGCAATACTCATTTCAGATAAAATAGACTTTAAAATAAAGGCTGTGAAAAGGGACAAAGAAGGACACTACATAATGATCAAAGGATCAATCCAAGAAGAAGATATAACAATTATATATGCACCCAACATAGGAGCACCACAGTATATAAGGCAAATACTAACAAGTATGAAAGGGGAAATTAACAATAACACAATAATAGTGGGAGACTTTAATACTCCATTCACACATATGGATAGATCAACTAAACAGAAAATTAACAAGGAAACACAAAGTTTAAATGACACAATGGACCAGCCAGACCCAATTGATATCTATAAGACATTTCAACCCAAAACAATCAATTTCACATTTTTCTCAAGTGCACACGGTACCTTCTCCAGGATAGATCACATCCTGGGCCATAAATCTAGCCTTGGTAAATTCAAAAAGATTGAAATCATTCCAATCATCTTCTCTGACCACAATGCAGTAAGATTAGATCTCAATTACAGGAAAAAAAAAAAAAAACTATCATAAATAACACGCTTCTGAATAACCAACAAATCACAGAAGAAATCAAAAAAGAAATCAAAATATGCATAGAAAACGAATGAAAGTGAAAACATAACAACCCAAAACCTATGGGGCACTGTAAAAGCAGTGCTAAGGGGAAGGTTCATAGCAATACAGGCGTACCTCAAGAAACAAGAAAAAAAGTCAAATAAATAACCTAACTCTACACCTAAAGCATCTAGAGAAGGAAGAAATGAAGAACCCCAGGGTTAGTAGAAGGAAAGAAATCTCAAAGATTAGGGCAGAAATAAATGCAAAAGAAACAAAAGAGACCATAGAAAAAAAATCAACAAAGCTAGAAGCTGGTTTTTCGAGAAGAAAAGTAAAATTGACAAACCGTCAGTCAGACTCATGCCAATAAAATGGACAGCTTGGAAGAAATGGACAAATTCTTAGAAAAGTATAACTTTCCAAAACTGAACCAGGAAGAAATAGAAGATCTTAACAGACCCATCACAAGCACGGAAATCGAAACTGTAATCAGAAATCTTCCAGCAAACAAAAGCCCAGGACCAGACGGCTTCACAGCTGAATTCTCCCAAAAATTTAGAAAAGAGCTAACACCTATCTTACTCAAACTCTTCCAGAAAATTGCAGAAGGTAAACTTCCAAACTCATTCTATGAGGCCAACATCACCCTAATACCAAAACCAGACAAAGATGCCACAAAAAAAGAAAACTACAGGCCAATATCACTGATGAACATAGATGCAAAAATCCTTAACAAAATTCTAGCAAACAGAATCCAACAACATATTAAAAAGATCATACATCATGACCAAGTGGGCTTTATCCCAGGAATGCAAGGATTCTTTAATATCCACAAATCAATGTAATACATCACATTAACAAATTGAAAGATAAAAACCATATGATTATCTCAATAGATGCAGAAAAAGCCTTTGACAAAATTCAACATCCATTTATAATTAAAAAAAAAAAAAAAAACCTCCAGAAAGCAGGAACAGAAGGAACATACCTCAACATAATAAAAGCCATATATGATAAACCCACAGCAAACATTATCCTCAATGTTGAAAAATTGAAAGCATTTCCCCTAATGTCAGGAACAAGGCAAGGGTGCCCACTCTCACTACTATTCAACATAAGTTTTGGAAGTTTTGGCCACAGCAATCAGAGCAGAAAAATAAATAAAAGGAATCTAGGTTGGAAAAGAAGAAGTAAAACTCTCACTGTTTGCAGATGACACGATCCTCTACATAGAAAACCCTTAAGACTCTACCAGAAAATTACTAGAGCTAATCAATGACTATAGTAAAGTTGCAGGATATAAAATTAACACACAGAAATCCCTTGCATCCTGTACACTCACAATGAGAAAACAGAGAAATTAAGGAAACAATGCCATTCACCATCACAATGAAAAGAATAAAATACTCAGCAATGTTTCCACCTAAAGAAACAAAAGACCTATATATAGAAAACCATAAAACACTGGTGAAAGAAATCAAAGGGGTCACAAATAGATGGAGAAATATACTGTGTTCATGGATCGGAAGAATCAATATAGTGAAAATGAGGATACTACCCAAAGCAATCTATAGATTCAATGCAATCTCTATCAAGCTACCAATGGTGTTTTTCACAGAACTAGAACAAATCATTTCACAATTTGTATGGAATACAAAAAAACCTCGAATAGCCAAAGCCATCTTGAGAAAGAAGAATGGAACTGGAGGAATCAGCCTGCCTGACTTCAGGCTCTGTAGACTACAAAGCCACAGTCATCAAGACAGTATGGTACTGGCACAAAGACAGAAATATAGATCAATGGAACAAAATAGAAAGCCCAGAGATAAACCCACACACCTATGGGCACCTTATCTTTGACAAAGGAGGCAAGAATATACAATGAAGAAAAGACAATCTGTTTAACAAGTGGTGCTGGGAAAACTGGTCAACCACTTGTAAAAGAATGAAACTAGAACCCTTTCTAAAACCATACACAAAAATAAACTCAAAATGGATTAAAGATCTAAATGTAAGACCAGAAACTATAAAACTAGAGGAAAACATAGGCAAAACACTCTCCGACATAAATCACAGCAGGATCCTCCATGACCCACCTCCCAGAATATTGGAAATAAAAAGCAAAAATAAACAAATGGGACCTAATTAAACTTAAAAGCTTTTGTACAACAAAGGAAACTATGAGCAAGGTGAAAAGACAGCCTTCGGAATGGGAGAAAATAATAGCAAATGAAGCAACGGACAAAGAATTAATCTCAAAAATATACAAGCAACTCCTGCAGCTCAATTCCAGAAAAATAAACGACCCAATTAAAAAATGGGCCAAAGAACTAAACAGACATTTCTCCAAAGAAGACATACAGATGGCTAACAAAACACATGAAAAGATGCTCAACATCACTCATTATTAGAGAAATGCAAATCAAAACCACAATGAGGTACCATCTCATGCCAGTCAGAATGGCTGCTATCCAAAAGTCTACAAACAATAAATGCTGGAGAGGGTGTGGAGAAAAGGGAACCCTCTTACACTGTTGGTGGGAATGCAAACTAGTACAGCCACTATGGAGAACAGTGTGGAGATTCCTTAAAAAACTGGGAATAGAACTGCCATATGACCCAGCAATCCCACTGCTGGGCACACACACCAAGGAAACCAGAATTGAAAGAGACGCGTGTACCCCAATGTTCATCGCAGCACTGTTTACAATAGCCAGGACATGGAAGCAGCCTAGATGTCCATCAGCAGATGAATGGATAAGGAAGCTGTGGTCCATATACACAATGGAATATTACTCAGCCATTGAAAAGAATTCATTTGAATCAGTTCTAATGAGGTGGATGAAACTGGAGCCTATTATACAGAGTGAAGTAAGTCAGAAAGAAAAACACCCATACAGTATACTAAAGCATATATATGAAATTTGAAAGATGGTAATGATAACCCTATATGCGAGACAGAATAAGAGACACAGATGCATAGAACAGTCTTATGGACGCTGTGGGAGAAGGTGAGGGTGGGACGTTCTGGGAGAATAGCATTGAAACATGTATATTATCATATGTGAAACAGAACACCATTCCAGGTTCAATGCATGAGACAAATGCTCAGGGCTGGGGCAATAGGATGACCCAGAGGGATGGGATGGGGAGGGAGGTGGGAGGGGGGTTCAGGATTGGGAACACATATAAACCCATGGCTGACTCATGTCAATGTATGGCAAAAACCACTACAATATTGTAAAGTAATTAGCCTCCAACTAGAATAAATAAATAAATTAAAAAAAAAAAAAAAAGAATGAGTCACAAGAGTGCATGCATTAACCCAAACATAATGAACTGCAAAATTTGATTGGTCCGTTTCATTGTATATGAATTATTCATCAGTAGAAAGATTATATTATAAATAAAGCTGTTATGAACATTAAAAAAAAAAGGTATGATGTTGGTGAAGATGACATAGTGATAGAGAAATAAAACAGATTCACTTCATGCTGTAAAATAAGGTCCTTCCAGAGCTCCTGTTATTAATGGTACTGAAACCAGGCCAACTGCTGTCTTAGTACAGTTCTCTGGGAGAGAGGCTTTACATTTTCTTGATGTGAACACTAAGTTTTACAATCAGATTTAAACAATTGAAACAAAGGGTAAACAATTCCTAATCAGTGCCCATTGTTTATAAACAGCCTTTCTTTTGAGTGTATGTGAGAGTTTTAATGGAGAAAGGATGAATGAAATTACATTAGTCTTTACAATAGACAACACTTGGCAATCCTGTGTTTGGCAAAAAATGTTTTCATTGACCTCAGAAATACAGTGGAAGTGTATCTTGCAAACAGTCACTAAGTTAAGAGATCAGCTCTGTTCATCAGATGAGATGAAAACGAAGTGAAGTCAGGAACTCTCGAGAGCGCAACCTCGGGGATGAGCCGGGTCAGGAGGCCTGGACTGTGCCTGCGCCCATCAGTGAGTGGGGCCAGGGGTGTCATCTGGAGATCATCCTCTGACCTTCTTTTATGTGTCCCATTTTTAGAAACGTTCACATCACTCTCCTCACTCCATTTTAATAGTGGTTTTACTTAGTTATTTTAAATTCCAGTATAGACACCACATACTAAGAATGTAGTTAAGGGTCGTGACCACCTTCCTCCAGTTATTCTGAGTTCATGGGCACACAGTCAAAGCTTCCCTTACATACGCTCTGCAGGTCTACTGGATCTCAACAACCTCAGCCCAGAGGGTTTATAAATATGGCAAAGCATTTGAAGTTTATACAATATGGAAAAATCATCAGACTTGGGAACAAGAAATGTGACTTAAGGCCATGTCACGGTCCTCCCTACCTCCCACAATGCCTCATATGCAGGGAGAAATTTCTTTTAACATTCATTGCAAAAATCTGTTCTCTAGGATTTCCCCCTTTTATTCTTATACCCACTGGCCCTGAAAAAAAAATTCTGTTGCTGTTTTATTATTACTAGGACGTTACTACTAGTCACATCAAATTCACTGTAGCAAAGATTGTTGTTATATATGTTAACAACAAAAAAAAAACACACAAAAAACTTGGCATGACTGTAGAAGATTCATGATCACAGCCTTCCTTACCATGTCCTATTTCTATAGCAAAGAGCAAGCAATGTGAACACACTTTCAGGTCTGTGTAATGGTGCTTATTTCTGGCTGAAGATTCAAAGTGCAGATTGAAAATGAGAGAAATGTCTTATAAAAAAATCTGATTTATACTTGGATCTTAGGGTGAAGCTCTGCTGGTCTCAGGGGTACTATTGCAGGATACACATGTTCCCATCATGGCTACGAAGGGAAGAAGGGGAGGGGAGAGGGCAGGAGAGGTCGGGTGTCCTCACATCTAAAGAGGATACATTTGCTTATTGAATCCTTCCAGCCTTTCCCAAGTCATCTTCAGAATGACTCTGTTTCACAGCGTCTGTTCAAAAATAAACTGAGATGGCCTATGAAAGATTCATTTATTACATCAGCTATATAAACCAAAATTGGGGTGAAGAGAAAAATCAGTCTGATGCTAACAGAGCTGGTAAGACATACAGAAAACAGAATGTCTTGGTAGGAAGAGGAAGTAGCTATCAGGTAATACTCAAGGAGAGAAAAAGAGTGAGGAGGTTGGGTGGCCTCGTTCCAGTAAAAGTGCAGGCCTGGGGCTAGGGGGTGGGGTGGGGGATGCAATTCATCTTCGTTGAGCCCATGGGTGTGGGGACACTGCTGTGGTGTTGCCCTCCCCAAGCCGCTTCTGCCTGATTTGTGAACTTTAACATCCAGTCACGCATATCAATGGGCTACCAGCCCTGTACCAGGATTCCCACAGTCAACACACTTAAGGCAAATAAAGATTTATGTGGGGAGCGAATCATGCCATACAATTTCTAAATGAAAAGTTAAGGAAAGTCCAGTTTATATTCATGAACCCCATTCATTTCTCAGTTCGCTCTCCAGGCAAGAAATTCACACCTGGAATGGTTTCATCGGAGGGCCCCACTGCTTGAAGTGATGCTACAGGAGGTAGGCGGCAGAATGGTCCTTGAGACAGGAGGCTGTGTGGAATGTGAATGTGAGCTCTGGTCTAGGAATAGACAAACAGTGACCTCAGTGTGAACTAACAGGGTCTGCCTGGGACACAGCTCGCCCGAAGGCGAAGGCGGTGGAGCTGGCTGGTGGCGCCTGCTTATCTCATCGATTCAAATGAGAAGCCTGTTCCCCCCGTTTGTCAGCTCTTAGCTGTGAGATGATCTGTTTTTCATATTTATTGAGGATTAGCCTGATAGAATGCATCTTACAAAACAGAAACAGCAACAGTAGCTGCCCTGGAGGCTTGCCAGGGCGATCCTAAAGACATTAGCTATTCATATTATTCCTTTTTCAGTTGAGGTTAATTCAATTTTCATGTGACATGCGTCATTTATTTTCTGAAGGGAAAAAGGTCAGGAATGGACAAATGCCTCCTGACCAGTAAAAGAATACCCCTCTGCTAAGACTGAGGAGGTATAACATGTAAAATGTCTGGATCTTCCAGATCTGAAATTGAACATTGTTTTGACTAAAATATAGCAGTTATTGAATACTCTTTGTAGTCCGGGGGTAATTCATTAATATTCTGTCACGGAAACATTTCGCTTGATATAGCGTATTTATGAAAAATGAGAATGTAAATTGGAATTACAATTTAGGAATTAAAAATTGCATG
The DNA here is from genome assembly GCA_024291935.2 of Okapia johnstoni. Classification (NCBI taxonomy): domain Eukaryota; kingdom Metazoa; phylum Chordata; class Mammalia; order Artiodactyla; family Giraffidae; genus Okapia; species Okapia johnstoni. The sequence continues at coordinate 8,458,210 of CM044323.1, read as the reverse complement.
ATTGATACGGATGTTATTTTAACTCTTATTTGTAAATACATTGCTATGGAGCCAACATTTTGGAAATGAATGAAGGACAAAGTCATGACCTGTGCTTTTAGGTATTTGATTCCCTGGCTGTTGTTGGTTATGAAGGTTGATGGTGAGAAGGGTGTAGTTAAGGGGGCAAATATTGGGTTGGCCAGAAAGTTCATTCGAGTTTTTCTGTACTGTCTTATAGAATGAACTTTTTGGCCAACTCAACATCTACAGAGCAAAGTAAGAAGCTACACAATTTTCAACACCTCCCCAAGCCACCTAAACAGTGCAATTTTCCTACTGTGTTTCCTAAGTATTCTTAACATGGTACAATGTCTTCAAATGATTAATAATCTGCTTAATAGAAAACATGACTTCTCTTGGGTGAACCAATACACACAGGCTTCTAAGGAACCAGGGTAGCTGATTCTGAATTCAAATTCTGTTCTCTGTACATGGTTTTGAGATGGAATTACACTAGTTCAGCTGTGACATAGCTGGTGAAGAATATGAAAAAGAAAAATGCTTGTTCAGGACTGGCTTGTCCCTTTGCTAAATTTTTATAGTTCATGCATCCCACATACTACTTTCTATTAATAATATCTGCCTGGTTCTGTTTCTTGGTTTCCTATCGATTCTTTTCCTTTTTCTTCTTTAAAGATTCTCCATCATAACTGGCTAATTAGCTATATTGGTTTGATCACTTACTCTGATCCAGGCAATAAACTAAGCACTTACACTTTATTGTCACAAGAATCCTGGGAGGTAGTCAGTGCTATTAAACTCCTTTTGCAAAAGACACAACTATGACCCAGATATTTGTCAGGGTCAGAGTGCCAGTAGGAGGGAAAGCTAGAATTTAGGTTGAGGTTTTCTGGCTTGGGCATCCCTGTTTTTGCTCCCTAAACTATAGTCCTATTTATTACACATTCTTCCAGCTCTCATATATTAACATAAATTCCTTACTGTGGCTGCTACTCAATGGCCATTCATTGTTTTCTCAATAGTTAAAACCATTAAAAGGATGAGAGTTATGATCCATGGTCTGCTGAACATGGTTTTGCTGGTATCAAAGAGAGAAAATCAAAGGTAAAGCATAACTGCCCTGAGGAAATCAACTCAGACCACTCAATGATGATTTAAAAGTTGGTCACTCAGATAATGGGCTACCAGACAGGTGGTCAGGTTGGAGCTGGGTGGGGGTGGTCAGATGGATTCTAGTCCCTTGCTTTACTTCATTAGTTCCCAATCAGTGTGAACTACAGTTTTCAGTTACTAGATCCATTTCAAAGAACGCCTCTCCTCACAATCTTCGAAGATTCTGTACATTTACTCTGGATTGTTTTCTCAAAACGCTCTCAAAATATAAGATAAAAATCACTTGGGACTTCCCTGGTGGTCCAGGGGCTGAGACTCCCCACTCCCAGTGCACGGGGCAGGGTTCAGTCCCTGGTCAGGGAATTAGGTCCCACATGCCACAACTAAGAGCCGGCACAGCCAAATAAATATTTTAGAAAAAAAAGAAAATAAGCATTAAAAAAAACTTATTTGCTCATTAAATATAACACCAGTTCTGTTATTTGACTGTACCAAGCAGCTGGCTGTGGCTAAGAAAGTCATGTGACCTTTGGAAATGAAAAGTGTCTCGAGTATTTGAAAGTTGGTAAGAGAAGATACACAGAAACTCTAGGATGTCAGATGAAGTGTTAGTCACTCAGTCGTGTCCAACTCTTTGTGACCCCATGGGCTGTAGTCCCCCACGCTCTTCTGTCCATGGAATTCTCCAGGCAAGAATACTGGAGTGGGTAGCCTTTCCCTTCTCTGGGAGATCTTCCCAGCCCAGGGATTGAACCTGGGTCTCCTGTTTTACAGCCACTCAGAGGCAGCTGTACTTTGGGAGTTTAGAGGCCGCGCTCATGATTGCTCTAATTCTATGAACACTATGGATTTGTTCCCAGGTTTTCTTTCATTAGAAGGGCACTTTTTAAGACAGGGGCCCCTTGAGGCTTCATCTGTCTTAACCACCTTGATGTTCAAGGTGGCTAGCCATGGGAGGGGAGAACAGATGTGTCCTATGGGATCATGATGTCTCTATGGTTTCCTGAAAGAGGACCACCTCCACATGCTTCAGAGGAGTAGGTCTGGGGTACTGGATGCCCGGTGCCCACCTCAGGTAGAGTGGGAGGTGCCCTTGACAGTCCCCCTGACGCTGCGCCTCCCTCGGGGTCCAGAGGCACACAGTCCTCCTGATTTCACTGGCCTTTGCAGACACTGTCTTGCTTCTCCTCCCAGGTGATGACTCCCTGATGTGACAGCGTAGGTTAAGTGGGGTCACCTTCGAAAAGCAAGGCATGTGTCTTTTGAAGCATTTTGCCTTTATGTCAGCTTCTCAATTTACGTGCCCTAAAACGCCACGTAGAACTTTTAAAAGAAGAAAGCAGTATAGACTGGACCCAAAGACTTTTTTTTTTTTTCCAAACATGTCCAAAGATTAAGATACAGGATAAAAATATCTTCCCTGGACATCATAAGAAGATACTGTTCTTATACATGAAGTAAAATATCATAAAATTTCCCAAAATATGAAAAAGAGGGGTATAAAGAAAACTGCCTTTTTTTCTGTTTTTTTTGGGCCTTGAAGTCAGTTTGACCCCTTTCATCTCTGTGTAACTGTCTGCCTTCACCTGATTTGCCAGCCGTCTCGGCCTCTGTCCGCTTTCTCTTCCTCGCCATTTGTCATTCAGCGGTTTTCATTCCTTAGGAACAAGATGCAGAATGAGTGCGGGAGGCCACACGCATCCCAGGGAAGCCCCGTCCATCCTAATGAACTTGGGGAATGCTGTCACCAGCCGTAAGTGGAACTACGCTTCCTGAAGCAGTGGCTTTTCTTCCTACTTTCTCTTTTGCTTATTAGCTTGCTCGCTGCACAGACTGTAATCCTTAAAAGCCTCTTTAGTGTCCCCCGAGAACGTCCAGGCATGGGTCATTTTCTCGTGGCCGTCCGTACACATCAGATGAACCATCCTATTACTGCAAGCTCGGGGCCTCTTCACTGTAATTAGACCATCCGGATCCATGTTATTGCAACTACAAAGCTAGTTTTCTTTTTTTTTTTTTTTAAATTAGGGCAAACATGAGAGACATTGTTAAGTGACTACAGGAACAGCTCATGCACAGAATTTCAATGAATGCCTCTGAGGGAAGCTGGCATTGAATTCCATTTTAAATGGACGGGGCTGTCATATTATTGAAGTAATTCTCTGAACTTTCCCGGCCCAGAGTGCTGTGCTGGCAGCCGGAGCACCTCCACATCCCAGAGGGAGAAACCTGCAGGAGACTCACAAACGTTTTCCTTTCTTAATGAGGCTGCATGGCTTAGAAAACGTGGCATTCTGCATTTCTGCATGTCTACCAGTGTTAATCATGGACATGCTTACACCAGGCTGGGAGACAGCAAATTGGTGCTGAAGCAGCTTAGAGGAGTTCTCTCCGCAGACTAAACTCAGGATAGAGTGAAGACAGAGGTGGGTTTAATCATGGCCCATAGGAACATTCCCTCTGGGGGGTGTTTCCACTGACAAATTGCTTTCGATCAGCTGGCTAGAACAGGACGATCGTGAGGTCAGAAGTCATGGGGTCAACCCCATGGTGAGTCTATTACCCTCACTCTCACATAGTGACAGGTTGTAAGCTAGCCCTGGCCAACTATTCTGAAAATAAGTTCTATGGTCATAGATTCAATCTGTAGAGCCCTACATCAAAACAGAGAGAAAAAACCCACCTACTTTACAGTTAATCAAAAGTACCCTGTTTATATAAGAAAGCATTATATATCATTTTTTCCCAATAGTCAAAGATAACTACCTTCTTCAACTGCAGACTGGCAGGGTTCTTACCTAAACTTTATTCTAGTGGTAGATCCCAGCATTTGGGATCTCAGTTCCTCAACCAGGGATGGAACCGACCGATGCCTCCTGCACTGGGAGCGCAGAGTCTTAGCCACTGGACCTCCAGGGAAGTCCCTCTAGTGGTAGATTTAGCAGTAATGCTGCTCCAGTGGTAGAGTCTGCTGGGAGGCAACAGCAGTAATCTAGGCCAGAGACGATAAAGACAGATACTAAGGCAGAGATGCAGGATGAGAGAGAAGGGACAGACCAGGGAGACACTTAGGACATGAACGGCCAGATACCGGCATGCAAGAGTTTCAGTGATGTCACATGTTGGACGGACACTAGCCAGGACTGACTGTACCATAATCATAGATGTCAGTTGTCCACTGGAACCCAGATTCTGATAAACGAAAGCCCTGATGTGTAGTGCTCACTGATTTCCCTGATGTAACTGTCCCCACCAATTTCAGTCTACAAAGGGCTTAACAATCAGCTGGCAAAGTTCCTGATGTTTTGAACGTTGCTCATGTGGGCCAAAACAAGAGAGCTCTGGCACACCACTGACCTGAATTCAGTGTCAGTCTGATTTTCAGTTTACTTAGATTTTGCCTCTTTTATCCTTCCTTCTTTAAACCTGTTGACTATGCTTTGCTCTTTCTTGTAACAATGACTGTAAGAGCCATTCATAGGATTTTTATGGACATGGAGAAGACAGGCGCCAAGACACTGGACATACACTGGATATACACTGGAGTGTATACTGGATGTACACTGATGTATACTGGACTGTACACTGGCGTGTATTAAACTGTATACTAGATGTACACTAGTGTATACTGGACTGTACACTGGATGTACACTGGAGTGTATACTGGACTGTATACTAGATATACACTGGTGTATATTGGACTGGGCTGGACACTGGACTGTACACTGGATGTGTCCAGATGTGCATTTGACCATATACCAGAGTGTCAGATGGGTGCCAGCTGTGTCCAGCTGTGCACCAGATGTGTCTAGCTGTGTGTCAGATGTGTCTAGCTGTGTGCCAGATGTGCATCTGACCATACACCAGATTGTCCAGCTGTGTACCTGATGTGTCCAGCTGTGTGCATATACACTGGACTGCACAGTATACACTGGACTGCACAGTATACTGTACACTGGACTAGACTGCACAATACACACTATATAGTACACTGTGTACAGGGGATGTACACTGGGATGTACAGTGGCTTTGCAGAAAGTGAAAGAAGTACCAGCATGTTTTCCGGTACATCATGGATACACATCCTTTGAACATACATATGCAAAAGGCCAAGCTCTAATGATTTGGGATTAGTTTCTCCTGATTTTTCCTCGAGGTCTAGGTAGACGACAACAGTCCATTTTCAATTTCAAGATGCCAAAAAAGTTTAAAGGTCAACGTGCTTACATTTTATTACAACAAAAGAGTGATTGATTCTAAATTATGTAACGGGTAGCTCACAAACAGAAAACCAAAATCCCATAACTGAACCTGGTATAAATGGTTTTCTACTCATAACTAATATTTTCTAAGGAGAAAATCTGGGGATAAACATTTGTAAAGAAATTCTCATCATAGGGTTCAGGGAACATTAATTTTGAATCCTTTGTGTTTCTATCAGTTTCCAACAGACGGCCCCAAAGTGAAGCTGCTGGGCAACAGATAATGTCACAAGTCCAAGCAACAAGAACGAGATAGTTTCTGTTCATCTACCTAATCAACCCATGATTATCTTTGTTAACAGCAATAAGAACAGTCTTTAATCTCACCATGCGGGGCTGTTACTTAAAAGTATTGCTTTTATCTGGTTGAGACAACAATTAGAAATCTACAGGCTTGTCCATGCAAATACAAATGTGCTTATCTTTTTAGCTGGAGCTGCAGGATATGGTCCACACTTAAATCCCATTTCACAATAATTAAAGTAAAAATAAAAATGAAGGACGAATGGTCTTCCGCGCAAGGCCTGCTCGAGTTTCAACGTGGTTAGATTCTTTGTGCTGTGCTTAGTTGCTCAGTCATGTCCAACTCTTTGCAACCCCATGGACTGTGGCCTGCCAGGCTCCTCTGTCCATGGGATTCTCCAGGCAGCAATACTGGAGTGGGCTGCCATGCCCTCCTCCAGGGGACGGTCCCAACTCAGGGATCAAACCCAGGTCTCCTGCACCGCAGGCATATTCTTTACCATCTGAGCCACCAGGGAAGCTTATAAGCACCCAAACAGAGCATGAGGTGTATTGATAGTCACACCCTTTGCTGCCTGCTGAATTCCCTGTCACGAGATGATGGCAGCATGCCGGGTCTAGGAGAACCAGCTGAGGTCTCAGGTTCTGTCTTCGGCAGCACGCCAGCTTGCACTGAGAGTGTACTAAACCAGGCCCACCTTCCAGTCCCCTCTCAAAGCTCTGAACTCTCAAGGTTTGCCACTCAGTCCTGCCTCCTCAGCACATCTCCATCTCCGAGCGCCTGCATCCCCGCCCTTTCCCCTGACAATGGTTCACAACATTTTCCTGTCTCTGCAATCACTTGGTTAAAATGACCAAGTTCTAACACAGATTGTTAGGCTCCAACCTCCAGATGTTTTGATTCAGCAGGTTTGGGTGGGGCCTTAGGATGAGCCTTCTTGACAAGCTCCCAGGGGGATGCTGATGCTGCTGGTCTGGGGACCACACTTTGAAGATCACTGCTGGACCTTGGATTTCAAGGAATTTAGTCATTAAGTCATGTCCAGCTCTTTTTTGACTCCATGGACAGTAGCAGGTTCCTCAGTCCAAAGGATTTCCCAGGCGATAATACTGGAGTGGGTTGCCATTTCCTTCTCCAGGGGATCTTCCCGAGCCAGGGATCAAACCTGGGTCTCCTGCTTTGGCAGGTGGATTCTTTACCACTGAGTCACCAGAGAAGCCCTTTCAGTGAATACTTCTGCCTTGAATTCTTACTGTTTAAGCCTCTTACTTTTCCTTTCATATTGTGGCTGATGGGACCTGACACATCACACCTTGTGCAGGGGGTGGCCTTCTCTCCTCTCTGACTTCATTTTCCGTATCTGTAAATCTGGGCCCATCCTTTTCTCCAGAGGTTTTAGGATAGACCAAGATCCCTCTTGTAAGGTACATCCCAGAGACCGACCACTTGGCTGTGACCAAGAGATGTGACTGCCCTGCCCCCACTCATCCTCTGGAAAAGGGAGTGTTTCTTATATATCTGGGTCTAGCCTGGTATTCTGCGTTCAGTGCCTCAAGAACACTTATCAATGATGTTGACAAAAAACCACCCTCACTATTCGCCCTAAAGGAATCTTACAATGCCACATGCCAAATAAGCTCACAAACAGAGACCTGAAGAAAAAGAATGAGGAAGGAGGACCTCCCTGGCTGCCCAGTGATTAAGACTTAACGGTTAAGACTTCTTCTTCCATGCAGGGAGTCTGGGTTTGATCCCTGAACAAGGAATTAGAATTCTGCATGTCACACAGGGTGGGGGGAAAAAGCAGAAATGAACTCAGAACAGAAAGCCCCAGCCCTGCCCATGCTCGAGGGATGGCCAAAGAAAAGCAACTGATCACCATCACAGCAGAATAAAGACAGCTGACCAGATGCCAACTGCTTTTTCTTGTCCCTTTTGCCTCTGGAAAAAGTTCCTTCCAGCAGCAGGTCAAGTGGACACTGTAGCTTCTAGTTTCACCTGATGGTGTTGGGAGAGGTGCAGGGAGAGGCCTAAAGAAGGAGGAGACATGGAAAGGAGCTGAAAAAGGGAGTGGGAAGGGCAGAAAAAGCCTCAGACACTGTCTGGCATGCTCAGACCGGTCTGCTAGCGCTCAGCCAGGCATCTGGGAAAACAAATCAGATTTCTGAAGCCCCCTGTGTTTGGGACATAACTGTGGGCTTGCTTATATGTCTTGATCGTCACTTGGCCTGGGTGAAAAAAAAAAAAGCCAACGAGAAACCTGGCCCTCACCTACTTGCCCTGCTACGGCACATATCTGGGATTCCTTGCTTTTCTAAATCTCTTCTTAGGGACTTCGCTGGTGGTCCAGAGGTTAAGACTTCACCTTCCAATGTGGGGGGTACAGGTTCCCTCCCTAGTTAGGGACCTAAGATCCCACATGCGTTGCAGCCAAACAACCAAAACAAAACAGAAGCAGTACTGTAACAAATTCAATCAGGACTTTAAAAACGGGGATGCCTCTGGTCCCCGTGGTTAAGAATCCGCCATGCACTGCAGGGGACGCGGGATCGATCCCTTGTCTGGGAACTGAGATCCCACACGCCTCCGAGAAACTAAGCCCTTGCACCACAGCTTCTGAGCCCGTGTGCCCTGGAGCCCACATGACACAACCAGAGAGTCAGCACACCACGAAGACAGACCCCGCGCGATGCAACTGGACCTGATGCAGCCAAAACGAAAGAAGGTGTCAGCAAGTGAAAAAACAAACAAAAAAAGACTTTAAAAATGGTACACAAAAAAAAAAAAAATTCTCTTGCCCCGCCCTTCCGCCTCCCCACTGCAAGTCTGAAATCATTCAACTTGAGTGGGAACAATGGATCTGGAGACCTCCTGGCCCAGCCGGCTCAGGGCGATGAAGCTGGGGGTGCTGAGGGCTAAGAAGGCACAGGATTGCACACAGAATTTCTCATGAACTGGGGATTAAATCTCATTTTTCTGTCAGTCCCTTTGCTGGCATATATATGCTATAGTGCTTCCTCCAAATGACAGACCGGGCTGCTGGGCATGTTTCTGACACACACATGCTGGCTCTGTTGCTACTGCCCTGTTATTACTAAGCACTTGGGGAATATACCTTGTGTGTGTGACCTGGGGTTCACCAAGCTTGTTTCCAGTAGCTACCAACAGACTTTTCTAAGATAACCCACAGTAGGGCATTATGGAGAAAGGTAAGAAAAATCTGGAGATTCAAGGAATATATCATGATTTGCAAAAGACAGGAATCAAACCATGTCTTTGGAAACTCTCAGCCCGACTGCATCCTGATGTTTAGACATAGATATGAGTGGTTCAATGGAACAAACTCTGGGAGATGGTGAGGGACAGGGAGGCCTGGCATGCTGTGGTCTATGGGGTCGCGAAGAGTTGGACACAGCCTGGTGCCTAAACACACACACACGAGCAGTTATTTATCAACAGGCAACGTTCTCAGGAGGTCATATGCTGAGTTCGTATAGGACACATGCGCATGAACTCAAACCAGGAGAACAAGCATCCATCCCCCTTTCTTTCTCCACACTTACTTATAGTAACCTTTATGGCTTGCACATCACTGAGTTAAGCACTTGAGGAGCAGTGCCATTGTGACTCACTTTACAGAAGATGTAAGTAAAGCACAAGGAATCCCTAGATTGTTTAGGGACACAGAGCCCACAAGGACCAGAACAAAGTCAGGGGTCTTCCACTAATCTCTCACCCACCCCCGCCCCCCAACTCAGGATCCTGGCAGGCAACAATTCCACTGCAGTGATTCCCCTGAAGAGATATTAATAAAGAGAGCATTGCCAAACTAGCAGGCAAGTTAAGATACCAGGATGAACTTCCCTGGGGGTCCAGGGGCTAAGACTCCACGCTCCCAATGCAGAAGGCCTGGGTTTGATCCCTGGTGAGGGAACTAGATCCCACATGCTGCAACTAAGACTGGGTGCAGCCAAAAAAAGAGAGAGAGAGCCAGGAGAGGGAGACACCCAGAGCCTAACTACAGAGAGAACCGTCTCCTCCCCTCAGCATGCAGGTGTCAGGGGTGGAGCCAGGGTTCCCAGCGGCCTTCGGGGCCACCTGGAGAGCTCTGCACAGGGAGGGAGGCCAGGCTGAAGAGATTCTCATCTCTCTTCCTCCACCCTCCTGCTGCTGATGCCTTCCACGGACAAAACCCACCTGGAAGCCACAGGACCAAGGATGCTGAGAGATGCAGTTTGTGGAGTCAGAACAGAAGGATGGAGAATGGCTATGTGACGAGAGGAGAAGCGAACAGAATCCCACCCCCACGTTCCCTTCAAAAATTACACAGAATACACCCTTATATCAGGCAGTATTCCCCTAACCGCCCTGCCAACCTGATCAAACGAAGGTTTTAAAAATGAGAGTCGGATAATGATGTTAGCAGAGTCGTGTCTCTTGGTTTTATGGATTTTTTTCCCTCAGAAATTATCTTTTTTTTTTTTAAGCACCTGATAATGTGTCATACTGTGCACTTAGCATGACTGCCTCAGCAATTAAGTAAATGTTAACTAGTGAATTTAGATGTCACTGGTTATCCAGGCAGAATAGTTGACTCTTGGCCCTAATGCTTGCCTTTCCATTTTGAGGAAATGGCAATGTTTTGTAGGGAATTGATAATAACTTCGGAAGTATTATTAAGTAATATTACTGTTTAAATATCCTGTAGGGCAGACGAGAAAAAAGTTAAATTATGATTCAGCTCTAGCAGTACTACTCATTTTGTTGAATTTGACATTTTCCTTTGCCGGCTGCACAACCAGATGGCTGAGATCAAATGGATAACGATGCGCAAAGGATATTTTAGGAGAAAATGAAAGAAAAAAAAGAGGGTCTAGTTTGTTATTTCCACAGTGACCCTAACTGAGCCTTGAATTCCCAAGCACGTTTGGCTTAGAAAATGCTCTGCTATAAATTGGTCTCCAGTTTAATACATTTCACCATAATTATCTCAAATATTTAAAGGAATTATTAGCAAGATGAAATGGTATGAAAGAATACGTCAATAAGACTTCAAATTAGCCTTCTGGTGTTAAATCTGAATTTGTGTTTCCTAATAGAAAAATCACAGGCTCCATAATCAGACAGACAAGAGGCTGACTGCCGCATCTTCTACCGACTGGCTCTATTCTTGAGCTATGTATTGCTTGCCTATTAACTGGGTGCTACTAACTCCAGTAGTCATGTATGGATGTGAGAATTGGACCATAAAGAAGACTGAGCGATGAAGAACTGATCCTTTTGGACTGTGGTGTTGGAGAAGACTTGAGAGTCCCTTGGACAGCAAGGAGATCAAACCAGTCCATCCTAAAGGAAATAAACCTTGAATATTCATTGGAAGGACTGATGCTGAAGCTGACGCTCCAATCCTTTGGTCACCTGATGCGAAGAGCCAGCTCATTGGAAAAGATCCATATGCTGGGAAAGATAGAAGGCGGGAGGAGAAGGGGACAACAGGGAATGAGATGGTTGGATGGCATCGCCGACTCGATGAATACGAGTTTGAGCAAACTCCAAGAGATAGTAAAAGACAGGAAATCCTGGTGTGTGGCAGTACATGGGGTCACAAAGAGTTGGACATGACTTAGCAACTGAAAAACAACAACTAATCTCCAATTCCCAGGGATTTTATGAAGACCAAGTAGATAGAAGTCATACGTCCTCATACATGGCAGTGTCTACGATAGTTGGCATCTGTCTCCACCAAACGATGCTGTGTAACTGAGAGTGTTTCCACTCCCCCACTATTGTACCTTACATGAAGAACCAACTGTGTGTTGATACTATGAGGGAGGACTCCACAAGCCAAAAAAATTCCTGGAACTGTCCCACTAGCTGACAGCGTTCAGGCTTCCGTGCCCCAAACCGCCTACGAGACGGACACCATCCATAAGTGCGGTCCACCTGGGTGTGGCCACGGGCGCTGCGATGGCTGTGCCTTTCTGACCTGGGCGTATGTGGAAAGTGTCATGGAAAAAGCAACAGAAGCAGCTCTGAATGTGAGGGCCGGCACAGTACTCAGTACGCAGCGCACGGCGGCGAGTGGGCAAGGCGCGCTCATCACAGGGGGAGCCCGGGTCCAGGCGATGTCATTTGCAAAGGCCTGGGGGTCCAGACTCCACATGCTGGCGGAGCACCGATTTCTAGGCTGTAACTTGAAGACAGCCAGCGTGCCTGTGTCCTTTGTCTAGAAGCTGTGCTCCATGTTGATTAGCAACGATGCAGAGAAACCTGAGACTGCCCTTTGTTCCCTCCATCTTGTGTCCTAATCTAAAGCTGTCTCAGAGCAGAAGATGACAGGGGGAATCCTGGGTTCAGGGAGGTACCTTTCCATCTTTTTTTAGGGGGCTTATTCAGCGGAGCCCCTTCTCATCACATCAGAGATGAGATATTAGTACAAAGTGGTAGCTCCCTCCTCTGCTCCCCCTGGCCGCCTGCTCTCACTCAGGGTCTATTTCTTAACTCAGACTATGATAATTGTTCGCAGCACCTGGAACCCCTGAGATCCTTGCAGAAAGACAGAGAAACTTCCCCTTTAGCAATATTGCTAAACTAAGCATTGTGTACTGTTTTTTATGCAAGATGATTAAGCAAGTGATTTTTAGGAAGAAAAGTGTATTTTCAGTGAATATATTATTTTGTACTTACTTATTAAATTTATTTATTTGTGTCAGGTCTTTGTTGCGTAACTTGGGATCTCGTGTTGTAATGCATGGGCTTAGTTTCTCTGCTGCATTTGGGAATCGTAGCTCCCCAACCAGGGGTTGAACCCATGCCCCCTGCATTGCAGGGCAGATTCTTAACCAATGGATCATCAGGGAAGTCCCTGTATTATTATTTTAAAAGATAAGTTTATTTTCTCACTGATACCTCTGGCATGCAGGGTCTTAGTTCCCCAACCAGGGAGCAAACCCATGCCCCCTGTGGTGGAACTGTGGAGTCTTATCCACTGGACTGCCAGGGAAGTCCCTGAACATATTATTGATTATACTACAGTATTCTTTCAAATGCAGTATTTAACAATGTTCATAATATATCTGGACCAGTTTTACTTTTTCCTGTTTAACAAATGACATGTGATGTTTCATCTGCTTTCTGTTTAACTATGTGAGAAAAAAATAATGATTTGTGAATAAATATCTTTCAAAATGTTGAGCTTAGGAAACAAATGAGACTAAAATAGGCATTGCGTTAAAGGCATGTTAAAGTGCCAAGACAGATTTTTAAAATCCTTTCTGACTTGATGTTCAGAAATGTTATACCTTATGCATTATAAATCAACTGACCAGTTTTGATAATTTTTGTGTTTTGTTTCTAATTGATGAATTAAGACAAAAAGAATTCCTGATGCTCACTGAGCCCTTATCCACAAACAAACACACTGTAGATTATAGATAGGCTTTCTTCTTTTGAAATAAACAACCACAGTGGATATAAACATCATTATTTCTCTCTCAAACTTTGGAATGTATTTATTTACTTCTAATCTTTATCTATTACATATTGTCCAGAGGGGCACAAAATGAAGATTAAAATCTAACTCCCTCATTTCTAAAACTTTTTTTTCCCCAAATAAGTGAGCAAATATTGCATTTATGGATAAGGTGACCACAAATGTTTACTAATGCCAGTTACTCTAGCGTAATTATTGATAACCTTCCTTTTCACTCTCAAATGAGCATAGGTTCAGATGAGAAATTTTGCAGTTATTATATATAGGTATATGTATCAGATAACATTTACACATATATATACATACATGTGTGTCTGCATATGTATGTATATGCATATATGTAAATGTATACATAAGTATACATTTTTAGGAATTGAGGGAAGATTTTTATTGGTGTGAATTTAGAGAAATGTCACTCTTTTTGAGCTCCTCATATCTTGAATTGCAACATTGTCTATTTCCTCTCTTCCTGTTCTGGTTATGCATATAAGCTAAACAATGGATAAATTCAGATTGAAACTATTTACATCAGTTTGGCAGATAACTGGGTTCACAGCAGTGCCAAGAAGAATGAGGGACTGAGTCATGGCAGCCCTCTCATCTAATCTCCTAAGAGCCTCCCACTCAGAGTGCATCTGCTGAATTCCTTTCTTGGTGGAGAGGGAGGGGATGGGGGAATGCTTGTAATGATTTGATGTATTAATCTTTTACAAATTGACATATTTAGTGTTTTTAACAGCAGGAACTTCCAGAAGCCCTGATGTCCACAGTTTGGGAACTGCTGCTTTATTTCCTCACTAACCTTTGAAAGGGAGGCAGCAAAACAATAGGCACCCCTTGGAAGCGTTATCGATCAAGGACACTGGCATTTAAGAGTTACTAAGGATCGGGAATCAAACTGAAAATTTAATGAAATGTCTCTGAAACTTTTTTTTTTCCTGGTCAGTTTTACCCTGGCACATAAAAGAAAAAAATACTTCTTGTCAAGTTTTGCTGATTTTAGGAACTCCAAAAGCCCAGTCCCGAATTTAAAATCCCTGATCTAGGGACTTCCCTGGCAGTCCAGTGGTGAAGACACTGTGCTTCCACTGCCAGGGGCGTAGGTTTGATCCCTGCACTGGGAACTAAGACCCCACCCACATGCCTCAGAGCATGGCAATAAAAACACTAACTCCAGATCTAGTGGCCAAAGATGAGCAGTCCTCATTCTTTACCACTGAGATATGACAAGATTCAAATCAGTCAGTTCTTGTCACATTCTTCCAGCAAGATCCTAAATGTTAAAAAAGAGTGGGAGAGAGGGAGAGAGGGCTTGAGGAATTCACAAGGAGAAATCGACATCAATAAAGAACAATTTAATGTCACTCAGACAAGTTCAGGCATCTCTGACTGATCCAAGAGAGACTGCAGCAGCAGGAGACTGCTCCTCCCGCCTACTTTGTTGCTGGGAATGTGAATTGGTGCAGTCACTATGGAAAACAATACGGAAGGTCCTCAAAAACCTCAAAATAGAGTTGCCATATGACCCAGCAATGCCACTTGCATATACCCAGACGAAAGTATAATCTGAAAAGATACACATACCCCTATATTCACAGCAGCACTGCCACCATAGCCAAGACATGGAAACCTAAATGTCCATCGACAGATGAGTGGATAAAGATGTGGTACATGTATACAACAGAGTATTACTCAGCCATAAAAAGAATGAAATAATGCCATGTGTGACAACATGGATGGCCCTACAGAATATCATACTAAGCAAAGTCAGTCAGAAAGACAACTACCGTATAATGTCACATATATGTGGAACCTAAAATATGATGCAAATGAACGTATCTAGGAAACAGAAACAGACTCACAGACATAGAAAACAGACTTGTGGTTGCCAAGGGGAAGAGGAGGTGGGGAAGGGGTGGACTGGGAGTTTGAGATTAGGAGATGCAAACTAGTGTGCAGAATGGATAAACAATAAGGTCCGACTGTGTCGTACAGGGAACTATAATATTTTCAATATCCTGGATAAACCCCAGTGGAAAAGAATATATGCATAACTGAATCACTCTGCTGTAGAGCAAAAATTAACACTGAAAATCAATGATACTTCAATAAAACAAAAAAAAATGTTTCTCATTTAGTAATATTTCCAGCCATGGTTTTTGTTTTTTTTTTTTCAAAGTTGCTTGCCCTTAGGGAAATCCTTTCTAGCCTGTTATTAAATTGGTAAGTACATTTTGGGTGGGACATTCTCCATCTTACCTCAGCCACATTAAAATAAAAACACCCTGCTGAGCTGATAGGCTTCTGGAGACCAAATGCTCTGTCTCTCAGCAGAGGCCGGACATAGACACTGTCCTCCAAAAGTATTAAACTGAAATGGAATGGGCAGACCCTCCCCAAAACACATCTGCTTAGCTAACAGTGTGCCTGCCTGATGCTGCCAGGGAACACAGCTTACAAATGCCCATGTTTAAATAGCTGGAGCCAAAGCTGCAGCCGACCATGATAATTAGTTTCATTATTAACTGACTAAAAAACACATAGAGCTGTTTCTTTGGAGAATAAATTTTTAATTAAGCAAAGTTGGTGTTTCAGCAGGTGAGGGACCCTGGAAAGCTTCTATGATGAAATTTCATGACCGATAACTCCTAAGCGGCCTGGCATTATTAACAAGATCATGATGAAGGACATAGCTGAGTAGTTTAAAAATAGATGATTACAAGTGCTTTCCCTAGGTGTGAAAGAACCACTACTTGACATCTAACAACCTGGGCCTACACACCTAATGATGTCTCAGTGGATACAAACACCTCATCCTAAGACCACTAAAAACATTTCTTTGGGAGAAAGCAAAGATGATTACTGTTCTATTTTGTAGGCACAACTGTGAAATCACAAGAGGCTGTATATATTACAGTAAAGACCCAGGGCTGGGATTCAGACGCCTTGCATCTCCTAGGGCAGTTACTTCCACTTACCAAGCCTCTATTTCCATCATCTGTAAAATGGAGGAGGTGATTCAATTGACAACATCAATCTTACAGGATTGAGGTGAGAATTAAGAGATAATACAGCCCTAAGCACTGTCTGGCATATAGAGAGAAAATACTCAAGTTGCTTTAATTTATAACTCAAAAAATGATTTGAAGTTGGAAATTCACTTGCTGCCAAGAGTGTACCCGCCAGGGTTCACCCCAAAAGGCATCACACACTAATAACATGATTTATCCTGGAGATGATATACCTTCTACTCATTTTTCAAGACACAGCTTCGAGTTCCATGAATAAAAAGAAACTCAATGCTTAAGCTGAAGATATGCCTCAGAAAGCCATCTTTTAAAATACAAAATCCTTTTTATCTCACTTTCATAAAAAGTAAAATATCTGTGGGGAACAGCTGGCTATAGGCAAAAATAATTGTAATCTAATGCAAGGCTCCATTACAGAAGCGCCCTTCTGGAGCAGAGCAGCTGAGCCAGGCTCCGGCAGACACCCTGTGCTGCGGGGCTGAAATCAATGCATTAACTCAGCTGAAGCCTGGGTAGCTGTTCTCAAACATCCGACGCCCTTTAATTTATCTGCAACTAAGAAGTCTCTGGTCACCACACAGACGACTGCCCAAAATAAAGTGGAATAAAGAGAGAGGAGGATTACGTATTGTAGAGGCAACTCTACTGGACTGGAAAGAAACCAGCTTGGCTCTGAGCAAGGCAAGATTGAAATGGGACGGAGAGTCAGACTGTGAGGACCACCCAAGAAGCCATGGCCTCACATCTGGATGCAGGAAACACCCTGATCTCTGGAACAAGGTTGGCTGTGCTGATCATTGACCCATTGTACGGAAACCTGAACTTCAGCTCATGACTTGTACCCCATTGTATGGCTCTGAGCAAGTGATGTAACCACTATTGGCCTTGGGTTCCTCACCATGAACATGACTGACGAGCTAGATGGTGGTGGTGGTGGTTTGGTCGCTAAGTCATGTCCACTCTTTGGCAACCCCATGGACTGTAGCCATCCAGGCTCCTCTGTCCATGGGATTTCCCAGGCAAGAATACTGGAGTGGGTTGCCATTTCCTTCTCCAGAGAATCTTCCTGATTAAGGGATTGAACCTGGGTCTCCTGCATTGCAGGCAGATTCTTTACCAACTAAGCCACCAGCAAAGCCTGACAGGCTAGGGTCCAGAGCTAAACTGGATCTAAGATCTCTTCTAACATTCAAACATTTAAACAGGATTGCTTTATGGAAGACAACTGAGTAAGTGTTTTGTCACAAACTTTTGAAACTCTGGAAGATGCTTCCTATTTATTTATTTTTCACTTTTTAAAAATTTCATTGAGGTAGGTATGGTATAAATTGCAATAAACTGCATATATTTATAGTTTATGGAGATGAAATTTGACATTTATAAAATATTTTAGGCTTTATAAGAATTTTATTAATATAAGGCTGAAAATCATCACCATGATCATGAACATATCCATCACCACCAAAAGTTCCTGTTTTTAAACAATATTTGATTGGTGTATAGTTGCTTTGATGTTTCCTATTTAAATATGCTTTCTTTTTATCCCACTTCCAAGAATAGCTGATAAGGACACTGGATCCTTCAACACATGCTCCCAAATGCTTCAAATTCAACTTGCCAAATTCATCAAAGGTTACCTCTCTCACTGGCTGCAATAACCAGCTGCAACCAAAATTAGAACTTTGTAATGGCTTCAGAGAGTAGCTACATTTGCTACTTCAAAAGACAGTATTGAATCTGAACAGACAGTATTAAATCTGATACTAGATTTGCCACCCCCCCATTTTTTTTTTTTTTTCCCAAATGTAAACTGGGTTTTCAGGGACTCTGTTGAGGTTAGTTTGTTCAGTCTGTTTATATCAACATTTTGGGGGGAGAAAATAAACATGAAAAAAACCCTCTTGATTTGAAAATAGTTCAAAAGGCCTTTAAAAAATTATTTTGCTAATGTATTTGACTACGTGCTTATTTTGAGTCCCTTTTCTTTCTTTTGACTAAAGTCCTCTTTAGGAGATTGTTTCTATGTTATTATTACCTTTGTTACATGGTTCCCACTGTGCTTACCCCATACCCTCCATGCAGTTACAATTCCTGCACATAGCAGCTGCTTAATAAATATATTGTTATTGTTGAATGAAACTTGATAGATAAAACAGGATTACTGATGTCTTATTTCTAAAGAGCAGAACCTAGAGGCCAACAAGAAAAACAGGTAATGGACACCAACGTGCACGTGGGCAAGGAGACCAAACTAAAAGTCCCCAACAAGAAAAACAGGTAAGAGAGCTGGACTAACACCCAGCCGCTTTCCTACACCAAGTGGGTGAAAAGAGACAAATAAAAGGAGTGCTTGGAGACATCCAAAAGACTGAATATGTTCCTTCTTTAAGAAAATTTAGAAGCCCAATTTGGGGCCTCACTGGGAAGAACATCATATAAAGCAGGTTTGAAGGGCTTCCCTGGTGGTTCGGTGGTTAAGAATCTGCCTGCCAATGCAGGGAACACGGGTTTGATCCCTGGTCCAGGAAGATCCCACATGCCACGGGGCAACTAAGCCCATGCGGATAACTACTGAGGCCGTGTGCCGTAGAGCCTATGCTCAGCAACAAGAGAAGCCACCACAGTCGGAAGCCCACACATCGCAACTAGGAAAAGCCCATGCGCAGAAAGGAAGACCAAGCACAGCCCCAAATTATATAAATAATAATAAAAACAAGTTTGTTTTAATCCCAGAGACAACAAAAAAGAAATACATTTCCAATGAGCATTTTGCAGTCAACAGATGCTGCGGCTGAGCAGCTTTCTAGGGCTTCCCTGATGGCTCATTGGATAAAGAATCTGCCTGCAGCGCAGGAGACACAAGAGATGCAGGTTCAATCCCTGGGTCAGGAAGATCCCCTGGAGAAGGAAATAGCAACTCACTCTAGTATTCTTGCCTGGGAAATCCCATGGACAGAGAAGCCTGGCAGACAATAGTCAAAAGGGTCACAAAGAGTCGATATGACTGAGTGACTAAGCATACCAGTTGCCTTGATATTTGCACGATGCAATGGGTTCCGTGAACTGTGACAACACAGCAAATTTAGGGAGCGAGTCCCCTGGATTGTGAAAGCTCAGTGGTTTCCATGGCCCTACACTCTAGCGGGGCTGTGGGATTGTTATTCTTGTGGTTGGGGGAGGCTTCTGTGAGTTTTCAAACCAAACTACCACCTGCTTTTCTAAGCAATGCTTCTACTCCCGTGCTGTCTCCGTGTCTACTGCCTTTCCTGCTTCTTGATGAAGTAGCATGGCTCTGGCTACTGGAATGTATATTTTCTAGGCAGGCAGCAAAGAAAGTTGGCCCCAAATTATCATCAAAGGGATCTGGGTGGATGGATAGAGATTGTCTTAGCACAATCAGCCTAAAACTACCAGGGAAAAAAAACTGTAATCTGACAAATTACTCCTGGTGACAATGAGGGAGGCCACAGAGCAGAGGAACTCGAGGGTGTCTTATCAACAAAGGAGAGAGGAAAATACAGGTATCCTAGGGAGTTTAGGGGGCAGTAAAGTGAAGCAGAGTTTTAACAGGCTTAAAGCAAAGTGGGCTGTGTCAAGGAGTTCACATCCATGCCTGGACAGCATAGTGCACCCAGGGTCCTGTCTCCTTTGTCTTAAGCACAGAGTTAGGGTAGATGTGGAATGCTGTGTCCGGAAGGATTTGTCTGAACCCCTGCACGTGGACTGTCAATCAAGGCTGCTTCTCTGTGTCACAGGGACTCAAGCGTCCTTGGCGGGAGTGGCAAGTTTTATTCTTCACTGATGTAACTTCACACTGTCCGTAATCGAAGAGGACAAGATTTCTCAGTGAATAAGCGGGTAGCAGTCACTCTAGAAAGGGGGTTATTGTGACTCTACATCTCCCTGTCCTTGGGAGACGCACTTCCGGTTAATGTTGCCCCTACTGATTTCTGTGCCTGTTATTCCAGCCTGATGAATGACGGTGCAGATTTTTACTTTCTCAGCCTGAGCTAATTTTTACTCTTTGAAGATATAGATATACAATATAGAACTCACTGTGTGTGCAAGAGAGATGGATGAGGGAGAGAGAGAAAGACAAGGAGTGCATTATTTCTTCATGGATTCTCAATAATCTTTCCCTTGACTTTCCATCTGGGTGTAACACAGGCTGACACCCCAAAGGTGTGAACTATACCTCTGCAGTGAACTCAGGATACTGAAAATTATCATGCCAGTACATAAAGAACACAATGGCAATATGATAAATTGTAAGCATCATAATGATCAAATAATTATAGTAATAATACTGTAATATTGTAATAATTTAGAAAAGGATGCAGGTGGCCCTTCAGTGGAAAGAGAAATAAATGAGACTGAGTCATGCTCAACTAAGCATTTGCAAAAATGTGAAACTCAACATGCACAAATGGAACTTTTTTAGAAAGCAAATTTGTGAATGGGATTTTATTTAGAAATGCTGCCAATTAAATTTTCAAACAGTCGGCACGTCCATGGTGGTTCAGTGGTTAACATATTGCCTTCCACAGCAGAGGGTGCAAGTTTGATTCCTGGCTGGGGAGCCAAGATCTCACATGCCTCATGGCCAAAAACCCAAAACATAAAAGAGAAGCAGTATTGTACCAAATTCAATGAAGATTTTAAAAATGGTCCAAATTAAAAAAAAAAAAAAATTACCAACAATCATCCATGACGGCTTGCTATTTCTTTATTATATGGATCTTTTCTTTCAAAGACATGCTGCTAACAAAATGAATGATACTAAAAATGCCCACTATCAGTGGTTTTTCCTTTTTAAATGGGTATTTATGAAACAGTGATAGTCCCAGAAAGATATGGTTTTCTAGAAGAGGAGTAATTAAAATCTCAGTGTTAGGCATTGTCCCATACGCGGTGAAAATGTGCAAATCTTCCAAAAATGATTGTTCTCTTTCCACTTAAACTGTTGGGAGCAGAATTAGCTCCCTTCCATGGAGGGAGCTCCCCTCAAAGAGAGAAGGCCATGGGGGGAGGGCCTGGGAAAAAAGAGGAAATACGAAGGAGAGAGGCAAAATTCTACCTACTTCGAGCAGAGGACCTAAGTCTCAGCTCCACTTCCACCCGCCCCCTCCTTTATGCCCAGCCCCACCCCTCCCCGCAGGATGAATGGGCACCTAGCAGGGTATGAGCCTGGAGCTGGGCTGGGTTTGCCTCGGTTAGGCATCAGAAAGGCAAGAGGTGGCTGGTGGAGCCAGAAGCCATGTAAGTGAATGGAAAAGTGATGAGAAGACACAAGTCTTGGGACACATCCCGAGTAACCTGTAGCCGATAGGGGAGCCGATGTTGACTTGAACACTGACGTTTAAGAGCTGCTAAGCAGGGACTTCCCTGGCAGTTCAGTGGCTAAGGCCCTGTGCTCCCAATGCAAGCAGCCCAGGTTCGATCCCTGGTCAGAGAACTATGATCCCATGTGCCAAAGCTAAGAGTTCACATGTCACAACTAAAAAGATCTCGAGTCCCACAAATAGAAAAAAAAAAAATGATCCTGAATGCCACAGCTATGACCCAGTGCAGTCAAACAAATAAATTAAAAAATCTGCTAGGCATGGAGTTTTATTTAAGGGGTAGGACTGCTACTACTGAGTGTTTGGAAAACATGGACTTAAAAGATCCTATAATAAGGCAAAAAGGAGGGGTTTATGATGTCCTTAATCACAGCTACTGGGCAACTTGATATAAAAATAAACAGCACTGTAAACTTCAAGAGATGGATGGAAAAATCTAAAATTCCATAGCAGGACATAGAAGTCCCCTCTTGATAATAAAGACAGGAAGAATTAAAGCTAATTCACATATTGTAATATGCATGGGAAAACACTTGGCTTTGAAACAAATAAATTAGTTTCTAATTATGAAACCTGGCTTCTTTACAAATATTGTTTTCTCTGCTTGGAGTGAGCTATTGAGGCAATTACGAACAAAAGTATTTTCTTATCACGGAAGAAGTGATGGCAAATTAGTTTATAAATATTTAGCAGTTATGCAGTCAAGCCAATAAAAAAGAACACATTTTATTGTCCATCATGCTGATTAGAGTCCTGAAATAGTGTTAAAATTAGGTTATGTTTTCCTCTTTGGGAACTTCAGATATAATATTGTTATGTAATCCATTTCCCTCTCAGGAGTCTAATGGGTTCAAGTCAGCTTTGAATTCTGGTTTGGTCCTTGTGAAATAAAGAGGAAATTAGAAGTCAGTCCTGGAGATCACCAAAGATCTGATTCTGGAGCCTGCTTTACTGGAATGGCTGCCAACAGAGTCATCAGCAGAAATGGATATTTATGAAACATCAGGTTTCTCCAACTTGTGCCTGGCAGACCCAGCCAGAACCACGTGTGCTTGGTCCTGTTTCTCTGTGGACTGGTTTCATGGAGACACTGGAGCAGTCAACAGCTAAATGACATTTAACCCCCATTACAAGCATTTAATGCTCACATCATTATAGTAATAATAAAGAAATAAATTGCTACTATAAAATAAGCAGTGTAAAAAAATCTCCTGATTTCTTGGTGAGCCTCTGCAAGTTCCTTATAATATTTCCTTGCACCTTAAAAAAAAGTGTGTGTGTGTGTGTGTGTGTGTGTGTGTGTGTGTATATATATGAGAGAGAGAGAGAGCACGCACACATGCGCATGCAAGAGAGAGGGAGCGCTTCCTAATTTCCTTTTTGGAAATGGGTTTATGATGCGTTACGATTTACACAAATAAAAGTCTCAGAGAGCACTGCATCTCTAAAGCATGAAGATAACTTATTGTTCTGGCAAATGACAAAGCTGCTTACAGTGGCAGCTTTGATTTATTGAAGCAATTCGCATACACTTGGAAAGTATATTAGCTTTGCCTCTGCCCACAAAGGGCACATTTGAGCTGGTTAGGACACTCCAGTGATGAATTACAGACCAGATCCAACTGAAGGCAACTGGCACATCAAATGCCTAAAGGCTCCAAATTATAGCAAGGATGTGTTTTCCACGGTGACCCCTCACATGCGGTGGCATCTATGGTGGGCACAGCAACAAATGAGGGCCTCGCTGTTCTATTTCATGACAGTGTTTCTTAGTGACAAAGCTTCTCTTGTTTTATCAGTTAGGAGACTGGCATCCCCACACTGCATCCAATATTAGCTTAAGCATGTGTGCCCTTAAAACTACAACTGGCTACCAACTGGTTCCAGAATGAAACTTCGGCAGAGCCACGTATCCCAACACCCAGTTTCCTCTTTGAGGAAGAAAAACATGACTCCAGCTATATGACCCGCATTTGAAATCTAGAAAGTTAAAGCCCTGATGGAAGATCACTGGGGAGAAGATTTCACCACACTGGGTCTTAGATAGTCCCCCTTCACAGAAAAGAGGCACCTGAGGACAGAGAGTCTTGAGAATCAGAGCCCATTTCTTCCGCAGGCTCAGTGAGGTACCCCGAGTGCCATGACTCATCAGTCACTGTGACCTGGGTATCAAGCACTTAGTCCCCACAATCTCAGCCATCTCCTCTCATCACTGCCTTAACCACTGATGAGCCAGTGCTGGGATTCCCTTCACTTTGCAGGCGAGAACACTGAGGTCGAATGGTTAAATTGTCACCAAGGTCATCTAACTTCTCAGTTCTTATTTCTAACCATTCCATTATATAGGACAAATTACTTCTGCGTCATAATTATGGAGGCTGGTCTGTTTTAAAGGACTAATTTTTATCTTTTCCATCTTTCTCGTTTTTGATCTCAGTAGGAGGAAACTACTTACATGCAATTAATTGAATCAGGGCTGAAAGCACTTTCCTTGCATTTGCATTCTCATGTCACCTCTTTGTTTCCTGTAATGGCCGAGCTTTGTTCCTTGGCAAGAAAGCATGCAAAACTGCATCCCAGCTGACAAGAAGGATGGGTGATTGATTTTCAGTGCACTGATGCCTCACTTAGGGAATAAAAGGAAGGAACCAGGGCAAAAGAGAGAACCCAGTTAACTACTTGTTACAGGGTTTCTGTACTAAATCTCATGCTTTTTCTTCTTAGCTAAGCTTCTTAGCTATCACTCAATCAGTCTTAGACATGTCTCTAACAAGCTCTGTTATCCACTCTCTCAACTCAAGTCAGAGTAGAAAGAAAAAAAGGGGCGAAGGCAATCCTGCTCAGAATTTGACATTCTGACAGACATAACTCAGCAAAAAGAAGTGTAGTCTTGGGATAGGGTAAGAACAATGCTGTGTTCAATGAATCTATTCTATTTTGTCAGGTGGGAAAGTGAAATTACTTCTGTACAATTTCTATCCAAAATTTAAAATCAGTTGCTAAAAAGGATAATTTTTTTTTTAAAAAACTAACCTAAGCATAATTTTCTCTGCCCTTCAGCAATAGTACATATATGAGACAATAATGTATTTCTCATGATTTAAATCCTGACGCTGTGGCTTTGTATTTAGCCAACAGAAGAAAGAGAATTAATTCAGATTCTGACAAACAAAGAAGTTTTGGAAATAACAAGTGTTAAAACTCCTTGCCATAACTTCAAAATACTTAAAAAATCCACTCTTGACTCTGTAAACCTATATTTTTATGTATAGGGATTTTGATCTTTCATATACAAACAAGAGAAACTAACATTTTGGTAAAAGTGGTAGATTTACATTTGTTTCTCTACAACCATTTAGAAAACTAAAATGCATATATTATATATACGTATATTATGCATATATATATATCTATGAGAACAGAAAACTAAGCCCCCCCCCCAACATTATCTAAGGTCTCTTTTTTGCCCAGTAATTCTGAGTTTCTCCTGATCTCTTTTGTGACCAAAGAACACTGTGCTTGAGAGAGTCACCTGAGTTAGGGATGAGGGTGTAGTACTTTCTGAGATCAATTCCGGACTTCTACACACTGTGTCATACGTTGCTATCTCCCCACGGGCATGGAGGAAAGCAACAGAAAATCTAAATATACCCTAGAAAACCAGGGGCATGCATCAGGCCTTGGAGAGACAACAAATGATCGTGCATGGAAGACAAAAACTGCTAAACCTGTTGCCACCCTACTCACTGTATGTTGGTTACATCTGTTACATTTCTAGTGCAAGCCATCAACCTTTAAAATCGAAGCCACCATATCACAAATAAACATGTCTAAAAATGCTGTTATTTATCATGCACAAGTATGCATATAAAACAGCTCTAATTTTTCTTGACAAGCATGTCTAAGAAGGACTCACTATTCTTTTCATCAAATTTGGGGAGTTGGTGATGGACAGGGAGGCCTGGCATGCTGGAGTCCATGGGGTCGCAAAGAGTCAGACACAACTTGAACGATACTATAACTATATATATATATATATATATATATATATATATATATATACACACATATATATTTTATTTTTAGCTTACCCACAAAAGCTGAAACATTCACCATATTCTTTCATGGGACCAGAATAGACACTAACATTTAACTTCCTAAGAATTCCTTTTACCTTTTTTAAAAAACAATTATTTATTTACTTCTGGCTGCACTGGTCTTCATTGCTGTCTGGGCTTCCCCTGTTGCAGGAAGAAGGGGCTACTCTGTGTTGTCTCTGTGTAGCCAGAGAGACATTGCAGTGTCTCTTGTGGAGAACGGGCTCTAGGGTGTACAGGCTTCAGTAGTTGTGGCATACAGGCTTAGCTGCTTCACGGCAAGTGGGATCTTCCCGGACTAGGGATCGAACCTGTGTCGCCTGCATTGGTGGGTGGATTCTTTACCACTGAGCTACTAGGGAAGCCCCCCAAATATACCTTTTTATTTTAGTTATCCTTAGCAAATCAACCCCTTCTGAAGATCCTATTTGAACAACAGAATAGTCATTCACAAAATTTTACTATTGAAGCACAATTTCTGAATGCTTCCACAAATATTAGAAAGTGATTAAAAAAAAAAAAAAAGTTTGAAATAATACCCCTTAGCATACAATTTCTATACTGGGACTGGGGGTTTGCCCCTTCCTAGGCCTCTGCATTGTTAGTTATGACTTCAAACTCAAGGTCAATGTACTATATTCACTTCTATCAAACATATTAGGGACTTCCCTGGTGGTCCAAGGGTCAGTAATCTGCCCTGCAATGGCGGGGACATGAGTTCGATCCCTGGTCAGGAAACTAAGCTCTCACAGGCTATGGAGCTACTGAGCCCGTATGATGCAACTACTGAATCTGTGCACTGCAACCAAAGATCCCTCATGATGCAATGATATCCCGAGTAGCACGTCTAAGACCCCATGCAGCCAAATAAATAAATATATAACATTTTAAAAAAACACATTCGATTTTATGGTGATCCCTAAAGGACTTGTGGTTGCCAAATGAGAATTGCTGGGTTGTGGTTCCATGGCATTTGGTCAAGCTCTCCTCCTTCACAGAGGGAAAACACGGGGGAGGAAGTCAACACTCACCTCCTCGCTCTTCACAAGGCATGCCACTGAAAGACAGGTGGATGCTACAAGTTGCTGTTCAGTTGCTAAGTCCTGTCCTACTCTGTGACCCAGTGGACAGCAGCACACCAGGCTTCCCTGTCCTTCGCCATTTCCTGGTGTTTGTTCACACTCATATAGATTGAGTTGATGTTACCATCCAACCATCTCATTCGCTTGTCCTTAATCTTTCCCAGCATCAGGGTCTTTTCCAATGAGTTGGCTCTTCTCATTAGCTGGCCAAAGTATTGGAGCTTCAGCTTCAGCACCAGTCCTTCCAATGAATATTCAGGACTGACTTCCTTTAGGATTGACTGGTTGGATCTCCTTGCAGTCCAAGGGACTCTCAAGAGTTTTCTCCAACACCACAGTTCAAAAGCATCAATTCTTTGTTGCCCAGCCTTTTTTATGGTCCAACTCTTGTATCTGTACATGATTACTGGAAAAACCATAGCTCTGACAATACAGACCTTTGTTAGCAAAGTGATGTCGCTGCTTTTTAATATGCTATCTAGGTCTGTCATAGCTTTTCTAACAAAGCAGGCACCCGTCAAGCCTTTTGAACACCGATATCAGATGCAGAACATTCAGTCCTAGGCAGGATTTCCTCCACGGGACTGCAAGTCACACTATCTTGGTGACTCCCTGATGGGCTGTCCTGAGGCTAAGCAAGCAGACCACCTCCTACTAAGATCCCAGTTGGGATGGGTGGGAATGATGAAAGTGGAAGAACTCTTAATCAGAATCACTGGCATGTTAACACAACAAAAGTATGTCAGCTAATTCTATCAGAGAACCTTTGGTAAGTTTCCTCACCCCTCACTGTGTAATCATTTAAAAAAGACATACACCACCACTCATCTTGGAACTGTGTCCCTGGGATTTTTCTCCTACTACATCTAATTGTTTGGGTCTATACTTGTGTCTGCTACTGAGGCCTCTGATTCACTTCTCCAGCGATTATCTGAGAAAGATTTCAGGACCTCATTGGTGGTCCACTGATTAGGAATCTGCCTGCCAATGCAGGGGACACAGGTTCGTTCCCCAATCCAGGAAGATCCCACATGCTGTGGAGTCACTAAGCCTGTGTCACAACGATTAAGCCTGTGCTCTAGAGCTCAGGAGATGCAACTACTAAAGCCAGCGCTCCTAGAGCCTGTGTTCTGCAAGAAGAGAAGCCATTGGAATGAGAAGCCCACACACCCAGACTAGAGAGCAGCCCCCACTCGCTGCAAGTGGGGAAAAGTCTGAGCAGCAATGAAGATCCAGTGCAGACAAAAACAAACTAAAAGAAACCCCCAATAAATTAAAAAAAAACAACAGATTTCAGAGCACCTGGTCTGTCTGAGCATAAGAATCCATAACATTTAGTGAAAGAAGCCCTTGAGGGATAGAGGGGAAATGACACCTCCCCACTAGAATGAGCAATTCTGGGAACGATGTTGTTTTAGAGTTCATTTGGCCCCAGAGGTCAATTTTGATTTTGAACTTCTGGCCATCAGTACAACACTAAATTAAGCCTTCACAAAACTTCAACAATATGCAGGCCTTTAAATTAGGGTTAAATTGGACATTTAGAACCATCTTTTCCAACATTTGGTCTTATCATTTCAGGAAATGCTGCCATTTGTTCATTCAAAAATATTGACTGTGTGCCTGCTACGTGAGGTTTATATTGATACAACTGGTCTCCACTGGCAGTAAGAGGTCAAGGATGTTTTCCTTCTCCAGCCCTTTAGCCTTCATGAATTCAACACTGATCAGGCTCAGGCGGTAAAAAACCTGCCTGCAATGTGAGAGACCTGGGTTGGGAAGATCCCCTGGAGGAGGAAATGGCAACCCACTTCAGTATGCTTGCCTGGAGAATCGCGTGGCCAGAGGACCCTGGCGGGCTGCAGTCCACGGGGTCACGGAGACGACTGAGCGACTAAGCACGGCACAGAGTGAGAGAAAATGTGTGAGGCTCTGAAGGTTCTAATATTCTAAGAGCCGAACAGTATCACACCTGCGGGGCACACGGGGTCGTGTTTCATATGTGCACATACACAGTGCCTGTTGCCAACCCCAGGGATTGATGTGGAAGAGTAAATAAGTAAACACCGAGAAACGGTGTCAGCATCTCCTTACTAGCATCACAAATGTCACTTGTACAGTGTTCAAAGTATAGTCTATCCTCATTATTAACACAAATATTTTCCATGACAGAATATCTATGTAATTTTAACTAACTAATTTTCTTTATTTTTCTATCATCTACTATCTCTCAGGTTGACCAAAAAGTTCATTTGGACTTTCCTGTAACACCTTATGGAAAAACCCAAATGAACTTTTTGGACAACCCAGTATTTATCCATCTATCTACTTATTTAAATTTTTATTTCATGTTGGAGTATAGTTAATTCTCTGTAATTTTAGTTTAAAATAGGTGAAGAGATAATTAGTGGAAAAAACTTATGTGGAATAATAATGATGTATCCCACACGTGTGTACATGTGGGTGTGTGTGTGTCTGCGTGGGCAGCTATTACAGGTTTTGATTTGCATGTTGAGGACTCTGTGTCATTTACACACGTTATAAAATCACAACAGATCTGAGCAGATGCCTGGGTAGGGATGCAAGTGGCCTCCCTGTGGGATGACACCAGGCCTGTGTCTCCAAGTATCACTGAATTTCTGCCTGGTTTTATTAGGGGCTCAATGAATAAATGTCTGATTACAAAACCACTTGGAAATTAAACCTGTACAAACAAAACTCATGATACACCTGAACAAACTTTCTGGTCATTAACATCACTGGTGGCTGCAGTGCTAATCTTTCCAGGCTCTACATACTGGAAATTCACAGTATTTTAGTTTCCACTTTCCACATTTAATAATAAAAAGTCATACTGGTTCTTAATTCCACTTAGTTTTCCCTCCGAGTTAAAATACTCTCCACAAAGACATACTAGAGGGACTTCCCTGAGGCTCCAGGGGGAGTTCCCAATGCAGCGGGCCTGGGTTCAATCCCTAGTCAGGGCACTAGATCCCACATGCCACAACTAAAGATCCTGCAAGCCACAGTTAAGACCCAGCGCAGCCAAATACATAAATTTAAAGAAATCCCAATAAACAGACTAGAACGTTAACTCGGCTGATAATCTTGATGGGCTACCTCCATGGACATCAAGGCACACAGAGGAGGAGGAGGTGGTGCAGGGGGCTGTTCTCCAACAGGAAGTCCCTGGGCTCAGGGGAGCAGTGACTGTCTAACTGTATCCTGCTGTTGTATAAAGAAGAAACACCCAGGAAGGCACAGAGGTCACGTGACTAGTTTATAAGTAGTTTTGCCTTATGAGCAGTCAAGAGGGAAGGGATATATGTATGCATCTCTCCTGGTGGCTCAGATGGTAAACAATCTGCCTGCAATGCAGGAGACCCAGGCTCAAGCCCTAGGTGGGGAAGATGCCCTGGAGAATGAAATGCCTACCCACTCCAGTATTCTTTCCTGGAGAATTCCGTGGAGAGAGAAGTCTAGCAGGCTCGTTTATGGGGTTGCAAAGGGTTGGACACAACTGAGCGACTGACACTTTCACTTTCAACATACACGTATGATCCACAGGCTGATTCACTTAGTTGTACAGCAGAGACTGACACAGCATTATAAAGCAGTTATACTCCAGTTAAAAAAAGCAAAAAAAAAAAAAAAGAAAGAAAGAAAATGCTGGTCACTTTTCTCATGCACCTTGCCTACTCTAACCTCTTTGTCTTAATAATTATCTCTGCACACATCCCTCAATCTAGAGAAAGCCCACATTTGCTGCATCTGAGAGGATTCTTAACAACACAGACATCTTGGAAGACACGGATGGAAATCTCCCCTAACTTGAACCCGATGGTATTCCTGCTCATGAGGATTCTTTAGAACATAGAGAAGGAAATAAACATCAGAGGAATTCTCAATGTAGATTAACTTTAGGGCAATGGTTCTTAAAGATTAATGGCCTATTAATTGCTTGAGAATGCATTTTGCAAAATCTGATCTGTCTGAGCATTAGAATCAGTAGCACTTAGTAAAAATTTAGAAAAAAAAAAAAAAGCTTTTGAAGAGACTGAAGAAACGTACCCTCTCTACAAAAGCAGAGTATTCCTGGGGGAGAGTGGTACCCAGCCTGCAGTAACTCAGGAAAATCCAGTTATCTGTACTTTGAAAAGCTCCCCTCCCCATCTTAATGCAGAGGGACCATCTCCTGAGACACAGTGATTTAGGAATGATGAACACGCCTTTTTTCAATGGCTAATTCCCAACATATCAACACCTCTCCTGAAGAAGAATTTAACAGCCCCAGTTCCGTGATGGGGTCTTTAGAATCTTTAAAGTTTCAAATTGCTTTCACAATGCTTCCAAATCTTTCCAGGTACATAATAGCATCCTAATAAATCAATGAAATTCATCTCAAGCCCCTTGAAGAGAAGGAGACATCAAATTCCCAGCTGATTTATTTTTCTACTTCCTGCTTCCACTTGCATGCCTGTTAGCTCCCAAAATAAAGCCATCTGCAGTGATTTCACAGAGGTTCTGGTTTGCCTGGAGCCTCTCACATCCCCTCTACCCAACAGGCGCTTCTGCTGCAAATTTAGCAGAAAGGGCCAGATGGTAGTTGTCTTGTACAAGCGCTGGCTGTCACGACCAGGCAAATGTACAGGATTCAAGTAGCCGGTCTTCCCAACAGTCCTGAGGACCCTGGGGACCCCCAGTGTGAGCCAGGACAGGAAGAGAGCTCGTGGGATGCTGTGAGCTGGCATTACTGATTCACATCATTTATAGTCAGTTACTGTCACCACAAACCAACAACAAACACAACAACAACAAAGGACGGAAAAAGAAAAAGCAAGCTTCTGGTGTCTTTTTAACTCTCTCTTTCACAGGCTCTGGAATAAACCCTGGCATATCCTCTCAGGTTTTTTAATCTCTATTTATCAATACGCACAGGGACAATGTGAGGTTTAATACATGCCATCTAGTTCCAGAAGATATAATGTAGTTCCTGCACCATCAGAGTAGCTGCAAATGGGAAGTAACACAGGATCACTGGTTTTGCTCTGGTTAACTCTAGGCGGTGATGGGGAAAATGATCCAGTGTGTTAGTGCTTGTTGACAGTGTTATGAGGACTCCTTGGCAAAGCACACTCGTTTTCTACACTCACTATGCTTTTGTTTTATTTTGGCAGCACCACACGGCACGGAGGATCTCAGTTCCCGGACCAGGGATTGAACCTGCAGCCCTCACAGGGGGAGCACAGAGTCTCAACTGCTGGGTCGCCAGGGAAGTCCTTGTACTTGATCTCTTTTTCAACCCTTCACTTTAGAAAGAATGGGCAGATTTCTGCAAGGAGAGAGACTTCAGAAGAAACCAACTTGTCAACAACCTGACCTTGCACTTCCAGCCTTCAGAAAGGGGAGAAGTAAATTCCAGTTCTTTATGGTACACCCCCCCACACACACACAGAACACACACACACATACGGCAGATACTAATTCTTTTCTGCTATTTATGCCGAATACATATTCCTGAGTAAGAGACAATAAATCTCCTGGCAAACACTTACATTCCTGAAGCTCCAAACTGAACAGGTGGCTCAATTACCTGGAAAAAGAAGCAAAAGCCCACAGCACACTAAATATCCTTCCACAGCTGACAAATTCAGCAGCACCAGAATTTAGAAATCAACAATGACACATGCATACTCTCCATCATTGTTCTGGGGAAGGAAAAAACACAGAGAACAGGGATGAAGTGGGTGAGGAAGAGGGTGAGTCTGGAACGTAGGCTAATCTGGGAGTACTGACTTCCCGGGACACTGAGAGCTTAGGACTGAAAATCACATCAGCTGGTTCCCATACCTACTGAATGCTGTCCCTGGAATCAGACTTCCTAGATTCATCTACCTATTGATACAGCTTCACATGCCAGTATTTGTGTTGCCATTTTTAACAGGGGGAGAAAAGCATTTTGAGCTCATGGGAACTTTTTTAGAAGCATACTTAGTATGTCATAAGTTCTGCCAAATTAATACATTAATTTGCACACCAGTCACCAAATATGCCATCATATCCTGCCAGAATTGAGGAAAAACCTATTATGCAAATTCATAATTGAAAATAAATGTAAAAATAAGTGTTACCAGTCATTTAAATTCAGTTTCTATGGATGAACACATTCATGTGCACAGGCACACATACACACAGACTCCTTAAAACCCCATTTCCTTTTCTCTGTTTGCATTTCTAGAAAATACCAGCTAAGGGCAATAACGAAACAATTCCCATTCACAGATGAACTATTTTCATTAATGGAAAAAGAGAGCAAGTGATTGGTAGTGGGGATCGATGGCTAAACACCATATGGAGGAGGGCAAGGAGTCTTGTCTCAAGTTTCGTTTCTATGCCTGACAAACAGCAGTGCCCAGGGGCCCCAGGGAAGGAGGCAGGGAGCACATGTTTCCATGCTTTCTCCCCCAGGTTCTTGTTGCCAAGGAAACCTTCTCCTTTGTGTGGCACATTCCCAGAGATGCTTGAGGTTGACTCCAACTCTAGAGCGTGTGAGCTCCTTGAATTGTGTCATTTTAACAATGGGAAATTAAAAAGACAAGATTGCTTGACAGAAGGTAGAGAAATACCCTGAAATTTCTGTGAAGCCCTCCCTGTTTGGGGAAAGAATAGCAAAGCCAATAACAACAGTCTGTTGGGAAATAGTCCTGGGATGTGGAAGTTTAAAGATAGATAAGAGCGACATCTGAAGGCTTTAATTCCCCCATCACGTATGCTTTCATATTTAATTTCATTTATTATTATTTTTTAATTGAAGAGGAAACGAGAAGTGCAAGAACTGTTCTGGGAAACAGTCCATGCTGTAACTATTGTTACTATGCAAGGTATTTTGGGATGTTTGGGGTCCTCTTGGGTGTTCCCAGGTGACTAAGGCAAGGCTGGACCTACAAGGTTGGAAGCAGGATGATTCATTATTGCTATCAAAATTATGCCACACCTCACACTATTATAATTAAATTTTAAATATCTTTTTGCTGCCAGTATGTACAACTATAATTACTTCCTGTATTGAATCCTTATAGTTTGGGACAATGTTAAACTCACTCGCTAGTTCTAGTTTGTAGACTGTCTTGAATTTTTTATTTAAACATGCATGCCAGGACTTCCCTGGTGCTCCAGGGGTTAAGAATCCACCTTCCAATGCAGAGGACTCAGCTTTGATTTCTGGTCAGGGAACTAATGTTCCCCATGCCACAGAGCTTAAGTTCAAGCAATACAACTATGGAGCCCACACACCATAACTAAGATCAGACACAGCCAAAAAATAAAACATTAAAAAATAGTAAATGTGCAATGTTCATTTGCAAATACCGTTTTGCATAGAAATATAGTGTTGCAGAACTGTTCTGAGAATCAGTTTACATGCAAGTAAAACAATAAGGTGTTTTCAATACATAAAAATGCAGTAGTAAGAAGAAACTGGCATGATCTACAATTATTTGCCTATATACAACAAGCGTACGCCTAAGTTCAAAGGCAGAAAAAGAGAGGCAAAAAGAAAAAAACCTGTCCTGTTAGCAAGGAGTTTTTGTGCTTTTCCAAAAAATTCTTTTCCTATAAGTACTGTGCTGTTTTTACAGTTTATAAAAAGTTATATGTTCTAAATAAAATGACAAAAATTACCTCTAGGACTGCAAATTGCCACAATTTTCAGCCGGGCAGGAGCGTAACTCTCTGACGTACCTTTTGTCCTTGGATTGTTCTTTTTGACTAGCTTCCCAGTAAAAACAGAGCCTTTCCTCCAAGATAGACCTAGTCGGTATTCAACGGAGTGTTAGGTAGTTAGAAGAGGAAAAAGGAGTCCAGAGTGGCCGTGGCTAAAAGACGAAGACGGGAAAAGCCTGCGAAACAGAACAAAGGAAGGTCGGAGGGACCGGAGTGAGGACCTCAGGTAGAACAAGCCGCTCCTGGGAGCCCCGTTTACCCAGGGCGGGCCCAGGGGGAGGAGGAAAAACATACAACAGAGGAGTCACCCTTCTTTGTCTTTTAGCCGCCACCACTTTGAACTCCTTTTTCCTCTTCTAACTACCCAGCATGAGGAAGCCAAGGTGTTCATCAAAATTCAGTAAAGAGTAACCCAAGCCCTTTGACCTCTATCCTATAAAATTAATATCATACAGTCCAGTTACCACGGTCCATGCCAGGATGAATCATCAGGGTGATAGTTATCTATGCATTGTTTTCTTTGGGAAAGAAATGCACACAATCCCACCTGGAGCTCAGTCTGACGCATCCTACTGCCTGTTCTTACAACCCCCTGCAACGTGTACTCCACTGCAGTGGCCTGCATTCTGGCAGGGGGCCTCTCTTCTGACTCCTCTTATTGCCATTTATTTTTTGTTCTTGAAACAGTTATGACCACACTGGCTCATAAAAAGTTCAGTGGTGCTGGACCTACTTCAAGAATAAAAACAAAAACCCAACAGAGTAAGAGCATCTGGGAAAAAATTAAAAATGCAATTTTAATGAGTCTTTAGGCATCCTTGAGGAAATGGTGTGGGAATCAGGGAGAAGATGTCAGTGATCGATTAGGGATTGGTGGCTGGCCTCAAAGGCCATCCCAGTCCTCGCTGCGGCCAGGGAAGATGGGCTGACAATTGTGAAGAGAACCTGGAAGCAACCACGCAGGGGAACTGTGGCCCTTTCAGGGATCTGAACAAGAGCATGGGTGTGAAGTCCATTGCACGCTGCTCTTGCAATGAAGAGCTGTGCAAAAATGCCTCTGCCATGGAATCTTGCTGTTAAAAGAGAGCTAGTGATCCTACTTGAAAGCAGGCAACCCCCATCTGCTTTAAAGAGGGTATGTGAGCCACTGTGTGTCTTTGAGAATTATACTAATTTTATGAGCCTCCTATAATCCTGCAGCCTTCCTGGGTTACAGTCACTGCTGTCAGGATCCAGAGCTATCAGGTTTATGAGGCATCACGTGGATAGAGGGGCCGATGGCATTTCAAAGCTGAAGGGGGTGGCAACAGTTTTGTGCTTGTGCTGCTGGTCTGAGGAAGGGGCAAGCTAGGATGTTGTGAATAAAGTAAGTCCATACTGAATGGCTTGGCTGAATTTATATATATATGGTGTCCCTAAAGAAACAGTCACATCTGAAGACAGAGGAAAGAAGAAAGAATTTTAGTATTAGTTGCTCAGTTGTGTCCGACTCTTTGCGACTCCATGGACTGTAGGCCGCCAGGCTCCTCTGTCCGTATAATTCTCCAGGCAAGAATACTGGAGTGTGTTGCCATTTCCTCCTCCAGGGGATTTTCCCAACTCAGAGATGGAACCTGAGTCTCCTACACTGCAGGTAAATTCTTTACCACTGAGCCACCTGGGAAGAGGAGCATATTTCAGGGCTACTTCCTTTGAGACAGTGTCCTTTGATGTTAGTGATTTGCACAGTTTTCCATTCAAAATTAGAAAAACATCAACAATGTTAAGCAATGGTGAACTCCTTGGAAATGACAAACTTAAACACTAGGCTAATAATTTTCTTCTGTGGGTACCATGTTAGCTTGGAATTTGGAAAACAAGATACCAGCAACATAATTCAAGATGCTGTTCACTGTTTCATCACCACAAATTTCTAAGTGAAATCAATCCCTGAAGGCTCACTTGATGCTGGCTCTGGGGACAGCACTGGAGACAAAAGATAGTCTGGTATGTTTCATGCTCTACTTCGGAACGTAGGGAAAATACAGCTCATTTTTCTGAATCATCTGAATATTAGATTGTGGTCATCTTTGGGAGAAAGCAGTGTCCTATTCCTTAATGGCAAGGGATGTGCAGAGTGGAAAGAAATGAGATTGAAAAATTAAAATAAAGGGGGAAATGCAGACAATGAACACATGAGATGTAAGAACAAGCACCCCAAGTTTGCAGGGGAAAATCTTATGTAATATAAGGGAAAATACAAAGGAAAACAAATGACAAACCAGAGAGAGAGACTGACTGTTTATGCAGAGTTAAGAATCAGAGAAAATAGGGACTTCCCTGGTGGTCCAGTGGTTAAGATGCTGCACGTCCACTGAAGTGGACATGGGTTCAATCCCTGGTTGGGGAACTAAGATCGCACATGCCATGTGGCCCAAAAGTAAATATTTTAAAAAGAAAGATGGAAAACAAAATAAGAACACAGATTTAGGAATGGGAAGGAAACAGAGACCATGAAGAATGAAAAAAAAATTCTCTAAAGAAAAATGGGGCTGAAAAATAAAGTCATTTGCAGACCTAGGTGACACCTGACAGCAGAAATTGTTGGCAATCAATTCGTAAGAAATAAAATGCAGCACACAAAAAGGGAGGGTCAAGACTCTGTACGACACAAAACATCTTAAATTCTCTTAATTTACTTTGGTTTTATACCATCAGGTAAATCTGACACCATGGAACAAGTAGTTTGGGTTCTCTGGATATCACTATTGCGTTCATATTCTCTTAGGACAATCACACACGAAAGATGTTAGAGTTTTCAAAAAGCAGTATTTGTGTGTTTTTCTGGCCACCTTTCTTTCCTTATCATCCTCTAATCTGACTCTTTTTTAACAAGCTATGTTTTCCACTTTCTGTTGCATAAGACAAAAGAGATAATGTTATGATCTGTCTTACAATCTTTACAGAAAAGCAGAAAGTCTAACTGTCACAGTCATGTTTAACTGTGTAACCGATGAATATATTAACACCAAAGGTACATAAAATGCAAAGTGTTCAAGTAACTCTTTCAAATATGATGAATAAATTCTTTTACCATGACCTGGGGGACCGAGGGACCTGGCCGTCTATATTGCTTTCCGAACCTGTAAGATTTTCAGATGTAAAAATAGCATGATTCCTATCATTGCTTCTAACAGTGTTAACCTTTCCCAGAATCCCAGCTTAACACTTCTCATTCCTATTTCTGTAAATGGAATAATTAGACCAATTAATGAAAGAAACACATGAACATTTCCATAGAAACCTTTTCCAGACTGATATTTTCGGAACAGTGTGACTTCCTCTGATGTTAACAGAAATCAGACAATTAAATTCTCCTGTAACTCTTTTATAATTTACCCCCTCTGCTCTTAGGAACATAATAATGCAAACATCCAAAGTGCAATCACTTTAGAGTTGACAAGTGTAAAAATTTTGCATCACTTCTCTAAGTGATTATTGGTTATATATTCTTTCTCAAATGAAAAAAAAAGATTAGTGAGGTTTTAAATATTAAGATGTATGGAAATTATATGAAGGGTAATTAGGAAAATAGTTCTTTTTTAAAAAAACAATCATCAAATTCAGGAAATAAATTTAAGATAAAAAGATAAGGTCCCAATTTCTATAAATGAGCATCTCTTATTGGTCACACCGGTGAACCACATTCTTTCTTTAGCTCTGATCTCTGATGCTCTGTCTCCTCAGCTTAGCCAATTCTGAGAGGGAAAGAAGTCAAGGTGAGGAATATCACCCTAAGAACAAAGACAGAGAAAATGTTTTTAACGATAAACCCTTCTCAATTACACTGATACTGACTGCTCAGTAAGTAAGGCTCAAAGCACAGGAGTCACTGTCAAGTTCACTCAACCGCTCTGGTTAAATAAATTTATAGACTCCATTAAGGTACATTTTGCCCCATCCCAAACGTGTTTCAGAACAACATTAAAGAGACAATAATCTTCCTTCTCAGTAGGAGCTGTTAATAGGAACAATATGCTATTGCAACAAGAAATATTACTCCTAAAAGAAAGAAAAAACTAAGAAGTTGCTTTTCCTATCAGGAAAGGAGCATAGGCTTTGGTTTATTTTCAGATATACACAGGTCACAGATAATTCGATCTTCCTGCCAGGAAT
Source organism: Okapia johnstoni (assembly GCA_024291935.2). Classification (NCBI taxonomy): domain Eukaryota; kingdom Metazoa; phylum Chordata; class Mammalia; order Artiodactyla; family Giraffidae; genus Okapia; species Okapia johnstoni. The sequence goes on along the minus strand of CM044323.1, from coordinate 8,419,669 downwards.
GCCATCCAACCCCATTCCATTGTTGCACATCCAGAAGGCAACTAAAATGAGTCAAGGAAAGCCCTGCCACAGCCAAAGGGTGATGTGGGTAGGTTTCCAGGGCCTGGTTATTCCCTGCCATCTGAATACTATCGAAACTAGTCACATGTATGACTTTTGACGGGAGCATTATTACTTTATAGACATTCCCAAATTGCTCAGTATATGAAAATCCAAATAGGGGGCTTCCCTGGTGGCTCAGACAGTAAAGAATCTGCCTACAGTGTAGGAGACCTGGGTTGGGAAGATCCCCTGGAAGAAGGCATGGCAACCCACTCCAATATTCTTGCCTGGAGAATCTCAATGGACAGAGGAGCCTGGTGGGCTACAGTCCATGGGGTCGTGGAGAGTCTGACATGACTGAGCGACTAAGCACAGCACTGGTGGTCCAGTGGTTAAGACACCACGCTTCCACTGCAGGGGGCATGGGTTAGGCCCCTGGTCAGGGAACTAAGATCCCACATGCTACGCAGCACAGCCAAAAACAAACAAAAAGAAAATCCAAATTTACAGTATCCCTGAATATGGATCTATGACATAGTCCTTGGGCATTTAAACTTTGAAAAAAATGTGTGTATTTGTTTGTTGAAGTGGATTGGTTGGTTAAGCTGTCTTTTATTCTATTTCATAACATTGAATTATTATGATCTTTTGATGCTTAAATTGGAGGGGTGAAAAGTGAAAGTGAAAGTCGCTCAGTCATGTCTGGAGGGGTGAGCAGTTTTCATTTAATATTTTAAACCTTCACACATTTTTCTCTCACTCACAAGCACATGTTCCCTGGCTGTGATGAGAGAGACTCCACATTGGGCAGGAGATTGATCTCTGGTTTCCTCATCTAGCAAAACTGAGTGTTCAACTTCCATTTCCATCAGGATGACTGATGAGCTGAGTGGAAGATAAAGTCCAAGTGAGGTTTGCCTTAAATACGAATGAAAAAAATGAATCAAGTTCAAAAACTCCTAAAGACCTCCACCATTGCCTCCTGCAAGAAATCCCAACTTTTCTAACACAAGGCAGGGTGGAGTCTCGCCAACCCAACAGGGAGACCTGAGCAGAGCAGAAGTAAATTAGGTAAGCCTGCAGAAGCCCCACGAAAGCTGCAGGGGGTTTGCAATACAATGTAACCTTGTTAGCTTTCCTTTCCATTGTTTCCTTTTGAAATACAGTTTTAAAAGTAAAACACTATCATGGAAAATGCTCTATGAAATTGGTTTTTATCCAAAATGCATCATTTAGCAGATGATTGGGAGCAGGAGAACGTGGGAGAGGAAAAGTATTTAAATAGTAGAAGTGAGAGGCATCTCCCCAATTTTCAGAATTCATCTCAAATAATCCATAGGAGTTATAATCTAGTCTAATTTAAGATTCCAGCAAGTTTCATGTTTTTTTCCCCTTTTCTGCTCTGAAGCCATCCATGTTCTCTTCCTATTGTTCTACTTTTTTTAAGTGTTTTTTTTTTTTAATTTTTAATTGGAGGAGAACTGTTTTACAATATTGTATTAGTTCTATTTTCATGACAATCAAGAATACAGAATCTTCTGCTCTATCAGGAAAGCAGACCACTGGACTGTCCCTTGTAAAGCCGTTACCTTCATGACTTTTATACCTAGACCTAAAGTCATATTACTGCCACTAAGCAACAGGGCTGAAAGCCTGGTTGTGTGAGAGACACAGCAGCAGTTTAGGAAGGCCTCACCCAAACTCCACTGGTCAAAGGGCCTTTCCCTTCCAGACTATGGAGCGGAATTTCTATGGAATGCTTTCAGCTTCTTTTAGGGAAGGAAGCATTTCTTGTTTATTTGGGAAAGGTGAGGAATATCACCTCATACAGCGACAGACCTCCCTCCATCCTTAGACTTCAGGGGTATGGGGTTGGGGGGGCAACCTTTGTCTTGAGATTCATTTCAGGACTTCAGGAAGTCTTATAGTTGGAGTTGTGAATCGCCACCTCTCAGCAACAGACAGAATGAGCAAATAAAAAAAATCAGCAAAATTATAGAAGATCTGAGCAACAAAATAAATAGGATTTGATTGAAATGTATAGAACATTCCACCTAACAACAACAGAATACCCATTTTTTTCAAGTGTTTAAAGGCGCATTCACCGAGAGAGACCATATCCTGGGCTATAAAACCAACCTCAACAATTTTATAAGAACTGAAATAAATTATAGTTTTTGACAATAATGAAATAAGTCTAGAATCAATAACAGAAATACAACAGGGAAATCTCCAAACACCTGCATGTTAAATAACACACTTCTAAACAAACAATGGGTCAAAGAGGAAATCTCCAAGAAAAGAAAAAAATACATCTAAATGAAAGAAAATCAGCCAAGGTAGACTTGACAATGAAACCTAGAACATTAAAATCTTACATAGGAAAAGAGCAAAGGTTTTAAATCAATAGTCCAACTTCCTACCTCAAAAATCTATAAAAAGTAGAGCAAAACAGGACTAAAGCAAAAGGAAGAAAATAAGAGCAGAAATCAATAAAACTGAAAATAAAAAATAGAGAACATTAATGAAACAAAGAGGTAGTTCTTTGATAAAATCAATAAAATCGATAAATTTAGCAAGATTGTCTGATTCTCTGAGACCCCGTGGACGGTAGCCTGCCTGCCAGGCTCCTCTGTCCATGGAATTTTCCAGGCAAGAATACTGGAGTGGGGTGCCATTTCCTCCTCCAGGGGATCTTCCAGACTCAGGAATTGAACCCAAGTCTCCTGCATGGCATGCAGACTCTTTCTCAGTTGAGCCACTAGGGAAGCTCTTATGAAAATTAACAGAATTTTAAAATTATCATTATGAAGGTGGAACAAGGTATCACAACATATTCTCCAGCTATTAAAAAAGTGATAAAGGAGGGACTTCCCTAGTGGCTTAGTGGTTAAGAATCGGCCTTGAGATGCAGAGGGCGCAGGTTCAATCCCTGTTTTGGAAGCTAACATTCCACATGCCACAGGGCAACAAGCCTTCGGGCCACAACTCCTGAGCCTGCACACACACCCAGGGACGCCCGCATGCCACAACAAAGAACCCCTGAGTTGCAACAAAGACCCAGTGTAGCCAAAAAAACAAAAAAGAAAAGAAAAATTAAGGAATCATAAAGAACTGACAACTTTATAGCCATCAATTCTACAACGTAGAGGAAATGGGCCAATTCCTCGGCAACCACCAACTACCAAAGCTCAGCAAAGATAAAATGGATAATTGGAGCAGTCTGAGAACCACAATAAATTCATAATCAAAAAGTCCCACAATTTTCAAATAAAAAGAAAACCAAATGTTCCTGATTCCACAAATTCCCAGGCTCTGACAGTTTCACTGGAGAATTCTAACAAACATTTACAGAAGATTTACCACCAGCTTGATACATTTCGACCAGAAACCAGAAGAGCAGGAAATACTTTCTAATTTATTTTATGAAACCAGTAGTACCCTAATACCAAAATTAGGATGTATTCATTCCCAAATGCCTAGTTAGGAAGGTATATGGGGCTTTACAAGCTCGTTTTTGCTGCTTTTAGGACATGCCCAAGATCTCGGAGAACCAACAATGAAGCTATATATACATATATTTTGCTTTTTAAGTCAACTGAAAAGAGAATTTGGAATTGGAGACATGGTCTAAAAGGAACTCTTATTTTTTTCCTTCCCAATCTGTGATTCATATGCAGATGTCTCAGCTGCTCTCTGCCATTTGTTCCTGACCAGCTCTGCAAAATAACATGGAAGCCCATGTGAGTTGGGAGGCAAGAGTCCCGGTTTTCAAGTTGTTCTGCTGTTAAGCCAACTTGTGTACTTAGAGAATTAGTTATCTGTTATCTGCCTTGGTAACATGCTGGCTTAGTTACCAGCAGGTTAATTTCTATAGGATCATCCATACTAGGAAGTAAAAGCAAAACTAGTAAGTGTATTTATGCTGTTATGATAAATTGGTTAAAGCGCAGGCTTAGGAGGCTCTCTCTGTCAGAGAGTTCACGGACACCACTGCTCCCCCCAGTAACTCACCATGTCCCTTTGGAAGTCACTGTTGATCCAGTGCGAAGTTGGACGACAGATGGGAACACATGCTCTAACATGCCGCCCTACTCACGGAAGGCAGGGTCCCCTGGGCCAGGGGGTCTTCAGCAGGACCGACGGCGGTTTCCCCTACTGTGTGGGGGCAGCAGGAGGGACACCCGGGTGTCCCCACCACAGGCCCCCTTTTGCCGCTAAGCTCGGCAGAAAGCTTCCCAACTGTAGGGTCCCGGAGCCCATTCTACCATCACGGAGCCATCGCTGAGCTGTGATCCTTGGGTTTTATTAGCAGAGGTGATTCTCGGGGAGATCACCAGCTGCCCTCCCAAACACTCAGTGAATTCATTAGTGGAAACTGCTGGGCAATGTTAGGCCTGATGTCAGGTGTGTGGTGCTCACTGAACTAGGAGCTCAGGGCCCACAGGTGCACACTGTTATCAGTTTCAAGGATGATGCTGTGCATGTATCATTTTGGTGTTTCTCATCTCCCCACCCCCCACAGACACATTAGCTGCCGCTCACTTCCTTGACACCTGAAACACCAGCTGCTATTTTGAGCAAGATACTGACTTAGAATGCCTTCTTCTAACTACGTGTCATTATCTCGCCTTGGGGTGGCAGCTCCCTGGTGATGTGGAGCCATGGGGCAAGTCAGAGCTACTGGGTTGTCATAAATGCTACTAGGTCTCCCTGAGATGGGGAAGGTGGTTTCTGAATCCCCAAATTCTCCCACAGTGTTTAAAAAAGAATAAAGAAAGGTCACATGGATTCTCCCTTGTGTTGACATGCATCAGTGAAGGCAGTGGGGAGTCTGAGGCTTGTTCTAAAAAATCTTATTCTGTTATCTAGTTAATACATTCATCCAACTTATTCAGCCCCTCACACAGACCCAGAGCTCACAGTGCAATGGGGTCCCGCCCTCTGGATCTGCATTCTTGTATGTGAACTATACCCTAACACAGGACTAATATATCCTTCAGAAAACTCGCAAACAGTGGCACTCAACTAAAATTTTTAAAATTCTTATAATTAGATATTGACATCTTTCTTCTTTTAAAGCCATCAGTAACCAAAAGGGAAACTTGCTATAGTCTCTGGACCAAGAGCTAGAAGATTATAAATTAACTCTTTGATAAACATGAGCAGACACACACACACAAAAAAGACGGTTCAGAATGCAAACAACACATCACTAGAGACTGTATCTAAACTGACAGCACAGTTACCACCAGCTTGAAAGAGATAACATTTTCCAACAAGGAGAGAAAATATGGTCAAACATCTATCTTAAAATAACTAATAATTAGAAATCCTTTAGTGCTCTCATTACTGCAAAAGTGTCAATTCAGAGGTCAAAATACATTCTTTCCGAAACTGACGCAGTATTGAAAACGAGGCAAAGTCTGGTTGCCTGCTATACGTGTCCCTATCTTCTCCCCCAGACTTTAAGTAGGTCGTGAGATGAACTAAAGAACAGATAGCTACTCCCAACACAGTTAATAAATGATCTCTCCCAACTGACAAAATGCCAGCACCAGCAGCATGAGTATTCTTCTAGTGGGCATTTGCACTCATCCTTGGAAAAGATGGTGCTTTTGGTCAAAATGAACAAAAGCTGTGTATTTCCTGTATATTTCCCACCCCGGCGTCTCACACATTACAGGGGCACATACACAGATCCAGTGCGGATGTTGGACGACAGATGGGAACATGTGCTCTAACACGCCGCCCTACTCACGGAAGGCCGGGTCCCCAGGGCCAGGGGGTCTTCAGCAGGACCGACGGCGGTTTCCCCCACTGTGTGGGCAGCAGGAGGGACACCCGGGTGTCCCCACCACAGGCCCCCTTTTGCCGCTAAGCTCGGCAGAAAGCTTCCCAACTGTAGGGTCCCGGAGCCCATTCTACCATCACGGAGCCATCGCTGAGCTGTGATCCTTGGGTTTTATTAGCAGAGGTGATTCTCGGGGAGATCACCAGCTGCCCTCCCAAACACTCAGTGAATTGATTAGTGGAAACTGCTGGGCAATGTTAGGCCTGATGTCAGGTGTGTGGTGCTCACTGAACTAGGAGCTCAGGGCCCACAGGTGCACACTGTTATCAGTTTCAAGGATGATGCTGTGCATGTATCATTTTGGTGTTTCTCATCTCCCCACCCCCCACAGACACATTAGCTGCCGCTCACTTCCTTGACACCTGAAACACCAGCTGCTATTTTGAGCAAGATACTGACTTAGAATGCCTTCTTCTAACTACGTGTCATTATCTCGCCTTGGGGTGGCAGCTCCCTGGTGATGTGGAGCCATGGGGCAAGTCAGAGCTACTGGGTTGTCATAAATGCTACTAGGTCTCCCTGAGATGGGGAAGGTGGTTTCTGAATCCCCAAATTCTCCCACAGTGTTTAAAAAAGAATAAAGAAAGGTCACATGGATTCTCCCTTGTGTTGACATGCATCAGTGAAGGCAGTGGGGAGTCTGAGGCTTGTTCTAAAAAATCTTATTCTGTTATCTAGTTAATACATTCATCCAACTTATTCAGCCCCTCACACAGACCCAGAGCTCACAGTGCAATGGGGTCCCGCCCTCTGGATCTGCATTCTTGTATGTGAACTATACCCTAACACAGGACTAATATATCCTTCAGAAAACTCGCAAACAGTGGCACTCAACTAAAATTTTTAAAATTCTTATAATTAGATATTGACATCTTTCTTCTTTTAAAGCCATCAGTAACCAAAAGGGAAACTTGCTATAGTCTCTGGACCAAGAGCTAGAAGATTATAAATTAACTCTTTGATAAACATGAGCAGACACACACACAAAAAAAAGACGGTTCAGAATGCAAACAACACATCACTAGAGACTGTATCTAAACTGACAGCACAGTTACCACCAGCTTGAAAGAGATAACATTTTCCAACAAGGAGAGAAAATATGGTCAAACATCTATCTTAAAATAACTAATAATTAGAAATCCTTTAGTGCTCTCATTACTGCAAAAGTGTCAATTCAGAGGTCAAAATACATTCTTTCTGAAACTGATGCAGTGTTGAAAACAAGGCAAAGTCTGGTTGCCTGCTATACGTGTCCCTATCTTCTCCCCCAGACTTAAAGTAGGTCGTGAGATGAACTAGAGAACAGATAGCCACTCCCAACACAGTTAATAAATGATCTCTCCCAACTGACAAAATGCCAGCACCACCAGCATGAGTATTCTTCTAGTGGGCATTTGCACTCATCCTTGGAAAAGATGGTGCTTTTGGTCACAATGAACAAAAGCTGTGTATTTCCTGTATATTTCCCACCCCGGCGTCTCACACATTACAGGGGCACATACATAGATCCAGTGCGGAAGTCGGACGACAGATGGGAACACGTGCTCTAACACGCCGCCCTACTCACGGAAGGCAGGGTCCCCAGGGCCAGGGGGTCTTCAGCAGGACTGTCGGCGGTTTCCCCCACTGTGTGGGCAGTGGGAGGGACACCCGTGTGTCCCCACCGCAGGCCCCTCATGCCTGCCGGCTTCCTGCTGCCTTTGGGGTGGCGGCGTCCCGTCAGGAGTGTGACACAGTAGGGAAAGAGACCGGTTCACTGTGAGACCTGCTACTCACTCTCGGACAGTGCCTCGGCCCCCCTTCCCACTGCACAGCAGCTGCCGCGGGCGATGAACGGCCTGAGTCCCGTGGGGACACAGGCTGCGGTGTCAGTGACCTTCTTCTCAAGACACTGCATTTTTTTATGGTGCTTCAGAAACAATCTAACGTGGTTCCCTAGCCTTAGGAACAGGGGAAGAGTCTAGGTTTAAAACGAGTGGGGGATAGTATGAACTAGGAAGATGGGGAGGTGGTTGGCTCTCAGCTTTCAGAGGCACTAAGAGGGTCCCCAAGACCGCTACGCAGACCGTGTTTCGCATGCATGCTGGGGAGGCTGGGTAACGTGGGTCCTGTCACTGTTCCACACAGAGTTAATCAAATGCTCCGTTATCTTCCCCGGGGAAGGGAAATGAGCTGATTTGAACGGTGAAGCTTGGATGCTCATCCAAAGAGGACAGCTGAGAGATTTATGTGCAAAATAACTGAGCTGGAGGAGCAAATGGGCACCAGATTCCAAGTACCTGCTGGCTGCGCCGTCGGCGGTATTTGCTGGCCCCTCTGAGTGCTGAACTGAACTGAGGCCATGGGCCGGTACTGCTGCATGGTTGAGGTAGGGTACTGACCAGACGGATAATAATACACAGGCATCTGGGGAAGGAAGAGGACAATGGCAGGACATGAGGGCTGCAAACAGAGCAACGTTTTTAAACATAAAATATATTGTCATCTCATGATATAATGTGAGTACAGTAAATTGCTAAGATGGCCACCCTGCCTACATGCGTATGCATTGTGAGTGAGTGAAAGTCGCTCAGTTGTGTCCGACTCTGCAGCCCTATGAATTGTAGCCTGCCAGACTCCTCTGTCCATGGAATTCTCCAGGCCAGAATACTGGACTGGGTAGCTGTTCCCTTCTCCAGGGGATCTTCCCAACCCAAGGATCAAACCCAGATCTCCCGCATTGCAGGAGGCTTCTTTACCATCTAAACCACCAGAGAAGCCCAAGAATGCTGGAGTGGGTAGCCAATCCCTCTTCAGGGGATCTTCCTGACCCAGGAATCTAACTTGGGTCTCCTGCATTGCAGGTGGATTCTTTACCAGCTGAGCTACCAGGGAAGCCCATGTATGTGTTACTCCTCCCCGCAAAAGGTTAGCTCCCTTCCCCAAAGCTGTGTATCTGAGCTGGCTTTATACTCGCCCTGATCAATGCCATGAGACAGGAATGATGATTGCTGAGACTTGTATGCCTGACCCTTATGAAGACTTGCAGCTTTCACTCTTTCAGGAGAGAACCCACCACCAGAAGTAGTCCAGGCTACTCAGCTGGAGAAAGAGGCCATGTGGAGGCCAGAGGCTGTCCAGCCAGGATCCCAGTGCTCTGACTCATGAGCGAGGCCACATGGGACCTTCCAGTCCCAGTAAAGCTGCTTGGAACAGCACCAGGTGGTGAAGGGGCAGGCCATCCCCACTGAGTCCCGCCACAGATCGCTGACCTGGCTGTGAGCTCGACAATGGCTGTTGTCTTAAAGCAATGAATTTTGTATTTTTTTTAAATGCAAGAAGAGTGAATGAAACAGTCATCAACAATGACAACACATTTTTAGGGTAGTTTTAAATGTGATCATGCTTCCCTGGTGGCTCAGCTGGTAAAGAATCTGCCTGTAATGTGAGAGACCTGGGTTCAATCTCTGGGTTGGGAAGATCCCTTGGAGAAGGGAATGGCAACTCACTCCAGTATTTTTGCCAGGAGAATTCCATGGACGGAGGAACCTGTGGGCTACAGTCCATGGGGTCACAAAGAGTCGGACACGGCTGACCGACTTTCACTTCACTAAAATGTGATCATCTAACTTGAATCGTTTTTCTAATGGAAACAGAGGTAAGTCATGAAACCTGCTGATCTCCAGCCTAAAAGGATCAGAGGATGGAGTCATGAAATAAGTGGAGAGCCAGCAGAGCACTGATCAGAGTGGCACATGGCCAGTATCCCCCCTCCAGAAAAAATGAATATTCAGTCTAAAAAGGGACATAGGTTAAAAAAAGAAGGTTCAGTCTAGAAAGGGACATAGGTCAAAATTACTGTTTATGTCACCTTCTGTCACTTTCTCCTGACTGGGAATGACTGAAAATACTCTAATTACTTCCAGCAAGATTCAAATCAAATGTTTACTGACCTGGAAAGATTTCTTGCCTATCTCAGGTCATTTATATGAAGGCTCTTTTTTTATTAATCAATTACTTTTTATTTCTAGGCCTCTGACTTTTCTTCTATCAGCTTCTTAAAAATGTAAGCAGAGGCATGCCAGTACATAGCCTACAAGGTTTATCTGTTTAGAATAAAATTAGGAGCCACTTGTTTGAGCATGGAGATTTTTATGGCTTGCCCTCTTTGCCTTATCCATGCATATTTGCTTCACTCTTCTGGTGGGCTGGATGTTCATGGCAAGTCAGACAAAACTGACCTTTCTAGTTATTAAACAGGTTCATTTTTCTTCATAAATTGAGTTTATTTTCATACACGCCCACAGACCATATCTCTTGTTCTTTTCATTATTATACACCATCGAGTCATCGAGTTTTAAAATGTTTCATAAACTGAAAATCACTGTGGGATATATCCTATACTTTACCTGTGGTTCTTTTACCAAGAAGTTCAGAGATGTTCAGACTGATCGTGAACATGTGTTTTCTGTTTTTTTTCCCTCTTCCCTCTCTCTATTTTTAAATCTATTGAAGAGAAAATGAGCATTTCTGTTGCAGACACAGCAGCGCTTTGGGTTGTCTTTGCTCTAATATTTGCTCCAGTATCTTTGCTCACCAAAATTGGAATTCCTTCAATCAAGCAAGGACATCTTTTTTTTTTTTAAAAAAAGCTTCAACTGAAATATTCTGCCTAGTCTTCTCCTTCCCAATAATTAAACATTATTAAAATCATTAATATATTTGTGAGGCCTGTCCTCCTGTAACTTAAAATTACTTTCCACATCTCCTTAAACCCTACCCGGATAGCTAAGCTGGTAAAGAATCTGCCTGCAATGCAGGAGACCCCGGTTTGATTCCTGGGTCGGGAAGATCCGCAGGAGAAGAGCAAGGCTACCCATTCCAGTATTCTTGGCTGTCTCCAGGATTCCCTGGTGGCTCAGGTGGTAAAGAATCCGCCTGCAATGCGGGAGACCTGGGTTCGATCCCTGGGTTGGGAAGATCCCCTGGAGAAGGGCAAGGTCACCCACTCCAGTATTCTGGCCTGGAGAATTCCATGGACTATAAAGTCCGTGGGGTCACAGAGTCGGACACGACTGAGCCACTTTCACTTTCACTTTCACTTTAAACCCTACCAGTGACACTACTACATTACAGAGAAGGCAACTCAAGGTGGACTATTAATTATCACTCAAGTTAAAATGAATGACTGGGTAAAAATCCCTTCAAGGTAGAGGATTCTGCATGGCTGGAAAAGAAAATAATTTATTCAAGATATTAAGGCAATGCCACAAATGATACGAAGGTGACACTGTACTTGAAACAGCTCCTTCAATGTGATATTTCATAATTAGGATGAAATTTGCTTGGGCTATGCATGCCTTGAAAGTGGACCAGAAAACGCCTCAGTGCATTTTACATCTTGACAGTAATCACTTGCTATATTCAGCAAGGGATGCCCAGGAGAGCCCCAGAGATGTTTGGTGGTGAAGAGTAACACATAATCAGTCTTTGAGAAGACAGTAAAAATCAGTGATCTGTGGTGTCTTACATGCTCAAGTCAATTAAATATGATTAATGGCTACCTGTGGGCGGGTGCGGGAGGCTGGAGCCCCCAGGGGAGAGGAGAGTACAGTGGAGGGGGCTTAGCTTCCTCCTTCATATTCTGAGAGGAGCCCCCGATTAGCTCCAGAAAGATGCTTATGAATGGATAATAAAGGAAACAACATGTTTCCAGAGCAGCAGCAGGAGAGATGAAAGGCCCCCAGGAGCTGACTTCCCAGCTTCCTTCCCCAGGGCTTTCCTGCCCTGAGCCATCACCATAGTGAGCCCACATCCTGCAGGAGGTGATGCTCTGCCATGGCCTCTGCACCAGTAGCCTAGACAGTGGGCCATTCCCTCTGGTCCTGGGGACACAGGTCCGCTTCATTCAACTTCCTTTCTGAGCCCCACAGGACTCTGTATAGCTGGTGAACAGGACAGACCAGGACCTATAGGCTGGGAGTATCAGAACGCACAGAAGGCGAGGTGGGTTGGGTTGGCGATATTCTACATGGAAACCGAGCTCAAAATGTTCTGGGTCAACCAGCTCTGAGTCCCAAGTATGAGAAGAAGCACACTTACCTGTGTGGGTGGAGGCTGATGCACGAATCCCTGTGGTGAGGCAGGGGGCTGGAGGACTTGCTGGGAGCCAGAGAAGCTCCCTGTGGGAAGCTGTTGACCTGTGGAAGCGATGACGTAGCTTGGCTGCTGGGTGGGCTGAGGCAGGAGGGATGGCGGGTAGATGGGACCTGCGGGGGGCTCAGGAGTCTCCCCAGAGGACTGCCGGCTCAGGGTCATCTGGCTGAACTGCGTGGCCACGTCCTCTCTCTGCAAGCCATTGAGAGAAACCGGGACATCAGCAAGGCTGGCTGAGGAATGGGAGGGGCACACGAAGCAGACACAGGACACAGGCTGGGCCTTACCGGAGACGGAGGGAGGACGATTTGGAAAAAAATAAATGAAAGGAGTTCTCTGTCCAAAACAAGAGAATGTAACAAGGGAAAATAGATTTTAAACATCTTGAGGATCAGAGATGGTCAACAGGTTGACCTGTATCTCCTTCTTTCAATGGAAACAATTGATTATTTTTTTCACTGTGGGATCAAGATCCTCAGGATAGCACTGAGACAAAAAGGACTTGGTGGTCTATACTAGAGAGTCATCTGGTCTACCAGCAATAGCCCATAGGCTCTACCTACTGGGGAGAGACAGAGGGACTTGTACTGCCCATGGCTGCTGCAAAAATGGAACCAGGACTGGTGTCATCAGCAGGCTGAGTGGGAGTCCATTTGTAAAGGAGTATTTATTCACTGCCTTGCCTAAAGTTAAGGGAGAATGCTCACTCTCACTGTCCAAAAGGACCTAGTACATTGAGGGGAAATGAGAGGGCTCTGGAGGACTGGGGTACTAGGGGAACACCTGTATCAGGAGCAGAGGGTGATGTCAGTTACCACCTAGATACTGATTTTAAGGTATTTCCCAACCCTCACACCAAACTCATGTGTCTCTCTCCTCCTGACTTCTCACTCAGAGGACATCCAATTCCTGCCTAGCTCGTACATGCCTTTTTATATTTTTTTGGCTGTGCATCGTGGCATATGGGATCTTAGTTCCTCGACCAGGGATCAAAACCCTGACCCCTACAGGGGAAGCACAGAGGTCTTAACCACTGGACTACCAGGAAAGTCCCAAGCTGGTAAACTCTTAAAAAGGGTATCAGACTGCAGGAGCATTAAACATGGGACAGATGACAGAAAGGAAAGCATTATTTCTGGAGAGGAGTGGCAATGTCACGTCCCCCCTGACAGTCAGCTCACGGCCTGCGCCCCCCTCACCCAGCATCAGTCTACCCAGCAATAGTAAAACCAGAGAACCTGCTCTCCCAGGAGAAACGTCATCCCCACATGATACAGTACCAGGGGGAACTGCGGCGTTGGAGACACAGGCAGGAGATGCTGGGGAGGAAAAGACACAGCTGGGTATTGCACGGACTGGGAGGAAGCCTGCATCCCCTAGACAGATTGGAGGAAAGAGAAAGCTGATCAGGTAACAGGTAAGTTCTGGGGGTTGCAATCCCACTGCCTCTGAAGCACACCACCATCCCTCACAAGCAGTCTTGGTTCAGTGCCCTCTGGAGAGGGGGACCAGCCACTGATGGGAAGCCAGAGCCAGGCAGACTGGCACCAGCCAGCCTTGAGGGAGACTTGCTGCCCAGATAAGAAATCATGTGTGTGAAACTTCTGAAAAAAACTGTAAAGCACACAGAATGTAAAGAATTTCATTTATTTATTTACTTATTTTTAAAGAAGTCTTGTGAGACTTTTCATGGTGGTGGTGGTGGTCAGATTCCCTGGCTCTAAAAATATAGTCCAAAGGCTAAGAGTTGCCAGGGTGAAAAACTTTCGTAAGAAGCAAGAAAATAACAAAAGAAAAATGAGGTTCACCTTGGCAACTTCCCTGGACACCTCAGGTTTCTGTGGCCGTTTCCACGTGTTGCCCTAAAACAGGAGGGCAGCCCTACGTCTGTCCAAGGTGCAGATGAACAGCCCGGCCACCTTGGAATGGGTTGGCTTCTGTTCTTCCCATTGGTAAGGCATTTCATATGGAGTCTTTGAAGATACACACACTGCTCTGCACTGAGAATGATGACAATGGGCTGAATGGGATTGAGTTCTGTCCCCAAGTCAGGCTCCTTGACCACACAAGCAGTATTTAGATCTAAGACAAAATTTGTCACTGCTGTTTCCAAGCACCAGGCCTCAGCATGCAAGTCACTGGATGGGGCGGGTGCTCAGCTCTCCCTACACTTAAGGATCCAGGTGAAGTCCCATTAGCCTATCAGCCAGGGCTCTTGGTGGCCAGCTTTTATGATGGAGTTGAGTGGACAGGGGTGCCATCCATGGAAAATCGCCCCCTTCCTGACCCATTGCATCTCCGAGGCTGGCGTGACCTCCGTCTCCGCATGCCTCCCCTCCCGGTCTCCCCACCAGCTCTTACCTGAGTGACCAGGGGGCCGGCCATTTGCGGCTGGGCTGGCTGGACCTGCTGCTGGGGCTGTGGGGAGGGCTGCTGTTGGGGCTGCGGCTGGGCCTGCCCCACCATCGCACTATGCAGGGGCTGCTGGCTCGCGGGGGGGTTGTAGATGGCGGGGGTCCCATCAGGATTCACGAAGGGCTGGCCTGCAATGGGACCATACTTTGGTCAAGGGAAACTTCTTAAGCCCTCTTTGGACACAAAGAACCCCTCTGAGAGATGCTCAAGATGGAACCTGAAGACAAGGGCCAGTGGAACCCAGGACACCAGAACCTTCACCAGGGCGAAGACTTGACTGTTTAAGACTCATCTGGTCGAGCAAAATAGAAGTATAATAAGCCCAGAGCAATTTGAGATACTGCAAATACAGCCACCGCCTTCCGGGTGATTCGCCAAAGCTAAGAGCAGCTGTGCACAGTGGCCCCCGGTGAAGGAGGAGCCCTGTGTCGCACTGCCCTGTACCTGGCAGCCGCCAGCGAGATAACTTACAGAGAGATAAGGGCTGGTTTGCACTGACAGCTCCACGGCATTCAATGCCTCATTATTTACCAGTACATTTGCTTTGCTTCCACTGGGCTGGTCACCAACTCAGAATCATTATCCGTTCCACAAATATATGTACAACTGGAATATACCGCATGCATTCATTCACTTCTCTAAGCAGACAGCAGCAGGGGAGGGGACTGAGATTTTTGAAGGTGATGCGTAATAAACCCATCGCAGAACCATCTTGTCATGGTGAAGCGAATACACATTGTCTTGTCCTGTGAAATACTGGTGTGGTTCACTGTTATTGTTCCTGCCATTCGAGGAGTATTTTATAATTTACAAAATAGTGTCACTGGGACCTCACTGGGCCTCTGAGGAAGAAAGGTGTCATTGTGTTGTGTTTCTGAAGAGGAAAGACAGGGCCACTGGGAAGGTTACAGGGATAAGGGCCTGAAAGGAGAAGGGTAAGGGGAAGCAAAGGAAAGAGAGGGGGAAAGAGGGAAAGGGAGGTAAGGGAGAGAAGAAATGGGTTTCCAACATGACAGGTGCAGCAACACGCACCTTACACCCAGGGCCTTCTCTTCCAAGAACCCCACAGATGTGCGATCTCATTCCATTTGATTATTTGTTATTTCATTTGGCTGTGCCACATGGCTTGTGGGATCTTAGTTCCCTGACCAGGAATTGAACCTGTGCCCGCTGCAGTGGGAGCGTGGAGTTCTAACAACTTAACCACCAAGGAAGTCCCTCATTCCACTTTTAGAGACAAGATAATCAGGGTCTGCAGGGCCCAAGCAACTTATTCAGAAATAAATGAAGCAGTAAGTGAGACACTTAGGAAATTACTCTGGTCCATTCACCTCCCATCACACCAAACAACTTTGGTGAATTATCCAAGTTCGCATGATGAATACATGGGACAATGCATGAGGTTCCATGAAAAAAAAAAATCCAACCATAACTGAAAACTGTTCATTAACACGAGAAGTTAGGAGAGGTGTGGGTCATGTTCCGAGGTGGACTCACCCTCAGGATTGGTAGATAAAGAAGACCCAGAATATGGGTGAAGAGAGGGGTAAAGTGCTTACAGGTAAAGAGCAAAGGACTTAATTTCAGCTCCTTTAGGAACTGACATGGGGCCTCCCTGGTGGCCTGTGGTCAGGACTGTGCTTCCACTGCAGGGCACACAGGTGCAGCTTTGATCCCAGGTTGGGCCACTAAGATTCCAAATGCTGCACAGTGTGGCCAAAAAAACAAAACCTTCCTTTAAATACTGATGAACCTATTTGCAGGGCAGGAACAGAGATGCAGATGTAGAGAACAGACTTGTAGACACAGCGGGGGAAAGAGAGGGTGGGATGAACTGACAGAGGAGCATGTATATTACCATATGTAAAGTAGACGGCCGCTGGGAAGCTGCCCTATAACACAGGGAGCTCAACCCTGTGCTCTGTGATGACCTAGGCGGGTAGCATGGGGGTGGTGGGAGGGAGGCTGAAGAAAGGGGGGAGATATATGTATATTTGTGGCTGATTCACGTGTTATATGGCAGAAACCTATAGAACATTGTAAAGCAAGTACCCTCCAATTAAAATAAATTTTAAAAAGTGAACAAATAAACACGGACGGCTCTGGAAGAAACACCTTCCCTTAAAAGGAAAATTAGCAACTGACACGAAAGCTTCAGCATTTTCCACGTTTTCAGCATTGCCCCCAATATGTGTGTGTGTGTATCCAACAAGTAACTTTATATGCATATTCATGAACATACCTGCCAGAATCACAGAAGTTCTAACAACAGTTTCATAACCAATCACAACATGCTGTGATAGAAAAGCAAATGTGCTAGAATTTTAGTCACAGAACAATGACTAAATTTAGAGTTTTAAAAAATGTTCTTCATAAGCACTTGTTTCTCTATCATTGTTATTTAATTTTAGCTATGTTTTATTATCTTATTGTTCTTTTTACCAAAATAACTCTTCTGAATTAAAAAAAAATCTGCAACCCATTTTTTCCTGCAAAACCCAACAATTCAAGAAAGAATGAAAAAATAGCTCAATTTACAAAAACCCACTGGCCCACTTGGGGTTCTAGTCCTTTGTTCTCTCCTCCTATTTTGTATCTTAACAGGTAAGAGGAAAATTTTAGGTTCTTAACATTAAAAAAAAATATCATAGCAACTACATATGAAATCATTTTCAAGTTAGCCTTACTCTATGCTCACACACACATAAACACAAACATGCAAAGATGGAACAAAAACAAAAAGATCTTTACTATTTCTGTGACTTTTTCTTAAATTGGATTAAAAAAAAAAAACCCTGCTATTTGGGCATTTTTGGTCACACCACGTGGCATATTGGACGTTAGTTTCCTGACCAGGGATCAAACTCATGCCCCCTTCATTGGAAATGTGGAGTCTTAATTATTGGACCAGAGAAGTCCCACTATTTCTATGACTTTTGATTTACCCCAGGGAGAACAAAGGAAGTGTGAAAAATTGACCACACTTAGGGTGAAATATAACTGTAAAGTATGTAGCTGCCATTTTAGAGTCTCTGTTTAAAATAATATTATTGTGCTGGGGACCAGAAAAAAGAATAATCTCTAAATAATGACATGTGAAAATTACCAGGACTTTCCTGGTGGCTCAGATGGTAAAGAATCTGCCTGCAATGCAGGACACCAGGTAATTCCTGGGTCGGGACAATCCCTTGGAGAAGGGAATGGCAACCCACTCCAGTATTCTTGCCTGGAGAATCCCATAGACAGAGAAGCCTGGCGTGCTACAGTCCATGGGAAGTACTAAGAATTCAGTTGGGTAGAGAGGGGGACAGGCTCTTCTGGAAAGAGAACATAGTATAAAAGGTTGATTTTTATGTTCACCAAAGAACAATGGAGAGAACTGAGGAAAATGAAAAAAGTCAAGACAGATGCCAGGGAAGAGACCAAAAACAATTACCTATAAGGGTCGGGAGGTGACTCTTGGTTTTCAAGTCAGGCTATGACGGCCTCTCCATTTTCTACCTATTCATCAATCCAGATGCAATTACGACTGAGTACTGACAACTAGTTTGCATGACAGCAGTTGAAAACCGAAGAAGAAAGGCTCATTGGCTCTAGGACTGTTCCACTTAGCAGAGCTTTTCATGTCAGAATTGCAGAAGCGTGCCCAGCAGGCCTGGCACGGGTGTTGGCAGGTAAGGAGGGTGTGGTGACATCAGTAAGCCAGGGCTGTGAGCTGAGCCAGGGCACAGAGAAGGTTTGAATGCAGAGCATCCACCACTCTCAAATACATGACTTGAGGTGAAAAACGTCTCCATTCTTCACATCATGTAATGTGCAGCCGACATGATGTTACTAATAGATAATGACTGAGCCCCTGCATGGGACCGAGGCTCTGTTAACCAGGGATGCAAAACAAAAACGAAAAACTCAGTAGGACCTCTCCTCCTAAAGGGCTTACAAGTGGGCTGGTAACAAGGAAATGAATCCAGGGGCAGTTCACACTAAAAGGAAAGTAATTATATGCTCTTGGTTTCCCATACTAAAGCATGGCCACTAGGTACCTGGCAGAAGGGTACTTATTTAAAAAGAAAGGGAGGGTATGATGCGAAGAATATTTTCCTTCCTGGTTCTTAAAAAGTGAGCCGTCAAATGATAAAGAAGCTGACAGTTATGGATAAGCAAAGATTACTCCAGGTCTTGCAAAGACATGTTTTTAGACAGCACACAATAAATTCATGGCGCATTCAAACACAAGGCGGAAGCAGTTCAGATAAATTGATTCTAGACGTCCTGTGAAAAACAAAAAGCAGAGCATTATGGAAGCCCATGAAGGAGCATTCGGAACAAGCCCGCCCTCAAAAGCAGCTCAAGGTCAAGTCCTTGCAGATGGTGTATTCTTGCATCTCACACTCCTGAACTTTAGCCAGACAAAAGCAGAGCAAAATGGCAAAACAACATACAGGGACACTAACAAGGGTGTGAGGGATGCCAATGCCTGTCGACATCTCTGGATAGCACCAAGTTGACAGAAAACTGCCAAAGATGAGCCTTCGGCTAGAAATTTCCCGAAGGAGGCTGAGTCTAAGACAGCTGGAGGGAGATGCATCTTAAGAGGCAAACCCAGGCTTGCCTGGCAAGGATGAAGGTGTGGTCCAGAGGTAACTCTTGAGCAAAGAGCCTCTGATTCCTTAATCCAGGTGCCCGCAAAGGAAAGAAACAACAGTCAACGCAGGTCCAGAGTTAGAAATGGACCAAGTGGGAGCTGAGTCTAAAGCCAGACAAAGTCAAAAGTCCTGGTTGTATCTGGGGAACCGCAAGCATGTATATGGATAGGCTGGTTGCAGTTGCCAAATACTCAGTATCAAGTAAAAGCCTGGTCTATTGTGCCGACAAAGGAAGTTTCATTTTTGTTTCAGTTAGCAGACAAATGATGGACAGGCACCTTAGAATTTCAAATCATCGCTTGTCTTATTCCTGCTTAAGACAGACATTCTTTCCCTCATCATTTTACGCATGAGGCACACTCCCAGATATATGCCACTGGATGAAAAAGCACTCTGCTCTCCACATCAGCACGGATGAGGAATAGCAGACACTGTTGCAACAATACGTAATTGTTGAGGACCTATGTCTGAGCACAGTGCCTCAGGCTACTTCATCATCCACTCCAGGGAGGCAAAAAATATACCCAAGTGTGGCTCTTCCCCACAAGCTCAGGAATGTGCTGGTAACTTGGAAATGGATCCTGAAGCAATTCACACAAGAAGCAAAAGGGTCACAGGCTCTGGGTGGCTCATACCAAAGCATTCCTATCACGTATTGGCAGATAGGTAGTTAGGAAAGGGTTAAGAAAGGGTAAGAGGTGTGGATTCTAGGAGGGAGCAGCAATGCCAGAGAAAGATGAATTTCAGCCCAAAGGAGGCAACTTTCCAGTTTTAATAGTAGCATCATGTAAGAGATTAGATAGGGACTTCCCTGACAGTCCAGTGATTAAGATGTCACCTTCCAATGCAGGGGTTGTGGGTTCAGTCCCTGACTGGGGACCTAAGATCCCCCATGCCTCACAGAAACAATACTGTAACATTCAGTAAAGACTTTAAAAGTGATCCGTATCAAAAAAAATCTTAAAGAGAGATTAATAACCTAAGAGACAGACTCACACACAACACACCAGAAATACACATATACACACACAAATATGATATATGACACATATATATCTATATATGTACACATTTTTTTCCCCTTTTTTGGCTATATCACATAGCTTGCAGGATCTTAGTTTCCTGGCCAGGTATGGAATGTGGGGCCACGGCAGTGAAAGCACCAAGTCCTAACCACTAGACCATTAGGGGATTTTGTGCCTATTTTTAATTGACAAACATAAACACATTCTGGAAAAAAGGAAACATCACAACTTACCTTACATCTCACCACTCATCATGGCATAGAATAATTTAGTACATTTTCCTCCTGGTCTAGGGAGAGTTTCATGTCTTTCATTTGTCAAATCACAGATGTGTGTATGGAGACTCTGTTCAACAGTGTTATTAGATCCTTTTCTTTAGTTAGGACCCTTTTGCAAAGGAGATATTTCAATAACAGCTCTAAACTAGTCATGCCAGTGTATACAAATTAGGACTTGGCACCAGGAAGCACTTTCTTCCCTTTTCTATAAACAAGATTATAGATGGTAATATACACATACACATGCACATCCACGCTATCATTACAAATCATCCCCTAAAAAATACTCTGTCTTTTTGGAAACACTGCAATTTTGGTTAAAACATACCACTCAAAACTACGGTTAGTGGATACTCTTGTCTACAAACCCTCCCTATCTCAATTAAAAGTGAAAGAATTTAAGCTGACAGCATCGGATCACACTTTGATCTGTGCCCAGAGTACTGGATATGATCTTGGTTTTCTTTTCATTTCCTTTATAGAGCTTACAATGATCCAGATAAAATAAAAGCAATCTAATATCCTCCTTACAAGTATCTAATCTGAAAGCTTTCAAATCGTTTTCAATAAAATGATTACGCCTTCTTTCCCCTCAAGCTTATGGCATTTTCAAAATGTCTCAGTCACACACCGTGCCTTGAGAATGTGCCATATGTTTTCATGAAAACGTCGCAATTATTCAAGTAAGTATTTTACTATCATGCTCACGCATCTCTGAATTTCCTAATTACTAGACATGTGAAAACATGGAGTCATAGCACTTTTATGAGACTCTTAACCAGCATTGCATTTTTAAATTTAGTTCATCAAAGAAATACACTGGAATAATCTAAACCAAACCACAGATATAATTTGAGAAAATTCAAAATTTTTTTCCATCTCTTTCAAAGGTTTCTAGAGAAATGACTTATTGATGTAAAGCCTTCCAACCCAGGGTTTCCAAGCCCCGGCACTACTGACATCTTGGGCTGGATAATCTTCTGGTGTCAGGGGCTGTCCCGTGCATTTTGAGATGTGTAGTAGCATCTCTGGTCTCTCTCCTCAGATGCCAGCAGGAGCCCCTCCTCCCCAGGTCATGATAATCAAAATATCTGCAGATATTGCCAAATGGCCTTGGATGCATGGGAAAACTGCCTCAGGTTGAGAAGTATCCCTCACACAGCAGGTGTTCATTAGTCTATTTGTCCAGTGCTCTGGGTCCTCTGAAGTTATTGTGTAAGTTAAATGACCACTAGAGAAATTAAATAAGTGCAAAGCTATTTAAGATGTACAAACTATTAGGTATAAAACAAACCACAAGGATACATTGTACAACATGGGGAATATAGCCAGTGTTTTACAACAACTATAAATGGAGCATAAACTTTAAAAACTGTAAAGCACTGTATTTTGCACCTGTAACTTACATAATGTTACAGAACTATACTTCGATTTTAAATAAGTAAAAAACAAAACCCAACAAAAGCCAACAACAATGGCTATTCATCATGAAAGAAACAATAGTCATGAAATTAGCAATTTTCCTAATCCCAGCAAAACCAGCCTAACCCTAAAATTCCTGAAATACGTAAGATCCTGTATTCTGTATTCTCTTGCCACTGTTGTTCCTTATTTCCCAGTGGGATCTGTGTGGGGTTGTAAGATGAGAAGACAGTTTATATAGTGAAGAATCTGCTATGTGTCCAATTGAGATCTCAAGTTCCTGAAACTATCTTGGATGTGAAAACACTTTGAACACAACAACAAGCTAACCATGGATTTAGTCTGAGAAATATCCATTTTCAATGAGTACTTCACAGTTTAACACTCAACAGTTTCTGATCTTAGCTCCCAGGAATACATGAGGGAGACCATGCCCAGGGGAGAGAGGCCAGAGAGAAGAGTATATTTCTGGAAAGTATCTGTATTTTGATTTCTATATCAATATTGATATTGATACCGAGATACAGATTTCCAGCTCTCTATAGATCTGCTCTTCCTAAAACAAGACCCTCCACCACCAGTCAGGCCCCAGGAACTTTCAGACCACTGGCCAGCAAATTCAAAAGCTCGGACACAAGAACAGACCTCTGATCTTGTGTCTCAGTCAAAGAGAGGTGATGAACAAACCTGTGTGTGGATTAAGGAGGATGCTTCCAGGTGGGATGCCTGTGGCAGCTTCGAGCGGAAGGAGGATGTAGCTGGTGCTGCTGGGAGCGACCTGGCCCCCCATCCCATTCTCTGGGTAGGTCACACAGCCAGGGGAAGTGGCTGCCACGCCCGAGACCAGCGGAGTGCTCTGCAGAGGTGGATACGTGCGTGACAGCGATCCTGAGGAGCCTGCACTGCTGGAGGACTCGGAACCTACCAGAGAGACATAGATCAACGAGTCATTCCACATGGAGAGGGGGAGAGAAACCGCTGCTTACTGTAAACAATCCATCACTAAAGAATCTGAGGTTACTGCTGCAGAGTGAGACTAACTAAAGCCTCTCCCACATTTTATTGAAATATTTGTCACATATTTTTCAGATGTTATCAGATTCCCAGGAAGAGAGAGATGAAGAATGAGCCCTGTTCCTGGCATCTCACCCACCACTAGGGTGATGAGCTAGTAAACGGTACCAAAAAGCTCAGAACTCAGTGCCTGAAAAAATTCCAGTCTCTTCGAGTAGAGAATGATGTGGAAAGGTCTCACTGAGCTTGAGTTATGACACTAAAATGACTGGGGGACTTCCCTGGTGGTCCAATGGTTAAGAACCCACCTTGCAACGCAGGGAACGTGGGTTCCATCCCTGCTGGGGGAACGGAGATCCCACATGATGCATGGCAAATAAGCTCACATACTACTACTAGAGAGCCCACGTACTGCAATGAAAGATCTCTCCTGATTCAAAGAAGATCCCACATGCTGTTAACTAAGACCCGATGAAGCCAAACAACTGTTGTTCTTCAGTCACTAAGTCCTGTCTGGTGTCCGACTCTTTGTGACCCCATGGACTACAGCATCAAGGCTCCTCTGTCCTCCAGTCTCCCAGACTTTGCTCAAATTCCTATCCACTGAACCCAAACAAATAAATACGTAAAAGTTAAAATGACTGGGATGGAGGTTAAAATGACTGCAGTTTAAGGAGGAGTCCATGGTCATGAAATGGTTCTAAAGTACTGGTTTTCCAACATCCATAAAGCTGAATTTTGAAAGGTCGTAGTTAGAAGTGATCCTTCCCCTCAAATGTGAGTAGAAGAACTGGCTCATTCCTTCTAATTAAGATCTAGGAAGTGCTTAAGATCTGCACCAGATCTTGCATATTCACAGAAGTCTTATTTATATGATCAAGAGGTAAATCAAGGAGGTCGTGGCCATCATGATGATGACTGATCATTCTTCAGATGACACAAGAGCAGAACCATGGCGGGGATTTGTGGACTAACAATTTTTCAAATACGCAGGTAACTGGGTCAGTGTGCAGAAGCTACCGAGATGGAATTCAGCCCTCCTCGTCTCCCTTTCCCTCCAATGTAGACAAAAGCAGCTACATTCCAAGTCCACGAGACACCAGCAACCAGAGCCAGGCAGCTCCAGCGCCCTTGACCGTGGCTGTTCTTGGGCCCTGAATATTACATCAGAGCCTCAGAGAGAAACTCCACCAAGCCAAATTTATTTATTTGTGGATTCAAACTAATGGATTGAGTGACATCACAGCTTTCAAGAACAGAGTGTAAGAAATTTTAAAAACTATTAGCCCACATTATTGATTTATATCATTAAAAATTCATTGTTCTGTGTCACTAAAGGTTAATACACATATAAAGAATATTTAAGATTGCTTTGAAGATTCTAAAATATGCCCTTAAACTGGAGAACTTTTAAAATAAGTGAGAGGAAAATAATGTGACTGTAGAGAAAAGGCACCGCTGGAGAGTGCGTTAATATTTTTGTTTGTTTGTTTTTGAATATAAGGTGTGAATTTATTTTCAAATTCGAATCAAGCATGGTAGAGTGGCTTAAAATCTTAAACTAAGTTATCTGAATTGAACAAATTTAGAATTGGGCAAAAATAGTCATGACTATGTCACGGCATTGCTTCTTAGAGAGACCATTTCTTGTTCCTCAAAGAGTATTATCAATGTTGGAGTGTAATTAAATTATTTTCTCATTGACTCTTTTAAGGGACATCTAAAAGTATATAAAAATAAAAGTCAAGTTATCCTGAATTAGAAGGACAGTGATATTTACTGGGTACATAGTATGTGTGGACATCTTGATAAAACCTGTAATTTGAAGGACTATGACTGCACACACTGGGAAGGAAATGGAAGCACAGAGAAGGCAGCCAACTCAAGCCAACTCATACAGCTAGATAATGACAGAGCTGGGATGTGATCTAGGCAGACTGATCTGAATTTGACCATGACCCAGTACTGACTGACACCAGTGTTCTCGGTGGGGATCTTCTGTGCTTTTTTGATTATTCAGAATGATAAAGTTTCAGGTCCAAGGAACTCTAATTAATGCTCTTTGGTGATCTAAATGGGAAGTAAATCCAAAAGAGAGGGGATATATATATATATATGTATGTATAGCTGATTCTCTTTTCTGTACGAACACATGGTAAAGCAATATACTCCAATAAATATACTCCAACAAAAATTAACTAAAAAAAATATGGGCAGAAAAACAAAGGATCTAAAGGGAAATGTGGAAATGGTAAGAACAGTTGTGGGAACACATGGCTAACATGACTGATCCTGAAGTCACTGCCCAGTGCAAACTGTAGTGTGTGTTTATGGATCTGTGTCTATGATGTGATGCTACAGTCCAAGTCTGACACTTAAGAGTTAACAACAGCAACAATAGTAATAATACAGTAACAGTTTCCACCTCCAGGCGTTGAAGGTCACACACAATTGATTCAGCCCACGTCCAGGCAGATGGGTTAGATAAGGAGAAAAACTGGGGCCTAAGAAAGAATCTAGGGCCAGCCTGGGCATGTGTATTGGTGCTGGAGACTGATACACAGACAGATGTGCCTCTATAAAATCCAAAAGATCATTTCACCTTGGCTTTCGGAAGATGGCCATTGATCACTGATTGGCAATATCATTTCCTTCTACTGGCTGAGAAAAAGCAGCAGCTTCAATAGGAACAATGACAAGACAAGGTAAATATAGGGCCCACAGGTTAAAAGAAAGAAAAGAAGGAAAAGTAAATTCGGCTTAAATGCTCAACACTTGCAAAAATGGAACCAGCGAGATTCTTTGAAGGGATGGCTCAGCCATGATCATGCAGCCTGGCTGGTGTCTAACCAGCTTTGAACAGTTTCTGAACTTTGGTCATCTAGAATCAAGTAAAGCAGTATTCTACATATAGCCAGAATTAACGGCAGTTCTTGATTAAAAATGGATGCTACCAATGGTGATAAAAGGCACAGGAGTAGAAGTGATCACAGTTTTATAAAAAATTAATATTTGAGAACTTTACTACTTTGGGCACTGAGAGTGGTTTGTGTTTTCTTTTTTCAGGGACTTAGTGACAGCAACAGCAAATATTTAAACAGTATGTCAATGTGACCAAGCACCACGCTAATAATTCTGTATGAATTATCTAATCTACTTTGCACAGCAACATTGCTTTGCAGATGAGAGCTGATCCTCAGAGATGCTAAGTAAATTTCCCAAGTGCAGTGGAGAAGTCTGAGTTCAAACAGAAGCAACACAATTCCAGGGACTATGCTTGAAGCCTACAGGTCACGTGTTTACACTAGAGTCATTCCAGCAAGAACCAGTGGGACCAGGGCCCTCATCAGGCCTGAGTCAAGTTCTAGGAGATATTGCCCAGAAATTCAACACTACTCACAATGGGTTGCTCAGAAGTTGGAAATTGGACCTGGAGGGGCAGCTGGTGGGAGGTGAAGAGAGAAGATACCAGGGTGACAATCTTAGGTGCACACTCAAGAGGGAGACATGAAAAGGGAAAGATGGAAAGAGACTGGGGAAGAGATAACAGGCAGAGCAAAATGGAAATCCAGGGAAGGGCTGGGGCAGAAAGGGGAGGGTCGGGGCAGACTCCCTTGGAGAAGAGAGTGCACCATTCATTCCCCAGGGAGGGAGTTTTGGCTCTAGTTCTGCCAGAATTTCTTGTATTTTCCTCCAGAAGTGACTTTTTTTTTTTTTTTCAGATCTCACTGTCTTCTTTTGTAAAACACAGGTCACCAGACTAAAGGATGAGAAGAGATGAGGATGATGCCCTTGAAGTTCCCCTCAGTTTAACACACTTTAGATTTCTTCCTGATTGTAGGCCCCCTTCCTCCCTTTCCACAGAGCATCTCTGTTCCTTTAAGATGCAAATCTTCTCCCAGCCTCTTACCAGTTTTACAAGCAGGAAAGGTCTTTCTTAAGGATGTGGGAGCCATGCCTTTGAAGTGTAATCCTTGAGAAAAAATGGTGCCTTTCTCTGCTAGACTTTGCACCAATCAGTAAACACAAGTGGTCTAATTAAATTGACCCACCCCCTATGTAAGCTCCTCTAGCATCTGTGTCTAGTGCACTTACAGACTCGCCTGTCTTTGCTTCTGCAGGGCTGAGTTTAGTTTCTCTCTCCTACTGCAAGAGTCTTGACCTCACTGGATTAGTTATGGGTAAAATCTTTCTTGCCTGTTTAACTCATCAGGGACAATTTTTCTTTTACAGGGACACTGAACAGGAAAAAGAATTTTTTCCTCCTGAATCCAAGAAAATGTCTCCAGAGCCAGGGATCAGAATTCAGTGGAACTCTGAACTAAAACTTCTGAAATAAAGAGGGAAAGAACATCCAGGATGCATTAGCATAGTGATGAACATTAACACAAAGAAGAGGACGTGATGGAAAGAAGAGGACGTGATGGAAAGATGACGGGTCTTGCATTGGCTCCAGAGATATCCCGGGGCACAGACCAGCAAGGTGCAACCAGAAAACAAGATGCCAGGTCATGTCGATTTTGTGAAAACCAAGCAGAAGGCAGTCTTACTTTTCCAGAACAGCTATTTCTCAAGTTTGGTTTGTAGACAAGCCATCTGTGCTTGAACAAACTCCTGTGATCTTGATGCAGCTAAAGTCGAGAAGCCCTGCTCTGACATCAAGAAGGAAGGATGGTAGTAAAACAAGATGGTGTGGCCAGTGTGGAGAGAAACAGAGGTTACCCACTTGCTTCTCAACCCCACGTCCACAGCAGCACTATCTACAGCAGCCAAGACATGGATGCAGCCTAAATGTCCATCAGTGGATGAATGGATAAAGACAATGTGGTACATTTACAATGGAATAATATTCGGCTATAAAAAAGAAGGCAATAAAGTCATTTGCACTCATGGATGGACCCAGAGATGATCATACTAAGTGAAATAAGTCAGAAAGGCAAATATCCTATGGTATCACTTATATGTAGACTCTAAAAACAATGATACAGATGAACTTATTTATAAAACAGAAACAGACTTACAGACTTTGAAACTAAACTTATGGCTCCCAAAGGGGGAAAAGGGGACAGTGATAAATGAGGAGGCTGGGATTAACAGATGCACACTACTATATAAAAATAGATAACCAACAAAGACCTACTGTATAGCACAGGGAATTCTACTCAACACTCTGAAATAATCTATATGGGGGAAGAATCTGAAAAAGAAAGGATATGTGTATATGTATAATTAAACCACTTTATTGAACACTTGAAACTAACACAACATTTTAAGAAAACTATACCCCAATATAAAATAAAAACCCCAACCAACCAAAAAAAAAACAAAGCCCAGCGTGGTGCCCAGCGCGGAAAGAAACAGATGGCATGGTATTCTGAACTCTCAATTCATTGGCACACCAAGAGAGAATGGGGCTGCAGCCATTCAAATCCTCTTCCCAATGAGGATGTGCTGAAATCAGCTGTCTCTACAGACCTTCACTGGACCCCCTGGTAACTGACCATGGCTGTGCTCAGTGCAGATGGTACAAGAGGGGAAATGCAGCCCAGATCTCAAGAGCATGTGCTTGTACATTTTGACTTCGGTAACAAGCTTTTCCCAAAATGTAGGAAAATGTGTTTCCCATCTGGAAAGCATCTCATTATTACCTATTTGAAGCTAGAACCTATGTAATTAGAGGAGGGAGCAGGAGAACTTAAATGTCGTAACTCCAGACTGAGTTTCGAAAAGGTCAAAAGAGCCTGCCATTCCACTGTGAACAATAAAGTAAAAAAAAACAAACACAAAAACAAAACTGGCTCCACGGCAGCAAAACTGACAGCTTGGCTTCATAAAACCATCTTAGGAGATTTAAAGTTTGTTTTGACACCCTATCTTGATCTCCTGTAATTTTTCTTTTCTCTTGCCATTCCTATACCTTGACAGGCTTGCAAATGGAGATGCTTAGATGAAAAGAAAAAAAAAAAGTCTGAAGCACTTACAGCTTCTAATCATTCTTCAAAGAACACGGCATTTTAGCATTCTTGAAGTGTTTTAAATGTTTCCAAAGAGCTCTGCTTTGGAGATGACTGGTGGTTGGTGTGTGGAGAAGAACGATTAATTTGAAAATCTTAAGTGCTCTTTGGGTGTGCTGGAATTTTTAAGTGCACCATTTAAGGTACTTGGTTTCTGCGTTTGAAGGAGATTTAAAACGATTTAACCTTTCTTAGTTTACAAGAGCTCAAGTGCACCACGGTGGATTTTCTTGACTCCAGTTCCTGCAATAGTGGGGTATAAGAGCAATTAATTATAGGAAGAAACCAAGAATTCACCAAATGGTGAATAAAAATGCCACAAGGCAGTTCAGGCCCACCTGACTCTTTCCAAGAAGCAGGATGTGTGTGTGTGTGTGTGTGTGTGTGTGTGTGTGTGTGTGTGTGTGTGTG
The DNA here is from genome assembly GCA_024291935.2 of Okapia johnstoni. Classification (NCBI taxonomy): domain Eukaryota; kingdom Metazoa; phylum Chordata; class Mammalia; order Artiodactyla; family Giraffidae; genus Okapia; species Okapia johnstoni. Next base: position 8,390,413 of record CM044323.1, on the reverse strand, counting down.
TGTGTGTGTGTGTGTGTGTGTGTGTGTGTGTGTGTGTGTGTGTGTGTGTGTGTGTGTGTGTGTGTATAAAGTAGTGGCTGAGACTAAATGCTATTAATTTTCTGCCTATATAGGAAAACACAAGATAATTTCTTAGGAAGCACCTGTCAACAACATAATTATGTTAAGCCATTAGCATAATGAGCCGAAATTTCACAAAGAGTCTCTGAGCAGTTGTGAGAAGCTTGGTTGGGAATGTATTCACAGTGGAGAATAGCATGTGTTTTTTAACCTCTGGTTGGTGTTGTTCATTCACCATTCCCCTGGGGTCCTGGCCTCCCACTCTCCATACTCAGGCTAGGAATCTGGGAGCCATGTACCCTAAGCTCCAGACGCATCACTGGACCACAACTCTCAACTCTCAACCCTAGCTGGGAGGCAGGGCCTCCAAACTTCCAAGGCAAAATCAAAACTAGAGGAAAACAATTCCATGCTAACATCGCAAACTTAAGTTCATGGAGAGCTCCTGAATGGTCACTCAGGCAGCTTCCAGGGATTTTCTGAAGTTTTTTGATTGTGGCCATTTGAAAATAATTTGAAAATGATGGTGAGGGATACTTGTGAGATAGAAGAGCTAGAAATGGCAGACCATGAGGGATATCTCGTAGACTGCTATGAATCCCATGGTGTTTTGCGTCCATCAGTGTTAAGTTGTTTCAAGTTAATGGTTCTCCTAGATTTCTCATCATTGTGCATGTCTCAAAGACTGTTCATGAAAACCTGAACCAACTATGTCAGAAGATCACTATTCACCTGTAAGAAAAAAAAACAAGAAGGAAAACATGAAGAGATGCATGCACCTAGCTACTTGGAGAGGAAACCTTCCTGAGGCTCTTTTTCCTTAACTGCAAAACATTAAAAAGAAATAATAAAAATAAGCAAGAATTAGTGTTTATTGAAGGCTTATAACTTGACAGCATGATTGGAATTTGTGTATATTAATTCTTAGTCTTTTGCAATAACTTGCAATATAGGTACTATGATTAGACCTATTTCTCAAATGAGGAAACAAATAAGTTCAGTAATTTATCCTGGATCATACTAAGTGTGAAGTGTTAGTTGCTCAGTCATGTCTGCTTCTTTGCAGCCCCGTGGACTGTAGCCCCCCAGGCTCTCTGTCCATGGGATTTCCCATGCAAGAATCCTGGAGTGGGTTGCCATTTCCTCCTCCAGGGGATCTTTCCAACCTAGGAATGAAACCTGGGGCAGATTCTGTACTGTCTGAGCCATATACTAAGAGTTTACCAGAGCAAGAACTGAAGCAATTAATATTATAATTATCTGACAATGCAGTTTTAAAGAATAAATTATAATGTTACATGTAAAAAATAGCTAACCTTGGTTAAATACTTGGCTTGTGCAGGTGCCTCAGTTACTGATTTTAGGTAAATGATCACATTTAAAATTACAATAGTTCACCGAGGGGAGTGAGAATAACATTCTATTATCACCTACATTTTATAAATACGGAGACTGAAGATAAGAAGTGGGTTCAATCATGAACCCCAGGCACACGGCTCGTGACAACAGTATGGTTATTTTAGTGGCAACTCCTGATTTTTTGGCTATCCCGGTGATTGATAACATTCACCTCATCATCATGGGCTTCTCTGGTGGCTCAGGCAGGAAAGAATCCACCTGCAATGTGGGAAACCTGGGTTCCATCCCTGGGTTGGGAAGATCCCCTGGAGGAGGGCATGGCAACCCACTCCAGTATTCTTGCCTGGAGAATCCCATGGACAGAGGAGCCTGGTGGGCTACAGTCCATGGGGTCACAAAGAGTCGGACACAACTGAGTGACTAAGCACAGCACAGCACATCATCTTTAGTTCAGGGAACTCAGCCAGTGCGCTGACCACACAGCTGGGATGGGGGCCAGAAACTATCGTGGCACATAAACCCATTCAGTACTAACTACCTGCTTTGGACAGCTTCCCGGTACTTCTGCTACTGGACGTGCTGTCAGCCCTGCTCAGCACCGTGATGCCCCCGAAACTCGCCGTCTTGGTCATGGCCGGCTTGAGATTGCGGTTGGAGCTGTCGGAGTCTGTGCTGCTCCAGGCCCTCTGGTGGTCAGACCACTTGAGTTCATTCTCGGAGCTGCTCTGCCTGCTTCCCGAAGTTCTCCCTGAGCCATCTCGGTTGCCCCTGGAGCATGGCCACCGGAAAGATGCATGGGACAACGTTAGATTCCGTGAGCAGAACGGACACAGAGCGGGACCTTTTTTGTAAGAATCATCTACACAAGACCCTTCTTGTCAACCCTTCCCAGGGCACCTGCTGCCTCACAAGTGATACCACGGACACCTCACTGATGTACACACAGGTAACACATCACACAGAATGCTCAAGTTACACACAGAAAAACCAAACTGAGAAATGTCACAAAATCCCTCTGCCAGTGAAGGAGGAACAAGAACAACAGGATATAAAATATCATTGGTAACTTCTCTCGTGCAGAGGAGAGAGGGGGGTGCATTCTCTGGACCCAAATCAATAGTGAATTAATGTTTGAGAGCAATTATGATGTTGAATGAACCGAACAGCAACTCCGCACTGAAAAAGTGTTCTGTCTTTTTAGCATTAAGTAATTGGACCATAGAAAAATGGAACACACAGTTCCAACGAAGCCATTTACTAATTTAGTTTCTAACTTCATGAGAGATATAGATCTGAATTTATTAAGGCTTTGGCAGAGGGCACAGAAATCACAGGAATTCCTCTATTAACCTATGGTGAGAATTCTGCCTGGTGAGTTTAACCTTCATGGGCAGAGGAAAGAGCCCTTTATCCCTTTCACATAGAAAAACTTGTGATAATAACAACAAGAGTGCAAACACTACACTGAGATGAGACTTTCCAAAGAGATCAGTGGAAGTAACAAAATAGCTCCACAGGTGAAATGACACATTTGCTCAAAATTCAAATAGAGAAAGACTGAATTTACTGGAAGAGATCTAATAGCCAGAAGTCAATTTTGAAGACTTGAGAGCCTTTCTAAGCAGTGTGCAAAACTGCATGCATTTTACAGAGGAAGTTGATGAAATTTGCATTTTCATTGGTCTCCAGTTGCTTAAAGAATAACTTGGTTACTGTTTTCAAAGCCTTTTCTGCAGTTGGAAATTATGGATCATCAAAATATTCCAAGATTCTCATGGACTATAAATAAGTAAAGAGGACAAAAACCATGGGCCACACATATAACCCCTAATTTCATATCACTGTGTGATGCAACATAAATCTTGATCCAAACCTCTAAGATGTGAACAGTAGCTTTATTAATATTCTTCTAAAGACAATCATGGACTGTTGAGATGCTAAAACTACACAGATCTGACTGAAACACTCACCCACCATATTGTACAGAAGGCATACAGCAAATTTCAGATTTTGCCTTAACTTTTTCCTTCATTTCGTGAAAACTTAAGAAGGTCAATGAATCCAAGAAGTAATAAAAATGAAACAGCTAGTTTGTCATAAAGATTTTGCACAGTGAAGGGAGGAAATGCAACAGAAAATTCACAAAACAAAAAGCCCTCAGTGCCTTGGTCTCTTCTCTCAATGTTTTCTTACAAACATCCTGTGTTCAGTACCTCAGGGATGGGCTAGTTTTAGAAATGAGGACTGTTTAAGAAGACTGTTTTATGAGCAGGAAGTATCAGACACTCACCAAGGGCCAGGTGACTTTAGTCCCTAAACACCTATGAAATCCAAGCAGCCCAGAGGAGACTGAGTGGAGAAAATTTGATAATTTCCCTTTCAATCTCTAAATTCAGCTTCAATCTTTGCTCATATAATTCTGATTAATTTGACCCACCCGTGACAAAGTCCAACTAAAGTATTATTTAGCAACAGTGAATGTACCAGGGATGCAACAATAATCTCACTCATCGCTAATATAGAATATTTATTACAGGAAGAGATTTGGGGTGGTCCTTAGCATACAGGATGTGTCAGAAGGCAACTCTCCATACGGGAGTGATCATCACTAATTCTGCTTCAATTATCCTCTCCACATCAACTCTTCACCTCCATGGGAGGGATTCAGACTTCCTCTAAACGCCAGTGTGGCTAAGCCTTTCTCTGCAAAGGAGGTGTCGGCCACCATTCCTCAGAGCATTTTGGGATGTTTTGAAAATATTGGGTAGTTCTAAGACTCATTTCATCCCCTGGCCAATAAGGCAACCTAAGATTTCCTTAACTTCCACCTTCACTCCACTGGTTCAAATCCTCAACCCAAGTCAAGATCTGTACATTTATTTTAAAAACGGAATTTAAGTTTTTGCTTTAGAGAGTTAGCATTAATGAGATTTAAAATGATGCATTTAATTTATGGTCTCTAAATACTGATACCCAGAAATCATCTTTTTTACTGCTCTATCCATCATTTACCTTAATACTCGCAGGGTAAGGTCCCGAGTTGAACTGCATATCTACTTGGGTGTGGGATCATAGGTATTATATCCACAAGTGCCTTCCTATCACTCCTAAGCCCAGTCCTGATTTCCTTCTAACTGGGAATCAGGAAGATAATGATAATGCGTTATCTGGTCATCAAGAGGCACTGGCCCTCTTGTATGTAACTATATAGAATTTGACCCCAGAGTAGTCATAGAGCAGGTACTCTAAGTTCTGCTTCTGTGCTGAGTAATGTAACTGATAATTTTTATTTTCCTTCATGTCTGAACATGGCATTTTTTTTTTAAACAAGTTAGGTATGATGTAGACTTTGAATCTGGAGAAGGAAATGGCAATCCACTCCAGTGTTCTTGCCTGGAGAATCCCAGGGACCGGGGAGCCTGGTGGGCTGCCATCTATGGGGTCACACAGAATTGGACATGACTGAAGTGACTTAGCAGCAGCAGCAGCAGCAGACTTTCAATTACTTTTATCACTGTGTGGATTACTTTGTTCTAAGTCACATTCCTGAGTTTCTGTGCTTGGTAATTTTGGTGGGTTACAGCATCTATATTTGCGATGGCTGACCTTAGTCAAAGGTAGTTCTGGCTAGGGACCCAGATTTGGGGCTATGTTTGTGACCCCATGTACTGTCCATGGAATTCTCCAGGCCAGAATAATGGAGTGGGTAGCCTTTACCTTCTCCAGGGGATCTTCCCAACCCAGGGATCGAACCCAGGTCTCCGCATTGCACATGGATTCTTGACCAGCTGAGCCACAAGGGAAGCCCCAAAACTTAATGCCTCTAGGGGTCAAGAATTTTATCTCTACTGGTCTCAACAAACCAACGCATGGTGTGTGACTACATGAGCACTGGTAAATTACAGTCTTTTCCTGGGCTTTCAAGGAAAAAAATTCAAGGTTATTTTCTTAATCTTCAAGTATGAAAATAAACTGTCTAATGATACAAGAGGAAGGTGTTAGAGATGTTATTCAACCTAGAAAAGTAAAAGCTTAAAAAAAAATAGATCCTGTTTTTTGTTTCTGCAAGAGTGTAAAGGGAAGAAATGAACTTTTCTGATGTTGGGGTCATAAGCTCAGATTTACAGCAAAAAGATATGTTCAAAGCCCAGAATCCATTTACTTTTTTTTTTTTTTTTGGGTATTTTGTTCCTTCTAAGTGGTCAATAACTTTTATTGTTTGGTTTGTTTTGCCTTTCCTACAATAGAGATGAATCCTAATAGTCACAAAAACACTAGCATATTAAATATATGTGTGAGGTATTTAATATACACACACACCTATATAATCAGATAATATATATACACATATATATACATATATATATACATATATATATATATATATATATATCAGAGTATATCCACTGCCCTACAATGGATGCTAGAGATACATTTAATAAAGTGATGAGAGAATGGCTATAGACCCTTTAGTTCCCTGGTACTCTCTAGCCTCATATAAAACTTTATATATATATATATATATATGTATATATGTTTATATAATTACATATATATTATATATGAAACTATATATATATATGTGTTTATTATAAATACACACATTCCCCTTACCTCACACAGATCTAGATTTTACGTAATTCATTATAATTGGAGACAATCTCATATCTTTCTTTAGAAATAAAATCTGTGCTTGAAAAAATGTTGTTTGAAATATTATGATGGATAGTAATGGCTAAAAATCAACTACTCAAATAGAGTTATCATGGATTTGTATTCCAGTATTGGGAACATATATACAATTGCAACCTGCCAGAGAAATATTAATTCAGTGTAATTTAGCAAAGTTGATTTGGGAATGTGAAGTCAGTGTACTCCCAAAGTCAACCCCGGAGAAAAACCCAGAGAATCAGAGGAAGAACCCTAAAAGACTGTAGACAAAGCCATGGTTTCCCAGTCCTGTGTCTTACAGGCACCAATAAAGCTTCAATGCTAGCTCGGTAACAAGCTTTACAAAGAAATAACCAAACATATTTTATTTCATGAACAGAGATAGTTTACACTAATACACTTATAGTTAACATGATTCCGGCACATAATCTGAAAACACAGTTTTAAAAAAGGAAACCATACCAACCGAAAGAGCTGTCTTTTCTTATAGGTCTCACTGCATATGTTACTGTCTTCCAAGAGCCTACTGGAAATGAAAAACATGATTTTTATGATATGAAATCTAAGGGTACTAAATGCCCTATGTCAAGTGGATGTGAACCCACTACAGCACACCTGTCTTGCAGATCAACTCCATATGCTACGGTTTATTTGCCTGATGTTGAGTTTTGCCCTCTTAAATGAATGGCAGCCTGATCTGTCCGTACCCTAGGATTAAGGCACTGATACTAGGCAAGGGAGAAAGTAGGGAAGAAAAGACAGAGGGAATGGGAGAGGAGAGGAGAACTGACACAGATATAATAGATATTTAAGTAATTACATGTATCAGTTGTGATTTTTCTCTTTGGATAATATTAAAATTATTCTTTATTTTTGGGGCATAGTGAAATATGACCTTTCAAAGGCAGGTACCCAAGAAATATATTTATTTTTGTGGAGAATCTACTCAGATTTTTGCTTCTGGGGACTATCAAGACTTCTTAACATATGCAATGAGTATTAGTGACCAATTATATCAATATACTCCAATTTGAACATTAGGGACACGATAATGTCTTTTTATACAAAACAGAAACAAATGATTATGATTAGGAGTAAGCACGGAAAATGACTGGCCAGAAGACTAGGGGACGAGGGTCCTCCTAAACGGAACCCTAAATGCTCATTTGACCTTCTGGGGAAGGACAGAGAATTTTGGCCTCAGAATCGTACCTAAGACGATAAAACTCAGGGATTCTGAATTTACTGTAAATACAGAATATTTGTTGAAATCTGTATGGATTTTTGAGGATGCTTTTAGATATCTTGTAAAGACTTGCTCACTACTCTCATCCCTTTTTCTACAAGAGGTTGTTCAATTGAGGGTAGTTACTTGAAGATTTATAACTGCTAATATGAATGATGGCATTTTTTAAACCAATCCTCTCTAATGTTCAAGTTCTCTAAGTACTGGAATTTAATCAAATATCCTCCATTTTAATCAATTTTATAGGGGTGCCTATTAAGCCAACACCTGAAATGAAATTAACCACCCCTTTTTAAATGGAAACCATATTTCCGATCCAAATTGCCCACTGTGATGTATTTTAATGTGATCAGTACAGCTAATGTGGAATTCCTTAATTCCCCTGGAAAATATGCAATTAAACCAATGGAGCATTTTAATATCTATATCAGTTTAGAACTATTTTTAAAAGATACATGCTAAATTTGAAAACCTCTGCTCTTATACACAAGACTTTGTATAAATGTTTTAACCCATTCGTGTCATAACCATCCCTTCCCCTACTAACATGCAGCCAGGTACACTCTACAAACTAGATCGGTTTAGATAAGTTTTCCAAGTTAGGCCTTTTATGGCCTAACCAGTAGATTACTTAGAATGAGAAACATAAAACAATATATTCAAATGATTATCTGTGTAGCTACATACAATGACGGGGCACACAAAGTGGCCAATAATACCGTATACACAAGTGATTTTAGCAGCCTATTCAATAAGCCAATGAAACTGCAAGTTCCTGTCTCAACATTTGGGGAAGGTAACAGAATTATATCTTTGTTAGGACCAGAAGTTGAGACGTTAAATAAGGAAATTGTTGAAAGCTATGTTTGGAAATAACCGAGAAAACTTTTTTCCCAAATTAAATAGCTTCTGGATACGCTAAATAACATACATGTGAGCATATATTTGTGTGCGCGCATAGATATATGTATTTATTTACACATATATTCAAGCACACACTTATATATGGCATATATATATATGAATAAACAAGACACACATGACAGACTCTGTTCCTCTAAAGACATGAAAAAGCAAATTTCATTTTACCTGTTTTCCACAAAGAGGCTTTCCTGCGAGCAAACTGACTGAAAAACAAACAAACAAAAAAAAGGGCATTGGATCAGATGTTCAGGATACGCTGAGGGAGCCCAAATCCTGGCCTGATTTTCAAACTATTTTTTCCTCCAAGAGGAAAAAAAAATAAGAAAACTGCAGCATTTTTAGAAAAAGAAAAAAAAAAGAAGAAAAACAAAAAGGTTAGAGTTAGAAGTGTCAACCTTCCCATCATGGTGTCTCCAGGTTTGAAACAGATTTAGCCCAGTCAACAGCGAGGTCTGAAGCAGAAGAGAGGTGCCGTGAATGAAACTGAGGCAGAGCGGGTTCCTCCGGCCGCCATCTTGGGCCAGAGGCCCGGTGTGGGTGAAGGCAGAGCGTGCAGACCTGGCACCGTCCGCCTGAGGATGGGAGCCCTGTGAAACCACAGTCCTGACATCAGGACCTGCCCCCGGTGAACTCGCACAACATAAACACAGGACCCGCGAGACTCTCAAAACTGAAGAGAGGTCCCCAGCCAACGCCGGCGGGGAGTTAGCAGAGGAGGGGGGGAGCTCAGAAAACAAGTGAGAACAAAACGAAGCTAATCGGGAAAGAGTATCAAACTCATCTAATACATCTTAGTTCTTCACACAAAAAACCCAGTCACTTTCCTTTTAGCTTCTGTTCTCTAGTCTTCATGTTTCTGCTATCTTGAGTTTAATACACAGTGTAAGGAAGATAAAATTCCGTTATCATTAGGTGCTGGGGAAAGGCGGATCAAATTAAATTTTAACAAGCAAAAAGAGAAGTCTTAACAAAATATGGTACAACAGTCGTAAAATACAACTGTGCTTGGGAACTAACATAAAACCGTTTTCAAAGCACTAAGATTTTAACCACAAACACAGATAACATATGTGTGGATTTTCTAAATGATGAGGAAGTTCCCCTCCTAAAGGGATCAAAGAGAGGAACATGCTCATTTTTAAGAGACAATAACATAAAAATAAATAATAATAATGACCTTTCAATATAGAATTTTTGAATTAAAAATGCTATTAATGTAACCACGGTTCACAGAGGCTGGCAGGATGTTGGTTTCTTGCTACATTTTACCAGAGAGATCATTTCCTTCCATAAGCTGAAGGGCTCAATTTGGGCATAATGCCCTTTTCTCAGTGGTCTGAGCATTTTAATGAGGGCATCTCTAGGATCACTTGTTTTAACCCCCATGCATTTAACATGCATCCTGAAGATGAAGTGTGCAAAAAGTTTATTTAACAAGAGGCAACCACAGCCAATTAAGCTACAGGCTTTTCAGAAAAACACCTTGAAAGTAATTTGATATTTAATTTTATAAAGGGAAACAAATACAGATGATGTGCCCCTGACATTATTCCTAGGAGCATCTCTTTAAAGAAAGCTAAATATCCCATTGTCTGTACTTCCTTTAGTTGGGTTTCCCAACCAGTTTGAGTCAAGTCTAAGCCAAGTCTTGGTATATGAACAAAGTGATACTGTGCCAGATAACAACGATGAATTTAATACTTTGCCATGTCTCAGCTCTTGACATTGGAAAGAGGTCAATTACATTTAGGAAGTTCTGGCTGATTCTGAATAACTGAGACTTGACTATGTCTTTGAAGGAGCTATCAAAGACATGCTGACCTCTTCAGACTTGTTCATCTAATAGCATTTGGTAAGGGAAGCAGCCCAAACTCTTTGAACTAAAAACTAAGGCATGTGCAAATTAAAGATGATGCTCTCTAAAAACCCATCTTCAGAGCATCTTCCTGATTTTTGTGGAAAGGTCCTAAAAAAAATCATCTCATCATCCATCCACCACACTTTTCATAAAGACAAAGACAATTATGGGTTATGATTCAGTAACTGGTGAAAATGTATGTGTGTGCACGCACATGTGTGCACGCGTGTGTGTGCGTATTAAAAGAAGCATTAATAACTTAAAAATTTTAATAGCAGAGAAAGATAAAATTATCACAGTAATTAAGGCCAGCATTCAGAGCTGTGAGGTATATGCATTCTCAGATATATACATAAAGGGCTTTTTTTAAAAGGAGAAAATTCTTTTGCCTAACGGGTTATAGAATTCTCTTCCACATGCTACCCCCAAGCCAAGTGGTACCTCACGCCCTCGTCATCAGCTCCCCAAGAAGAAAAACAAAGATGAAATCTTTCCCGAATCCCTATTTACACATAAATATCCTTCAGAAATTACCCCCTAGGCAAAACAGGTCCTTTTAAAATATATTGCTTTATCTACTTAACCTTCCTAAAGGAAGCAACACTGCATAGGATTAATCATAAAACAAGTTGACATGCTTGCCAAAAGGAAAGAAGGGCTATATTTCAAATATTTCTGACTTCAAAAGTACATTTATTTATTATTTGAGAACTAAACTGTTGTGTGCTCTGAATTAAACATTTCAGTTCTCAATTAACAAATGAATTGGTCTTCAAGATACTCAAATTCTCAAACTATATTTGAAAAGCCTTTTCTAGAAAATCCCCAAATAAATCTTCGTATTTTGATTGTGCACCTATGTACAAAAGCACACACGCACACACATACATGCATCCCTTAGCCATCAAGATACATTTGTAAAATATTCAAGAACACTTCTAATTTTGAAAGAAATTTGGATTTTGCTACAGTATAACATCAGGAAGCATATAAATGCCTAGTGTAACTTCAAGTAGAAAAAATAATCCTACTTAAGTATAGCACCATTTGAACCTATTTGAACTACTCTATGACTTAATAACTGGCAAAGGAAGCTGGTTTTATTACCTCTGTTTTTAAACTATAAGGATGCTAAATTAAGGACCAGCTTAAAAATTTATGTCTATAACTTAATTGCCTTATGCTGGATTCCTTGCATTTGTTTTATAAATGAGTTAATATACTTATTATCTTGTGTACCTTAACTATTTGGGTAGTTACGATCATTTGGGAATCTGGAATTATACAGATAAAGGCTCCCTAGTGGGTACTGTCTTTATGTTACCATATGTATTCGAGAAAGTTCATATTGCTGCTGTGCCCTTGAGTTTGTGTTTAACAGAGAATATAGTAATATCCTGTTAATACAGGGTGGCCCCCAGGGACCCTTGCCTTGTGTAGTACCACCCACGTGCAGCAGAGCCGGTCTGTGTGACTAAAAGAATACAGCAGAGGGGAATATATGTCACTTCCAAGATCAGCGTATAGTACGGTGGCTTCCATTTGGGACCCTTTTTCTTTCCCTCTCGGATCACTGGCTCCAGGGAAAGCTAGTTGCCGTGTTTGAAGACACCAGGCAGCCTACAGAGAGGGCCACATCACTAAGGGAGAAGTGAGATCTCTAGCTCACAGCCAGCAAAGAGCTGAGGTCTGGCGATACGTGAGTGATTCTTGGAGTTTCTACTCCAAGTTTCTGCACCAAATTTGCAGATGACTACAGCCCAAACTGACAGCCTGACAGATCACGAAACAGAATCACTCAGCTAAGCCACTCCCACATTCCTGAACCCTGCAAACAATGAGATGATAAGCTTTTTGCTTTCTTTTCTTAAGCTGCCAAATTTGGGGACCACCAGTAGTAGTATGACTGCATTGTGTCTACAAGAGCTATCAGACAAGGGAGAAAGGCATTTGGCATTTTATCTCCCTCTAGGATAGTGGCTCATGGTCGTTTAAGTGTCATGAAAACTTAGAATAATATGATGAACACTAGAGGGCTTATCCTTAGAAAAATGTACATATGCTCATGAACGTAACAGTTTACAGGTGATATGAAGGATTTTAGGTCATCTCTGAAGCCCTTCATGAGTACACTCTGGGTTGTTTTTGTCGTGCTCACTCAGTCGTGTCTGACTCTGCAACTCCATGGACTGTAGCCCGCCAGGCTCCTCTGTCCATGGGATTTTCCAGGCAAGAATACTGGAGTGGGTTGCAATGCCCTTCTCCAGGGGATCTTCCTGACTCAGGGATCAAATCAACGTCTCTGGCATCTCCTACAATGGTAGGCAGATTCTTTACCACTGAGCCACCCGGGAAACTCTCTGAGTACAGAAAGCCAATTAAAAAAACCTACCGCCCTAGGAGATCAAGTGAAAATCAGCATCAGAAACATGCCAATTTCCCACCTGAATTAGTAAAATCAGAAGTGGTGGCCACCAGAGAGTCTATCAAAGGGGTTTACAGCTCCTCTCCCACAAGGAGAAGCAGCTACAGCATTGCAGAGAAGGCTGAAGAAATATTTCATGTAATAAAAGGGCTATGACGATAGCTTTGCATTTAGGCTGTCTCACATTTAGGTCTGCTTTTACTTGCTAAAAAAAATAATAATACAGCATGTAGCCACAGAGGCTTTAAACAGGAACCCTTGCCTCCAATCTTCAGCCTGGAATCCAGGTTCCTTACTCTTAAATCTCCTTAACAGGGATGTGAGGAAATGCAGTGTGGACTAGGAGTCAGGCTGACCCCCCTCCCTTCGATGACCTCCTATGGGCACGAGAATACAAAAATGAAGGCTAGCAGGGCAAGTGTCACCCCCATCACAGGCACACATCAGCGATGCTAGTTGCTGGCGACTGGCTCTCGAGTGTCTGGCAATGTGACAGAGCTGTGGCAAAGAAAAAAAGCATAATGTTGTTTGTACATTATGTGGGTGACTACTCTTTGCTTTACAATGTAACAACTCATTCATAAACTATATGGCTTGCCAGAATTAGACTAAGAGGGAGAATGTGTGTTTGTGTGGTGTGTGTGTGTGTGTGTGTGTGTGTGTGTATAAGAGAGAGAGAAAAAAAGAGAATAGAGAATAAACTGTCTTTCAGAAAAAGTCCTCATCTTGAAGGTCATCAGACAGGAATACTCTACATCTCCAGTCCAAGATAGGTTTATTACGGTATTATGACTAGAATAGAGTCTTTCAATACTGCATTCTTGTATCCAGCAAACACAAGGAAAGGTCTACCACGTGTCAGGCTGTCCTTTGCACCATAATTCTGACCATAATTGAAGGATTTTCTAGAATCTTCTAGAATTGTCCCTGGACATCATTCAACAATGGCTACCTCATCTCCTTCTCTCACACTGTCCTAATCTGCAAGCTCTGGACCAGGCTATTCAATTCAAAATTGTATTTTAATGTATCTAAGAAAGGCAGAGAGGTTCTAGAGCAGATGACAGAAATTCACATGCATGTGAACGGAGTGCAGAGTGTCACTTCCTCTGTAGTTCATACTAAAGGATTCAGCACAAGGTGGAAGATCAGGGAGGCTAGCTTGGGCTTAAAACCTCTGGGGATAGCAGGTCCCTTCCATGTTAAGCATGGATGCCTAGGTGTCTAGATGGCTTTTTAAGGAACAAATCATGAGAACAAATCACACAGGAGGTCAGATGCCCATCTGACTTAGTAAAGACAGAGGTGTTGGCCACAGAGAATCTACAGAAAGGTGCTCACAGCTATACCTCTGCAGAGGGAAAAAGCCACAGCATTTTTCAGAGGCTGCCAAATGTGTTCATAGAAGGGAAAGCCTATGGCAACAGCTTGTCCTTTCCATTCTGTTGCATCTAAATTCAGCTTTTTTTTCCACCTTTTAATTTGTATGGAATTTAATCACATTTAATTCTGGCCACAGTGATAGAAAGAATAAGAATAATAATCCCAACCACATTTTCTTTGTTGGGATATGAACAAAAGAAATTGTTTTCTGATCATTCCCTTGAAAATGGGTCTCGGAACAAATTTTATCTGAAAATGGGGTGGGGGAGGGGATGAGTATCTTTATTTACCTTTGATATAATAAAGTGTCCATACTGGCTAAGAATGCAGACAATTCTGTGTGTGTATGCTCAATTAACTCTTCTCTTGTTTTGGAATTCTTTCTTCTGCACAATGTAGGTCTTAAGAAGAAAACCATGTGGTATCTGGCTAATATAAATATGAAGAGATTTCTGCAAATCTGGCAACCTCTCTCTGTACTCAGGGTCTATTTTACTGACCCCAAATAGTACCTCTATATTTGGGAACACACACAAACCTCTGGCTACTCTTCCGTCACTTCCCTGAACCAGGTCCTCTTCCAGAAGCACCTCTGGTCTGCTGCCCTTCGGCAGCTCCCTGCCTCCAGCTTCCCTCATTCCTATCAGCTTCCTGTCTGGGGAACGAGGCTGCCTTACTGCTGACGGAGGGACCGCACTCGAGAGGCAATGAAAGCAACTACTCACATCATGTGCAAATATTCTCTCCCTCACTCTCTGATACTCCTCTTCTCTCTCTTCAATTGATTTACTTCGTCTGTCATCTCTAAATGGATGCATTCTGTTTTGCTGAACAGAAAAGAGAAATCAGGAGGGTTACCCAAGCTGAGCCGCTGGAAATCTGCAGTCAAGAAAAACTGTCAGCTGAGTAGTAAATGTTCACTTAAATAAATGGGGCTTGACAAGTCTTACTCCCTCTGGTCCCCGAGGAAGTCACAGTGGGTGATGTGTGTGGGGTGTGTGCCACGGGATGGCAGGGGTGGGGCTACTCCTGGCTCTTTCCTTGTTGGATGCAAATAGCTTGGTGCTTCTGGAAGGTAAGCTCTGAATGTGCCTCAGGCATTCAGCCCGTTTGCTATGTGATGGATCATGAGTGATGGGTTCTGTCTCCTTAGCAAAGATGTGACGCCCCAGGAGGAGGCAGAATGCTGGTGAGAAAAGAGGAAGTGGCGAGTTCAAGGTGGCCACGAGAATAAATGGCTTTGAAAACTTGTGGTCAGAGAAACAGAGCAAGAAGGGGCAGAAAGGAAGATGTGGATGTCATTTCTCTGCATCCTGATTTGTGTTTTTATTCACTCAGTGACTTATTCTGTGAATTGCATCTGGGATAAAAGGAGGAGCTCAATTCAAAAAGCCTGTCTGTGGATTAGGGTCAATGTCAAGAAATCTAACAATTCAAAGAACCCAGCATGAGGACTGCTCTTCTTCCACCTTCTGTTTGAGTCACTTCCTGTGTTTCTATTGCTTTTGCATCTTATCCCTGCCATTCCTCTCCCAAATGCCCTGCACTAACCACATCCATCCATCCATTCAACAAACATCCACTAAGTACACGACATGGGCACATGTGTCAAAAGTCAACTCAAGCCATGGTGTGGTTCGGGGGTGGTGGTGGTGGGAGGAGGAAATGAGATACAAATGATGGACAGTTTTTTGTTGCTGTTTTTTTTGAAGTGTCAGAGATGCACATACTGGCTCACAGTGACTCACTGTGGGTAATTAAACTAATAACTTGAGTGTGATGCAGATTGTCTTACCTTTCCGCATTCTAAAGCAAAGTCATTTTAATGAAAGCTCTATTTTCATTCTCAGAGACAGCAAGCGTAATTGTAATGGCATTTCTATGACTTTCTACAGTTCTCCTTATCACTGAAAATGTGTTTTCTTTTGCCATTTCCTTCGTTTTCTTCTTCATCACCCTGAAACCCACCCCCTCCACCCAGGGAAAAGTCTCTCTAGCCTTGCCCAGTCCCCGTGAATAAAGCTATTCTAGAACAATGTAATGTTTTGTCACAAGCAAAAAACAGGGAAGGAGGAAGTTCGGCTACAGTTCGTGCAAAACAAGCAAACAACTGACATGGAGGTTAAAACACAGGAAGGGGTCAGAGACTACAACATAAACTCGATTCTTTGTTGCGAAGACTTATTTTGGGAGAGTTTGCAAAATCCACCTGGCCTCACCATAACAAGGTTTGTTGTTTACAGCTACATCAGTTGATCAGCGGTCCGTATTGACAATCCAGCCAATGTGTGCACAACGTTAGGGTAAAGCTGTAGGGAGGGGAACGACTGCCAGAGTTACACAGACACCTGGAAATGCGACTGACAAAGCTCTTCCCATCAGCTCAGAGCCTGTGGCACCCCGACCCCCCCAAGGCATGCAGCAGAGCCTGCGCCAAGCACCACCCACCCATGCAGCCCAACACAGAGCCAGCGCGGAAGCAACCACGACGTGGTCTTTTGCTACCCACCGAATGCCAAAGGGGGAGGTAGGGGTGGGGGGCAGGAGGTTGGGGGGTGTTTTCAGGGGCAGGGGAGATTTGGCAGGGGGAGCAGGGACAACAGAAGAACGACAAGAACATCAACGTCAGCCACTCTCAAACTTGAGAACCAACCTGAGTGTCTTCTTTATCAATACTAGAGTTATCTCGCTTCAAGATAAACCGCTTCTGGGATTCTTCACCTTTTTCATCTTTTAAATGTTCACAAAACCTTTGCTCTGGTCTGCCAGCAAAGTAAAACATATCAATAAAAAAAGTTTTTTCCCCTGTTTAAAGTTATTTCTTAGTGTTTTTTTTTCCCCCACAGTGGCATTCAAGAAAAAAATTTACACATGGTTTTGATACTAGAATTGCTGGCAATATATAGGGAGGTAACACTATGTCACTTCACATGTGTTGTTAGGATACCTTTGCTTTGTTTGGAATTCAGTCTTGTTTGCTGCATGCTATTCACCATGGTGGAAGTTAAAACAAAATTTTAAAGGCCTGAAAATATATAGTGTGTATTTTCTATTTTCTATAGTTATTTTGACCTCTGTCACTTCTGAATTTCATTAAGTCCCCATCCTTCTTCTCTATATATGTTTAGAATTTGGGAATACTACATTAAAACTAGGAGAATACTTCCTATTATATTTTCCCTTTCGAAAGCCTTCTGAATGTACAGTGAGAGAGGGCTGTCTATGAATTATTTCCACCTTTCTTTAATGACAGATGCTCTGGAATCTGGCTCCAGCAGAGTGACATCCTGGACCATGTCTTGTAAATCAGGTCAGTAACTGGGGGAAACTGGTTGTTTAGCTTAAACAACTTAATGCCTGATTAGCATGGGGAAAGTGCTCCAAGCAGTTACATGGTATTGATTAGTCAATTGATTTTTTAAAGATCCTCTTAATCATCTTGTATTATTACAGGAAAGGGCTCCACTACCCTGTTCATTTCCCACCAGCGTCCTTGCACACCAGAGAACTTGGTGAATGGCTTGTGCTTCGCTTAATCACAGAAGAAGTGCTAAAATGCCCATTTCTAGTATAGAAGTGGCTGTAATTGATGGCTCTCAAAAGGTGTCTCTCAGGTCTGATGTATTAGTTCTGAAGCCAGGTGGGTTTTCTGTGCCCCCCTGGGTTTAGTATGCATTGAGTCATCAGGAAGCCAAATCACTGCATCTGTTGTTTAATACAAATGCCCAGTAATTAAGACAATCTCATTGTTTCCTTATAGCTCCAAAATAAGCAAACAACATTTTAAAAACAAAGGAGCAGTTTAAGTGTATACTTCAAATCTTGTTGAGAAATATTGTTTCCTTAAGCACTCATACATCAATTATTACAATACTGGGGAGCAGACAAATCCAGAAAACTGAAATAATACCAGTTATAGCTTCTGGACTCAGATGTAATTCCTACATTCTTTCATTCAGTCTTTGCAATAAAACTTTGATGTAGGAGAAACAAATTTTTTTTTTTTTGCCTCTTTTATAGATATGGAAACTATCCCTCAGGTGACTCTTGGCTCCAGTTTATATATTCTCCCGCTAAGCCACGGGCATCAAACAGCCTGCTTACTTCCTTACAGAGAAGTGAACAGTCACTCTCTGCTTACATTGTACTCAGTCGGCTGGAGGGCCTCCCACCTCAGGATAAAGCACAAAAAACCTGCATTATATCATCTTCAATGTTAACATAAATGTTATCCACCAGAATTAACATGGAATAAAATACAGCAATCTGGATGTGCGGATATGACGTTTTAAGATCAGAGCCCTAAGGAGACAGAGTAAATTTGCACTTGATAATGAAGAGATCATTGACAGTAGAGAAATCAAACATATTTTGGTGGAGGCCAGTCACAGGACCCTTCAATTGCTCATAACACTATGAAGTCTGACAATATTGTAACCACATGAACAGCCACAGGTCACTGTAAGTGAGAACAGCTCTCCAGGAGTTTTTTTAAAGCTGCCCAACGTTTTTCACCACTCAGATGTTGTTATATACATGTTTTTATGTAACAGAGGAAATTAAGATATTAACTTGAACACAAATGCTAATAGTAGCAATGCTAATTAATCCTCTCCTAATAGCCCTGAGGTCTGAACATCTGATAAACTGTAGTCAATGAAATGACTGGAGAATGGCTAAACATACAGATCTATTTCTTGTATTTGTTGCTAATCATCTGTAAATGTTCATTTAGAAATGAAATGGCACCCATGAACATAAGGTGAATTTGCTTCAGACTAAATTCTTCTTTTGGAGAAGGAAATGGCAACCCACTCCAGTATTCTTGCCTGGAGAATCCCATGGACAGAGGAGCCTAGTGGGTCCTAAAGTCCACAGGGTCGCAAAGAGTTGGACATGACTGAAGGGATTGAGCACACATGCAAAATTCTCTTTAAGGAGAAAAATATTTAGAGTGAGATTTCAGCTTACTAACCAGAGATGGAATGCAAGTTCCATGTGGGTTGGGATCTTGCTTTTTTAAATACTGTATCCTTGGTGCCTAGAACCATGTCTGGCATTGGGAGGCATTTGATTGGGTGAATAAATGACTCAGCGTATGAACGAGTGAAAATTTAGCACGGCTGTATAGAAGTCACAGTAACTCAGGGACAGATCAAAGAATCACTAAGATATGCAGTCATAAATTCATAAATGTTTAAATTGTAAAAGAGAACAGGATAGGGTTGGGTTAGTAGGAACATAAATTCAAATTCAGAACATTAGGAACATCTTTAAAAATCAGATTTATGTTTGACTGCAAGCTGACCAAAACTAATGGTGTCATTAAAGAAAAGGTTTTCACACTGGAGGAAAAGAGGTGGAAATGGGAATTTTAACTTTTTTGGTTTGGGAACTTCTCAGCTTAAAGTGTCATTACAGTTACACAAGAGCTATTTAACCATTATTTTTGAAACTTCATTTGCATTTCTTCATAGTGCTGGTTTATTTTTATTCCATAGCAGGACATATTCAGGAAAAACACATCCATCACTTAAGCAGGGGTAGTCAAAGGAGCTTGTCTGAATCAATAATTTAAATATTATTGACAGCAATTGTATTTGTTACTCTGATATAAATTATGCAAAAGGCATCATCCACAACTGTTTTCAAAAAAAATTGTATTCAAACATTAGAAACTAATAGTACAAATAACTAATCATTTCTCGACTTACCAAAAGTGTTTTGAAAGATTATAAAGTAACCATTTGAAGTTTGCATAAAAAGAATAAAATAAACATAATAAGGTTTTTCCAGGCTGACTGTATAGAGACTTATCTAGAGGTAAGGAGTAATTTTCAGTTTAAACTCATGCAAACTGTAGTTTATGACTGAAATATTACATGTGACTGCACTAAAAATTACCAGTAATGCACCATTATATTAAAGCTTTTAAAAATCCTTTTAACCACTAACTTAACATCATAGCAATATTATTTCTTAGCCACAAAATGAATGAAACTACAGTAATATGGTATGGACCTTCATTTAAAATGGTGATGAATTACTTTCAGTGGATCAAGATGAGGATGTAACTCTAAGAAAAACTCCTCAAAGCTGTAAAAGGTCACAGTATTTATTAAATTAATGATAACTAGAGTTTACTATGTATCTCGTGGCCATGCATGATACATGCTTGCATTTTTTAGTATATGTGCTGCTGAAGCAAGCACTACATGCCTACATTATTCTTCCTGGAAGATTTTAGTCCATGAGTTATTTCTACCTGTCTGTTTATCATTCCAAAAAGCAGAGAAAACAAATCTAATGTTCCTTCTTGATTTAAAAAAATATATAGTTTCCTCTTCTTAAGTTTAAAAAAAAGTGTTTTCCCACAATTCACAGCAGGTATCTACTGTGGCCCTCATTGTTCACGTGTGGAGAACAGCACTAGCTTTCCAGTCTGTCCTGGGATGCCCTAGTCAATCCTTTCAAAAGTCTGAAACGACTCCTCATTGTTCCTGATTAGACAGAGCTCATGAATTGAGAGGCAGTATGGCTGAGTAAAGGGACTTCCCCGGTGGCTCAGGTGGTAAAGAATCTGCCAGTCAATGCACAGGAGACGTGAGTCTGATCCCTAGGTCAGAAGATCCCCTGGAGGAGGACATGGTAACCCACCCCAGTATTCTTGCCTGGAGAATCCCATGGATACAGAAGCCTGGCCGGCTACAGTCATGGGGTCGCGAAGAGTTGGACGTGACTTAGTGACTAAAAAACAACAATGGCTGAGTGAAACACCATTGCATAAGACTATCAAGCTGTCTTACTCAACTGGTTCCAATTTTAGTTTTTTTTTTCACCTGATGCTTAAAAAAAGATGTGCATGCTTTATTATGTTTTTTATCTTTTTGATCTAGAAGTACTTTCAGTGGTTTACTCTCACTGCCAGTTTCTTGAAGCCAAATATATTACTTTTCTTCCAAACAGTTCAGCTTAATCACTCCCTGCTTCCTCCTGCAACATGCACACAAATGAATCCAAGTCTACTAAATGCAAAGGAGCATCAAGGGACATCTTTGAATTTCATCCTGAATAATGGAAAGATGGTCATCAACATGCATACATCTTAACAAAGACACATGGCTGTGCACAACAGGATGAATGTTTTATGTGTAACACATTCGTCAAAAATATTTTAATAATCAAACATATTAGAGAAGTCTAAGTGGCCCTGTTCCCTTCACATGGGAAAATATTCAATTACAACACTGACAACTGATGTGCGTGTGTGTGTGTGTGTGCGTGTGTGTGTGTGTGCGCTCAATTGTGTCTGACTCTGCAACCCCATGGACTGTAGCCTGCCAGACTCCTTTGTCCATGGGATTATCCAGGCAAGAATACTGGAGTAGGTTGCCATGACCTCCTCCAGGAACTTCCTGACCCAGGAATGGGACCCACGTCTCCTTCGTCTCCTGCATCGGCAGGTGGATTCTTCTGCTGAGACACCTGGGGAAGCACATTGACAATTGAGATTTCTTATTTATAAAAGAAAGTCCTACTTTCTTCTTTACATATTTTACAATTTCCACTTTCATCTTGGCCTTTTGATTCTCTTTTAAATGAGACTACACCTTACAAATTCAGTATTCTAGCATTTAAGTCTGGAAACCAAACATCTTCAACCCACAAACTACAGCTTCTCTTTCCACTCTGTACCTCAATTCCATTTTTCCTGGAGCCATAGTGATATGCTCACAGCCTCTCCGGTAGCGGAAATCTTAAGATTAACAAGACACAGGGACTACACCAAGAAGATTCAGTGTAAACAGGCTCTGGCCTTCAACTTCCTCCAAGGTACAAGTGCTAACATGACTGCTCCTCCTCAAGGTGAATCTAGAAGCAACAGAGGGAGCCTGCAGAAGCTGGGCCTATTTCTGCTGCCTACAGGAGGCCAAGCTGCAGATGGAATGAACCAAGTCACCGTAATCTGTCTCCCTCCAAAACCACCGTACATATAGGAAAATACCCTCTGTATTGACATGTATAGTGAATCTTCCTCTAAACTGCTGCAAACTATAAAATACAGATAATGTCTCTACACACTCATACACCTATGCTGGCACTTACATACCATGTGTTTACACTCACATGTACAGAGTCCTGATCAAAATGTTCCTGGCTCCTCCAATAAACTGAATAGAAAGAAGATGGATCTGATGTATCGTCTGCACTTCTATGGAAAGTATGGTACTGAGTGAGAAATGCTTGGCACTTGAAAGAATTGAGAAAATGGGTCTTATCTCCGTTCTAAGTTTTGCCAGGACAGTTTTTAATCCAGTGTGTTCTGTGGTTCTGGAGTTTTGCATCACAGTTTTAGTATTCATCTTTGTATTAACATTAATTGAGTTCTCTGTTTACTTTTAAAAACAATTAAATGTAAATTAGGATTTTGTAAAAAGAAAAAAAGAAAAGAAAAGAACAACCAAAAAACAAATACAATGGGTCTGGTCTCAGTGAAAGGATAGTGTTTGGTTTGCTTCCTGCTTTTATCATCATTTGGGGGTATTGATTCTGTTCACGTTAGTTCTTGTTCTCCAAACCTCAGTCATGGCTGAGTGACAGGAGTGGTGGATTTCAAGCTTGATCTTCTATGACTAGACCAGATAAGATCAAGACGTGAATCTCAGCCTAGCTCTATCTGCCTAGAATGCTGTGAGCTAGTTAGCTAGATACTTGGAAGTTATTTTTAATGCATACAAAAGTTCTTTTTAAAAAAAGTTATATTCAAGATATTAACATGATAGAAGGTATGTGCAAAATTAAACAGTAAATTATACATTCAATATTCAGAGGCCCATACATAATTTCACATTGTCAAAGGAACATAACACACTTTATTTTCTCTCCTCAACGATGTATGTCTGTCTCACCTATAAGACTGGTGTTGTCTGAGGTATTTGAGGAAAACAATATGAGAAAATGCATTGGAGAGAAATGATATGGGGGCTGACCAATGTTAATAAATAAGCCTTAACTTTGGGCTGGAGAACTGTTTAAAGAAGTAGGTTGTGTGTTTAGGGAAAAAAAAAAACGTCACGGTTTTCTTGAGAGGAATATAATTTTTCGTTAGGCTCCTGACCTTTGGCTTCAAGTTAGATGATTTTCAACACTTTTCCTATACAAAGTGTAGAGTAAATGTGTCCTGTTTAGAAACGACAGGATGCCAACCAGCCACTCAAAGAGCTCCCAAGAGGTGCTCGGAGACAGTGATGCCAGGGCCTCTTCAGAAGACCGATGAGCAAGCGTCGTCTCAGGATGCTGCTCAGTTCACTCCCACTGCCTCTCACGTTCCAGCCAAAGGGAAAGAAGGAGAGTAGGTGTGGGAGGAAGGGCACGGGGCTTTTGGTTTGTTTTGGTAAAAATGCACTTTATCACCTGCCGAGAGTGAAGTGGTTAAGGCTCGAGAACTAAAGATTCCCACCTTCAACCTGAGCCCCTTCAGGAAACTAAACGGAAGAGACACCCCTTGACCCTGCCATGCAGCTGGCCACTTCTCACTAGTCTGCCCCGAGACGGTGGCGGGTCCCCCAGTCCTGTTCATAGGGAAGTCAGCGTGCATCATCTCAGGGATATTTAACAAAGTCAACTGGGCTCAACTGCTTCACCCAGAGAGAGGCTCTGAATCAGAACAAGTTTCATGGTGCTTGAGATTTATCAAATAGCTAGCTCAGTGGATCATCCTTTGGGCAACAAACAAGCAAACCATGGAGGTCACTCTATACCACTCCTCACTCCTGGCCAAAACCCACGTCCACACTGGGAATCAGGCACTTGGGCTCCTGAGCACTAGACTCTTAAGTGTCACCCTCAAGGTCTGCCTTTGAGTCATATTTTTGTTTCCTGCTTGTGAGGGCCTGTAACCTCTCTCCCCAGTAGACCTACCATTTCTTTCCTTGCTCTGTGCTCTTAGACTAGGGGACTGGAGGCAAAGATAGTGGGAGAATGTGAAAGACAAAAGAAAAAAAATGTTCAAGAGATGACAACGTTTTAATATGAAGATTTTTAAGAACTAGTTAAACAGTTGCTCTGACACATGCAAAGGCATTCGGATATACATGGGATTCTCTCTGCCTATGACTGATCTTGGCCCTTTGAAAATACTAGGCATAGTAGATGATTTCTAGTCTTCAAATGATACACCTTGAACATGCATCTTTTTTCTCGGAGAGAGAAAAGGAGAGAGAGGTGTAGAAATTGTCTAAGAAAAGAACAATGAGCTGCTCTGGGCTACACAGGTAGAAAAATCAGCAAAAGAGAGAAAGTGAATATTAGAAATAGACACAAAGAGAAGGACAAAGCTTCTCATAAAAAAATAGACCCATGTATTTGCAGCATATACATATATATATTTTAAACTGCTGTTCATCTTCTAACCTCAATCCTAAACATCAAAAGCAATGTGGGACTCCTCTGGTGATCCAGTAGTTAAGGATGAAAGGGACATGGGGCATGAGTTCGATCCCTGGTCCAGAAGATTCCATGTGCTACAGGGCAACTAAGCCCATGCACCACAACTACTGAAGTCCAAGTTCTAGAGCCCCTGAACTACAGCTACTAAAGCCCACGTGCCGAGAGCCTGTGCTCTGCAACTAGAGAAACCACCACAATGAGAAACCCACAATGAAGAACAGCCCCCAATCTCCGCAAATAAAGAAAGCCTGTGCACAGCAACAAAGGCCCAGCACAGCCAAAAACAGATTTTAAGAAGTAACATGATAGAAAGTAAATACATTTTAAATATCACTTGCGGCACCAGGTCGCACACACCCTAATATCTCTGCCCCCGATTTCCAAGGGGCTCATCTGGTGTGGCCAAATAATCTGACAGTTAACAGAGAATTTCAACAGAAAAAAATCTGTAAGTGCTAGAGATGAAAGCATACTTGTGGCCATACACTGGGGAAAGAGAGCCCGACTAAAGCAGAAAAAAGACCGAGCCTCAGTTCAAAAACTCCATTCATTATTTCAACAAGATGACAGTAAGTTCTAAACAGAGGCATCTCCAATCATTAAGACCCGCTGTGTGTGCGACGGTTGTGCTGGATGGCTCAGGTGACACGTGCTCACCTGTTCCCTCCCTGCCCAGCCCTGAGAGACGGCAAGGACGTGGCGGCCTGGGATAAGGTGACTTTCCTTTGCTCACTCTCTATAGTGCATCAGTTCACTTGGAGGAAGGCACCTTTTTGGAATGAATCCCAAACGAACACAATGCTTATTTCTTCCTCTCTCTGGATGACTATACCCTTAACCCCACGCTCCTGTGGCTATGACATGAAAACATGCATTTGGACAATTGAGTTGCTTGCAAGAGTAATTTTGTGTTCACACAAAGGATAGGCTCATCTCCTGCACTGACATTATCCATAAACATACTTTTTTCATTCTTGAAAACACCGACTGAAACGGAGTATTGGAAGTTCCACTGAATGGATATTACTCCCTCTAAATACTGCATATTTTTTCCCCAAATATCGCACCTTGTGGTGATAAAGAAAATCTGGCAAATGCTGGCATATGGGAGGAAGTATCTGTTATTTACTGATACCACTGAGTGAACCTTCAAAAAGATCTTCTCCCTCAATCACTGTTTCTTATCAGACCACAAAAGGCTTAGGAGTGGGGTTTCCCAACCAATCTAGGAGATCTTGAGGATGTCGATCAAGATAGTCTGGATTGTTTTGCCTTAAAGAGAGCTAGATTACTTAGTAACATTGTTCTTGGCATGAGACGCACTGGGTTGCGATTGCAGCCATGCTGATCGTTGCTTCTCTGGAGGTCCAAAACTGAGTCTAGCATGCAAGCGGCAGTAGTTGTGAAGCCCTGCAGGATATGGAATCTTCCTGTACCAGGTATCAAACCTGTGCACTTAATGTTCTTCTTCTGTAAAATGAGGCTCTAATGACTTAGGTTATAAGTATGCTTTTAATATTAAATGAAATAATATACATGAAGTAAGATGTACAGTACCCAGTACAACTGAACAAATAGTATGTGATGCTATTTTAAGTGATTATAACTATCTGAAAAGTCTGAGATAATTTTTTCCATCATGAAAGGATTGATGCATTATATTTGAAGATATCAGAGAAAATACTAGAAGTGACTGTAGCACACATGCATGTGTATATATAATCCCCACAGTCTGTTGTCATGACTTAAATATTTTGAACTTCAGATGAAACTATTTTCTCTCCATGCAAAACTTAGTATTTTCAAGACACATTCTATAGGCACTTAAACTGCATACAATCTAGAAAAACAGGAATTCTGGAAGTAAATCCCAGCCAATATCTAGCTGACATGCATCCACTTCAGAGGAACACCTTACATGCCAGCATGGTCACTGAAAAAGAGAAATTAAAAAAGCAAGTGTTTTCCCTCCCTCAGCCCTTCAGTTCATTTTTGTATCTTCCATCCACAGTTTTCTGCATTTCTCCCAATCTACAATGACATTTAAAATATGCATCTCCATGCATTTGTTTTGGGGTACCATTAAAGTGTACACATTGAAAGGGTATCTCCAAAACACAAAACCCACAAGGAATCATCTGAGGAATTTCCATCTCAGCCTCCTTCCTTTATAGAAATGGAAACATTTTCATCTGATAATATGTCTAAGCCAATACGGTCCCTACAACCATCATAGGCCAGTTGTCCTGATGGCACAATTCTTGAAATTTTCAGAGTCAAAAATATGCAAGACACCTAGAACCTGAAGAGATGTTCTCCTTTGAACTTTAACTCCATGAAAACATGGCAACAGACTTTCAACATTTTTAAAATATAACTTCCCACAGAACTACATTTCTCCTTTGCTAAAACTGCTGAAAGTGATTCAGGTCCTGAAAATGTGACTGGATACTATTTATAAAAGGACATTAAATTCATCTTTTTCTCTTGTTCTGAAAGATTAGCTTCCCCCATCCCTATTTCAATCCTTGGCAAGAGCCACTCAAATCAAGGATGGCCAGAAAGGTGTCTGGAATAGAGTGGTGGGATTTGACACAGCTGTGGATGAAAGATTATTAAAGTCACCTCTTCAGGAAATATCTTGATTGTCCATGACATATAGTCATTCATCATTTTTGTTTAGGAGTCACAGAGTGGGGACTAAATGTTGATGATCAAAGGCAGGAACTAGACAAAATGCCTAGCAACCCAGGCACTTTGTCATGGGAACAATACCTGAAGGTGTTCCCTGCACAAGTTCTCCTCTGCTCTTCCTCAAGGCATAAACACATGGCATCTATTGGAAATTGGTCATAAAAGAAAAAAAAAAGCTAGTGTTCTTTTGGAAGTGAAGAAGTCTGATTATATGATGCTCATCAGCAGAAGAGAAAAGCTTTAAGGAACAAATTATGTTCTCCAGTGGTATTTGGAAACTTGTAAGAATCACAAGGATTCTGAGATTTGACCTACAGAACTTTCTGAAATAAAGGGAATGTTCTGTATATTCTCTAATATGTGCACCTGAAATATGGCTAGCCTGACTGAGGAACTGAATCTTAAAGCTAAAGTTATATTTCAATTTAATTAATTTAAAATGTAAATAGCCATATATAACTAGTGACTACTGTATCAAACGGATTGCAAGTTTGGAGCCATTGCTGAGTTACCAAGAGCCTTTATACAAAGAGGGTTTTTTTTCTCAAGAACTGTTTGACAAGGAAACAGGTCTGAGACATGTGTATTAATATTTATGACTATGCGACTGCAAAATCAGGGTGAATTAAACATAAATGCACTGTCTCTACTAGTTGAAACCACATCCGTCTACTTGATCTATGGGCTTTTCCACGTCTGTTACGGCCTTATAGCGAAAGAACGAAAAGGACAGAACTGCTTGCCTGGTTTTCAGTCAGTGTGTCCCTGCGTTACAGTATCTGAAAATCGCAAGAAAAACCAGAATGAAGAATGAAAAACAACAGCAGCAACAACTAGGAGTACTTAACAGAGAGGGAAGGGTTAAAGGACAGTGACCTTTCAGTCCTACTACTGCTCAGAACAGGAGGTCCCTGTGCCAACAATCACATAAAGTGGAAAGTTGATAAATTTTAAGATGTGTTTTGCCAGCACAGTAAAATGCAACCACAGGACCCAAGACTTCTGAAGCTCAAGGGCCTTTAAACATTAACCATTCCAAACTCTCTCCTGCAGATAAATAAATAATCTGAAGTCCAGAGAAGAGAAGCGCTTAGTGTCCCTGAGATAACAGCCCATCTCAGTAGCCCCAGATCTCTCAGCTTGAGTTCTCCCGACTATGACCTTCACATTCAATTCTGCTCAACACAGACTGAGTCAGCCTCGAGCAGAGAAGGGGCCTCATCTCCACGCCAACAAGTCCCAGCCTCCAGAGACTAGAAACTAATGTCTGAACCACACTGCTGTGCTTAACACACAAGTTCCCTTCAGTAACATGGCATTCCTAACAACCACGCAATGTGCACAATTTACCAAACACAAATGTCTTAAGAAATTGCTTTATATGAGGACAGTTTTTCAGTTTAATGTATACTGTGCTATAAAAATGGTCTGTGCTTCAAGATGTGGGTTCAACAGACCCAGTTCGAAGTTTCTAAAGCAAATGACCACCCACTTTATCTTTTCAGTGACACCATGAAAACACAGTGAGATAGAAGCAAACAATTGTTGAAAGAAGCAAAACCAAACAAGCAACCTTCTTTTAGGGCCAGAACTTAGATATTATCTGGCTCAAAAAACTCTGATTTTACAAGTGAAAAAAACTGAGAGGGCACATTTTACATGACTTATTTCAAATAATCCAGGTAGTACGTGAAAGAATTGGGTCTTAGAGGCCGGACTTCTGTCTCCAGGTTTGGAGTTTTTGTTATCCTAGAAACCACAGTAAGATTAATGTCTTAACACCAGAAAAAGAAAGAAAAGGATAATTATCCTATATATGTTATTGTTGTTTTTAAATGTGTGTTATTTTTAATCGGAGTTGTAGCTGACATAACATGTTCCATGTTTGGTATATAACCACATGGATTACTAATGGAAGGAAGAAAATTGTGTTTCAGGAGCTAGTAACAGATCAGGGAATAAACACACTTTACAGCCTAAATTTTATCAGCTTTCCTGGTCCACAGATAATCTTCTATAGATAAATGCCACTACTGTTGATAAGAGCAGGAGATAAATAACACTGTACATTTTAAATGCCGTGTACTTTGAACTGTTGTAAGAACTGTGTTCTTATAAATGAATCCACAAGAGAGAAAGAAAATGCTAAATAAATACAGTGAAGGGGCTTACATTCTTGTGCTGCTGGTCTTGTTGATGATGACCGATTTCCCTGTTTGATCCACATTGTGATCCAGCCCAAAGTAAGCGGCCACTCGATGGACAAGCATCCTCTGATAGGATGACATCTGAGGAAACTTTTTATAATGATTACTGGAAAGGAATCCAAGAAACGGCACTATCAGCATTTTCGTTTCTGGCCTGTAGTACATTTGAGAGATACACACACAAAACCATTTCTTTTTCATCCGAACCATTAAGCTTATTTCATTCCTGGCATCACTTGATGTTCTCATTTCCAGACCAATTTTCCACTTATAGATGTATTGATTAAAGTACAATAAGTGTTTTTGTTTTAGAGTTGTGCATTTCTCAGACCACAGAGAACTTAATGTTTGTTGGAAAGTATATTCTGTTTTAGTCCAGGAGACCTCATCCAGAGAGCCAGGCACAGCAACAAATGACATGACATAATACGGGACTGCAGATGTCTATCTGGAGATGTCACTACATGGTTGACACTGAAAGCAGCACAATTATTTCCAGGCATAACTGACTACAGCCAGCTGGAGCCCATTAAAAAACTATAATAAAAACGAAAAGGGTTGCTTCTTGTCACTGCTACTCAATGCGAATCAGTGGCCCCCTGTTTATAGCCATTTTGTCAGGAATTTAACAAGCAGGAGTACACGTGGTCCAAGCGACAATTCCCATCAGTACACAGCTCCTAACTCCACGAGCATCTCTATTTAATGAGTCAGCAAACATATTAAATAATGGTTTATCTACCCCTAAATCTTTCCAGAATGAGTGATTAAACCCATACAGCAAACCAAGACACATCAGATTCATTAACCGGCACTGCGATTCAACATACTTGTTGTCACCAATGAAATCAATAATTTCCTGCTCCATTTTCAGGAGTATCATCCTGTCTCTGCAAAAGAAATGTTCAAATGAAAAGGCTTTATGGACTGTCCATTCCCAAAGACTTAACAGCTTCATTTACATGTATGGAGAAGACTGTTTAAATCTGTGTAGCTACAAATCAGCATCTAACTCTTCTCTGAAATGTGATGTCGAAATATCTGTAATTCCATTCTCCTTAAGGTGATTTCTCATCTGTTAAGTATGTTCTACCATTGAAACCTTTGTAGTTTTTAATGTTAACTAAGACATGCAAGGTATTAGGCCCATAAAACACACCAAGTAAACTGTACATTTTAAATTAATAGGAAACTTTAACACACCTAAGCCCAAGTTGTTGGTTCAATAGCTGCCCTTGACATTGCTTCTCATTCTCTACATTTTCCTCCTTAATAGGTATCTCTTTGTGACCAGAAAAGCAGAACTTGTAAACTATAATTTATTCACTGACAAGTACCCAGGAATGAAGACTAGATAAAAACAGTAAACATGCAAACTATTAGCAGAAAAGAGAAAATACAAGAGACAGTTTAAGACATCAGAGATGGACTCAGCCTTCTACAGCTTCTCTCTTAGAAGTGTTTGCATGAATGACTTAAACGTAACATTCTACTTGACTCCTCTAAAAACAAGATTTACTTAATGATTTACCTGGAATTATTCTTTAATGTGTTAATCAGAAACTCATGTAAATCTATGCCTGTAGAATCCGTATATTCTTGGCTGCAATCTGAAACAAACAACAGGATAGAATTATGAGAAAGGGCCGTGGGGAGGTGGGCTGAAAAGGGTTTTCCCAACCTTTCCCTGGTCTCTTACGCTCAGGTAAATTTTAGGTGAATCTGCTGGTGTTAGAGATACATGTTACGAAACTAGCGACCTGGCGATATTAAATCAGGATGAAAATTAGATTCAGGGATTAAGAACACCCAGTAGATTTCCAGTGTGGAAAGACCTAGCTGTCACAGGGGAGGAAGTGGGCACAGTCTGGGTGGGTGGGTGGGCGGAGTCAGATGTCCTGTATTCATTTTGGGCTGTCAATCAGCAAGGGCATAACCTCTCCATGACCGTGATGGGTACTCCCAACCCACAGAGAGAACTCTTAAGAGCTTGAGATACCATGGAAACTTCTTTCTCTTAAAATGGAGAAGGCAAAAACTGAATGTTCTGTTGTAAAACTGTCTAAATATTAATTGATACAAAATATAGGAGGGCATTAAATATTTCCAAGTCTTTCAAGTCTTCTGATGCTGTCTGAAGTTTAATGTCTAAAGCCATCTTAGCAAGCTGTACTTGTTTCCTCTCGGATACACCTTGGTTTTAGATGTTCAGCAGCCGAGACAATCATTATAAGCAGACCTGTGGTTATGGAGCCTATGTAAATTAGTTGTCATTTCTCACCTGATCAAATGCCTTATACTGTCTCAGGTATTTTAAAAAAATTAGTCTATTGCCAATCTGTTTATTCATGGAATTCTTCATATCAACTTAATTTTGTTTTTACTTTTGCTTTGTTTTTGTTTGTTTGTTTGTCTGACTTTTGTATAATTATATGTAAGGCAACAAGTCGAAAAGTCTGGATTATAGCTTTGGGGTTTTATAAGGAATGACTTTTGGGGAAGAAATTTTTCCTGAAGTAGTAGTGTGTATATTTTACGTGAGACATGTTGGGGCAGTATATGGGTGGCAGAGACCAAATTCATTTAGGCCAGATAAAATGTCAATATGTGTTCCATTGACACTGACATATACATCTGCGCTCCGGGGACACCGCTTACCACTTATCAACTGAGGATTGCTAACCCACTATCTGTCTTTTAAGATAAACATGAAACTTAAAAGATATAAAACTGGGTACCATTATTGTTCATCAATTCAAATTAACTGGACTAATAACTCTGAATTAAGAACAGATTTATATTCACTTCCTTGTACAAACTTCTCAAAAATAGATCCAAATGAATATCCAAAGACATATGTGATCCTAAAAATAACCTTTTTAAATACACAAAAATGACACCATGAACAGAAAAAAGTCAAGTTCACATCATCTTTTACACACACACACACACACACACACACACACACATACATACACATACAAAATTCTATGCAAATTTTGGTGGGGGGTGATATTTGTGTAAAGTCTAGAATGTATTCTGTGACTAGTTATGTATTCAAACTGAGTAAGTTAAGGAAACATTTTCACATTCACCTTTTGATAACATTCTGATCTTGGGTTTTTCAGAGGTTTTATCTTTGTTTTTATCCTTTTCTTTTTCTCTTTCAGAGTCATCTTTCCTAGATTTATCCTCCTCTTGCAGGCTGGGAAAACTGGAAAGCTGTAAATGAATTGATTCCTGTTGAGGAAAAAATATAATAATTTAGGGCCAGATTTAAGAATCTCTGTCTGGTTTCCATTTTGCATAGAGATTATTAAGAACAGGAAAATGAAAGCCAGATACAGATTTTTCTTTTCTTAAATGGTAAAAAAAAATTATACCTGTCAGAAAAATAATTGCTCTTTAAGATGAATTAACTTTGGAGGTCAATGGAAGGTCATGAGAAGTAGCTAGTACTAAAACTTTGCCTTGTGAATATTAACCGCAAGCAAGCTAAATTCCTATAGATCACAACTCTAATTTTCTCTATAGGTTTATTTTTAAACACTTAGGAAAAATTTCTTTATCAGTAAGTTTGTATCACAGCTACTATCATGTCTTAAGAATTAACATAAAAAAGAGGCTTCTGCAAGTCTTTTATATAATTCCTTGAACAGAAAAAATTGGCACAAGCACAGACAGACAGATATTACATGAATCATAATTACAGAAAAAAACAGACATAAATAAAGGCTATAATAGCCCATTTACAATTAAAATTTTGTTTCAGAGCCACATAAATACTGATTTCTATCACTATGAAAAATAAAAATATAGAATTGAAGGAATCCTAGATAAGGGTTATCCTATAGCTTACAAAAGCTATTAATAAAGCATTAAAACTTACAATAAGCACTGCCTTTTGGAAAAGGTAGAAAATAGGACTATATTTGCTATCAATTAAATATAAATATTTAATATTATTTTAATCAGTGAATCCTTTCAAGATGTAAGAGTCTCTTGAACTAATGCTTGGTTGACCATTTACAGTATTTGGACTGGATCCACTTTTGTATTTATTGATTTTGCACTGAAACAGATCATTTCATATGAACTCATATATCAGCCATTTGGATGATAGTACGTTCACTGTTTTGAAGAAGAATGAGCCAAATTATGTTTTTCAGTTTTACGAAAAAACTATGCTATTATTAAAACTATGACAAATGAGCCAACATTAAGCCCACTGGTTCTTATGTAAGAGATCATCTAATGGGAAAACTTTCTTCACTGGTGACATTAACATTTATGATGTAAGGGAAAAAATATTCCCAATGACTAATAGTGTTTCCCACTGAAAACTAAAGTAAGACTCTTCTACATGTGACTAAACTGATGTCTCTACATCCTCAAATGATGGCCAATCTGGGATTCTTAGTGGTTCTTGGTAAACCTAGCTGACCTGACAAGCAGAAAACCAAAGTCCTCCAATGGCGAGTTGCTTTTTTGGGAGGAGCTCTATTGTGTATTCTCGGCTGGAATAAAGTCACCATGGTTGGAAAGCTGCATGATACAGAGGATGAAATAAAACATATTCTCATGGTAAATATTTATCTTAGCTGGGTTTCCTGATATCCACATGTTTATCCTGGGGATGGACATATACAAACTGTCCTGGGAATGGCCACAGATGAAACCGAGTGTAATTTGATGATAAGGTCTTTTATCACAGCACTTGGGACAGAAATGTCTTAGTCTGCAAAGATTCAGGCAGACTTTGGTGTTACAGTTTGCTTCCACTTGCTAAGGAAAAAGCTGGAACTTTTTTGCTCCGAGTGGGGAAGAATCGATTCGACAATGGGTCAGGAGAGGAAAGCGAGGGTCTCGGGTCAGGAAGTGGTCTCATTACTTCTTCAAAACCGATTGATCCATCCAGCCTCGGTAAGTTTAAATCTAAAATCAAAGAGGCTTGGAAATATGAATGCAACAGCAGAGGCTAAAGGACATTATTTTTTAAAAAAATGTACAAACTCCTGCCATGTGTTGACAAACACTATACTCAGAAAAACACCTGCCTTTTCTACACGTTATGGTGTTGAAAGAACACACGAAAGTGCTATAGAGTTGGTAAAAAACAATCTGTTCTTTTTTAATATTTTTATTGATATGCTCAATAATAAAATACAAGTGTTAAATACATCAGTACAGGATAACTTTATCTCCAACAACAGGAAAAGAATGATTCAAGTTGCAGTAATACACTGATAGGTAAAGAGTATAACATTAGAAAAGAAACACTTCCTTTAACTTAAGGACAGACTGAACCATCTGCTATGGGTCTGAGATCAAGTAATACAGGTAGCAAGAGTTTTTTCCCACACAGGAAAATGAAGGCAGTTTTCCAAATACTGTGAATACACACACATTGGGGGAGCCATACAATCCGTACACTGTACACTTCGGCCAGTGTTGTCAGGGATTCAGTTCCCACATGTTGTTAAGTGCCGGTGGTACCTAATGAAGGCATTGTATACAAACTCAAAGGTCTGCTTCTTTATTCTCTAAAACAGCAGCATGGCCACTTGCTTATATGTGTGTGTCGGGGGGCGGGCCCTGCTCCTACCGCATCAGCCAGCCCCAAGGAAGGCTTGCAAGTTCTAATTCCTGCAAAGCTAGTCTCAGTTACTCAGCATGGGGCCAGCAGGAGCAAAGTACCATTTGCCTCTTACTTCTCTGCTCCAATTGCAAGGAGTAACCTAGACTTAGGTCCAGGGTGGTCACAATGATACAGATGATCACTTGAAAAAAATCTCCTCCCAGTACCTCATCAAATAGGATTAAAAAATCAGATGAAATCTATAAAGGCCGTGTTCTTCTGCCTGGCATTCGGAGTAGGGGACCACTGGGGCCTTATTTCTCCCAGAGTCTGTCATTCTGCAGAATTAACATGTATTGTGTGCATCACATCACAAGCCATCCATCCACATTGAATGATATAAGCTGTGATAATCGCCTCATTCCCCCTTTTGAATCTCCATACAAAGAAGAAGCACAAATAAAATGCTGAACAAAAGCCACATGTTTCTCAGAGCCCAAGGAAAATAAAGCTTGTATGACACATAGTGCTGGCTACTGAAAGCTAGTCCGCCCTTGGCGTATGACATGGGTGGCAGGTTAAGGAAATGAGGCTAGGGGGAAAAAAAATACTCTAAGGATGAAATCTACGAGGAATTTATTTTTGGTCCTTTTAAAGAAAGTGCTCTCAATGCTCTCTGTATCCATGAGGACAATGTTGGGAATTTTAATTAAACTATAAAGAGAAAAGCAAAACACAGCCCAACAAAAATAATGCTAACTTAATCAATTTTTCCTTCTCTGGGTTCAGATAAATCATTTCATTTTTGTCCTGACTGCTCTCAACCTCTGATAAAATAAGGAAAAACTTTAACAGCAACACCATTTTTATAAAAGCGAATGTGATGCCTGAAAGGCAAACAAAAATAAATACGATGTGAAGAGTTTTGTTGTAAGTTGAATTTTTAGAGCTGAACAGCCTTGCGGTAAGGAGCAAAAATTAGGTGTAAGGATGTGCAGCAAAGTGTTAATAATATTAACTTAAATTCACATTCATCTCAGATTTATTTCTGGACCATTTTTCCAGTAGTGAGAAATCTCCACCAAAGGCCCTAAAAGTATGTCTCCAAAGGTCAATGCACCTTATTCACTATTTCTGAAGTTTCATAAGAGCCAAAATCTGTGTTTTTATAGGCAAGTGCATTTTGGGGAGGTAAGACTCTCCACTAAGGGAGGAGACGTGGTACTTAGGACTGTATTTGGTTCAGTCTGATCAAGAGAGAGCCTTTGAGGAATAGCAGCACGACCGTGCTTACATTTTAAGTTTTAATCTAAATTCTTTTGAATTCCTTTCCATGTGCAGTTTTCAGAGGGTCTGGAAAAAAAACAAATGTAATACTTTGAGATTGTTCAACTAATTTAGGGTGTCTCAGAAATGGGGGAGGAAGCTGGACTTTGTCCTTCTTCAACTAGCTTGTGCTCCCCCCCAAAACACTGTTTAATGCCAGATGAATGCTCATGCACACAAAAGTGGACCCCGTTCATCCATGACCCATAAAGACAGGGCGGATACCTGGTCCTGAAGGCTTTCCCCTCCTGGTCTGGCTGAGGACTCTTCACAGACAGCAAGGCTGCGAGTCAGTTTACCTTTTCCTGCTCCTGACTGGGGAGGGGAAAGAAATGGGAAGGAAGGAAAATAAAGAAAAAACAACAACAGCAACCAGGAAATAAAACTCAGGCGTCAAACCATCTCCACCTTCTCTGGACATTCCCAAATCAAATTTTTAAAAGCCAGCTTCAAATCCATAGCTCAGGGCTGTCTACACTGGTTCCAAGTGTTGGACCCCTGTGCTAATAGGGACAAAGTATCTACTTTGGCTCAAAGCATTGGCTCTGTGTTGACGGCGATGCAGGTGGAGGAGAGGATGGAAGAATAAATTTAAAGAAAGCTCTTAGCATACTGCCCATCGCCCTGGGAATGTACAAAGAATGAAGAAGTGCGGCCTTTTCGTGAAAATACAAGGAGGAAAAGACAACACAGATGAATTTCTACTAAAACTGGGCTTGAAAGTGATCTGACTGAGAAAATACGTTAAAAGTTGAAGACTGTATCCTAAACATCAGAACCTGTTTACTTCAAGGCAGAAACTAATCGGACATACAAAAAAATTTCCCCCAAATTTGATTTAAAATGAAAAGAAGATAAGCAGCGATTCATTTGTAAAGCACTGTCAAATCTGCCAGGGTCAAATATATACACTGCAGCTATGTGAACCCTAAATGCTCTAATTAAAAAGCACACAGAGCAAGAAAGAAAGAGCAGTGTCAACACGACCACACTAAACACGGGCAGCAGGGGTGCAGCTGAGATCTACATACAGCCCTGTGCCTCCTTGGCAAACCCCCTAACCCTGTGTGACACACGCAACCCGGATATCAGGTCAACCCACAGCTCCAGAGCCCTACCTTGGATTTTCTTCTCTCTTGGTTCTGAGCCGCCAGCCGCCTCTGTGTGTTAGAAACAAAATCAAACAAACAAAAACAAACAAACAGTCAACCGACAACCGGGAGAGGGAAGTGGGGGGAGAGAGAGAGAGAAAGATGTCACTGGAGTGGAAACATCAATAACAGCAGCAATCAGGCATTGTAACCATTGGGGAGGACTCCTCCTGCCCTTGCTCCCCCAAAACTTTTGACCATTTAGCTTTTCTCCTTCCCTCCTTACAGAAGCTCATGTGTGCTTAGTCACTCAGTTGTGTCTGACTCTTTGTGACCCTGTGGACTGCAGCCCGCCAGGCTCCTCTGTTCACATGATTCTCCAGGCAAGAATACTGGAGTGGGTTGCCATTTCCTTCTCCAGGGGATCTTCCCGAACCGAGGATTGAACCTGTGTCTCTTACATCTTCTGCACTGGCAGGCAGGTTCTTTACTGTCTGAGCCACCAGGGAAGCCCCACAGAAGCTTGATGGGGAGGGCAAAGGCTGGCCTTGAGGTCATTTGGCCATTATGCCATTATCTGCCTTGGCGCATTTTTGAAACAAAAACAGTTAACACTTTTGTAGTTTGGTTCAAAGAAAATCGATACAGGTTATTTGCAAGGCCAGTTTGTTTTCCTTCTACCAAATCTCCTTCTCTCATAAATCCCGACCACTTAATCATACCATTTTTTGAGTACTCTCAATCACCCCCAAACTGCCCCCTGACTCTTCCAGGGCATTCTCTCTCTCTTCCTGGCTGGGAGTTCTAAGCTTTTCCGATAATAAGAATCGATGCTTAGCCTGCCCAAGAAGGTCAACAGAGCTCATGTCTTTGATATTTCTTGGTCTGTCATGAGCAGGCTCTTCCTCGTTTCATGGAATACAAATCCATTTTTAAAACTCAGCTAGTATAAAGCTGCCTCAGGTGAAGCCCTCCACAAACTCCTTGAGGTGGTCTGGAAATTAATATGGAGAAGCTGTGGGCAAATCCAGTCATTAAATATGTTCTCTGGCTATATATATTATTTCAAAGGGCATTCTGATCAGAATGTACTGTTCAGTCAGAAAAAAAGGACTAATAAATGGGAAAAGATAAGATTTGTTTCATGAATTTTCTATTCATTTTACTTGGGATTCCCAGGTGACTCAGTGATAATCCGCCTGCCAGTGCAGGGGGGAGATGTGGGTTCAATCTCTGGGTCAGAAGATCCCCTGGAGGAGGAAATGGCAACCCACTCCAGTATTCTTGCCTGGAGGATCCCATGGACAGAGGGACCTGAGGGACTCTGGTCAATGGGGTCACAAAGAGATGGACATGACTGAGCATACATACACATGTTCATTTTACTAGTCAAACTCTTTACAAGCAAGAAAACTAACAAAACAAACCTTCAGAGTATCTTCAAAATGAAAGAAAGGGGTGCACACAGCGGTATGACCAATGGGGTTTCTCCAGGCTCACCTGTAATTCCAGTTTCTCCTCCTCGTCCAGACTCGCAGATTTAATCACACCATTCTCTGGAGTGGCCGTCTCCTGCTCAGGCCCACCTTCCTCCACTATGGTCTGACTCAGGTCTCCTGGCTCAGACATTCTCCCAGATGCAAATTAAAATCACAAGGTTTGACACCCTGTAAGGTGAAGACATCAGAAAGTAAAGTCAGCGCAGGGTGAAGTCTTGATCATTATGGTTGAGATACTGGATTCTTCCCTTTGTTCTCAAAATGAAATGAGCAACTCTAGCCTCCCTGCCAATTGCACACAAAGAGAATAAAACAACACCAAATCAAGGACCGCAGACAAACACCAAGAGGCAGATTTGGTCACTCAATCCACGGCCCTAGCCACACACATACACACGCTCCTATCAATACACCTTGCTGTCAGGGTGGATCAAGACATCTTAAACTGAGACACCCAAGCCCCACACACCTCCCTGTCCCTATGCTCCACTCCAAAGTGGAAGCAGGAGAAAAAGAGAGTATTCCCCCAACTCTTCCTCCGCTTCCGAGTTGGGAGGTGGTACCTGTTCTGCAGCATCTCTAAGATGACTCACAAATGATTTGCAAGTTTCAACCACAGACATACCTTCCTGGGTCTAAGGGATTCAGTACACTCTACCGGGGGAGAAATCAATGTTAAGAGGGAACAATTTGGAACACATATAGGGTCCCGATTTGGAAATAAACCATCAGGGACTTCAGACTTCAAACTGACAGAGACATTATTAAAAGCAGAAGCTCGCCCCCCAGCCCCATCAGTGGCTGGTGCTGTGGAGATCCTTTGGAAGTAAGTCTCAGGCAGGCAGCTCCAATGAAGTTATCACAACTGAACTCCGATGCTCCAGGCTCATAAGAGATGACTACACAGATACTAGAAATGACTTTTCAAAGTATAAGCCTGTTATTAGTATTTTTTTTCTCCCTACTTCCATAAAGCCCCTGACACTTCCCCTTCGTCAAATGAGACTCATGAATAATTCAGCATTTACTTCCTCCTCAGTTTTTTTTTTTTTTAAGAAAGAAAAAAGAAGAAGGAAGGAAAGGAAAAAAAGAGGAAGGAAAGAACGAAATTAAAAAAGGACAGAAAAGAAGAAAGGAAGGAAGGAAAAAGAAAACATAAAAGACAGAAAGACCTTGTAGCCTAGAAAGTCACTTCTTTCACAAAAATTCCCAAGTAATGACTGCCCTGTTCCCAGTCATTACAATGGTAATTATTAATGGACATATCAGTGTCTTGGTATGTTTCTCTGGGAGTGTTTAGTTACCGTATACTAATTCAGTAATTTTATTTCCAAGTGGACATAGAAAGCATGAGAAGAATCTAATAACACCGTAATTTCTGTTGCAAATATGCTAAGACCTACCATGACAGGACAGATGGTATCTAAAGATATTGTTAAAAAAACACAGGTTCACTTGGCAAAGGATTGTGGGAATGGAAAAGGAAAAGTTTTCAGCAGGGATGATGGCTGGAGTCTGCGAGGGGCCAGTGAGCAAGGCTCAGAGGTTTGAGGAGGTTTGAGGATATTCCCTTCAGTGTACCTGACAGACCTCTCATATTTCAGTGACACTGGGGAGAGATGAGAGATGCAGTTAACCAAATAAAAAGTTCTGTTCCCCAAAGCAAACAGTTTGTTTCTCAGTGTACTGAGTCAAGGGAGGAGACAGGACTTCTGTTGCCCTAACTTTTTTTTCTGGAGCATTTTCAATCAAAAACAGATCGTGGCCAGGTTTTTTAAAAAAATGAAATGCACAAATTGAGCTCTAAGTTTACAAACTCTGAGCCAGCTGGATTCCTTATACAGATGCTGTCTGTTTGGCCTTTCAGGAACTGCTCCATGCAAACATGCACATTTACAGACTGAGGAAAACACACAGAAGCAGTGACAGCCGTCCGATGACAGCTCTTTACCTTCCGTGCAGAAGTCCGGCTGCCGGTCTTGGCGACTTTCGAGCGGCTTCTGTCCTTCTTTGCTGGGAAAATCCACACGTGGGATCAGAGACAACGGGCGTCCCATGTCCCCACTAACAGTTCAAAACGCCCATCTCCATGTGATTCCCTTACACGGTCTGACACATCGTCCACCTGAAAAAAGACGAAAAGTCAACAGTAACGATAATGGCAATAATCATGGTAGGGGCAAAGGACTAAATAAACAAGACTGGGTTCCTAACACTGATGACCGGCCTCCAGCAAACCACGTTCACGGCTTGATCTACTCCACCTGTCCCAAGCTGCCTGCTTCTTCTCTAATGAAGGCTCCAGCCGGCTGTTCAAGTCAGAGCGGCACCCACGCAACGAGCTAAAATTAACAATTGCATTATGCGCTGAAGATTACTCACTTCAATTTTAACCTTTTTTAGTGAAATCTCGCACTTTATATTAAAAAAAAAAAAACACAAGCTTGTGTGTTTGCCTCCATGACAATCCAGATCACCTATGAGCAAAAAAGTTGCCTCCTTTTTCTAACCCCAGTCTTTGTCTTAATTATAGATCAATATAATCTCCCCAGTGCTTTTTTTTTTTTTTTTTTTGGATGACTCTTTTCTTTAGGAAAGCTATCCTAAGAAAGCACATTGAACGATTTTTGACTTAATGAGGCATTAGCTGTAAAAGTGAAAAAAAAATACAAAGATAGGAAAAAGAGAACTTTCATAATGATATTGTTGAGAGAGCTCTTTATTCCTAAAATTCTCATCGCTGGGAGAACACCATCCATCCGTCCCCTCCCTCCTTATCAGAACTGCCATCCCCAGCTGGGTATTCTGTTTGACAGCGAACAAGCAATCCTGCCACAGGGATTCAACAGACTTGCAAACTTTTGAACCTGTTGAAAACAATCCCTGCTATAACGTGCACTTTCCTTTTCTCGCAACTCCTCCAGGAGCAGCGGCAAAGACAGCCTGAATGCAAACAGAGACGGATTCCTAATAACATTTGCCCAACCCAAGCTGTATCTCTCTCCCGGCGCTGCAACCCTACCCTGGCGCACATCTGCTGAATACAACAGCCTGCACACGTGTTCCGCCACAGACCCGACTTTGAAAACACTCAGTGCATCTCAGTTATTTACTCTGAAGTTTAGAAACCCTCCCTGCCTCCCCCTCGCTTCCCCTCCCAAGCAGCTAGGAGCACAGCTGGCTCCTCATCAGATTTTACTGCAGCTTTATGAACAGCCTATTGGGTTATGACTCCATTTGTTGTGTGAGAGGAAAACAACTGTTGAAAATTCAATCGTTTCTACAGTCAATCCTTTCCAGTTTGATTGATGCCTTTATTAAAATGTATAATTTGGCTGTAAAAAGTGTTTCTTTTGTTGTTAAAAATTACATAACTACTTTTTAAGGATATATTGGCAAAGGAAATAAGTAGTTAGGGTCGAAATGCATTGGTCATCGACAGTAATTTTAATTTTTCAATTTTGACCAGTCTTGCATCACAAACACTTGATATTAAATAGAAGTCAACATGCCTTAAAATTAGGATCTATTTAAGCAACCGGCCACATATCTAATATGTCTTAAAATAGAGGCACCTGTGATGGATGGATTTACCAAATGCTTTCTGGCTTCTGTTTTCCTTTTGTCAAAGAGAATGACGTTATCAGTGATCACTGCAGCCTTCCCGTCTCCTTTTTCTGATGCTCCTATTTGCACAGTGGGGTTAATCCAGCCGGTGAAGTGCTCGTGCAGTTTTCAGATCTAAGCCGTAGATGCCTTATTCCAGCCCCAGTAGGTGGATGCAAGATATAATTCTTTCCGTGAAGAAAGAACAAACTGATGTTCACGTAACCATCTCAGAGCGTGAACAGCCTGGATATATGGTGTGTGCGTAATTACCAGGACACGTTTGGAAATAGCACTGTGCTCTAAAGCCAGCGAGGTATTATTCTTGCATTCCTGAATCATAAAGTCATCATCCACCAAGATAAAAGGGAATATGGGCATATGGGAGCGAGCAGAGAGGAACATATGGATCACAAATATTTTTGTAACTGATTAAAATTGTTCTCTTTGCTAAGAAAGTGTTGCCAGGAAATCAACCATAGTCCAGCTTTTTGTTCCCCTAACTAACCCGACTCGTCCTCTGTCATTTAATCTTCACTTGTTCCAATTTCTCCCATTTTACACAGAGAAGGAAAACCATGTCTAACAAATATATTTTATCCAACATTTGGTTAATGGATATTCTGGCCAAGTGTCGTTATGTGGTTGTGGGAAGGGGGGAGGGAGAAAAAGGGGAGACACTCAACAAATGCACAAAATAAAAGTTACTACAGTTCTTTCAGTTACAAGATTTTTACTATAGTTTAGGAGGTGATATTGAGCAAAGGCAGGCAATGAACAAGCTATAGGAAACTGATCAATGACACTAGCAGCTATTTACGATGAGGACAATAGTGACCATTTCACATTCTATTCATGTTGTTTTCTATTTTTTTGGCTGACTTTCGAATTGCAAATAGAAGCAGCGGGTTTGTGGGGATGAGAAAGAGAGGGAGAGAGAAGTACAATGCAGAAGACCAAATATTCTGTCTTTCACCATCAACAACAAAATAGGTGTGTCCTAATCATCCATCTATGTGTGTGTGCATGTTACATATATTAATCGTTGGGCTGTTGGGTGAAGAAATAAAGCTTGAGGTTTGACTCCAATTCTAACAGTGATTTATTTCTCAGAGGATATCTAAAATGCAACATCAAATTCTCTTTGCAAGCTGGGAGAGCCACTTTATTAGTCACTTTTGTCACAATCCTTCTACTAAAAATCAGCAGAGGATGACTCAT
Organism: Okapia johnstoni; assembly: GCA_024291935.2. NCBI lineage: Eukaryota > Metazoa > Chordata > Mammalia > Artiodactyla > Giraffidae > Okapia > Okapia johnstoni. The sequence continues at coordinate 8,346,816 of CM044323.1, read as the reverse complement.
CCCAAATCACTATAGGTCCTTTATGATGAAACAACATAATCACAATTTACTTATGTGAACAACTGAGATGGTTCTCGCTTCTACACCGTTTCTCCTTTTTTTAGCTGGTCGAAGTTCTGCAAATGTAAGCTGCTGGCGAACTGTGATATTAGTCATCTGTCAATTGGCTGCATAGGGTATTTAACGCTGCAACCCCTTAGCAACCAAAGACACATCCTAGTCTCAAAGCAGTTATTCTGTTAAAGTTGGAAAAAAAAGAAGTTTGAAGGTGTAAGATTTAAGTTTAAAGACTTAAAAAGAGAGAAAAGTAATTGATATGTAATCTTTTCAGAAATGAGAGCCACCATGGCATCATGGCATGAACAGAAGGTACAGATTAATACCTTCAGTGAGCTTGAACAGGTAACAGAAAGATGTCAATAAGAAAATTTCACATAAGTTTACTTCCCCAAAGAAAATGTTCTCCTTCAATATACATGTATGAGAAACACTCAAGCAGGAGTTCTATCCTTTCATTAAACTCTTTTTGGTCAACTCCATGAACAAGCATTCTGTGAGATTTTTAAACCACCCATGCAAATGCCAAAATAACCAGACAACTGTTTTGGAGGAAGAACCTAGGAGGAGATTTAAGAAGAGGAATTTTCATACTAGGGGTTTAAGGGTAGAATTATTTTACATGAATATTCTTATTTCAACTTGGATAGCTAGGCAGTTTATAAATATACAGTTAACTCATAAGAAGAACAGCACTTTTTCTTTCTTATCACAGCAAACTGGACCAAACATAACCTTCAACATTTATCAGGCTTCCAATAGTGGAGATAATTGATGTCAAAGCTTTGGACATAAGAACAGTACTACGATAATCACAAGTGCCTTTAAAAATAAGAGGGGTCAGATCTCAATAAAAACATTCCAAGGGAAAAAAACAATGTTTCAATTCTTCACTTTCCTAAAAAGTGTTCACGGAATCTCTACCATGTGCAAGGATGTGCTAATACAATCTCAAAAGGAACAATCTTTTTTTTTTTTTTTTTCAAAAGAATATAATAAAAGTTAAATAATTCTAATGGATCCACATGAAAAAATTTAAACAGTTTTATCTTCATCATCCTTTTTGATTAGTCATCAACTGGAATATAAAGATGTCTTCTGTTTTTATAATTCTTAAATGTTTTCTCAGTGTATTTCGAAAGAAAAAAGTAATAAACTTTGGAGAAGGAACTAATGTACTGGGTCCCATAATAAATATCTGGATATCCCCATAGAGTGAACTCGGAGAAGGCACTGGCACCCCACTCCAGTACTCTTGCCTGGAAAATCCCATGGACGGAGGAGCCTGGAGGGCTGCAGTCCACGGGGTCGCGAAGAGTCGGACCCGACTGAGCGGCTTCACTTTCCCTTTTCCCTTTCATGCATTGGAGAAGGAAATGGCAAGCACTCCAGTGTTCTTGCCTGGAGAATCCCGGGGACGGCGGAGCCTGGTGGGCTGCCGTCTAGGGGGTCGCGCGGAGTCGGACACGACTGAGGCGACTTAGCAGCATAGAGAGAACTAGTTGATGAAAGTAATAAAGACTGACATAAGATTTTACCCAAATGGGTTCAAAAAATAGTTGCATAATTTTGAATTTTTAGTTAAGACAAGAGAAGACTTGGGGAGGACAAAATAGCTATTTTCTTACTACTTCAAAAGTTAGCACTAGGTTAAAAAAAACACAAAAAACAACCTACCTTTTTAAACACAGAACTACCATATGACCCAGTAATTCAACTCCTAGATGGATATTCAAAAACACAGAAAGCAAGGACTAGAACACCAGCGTTCATGGCAGCATTATTCACAATGGCAGAAAAGTACCCATCACTGGCTGAATGGATAAACACAATGTGGTATACAGACAATGAAATATTATTCTGTCTTAAAAAGGAATGAAACTGATACATGTTACAATATGGATGGACTCTGAAAATATTATTCTTAGTAAAATGAGTCTGACATGAAGTACCAATGTGGTGTGATTCTGCTTATCCAAGGTACCTAGAATAGGCAAACTCATGGAGACAGAAAAAAAGGGCAGAGACTACCTGGAGCTGGAGTTAGGAAGGAAGCGGTTACTGTTTCATTGGTACAGAGCTTTTGGTGGGGATGATGGAGAAGTTATGAGTATAGATGTGATGGTTTCACAGTTTAATGCCACTGAATCGTACACTTAGGGACAGCTAAAATGATAAAATATTATGTATATGTCCCAAGGAAAGAACTTAGAAAACTCTTTTCTTCTAGAATATGATTTAAAAGGAAACAAATCAATATACATACAAACAGACCAAAGGTAGAAAATGACAGTACAACAGAGGAAGTGGCCTTCTACTTGACAAAACTGCTTCTGGTGTACTGATAACACCGATACATGTGAAGACAGGTGTGGGGGACACAACCTACTCAAATAGGTACCCAATAAATGGGACCATCCTCCTCCTCATGGTCATCTTGGCAGTCTCGTCTTTGACAAGACAAGCTTTGTTATTTAACCATCCAATGTGGACGCTGCAGGGACAAAAGGTTAGGATGTGATGATGTTCAGGCTCCTCCACTGCATCTCTTCTAGAATCAAGGTGTGTTTGGCCAATGTGTCTTCATTCACAAAAGGTAACAGAAACTACTTCTTACTGCAATACAAACATCCACTGTCAATCACCTGGATGAGAGAGCTGGAGGCAGCCGCTCTGTTACATCACTGACTCAGTATTTTATGTACTTTTTTTTTTTTTAATTGCCGATAAGGAGAGTTTTCTGACCAAAATAAATGGCACAGAGCACAAGGCCAGTGGCCCTGCTGCTACGTTAGACTGAGAAAGCATTGAGGTTCACTTCAGTTTGACTGGGTGACCCCTGGGACCACTCCCAGGATTTTAAAATAGTCTCAAACTTTCATAAGCCATGCAGGGTAATCACCACCTTATGTTTCCTACCTCAATCTGTTAATTGTCTAGGCATGACTTATCTATATACAAGGTAGTGTCACCAACCTCCAGTCACGTGCAAACTTAAAGAAAATGTGCAAGTACTCAGAGAACCACCACCTTGCCAAGAACCTTGAAATCAGCCAGTCTAGCTGATGCTAAATCCAGTGTCTTGGAGAAGATCCATAACCAGATAGTGGCAGAGCTGGGTCAAAAGCACTGTCATTTAGACTGAGGATCAGAGCTCTTTTTAAAACCACATGTTCCTATACTGACTGGGGCTTTATTAGAAATACAGACGAGGTGCATCTAATCTGTTCCGTTAATTTCCAGGGTATTCCAAGAGACCCCCACACATTTCTTCCCCTGAACCACTATCTTCTTCCACTAGCCTGAGACGGCATACACTGCAGAGAGCCTGCATGAATAGTCTGCCTGATAATGGTTTTGATTTTATCCCTAATATTTTATGGACACATGGACCTCTAGACATCATGCTTGGTCTTGATCTTTGAAACTCTCGAAAGCCTAAAAGCCACAGTCATCAGAATGACCTCAAGTTTTATGCTAACCATCTGCCCAATTTCCTCCTTCACGTCATGGTACCTTCTTTCTAGAGGCCATACAGGAATCATATGCCTGCAAGATTCCAAGATCAAGTGTGCTCACATTTTTTAAAATGTGGAATAATGTATTTGAATCTACTGGGACCAGAACACATGTAATATTTAGAAACGAATGTCTTCCTAATCTTTAAGCAAATAACTGGAATCTTAGACTTGGGAAGCTGTTTTTTCTTCCAAGTGTAACTAAAGCAAATTTTCTGGGAACACAAATAACACTGCTGGGATCTTATTGCTAACAATACCATGTAACTCTGGTTTCTTAATAGATCTTCCAGGAATTCTACCACATTACACACTTATCCTAAATATTTCCCTCAATATCACTGCCCCATAATCTCCTGGGAAAAACAAAACTATTTTAGGGAAGGGACGGGGGATGATCAATTGAAATGATACTTTTGCTTGAACGTTATTAATCTCACAGATGTTAGAACTTTTGTATTCTCAGTTTAGTTCAATATAGTATTTTAAAATGTCCTCTTTTGGTGGATCTGGATGCCAAGGATATAATCCATTATTTATGTCCATTTATGTATACTGGGGGCTTCCTAGGTGGTGAAGTGGTACAGAACTCGCCTGCTAATGTAAGAGATGCAGGTTTGATCCCTGGGTTGGGAAGATCCCCTGGAGAAGGATCTCCAATACTGGAGTGGCAACCCACTCCAGTATTCTTGCCTGGAAAATTCCATGGACAGAGGAGCTGGTGGGCTGCAGTCCACAGGGTTGCAAAGAGTTGGAGGCGACTAAGCACACACATGTATACTGAAGACACCCTGTAATGCGACAAGGATGTATCACGAAACGCATATTTTCAACTGTGGCTTCAAGAATTCAAAGTTATAAAAATTCATCGTGAAGAGGAAAGGCACTTCAAAGAAAAGGGTAGGGATAAATACTAATTTTATTCAGCACATCTGATTGAACCCCTTTGTCTTTTGTTTCTATAAGAAGTGGAAGTAGAACCTGTCATTTCAAAAACAATGAAACTTAACAAATGTGACGCAGTTATAGGTGCCCGAGTGTGAGCTGTTGGGGCTATTAAAACCTTTCTTGCAGAAAAGAAGAGACACTTAGGGAAATAAGAAAAAGCAAAAATAAATGGATGAATTATTATTCTGTTAGATTTTTGCAATGGTGATAAGATTTGCATTCTGTCCATTTATAAGTTGGGAAAAATAAGGGGCTTTTATGGCCACAATGTCTTCATTTTCCCTTATGTCAGTGGATACTGTTTGGTGCCATAGCCTGTGAATATTTCAAGCCTTAAGGTTGCTTTTTCAGAATTATTTGCTAATATCATCAGTACATCTAATCAAAAGCAATCAGTGTAGAAGTTTAAACGACCCACCCATGACCTCAGCTCTGCCTCCGCCCACCCCCGCACAACGGCAGAAGAATGGAAAGATTTTCCAGAGGAGCAAAGGAACTGAAGGATGCTTCATCTCAAATAAAAAGCTAAAAGGTGGGCCTAAGGGTCTATGAGTGCAGGAAGTGACTTCTACACCCATGAGGCAGGGAGAAAGGCAGGAGAGAGGTTTACTAGAAATGGATGTCTGCTGCTGCCATCTCAAGAAGAGCAGGGGGAATTTCGAGAGACACAGGAACAAAGGAGTTTTAATTCTGTCAGGTGGATCTGGGCTACAAATTGAATGTTAATATACTGATAGCAAATGGCAACTCACTCCAGCATTCCTGCCTGGGAAACCCCATGGACAGAGGAGCCTGGAGGGCTACAGTTCACGGGGCCACCAAGAGACAGACATGACTTAGCAACTAAACCACCACCATATACTGACAGCAAGCTCTTTCCACAAGATCCAACAATCACACTATTAAATGCTTTTATTATTTACCTCCACATGGGTGATTCTGGAGCGTTTGCCATAGATTATTACACTCTATCCTCGTATCACCTGCACTCTTCATTGCTAGCCTCCAGTGAGTAAGATAGTAGGTTGCCTACTCACCCTGTCTCTTTAGTGAGACGGCAGCTGGCTGTTGGCTCTGTCCATCCCTGAAATCCCCAGGTCTTAGAATCTCAGATGAGTCACTCTTCAACCAGGCTCAATGTTCTAACCAAGCAGTAAGAGTCCCTCTCCCCCTACGATTACATAAACTACACAATGACTGAGACTTCTGCCTGGCTGGTCTACCTCTGTACTAACTACAGGGCTGAGAACAGCACCTGAAACAGAGTAGGACTTGCTGACTCAGTGAATGAAAAGGGGCTCCAAATTCTACCTGAATTCTGATCAGTGATGGCTGGGTCACTATTTTTCTGCTTCCTCCATCTAAAAAAGCCAGGGCATGTAACCACTCAGAGACCTATTAACCAGTGTGTAAGCTTAAAGGAAAATGCTCAACAGTCGCTAAAACGGCAAAACCATGGCATGCTTTTGGACGGGTGATTCTCAAGAGGGCTTTGGTCTGACTGAGCTCTGTGTGTCTGTGATGATGGGCCAGGCCATTCAGAGACAGCACCTGCATTTGGGGGACCTTTTGGATAGGATGCTAGAGAAAGGAAAGAGACGATGCTTGTCCCAGGGGAGCTACCCACCCAACGAGAGTTCAGCAGACGGAGGGATTTGAGAGCAAAGCCATCCCATCCAGATGACTACGGCATACAGCATGAACAATACACTGCAGCCCGCCAGGGCCATAAGAGTTGGACATGGCTTAGTGACTAAACAACATACATAAAATAAGTAACTAACAAGAACCTACTGCATACATAGCACAGGAAACTCTACTCAATACTCTGTAATGGCCTCTATGGGAAAATAATCTAAAAAAGAGTAGCTATATGCACAACTGAATCACTTTGCTGTATACCTGAAACTAACACAACATTGTAGATCAACTATAAGGCAAAAAAAAAAAAAAAAAGATAAAAGGAAAATGTGGAACCCCTGACCTGAAGATCCACACACAGGTGAGTTTTTTCAGGGCCTTGACAGTATGAGTTTTCCTGAGAAAGTGACTGCATCCATTAAATACATGATTTAGCACTATTAAACTGGCAAGAGAGTTAGGCCTTGCTCACATTTCCAGACTAAAAACAAATAGAGAAGTACTATCTCATTCCTTTGAAACTCTGCTTTTTTGGTTGCTACATCGAGTTTCTCCCATGGACTCTCATCCAGTGCTCACTTCATCAGGCCCCTCACCTCTGTCATCAGGTCTCTCAGGATGACATACCCCCCACCTCTGATAGGTGCCATGGTGCTCAGCCCACAAAGAGAAGGATAATGTACCTACATTCTCCTGGCCACCTCTGCTCCATCTCGAATGCAGGGACCTTTTTCCCTCTCTTTGGTTTTTCCTCTTTCTCTATGCTGCCTACTACAGTGGGACACAAAATTACACACTGACACCCCTGCAAACTCAGCCATGAAAACTAAAAAGCCACTGTACTGAGGTCAACAACTACACTAAAGAACATAAGTGTTCAATAAATGATTCCTCTGATCCTCAGACTTCCTGGGATCAGATGCACTTGGAATGCAGGATCCATGAGTTCGCTTGACATCAGCATGTTTTGTGGACTGGCTAGCAACACGGTGTTGGAATTTTTCCTCACCGCAGTGAAATCTCTAGAAAGGCCATTTAAATTGTAGACGTGGGAGAGTAAGTGACAATAAAACCATCACGGGGTGCTCAGGAATGCAACGGAGGCAAAGAGCCCGCGCGAGAGACCTCAAGCGCTGCAGAAAGTGATGAGAAAACCTAATGTCTTCATTTCTGGAAGAGACAGGGACTTATCAGAAATTCAGGGAGGACAAATGTCTAGAAAAAGAAGGCGAATATGCAAAAGCAGTGCCTTGAAGTCTTTCTTTCTAAGCCATCAATGGTCTGGCTTGGGTTTGGATGCAGCTTTAAATATATGTGATCTAAAGCATTCCAGGTGATGAACATGGCTGGGAGACTGACTCTAAATTCCTTGGACAGAAGGCCCTTGGACTGGTGTCTCTGGGACCACTGACGGTCTTTCACACACAGCAAGAACATAATCCCTACCAATTTGCTGGAAGGAGACATGGATATATTCCCAGGAGGGAAACAATTTCATGGAACTTATAACACATCAGTGGAGCAGAATCTGGTTGATTTGCCAGGTGTCCCAGGGCTCGGCCAGCAGGTAATTTCCTACTTAAGATAGGAACATGCATGTGCCCGCCGGTGCTGCCTGCACCCCCAGAGTTGGGGCCATCTGTGGCAGTGCCAATGAGACCCCAGATGCCCTGTTGGCAAAGTCACCCACCGGGAGCTGTGGCTGGCCACCTGAAAGATCAGGGCTGCTCTTTATGTTATTTCATTATTATTTTATTGGCCATGCCTTGTGGCACCTGGGATATTAGTTCCCTGACCAGGGATTGAAGCTGTGCCCTCTGCAGTAGAAGCACTGAGTCTCAGCCATTGGACCTCCAGGGAAGTCCAAGGGGCTGCTGTTTAAAGTTGGGCTGTGTGCTGTCATTCACTGTCACAGCTTCAATCTCATGACTGCTACTTCCAAATCTTGGTTAGACATGGTCACCGCTCCCTGCTCCCTGTCCCAAGCCAGGCCTCAAAAGCTCTTTTTTTTTTTTTTTTTTTTAAAGAAAATACTCTTGCTCAAAGGAATTGTTAGAGAGTTAGTTGCATTCAAGACAGCAGTATTTTGCAGGTGAATGGCTTCTACTTTGATGGACTCTCCTATGTGGATGCTCCCTGTTCAAACCTTCCAACAAGAGCCTTTAATCCTGAGAAATCCAGATGGAGGAAAATGAGTGTGTGTTTTTTTAAAATTCTCTATATTTTTAAAATATCTAATATATTTGGAAAACGTTATGAAACTATGAGCTGCTGTAAGCTCTATGAATTATTAGAGCCTGCCAGAGTTACCTGTTATGGTGGGGAAAAGGCAGGTTACTAGAGCATTCTATGTTAGGGAGCTGGTAGGAATTACCGATGAAACTCAGAAGATACTTTCAACCCTAGGTGATAAGAGATGCTGGGCTGAGGTCCCAGGGCTGAAGGGTCTGATGACAACTGAAAGAAAAGGGTTACACTGTGTGCGAGGATTCCTCAAGGCTTCCTAATGGCAAAGTTGAAGATCTGGGGTCATTCTATTCATGGGGTCTACGATGCTTAAGCTAAGGGTCTGCATACTTGAGTTGCAGAGACTTTCAATAAAATGTCCAAGTTGTGAGCCTGGGGAAAATTACACTGTGGGAAAAAGATCATAACTTTTTTTAATTGTAACGATTCTTGGAGGGAAGGAAGGAAGTGAGTGAGAGGGGAAAGAAGGGGCAAAGACAAGGAGGAAGGCAGGCAGGCCAGCCCATCTGTCAGAAAAAACATCCAGAATTAACATGTGAAAGTAGAACATGAAATATTTGGAGAAATTCATGAGGGAGCCCAAAACAAATTTTAATTTTCACAAATATATTTAAAACTAGGAAGGCAAAAAGACTCATTCACTCATTATTATTGGCATCTAAGTGGAGACAGGATGGTTCACTGTTATAGATAAAAAGTATATTAGGAAAAGCATTTTCTGGGTTTGTTAAAGTATGGCATATACAAAAATGTGTTCTACACTTCAAATGATTACTCATTTTCACTGAAAAAAAATGTGAAGAACACGATTGAATCCTATTGCCTCAAAAGTCATGATGACAAGAAAGGTAATTTAAATCTGTAAGAATCCAAGGATTCTAAGTATGTTAACATGAATGACGACTTTGAGCCTCAGAAGGTACTGTTAGTATCTTAATTTAAATATTAAGATTTAAGATATATATGTGTATTTATGTGTGTATATATATGTATTCATGTGTCTATATATGTGTGTATATGTGTGTATGTGTGTGTGCATGTATGTGTGCACAGGTGTCTGTGTATATGTGTGTGTACATGTATATACAGAGAGTGAACACACACGTGTAATGCGTACATTCCCAGGTATCTGACATCCCATCTCGTCCAAAAGTATCCTTCTAAGCTGGCAGGTTGTCTTCAATCGGGGAGGGTGTTTCTGCTGGAAATTCTGTAGCCTGACACCATGCCTATGGGGGGCTTGAGCATGCCCACGATGCCCAGCCCATCTTCTTTCTCAACCTGACAGACTCCAGAGGGGCAAGGGCAGAGTGACACAGGCAGAAAAAACACTGTTCCCTCCAAAGGCCCTCCGCTGACTCACTGAGACGCCAAGCTTCAGGAGTCTCTCAAAAACTGAAAAGAAAGCTGCCTGTCTAAACACTCCGGCCTTACTGTGCTGTTCACACACAAATTCAGTCAGTCAACTTGGGGAGATTTTTGTTTAAAAAAAAAGGCTCTGGTTATAAGCAAAACCTACCTTGTTTCCTGGCTCTCTCTAGATACAACTTAGTGGAGTGGCCTGGGGTTTACTGCAGATTTTGTGTCCTGGCAACATCCTTAAAAACTGGTAGAAAATTTAGGAAGCTTTCTCTTTACATGTATTGTCATGCAGCATTTTCACATATTTTATTTTTTCAAAAGTTATATATGCAAATTAGGAGCAGGTTTTTTTCCTGCTCACTGTTTTTCTTTAAAACATTACAACTGAATTTGGGGGGTAGGTTTCTAGTGGATTTTGAAAGATACTTGTGCCCCTTTCTTGAAATAAACACTGGAGCAGAAGTTCGTTTTCTGACCATCAAAAACAAGCTACTGATATTGTACTGAACATGGCCAATGTATAGTCCTTATCCATATTAATTCAATCTCTCTAAAGATGCACCTTCATATACACACAGACACAAACGCACTCTCACTCACATCTGGGCTATCTATTTGAAGAATGCAATAACAACATTTATCAGATGTAGTGTTTATAGCTTTGCTCCTAAAAAGAGTCATATGTTCTCATTTAATTCTTTTATTTTTTCAGTATAGATATGCTCAGGCAAATATGAACATTTCTATATTTAAGACTACTCCTCGCCCAAAATGGATAAAAACAAATTCCGAACCAACAGAAGGATGCTCCGATCACCATGATTGACACTCAGTCACTACACTCTTGGTACAGCTCCAAGACCAAGGGTTGAACTTAGGCCCCTGTTGTGGAGTCAGGGAGTCCTAACCACTGGGCTCCCAGAGCAGTCCCAAGGCCTACTTTTTCTAAAGCAGTGTCTACACAAGAATGTACATGCTTTCAGAGTGCATTACTTTGGAGAAATTTCATTCTGAATTGTATTTTTGTGCATTATAAGCTCCCATTTCAGATTATATTTTCCTTTAATTAACTATTAAAATTAATCTTACATTGCTTCTGTCTCTTAATTCAGCACCTCTCCCAAATCTATTAAGAAGTAAGCCAAATGGAGACCAGCTTCCAATGAACAGTGCAGAAAAGACTGTTGCTTCTTCAGGAATAATCTATAAGTTACTCTTCTCTCTCTCTCTCTCTCATGTAAATTCTTTTAAAAAATGGGACGATTCTTTTTTTTTTTTTTTTTTGTACTGAAACACCTACTGGTAAGTAAGGGTTTGATGAAGCACTTATTGAATGAATTAGTGAATGAATACGTTAATTTAACAAGTCTTGAGATTATAGTGCCTAGTCATAATGCAAAACCACTGGGGTCTTGCTTCCAAACTAGCAATTATTTCCCCATTATCATCATCATGGCCATAAATCACATTGTAAAGGAAATGACTTTTACTGTGAACAATGAAGAGACTTTTACATAACAAGGAAGTTTGATGCTAATGTAAATAGATCCAATTGACAATGGTTTTAATATATCTAGGAGATACTCATTAGTGCCTGGCATTATTTTTATTAAAAAAATATATAGGATAAAAAGATTCACCCTCAAATATCCTATTTTAAAATGGAGGGAACTGAGCCACAGAGACACGGAGTATCGTAGCTAACACCTCACTCTAGGAAAAGACAGGACTGGAGTTCAGATTCTGACAGGATGACCCCAAGAATTCAACTTCAACAATACTGTGAAACGACTGAGGTTAACAATGACCACATGCTAGATAATAAATAACCAAGGCAGCCAAACTGATGCCATGGAGATCCAGGGCATGGAACCAGGTGATATTTGAGGGTGCATGCTTACCCTATTACCTATTTTAGTTTTACAATTAGCAAAAGTAAACGTGAAGGTTGAGAAGAGACCACAAAATATCGAATAAGTTCAAACAGGCTACTTGCATTGTTAATTGCATGGTGAAGTATGTTTGTGGTTGCCATGAAGTTACCCATTCAGTTAGAAAACATGAAAGTAAAGACGATGCAAAGAACTGTTAACCAAACCAAAAGTACAGAATAAGTCCATCGAATCCAATGTGCAGTAAAAGGAACTAAATCTATGAAAAGGTATGTTGAATATGCCCTACACACAAACCAAAGTATTTAATAAAAATTTAAGACCTATTTTAATAATGCCAGAAGAAGCTAAAGACCAGATAGGTAAACATTTAAGTTATCATAAAATGTGTTTTTGGAATAAACACTAAAATCAAAACGACTCAAATGCATTAGAAACAAAGTTGAGAACAATTACAAGTCAGACTGGGCCAAAATGTCTAAAGAATTCAAGGATACTTTTATATGGAGCCATTGATATGAATATTGGGTTCTACGTTTACTTGTTTCTACAAGAAATCAACCAAAAGTTTTTGATGAAAATTAACTGTTTGTGGGGCGACCCTGTAACTTCATTTTAAAAACTGTGCTTTCCTTCTGCTTTGTAGGCTTGGATTCCTGGAAGGGTCCTGGGTGACGTGCCATCCTTTTAGTGCTCCCCATATATACCACCTATAGATGGGCTTGGAGTTTTTCAGTTTTTATTCAGCAGCCACCTGTAAGTTTGACACTTTGAAACAGCTTCTGTCTACAGACACTGTTCTTTGAAGGGCAGGCTGAAGCTAAGAGTCTGGGGAGAAGGGCAAACACCAGAGGAGCTGTTGTGTGCTGAGCAACGATTTGGGTATTTCTGAAATGACAACACACATCCACACCGTCACCATCATCATATTTCCTTTCAAAACCATAACAAACAGGATAAACTGAGTACATTTTCATTTCTTTCACATACTTTTAACAAGCAGCTTGGATAGAAATAGTGGGTACAAACGTGACTAGAAAATGGCCCTCCCCTCTGGAGAACTCACACTTGAGGAAGATGTTGTATTAATTGTTTAAAAAATGAGGTAGAGTTCATAAGAAGTGGCTCTTTGTCAACAGCAGTGCTTTTATAGTAGGATAGATTCATGAACTCATGCAGTGTTTATGTGGATGATTTTTTTCTGGTTTCTTAAAAACTGGAAATAAAAAAATCCTGAATGCTTGATAGTATCTCTTACCTCCAAATGGATATGTTATATCATATAACACAACTCTATCCTAAGCCATTTTAAAGACCTGTCAATTCTTGCTGTGTAGAAATAGATAGAAAAATTTACACTACTGTATATAAAATAGATAACCAACACGGACCTACTGTATAGCACAGGGAACTCTATTCAAAATTTTGTAATAATCTATATGGGAAAAAAGAATCTGAAAGAAATTATGTATGTATAACTGAATCATTTTGCTGTATACCTGAAACTAACACAATATTGTAAATCAACTATGTGCTTAGTCGCTCAGCTGTGTCTGACTCTTTGTGACCCCATGGACTGTAGCCCACCAGGTCCCTCTGTCCATGGGATTCTCCAGGCAAGAATACTGAAATGGGTTGCCATGCCCTCCTCCAGGGGATTTTCCCAACCCAGGGATTGAACTCAGGTCTGCATGGCAGGTGGACTCCTTAGCATCTGAGCCACCAGGGAAATCAATACTTTAGTAAAAATAAAGGGGGAGAAAAGAACAGATGCATAGGAGAGTGTGTGTTAAGTAAGTCCACACTGTGATTCTGCAGACTGTTAAATTGGAGTTTTTGAGCACTCTGCCCAAAACTTCCTACTTGGTTTAACTTTTGCTACTCCAAAAAGCAAACTCTCGTCTTTGACCTGAGAAGTGAATTGTATTCAGCTAGCAAGTTAAACAAAGAAACAAAAAACTTCGGCTGAGAACAGTGATGGGTTTAGAATCACATACTGATCTTTGTGAGGACCACACAACCCCTAGGATTCAGTTCTTCTTGCTCCTAGCGCAATATCCTTTCCAAGCTGCTTCTGTGCATATGAAGAGAGATGAAATGATAAACCCAAAGATGCTTGTGTCAAATGTGTACACTCTGAGTTAGGATGGTGCCCTCAAGCTTTACCTTTTAAAAAAACTCATTTCAGATCTGCAGATCCATTGACCCAAAGGAGTGAAAGCTGTCTGCTTTTTTTCACGGAGCTACATTTATCTCATGAAACACAGGGGTCAGAGAGGTGTCACTTAAGCCACACACACACACGTATACAGCCACACGCAGGCACATGCACACACATACAAGTAGCAGGTGGGGTAAGTCACTCGGAATGGGCCAGTGACACTCCTCTCGGGCCCCTCCCCAGATGCCAGCTCAGGCCACCCTGCAGCCTGGACTTGGTTCCAGCTCAGAGAACAGAGAGGCAGCTGCCCCGACTTGGCTGCGCCTCAAGTCTCAGCTGTATTCTTGGCCTCCTGCCGCCTCCTGAGCACTTAGGAGGGGCGCGTGACCAAGGAAACAGCTGGGCCCCCACCTCGGAGAGGAAGCGCAACCGCCGCAACCCCCACCCCTGCCACCTGCTCTGGGGGCCAAACCACCGCCCAATTCCTGCTGGATCCACAGGGGCAGAGTGCAGTGCTGACTCACTCCTCGGCTCTGGGCATAGCACAGCCTCCGGGTCGGGACGTCACCCGGGACACCTCAGAGGCCTCAAACTTGCTGGGGCATCGGAAGTGGTTTGGATGTTCAGGTCACAGGTTCTCATCAGATCCCCAACCAGGCTCTAGAAATTCTCTACAGAATTTGCCTGCAGGGCTGCTTTTCTATACAGAAACCTTGACTTGGAGGCAACATCAGGCTGAAATATTGCCCCAGAATGGAATGGGCTGGCAGGTCACTTCTGCGTCCATCAGTTTCCAGGAAGCCCCTCCACACCTCAGAGTTCTGGAAATGGGGCACACGAGTTACAGGCAACCTTTGTTGCCCTCTCAGATGCCATGAACACTGTTTAGACAGCCTCGGGCCTCAGCCCACACTCCCGGCCCCCAGCTAATGCCCACGGCCCAACCGCAGACGCAGGACAGTGGAAATGTGAGTGGCTGGCCAGCCGCTGCTTTGATCTGGTGGGGCAAAGAGGGTGAGGGGGCCGCTTCCCGGAACCACGAATCTGACAGCTCCAACTGCGCTCACGTCAGTGCTATTAAGAGACATTCGTGACTTCAAACGTTGTGAAATCTCACCCCACTCTGAGGACATGCCCGTCTGTATCTGTCTCAGATGAACATGGGAGGCTGTGCCTTCTGTGTGAGAAAACCCTCTGGAGGAAAAAGGGGAAATGCTGACACTCCCTGATACATCCGTGGGGGGGGTCGGTGGTCAGTAATCTGTATTTTCTGTGCGTGGTTTGAAGATTTCCATAATGGAAATCTGAATGTATAACATGTCTCCTGAGATTAAATAATATAATAATATTACATAGAAATATTCTGCACCCAAAATGGGCTTCAGTCCTGATTTGGAGGCAACTGATGATTATCTCTAGGGAGAAAGGGAAGGTGTGCAAACCTCTTAGAACCACAACTTCTTTGGGGAAAAAAAAACCAAAACTGACGCACCTCCAGTTAAGACTTCTCTCCCAAGCAGTGATGCAAAACTACTTGTATGCAACAATGGGACGGGCACTAAAATATCTATGTTCCAGGGCATGGTGGTGGTCATTTTTATCTTTCTGGTCAACCTTGGTGGTAGAGACAGAATCCTCTTCAAGGAAGGACTTTCTGCCTCTTGAGGGGCTTTTCAGCTGCAGTCTGAGTCCCTCAAGGCCACACCCTTCCCTAGGGCAGTCCATATCCAATAAGTAATTGATGTGGGAAGGTCGGTACTGCCATCTCCACTGTAGGCTGACACCCAAGGTCCTATAAGCTGCAGAGCATCACCAGAGTTGGCCAAGGCTGATTGCATTCTCTGGCCTAAACTGTGGCTTACCTCTCTCTTTGTCCATGCCTGTGCCCTTCCCTGCCCCTCACGGTGTTGGTACCAAGAACTGTCCTAAGTAAATTTCCTGCACACTGAACTCCATCTCAGAGGTTGCTTCCCAGGACTTTGCTTGCCACATCTCAGGACTCCCCTCTGGAAGGTTGAAGTCACATGATGGTGGGAACAAAACTCAGCTTCTCTAACTCTGGACACCTCATTGCTGATCCAGATCTTACAATCATGTACAGGTACTACAACTCATTCATAGAACATGCATTTGTATATCAACCTGGACTTCTGGGTGACTGCTTCTTCTGGGACCCCATATTTAATTCCAGTCAATTGAAAAGAAATCCATGACTCTCTCCAAAGTTGTGACTTCTTACCTAAAAATAAGTCTGATCCTATTTTTTACTTCAGTTTTCAGAGGCCACATAGTCCTCTGACCTCAAATCTAATATATGTGTACTTGCAGGCACCTTTGAAGTTGACATTTCCAGATGTCATTTCAAAACCAGGATCAGCTAATACCATGCCTGACACACTGGAGGCACTAGAGACATCATCACATGTTAGATAAGATAAGCAGCTTATACACATGATCTTAGTGACTCTCTCACTTCTTGTTCAGTCATTAAGTCGTGTCCAACACTTTGCAACCCCATGGGCTGTAAACCTCCAGGTTCCTTTATCCATGGGATTTTCCAGGCAAGAAGACTGAAGTGAGATGCCATTTCCTTCTCCAGGGGGTCTTCCCAACATAGGGATCAAACCCGTGTTTCCTACATCGCAGGTGGATTCTTTACCACTGAGCCACCAGGGAAGCCCTCACAATTGCTAATAATGAGCTGTCACAGCTTCTATTATACAGACGGGATAACTGAGGCTCAGTGGGACCAAGAAAATCGCCCAAGATTATGTAAGTTAAAGGGCATCCCTGGTGGCTCGGTGGTAAAGAGTCTGCCTGCAATGCAGGAGATGCAGTTTCCATCCCTGGGTTGGGAAGATTCCTCTGGAGGAGAGGGCATGGCAACCCACTCCAGTATTCTTGCCTGGAGAATCCCGGACAGAGGAGCCTCGTGGGCTATGGCCCATGAGGTCTCAAAGAGTCGGACATGACTGAAGCAACTGAGTATGCATGTATATAAGTTAAACGGTATCAACCATGCCTCACTTTCACCCCAGGGACATAACTTAATATTGTCTATCTAAAGTACTCTTTGGAGGAATAGGCAGGGCATCATAATGTCAATTAATTGAATACTGTTGATTTTAAATGTTTTATAGCTGTCTATAGGAAATTTATGAATGTTCTCGTTTCCCCAAGCTACTCTACGCAGAGCGAGTGCCTTAGCACTTCAAAGATTCTGATAAAGGAGCAGCCTAAACATTTATAATAACAGCTAATAAGTATTACTATGGTCCTATAGGCTGAGCATCCTTCTATAAACTTTATGGGTAAGAACCTAGAGTCATTTTATCTCCTTTCTTCTTTATGTGGCCTCCTTCCCCACTTCTCTTGTGGATCGGCCGGAGGAGGTGAAACTGCAACAGCTTGAATCATTATTCCCACGATCACAGCTCAATAACTGATTTTCATACTATGACAATGAATCAATAAGAGAACATTAAGTTGTATTCAGCATTGGATGTTTTACAAGGCTGAGAAGATGTGTATTTAAATTGGTCTCAGTAAAACATTCAGTCTCTTGGAAGACCCTGCTTAAATTGCCCAGACAATCCGTGTGTGTGTGATCATGTGTGTAAATCAAGGCTGTTAATGCTAGTGGAATCAATAAACAATTATTTACTCAGCTCCAATGAAATACAAGCCAGTCTGCTAGGAACAGTGAGATGTACAAAGATTGATATGGTCCAGCTCCTGCCTTCAAGAAATTTGCCATCTGCTAAAACGTGGAGTCACTCAACTTGGCTTTCCAAGGACTTGCCTTCTCTGTTTTTCGGCAAGTATGCTAAACAGTGAATTTCAAATGAATCCTTACTGGTCGCTCACTAAACTTCTAGGATAACAGTTAGACTAGACTAATCTGTGATTTGAAGAAAATGCCCTCTCAATCAATAAATGAAGAGCACAGTATCCTCCCAGTGAGGAAGAATTTATCCAAGTCCTCAGTCAAGAGTTAATAATTCTCCGTTGGAGTCGGACAATTATTTTCCAAGTTGTGAACTCTAAGAATGAAGTCTGTCACTATCTAAACATGTGGTTCCACCCAGTGAAGGGCTGGGAGCAATCTCCCTTCCTGCTCTCCATGAGACCCCAGACCTTTCTCCAAGGATAGGGCAGCAGAGATCAGAAAGGGGGGACATGGGCAACAATCGGTGGCCAGGATGGCTCAAAGGGGCAGGGGAGCAAGGTCAAAGTGGGATGTGCACTTCGGGTGTGTGTGCAGGAACAGGGGCGGGGGCAGAGTTCAACCACTCACACCCAGGAGGATCAGACTATGATAAGCAGCTGAGGTCAAGAACAGACACAGAGGAAGTGGTCTTTGATGGCTGCAAGACCCTTTGCAAGTCCACAGATCACCTGGCTCATTTCTCAGGGTGTGGACACACCAGCCCCCTGTGTCCCACTGGAGAGACTGAAAAGAACCATTTACATGTATGCATTTAAAAGCATCTTCAGTAATTTAGAAGAAGACACCTTATATTATATAACCACCTCTGGCCTTGAACCCAGTCAAAAAGGGAAAGAAGACACGGTCCACAACCTAAGAACCCTGAGAGGGATGCCAGGAAGGCCTGTCGGGGCTAGAACTTCAATCTGGCCCTTGGCAATGAGTTTTATATTCTCCTGGCGCCAGCAGATGGTGCAATGCACACCTGTGACACCTGTCACAAAACAGCTCTCTGATGTTTTTATTACAAGAACTAACATGAATCACACACACTGAAGCCTCACGGTCATTGTGTACCTGTGTGATTCTTGGCTGGGCTGCTCTGGAAAGGCACAGAGCTTTGGAAATAAAGCAGGAAGACGCTCCATCAGTTGGGGCCATGCCCCTGCCACCTCCATTCTTGAAAGGAGAAACTCACTTTATGTCATGTGAGTGATCACTGTTTTCAACCAATATACTGATCAACAAGATGAGACTCAGAAGTCACCTCTTCCCCCTCAAACTCCTGGCTCTGCGTCCACTCCCTAGGGTCTAGTCCTCCTCTGTGCTCACCCTGACCTCCATGAGAGGATGCATCTCCATCTCAGCCCTTATCAGAGGGTCCTGAAGTTACCTGAGAGTCAGGCTGTCAGTGCCTCGGGAGTGGGGACTACACCTTGCTTATCTCTGGGTCTCCAGGAGCCACCCACGCATCTGGAATTTAACAGGGAATTAATGATGGTTTCTAAAAAAAGACAAACATCTTCTGGG
Source organism: Okapia johnstoni (assembly GCA_024291935.2). Classification (NCBI taxonomy): domain Eukaryota; kingdom Metazoa; phylum Chordata; class Mammalia; order Artiodactyla; family Giraffidae; genus Okapia; species Okapia johnstoni. The sequence continues at coordinate 8,327,751 of CM044323.1, read as the reverse complement.
AATATCTCCTAACCATCTTAACTGTTAGAAGTGATTTTCAGGTGGTTAAAAATATTAACTGTTTATATTATATTCATAGTATACAATTTTTAAATGTGTCCTTAAGACTTATGTCTTTAAAATCCTGATCTTGTGTGCTGTGGCTATACGAAGGACCACTTCAGACCGGTAAACATGTCCTAGGAACACAGTGACCCCTCTGGAGGATGTCCCTCTTCTGGAAAAACCAGATATAGTTGATAATGATTCCTACTCAGGAGTTCCAAAATAATGTATGACTCAGCAATAAGCACTGATTGAGTGAACTGAGGTCATTATTGTCTTACAGGGGTACAAACTGGCATTTATTCAGTAGACGAAATGTAGACATATTTGGATCACTATATTATGATCATGCATAGCTGATGATCAAAAAGACACTGTAATGCCAGATGCACTTCCTTCTTCTGCAAACACTGGAAGAGAAGACAGAATCCGAAGTCAATTTATATGTAGATTCTTGTTTTTCAAACTTTAGGTTGTGACCTGTTTGTAAATCAGAAAGTTGAATCATTGGTTGTAACTTGGAACTTTGTAAAGGCAGCAAATAGAATACAGAATGGAGTGAAATGAATGGAGTGAAATGAAATGCACTTGAATAGAAGAGGTAAGAATTAGAGTACAGTACCCTAGGGAAGGCTGTGTCCTGTTGTATGAAATCATATTTTGCATGTGTGTGTGCAGGTGCAGTCTGCCTATGCATGTGTAAGTATGTACGTGTGCTGGGAACTCATATAAAAGGCATTTAAAAAATAGATACGTGTCTAAAACATTGCTGGAATAGACTGCATAATGTTTTTATAACGGTCTGAAGAATAATCTGAAATATACATGCAACTTATGCCTTGATCCCCCAAGTCAGAGAGAGAAAACACAGGCTGTGACAGAGTTCCTCCTGTGAAACCCAAACATGATTTGTGAGATTCAAAGACCTCATCATTTAAATATGAGGATTGATGCCTCTGAGGAAGATGGAGCGTCTTAGTTACAACAAACAGATGATTATCTTGGACAACAGTGCAAACAAGACCCTAATTCAGGAAGCAGCTAATTGCTGTTCCCAGCTGCAGAAGACTGGCTGGGGTTCTGTCGCTCACACACAGACTGTGCGTGACACTTGTACACTACCTCTTGAGGTTCGCCCTGCACATGTCCAGACACACACACACCAGAGTCTGGGGCCCAAAGAGGGCTCGGTTCAGAAAGCAGCTGTCTAAAAGGAGCTACTGAAGATGTCAACCTCTTCATTTAGTAGACATATCTGCTTCTCTGGCTGTGCTGGCATGAAACTCCTATTTGAATTCCTTTACTTCTCATGAGACTTACTGGGAAGTTACCAAGAGAAAAGTCTTGGGAGCATCCTTCGTCAGCAAAGGAAACTGATCCTCCATCTCACTGGTATAAAGTAAATCACAAAACTGTGATCTAGACAATGGCAGTCACAAACTTCCACAGGTGTTCATATTGATATTGCATTCAACTTCAACACAGATGCATGAACTTATACTATAAGAATAATAGCTACCATGTTTTTCTATATCATGTGTGTGCATGAGAGCTAAGTTACTTCAGCTGCGCCCGACTCTCTGCAACCCCATGAACTGTGTAGCCCTCCAGGCTCCTCTGTCCATGGGATTCTCTAGGCAAGAATACTGGAGTGGGTTGCCATGCCTTCCTGACGCTAATATTCTCAACCCAGGGATTGAACCTGCATCTCCTGTGACTCCTACATTGCAGGCGGATTATTTAGGGCTGAGCCACCAGGGAAGTTCTTCCTATATCATATTATGTGCCAGATGCTGCAAGAAACAGATTACAGTGAGTACTTTTAATCTTCACTACTACTAACATCATTCACACATATTTTAAAAAAAGGAAGGAAGGAAGAAAAGATGGTGGGATGGATGGAGGAAGGGAGGAAGAAGAGGAGGGATGGAGTTGGGGAGAAAGGAGAGAAACCTGAAGTTCAGAAGGAATAGGTTGGCTGTCCGAGGTCCAAAGGCACTGATATTCTTCAAATGTTGGCCTCAAAAACTCATGCTCTGTTCACTGCCTCCCACAACATCATTCAATCGGTGGTGCCTTCACTACACATTTGCCGAGGAGTGACTACAACATCAGGCGAGCTTATTCAAGAGCGATAGCAAAACCACACCTTTCACTGCGACAGAGGCTTGTTTCTGCTATCCTCAGCCAGAAACCTGCAATTACTTTTTTTCCAGTCGAGTTGCCTTGGATGTCCCACTAGTATACAAACAAACATACTGAATGTTTGATTTTATAGAACTGTATAAGGGAGAAGCAGACAACCAGCAGTAGGCCTTGTTACTGGACAATGAATGCGTGACCTCCAGTCCACGCCAATGTTACCCCACTGGGGTGAAGGACTGTTTCTCAGGTTCGTGAGGTCTCCCTGTGACCGCCATGCTAAATTCACGAGTGGAGATCCCTCTGGGACACGGAGCTGACCCCAAGGCGGTACAATCTCAGTCCACACCTGTCTTTGGGGACTGAGGTGACTATCTCTAATAAGGAGGGTTTCTGTGGGGACATCCTCAGGGCCCACCACAAGAAGGAGCTGTTCCACAAGAAGGAGCTGTTTTGCACTGAGCCAAAGGAAAACCCCTGTATTTCTAAGGCCTGGATTGGATTCTTGATCCATGAGCTGAATCAGAGAACGAGTGAAGAGAAGGGATCTTTTCTCTCCATTCCAAAGTCAAGTTCTCCTTGGCTCACCCAAGGTGGTTGGAAAAGCAGAATCCCTAGGCCAGGAGCAGGCTTTCTGGACAAACCTCTGATTTCACCAAGCGACACTCAGGTCTGACAGTTTCCAAGCACTGTACATACTGAGGACCAAAGATACGGCCCTGTGGAGTGTGCCAACCTGGACATACTCACAGGGCAGTTTGCTGCTCTGGGCATCAGCAGGCACTTCGGCTGCCCTCTCTCTTGGCCCACGATTATAACTCGACCCACACAGGAGGTTCAGGTAACCAGCAACTTCCTGTGTAACTGGGTTTACATGTGACAATCTGTATGTCCTGCCCAGCTGGTGCGACAAGGTCAGTTGTGTACAAGAGTCAATGAATGACCTCGGGGTTTTTGGGTCACATGGAAACTGAGATGCACCATAACAGAAATATTAGCCTGTCTTGAAAGCAGAAAATGTAGGAAAAAACAAGACATCACAGAGCTGTACACTTGTGAAACGGCTTGGACTCTGAAGCCAGATGTCCAGACCTTGAAGCCTGACTCCGCCAATCACTGAGCAAGTAAGTTCCTTTCGGGTTTCTGCGCTCTCAGTTTTCCTTATCTGAAAATGGAAATAATGACCCTCCCTCACCTCACAGATGGTTGTGAGGATTAAACCAGTTAAGGTAAGTGAAGCACTCAAGGGTGTTGTCTGTCACTTGCGATAGCATCCTATGTTCCACTGAGACAAACATATGCATCCATTGAACAGATCCTTCTTGATCTTACCGGCTTAGAGCCTGGCTGGTATTAAACTGCCAACACTTCTGCAGACCCAGGTCTTCTAGATACTGAGAGAGGGATCCATGTCTATCAACATTACAGCTGTTTCCAGACAGTGTTGACAGCCTTCCAAGGCTCTCAAGAGCCGTCACTGGGCTATGCAAGGTGTGGCTGGATGGTGACTCTGGGGGTTCACACATAAATATGGGAAGTACCTGGATGACAATGATCGAGGTGTCGGTATTTTTCGGTGAGTATAAATGAAATTCAAATGCCTCTGAAATTCATTTTGAAAACAATAAAGCTCACAGAGAACGATTCTAAGAAAAAGTACAAATGAGAGAAAGATCTTAGAGGGGTCCCAGGTCAAGACTATGTCAGGCAGATTTCTCCTACTTCCAAATTTTCCCTAGAATCCCTGCCTGCAGCAAATGACCTTAACCATTTATGAAGATCTGTTTTCATGAAGATCATGCTTTTCTTTTTTGCTTTGCTTGAAATACAGCATTTGTATTTCTTTAAATACATTGGTACTTTTACCTGATATAACGGCACAAATCCAGTTACTTGGTATAAATAAAAGATAGCACTATTTTGACTTTAGTTTTAACTTAAAAATTATAATAAATTTGACTTGTTGGGAGCAGAGGGCTGTGTAGTCCCATGAAGCTTAACACCTGTATATGTTTGTGTAACCATCACCACAATCAGGCTATAGAACAGTTTCATCACCCAACACACTGCCTCATGCCATCTCTTTCCAATCACCCCTCCCCACCCCCACCAATACAGCTCCTGGCATTCACTGGTCTGTCCTCCTCTGTCACTATAATTTGATCATTTTGAGATGTTACAAAAATGGGGTTATAAAGTCTCTGATGTTTGGAGACCGGATGCATCCACTCAGCTTAATGACCTTGGGATCCAGCCAGCTTGCTCTTTCTTGCAGTACTGCTGAGTGACATTCCATTCCATCGTATGGATGCACCATGCTTTACCAGTCACTTTCTGAAACACATTTGGATTACTTCTGGTTTGGGGCAATTATAAATAAAGCTATTCTAGACTTTCATCTACATGTTTATGTGTTTATAATTTTGACATCTGGTGCTCAGCAATTTTTTTAATTTAAATTTTTCTTGCTCCTTAGAATACCCAATCTTGTGAATTTGGGATTATTCTATCTCCATGGAGTTTAGACCCTATCCTGGAGATTTTTGGAACACACCCTCATGGGAAAACCTGCATCTTCCCAAAACCATCTGAAACAGAGGCTCCTAACTGTTTCTGTCCAGTGGAATTTGCCACCCTCATCTCTTCTTTTAAGATGCTAATGTTTTAAAAATAATTTTAAAATTAGGGTAAATTAATTCTGAGATTTGTTTTGAAATTTTACAGTGTTACTTTAATATTTCAGATTATAGAACATCAGTCATACAAATTCTACATTCTGCTAAAAAGCTTTACATTTCCGATCAGTGGTTCTCAAACGGTGGTCCATGAACCAGCAGCATCAGCATCACCCGGAAACTTGTTAGAAATACAAATATGTAGGGCCTCACGTCAGATCTGCTGAATCAGAAACTCTGGCAGTGGGGTCCAGAGGTCTCTATTTGAAGAATCTCTCCAGGTGATTTCTGATGCTTATGCAGGTTTCAGAAGCACTGCTTTAGGGATAAACAAGCCCGTGCAGTATAGAAAAAAATAATGCCACAGTCTGAGACTTCCTCTTGAGATGACATACTTACTTACTTACTCACAAGTACTTCCTTCTGTAGTAGGAGCCACTTAAAGATAAGATGGTTCACTGTGTTAAAAACATGAGTCCTAAATCACCCACTGACATTTACAAGACAGATGGTGTAGTTCATTTTGGTCACTGGGGGCAGAGCTCTGGAATCAAAACCCAAGTTGTTACAGAAATCCTTAACTCCTCAGCTGAAACAATGAACATATCGTCTTACCTTCTCTTTCCATCTTGTCACTTTATCAGTTCTGATGGGTAGAGAGCAGGGCAAAGGCAAGTTTCCTTTCTTCCCTGGCTCTGTTCTGTAACCCTATCCTTAGTGGGATATTGTTTATCGGCAGTGAGATACATGAATTCAGAAGGCAAATGAAGTGGAAAAGCAGCCAACTTAGGTCCCCTCATCACAGATCTCACAAAAATAGGGATTACACTTTCTGCAATATAACAGGATTCCAAATTTATATATATATATGTGTATATATAATACATATTATATATATATATGTAATATACATAATGTAATATAATGCACATATATATGTATATATAAAATACATAATTTATTATGTTACAAAATTTAATATATATGCATCTATACAAATGCATATATCAATGATAGCATTTAATTACTAAAATTAAAACATTTAATTACTAAAATTAAAGCATTTAAGTAACAAAAGTGAACTGGTAGTTGCTCAGTTGTTTCCAGCTCTTTGCAATCCCATGTACTGTAGCCACCAGGCTCCTCTGTTCATGGAACTTTCCAGGCACGAATACTTGAGTGGGTTGCCATTTCCTTCTCCAGAGGATCTTCCTGACACAGGGATTGAACCCTGGTCTCCTACACTGCAGGCAGATTCTTTACCATCTGAGCCACCAGGGAAGCCCAAAAAGTAAACATAATCCTTAAATATACCCGTACAAATATTTTAACACAGCCACTACCTTCAACAAATAGCTAATAAGTAGGGTTTATTATACCTACTACAGTAACTTTTATTTCGGGGGAGGACTGAAACTACTGTTAACCTTACCACTTCCTTTATCTGAACAACTGACTCCCCAAGGGTAACAGGATGAAGGGACCCCTTTGATCCTGTACATCTGCCAAAAACAACCGTCACCCTTTACGCAGACACATGAAAGCTCAGGCAAAGGATGAATGAATCTGTGTTCCAGGTGCTGGGGCTGGCTTGCTAGAAAACAAATTGAGGCCAAACCATCCATGAAAAAAGCTCACACTGGCTCATTCTAACGTAGGTTTTCCAGAAGATAATTTCAGGGGAAATATGCTAGTAGAACTGATCACTTCATCTTTGATATTCGGAAACTGCAGAAGTGTGTGTTGGCCGGTGGACTTAAAGCAGGTTTATCTACCTGGTATCAATTCAGGCAGAACAAAGGACAGAACACAGAGGATAACTAAACTTCTTCCCAAGCTGACTGAGGGATGGCTCAGAACACATGTTTGAAGAACAAGGCAATATACCCGAACTATCAAGAATCATAAGTGTAGCATCAAACATGCATTTGAAAGCTCAAACCAGGACTTCCCTGGCAGTCACAGAATTACAACTCCATGCTTCCAATGCAGGGGGCTTGGGTTCAGTCTCGGGCCGGGGAACTAACATCCTACATGCCACAAGGCAGGAAAAGGAAAAAAAAAAAAAAAAGCCCAAACCTCATGAATCCATGAGAAGAGAAAGTGGAAAGGCAATTTTTTTCTTGAAACTCCACTTATCACTTAAGTATCTCAAAACCATGATCTATTTACTAAAATGTTTTAATGAATACTTTGTCCTTTAATCAATTATCCTTGGGCATCTATTTATATTTAAGTATGAACCATTGGGCTTCCCAGGTGGCGCAGAGGTAAAGAATTCATTTGCCAATGCAGGAGATGTAGGAGACGTGATTTTGTTCCCTGGGTTAGGAAGATCCCCTGGAGAAGGAAATGGCAACCCACTCCAGTATTCTTGCCTGGAGAATCCCATGGACAGAGGATCCTGGTGGGCTATAGTCTATGCGGTTGCAAAGACTAGGACGTGACTGAGCCAACGAGCACACTCACATACATGAACCATTGGGTCTCTTACATCAATAACATGGTTTCAGATTAAGCTGGGTGGTGAGTAAAGATACAGGTTAGATATGGTGTAGTTTCCCCCCCCCCCACTATTCTTTTCCTTAACTGTGTGATATCTATCGTAAACATCTTATAAAAGTCAACACAAAAGAATCCCACCATCCACCAAAATAATTTTATCTTTTTTTCAGTAATCTGTAGACAGATGATATTTGTGACTCAAACTTTATAGCATTTTTATAACAAGTATCGATGTGTCATTTCATTACATGTGCTCTTACAGGTTTCAATGTTTTAATGGATTAGTAGTCAGACCTGACAGAAGGAAGTCAGATAGAGACAACATTTCTCTTTTGGGGCAAATATTTTGCACATGGTCCTTCATGAAGGGAGTTTTGTTGCCAATATATTACAGTAAGAACATGAAAGCTCACAACAGTTAACTGACTTGACCAGGTCAGTGACAGGAGGGGATAGAATTCAAACTTAGGTTACCTTGACTTCAAGCCTATTGCCTGTCCATCACACCAGGAGAAACTGTCCCAGTGATAGGTGAATTTACGAGCTAGGTGGTCATTCTTGCCCCAAATGGCAGCCACAAATACAGACTTGAGACACATAAAGTTCCACCCACTCTATACCAGGTCAAAAGTTAATTTCCATGCCCTTCTTTGTCATGGCTCCATATATACATTTCCATTATCCCACTATATCCTGTTTCTTAATTCCTGATGCCTAGATTAGACAGAATTCTCTGTGTTCCACATGGCTACTGCATATCACAGTGTGAGTCATATCACAAAAGAAAAAAATAAAAGAATTAAATATACATCTTTCTTTTCCCCTGCAACGGGAATCCCCCAGTATGATACAGCAGAAGTATCCCATGCTGTGACCAAGACCAAGAGCTGTGTGGACATCACGTGGGCATCCAAGTCCCTCTCTTTTACAAGAGAGGTAGTTCATAAATATATGATAACATTTATGATGGTTGGATGGCATGACCAACTCAATGGATGTGAGTTTGAAAAAGCTCTGGGAGTTGGTGATGGACAGGGAAGACTGGCATGCTGCAGTCCATGGGATTGCAAAGAGTTGGACATGACTGAGCGACTGAACTGACTGAACATTTACACTGAAAAACAATGAAACAAAGTCTTTCTCCAAAATAAAGGTAAAAAAAAAAAGTAGAGGTGTGTGCTCAATCAATGTCTGACTCTTTGCGACCCCATGGACTATATTCCACCAGGCTCCTCTGTGCATGGAATTTTGCAGGCAAGAGTACTGGAGTGAGTTGCTGTTTTTTCCTCCAGGGGATCTTCCTGACCCTGGGGTCGAACCCACATCTCTTGTGTCTCTTGCACTGGCAGGCAGATTCTTTACTATTGCGCCATGTAAGAGGACTGTTTTCCAAAATAACAAAGCCACAAATAGCTTCTGATCAAAAATGATCCACAGGTTAACCAACAAGGTCCTACTGAATAGCGCCAGGAACTCAGCTTACTGTTATGTGGCAGCCTGGATGGGAGGGGAGTTCGGGGGAGAGTGGATCCGTGTATATGCGTGGATGGAGCCTTCTGCTGTGCACCTGAAACTGTCAGAGCATTGTTAATCGTATAGGCAATACTCTGGTATAAAATTAAAAGTTACAAAAAAAATGATCCAAAGGTAAATCAGAATCAGTAGAATTACACTGACTTTTCCTCATCACTCTCCCTGTGGCTTACAGCAAATGACACAGCCAGGGTCACAGAAATGTTGGATGTCTATATTAAAAATAACTTCTGCCTGAAGAAACACAGTAATACAGAGAGCAAAAGGAGCTAGCCATGTAAAGTAACTCCTGCAAGGTTGAACAAATGCCACTAATGATCTAATCAATACAGAAATAAGCACAGATTTCCTCCACAAGTGGCCACTCAGTAGTAGCTTCCCTAAAAACATTAAAAAAAAAAATCGTTTCTCTTTCATTTAAAAGTTCCTTACTATATTTGTGTACTTCATCAAGAATACCCCAGAAGTGGACTTTCCCTCAACACATTTGGTCAGGTCACTAGAAAGACCATCTATCAGTCTACCAGGAAGTACCATCTATCAGTCGTTTCGAGCTCTCAGATCTGGGTCTGTCTCACTGCTGTAAATTTCATCACTGACAGTACACACCCTCTGATTCCTGCTTAAGCCGGAGGATCTGATCTATAAACAATGAAACAAGTGATAGCTCCTCATCCTTTCTTAAAACATCCAAACCAATCTATTTCCACAGCCAGGTCAAAACAATGAGGTGTAATGTTTTCTAGTGATTTTAGAAAAATCTATTTCAGAGCTCTCTTCTCTTGCTAGACTCATTGGGTGAATCTCTGATTACACACAGGGCCTTCTGCTGGATACAGCTACTGGCATTATCTGCAAAGTGTACAAATGTACAAATCGTAAGTCTATCACAGTATTATCTGAAATCAGTCCTGATTCTTAAAGCCCCAAATTGCCCCAGAAGGATGCTAACACTGAACTATGTCACTTCTAGACAAATATAGAAAAAAAGCCTAGTTAACATTCTTTGTTAAGAAACATCGAGCCACAACCTTATCCCATGTGAGATAACATTAATAGAGAATGAAATACTGTGTGAAATTCTGTGTATATGTGGAATTCTAAACCACCCATGCCCACATCTCCTTTTCAAGATGCCAACTGTCCATCTAAGCTTCTAAAATGTCAAACTCTGCTGTCTGCGCAAAGGAGTATCTTCTAAAAAGCATCAGGATTTTAGAGGTTCAAAGATGGCCTTTCGTCACGGAACCACTGGCTTGAAAGTGCATATCATGTACTGTATGACTGGACTGAAACTGGAGTCCCTTTATGCATGAACAGGATACCCAAGATAACTGCCATGTCAAGAAAACATGCTCAAGACTGGGAGGGGTTTCAAGGGGATGCTTTGTTTTGTTTTGGTCTTATGAGGCCTATGGAATCAAGCAAAGGTAGTGACAAGGACAAAGCAAACTGAAAATACGAGCTACCAGGGAATAAATGAATACTACGAACTGGAAAAGCACAGACAACATCTTTAATGCTTACAAGCCCATTTTAGAGATGAGGAAGCTGAGGTCTAGGAAAGCTTGAAAACCTTACTAGCAAGTTGCAGAGCGGAATCTGAACCCAGGTCTGGGAACGCATATTCTCTTACTTGCTTTACAATGTTGTGTTAGTTTCTGCTGTAAAATGAAGTAAATCAGCTGTGTGTATATAGACAGATAGACAGATATAGATATAGATACACAGTCACATACACACACACACACACACACACACACACACACACACACACACCCTCCCTCTTGGACCTCCCTGCCACCCTACCCCCATTTCACTCCTCTAGGGCATCACAGAGCACCGAGCTGAGCTCCCTGCGCTATACAACAGCTTCCCACTACCTATTTTACACATGTCAGTGTAAAACTGTCACTCTTAACTATTCTACTCATGATAAGTTAGCTACATGATAGAAGAATGACAACCTTCTAATCATTTCACTCATTCTGTAGCATTAGTTCTTCCTTGAAAGGTTAAGAAAAAAAAGTATGACCAAAATTTATGGGCAATTCAATAAAAATTGATTCACAAATACTATATTCTCCCAAATCATTCAATAACCGACACTGAATACTGGAAGAGATTTTAGAAATCATCTGGTGTAATTCTGATGCTTTATGGCTAACTTCTAAAAGTAAATTCTTCCTTGGTGTCTGAGGGCAAGAAATTTTAACATGGTGCTAGGTCTTAGGACAATGTATCCAGATGTCCCTCTGCTTTCAAATACCTAAATCTTTAACTCTGTCTTAGCCAATGGAAAAAAATACATTCTTAAGAGAAATTATCCTTCGAGTAACTTACAGATCAAATCTTTTACTCCTAAAGTTTCCCAGAACTGTATGTAATCCCATCTCCCTCTCATCACAGGCATTGTTTTTTAATTACCAAGGATGTTTATAATATTCTGAAACTATTTCAGTTTCCTTTTTCAAACACACAATGTAGAATCTAACAACAAATTTAAAAAATCATTTGCTTTCAGAAAAACTTTCTTCTTAAATCTAAACAGATACATTAGCTGGATCTGACATGAATTTGAACTCTACAGCTCGTAACAATGATATTTGCATCAGTTGCCTGCAGCTCTAGTAACAGTAAATGTGTGATTTTTATAAACTCAACCAAGAAAACCAAATGGCTTAATTCCAATTCCATACGCATTTGTCATCATCAGCTTGTCTTTCTCTTGTGAGAGAACTTCCCAATCCCTGCTTTCATGGTTTAAGTTTGTTCTCTATTACCATCAACAGAACTTTCCCCCAGTAGTGGTGTTAATTCTTCCTCGTTTGCTTTCTGGAAGCAATACGGTCTCCACTCTCGAGGTATACTTCCTGTCAATTTTCTCAATGAAATTTATGGGTTAAAGAAAAGATTCTTCTGATTTGTCAAATTAATTCATATTGTTTATCATCCAAGATATTTTGCATCTATCATTCTGGAGTGTCCTTATGCTCCCAACCATTCAATTCATTATTCAAAAGGTTCTAGTGCTTGTCTCTCTCCTAAATGCCTACAGAATCCTACAGAGCAAATTTCCCAAATATTTAGCTTGAGACCTGATGTAAAAATATATATTTTCAATAAATATTTGAAAACCAAGAATGAACAAGTAAATGAGTGAGTATGACATCTGATGCAACAGACAGATCTTGCTGACTCCCACACAAGAACTCTGTCTCTTCCATTCAGCTCCCATGGAAAGTCCCCTACTTTGACACAGTGTGGTCCAGAAGATATTTTCCTGGTTTCCTGTTGAAAATGCTGGTTGTGTCAGAGTCTCTTGCTTTCTATATCTTCCTAAAGCCTGCCATAGCCTCAAAGAAGACAGAATGTTCTCATCTTTCGAAATTAAGGTACCAGGTTTTGTTTTGCTTTGCCAAGTCAGAAAGGTATGCAGATGTTGATTCCGCTGGAACCGCACTCTCCATATCCTAAAATGTAGAAGTTAAATTAAGAAAGCAAATTCACTCTACTCTTATTTAACCAGATCTCACCCTTTAGGACTAGACTGTTTTGAAAGAGAGGGGTAAGACCTTAATTCAGTTCTATTGGTCCCAAGCAGATTAGCTGGTTTGCCAGTTAACCCTCATCAATCTGATCACTGCTTCCATATAATAGAGAGAGCAGGGCAACTCTCCTTAAGGCAGGAAGAGAGGTTAAGGAAACCCAACTTTTCAGTATTCTCTTCTCATTCCTCCTCCCCTGCCTTCATCCATCACTGCCTACTTGCCCAGTTCTTCAGAGGAGTGAATTTCTTCCCCACATCCTGGATCACCTTCACCAATGTTAATCCCGCCAAAGGCACATTTCCAGTAAACAGGCATTATTTCCAGCTCTGTGTGTCAGCGATCTGGAAATTGTTTGTACACTTGCCTCATCTCCTCTCCCAAGACCACATTAAACTGAACGCTAACTATGATTTCCTTTCACGTAGATGGAAAAGTGATCTAGGTATTTAGTTTAAACGACTGATGTTTCAGGGACCTTGCTATCTTCATAAAAGCCTGAGTCACTTGCTTGAGATCTAAAGGAGAAGCTTCTTTATAAGAGCCAAAATCATTTCTAGTGAAGTTATAATTCTACATATAAGGGCATCTCTTTGTTCTCTTTTTCAGAAAGATGAATGTCAGATCCACTTAGGCTGAAACTTTTAGGGGAAAAATACAATTAAAACTTTACTTAGAGCTGATTTTAATCCTGAATAATAGGAGCCATCAACAAAATAAAGGTCAATTTTTAATTCCACAAGCCTATTAAATAGCTGGCATGTGCAAACAACAACAGCTAAGGACAGTGAAAAAAAAATGCACTGGGAAATACACAAAGACCCTGTTTCATGGGACTTTATTATTCTTTGTAGTTATTGTCTTTTTTATTTTTCCAAATTGAAGGTCTGTGGCACCACTTCATCAAGGAGGTCTATTGGTGTCATTTTTCCCAAGTGCATTTGTTCACTTCCTGTCTCTGTGTCACATTTTAGTAATTCTAATATTTCCAGCATTTTCTTTATCATGATATTTGTTATAAAGTGATCAGCGATCTTTGATGCTACTCTTCTGAAAAGATGACAACTTGCTGAAGGCTCAGATGAGGGTTGTTAGCCTCTTTTAGTAACAAAACATTTTTAGATTAAGGTATGTACATTGGTTTTTTTAAAGACAGGATACAATTGCACACTTAATAGACTGTGATATGGTAAACATAACTTTTCAGTGCACTAGGAACCAAAAAAATTTCATGTGACATGCTTTATTGCAATAGTAACTTTATTGAGGTGGTCTGGAAATGAACCCATAGTATCTCTTAACATTAAATGGCTAGCATTTAAGCATATATATTATGATGACTCTAGAACATATATATACACTATATATATATATATATATATATATATACACACACCTACATACTATATTAGTGTAGATATAGATATATATGTGTGTGTATACATACATACATACATACATACATATATATATATATATATATATATATATAGTATATGTAATACATATTGGGTTGGCCAAAATTTTCATTTGGAATATCTTACAGAAAAATTCAAACTCTTTGGCCAACCCAGTATATATATCTATATAGTATATATGTTGTATAAACTCTCTAATAACCTTTCCTAGTTTTTTGTTCTAGCACTTATTAGAATATTGAAGGTTTATAAATGTACTCTCAGGTACCTTCTGAGAAATCTCATTGGAGCATTTTTCTGGTGGTACTGTTTCTCAGAACAATGTGTGTGTGTGTGTGTGTCAGTCGTGTGTGACTCTGTGACCCTTTGGACTAGAGCCTGCCAGGCTCCTCTGTCCATGGGATTCTCCAGGCAAGAATGCTGGAGGGGGTTGCCATTTCCTTCTCCAGGGGATCTTCCTGACCCAGGAATAGAACCTGCATCTCCTGTGTCTCCTGCATTGGCAGGTGGGTTCTTTACCACTGTGCTGCTAGGGAAGCCCCCTCAGAAGAACGGCTGATATTTAATTACGATTTTTAAAAAGTGTGGTCATCTGATGAATTAACTGCTTTGCAGGGCTCAGCCTCTCTACGCAACACCATTCATGGTTCTCCATTTTCTGATGGGGACCAACTGATTAAAACCCAATTATGACAGACATCACCCTCTGACCATTTTCATGTAAGGGCTGAAATGATTCATTTCAGCAACATAATCTGAGGCCGTTATCAGCGGCGCACTGCAAACAGCTTTCTCACGGCTTGGAGACAGGAACCCAAAGCCGCCGGTGGGGGCGCCAGAGAGCCCAGCAGCGAGCCCACCGCTCTGCTTGCCTTCACTTCTGAGAGGATGTGGACAGATGTTTCCACCGCCCCTGCCACCCGAGAGTTGCTGCTCCTGGTCTCACTCCTCAGCGCAGGATGTAAGGTAATTCCTTCCTGGATCCATTTCAGTTCCTTCCCATTCAACAATGACCTGGCTCTTCGGCCATCCCTTTTGGATGGTGGAAGTTACAAAATTAAAATGTTTTAGAGAAGTTAAGTCCTACCCTTTCACGTTCCCGACAACCCTGAGTGGACCCATCTCTCCCCCTAGAGACTGAGAGGAGAGAATGACCTTACTAAGCATTCCTATCCTCATACAAGGCCCACCTCCTAGATTAGTTACTACCTCTGCTTGGCTGTCAATATTTTCTAGGCTCACAGAAAATATTGTGCCTAGAAAAATACCTCTCTAGGCACAGAGAGAGTAAAGCTAGATTCCAATTTCAACCAGTAAAGATGGTTACAGGGTGGAAACAGAAAAAGAGATGTCCTCTAAATTACTAAAACATACACACAAAATGGTTAAAAGGAAGTTTTTTTCATTTCATGTAACCAGGTTAAATCTCTCTCTCAACGATTTTTTATATGAAAAGGTGATGATTTCCTTTTAGTGAATAATACCAAGGTACCAGGGACTTTGTTTCTGCTTCAGTCTTGCCAAGCAAGCCTCGTGTGTCCCATATGCTACATGAAAAAACGGAAGCAATGCGGAATTAACGAGATCACTGTGGTCACATGATGGTCCTTTGTTTGTGACTGAACTCATGTTATACAGTCTCGCGGAAACTAGGAAGCAGAGAGGGGTTGAGAGTCTTGGCCGTAGACACATTTTTCAGTTATTTACTTAGAACCAGAAGCTAAACGCCAGGAGGGGCTGCTCAGGTGGTAAATTGCATATTTGCAGAGGTAAGCTTTGAAGAAGTGAGATTTAGATGCACCACATTTAGACTTTTTTTTCCAGACCTTTTCTTTTAATCCAGATTTTGCATGTTTCTCTGACCTGCAGAATCCCATGGAGGCCCGTGTATCTCAGTGGTACAGTCCAGCATCATGAGCACACAGCAGTCCCCTGCCTGCTCTCTGATGAGTTCCAGCATCCTCTAGCCTACACCTCTCCTTCAGTTTTAACCTGACAAGGGATCCAAAGCTTCTCTGCGTTCAAAACATCTCCCTATCTATAAGCTTCCCACATCATATCTGACAAATCATGCAGACATTGCGATCATTATCATTGTGAAATGATATTCCTCTTGGACCGATATTTACATCCTTGTCTTATAATATGAATACATTTTTCATATATAAACTCTCTTAACTATATACACTCTCCCACCTCTTCATGCTAAAAAAAAAATCCACTAAAAACGAAGTCACGTGTAGTTCCGGATGAAGTCGATAATTATAACAGTAATTAAAAATGAAGGAGTCCAGTTATTAAGGGTGCTTCACGGAGCTTAAGCAGATAGCAACAGCATGGACTCGCATCATGTAAGACATGCTGTATCATTTCATCTTTCCCAAACTCTACCTGTGATTATGTGGAAATTTCAGGGTTAGAGAAAGATTTTAATCTTCACAAAGGAAATATGAAATAAATGCTGAACAAAGTTAAATAAGCACTGAAGTGAAAATAAAAAGACAAGCCATTAATACCAACTAGTTGTTTCCAGTGGGATTTCTAAATTCGTCTTTAGTGCCATGCCATTTGATAATTTCCTAAAATTCTTACAATGCTAGTATATCTAAGTAAATTTAAAATAAATATAAAACTGTGTAATTTAAAAGTGTTAGTGCCATTATTCCCATAAACCAGATAAAAGAAATAGGATCAAGATACGACTGCAATGTCCTGACCATGAGTGAATTTGGCAGAGTTCAATAGCAACTTCAACATAACTGTGTGCTTCGTTGACTTAAACGAGTGGTCATTTGAGTATAAACCTTAATCTTCTTTCTCTAAAAAAAAAAAAAAAAAAATGCTGTATTTGTAACAAAAAGATCTTTTGACACTCATCTTAAAAAATTGCATTTTAAGGAAACGAGTATTTGAAGCTTGTAAACAATGCTGAAGTCTCGATTCTGTCACATATTCACATGGCATCTACTTATTTTCTAACAGCTCTTTGATGATTAAATTAAGTCAGATGACAGCAGCACTGGGATTTCCATTAAAGTGGTACACGTATTAACCAGCAAAATGCTAAGAAAAACCTGCCGATGCAGAGTATGGATATTTTCTTATCAATAAATATTAGAACTTCATGTTGGGGATTTTAGCTGGTGGCTTTAGAAAGGTATTAAAAAACTGCAAAAATAACACGATAGCTTTTTATTTGCCTATTGAATTTATGAGCAAGAAAAAGTTAAACAATTACGCACAGTCCCTGAATTTCAGAGCGTTGCTGTGCCCCTCCTTCACTCTCTGCCAACCCATGGCTGGATTTTTCTATGTGACAGTGATGAAATCCCTGAAAGCAACTCAGATGATGGAACAATCAGATGACAGGCTGGGCCTTCTAATTTCCATGTCAAGGCATGTCATATGTGGACTTGGAAGATAGTAAAACTTTCAGAAATTGATGTTCCGTTTTTTTTTCTGAAGATATGGAAACGTTTACCTCAATTATTGGTGCTGATTTTCCATTGCAACCAGATCACATTATGTCAACATGCATTTTTAGTTTTTCCTTTAAGGTATGATGCTATGGATTAGATGGTCCTAAAGTGAGTATTGGATCTTGACAACTGGAAGAAAATCTGAAAAATATGTTGAGATCATTCCTCTGGTTTGCATTTCCCTAGAGATGATCCTCACTCTGATCACATTTAGTGCATGATAAAGAAGCAACTGACAATAAAGGAAATGTAAAAGAATGTGTATCCATTATTAAAAATTCCAGCACTCCATCCATCTTAGGTTGAAAACTCATCCAGAGTTCTTTTGGAAGTCTTCATCACAAACACTGATTTCCTATCTTGTGTGGGTATCAGGAGGTTGATCTCGGTTTATCTAGGTAGATTAGCTTTGTGAATATGTCGCAGTGAAAAAAACTTGTAGAAAAAAAAGACTGTATATTACATTAAGTGACTCTGCATAGAGTCACATGCTGCGTAACCACAGAAATCTCTACAAAATTTGCCAAAATATTTGAAATAAAATGTGACGCAGTTGTTTTCCTATTAAAAACCTTAAATCCTTCCTTTCAACTGAAACCGAATTTCATTTTTACTTATATTAAAACCAATGTTACTATTTACAGAAGTGATGTTGTCAACAAAATCTTAATATTTTGTGTTATCCACAACACATTTTTAATGTAAGAATTGTACCATTTAAAAATGGTGTGAAATGGAATAAATTGATAAACGGTCTGTTTCTTAAAGGGCTAATCACTAGTGGAATCCTCTTCCCTTTACCTGCAGAAAATGAAATATTTTCTGCTGCTAGATAAAAGAAACCATTGTAACATATTAACACTTTTAAAATATTGTATGAATTTATGGCTAAGGGATAATTATGACCTTGTACCTTGAGTGAGATAATTCTGGGTGAATTCTTTGGCCTTTAAATAAGTCACAGATGCAATTTTATCCTAATAGATATCACCTGGTTACAGAACTTTAAAAAATCTCATCTCACCTTTGGCATGGACATTGTATATTAGGTAGGGGTTATAAAAAACTGCCAGGAGAAATTTTCTCAAGAAAAGTATGTAGAGGAATTTAAAATATTGATCTACCGTGGCTGCAGACCTTGGTTAACAGTCTTTCCACCTGCCGATATGAAGATCGCTACTCGCAGCAAGAGAAGAACATAACATGATGCTAAGGACTCAGTTTGAAGGTAGAGTCAGTTCGGTGTATTACAAGTTAGTTCCTTTTGTTTTTTCAATATCTCCTCAATTGTCCTGATGGAATTATTTCAATTCATGTTTTGTTTTACCTGCACAGCTATTTCCCAGGGCACAGATACCTCTCAGTAATTTTAGAGAAAGGTACCTTCAAAATGCTAGCTGAGCATTTCATGACTTACAAAAATCAAGTATCACCAGATTACAGAGGATTTTGAAACCACAAGCTAACACTGTTGCTAAACATTAAAAACTGCAGCATAAACTTGAAACTCTGTCTCAAGTACTTTATTTTTGATCAAGCAGATGATACTAATGTGTGCAGTTTAAATACTTTGTATCTCAGCTCCCATCTCATCCTCATAGAAATGGAAGGGTTGTGATGTAAATACAAGTAATACATAACTTTGAACATCCAGAGCCAAGTTTAATCCAAGATGAGCAAAGTTAATTTAGATTATAAGACTCTGATCCACTGAAAAAAATCAACTTATTAGCACTTGGCAACCTCAGAAGCAAAGATAGCCTGAGAAAAACAAATCCAGTCACAGATAAGTCTTGCTAATATTTCTTTTCTACCTTCAACAGTCCTTCAGCAGTGACTTCTATAACTGTTTGAAATCATTAAGCATATTTAACTTTCAATGCTAGAATGAAAAAGAAAGCAAAGCCAGAAATGTAAAGACTCTAGAAGCACCGATTGAAAAAAAAAAAAAAATGAAGGTCGTTTGTCTGAAGAGAGGAAGTATGGATTTGATAAGTTCACCATCACTGACTTAAAATATGTTCAGAACTTCGCTGGTGACATAAGGCATTTTTGAGGAAGCCAATGCTTTTCCTGATTAGAGATTCACAAATTTCTCAACACGCACCACTGTGTGGTACCAGTTAGGACCATGCCAGTACTTACCATTTGAAGAGATGGGTTTTCAGTGTCCACATCACCTTTAAGCCCCTGATTCTTTCCTAACCTTGTCATGAAGCAGATCTGAATTAAACTAACGTATATACAAAGGGTTGACTTGCGATTTTCAACCTTATGGACTTCAAATTGTCTCCCCATGCTAATGAGGATTTTCAGTCCTATCCACTTCTGGCTCTATGGTATACTGTGTCTTCACCGGCTGAGTCACTGCACACTCTACTCATGCAGTTTATCATTATCTTGTCCACAGATAAAATCCACATTGAATTCAGATGAGAATGCCCATTGCCTAGAGAATCTGCAGAAAAGTAGCAGCACTGTGGTTCAAATAATATTTCTCCAGTAAGAGAGTCAAATAATATTTCTCCAGTAAGACAGTCAATGTAGATTACTTTCTCCCTCTCAAATTAGAAGGTGGAAAACACAAGCAACTGCAGCAAATTATACTAACTCTCTGCAATGTATTTTTCTTGTGTTTTTTTTTTTTTGGGGGGGGAGTTACTTCTTATAAAAATTGACAAGATTCAGGACAACTTTGGACACTGTTCTAACAGCTTCATTTAACAATAATTATGACTCATTTCTCCACTTAATACAAACTTCTCACATTCTCTTTTATTACTTTTGAAACAACCTAGGCATTTTTCTAATTAGCTTCACTCTGCACAGAGAAATAACCCGACTGCAGTACGTTGTTAATGTGAAAGTGAACAACAGGGACCTTTCTGATTGAACATTCTCACTTTCTACCTCAAGACAGGCGTTCTGCATATATGCAAATACTGCAGACAGATGGCTTTGTATATCTTACGCACTATAACATTAAGATATGTCCCCCCTCATTATAAAATCCTGAAAATTACCAGTGCTGCCTCTGCCATCTACATTTAAGAAATAGTTAACCTTTGGTAACATAATCTATTGTGCTTATCTCAAAGCAAGCTTAAATATTCTATCAAGTTCAGCCAAAACTTCCTACTTCACTTCATTGTCACAATACTTGATCTAGACTCCACGTTTATAAAAGAAAATGAAAAACTAATTCACAAGGCAGAGCTTCAAGTCACCAGCCTCTCTTAGAAGGATTTAGTTATTTTGCACCCGGAACGTTTTATAAGCTCTGAACCCTTCCCTAGTCCAATATTTTAGGAAGCTGAACTTATTTCTGCACTTCTTACCACCCAAGCACCTGACAGTTTGGATTAAAAATAGTATATTCACAGCAACTCCCTGGTTACTATTTCCCTGAAGTTTTAAGGCACTCAAATTATTGAATCTTCTTTCTAAGAATTACTGGAGAGGTTGATGAAAACACATATCAAACTATTCACAGGTAATTCTCCCACTAAAATCAATTGGCCTCTGTTAGTGTGATTCATTAGGACTAATGAGAATTACCATCTCCAGTAGCCGGTCTGTACCTTTCCAGACATCCTTCTCCAGGATCCATCACCATGCCCGGCTCTGCCTTCCATCCTGCTCCTTGTAGTGCTGAGCGAGGCACTCACTCCTTCATTAAATAGCATTAAAAATAGACCGCACAGAACTCCCCAGTGGAGCATGCTCTAATGGGGCTAGTGCCACAGTTCTCAAGGTAACCACACTCAGCTGGTATCCAAGAAGGAAAGTCACTGGGAGACCAGCAATTTACAAATTTAATAGCACAGTGCACCCAAACCTATCTCAGTCTGAGCTGAATACTGTAAAAGAGAAATCAGCACGTAGTGAGATAAAGTCACAGAGAAGCTCAAGGTGCGTTTCTGGAAAGTGTAAGTTTCTTTAAATACACCTCACTGAACAAGTACTCTGCTGAATAGACATGCATCCAGAGCAACTTATTTCAAGATTTACTGGACAATATTAATCACAAGCAGTGAGGATAAGTTAAGACATCTCTGTAGAGCAGCCTGAATGTCTTAAAACTGTATTTAAAGCAGATTACTTGAGACCAAGTGATAGTATTAATAAGCAAGGATAGTAATAGACTAGCTTTTTGTAAGGAGAAACTGTATCCCTTAAAGAATATTCTAAACTCCCTCTCTGGAGCCTTGAAAAACATTCTCTTCAAGTGACTAAAAGAAGTATAAGAATGTTATTAGAAAGGAAATTCAGGGTCAAACACATATACCTACCTTAGAAATTCGTATCAACCTGAGATGAGCGCGTGTTATTATCTCCCATGCAATCCTCATTGGGAAAAAGCAGAAGCAATAAACAGCCAAGACAACCAGACTCCTCGGCTACATAGCTAGAGCTCTGGGCTTCTCAATGACTGCCCTCTGTGAAAATGACATTACCTAAAACCTTCCGAAGACATGTGAACCCTGTGGTGACAAAACCCGAGCAGTAGGTGCATTTATTTTAAAGTGTCAAAGGTTTCCTAACTTTTACCAAATGAAAAGTGATTTCCTGTCAGCCCCATTTCTCCGTTTTCTCAAAACAATCACAGCCATTTTGCTCACCAAAGTGGATGAAGAAGAGGTGGGGGTCATTCGAATTTCTTTAGTATTTGAGTGAAATCTTGTCCACATTCAGCCTAAACTTTGGAGATCATCATCTTTGTTTGGGGAGGCTGAAGTGTCATACCAACAGACTTGAAAAAAGTCAGAAATTAAAATGGGCATCTGCACTCCAAACACAATCTCGTGAAAGTGATTTTTACCATCTCTCTAACTTTCAATTCTTTCTTTGTCTTTCCAGCTCAGATTCTATGCTTGGTTCTACCTTCAGGATACTGAACTGACAGCAACCACATCCACTCCAGCTCCACTTCCACGCATAAACACCCAGAGAATCCATTTCTCTTCCTAGGAAACTTTCTATACACCTGTCTCATTCAACTCCATTCTACCACTACATCTACAACCCTGAGGCAGAAGATGTTAAATATGGAGTTTGCAATGATAGAGAATTCAGACACATAAAAATGAAACGGAACATGTTTCCTCTAAACCCCGGGGGGAGCCAGGATCTCAAGTCCTCTGAGGACAGCAAACAGATGCCAACTTTCTGCCCCTTGCATAGCTCTCCTCCAAAAGAAACAAGCACATTCCCAACTCCCTACAGAGAAACCTTTAAAGATCACCTGTGTCCTTCCCGGATGAAGAGACTTGCTCTTTTCCATTCTCTTCCTGCTTTTCATTTTTGCCTCATTCTGGGGAGGAGGGGGTCTACCCTTCCTCCAACAAAGCATGAAAACACAATACATACATAACAACAGCTTTCTGCAAACAGGAAGGGGACACCTAGACTTAAAGACAGCTGGAAAGAAAAGCACAGATGCAAGGCAGGAAGGAAGAGAAAAAAAAAAGAAAAGAGATGACAAAAGGCGTGCGATGTTCACGTCGGAAAACCGTACAATTATTTTACCTTGACCGCAAAGTGGGCGTCCGTCCCCCAGCGTCTCTGTTCCTTGATTGATTTTGGTTTGTGGCTTTTATTAGTGTTATTGCTTCTCACGGATGACTTGGCTGTATTTGTTTGGTTTGGCTTATTATTGCTATAATTTTGGGTCGATTTATTTAACTGCTAATAACAGGAGCCTTCTGCAGCGTCGGCGGGGCTCCTGGCAGGGCTGCGGCACCCAGGGCTGCGGCCACAGCAGCGGCTTCGGCCGGTGACCCCGAGGTCCCTGCGGCTCCCTGCTGCTCAGATGCGCTCAGGGGGCGCTGCCGCCGCCTTCTGGGCCCCCGGCTGCGGAGAGGGAGCGAGCTCCCGCCTCCTGGCTGCCAGTCCGTCCCCGGGCACGTCTGTCTGTCTGGCCGTCTGTCCCTCAGTCCGGCAGCCCGCCGCGGGCTTCCCGCCGTCCCGCGATCCGCTCTCCGAGCTGCCCCTCACGCGGTCCCTCCGCGACTCTTGGTCCCACTAGCGAGGCAGGGACCCTCTGCCTGTCTTCTGCACCCGCACCTCTCTCGTTGTGCCACTCCGTGCCCCCGGCCGCTTCCCTCGGACAGAGGAGGGTGTCTGCAGGGAGGGCGCGCGAGGCTGCTACTCCCTCTCCCTCCCTCTCTCTGCGCGCCGGTCTCCGCGGCTCCAGTTGTCTAACTGCTCCCACCTGTCCGTCGCTCTGTCACTCTCAGTCCATCCCCGAGCCAGCCAGCCTCGGGCGTCCCTGGGTCCCGCGCGCCCAGCTCCCCACCTCCGCGCGCCCCTGCCCTCCCACGCGCCCGGCTCCTCCCCGTAGCCCCGGCCTTGTCCGGTCCCCGCCCGGGCTGGCGGCAGTGTGCGGGTGGCATGTGGCGTGGCAGCTGCTCAGCCGGCAGACTCCAGCCTCTGACCCGCCACACCCGGGAGATGGCCGCGGTCGGGCGCCTGCGGGGGCCGGGCCTCGGCCACCAGGCGCAGCCGGAGTTGGCCGAGCCGGAGCGCGGGCACCTGCCCGGTGTGCCCGGAGCGCGTGGTGGTGCCATCCGTCCCCTGGCTGGTCTACTCCACCGGCCCCCGGGCTAGAGACAAAGCGCCCGAGCCACGAACGGCGCGTGAACATCATTCATCAGAGAGAAAACTGGCACGTTGCCCCCTGCCCCGCCACCATGCGTCCCCGCTCTTGGCCAGCGCGCATCCCTCCCCGCCCGGGGCCAAAGCCCCAAGTACCTCTCCTGGGCGCCTCCCGACTCTGGCGGCGGACACCTGGCCAAGCCGTGCTCACTCCCTTCCTCCTGGGCTCACTCTCCGGGCCAATTCTGCAGAGAATATCCCACAACAATAACACCTCACTCCACCCAAATCCAACCGAAGCCTCAGCGCTCTCAGACATTCGCGGCTTTGAGCAGGACCCCAAGTCCTCTTGTGCGGCGCCAAGTGGACTCCCCGTGGGCGCCCGCCCAGCCCGCTGCCCACCCGGGCGCTGATTGAGAATCACAAAGGTGCCCCAGAAACCCCTGCAGGCTAGGGCGTGGGGCAGGGCGCAGAGTTGACATCCCAAGAAATAAAAGGGCTGCATTTCCTGTTTGTTTGGAGATGTTCTATTTTTATTATCTGTAATTCATTTTCCTCCCATTGTTTCAAGGTACACACTACCAAAAAAAAAAAAAAAAAGGAATAGTGGAGGAATGGGAATACATTTCCGGAACACCGCCCACCCCTCCTGAGTGAATGTGGAGCCTACTTTTCCAACATCACAGGTCACCAGCCAAGATAGATAACTCTGGCGTTCTGCCCCCAGCTGAGAGCAAGGCATTTGATTCTGGGCTTCCTTGCTAGGCTGTTATTAATGGGAAGCAAAATTATAGTTGTACACGCCTGCATGGAATTGCCAAAGCTAATTCTGACAGTATCCAGCAATTCAGCTTCTGAAATGCAGACGCTGAATAACTACGGATCTGGTGCAATGAACGCCCCATCCCACAATACATTGGAGAAGAGAAAATCAACTTTTACCAACTGCAATTAGTAACCCCAGTGAAGAGACAACAAATAAATAACTAGTATAAACCGTGCCATGAAAATGTCCACATCCTTTTAGTTCCATTTATTGACATCATTCCTGGTAACAGATATTACAAACAGATTTATCAAGGGATGCGCCTTCCAGTTTTTATAGGAAAGTAATTTCAACAGCAGTAGCCATGCTTATATATGGTAAGATATTGATTAAGATACCAAACATGTTATGTGCACTACTAGTATATGCTATGGAAAAAAATAGGATGAAGTTGTACTGGTCTTTGGTGAATAGATAATTATTTCCCAAATATTGGAAATTGTTTCCCTCAGGAATTGGATAGTTTTGGAATAAGAATAAATCTGCTGTATGAGGTTTCAGCAAATGAAGCCTAAAGAATTTGAGACCCTTATGTTGATCTATTTTTTGAGCATTTCAACTCAAATGTTACTCTCCAAAAGCATTTTGACAGGCATTTCTCTCCTCCTTCCAGCCATATGGAATTCAAGGGAAAATTCATAAAAAAAGTATTTCTAATTCTCCTCCCTTCATCTCAAGTCATGTTCGGAAAAAAATCTCCTTTCCTTGGGGAAATTATTGCGCCAACTTGCTATGTATTAAATTCACACAGTTGGGACTGCACAGAAAGAGGTCATTGTACTTGACTTTCCTTTTGGACAGAATGACACCTAAGCACCCTCTGAATGGGTGGGTGAGTAATCTACTAAGAGGGGACCTTTAAGAGCTTGTTCTTAACACAGTCTTCTAGATCTGCCTTCACGCTGTAAGTTACACACACACACACACACACACACACACACACACACACACACACACACACACACAGGAACTCCTTTCTATAAACTGGATTAGAAATTATAACTACTGAACAGGGGGAAAGGGAATTCAATCAGCATTCTTCCTACAAACCGCAGTGATTATGTAAAAGAACAAGTGTTTCAGTATCTTATCGGTGTATAGACAAGCTTGATGAAACAAGACAATTTCTCAGAGTTTAACCTTTACTTAAAAAGGAAAACCTCCCAAAGAAGAGTAACATTCATTTAATTCAGCTAACTTTTTTTTTTACCTTATCTCAGAATATGTAGTCAACAAACGAGGAACTAGAGAAGGTTCAAGTTTATTTGAGGCCATCTAGGTAATTAACATTCAGCTATCCAATTTGAACTGTTGTGTTCCAAAGTGGGACTGAAATATACTTCTGGGAATATTAGGCAGGCAGTGAGCAGTAAGCCACTCTTCTAGGCATTCAGAAAGTATTTGCATTTCCTTAATTTGAAACAGTTACCTTACCTTATGGCCCTTGGTCTGTCCTATATTAACTACCACTAAACTCAGTAAAACTGTTGTCTTCCTTATTGGACTTCTGGATGATATCTATGATGCTGATGTCCATGCAGAGGTATTTCTGCACTGAAAGCATCCTACCTTTAGGGGTGAGAAGTGGTGGAAATGGAACAAGGGAGTGTCATAGGGAAGAACAAATCTGACTCCATATTAAGTCTGTTTCTTTTACTTTAAGCTTTGTATTCTGTTGCTTTTGCTCCGAGTTAAGAATGTTGCCTACAGCTTGAAATATGCAGGATAGCCCATTCTCAAAGCTCTGACCTTTAAGAGTATAACACTTTCCCATTCATATAGAGATACAAGGTTGCAGAACAGAAAATAACAATTGTCATGTTGGAGGTTTACAGGAACATTATGACCTGACCTACCTGGACAGCTGCAAGAACAAAGGATTCCTGCACCAAGAAATTCGCAACAACAACCAACAATATCCCTCCCCTTTTTAGTATAAAAAAAGTCTGTATTCTTACTGGGGTAAAATGGTTCTCTAGGACATTAGTCTGCCATCTTTTCTGTCTTTTGGCTTTCTGAATAAAATCTCTATTCCTTGTCCCAACAACTCATCTCTTGATTTACTGACCTGTTGTGCAGCAAGCAGAAGGTGTTTGCAGAAGCTGTGTTGTTACTCTCTTGGTCTGGATGCTTTTGAATTTATTTAGTATCACATTTGAAATGAAAGGGCATACAGGCAACCAAGTAACCCCAGCTTGGGGGGTTGAGCTCACCTACACACTGGCAAACACCTTAGATTGTCGACAAGCTCCTTTACACATATTCCCTTAAGACACCAAATTAGTGCCCTTTAATGAAGCTTTCAAATTGAATTTTCAAAATAAGGCAAATTGCTAAAATAGCCCAGCTACCTTTATAAGCACCTTTTCAGCTGAAGCGAGAAGTAGAATTTCCATGCTATTGAACTTCATCACTTCTCAACAATTAGGCTGCTAGGAACTCCCCTTTAGGGCATCCTTCCCCATCACAACAAAGACCCACAAACCCCATAGAGAGAATTCTCATTTGCCCTGTTTCCAACAAAACAGTCTAGAGTCTATTAAATATCAGTTTTGGGTTTAAAGCCCTACAGATATGCCTGGTACAGAAAGGCAGGGTAGTCAGAAGGGAGGGTAGGGGGAGAGTAACATTTTCACCAGAAAAGTTTAGTTCCCCATTCTTAATTAGTGCCAAGCCAAAATAACTCTAAAACACATTGCAGAACATCAACAAAGAATGTTACATCACGTATGCATCTGAGCATGAAGAAATGTCACGATCAAAAACAAAGAGGACTTGGGAGCCTAGAAACCAAATGTTCTGATGGCACAGATCCTTCTGGAGTCTGCTGTGCACAGTACAAGGAAATGATCTTCACGAACCCTTGGTGTTCTCACAGGCAGACCATAAATGAACGCTGGCCGGCACACACACGGTGATGTTTGGCTGAGAGGGCAAACTTAGAAAATTCCTCCAAAATGAGTGTGTGTAGTATTTTCTTGGAGATGCATCTAAATCAGAGGAGGGACAATAAGAAGAAAGAGCTGAAGAGAAGCTTAGGAAACCTTTCATCTGAGCATCAAAAGACAAGAAAGGCTGTTGGCTAAACGGCATATTTCTTTTCAGCATCTTTTGGGATGGAAATACCAGCATTTAGACACAACCTTAATATTTGGGGGTTTGGGCTCCTGCTCTCCCCTCCCCCACCCCCAGAGTACTGTGCATCTTCCTTCTCTGTATCTAGTGCCCTGAGAATCCCGTGACTTCTGCATAGCCAAGGCCTGTGTTCCAGGCAGGAGGGCACTCAGATGCAGGAACTCTGACTGTAGAGCAGGCATGTGCTCAGGCAGGATGTCCAGTGGCCTCTCTACCTGCCTGAGGTGGGCACTGCCCTCTGGGGTCTCTTCAGCATAAAGTGTTTTCAGCTTCCTATGGAACTCACAGAAGATGCTTTTGATTTTTAAAAACTGAGCCCAGAACTGAAAGCAGAAATGAAGCAGAAGCATCAAGGGAATATTTGGGAAGGGCAGAGGAAAGTGTTTTCCTCCTGCCATGCAAGGAATGATCCAGAACATAACCTAGCATCTGGCAAAGCCCTGCGTAATCCTGTCTCTAGTTCTACATTCCTGGTCCTGAGATACAGCGTTTTCTTCTGCAATGGACAATGTTCCCTTTTTTCACACAAAGGAAGACAAAAAGGTTACCGAGGTATTCAGAACTGAAATAATATATCTGGCTTCCTTACAATGACATAACATTAAAGGTCTGTGAATTAGCCCCTAGAATAAAATAGCTACAATTCATCTCTAATAAAATATAGCACATTTTGCATTTTCAGCTGTTCTTCATAACTTTCAATGGTGGGTGTGTGTGCATGCATATGTGTTTAAAAGGTAAAACATATTCAGTGTTACTATTTCAAGAGTACTATGATCTTATTGGAAACCCAGCTATAGGCCAATATCCAGCATCTAAAGAAGCATGATGTACAGATTTATAATGCAACATGAATGTACAATTTGTTCTCCAAAGCTACTCTCTGAAGAGTTCTTTTAACTTTGGAAATAAATGTGCACTTGCAAAATCTATAGAGATTTATCACACACATACAAAAATGAGGGTGGGAATCAAAATTAAAAAGGAACAAAATAAAATCTCCCAAAATACCACCACCAACAGCCATCACTTTTATGCTTAGCCAATTTCTGTGCATATCCATAAATATATAGGTCTATTTTGCATAAATGGATTGAAAAATGCATATCACTTCATAAAGTGCTCCATGTTTTTCTATATAATAAGTCATGGGGATTATTTTCATGACACTGGATATTTCAATATACTAATGACAGAGTAGAGTACTGAAGACAAAACGTGTAATACACAAGTGAAAGCTATTGGAGAGTGTGGTCTCCAAACTGGAGGATTATCCCTTGGGAGGGTAAGTCTTTAAATCTGAATTGCTTATCACACGTCTCTATTTTACATTTTGGAAGAATTCTAGACTCAAAGATGCTACATCAGTTTCAGAATATCTTTTGTTTTGATTATTAATCTTTATTCAAGAGCTGGTTGACCTTTGCCTCCTTGGTGGAAATTATATACAGTAAAAAAAAAATAAGTATACCATTAAAAACATACAAAACATTGTTATGTGTGTATTTTTAAGTTAAGGCAAAATTTTCCTTTTGGAAAGAGAATTAAAAATTCTGTCAGTTTACCAATTACATTTTTGCTTCAGATTTTTCCCTTAACACAGACACCAAACATTTTTTTTCTATTAAAAAAAAATGGTAAATTTTTGAGGAAGCTGAGTGAACCCTTTCAGGCCAAGAAATTACCCTGTTTTGGTGGACTCTGCTCTCTTTCACTCCAAAAATAAAGCAGATCCCTAGGAGCCGTGAGCAAGCCTCTAAACCATTTTTGCATATTCTTCTTCTTTTTTTAATCATTTTAACCATTTTAAGCACAAAGAGCCCCAATCACTGATTTGACATATACTTATCCTTTGATTCAATTCTCAGGATAAGGGTACAGACACAGGATGTCAGAAATTTGTTAAGAAACCAGAAGCTTCTGTGGGAGAGAAATCATCAGGTAAGAAATCACCAGTTTGATACAGATAGCCAAAGAGCACATGGAAAGATTCTCAAAATCACTATCAGAGAAATGCAGATCAAAACAATACTTTACAATAAGGTATTACCTCACAGCAGTAAGAATGGCCATCATCAGTAAGTCTACAAACAACAAATGCTGGAGAAGGTGTGAAGAGGGAACCCCCTACACTGTTGGTGGGAATGTAAGTCGGTATAGTCATTAACGAGTATGGAGTTTCCTCAAAAAACTAATAACAGAGCTACCATATCACCCAGCAATCCCACTTCTGGGCATATATCTGGAGAAAACCATCCTTCCATAAGAATGCACCCCAATGATCATTGCAGCACTGTTTACAACAGCCAAACCATGGAGGCAACCTAAATGTCTCGACAGAGGAATGGATAAAGAAGATGTGGTACATACAGTAGACTATTACTCAGCTACAAAAAAAGAACAAAATAAAGCCATTTGCAGCAACACGGATGGGCCTAGAGATTATCATACTTAGTGAAGTAAATCAGACAAAGACAAATATCACATGATATTACTAATATGTGGAATCTAATTTTTAAAAATGTAATGAACGTATTTGCAAAATACAAACAGACTTACAGATATTGAAAACAAACATATTTATCAAGCGGAGGAGGGATAAATCAGGAGCTTGGGATTAACGTACACACACTACTATACGAAGACAGATAACCAACAAGGACCTACTGCATAGCACAGGGAACTCTACTCAATATTCTGTGATAACTCATATGGGGAAACAGTCTGACAAAGAATGAATATATGTATAAGTATAACTGGATCACTTTGTTGTACATCTGAAACATTGTAAATCAACTATACGCCAATAAAATTAAAAATAAAAAAAGAAAGTCAGTGTATCAATTCAGTTACTTCCATTTCATCACATGCAATTGTACCCCAGGGCTCACCTCGCCCATTTCTTCCTTCCTTTAGAGGACAGCACACGCCCTGGCCTTCTTGCATTCAGGAGTGCCCACGTCACAAATTCTCACCAAGGACAAGTGAATGTGACTGTACATACCGCTTCTGCGCCGAGGCAGTGAGAAGCCTCTGAAATCCTCTGGGTTCTCCTGGCCTCCACACAGACACAGAGGGGTCAGAGGTCAGACAGTCCAGCTCCACGGTGACGGAACCTGCATCAGACTGGGTCCCTGAAGTGGAGGAGACTTCAACACTGACCTATGTCACACAAATAAACAGAGCAAGAAAAAAATTTGTGCTTTAAGCCACTGACTCTTACAGATTTTGTGTTACCAAAGCACAACCTAGATTCTCTGATTTATAAACCCTCTGCTAGTTAGTCTGTGAGACAGCAACATATACTGGAGTAAAAACACCAAGAATAGGTTTTAGGAGACCAGAATTTTGGTCCTGAATCAGCTATCAAATCACTATGAGATTTCAATGAGTCATTTCCACCTTAAAGCCTCGGTCATTTTGACTTGACTGTGGCCTGCAAGTTGCTAGATCTTGGGATTCTTTTGTGTTGACTTTTATAAGAGGTTTATGATACATATCACATAGTTAAGGAAAAGAATAATGGGGAAAAAAACCACAAAACTATACCACATCTAACCTGTATCTTTACTCACCACCCATCTTAACCTGAAAAGAGACCCAACGGTTTATGAATGTGAGGGTGCTTGGTGGCTCAGTTGTGTCTGAGTCTTTGCAACCCCACAGACTGTAGCCTGCCAGGCTCCTCTGTCCATGGGATACTCCAGGCAAGAATACTGGAGTGGAGTGCCATGCCCTCCTCCAGGGGATCTTCCTGACCCAGGGATCAAACCCAGGTCTCCTGCATTGCAGGCAGATTCTTTACTGCCGAGCCACCAGGGAAGCCCAAGTATAGTATAAGCAACACTAAAATAAAATTTCAGTTTGATTAAATAGTTAAATGTAAATTTAAAAAGCACAAACTACAATTCAAAAAAAAAAAAGAAAAACCAAAAACTCAGGTGGGTACATAATCTGGGAATGTGTAAAACTCTTTTAAATTATAGAACTGATATTATCCAGATTATGCCAGGCTATGCTTTGAGGAAAGGAATAAACCTCCAAAACCCTTTCGTTTTTTTCTAACAGACTTTTTTTGGGGGGCTGCATATTTAATGTGGGCTGGTGCTATGCTCTTTTCTACTTGATCAGAAACGGAGGCCCTCTAGTCTTTTCTTGTGCTGCCATCTCAACATAGCTATGATTGGAGAGAGTTGCAGGATGTCACACCAGCTCAGAGATGGCACAGACATGACACGTGGTATACACTTCTGCCCTCGGTCTATCACACATGGACCAAAGGGGGCCAACAGGAGGACTGGAAAACTGTCAGAGCATGGATATTTGGAAAGAAATTTAATTTATTTAAATTTATTCATTTTACACCTGAATATATGGGATGTCGACTTTGGGTCCTGGGTGTTCAAGAGCCCAGGATTTTATGAGAACACACGCATACATACACACTCACATATTAAGGAATACATGTGCCCCAGAGACATTGAAGATGAAAGACTTGGCACAGTAGAGTATTAAGTCATACCACTTAACCTCCACTCCCACGACTAACCCCATTTGAGGTCCCAGATGTTGGGGGAACCCTTCTCTAAGACTTCTGCCCTATGGCCTAGAGACAGAAGACACCTATGTTTGACTACCTTGAAAATATTTGACATTGCTAAGTATGGAGACGGATGCAGCCTTGGAAGGCAGGCAGAATTTGAGCAGTGGAAGCACTGAGGTAAGAGAAAACACAAATTAATTAACATGTCATATCTGTCCTCCGGGTGTGAATTTAATTTTTTTAATATATTGAAATATGTTCTCTGTATTGCCAAGTGTCTGTTTTGCAGCTACTTGTAGTTTTCAATTAATTCCTCCTCAGATATTCACTTATGTATCACCACACTGTTTGCAACAGTTGTATCTAGTGACTCTGGAACATGTTGCAATAAGCACATTCTATTACTCTTAAATTTACATGTACATTTCCAGATAAAATATAGACAATCAGTGTAATTTAAATTTTAGATTAAAAAATGAGTAACTTTTTTTGAGTAAGTATGTCTGAATGCAGTATCTGGAGCACACATGCATGAAAAATTATTGCTATTTATCTGAAATCCAAATTTAATGGGGTGTCGTGTATTTGTATATGATAAAATTGCATAACATGCCTAAAGGGCAATACTGATGGTTTACGCTGGAAACTAGATGGACATTAAACGCTAGAATTGTGACTAGTTTTATGTCTAAAAAGTAATGAATTTGATTTAAATAATTAAAAAAAATATAAATGCAAATTAATTTATTATACTTCATTCAAATTAGTGATTTTTTATTTTTAATAAAAATAATAAATACTGTAGAAGAAAAATAACGTTCCTGAAAATCTATATTCTACAGTTTCTGATATTTTGCACTTGTTTCATGTTCAAATTGTCAGCACTTTGAATACATTTCTATTTTATACTTTAATCTTGTCTGTTACCAATGTTGGGCTTCTCAGGCAGCTCAGACAGCAAAGAATTCACCTGCAGTGCAAGAAACCCAGGTTTGATCCTGACTTGAACACAAAGTTCAAAAGGGGACGAACTTTATATAAAAATATAATTATTGATTTTACTTGAAGTGTAGGCAAGAAGAGCAAATGCTATAGAATCAGTGCACATTAATTTATATAGTATATATATTTTATATTGTTACTCATGTAAGCATTGCTGAGCTATCAAACACCTAGACATGAACGCTAATTATTAAATTCAGATATCCTTGATATTTTTTAATTTCAGACATGTCAGTATATAAATACCATAATTTTTCATCCTAGTGATCACCATGTAGGTCTTTGTTCCCTTCTTCTCTCACATTTAGAAAACAAACAACAATAAAAAACTCACTTGTCATGGGAGACAACCCCAAGCACCAACTAATCAACATATTTATTTCAATCTTCCCCTGAAGCAAAATAATTCACCGAAAACTTTTAACTTATGTGTGTAATAACACTCATGTTGACTTTTGCTACATCATTTCAACCAGTCAATCAGCTTTAGTGAGCATATTTCCATTCAAAGCCTCTTTATTTGCCACTTCACTAGGATTTAGAAGCAGTATACTTTTCTAACAGAACTTTTGCTTTCTTTCTTTTTTATTTGGAAACCAGCCCATTCTATCTGGAGTTAATTCCCTTTTTAAACACTTTGCCAAAGCATACAATAATATTCTATACACATTAACAGCATCTTCTGTTTTCATAACTTTCTCCCTATGCCGTCATGTATGTAATGGATGTAATCTGCTTCCTAGTTACTGGAAGTAACAATTTTGTCAGACATTTTGCTCTTTTTAGGCCTTTATATCAGTCTTCTTACATCTGCTGCCTGATTGCTAAGCCAATACCTCCTAGGTAGGCTTTGGTTACAGTCTGTCTTTTGGTATACATTTTTTCTTAGTCTTGGTAACATTGAACTAGGTTTCAGATTCCTGTCTTCAAAAAATATTGGATAATGCAATTCAACCCCACTTCTTATCTGAAGAAGAAAATGAAACCCAAAGAGTTTATGTCATTGCAAATTCACATATTTACAATGTTCTGTTAAGGTCTACAGCCTTGGGGTCAGGACTGTGATCCACACATCTCCATTTGTTGCTTTCTGTTCTTTGAATTCAATTATGTAACTACCTAGGAAACTGTGATTCTTCTTCAGGACTGTTGCAATCTGGGGTGATGTTGTATTCTGCACTCCATTCAAGGTGTTATTTTGAATAATGAAATGCCCAAGTCTTAAAACTTCCCTATAAACCATGAATTAGAGGTCCCTGTTTGTATAGTGGTCTCCTCTTCATGGAAGACCTTCCTTAGCTGCTCCAAGCAGAGTTACTGCCTCCTCTTCCAAGTCCCCAAGTGGCAGTTTATACAGTCTGTTGCCTTTAACAATGCCCCACATTGGTACTTTTACTTTGGACTCTTTGAGGTAAGATTTTCTGTCCTTTTTCTTCTTATCATCACTTAAAATAGTGCTTAGGACACTATAAGTAGCTTTGCATGTAGAAAATATAAGGCAGAATGCACAGTCTAGAAGTTTGCATAAAGTACCAGACTGGAGACAAAAATGTTAGGATTGGGAATGCTGTGCACCACATTTTATTCATTTTCTTTTCCATCCTCTAGCATACCAGAGGCTCTGATGCTTGTCAAATCAAACCTAACTATGGATCTTGCAAGTAGTTCTTAAATAAATAACAATTTATCATTTGAAAATTATTTACATACATTATAAAGAATTCAAGGTTAAATAATCTTTATAATGTGTGTGTTCTCCTTTAACAAAAAATATAGGTAGGTAGGTAGCCACTAGGTAAGTAGGTAGATAGAAACAAAACCTTTTCGAGGAGTTTTATAGTACATGCTACTTTTAATAATAATAACTTACTTGGGTATAGAGTAAGGAGAAACAAAAGCAAAACAAAATGATTCGTTAATAATAGGCAAATATTTTACACTTTAAGTGGTGAGATTTCCCAAAAATCCCTTAAGGATGTAAAAAATACTATGAAAAACTGTAGCAGGTTGAGAGGAAACCATTCTGTCAGTCCCACGTTTCAGTTTTGGTGGATTCCACGCTTAGAAAGGAGAAATACGCAGTTTTGCACTTCTGTCTCTCTGTGCGTGCTTGGTCAGTCGGTTGTATTCTACTCTTTGCAGTCCTAAGGACTGTAGCCTGCCAGGCTCCTCTGTCTATGAGAGTTCCCAGGAAAAAATACTGGAGCGGGTTACCATTCCCTTCTCCAGGGGATCTTCCTGACCCCGGGATTGAACCCATGTCTCCTACATTGGCAGATGGATTCTTTACCACTGAGTCACCTGGGAAGCACCACTTCTGTCTATATGTCTCTCCAATTTCTCAACAAATACGAAGAACTGATTGTAAAATATGAGTCAAGCAAATGAATATCCTTACCAATCAAGCTTTACTATTAATAATAATTTAATATGCAAGAATTGAGAAGCTCAACCAAAGCAAACAGAGGTTCCAAAGACCATTCATGATTGCTCAGGTTCTTCCTTCCTTTGCCAAGGTAAGAGGTCTTTGGACCAGGGCAATACATGAGGCCTCTAATTGAAATCTGCCAGTCTTACACAGTGGAAAACATTTTGGTCATGAAACATTTTCATCTGATATTCCAGACAGTCATATATCTTATATAATATTTCTTGGGAATTATGCTTTATAATGGGGCTTGCTAGAATCCGCCTGCCAATGCAGGAGATACAGGAGATGTAGGTTTGATCCCTGGGTCGGGAAGATCCCTGGAATAGGAAAAGGCAACCCACTACAGTATTCTTGCCTGGAAAATCTCATGGACAGAGGAGCCTGGGGGGGGGTGGGGCTATAGTACATGGGGTTGCAGAGTCAGACACGACTGAACACACACACACACACACACACACACACACACACGATGTTTCATGAATCCATTTGTACTGGTCTTGTTCACCACAGGCAATTCTAACCCATGGGTATTCTGTTAAGGCAATTCCATAGATAAGAACCCTCCCTCCTACCTAATGTCATCATTACTTACCATTTTAAAAAAGATTAGGTGAGATCAACAGCTTTTTTCCTTCCCCAACAATATTCTCCCAATAATTACAGATTAGCTATTTTAACTTATTTTCAGCCAGTAACATTCTTTATTTCCACGGTCAGAGAATAAACTATGTATATTCTGTCCTGTAACTATAATTGTTTAACCTTATTTTGATGGATTCCATGACCATAGTTTCTTTAATGTTTATTTTAATTCATCTCTTGGTTGTCTGAATTTTATCAAATAAGTATTCTGAGAAGGTCTCAAGGATACTTTTTTACCTTGAGATTTCCCATGTTAAACAGTGTTGACCAACTGCTTTGAATAATAGCTTGACAGGTAATATTAATCTGAGGCATCTCTCCAAACCTAGCAGGCATTGGTCAACTTTCTTTTCTTACCTTGACTAATAATGTTTTGAACAGAGAGGGCAAATAGGTTTTAAATGAAGGGCAAACTGTGACTGGTTGGTAGGAACTGACTAGAGCACTATATTCCAAGGTAGCATCTGGACTCTGCAGGAAGGAAGACCTTGATCAATTAGCCAAGTATGGCAAAGGCCCAGGAGGGAAGAGAGATGGCATCAATACCTGGAGATTGCCAGGCCAGCTGGAAGTATCACCTTTTCTAGGGCTGGTGGGATTTCTTTAGAAATTTTTGAAAATAAAAATCCATCTGGATGGGAAGGAATCCATTTCTCATTATGGAATTTTGAAAATGCAAAGAATGATTTTGCAGTAGCTTGACAAATATGTAAAGCTAAAGTGGGAGGATCCATAGGAGACACTTTGGGACTTTTTTCCTAAAAAAAGGGAAAAATAGTAAAGATATGATTGTACTATTAATAAGTAGGATCAAATAACTCTCAAAAGCAGCTCATATCTTTCAAAGAAAATAACTGATTTTTTTTTAAAAAACCCATGAAACATTATAAAAACAGATTGTATGCTAGGCACCAGGCAATTATCTCTGATTTTTAAAAATGTGGACAACGTATTTTCTAACCCTGATGAAATCAAAGCATAAATCAATAATATATTAATGGCTAATGCTCTCCAAAACATGTTGAGAAATTAAATTTTCTACTTTGAAATAACAAACTAGATAAAATACAGAAAAAACTGTTTAAAATAAATGACCTGTTTTCCAAGCCATTGGGAAGTAGCTAAAGCTGTGCTCAGAGGGATTTGGTATCCCTATAAATAATGGATAAAGATAGGTAGGTAGGTAAAGAGATAGATACATGGAAAAATAATTGATGTGATCATCTAAACACTCAACTGAAAAAAAAAAAAGTTAAGTATAGTTCAACCAGAAATGAAAGAAATATAAAAGGATAATGATAAAATTATTATTTTATTTTAATTTTAAGAAAGATCATTTTCCCCAAAACAGTTCATTCCTTAAAAATCAGGTAATTCTCTAAGAAAATAAGGAAAAATATAGAAATAAACACTCTTATAGGGCGTTTAGGAGTAACATTGCTACAAATGAAAGATTTCTTTTGTTTGATTCCAAAATAAGCTAGAAAAATTTTTCTACAAAAAAATTTTAAAAGCTGAAAAAATGATATATCAAAATATAGCGTAAGTTGAAAAGAGACATAAACAGCTACTGAAAATTATTTAAAAAAATAAAAAAGCAAAAATTGCATTCACTAACAGAATCTATAGCCCAACAATTTTTCCTATTCCCAAAAGGAAACCTCTATGGTGAGCAGGATCAAGTCCTTTAGGATTAGATCCTTAAGCCACAAACTTGCTTCTTTTTGACTATGAGGTCGTCAGTCAGTTCAGTTCAGTTGCTCAGTCATGTCTGACTCTTTGCGACCCCATGGACTGCAGCACGTCAGGCTTCCCTGTCCATCATCAACCTCCAGAGCTTACTCAAACTCATGTCCATCGAGTCAGTGATGCCATCCAACCATCTCATCTTCTGTTGTCCCCTTCTCTTCCTGCCTTCAATCTTTCCCAGAATCAGGGTCTTTTCCAATGAGTTAGTTCTTCGGATCAGGTGACCAAAGTATTGGAGTTTCAGCTTCAGCATCAGTCCTTCCAATGAATATGTGGGACTGATTTCCTTTAGGATGAACTGGTTGGATCTCCTTGCAGTCCAAGGGACTCTCAAGAGTCTTCTCCAACACCACAGTTCAAAAGCATCAATTCTTCGGCACTCAGCTTTCTTTATAGTCTCATATCCATACATGACCACTGGAAAAACCATAACTTTGACTAGATGGACCTTTGTTGGCAAAGTAATGTCTCTGCTTTTTAATATGCTGTCTAGACTGGCCATAGCTTTTCTCCCAAGGAGCAAGTTTCTTTTAATTTCATGGCTGCAGTCACCATCTACAGTGATTTTGGAGCCCCCAAACGTAAAGTCTCTCACTGCTTCCAGTGTTTCCCCATCTTTTGCCATGAAGTGATGGGAGCAGTTGCCATGATCTTAGTTTTCTGAATGTTGAATTTTAAGGCAACGTTTTCACTCTC
Source organism: Okapia johnstoni (assembly GCA_024291935.2). NCBI lineage: Eukaryota > Metazoa > Chordata > Mammalia > Artiodactyla > Giraffidae > Okapia > Okapia johnstoni. Next base: position 8,288,785 of record CM044323.1, on the reverse strand, counting down.
CTCTTTCACTTTCATCAAGAGGCTCTTTAGTTCTTCTTTACTTTCTGCCATAAGGGTGGTGTCATCTGCATATCTGAGGTTATTGATACTTCTCCCAGAAATCTTGATTCCAGCTTGTACTTCATCCAGCCCTGAATTTTGCATGATGTATTCCAGATATAAGTTAAATAAGCAGGGTGACAATATACAGCCTTGATGTACTCCTTTCCTTTCCCAATTTGGAAGCATTCTGTTGTTCCTTGTCCAGTTCTAACTGTTGCTTGTTGACCTGCATACTAATTTCTCAGATTAAGAAGAGGTGGCAAGAATAAACAGAAGAATTATTCAAAAAAGATCTTCATGACCCAGATAACCACGATGCTGTATTCACTCACCTAGAGCCAGACATCCTGGAATGCGAAGTCAAGTGGGCCTTAGGAAGCATCACTACAAACAAAGCTAGTGGAGGTGATGGAATTCCAGTTGAGCTATTTCAAATCCTAAAAGATGATGCTGTGAAAGTGCTGCACTCAATATGCCAGCAAATTTGGAAACCTCAGTAGTGGCCATAGGACTGGAAAAGGTCAGTTTTCATCCCAATCCCAAAGAAAGACAATGCTAATGAGGTCATATTTATATGTTATTCATCTATTTTAAAATAAATAATGGGATTTAAAAACAAATAAGGAAACAGATAAAATTAAGCCAGTCTGTCACTAGCTTCTATTGTTCCTTCTTAGATCCACTCACGATTATTTATTATTATTACTTACTATTTAGCCTCTTAAATCAGACTTCCTAAATCAAGACACAAGCCTGTTCTCTACATTTCCTCCTAGGTTTAACACTGTTGTTTCATAACTTTCTTTTGTTCTTCTCTAATACCTATGATGTTCATTTTTAACAATTTTCCCCCTACATTGGAGCTTATATGTGAGGGAAGTTCAACAAGACATTGCTACCCAAACAATATCTTTTGCCTCCTGGCAAGCCCCCCTTAGGGATGAACTGAATGCATGCCGGCATCTCCTCAGGGTAGGATGGCGATGCTGACTGAAATTCTTCAGTCTTCCAAATGACCCTGCTCAGAGCTTACGTGGAGAAGGCAATGGCAGCCCACTCCAGTACTCTTGCCTGGAAAATCCCATGGATGGAGGAGCCTGGTGGGCTACAGTCCATGGGGTCGCTAAGAGTCGGACACGACCGAGCGACTTCACTCTCACTTTTCCCTTTCATGCATTGGAGAAGGAAATGGCAACCCACTCCAGTGTTCTTGCCTGGAGAATCCCAGGGATGGGGGAGCCTGGTGGGCTGCCGTCTATGGGGTCACACAGAGTCAGACACGACTGAAGCGACTTAGCAGAGCTTATGTTAGGATGAGAGCTCACCATCTTTTCTTTAATCAGTATTTTCTGAAACTCTCTTATGCTCTCACAACTCTGCTCCTGCCTGAATAGGCTGACTAGTTCCCCTCAGCTCCTCAGAGAAATATCTTAGGTAACTACCATACCACCTCCCTTTGCAGATTCAAAACGGTCTCCACTTGGGTTCCCCAGGAAGCAGATTCTGAACTAGAGTTTAATCTGCAAAATATTGACTAAAAAGAGTGCTTGTGGAAGGGATGGAAAAGACAGGGGAATAAGGGAGGAGTCGAGTTGTCATGCTGGACATTTACAGCTTCGGCCAACATTCATTCTACGCACACACACACAGACACCCCTGCCTGCAAGGAGCCCTAGAGCTCTAATGGCTCCTTTGAGTTGTTCCTTCCAAGTTGGCATGTCTTATACCTTTACATTCCCACAGCCATCAGTCATCAAGATCAAGTATGGACTATCTCACAAAGGGCCATGACCTTACATGGGGTCCACTAACAGTTTTCCCAGTAACTGGGATAACCGGTCCTTCCTTAAAGGGAACTCTGGGCCATGACTGCATGTAGTCTACACGAACCATGCATCTAGGGTGCAGTAGCAGGGATCTCAACTTAAATATATGGCTCCAAGCTTCAGGGGCATTCCCTCATATCCCAGCTGTCTCCGTGGCCTTTTCCCCCTAGAATGTTCATCTGTGGGGGTGCAGTTTGTTCCAGGTGACTCAAGTGAGAGACAGTTCGGTGCAATTGGAATAAAAGAGAGAAGCACTTCAATCTTGCCTCTTCCAGTGGCTGACTGTGTAACCTTGAGTTACACAGCTCTTACGGCAATCATAAGAGCTAACATTTATTGAGCCTTTATTATGTGCCAGTCACTGCCTTAACTGCTTTACATGCGTTAAACTATCTGAGCCTTTGTCTCCTTGATTATAGGCAATAATACCTGCTGAGCAGCTTCGCTATGTGGATTAAATGAGCTAACATATTATCTAAATCTCTGCATACAGTGGGTTTGACATAGATGTCAGTGTATTCCTCCCTCTTCCCCATCATGCATGAATAATCTAGACCCCCTATATATGGACTGCTCTACCAGCCTTGACAAACAATAACGTTATAATAATAGTAATTATAGCTCCCCTTTATTGAGGGTTTACCATTAGTCAGTGTGCTAAGTCTTTTACATATATAGACTCATTGAATCCTCATGATACCCCTGCTGGCAGAGACTCCATCCCCTTGAGTCTTTCCTACCCTGGAAAGAAACCCCAGAGAACATATCTCTTTGCAAACCACTGCCATCATTTATCATTTCCTCCTTTTGAACACACACACACACACACACACAAATATACTTTATCTCAATTCTCTTAGTTTTTACAATTGCCTTCTTTTTTGTTTCTCTTTGCCTCCATCTCTAGACATATTTAATTTTTTTCCCTTTTGTTTTATATTCTGAATTATTTTATGCTCAAAAATTACAGTCCCAGAGAGAAAGGAAAAAAAAAAAAACACCCTCTCCTTTGCAAAGCTCAGCACGAGTGGGAATCCTGCCATTGCACAGTCTGTCCGTGTTCAATTTTAGCATCATATAATTTCCTGCATAATTGTTTAAATGTCCTCATTCTCATCCCTGTCGCTCTCCCCACACTTTGCTATTTTTTAAAGAAAGCATCCAAACTGCATGTGTGGTTCAACGGGGAATTTCACAGAGGAAAAAAAAAATGCCAGGCTGCATCATATGCCTTGAGTTACATTGCAACACCTAAGAAAAAACGTTGTGCATGGAGATGGAAGTCCTCCAGTTTCTGCTGCCTCTGGTGACCTCCCCTCTCTGCCAGCCACTTCAAGGCCAGGCATGTGAGAATTCCTCATGTGTTTATGTCATTTGATTCCTAAATATCACATAACCAAAAATATTAAAATAAAACTGCTCATAACATTTTCCTGAATGCCATCTGGGCCCCACTGGAAGCTGACACTATCTGTCAAACTCAAGATAACCACATTTTCCCCTCCTTTGTATGTGTTAATGTTTGTCATAATGGATTTCACTTTAATGCCCCAATTACATTGATGACATTCTTTCAACCGAGTGGCACTAATGACTTTCATTATTATTTATGCTCCTCCTTAATTATAAGACTCTCACCTCTCTCATTACACACACTCCTTCATAACCCCCTCACTTGCATACATGCTCTCTGGTATGAGGCTAATGTGCCTTGGCTTCCAATTTCCAAAAACACAATGATTAATTACTCCTGTTAAATCACCCTACCCTAGGGTGATCGGATTGGCAAAATGAGACGAAGGGCCAGATTGCTACTCCAGAAGGATTTCCCAGGACACCTGTCAGAAAGAGAGAGAGAAAAAAAAAAGGAGGAAGTGTCCCCAACCCTCCAATAAATAAATGCACGGCATCCATACTCGTCTTAGCTCTGGAATGAATCAGAAGGAGATATAATTCTGAATTAAAATAACAAAGTTTTTGCTACGAATGCCCTCTTGCAGATGATGATAGACTCGGTGAAGTGACTAAGAGCTGAGCATCCTACCATGCGGTACAGTGTTCCTTCTGTCAATTAAAATTGCATCTAGAAGGAGCTTACCTGGCAGATGGCAAACATTGCGCCAATTCTTTCAGCTCCTCCATCAAGAAAAGGAATGTGCTTTATGGTTCTTAAATCTGGACTGGGCTTATGAGTTGATGAGCCAAAAGAATGTGGCAGAGGAGATGTGTTTATTTCACACCTGGGTCTCAAGAGGTCTTAGAGCTTCTACTTTGCTCTCCTGGTACCTTTGCTACCTCCATGGGAACAAACTCAGTCTCTTCAGAAAGGTACCCCCCCAACCCCCGTCACAGGCAGCCTTGGGTGCCTTACCAGCTAAATGCAGTTACAAGAGCAAGCAAGTCCAGCCAAGATCAGCCAAATCCATAACACACCATCCAGCTAAATCCGGTTCAAATTGCCAATTGGGGGAACCCTGAGCTCAGGAAATGGTCTTGTTTAAAATGGTTTAGGGTAGCCCATTATTCAGCATAAGCTAACTAGTATACCTGTCAAAAGAAAGACATCTGGAATGGAATCTATGATGGAGGTTGCCAAGGAAACAATCATTAAGGAGAACTCATTTTGCTCTGGGTACAAAAAAAACGAAATCAACCAATCTGAGAGGGAACTGGCATTCTTATCTTTCTCACTTTCTAAATGAGAAAACTGAAGCCCAGAGATGGAATAAGATCAGACGGAGGAAATAATTTGCACAAGATCTCAGAGAAGAAAGCAAGGACCAAAGCTAGTCCTGTGTGGCTCCAAAGTCAATACGTGGCCAGGTGCCATATCTGCTGACACACACACTGAAACTACCTCATCACTGGAAGCATCCTTTCCTGCACCCTCTTTGCCTTTCCCACTGCCCCAGTGGGGACTTGCAGACTTCCCTGGTGGCCCAATGGTTAAGAATCTGCCTGTCAACACAGGGTACATGGGTTCGAACCCTAGTCCAGGAAGATCTCACATGTTGTAGAGCAACTAAGCCTGTGTGCCACAACTACTGAGCCCAGGCTTTAGAGCTGGTGAGCTGCAGATACTAAGCCCAGGCGTTGTAACTACTGAAGCCTCATGCCTGGAGCCTGTGCTCTGCAATAAGAGAAGCCACAGCAATGAGAAGCCTGCACGCCACAACTAGAAAGTAGTCCCTGCTCGCTGCAACAAGAGAAAGCCTGTGTGCAGTAATGAAGACCCAGCACAGCCAAAAATAAATAATGGATAAATAAAAATATCACAAAACCCATAAGAAAAGATAAAGAGGTACCTGGGGCAGGGAGGACAGCAAATCTCTCGATTCTGTCCTCACTGGAAGGCAGAGTTGGCCCCTTTGAATCTCTTTCATAAGCTGATGGACTTGAGAGGAGTCAGAGGCAGCTCCTTAAGCCACAGCCAAAGGCACATGCAGGCAGAATCATGAATTTTGTCAAAAGCTGCATTTCAGTGTGTAAAATGAATTTGCTGAGAACTGTGAGTTATGCTTGTAAAGTTTGCATGTCTGCTTAAAGGACCAAGCAGTTTTCAGAACAGCCCCTAGATATTCATTGCCATTAGTATGCTGGCCCTTTGTTCTTTCTTTGTAGGAAATTTTCCATCTAAAATCACAGTGTCTTAAAAACCAAGTTCTATCTCATTGCTTTTTCCCCTCCTTGCCGAGAAACTAATGAGGGTAAATCCTTTTTCCTGAACCACTGTGTGCCAATCTTGATTTACAATAGACATGAGCTGAAAAATAACGGTGATGATTTAGAAAAGTGCTCAAGGAATCTGTAACTTTATTTGAATTAAATGTCCTCCTTAGCCCACTTTGTTTCTCTTTACTCTGTCGTTCAGTTGCTGTCATGTCCAGCTCTTTGCGACCCCATGAACTGCATCATGCCAGGTTTCCCTGTCCTTCACTATCTCCCAGAGTTTGCTCAAACTCATATTCATTGAGTCGATGATGCCCTCCAACCATCTCTTACCTATTTCAAATTTCATGTATTGAATTGACCACGAAAGTTTACTTGGGTTTTTCCACAAGTCGGAAAAACTGGAATGAACTTTGTGGCCAACTCAGTATATAAAATTCTGAAGGAAACTTTAGTTTGTATACCATGTAATAAATTATTCAAAATATTTACTCACTTAAAAAAATTTACTCACTTTCCTGGCTTTGACTCAAGGCCCAAACCCGCCTCTATCTAGGTATGGTAGCCCTCAGCCCTAACCAATCTCTATTTAAAAAAAAAAAAATGGAGATAAACTGTGTGATTTCTGAGACCCCTCTGAAGTCTGAAAAACTCATCATTTTATAAAGAAAGCTATCTCTACATACTTTGGATTAATTTGGATTTTCTAATTCAAGCAGTATGAAAGTATAATACATTTGTACATTAAGTTGTTCCAAGAGATCTTTAGTAGTTTTAAGTTTGGAGGCCAAAATCTTACTGGAACCTATTCTTACCATCAGATGATCACATCCACAGAGAAAACTGAAGGAGACAATTGATGAAGCTCCATAGTCTTTCCCAGTGGACTTGGAGGGATGGTTTCAGGCCCATCAGTTTTATGCACAAGTCTCACAAGACAGAATGGGAAGGCGCACTGCTCACCCAAACTACAGTTGTTCACGAACTCTACGTACTTCTTCCCTAGCTGAAGTCATCTTGCCCTCATAGAAAGTGAAATACCAGTCACATATCCTACACATGAAGTTCTGAGTTCCAAAGTTTAACAAGTCCCAACTCCCCTAGAACAGTAAGTCCAGTGACAAATCTTAATCCCACTGACTGACAGCCTACATCAGAATCACCTGGATGGTCTTATAAAATACCTGTTCCCTCATTCTGATCCAGGAGACTTTATTAATTCTGGAATGGGGTCAAGAATTCTGTGTTGTTCATGAGTCCTTGAGGTTTTGAGATCCGCAGTACTGCAAACTGATGTGAGAAAATGAAGGTTCTTTTGTTTTTAATAAGTTTTTTTAGTGATTTGAACCATGTTTAAAGTCTGTATTTCACCTGTTACAATATTGTTTCTGTTTTCTGTTTTGGTTTTTTTGGCCATGAAGCATGATCGAACCTGCACCCCTTCCATTGCAAGGCAGATTCTTAACCACTGGACTTCCAGGGAAGTTCCAAAAATGAAGACATTAAATTAATTTTATTCTAAGTGGCCAAAATGTTACTCTACACTTTGTACCCAACTCTGGCTATTTGTTACTAAAGAGACTTGGTAGATTAAAACTATGTTAGAGAGAAAGATAACAAGCATTTGTGGTAGCTAGGACATCTCCTTGCTGTATAACTTTGAGTCATCACTTAACTTCTCTGGATATCAATTTCCTCACTTGTAAGAACAAGGTGTTAGAAAAGACAATGGTCAATCTCTCTCATCAGGTGACAGGGCACCCTTGAAGCCTCCTCCGGGGTCGGGGCAACTCTGAGTCTGAGCAGTGGCTGAACAGACCAAGCCACACACAAGGGCTCCTTAAGTTGAACACTCTTCTTTGATTTGTTTACAACATTAAAGAGAATTGTGTCTGGAGAAAGGCTCCAATGATAAAAGTCTGGACAAGATGTCTCCAAGGGCCATTGTGACTCTGATGTTCTGTACAAACAGCTATTAAAAGGAGAATTACACTAGAACAGGATCACTTGTGAAGTAAGGTTGATAACACAGTCAGACCCATAGTTACAGAGCAATTAGTAGCAGCTCTGTCTGAAAGACTTACAGCAAAGCATGGTCTTCCATTGATTTCTGCAGCTGTTAGAACTAACACTCTAAGGTAACACGTCAGGCAATCACGATGAGAACTGAATGCGGGTGGCCCTTTTAGTCTTCATGCTTGTTATACACGGTGGAGCACTAGCAATGACTGCTACATCGTAACACCTCACAGCACATCCTCAGCATTCAGGGAAGGAGCCTAGAGTCTTTGCTACTTAGGAAGCATCACTACAAACAAAGCTAGTGGAGGTGATGGAATTCCAGTTGAGCTATTTCAAATCCTGAAAGATGATGCTGTGAAAGTGCTGCACACAATATGCCAGCAAATATGGAAAACTCAGCAGTGGCCACAGGACTGGAAAAGGTTCGTTTTCATTCCAGTCCCAAAGAAAGGCAATGCCAAAGAATGCTCAAACTACCGCACAATTTCACTCATCTCACACACTGGTAAAGTCATGCTTAAAATTCTCCAAGCCAGGCTTCAGCAATACGTGAACTGTGAACTTCCGGATGTTCAAGCTGCTTTTAGAAAAGGCAGAGGAACCAGAGATCAAATTGCCAACATCTGATGGATCATCGAAAAAGCAAGAGAGTTTCGGAAAAATGTCTATTTCTGCTTTATTGACTATGCCAAAGCCTTTGACTGTGTGGATCACAATAAATTGTGGAAAATTCGGAAAGAGATGGGAATACCAGACCATCTGATCTGTCTCTTCAGAAACCTGTATATGCAGGTCAGGAAGCAACAGTTAGAACTGGACATGAAACAACAGACTGGTTCCAAACAGGAAAAGGAATACATCAAGGCTGTATATTGTCACCCTGCTTATTTAATTTATATGCAGAGTACAGCATGAGAAACACTGGGCTGGACGAAGCACAAGCTGGAATCAAGATTGCCGGGAGAAACATCAATAACCTCAGATGTGCAGCTGGAGAAGGAAATGGCAACCCACTCCAGTATTCTTGCCTGGAGAATTCCAGGGATGGCAGAGCCTGGTGGGCTGCCGTCTATGGGGTCACACAGAGTCGGACACGACTGAAGCAACTTAGCAGCAGCAGCAGCAGCAGATGTGCAGATGATATCACCCTTATGGCAGAAAGTGAAGAAGAACTAAAGAGCCTCTTGATGAAAGTGAAAGAGGAGAGCGAAAAAGTTGGCTTAAAGCTCAACATTCAGAAAACTAAGATCATGGCATCTGGTCCCATCACTTCATGGCAGATAGATGGGGAAACAGTGGAAACAGTGGCTGATTTTATTTTTCTGGGCTCCAAGATCACTGCAGATCGTGATTGCAGCCATGAAATTAAAAGACGCTTACTCCTTGGAAGGAAAGTTACGACCAACCTAGATAGCATATTTAAAAGCTATCTAAAGAGACATTACTTTGCCAACAAAGGTCTGCCTATTCAAGGCTATGGTTTTTCCAGTGGTCATGTATGGATGTGAGAGTTGGACTACAAAGAAAGATGAGTGCCAAAGAACTGATGCTTTTGAACTGTGGACTTGGAGAAGACTCTTGAGGGTCCTTTGGACTGCAAGGAGATCCAACCAGTCCATCCTAAAGGAGATCAGTCCTGGGTGTTCATTGGAAGGACTGATGTTGAAGCTGAAACTCCAATACTTTTGGCCACCTTATGGGAAGAGCTGACTCATTGGAAAAAGACCCTGATGCTGGGAAAGATTGAGGGCAGGAGGAGAAGGGGATGACAGAGGATGAGATGGCTGGATGGCATCACTGACTCGATGGACATGGGTTTGGGTGGACTCTGGGAGTTGGTGACGGACAGGGAGGCCTGGCGTGCTGCAGTTCATGGGGTCGCAAAGAGTCGGACACAACTGAGCAACTGAACTGAACTAAACTGAACTCATTCTTCAAGATCTTGCTCAAATGCCATCTTCCCAAGGAAACCATATTGCCACTCAGGAAAGGACGGAAGATTCATAAACCTGAGTTTTCTCAGCATCTAATGTGAATGGTAAATTAAAACTGAAATGATGAAAATAAACTCTTATCTTCTTCTTTTATCTCAGGAACTACCTATGCTTTTACCCAAATAATAATCTGGTACATAATTGTTTTCACTTTATCTGTCTTTCCCTACCACTAGACTGTGTGCTGACTGGGGTTTGGCAATCTTCTGAGCTGGTGAATAAATAAGTAAATGGAAGGATGCTTTCTTTATAACTTCTACATTCTCATTCTTCCAATCCTCACAGACTCTCTTGGCTCCAAATCCAGGCTGCAAGTTCTGACTTAGTTACTCAGCTAGGCTCTTCTCAATGAAAACCAACGGCGCTGAAGGATCATCAGATGGTGGAACAGAAAGACCCCTCCACCCCCAAACTCATTTCCTCTCATAAGCAGACCGAAACCACAATACGTGTGAAGAAGACTCAAACATATCAGAAGAGGTCTTCTACAACTAAGAACAAAATGAAGGAACCACAACAAGATGGGTAGGAGGGGCAGACTCGACATATAATCAAAACAAAAGGCATGGGAAATATGCCAGTGGGGTAACTCATCAGATATTTCCTTCTCCAAAGATAGACAGGGTAGGTTCCCTAATCTCTAACTGGTGCAAGTACAGATGAAATGTTTTAAAGCCAAACTTTCTTGCTTCCTGCATCCACTGTAAGATTTTGTCTCCTTTAAAACCCAAGGTACAAGTTTCATACTTGTCCTTTATTAAATTTTCCAGTTGTTTTGGTTCCGAAGGAATTTAAGACTTTGAAGCCTTTCAGCTCTCTGAGGACATGGACTTCTCACCCTGGTTCCATAGAGCATCTTGCAAACTGAGCCTCAGTCATCTTCACTGGAAAATAAAAGTTGCTTCTTGAAGGTTATAAACTGTCAGTGGGAAGAGGGAGACTGTGAAAATGTAGAGGCACCGGTTTACTGGAGTGGTGCCTGTCATCACTGAGGGGCTTGTGCTTTCAAATTAAAAGGGCTTTTAACTGGTAAGCAGTGCTTTAGTCCCTGTTATGCTAGTGCTGTTGATCAGAAAAGAAAACAAAACAAAACAAAAAAACACTCTTATCTATGCATATGGATTATACATAAATAGATGCACACATTTAAATCACAGACAAAGCCAAAATACTATAGGGTGTTAATTGCCAGGAGAGTGGTCATCAGTGTGGGAGGTGGCAGCTATGATTGGCAGGGTTCAACAGGTGGCCTCCAGGGTGCTAGTGATCTGCTAGTAACATCTGTTATTAAACCTTAGTGGTAGTTTACATGGATATGTTCATTTTACATCTTGTCATCATCATGTACAATTTCAATTCATGCAATTTAATGTTTTGTAAGGTATACTTCAGTCAAAGGCTGGGAAGAGTGTTGAATTTATTCAGTAAATGTTTCTGAGTGATTTCTATCAGCAAGATACTATACTATACTATACTATCAGCAGGTATAAGTGGTGAATAAGACATGGCTTTTACCTTTAGCACATCATAACTTAAAACAGAAAAAAGAAATTATACAACTATTTTCATTAGATAGAAGTTATATAACTATCTTACCTACTGAAATACATGTCATAACAAAGAAAAATATGGGACTTTTCCCATAACTTTGTCATAACAAGAAAAATATAGACACAGGAAAATCAAAGAAATCTTCTGTCTATTGAGATCATTTAAGATTTGATGGAGGAGGATTAACAACAAGGTCCTACTGTATAGCACATGGAACTATATTTGATATACTGTAATAAACCATAGTGGACAAGAATATGGAAAAGAATATATATATACACACACACACATATATCTGCACCAGTGTACGGCAGAAATTACCACAACATTGTAAATCAACTACACTTCAGTGAAATAAATGAAAAGACAAAAAAGACTTGATGGGGATGTAACAGTGGAGCTGGGTGTCCAACACTGGATAGGCTGGAAGTTGGAGAAAGTCGTAACAAGAACCATTTACTGAACAATTAACATGTCCCAGGCATCAGCTCACTTAAACTTTACAGCAAATAATCTTGAACAGGCACTATTCATTTTTCAGTTAAGGAAGCCAAAATTCTCATAAATGGAATGACTGGTACACAGGTAGCCTTTAAAAAGAGCCTTGGAAATGAAACCTTGGTTTGTAAAGCTTACGTTTATAACTAGTTGGTGTGATCATTCACCTAGAGCCAGACATCCTGGAACGTGAAGTCAATTGGGCTTTAGGAAGCATCACTACCAGCAAAGCTAGTGGAGGTGATGGAATTCCAGTTGAGCTATTTCAAATCCTGAAAGATGACGCTGTGAAAGTGCTGCACTCAATATGTCAGCAAATATGGAAAACTCAGCAGTGGCCACAGGACTGGAAAAGGTCAGTTTTCATTCCAATCCCAAAGAAAGGCAATGCCAAAGAATGCTCAAACTACTGCACAATTGCACTCATCTCACACGCTAGTAAAGTAATGCTTAAAATTCTCCAAGCCAGGCTTCAGCAATACATGAACTGTGAACTTCCAGATGTTCAAGCTGGATTTAGAAAAGGCAGAGAATCAGAGATCAAATTGCCAACGTCCGCTGGATCATCAAAAAATCAAGAGAGTTCCAGAAAAAACATCTATTTCTGCTTTATTGACTATGCCAAAGCCTTTGACTGTGTATATCACAATAAACTGTGGAAAATCCTGAAAGCGATGGTAATACCAGACCACCTGACCTGCCTCTTGAGAAACCTGTATGCAGGTCAGGAAGCAACAGTTAGAACTGGACATGGAACAACAGACTGGTTCCAAATCGGGAAAGGAGTACGTCAAGGCTGTATATTGTCACCCTGCTTATTTAACTTATATGCAGAGTACATCATGAGAAATGCTGGCCTGGAGGAAGCACAAGCTGGAATCAAGACTACCGGGAGAAATATCAATAACCTCAGATATGTAGATGATACCACCCTTATGGCAGAAAGTGAAGAAGAACTAAAGAGCCTCTTGGTGAAAGTGAAAGAGGAGAGTGAAAAAGTTGGCTTAAAGCTCAACATTCAGAAAACTAAGATCACGGCATCTGTTCCCATCACTTCATGGCAAATAGATGGGGAAACAATGGAAACAGTGGCTGACTTTATTCTTCTGGGCTCCAAGATCACTGCAGATGGTGATTGCAGCCATGAAATTAAAAGACGCTTACTCCTTGGAAGGAAAGTTACGACCAACCTAGACAGCATATTAAAAAGCACAGACATTACTTTGCCAACAAAGGTCTGTCTATTCAAGGCTATGGTTTTTCCAGTAGTCATGTATGGATGTGAGAGTTGGACTACAAAGAAAGCTGAGCACTGAAGAATTGATGCTTTTGAACTGTGGTGTTGGAGAAGACTCTTGAGAGTCCCTTGGACTGCAAGGAGATCCAACCAGTCCATCCTAAAGGAGATCAGTCCTGGGTGTTCATTGGAAGGACTGATATTGAAGCTGAAACTCCAATACTTTGGTCACCTAATACGAAGAGCTGACTCATTGGAAAAGACCCTGATGCTGGGAAAGATAGAAGGCAGGAGGACAAGGGGATGACAGAGGATGAGATGGCTGGATGGCATCACCAACTTGATGGACATGGGTTTGGGTAGACTCAGGGAATTGGTGATGGACAGGGAGGCCTGGCGTGCTGCAGTTCATGGGGTTGCAAAGAGTTGGACATGACTGAGCGACTGAACTGAACTGAACTCCTTGCTGTCCCCTCTGAGAAGGACAAGTCACCAAGAGGAAGAATAGGCATGTAGTTGCCTATGAAGGTTAAGTACAGGGCATAGCTAGGAGAAACAGTGTTTCAGCTTATTGGTGTGTGCTTATGAGGAAACAGAGTCCCTTCAGCCTCTCCTGCTCTCCTGATTCTGTTACGTTTAGTGAGGCTTGATTAAGGACCAGCTGCTTCAGAAGCTCCTGGCAGGTTAAAAGGGGAAGTTGAGGGGACCACCTCTGTATTCTTGAATTTTACAGTCTTAATTCATAGGCTTGGAAGGCTGACATCCCACCAATTAAAGCAGATTCTTGAGTTTGGTTATTTGTTTTTGGCAGGAGGCATCTAGAAATGGAAAAGTGTGAGCAGAGGACTGTGTGCTCTCTGAGCTTTATCACCCACTTCCTTGTACATAGATGATGCAAAGCGCTAATTGGAAAGGATCCACTTATTCCTCAGAAGAAAAATAAAAAATTAAAAAGGCTGGTTTTCTGGGTCAGACTTTTCACAAAGCCCTCGATGTTCATACACTCATTGGGAGGCTGTCAACTGGCAGACTGCTGAATTTGTCCTTGATGAGTAAATGTTTTTAAAGTGAAAAAAGAATAAAACAAAGCAGATTAGAACCCAGCCTTTCTAAGGAACGTGCGTTAGATGCTCTCTCCTCTGGCCCACCCCCTAGTGCTTTGCGTCCACTGTCATCACTCACTCACACCATTTCCTGGCTCCACTGCGCATCTGAGTCTCTAGTTTCTTTCCTTTAGTTTTTCGGCTGCACTGGCTCTTCGTTGCTTTGCGCGGGCTTTCTCTAGTTGTGGTGAGCAGGGGCTACTCTTCATTGCAGTGAGTGGGCTTCTCATTGTGGTGGCTTCTCTTGTTGGGGAGCATGAGCTCAGCAGTTGTGGCGCACGGGCTTAGTTGCTCTGCAGCATGCGCAACATCCTGGGTCAGGGATAGAACCCATGTCCTCGGCATTGGCAGGTGGACTGTTATCCGCTGAGCCACCAGGGAAGTCCTGAGTCTCTCACTTCTAAGTGAAGGGCAGCATTAAAGAATCTAAGCTTTAGAGCGAGTGTATATGCAGTAGAAGACTGGCTATCTGTGACCGTGGGCAAGTTATATGTGCTCCTTAACCTGCTTTCCAATCTTCCAAATAGAATGATGTATCTCTTCTGAGTTACTGTGTGTGAAGTTCTCAGCACAGTGCCTGGCATAGAGTAAACGTCCAGTAACTATTACTATACCTTGCTTCAGCTACTACTATAATTACAGTAGTCTGGGGCTCAGTGTATTAAAGTTGTCACCCTTGTCATGACACCACAATTCCCAGGGCCTTTTCACTCTGCTTCCTTCCTCCTATATTGATTGGGCTCAAATATTCAAGCAAAGCTAACTTTCTCTAACATGTGGAGTCTGGCCCATTAGAGTTTTGCAGTGTGATCAATTTGCTACTTGCTAACTAAAGAAAGGTAGATGCCATGTCATGGACCAGCCACTCCCATTCTCCCCCGCTTGTTTTCAGACACCATTTTTTTTTTTTTAATTTTCTATTTTATTTTTTGGCTATGCTACACAGGTTGTGGACTATTAGTTCCCTGACCAGGTATTGAACCTGGGCCCTTAGCAGTGGTAGCAGTGGGCTTCCCTGATAGCTCAGTTGGTAAAGAATCTGCCTGCAATGCAGGAGACCCCAGTTCAATTCCTGGGCTGGGAAGATCCCCTGGAGAAGGACTAGGCTACCCACTCCAGTATTCTTGGACTTCCCTTGTGGCTCAGCTGGTAAAGAATCTGCCTGCAATGCGGGAGACCTGGGTTTGATCCCTGGGTTGGGAAGATCCCCTGGAGAAGGGAAAGCCTACCCACTTCAGTATTCTGGCCTGGAGAATTCCATGGACTATATAGTCCGTGGGGTTGCAAAGAGTCGGACACAATGGAGTGACTTTCACTCACTCACTCACTCACCTTAGCAGTGAGAGTGCAGAGTCCCAACAACTGGACCGCCAGGGAATTCCTAACACCACTGTTTGTTTGTTTGTTTGTTTTAATTATCTTACCCAAAGCAAGAACTGATGCTTTTAAGTCCCACCTGTAATATCATTACTCCTTTGGTTAAAATATAATAACCTGATTCCTAACTAACCAGAATATTTCCCAGCTTTCATTCTGGCTCATCAGATAGCATGCTAGTGTAAACCAATTCTGATTTTTCTATTAGTATTTCAGAGATACACAATTCAACGACAGCTTCTTTATTAAAATGCAGTAGGGGATTCTGAGGTCTTAACAATTACAAAGTTTAAAGCTAAGATTGCTCTTGGTGTAAAAGAGAGACAGAGTTCTCGAAGTCTTTTGGCTCTCGGTTACAAATATTTTAAAGTTGAATACCTTATTAAAACATATAACAATAAGCCTTATAAATCTCTTTAGTTGTTATAAGTTTATTCAGATTTGTACTTCTAACTGATTCACTTTGTAGCTTGTGTCTTTCTAGAAGTGTGTGTTTTACTCATGCCATCTGATTTGTTCACATACAATTGCTTTCCTTATGATGCTTTAACTTTCTGTATGGTCAGTATTAATGCCTCCTCTTTAATTTTTGATGTCAGTAATTTGAACCACCTTGTTTTCTCTTGGCTAGTCCAGTTAAGTTTTGTTGACTCTTCAAAGTTGTCAATTCTGTTGGCTTTTTAAAAGTATTAGCTACTGGTTGTTCTTTTCTTCATTATCTGTTTTAATAATTTCTACTTGAATCTTTATCATTTTTGTTCTTCTTCTTTCATTAGATGCACCTCAATCTCTTTATCCAGCATATTAAGGTGGAATGCTAGGTTACTGAATCGTGATCCTTTTTGTCTTTCCACCTAAGTGTTGAGAGCTATAAGTTGCCCTCTCAGCATTGCTATCTCCCATAAGTTTTGTTACAGTGTGTTTTTATTGTCATTCCTCTCGAAATATTTTCTAATTCCCTTGTGATTCTTCTTTGAGTCACTGGTTATTTAGAGGATTTATTTCACTTTTAATTTCCAACTCGGTTTCTGTTATTGAGCTTCTCATTTCTGCTTCTCCATCGCACTGCAGTTGAAGAATTTACTGTGCATGATTCCAGTCTCTTTAATGTACTGAGGTCTGTTTTGGGGTATGTGACATATTCTGGAGCGTGTTCTATGTGCACTTAACAAGACTGTGTATCTTGTTGCTGATGAGTCAAAGATTCTGAAGAGTCTCTTAGGTCAGGTTGATTTCTAGCATTGTTCAAGTTTTCTATTTCTGTGTTGATCTTCTGTAAAGTTGTCCTAGCCATTTTTAAAAGTAGAGTATTGAAGTAGCCAACTATAACTGTTAAATTGACTATTTTCACTTCAATTCTATCAGTTTTGACTTCATGTTTTGGGGGTTCTGTTATTAGATGCCTAAAAGTGAAAGTCACTCAGTTGTGTCCGATTCTTTGCGACCCTGTAGACTGTAGACCCCCAGGCTCCTCTGTCCATGGAATTCTCCAGGCCAGAATACTGGAATGAGCAGCTGTTCCCTTCTCCAGGGGATCTTCTCAACCCAGGGATTGAACCCAGGTCTCGCGCATTGCAGGCAGATTCTTTACTGTCTGAGCCACAAGGGAAGCCCTGGTGCATGCATATTAGATGCATGCATACTTATAACTATTACTGTTACCGATGAATTGACCTTTTTATCATGATAAAATGCTCTTTATTATGCCTAGCAACATTTTAATTTTATTGTAAAGTCTATTTTGTCTGATATTACTATAATCACTTCAGCTTTCTTATAGCTTCTATTTGCCTTATGCATTTTTTCCATCCATTTCCTTTCGAACTATTTGTACCTTTGAACCTGAAGTGTATGTCCTATAGATATCAAATAGTTGGATTTTTCCTTTTTAATCAAGTCTGATAATCTCTGCCTTTTGGTTGGATTGATTAATCTGGTCACACCGAACATTATTATCGATAAAACCGGATTTCTGTCTACCATTTTACTATTTGTTTCCTTGTATCTCCTATCCTTTGGATTTCTCTGTTCTTCTGTTATTGTTTTCTTCTGGATGAGTGAATTATCCTAGTAGAGCATGTTAATTCCATTAGTAATTGGTTCCCTATTATTTTGAGTTAGTGTCTTATTTTCCAGGATTTATTCCGATAAATTCTTTAATTTGTTCAAAACACAAAGGTATTTTGTTTTTCATGGGATTTTGTCATTATTGTTGTTTGTTTTTACAAAGGAACAGTTTAGGGACACAAACTAAGCTTCTTATGTTACCAGAGGCAGGATCTGGCTTCTCTCTTCCTCTGAGGCCTTTTGCTGGCCTCAGTGTTCACCACACACACTCCCCTCCCCAACCTGCCCTCTGGAGGAGGAGCAGGCATGACAGGCATCCCGAATGTAGCCCATCCTGGGGACCAGCTCCTGTCACGTTCACCACATGAGCCTCCCATGCTCGTTCGTGTCTTTTTTTGAGCTTGTCAGCTACCAACTGCTCAGCTTCCACTGCCCACTTCAGTACTCTAATAAATTCTTGAGAAATTTCTTAGCTTCTGTTTTGTGATTCCGTAAGTGCATCTATGTGCTAACTCACCTTATCCTTGCAAGGCTGTCAACATCAAAAGGCAATGGAGGGACTTCTATGGTGGTCCGGTGGTTAGGATTATGCTTTACAAATGCAGGGGACACAAGTTTGATCCCTGGTCCAAGAACTTAAGATCCCACATGCTTCAGGGCAACTAAGCCCATGCACCACAACTGTTGTGCTAGGCCCTGGAGCCTGTGCTCCGCCACAAAAGAAGCCACTGCACTGAGAAGCCTGCGCACCACAGCTTAGAGAGTAGCCCTGCTCACTGCAACTACTCAAAGCCCACATGCAGCAACCAAGATCCAAAGCAGCCAAAAAAACAAAACAAAACAGGCAATGGAATATGGATGCTTGGAAGGGAGCAGTATTCACATCTATGTTCATATATCCAAATGTTCATAAACAAACATATTAATGGTAGAACCAGCTTGGTGCTATAATAAGGAAGTGATTGTTCCGAAGTCTTTTAATTAATCCCCTTTTCCATGGACATTTGACAGAGACCGTGCCTAAGCCTGCCATCATCTCTATGCATGTACGATTAATTCTCCTCTAGCCAGGGGAAATTGGAGAAGGCAATGGCAACCCACTCCGGTACTCTTGCCTGGAAAATCCCATGTATGGAGGAGCCTGGTAGGCTGCAGTCCATGGGGTGGCTAAGAGTCGACTTCACTTTCACTTTTCACTTTCATGCATTGGAGAAGGAAATGGCAACCCACTCCAGTATTCGTGCCTGGAGAATCCCAGGGACAGGGGAGCCTGGTGGGCTGCTGTCTATGGGGTCGCACAGAGTTGGACACAACTGAAGCGACTTAGCAGCAGCAGCAGCAGCCAGGGGAAATTATGAGTTGCTGGAAGTGGTCTGTGAACAGCAACTACCAGAGATCATTGTCTTCCCTGCTCTCCCTACAAAGCATGGGCAAATTAATGAAAAGCTTTATCTCTATCATAAAACAATAGTCTCCATAGCTCTGAGAATGCAAGCAGAAACAAAACAGAAGCGTGTTGGAAAGATTAGTAGTGGAGAAAAGCAATGAATAATGTAGCAAGATCTTAAACAAGATTATCACGCCAAGGTAGCTTGTCCGAGCACCGGGTAGCTTATTTGACCATCCATCTTCCTCAGCAATCACTGAGCGTGTGTTGGCTAGCTCCATCAGAGCACCCTAGTGCAGCTCCTGCCCAACAGTCTTTTATATTATGTTTATGCTCAAACACAAAGTGGTGATAGGCCAGTGCTTGAAGCCACAAATTACATGGCACACTGTCCACACATCAACATAAGCCAAGAGACGCTGGCTTGGGGGTTATATAAAAATACCAGCGCTTTCTGTTATAAACATTTATCTCACCAGAGACAGCATCTTAAGCACTCAGAGATATTTCCACTAAATATTCAAACTGCGAAAAAACTCTTTTGGAGTAATTAAGACAGCATCTGTCTAGGCCCATGCTAAATTAGTTGAAACGAATAAACAAAACTATGCAGTTAGAGTATGCCCATTATCTTAGCTGGGTCTAAAATTTAGGGTATCACTAACATGGTATGCAAATACATTCTGAAATATTTATTTACCCAGTAATATTTTGTCAGAATAAACACCATCTAGTTATGCCAAAACCCTCTGTGAGGCATGCTAAGTACTATGCAGGAAGAGGAGTTGAGAGTAATAAAATTCATATAGGAAAGCATCATCTGAACAGAATTTATTCCAAGGTCAAGAGGCCCAAACTGGATTTTCCAGACTCTATCAAAACCAGAACATCGAAGGCTGATCCACATACAAAAATTCATTCCAGTTGAGAATAGCTAGGTCATCCAGCTCCATCCTGCTGAGTACTCTGTGGTTCCTGCAGTGGACACACACACAAGCGGCCCAGTGACAGAGCCAGGAGACAGTGACCCAGGGTGGGGCATATATCTCCAGTGAAACATGCTTGGGAGCCAACAGTGCAGGAACTTGTTTGTTAGTTTTGTGTGTCTTCCAGGTACATCTTACATTTGTTGCTCAAGGTGAACCACAGGGGCAGATTTGGCATGATCAGCTAAGAGACCACAGAGGTACAAACAAATCTCGGCAATAAGGAGGATGATTTCCCTTGTGTGGGCCTGTGACCGCCATGGGTTTTTCAGAATCTAGAACATTTGCCATCTTGAATTGTTAACACCATTCATTATACTATTTCCAACAAATTAGTTACGATGGAAGCATTCTCCAGAAGTTATCCATGTGTAACTGCCAGCCTTTGCTAACAGCTATCTTGTAATGACCATCTCTGAAGGTGAAAGTGTTAGTTGCTCAGTAGTGTCTGACTCTTCGCGACCCTATGGACTATAGCTGGCCAGGCTCCTCTGTTCACGGGATTCTTCAGACAAGAATACTGGAGTGGGTTGGATTTCCTTCTCCAGGGGAATCTTCTGGACCCCGGGATCAAACCCACATCTCTTAAGTCTCCTGCACTGGTAGGTGGGTTCTTTACCACTAGCGCCACCTGAGAAGCCCCATGGACCCAAGTGAATTTTACCTCAAAAATTTTATCGAATTAGAGATCTCTTAACTTGCTGAATTTCCTTGAGAAACTTGACCTCAACTGTTAAGGACTGAGGTCTTTAATTTAATCCTTTAAAATTTTTATTTTTATTAAAGATTATTTTTATTAGAGTATAGTTGCTTTACAATGTTGTGTCCGTTTCTGCTGTGTGGCAAAGTGAATCAGCCATATGTATATACAGATTGCCTTTTTCTTGGATTTCCTTCCCATTAGTCACCACAGAGCACTGGGTAAAGTTTCCTATGTTATATAGTAGGTTCTCATCAGTTATCCATTTCATACATAGCAGTGTATGTACACCAATCCCAACCTCCCAATCCATCCCACCCCTATCTTTCCCTGCTTGGTATCCATACATTTGTTCTCTTTGACTAGTATAACAATTAGGGCTTTACCAGAAAAGCAGAACTAGTAGGATCTATATCTATATTTATCTTCTGTCTAATCTCCAAAATAGGAGATTTGTTATAGGTGCAGGGTCTCAGGTGAGCTGGGCAGGTAACTCTAATTGTTAAATACTCAATTAACAATTGAATTTTGTTCAATTTTGTTAAATCATTGGTAAGTGGGTACTTACCTTCCACTCTTCACCCCACCCCATTACAGTATTACTAAGCATAGCCACCACGCTGTACATTAGATCTCTATACTTATTTAACCTACATAACTGAAAATTCTTGTTTAAAGTAATCCGGACCCAATTCTCATGCAGCATGATTAATATTACCCAAAATATTTCTGATATTTATGATCTATTTCTTAGTAAGAGTTATGTGACTAACATGTTTCTGTGTATATACAGTCCCTCTACACTGGGAAGTTTGACATGACTGTAACAACCTGATTTTGAAGCTGCCTTGTTAAGCTCTACCCAAGGTCACTTTCTTAGGTCTTTGTCAAGTCTAAAAATAAATGACCCTAAAATTCTAACAAACAGGAAACAGAGTGCAAACTGGAAAGATGAACAGAGAGTTTCAAATATCCAGCTTCCTTCCTTCCAACCAGGGCTCATTCTTGGCATCTAATGTGCCACCATCTAATTTCAGAGCCTTTGGCCTTGGATATTCTTTAGGTCTTAAAGTCTTAATGTCTTTCTGTCCTTCATACCAACTACTAGAACCTTGCTCGTAAAAGAGTCATCACTTTCGTTAATTGAGTGAAATGAATATTTCTTTGTTTTCTTTTTAAAACTTATTTGGCTGCACCAGGTCTTAGTCGTGGCACATAGGATCTAGTTCCATGACCAGGGATTGAACCCTGGCCCTTTGCATTGGGAGCTTGGAGTCTTAGCCACTGGCTTACCAGGTAAGTCCTGAATAAATATTTCAGTTGAACCAAATATACTTTGTTTTCAGTTACCCTTTGAGGCAAAGCTCTCCCTCTGCAAGGCTCAGGCAACCCAAAGAGAGGCCTTGCCCTGATTTTGCAGACATTAAGTGGGAAGACTGATCCCCATTCAGAAGGGTATTGCAATGTGGTAACAGAAGAAAGAGGAACTAAAGAGTCTCCTGATGAGGGTGAAAGAGAAGCGTGTAAAAGCTGGCTTAAAACTCAGCATTCATAAAACAAAGATCATGGCATTCAGTGTCATCATTTCATGGAAAACAGATGATGAAAAAGTGGAAATAGTAACAGATTTTATTTTCTTGGGCTTCAAAATCACTGTGGATGGTGACTGCAGCCATGAAATTAAAAGATGCTTGCTCCTTGGAAGGAAAACTATGACAAACCTAGAGAGCATATTAAAAAGCAGAGACATTACTTTGCTGACAAAGGTCTGTATAGTCAAAGCTATGGTTTTTCCAGTAGTCATGTTTGGATGTGAGAGTTGGGCCATAAAGGTTGAACACCGAAGAATTGATGCTTTTGAACTGTGGTGCTGGAGAAGACTCTTGAGAGTCCCTTAGACAGCAAGGAGATCAAACCAGTCAATCCTAGAGGAAATCAACCCTGAGCATTCATTGGAAGGACTGATGCTTAAGCTCTAACACTTTGACCACCTGATGCGAAGAGCTGACTCACCTCTGATGCTGGGAAAGACTGAAGGCAAGAGGAGAAGGGGGTGACAGAGGATGAGATGACATGACTGTGATAACCTGATTTCAAGGCTGTCTGTTGAGCTCTCCCTAAGGTCCACAAAGAAGGACCATAAAGAATGCTGGCTCTGAAGGACCATAAAACGAAGGTCTACAAAAAGAAGGAGCATAAAACAATCGGGCTCTGAAATTAGAATATGCCAGATTAGATGTCAGGGATGGCATCACTGACTCAACAGACGTGAGTTTGAGTGAACTCCAGGAGACAGTGAAGGACAGGGAAGCCTGGTGTGTTCATAGAGTCACAGAGTCAGAGATTACTTAGTGACTGAACAACCACAACAGAAAAAGAATACAGGGAAGGCCCTTAACTAACAATAAGACTAAGCAGAAGAAAAAAACTGTCCCACAGAATCATCTAAATTCCTCTGATCATATTAACACAGGGTCTTTGTTTTACAGATGGCTGGTATTGTGTTTTGTTTTGTTTTCTCTAGGGAACCATGTGAAATAAATTTTTTTAAAAACCTGTTGTTTAGCATCCCTTAAGACAATTGCTTTTACAAATGTGGTGTGTTAAAGAAAAGTTTATAAAGTTTTCAGTTTATGGCCCACCTGTGACCTGATTTTGCTGAACTAATGAAAACAGACGAACAAACAAAAGACCAATTTGGGAGGCAGCAGGTCTTTTTATCTAGAAACCTCTCTCACAAGACCAGGAAAGTCTAATAGTGAATGGACTCCTCTTGACTCACTCAATGCAGACAAGTTTCCATCTTGTTTGTTTTGGCTTTTGTCCCTCACTCTCCTGACACCTTAGCAGTTGTGACACAAGACTTCAGAACTCAGGACTTATTTCTACCATGTTCAAGGACAGTCTATAAGCACATCTGCCTGTAATAAATAATAAAACAGAAGGAGTTCCTGAATACCCCATGAAACACCGACTTCAGTCTGGACTGAGCGACGCCCTTATGCTTCTGTGTGAGCAGACGAAAATCTTACAGCACAACACCTAACTGATATTTCCGAGCAGGCAAAACTCTGCCCAACACATCAAATCATTAATGTGAAACTATACATACAGGTTTCAGGCCATATTGATGAATGGCCTCTGTATCTACCCCATTTATGTTACAGCTTTCACAAGGCATTGCTAAAAAATGTCATACTCAGTGAAGCCATTCTAAACTGCTGCCAACTCCATCAGCTGTCTCTTGGATTCCCCCACACATATTTTAATCTGATGTCCTTCAGCCTCTCAAAGCAGCAACATGGTAAGGCAAAGGGGACAGTGAAGGGGAGGGGATTCCATATCCATGGGCTGCACAGATCACAGGAAGCTGAGGACATTTATTAGTATACTGCTTTCCTGTTTAAAAATCCAGCATTATCAGTGTGTAAACATAAATCTCAAATTGTTCACCCGGATTAATACAAAATAGTCATGTGTGTCTGTGCTCACTATGGCACTAAATATTTGCAACCTTGCAATGACTGGGGTGGACAGTGAACAGGATCACTCTGACCGCAAATCATCTAGCCCTTTACAGCAGGTCCTGTACTTTGCTGAGCCTGAATTTCAAAAAGTCATTCATCTGAAACACAAATATAAATGTTGCTTCTACAGGTTCAACAGCATGACGATGGCAACTGGGTCTGTATTTCAATCCTGGGCACCATCATTAGGGTTGGGGAGAGTCATCCTAGGGGAAATAATTGTAAGCCTGTCCTCAGGGACACTCGAGTCGAACTCATGGATCAATTTCATTGAAAGGAAGTATGTAACTGCAAAGGTAAGTTTGATGGCCATGGGGTTTCTATTTTTGGCTTACTACCTGAGTTCATCTGGGATAAAGACTTTAACAAAGTTAAGAATCCTACGTTATAACATGATACTAACCATTTTCTAAGCATTTATATGAGATACACCCTAAATCTAAACTATTCATATTTAGGTTTAGCACAGATTCCCATGGTGGGGTGGGTACAGTGATTATGCTAATCTTCCTGTCTGTTGGTAAAGAATCACCTGCAATGTGGGAAACTTGGGTTCGATCCCTGGGTTGGGAAGATCCCCTGGAGAAGGGAAGGGCTACCCACTCCAGTATTCCGGCCTGAAGAATTCCATAGACTGTATAGTGTGTGGGGTTGCAAAGAGTCAGACATGACTAAGTGACTTTCACTTTCACTTTCCTGTCTGCAGCCTTCACATGCATTAGGCAGGTTTTAAACCCCACAATGGGCTTCCCAGGTGGAGCTAGTGGTAAAGAATCTACCTGCAATGCAGGAGACCTGGGTTCAATCCCTGGGTCAGGAAGATCCCCCAGAGGAAGAAATGGCAACCCACTCCAGTATTCTTGCCGGGAGAATCTCAAGGACAGAGAAGCCTGGTGGGCTACAGCCCATGGGGTAACAGAGAGTTGGACACGACTGAGCATCTGAGCAGAAAAGCAAAAATCCCCACAATGCCAGTCCACAATATGGCAGTGACAGAGTGGAAAGTAATACTTCTATTTTCTATGATGTGGTTTCCTTACCTTATAAAATCCTGTTTAGTGATTAGTCCTGTCTAATTTATGAGGTGTTTTATTAGTGAGACTCCACTTTGAAACTTGATAGAATGTCTTTAAAATATTTTTTTTGATGTAGACCATTTTTAAGGTCTTTACTGAATTTGTTACAATACTGCTTCTGTCTTATGTTTTTTGGCCATGAAGCATGTGTGATCTTAGCTCCCTGACCAGGGATCGAACCCACACCGTCTGCATTGAAAGGTAAAGTCTTAACCATTGAACCACTAGGGAAGTCCCTACAATGTCTTCTGAAAAGTAATCTGTGGGAGATTCAATCTTTTAAATTTCCATAAGTAGGTAGCACCCTTTATTCAAATCAAAGTATGGTTTTAAACTTTTCCAACTCAAGTAGTAGGACATGGGAATGCTTTCTAGAGTTAGACAATAACCCTTTTTGCTGCTGTCTCCCAAATGTCCATTCTGGTCCCATGTGCCTTCTCCATCGCCCATGATGCACAGGCTGAAATTTACATCAGGGATCACTCTTAAGAGTTTAGAAGCTAACATTGGAGAAGCGCACCAATTTTCTTCTACAGTCAGCATCATCACTGCTATTGCAACTGTGATAGGTATTGCCAGCTAAAGCCTAAAGAGGCATTGGGGGAAAAAGTAATTTAAGAAAGGAAAGATTTCTTAGAGGGGGAGAAAGAAGATGTGCCTGGAGAGTTAAGGATTGAAAGGAGTTCCTGTGATGGGTTGCAGAAAGGGGTGGAAAGTGAGTTCCGAACAGCTCTAACAGGCTGACAAAACCTCAGGGATCTGAGTGGATAAAACCTGAAAAGCCTCCAGGATGACTTTTATTAAAACTCTAACTTGGGCAAGTCACATGCTCCTTTGTATGAAACTTCTAGCATGGTATCTATACTCTTAGGCACATGGGAAGTCAGAAGGTGTTTCTCACCCTTTTTCACAGAGACAGTAACTTATAAATCCTGTTATCCAAAGAGAGAAATGGCATGCAAAATATACAATAGACTTGTTGAAGGCCCCTCATTAACTGATCTCAGACCCTTGAAACTGAAAAGTCATTCAGTCGTGTCCGACTCTGTGTGACCCGTCTTGTCCGTGGCCTGCCAGTCAAGTTCCTCTGTCCATGGAATTCTCCAGGCAAGAATACTGGGGTGGGTTGCCATTCCCTTCTCCAGAGGATCTTCCCGACTTCAGGATAGAAGCTGGATCGCCCGCAGTGTGCGCAGATTCTTGTTTAATGATCTTACACCTTTAGACACTGAGTATCATGTTCTGCTCACACAACCATTTGCTTGAGTTCATCCAGAATGGTGAGGCCTGGCTTCGTCAAGACCAAGTGCAAAGCCCACTGTTTAGTAATCTGTGTGCAGGCTCTGCCACCTTCCAGATTCCACCTGTTTAATTTGTGTTCCTGGTTCCCTCCTTCTCATTTCAGTCAGTATACCCAATGCAGAAAAGAGGAAAATGAACTCGTAATGAAGTCCATGAACCCCAGCGCGCACCAGCTGTCTCTAGAGAGCATTTGAGAGAAAACTATGCAAGCTTTAAATTGTTCCTCAGAATTTAATTATTGAAAAGCACTTGAAAATCTTGGTTTGGGGGATGCTATCTAGCCATCGATGCATTTTTATGACTTTCCACAAAAGCTATTCTCAGGAACTGTGCAAAGACGTTAAGATGAGTCTACACAGTAGGTTTTTGTGGTGTTCTATTTTACAAACATTCACTGAGTGTTCAGTAGGTCCAGGAACTGGGAACGGAAAATATAGAGATCAATTTTTTTAATTAAATTGTTTCACACAGCAACAAACAAAATAATTATGGCACAATCAGGTATGTACTACATTAGTTATTCAACAGAGGATGATATTAAGGAAAAAAGAAAACAAACCCTAGGGTTAGCATTTCCTGTCCTACAAGAAAGAAGTCATTGTTGTGGGTTTCAAAGGTGAACTGAAGGGGATTCATGCTGAGGGCCGAAGTATTGATGCTTTCAAACTGTAGTGCAGGAGAAGACTCTTGAGAGTCCCTTGGACTGAAAGGAGATCAAACCAGTCTAACCTAAAGGAAACCAGCCCTGAATATTCATTGGAAGGACTGATGCTGAAGCTGAAGCTCCAATACTTTGGCCACCTGATGCGAAGAGCTGAATGACTGGAAAAGAGCCTGATGCTGGGAAAGATTGAAGGCAGGAGGAGAAGGGGGTGACAGAGAATGAGATCATTGGATGGCATCGCTGACTCGATGGACATGAGTTTTAGCAAACTCCAGGAGATAGTGAAGGACAGGGACGTCTGATGTGCTGTAGTCCATGGGGTCGGAGAGAACTGGAAACGAGTGAGCAACTGAGTAACAACAATGTTAGATTTGGACTAACCAGAAGAGGGATGAAATGGAGCCACATTTTTGAATGGGAAAAGTAAAAAAGGCTGGACACCAAATCTGAGCTTCTTATAAGCCTTGGGCACTAAGGAAGGAAGTGAACACAAGTGTGCCTCTAGCCTTGAGTGCCTTAGGTGATAGGATGACAGAAGGATGGCTGTGATGTGGCATCTGTGGTCAGTGTTGTGGACCAATGTGAGGTGCCCAAGGGACAGATGGTGGAGACCACACGAGGCCAAGAGCATGGCTTTTCCTGCCAACAAATCAGTTGCAGTCTCTTGTATAGCTCATGGTTGGAGTGGGAAGGTTCCATGATAACTATGATTAATTAGTCTGTCCTTCAGATAGAAGGGGGGCTCTGAACATGTTGCATATGACAGGAAGAAAAAAATAGAGACTTTGATTTCTCTTGCACTTGGGGTTTGGACAAACGAAACCTCTTCCAATCACTCTTCTTTGTTCATCTTTAAACATCCTTGCAGTTTCAGGTGTGTTTCCCTGAAACACACCTTCTAACAGTGCTCATCTAGCTTTTGGTGGACTTTGTCTGCTGACCCAGTCAGGCCTCCCTGATTGCCAGCAACAGAAATTCAACCCGAGTGCATTTAAGAAAAATAACCTCCCCCACACAAAGGATCCCAGGGGCTCAGTGAATTGATGAGAGCTGAGAGAAGTGAGACAGGAAGCAAAGCAGCTGCAGAAGTAAGAAGCAGAAATATGGTCCCAAATGTTCAGGGCTTATTCATAGAGACAAAGTTGATACTGGGCATTTCAGTCTTTTTGTTCCTCTAAGTTTCAAGTCCCAGAGAAGAAACCCCCAAGTGGCCTAACTTGAGTGAAATGATCACCTTTTTTGCTATGATGAGGCCCCTGACAGTCCTGGCTTCCAGACTGATTCTAATACATTAGAAATATTTCTTCAAATTGAAGTAAGGGTGTTGTTTGGAAAGAGAAATATTGATGGTGCCTGAGTTAAAAAGAAGAGCTCTGCAGCACATCGTCATGGCTTTCTTTCACTGCCAGCTACCAGTTTTCCTACACCGTCCATCCCCACCCCCCACCAGGCTTGTTGTCCACCACCACATGCTGGTTTCACTGCTCTTCTCTTCCTATTCTCTAGACCGGGCATAATCTCAGAGTTACATACTCTTCTCATCATGTTCAACATCCTGTATGCTGAAAAAGTGAAAGTCGCTCAGTCATGTCCGACTCTTTGTGACCCCATGGACTGTACAGTCCATGGAATTCTCCAGGCCAGAATACTGGTGTGGGTAGCCTTTCCCTTCTTCAGGGGTCTTCCCAACCCAGGGATCAAATCCAGGTCTTCCGCATTGCAGGCAGATTCTTTACCAGCTAAGCCACAAGGGAAGCCCAAGAATACTGGAGTGGGTAGCCTATCCCTTCTCCAGGGGATCTTCCTGACCCAGAAATCAAACAGGGTCTCCTACATTGCAGCCAGATTCCTTACCAACTGAGATATCAGGGAAGCCCAAGACTGTTATAATAATAAAGCTAGACAATGCAGGCAACAGACATAACATGGTATAGCTTGAACTCTGAAATAACACACTAGATATTAATGCTATCTGAAGTCAATTCACTTGAATGCCATCTTTTCTTGGAACCTTCTAGGTTCTGAACTGTGTGAGAAAGTTCTGTGCAGCCTCTGGTGGAGGTAGTGCACTGGACCAGGGAAATCTTCACTCTCTACGGGCCCCATGGTTTTCTCCACCTCTCAGATTCCAGCTCACTAGATACCCACCCTGCGGTCTCTCTTTGGGACAAGGACACTTGTGTCTGAATCAAGTATAAAGGTAAACTGTCCCTGGGGTCTGTGAGGCTATGCCAAGGCCAGAATATTCAGGAGCTGATGTTTAGAAAAAAGTTGAATGCATATAGGTCAAGCATTGGAAAGACTGGTGACTAGTTTGAGTTGATGACCACATATTTAACTACTTTCACAGTCAATTTCCCCTAA
Organism: Okapia johnstoni; assembly: GCA_024291935.2. Classification (NCBI taxonomy): domain Eukaryota; kingdom Metazoa; phylum Chordata; class Mammalia; order Artiodactyla; family Giraffidae; genus Okapia; species Okapia johnstoni. The sequence goes on along the minus strand of CM044323.1, from coordinate 8,259,393 downwards.
GGGTTAGCACAAGGTACTGTTCTTGGTTCTTCCCCTTCATCTACACTGCCCTGTGTGGAATGAAGTAACTTAGCCCTGCATACATGCTAAGTCACTTCAGTTATGTCTGACTCTTTATGACCCCATGGACTGTAGCCCTCCAGGCTCCTCCGTCCAAGATTCTCCAGGCAAGAATACTGGAGTAGGTTGCCATTTCCTCCTCCAGGGGATCTTCCCAACCCAGGGATCGAACTGGCACCCCTTACATTTCCTGCATTTGCAGGCAGGTTCTTTACCACTAGCGCCACCTGAGGAGCCCTACCACATTCCTAACCTGAATGAGGTATTTCTACTAGGATGTCCTCATATCCTCCTTAGTCTCTGGGCTCCAGAGGGAAGTCTGTTAACCCGTGATGGACTAGAAGTCTCCACCACTTTCAGCTAAATTGACATTATATCCAAGCTAAGGCATGGTGAGTCCAGAGTCCACAACTACTAACTGAACCTGCTTTAGTCAGACTGTGTTAGTATTGGGATGAGAGGACTTTTTGGTGGTCCAGTGGTTAGGAATCCACCCACCAATGCAGGGAACACGGGGTCGATTCCTGATCCTGGAAGATCCCACTTGCCATGGAGAGGCTAAGCTTGCATGCCACAAATCCTAAAGCCTGCACAGCTTAAGAGCTCGCGCTCCACAACAAGAGAAGCCACTGTAATGAGAAGCCTGCACACTGAAACAAAGACTCAGCACAGCCAAAAACAGATTAAAAATTTTAACAAGTACTGAGATACCACGCAATGAGAAGGAAACACCTGAAAACACTGGAGACGTTCTTAACAAATTCAAGTTGATCAAACTCCCTTCTGTAGTTCTTTTTCTTTTTTTGGTGTAACAAAATACAGTTTCTGCTTTTCTTAAAGACAAATTTTTGCAAAACAATTTACTATCTGTAGCTTCCTTTCAGTCAGACCTCAGATTCATTTTTGAATATGTTCAGTTGGAGTTCTGCTCCTAAGGTGCCACCAAAGCTGCTCTTATAAGATAAATGATAACTTCCATGTTCAAAATCCAATCGATTCTTCTCCATCCTCTTCTTAGTTGCAATTCAGAGATGAATCCTCCACTTTTTTGAAGTGGTCAGCCTCTTACTTTAGCTCCTCTTCCTCCTTGATGCTAAGTCGTGCCCGACTCTATGACCCCATGCACTGTGGCCTGCCAGGCTCCACTGTCCTTGGGGACTCTCCAGGCAAGAATACTGGAGTGGGTTGCCATGCCCTCCTCCAAGGGATCTTCCCAACCCAAGGATCGAACCCAGGTCTCCCACATTGCAGGCAGATTCATTACCGACTGAGCCTCAGGGCAGCCCTCGCCTTAATAGGTTCCCTTTTCTTTCCCACTATGCATCTGCCCCCCAGGGTTTGATGCTAGGTCTTTGTAGCTTTAGTGATTTCATTCATTTCTGGTGCTTTTAAAGGTCATGTGTGTGCGTGGACCACAACAAGAGGGCTATTTCTGCCTCAAACCTGTTCTCTGTATGCCAGGGTTATTTATCAAATAGATAGGCGACTTTTCCATTTGGAAGTCAGAGATACTTCTCAAACCACCTGGCACAGGATGGAAATCTGAATCTGCCTTTCTACCTCATGCTAGTTTTCTAACCTTTCCCACCTAATTAAATGGCATCAATCAAGTCATTTGCTTAAATCAGAAATAGCATCATTCTGATTCTTCCTTTTCCCAACTCCCCAATCTATGGCATCAGTAAATCCTATCAATATCAATTTTACTTGCAAAACTATCTCAAATGTATCAATTTCTCTTCACTTTTAATTCCATTATATTAGTCCAAGACATACTCATCTCTTTCCTGGTCATAAAGTGTGAAGAGGAGTATTTTTTTCTTACCTGCAAGTCACTTTTCTACTAGTTAGTTTTCTTCTTTGAAAAAAAAAAAAAAATTAAGAGAGCTTGGGAATGGGCTATTTTCTTATTTATTTTTGGCCATACTCATCTTCTAATGTTGAGTCAAATCCCACACTGAGAAGGACTATTTCATTCCTTAATCCAATTTTCTGTTGATGGGCAGGGGTGTGTTCCCCCCCTGTTATTTGGCCTGGGGTCAAACTGTGAACCCATGCCTCCATGAGAGACTTCTAGACACTCATTGGCAAGTCTGACTCCTGGCAGATGGGCGGGGCTATGTTCCCTCCCTTTACAGGCAGAAAGCAAAGAGGAACTAAAGAGCCTCTTGATGAGAGTTAAAGAGGAGAGTGAAAAAGTTGGCTTAAAACTCAGCATTCAAAAAGCGAAGATCTTGGCATCTGGTCCCATCACCTCATGGCACCCAGTCCCATCACCTCATGGCAAATAGATGGGGAAATAATGGAAAGAGTGACAGACTGTTTTCTTGGGCTCCAAAATAACTGCAGATGGTGACTGCAGCCATGAAATTAAAAGACACTTGCTCCTTAGAAAAAAAGCTATGACCAAACCTAGAGAGCATATTAAAAAACAGACACATTACTTTGCCAACAAAGGTCTGTCTAGAGAAAGCTATAGCTTTTCCAGTAGTCATATGGATGTGACAGTTGGACCATAAAGAAACCTGAGCGCCGAAGAATTGACACTTTTGAACTGTGGTGCTGGAGAAGACTCTTGAGAGTCCCGTGGACTGCAAGGAGATTAAATCAGTCCACCCTAAAGGAAATCAGTCCTAAATATTCATTGGAAGGACTGATGCTGAAGCTGAAACTTCAATACTTTCGCCACCTGACATGAAGAAATGACTCACTGAAAAAGCCCCTGATGCTGGGAAAGGCTGAAGGCAGGAGGAAAAAGGGATGACAGAGGATGAGATGGTTGGATGGCATCACCAAATCTATGGACATGAATTTGAGCAGGCTCTGGGAGTTGGTGATGGACAGGGAAGCCTGGTGTGCAGAAGTCCATGGGGTCACAAAGAGTCAGATACGACCGAGTGACTGAACTGAACTGACTTCATTCTTAAAACAAAACATTTTTATACCTGGGCAACTCAAGATTCAGAAAGACAAAGCCATCTTCATGAAACTATATGGCTTGGAGAGGAAGTTACTTTTTACTTTTATGAGCCTTTTGAAGGGAATAAAGGGGATGGAAAACAAGCTCAATCACTTTTGTATGTCAGATAATGCATGGGAACTGTGTCACAGGCACATTCATATAGGATTTGAGATTCACAGTTTGCTAGTTTGAATTGAAATCCATCTTTGTGCTCATCTGGTTCAAAGGTCATGATTTAGAAATGAAACAACTTAACTTTAGGGACTAAGGACTCAGAGTCCCACAGTGAATAAATGGGATGGTAGGGATGGAGGGACTCCTGGGGTTATTGCTCTTTCCAGAATGTCTTTCTGCCTCCATTGCAAGTAACATTATGAGATTACTTTGTAGTATAATAGGTAAAGGAAATAAATATTTAATAAAAATATTGATGGTTTCCATCAACATTCAAGGCATAGTTCTAGGCACTTTATGTATGTTAACTTTTAAATTTTTGCCAAAAAACTCCAAGTTAAAATTACTATCCAGATTGTGTGTGCGTGTGAATGCATGCTCAGTCATGCCTGACTCTTTGTCACCCATAGACTGTAGCCCACCAGGCTCCTCTGTCCATGGGATTCTGGAGTGGGTTGCCATTCCATTCTCAGGCAGATCTTCCTGACCTAGGGATCGAACCTGCATCTCCTGCATTGGCAGGCAGGTTCTTTACCACTGAGGCTCCTGGGAAACCCTGAGATAAGGAAACCAAGACCTAGAGAGTTCCGTGTATTGCTCAATGGTAACATCCAGCATCGACACTGTTATTTAAACCAGGATTATAACTGAGTTCTTTGTTTTTTGTTGTTGAGCTGCCTGAAGCTCACTGTCTATTTTGAAAATTAACACTCCCTTACACCATACACAAAAATAAACTAAAATTAAAGACTTAAACAAAGAGCCTTTATTTAATAAAGTGTGTTGTGAACCACTCTTTCTCTGCATTATTTTAATCCCCCCATCAACCCAGATGTCACCTGGAGACACACTATCTACTGGTGACAAAATCTATTGCACCTGTGATAGGAAGGGGCTTCCCTGGTGGCTTAGACAGTAAAGAATGCAATACAGGAGACACGGGTTTGATCCCTGGGTTGGGAAGGTTCCCTGGAGAAGGGAATGGTAACCCAGTATTGTCTGGAGGATCCCATGGACAGAGGAACCTGGTGGGTTACAGTCTATGTGGTCGCCAAGAGTTGGACACAGCTGAGAGACTAATACTTTCACCTTCCTTGTGATAGAACTCCTAACTCTTCTGAAGTTTCTTCTGGGATTCTACATGTTGGTAACTATTTAATCTCCCCAGACAGACACCTTCCCCTCATTCATTCACAGAGTCCCAAGCGGAGAAGCATTTTTCTGGGGCAGTCATTTACTGAGCCTGGTGGCTGATGGACATGACTGTGCCACATTGCAATACAAGCTTCAAACAGATCACAATGGGTCACTGTTAGGCAGATGGTATCTTAGGAAGGCCCTGAGTGACTCTTTCCAGCTGAGAGTCCCAGCGCCCCCACCCTCCTCATCCTAGTGGGCTTCTCTCCAGTTCTAGAAACTTGGAAATTCTTATTTATTGTGTAGGGCAATTTCATCCTCTTTCTTTCATAAACTTTTCTTTCTTAGCATGCCTTGAGGATGATACTGTCACAGCCAAATGTCCCAGCATTTTGTTTTGCTCAACAAAAGGTTACCTGCTCTAAAGAGAAATGACACCCCTGTAGGGGGTAGAAGCTGCCATCAGCTGTGATTTTCAATAACAGTCTTTCTCTTTCTCGCTCCCTCTGCTTCTCTTTCTTCCTTCAGCTATGCTTTTTGTAAACTGATCAGGTAAGAATAGCTACCTTTAAGCAGAGAAGAGATGGAAGTTCAGAAAGGTTAAGTGACTTGCCCTTCTATGGACAGAATCTTTCCCTCCATCTCTTGTTCTCAAAGTATTCCCATTAAATCCATGCTCAGAAAACAAAGGAGCATGGGTTCCATGTTAGGTTTAAACTGTCTATTTTTATAACAAAAATTTCCAAATCCAGTGCTCCTAAAACTAGTTTTCCTTTCTGTTTATCCTCCATCAGCAGTTTTGAGATCAAAATTTGTGCATGAACTGTCATAAATCTGTATCTGTTCTCACACCTTCTCAACATCCTACTCATCTTTCATGTAAATGTATATCTAATCTTTTCTGAAATTAATGTTGTGGGGAAATAATTTGACAGCAAATTTGTAAATGTAAAATTATGAGATTTAGCTCACACTTCCAGAATCACCAATTCTCTAAAGTATTTATCTTTTGAAAGGCAGCTGTTAAAAATCTTTATAATTTTTATTTTAGCCATACCCCAAGCACTTGATTCAGCTGTATCATTCTTATAATTTGTATATGAGATAGGCAATCAACAAATGAATATATTATTGTTGCAAAAAATGAAAATAAATCATTCAAAAGTGGTTCATCCCCACCCACAGCCACACCCACTCTGTTCCCAGAATTATTTCTCCTGTCTGATGTGTTGCCTTCTATGATTCTGCTGAGAGCTTTCTAAATAAGCATTTACGCACAGTCACACATACACAGCTTATATTTGTGGGGTCTGAAAGTACTAATTTTGCTATTTTTACATAACTAAGATCACATGTTAGAAGTGTTTTGCTTTTAAAAAAAAAATCTACAATATGCCTTCGAGACCTTTCCATATTATTTTAAGAACTTCCTTCCATCATCATCTTTCTCCAAATCTGAGACAAGAGGCTTCCTAAATATTGTTCCTCCTCACTGTCAATGTGATCTTTAGAAACATAAATATGATGGTGACCTCCTTGATCAAAACCCTCCAGTGGTTTCCCAATGCAATTAAAATAAAATCCAAACTTCCTCCCTTCTGAGCCCCTCCAGGCTCTCTATCTTGTTTCCCCCGAATTTATCTCCTGATTAGGAGCCTGGTGGGCTACAGTCCATGAAATTGCACAGAGTCGGACATGACTGAGTGACTAAGCACAGCACAGCACAGCCTTTCACTGTAGCCTTGCTTTTGTTGGAAGATTCCACTGACAGTGCTCTTTGTTCTAACTGGAATCCTCTTCCCCAAACTTACTTCACTTTTTGCTCAAATGTTCATGCCTCCAAAAGCCCTTCTATGGACAGCATCTTACTCTCCATCTCTTGTTCTCAAAGTATTCCCATTAACTCCAATGTTACTGTTTACTATTGGGTTGGTCTGTTATTGTCGGTCTCCCTCATTCAAATGTCATCTCTAAAAGTACATGAGTACTCTTTATTTTGTTCACTCTCATCTCCCCAGAAGCTAGGATTGGGCCTGCAGGTTCACAAATAAAGGACTGATTGAATGATTCCGTCTCAATCTTTATAACTGCTGCATAGTATTCCACTGAATGTCTTTATCTGCTTTGTTAACTAGTTCCCTTTGTAGCACATTTGCTTGTTTGTTGTGCTGTTACAGGGAAGACTGTGGTGAATATTGAGAGAAAACTTTCATTTGGAGGGAGAATAAGAACCTTCTGTATTAGCCTGCAAAGGTTTTATTGTTTGACCTGAGTGCTGTTTGGGAGAAGACTGTTGGATTTCTAATAACTCACCCAGCTATTGTTTTGTCTGGTTTTCTGTATATGAGTTTTATTTTACAATCAAAAGGTAGGAGAGAGACAGAGAGAAACAGATGAACAGAGAGAGAGTTTCTGAACCACGTAATTTGCTCCAGCCAAAACCTCCGACCCATGAGGCATGGAGAAGGAGGTAAGCCCTGGGCACCCTGGTGCTCAATTTCTCTCTCCACTGGAGTGAGGGTGCGGCCATCACCTGTTTATATCTCTTTAGAAGGATCATTTACCCAGCAAACAGCCACTTAGGGTTCTCTCTACTTGATGAATGAAACTAAAAATTCTAAGTCTGGTTGTTTATTATGGCTGAGAAAAGCAGTTAATGAGAAAAAAAAAATGTTTGAGTCGGAGCAAATCAGTGCACCTGAGAATCCTATCTCTATAAACACAAGCCCTCCTAGCCACTGCAGATTCCCCACTGTATCTGCCCTGAGCTCATCTTCAATAACTTAGACAAAGTTTTCATCAGTCATGGATGTAATTCCACCTATGTTTATTTATTATTCCAACCCATCCCACTTAACCAGCTGATGAATCCTTCCTTTCTCTTTGACGTCTATGATCCGTGGGTCTCAGGATTTATATCCTAGTTTCACACTCTCTATCACACCGCCCAATTTAACAACTCAGGTAGTACGGGAAAGAACAATTTCTTTCAAAAAGAAGGAAATATACTGTTGAGCTCTGCACGTACACACACATCCATTGGACAGTTTTCATTGGGATATTTAGGCATATTATTTCACATCTGAAATTGATCAGTGTGATGGGACCTGTTACATGGGGGTAAATCTCATTACCTTTCTAATCAAACCAATCAAGGGAAAGGACCCAACTATTCTTAATTGAGAAATTAAAACTACCTCTGGCTTGGAGGGAATTAACTACAAAAAGATAAGAAAATTACTGATTTTGTATCAAATTCGGTTAAATTCTTAGCAAGAGTTTTTTGCACTTAGGTCAGAATTATGATACAAATACCCCCAAAATTAGCCACATTGCTTTAGGTAAGTGACTTTCCTCACTTGAAATGAGTTACTTGACTGCTAAGACTCCAACTATGTCTAAAACTTTTTGCATAAATGTCTACTTTTTGGAGCTACTTAAGACATAACTTTAAAGATGTACATGTTTCTAATTTGAGAGAGTTTGAGGAAAGAATCTCTTGGCATAGATGTATTTTTCCATCTATCTGTGTTACACTATTTCCAATTCAGTGAAAGGACACCAACCTAGACCCAGGCTCATGCCCTAGTTCCAGAAGTAAAGATTTAGTCTGTTATTACTTTAAAGGAAGAAAGCTGTTGGAACCAAGGACTTCTTTGCCGTTTCTAAGTGGACAGAAAATGTAATTGCATCTCTTGATGTTATTGTTATTTACTGATTTATAGCCCATGCTTCGCAAGATTAAAAGAACTGCAGAATTTCAAGCAACACTTTTTCCCTCCTAAGACTTGCTTATTATTTTTCCAGCAGTAGCTGGTTCCAAAGGTTAAGTATGTACAGCTCTGAGTTCTTTTTGATGTGAGAATCAATCCACTATCATCCACTGGCCTGGGCTTAAGGGGAAGCTGAAATTCAAAGTCTAGGCATACACTCCAGAGTGGAGGACTTCCCCAAGCTGTCATTTATGTGATGGGTATTCTGCTGAGGATTTAAATTAAGACAGGACTTCACTGCTAGTGGAAGTGACTCTTGTAAGAGAAAATAATTTTCCTCTCGAAGCAAAGCCCCTATGGGTGTACATTATAGACCTCTTATCTTTACTTAGACTGTGAGCTCCTCAAGGGCAAGGCCTATGATTTATTCATGTCTGTGTCGTCAAAGAGTTTCGTGCCTGACATACAGCATCATAAGTGATTTTGAACCAATGGCTTATAAGTTCTTTCCTGACATGGCACCATGCTGCTGCATAAAAGGCAAATGGCCTAGCGAACAATATATACTTTATAATACAAAAAAGATAAATATAAAAGATAATATATAGTATCTATACAGATATAACTTTTATATATTATAAAGTATATATTATTTTAAATATATAATAAGATACGTTGTATATCATGCAAATATATGTATACATAGATAGAAGTAAGATACAGCCTAGTATTAAGCAAAAGATGGAAACAGATCATTATAGCAGGCTAACTTAAATTAAAAATATGTAACAGTGGAGCCAACATGTGATAAAAATTTTGAGGTGATATTATTGGAAGTAAGGAATATTTTCTATGAAAAATGTGTGTCAAATATTATCAAATGTCCTTTTTAAAAAGATTCCTTTTTAAGAGTTAACAGATTGAATTAGTAAGGTTTTTTTTATGTCAAACAACTTTTGATTTCTTTCCAAATATTATTTATTAATAGTGTGTAATATAAATTTGAGTTGCAATGGCTTTTAATTAAACTTTATATGAATATTCTAGTTGAGATTGGTCTTCACATTTCTGTTAGGCTATTTTCCTAATCTAACTTACTTTTAGGGTTATGATAGTTGTATAATATTAATGGGAAAGCTGGGATTTTTCTATGTTCTAGAACTTAATATTGAATTTAGTATTATCATTCTTTGAAGGTATGATAGACTTCATCCATAAAACTATCTGGGCTAAGGATTTTATTTGCAACTAATCATCACTGCAAATTTATCTCTGCAAATAAAGTATGTGAGTTTTAACTAAATAACATTCTAGAGACATGCATAGCATCAATACATCACCTCCTGTTGTTTCCAGTAGATTCTATTTGTGCATTCCCACCATGAATACTTCTTTAGTAAATAAACAGAATCCATTGGAACTCTTATCACTGCTGCTGCTGCTGCTGCTAAGTCACTTCAGTCGTGTCCGACTCTGTGCGACCCCATAGACGACAGTCCACCAGGCTCTGCCATCCCTGGTATTCTCCAGGCAAGAACACTGGAGTGGGCTGCCATTTCCTTCTCCAGTGCATGAAAGTGAAAAGTGAAAGGGAAGTTGCTCAGTCGTGTCCGACTCCTAGTGACCCCATGGACTGCAGCCTACCAGGCTCCTCCGTCCATGGGATTTGCCAGGCAAGAGTACTGGAGTGGGCTGCCATTGCCTTCTCCAACTCTTATCACTAAACACTAACAAAGAAAGATGACTTCTAAATTTTTAAATAAGATTTATAATTTCAGCAATAATCTTTATTTTCTAAAAATTCAAATGTATTTCCTGTGATGCATTACCTATTTCAGAACTAACATTTTAAACCAATTTGTTAAACTCACTTATAAAAAATTACTTGGCAGCACTGTTTACAATAGCCAGGACATGGAAGCAACCTAGATGTCCATCAGCAGATGAATGGATAAGGAAGCTGTGGTACATATACACAATGGAATATTACTCAGCCATTAAAAAAATACATTTGAATCGGTTCTATTGAGATGGATGAAACTGGAGCCCATTATACAGATTGAAGCCAGAAAGAAAAACACCAATACAGTATACTAATGCATATATATGGAATTTGAAAGATGGTAACGGTAACCCTATATGCGAGACAGAATAAGAGACACAGGTGCATAGAACAGTCTTATGGACTCTGAGGGAGAAGGTGAGAGTGGGACGTTCTGGGACAATAGCATTGAAACATGTATATTATCATATGTGAAACAGAACACCATTCCATGTTTGATGCAAGAGACAAATGCTCAGGGCTGGGGCATTGGGATGACCCAGAGGGATGGGATGGGGAGGGAGGTGGGGGGGTGTTCAGGATGGGGAACACATGTAAACCCATGGCTGATTCATGTCAATGTATGGCAAAAACTACTACAATATTGTAAAGTAATTAGCCTCCAACTAAAATAAATAAATTTATTTAAAAAAAAAACAGAATAAAACCATATGGCAATAAAAACTCAACAACAAAAAAATTACTTGGGAAATAGATGTCCACATGAAATTTATCTCTGCAAATAGAGTAGAAATTTTAATGAACTAGTATTACAGAGACATGCACAGCATCTCAGATTTATAATCTCTGAAAAAGAATGTCTTCCATCTTGATTTTCAAATGTATTAACATGGAATGGTGTATATCATGATCTTGTGCTCAGTCACTTCAATTGTGTCAGACTCTTTGTGACCCCATGGACTGTAGCCCACCAGGCTCCTCTGTCCATGGAATTCTCCAGGCAATAATAGTGGAGTGGGTTGCCATGCCTTTCTCCAGGGGATTTTCCTGACCCAGGATCAAACTCACATTTCATGTGTCTCCTGCACTGCAGGTGAATTCTTTATCCAGCGAGCCAGCTTGGATGCCCCACAGTGAGGGGTCTTACTTTTCATCTTTCATATGTCTATGACTTTATTCTCAATCGTATTTCAAAATTTTTGCAATTGTTGACTATTTTTATAGTTGATGGATTCTTTCTTTTAATACTATGAATATTTCACTCCACTCCCTGTGGTTTGCATATTTTCTGAGGAGAAAGGTAAGTATTTTTTACTGAGATGAAAAAGAAATAATGGCACATCCACATAACCTGTTTCAGTCAAAAAAAAGGAAAAAAATGTAGATCTGTATATATTGGAATGTAAAGATTAACATTTAAATTGAAGATATTTACAGTTAAAGAAGGGAAGAGATTTCCAAAAGACTATGCTTATATATGTTGTTTCATAATTTAAATGCATTATATGAATATATATTATATATATTAATAACATGTGTTTATGTTCATACATGCTTACACAAACATACATTTTAATATCTTGGATTATATCAATCAACCTGTTAGCAGTATTTAATTTTAATATTTATTTACTTATGGCTATGTCAGGTCTTAGCTGTGGTGTGTGGGCTTAGTTGTCCCATAGCATGTGGGATCTTAGCTTCCTTACTGGGGATTGAATACATATCACCTGCATTGGAAGATGGTTTCTTAATCACTGGACTGCCACGGAAGTCCCAGTATTTAATTTTAGATAATTGTTTACAGAAGATGATGAGGTGAAAAGATACATTTTCACTTCATGTATTACTTACTGTATTTCACTTGTTTGTTTAAATACCATGCATTATTTTGATGATGATGATATCAAGCAGTGTCCATTTTGAAAACATAAATAAACAGAGTCCTAAAGTTAGACATCCTAAACTGACAGCTCACTTCCAAACCTACTTCTGCCATAGAAGAACAGAACTCAAGAATCACCTCGGGAGAATAACTCCTGGGTTGATAGCAGGTGGATCACAGTGAGCTGGACTCTAGAGCTCCCAGGAAAATAAAAGCCCACAGCTGATCTTACTGGGCACAGAGAACAAGGACACCGTGGGCAGAGAATTCTGTCCCAGAAAGCCACCTCACCAGAAGGGTCAGCCCAGAGAGAGCACTCTGAGCTGAGCACAGAGTAGAAGGCCATGAAGCAGATTCCATGATAGGACCCATGGAAGCAAGGGAAAGCAGTTATTCAAGATTGATACATATTGAACAAATAGGCTTCCTAAATGCTGAAAGTGACACTGTGCATGATCTTTAGGGGATACAGATAAACTACAGAATTCCGTGGGATTACATGTATCCAGAACTTAACCATTATTAACTAATCATATTTTCTAATTTTTACATTACTCAAAACAAAAAATAACAAACAGACATTAAATGAAAAAAAAAAATCATAGTATATCTAGTTTAGATTTTCCCTTCCCCCCTCCACTCCCTCCAATCTCACCCGACCCAGGATTATGGTAAAGAGATACCCAAAATAACTGGAACTTTTGGTGCCACAGCTGTCCTTTATACAAGGAATAAATAGATACAGACTGTCGGATTTATTTTTTACCCTAATGCCTTTCTTGACTTGTGTGTAGTTTCTTACCCCATTATATTTTCCAGTTGAGCGGACTCCTCAAATAATTTTTGTATTGTAGAAATGGACAGGTGTGGGGTTTATTTGTGCTGCAAATAAGTATTTTCTTTCAAGTAGGAAAAGGAGTGGGAATCCATTTACTTGTTGAAAAGCAATTCAATTTCCTTGGTGACTGTCAAACAAGCCAGGGATGAAATTGATCAATTTCAGAAAAGTAATGAAAAGAATTGTCTAGGGAGCCTAGAGGGTCTATTTTGGGAGAAAATCAGTATGTAGATAGACTTCAAGCTAATAAAATTATGGCCAAACTGAGTAACAACTATTTTTTATATCAACGTCATTATAGGAAAAATATTTATTGGGTTTCTTACTATGTATAGCATAGATCTGAGACCACATTCTTTGCGGTTTCTGATATGCCGAAGTCCGCATGTCATGCTTAGCCTTTCTAGTTATTTCAATTCACCTATGCAGCACTCATGCAATTTCTACTGCGTAAAAGGTAAACTGTGAATCTGTGTGTGTGGATGTTTGTAGAGTGACGTAGTGTCAGCTACGGGAAAGAGGTAAAAAGCCAGTTGACAACACCTGGGTAGAAAAACCAAGTGAAGGATTTAGTTTGGCAGAAATCATGACGCCATCATCACATATATGACAAAACCAAACTAGCCAGTGAGTATGTGACCCACTGGGTCACAGTAGGAAATACATTTTTCCCAAGTAGTAGTCTAACTTCTCGGAACCAGAGATCAAATTGCCAACATTGTTGGATCTGAGAAAAAGCAAGAGAACTCTAAAAAAAAACATCTAATTCTGCTTCACTGACTACACTAAAAGCCTTTGACTGTGTGGATCACAACAAAGTCTGGAAAATTCTTAAAGAGATAGGAATACCAGACCACCTGACCTGCCTCCTAAGAAATCTGTATGCAGGTCAGAGGCAACAGTTAGAATCAGACATGGAACAACAGACTGGTTCTAAATTGGGAAAGTAGTACGTCAAGGCTGTACATTGTCATCCTGCTTATTTAACTTATATGCAGAGTTATATATTCATGCGGAATCCTGGACTGTATGAAGCACAAGCTGGAATCAAGATTGCTGGGAGAAATATAAATAACCTCAGATATGCAGATGACACCACCCTTATGGCAGAAAGTGAAGAAGAACTAAAGAGCCTCTTGATGAAGGTGAAAGACAAAGAGTGAAAAACCTGGCTTAAAACTCAACATTCAGAAAACTAAGATCATGGCATCTGGTCCCATCACTTCATGGCAAATAGATGGGGAAACAATGGAAACAGTGACAGACTTTATTTTCTTGGGCTCCAAAATCACTGGAGATGGTGACTGCAGCCATGAAATCAAAACAGACACTTGCTCCTTGGAAGAAAAGCTATGACCAACCTAGACAGCATATTAAAAAGCAGACACATTATTTGCCGGCAAAGGTCTGTCTAGTCAAAGCTATGGTTTTTCCAGTAGCCATGTATGAATGTGAGAGCTGGACCATAAAGAAGGCTGACTGCCAAAGAACTGATGCATTTGAACTGTGGTGTTGGAGACGACTCTTGAGAGTCCCTTGGACTGCAAGGAGATCCAACCAGTCCATCCTAAAGGAGATCAGTCCTGAATATTCACTGGAAGGACTGATGCTGAAGCTGAAGCTCCAGTACTTTGGCCACCTGATGCGAAGAACTAACTCATGAGAAAAGACCCTGATGCTGGGAAAGACTGAAGGCAGGAGGAGAAGGGGATGACAGAGGATGAGATGGTTGGATGGCACCACCAACTCAATGCACATGAGTTTGAGCAAGCTCTGGGAGATGGTGAAGGACAGGGAAGCCTTGTGTGCTGCTGTCCATGGGGTGACAAAGAGTTGGACACGATAGAGTGACTGAACAAAAAGTTTGACTTCATAAAAGAGTTTAAAATGTAGTTGAAGGGACTTATTTTATCTTTGAAATATTTATATTTTTGATTGTTTTTAAAGCTGGAGATCAAGATCATGCTAATAGTGTATTAGATTTATCTAAGAAGAGGATTGGTTGGAGAAGTAGTGAAAGACAAACAATTACCAGGAGCTTGACATAATGTTTGTGTGAGAAGGAAAGGTTATACTTCAAAGGCTGGAAAAGATAAAACTGGAGAAGGGAAAGTTCGAAGGAATTGTGAATGTGATCTGCTCTAATATGGAAGAAGCAAAGATAATGTGACTCTTAGAATTAGATTTCCTTTGATACATGGACATTATGTTCCTAGGACTCAGAAAATCTGGTTTCTCTTTCCAGCGGTGAGATCCACCAGCTGTGTATTCAAAAGTTAGTTATTTAAACGCTTGGAACCTTAGACCCTTGCACTGATAAAAAGGCCAATCAGCTATAATCAGAACGTGTCATTTCCAGTACAAGTGACCTCACACTAGTCTGATGACTGAACCAGACATCTTTAGTCTATCATGGAGCTTTCTCAGTGCGTACAAATGAAGCCTCATTATCAACTAGGTTCTCTAGACAACCAGTACCAACCGAAGGAATTTTGAATTTACAACAGAATCAGTTCCTTATGTAGAATGTAGATATATTGCAATGTTTCTTTATATTCTTGAGGTTTTTTAAAAAATTTATTTGTTTGGCTGTGCTGGGTCTTAGTTGCAACATATGAGATCTAGTTCCCTTACAAGGGATTGAACCTGGGCCCCCTACATTGGAGACAGAATCTTCACCACTGGACCACAAAGGAAGTCCCATTGTTTTTGAGTTTTCAATCCTTTAATTCTACTGTTTGCAGTTTTGGCAAACAGAGGAATATTAGACCCTTTGCTCAAAATAGGAAAGCTGGAAAAGAGAGCAGTCAGGGGAAGCTAGAGAAAGGGTGTATGGGGCAGGCTTCTATTGGGAGTGTAGATGTCAGAAGTCCACCCTAGAGGGCCCTTGGCTACCACAGCTACAGTCTTTCAATCAGCAATAAGAATGCTCAACAGAATGAGCAGTACTGGGTAAAGAGCAGAGAAATTCAGGTCAATACACTGAGAAAACATCAAGAAATTGGTATTGAGATATGCATGTACCAGAATGAAGGTCCTTTTCTCTTGTCAGGGAGAGGAGGTGGATGCTATCTTTCCCACTTGAAAGAGCGTTGAGGAATCAGGCAGCTTATTGTGAAGGGCAAGGGTAACATGAGAACAAGCAGCAAAAGTAGGAGCAGATAGACCCAGAATCTTGGACTCTGGCAACAACCTTTCACAGAGATGAAGGATGCCCCTTCACCATTGAACATCTGGTTGTGATACTTCCGGTCTCAGTTAGTGTCTTCCGCGTACCTGAATACCCGGCACACTGAGTTGGTAGCCCTCCCAGGTGCATTCAGTTCCTACCTGCTGCAAGGTCTTTGGTTAATGAATACATACTCACAAACAATTCCATTTTAATTGCCTGTTTTTTTTTTCTGAGGAACAAAACCCTAGTCAGTAAGATTCTAATTTTGTAGCATGCAGACTAAAGTCTATGCTACGTATATAATTATTGCAATAAGCTTTATCTACAGAGAGCTTTAAAATCTGTCCTGAGTGTACATGATGGTGATGTACAAGTGGAATTAACTGAAGGTTTCTGATCTTCGGGAGACTTTGGATCTGCAGAAGCAAATCCCATCTCATTTGCCTTCATTAATAAATTCCTCCCCTATTTTTATTGTTTCATGAACAAATAACTGTAATAAAGAAGTTTCATTAAATTCTGCATTATATGATAATCGGACACTCATATTCCAGATGTTACACATTTATTTAAAATATGGCACCTCTCTTAATTATAACTAAAGTAGCCATCTAACAATATGACCATTAAGATTGTTTCCTGGTTACGATGCCAAATGATCTTAACTTTGAGATTGTGATATCTCATTTTATTCCTCCACATGAGTGGAAGACATTTGCCTTTTTTCATCGGACTACGTTCTTTAACTAGATCTTCATTATTCTGTCAAATGTTTCACTCTTCATTGTCTCTCTGCTCTGGCACAGACCTATTGGTTTTCTCAGTTTGTTTAAAGACAGACATATACTTCCCAGGCCCTACTTTCTCTCTCGTTGATCTTCTTCCTTCTACTTTAGTGCCTCCCTGCATTCCTAACTAACGGCCTCTCCTCAGAAACTTCCCAAGTTAAACCAAAACGATTCTTCTCCCTGGGATTTCATGCAATTGCTTCATTCACTCAGGTTCACCTCCTCTTATTACCCTGCCTCTCTGTTTCTTCATATTTTTGTAGACAGATTATCGTTGGAATCAGGGGCCAAATCTACCAGTCCTTCTAATGGTGAACGTATTTCTGACTGTGACAATCATTGCCTACATAATTTTTCCTGCTCTATCTCCATTAGGCATGTCAGGGGATCCAGGTTCATCCTTACTAGTCTATCAATTCTATTTTCTTTAAATAAACTCCTCTTGCTGATCAAATTCCTGCATTTATGTGTCATCTTCTTTCATTTGGTCCTACGATATCATTTATCTAATCGTGCTCCTCTGAGACCTTTCCTTCAATTTTATTCTCAGAGATCCCCATGCTGACAAAATGTGAGAAAATTACAAAGATTAACAGAAATATTGAAGTGAAAGGCACTTGAAGTCCTAGGACAGACATGGAAACAGATTAAAAATATGATGAGTGTGGTGACAGAGATGTTCACAGGGCATCCTAAGGTAACTGAAAGGAACCTCTCAGTGGCCTACGAGACTGCAAAAGAAAACGAGTGATAATCACAGGGAAATTGACCATTTCATACCTAATACTGAGCAGTATAAATCAATTCAGGCTTCCTTGGTGGCACAGACAGTGAAGAATCTGCCTGCAATGCAGGAGGCCCAAGTCCCATCCCTGGTTGGGAAGATCCCCTGGAGAAGGGAATGGCAACTCGTTCCAGTATTTCTGCCTGGAGAATTCCACGGAAAGAGGAGGCTGGAGGGCTACAACCCATGGGGTCACAAAGAGTTGGACATGACTGAGTGACTAACACACACATACTATAAATCAACTCAAGTGTTCTGAAGGATAGTTTAGCAATTTGTCTCTATATCACTAAAGTGATTTCTACCCTTTAAAAGTCTTCTAGAGAAAAAGTACCCCAAGAATGGAATGTGATTGCTCAAAGATACATGGATAAAAGGGCTACTACAGTCCACGGGGTCACAGAGAGTCGGACACGACAGAGCAACTTTCACTCACTTGGATAAAACTGATTACACAGTATAAACCACTTACTTTTAATCCTAACACCACCAAACTAGACTGAATGCTAACTTCTTTTTTTTCATGCCCAAACTGATATTTCCTGGTTTCCCATTTACTCTGCCCACAATGGCCAGTTGTGGACTGGAATGCAAAAGTAGGAAGTCAAGAAACACCTGGAGTAACAGGCAAATTTGGCCTTGCAGTACAGAATGAAGCAGGGAAAACGCTAACAGAGTTTTGCCAAGAGAACACAGTGGTAATAGCAAAATATCCTCTTCCAACAACACAAGAGAAGACTCTACACATGGACATCACCAGATTGTCAACGCCAAAATCAGATTGATTATATTCTTTGCAGCCAAAGATGAAGAAACTCTATACAGTCAGTAAAAACAAGACTGGGAGCTGACTGGGGCTCAGATCATGAACTCCTTGTTGCCAAATTCAGACTTAAATTGAAGAAAGTGGAGAAAACCACTAGACCATTCAGGTATGACCTAAATCAAATCCCTTATGATTATACAGTGGAAGTGAGAAATAGATTTAAGGGACTAGATCTGACAGACAGTGTGCCTGATGAACTATGGATGGAGGTTCGTGACATTGTACAGGAGACAGGGATAAGACCATCCCCATGGAAAAGAAATGCAAAAAAGCAAAATAGCAGTCTGAGGAGGCCTTACTAAGAGCTGTGAAAAGAAGAGAAGCAAGAAGCAAAGGATAAAAGGAAAGATATACCCATTTGAGTGCAGAGTTCCAAAAAAATATCAAGGAGAGTTAAGAAAGCCTTCCTCAGCGATCAATGCAAAGAAATAGAGGAAAACAACAGAATGGGAAAGACCAGAGATCTCTCCAAGAAAATTAGAGATACCAAGAGAACATTTCATGCAAAGATGGACTCAATAAAGGACAGAAATGGTAGGGACCTAACAGAAGCAGAAGATATTAAGAAGATGTGGCAAGAATGCACAGAAGAACTGTACAAAAAAGATCCTCACGACCCAGATAACCATGATGGTGTGATCAACACCTAGAGCCAGATATCCTGGAATGTGAAGTCAAGTGGGCCTTAGAAAGCATCACTACGAACAAAGCTAGTGGAGGTGATGGAATTCCAGTTGAGCTATTTCAAATCCTAAAAGATGATGCTTGAAACTGCTGCACTCAATATGCCAACAAATTTGGAAAACTCAGCAGTGGCCACAGGACTGGAAAAGGTCAGTTTTCATTCCAATCCCAAAGAAAGGCGATGCCAAAGAATGCTCAAACTACCACACAACTGCACTAATCTCACACACTAGCAAAGTCACGCTCAAAATTCTCCAAGCCAGGCTTCAGCGATATGTGAACCATGAACTTCCAGATGTTCAAGCTGGATTTAGAAAAGGCAGAGGAATCAGAGATCAAATTGCCAACATCTGCTACATCATCAAAAAAGCAACAGAGTTCCAAAATAACATCTATTTTTGCTTTATTGACTATGCCAAAGCCTTTGGCTGTGAGGATCACAATAAACTGTGGAAAATTCTGAAAGAGATGGGAATACCAGACCACCTGACCTGCCTCTTGATAAATCTGTATGCTGGTCAGGAAGCAACAGTTAGAACTGGACATGGAAAAACAGACTGGTTCCAAATAGGAAAAAGAATACGTCAAGGCTGTATATTGTCACCTTGCTTATTTAACTTATACTCAGAGTACATCATGAGAAACACTGAGCTGGATGAAGCACAAGCTGGAATTAAGATTGCCAGGAGAAGTATCACTAACCTCAGATACGCAGATGACACCACCATTATGGCAGAAAGCAAAGAAGAATTAAAGAGCCTCTTGATAGAAGTGAAAGAGGAGTGTGAAAAAGTTGGCTTAGAGGTCAACATTCAGAAAACTAAGATCATGCCATCTGGTCCCATCAGTTTTTGGCAAATAGATGGAGAAACAGTGCAAACAGTGGCAGACTTTATTTTTTTGAGTTCCAAGATCACTGCAGATGGTGACTGCAGCCATGAAATTAAAAGACACTTACTCCTTGGAAGGAAAGTTATGACCAACCTAGATAGCATGTTAAAAAGCAGAGACAACACTTTGTCAACAAAGGTCCGTCTAGTCAAGGATATAGTTTTTCCAGTAGTCATGTATGGATGTGAGAGTTGGAGTATAAAGAAAGCTGAGTGCCAAAGAATTGAAGCTTTTGAACTGTGGTGTTGGAGAATACTCTTGAGAGTCCCTTGGACTGCAAGGAGATCCAACCAGTCCATCCTAAAGGAGATCAGTCCCGAGTGTTCACTGGAAGGACTGATGTTGACACTGAAACTCCAATCCTTTGGCCACCTGATGCGAAGAGCTGACTCATTTGAATAGACCCTGATGCTGGGAAAGATTGAAGGCAGGAAGAGAAGGGGACGACAGAGGATGAGATGGTTGGATGGCATCATCGACTTGATGGACATGAGTTTGGGTAAACTCTGGGAGTTGGTGATGGACAGGGAGGCCTGGCGTGCTGCGGTTCATGGGGTCACAAAGAGTCGGACACGACTGAGTGACTGAACTGAACTGAACTGAACAATGGCCAAACTGATATTCCTGGAACACTAGCTTTTGTGTTTTATTTTCCTATTTAACAACCCGCCATTGTAGCTTATGTACCAAAGCATCTACTTCTAAATGTAATTGGCTGTTTGTCAAAATCTATCTGATTCCTTGTATCTAAGAAAATTTTGGAATGCACTCTCTAACTTCTGTTCATCTATTCTGTTCCTTGGGCCAGAAATCTCTTCCGTGTTCTTCTATCAAGACTTTCCACATTTCCATCCTATTCTTTCCCATGGAAGGCTGCCTACTTGGATTAAACAACTGGGTTCCAACATCCACTGGTTTTCAGAACTTTGACCCCCAGGGATTTTGGTTTTCTCTGCAATTCAGAAGTTGTTCAAGAGAAAGTTTAAAGTATTTCCAAGGAGATGAGTTTTTAAAATTTTCGAATTATGCTGTTATTTACCAATGTTATTATATTGTGGTCTATAATATCCTCACTTGGAAAAGAACAAAACACATGTGATCTTTACCCAGACCATTTATTTGTTTAAATATATTTTTGGTGGTCTTCCTTGACTGATTTTCTACTCTGTCTAAGTCCTGTGTATGCCATCACTTTTGATTCTTCTTTCTTTTTCAAAAAATACTTATTTTTTTGGCTGTGTCGGGTCTTAATTGCAGCATGCGGAATCCAGTTCCCTGACCAGGGACTGAACCCAGGCCCCCTGCAGTGGGAGCATGAAGTCTTAACCACTGGATCACAAGGAAGTCCTGTCTTTGAGTTTTATTTCAGTGCTACTTTTCTATCTCCTTTTTTGTTGTGAGGAGAAGCGGAGCAGGCTTAAAGGAGAAGACGGTCAATGCTTTAAGGTTTTAAATATGGAACACTTACTCATCACTGGAAGAGAGATTTTCAAAAGGCCTTTTACAAGTGTTTTTGTTAACGATTAGAATTTTCTTTGTACTCACTCTGGTTATTTCTCCCGGCCATGTCAAAATAAATGGCAAATTAAAGAATTTTTTCCTTTTTTGTGTCCATAATTATCCACAGTGGCAGGAATGGTTTTTATGTTTGTTTTTTTCTAAAGGAGTTTTTGGCTTCTTTACATCTAATCTGCAAGTGGGTTTCTTGCATTCACATCCTTCCTCACAGGGCTATCACTGAGGTGTTTATGCTTCATCTTGTTTTTAAAGACTTAATCTTTTTCCATTACTGATTCATTAGTGAAATTTGAGTCATATGGGCTTTTATAATATTGGTACATTTTAAACTTTTATTGATACATTTTGGTAGGTTTTGGAGGAAGGTGGCATAAGTCTGCTTTTGTGTCATTATTCCCTCCCACACTGAATTCTCCTCTTTTGTTATCTTACTCTTGGTCATTAAGTGATGACAAGGACAAACCAGGCAGACTATAATTTTCATCATGGAAAGTAAAGATCCTGCACTCCCTGAGTCCATCAAAAAACCCACCTGTATATCCCAGGAAGCCCTTGTCTCGGTGCAGACAGTGCAGGGTCCTCTTTTCAAGTTATTTCTAACCTCTATCATTACCGAGTAACTATCTACATTTTATGATAGTAGTGAGAGACATCACATGGTAAAGATATGATACGTTAATTCAGTAATAAAATTTATTGATCTCTACTATTGGAAGGGACGTAAAATAATCAGCAAAACAGACAAGGGCCTGATGAAGCTTATAATCTAGTGAAACAGATGATCATTAAACAGATAGTCAAACAAACTAGAGAAAATCACAATTATGTCCGTTGCTAGTGAAAAGAGCTGCATGTTGCTTTGAAATGCTATAAAGTTGACATTAAACTCATCCTAAAAGCCAGGGAAAGCTATTTTGAGCAGGCAGACATTGAGTTCAGGTCTAAAGGAATGGTGTTAGCTAAAGAGAAAGATGGAGGGATGGTGAGTGGGGGAGAGAGAGGTTGTGAATTAAGGGAGTGTGTTTTGATGTAAAGGGAAGAGTATGTGCAAGGGCTCTGTGGTGGAAGAGAACACGCTGCACTGAGGAACTGGAGTAAAAAAACCAGAGTAAAAAGTCAGGGGAGACGGCGTAAGTGCACACTGCACACAGACCCTTCCACGGAGCAGGAATTCAGCGCCTTCAGGGTGACATTTCACTTTCCTGTGGTCTGTCCAGAAAGCCCAAATAGCTCCCGGAGATTTTTCTCTTTTTTTCACTGATTGCATCTGCTCAGTCAGTTTGGTTACCCCAGATAAGGACTGGTACATTGCACAGTGTTTCATCCATCATTAAAGCATTAAGCTCATCTTTCAATTGTTATGTATGAGCCAAGCAGAGCAAAACTCTACAGAACATTTTAAGAAATTTGAACTTTGCCCCAAAGCACTAGAAAATGACAAAACATCTATAAGGAAGAAAGAAAAGGAGAGGGATTTTTTTTGAAAATATAACTCCAGCTTTTGGGTACATAAATAATTGGATAGTAATCTACCCTTTTCCTTGTTAAGCCTCATCTCTTCTTTCCAAGATCTGGCTTTTATAATCCCAAAGCATTCACAGTCTATACTGACAAATTCAGGCTTTCCTGATACATTGATACTTCTGTCCTTTCTCTGACTGATATAGCAATCCTTCAAATAAATTAGAGGCAAGTGGAAAGTGCGCTAAGTGGAAATGTTCTGAGACCATCCCAGGACTCCTCTATTTAACAGAGAGCAAATCTGAAAGCTGTAAGATTGCTTAACACAGGTTTTTAAGGAGCAGAAACAATACCTAAGATTTCAGACTAGTGATTCTTATGAAAGACACCTAGACTTTCCCTCTTTTTCGACTGAAGCCATCCTAACAATTTTGAGATGGAACTTAAGACTGTCTGGAGTCTATAAACCAATTTCTTAGAAACAACTTGGTTTAGAGCAAAAGAATAAAGATCCTTTAGCTAAATTAACATTAACAAAATGTCAAAGCATTCAGTCATTTCAGACCAATAAGTCTAAGGCAATTAAAAGAGAAAAAAGGAACTAAGTTAATGAGGAAAAGATATAAATTCTTAAAATAGGTCTTTCTGATTCCAAAACTAAGTATCTCTTTGTTGCTATAGCTTCAGTTATTGTATTTAACTATGGAAAGTAATGTCACTCTTAATATAGGGACTTGATAAATTATATTACATTCTCCAAAAATCTAAAGTATATTGGTTTTTATATACTAATAACTTATGCGATCTTCTTTTGTATGAATATAGCTATTTCTGAATATTTTGGCTGGACCGTCTAAGAAGTAGTCTGCATTAATGAGCCCTGGTTGCTTGAAAGACAGCAGTCTTTCCAAGAGACAATGGAGTAGATATAAATGATCACTTCCGCCAAAAAATTCATCCTGCAGATGCACAGTGCAGTAAGGGAATTTTGGACAAATCCATGAGAGGAGAAATTTATTGTCAGTCCGGTAGTCCCTAGCTTGAGTTACTTGCAGTCAATAACATGCGTAAATTAATTCTTTCAATACTCTCTTGTACTTGTTAAAGCTCTAAACAATTTGGAATATCTCTCTGGAGCCCTGATTTTCTACTCAGCTTGTTTTCTATAAAGATGTTATTCTCTCTTTAAAGCACTTAATTATTAGGAAACATTATTCACGCTCACGTTTCTGGCGGAATTTCTTTGTTGAAATGACACGCGAGTTATAATATGCACTGTGATGCAGACAGTTAGCCATGTGTCTCATCATGGGTGCCAGCTACCCCAACTTCACAGGAACCTGTAACATCAGCTTTACAGCAACACAAATGCGTAAGTGGAAAGAGAGAAGAACAGAAAGAGAAGGAGAGGAAAAGAACTTTTATTACCATCTTTTTTATAACTATGAAATATATTAGAAATCTAAATCCTTTTTGGGGTAGACACACTCAAAGATAGCCCCCAAGATTTTTGCTTCCTGGTATTCATGCTCTATGGGATTTCTGCTCTTGATTGTGCATGGGACCTGTGACTTTGGCAAATACCATGATCGCAATAGAGTTCCGTTAGATTTTAACCCATTTCGCTAGAAGATATTCTCTGTTGAAGGCTTGAGAACAAACGGTTATACTGAGAAGACCCATATGGCAAGAAACACGTGCTTCTTGGCCAGCAGTTAGCCAGTAAGAGACTCAAGCTCTCAGTCCAACAGCCCACAGGGGACTAGACGATGACAACAACCGTGAACTTGAAGATGGATCCTTCCTCATCTGAACTTCAGATGAGACTGTAGCTCTAACCTACACCTTGACAACAGCCTTGTGAGACCCTGAAGCAGAGAAAATCCATTAGGCTGTTCCAAGACGCTTGACCCAACAAACTGAGATAATAAATGTGCATCATTTTCAGCCACTAAATTGGTGGTGACATTGGCGTGTGTGTGTGTGTGTGTGTGTGTGTGTGTGTGTGTGTGTGTATAATTATTTTGTATTAGACATCATAGTGTGTTATATAATTTCTACAGTATTTTATCTGGAAACTTTCCTTACATCTATGTTCCATTTCACCAATGATTTTATACTTGTTTTAAGTTGCACAAGTCATATCTAATTGTTTTACATATATGTATTGTACTTGTGCTAAGTCGCTTCAGTTAAGTCCAACTCTTTGCGACCCTATGGACTGTAGCCTGCCAGGCTTCTCTGGCCATGGGATTCTCTAGGCAAGAATACTGGAATGGGTTCCACAGGGGATCTTCCCAACTCAGGGATTGAACATATATACTCAACTATAGAATTTTATGTTGTTTTTTTTTCTTTCTCCTCTTGATGGAATTCAATGTATTTCTTACAGTCTTTACTTAGAGTTCAAACTAAATCATCTCATATATTAAACAAACTGCTTAATTAAAAAAAAAAACTGCATGAGTAATATATATTTATCTGGATTCTCATTCATTTATCTTGTAATTATAATTTGGAACTTGAACACATGTTTAGAAGGGTGTGTTCATGACAGTCCTAAAGATACAGATTAAATGTATGCAGTGGCCTCTGTCAAGTGTTCCATGGGGAAGGCCATCTGTATGCTAGTTTCCCTTTAAGAGTTTCTTACCACATGGGCTGTTAAATCCAGGCAAGGTGGCCACTATGTCTGTAAATTCTAAGTTCAATTGAGTTCTTCAGTCGCTCAATCATGTCCAACTCTTTGCAACCCCATGAACTGCAGCATGCCAGGCCTCCCTGTCCATCACCAACTCCCGGAGTGTACCCAAACTCATGTCCATCGAGTTGATGATGCCATCCAGCCATCTCATCTTCTGTCATCCCCTTCTCCTCCTACCCTCAATCCTTCCCAGAATCAGGGTCTTTTCCAATGAGTCAACTCTTCGAATCAGGAGGCCAAAGCATTGGAGTTTCAGCTTCAGCATCAGTCCTTCCAATGAAAACCCAGGACCAATCTCCTTTAAGATGGACTGGTTGGATCTCCTTGCAATCCAAGGGACTCTCAAGAGTCTTCTCCAACACCACAGTTCAAAAGCATCAATTCTTTGGCGCTCAGCTTTCTTCACAGTCCAACTCTCACATCCATACATGACCACTGGAAAAACCATAGCCTTGACTAGATGGACCTTTGTTGGCAAAGTAATGTCTCTGCTTTTTAATATGCTATCTAGGTTGGTCATAACTTTCCTTCTAAAGAGTAAGCGTCTTTTAATTTCACGGCTGCAATCACTGTCTGCAGTGATTTTGCAGCCCCCAAAAATAAAGTCTGACACTGCTTCCACAGTTTCCCCATCTATTTGCCATGAAGTGATGGGACCAGATGCCATGATCTTAGTTTTCTGAATGTTGAGATTTAAGCCAACTTTTAGGGTGGGAAAGTGAAAATAGATCCACTTGGGATGCCTGAATTGGATGATCACTAAGGGCAAACCAGTCTCATATTTTATGTCTATGACTGACTTATATTGCTCATCTATCAGTAGTCTACACATACGGCATTTGAAAGTAAGTGAATATTCACTGATGATCTTTTGTTTTTGAAAGCAACTTACTTTTTATATAACTATGATGCTGTGTTAATTGTCTGCTTACAAATTTTTTCTTAAAGTCTAGCATCCTACTGGTTTCCCTTCAAATTCAGTCATTGCCAGGATGGTGATTATATTGACTGAAATTCCAGTAAACGACATGAGTTTAAAGAAAAAAACCTAACAAACAAAACCACTGCCTCATATATACAATCATCTGAGGCTACTGCCATCCAACCCAAGGTTTGCACCCATCATACCATCCCTTTTGCTCGTCATTTTCACCGGAAGCTCTGTGCATCTGGATAAAGCACCCCATGTCTTCATTAATATTCTTAGCAGAGACCATAGAGGTATGAGGGGAAGTGATAGAAAACTCTCTTTCACTGTGCCTGGTCTGCGATATCAAATAACTTAGAAGACTTGCATCTTGAACTAGAAAACTTGAACCAATTATTTGCTCAAATTTCTTTCTAAGGAAGATCTCATGGAAGAGCCAAATTTCAGACTCGATTTATTTTGTCTTTTTGTTCCCTTTGGTGAAGTCCTTGCTTTTCCATGACAAATCATGAATCCTAAAAAAAAAAAAATGGCTCTGATATTTATATTGACACATCCTTACACTTTTAACCTTCATGTATATCATCTTTTGAAAGAAAAATGTTCACTAGAAAACTGCGTTCATGTAATAATATATATTTAGCCAATTTTTATAAAGCACAGAATGTTTTAGTTTGAATTCCACGCAGAGAGAGTTCAAGAAAAGGACTTGAGGACTGGGTGTGCCATTCATGTCGTAGGCTGGTTGTGTCAGATATAGATTATTACATTTGATCCCACCTCAAACCATGTATAGACCAGGAGACTGGGTTCCAGAGAGAAAACAAGTGATAAATCAGAATTCAAACTCAGCTGTGTGTGCCCAGGGAACTTAAGAGTTGCTCTAACAGCTGGATGTTCATCCTGGACCAGCTTCCACACGTGATCTTAGGCAAATCACTCAGCCTATGTGGACCTCAGGATCCTCAACTGTGAAAACATGATTCTGTTTTGCCTCCCAGATATGGCTGCTACGAAGATCAAAATCATCAATGAGCCTGTTTGATACTTATTTGGGACAGCCACTGTTTAAAAAAAAAAAAAAATGGGGACTTCTGTGGTGGTTCAGTGACTAAGAATCCACCTGCCAATACAGGGGACATGGGTTGCATCCCTGGTCTGGGAAGATTCCACTTGCCAAGCAGCAACTAAGCCCAGGCTCTAGAGCCCTCGAGCTGCAACAAGAGAAGCCACAGCAATGAGAAGCCTGCACACCACAACTAGAGATTAGCCCTGCTCACTGCAACTAGAGGAAAGCCAGTGCACAGCAACAAAGATCCAACTCAGCCACAAATAAATAAAGGAATAAATACAATTAAAAAAAAACTGGACTGCAGCATACTGGATCATCTCAGGGTGGAAAGCTCCAGTTGCCCCATCACTCAAGAATATGTGTCAAGGATGTGTTGTGTGTTTCTGGGTCCTCTGCAACAGAATACACAGCTTCAAAAACAAAGAGAAAATAAACTTTGTCCCATCACAATTTTGTTGTGAACTGCACAAACAAATGAACATCTTTCTATGTGTGAATAAGGAGGTCAATTTAACAAAGGGCCTAAGCAGGGGACATTTGGCCACCAATGTGTGCGCCCCTGGCTTCTCTGCCCTAAAAATGCATCTAGTTTCTCAGGGTGCCCACCGTCATTTAGGATCCGAGAGCCCCTGCCTGTGTGTCCTAGATTTCTTTCTTTAACAACAGGTGCCTGCATTCCTGAGAGATGGTTTTATTGCATCTTGATGTCATGACTGCAGCTGCTGGTATATAAATAAACTGGAAGCCACCCTGGGGCTTTTTAAAAGCCTAAGACCTACAAAGAAGAAATGCCTTAATATGTCTTAGATTTTTTAACAGCGAAGGAGAATGAAAACTTCCACTGAAACTAACTTTTAGTATTTCAACTAAGGTTCAATGCCAGTCATTTCTTTCCAGACATCATGTGACCATTACAGGAGGAATGATCTAAGTGTAGGCCATGATGGTGTGAGCTAAACTAGAGTAGCCACTTAATTTTTTGCAGACGTGTGGATTTCACTCCAATAGTATCCTTTCTCGATTTTCTTCCTTTCCTACTTTGGTACCATGTAACACAGAGGAATTACAATTATTAACAGGTTGGTCCATTTGTTGGCAGAGGAAATTCTAAGTCTTCCGCTTAACAAAATACTTCTGATTTGCATTCAGCATGGTGAGAGAAGAAAAGATGATACCCTTCAAAAACTATGATGCCTGTGCATTATCAAGGTTCTTATTTTGTTACTGGATGGATTTAAGTATGTATGTGTGTGTGTGTGTATATTTTCTCTCTCTCCATTGCCAAAACTATGACATTGAATTTGGTGGTGCAGTCTCTAGTCTGTAACTAACAGGAAAATTAACTATGGCTCTGGGGAGCTTTTCAAGATGGGCTACAACGGAGTATTACATTCTGCCACCATTCAGTCTTTGAGAATGGAAGGAATTGAATTTTAAGTAAAGTAACTCTTTCAATACCTCCTTTTCAACACTTGTTTAATAGTACATGTCCTTTAACCAAAGAACACAGATGGTACAATGAGGTTTTAATTAGATTTCACGTTCGATACAATTAGCTACAGTTGCAAATGTAAAATGTACAATAGAGCATTAAGAAATAACTTTATCAAGTCACTTCAGTTTGTTAGGTCACTGGCCTTACCGGATTGCAGTGGCACACAGCTTAAGATAACAGTATCATGAATTCCTATTTAAAACATATGTCAGTGGTTAAAATTGGGTCTGATTTGCAGGCTCAAAAATGGTCTTTCTTGACTTCTCTACTTAAGAAAATATGAATAAAGACAAAATCTCTCAAACACAGATGGAAAAGCTAATTCTGGAATTTGGAGAGAACTTATTCTAACAATGAGGCCAATTGGGCTGGATTAGAAATTAAAACACAGCCATAGATGTATCTGAAATACACCTCGTGACATAAGTGGGAGGTAGATGGGGAGCAGTGCCAGCGTATGTCTCCCACGGTTTTGCCTTCATGAAACAGTAAAACACGTAAATAATAAAAAATAACGTGCCCACTGCACCTCTCCTACTCTTTTACCTAATGTGTGCTGCCTTGTTGCCTTTTGAGATGTCTGAACACGGTTCTACCTCAAGAGTGCCTCTTACTTCTACCCCCTCATCTTCCCTTTTGTTGTTGTTCAGTCACTCAGTCGTGTCCAACTCTTTGCAACCTCATGGACTGCAGCACACCAGGCTTTGCTGTCCTTCACTATTTCCTTGAGTTTGCTCAAACTCATGTCCATTGAGTCAGTGATGCCATCCAATCATCTCATCCTCCGTCATCCCCTTCTCTGCCTGCCTTCAATCTTTCCTAGCATCAGGGTCTTTTCCAATGAGTTGGCTGTATGCATCAGGTGGCCAAAGGATTGTATTGGATTAGCTTCAGCATTAGTCCTTCCAATGGATATTCAGAGTTGATTTCCTTTGGGATTGACTGGTTTGATCTTCCTGCTATCCAAGGGACTCTCAAGTCTTCTCCAACACCCTAGATTAAAGGCATTAATTCTTCGGCGCTCAGCCTTTTTCACTGTCTAGCTCTCACATCCATACATAACTACTGGAAAAACCATAGCTTTGACTAGATGAACATTTGCAGGCAAAGTAATGTCTCTGATTTTTAATATGTCGTCTAGGTTTTTCATAGCTTTTCTTCCAAGGAGCAGGCGTCTTTTTTAATTACATGGCTGTAGTCACCATCTGCAGTGATTTTGGAGCCCAAGAAAATAATGTCTGTCACTGTTTCCATTGTTTCCCCATCTATTTGTCATGAAGTGATGGGACCAGAAGCCATGATATTAGTCTTCTGAATATTGAGTTTTAAGCCAGCTTTTTCACTCTCCTCTTTCAGTTTCATTAAGAGGCTCTTTAATTCCTCTGCACTTTCTGTCTTAAGGGTGGTGTCATCTGTTTATCTGAGGTTATTGATATTTCTCCTTGCAAACTGATTCCAGGCTGTGCTTCATCCAGCCCAGGACTTCGCATCTTTACTTTAAAATATATGAATTCATAACAAGAATCAGGGAGAAAATAGGCTGAGAAGTAGAGTAGGGATAGTTCGACAGCAAGGCACTGCACCTTGACCGGTGGAAGCAGAAGGTGCTGACACGAGGCAGCCTGTCAGTAGGGCATGCTGGAGGGAGTGACAGTCCATATACTGTTATCATCTCAGAGGAACAGAAGGTGGGAAAGACAATGCCTTTGCATCAGTTGATCAGAAACAAACGGAATGAGAAAGGGGAAACATCTCTGATGACACATCAACTCTGGCTGACAGTGGGAATCTTCAGTTGCTGTGTTTAGAAAAAGGTCTGGGACTTTCCTGGTGGTGCAGTGGTTAAAACTCTACGCTTCTACTGTAGGGGGTGCAGGTTCAATCCCTGGTGGGGGAATGAAGATCCCACATGCCCTGTGGTACAGCCGAAAAATAAATAAATAATAAAATTTTAAATAAAAAAACCCTCTGTTTCTCCTTCTTTAGAAGGAAGAGTTGTGTGATAAAATATGTCTTTGTTATGGGTGAAGGAGGGGTGACTGATTGTAAAGGTCCATGTATTTAAAAATCACCTAAATAGTCCCTCATAAAATTTGGTTAAATGAATGAAGGCATACACATTGTGATGGTAAATCATATGCATCAACTTGACTAGACCATGAGGTACCCAGATAGGTGGTCAAGTATTATCCTGGGGTATCTGGGTAAGTGTTTTTGCCTGAGATTGACATTGAAATCAAAGGGCTTTCAGTGAAGCAGACTGTTCTCCATAATGCAGGATAGCCTCATCTAATCAATTGCAGATCAGATTAGAACAAAAAGACCAGTTCTCCCTTGAGTTTGAGAGAATTCTCCACCTGACTGCCTTTGGATTTCATCAGTAGTATTGACTCTTCCTGACTGATGGCCTTTGAACTTGAACATCAGCTCTCCCTGTGTCTCGTGCACCACAGGCTGCAGATTTTACTAACCCTCATACTCACGTAAGCAAATTTCTTAGGATAAACCTCTCTCCATATATATATATATATACACACACACATGAATATATATATGAATATACATGAATATATATATATATACACGAATATATACACACACACACATATATGGTTCTTAATATGTAATATAAACATTATTGGTTCTGTTTCTCTGGAGAACCCTTTACATACATTAACAAAGAACATCTTATTCTGAAAATCATATTGTGAAGACTATTTAAGCCCAGAAAACCTTATTTGATGTCAAGTATAAAGGATGAAAGCCAACACTCCCCATATAACATTATTGCATTTTATAATATTTATATGTAAATACAAAGAAGGCATGAAAGGAATTTAGCAATTATGAATAGTGGTCATCTCTGGGTATTCGGATCACTGGATGATTTCATCTTTTCAATTGTCCAGATTTCTAAATTCTCTATAGCGAATACACACTGCTTCTAAGTCAGTAGGAAAAATGCTATTACTTTTAAAAAAAATGTAAGCAGCTTAAAAGTCAAGTATCATGGTTAAAATTTTGCTGCTTGCAAGCAAGAACAGAGAGTAATCAGTTCCCACAAGAACAAAAACAAAGCTTATGTCAAAAAACTGAAGTCGCAGTTTCTTTCAGCAGGTATCCTACCTGAGCAGATGGTATTTAAGAAAGAAATCACTGCATCCTAATGGGAGGCAGAGACACAATTTTCCCAAAAGGTGACATCAAAAACAGATGACATTTGGGGGCATCCCCATGCCTTCTTTTCAGTGGTTCACGCTACGTATTTGTAGCTTTGTTTTCAGGGGACCAGACGTCCCTAATCTCCAGGTCCTGGGACTATGTAAAACATAGGACAGTACACATCAGTCAGAACGGCCATCATTAAAGAGTTTACAAGTAACAAATGCTGGGGAGGGTGTGGCTAAAAAAGAACCCTCCTACACTGTGGAGAGAATGTAAATCGGTGCTGCCACTATGGAAAACAGTATGAAGGTGACTTAAAAAACCAAAAAGAGTGACCTAGTAATTCCATTTCTGAGCATATACCCAGACAAAATTATAATTCAAAAAGATACATGTACCCAATGTTCTCAGCAGCTCTACTTACAATACCCAAGATATGGAAACAACCTAAATATCGACTGACAGATTATATATATATATAAAGCATGAATATATTTAGTATTTAGGATGTTTAGAAGCAGGTGACATAAATGTGAAGAAGACTGGCAAAGAGGTTGGAGGAGAAATAGGACTTCAAGTTTTAAGAGTCAAGGAAGGAGAGAATTTCCAACACAAGAGAAGGATTGGTCAGAGGGAAGACAGTAGCTTTAGAAATTGGATTTTTTTTTTTAATGTATTTAAGTGCTTCTATGAGAGGAACTGGGAGACACAGATTCGATCCCTGGGTTGGGAAGATCCCTTGGAGGAGGAAATGGCAACCCACTCCAGTATTCTTGCCTGGGAAATCATATGGAGAGAGGAGCCTAGCTGACTAGAGTCCATAGGGTCACAAAGGGTTGGACGTGACTGAAGCAACTGAGCATGAACGTGTGTGTGTGTATGTGTGTGTGTGTGTGACTGAAGCAACCGAGCATGAACGTGTGTGTGTGTGTGTGTGTGTGTGTACTGTTCAGTTCAGTTCAGCTCAGTTGCTCAGTCGTGTCTGATTCTTTGCGACCCCGTGGACTGCAGCACACTAAGCTTCTCTCTCCATCACCAACTCCCAGAGCTTACTCAAACTCATGTCCATCGAGTCAGTGATGCCATCCAACCATCTCATTCTCTGTCATCCTCTTCTCCTCTTGCCTTCAACCTCTCATCAGGTGGCCAAAATATTGGCATTTCAGCTTCAGCATTAGTCCTTTCAATGAATATTCAGGACTGATTTCCTTTAGTATGGACTGGTTTGATCTCCTTGCAGTCCAAGGGACTCTCAAGAGTCTCTCCAACACCACAGTTTAAATGCATCAATTCTTCGGTGCTCAGCTTTCTTTATAGTCCAACTCTCACATCCATACATGACTACTGGAAAAACCATAGCTTTGACTAGATGGACCTTTGTTAGCAAAGTAGAATCTCTGCTTTTTAATATGCTGTCTAGGTTGGTCATAGCTTTTCTTCCAAGGAGCAGGGCATCTTTTAATTTCATGGCTGCAGCCACCATATGCAGTGATTTTGGAGCCCCCCAAAATAAAGTCAGCCACTGCTTCCATTGTTTCCTCATCTATTTGCCATGAAGTGATGGGACCAGATGCCATGATCTTAGTTTTCTGAATGTTGAGTTTTAAGCCAACTTTTTCACTCTCCTCTTTCACTTTCGTCAAGAGGCTCTTTAGTTCTTCTTTGCTTTCTGCCATAAGGGTGCTATCATCTACATATCTGAGGTTATTGATATTTCTCCTGGCAATCTTGATTCCAGCTTGTGCTTCATCCAGCCTGGCACTTCTCATGATGTACTCTGAATATAAGTTAAACAAGCAGGGTGACAATATACAGCCTTGTCATACTCCTTTCCCAATTTGGAACCAGTCTGTGTTCCATGTCCAGTTCTAACTGATGCTTCTTGTCCTGCATACGGATTTCTCTGGAGTATTGTAAGCTTGACCTGCATACAGATTTCTCAGGAGTGTGTACTGTTAGGGAAATTAAATGACAATAGCCTTGTTCAGGCTTCAGAGACAAACAAAGCAGCACAAACCTCTGACCTTGCTTTTGACTGGCCTGGACACTGCCCTGACTATATGCCAGCTGTAAAGGCAAACTGCATGACACCCTAATGGCAGAAAGCAAAGAAGAACTAAAGAGCTTCCTGATGACAGTGAAAGAGGAGAGTAAAAATGCCTGCCTATAACTCAACATTCAAAAAATTAAGATCATTAAATCCCATCCTATCACTTCATGGCAAATAGATGGAGAAAAAATGGCAATGCTAGCAGATTACATTTTGGGGGGCTCCTAAATCACTGAGGACAGTAACTACAACTATGAAATTAAAAGATGCTTGATCCTTGGAAGAAAAGCTATGACAAACCTAGACAGTGCACTCAGAAGCAGAGACATATAGTCAAAACTATGGCTTTTCCTGTAGTTATGTATGTATGTGAGAGTTGGACCATAAAGAAGATTGAGCACCAAAGAACTGATGTTTTCAAACTGTAGTGTTGTAGAAGACTCTTGAACGTGCCCTGGACTACAAGGAGATCAAATCAGTCAATCCTAAAGGTAATCAACCCTGAATATTCATTGGAAGGACTAATGCTGAAACTAAAGCTCCAACACTTTGGCCACCTAATGCGAAGAGCCGACTCGTTAAAACAGACCCTGATGCTGGGAAAGATTGAGGACAGAAGGAGAAAGGCGGAACAGAGGAAGAAATGGTCGCATGGCATCACCGACTCAATGGACATGAGTTTGAGCAAACTCTGGGAGAAAGTGAAGGACAGGGAAGACTGGTGTGCTGCAGTCCTGGGGTCACAAAGAGTCAGACACAACTTAGCGACAACAAATGGAGGGGGTCTGGCCAACCATGCCTGGGGCTTAACAACTTTCCAAGGTTTGAAGACAAAACAAACAGTGCTGTGAAGAAAGATTAACATAGAAGCAGAGTTGTAGTGTGCTCTTTTGTGGACTGGGGTTATAACTGGCAATCTCCAAACTGCAATTCTGAAGTCTTACCCATGGAGCCAACTGGGACTCCCGATTGCTGTTACCTGGGACTTCCCAGCACTGCTTTGAGTTTGGATGCCCTTCAAAACCCAACTTGGTGATGCATGAGCAGTTATTCTCCTTTAGTGTTCTCTTTCTCTTTCCTTTTAATGACTGCATATTGAAAGTAAGATAAATATTCTCTATTACACATCGATTCTCTTTTCTTTTAATGATTGTATATCTAAAGTAAGACAGATCATTTTGTATGAAATGCTGGAATTGCTTATTTGTGTATAATGATTAGTTTCTTTTGCTAACTAATCCTTTGAACCTAAGAAGAAAGTTAAAACATTTGGCAAAACAGTGTATACACACACGTACATACAATGCATGATTACCCAGCCATTAAAAAGAATGAAATGACATTTGCAGTAACATGGATGGACTGAGAGACTGTCATACTAAGCAAAATATGTCAAAAAGAGAAAGAAAACACCATATGATATCACTCACACGTGAAATCTAAAATACAAATGAACACATCTACAAAACAGAAACAAATCCACAGACATAGAGAACCAACTTGTGGTTGCCAATGGGGCGGAAGGGTTGTGAGTTTTGGGATTAGCAGATACAAACTATTCTAGGTAGGCTGAATAAACAGCAAGGTCCTACTGTATAGCACAGTGAACTATATTCAATATCCTGTAATAAGTCATAATGAAAGACTATAAAAAAGAATATATATATATATATATATGTATAATTGAGTCAGTCTGCTGAGAAGCAGAAATGAACACAACATTGTAAACCAACTATACTTGAATAAAACTTTTTCAAAAAGGGACAATAAGCAAGGTCAGTAAAACAGGAAACAACACAGGACACTAAAACACCAGAGGAGAAAAGACTACTTGTTTCCTACTCTGAGGTTGTGCTTTACTGTTTTTTAATAGATGACTGGAACATAGTTTACTGTACAACTCAGTAAAAATCCC
Organism: Okapia johnstoni; assembly: GCA_024291935.2. NCBI lineage: Eukaryota > Metazoa > Chordata > Mammalia > Artiodactyla > Giraffidae > Okapia > Okapia johnstoni. The sequence goes on along the minus strand of CM044323.1, from coordinate 8,223,388 downwards.
TTCCCTGCCTACTCTTCTTTCTAACTTTTACTAAAATAACACATTTACTCAAAGTCTAAGTTGTGTGTATTTACATGTGAAATACACATGCACATCTACACATACACACACACATATATTTTCTGTCTTCTTTCACCTTCTCTCACCCTCTTCCCTTTTCACTCATCTTATCTCCTTTGCTTCTTAATCTGTAAATGAATGAAAGAACTGTGTATCCTGGTGTTTGCTTTAAAAAATCCAGGACAGGCTCATAGTGTTAGGAAACACAAGTCCATGTGTCCAATGCACAGCGAGGCCAAACAAACCAAAATGTCAGATTTTGGAGCAGAGAAAAGTGTATTATAGGGCCAAGCAAGGAGAATGTGTCGCTCATGCTCAAAAACCCTGGACTCCCCAGTCATTTCTGGGGAGAAGTTTTTAATAGGCAAAATTTGGAGGGAGGGCTACAGGGTGTGTGGCTTTCTTCTGACTGACTGGTAGCAAAACAGCAGGGTGATGCTCCAGGAATCTTGTGCTCAGCCTGAAGTTACCATCCTCTACCTGGGTGAGTGGGGGCCTGAGTACCTACAGAAGAACTCAGAGATACATTATGTATATTCCTTGAGCAGGAACCAGGACCCTGCCCCGAGACTGCACTATTCTTTCTTTACTGCTCCTCTCTTATTCTTGCGTTCCTTCCCTTCTCTGATCAGCAGCTGTTTGAATCTGCCCTTTGGAAATCCAGAAAGGTCTAGGAGGTTGAATGTACCCATTTCCTGCAAATAAGAAACTGGTGGGTGGGGTAGGGAATGGAAAGGATCTGTACTCTGGAGCCCCACAGAGTTCTGCTTGGTTTCACTCCAGAAGTTGAAAGATGTAAGGAATGTCCCCCTCCCCTCCCGCACCCGATTCTGGAGGGAACTGGGCTCTGCTAACAGCTTAATTTGGGACAAGTGAGACTGATTTTGAACTTCTGGCCTCCACTGTGATAAGATACATTTCTGTTGTTTTAAGCCACTGTTTGTGGCAATTTGTTCTGGAAGCTCTAGGAAAGTGATACGTGCTGTCCTAACTCGATTCAGTTGTGTCTGACTCTTTGCAACCCTATAGACTGTAGCTACCAGGCTCCTCTGTCCATGGGATCCTCCAGGCAAGAATACTGGAGTGGGTTGCCGTGCCCTCCTTCAGGGGATATTCCCAACCCAGGGATCAAACCCATATTTCTTATGTCTCCCGCATTGGCAGGTGGGTTCTTTACCACTAGCACCACCTGGGAAGCCCAGGTAAGTAATACACAGTGCAGCTAAATTCTGTGGCTGGCATCAGGTAGAGTGGACATGTACACCCTCCGAAGTTCTAATCCCTTCAAACCCGTCAGATCTCATTTTCAATTTCATAGATCCAATTGGCTGCTGGAGTGGACCTTCAGGAAAGCCTCTGAAGTTGAAAATTGGCATTCTCCTAAATGCCTGCAAGTGTAATGCTGTGTGGATATCTCTACCTGCCTGCCAGAACACAGCACCTGCATGTTCTATGTGCTGAGCAACTCGCAGGCAGAAAACACACACAAACACACACACAAAATCTGAAGATGATCTTACACATAGCCCCTAGCGTTCTTTGTATCTGTGTTTTCCAGCCAAGCAATCCTCTACAATTGTTCTTCCCTTACATACCAATTCTTACGGAATGAATTCATATGAAAAAGTGAGGTCTGACCTATGTCCCAGATTTCACTCTGATCCAACCTAATTCTTTTGATTGTTGTTCAAACTTATGACACCCTTTTTGACCTCCTGAAGACCTCAAATATATGTCAAGTATTTAAATCTGTATATAAGGACTGATATTTTAAACAGACCTTTTTTTCTCTTTTTCTATTTAGAAGAAAGTATGAGTTAACACTGACCCTGAGCTTTAAGAAATCCATGAAAAGTGTTTCTTCTTTACACTTTCTATTTCAAAGTTCCTGAAGACAAGTGTTAAAGAAAATGGCTATTTTGATAATTAATGTTCCTGGGAGGAAACAGTCTCAGGTCCCCCTTCTCTACAGTGTGCCAATGGGCTGTGTGTATGCCCAGGCAGTGTGAAATTTCCTTTGTCACATTGACCTCTGCTGGATGGAATGTCTCACCAGCTCAGTTCGGCTTAGAAATGATCCTGTTGCCTAAGGCTCTAGTCTAAAACCCTGCCAGACACTGACATATATACACTACCATACGTAGAACAGATAGCTAGTGGAAAGCTGCTGTATAGCACAGGGACCTCAACTGGGTACTCGGTGACAAATGAGATGGGTGGGATGGGGGTGGGTGAGAGGGAGATTCAAGAGGGAGGGGACGTATGTATGTATATATGGTTGATTTACTTGTACATCAGAAACGAACACAACATTGTAAAGCAATTATCCTCCAATTAAAAAAATAAAACCCTGCTAGAAAGCAGAGGGGACATAAAGAGGCAGCTGCTGCTGCTAAGTCATTCAGTCGTGTCCGACTTTGTGCAACTCCACAGACGGCAGCCCACCAGGCTCCGCCGTCCCTGGGATTCTCGAGGCAAGAACACTGGAGTGGGTTGCCATTTCCTTCTCCAGTGCATGAAAGGGAAAAGTGAAAGCGAAGTCGCTCAGTCGTGTCCAACTCTTAGCAACCCCATGGACTGCAGCCCACCAGACTCCTCCGTCCATGGGATTTTCCAGGCAAGAGGTACTGGAGTGGGGTGCCATTGCCTTCTTCGATAGAGGCAGAGGGAAGGTAAAAAGGCAGAGGGAAGTACGGTGTGGAAGGAAGGAAGGAGAGGAAATGAATGGAGGTAGTGAAGGCCAGAATACAGCAAGGCAGAGGTAGAAAGAAGGGAGATGCAAGAGGCAAAATATTTGAAGTGCTGAGGAAGAAAACTCACAACCTGGTCATTCTTCAGCAATTTGTGCCTCCTCAAAAACGGACAGAGCAATTCTGCTACCATAGCAAACAGCTGGGTCTGCTTGCTTGTGTGCAATAAAGCCATTTACTGGGTTGTGGTGAAGGAAAGTGAAATGCTTATTGCAGACGCTAAATAAGGAGTCCAAGGCAGCTGGTGCTCAAAAAGCCTGAACTCCCCAATGGGCTTCAGGAGGACTATTTTTTTGGCTTTTGTCCTATTTGAATATACTATTATTTATTTATTTATTGAAGTATAGTTGATTTCATGTTAGTTTCAGGTATACAGTAGAGCAATTCAGTTATATGTATGTATGTGTGTGTGTGTGTATACATACATATACATATCCTTTCTCAGATCCTTTCCCCTTAGGGATCATTACAAAATACTGAGTTTAGTTCCTTGTGCCATACAGTATGTCCTGTTGGTTACCTATTTTACACACAGTAGTGTGTATATGTTAATCTCAGCCTTAGGGAAACATTTTTAAAGGCAAGATGAGGGAGTGGGGTCAGCAGGGTATGTTAAAAATTCTGATTGGTTGATAGTGAGGTAATTATCAACTGGTTACAGGGTGGTGTCACAGGGGTTAACATTATCAGTCCTTAGGTCTGGGGTTTATGTGCTCTTGATCATCAAGCACTTAACTTCTTCCATTTAGGGAGTTGTGTTAGGGGAAACACACTGACTGAAACTGCCCACCCTGGCCAGGCACCATAGTAACCATTTGTATGAGTTATTTTACAATAGGACATCCTGGTAAGGAATATGGAAACTACTAGTCACCACCAAGCAGAAGAGTCTGGGAAAGGTCAAAAGGAGATACCAAGCGCTCTTCCACCTCCCAGGATCCTCACTGCTGGCATCCATCGTGGCTGAGCAATGTGTGCCCCACCAGGAAAGACCCAGAGTCAGAGTGCTTGGCCAAAGACAACCCAGAAACTAATGCCATCACCATAAAACCCAAGACTGCAGAGCCACGTGGCAGAGCAGTTCTCCTGGGGTCCCTTACCCTCCTGGCTCTCCACTGCTGCACCACTTCCCAATAAAGTCTCTTGCTTTGTCAGCATGTGTGTCTTCTTGGATGATTCATTTCTGAGTGTTAGACAAGAGCCCACTCCTGGGCCCTGGAAGGGGTCCCCCTTCCTGCAACAGTTTAAGCATCAGTGAAAGAACTCAGGAAATGTGTGTCAGATACTGTTCTCCAGGTACTTCAGAGAGGAGCTATAGCAGAGGGTCTGGAAGGAGGGGTTAACCCTGGGGAGGCCCCACAGTGTCCTCTCAGTTATAATTTGGCAGTTGTCTAGTTAGTTTGATCATTTAATTAATTGAAGACACCATCTACTATTTGATTGTTTGTTTAGGTTGCCTGAATTACTCAGGTTGAACATCTCCATGAGCCAGGCATATGAGCACTTAGTCTGTCTCCTCTTAGTAAGCATCCATTTCACTCTGGGCTCTGCAAACCCTGCCTGGAAGGAGCCAAAGTCGATGAATTTCATGAGGTGAGGTGTGCACTGTGCCCAACGCCTCAAGAACCTAAACCGAGTATTTCACGATGGAACTGAACACTGGACTTTAAAAAACCCAAATGTATCTTCCAAAAGCCTGTGCTCCTTGCTCGCAGCCTTTCAAGAGAGGGAAATAAAAGGGACTGTGAGGCCACCTCTTCCTCATGAGTCAGTGGCTCTGTGAGTGGCCAAACTTTCTTCTCCCAACTTTTCAGCTTCCTGCCACTCCCAGGTCACAGGTTCCCAGCGTCCAGCCTGGGGAATGAGAACACCAATGCTGCTGGCAGCCTCAGGCTTCCCATCTTGTGTGCTACCTAAGGCACTGGGCCCTCCCGCCCCACTTTCTTTACCCTCAAAAGAATCTGGCCAGCAGGGCACATTCTCAGGCTTGTTTAAAAAAATCAGAAAAAACAAAAACCTCTCCATCCATCACTTCATGTTGTCTTCCTCTCTTTCTACTCTCTGCAACTCCCCCCCCCCCCCACCTTGGCTCAGCATTCTACCTTTGAGAGGTAAGCTTCATAATGCAACTTGACTTAAATTATGACCCTGCTGCACTGTTTCTTTGAGCTGCTATTTCCCCTGCCTGTTCCAGCTGCTGAGCACAATTGCTACAGCTCAATTATTAAAGAGATGCTAAAAATAGCCAAGTGCAAGGCTGTCGACAAAGAAAAATCATTCAAACACAGCAAGAGACACAACCTAGGCAGTGAGCTCTCACTGTTATTAGATCCTTAATTCTCCCCACCCCCTCTCCCTTTCTGCGTCTCTTTTCTCTCTTTCACCAATAATAAAGTAATAGGCAGCTTAAAAGGTCCCTTTTCTGTACCCACAGGAATTTGCATAAGCTGATGACTGCTTTGCCACTGCAAAGACTCCTTAATAGAAAAGAACAGTCGTAACTTTAGGAGCCCCTTGCAAACCTGAGGTGTAGAGGAATTTATAAACAATTCTTCTCCAAGCAGGTGGTGTGTGAGTTCCACCCAGGGAGGCCTGACCACCTCCAAAGTGTCCCTCCTCAGATGCATCCCTTTGAGCTGTTAAAATCAAGAGTTTTCCTCTTGGGGCTCATTTTACAAAATATATATATATATATATACATAGTAGACATTAGAAAATGAGAAATATCAGAAAAGACAGCTGCAAGTCTGGCAAGTTAGAGTATTAGTATTTCCCACCCCTTTTCCCCAATATACTATGTGACACTGTTGAACACAAATTACCTGTCTGAGCTCTACTTTTCCCATATGTTGTCAACTTAAAAACAAACTGCACAATGTAAGAGTTGGGAATTAAGGGAGTTAAGGTTTATATGGGGCAAAATGAGGACTATAGTCCAGGAGATAGCATTTCAGATAGCTCTGAGAAACTGCTTCAAAGAGGTAGGGGGAAAGGTCAACATATACGTGGATTTTGGTGCGGGGGCAGTACATGCAATCAAGCACATATTTTTTGCAGAAGCTTTCTGCTAGTTCACAAGGAGAAGTTGTCACCATGAAGGAATTTAGTGCTTTTCTAGATAATGAGGAGATACAATAATTAGGCTCAAAAAATCAGTTCCTGAAAATACTTAACTATCTGAAGCCCTGTTTTGCCATTTTCTCCTTCTAGCATAGACTATCTCATTCCTGCTCTCAACCCTGAACTCCTTTTAGGGGGTGTTGAAAGTCAGCAGCTGCAGCAGCTCATGATTTAATAATGGCAAGTGCCCATGGTAAGTGCCAATTTGGAGTTGACAGTACTCACTCACACACATACACACACACACACACACACACACACACATATGTTAATGGAATATATTCCTTTTCTCATAAAAAAGAGAGGAAAGTTGTAGTTTGATTAGTTTGAGAGAACTGTAAAATTTTCTGTGCCCAAGTTTCTACATATCACTTTTCCCTCCAGGGAATTTTCCCAGTTAGTCTAAGGAGAGAGGCTGAGAATTTGAGGAGAGAGCTGCTTCCAAGAGTCACAGAGCCAGAAGAGTTTTCAGCAATCCCTTAACACTGGGAAGCAAAAATTGCATTTCTGGTCAAGGCATCCCGGGCTTAAGAGCGCAACAGCCCAGAAAGAAGAGAAGTAGAAGTGAGTCCAATATCTTTGGTCTCTTTTTCTCTGAACAGTTGCTGATGGTCAAGTTTCCCAGGGAGAGAGGCCCCAGAAGCTATTCAGACAATGGCTGAAAAACAAAACAGAATTTCAGCAGTTTCATAGTGCTGGGGATCGAAAAAATAGAGTTAAGTCAGATCCTGTCAAGGAGAAGGGACTCAATATGTCCTGGTTCTCATTTGGAATTCCTGGTGAATTAACACAATAGTTAAATCAAGATGGAAAGGGCCTTATCAGTACCTCAATTCTTATATAATGTTAAAGGAGAAGATCACAGTTGGAGGAGTGGCATTACCTGACATTAAGACTTACTCTATGGGGACTTTCTTCATGGTCCAATGGTTAGGAAGTCGTATTGCAATGCAGGGGACATGGGTTTGATTCCTGGTCAGGGAACTAGGATTCCACATGCCACAGGACAACTAAGACCATGTACCACAACTATTGAGCCTATGCGCCACAACTAGAGAGCATGTGTACTACAACTAAGACCCAGTGCAGCCAAATCAATATTAAAATAAATAAACAAATGGTTAAAAAAGACTTATTATACAGCTGTAATAATGGTGATGGAATGATATTAATAAATGAACAGACAAATTCATCAGTGGAACAGAATAAAGATTTCAGAGATAGACTCACATAAATATAGTCAACTGTTGGGAGCTTGGGATCGACATACACACACACATATATAAAACAGATAATTAATAAGAACCTACTATATAGCACAAGGAAACACTACTCAACAGTCTCTAATGACCTATATGGGAACAGAATCCAAAGAAGAATATATATACATATATAGATAGATATATAGATATATACATATAGTTGTTACTCAGTTGCGTCTGACTCATTGCAACCCCATGGACTGCAGCATGCCAGGCTTCCTTGTCCTTAACCATCTCCTGGAGCTTCTTCATATGTGTATATATGTAACTGATTCACTTTGATGTATACCTGAATTTAATGCAACATTGTAAATTAACTATTCTCCAATGAAAAATAACTTGAAAAATATATAGTCAACTGATCACTGAACAAGGAACAAAGGCAACACAATGGAGCAATACCTATATACGTATTACATATACAAGGAGTTGTGACTCCTAAACAAAAAGTACTGGAACAACTAGAAATCCACACACCAAAAAACAAAACAAAACAAGAAAAAACGAATCTACACAGTCTGATACTCTTAACATAAACTCACTTCACTTAAAAATTCATTGAGATTATATGAATAACTTGACAAAACTATTATATAGTTCATTTGCAAGAAAAGAATAAAAAGATGGAACTTGAATCTTTAGGAATAAAAAAGAACGAGGGCAGGATTTGGTGCAGAAAAAGAGAAACAGAGCAGTGAAAATGAGAGACAGACCCAAGAACTTAGCCTAACAACTAACTGTATAACACAATTGGAATTTCAAGCAATGGGGAAAATAATTAATTCAATAAATTGTGTTTGGACAAGTTGAAGAGGTATGTTAGAATTCTATCTAACATCAAGTTAAGTGAAGATGTATTAATATCCAACTGCAATAAAATACATTTATAAAAAATGAAAGTAGAGATGTAATTTTGGATTTCTGAAGATATTTCATATTACGAGAGTAGACTGTGAAATCATAATATGAAATACTGATAGATTTTATCACCTAAAAACTAACACTTCTCTTAACGTAAAATGCTCTGAGCAAATTTAAGAGTAAGTGACAAAATGAAAGATTTATTTAACAAAGAAGGGTCAATGTTAGAGAGAGGTTACATGATATGTGTGTATATGTGCATATGCGTATGCATGCACACACATACATACACAATCTCAAACACTTTTTTTTTAAGAAAAAAAGGACTTCAGTAGGAAAAAATGGTGAAAGGGTTTACACAAGTAACTAAACATAACTGTAAATCACTGTTAAATTTATGATGATATTTTCTTACTTATAATTCAAAAAGTAGCAGAGCTACCCCATGTTCAGTTTCTGACTTTTGCCTAAGATATAACTATTGATTAACCACTAGTGCCAGAGACAGAACAAAGTAATACACAGACTCACTTAAATTAGAATTACAAACTAGTGCAAATTTTGTAGAAGGCAACTTGCTGAAAGGTAATAGAAGCCTTAAAAATTCATATTCCCTTTAACCTAAAGTTCCATTTCTAAGTTTACTTCATTAAGTGATAAAGCAAAATATTCTTTCAAAATCTGTATAAAATAACAAATAAAGGAGAATCTCTAAAGTAAAAGTAAACACTGGATAAGAAAAATACATTAAAAAATATGATGAACTACTAAGAGACTTAAATACACAAAGCTGTAAAAGGCAGTAGGCTGATATAGAAATTCATTATTTGCTATAAATTTATCTGAAAAAATAAAATTAAAAATAATCCCTAATATATATCATATAGAGCTAAAAAGAATGTGCATAACAAACTAATGTTTATACATGGTAATAGGCTGAACATATTTTTCTCTTATTTTTGCTTATATATTTCAAAATATTTTTTCTTCAAAACTTAATCATAAAGCACAATGAATACAAAAAAAGTTTGGTAAAGTTTGAGAAATATCATCTGAACAAACTGTGTATGTTGAGAACTGAGTTACCCTATCTCATGCTTATACTTTCAGTGAAAACACCCATAAACTGGTCACCATGTCACAGTGACTTCCTAAGACCTGATTTAACTTGCTGAGATGAAAAAAAAACAGAAGGGAAGCACAATTAATTCATTCATGTTTAAAACCCCCAGGGTCACTAATATTTAGTGACCCAAGAATTCTACAGTGTATCTGACTGCCACAGACACAAGCATGCGAACTAAAATAACTCCAAGGATAAACCCACTGAGATAGCCAGGATCCACATTCATCCGGGAAGATATGTTGTCGCTGATTCTGGGAATAGCATCTGTACATTTCATGCTAGTATCTGGTGTGAAGATTTTTAAGAACTTTCCATCACCAGCTTATAGCTATGCTCTTCCGTGAGGATGCTGAGTCCCATCCTACCTTTATAATATATTGTGAAATCAATATAATTCAAGCAGAACATCATTCTCAGGAAGCAGCAACATCAATCATCCCTCCAAATTTGAAGTTTTCTGACGTTTTTGTCTCTGCAGTTTCCCAATGAAAGTCCCTTTGCTTTAGCTTTTCTTTATTCTCGGAGTCTGATTTAATCCTACTGGTCACCAAGGACAGAATGAAGGCAACAGTGGAGAATGGCAGGTAATTGGAAGAGAAAGCAAAAAAGAAACTGAAGTACATTGCTTTGTTATTTATAATTCAGCATCCTGGTTATGGGACATGGCTGAAATGCTTCCCAGTGAAGGACAAAGAGGACAAAGGAAGTTGTCAGATCACAACACAAGCTTCTTTAACTGGCTGGAATTCCTCATGAGTCTCACAAACCTTCCAGGTAGCAAAAACTCAGAGGAAATGTGTCTTCAGAACAGAGGGCCTATACGATTTGATAGAGCTTTGGGCAACACCTGCATGCCTGTCTGCTAAGTCTCATCAGTCGTATCTGTCTCTTTTGCAACTCCATGGACTATAGACCATCAGGCTTCTCTGTCCATGGGGTTTCCCAGGCAAGAATACCGGAGTGAGTTGCCATTCTCGTCATCCTATTTATTTCAGAGGATCCCAGCTCTCACCCCTCCTGCATCCCTCACTGTATTTCCAAGCATGTAGCTAAATAAACATCCTAATTCCATATTTAGAAGGATGAAGATGCTATCTGCATAGGACCTAGGCACAGACACTGACATTTCATAAAAATAAGAAAGAGAAAAAGAAGAGGGGCAAAAATAAAAGGGAACGTGTACATCAGAATAATATTTACTCCAGGAGACAAATGAGTTCATACACTCTTCCACAGTGTCAGGAAAAAGTCATGAAGATATATTTTCCCTGTAAAGGGGGGTCAAATGAGTGATACCAATAAATTAAAATAGAATGATAAGACAAGCAAAGGTGATCAAAATGAGCTCAACAAATCTGGACAGAAATGGAAAGGAAAAATGAACCCACTTCAGAGATGAAAGCCACATCAAGAGAAAAGTAAATAAGAAATGAAATCTTTGCTCACAAGTCGGGTACTTTCTAGAAAATTCGAAAAAATTACACAAAATAAGAGAGAAAAGGGAGAAGAAGAGAAAGCATAAGTAGATAAGAATGATACGGAAGAGAGATAAAGGAGAAGAAAAATAAACATATATGATATTATTCCTGGAAATTAAAATTAAATAAATAGAAACAGGGACAGAAACTTCAACAATTCTAAGACAGCACTTATGTGAGAAAGATTTAATCTACATATCAAAGAGGAGCATGGTTTTCTAATATCAACTAGCATCAAAGCCATAGTGTGACACACAAATTTTGTATCTAACTAAGTCATGTGTCAATTGTAGGAACTGTGACCTGACAAGGTCAAACATGAAGGGTTTAGGCAGTATGATAGAGATGAGCCTTTCTTGAATAATAATCATTTTAAAAGATACTAGAAAATGAAGTTCACATATTCAAAAGATGAATGAAAGTAAGGAACTCAAAAATGTCCAAGTTTTGGTAAAAGAACTAGCAGTGTGTATTAACTTATTTAAATATCAAACTGAAACTAACATATTCTGTGAATGTGGGTAGAAAACCAAATTTAAATTCTATAAATCATGATGCTGTGAAAATAATCATATCACTAACCAAAAACTAGTGGAAGAGAGAAAGCTAGTCGAATCAGTTCTAGAGTTATATTATTGTTATCATTACTAGGAGACGAGTAAATCTTAAAGCACTGAATAAGAAAAACAAAAAGTAGAATGACCCTAAATTCCAGATATTACTTAGAAGTTTCATATTTTAAATTAAAAAGTAAAATTTGGAAAAAAAATAAACATATTTCTTATCTATCTTGTTGTTATTGCTGTTTAGCCACTAAGTCGTCTCCGACTCTTTGTGACCCCATTGACTACAGTTTGCCAGGCTCTTCTGCCACGTGGGATTTCCTAGGCAAGAATACTGGAGTGGGTTGCCATTTCCTTCTCCAGGGGATCTTCCCAATCCAGGGATCAAACATCTCCATCTCCTGCACTGTAGGTGAATTCTTAACCAACGAGACAACAGAGAAGCTCATGCCTTCTATCTCCCTGAAGTAAGAGAAAAAAGCAATATGAATTCTATACATTTTCTACCATGAAGGCAGAGTATGGAGAGAACTCGATTATGGAGGAATTCCATTCAAACAGCTGAGATAAGGTTTTAAACTTGTACTCTGGTCTAGCCCTTTCTTAGAGAGTAGGAAATGGGTCTGGGTCTGGTTCGAAATGGTTCTTCTCCATCTTAGCCAGGGCCATAAGGGGATTTTTCTTTCTTTACCTGAAGAACCTGGTGGAATTTCTGATGGAGGAGCCTACATTTGCATTGGAGGCTCTCCTAACACTGCTTTCCCAGGATTTACACACTTTATTGTCTTGCACGTTCAGCCTCCAGCAATTCATGAAGATAACCATATATATTCTTATTTATTTGGCTGCACCAGGTCCCAGTTGGGGCATGTGGGATCTAATTCCCTGACCAGGGATCGAACCTGGGCTCCCTGCATTGGGAGTACAGAGTCTTAGCCACTGGACCACCGGGGAAGTCCCCCATTTAGATTCTTATTAGTCAGTGGCCACGATAACTTTCTCCCACAGCTTCTTCTCCAGTTAAGCAGACCTTGGCACTGTATCTCTCTGGATGTGCCTGTCTTCCTAGCTTTGGGCCTGACAATCAGCTTTGGGTCTTAGTTCTGTGACTGTGCTCACACTCAGTGGCTTCAGTTGGGTCCTACTCTTAACGACTCTATGAACTATAGCCCACCAGGCTCCTCTGTCCATGGGATCTCCAGGCAAGAATACTGGAGTGGGTTGCCATGTCTTCCCCCAAGGAATGTTCCCAACCCAGAGATCGAACTCTCATCTCCCATGTCTCCTGCTTTGCAGGCAGATTTTTTTACTGCTGAGCCACAAGTGAAGCCCGAGTTCTCTGATGGTCCTAGGAAAACTAAGGACAAGACTATCAACTTCCGTGCATTGCAATAGCCCTTTATCTACCAAGAGGAATACAAAAGAACCAACCATTGTTTCTTCATCTACTTTTTGAAGGTTAATGTTAAAAGCTTCCTATATTTTTACAGTTTGTGATTCGTTCTCATCTCTAATGGAGCCATAATCCAGAAATCAACGGCAAATAAACCAAAAAAAATTATGCTTTGTCATGTCTGGTAGATATAATTATGTCTGTTCTTTTGGTCTTTTGATTCTAGTAGATAGATAGGTGGGAAAAACAAACAAAACCTTTGGAGAGAAATGTCTTAGAGCAGGGAGGATTTTCACTTATCCTTGCATATGGGAGACAACCAAACCAGCTCCCACTACATCCACTTAGCCAATTCATGGTAGATTTAACACTTGGATCCATGAGTTTGTGACACATGCAAATACTGACTGAATACTTTACACATGGGATTGACTCCATGTTCACTCAGGACAGCAAAATAGCTGGTATTTCAATTATCATTGCAATGAATGTATAAATGATATTGGGGAGACTAGTCATCTTAAAAGTACTGAGAGAGACTCTATGAACCCAGTATATCTTTCTACCTATTATTTTCTCTTAATAGTGTCATTTTACAATAAATGGTGGCGGGACTTCCCTCATGATCCAGTAGTTAAGAATCTGCCTTCCAAGGCAGGGGATGTGGGTCGATTCCTGGTGGGGGAACTAAGATCCCACATACTGCAGGGCAACTAAGCCCTTGCACCACAACTACTAAGCACACGCACCACAGCTGGAGAGACCATGTACCCCAAACTACAGAACCCAGGCACTCTGGAGCCCCCATCACAACGAGAGAGAAGTCCATATGCCATAACTGAGACCCGGCATAGCCAAAAATAAATTAAAAAACATAAAATGAATAGTAGTATCCACTTTATGTATTCCTAGATTAAATTTAAATGGGCATGCAGTTGTCATTTCTTGCAATGTATTTACTACATTTTTGTACCAAGGTCATACTGGCCCCATGAAACAAACTAATCTGCATTTCCTTTGTCTCTTTGCTAGAAAAGTTTGTGTGGGACTGAATTGATGCTTTTGAACTGTGGTGTTGGAGAAGACTCTTGAGAGTCCCTTGGACTGCAAGGAGACCCACCCAGTCCATCCTAAAGGAGATCAATCCTGAATATTCATTGGAAGGACTGATGTTGAGGCAGAAACTCCAATACTTTGGCCACCTGATGCGAAGAACTGACTCACTGGAAAAGGCCCTGATGCTGGGAAAGACTGAAGGCAGGGGGAGGAGGGGACGACAGAGGATGAGATGGTTGGATGGCATCACCGACTCGATGGATGTGAGTTTGAGTAAACTCCGGGAGTTGGTGATGGACAGGGACGCCTGGTGTGCTGCAGTCCATGGGGTCGCAAAGAGTCGGACATGACTGAGCGACTGAACTCAACTGATGACTTCACTGTTTGATAAAATCCACCAGTGGAGTTGCGAGGCCCAAAAGTGGTCTTGTACTTTTTATGTCTGGATGGTCCAGGAAACATTTCTTTCACCTTGAAATTCAGTCGATCTCTAATATTATGTTTCGTTTTCGCAGATTTATTTTTGCCTCACTTAGGTGAATAATCACTGTATATAGCATTCAGCAGAGAGTCAAGGAAACATACCAAAACAGTCATGTTCATCCCCTCATAGATACAGTGTGAATGAAGTTTAACGCCAGTGTTTCCCGGTTAGGTACCCTCACCATGTACTTTAAAACTTCAGGAATGAAGTGCCTTAAAGCAGGGTTCCCCAACCTCTAGGATCTAATGCCTGATGCTCTGATGTGGATCTCATGTAATACTAATAGAAATAAAGTGTACAATAAGTGTAATGTGCTTGAATCATCCCAAAACCATTCCCCACTGCCATCCGTGGAAAAACTGTTTTCCGCAAAACTAATCCTGGTGCCTAAAAGATTGGGGACCCCTGCTAAAGAATACACACACCCACACACACCCACACACACCCACACACAGAGTGTATCACAAGGTTCACTACAAGCAGTAGTTTAAAAAGAGAAAAGAAAAGGTATGTACAGAAAGCAGGAAAAGTATCTTTTATTTTCTGATTCAAGCATATTTTGGGCTAAAGGAAATGTCAGCAGGCAAAATTCTTTCTTTTATTTCAATTTTATGCAAATCCTCTTTACTCTGGTGGAGATAGTGAAAAGGAAAAATCCCGCACACACACCAAAAGGCAGGGGATGCCAACAAAGCATCGATTCTTGGCGCTCCCATATTACTCCCTTCCTCATTCCTCTTACCAGCCTAACCTTCTACACAAACCCACTCTCTTTTCTTTCAAACTCATCTTTTTGAAGCAAAGAAACACACATAGAGAGAGGGTAAAAGGTCTTGATAAGGTGGCAATTTGCCATGTTGGCCCGAGTCCCGGCTGGAGTCAGTGAGGGATTGTGTCAGCTGATCATAATTCCAGAGTAGAGAGAGAAGCAGTTGCGGTTTTTTTGTTTGTTTGTTTGTTTGTTTAATGTAGGTGGCAATTTTAAAGTTCACACCCTTTGAAGTGCCTGGTTGTTCTTCTCAATTTTTTTTTTATTCAAAAGATTTTGCAAAAAGAAAATCTAAATTATTATAGTTCTAAAAGTATTATGAGCTATTTAAACGTCAGCATTTGAATCCCCATGTATGTTTGCTGTGGGTCCTGAAAAAAAAAATAATAAGCTAACTCAATTCTCTCTTTCTCTTTCCTCTCTTGAAATAATTGGAGACAGGCTTAAATCAATTACCACATCTAAAATCCAGACCTAGACTGTACTTGGACATTTAATACTATGACATAGACTGTCAGAGAGTTAGATAATGATTGATGATATAAAGACTTAAGAGAAGTCCTCTAGGTGTTGATTTATATAACTGTGTACACCTTGGGGCCTGAAGCACTTCCTTGCATGCAAGATGTAACCAAGGATGAACAAAGTTGTCTGTCTTCATGACATGGAACCTCTGTGTGAGGCCAGACCATCCATCAGTTGCGTAACATATAGCTGTTGAGTGCTTGCGTGCTTGCTTAGTCATGTCAGATTATTTGCGATCCTATGGACTGTAGCCCACCAGGCTCCTCTATCCATGGGATTCTTCAGGCAAGAATACTGGAGTGGGTTGCCATGCCCTTCTCCAGGGGATCTTCCCTACCCAGGCAGGGGTTGAACCCAGGTCTCTTACGTCCCCCACACTGGCAGGGGAGTTCTTTACCACTATCACCCCCTGGGAAACCCGCTGAGCACCTACTATGGGCTAAAAAGACCATCATTCTACAGGTTACTGTTTCACACTTGTTCTTTGAAACAGTATATATTAATGTTTTTACAGCAGAAATTCTGGTTTGCTTTGGAAAATTTTCTTACAATTTTAAATACAGCTTAACCCCAGCATGGCTAACAAAAATATCATCTAAGATTTGTACAATAAAGTCATGTATAATAAAACCAGTAATATAATAAAAATAATTGCCCTTTTTAGATATTACTAAAATTTAACCAGATATTCATCTTAAATCAGACTATAGAGTAGGTAGATACAGTAAAGGTCTCTTTCCTGTCTGCTGAATTCAAACAGAAAAATGTAAAAAATAATTTCATGAAAGATTTTATTTTTGAGGGGGAGGATGGCATTTGTTTACAGATTTTATCTCAATAGCCAGTGTGTGTACCTTCAACTGCTTTCTAATATAAATTAATGACAGCATCCGCTTTTGTGGCAGGAGTATAACACTGTTTTTAAGTGCACATTTGCCACTATTTCGAGGTGGTTGTAGTTATATATTGCTGTGTAACGACCTCTCTGCTCCCCCAATTTATTATAATCTCTCACAAGTCTGTGAGTTGCAGGGGTTCTCTGTGGGTATCCTGCTTTAGAGCTCTTATGTTTAATATTTGTCTTCCAGTGGTCCCTGGGGTTAGTATCATGCAAAATCTCCATGGGGCTGGATGGTTTCTCAGCATCCATATAGGTCTCCTCTGTGGAATCTGGGTTTCTCACAGTCTCATGGCCGAGATCCCAGAGGTGGCAAACAAAAGGAGTGGAAGATTTTAAATCACACAAGGTTGCATATTCTACTGGTGAAAGCAATCACAGACCTTTCTGTCTTCATGGGGAGAGGAGATAAATCCCTAGTCTTGATGGAAAGAGGGCCAGATAATCTATGGTCATCTTAAATTCAACATACAGTTTATCTGAGTACCAGTTTGAATCTATCACTTTCTAAACTACTACATTTGCAGGTGCAGTGATGAAAATATCCCTAATAGGAAGGTTAACTCTTCATCGGGACCTGAAACAGAGAGGGGCTGACAGTTGTAACGATCATTGATCTTTCTCTTGACTTAGCTACTTTCTAACACATGCTTCTGTGTCCTTTTGCAAGTCAATTTAGACCGATTTTCTGGGTCATATTTTGTGACACTCTTTAACAGGCATTTTACTGATGTCAAAGTACAGAGTTTCCACTGCAATTCCTGTTCTTCACATGAGAAGAAAGGCTTTGAAGGGAACGATGGTAATTTGTTTTTGAATTAGACAATTAAACACAGTCAATCCAAGTCCTCTCATTAGTCCTCTCATTACTGCTTCTGTAGACAAGATAATATTTTTTTTACCCTTTATTAAATGTCCACAACTTTTCATGTTTAATTTCTTTTTCACAGTGAAACTTTCATTACATTAACCCTCATGAAAAAAATAGGGCAGAAGTTTTAAGTCAATCTGGCAGATTCAGAAACAAAATGAACAAAGACCTCCCTCTGCCAACTGTACTGATTAGGGTCATTTTTACCAGCGTTGACTAAAGAGTTGTCAGCAGCCAAAAGAATTTAGTTCCCAGTTACAACCCAAGTATGTGTGGTGAATTAAACGAAAATTTGTTATGTTCGTAGAAAACAGTGCTTTTAATTTTTATTTTCTTTCAGATACTCTAGACCTGTCCTCCATGGAAAGACATAGACGCACAGAGCTGTGCATGTTACTTTTGGCTCAGAATACATGATGAGAGGAGCTGTGATGACTCATCATGAGATGTGCGCTTTGTAAGGGACGCTGCAATCTACCATTAGCATATCTCCAAGGGAAATAATAAAGTCGCAGAGGGCCCCAAAAGCCAATTACGGTGCGGTGGGTGACTGACAAGTGAGACTGTCTAACACAAAACAGGGGTTTACATCAGAAGTAGTTACTATCTTTTTGTGTCCTAAAGTCTGGAGGGAACTTTCTGTGATTTCCTAAGACTGAGTGAATAAATATTTTAGGGAATAAAATTTTGAATTAAAGTTTAAAAAATATATATTATAGTAATAATCTATTGTATTATTATATTACTAATATTGTATAATACCAATATCATAACACATAAAACATAGTATATATATTATATTTGTAGACATAACACATATACATTATATACATATATGTATATACAATATATATACAAAAACTACTAATTCAGTTCCAGAACAGAATGGAATCTTCTGAGAGTTAGAAAGTTTTCTACTTTATGGAGTTTTTCAGAAGAAAACTTGGGAAGGAAATTATGAAATGTATGCAAAATCCATCAACTGGATCAGGGGCCTACTTTACTTTTAAAGATTTTTTTGTATGTGGACCATTTTTAAAGTCTTTATTGAATTTGTTATAATACTGTTTCTGTTTTACATTTTGGTTTTTTGTCCGAGAAGCATGTGGGATCTTAACTCGCAGACCAGGGATACAAATCCCAACATGTCTGTATAGTTACAATGAAGTGATCAAAAGGGAAGGACTGTTGATACAGAGGGAGAGTGAGGCACTGCTAGACTGATGCTCCTAAGAGGTTGGGATAAAATGCATCCTTGTGCACAAGTAAAGGGGAGGCCTAAGCAAGGAGAACAACCAAGGCTCCATTGTAATAGGAAAGGAGGCAGATTTCCATGTGGGGGTTTGTACGGAGGTATGGATATGTGTCTTACAAAAAGTCTCTTCTAACTGGTTGAATTTTGTCATTGAAGGAGCAAGGTCATCATCTGAGAGTGAGGCTGGGAAGAAAATGGGAGAAAACAAATTGTATAGGGAGAGATGGTGCTCACAGGGCAGCATTATAAGTCCACTTCAGACTACTGGCTAAGACCCGTCAGCACACACCTGGTTTTCTACCATACAAAACTTGGGAGCAGATGCATAGAACAGGTGGAAACTTGCATCTTACTGTGGTTACTGGATTTCCAAATAAACATAGAAAAAAGTAAGAGGTTTCTCAGATGGTAAGGAATCTGCCCACAATGCAGGAGACCCAAGTTCGATCCCTGTGTCAGGAAGATCCCCTGGAGAAGGGAATGGCTACCCACTCCAGTATTCTTGCCAGGAAAAATCCATGGACAGAGGAGCCTGATGGGCTACAGTCCATGAGACCACAAAGTCAGGGACAATAGAGTAACTAACACTTTTGCACACAAGAAAATAAAGAAAAAAGTTAATTGAAGATGTAACATTGACTGTGAAATCTATGTTATATAAGGAAGCATTTGAAAGCATGAGAAGCTGAGGATCAGAATAAAAGGTGATGTGATCAGTAATGAATGTTCCATGAGTCCAAGTGGGGATGAAGGATAGTTGCTGGTGGGTACTGAATGAAGTGAACTGGAGAGACAATAAATTAAGCTGAGATTGTAAATCGACTTTGATCACTGGCAATGAAAAGCTTTGGGTATGACCATGGCTCCGTTAGGGTGGAAGGCAAGTTCATTTGAGAAGAGGAGGTCAAAGAAGTGAAGACTGTTGTACTAGAAGCTGCTGTGAATGCTGGCATCACCAAGGACTGTGGCAGGCAGAGTATAAGGGAGAGTGACTGCACTGCTAGAGCTAAAATCTTCAAGAAAGGGCGTGAATATCCTGAGTCCTGGATATCCTAGTTTATTCAGCAGCCTAAGGTAATGGATGCTATATGGAGATCTTAAACTTTTGTTTTTGAGGTGTTTTTAATGTGGACCATTTTTAAAGTGTTTATTGAATTTGGTACAGTATTGCTTCTGTGTTACATTTAATTTTTTGGCCATGAGGCACGTGGGATCCTAGCTTCCCGACCAGGGATTGAACCCGCACCCCCTTCATTGGAAGGCAAAGTCTTAACCACTGGATCATCAGGTAAGTGTCCCATCTTAAATTTAAAGCTAGCTTTAAGTGGCAGAGGAAATAATCATCTAAAAAAATTTATGGGGGCCAAGGAGCCCTGATCTTACCAATTTTCTACTATTGTATGATTTTCCTAGAAGTTATAGTTGCTGCTGATATTCCCTAGAGGGAGAACTCAGAACATTCTAGGAATATTAAAAAAAAACATAGGCTTCTCCACTGAATCTAACTTTAAGGGGGAGAAAAACAAAGCAACGCCCCCTTCCTGTTTCCCCTCCTCACATTTCTACCCTGACAAACAGAGAGGACTGCCCCTCACAGAGCAGGCTATTCCTATGGGCAGGCTCATTGGCTCTCATGCTTTCTTTATATCCTGGGCCTCGTTCTGCCATCAGCACACGCAGCGCAGATAGTATGGTAATGTTCTGAGTCACAATTTAATGGTGAGCCTTCCGCATTCAGAACTCATTTGGCGGTGGGGCTCATTATAAATAAGATCCTTTTATCAGTAGAATTGAAATTCCCATTACTTGTTACAGGTGTTTAAATAGCTACAGTTTAATTAACTAATGAGGTATTTCTGAGGACAGTCAAATGGCATCTTCTAAATTGTGTTTTCACAGGCAGTCACCTGGGTAGCTCTGGGGACAAGCGGGGGAGGCTGTGGCACACTCAGTTTCTGGTCCCAGCCCTGAAGGGAGATGCCCTGGTACCTGAGTGAGCTCTCTGGATTTACGTGCTACCCGGAAACTTTGACTTCTATCCCCATTTCATTAAACTGCCATTTTGCATTATTTGTGCATTTCATTTTGACTTAAGGTTTTACACTTTCTTCTCTGATTGGGGCATTGTGAGATCATGCTAGGATTCTTCAGAGGTTATTATGACAAATTTTTCCTAAACTGAGATGTTGCTGTTGCTGCTGCTGCGGCTAAGTCGCTTCAGTCATGTCTGATTCTGTGTGACCCCATAGACGGCAGCCCACCAGGCTCCGCCGTCCCTGGGATTCTCCAGGCAAGAACACTGGAGTGGGGTGCCATTGCCTTCTCCGAAACTGAGATGTTAGGAGCCATCAACCCATCTGAATACACGTTTAGTATTAGTTGAAAAGTGCCGAATTTCACCAAAAGATGCCAAAGTGTTCCAGAAAGGCCTCCAAGGATAAATATGAAGTGCTGTCTTTTTTATAGCTCTTGATAACAGCCCTCACTGAGATAATAAAGGAAAGGGGGTTAATTGTAAGGGAATGAGAAAAGCCTTATACAATGTTTACATCCACACAAAACAGTTCTCTTTGAGCTAGCCTTGGGAAGCTTAAGCCAAACCTAAACTACCAGCCAAATAGTCCTCCTCACATCTTAAAGTGATTACGTTACCCTGGAAACTCCATGATTACAATGGGTAGAGAAATTCATGTGTATAAATGGGCACATATATTGACATGCTTGCATATGTAAATGCCTAAGTAATTGTTACTTAGTTGCATATGATTTTTGCATACATCACTCACAAGTAATTTACTTACAAGTCTGTACTGCCTTGGTGGAAACAAGAATCACTGCTGTGTATTAGTTCTTGTGTTTATTTATTATACTGCTTTTATTTGGTTACTGCTAGATAAAACTAGGAACTCTTAGACCAGAGACCCATTATTTGAGAACAGGGGTCCATTTTCTACTTAACAAAATTTTTGCCTTGGAATTTTAGGCTCCTGGGTGTGAGATTTTTAAACTGTACTTCTTCCTTTTGTATATTTCTCTGGAGAACAAGCTCTAGAGATGTGGGCTTCTAATCTCAAGACTGCACTTTCTCCTTGGCTACTTGCTTCCAGAGGTAAGTTTCAGGGCTCTTTGGGTTTTAAAGTATCCAGATTGTCAGTTAACATGAACACACTGCTATATTCAAAATAGATAACCAGTAAGGACCTACTGGTTAGCACAGGGAACTCTGTTTAATATCCTGTAATAACCTAAATGGGAAAACAATTTGAAAAAGAATAGATATGTGTGCATGTATAACAGAACCACTTTGCTATACATCTGAAACTAACACATTAGCTATGCTCCAATATAAAATAAAAACTTAAAACCAAAACCAAAATCAAGGGGAAATTGAACTAAATAATTTAACAAAAATGTAACCAGACTGTAAAGAAATCAAGATCAATACAATAGCATTAGGAAGATTGTGACATCACTTTGTCAACTAGCATCTGTATAGCCAAAACTATGGTTTTTCCAGTAGTCATGTATGGATATGAGAGTTGGACCATAAAGATGGCTGAGTGCTGAATAACTGATGCTATTGGACTGTGGTGTTGGAGAAGACTCTTGAGAGTCCCTTGGACTGCAAGGAGATCAAACCAGTCAATCCTAAAAGAAATCAACCCTGAATACTCATTGGAAAGACTGATGCTGAAGCTGAAGCTCCAATATTTTGGCCACCTGATGCAAAGAAGTGACTCACTGGAGAAGACCATGATGCTGGGAAAGGTTGAAGGCAGGAAGAGAAGGGGATGATAGAGGATGAGATGGTTGGATGGCATCACCGACTCAATGGACAT
Source organism: Okapia johnstoni (assembly GCA_024291935.2). NCBI lineage: Eukaryota > Metazoa > Chordata > Mammalia > Artiodactyla > Giraffidae > Okapia > Okapia johnstoni. The sequence goes on along the minus strand of CM044323.1, from coordinate 8,201,078 downwards.
GCATTTGAGCACTCAGGGAGATAGTGAAGGACAGGGAAGCCTGAGCTGGACACAGCTTAGTGACTGAACAACAACAATGAACAACATGGAAGACTGTATTGAGCAAAAAGAAGAGTTTGCAAACTAATCCAAAACTAGTATGAAGTCCAGAAGTATGACATCACAGAATGGCTCATAAGTGAGGATGAGGAAGTTGTTAAACTTTCACAATGATTGGTTATTATTGTGGGGGTTTCCAGATGGAAGGGGGCTAATTATCTTACACCATTTTAGAATAATTATGTTTCTTTTCAGTGGTATTTTCAAGAAATAACCTAAGTTAAGTTTTGCTTATGTTCATGAAATAAGCAAGATTTAGTTTTCCTTACATGGCTTACATGGTTCTGTCTGTCTGAGGGATTTTCGAGCTTTCTCCCCATTTTATTTTAACAACATTGAGCTGCATTGGCTAGAGTACCAGTGCCGCCACTGATTAGATTTCTATTCATTTAAGTTCCACTTTTATCAGCTGTCAGAAACTTCTTGAGCTACACGGATTGTTCTTAACATTGACCATTCAGTCTGTGGGGACCCACGGCCAGGGCTGGTGTGCACACACCCCTCTGTCTTTCAGGGATTCTACTGTTTCCTGTTTCCTCCTGTACACTGGTAGGGTTTTTCCATGCATCTCTACTTTGGGCCCTGGAAGTGATGTTCCCTCTTAGGACATCCTGGGTTTCAGCAGGAGTGTCATTTCTGAGACTTTTTCCCTAGGAGAAACCAGGACCCACCCATTTGTCACTGGAAGTGATCTTTCCTTTTCACACTTTCACCTGTTTGTTAAAAATCCCTACATTTTCATCTTGGAACCATATTTACCTGAAATTGGACAGAAAGGGAACACACATGCAGACAAACAAAACTTCTAACTAGACAAGAGAGATTATTGCATCATCATGAGACTTGGTTTACAACAGCATCGATATTAGAATATTTTGCCCAGAAACCTTTTTACTAAGGATTTCTTTACTCCAGAAAAAAATAGAGAAGATTGTCTAGAACTACTATTCAATGTTGGATTAAATGCTATAGTAGAGTATTTTAAGTCAAATAAAAAAAAAAACTCCATAAATATCTAGACTTGTTGATTTTTAATCTTCCCTACTAGTTATGTTTTAAAAGTACAGCTATTATTAAATGGAATTAAATTTCTCATACTTTTTTTTAACCTCATGCGATCTCTTTTTTAATGAATCATAGAACTTCACTGCATGCTATAAAGGAATTCCAATACCAGAAGCACTTCAAAAATGGATTCAAATTCAAGGAACATATAATTTGTACATTTGGAGTAAAAAGGCTCAGTTGAGAACATCGCTGTGAGTATTAAAAACTATGTTGAAAATAATTTTGAGACAACACAGGTAACAGAGATGCCACAACTGAGTGTCTCTATTTCCTTTTTCTAGTACCAATACTACAATATTAAACCTTGTAAGTGGTTATATCTACCAAGGTTTGCTTACAGCAGAAAGCAGAGATGAAAAGAATTTTATAACCCTATATTAGCAGCACTATTTCCTCCACTGTTGCAAATACTTTAGATATACCAATGTCTTTCAACTCTAAAAGGTAAGAATTATAATCTAGGAAGGTTAGATATAACCTAATGATATATACTTATTTTATTAATCCAGTCTCTAAACTAGAGACTAATGATCCAACCTTGTTTATTCTACACAATACATTTCAAACAGAATAACTGGGGATCTAGTATTAAAATACTGGTATAAAATCAGCATTTGCCCCTTTTGGGAAATCCTCTCAAAACATCACGGAAGATCAGACATAAAAAGGTAAATGTGGACTCAGTGAAACATGGAGAAAGCTGAACAGATGAGCCACAAGATAAGAGGAATGGCTGCCCTAGGTAGTTGAAACCAAACAGAAAAGCAGAAGGAGCAAATTTGGAATGTGTATCTGTATTTGCAGAGCTCAGACAGAGCCAGCACACTACACTTCTACAGGTGGGGGGCATCCCCAAGGGCCCAAGAGAGAGCACTCCTCTTCAAGAGCAGAAATGAGATGCTTAAGGTTCAGGGAAGACCTTTCCTAGACCTGTTTTAATTCTTTAACTCAGAGGATGGAGGGTGAATACAGTTTTCCACAGATACGCTAAATGGGATGGAATTAGCCTCTCTAAGTGTCAGGGGAAAGGAAGAGGCTTTGCCTAGAAAACAACCTTCCACCACCACCGCTCTTGACAGGGAAAAATGAAAGACTGAAATAACTAACAGGCATAAATATTCATAAAAATAAAACATCTCCCAGGTTTGAATACTGCCTTACTGTAATCTCCTATATTCTGCCTCCTAAAAAAATAAAATTGCTTTAAGAAAATATCACTTCCTAAAAATAAGGGAGGTGAAAAGACCTACTGTAGGAAATCCCTCCATCCCCTCAAAATTATTAGGCCATTAAAAAAAGAAAAAAGACAAAACAACAATAGAACAAAAGGACCAGAGAGGAAATCGGGGAGTGTCAGACTTATTTTAGTAATTGTATCTGGGCTGTCTCAGCTTTTCCTCTGCCATTAGACTACAGAAGAACCAACGGCTCAAGAACTTTCTTATTCAGGATTTTATCTTTAAAATGCTTTTGGCATAGTGCTTCAAATCAGGAAATGATCTCATTTGGCAAGTTTTGGAGCATTTAAAATTCTGTACATCTTTCTCATATTTTACAAAACTTTGCAAATTTTAGTGTGTGTACCTGAAAGCAAGAGGTTACCCAGTGGAGTTGTAGATGATTTATTTTTCAGTGATGCAAATATGATGTGGTTCAGGGAAGTTCCTGACCTATTACTGTAGAATAAATTTTATGTCAGCATTTTTCACTTATATGTGTATGTATCCAAAGATATTTCATTTCTATGTGTATGTATCTAAATATATAAGTATAGATAATGGCTATGTATCTGAAGCCTGGGTACCTCTAAAGATATTCAGGATATGATTGAGGGGAAACCAAAGTCCCAGTAGGTGTCTTTTCTAGTGACACTTGGGTGTACGTTAAGAGGATATAACTTCTGCCCTTTTGGTTACTTAGGTTGAGAGGATATAACTTCTGCTACTCCAGTAAGTAGCAAAGATTCTCCATGGTATAGCAAGGAGCATCTGCTGTATTAAGAATCAAATGTGTGCAAGTTCCAGTTTAGTTCCAGCATCTCCACTAAACTTTCTTCCATTATTGAAAGCACCCTAAGCCTCTTGGTTGGTTCTGTACTAGCCAGCACTATGTGTTGCTGTTAACACTCTTCCTTGGCCACCCTTCTTCCCTTACCTGTTCAGGACAACCACATGATTTTTACCTCTGTCAGAAAGAAACTGTTCACACCCTGCATTAACCTTGAGAGACTTTCCTGGAGAACCCTGCCTTGATAGTTCATATTTAAAGAGAAAAAATAAAGACTGTCAAGTAGGCTACATTGTTTCAGATCTAAATTCACACTTGAAATAATACGTCTTTCCCCCCAAAATTACATAGCTTCAGAAAGCATAGTTATTTTTGCCTGAACCTACTAACTAGCAAAATATAAAAGGGCAGACATCTCTACTAATAGTGGGTATAATTTTAAGTTTGTCCATAATTTTGTAACATTTAAGGGAAAAGAGAGGCTTATTGACCTCTACAGAAATCACTCTAAAATCAGACATCGAGGTGATATTGAGATGCATTGCCGCTGGAACAGTGATTGATTACTGGGAGCATCTTGACTGGCTGGTTCTGGCTTGAGGTCTTTCCTGAGGTGCAATGAAGCTGTCAGCTGGGAATGCAGACGTCTGAAGACTTCCAGACTCATGTGGTTTTGGCAGGCCTCAGTTCCTGTCTGGCCATAGGCTGGAGACCTCGTTTTCTTGCCACATGGGCCTCTCCATAGGCTGCCTGGGTGTCCTGAAGTCATGGCAGCTGGCTTCTCGAGAGTGAGATATCCAAGAGACAGAGAGAAAGAAATCTAAGATGGACTCTACAGTCTTTGATAATCTAGTATTAGAAGGTGTTACTCGCCTAATATCAGAAGGTGTTACTGAGCCCAAGCTCATACTGCTTGTCACACAACAGGCCAATAAATTGAGAGATAAGCTATTGGGGCAAGAAAGAGCTGCTTTATTTGGAAAGCCTGAAGACTGAGAAGGTGGTGGACTCATGTCTCAAGAACTCTTACGTGAATTACAACTCAGGCTTCTTTTATACTAAGAGGGAAAGGGGTGTGGCTGGTTGTTGCAAACTTCTTCAGGGTCAGAAGCCTTTTTTCTTGCATCTGTCCATGTAGGGCAGGTAACTTCTCTAAGAAGAAAAATGTTATTCTCTGTTCTGCAACTTTATATCTCTGCGTGACTGGGAAAGCCTTACACTTTTAGAAGTCAGAGCTTTCAGGGTGAGTTATCCTGTATATTTAAGGCTATAAGCAACATTTTTAACTTGTAGCCAAAGCTACATAATACCAAGGTTAAAGTAAAAGAAACAGATCCAGTATGGAGTAAGATTTGTTCTTCTCTATTATAATACAAAGGGACATGCCATCACTTCTGCCATGTGTGTGGTAAGTGACCATTTTATATATATATATATATATATATATATATATATATATATATATATATATATATATATATATATATATATGTTGTCCACAGTACAGTTACAATTGTGCACAATACAGTTACAATATGCTTGAAAGCATAGAAAATAGTAAAATGTAGTAAAAAAATATTTAGAAAGTGATGTTTTCAGTATTCATCACCTTTGTACCATAATTTAATTAACGGTATATAATTTCTTTTTTAAGAGCAATTATTTCAGTTATTTATTTTTTGCTGTGCTGGGTCTTCACTGCTGTGTGGGTTCCTCTCTAGCTGTGGTGTGCAGGCGTCTCACTGCAGTGGCTTCTCCAGTTGTGGAGCACAGGCTCTACGGCGCATGGGCTTCAGCAGTTGTGGCCCGTGGGCTCAGTGGTTGCAGCTCCTGGGCTCTAGAGCACAAGCTCAGTAGCAGTGGTGCATGGGCTTAGTTGCTCTGCGGTAGGTGGGATCCTCCCAGATCAGGGATCAAACCTGTGTGTCCCGCGTTGGCAGGCCGATTCTTTACCAATGAGTCACCAGGGAAGCCCTTACAATTTCATTTTTAACAATGGCTGTGTTTAACAACTAACTTACAAAATTTCTAAAAATTTAACAACTCCCATGAGGTGGTGTGAACCCATCCCACACACCCCAAATTCTTTCCTAAAGTGGGCACTCTCTGTTCCAGATCAGTTTTGATAGGTTCCTATTGTCTTTGGTTTGCTTTTTTAAATGTCTGATTTCTGCCAACATAACAGGAGTCAATGTGAGATTTCTGTATGAGGTCAGGCTTCAGTATCAGGAAATGTATGTAGGGCCTGATGCCTTGTGAGTGTCAAAATAGCTAGAGATGAATCTCTGTTTCACAATCTCCCAGCTTTGCAATGTTAGACAGTTTACTTAATGTTTTCTGAGCCTAAACCCTCGTCTGCAGTTTAGGGTTAAACACATACACACACAAATACACCCCAACAAACAGGTGTATCCTTCCACTGATATAGTAAGCACGAGCTGAGACAATGTAGGTGGTCTCCCTTCTAACTAATGAGGCTCTTATTCATTACCTTGTGTAATACTGACAACAGCTCTATTTAGCAGGTATTAATAACTCTGCTCTATACCAAAAGTCACGGGGGTTAAGTGACTTGCCCAAGATCACTTAATGAATAAAGCTGTTCCATAAATACAAAGTCATGATGACAGTGTTGGTTCAAAAACAATAACCTTCCCTGAGAACTGAAATCAATGGACAGACTTTAATTATATAGGGAAAACGTTATTGTGAGGCTTAAATACCAACAAAGCTTTTTCAGCATCCTCCCTTTATCAGTGAGGTCCCTTGGGCAGATAGAAGCTCAGACTTAATTAAATGAAAAACCCGACACCAGCAAGTACTGTCCATGCTGCCCCCCATTTAGCCATTGTGATGAGCAATGAGACCCCCTCCGTGTTCCCCACACAGGTGATGGATGTCACAGCCTCCTCAATGACACGGCAAATATATTTCCATTGACACCCCGTTGGGGACAGGATCTGTTGTTATTTCAAGCTCACTGAATTTCAAATGGAAAAGACTGTGAACCTAGAGAGATGGGATGGAGTTGGGAGGTGGGAGGGGAGGCTCAAGAGGGAGGGGCCACACATCTAACTGTGGCTGATTCATGCTGACGTATGGCGGAAACCAGGATAATACTGTAAAGTAAGTACCCTCCAACTAAAAATAAATAAAATTTAAAAAATATAGTGTAGGAAGGGGTGTTTTTTAGCAAAAAAAGATGGACTTCTGTGGTGTGTGCCACGTGAGAGACAACTGAGCAAAAGGGAGAGGCCTCTCCCGTCTCTACTAGGTGGATCCTGGTTGTGAGAAGGTGGCCTCACGTTAGTGAGAAATCTGGGAGTGTGGGAGCACCAGGAAGGTACCTCTTAAGAACAATTATTATATATCTATAAACAAGCCCCACTCCCAAAAAAAAGGTGTTGTTTTTTAGCTGCAGCCTAGAAATGATTCTAGAATCCATGGAAATAGAACACAAGGCATAGAGTCAAATGAGAAAGTGCTCGAGTGTCAGAAGAGCTAAAGAACCTACATAAAGGCACCCCAAACAGCTTTTCTTGAACTTTCCATACACACAGTGGCAAATTAGCAATGACATTTACGTCCAAATAGTCCCCATGACTGTGTCTTTTCAGAATAACTGAACGTCTCAAGTCATTCTTTTCTTCCAAAGTTCATATAGTCGCTTAGCAATCTAGACAGTGTCGTAGGTGAACAAGCATACAACTGGATCAGAGAAGCAGAACAGAAAGCTCAGAAATAGACTTGTATAAATAGTCACAGATTTCTGACAGAGAAACAAAGGCAACAGCATGAAGCAAAGATAGACTTTTTAACAAATGGTGCTAAAACAACTGGACATCCACAGGCAAAAAAAAGAAAGAATCTAGACACACACACTTTACATCTTTCACAAACACGTCAAACCTAACTATAAAACTCCCAGAGGGTAATATAGGAGAAAGCCTAGATGATCTCAGATGTGGCAATAACTTTTTAGATACAAGACCAAAATATGATTCATGAAAGAAATAATTGATAAGCTAGACTTCATTAAAATTAAAAATGCCTGCTCTGTGAAAGGCAACACCAAGGAAGCCACAGACTCGGAGAAAATATTTGCAAAAAACATCTGATAAAGGACTGCTATCCAAAATATACAAAGAACACTTAAAATTCAAGGAGAAGACGCAAACAATCAGATTTTAAAATGAGTCAAAAACCTTAAGAGACACCTCACCAAAGAAGATATAAAGATAGAAAATAAGCATATGAAAAGATGCTCCACATCCTATATCAACAGGGAAATATGAATTAAATTAACCATGAGATACCACCATATGCCTATTACAACAGCTGAAATCCCAAACACCGGTAACATCAAATTCTAGAAAAGATGTGGAGTGACAGGACCTCTCTTTCATCGCTGATGGAAATGCAAACTGGTTCAGCCCCTTTGGAAGGCAGTTTCTGCTTCCTAAAACACCAAACTTACTTTTACCACATGATCCAATTGTGCTGCTTGGTATTTACCCAAAGTAGCTGACAACTTTGTTGTTAGTGTTGTTTAGTTAAGTCATGTCTAATTCTTTCGTGACCCCAAGGACTGTAGCCCACCAGGTTTCTCTGTCCATGAGATTCTGCAGGCAAGAATACTGGAGTGGGTTGCCATTTCTTCCTTCAGGGGATCTTCCCAAACCAGGGATTGAACCGGCATCTCTTGTGTCTCCTGCTTGGCAGGTGGATTCTTTACCACTGAGCCACTTGGGAAGCCCAAAAGACAATTTATATCCACCCCAAAACCTGTACATGGATAAAACTTTATTAGAAGTGCCTGAACTTGGAAGCACCCAAGATGTCTTTCAGTAGACAAACAGATGAGTGCACTGTGGTACATCCAGACAATAGACTATTACTCAGAGCTAAAAAGAAACAAGCTATGAAGCCACAAAAAGACACGAGGGAAACTTAAATGCATTTTACTAAGTGACAGATGTTAATATGAAAAGGCTACTTTCTGTATGACTTCAACTATATGATATTTTTTAAAGGCAAAACTACAGGAATAGTACAAATGCCAGCGATTGCTAGTTGTCAGGGGAGAAAGGAAAGGATGCCCAGGCAGGGCACAGAGAATCTTTAGGGCAGTGAAACTACCGTGTATGATACTGTAATGCTGGTACATGTGTGATACATGTCAGTATACCTCTGTCCAAACCCACGGAATGAACAACCTCATGAGGGAACCATAAGAAACTGTGGACTTGGGAGGATTATGATGTGTCACCTGCGTTTGTGGGGCAGCAGATATTTGAGAAACCTCTGGACCTCCTCCTCAATTCTCCATGAACCTAAAACTGTTCTAAAGATACAGTCTTCATTGAAAAAATTAGGTAACAGATAAATAATGAAAATCAACCAAACAGCCAACCAAGCAGCACACTACCCTGTAAAACGAAAGCTGTCTGGAAGAGGGATTTGCTGTCTGTTACCTGAGGATTTAGTGAGCTCCTGACACTGGAGGCTGCCGCGTACATATTGATCAGAGATCGTCTGCTTCTTGAAAAGGGCACTTACCCATCTGGGAGAAGCCTGGACCACGCGACATTCAAATAATAGTTCCAGCGCTCAGACACCGGGAACAAAAATATAGGAAAGTATGGCAGAAGCCTTGTAACACAAAGTGTGATCACATACGATGTGAGGCCCCACGAGCCGCTGCTAACATCTTAAAGTGAAGAGAGCAGTCATAAACAAATGAACAAGTAAGTGAGCAAAATATAAAGGTTTGAGAACAAATGAGAACACAGGTTTCCAAAATATCTAAAGTCAACACTAAGTAAGCCATGGCGCTTTTGCCAAGAATGACAAAGTCTCTTTCTCAAGTTGGCCTTTGTGTTCCCTCTTCGGTTGATTTGTTCCTGCTCCTCAGTGCAGTGAAGACACTGCTTCTTTGGGCTCGTGTGATGGTGCAGAGTTATAGGGGTGGCACACGGCCAGCTAGGCTACTTGTCTACCAGATGAGGCTGCAGTAAACACAGGTTCCTCCACTGAAGCCCCCTGGTATCTGAAGAACTCGGCCAGATTTTTTTCAAGAAATCACAAAGTTTTGAGCATTTAATGTGATAGTAATACTTTGCTCAATATTTTGTGTACCACACACATATCAGGGTTTAAACAGGCAGTATTGTATTCATGAGCGTTTGACCTTCATTTAACATTCATTTTTAGGGGGTCAACAATGCATCAAATATGAATGTTATGTGTCTGTTCTATAGGGAGATGAATGAAGTATGTTCACTCAAGTTAAAGCCAAGACAAAAAATGCCCTTAGAGAGAATCAGACCAGATGCTATGAATTCAGAGGAAGAAAAGATTGCTTCTGGTTGAAGAGCACCAGGTTAACAGCACAGAGTAAGTGATGTTTCACTGAGCTTTAAAAAATAGGTAGATCCAAACCAGGCAGGAATTGCAGTGAGGGCCGAGCGGAAAGAAGGGCACAAGGTGAGGCCGTGCATGTTCACACGCACACCCAGACATACCCACACCCACAGAGACAGAGGGAGTGCTGAATCTTTGAGGATTCACACAGTGTTTTTTGTCCTGTCCCCCCGAAGAGTTACAACAGATGCTTGTAACCCAGACCACCCTCAACTGACCCCCGTTGGCTACAATGCCAGAGAGCAATTGCAAGCTATTTTAGTGGTATGTTTCTCATCTCATTAACTCCAGTGAAGAGCCTGTGTCAACGTTTTGGTTTCAGAACTTTCAAAGGTTCTCTTTCCCTGAGTATTTCTAACAGACATTCAGTCCCCTACACACACACACACACACACACACACACACACACACACACACACACACCGCATAAACAAAGTGAGAACTCAATGGCTGCCACAGAGAAGGAAGATGTGGGTCCGGTACCCTCCATTCAAATATCTTGACCCAACTGGCATCAAAGGAACTTGAGACGTACTGCCCCACTCCTGAGGCTCTTTCCTATAAGCTTTGACTCACAAACAATCAGTATTTAGGATCTCACCGCCCTTCTCAACTGTTGGCACTGACAAAAGGGTAAACAGTGTCAGTCAGGTCAATGAGAACCGCAGTACTGGAAGCTGAACATGGGAAGAAAGAGCCATGTTTCCCCTGTGATTATCAGGTGAGCACCATGAGGGATGTACCAGCAACAGCTGCTGGAGCATCCAAATGTATGAAATGTGTACATCCAAGCACCCCACGAGGAGAGCTCTTGACAGAAATGCTCAGGGATGGCTGGAGACAACTGATCTCCCCATTACTTGAAGATGACCCCAGATAGTAGTTACCTGATGAGGAGCAGGGAGAGATGGAAGGTAATAGTAATGACAATGATCACCAGACCACTGCCTGCTACATCCAGACAGGCAGTACTTCAGTGGAGACAGTGTATCAACAGCTAGAAGTAATTTAAATTTAAATGTCTATAGTACTGGTTTTCTCTCCAAGGGCAAATACAGTTAGTATTAAAGGGACAGCCATGAGCTACTAGTAAGATGTTCTCTGTTTATAGGCTCTCTTGGTCATGTTGTCTTTGGTGAGTTTGAAACCGGGAAGAAGATGGCTATTTATTATTAGTACTTTGACTCTATTGATTTCTCTCCATGCACTTTGGGGATTAACAGCCCTGCTTTGGCTTAGTAACATGAACTCGCATTTCTTCCTGTGTTCATGCTGTTGACTGCCCTCCCATCCCCACCAGCCCCGTGGATCAGAGAAGGGCTCTGCGATTGACACAGCATGGTTATTTACTCTCATCAGTTACAAAGCCAGCAGGAAAACGCATCAGGTATAGTGGACATTAAAGATGCCCTTACAGGAACCAAGGAGAGGTAACCTAACATATGTAGAAAGATGTGAAGTGGTTTCAGTCTCACACAGCCCTACTACATTGTAATTTTTTTTAGATATATACAACAATAATCTTAAAAACCTAGGAAACAGTATTATTCAGATCATAATACATTTTGATTGGACAAGAATGGTATACTATTTGCTTGTTCACAGTGACATATAATCCTTATCTTGTCCTTTGCTAAACAATCATTATGTCTTAGTGCCTTTATCATTTACTATACCTCGATACATTGCAAACATCTACATAGTATGTGAAATATTCTAACACTCAGAATTCCCCCCACCACTTTCCTTAACCAAACTCAAAATAACTCTAGGAGATGGATAAACCATCATCAGAAGAGAATGAGAACACTTTAATAGTAACTAACAATTTGTGAGCAACTGAATCAACCCATCTCATTTTTGTGTGTTGAATAGATTGTGCTTTCTCTTCCTCAACAGCCTTATAAGTGGGATGTTAATATTCACTTTTACAGACAGGGAATCCAAAGCTTAGAGAAGATTAGTGTGCAAGGTCAGAGAGATTGGGATGAGAACTTGAATCCAGACCAACCAGACACTACAGACCCCTTCTTTATGCTACACCATGTGGCTTCTTTTGTATTTTTCTCATGCACAGATTATATATCTCCATCTGCCAATTGAAGTCCACACCAAATGTTCAACCAGCACACTTTGAGAATACAGATGTGGAAACCTCGTGATCTCTGCCCTCGTGGACATTGTGACTTGGCACAACTAATTACACCCAAGGCAGTTATAAGTGTCTGAAGAGGAGACTAGACTAAATGTTATATAGGCTTCAGGAGGACATTTGTCCCTCTGGTTTCAGAAGCCACAGGTGCTTTTGAAAGAAGGCCACTGTTGCAATTAAATTCTGGCCTATTATCCTGGATATTGTTGACAGTGAAGTGAATTTTGACTGGTACCCAGTGCTTTTATTTTTTCCATAAAGACAAACATGAGAACTTTTTTTTAATGTTTGTATTTTTTGCGTTATTTTCAGATCATCATTCCAAGATGGTCTGAGTATAATGTTGCCAGTGAGCTGTGGAGCCTACTAGCTCCTTCTTGTCTCAACTTAAATGCACACACATCTTCCTCCCAGAGGCCACCTGATGGTAATCAGGCGTCTGTATTCCCCTCTCAGAGTACACGGACCTTTTCCTTTGAAACATCCTGACTTGTAACCGTATAATGAATCACAATTTCATGCTCATTTAGAAAGAAATTCTGCTTACCTTGCTCGCCACTGTGTCTCCCTTGCTCCGGCTCAGTGCTTGGTACATACTAGGCTTTCATGATATAACTACTGAATGAATGAAGAATTTATTAGAATCTTACCTCTGAAGAGCTGACGAGGACTTGGGTCATATCATTAACTTGATGAATCTCAGTTTTCCTGTTTGTAGAAAGAAAGAGAAATGATTCATGACACATGGGAATGCAAGGATCTCTTATAATATTGAAAGCATTTTGTCCATGTTCAAGTGCTAAGCCAGTATTTATTACTGAGTGTTTTCAATGTAGTTATAATTTGGAATGAACATGGAGCCAGGAGCATAAGCTAAAACCAAAGTCAACACAGAGTGTAGAACGTGCCGCCCAGTCTCTGAAATGACACTGCAGATCCCTCTGAGAAGATCTCTGCTAGAAAGCATGAGGCAGCAGAGCTGTCAACAGAAACCTCTAATAACCCTGTGTTTTCACGCCATCATGGCTTCCCCCAAAATTATTTTCTGGGGCCATGACGAGTCCTAGTCTAAGGGTTTGGGTAATTGCTTTTGCCCAATCTGAGCACAATCTGTTCCGCTACTTTTGAGTTATGCAAGGGTGAAATAAATACAGCACAAGCTTGCAAGCTACATTAAAGAAATTCGAGATGTGCTTTGCACACAGATAAAACTTAAAAATGCCTGGACTTTCAAAGTCAACTTTTACAAGGAAGAGTAGCAGGAGGAAAATTTGGAAAATGTTAGTGGAAACATCCTGGAATACTTTGAAGGCAATATGTGGTATTATTACATCATTCAAGTTGACTTCACAAAGTGAAGCTTGCCTCCCACCCCCACATCACAAAACATACAAATAAGACTAGTCTTAAGTAGTTCTCCCCCTAAAGAAGAGCCCCTCCTCCAAAGGAATATCTACTGTATTTTTACTTTTGCATATCAAGGACAATGTAACTAAACCAATCACACTTCTCTCCTTGCTCAAAGAAAAATGAAGAGTCCAGTTTTAATTATTTGTAAAAAGTCTCACTCATCTACCTTAAAGTGTCTAAAGCTTTTATATTATTTATATTATCCATATTGGCCAGCATATATTATATTTTTAGTTATATCATTTTGTTTCAACTTAATCCCACTGTGATAAAAAAGATCACAATGATCCTTTTTGAAACACTTCATGATATATAGAGTGTTTTCAGAAAATGTAAAAAATCATCCTAACCACAGAATGTTAAGCAAGTCAAATTTAGGTAAAAACTTGAATTGAAGTAGCAAGCTGGTGACAAAGACCTACTCTCAGGAAGTCATCAAGCTCTGACTGGGAAGAGGTGACAAAGTCTGTGTCAGTTAAAGTGCCCAGGGCAAAGTCTCAGGAAGGTGAGATGTATCCACATATCTGAAGGTGTAACTAAAAAGGCTATTATGTGAGCAATTATGATAAATGAATAAAATGGACACTATCATAATCAATTCTAATCACTGGGCCAGAGGAGTCCCTTATCAAAAAGCATTAACCATAGGAACAACAGCTCTATCCAGCTTAAAACACACAGATCTACCATCGCCTAACAGAGGTACACACCAACGCCCTTAATTAATTTACACTGTGAAGACAATTAACAAGCCTGTTCCTCTCAAATACTGAAAGTACGGAGCGCATGATTAATTCCTGGGACCGTAGCACATAGGTATCTGTGACTAGATTCTGGAGGTAAATTAATCTCAGTCACTGTCACTAAATTGCCCTGTGTACAGATGTGTTTCACAAGGAACACAGAATGAACCAAATATTGGACAGTGAGTGGTTTGAGTGAAAAATCTTCCTTCTCTGCAGCATGTATGTGGATTTACGGTTATTAACTTGTGTCCCCAATCTCTAGCCTTACATGGGTCATGGCTGTGACCCATTTTTCTCACATTTTGTTTTCCCTTGTTGATTACACTTTGTTGACTATTCACATCTAGCATCCCTTCTTGATCAGCCGGGCTTTATTTCATCATTCTCTATATTTCCAATTGTTCTTTTTTCTCTTTTAGGATTGTCTGACCTTCCTTGTGGTTAGTTTCCTCTGAAAGTCCTGGTCGATACTAGTTCTCTTAACTTTGTTGGCAATTCTTCCAGGGTTTCTCAGAGTTTTTACATACATTTGTAACTTGCAAAATTTTAAAATATTTAACAAGGTAAAGAAATGCTCACCCAACAATTCACAGCACATTTCACATTTTAATCTCTATTCATTTCCAAACAGTTGATGCACTGAACAAATTGAGTAACACTAAAATGCACGAAGTTCTTAGAGCTGTTTCCTGTCACCTGTCAGTACCAACATTTGATCACAGGAAGCTAGCATAGTTACTGGGCTGAATGATTATATGAAAACCATGGAGAGCTGAGTTTAGGGACAAAACTCCCTCCCTTTAGAGAGGAAGGAAGGGAGAGAATGATGTAACCAGAAAAAACAATTTCTTTTATTGGATGTCTACTCCCTGAGAAGCATAGAACTAAGTGAGTTATTTCCTTTATCCTTACAATATACTTGAAGACTAGGTATTGCTTTTCACATATAATGAAGCAGGCTACGGAAGGAATCAAGTTGTTTAACTTGTTCAAAGTCACCCACCTCATAAGTACATGCTGATCTGCCTGACTCCCAAACTTATTATACAGTGCACTTTGTAAGTTCATGTTCTTTTGACTACAAATAAAGAAGGCTGTTTGAATTTTTCTCAAAGAAAGAAGGGGAAAGAAAAATGTAGTCAGTGGCTGCAGAAGACCATCCAAGGGAGACCCACTGGACAAGGCAATCAAAGTTCTACATCTTGGAAAAATACTCCAATGTTGGGTAAAAACACTGCAGCTGGCTTTGAATGGATGAGTTATGCACCACATCTTCCTTCCTACTGTCAGTGCCCTGATATCATGCTTACCAGATGCCTTCTGGTCTAATATGGCTCTGCTTACCCTCAAGAGGTGTATAATTCGATGGACATGAAAAATTGGGTCAATTCAAAGCCATGAAAACTAAATTAGCTTCCTGGTTTGTTTATGACCCACTGGGGAGTTCAGTTAAGACAGTCACTTCCTCTGAGTCAGCTCTAGCACCAGGACAACATCAGATCTCCTGACCAGGAAAGCTGAGCTCCAGATCCAGGACTGCAGTGACCCAAATAAGGAAGTGCTTGGGAAACTGCCTCAACAGTTAAAATGTGCCCCCAGACAACATTTCTTTCACTCCCTTTTTTTTTTCTGTTCTTTCCAATCACAAACTGAAGTCTAAACAAGAGCACAAGGCAGACAGGATTTTGACTCATAATTTTTTTTGTTTGAGGCTTTGTATCTCTTCTTTTTATAAGCATCCTTACTACCCTGGAAACTCCTAATAATGATCCATGGAGAAGACTGAGATTTTTAAAATATTTATTTGTATTTATTTATTTGACTGTGCTGGGTCTTAGTTGCGGCTCACAGATCTTCAGTTATGGCATGTGGGATTTAGCTTCCTGTGTGTGTATGCACTCAGTCACTCAGTCCTGTCCAACTCTTTGCAATCCCATGGACTGTAGCCTGCCAAACTCCCCTGTCCTTGGGATTCTCCAGGCAAGAATACTGGAGTGGGTTGTCATTCCCTTCTCCAGGGGATCTTCCCGAGCCAGGGATCTAACCTGAGTCTCTTGCATCTCCAGCAATGGCAGGCAGATTCTTTACCACTATTGACGCCTGAGAAGCCCCTAGTTACCTGACCAGGCATTGTACCCAGGCCCCCTGCATTGGGAGCATGGAGTCTTAGCCACTGGATCACCAGGGAAGTGCGAAGATTGATATTTAGAGCACTATCTTTCTGAATTTTTTTTAATCTGCCTGTTTGGGTTATACTCTTTCATATAATTAAATATACCTACTGAGCTAATTCCAAGCACTCAACCATATCTCACTATAAACCTCCAACTCTTCTTTTTGTTTTCTCCTTAGTGTATTTTTCTTTGAATTTTAAAATTAATAATTCCTTCTAAACAATCATTTCATCTTCCTGATAAAACCATGAAACCAAAGGATGGAATATTCTGTCTAGGTTTGCACAGCTGATTTAGCCCGGATGCAAACCCAAGATTTTGGATGCCAAGTTTCATCTATATAAAAATATTTCTATTTCCTTCCTGCACACAAAATTATTAAAAAAGACCAGATGTTCTGTGTTGGAGTAGGATAACGGGGCAGTGCTCACTGATACAATATATAGTATACACATTTCACACCAATGATATACCCCATTAGCAAGTCCTGCTGGCTCTGCATTTAAAATGTTTCAAGAAGTTGATGTGTGGAACTTCCCTGGTAATCCAGTGGCTAAGACTCTGTGTCCCCAGTGCAGGGGGCCCAGTTTTGGTCCCTGATCAGGGAACTAGGTCCCAAATGTCTCAACTAAGAGTTCACATGCCACTACTAAAGATCCCACATGCTGGAACTAAGACATCATAGACCCAAATAAAATAAAATTTAAAAAAATATTAAGAAAAAAGAAGTTGATGTGTTCTTGTTATCTTTCCTGTTACAATCTTGGAACAAGCCAATATCACCTCCCATCTGTCTCACTGCCTCCTAATTGGTCCATCAGAGCTGCTGGTTGATCCACCATTGCCCATTCCCATTTTATTGTCAACATACCAGCCAGAGCAGGTTGATAATATGTAAGTCAAAAGGTGATCTCACTTGAGATAAAAGCCAAAGTCTCTCAGGGGTCTTGAAGACACTACAAGATATGTTGCTTCCTCTTGCCTTCCTCTCTCTATACTTCTTGCAGTTGGTTGAAAATATCAAGTGCATTTCCACCACAGAGTCTTTGTATTCACTCTTCCTTCTGGAGTAGTCTTCTCCCAGACCTCCTCCCATCTCCTTCCTCCTTAAGTATTTTCATTATCCTATCCTCTGAAATAGCCACTCTGGTGCTAGTGGTAAAGAACCTGCCTGCCAATGCAGGAGACATGAGAGAGGTGGGTCAGGAAGATCCTCTGGAGGAGGGCATGGCAGCCCACTCAAGTATCCTTGCTTGGAGAATCCCATGGAGAGAGGAGCCTGGTGGCCTACAGCCCATGGGTTTGCAAAGAGTCAGACATGACCAAAATGACTTAGCACCTATAGTACCAAAGATAAAAACAATACTGGTTTGGAAAGAGAAAAAAGTAGAAAAGAAAAGGTTAGAGCAAATATGCTGATGTTAGTTGTTCTTGCTTATGAAAGACCAAGAGCCTATTTGAAAACATGGGCAAAGGCTGATCACAGTTCCATGCTCTATATATAAATACCCAGAGTGGAATTTTACTTGGGGGGAGGCAGCACTTGCAGAAATGGCCTCTTGGAATATAAAAACCAATCCTAGGTGTGTACAGAGAAAGCTCTTCAGCCAGGGAAAGATAATCCTAGAGTCCTTTAGTCTCATATGGGCTAGTAACCTCAATCTGGGATTCATAGACACATGACATACTGAATATGGACTTGCTTACTTGCCACTGTCTGTCTCTGGGATGCCTATGTTAGTCCAACCGAAAGACTCAGGAGGATACATTTGTCTTTGAACTGCAGGCAGATTCTTTACCATCTGAGCCACCAGGAAAGCCCCAATACATGTGAAAAGAGCATCTAATCCTCTCCCAGGTTTTGGCTTTCATTTGGGCTATGGTGTCATGGCTGCTCTGTGCTGAACTGTGTATGACAACGGGGAGAACCAAAGCATGCAGGATATAAACTGGAGAAACACCTCATGAGGCTACGAACAGGGTATTTTGTTCTGACTCTCCACTCGGTGACTGAATATAGGCTTGAGTGTTAAGCTAAGTGGATTAAAAGAAGAAAAGAGAGGGGATTTTTCCAAGGGCAATTTTGCTTTTTCTTCGTATATCAGGCCTGCCTTTCCTCTCCAAGCAAAAGGGAAAGAGCTGCCTGTTTCACTGTCAGCACCTTGGTTAGTTCTATGCGGCTACTGGGCAGAGTCGCCGTGCCTTAAAGGAAGATGTGCTTCAAATTTGGGCAGTAAATGCATCTTCACTGGGAACAATGCCCACCCTCCTGTGCCTCTTTCTCACTCCGTGAGCTTTTGGTGGGAGTACACACTCAGGTCCCACTTTGATCTGAGCCAGGCTGCCTTGGGAGACATGGCTGAGGCTCCTCACATTGAGATTCGGTACTTGTGTTTGTCTGTGTGTGTCTCCTTTGTTTGTTTCTCTGGTTGGTCACTTTTCCTTCCTTTGTGGTGGGGGTAACCCGGAAAGTGAAGAGGAAAATCTGGAAGTATGGAAGACCCATTTTGGCTTCCAAGTCTTCGTCACTTGTCTAATTTCTTCTTTACTCAGTGATCTCCACTGGAGAACATGTGGGATTCTGAATCCTAGTATTATGTATTGCTTTTGTGAGAATGTCAGAGGACAAGAGGTGCTTGCCATGAATGATAAAGAAATTTTAAAATCACTCTCTAAAAATGCTATTTGTAAATCCTATCAAAATGTAAGCCTCAAAATTGAAATATAGGTAATCTCTCACTGTATGTATAACACAGGAGGCCAGCACAGAATAACGGTGGATGAGATACGGTCCAGTTGTGCACGACCTACAGGTATGCTGAACCAAGGACATTCACTTGGCTTTAGGTGGACCTGAGGTCTTAGGAATTTTACTTGGTCTGTAAGGTCAAGTACGGGAGGGTCCTCTGTGACAGTGGGTTACAAGATGGCCTTGGGAAGTGGTTTACAGTTTGTCCCAGTCCTGTCAAATTCCTTCCTACATTAGGCTGCAATTCCTTGGGCTCACGGTGCCTCCAAATCTAGCAGACTTGCAGGATGAGGGTTGCTCAAAATCTGCATGATGGAAACTTGAGTCACTGGTAAGACTATTGATATTTGCCAGATTTAAGGATTAGAAACAAAACTGCTGATTCATCTTGTTCTCCTGAACAGTGGCCTAAATAACAGTAAGCTTCTGAGAGACTCTATAGACATGAAACAATGTCTTTCTGGAATGTATCATGTCTCTAAAACAGATGTTGCAAGAATATTATATAGTAAATAGAAACATTCCCGACTATGTTCTTGGTCAAAATGATAGATTATGGAGTCTTGAATCAACATAGACTATTTTATTTTATGTAATCTGAAATTCCAATTTACATAATCTGAAACCTAGAGCAAACTTCCCTTAATCCATTTCAGAAAAAATCTTCAGTGAAAAAAGCAGTGCATTGACTGGGAAGTGTCGACTCTCCTTTTAGAGACAAATGTTGGCATGATTAAGAGATTCTACCTTGCAAATACTCAAATTGAGGATCTGTGCAGCGGCAGGAAGTAGGAAAATTAGGGCAATATTAGACCCGAGAGCAGCAGCAGCAGCTAAATCTCCCAAGAGCTGAGGATCCTTAAGCAGAAATGAGCACAGGGTTTAAATATTTCAGAGTCAATGACACAGAGAAATATTTAGGGGAAAATTGATTTGTAATGTGAAATTGCCATTGCAATTAACTTTAATCTGAGAGCTAACTTCATGGATTCATCAGAATAAATGGATGGAATAGAATTTTATCCTTAAAGTTCTCTCCCGCCATGCCATAATTGGGCTCTGTTACCTACTTAAGTATCCTCATGGTTTATTTCCTTCATTCTCCATCCCTTAAAGTTCAGAGTTAAAGTGGTAGTTGTTGTAACCTTTTGTGGGGGGGGGGGAGCCACACCAGGTGGTATGCCAACTGTTAGTTCCTTGACTGGGGATCAAACCCATGCCCCCTGCATTGGAAGTGCAGTCTTAATCACTGGACCACCAGGGAAGTCCCAAGTTGTAATTACCTTTAGCTTAAGTTTTCTGGTACCATTATGCCACTTCCCTCCATTGACAGGGCACTTGCTTCTTCAACTTTGGCAAAAGTACTATTAAATCAATCATCTAAAAATTACTAATGCTAATTGACTCCCACGTTTCAACCTCAAGAGTTGGTTTTTGAATTGCTTGAATTGGTTACACTGCAAAAGAACAAGGTGGTACTATTTCTGTAAAACTGACCTGTTACATCATGGGGTACACACAGATTTCTAGAAACTGTTTAACCTGCTCTTTACCTAATGATCAAACATTAAATTATAGTCTATTTGATGGTGGAAATTTCAAAATGACTTCTGCCCACTCAACATACAGGTGCCTTTCCTCTCTCCATAGCACAGGACCTTCATTCTGTTAATAAATTTAGGTACATTCCATGTCTGCAAGTCAGCAAGAGGCACCACAGTTCTTCTCTACCATCTTCCCTACAACTCCCAAGTCCAACTCAAAGGTCTTCAAGATAAAGCCAGACTCAGATCTGTCATGTGTGTTTCTTATCCTGGATGGAGGTAGGGGGTTTAAATTTGAGAATGGAGGATTTTGGAGACTGAGGTCTTCACAGGGGGAGAAATCACACAGGAGCATCAAACATACGATCAGATATTTTGCACTGTGAAGATTAACTTTCTCTGTCTGCCTGTCACTCTTGAATTTTATGATGCTAGAAGAGAGTCTGGATTCTTCCCAGACTTGAAAAACATGTCAAAAGCCACCCCATCATGTCCTTAGCCTCAGTGAGGTCCAGGAAAAGAGAAGGGCATGTGAGAGTTGGGAAGGCACTCTGAGTGACAAGAAAGTCCAGAGACTGGAGTAATAGCCAGCTTGGGAGGCAAGCACGTGGAGGAATGAATGCAGAACCTGCAAAGAGCTCCCGGTTAGGACTTAGGTCCTAAGGAAAAGGATCTGAACTTTCATACCATTCTGAGCACCAGGCACTATGCTTGGTACATTTTAGACACTCAACAAAGGGCCTTGAAAGAACTACTTAAAAAAAATAACAAGATACGTGTAAGCCAAATTTCCATTCAGTACAGACGCAAACATTGATCACACATCTATTTTTTCTAGCTTCGCATCCTTAGTTCACTATGTCACATGCCATTTGATGAATCTGGGGCTGGCCAGGGAAAGGTGTGAATCTCCTCTCCACAAAATCCACTGATAAAATTATGAATATTAATACAAGGACTTAAGAGAATTTTCCAAAGTCCTACTGAAATTGTCACCATCCATGGGGGAAGGGGGGTAGCATTTTCTTCATGGTCTGAAAATATTACAGAATGTCTACTTAACAATTTTATTCAAATAAAACATGAATCTTTAAGTTCCTCATGGATATATGATCCTAACTTATTCCTTTTATTTTCCACTGTACTAAATTGCTTTGAAATGGTTCATACGCATTCACAGAGGTTAGATTCACATAGTTATGAAAAAAAAATGATGGTACTTCTAAGTATATTTCTCATCTTTGATCATGAAAGGAAAGTTGCCCAATCCTCTAAACTCACAATAATCTGTGAGGACATTGAATGGTTCTAGATTGATCTGACATCTTTCATATTCTTAGGGTATCTGCTAGGGTTGTAATGAATGCCTTAAGATTTTTATAAAGAAGTCCCAGCTGGTGAGAAGAACTAAAAACACAGTAATGGAGTGTATGAATCTACAGGTAATGGATCAGAATGCAGCAGCTCATCACACTCAGACCTAATTTTTGGAAATAGTAGTTGGCAACTCAAGAAGCAGAATGTACTTGCTGTCAGGAAATATCTGCTTATCTAGCCATACAATGGTTGTGCAGTAAACACTGGAAGAAAATAAAGCCTTCAGAGACCAAATCATTTTCAACCAAACTTTGCATGTTTGACATAATCACAAACTCCTAGGCCTGTTGCGACAGAATTCTTAATAGAAAAAGAGTGGAACACCTTGAAGTCCCTCAAGTTTGAATGAGGCAGAGGTCACGAAAGCATCTCCTAAGACTGAGTGTTCTAAAACTGTGAAATGGGCTCACAGGGCAAAAAGGTTCTTAATTTTGGAGTTCTGACAGAATCACCTGGGGAGTTAAAATGCACAGAGACCTCAGGTTTTCTTTCCTGCCTATAATCTGGTATGAGACTGGGAGGAAGGCCTGAACAAGAGGAGGCGAAAAGAACACTTTCTGGGTCTTCACTTCAGTTCAGTTCAGTTCAATCGCTCAGTCGTGTCCGACTCTTTGTGACCCCATGAATTGCAGCACGCCAGGCCTCCCTGTCCATCATCAGCTCCCGGAGTCCACCCAAACCCACGTGCCTCGAGTCGGTGATGCCATCCAGCCATCTCATCCTCTGTCGTCCCCTTCTCCTCCTGCCCCCAATCCTTCCCAGCATCAGGGTCTTTTCCAATGAGTCAACTCTTCACATCAGGTGGCCAAAGTATTGGAGTTTCAGCTTCAATATCAGTCCTTCCAGTGAACACCCAGGACTGATCTCCTTTAGGATGGACTGGTTGGATCTCCTTGCAGTCCAAGGGACTCTCAAGAGTCTTCTCCAACACCACAGTTCAAAAGCATCAATTCTTCACCACTCAGCTTTCCTTATAGTCCAACTCTCACATCCATACATGACCACAGGAAAAACAATAGCTTTGACTAGATGGACCTTTGTCGGCAAAGTGATGTCTCTGCTTTTCAATATGCTGTCTAGGTTGGTCCTAACTTTCTTTCTAAGGGTCTGGGTCTTACTGTGTGCCTGTTTTGCATCTCATGTGTTCATATCACACACGAGTCATTTTACCTGGGAGGAAGCATAATTTAATGGTTAAACTGCAACCAGATGGCCTGGGTTCAAATGCTGCCGTCCTCACTTAGTTGCAGTGTTACCAGGATGGGATGAGTTCTTTACGTTTTCCACACTTCCATATCTAGTCTTAATTTTTTAAAAGTCTTCACTGATTTTGCTACAATATTGCTTCTTTTTTTTTTTTTTTTTTATGTTGTGGTTTTTTCACCAAGGCATGTGGAATCTTTTCTCCCTGACCAGGATCGACCCCACTACTCCGGCACTAGAAAGTGAGGTCTTAATCACTGAACCTCCAGGGATGTGAATTCATAAAATAGGTGAATTTATACAGAGTATCTAAAGCAGTGCTTGTCACACAGTGACCATCAGGTGCATGCTGGCAATTACTCTCGGCCAAATTTTACAAATGAGAAAATGGAAGGTTTGGGAGGTTAAGTAGTAGTTCACCCAGGGACGTGCAATGCTGGAGATTTTTAAATGATTCTGGCACATTTATAATTGTTCTGAGGTCCATTCAATACAGCCTTGAGGTGGGAGGATGGATTCAGTATTTTTTTTTTTAAATCTTTTGACCATGTCCCATGGCATGTGGGATCCTTGAGGTGGGAGGATGGATTCAGTATTTTTTTTTAATCTTTTAACCATGTCACATGGCATGTGGGATCTTAGTTTTCTGATCAGGGATCTAACCTGCAGTCCTTGCACTGGCAGCATGGAGTCTTAACCACTGGGCTGCCAGGGAGGCCCCAGCCTTTGATGAGCATGTTGGATTTGGGGTTCTGTCACTGACTTAGTGCAAGACTGCAGAGCTGCACCATTTTCAACATTCAAATGAATCCCCACTTCCGAATGTGAAAATAAGTAGCAAAACTAATGTATCAATTATTTTTGTGAAAATCAACTGAATTAATAAGACTAGATGGGTTTTTTTTGGCTCATGTGCTTCAACCACATATATGCACAGGAAGGAAGCAGGCTAATCATTTATAAATGTTCTGGCTAATGTACAGTGAGAGAGGTGAGGATTTTCAAGATCAGTGCTTCCAATCACCCTTAGGCTGACTTCATTTGCCCAGTAGTTCTCTTGGCACTCACTGCTCAATTTTGGAAAATACTGGTCGCCACAATGGGCTATAACTAGTGCTGCATACTCTGAATATCAGGTTCTCTGGTTAGCATTCCTGACCAAGTGACTAGACTACTATAAATATTCTACTCAAATAACCTACCACCATCAGATCCCCTGGAGTAGGAAATGGCAACCCACTCCAGTATTCTTGCCTATAAAATCCCATGGACAGAGGAACCTGGTGGGCTACAGTCTATGGGATTGCAAAAGAGTCTGACATGACTGAGTGACTTAGCACACACACACATTAGCAACAAGGTTTGCCCTGAGCTCAGGGATTCTGGCATTTCCCCCACACTCAAACTCCAGGTTATTTTATCACTCAGATCTGTGTCCTCTCTGCAACGTTCTTCTGATGTAGCTGGTGTTCTGGTTTGAAGAACCGAGACCTTCCCTTGCTTACTAGCAACTCTTGCCTGGGATACAAATCTCACTTCTTCCTTGCATTGGGTGTGTCTCTCTTTGATCTAAGATCAATCCTAAATCAAATTTCCCTGGTGAGGTGAACACTCGGAACCTATCTGATTCTATATGATTCAATTAGCTTCAACTCAAGTTAATTCAATACAACTCAGCTACTCTGAGCACCTGCTTTGAGACCAGCCCTACATGGGGCACCATTCTGCCTGACAAACAAAGGATAAAAATGCATACGGAGAAAATGTCACATATCCATACAAATTGTCTGCCTCTCCTCTTCTCTCAACTTTAACTTCAAATAAACTCCATCTTTCCTTTTTCTACTTTTTTCCCCCTAGAACAAGCTATCAGGCTTTTAAGAGTTCTTGTCACATAAAAGGCAAGGCTCTGGTTTGAGATATTACCAGAGATCTGACAGCTGCTTTGGAAGCTGAGTTATAGCACTGTTCTCCCATGGGTGCCACGGGCAATTTGATTTCTTTCACGTATGTGTGAGAAGACTGTGTATGTGGGGATTTCGTTTAACAAATGCGATTGTAAGAATTAAACTATATCCTAGTGCATTGAATATCATGTTACATCTCACCTTTTAAACTCTGTTCCTGCTTTGTGGGCAGTGGATCTAAAAAACAGCATGTGCGCACAGGCACACCCATCTGTACACACTCCCACATTTACATGTTGGGATTTTCGCTTGTAGCTTGCATGCTGGTAAACACAGCGATGCCACCTCCGCCAAATTTCTACACCACTGACCTGTGATATCACCCTGGCAGTCATCTCCTTGAAGATGGGATTTAGCCACAGACACAGCAGGCTCCATTAAATCTCTCCTTTCCTTTTGCTGGGGGCAGCGAGAGCCCATTAGGAAACTCCAATGATTCAGTGTGCTTCTCTGAGCCATCACTTGCTCCTTCAGCTGCTGCCCCAATCCTACCTCGTGGTTCTCTCTTTCTGGCTGAGGCTGGTGCATGTGCCCAACTTGGTCAAACATCCCTCATGCACACAGAGGCTGGTGTGATACCCTGGGATTAGGATGAATTCTACACTATACTTGTGTACCACTGTCCTTGGTAGTGACCTTCTGGTTGCCATCCAGTGAGTGGGAGTTAAACCCTAAGATGCCAGAGCAAACTGAACTACAACCTAGAAGGAGCGGTCCATCACAGAGGGATATTCCAAGTCAACTACCTTTGGAAAACTCTGTTATCAAAACCCCTGTTTTAAAGAATAATGGTTCACCTGGGCTTCCCTGTTGGTTCAGGCAGTAAAGAATACGCCTGCAATGCAGAAGACCGGGGTTCGAGCCCTGACTCAGGAAGATGCCCTGGAGAAGGGAATGGCAACCCAGCCCAGCATTATTGCCTGGAGAATCCCATGGACAGAGGAACTGGAGGGCTATAATCTGCGGGGTCGCAAGGAGTCGGACACGACTGAGTGACTAACATTTTGACTTTTTTAAAGTCTATTAAAGGCTCTGATAAGATTTGCAATTAAAAGGCTATTGATCTTTAACTTTGCTTGACATTGTCCTCCAAAATCTTGACCTTGGAACTCTCCACTGTCCTCAGATAGATACCCAAACATGTCTTTGTCAGCTCAGGCTGCAATAAGAGAACAGTATAGACAAGGGGGCTTGAACAACAGACTTTGATGTCTCATAGTCTGGAGGCTGGGAAATCCAGGGTCAAGATGCTGGCAGATTCAGTTTCTGGGGAGGGTCCTCTTCCGGGCTTGCAGACAACTGCCTTCTATTATCATTGTGTTCTCATCTGGTGGAGACAGAGTGACTGTAGTGCCTCTTATAAGGGCACTAATCCCATCCCATGGGCTCTGCCTCCATGACCTCATCTAACCCTAATTTATTTCCAAAATACTTGCCTCCAAAACCACCATGTTTGTGGTTAAGGGCTGCAACATATGAGTTGTGGGGGGACACAAATATTCATTCCATAATGGTACCATTAACCAAAATTCTATGTTAACAATGCTTGTTGGAATATTCTTAAAGCACCTTTTCCTTAATATCTTTAAGGGTATATATCACAGTGACTAGAGTAAAGATTCTGGAGTCACCAAAGCTCATGATCCAAAAGACTGACCTTCAGCAAATCTAAAAATAGTGACTATCTTCCAAGGTCACTGCAACAGTCAAATATATCAAAACAACTCAGAGCGATACTAGACTCCTCATAAGTAGGTAATGAATGTTAATTATTGTGAATTACCTGGGTGAACTATATTTTAGGAAATGCTAAACCAAATTATTCTTACTGGTCATACTTCAGTTTTTTTTTTCCTTACTGAGTCAATTTTGGTTTCTCACTTTTAAGCTTCTGCCAAAATGAGTTCTATTATCAGTATTAAGCCCAGCATTTAATTTCTTTGTCAGCAAGGTAGCCAATGCAGTGACCCTCTGTGATCCCAGCTATAAATCTATCAAGCTCTGACTCTGGCTGTGCTGATCCTGGGCAAGAAGCACAGAGCTGAGCTCATGCAGTGTCGCTGGGTTCCTGTCTATTTGGCTTGCATTTTCAGTTGATATTCTTGGCAAAGAGGAGGAGGGGATGTCTAGGGCTCTGGACAACCCTGAGAAGCTTGACTCTTGCTGTCCTGGGATAAAGGGTAAGGAGACACGAGGCTTGTTGTGTCTGTTGTCTTATAAGCCCATCTCTGGGGAGTGATTAGCACAATACCACATGGCTGCTTTGAGCGAAGGGAATCCTGAACCCCTAACTGAGACAGCCCAGAGCTTGTTGCAAAAGTAATAAAAACAAAAAGCAAACAAACAACAAACTGCCTCCCCCTGCCAAAAAAAAAAAATCCCTTGCAAATAATCAAAGCAAGCAAAAGACTCCCATTTTAGCAAGGGTGGTATGCACATGTACTCAGTTGCATCTGAATCTTTGTGACCCCATGGACTGTAGCCTGCCAGGCTCCTTTGTCCTTGGGATTTTCCAGGCAAGAATACTGCAGTGGGTTGTCATTTCCTCCTCCAGCGGATCTTCCCAACCCAGGAATCCAACCTGCATCTCCTTCATCCCCTGCATTGGAAGGCTGATTCTTTACCACTGAGCCACCTGGGAAGCCCCTTAGAAACGGTGAAAGGAGGGACAAATGAGGAGATGGGGACTGACATATACTCACTACTATATATAAAACAGACAACTGATAAGGACCTGCTGAACGGCACAGCAGGGAACTCTACTCAACACTCTAATGACCTACATGGGGACGGAATCTAAAAAAGAGTGGAGATATATGTCTACACACATGCGTGCGTGCGCGCGTGCACACACACACACGCACACAATTGACTCACTTTGCTGTACAGTAGAAACTAACATAACATTGTAAATCAACTATACTATAATTAAAAAAAAAAAAAAAGCTTCCCAGTGTAAACTCTGGATTTAGCAGTCCTTGATTTCTGCCTGGAGATTTTCAATGTCATGGAAAAGTGGGAGGTTCTTCTACTGCCAGGGCTCATAAGAGCCAATGGGAGAGGTCTCGCCTATTCTTAGAACAATTCTAGTATCTGCTAGTTGAAGGCAGGTTTAGATTGACATTACACTGGATGAAAAATGAGACTGAACATATAAGAGGAATAAGTAGGACGGCAGGGCTTGGACTGGGTGAGGCGAGTAAGGCAGTCGCGTTGGGTGTGAAATGTAGGAGTGCATAGAAACAATCAACAAGGACTTTCCTAGTGGTCCAGTGGTTAAGAATCCTCCTTCAGATGCACAGGATGTGGGTTCAATCCCTGGTTGGGGAACTAAGATCCTTCATGCCACAGGGCAACTAAGCCTGTGTGCCTCAACAAAGACCAGCAAGGCCAAATAAGGAAAATAAATAAAGTAAATAATTTTAATGTAATATTTTAAAACATAACAATTAACACAGAAAATTATGTTAAAACAAATATCAAAATTTTAAGTTAAGACCAGCATTACTGAAATGTTCTTTTGTCTTAAACTCTGACTGACTCAACACAGCTCTGTGGGCTTCAGTAGGAATACCTGAGTAATAAGGAAAAGTTAGGTCAGCAAGGGAAATGAATTGACAGTTTCCGTTAGACTCTCTTTTCGTACTATTCATGGGGTTCTCAAGGCAAGAATACTGAAGTGGTTTGCCATTCTCTTTTCCAGTGGACCACGTTTTGTCAGAACTCTCCACCATGACCTGTCTGTCTTGGATGGCCCTACACAGCATGGCTCATAATTGCATTGATTTAGACAAGGCTGCAGTCCATGTGATCAGTTTGGTTAGGGTTAGCTTTCTGTGACTGTGGTTTTTATTCTGTCTGCTTTCTGATGAATAAGGATAAGAGGTTTTTGCTATAATGCTCACTAAATGAATATAGTACACAGAAAATAAAATTTCTGTGTTAAAATCAACGGGGTTGTGGTTTATTTAAAATTTTCTTTTCCAAATTTTCAATGATATACCTTTTGTAATTCAAATAAAAGGGGAAACTTCCCTGAAGAAAACTGTCTGTCTTTCCAAAATAAAGCTCCAATACTTTGCTGCAATAAAGCTCCAATACTGAAGCTCCAATACTTTGACCACCTGATGCAAAGAACTGACTCACTGGAAAAGACTCTGATGCTGGGAAAGGTTGATGGCAGGTGGAGAAGGGGATGAGATGGTTACATGACATCACCGACTTGATGGACATGAATTTGAGCAAGCTCCAGGAGTTGGTGATGGACAGGGAGGCCTGGCGTGCTGCACTCATGGGGTCGCAAAGTCAGACGTGACTGAGTGACTGAACTGATCAGACTCTCTCTTACATGTCTCAAGCTTGACAAAATTTAATCTGTATCGAACAGCAAAAACAGTAACTGAACATCTTTTCAATTGTATTAAGACAAGACCAAGATTTCCATAAGTGAAGAGAGGATTTGGGACAGAGAGATTTACAGGATTTTTTGGGGGATTTACAGGATGGACACTTGTTATTTATTTTTTACTACAGAATTTTATATTTTTATCACTATTTGATTGCTAGGGAAACTGAGCTTGGGGAGCAAACTGCAAACTAAAAGCTAATATAGGTAGAGAGGTAAAATTTACAATAGGTCTGCTTTGCTCCAAAACTCTTTTTTTAAACCCCTCCATACTTGTGCTCCGGAGAAGGCAATGGCAACCCACTCCAGTACTCTTGCCTGGAAAATCGCATGGACAGAGGAGCCTGGTAGGCTGCGGTCCATGGGGTCACTGAGAATCAGACATGACTGAGCGACTTCACTTTCACTTTTCCCTTTCATGCATTGGAGAAGGAAATGGCAACCCACTCCAGTGTTTTTGCCTGGAGAATCCCAGGGACGGGGAAGCCTGGTGGGCTGCCGTCTATGGGGTCACACAGAGTCGGACACGACTGAAGCGACTTAGCAGCAGCATACTTGTGCTCTGTTTATTTGTAAGGAGACAAAAGCACTAATTTCTGCCACTTTTATTAGAGCATAATGCACATAAAGTACATTTACTTTTGTTAACTACAAAAGCACTATGGAAATATAAAGTTCATTTATTCTTTCATTCATTCATTAGCTATTTCCTGAATACCAGGAAGTCAACTATTTTGACGTGGAATACTGCAGAGGACAAAAAATAAAATAAAAAAAGTAAAAAGAGCCTGACATTTGGTCTTCAAGTTTTCATAGATTTGCAGGTTTTAAACACTTGCCAACAAAAGCCCGTCTAGTCAAGGCTATGGTTTTTCCAGTGGTCATGTATGGATGTGAGAGTTGGATGGTGAAGAAAGCTAAGCGCCGCAGAATTGATGCTTTTGAACTGTGGTGTTGGAGAAGACTCTTGAGAGTCCCTTGGACTGCAAGGAGATCCAATCAATCCATCCTAAAGGACATCAGTCCTGGGTGTTCATTGGAAGGACTGATATTGAAGCTGAAACTCCAATACTTTGGCCACCTCATGCGAAGAGTTGACTCACTGGAAAAGACCCTAATGCTGGGAAGGATTGGGGGCAGGAGGAGAAGGGGACGACAGAGGGTGAGATGGTTGGATGGCATCACTGACTCGATGGACATGGGTTTGGGTAAACTCTGGGAGTTGGTGATGGACAGGGAGGCCTGGCGTGCTGCAATTCATGGGGTCGCAAAGAGTTGGACACGACTGAGCAACTGAACTGAAATGAACTGAACTGAATTGAAACACTTGACTGGAGAGTTCTCAATTCTTGTACTTCATATCAGAAATGAAAATGGAGCTCATTTATTTTCCTGGTATATACTGTCTGGAATTGCTTATGAAGGTAGATTATTCTCTAGGTAATTGTCCAAATTTCTGCTTCTCCTCTGCTGTTAGAAATTTGGCCCACAGTCCAAATAAAGCATCTTATTTAAGAGGAACCCCCTTTTTTTCTCTTGGTTCCTCAGCTTACTGAAGATAGTAAGGTGTGTACAGGTAGGGAGACCTGATATTCGGCAGCAGTGTTTCTTGAATGAGTACACACACTTCATTCTCGACCTCAAGGCAACTGGACGTTGAATCCTGGTGTCAGAAGAAGAGCACTGTGTTCCCTGAGCTTGTTTTAAGTTCAAGGGCATGGCAGAATTCCAAGAAATGCTGCTTCAGGTCTTCAGTTGGATAACTTAAATATATTTAATGACATATGCCAGTGCATTTGAAGTGTGGGGTTTTATAGTGAATATTGCTAGTAGGTAGTTTATTATTTATTAATCTAATGACTTAAAATTCATGATAAAAAGCCTTAGTATAAGAGATTGTCTAGCTTTGCCTGAATAATTACTAATGGGCTGTTAATAGCTGTTACACCGGTAACAGGTCTATTAAACTATGTAGACCGAAATTGCTTTGGTGACCTCAGGTGAGCAGCTCTCTGGGAATGGAGATACACTTGAGCAAGCAGAAGCAAAATCACAGTGCGCAGATAGGTTCTCTTAAATACAATATCTCCCTTGACAGAAGTGCTGAAATGAAGATCAAAGTTTATATGAGAGTCTGGACCTTGGTGTACTTTGGGGAATGTACTGTGAGAGTAAGTTTCACAATCGTGTAGGTGGTGCAATGGTAAACATGACTGCCAATGCAGGAGATGCAAGAGACGTGGGTTTAATCCCTGTGTCTGGAAGATTCCCTGGAGAAGGAAATGATAACCCACTCCAGTATTCTTGCCTGGAAAATCCCATGAACAGAGGAGCCTGGCAGACTACAGTCCACTGGGTTGCAAAGAGTCAGACAAGACTGAGCAACTGAACACACACAATCAAAGCACTGGCATCAACATCAGATAATCTACCTCTAAATCCCCACTTCTTCACTTCCAAGACCATCTGCTACAACCCTGGGCAGGCAATCTGACCTCTCTGAGACCGGTTGTCCTCATGAAAAATATAGTTATTATATCAAACACACAGTGTCTAGAGACCTAAATGAGACCATACGTGTGTGATGGAAACATATTAATGAGGAATTATTCAGAGATGCCCCCCTCCTTTGATTTATCAAAGAGAAAGTTTCAGTTGTTAATCCAATTTCTATAGAGCACATCTTTGCCAGAGAAGCCTTTTGCAATGCAGAAGAAACCAAAAAGAATTGGACCTAAGAGTCAGGAAGAAGATGGGAAGAACTCAGTAAAGAAGTTAAGTCAGTTAGTAAATAAATTAATAAATAACTGAGGGGTGGGAGAAAATTGTAGAAAGAGAGTCTGGAGACGACGGGGAGCCAAGAGCTGAAGAAGTAAGAAACGGAGATGCAAGAAGCTTCCAAGTGTGCCCTGAGAAAGACTGAAAAAAAGAATTTGGCTTTTCATTTCACTTTTTTATTTTAGACTTTTTGAATTCTGAACTTTTGCATATGACCCACTTAGGGAAACTACCCAGGGATCCTAGATTTCTAATGCTTATATGTGCAGAGTGATTATTATGGAATACGGCACAGAGGAAGTAATGAATGAATTAGAATGTTTATAATAATAATACCTACAAAAGCAATGAAGAGGATGATGATAATTATAATCACCATCATTACATCTGAAGTGAAATTTCTATCATTAGAAATTCACAACTGGAGATGCGGTAGAAATGATACTTAGTTATCCCTTTCTTCTGTACAAATATATTTAATTAGAAAAAACACTGGAGGAACTTTCCATATTTGATGAGATGGAAAAATTAAGATAGGCTACTGGTCTCATCCCCTAAAATCAACCATAGAGAAATTAGGGAAATAAAAGGCTAAGAGTCTTTGGGGAAAATATGGAGCCATCTTCACGCTCTGTGGGGTGTGTGTGTGTATGTGTGTGTGTGTGCGTGGTAGAGTGGGCTATGGACTTTGGCAGTGGAGAAGTTAGGCATTTAAGGAGTTATTTCCTGATCTTTTCCTAAAGAAACTACGTTGTACGTTGTCCAGGCTGTTGGAGTGGCCATTATGAAAGAAGCACAACATAACTACTGGGGTGGACAGTTAATGAAAACAACTCCTGAGTATTCATTATTTTAGCCCTTACTCTCCAATTTGCTATGGCTGAAGGATTACAGCTATGGACAAACACCTCTTCACGATACATCTTTTTTCCCTAAAAATTTTAAGGTGATTTCCTGACTGACAGAATTGCCTGTAACTATTGACTGTATGGAGGCATATCCATGTTATTCCATGCTCAAAGCTTGTCTTTTGCTGGGATGCACACCAAGTCCAGAACTTAGACCTATCACATTACACATTGTATGGAGCCAGTAGCCCAGGCCACAGTGACTACACACCTGAAAATTACAGACACACTGCAAAAACAGAAAATCAAATAGATGACTATTTAAAATAGGGACAAAAAATATGCCTCCAAAGGGGAAAATACTGGCAACATGAAGTCAAGAAGTATTGATACTATGTATAAAATAGATAACTAATGATAATATACTGTATAGCACAGGAAACACAATTTAATGCACTGTGGTGACTTGAATGGGAAGGAAGTCCAAAAGGGAGGGGGGTATATGTATATATATGACTGAATCATTTTGCTATACAGCAGAAACTAATACAACACTGTAAAGCAACTATATTCCAAGAAAGTTAACTTAAAAAATAAAAGAAACAGTAGAAATAATCTGGTATCAAATACTTAGCAAATAAAATAGAACAGTCAACAGATGGTGTAAATGCCAGAAAGACACAGATGTAACTTTGGTTATTAAAGTGAAAGACAAGATGAAAGAAGATAGCAGTTCATGATAAAAGAAAAGCCAGGGAGAATCGAAGTAGAAGTGCCAAAAACTAAATAATGTTCCTGGAGCCAAAAAATGGAAGGTAGAAAATAACTGATCAAAATAAATTTCCCATAATTAAATAAACATTAAAAAAAAGGAAGATTCAACTGACTCTGGGATACTAACCAGGGCTAATAAGGAGAAATCCACACTTCAACATAATGAAGTGAAGTCCCAGAATAAAGACAAAAAGTACACCCTACAAGCTTTCTGAAAAGATGCAGATCAAGTACCAAGAAATGAAAGTTAGATAGGTATCATACATTTTAACAGAGCCCTTCATGCTCTGCCACCCATCCTGCCTGCCACTTCTGGTCGCTATTGTGCACTGTCATTTACTCTTGAATCTGAGATGATTTTAGTGACTTAAAACCAATGAAATGTGGCAGCGGTGACACTGTTTCTTCCAACACTAAGTCAAATGAAGTCCAGCAGCTTTTGTTTTGATGATGCTCCAGATCCTCCCTCTCCAAAGCCAGTCCCCCTAGAAACTCCATCCCCATGTAGGAGCTCTGGACAGGAGTTTCAGGTGAGCCAAGCCTTCTAGCAACCCCCTCAAGGCACCAAAATTATGAGTGAAGAACCCAGCTTGGATCCCTCAGCCCCAGATCTTCCAGCCCCCAGCTGCTAGGGGCATCCCCAGTTACTGGGGTCATCTCCAGCTGTTAGGGGCATCTCCAGCCCTTAGGGTCATCCCCAGTCATTAGAGTCATCCCCAGATGCTAGGGTCATCCCAACTGAGGCTCCAGACACTAAGGGACAGAAAAGAGCTGCCTTCACTGTATTTTCTTGAATTCCTGACCTATGGAGTCCATGAGCATAAAATTTTATGTGATTTTTTTGTCACTGTGTTTTAAGATTGTTACACAGGAACAAATAACTGGGACACATGGGTATTCTTAGCAGATGCCAAGAAACTCAAGTAGGCCTACTCTATTTCATTCCTATATTCATTTATTTACCCCTCCAAATATTTATCAATTATGTGCCATTTGTCAAATGCTGTCCAAAGTGCAAGGGTAAAATGTTGTGCATTACTGAGCTCGTAAACAGCACAGTCACTTCTCAATTTGAGGGAAATAGTTTGACTCAGAGCTGCAGCCTCTCATAGTATATACACAGTGTCACACACACACACACACAAAACACACACACATATACAAAGACACACTCACAGTTAATACACTATTGCATGTCATAGAGTCATAAATCAAAGAAATGTAATTTAATGAAAAAGTGAAAATACATGAACATCAGAATGTCTTTCTATGCTCTCAGAGGTCCTATTTTGGTGCCTTTTTACAAATCTAAAATTATTTTCATAAGAGAACTAGTGACACTCATACCCTTGCACACAAGCTTCTGTGAGTACACACACATATGTGTACAATACATATAAATCTTGCCTTCTGAACTATGTATGTTATACACAATGAGCTAAATGCTTTCTTTGAATAAAAATAAAGTCCTTGATCAAGAGGCAGTAATTACATAATGATACTAATGAAGGTGATTTTTTTTCTTTACAACAGCGTATTCAAGCTCAACCATGGAGAACTCCAAAAGCAAATTCTATAAATTACTGAGATTCTAAGCATTCTGGAGCTGACATCAACCTCTGCACTTGCTCAGTCCAATCGCCTTACTTTACAGCTGGAACGATGAAGCCCCAGCAGGCAGTGTGACCAGATGGGTCATGCTATCGGCTGTGGTGCCGAGCAAGCTAAACTCTGTGAGGTCGGCTGAGGTCCCATGTAACCCAGAGGAATCCTGGCATGGATTTCAAATCCTCCTCTCCATTCTGGCACCAATTCTGGTACCCATATGTCTCTGCATACATAGAAGCCGAGGCAGAGAAACGCATGAGGATTGCCAAGGTCCTAGAATCCTGAAAATAGTTGCTATACCCTGTTGCCATGACAACCCACTTAGGAAAGTACCGAGGTGCCAGACTTAGATTATTTTTTTTTCTTTCTGGGTCCCAGAGGAGTACCAGAGTGAGATGATAACTCTTTTATTGCTACCTAGAGAGAAGCCTTTCTGCCCTGTGTAGCTTCTTCTGGCAGATCAACACCCTAGGGATGGTGGCTGATGCAACTCTAGCTGGTTTTATTTTCTTGGGAGACAAAGGTCTCTGATGATGGTTGTGTCTTGAAAAATAAGGGGTCTCTATAAGCTAACACGTCTATGGAAACTTGTGATTTCTTCAGCCCCAACTTTCACTACATTTTTGAGGCTCCCTGCTTTATTTCTCTCTACTTGTTTTCCACCAGAGCATCTGCTCCTTCCTGCAGAGGAAACATTTGTGCTGTTCAAATGGTTGGACTATGAGTCACGTATTAAGCATGAGGTACTTTTCTGAATGATGCTGAGCAAGGCCTTAATTAAAAGGGAGGAGGAAGTTCGGGTGAGTGGGAGCAAGGTTGGGGTGTTGAGAGCCGTGCAAAGTGCCAGCCTCTCCCTGGGGATCACTTGGTCCTTCTGGCAGGAAAGCATCATCCATCTGCATTTAGGATGTGAATATCCTCTGTGGGTTCCCAGAACTGCAACAGGATGTCCCCAGAACCAGGTACCTGAACGGTGGGATATCATAATGATCACCAACATTCACATTGCGCTTCCTGTGTGTCAGACACTATTTTTAGCACTTTTGTATCTTAACCCACTAAATCCTTACAGTGACTCAATGAGGTAACATTACAAGGATGGCAACTGATGCAACT
The DNA here is from genome assembly GCA_024291935.2 of Okapia johnstoni. Lineage (NCBI taxonomy): Eukaryota > Metazoa > Chordata > Mammalia > Artiodactyla > Giraffidae > Okapia > Okapia johnstoni. Next base: position 8,164,630 of record CM044323.1, on the reverse strand, counting down.
TGGCTGTTTGTTTTTAATTAATTTATTTTTTACTGAAGGATAATTGCTATACAGAATTTTGCTATTTTCTGTCAAACCTCAACATGAATCAGCCATAGATATACATATATCCCCTCCCTTTTGAAACTCCCTTCCATCTTCCTCCCATCCCACCCCTCTAGGTTGATACAGAGCCCCTTTTTGAGTTTCCTGAGCCATACAGCAAAATAGACTTATAGACATGGGGAGAGGGGAGGAGAGAGCGACATGTATGGAAAGAGTAACATGGAAACTTACATTACCATATGTAAAATAGATAGCCAACTTGGCTGGTTTTATCCCCTCTAGAGACAAACGTCTCTGATGACTTGTGTCATGAAAAATGGTGGGCTTGTATGTATAAGCTAACCAGCCCATGGACACTCTGCTATATAAGTGGCAGTTCTAGGATTTACATTCAGGCAGAGCTTGCTCTTAGCCAGCATGTCTTGTCACCTCACTGATATGTAACTGTCCATCCAACTGACACTGGATGGGCGTTATACTGCTAGATCACCACTTGTTCAATAGGCCACCACTTCTGTGTTCTGCCTTTCTCCAAAATGCCTTTGGTCACCATCTCTTCTTCCCCATATTCCATCACTGTCTTCCTTTAGGTCCTAATTCTTTCTCACCTGGGCAATCAAATGGCAACGCGTCGCATCCCTCCGCCTCTCGCACTGGGTTTGCTCAGTCTGCTCTCCACATTGCAGCCAAAAAGACTCTCTTAAAAATGTACCTCAGATCTTTATCACTTCCACTTAAGATACAGAACCTCGCCATCCTTTTCTGGATCTCACACCTTTAGCAGACTGTGCTCATGTCTTAGGCATACTAGTATCACAATTAGTTTTTTCTCTGCTTTAACTGTCTGTTTGTTCTGGTTTAACTGTGACCTAATTTTTTAATTCCAGACGGAATTTTTGCTTTTTTGTGCTTGTTTCTCCACTTCCTAAAACATTTCCTTACTCACAGTAAACAAAGGAAAAAGAAAAGAAAGTTGTATTAACAGCTACTGAATTAAAATGGCTAGTTAGTTCCTGAGCTACACGTTAGGAAGTTGCCATGAAACATTCCCTATTGTATTTTGAGACTAATTATGAAATTGCCATTATAAAGCACATATTCCTCTTACAGAACAATTAAAAAACTCAATCCTGACAGCCACAATTAGTATACCACTCTGGAGACAGAATTTTTTTCAGTCAGAAAACAAATGGCTTTCAGTCTCAACCCAGCATCACTGTCAGAAGCATGCTTTTGTTTTCAAAGATTAATGCCTGCTTTTCTTTAAGTACCAAAAACCACACTCATTCTACTGATGGGCTCCACTGTGATTGCTTTTAATGCACATGATCCATTAATGTCATCTGCCATAACACACCTCGTTAGAGAACACTGTTTCACAGTCTCCGTCAGAGTCGGCCATGTTGAAAATACACACTCCTGGGGGTGATGTGTGGAGCAGTTCAGTGAGGAACGCCCAGGAAAGGCTCGCACTTGCTTAAACAGAATCTCTTCATTTCAGGGGATGACATCTTCTTTTCTCCAGCCATATAATCTATCATCATGGGATTTCCTTCTTCTTCCTCAATGACCACAGTCAATTGCTTAAAAGACCATTGAATCCACTTCCTCCTCATCTCCATCACTACTACTTCTACTGTTGCCTTGCCCTCTTTTGGTGGAAACTGCAATATCGTCTTTATTAATTTTTCTGTCTCCTGTCTTATTCTTTCAGTGTCTTCAGAGTATTGTATCTAAAAATCAAAGTTTACCATGCCATTTTCTTATTTAAAACCCACTGAATAACCTCCACAATTCAAGTTCTATTACCTGGCATTCAAAGCTTTCTATTATTTAGATAACAATTATAGAAATAGATAATAGATAATTATATCCATTATTTAAATATCAATTATTATTTATTGGGTGTCAGGGACTGTTCTAAGTGCTTTAGATATATTAACTCATTCATTCTCATAACACTCCTAGAAAGCATTATTTCATCACTGTCTTACTTTCAAATTTCAAAACTTGCCATTCTCACTATATAATGTATATATGTGGTTTATAGATCATGAGATTTTATTCATATTTATTCCTCTTCTTGGTATGACTTCCACCTGCTTCCTATTTTATCTTCTTACCTGACTACGGATCATTGACAACTCATTTTGGATGTATTATTAGTCCCTCAAAGCCTGTTCTTCCCTTTCTTCCAAATGTGGGAAAAGAACCTTTGTCTAAACTTCCATAACACTTTACATAAAAGCTAAACATGATATTCGCGTGCTGAACTCTCACTGTCTCTTTATGGGCACATAATCAGTCTAAGTCTTAAAGGGAAGGGACTATGTTTTATTCTGTATCTACATGTGTATTCCACCCATTTCCAGCAAATGCCCACTAAATACTTATTGAACAGAAAGGGTACTTTCCTGCATATTCATGAAAAAGAATATTTACATGGTAAATATGACTGAGCATTAGTGTAAAGAGCATGTTGGGAGGGGTAGGAAAGAAAAAGAGCTGGGGATGGAAGTAGAGGAACAGATTTACACCAGGAAAAATTCATGAAAAACTGTATTTTTGAGTCATTTTAAAATATCAAGAAACAAAGGAAAGGAAGAAAAAAATAATATTCCACAGTCTAGTTTTCCATGAGGTATTTGCAAGCTTGATTTTGGGCATGGAAATAAGATTTATTTTACCAAGGTATAGAGAACATATTTGGAAGAATGGTGGTACTGAAATAACCATGTGGTGAAGTATGTTGAATATTAGCCATAGGAGAATGACTGTTGATATTACAGGCAATATGGAACCACTTACGTTCTTATACCAGGAAAGAGACTGACTAAGAAGGCAATTAAGAAAGATTATTAAGCAGCTGTTGAATAGATTAGACATTAAAGCTGATAGGAACAAGGAGAGTAGACAAGAATCTATTGAATACTGTAAAAATAAATTGTGGTATATATATATGACAGAATATTATAGAGCGATGAAAAAAAAGAAATGAAACTATCTAATCACCATGGATGAACTGCTGAAGAGTAATCCTGAGAGTAAAAACAGCATGACTACATTCACATTAAATGTAAAATATGAAAAAAATACTAGTTATTTTTGAAGGAAACAAATATGAACAAGCGTTTAACTTTACTGTTGGAAAGTCATTCATGAGAAAGATAAACAATAAATTCAGGAGATCAGCTGTTCATAGAAAAAGAAAGAATATGCTTGTAAAACTATGCCTAAGAGTCTTTTTTTTCCAATATTTTATTTCTTACCCTGGCTGGTGGGCATATTAGGTACTCATCCTCAATGTGCTGTATAGAGCAGACATATATGATAGTAGTAATAATAAATAGAAAGCAATGGGAAATGTATTTTAATATAGTCTACTGCAAATATAGCTGTGGGTAGAAAGGGAAAGAAAAGCTTCACAAATTAATATAAGCGAAAAAAGGAGTTAAGATCTTTAATGAGGCATTTCAGGTCAACAAAAGCACAGACGAATAAAGACAGCAGAACTACTTAAGCAACTGACATCTTGGAGAGAGTGTTTCATATTTCCGAGTAGAGTTATGATGTTTAGATATAAAGATAGCTTAGCGACAGCAAGAAACATACGAGTGTTGAAAGAAAATTGGAGATAATCTGAGCACAGGCAATAGCTGAAAACATGTGAGCAGTGAGTTCACTGAGGGACAGGAGGAAAAAAACAAAGGGCCTTGAAACGCTGCAGTTAGTGAGCCTGGTAGAAAAGAGAGTGAGCAAAGGAAAAGTGTGTTTATTTGTTGGCAAAGACTCCAGAGACAAGTCAGCTTTTTATTGAGTTCGAACATAAGGAGAAGTACCCAAGAATGTAAGTCTTTCATCACATTTGTTTCATCTGTCACTGTATTTACTTTCCCTTGAGAATTTAAATGGAGATAGATCTAAGTGAATTTGAAATTTGCTATTTTATAATGTTAAGTCCAAAACTTCTAAATAGTTTTGAAAAATCATCAGGTCTGTTAGAGATTTATTTAGAACACTTTCAAATGTGCCTGTCTCTTAAGTTTCAGCTATTCTTTCCTCTTCTACACATTATCACCTACATTTGACTTTCAAAAAGTTAAAGAAAACTATGATTGTTTCTAATATGTGTTGGGATGTTTCTATATGACAACAAAGACACAAAACTTGTACATAGATGACCTCATTTATAATCAAGGACTTATTTAATCCACAACTACTTTTTAAGCAATTTGCTTCTAGTATGCACAGACACTGTCCTAGGTGCTGAAAATACGACAGTGAATCAAACAGATCCAAATTCTTGCCCAGAGTTTACCTTCTTGTGGGAGGAGAGAGCATAAGTGAAATACATTAGTATAATATAACATACAGTTTTGTTGTATTTGTGTTGAAATAAATAATGAAGGAAAGGAGCTGAAAGTTCATGAGGGTGGTATTTAATTTTAAGTAGGATGATCAGAGAAAGTCTCACTGTGTTGCCGATTTGATTAAAGCCTGGAGGAGGGAAGGAAGTCAGTGGTAATAATAATGTGGGAGCAAACTCACAGCAAAGGGAATGGTAAGAATGAAAGCAGACATCCCGATAGGATGAAGCCTGATTGTCTGGGATGTGTGACCTGTACTCTTAGGGCAGGGAGAGGAGTAAGAAATGGGATTGCAGAGGAAGGAGAGGGGAGGGAAGAGGAGACTAGGAAGCCCTTTCAGGAAATGCTGCCTTCAATTTAAGTGAGATAGGAAGGCTCCATGAGGCTCTGAGCAGAAAAGTGGCCTGATTTGAGTTCTATTTTAGCAAGATCAGTACAGGAAACAAGGGCAGACATAGAGGTGCCCAGGGAGGGGGCAGATGGAAGTTGCTGGTGACTTAGACCAGGGTTGGAGCTGTGAAAGTTGGAAGAAATGATATTTTTCTGGCACAAAATGTTTTGGTTGTGATGTGAATATGCAATTTGCTTGTTAATGCATACGTGATTTTGAGGCTGAGGTAATTGTAAGGACCTTTCTGATGGATAAGTATTGTTTTTCTTTTTTTAGACCACTGGGAAACCACCATTGCTCCACACACTATGGCTACCCTACATGCAATGACCTCCATTTGCTGCATATAGAATAGAAAGCAAATTCTTTTCCATTCTTTTTCTCCTTAGACAACTGCAATAAAATTACTTCTAATGGCTGGTTACACTGCCATTTTTACAGTGTCAAGACAATGTCTCATGTTATTAAAGATGAAAGACGTTAAACATGAAAGTCTGATCCTGCAGTACTATCTTTCCATTTTGAACCATCACTGCACAAAGAAAAGTACACTGCTGATAATTTAATACAGTTACAGATCTGGGGTGAATTTGATCAAACTGACATTAAAACATGCCATGCTAGTATCAGTTAGGTTTGTTTTGTCACTGTCCTTATTGTTGTCTAGTCACTAAGTCGGGTCCGACTCTTTCACCACCACATGGACTATAGCCCGCCAGGCTCCTCTGTCCATAGGATTTCCCAGGCAAGAATACTGGAGTGGATTGCCATTTCCTTTTGCGGGGGGTCTTCCTGACCCAGGGATCAAACCTACGTCTCCTACATTGCAGGCAGATTTTTTTTTACTGCTGAGCCACCAAGGAAGCCCCCAGCCTTGTTTACCAATACCTTAATAGATAAATGTTACTAGCAACTGAGCTACCAAGGAAGCATAGATATTCACTGGGCATCAAAATAATCAGAAATATCAATAAAATGTAGTTGTTAGAGTTATGAGATCATCCCTGGTAGCAAACTGGCTAGTCACATGATCCAGGGTAAACTTTATATCTTTTTAGACTAAATTCCAAAGAAAATATAAAAATAGCACTAAGTTCACACAATAATAATAAATATCCTACTGGCTCTTATAATAATAAAAACAGTATGATATTTTGCTATGATTCTTTTCAGAAAGAAGTAGCTGTATTAGTCATATAGTAATCCAAACGTACTATGTAACAAATTACCTCCAAACTCAGTAGCTTGAAGTAGCAATCTTTCATTTCCATGGATCTGCAGCATTATTGGGTCTGTTCCCCATGGCAGGGCTTAGTCAGTGAGTGAGATGGGACAAGCTGTTGGCTGTGTGTTCATCCTCCTTGAACAGGGGGCTGGTTAAGGCATGTCCTTTTCAGTGATGGAAGTAGTGCAGAAGAGACGGCCAACCTGAAAAGTTCAAGAAGGATGGGCTACAGTTAATCGTACTAATTTATAAGAGTTGGCTGTTTTATCTTAGTGTTTTGTGAGTTGGTTGTTTAAAAACAGCCATTATTGAGACATAGACATAGAGGATAGACTTATTGACATGGGGAGAGGGGAGGAGAGGGTGAGATGTATGGAGAGAGTAACATGGAAACTTACATTTCCATATGTAAAATAGATAGCCAACGGGAATTTGCTATATGTCTCAGGAAACTCAAACAGGGGCTCTGTATCAACCTAGAGGGGTGGGATGGGGAGGGAGGTGGGAGGGAGGTTCAAAAGGGAGGGGATATATGTATACCCATGGCTGATTCATGTTGATGTCTGACATCAACAAACAATAAACAAATAAAATTCTGTAACAACAAAATTCTGTAAAGCAATTATCCTTCAATTAAAAAAAGTAAATTTTTAAAATAAATAAATAAAATGTAAAAAAAACCCCAGCCATTATTAAAAGCTATATTATAATAAGTTACAAGTAAGTACATTACATTAACAACAAAGATAAATATTTAAAAATCACTTTCTCACTATGTTTCTACATTCTCTTAGTATCTAGAATCTTAAGGTGATTTAGGTCTGTTCTCTTTGTATAGTAGAAATACTATAAATGGTATGTGACTGTATGTCTCTTCCCAGCATTGCATTCACCAGTGTCTCCCAGGTAGCTTAAAACTGACAGTAGTGGGAATACTGATACCATGGAAAATAGCAAATGCTACAAATCAAAACATTTTTCCTCATGTTTTTAACAATTGGTTTTCCACCCACACTATTTAATAAGTTTAGAACTGGTTGTTGAACATTTTCAAGGAGAACATTCATTTTGACTCTTTTCTTGCATTAGGTCTGCAAATACTGCATTGGCCAAAATCAGGCAGTAATGAAACACATTCAACCTTCAGTCAAAATGTAACCTGGAAGGGTTAAATCTCAGTTCATGATGGATCTATTTCTGTGACTTTAGCCCTGGTTTTTGCCATTTTTGTTATTATAATCATACATAGTAGCCTGCCTCAGAGAACCCTGCCCCCTCTGCCTGACCCTTAAACTAACATGCTTCTGTTTAGCTCACAGGGAGATAATCTGACCCTGATCACCTGTGAATGTAAGGAAGTGAAAATAACACATCCCCCTGCCTGAGACTTGCCATTCTAGCAGATATTTGCAAGAATTAAACGGTCTTCTTTTTTCTTTTTTTCCTCCCTCCCTCCATCTCTGATCCATAAAATCCCTGGCATCCAGGCCCGGACAAGATGCCATCTTCTGCCATCTTCTCGGTCAGCCGGCTTTCCAAATAAACTCATTTCGCTTGCCTCAATCCCTAGTCCTTTGGATTTATTGGCCTCTCATGTGGCAAGCAGAGTGAGCTTGGACGCAGTAACAGATCTGGTGAGCCAGTGCAGGAGCCTTGCTGCTTGTGTCTAGCCAGCCCTGATCAGGGAATATTAAGACAAGGCCCCAAGCAGTTGCTAGGACCATTTGTCCTGAGGGTCTTCCTTTCCAGTTTCCCTGAAGTGGCACTGACTGCCCTAGCACTTGGCAGTTGAGGCAAAGAACTGGCAAAACGTATTTTTAGGGTAAGTCCATCCACTTTGATAGCTGGTTCATTTGTGGCTTTGTGTGCCTTTTTGTGTTATGAGTCAGTGGCTCAATTTTGTAGCGTAAGCCACTCTGGTGTGCAAACAGGGAACATAGCCCCCTCCTCAATTTGGGCTTTTCCTTTATAGGACAAGCCAATTTGGTTGACGTACCCTGTCAGAGAGGGTAGGTGTTTTTGGACTCTCAGAACCAGTTCATTGGGGAGCTAGTTTTCATGGGGTAGGCTGCCTAGTTGGAATTAGTTCATGTGTTTGTAGGGTAAATTTATCTACCTGAGTTGGGAGCCAGCTCATCTATGCATCCATATAATCTGTTTGTGTCATTTCTGTTGAAATTTACCTATGTCTTTTGTGTTTTGGTGTTATCAAACTTATTTTAAAAAGGCAATTTCATCTATCCTGAAGGAAAGTTCTTTGGGGTGCATATTAAGTTCAGAAGAGCAATGGACGCTGAATGGTTCGCAATTACACAATCTCATAGTTAGAAGCACCTTCAAAGGAGAGGAACATGCTGATAATAAGCAGGCCTGGGGGTTTCCTTGGACCTGAAGCATCCGATTCTAACTTCCCCTACTGGAGTTCTGGGTAACTTTGACAGTAGGGAACAAGTTGATTGATTCTCTAACAGATATCACTCTCCTTTGTAAATTAAATGTTCAAATAGCCTTTTACCCAGAATAGCTTGATATCCGGGTCCCACTGGGGCCTTTTTGACCTTATCCTATATGGAGAGCTTTGGCTCCCATCTGGGGGGAGGAGGCTTTTGCTCTAATTTGGAGTGTTCTCCCCATGAAGGGAGACTCCGTTTATAAGGCACTTTGGACAAAGGTCACAGGTCTAATGGGACTGGGAAGTCACAGTGTGACTTTCCAGCTGACTAAATTCTGGTTCATTCTGGCTACTTTGGTAACAAGACAGTTATTTTGTGACATTAGTCTGCCATCTTCTCAGTCAGCCAGCTTTCTGAAAAAAGTCATAGTCCTCGTCTCAACACCTCATCCCTTGTATTTATTGGCCTCTCCTGTGGTGAGCAGAGAGAGCGTGGACTCAGTAACAAACTGATGGTGCAATGGGATGGATTGTGGAAGCTAACAGTCCAACCTGCCACAGTTAGGAAATGGCACAAAAGCCAGGTGGACAGGGAAGTCAGCGTTTCCATATACAAGTAAGTACAGATAGCTTTGATTTCCTCAACAGCAACTATCACTCATTATTTCTAACATTTCCTAGTGAAAAATAAACATTTAAAATAGACAATTTGAATTACAAAATAGATTATCGATTCCTACTTATAAAACACTCTTTAATTATGAATGTAGACAAAACTGAATAAGTTGGCAGGAGTTGCTTGTTGGTGATTCCTAAACACTAGTAAGCATCATTCCAAGTAAATTTTTATTTCATTCTGAATTGCTCATATTCCACCCAAACCTTGATTCTTTCAAGATACTGCAAAGCTGACATGGCCAATAAGAGAAAAAAAACAACAAAAAAAAGCCTCTAAGTTTAACTCCAATAATTTAATAGTCTTCCTTTCCTTACATGCAGATTTTTCTGTTAATTAGAAATAGTATTCCCAGCTGCACTGAGAATGTTTTCTGAACAAAGGGAGGAGGACATCTTAAAGACTGCAGTGGAAGTTAAGGCAAACCATAATTTACATTTCAGAATATAAATGCCCCAGGGAAGCCTTCTTCCCCTGCTGCAGAGAACTTTGATTGGCATTTCAATAGGATGCCACCAAATGGAAGGCTGGTCCCAGGAAACCCATCCTCAGGGTTTCCAATGACTAATTCCAGGCATCTGATCTGAGAAAAATGATGCCTATGAGATCAGGACATTAAAAAATTTAAGGCATCCATGAAAGCCAATGAGAACCAGAAAATGAACCCAAGGAGGAGAGCAAGGACATGGGTCCTGAGGGTTTGTAGATGCTTCACTCTGAAGATCAGATGTATTTCTAATTCAAGCTATTTCAGCTGGTGTGGCTATCAATAAAATGGCACAGAGAAGATATATGTTCCATCACTACCCCAAAAGTCATCCTCTCCAGAGATAAATGATTTTCCATAAACTCTTTTAGATTTCAAGCATTATAAAAACTGCACCTTGTTGGGTATATAAAATTTCTGTAAATTCCTGGATAAAAATTTTACTTTGGATGTTAAAATCTGGCCTCTTTAACTCTAAAAATCATTTTAAAAATGAGATAAACAAATTGAGGTAATTCAGAGTTCTTCTCAACTTCTCTCTACTTAAATGTTGACAAATTTCTGTATCACTCCTTCTCTTCTCCAATTCTCCAAAGCATGTAGTTGGAAAATAGTAAACAGGTTTTAATCTCTTATTTTTTCTTCTCTTGCTTGTATTTTTGGTGCCATATATAAAAAAATCATTACCAAGACCAATGTTAAGGAGTTTTTCTTTTTATTCTAGGAATTTTACAGTTTTAAGCCTTACATTTAAGTCTTTTTTAAAAACCTGAAACAGAGTTGACTAACACTAATAGTATTATATTACATTCAGGTGTACAACATAGTGATCTGATATTTTTATAGAGTATATTTCATACTAACTTATTATAACACATTGACCCTATTCCTTGTGCTGTATTTTAAATTTCTATAACTGATTTATATCTAGTAGTTTGTATCTCTATAACCCCCGCACCTATCTTGCCCCTCCCCCAATCCCTTTCCTCTGTAGTAACCACTAGCTTGTTCTCTGAATCCATGCCTTCACTTCTATTTATTCATTCGTTTATTTTTTAGATTTCACATGTAAGTGAAAACACACAACATTTGTCTTTGTCTAAGTCTTTAATGCATTTTTAGTTACTGTTGTAAGTGGTGGAAAGAAGGGTCCAGTTTCATTCTTTTACCTATGAATATTCAGTTTTCCTATCACCATCATTAAACAGACTATATTTTCCCTATTGAGTATGCTTTACTCCCTAGTTGAATTTTAGTTGACTACATAGTGTAGATTTATTTATAAACCTACATAGTGTAGATTTATTTCTGGGTTCTGTATTCTGTTCCATTTGTTTCTGCTTCTTTTTATGCCAGTACTATACTGTTAATTACTATAGCTTTGCAATATCTTTGAAGTCAGGCATTGTGATACCTCCAGCTTTGTTCTTTCTCAAGATTGCTTTCACTACTGAGGGAGTGTCTTCAGTGGTTCCATACAAATTTTAAGATTGTTTTTTTTCTCCCTCTATAAAAAATATCATCGGAAATTTGATAGAGATTGCATTGAATCTATAGATAGCTTTGGATAGTATAGATATTTTAACAATATTAATTCTTCCAATACATGAGCAGGGAATATATTTCCATTTATTTTTGTCTTCTAGAATACCTTTTACCAGTGTCATAGCTTTCAGAGTACAGATCTTTCACTTTCTTGGTTACATTTGTTCATAAGCCTTTTATTATTTTTGATGCTGTCACAAATGGGATTCTTTCCTTTTCAGACAGTTAATTTTACGCATAGAATTGCTACTGATTTTTATATGTTGATTTTTATATCTTACTACTTTGCTGAATTCATTTATTTATTCTCACATTTATTTCTGTAAATAAAAAAAAAATTGTGGAGTTTTTAAGGTTTGCTGCATAAAAAATCATGTCACCAGGAAATCCAGACAGTTTTACATTTTCTTTCCTGATCTTTGATGCCTTTTATTTCATTTTCTTGCCTGATTGCTCTGGTTAAGACTGCCATTACTCGTGAGAATGGGCAAATCTGTCTTTTTTCTCATCTTAGAGGAAAAGCTCTGATTCCTTTGTCATATATTCTGTATGCTGATATTGTTTTATTTTTTTTAATTGCATTAGTTCTGCATTCATCTTTCTATTCAAGATTCTCCTGTACGTGCAGTTTGATCTACCTTCAGCAATCTGGGGAAAACAAAAGACATGCTTCCTATGGGCACGCACATTACATCTGGGTGCGTGTGTCTCTTACCCTTTCATTTTTTGTTTTGTTTTATACATGGAATTTTTGTTTCTCACTGGTCTCAGTGCTGCTCTGACTGAAGAGAATCAGCATGGGGCCACTTATTGAGCTACATACAAGTCAAGTCATCCTATCCCTGGTCTCTCTAATATCTAGACTGAAAACACCAATGGATGTCACTATCTCCTTTTACTATCATTTTTCACAGAAGTACTCTTCTTAGTGTGTTTTAGGATGTTGCTTCCTTCATCAGTTGAGTCCTATCAAAGTTGCATCTTTTAGAGTCTTAAGTATCTATATTAGTAAAACATTAATAAACTGAAACCTCAATTAAATAGAGTTGGGAGACCAGAAAAGGGAGCTTTCATGCCCTGCGATGAGGGTGGAGCCCAACAGCAAGAAGAAAACCCTCCTTCTTTCCTGGGAAGGGCTCAGCCAATGAAAATCCATGGGCTCTCTCTGTTTACTCCAGCCCTCCCAACTTCCTTTTCCTCTGCATAAAAGGGTTCTCCTTTCCTTCCTGTGTAGGAACTTGCATATGACTCACCAAGAATACAGATCTTGAATTGCAATTCTCTGCTGATCCTGAATAATTCCATCTTTGCTGGAGAACTATCTGACACATTCTATTTGTATTAGGTCAATGTACTCCAACTTTGATATACTTTAAGGGTTAGAAGCTGAGGAGGCAAAGGTAACGCTTAAGCTGTGGTACATATACACAATGGAATATTTCTCAGCCATTAACAATAATACATTTGAATCAGTTCTAATGAGGTGGATGAAACTGGAGCCTATTATACAGAGTGAAGTAAGTCAGAAAGAAAGACACCAATACAGTATACTAACACATATATATTGAATTTAGAAAGATGGTGACGATGACCCTATATGAGAGGCAGCAAAAGAGACACAGATGTAAAGAACAGACTTTTGGACTCTGTGGGAGAAGGAGAGGGTGGGATGATATGAGAGATTAGTATTGAAACATGTATATTACCATATGTGAAACAGATCACCAGTCCAGCTTCGATGCATGAGACAGGGTGCTCAGGGCTGGTGCACTGGGATGACCTTGAGGGATGGGATGGGGAGGGAGGTGGGAGGGGGGTTCAGGATGGGGGACAGATGTACACCCATGGCTGATTCATGTCAATGTTTGGCAAAAGCCACCACAATATTGTAAAGTAATTACCCTCCAACTACAATAAATAAATTAAAAGAAAGAATAAAAATAAAAGAGATTACACTTAGCCGTATATACTGATCCTAAGCCAGTTCTGCAAAATGTATAAGCATAAAATATACTAGTTATTGTGACAAAGATGATAAGAGAATGCTTTCTTTTTGTATACTATCACTCTAATCAGAATGGCTGTTCACCTAATGTGTACCAGGATATCTACCGGTTCCTGCCCATGCTGTGTGTGCTGTTAAACAATGTAAGGATCAGTTATCTGTGACGCTTGAAAGGTGCACTAAGAAAAATCTGACAGCTTGGAAAAGTTGGTAAGGAAATAATACTTTGGAAGTTCTTGCTGTTTTTCAAATTGGTAGAGTTGCCAGTATCTTGTTCTCTATTTGCTACAGGAATCTATTAAGAGTCCGAGGAGAATGTGCCCATCCACTTGATAGGAAACAAGATGTAGTGTAGGTACTAGAGCAAAACAAACCTTTCACTGACATATTACTAAGCCTTGATTTCCAGCCAACAGAACCACAAAAAGATTCACTGTTTCCCCGCATTTTTAGTTATTAATTATGACAAAGCCTAATGTTTATATTGTCCCAACTTAAGCAAGCCATTCCCACAAACACCTGCCAATTTCATCCATTGAGATGAGATGCAAATATCAACCTTACTCAAGATAACACTTTCTTGTTTCAGGCTTCATCCTTTGACTTTATTCTTAATGTTACATGAATGCTGTTTTATATTTTTTGGAAGATGGTTAGGGTCTGCTGACCATCCTTACATACAGACTGCCTGGAGCTAATTCTAAGTACAATTCCAGGAGTGAGAAATAAAAAGAATAAAAAAAGTAAACAAGGGTTCATGTGTTGGTATGTTAAAGTTCTAGGCAACCAAAGGAAAAATCTGGAAACATTATTTTATCTGTAATAATGAAAGCTTGAGGTCTTTTGGACACAGGAGGTGGTTAAAAGGGCCTTTAAATTGCAGGCTTAGAGATCTCAAAAATGCCTCTTCCACAGCTGTCCTCCTAATGCACCTTTCAGAGGCTCTGCTCTGTTCTGTAATGGGTTTTGAAAGGTTCTACTCCCATAGAAAGATTTACCTCTTTTTCTTCAAGCAACTTTTGCTGAAAGCAAAACAAAATAGGCCTTTGAAGTAGGGGAAAAAAAAACCAAACACTTAAGACAAAAAGGGAAGATTTCAAATTTGGAAGATTAATAGCAACTTTAGGGTGGCATTTTTGGGGACCAGCAGTGTCCAGCAAGTTCTGACGGCGATTTTATGACTCTTGGAGCTGGACACTGAAAATAGGACACTTGCAGACGGGTCACTTACAATACTGCCAGTATTGCAGATCACTGATATTCACCAATATTGATAAATCTAACACCTGCCTCCGATTTCAGTTAAACTGGGGCTTCCCTTGTGGCTCAGCTGGTAAAGAATCTGCCTGCAATGCAGGAGACCTGGGTTCTATCCCTGGGTTGGGAAGATCCCCTGCAGAAGGGAATGGCTACCCACTCCAGTATTCTGCCCTGGAGAATTCCATGGACTGTATAGTCCACACGGTCACAAAGCATCGGACATGACTGAGCGACTTTCATTTTCAATAAATCTCTTCAAGCAGTGGTTGCTTCTTGCAAGTGTGGTCCCTGAACTAGTAGAGATAACATCACTTGGGAGCCATTAGAGAAGTTCATTCTCAGGCCCTACCCCAGAGCTACTGAATCAAAAACTCTGAGGTCAGTTTTAACAAACTTTCTGATGCATATTGCATTTAAAGAACACTATTTCCGAGCATCTTCCCAAGAAGAATGTCATCCAAGGTCACAGCCATCCTACTCCCCCTCTGGATGTCTCCATTTCCTCTGTGTAAAATATTCCTCTGGGTAACTGAACAATGTTCATATAAAACTGAAAAGGACTGGCAGAAATGTCTAAAGTACCAGGAACTGAGAGTGAGGGCAAAGTTTGATATTTGGCAAATAATCCCAAGTCTACCCCATCTGGGGACCTTGATCTCCATCTAGATGAGACTCTGATTATTGGAATCTCTATGACTCTGCTTCTCCAGCTCCTAAACCTGCTTCTGGCCTCACCCTCACTGGGTGACCACTTCTCCCACTGGTTCTCCTAGCTCCCTTGGTGTTTTGGTTTGTTCTCAACCTTGCCTTCTTCCTTTATTTTCCCATTACTCTTTCTATCAGGTCTCAGGATGAAACAAGCCCTGAATCAGCAAGAGCCCTAAGAGGTCAGCATTCCCTGGGGAGGGTTCACTGCTCCGTCTACTCTCAATCTGTAAACTTACAGATTTATATCTTCTGATATATCTAATACAGTTGCCATTTCTGGAATGAACGAAGAAACGGACTGAGAGAAGCTCAAAACAAACAATTCCCAAGGCGACATAATTCTCAAATGCTTGATGTGGAAACCAAGCCAATTTTTACCCGCCTGCAAATTTCTTCTTGCCCATCCCACACCACACTCCCTCAGGTGTGTTAGCCTCCTGTTTTGTCTGTAAGGTCTGAATTGTACTTCTGCTTTGCAGGGACAGAAATTTAGGGCTTGAAAGTTATAGGTGTTGCTGAGTTTGCTTCCATTTATAACCGAAACATAACTGGTGCTTTTGTTTCAGACACAGATCATGGACAAAAGGTAAAATAGTTCTTAATCATTTGGCATTTCTTTCCTCTTCTTTCTCAGAGGGCAGTGTTACTTTTTCATCTGCACTTTAAAAATGCCCTTGGGAAATGCCATTGAAGATGAAGGAAGAAGAGAAAGATGGGGTTTATTCTGGCAGGATTTGCAGGTCAAATGTAAAACATAGGACAATAGTGGCACATATCAAGGAAAAAATCTATTTTTTTCCTGCTTTAATCAACATGGGAGTAGGACAAGCATTAATTAATATTTTTAAGTTTAAAATAAGGGTGCACCAGCTGAAGTCAAAGTCAGGAGTCCAAGCGGTGAGAAAGATTCTAGTATGAGAATCTATATGAATGACATAGAGTGAACCCACATATCTTTTTGGAATAGACTCTCGAAACCATTTTTATCTCTCTTTTCCAAACAGAATCTGCATTTATGAGGGAAATATGAATCAAATTGTTTTGTTCTTACTCAAAAAATAATCAGATAAGAATGCAGACAAATATATATAGTTGGATATCTTTCTCTCTCCTGAGGCAGTAGCCCAGGGCAACAGGCTTAACATGACAGCTAGAAGATTTGAGCCGGATTCCATCAGGAAGGAAGGCTGGGGTTGCTAGCTGTGTTTTTCTAGGACAAGTTACTATGACCTAAAGAATGGTCCCTGCCCACTGGGCTAAGGGCCTTTGACTCTAGGGAGGCCTATTGCCCTCGCCTGAGTGTGACAGTTTTCCCAGATGACCTCCGCAGTTACTCACGAAATGAGGGGCTCAGGACCGATTCCCAACCTGAATTTAAATCCTGGTTCTATTCAGTTTGTTCAGGATGATCTTGGGGCAAATGAATCTGTATCTGAGACTCTGTTACCTCATTTAGCACCTGAGAATAATTTAGTTTTTTGATATGACTGAGCTCAGCAGGATCAAGTTACACACTGTTGGGACCCGGTGCTAAATGAAGTGTGACAGCCCCTTGTGCAAAAATTATTGAAAATTTCAAGATGGCAATGGCAGAGAATTAAGCCAAGCACAGGACTCTTGTGAACACAGGACCCTTCTTAGCGCAAAGTACTGGGGGCTGTGCAGGTCATATGCCCATGAAGCCTGCTCAGTGCTTCAGGATCTGCTGGATCATCACTGTCTGTGAATCTGGTAGGTTCTGCTCGAGGACCTAGATCAAGAAAACTCGAGTGGATGCGTGACCCTCTGCCAAGGCCTGGCAGACCTCATACTGCTCTGTTACAGAACTGCACTGAGTGGGTTATGCAATGGTATGAAACAGGCCCCTTTTTATGGATATGAAAGTGAAAGTGAAAGCTGCTCAGTTATGTCCGATTCTGCGACCCCATGGACTATACAGCCCATGGAATTCTTCAGGCCAGCATAATGGAGTGGCAGTTCCCTTCTCCAAGGATCTTCCCAACCCAGGGATCAAACCTAGGTCTCCCGCATTGCGGGTGGATTCTTTACCAGCTGAGCCACTAGGGAAGCCCTTTTATGGATATATTTAAATCAAAATTTTTTGTACCCCCTAAGCTTATTGTTAAGATTAAATAACAAATGTAGACTACAGGGGACATTGTAGAAATAAATCAGTATTTCCCCAAATATATTCCAGCAATCACCTATAGGAGAAGACTGCTTCTTACAACATAGATTCCCAGGTCCCATGGCAGATCTTATGACTCAAAAGCTCTGTGGTTGGAACACAGAAACTTAAATTTTTACCAAGTGTCTTGAGAGAGTCTGAAGCCACGAAAGCATTAAATGATTACAGTCAACATGTTACCCACCAACTCCTTGTCAGTTCCAAGTATGATATGTAATTTGTGTTTGACAGAAGCTTGTATGTTAGTCAGGGCTTCCCTGGTGGCTCAGACAGTAAAGAGTCTGCCTGCAATGCGGGAGACCCAGGTTCAATCCCTGGGTTGGAAAGATCCCTGGAGAAGGGATTTTGTATGTAATTTGTGCTTGACAGAAGCCTAGCCAGTACCAAAAATATGTGATTCTCAACAGTGATAAATTCCCTTTTCTGTAGCAATAATTATTGCAACTAGTGTAACAGTGCAAACTATGGTTCACTGGGCATTTTCTACCTGTCAAGTGCTTAATAGGCACTGCAATTAATCCCATAATGCCTTGAAAGGTAGGTCTTGCCTTTCCACTTCACAGGGAAGGAAACTGAGACTCAGACACTAAGGGACTTGCAGTGCCATGGTCTAGGCCTGGCTCTTGGCAGGCCCAGAGTCCACGGTGGGCTGCCACTAGGCCACCTCTCTGAGCAGAAAAAGAAATCATAAATGCAGGTCAACTTTCTTTACAAATGTATTTTCTTTATTTTGGGATCTAAGTGCCTTGGCCTTCTTAATAGTAAATTTACAGTCTGGATATAGAACTGTCTGGAGGGTTAAAGTGATGGAGTGGATCTCTCTCTCAGCAGGAGACACTCCAGGAAAATTGTTATTAAACTGCATTACTTTCTCACATCTGAAGCTAAACCACACAGGCCTAGTGAGACATTTGTTACTGTCTTTTTTTTTTTTTTTTGGTTAATAAATCTGGCTAAAAATACTCCAAAGATGACAAATCTAAGAGACAAAGAGACACATAAAAAAATGTGAATGGGTGTATAAGAAAGAAAGCTACAGTAGGCAGCTAAGAAATAAGACACCAAGGGAAGCTTGTATGTATTACATCAGTGTCTCTTTTTACAAAAGGAGCCATATAAAGACTGGTGAATGAGCTCTTTTCAGTCTTTCCTTTTCATACATATGGAGCACAAAGGGGGAAAAGACTGTGTATATCTTGATCTTCTTTTCCATGTAATTGTTAGAATTAGATTTTCAGTATCTACAAAGTAACTTTCTGGAATTTTGATTAGGATTGTGTTGAATCTATAGATTAGTTTGGTAAGAAGAGATATCTTCACAACAGTGAATCTTCCTAAACATGCACATGGATTATCTCCCCATGGGTTTTGTTCTTTGATTTCTCTTATTAGGGTTTTACAGTTTTTCTCATATATATTTACATGTATGGTATGTAGTAGCGTTCCTATAATATCCTATGTTCTATATATATGTACTCCACCTGTGCTCAGCCGCTCTGTGTCCAGCTCTTTACGGCCCCACGGACTGTAGCCTGCCAGGCGCCTCTGCCCGTGGGATTTTCCTGGCAAGAATACTGGAGTCGGGTGCTGCTTCCTCATCCAGGGTACTCTACTCAAACTCTCCTTTTAAAGTTCCTGACCCCTGGTTGTCAGCGGAGGGAACTGGCCTTGGACATGAGTCCACCCGACCACCTGGTTGCCAGCCTCCAAAAAGAGGAAAGCTTTCCTCCCCACCAGCCTTGGCTCTGTGCAGTCGGACCCCCTTCGGTAATGCTATTATCATTTACATATGTTGACCCATTTAATATTAATGACAACATCGTGAGAGATGCACTATTTCTGTCCCAGTTTTGGAAATGAGGAAACTAAGGCAGAGATGTTAAAACAAACAAACACCCATGTCCACGGCCATTCAACTAGTAAGTAGCTCATATGAAGTTCACACTCTGGAATCAGTGGAGCAACCTCACTCGAAGAATGACTTCCCTAGGGAAGTTGCTTTCTTTGCTTGGACACTAGAACTGTTAGCAAAAGATATCTTGTACACATCTCAATCATTTCATCCCCCATACACTCAGGTATGGCTGTTTCTTTTCCAGTCAATTGTTTGAATGAAGGAGTCCATATCTGCTCTCTCTCTCTGCCTTTTCAGATAGTACTGTCCAGCATACCCTAATGCATTCTACCAACACCAATAAGATTAATAACCTTATACTTTTTCCTGATAATGCATTGCTCTTTATAAATGTCTGTGTTCCTGGTTCCATTTGGCTGTGAGTCCTCCTGACTGGACCCTATGCTTCTCCTTTGGACAGAAGCAAGGGTTTGACTTTTGTTTCTCTCATGATATATCTCACTGAGCCTCTTTCTCTGGTTGGCTTGGTCAGTAGAATGCCCTTTCTTTGGCCCTGAGAGCTCATCTTAACTTTCGTTCTTTCTGAGTTTTTTGATTAGGAGGGATTTGAGTGAGAATAGGAATATAGCAACAAGAGCTTAGATATATTCCTTATTAAACATTTAGATGTGCATCAAGTGCTGATAAACATTATTCTGAGTGGAAACTATATTGGGTTATTAAATTTTGTTATTTCGTGTTCCAATATGAAATCATTCAATTATGAATGGAGTTGAAGCCAGATTTTTAAAAACCCAGAACAGGTAGATTCAATAACATAGATACTCAATGGTATTTTGGGTTTTCCTGGTGGCTCAGATGGTAAAGAATCTGCCTGCAATGTGGGAGACCTGGGTTCTATCCCTGGGTTGGGAAGATCTCCTGGAAGAGGGCATGACAACCCACTCCAGTATTCTTGCCTGAAGAACCCCCATGGACAGAGGGCTGCAGTCCCTGGGGTTGTAAAGAGTTGGACACAACTGAGCAACTAAGCACAGCACACAGCACGGTGGTATTTTAGATGTTAGACTTCAGGCAAGACTGAGGACGAACTCTAATTCAGGTTGAAGAATATTCAAAGTGTCACTTCATACCAAGCCAAGAGCTATACTGTTCACACAACAAGTAGGTATCCCATCCACATTCATTTTGATAAATGTAGGAGATCACTGTTGGCATTTAGATAACCCATATCCACATTTGGAGCTCTCATCATCATGACAGAGATTGGGAACAGAATGGAAAATGTCACACTATCAGGTATTCTTCTATGAGTACAAGACTGTGTCTCTAATAGCTTGTGTGTTTTTTTTTTTTTCATAGCACATTTTCTTTATGATGAAAAATGACAGCTCAACGTGAATATTCTCTCCACCAAGCAGAGAACAAAGTCCACAGAGAGGAATACTAATTTTTCAGCCAATTACTATTTTGGTGCTTAAATAATCTAAATACTGTGGGCAACTGCTTTAGTTGCAGAGAAAATACATTCAGAAAAAAGTGACCATCCCCAGCTAACGACACAGCAGCCCACCCTTACTGTTGCATTTAGCAAAGGGCTATATCCTGCTGTCTTTTCTTTTGAAGTTTCATGGAGAGACACATTAGCGGGGTGAACACTTCCATCTAAGTTTCCATTTAGGCCACCCTATTAACTTTCTGTTAAAAGCTTTTTCTTTTTTTCCCCCATGTGAACATTTTCTTGTAAAATCTCTTGCCAAAAGAAAAATTCTTTTTACAAAACTTTGACTGAAATTTAGAAGCAGGTTTTAAGCTACAAGCCTTTGAAAAGACGTGTAGGTCTCTCAGCTCTGTTTAAAAAAAATCGTTCTATCCTTTTATTTGGTATAGGCAAATACAGTTGGATATAAAACTGCAAATCTGAATTTTAGTTATCCTACTTGAGAAGCAGTGGGTCAAACTTTTGGTGAAATTTAAAGTACTACTTTTGCTAAAAATTGAAACTCTTGATCCTTGCAACCCTAGGATGATGCTGTTCGCTGCTTCATCCCATACATGCAGGTAGAAAAAAAAAAAAAAAGACTGAATCAGTATTCTGAAACCAATCCCTAGTTGACCCCTGTGAAATACTTATAAAGAAGTCACTTGGCATCTCATAGGGGATTGCTAGTGCCTTAAATTATGATTAGCCAGGAGACCTAGGAAAGGGTAATTCAATAGTGTGCATTAGGACCTTCTGCTCCTGCTACTAAAGCTTAAGTCCTTCGCATGTTGAGGTTTTTGCAGTCATTTGTGGACATGCGGGTCCCTGGGAAGTTCTCAGTATTAAGAACTAAGATCACAGGAAAGGAAACCAAAAACAAAACGAAAAGAAAACCTACTGAATGGGAGAAAATACTTGCAAACAAAGTGACTAACAAGGGATTAATCTATAAAATTACTAACAGTGCATGCAGCTCAATTAAAACAAATGGGCAAAAGATCTAAACAGACATTTCTCCAAAGAAGACCTAGAGATGGCCAAAAAGCACATAAAAAGATGCTCAACATCACTAATTATTAGAGAAATGCAAATCAAAACTACAAGGAGGTATAAAGTCACACCAGTCATAATGGCCATCCTCAATAAGTCTACAAATAATAGATGCTGAGGAGTGTGTAGAGAAAAGGGAACCCTCTTACACTGTTGGTAAGCATGTAAATTGGTAGCACCACTATGGAAAGCAGGATGGGGGTTCCTTAAGAAACTGAAGATAAAAGTACCACGTGACCCAGAAATTCCACTCCTGGGCATATATCCAGAGAAGACCATAGCTCAAAAAGATCCATGCACCCCAATGTTCATTGCAGCACTATTTACAGTAGCCAGGACATGGGAGTGACCTAACTATCCATCAACAGAGGAAGGGATAAAGAAGGTGTAGTACATATAGACAATGGAACACTACTCACCCATGAAAAGAATGAACTAACGTCATTTGCAGCAACATGGATGGACTTCGAGATTATTTTATTGAATGAAGTAAGTCATATAGAGAAAAGACAAATATCATATGGTATTGCTGATATGTGTAATTTAAGAAAATAGTACAAATAAACCTATATATAAAACAGAAATAGAATCACAGATGTAGAAAACAAACTTATGGTTACCGGGAGGAATAGGAGGGTAGAGATAAACTGGGAGTTTGGAAATAACATATACACACTACTATATATAAAATAGATAACCAATAAGGACCTACTGCAGAGCACAGGAAACGTCTCAATACTCTGTAACGGCCTACATGGGAAAAGAATTTTCAAGAGTGGACATATGTATATGTATAACTGACTGACTTTGCTGTACAGTAAAAACTACGACATTTTAAGTCAGCTATACTCCAATACGTGTTTTTTAAAAAAAAAGAACAAAGATCACCTTGAAGAGAACCCTGTAAGACTAATGGGTTAGTCTTGTTTTGTGAAGCCTTAGTTCAATTCAGCCTTGACGACAAAAGTTTAGCCTCAGCCAAAAGAAGTCACAATGGATACTTTTAAAGAGGAATTCCAGAAAAATAAACGACCCAATCAAAAAATGGGCCAAAGAACTAAACAGACATTTCTCCAAAGAAGACATACAGATGGCTAACAAACACATGCAAAGATGCTCAACATCACTCATTATTAGAGAAATGCAAATCAAAACCACAATGAGGTACCATTACACACCAGTCAGAATGGCCGCTATCCAAAAGTCTACAAGCAATAAATGCTGGAGAGGGTGTGGAGAAAAGGGAACCCTCTTACACTGTTGGTGGGAATGCAAACTAGTACAGCCACTATGGAGAACAGTGTGGAGATTCCTTAAAAAACTGGGAATAGAACTGCCATATGACCCAGCAATCCCACTGCTAGGCATATACACCGAGGAAACCAGAATTGAAAGAGACGCGTGTACCCCAATGTTCATCGCAGCACTGTTTACAACAGCCAGGACATGGAAGCAACCTAGATGTCCATCGGCAGACGAATGGATAAGGAAGCTGTGGTACATATACACAATGGAATATTACTCAGCCATTAAAAAGAATACATTTGAATCCGTTCTATTGAGATGGATGAAACTGGAGCCCATTATACAGAGTGAAGTGAGCCAGAAAGAAAAAAGCACCAATACAGTATACTAATGCATGTATATGGAATTTGAAAGATGGTAATGGTAACCCTATATGTGAGACAGAATAAGAGACACAGATGCATAGAACAGTCCTGTGGACTCTGAGGGAGAAGGTGAGGGTGGGAAGTTCTGGGACAATAACATTGAAACATGTATATTGTCATATGTGAAGCAGAACAGCATTCCATGTTCTATGCATGGGACGGATGCTCAGGGATGGAGCGTTGGGATGACACTGAGGGATGGGAGGGGGAGGGAGGTGGGAGGAGGGTTCGGGAGGGGGAGCACATGTGAACCCATGGCTGATTCATGTCCATGTATGGCAAAAACTACTACAATATTGTAAAGTAATTAGCCCCCAACTAAAATTAAAAAATAAATAAATAAATAAATAAATAAATAAAAAATAAAGAGGAAGCAGAATATCTAAACAAACTCTCTACATAGGGTTACTGGACACATGGATGGGCTGGCTATCACAATGTAAGAGTTGGAGGGAATAGATTTAGAAGTGAGTTGTAGGATCGTGATCATGTAAGCCAGTGAAGAAAGACAATGACCCACAGTCCTTAAGG
Organism: Okapia johnstoni; assembly: GCA_024291935.2. Taxonomy (NCBI): domain Eukaryota; kingdom Metazoa; phylum Chordata; class Mammalia; order Artiodactyla; family Giraffidae; genus Okapia; species Okapia johnstoni. The sequence goes on along the minus strand of CM044323.1, from coordinate 8,140,752 downwards.
AAGGATGGAAGTGTTCATGGAGAAAAATGATGACATATTTGAATCTTAGAAAGAGCATTCCATCCAGGAAAAATCAGGGAAAGTGGATCAGAAGGAGAAATCATGAGAAAAATCTATCAAAAAAATTGTAATCTGCATGAGAAATGATGAAAGAGTTATAGCAGTATCTGAGGGGAAGGGATGAAGTTAACATTATTGATACTTTGAAAGTAAAGAACATGATATTGTTAAGGATGATTTGAAGATTTTATATGACTAGAAAATGCATGCGTAGTTTTCAGCATATTTATTGAGCAGTAGTATAAGGGACTAACCTTCTATGTCACATTAATTTGTTGTTCAGGTTGCTAGACACTAAACACTTCATCTTTTAAAAATGAGTATCTGAACATATTCCTGAAATGTAAACTTCTATTCATGTGTCTACTAAGTTGTAGAAGTTGGAAGGGATGATAATCTTTGTACCTAACAGGACACAAAAAGAACAGATTTTCAGAAACTATTTACTGAAAAGATAAACCAGGAAGTAATCATCATCATCATCACAATGGCAATATCTTTATTATACTGTTTACAACATATATGTCACATGTTATCCCATGTGACTGTATGTGAGACAGGTAATCTCACAATTGGGAAAACTTTAGAACAGTTAAATAACTTTCTCATGGTTACAGGTCCTTTAAATCTAAGGAGTGAGATGAGAATCACAAGTTTCTGGTTTCCAGTAAACCAACTACCTCATCAACCAGTGTCAAAAAATGATGCTAGGGCTTCAGAGATCTTCCCAGCAAGTTCCTGTATCAGTTGAACAGAGACAGCATATCATGGTTTGGGGTTATTCTTATACAGTATTTCTTATTAAAGGCATCAATTTAGCTTGGATAAATGTGTTATTATCAATCAATTCAGCAGAGCTATTTCTACTGTCTTCATATATTACCAGATACTAAAACCCACAATCAATACTGATCCTTCTTTATTTACAAACACATGGATATGAGTAACCATGGAGAGTGACATAATCGTTTCACCTACAGTTATTTTGAACAAGATAACAGTAATGCACCTTACCATACAACTTTAAAGAAGGAAGTGATTGAGCACAAATAGGTTAATTGGTAGATAATAATTAGATTTTAAAAGAGGAGTAAGTTTATCAAGTAGATAAAAAGGGAAAGGCACGATAGGAAAGGGGAGCATGGCGACAAGGGTAAGATAAGAAGAAACAGCATAGAGACTCATTTTCCCTGGAAATGCACATGCCTTTCACCACACATAACACATAACCCAAGGGAAGGGAAGACATTTCCGCTGGAAAGATAAGTATATGTAAGGGCACAGATGTAAGTGATATCACACAGCATTTATCTTTCTGAGCCTAGCTCTTGTGTCTTCTGTTAAGCTGTCACCTTTACTCCTGGGCATGGCTTTGTTCATCTCACAGATGACGTACGGCTCATCTGGGGTTGTTCAGAGAAGAGGAGCTTATGGAAGAATGGGGTGCTAAAGGGCATCTTCCATAACAGAATGTAGTCAAAGCTGCATCTGGAAATTTTAGTAGGCTGTGGATGGATGGAGAGTGCTAAGAAGACTTTTTGAGGAAAGGGAGACTGGGATTCTGACTCAGTTCTGTGACCCATGCAGTCCAGACTGATCAGATGCTGTCCAGTTCTGCCTTTTTTAGACAGAACTCCTGTCTCTACTGTATCTCAGTCTTCCATGCCCTCCTTACTTACACGCATGGTCCCTTTCCCACTCCTTACAGCAACACTGTGGCATAGTTATCTCCCTCTTCATAGTGGGAATAAGGAAATAGCCTCTGAAAGCCAAAATGCTTTTTCTTCTAAATCATACAACCAGAAATTGATGAGAGAGAACTAAATCTTAGATGTTTCCGACACCAAGCTCTGTACATTCTAACTATGTATAACAGGAGAAAGATTCTCCCTCCTCCTCTCCCCATCCTTTTCCTTCCTCTCGTCCCTGGAGTTTTATTTAGTGTTTTTACAGAAAAGGAGCAACACTGACTAGGATACAGGCTGTACAAGACAAATCTTGGTGACAGTGAATCACTTTCATGTCTTTATGAATGTACGTGTGTGTGTGTGTGTGTTAGTTGCTCAGTCGTATTCGGCTTTTTGTGACCCCCTGGACTGTAGCCGGCCAGGCCCCTCTGTCAATGGAATTCCCCAGGCAAGAATACTAGAGTGGGTAGCTATTCCCTTTTCCAAAGGATCTTCTCGACCCAGGGATTATATCCACATCTCCTGCATTGCTGGTGGATTCTTGATCATCTGAGCCACTAGGGAAGCACCTTTATGAAGATAAGAAGGTCTTAAATCCCAAATATTGGTATGCATTTGGTAAGAGAAGCAAGCATGTTAATTATGACAGGAGAACATGGTGGCTTTTAGCAGAAGGCATGCTCTTCAACTTTGAGCCATGCAAAAGTCAGTGGTAACTCTTCATGTATCTACCTGCCCTGCTGTGCTGGGGGCTCCTGGAGGGCACCGGCTGTGCCATCACTATCACTATCTGCCCGGCTTCTGGCTCTGTGTCTGGTCCATAGCATGTGCTCAGTAAACACCCTCTTTCTCTTTTTAAACATCTGTTTTTATTTATTTGGCTGTGTCGGGTCTTCGTTTCAGCAAGTGGGATTTCTGATCTTTGCTTCAGCATGTGGGGTCTTTGGTTGTGGTATGAGAGATCTAGTCCCCTGACCAGGGATTGAACTCAGGCTGCTTACATTGGGGGCACAGAGTTTCAGCCACTGGACCACCAGGAAAGTCCCCAGTAAATGCTCTCTTGAATGAATGAAGACTTACATGAAAAAAATGATTCTATGTGATGATGAACAATCTATGTTCCTTTGGTCCTCACTGATTATTATTCCTCAATAATACGCATGAAACATCTATGCTAAGACTCATTTTATATGCAGTGCATGTGTCTGTGCTAAGCTGCTTCAGTTGCGTCTGACTCTTTGCAATCCCATGGACTGCAGCTCGCCTGGCTCCTCTGTCCATGGAATTCTCCAGGCAAGAATAATGGAGTGGGTTGTCATGTTCTCCTCCAGGGGATCTTTCCAACCCAGGGATTGAACCTGCGTCTCTTACATCTCCTGCTTTGGCAGGCAGGTTCTTTACCACTAGCGCCACCTGGGAGGCCCTAAAATGGAGAGCTTCATGCTAACTAAATTTTGCTAAAATAATGAGATTGTATTTAGTATTGATGTTTATCAAAAATCTGATTTTCTCAAAAACAAACAAACAAAAAATGTTCAACCTTTTTCTCCCTTGAAGTAATTCTCCTAAATATCAGGTTTCTCTTGCTTTCCCTTCCTTTCGCTTCCCTGACAGAGCATTAGTAGTCTAGACATAACACACAGTTAATAGAGAACATTCTGCTATTACACGCGTAAAAGGAAAAATAAGAAAACCTAGTTAAGAAGCCATACAACCTTTCTGCACAATCCTTTAACTCTTGTTTTAATGACTATTTTATACAAACCAGTATGTAAACACATTTAGAAATTTATCTGATCATTTAAACCAGACCTCATCAGGGTAACTGTATTCCTATCATGTATTTAGGAATCAGCCTCCCCAAACAGTACTGTATTAAGACAATGAGACAATATGCATAGGCAAATTGCTCAAACAAACCAAAAAAAACCCTATCATCTTGGACACATTAAACAGGAGATGTTAGACATAACAGGAGATAATTAGACATGCAAGATATCTTCATTTCTTCAGATGAATCATGCAAAAATATAACCATCACAACCAGATGATGCTGATGATCCACTAAAAACTTGCCAAAGAAGACAGACTACAATGCCAGTGGCTTTATTTTACATGATAAGAAAGAAAAAGCAGTATTCTTTTTGCAATCTTGACATGGAAAAGTCGCGTATCTTTTCTTCTGCCAACCTTGCTGCAAGTCGCTTATGCCCTAATCCCACATGAAAAAGCTGCCAAGACTTCTGCTGAAGAGTCAGACAGATTCATGTATCAGTTTTTCCCCTCCTCTCTCTCCTACTCCACCCCTGCAGTGTCCTGTATTATTTCTCTAGATCTCTTTTTGCTATAGATTGAGTCTTAAGAACCATTTATTTGTATCTCTCTGTTTATTTACCTGAACAGTCTTTGGGTCCTCTTGGGGTCCCCCGGCTTTCTAGGGAGATCTTTTGTAAGGCCTGGTTTCCCCTGGGGGAAGAGAAGTTGTTCCTCAGACCAAGACCTAGTTTCCCCTTTTCTGCCCATACTGCTCTGCACAGGCTCAGGAAAAGGCCAGTTTCCTGTGGAGAACTATTTTTCTCATATACTGGGGAGAAGTGTCAGAAAAAAATGGCCTCTCAGTAACTGAAAAGAAAAAAAAAAAGATTTTCACCAGCCTATTTTGTTCCAGACATTGTTCAAGGGCATCAGCAAAACTCTGGGAAGTAGGTATTATTATCTCTGTTTTTCAGATGAGCCAGTATTTGCTCAAGGTCATATAGTTAAATGGTAGGTGTAGAATTTAAACTTTGATTTATCTGTCGTCAAAACTCTTTCCACCATACCTACTGACCCAGGAATACGCCTCCAATCAGAGCAAAGCAAGCAGTACAATACCAAGCATCTTTATGTTAGCTGACACGGCACCATGGTACTGTAGGACTACTGGGAAGGGGTGTTGAAGGAACATTCAGTCCAATTGCCTCACTTAAGGATGAAAAACCATGGCTCCCAGAGACCCAGTGCTTCACACAAGGCCACATATATGACAATCACTCCAACCTTCTAACTCCTAGTTTGCAATTGATTGCTATAGACTGAATATTTGGGTCTCCCTAAAATTCATATGCTGAAATCTAACCCAGAGTGTGAGGATATAAGGATGTGGGGCCTTTGGGGAGTGATTTAGCTCATAGGAGTGGAGTCTCAGGAATGGGATTAGTGCCCTTATAAAAGAGACTCGCAAGAGCTCTCTTGCCCCTTCTACTGTATAAGGACATTGGGAAAAGATTGCTGATCTTCTGTTCACCAGGAAATGACCCTCACTACTGAATCTTTCTGTCCCCTGGTCTTGTACTTTCAGCCTTTAGAACTGTGAGAAATACATTTCCGTTCTTTATAAGCCTGGGTGGCATTTTGGTATAGACGCCTGATCAAATTAAGACACTCATTAAGAATGATATTCTACCTCCCACTTAATAGTCTGGTTTGCTTAAATTTAGTTTCTTTTTTTTTTTTTTCGTTTTCTCCTCTTCTGTATTATGATCTTTACCCTCTATTGTAATTGACTCTTCCATAAAAATATTCCGCTTTGTTATAAAGTAAATGGCTCAAACAACAACAACAACAACTGTATTTCTGGGGACTTCCTGGTGATCCAGGGGCCAAGACCTCATGCTCCCAGTGCTGGGAGCCAGGGTTCAACCCCTGATCAAGGAACTAGATTCCACATGCCCCCAACGAAAGATCCTTCATGGTGCAGTGAAGATCCAAGGTGTTGTGTGCCACAACTAAGACTTGGTGCAACCAAATGAATAAATAAATACTTTAAACAAGCTATATTTCTAGACATATTGAACAGGCAATATTAGACATAATGGCAATTTGTCCTATAAAATATCTCCATCTATTCAGGTAAATCATGCAAAAATAATAACTGTCACAACCTGATATGCTCCTGATGCACTAAAAAAGTACAAGAGAAGACAGACTACAAAAATGTGAATTCATCAACCTTCCTTTCTCCCCCTATAAACAAGTCTGCACAATTCCTTAGAAAAAGTACACATCAGATTACTATGAGTTAAGACAGATTAGGACAAACTGCCTTTGGAGTTAAATTCACAGCAGCTTTAATGTTATCCCAGAGTCAGTTGTTGTCTGAGGGAGCATAACATTTGTCCTTGTTAGCCAATTTTCTGCCATCTTGGGAACAGTTAGCCATCCATTCATCACTGTGCCTGGGTAGCATAAACAGGAGAATGGTTACAAAGATCTTTTATTTTGCTCCCAAATGATGAGAGAAACCAAATGCCTGTTGTTCCTCTTAAGGAGAGTTTGGGTGAACAATAATAAAAAGGAATCAACTAAAGGACTACATTCAAATACTTCTCACAAAGCATTGTCAAAATCTCTTTCTTTTTTTGACAATTGTCTTTTGAAAAGCGTTTTTGTTTTGACATTTTCCCTGAGTGCATTTGCTGCTCATGCAGAACATGATGACTGACCCTGGGATCTGATCTTGAGAAATTAAGAACAGACAAACCACATTCCACAAGCAGAAGTGTGGCAGATAAGTTTGTTCCAAACTGGAAGTCAAAGTCCAAATCAGGAGTTCTGATTGTTTGTTTTGACTGTGTGTTACTTTATCAAGAGATTGAGAATTTGCTTTTTAATGGATACTATGAGTGATGGACAGGGAGGCCTGGTGTGCTGCGGTCCATGGGGTTGCAAAGAGTCGGACACTACTGAGTGACTGAACTGAACTGATGAGGTAACTGCTGTTGACTCTTGAAATTCCTGCCACATATACATTCTCTGATCCAAGTGGGATATGGAAAGAAGTGGGAAGACATAGAGGAAGAAAGAGATAGGAGGTATAGCAAGGATGAAAAAGCATCAAGAAAAAGTCTATTTGATCCCTTATTAAGTAAGAAGTACTAACTTTTAATAAGCATTGGTTTAAGTCCATTGCTCTAGAAGCAGAGCCTGAGATTTCTGTACAGATGTGTTTGGGGAGAAATGGGTATGAAAAGCAGGAAAAGACAGGGGTAGAAGCTAAGCAGTGATGAGGCTCAGCTGGAGAACACGTCTGCTGGGTCTTACAAGGAGCCGTAGGGGTGCGGAGTCCATTACAGCGCCTCCTGGCCACATGCAGCAATGCACACCAGAAATGTGAATAAGCTCAGCTGAGATGCACTGCAAGTACGAAATACTGCTGGCTCAGTTGGTAAAGAATCTGCTTGCAATGCAGGAGACACGAGTTTGATCCCCAGGGTGGGGAGGTCCCCTGGAGAAGGGAATAGCAACCCACTCCAGTATTCTTGCCTGGAGAATCCCATGGACAGAGGAGCCTGGTGGGCTACAATCTACGGGGTCACAAATAGGTGGACTCAGCTAAGGGGCTAATGTTTTCACTTTTCCAGACAAAGTACCAAAAAAAAAACCACAAAGAGTAAAATGCCTGACAAATATTTTTTCATTGATTACGTGTACAAAGGATAACATTTTGGATTAACTAAAATATATTCTTAAAAAAATCCCACCCATTTTGTTTTACACTTTCAATGTAACTACCAGAAAAGTTTTAACTGCATAAATGCTTTGCATTTATTTTTATCAGCTTTAAAATGCTAATCTGGACTTTTTTAGCCAAGGAAGTCTGATATACAGTCATGCAATATCTTTCCTCCTCCCTCCCTTCCTCTTTTTCCTTTTAACTTTTTTCTTTTTCCCCCAGAAGTTCCCTAACCACTTCTGTTATTTAACACTTAGCAAGGTCGGACTGTTTTCCAGTAGTCTTACTCAGGTTACACTGAGGCCTGAGATCTTATCATCCAAACACCCAGGCAGACACATCCAAAAATGTACTAGTTTAAACACGATTACAAAAGGCTCCTGACAGCTTGGTTGTGGGAAGAGAGATTGGCAGTAGCTCTTCAAAAGAAGAAGCTCGTCCAATGCTCAGAAACACACTATCAACTGACTCACAGACGCTACCATTATTTCATCTGTAGACCCATTTTGTTGACGGCAGATCAAAGTTGTTATCTTGACAGGATATCTAAGCATAGACAACCCACCACATTCCATTTCTGAAGCCTTGCAGTTTGCAGATACTCAGAGGACACTTAAATAATCAATAACAGCAGTTGAAAGCCAAATTATATTTACAAATAGGTTAGATTGAGTTGTATTTACACATTTATCACATGGCACCCCACTCTAGTACTCTTGCCTGGAAAATCCCATGGACAGAGGAGCCTGGTAGGCTGCAGTCCATGGGGTCACTAAGAGTCGGACACAACTGAGCGACTTCACTTTCACTTTTCACTTTCATGCATTGGAGAAGGAAATGGTGACCCACTCCAGTGTTCTTGCCTGGAGAATCCCAGGGACGGGGGAGCCTGGTGGGCTGCCATCTATGGTGTCACACAGAGTCGGACACTACTGAAGTGACTTTGTAGCAGCAGCAGCAGCAGCACATGACAAAGTGTGCTGTGATTTTTAACACTGTTTGTATCCCAGACTCAGTCTTCCTTAATGGGTGAAATCTGGTGCACGTGTATTTTCAAGAAGCTATTGTTAAATTAAGCAATATTTTTGCTGGGAACTCTTTCAGTGATGTAAGCTTTTCTTCTCCATCATCAACATCATCAGTATCATCATCAATGCCACCATCACTGTGTCACCACTGATGATATTTTTAAGCTTTTGCCCGTCGTGTATGTTATCCATATCAGGGACCACAGATGATACATAATATTGGGCATTTGGGAAAATAAGGTAAAAATTAACATGGTCAGCAAAATCAATAGTATAGCCAGTGGCTTATCTCCTTTGGCAAATCTCAGCTCAAGAGAATTTGAGGACAGGTAGCAATTCTGCAGCTGATTCACTGGAAAAGACCCGATGTTGGGAAAGATTGAGGGCAGAAAGAGAAGGGGATGACAGAGGATGAGATGGTTGGATGGGATCATTGACTCAATGGACATGAGTTTGGGTAAACTCCGGGAGACAGTGAAGGACAGGGAGCCTGGGATGCTGCAGTCCATGAGGTTGTAAAGAGTCATGCACAACTAAGAGACTGAATAACAAACCAATTCTAGAATACTAATATAACCCACGGAGGAGGCAATGGCACCCCACACCAGTACTCTGGCCTGGAAAATCCCATGGACGGAGGAGCCTAGTGGGCTGTAGTCCATGGGGTCGCGAAGAGTCAGACACAACTGAACGACTTCACTTTCACTTCTTTCATGCATTGGAGAAGGCAATGGCAACCCACTCCAGTATTCTTGCCTAGAGAATCCCAGGGACGATGGATCCTGGTAGGCTGCCATCTATGGGGTCACACAGAGTCGGACACGACTGATATGACTTAGCAGCAGCAGCAGCAATATAACCCAACTACATGGTGTGTTACTGGCTAGCTACTGAATTCCACCCCTTTCTCCTTTCCTGCACTTTCAATTCCCTTGCATTTTAAAGGGAAACTCAACAGCCACTCCTGTAGAGCAGCATAAGGAGTAGGCAGTTGACCAAAACTCCATTGTCTAGAAGAGCAAATGTTATAGTGGATCTAGGGTTGGAACAAGGAGGAAAGGGAAACAGTCCAATGAACTTCCAGATGGATCAGATGCTGGGAAAGTAATGAATATTTAGTAGGCCTACCAATATTAGATCTAAAAAGTACTAATAGTGCCTTGATTTTAAAACTCGGAACTAACATTCATTTATCTAATTTCTGTTTCAATTAGATGATAATGGATATTTTTTTCAACAAAGGATAGAAGCCACATTGCAGCCAAGTAATAAAATGCTACTTGTGTATGTGAAATCATTCAATTATTTGATTCAATTAAACTAATATCTCAAGAGTGATTTGAAAGGAGAATATTTTTGTAAAGAAGACTTCAACAGAATTAGAAAAATAAAGCATTTTTCTGTGATTTTTTGAAAAAAAATGCAAAATAGACTAAAGAAATTAGTCTTCAGTGTTTAATGTTCATCATTACCAAAACCCAACTCTCTGATGGCTTTCTTAATGATCTAGATGAAACTCTCATTTTGCAAATAGGACAACTTTTAAGGGAGGTTTTTCATGTTAGTGCTGACTTTTTTTTTTTTACTGCTGCCTACATGAGAGTAAGTGTGAAAAATGGGGGAAAGTTTGCTTCACATGCATCATTCTTAGACATTTGCTCTTTGAATCTTGCCGAGTATTACTTTGCTGTTAATTTCTTGAACTAGAATCTTCCAACTGACTCTCTGATTTCAGAAAACAATAGGGCTTCACGTGGCAGATCTTTTCTGCAAGGAATCTCAAAGGATCTTACCAACAACCGTATCATCCTTCACAGAAATCCCTAGGTAAAAAGTAGTTCAATGAGGAGAATGACATTTCTAAATGGCAAACCTAAGGGTCTGACAAGCCAGTGACTTAATCTAAGACTTGAATAGACTGAGGTGTGAAATTCTGATTTTCATATCCCTGTATAATAGTGTACTTCACTGTGACAAAACTACTCCCTGTGAAGTTTAGTCAACCAATGACCAGGCCTTAATAACTTAAGTTGAGGGAAAGCATGATGACGTGACATCAGAATAGGACTAGCTGTTGGCCAGTTTGCAGGAAGTAGGCCCCTAGAGTATTTCTAGTTACTATGCCAAAAAAACTTCTGATAGGTTAAAAGATACAGGTTCTGCTAGTCAGTTCAGCTCAATAAGTATGCCCTCTGCTCTGTGACTAGCCTCACAATAGATTCTTAGGAGATTAAGCTCATAGTCTAAGATAAAAGTCCAACTTGTATTTGTCTCAGCTTCTCTATCTTACTAACAGAATGCTCCAAATGGATTAAAGATCTACATGTAAGGCCGGAGACTATAAAACTCTAAGAAAAAAACATAGGCAGGAAACCAGAAACAAACAAACAAAAAAGAAAACCCACAGAATGGGAGAAAATATTTGCAAACAATGAGACCAACAAGGGATTAATCGCCAAAACATACAAACAACTCATGCTGCTCAAAATCAACAAAACAGACAACCTTATCAAAAAATGGGAGGAAGATATAAGTAGACATTTCTACAAAGAAGACATACAGATGGTTAAAAAGCACATGAAAAGAGGCTCAACATTGTTGTTAGAGAAATTCAAATCAAAACTAATGAGGTATCACCTCATACCTACTGAATGGCCATCATCAAAAAATCTATAAACAATAAATGTTGGACAGGGCATGGAGAAAAGGGAACCCTCCTACACTGTTGGTGGGGATGTAAACTGGTAGAGCCTCTACAGAGAACAGTATAGAGGTTCCCTAAAAATAACTAAAATAAAACTACTGTATGATCCAGAAACCCTATTCCTGGGCATATATCCAGAGAAAACCATAATTTGAAAAGTGCCCCAGTGTTCACTGCAGCACTATTTACAATAGCCAGGACATAGAAGCAACCTAAATGTCCAGCTAAAGGAATGGATAGAGAAGATGTGGTATATATATATGCAATGGAATATTACTCAGCCATAAAAGAACAAAATAATATCATTTGCATCAACATGGATGGACCTAGAGATGATCATACTGAGTGAAGTTAAGTCAGACAGAGAAAGACAAATATCATATGATATCACTTGTATGTGGAATCTAAAGAAAAAGGGTACAAATGAACTTATCTACAAAACAGAATTAGAGTTACAGACGTAGAAAAACTTACAGTTACCAGGAGGTAAGGGCAGGGGAGGGGTAAATTAGAAGGTTGGAACTGACAAATACCTGTCACTATATATGAAATAGAAAACTAATAATACCTACTGTAAAGCACGGGGAAATACTCTGTAATGGCCTATGTGGGTAAAAATCGAAAACAGAGTAGATATGTGTATTTGTATAACTGATTCACTTTGCTGTATAGCAGAAACTAATACAACATTCTAAATCAACTATATTTCAACAAAAGTTTTAAAAAGTGAAGGCAGCAAGTTTCTTCAACTTGCATTAAATGATGTTATATCAGTTCATAAGAACTGGTAGTAAGGAGGGCCAAAGCAGTGACTGCATATTATTTTGAAAGATTACTTTATGCCCAATGAAGCAGAGTGACAAGCCAAGACAGTAACGGTTCATTCCTTTTGGGGTATGCATATAATTTCCATAATTATGGCACAGAAAGCAAGGGGTCAGTTATCTTAGGATACATAGCAATGCACACCCATACTGTTTACCACCCTGTACAGGAGTCTCATGTGAATGTTTACACAGCACATCAGAAACACTGATGTTTGGAAATATTTTTAAATACAGAATATTAAAGCTATACTGGAAGGATTTCCAGATATTTTCACTCCCAGATCTGAAACTAGGACTCCATACTTTGTCAACCAGTAAAGCAAATGGAAACAACAAACAACCACACACATAAAACTATGACTGAGAACTTGGCATCAGGATTTCACCTAATGCATTACTCCACTGTGCATTGCATTGTGTTCAGTTCAGTTCAGTCGCTCAGTTGTGTCTGACTTTTTGTGACCCCGTAGACACAGCATTGTGGTTATCCTCTATTTATTCACTGCCACTACTCCTGATTACCTCCTCCCCAACTCAGATCTATTGCTTGAGTCATTGCAAGGAAAGGTGTAATGGATCTAACCAAGACTGTGCCCGTGCTTGAGAATCTGTTGATACAGATGACACATTAAAGAAAGTCAAGGTGTTCTAGAGACTTCCCTGGTGGTCCAGTGGCTAAGATTCCATGTTTCCAATGCAGGGAGCCCAGGTTCAATTCCTGATCAAGGAACTAGGTCCCATGTAGTGCAACTAAAAGGTCCCAAGCAGCCTAAATGTTAAATAAATAATAAAGAAGTAAATAAAGTCAAAGTGCTTTGACAATGTATTCCTAACTGCTTCACTGGCCAATAAACACATTCTTTTCACATTTTCATGAGGACACAGTAGTTTTCAAAATGTTATTTCTTCTAGGTTGGCTACTCTTTTATTTTCGAAGAATGTATATGAATATATTTCCTGATTGGATCCTATACTATGAACTTAAATTCTTGCTTCTCTGTCTATATATTCTGTACTTAATTTGTTTCAATTATTATTTTGTGCTTTAATTGATTTATATACAAATTAGTAGCCCATGTTAATATGGTAATAAAATACTACCACATTTCCAGTGCTTGGATTCAGCACACTTTATATGCTCTTAAATATGTGTCACTCTGAATGAACTGTATTCAGTTTCATTATCTTTCTCCCTTATAAGTCACAGATCAAAGAATATTTCCCTTTAAGCAGATATTTTACAGGGAAATATCCACCATTGTTTCAGAAACTGATTATGCAGATTGACTCTCTTCCTAAGAAATTAGAAAATTAACTCAGCACCACAGCTGTGGGACTTAAATTACAGAACTAGCTATATTTTGAAAACTTTGAAAATCTGCCAAAAGAGAAAATTATAAGATTGATTCTGTAAATGATGGTGTTCAAAGTTAAACTACTTCTCTAATGGACTTGTTAGAGGAGATTTTTTTTTTTTCCACAGTCATATCTTTTCGTACTTTTGATCAATGGATATCTTATATCACATCCTGTTGTGAATGATTCTACCTGCTGAAAATGTAAACCTATAATCATTTGTGAAAAGCAAGGCAGTCCTTGATCAAGTACATGAATCATAAACAGAGTCCAATACTTCAAATACTAGTCTCATCCCACACCTGTTTATTTCTTGAGTATTGTCACTAGAATAACAAACATGATGGGTGGAGGGGTGGAGTGGCAGAAGGGACTAAATATTCTTTGTTTTTAGAGATTCAGTGCTGAAGTGAGACATCTTTCCCATGTAGAACCCATTTATTCCTTCATCTAGTACTAAACTGTCTATACATACATTAAAGTGAACATAGCATAAGTGTAAACAAGCTTCAAGCATTTTTACAAATGCAACACACAATGTACCACCCCCCACCCCACAATGCTTCTTCCTAATCCTGATCTTTCTTCCACCCCAGGGGAGGCATTATCCAGACTTTTAACATCAGGGATGACTTTGCCTGTTTTTTGTACTCTATGCAAATTGCAGCTTAAATAGGTACTTTTCTCTTTCTGGCTTGTCTCCCTCAACACTATATTTGAAAGTGGCTATATTTTGTTCATTCTCATTGCTGTAGTATTGCATTGTGTGAATATCCCAGGATTTATTTATTCATTCAACTGTTGATAGGCCTTTGGGTAGTTTCCAGGTTGGCTTGATGAATGCTGCTGCTATGAATATTCATGGGCCCGTCTTTTGGTGAACATATGTATGCATTTTTCCAAATGTTAAATCGACCTTATATGCCTGGAATAAACCACACGCTTCGTGATATATTATCCTATTTATACGTTTCTGGATCTGATTTTCTAGGATTAGATTTAGGATCACTGCATTTATAGGACTGAAAGAAATTAGTCTGTAATTTTCCATTCCTTTAACGTCCTTGTGAAGTTTTGGTGCTGGGTTTCCCTGGGTCTTAGAAAAGATTTGTGAGGTGGGCCCTCTTTTTGATACTCTGGATAAGTTAGTTTAATACTGGTGTTATTTCCTTCTTGAATATTCAAGTGAACTCAAGTTGAGGCCATGTGGGTCTAGGGTTTTCTGTCTGGGACTGTTTCTAATAACAGATTCAAGTTCTTCAATAGATATGAAATTATTAAGATTTTCAATGTGCTATTTATTTCCCTCCCAAACTCCATTTCATATAACTTTATACATGAGTTGGCATTAAGTGGTTAATAATGTTAATGCTTTTTGAGGTCTTCGCATTTCTACTATAGGCAACTTGATTTTTCATTCTTTCATTGATCAATGTTGCAAGTATTTATAGATTTAATTAATGTTTTCATACACAGTCTACATATTTTTGAGATTTGAATTACTGTGTTTCTTTAATTTCCTGAGATGGGTACATCAACATTGTTCAGACTCCTTTCTAATAGATTCATTACATAATATAAACAGTTTTTCTTTCTTGAAAAAACATTTTTTTTTTAAATTTCAATTTCATTTATAAAAGCTTTTTTCCACTGGATACACAATTCTACTCATATTCTTTTAGCACTTAAAAAATGCCATTCTGTCAATTTCTGGCTTCTACTATTTTAAAAGTTAAGCTTTAGTCTTTCTGCTTCTTCAAAAATAATGCTGCTTTTAATTAAGATTTCCTGCAGATTAAGGTATCCTGCAATATGACTTGAATAGGTCCTGCTTGGGGTTCAATAAACTTTTGCAGGGTGGACTGATGTTATTCATCAACTACGGAAAATTTTCAGCCATTATTTCCATTATTTCTTCAACTTCTTTTTTTTTTTGTAAATTTTTTATTTTAATTGGAGGCTAATTACTTTACAATATGGTAGTGATTTTTGCCATACATTCATGTGAATCAGCCATGGGTGTACATTCAACTGTTTTTACTGCCACATACTCAGTCTTCTCTTCCTCTGAGACTCCATTCATGCAAATAGTAAACTTTTCTCTCTGTGTATCAGTTATGTATTCTTCATTTATCTGTTTTTTTGTTTGTTTGTGTTAAACTCAGTACAGTCCCAGCCTACATGATCTGGGTATCTCTCTGATGCTGGATCTCAGAATCTTGATGAAGGATTAAATCCAGGCCAGAACAGTGAAAGCAGCAAATAATGACTGGATGGCCAGGGAACTCCCCATTTATCTGTTTTTATATTCACTAATCATGCTGTATTCAGTCTACTGTTAAACCCATTCATTGAAGTTCTTAATTTCAGATATATATATATATATATATATATATATATATATATTAGTTCAAAGTCCGTTTTATGTGTTTTATATAGGTTCTAATTTGGGGGTTAAATTTTTAATCCTTTCATCTCTTCCTCCCGTATTTTTGTTTCATGAACATATTTATCACAGTTATTTAAAATCTCTTCTGCTAATTCTGATATCCATGAATCTTGTTCTATCTTCTGTTTCTCAAATTTCTGGTCATCAGTCATACAGTCTTGACAGCTTTCAGGTTCATTGCTTTGACTGCATACAAAGAACCACAGAGACTCCAGATTGTGTCATACTCTACCAGGCAGGTTTAATCCTATTCTTAACTCAGGCAGAGAGAATGTGGGGCTGATGGCCTCAATCCAAATTAGGCTACCTTTTTGGTAAAGGTATCACTGGTTGTCTCTTTCATGAGGTTCTCTGCCAGAGACAAGCCTGGATTTTCCCTGGCCCACTCCCCACTGAAGATTTTTTTTTTTCCCCACATAAACACAAGAACACCGATTTGCCTTCCAGAATTTTCAGAATATTTAGGTCTATTTACATAGTCTTCTATCCAGCTTCAGGAATCAGAAATTTCTTGAGTCTACAAGAGTATAGGAAGTCTCCCATTCTTCCTCTTTCTCCCTTTAGCTCTATGTAAGTGGTGAAAGATCTGTTATTTTCTCTTTCCCTAAGAAGATTCTTCTTCTGAGCGAGAGCCAGGGTTCTCAGTCTCCAACCTGCATTCAAAATTAGTAAACGCTACCAGAGCAAAAATTGCTAAGATTTCCAGTTTACTTCTGAATGGTCTCTCCCCTCTGGAATTTTATTCCATTAGTCCTTATTTTTCTGAGGGTTCTTGGTGACTTTCAATTTGAGTCTGAATCCAGGTTTTTTAGTTCCTTTCATCAGCTGAACAAAACTTCCAAAATCAACTATAATTTACCTGGAAGTGACATGCTTCCATATAGATGAAACTGTTTTTTTCCCCCAATTCAACATGATTTGAACTTTCGAAAGTTTCAAATATAAATTGTTACATTTTTATTATTTATACTTTAGATGATCATTTTTATATTTTTATTATTGAGGAAATACATTTTAATTAATCTCAATAAATAAGAATATAAAATTAAATCTTATTGAGAGTGATGATTAAAAATTACTATTTCTTTTTTTTTTTAATAAATTTATTTATTTTAGTTGGGGGCTAATTACTTTACAGTATTGTAGTGTTTTTTGCCATACATTGACATGAGTCAGCCATGGGTTTGCATGTGTTCCCCATCCTGAACCCCCCTCCCACCTCCCTCCCCATCCCATCCCTCTGGGTCATCCCATTGCCCAGCCCTGAGCACTTGTCTCATGCATAGAACATGGAATGGTGTTCCACTTCACATATGATAATATACATGTTTCAATGCTATTTCAATGGGAGATAACTCCATCATAATTTTTTGAGTGCCTAGCCAGGATATGGAATTATGCCTTCCTTTTTAATATATAGACCACGAAGTTCTCTGACAGATATCGTAACTAAACATTCTTTAGAAGAATCCACCCTCTCCACATGCTAATTTAACTCACTTAAATGGTGTAATCCAAGTCTCATTTTGTGTTTTCTTTTAAAGGGTGGAAAATGGACAACCACATTGGGAAGTGCTACGTCCACATTTAAACAAAAACAATGTTAATTCTACGAGACTTGTATGTAAAGAGAAATACTACAAAGTGTGACTGTATATCCTAGCACGTAACAGTCAGGCACCCTAAAGCTTCTGGCAAAGAGAAAGGAAGAATGTGATACCTTCCTATTTTTAAACAACAGGAAATTATGGTACACTGATTTCTTACATGGAGTTTTTGTTTTGAGACATAAAAAGGTCAGGCATAAACTCAGAAGATAAACTTGCATTATTCCCCCACTAAATTCAGTTTAATATCTTTCCCTCTAAAACATGTTTTGAACAATGGCATTAATCAGAAAGAATGGAGACTTCAAGGAGTGATGTAATTAAATACAGGAGAAATAAGAAGCGAAATGAAAATATGCTATTTGTATGAATGACTGGAGAAAAAAGTGAAAGGAAAAAGCCTTGAGATAATTTGAGTTCTCTCATTTGTCCTCCGGAGAAGGCAATGGCGCCCCACTCCAGTCCTCTTGCCTGGAAAATCCCATGGACAGAGGAGCCTGGAGGGTTGCAGTCCATGGGGTCGCTAAGAGTTGCACACGACTGAGCGACTTCACTTTCACTTTTCCCTTTCGTGCATTGGAGAAGGAAATGGCAGCCCACTCCAGTATTCTTGCCTGGAGGATCCCAGGGACGGGGGAGCCTGGTGGGCTGCCGTCTATGGGGTCGCACAGAGTCGGACACGACTGAGGTGACTTAGCAGCATTTGTCCTCATTATCTGAACTTTCTTTATACTTTTCATTTCTATCTTTCTTCCTTATATCATGATTTTCCAAATATTGTCTCCTTCACTGTCTTTTACTCTACCTTCCCTTACTTCTACCTCTTGCTTCCTCCAACGCCATAGATGTCATTAATCAAGAATTACTAGTTGACCAGCATTTACTTCCATATTCCCCCTTTTTAACAGGGGATTCTATTCAATGATTTTACTTTTGCCTGGCTTAAATATTCTGTCAATGTTTGCTTTGAGTCCTCCTTCTATTCAGTTGACATAGAAATATATCAACATCATTTGCAGTGTTTTCATCAAAATAAGATGAACCAGGAAACTGACTTTAATGGCTAGATCTCTGAGATTTTTTTTATTGTGTATCCAAATAATGCTGTATATCTATATTTTCCATCCAAAGCAGTTTGTATGGCTGTAAGTAAATGACAAATGATAACAATCACAATTGTGGGACTTTAGCAATGAGTTTTGACATCATCAAAAGCCTTTATATTGGACAAGTTATGGTCTATTCACTCAGGAGAAAAAACATTTTATATTGAAGAATGAAAGGAAATTACGATGGCTTTAATACCTTTGCATTATCTCTCAGACTCATGCACGTTTGTCACCAGCACTGATTGGAAAATTTGGGTTGGAGCTATGGATTTGCATATCCAGTTATGGACTGCTTCTTAAATAGACAGTGTGTTCAAGTGGGAGGGGACATGGGTAAATCTATGGCTGATTAATGTTGATGTTTGGCAGAAATCAACACAATACTGTAAAACAATTATCCTTCAATTAAAAATAAATAAATTTAAAAAAATATACAATGGAATCAGGGACCTCTGGGGCCAACTGAGTCACCTTCAAAAATCAACACCATCTCCTCCTTTCTTGAAGAGAATAAAAATACAGATAAAATATACTGTATCACTCAGCTGAGTCTATGTGGTAAACAGAATTCATACAACTCAGTATAGAACACAAGTATAAGCCATGATCACTGATGAATACCAATCCAAAAGTAATAAAATATAACAACCAGAGTTATTAATGAATATTAATTATGGTTCTTCATAGAAATTATAATGGTTAATATTGATTTACTGTCTAATGTGTGCCAGGCATAGTCCATTAAAATTAATGGATTAATATGTACAACATACCAAAAGCTAATAAAAATCAATAAAAGAACCTGTACATAGTTAAGCAAATATGAACAGGCAATACACACAGAGAAATAAAGATCAACCACTAGCATTCAGAGAAACATAAATTGATAAATTATCAGCTCTCCGTCACTAAATTGGAAAAAAAATAATAAGCATTGATAACGTCTGCATTGTCAAGAAGGTGAGGAAGCAGATATTCTTATCTATATAAGTAAAATACTGAATTTGTTAAGCTTTTAAAAGGGATGCTCACTAGCACTGGCAACTGAAATCTAATATTTAGCGAATTCAATATTTTAAAGGATTTTTTCCTTTAGATCAATAATGTATGTTTAGAAATGTATCTCATAAACATGTTCATGTGTGCCTAAATAGCATTGGTAAGGTTTGTTACTGCAGGTTTATTTCTAAGAGTAATACTTGGAACAGTTTATTAATATGGAAATGGCTTTTTAAATATATGGCAATATGAGATACTACACAACCTCAAAAGACAATAAATACATACTAAAAAGGAAAATAATTCAATATTTATCAATTCAACGATTTTCTACTTAAAAGTACAAACTACTATATAAAAAAATGGATAAAAAGTTCCTACTATACCATAGTGGAAAAGAACACAAAAAGGAATGTATATATACAACTGAATCACTTTGCTGTACAGTATAAATTAACACAACACTGAAAATCAAGTACATGTCAATAGAATAATTTTTTAAAAAAATTAGAAACTTTTAAAAACTGATTTTCACACGGAACATTTTCCAGGATAGATCACATGCTGGGCCACAAAGCAAGCTTCAGTACATTTAAGAAAACTGAAAACATATCAAGCATCACAACACTATGAGATTAGAATCAACTACAAGAAAAATACTGCAAAAAACACAGACATGTAGGAGGCTAAAAAACCAAAGTGTCACTGAAGAAATCAAAGAGGCAATCAAAAAATAACTAGAGACAAATGAAAATGAAAACACAATGATCCAAAACCTATGAGATTCAACAAAAGCATTTCCAAGAGGGAACTGTATAGCAATGCAAGCTTATCTTAGGAAACAAGAAAAATCTCAAATAATCTATTGCTATACCTAAAGTAATCAGAGAAAGAACAAACAACCCAGAGATAATAGGAGGAAAGAAATCATAAATATCACAGCAGAAATAAATGAAATAGAGACTAAAAAAAAAAATAGAAAAGATCAATAAAACTGAAAGCTAGTTCTTTGAAAAGATTAAAACTGATTTCAGAGCAGTTTAGAATGATTCATTTAGATATTTAATGACAGTGATACAGGCATGCATGTACATAATCATAGAGAAAAGGAAGTGGAAAGGGACACATCTAAATGTAACTGTTGTCATTGAAAGAGGGGTGGAGAGTAGGGAGGAAGAAGGAGGACCCTGATGTATGGCATATGTAAGTTTTTTTTTGAAATCTCAAGGACAGAGGAGCATGGTGGGCTACAGTCCGTGGGATCACAGTTGGACATGATTTAGTGACTAAACCAGAACCATGTTTTTATACATTATTTTTTTTTAATTAAAAATTAGAATACCAAATTTACTTCAACTCAACCAAACCAATTGGCTATATGTTATGTTTCCATCAGAAACTATGAAGAAATAAGGATTTATTCATAATTTGCTATCCCTGCCTATTTCAGGCCAATTCCTTGACCTTCAGGAATTAGATTAAGTTGTACAAGTCATCTAACTTTGAAACACATTCTAATATATTTTTTCAGCCTTTATTAGGAACATGTTGTGCCAGACTTTATGTTGGTTGACAGTGATACAAGACTGAATAAGGTACACTCAGTCCCACCCTTAAGACATTTCATAGCTAGGATACTGATTTACATATATTATCTTCCAAATGCCACGAGGTGATCATTGCTTAAAGAGGAGAAAGTAAAAGGAAATAGAGCCTTATTCAAAGTACTATACTCTGAGACAACAGATAGGAAAGAAAACATGCCCCTGATAGAGGATCTATAGAAAATGAATTTGCCATCAAATTTTAAAATTAGTATTATTTTTACTTAAAAGTCTATATGTCCAAAGCAACCTAAATGTCCAGCAGCAGAGGAAAGGATAAAGAAGATGTAGTATATTTATACAATGGATTATTATTAAGCCGTAAAAAATAACAAAATTATGCTATTTGCAGAGACGTGAATGGACCTAGGGACTGTCATACAGAGTGAAGTAAGTCAGAAAGAGAAAAACAAGTATCATATATTAATGCATATACATGGAATATACAAAAATTGTATAGATGAACCTATTTGCAAAGCAGAAATAGAGATGCAGATGTAGAGAAAAAATGTATGAACTCCAAGCAAGGAGGAGGTGGTGGGATGAACTGGGAGATTGGGACTGACATATTTACACTTCTATGCATAAAATAGACAACTAAAGAGAACCTACTGTATAGCTCAGGGAACTCTACTAAATGTTCTGTGGTGACCTAAATGGGAAGGAAATCCAAAAAAGAAAGGATATATGTATATGTATACATATGGCTGATTCACTTTGCTGTACAGCAGAAAATAACAACATTATAAAGCAACTATACTCCAAAATTTTTAAAAAGTGTCCAGCTGCTTTAAAACTTCTAATATATCAGTAAGCACTAGGATCATTTCCCCACAAGGCAGAATGCTTAACGCACTTTAGAATAAGAATGTTTGTTCCATTTTGGCAGAACTCGCACTACCTCTAGATGATCCTTCCATCCTTCTCTCTAACACACACATTCATGTACCATATTCATATTCAGCCCTTCTTAGCACACTCCTCATGTAAAGAATGGTCCTACTTCTCACCAGCTACTTTACTTACTACCATCACCCTTTGGGTCCCTGCAGATGTTTTTACATTTTGTCACTCTTGTTTCAGGTGGAAGAGTGAAAAAAATAAATAGCCTGGATGACTTTGGAGTTGTGGTAGGTTGAAAAGAGACTTCTCTATTTTAATCACCCCCTAGAAGAGGAGAAAATGCATTAGCTGCAATTAGAGTCACACTATAGAAACAGCTCTGCGTTTCACAACTTAATCTAATTGTGAGTCATGTGAAAATTAATAAAAAGTTATCATGAAACAAGTTCTTAGTAGAATCCATTTCTTTTGGTTTTTAATACCATGTATTTGCTGAGACAGCACTGGCATTGATGTTCCTGTGAGTTTTTCCTTTGCAACCTTATCTTGTGTGTCTTTCCTCAAACCACTTTTCCTATTTAACAAAAAGAAATGTGGATAAAATAGGATTTCTGCTCAAGAAAACCTAGAATTACTTGGTAGCTACTTTGTGCACAAGAGTGTACAGAATAAAGCAAAAGGACCACATGAAAAATAGTTACTGGATCACCTGCATAGCAGTTTAAAAGTGCAATTTAAAATTCCATTCTAGAGTTATATCTGGAGCCTGGCATCAGTAAGCCTATGGAGATATCTGTAGCACTTGTTCACAGGTCTATGCTCTCAGTCTAGTAGCTTCTTTCCATGATTTTATTCAGGTGGAGAGTGTAGCAGATTTCCGTTACTGAAGATGACCATAACCATAGTTCCCCTCCCATATGCTCTTCAGTGCAACTCTGACCCACGATCCATTGAGACATGTACCTATATGTTCCCTCCTTTTGAACTTAAGTAGGCTTGTGACCCAAACAGAAGTGAAAGTAGTTGGCTTCCTAGGCTTGCTCATAAAACGTTGATTCAGCTTCTTCCTGGTTCTCTGGGAGTGCTCACTCATGGAACACGGCTACCATGCGTCAAAGAACCCTAGCCACATGGTATCATAGCTGAGATGTCTAGCTGAGCTCCCAGCAGACTGCCAACATCAATCATCAAACATGTAATGAACTCCAAAAGGATTCTTATTCTTAGCCATTAAGCCACCTAAGGCTTTGAGTCTCCAAGCTTTGAGATCCCAGAAATCATGGAGCAGATATGAACTTGTCCTGATTGTGTCTTATCTAAATTGTTGTCCCTCATAATAAGCAAACATAATGATGTAGATGTTTTATGCCCCTGTATTTCAGAACACTTTGTTACACAGCAATAGACACACTGTAATATTGGGATAACTCTGTTGAATACAAATTCTGTACCTTTAGCATCTTCCATTCTACCTATTGGCAATAAGGGAACTAGTGAAAAATAGAGAAATGAGAACTAATATCAGATGGACCTAGGTTTGAATCCCATTTTCTGTTCCTTACTTATTCTAAAGTGTTAGGCTGGTTGTCTGACATCTCTAAATTCCTTTATCTGTAAAATAGGATCAAAGATACTGCACTGAATTGTTGTAAAGATTAAAGTAGTTAACAGGTAGCTATTTTACATGTTACACGCTTCTGAATGATTCAACAGGTTAGTAAATTAGTGAATCCACTACTAGGGCCATATTCAAGTTTTCTCTTATTTCTAGCACCTGTGAACTAAGGAAAGTCACTAGTCCCCTCGGTCTCACTGGAAGGAGATCCTCCCAGGAGAGGATAAGGGCCTTCATTTTTGGTTACAGATTCAGGAACCACTCAACAATCTGACTTCAGAGAACACTCAATCAGTGTGGTAAGATGCTAAGCACACTCATCTCCCAGTGTGTCATTTTGTTGTTGTTGTTGTGGTTAATTTTCAGTGCCAGGGGGACAGGGAAGTCTGAGATTATTTGCTGCTATTCCATGAGACCGTGATCATGTCTATGGCTTCCAGGGTCTTCCTGAAGTAGTTATCATTAGGATATCAAATATGATGCTCCTTCTAATGGCATGCTTTGTATTGTGCTCAAGCTAGACTCTTGTTAGAACCTTCTTTTTAACGTTCTGGTGTCAGTGAGATGTGACAAAGCATCTGACACGTTAACTGCTTCTGAAAGACAGGAACATGTGTCCAATAAAGCTGCTAAGCTAAGAAAAGAAAAGAAAAAAATGAGGCTGAATCTGAGACATAGCAATGTCCCAAATTGAAACATTTCATGCCAGCATTATGCCTCCCTTCTGTGCATGTATGAATGTCAAATGCATACAAAGTACCTGTTTATCTGCTCACAGTCAGTCCATCTTTGAAGCCAAGCAGAAGCACATTTGCTGACCCAGGGAACATAAATGACATCATTACCTAATGAATTGTTGCAGAATTCATTTGAATGTGGCTGTCCTTTTGAAGAGTATGAATCTTTCCAGTGATTAAAGTGATTTAGACAGGGTAGTTCAGGGTAGACAATATTAATTTAGCAATGAGTCATTATGTTCAGTACCAGTCTGGAACCTAACGAGCTGATTCAAATTCATTTAAATCACTTGGAAAATACATACAGAGGCTGCACAATGTACATAATTTGGAACCAAAAGACATTTCCTCTAAAAACCAATATATTTCAATCAGTAGAAATAAAATAAATCCAGTTTTTTTTTTCTGCCTTCAAATGACTAGCCTGCTTCAGTCCGGAGGTTTTGAATTTAACTGAAGACTGTAGAAACACCTGAATTTAAAACTTCACTTGAAAAAGGAATGAACAAAAAGCCTGATGAATATTATTTCAGTAAGTACTTAAGTGAGAGAGTTACAGGATGTGGTGTCATCTCAATAATGAGAGCAACTTTTCTATTTAGCCATGGCTAATTTTGGGACAAAGCTAGTGGAGGTGATGGAATTCCAGTTGAGCTATTTCAAATCCTAAAAGATGATGCTATGAAAGTGCTGCACTCAATATGCGAGCAAATTTGGACAATGCAGCAGTGGTTACAGGACTGGAAAAGGGCAGTTTTCATTCCAATCCCAAAGAAAGGCAATGTTCAAGCTACCGCACAATTGCACTGATCTCACATGCTAGCAAAGTAATGCTCAAAATTCTCCAAGCCAGGCTTCAGCAATATGTGAACCGTGAAATTCCATTTGTTCAAGATGGTAGGCAGAGGAACCAGAGATCAAATTGCCAACATCCATTGGATCACTGAAAAAGCAAGAGAGTTCCAGCAAAACATCTATTTCTGTGTTATTGACTATGCCAAAGCCTTTGACTGTGTGGACCACCACAAACTGTGGAAAATTCTGAAAGAGATGGGCATACCAGACCACCTGACCTGCCTCTTGAGAAATCTGTATGCCGGTCAGGAAGCAACAGTTAGAAATGGATATGGAACTGGTTCCAAATAGGAAAAGGAGTATGTCAAGGCTGTATATTGTCACCCTGCTTATTTAACTTATATGCAGAGTACATCATGAGAAACGCTGGGCTGGATGAAGCACAAGCTGGAATCAAGATTACCAGGAGAAATATCAATAACCTCAGATATGCAGATGACACCACCCTTATGGGAGAAAGTGAAGAAGAACTAAAGAGCCTCTTGATGAAAGTGAAAGAGGAGAGTGAAAAAGTTGGCTTAAAGCTCAACATTCATAAAACTAAGATCATGGCATCTGGTCCCATCATGTCATGGCAAATAAGATGGGAAAACAATGGAAACAGTGGCAGACTATTTTTGGGGGCTCCAAAATCACTGCAGATGGTGGCTGCCACCATGAAATTTAAAGACGTTTACTCCTTGGAAGAAAAGTTATGACCAACCTAGACAGCATATTTAAAAGCAGAGACATTACTTTGCCAACAAAGGTCCGTCTAGTCAAGGCTATGGTTTTTCCAGTAGTCATGTATGGATATTAGAGTTGGACCATAAAGAAAGCTGAGCGCCAAAGAATTGATGCTTTTGAGCTGTAGTGTTGGAAAAGACTCTTTAGAGTCCCTTGGACTGCAAGGAGATCCAACCAATCATTCCTAAAGGAAATCAGTCACTGAATATTCATTGGAAGGACTGATGTTGAAGCTGAAACTCCAATACTTTGGCCACCTGATGCGAAGGGATGACTCATTGGAAAAGACCCTGATGCTGGGAAAGATTGAAGGTGGAAGGAGAAGGTGACGACAGAGGAGGAGATGGTTGGACGGCACCACTGACTCAAAGTACATGAGTTTGAGTAAACTCTGGGAGTTGGTGATGGACAGGGAGGCCTGACGTGCTGCAGTCCATGGGGTCGCAAAGAGTCGGATATGACTGAGTGACTGAACTGAACTGAATTTTGGGACCATCCTAGCAATCTTAGTCCCACTGGTATAGAAATCAGAATTATAAGACCAATTAAATAATATAAAAACTACTTATGAGATATATATTTAGGAAAGTTAATTGCCAAAATAAGAAAGAAATGTATCAATTTTGGTAGTTTTAGACAGAAACTTGTATTAGCTATGAGCTGATAACATAAAACTAAATTTTGAAAATTTTTGCTGAGTCATTTCTTGCTTTTTTGCATTAAAAAAGAAATGTGACTGAATAATGATTTTACAGACACTGGTTTTTCAGGCTTGGTCTTATGTGGGTTTTTTTGTGGGTTTCTCTCCCAACTCATGTGCTGAAAGTTGATTAAACTGAGCTACCTGTGAAGATTCCTGACACTTGGCCAGTGATTATTTTGATATAAGTGTGAAATACAACCCTGATCAATGATACATAAAACAAAATGTTATGAGGGCTTCTGAGAAGTTATTTTCACTGTTGAGGAGAAACACATGTGTAAGATTCCCCTTCCTTTTATAGGGTATGATGCTTACTAATTGGCAGTCATCTTACAACCCTGAGCAGAAGGTCACTGAACGTTGATCAGAGGGCTTGATGTCATTGACTAGTCTATTAACTGGTCCCGGACTTTTTACTTCTCCATTTTTTATTACATGAGGCTATAAAATTTCTATTTCTTTAAGCCAGGTCTGTTGGATTTTTGTGTATTTGTAGCTGCAAGAATCCTAGCTGGCATCCAGACTTTCATAAATACGAATTAACCAATCTCCTTCACGAAAATATTCCAGGGCACTGAGCAAACTTGGTCAAGAAAATTTTCTTCTATCTAGCTTCAATTAAAGAGCTTCTAGGCTTATCTTTCCTACACTGCTAGACGATTAGGAGAATACTTCTATAAATTTAAATTTAACTTCTGCTGACTTCTAGCTTCCGGTGTTAAGTTATATAAATTTAAAGACAGCAATTTTTCCCAGGGTGAAACTAATTGCATTGACCTAAAGATTAGCATAAGGTGATAGTGAGTTCTCTCCAGGCTAAGAAATAGACATCCATTATTACGGGAATGCAAATCCTCTACACTCCCTTCTTACACAAAATATACCACCTTGTTATCTTGTCATCTCTCATCCCCTTTGGGGTCCAAACCTTCTCTTCCATTTCTGAAAAGAAAATTTCCTAATCTTCATTATGCAAATAAGATTCTCTATATTGCTGAGTGAAAGGAAGAATTAGAAGCAATGTATATATAATGTCTAGCACAATCCTTTTCTCTTAGATGTTTAATAGAGGATATTTTTTAACACTAAGAGTGAATTTTCTGAAGTCATTGGCAGTAGGAAAATGCCAAATTATCTCCTCACCCCACCCCAGCACAAGCTTAATGCTCTTTAAGAAATATGTGCTTCGAAGAGCAAGCCTTGGTTTGGTTAAGGAACAAGATCTAAATGAACATTATTGTTATAAAAGATAAACTTTTGGATTAACTGTCATGCACTACTATATATAGAGCAAAGAAACAATGAGGACCTACTGCACAGGGAACTATACTTACTATCTGGTAATAACCTATAATAAAAAAAAATCTGAGAAAGTATATATATGTGTGTGCATGTATGTGTATGTGTGTAATACAGTAAATTACTTTGAGTATACTTGAATCATTATAAATCAACTAAAAACTAAAAAAAAATAAAAACTTTTTTTAAAAATAGGAAAAAAAGATAACATTACATTAGAATGGTTTAAATTAAGAGGCTGCTTCTCCTAAATAACATCCTAAATAATATTCACACACAACATGTCCTCTAAGAGAGATTCCTGGAAGCAAAATCTGGGTCAAAGGGAACAAACATTTAAAATTTTGATTGACTATGCTAAATTTCCAAGCAAAATTTATTCCCTCACCAAAATTGGATGAAAGGGTCACACCTTAGTTTTGAAAGGTTCACACCCTCCAGCAGCACTTAATCAATATGCTATATTTGCCAACCTGTTTGTAATAAGTGGATTTTCACTGTTATTTCAAAATACATTTGTTTAATTCTGACTACATTAAAATTATTTTTCTATATTTACAATAATTCCTTTACTTACCTTACTTTCTGTGAAGGGTCTTTTCATATCTTTTCCTCATTTTGTCTTCCTGGATGAGTTTTTGTTTTTTATTAATGTCAAGGAATATGTATGATTATTACAAATACAAAGCTATAATTAACCCTCTGAAGGCATATATGTTGAAAACTATTTTCCCATTTTCCCATTTGTCGTTTGACCTTATGTTAATCGTCTTACATTAAAAAAACAATGTGGTCATCTTTCACTTTCTCACTGTGTTCTCTTTTCTTTCAGCATTTTCATGCTTTCATAAATCATTGTTTATAAAATTTTATTTTTGGAGCAAGATGTAACGTAAATCAGCTCTAATTGTTCTCCAGCTTTTGTACCTCAGTTTGTTAATTAGTCCATTTCCTTTCATTTGATTTGCATGCAAATCTCATTTACATCTTCATTTTTACTTGAGTCTATTTTTGTGATTTCTTTTTTGTTTTCAAGAGTATGTTCTTGAAATATTAACATTCTTTTTAACTACAACTTTATAATACATTTTATTACCTGGTAGGATATACCTTACTTCTGGACATTCTTACTTACTAAGTTTTCATATTCAATTGATAACCAGCCTTAATTATTAAGAAAAAATTTGATTAATTCAGTGTTGAGTGCTACTTCTAAAATATGACTATTGTTAGCTCCAGATCAGGCCTGTATACCATTTATTCAAACATTCGTTATCTACCTTAAGAGAATCTTAAAGCAGACCTAATATTCTAAATGTTTTTGTGAATTATTTATATATTTGTAACTAGTCAACATATTTAATTCCCTTTTTAGATCTAACTGCCTTTTAGTTGCTTCTCTGGGGTATTTTAATTAATGATCATAATAATTTGCAAATAGAGATGATCTGGGTTTTTCTTTTCAATTTATATACTGTGATAATTAACTGAGTAAATATATGCTGAATTAGACACAAACTGTAACCCTCATGGAGCTTAAATTCTAACAAAGGCTTGAATTTTTTTCTGTACAGTTGCATTGGCAAGTATTTCTAGAAGCTTTCCATTATCAATGGTGATAAAATGTCACTTGTCATGTTCTGTATTTAATGAGAATGTTTCCATTCTGTCATTACAAGCATGATGTTGACTCGCCTTAGCTTGGCATACACAGTTTTCATGTTAAAATACTATAGTAACTATTACTTTTAAATTAAGAGTTTTCATTAGGAATGGAAGCTGAAGGTAACCAAACACCTTTTCTATGTCTATGGAGATAAACGCATTTTTTCCTCCTTTTAGTTCAGTTCAGTCGCTCAGCTGTGTCTGACTCTTTGTGACCCCATGGACTGCAGCATGCCAGGCTTGCCTGTTCATCACCGACTCCCGGATCTTACTCAAACTCAAGTCCTTTGAGTTTGTGATGCCATCCAACCATCTCATCCTCTGTCATCCCCTTCTCCTCCTGTCCTCAATCTTTCCCAGCATCAGGGTCTTTTCCGGTGAGTCAGTTCTTCGCATCAGGTGGCCAAAGTATTGGAGTTTCAGCTTCAGCATCAGTCTGTACAATAAATATTCAGGGACTGAATTCCTTAAGGATTTTCTGGTTGGATCTCCCTGCAGTCCAAGGGATTCTCAAGAGTCTTCTCCAACACCATAGTTCAAAAGCATCAATTCTTTGGCGCTCAGCTTTCTTTATGGTCCAACTCTCCCATCCATACATGACTACTGGAAAATCCATAGCTTTGACTAGATGGACCTTTGTTGGTAAAATAATGTCTCTGCTTTTTAATAAGCTGTCTAGGTTGGTCATAGCTTTTCTTCCAAGGAACAAGTGTTTTTTTAATTTCACGGTGGCAGTCACCATGTGCAGTGATTTTGGAGCCCCCCCAAAAATAAAGCCTGCCACTGTTTCCACTGTTTCCCCATCTATTTGCCATGACATGATAGGACCAGATGCCATGATCTTAGTTTTCTGAATGTTGAGTTTTAAGCCAACTTTTTCACTTTCATCAAGACGCTCTTTAGTTCTTCCTCACTTTCTGCCGTAAGGGTGGTGTCATCTGCATATCTGAGGTTATTGATATTTCTCCTAGAAATCTTGATTTCAGCTTGTGCTTCATCCACCTGGCATTTCTCATGATGTTCTCTGCATATAAGTTAAATAAGCAGAGTGACAATATACAGCCTTGACATATTTCTTTCACGATTTTGAACCAGTCTGTTGTTCCATATCCAGTTCTAACTGTTGCTTCTTGACCTGCATACAGATTTCTCAGGAGGCAGGTCAGGTGGTCTGGCATTCCCATCTCTTTCAGAATTTTCCACAGTTTGCTTAGGAATCAGCCCACTAAAATGGACTGGAATGGGTGTATTTGACTTAGATGACCATTATATACACTACTGTGGGCAAGAATCCCTTAGAAGAAATGGAGTAGCCATAACAGTCAATGAAAGAGTCCGAAATTCAGTACCTGGATGCAGTCTCAAAGATGAAAATGATCTCTGTTCATATCCAAGGCAAACCATCCAATATCAGAGTAATCCAAGTCTATGCCAAAACCAGTAATGCTGAAGAAACCAAACGGTTCTGTGAAGACCTACCATACATTCTAGAACTAATACCCAATAAAGATGTCCTTTTCATTATAGGGGACTGGAATGCAAAAGTAGGAAGTCAAGAGATACGTGGAGTAACAGGCAAATTTGGCCTTGGAGTACAAAACAAAGCAGGCTAACAGAGTTTTGCCAAGAGAATGCACTGGTCATAGGAAACACCCTCTTCCAACAACACAAGAGAAGACTCTACACATGGCCATCACCAGATGGTCAATGCCAAAATCAGACTGATTATATTCTTTGCAGCCAAAGATGGAGAAGCTCTATACAGTCAACAAAAACAAGACTAGGAGCTGACTGTGGTTCAGTCATGAACTCCTAATTGTCCAATTCAGCCTAAAATTGAAGAAAGTAGGGAAAACCACTAGACCATTCAGGTATGACCTAAATCAAATCCCTTACAATTATACAGTAGAAGTGACAAATAGATTCAAGGTATTAGATCTGATAGAGTGCCTGAAGAACTATGGATGGAGGTTCATGACATTGTACAGGAGGCATGGATCAAGACCAGCCCCAAGAAAAAGAAATGCAAAAAGGCAAAATGGTTGTCTTAGGAGGCCTTACAAATAGCTGAGAAAAGAAAAGATGAGAAAGGCAAAGGAGAGAAGGAAAGATACACCCATCTGAATGCAGAGTTCCAAAGAATAGCAAGGAGAGATAAGATAGCTTTCTTCAGTGATCAATGTAAAGTAGAATGGGAAAGACTAGAGATCTCTTCAAGAAAATTAGAGATACTAAGGGAACATTTCATGCAAAGATGGGCACAATAAAGGACAGAAATGGTATGGACCTAACAGAAGCAGAAGATATTAAGAAGAGGTGGCAAGAATACATGGAAGAACTGTACAAAAAAGATCTTCATGGCCCAGATAACCATGATGGTGTGATCACTTACCTAGAGCCAAGCATCCTGGAATGCGAAGTTAAGTGGTCCTTAGGAAGCATCACTATGAACAAAGCTAGTGGAGGTGATGGAATTCCAGTTGAGCTATTTCAAATTCTAAAAGATGATGCTGTGAAAGTGCTGCACTCAATATGCCAGCAAATCTGAAAAACTCAGCAGTGGCCACAGGATTGGAAAAGGCCAGTTTTCATTCCAATCCCAAAGAAAGGCAATGCCAAACAATGTTCAAACTACTGCCCAATTGCACTCATCTCACACGCTAGCAAAGTAACACTCAAAATATTCCAAGTCAGGCTTCAACAGTATATGAACCGTGAACTTCCTGATGGTCAAGCTGGATTTAGAAAAGGCAGAAGAACCAGAGATCAAATTGCCAACGTCGTTGGATCATCAAACAAGCAAGAGAGTTCCAGGAAAACATCTACTTCTGCTTTTCCTCCTTAACCCTTAAAATAATTTAGTATTTTAATATATTTCTCAAAATTGAATTGTCATTGGTCTCCTTAAAACAATCTCTGTTCACAAAATTTGTAACTGAATGTATACTTTAATAGCTATATGTTGTCTAAATACTTTGTATCTTGAACTAACTGAAATAGGTGAGTTTTATTAATCACGCTAGAAATTTTTAAGAAGAAATTCAAATACTCCATGATACAAAGCTCTGCGTATTTTAGGTACTATTTTTACAATTCAATCTTATCCAGAATTGCACTCATTCTCACCCTAAATAACAAAGTAAGGATCACTTTTTACTGACATATATTTTGTATGATCTACTTTTCTTTTTCTTAAAGCAAAGCTTAGTTGATTTCTCTTTGAAAGTATCTATTAAATTTCTTGATACTTAGGGAAGGGAAGAAAGACCTCATTTCCTTTACCTCTCCTCCTGCTTCTGATTATTAGAAATGTGGTATTTATTCTGACAAAGATTTTAGCCTATACAGTCTTGTCTGTTAAATGAATTATTTGTTCTTTGCCTATGTTTTCATTTTTGAAATAGAAACAACTATATAATTCATAGTATAATGATTATGTCCATGTAGATATCAGTCATAGACAAAGGAAATCACGTAGGAGGAAATAAAGCCTATATCCTATAAAATTTTAAAGCTAATCAATATGAATTATCCTTGAAATTTAGAATATTAGAGTACATTTTATATCTTCTTCTAGTTTTTCTATTCTGTATCCTACTCAATTGTCATTTATTTTAGTTTGTCATTCCATGTGTTAAATTTCTTTGAATTTTGCTGAAGCAACATCTTCATCAATATGTTGATAAGGTGTTACTCTGATAATGAAAGTTCTAGTGTCAATCATTGGTAAAGCATCTATTTTGTCCTCACACTTGATTGGGGACAGAATTCTAGGTTCATATGTGATTTTGTTCCAGAATATGGGGACATTTTTTCCATTCTTTTCTGTATCCGTTGTTGAACAAAATGGATGGTAGTCTGTAATACTCTTTTCTTTATAAATAATATTCTGTTGAGCTTCAGGAGTTCTTGGAATTTACCCTTTGTTTCTGAGGTTATGGAATTTCACTGTGTCTGCATGTGAACAATACTTCATCAATACTGCTTTCCATTCAAGATGTCAACTTAGTGAAATAATTGCTTCTTTACTTCAGAATGCTTTTCTTATCATTCATATTATGATTTCTTCATTTGTTCCTTGTCTTCTTCACTTACTTGGATTAGATGGTTGCTGGATTGTTTGGATATTTTCACCAAACGTCTGATTTCCTCTCTCAAGTTCTCTATCTCCTAGTGGCAGATACAAGGGCATGTAGTCACCAAACCATTTCATTTTCCATCACAACACAGTTAAACATCCCTTCCCAGCTTCCCTTTAATGCAGGTAGGGTTTACACAGCTGGTTTTGTTCCACGGGACGTTGATAAAGTTAAGCATGGTCCTTTGGGCACAAGTAGATGTGAGTGTGCAGCTGTATATCCCCTGTTGTCTCTCTCCTTCATTCGGAGGCTGATCAATGCCAATGCAACTTGGAAGCCACAACCAACACTGACCAAAGATGGCAGAAGCTTGGCTTCCTGAGGACCTAGTTAGAGAAGTGTTTCCTGGAAGTATTGACTAAACTTTTATACAGCGGCTTGTCTGAATTACTCTGATAAGTACTCTCCCTGTTTTCATCTGGATTCTGAGACTATGACTGCATTTACCTTCCAGATAAATAATTTAAATGTTGGCTCTAAATATGCATATATTAAACCCATGCATTAAATATTTTAAATGATTTTGGTAATTATGTTAATTTTTAAGATATTTTTCTTGTTTTCTGTCTGACACTTTTCACCATACTGTTCTTACTTTTTATTTATGCAGTAAGTGAATGAAGTGAGTGAAGCCGCTCAGTCGTGTCCGACTCTTTGGGACCCCATGGACTGTACCCTACCACGCTCCTCCGTCCATGGAGTTCTCCAGGCACAGTACTGGAGTGGGTTGCCGTTTCCTTCTCCAGAGGATCTTCCCAACCCAGGGATCGAACCTGGGTCCTCCTGCATTGTAGGCAGATGCTTTACCGTCTAAGCCACCAGGGAAGTCCTATTTATGCAGTAACTTTTATGCGGTAACTCCTAGACTCTATCAAATTAAGATTTTCCTCTTTGGATCATTTTCTTGCTTGTGTGGCATTGCTTGTTCTATTTATTTAAACTCTTTCTCTCTCATCCCTTGTCTTTTCTTTTGAAGTTTTCATCCTATCCCTTTTCTATTATTTGAATTTTTAACTATGAAAATGTCCTGCTTCTATAAAAAAGAAAGAAATAAAAATTAAGTTAGTTTAAAATAATTTAGGGGAAAAAAATCCCCAACTGCTAAGCACATATACCTCTAAGTCAGATTTCTTCTGCTGTTTACATTTGTTGACTTCTGATTGTTTTTTCACAATAGTTGCAATTTTTTGGACTGTGCGTTTCTTGACTCAGCTTTGAGCATTTCTGGGACTGTTCATAAATCTCCCTGCCTAACAGGCTATAATCTAATGTCATTTTTCTTTAAAAGTGATCTCATGCACTTTCTATCTTCCAGTTATCCGTGCTCCTTCCTGTCTTACATTTGTTTTAGTTTCATACTTAAAATAAACTTTGGCTGATACAATGAAATTTGGGAAAAACAAAAAGACAGATGTTTGTGCTGCTGGACAAGGATTAGGATGAGGTAAGTGAGGCAGCACTGTGAAGGCAGGATTGGAGCATATCTTCATTTAAAATTATGATACTTTGTTTATTAAGGATTTTTGCATTGTTTTGGTAATTTAAAATACTGCAATTGTTAGTAGCTCAGTCATGTCTGCCTCTTTGCAATCGCATGACTGTAGCCCACCAGGGTCCTCTATCCATGGGATTCTCCAAACTAGAATACTGGAGTGGGTTGCCATTTCCTTCGCCAGAGGATCTTCCTGACCCAGGAATTGAGCCAGTGTCTCCCACACTGGCAGGCAGATCCTTTACCACTGAGCCACCTGCTGTGTTAAAAGTTCACATCTGATATGAATGCCTTATTCACCTAACCTAGTCCTGGCACTGATAAGCTGTCATAGATCAAAAAGTAGGAGATACTTCCATGAAAAGGAGACACTGCGGAATGGATATTTAGGTGCGTTGTAAACAAATCTATTTTGCAGCTGTTAAGGTAACCCTGCTTTTGCTTATGAAGTATGTTGCACAAAGAACAGAGGTCATCTTTGTAGTGCTATGAATGTAATTTCTATCAACAGTAATAAGCAAATCAGGCAAAAGCTACAATTATGACTATAATGGGAAAGATGCACAGTGGTCACATCTGAGATTATGAATCAGCATAGTCCTGGATGCTGGGTATTATTCCCTCTTTGCCACAAAGAATCTGCTATTTTTTCTCCTACTGAAAGAGGGCATGTGATAAGCTAAACTACAAGTAGAAACTTCAGTTTATGTCAATTATTTGGTGGTAGGATAATGATAGTAATGTGATAATATGCTGTGGCTGTATTACATTTAGCTTCTTTGAAATTTTAAAACTTACTTCACCTTAACTGTTAACAAAACCTCTTGAATTTCATATACACAAAAGCTAGCCATGTGAATTTATAGCTCTTGTATGATTTGGGACATACAAATACTAAATGGTTTAACACAATGATACTGCATGAGAAGATGAATTTCATATCCCCAAATCAATCTAACATTCCCCAACTTTTCCTTAGAGGAAACATATGTGCTGGTTAACGCCTCAAAGATTCAGAGACCAGAATGTCCAAGGGCCTGAGAAAGTCCTGAAGTTTAAGCCAGATTCATGGAGAAGCTGAGTCAAGTTATTCAGGACACTTGGATACCAGCTTATGCACAATTTTACCTAAGCATCTTAAAATTTTTCACTTAATGAAGCATATTATAAGGAGGAAAATGACCAGCAAATGTATTATGTATCTGGTAAAGGTAGCAATCCAGTTGATAAATTCCTGTCTCCCAACCATCTGGAGGGACCAGATTGGCAGGGTTCTTGTCAGCATTCTGTATGCTACCCATGCTTCACAAGGCAAGAAAGGGTATCACTCAGCATTCTTCAGTGCTTAAAATGATGGATGCCTTTAACATGGTGCTAACTGGTCTGCAGTATTTCCTTAAAAAATAGCTCTTTGGTATTATGTGCCATTTAAAAAAAGAAGAATTAGAGATTAAGAGTATAAATTGCATGTGTTATAGATAATAGCAAAGATGCAAGCTTGAAGCACCCTCCCCCCTACCCATTCAACCAGAGTGTGTATCTTCTCTCCTCAATCCTCTTGCCACCTGCGGCTCAGGTTAAATACAGTGGCATTATGTCAGACTAGAGAAATCCACAGATTTGGGAATGGCACATAGTATGGAGGGTTCATTATTTCTGTGTTAAAATATGAGCAACAGCATGAAACGTATGGGTAAGGCAGAGTGGGGGAAGAAGTGGAATAAAGGTAAATTTTAAGCACCTATGCTACCCTTTAGTTTTCTTGAAATAGACTTGGATGGTTTTTCTCTCTGTCACTGATGTGTAGTTTGATAGACTTACATTTCTAGATTCTCCCTAAGCCAAATGTGAGCTCTAACCTTCTGTGAAATTATTCTTCTGTTTCTATTAGAGGTCACAGTATGTCTGCAGCCAACAGCTATGATGCAACCAATAGGAACATTGAGAAGTAGTTTCAACTTATTCCAAATTAAAGCAACTATGATGCAACATATGAATTAAAAAAGTACTTTCTCAAAGTGAAAAACAATCAGAGGATTGTCTAAGCTTTAAAAGTCTCAAGATATAGCTAATTTTTCACTGATGGAAAAATTTAATTGGGAGATTTTCTATATGCTTTCAATTTCAACAACAAAAACAACTTATTGAATTATAACTCTAATGGGAGTAAAATTGAATTTTCTTGTGGGAAAGAAATAAGAATCTCAAAAAATGAGTGAAGACAAATAGTCACTTCTCCGAAGACGACACACAGATGGCTAAGAGGCACATGAAAAAATGCTCAAGATCGCTATTCGAGAGATGCCAGTCAAAACTATGAGGTATCATCTCACTCTGATCAGAATGGTCACCATCAAACATCTACAAATAATAAATGCTGGAGAAGATATGGAGAAAAGACAACCCTACTACACTGTTGGTGGGAATGTAAATTGATAAAACCACTATGGAGAACAGTATGGAAGTTTCTTAAAAAACTACAAATAGAGTTAGCATATGATCCTTCAATCCCACTCCTGAGCATATATCCAGAGGAAACTCTAGTTCAAAAAGACACAAGCACCCCAATGTTCACAGCAGCAGTATTTACAATAACCAAGACATGGAAACAACCCAAAATAGTCCACTGACAGATAAATAGATAAAGAAGATGTGGTGTACACACACACACACACCCACACACACACACACTCACACATGCAAGCAATGGAATATTGCTCAGCCATAAAAAAGAGTTAAATAATCCTTCTGTAGCAACATGGATAGACCTAAAGGTTATCATACTAAGTGAAGTAAGCCAAACAGAAAAAGGTAAATATCCTATGATATCACTTGTATATGGAATTTATTCTTAAAAAAGATACAAATAAATTTACTTACACAACATAAATAGACCCACAAACATAGAAAACAAATTTAAGGTTACAAAAGGGGACAGTGGGGTAGGAGACAGATAAATTAGGAGGTTGGGATTAAGATACACATTACTATATATAAAATAGACAGCCAACAAAGACCTGCTCTACAGCACAGGAAACTCTATTCAATATTGGGGAATACCAGATCATCTGACCTGCCTCCTGAGAAATCTGTATGCAGGTCAGGAAGCAACAGTTAGAACCGGACATGGAACAACAGACTGGTTCAAAATCATGAAAGGGGTACGTCAAGGCTGTATATTGTCACCCTGCTTATTTAACGTATGCCTAGAGAACATCATGAGAAATAGCAGGCTGGATGAGGCACAAGCTGGAATCAAGATTGCTGGGAGAAATATCAATAACCTCAGAGATGCAGATGACACCACCCTTATGGCAGAAAACAGAGAAGAATTAAAGAGCCTCTTGATAGAAGTGAAAGAGGAGAGTGAAAAAGTTGGCTTAAAGCTCAACATTCAGAAAACTAAGATCATGGCATCTGGTCCCATCACTTCATGGCAGATAGATGGGGAAACAATAGAAACAGTGAGACACTTTATTTTCTTGGGCTCCAAAATCACTGCAGATGGTGACTGCAGCCATGAAATTAAGACACTTGCTCCTTGGAAGGAAGGTTATGACCAACCTAGACAGCATATTGAAAAGCAGAGACATTACTTTGCCAACAAAGATCCATCTAGTCAAAGCTATGGTTTTTCCAGTCATCTGCAAAAACCAGTAGTCCATAGTTTTTCCACATCCATGTATGGATGTGAGAGTTGGACTATAAAGAAAGCTGAGCGCCGAAGAATTGATGCTTTTGAACTGTGGTGTTGGAGAAGACTCTTGAGAGTCCCTTGGACTGAAAGGAGATCCAAGCAGTCCATCCTAAAGGAGATCAGTCCTGGATATTGATTGGAAGGACTGATGCTGAAGCTGAAACTCCAATACTTTGGCCACCTGATGTGAAGAACTGACTCATTTGAAAAGACCCTGATGCTGGGAAAGATTGAAGGCAGGAGGAGAAGGGGACAACAGAAGATGACATGGTTGGATGGCATCACTGATGGGGATGGACATGAGTTTGAGTAGGCTCCGGGAGTTGGTGATGGACAGGGAAGCCTGACGTGCTGCAGTCCATGGGATCACAAAGAGTCAGACACGACTGAGCAACTGAACTGAACTGAACTGATAAGGGAAAAGAATCTGAAAAAGAATATATATATCTGTCCATACACACACACACACACACACACACACACACACACACACACACATATGACTGAATCACTGTACTGTATACCTGAAACTAACATGATATTGTAAATCTACTATAATTCAATGAAATTTTAAAAAAGAAAAAAAATAAGAATCTCAAGGCTTAAGATGA
The DNA here is from genome assembly GCA_024291935.2 of Okapia johnstoni. Classification (NCBI taxonomy): domain Eukaryota; kingdom Metazoa; phylum Chordata; class Mammalia; order Artiodactyla; family Giraffidae; genus Okapia; species Okapia johnstoni. Next base: position 8,101,445 of record CM044323.1, on the reverse strand, counting down.
AATCTTTACAAAAGTGAGAAGAATTGAGAATTCCTGTTTCTTGGAAAAAATACTCTCTTGACACCTTTAGGATCCAGCAAGAAAATGAAGCTGAACTAAAGGGCTATGATTTAAATGTAGATAAGAAAAAAAAAATCAAACTTGAGATCTGTTTTCTGTGTCAAAAAACACAGTAACAAGAAGAAGATAGGGACTTGAGAAGCAGAGTCTATGTAATTTTAAGAACACTAAACTGATAGGAGGAAAAAACCAAGAACAATGAAAGATGGTTCCTGCCTTTAGCATTCGAATGTCATTTGGCTTTGTCTCATTTAAAATTTTGAAAGACAGTTTATGTTTACTGGAAAGTTCACTTGAGAACAATTCTCAGATGTTACTGTATACATTGAAGAAATGGCTTAGGCTGATTTTAGTATTCCCAAAGCGTGGAGCTGACAGCCGATTCTGAATCAGGCAAGTAAAACTCTGAAACCCTTCTTTCCAGGTGTTCTGTTGGATGATCCCCCAATAGCTGGAAGGGTGTGCTATTAGGGAAATGAGCTGAACCGAAGCCTGGCTTCAGTTTTGAATTACCTAAGTTCAAATAACATTTAGGCTGAGCTCAATGAAAATCCAGGTGAACTGAAGGAACAAAGAGCACAGAAGTTTAGCATGAAATAAAGAATTTTAAAATAAGAAGTGTAGATTTATACAGTTTTTGCCATGAGCATACCCAATATTACTATTCTTTCTAGAATGTTCTTCACAGTATCTGGTCAAGGAAATGCAGTTGCCTGGACAAGGGAAGACGTATGAAAGATTATGGCAAAAAAAGACAGTGCCTTTACTCTCCAAAACGCTCTACCTGCTCTGTCACTTTTGTTTTCAGTAAATATCTCATGCCCAGTGACTTTCACTTTCCTTGCTTGAGATCATACCCTCAGGACATATCTGCCTGCGGCTAAGAATTATATAAAAATTGTCCTATCATGCACTGTGCATGGGATCAGGAGATTTGAATTCTGGAACACAAGCATCTTTTAGAATACTTGTAACAGCCTGCTGTGTGTGTGTGTGTGTGTGTGTGTGTGTGTGTGTGTGTGTGTGTGTGTGTGTGTGTGTGTGTGTTTGAAATTTTTGTTTTGCCTGGTTCCCACGTGATGGTAAGACCTTGAAGAACATGTGTATGTCCTCATTTCAGTTCAGTCGGTCAGCCATGTCTGTCTCTTTGCAACCCCACGGACTGCAGCACGCCAGGCTTCCCTGTCTATAACCAACTCCCGGAGCTTGTTCAACACCTTTTAATCACCAGCATCATCAATCAAAGGACTTTTCACATTATTGTCATTAATAAATGTATGAAATGAAGTGAAATGAAATGAACTGAAAGTTGCTCAGTTGTGTCCGACTCTTTGCGACCCCATGGACCATACAGTTCATGGAATTATCCAGGCCAGGATACTGGAGTGGGTAGCCTTTCCCTTCTCCAGAGATTTTCCCAACCCAGAGATCAAACCCAGGTCTCCTGCATTGCAGGCGGATTCTTTACCACCTGAGCCACCAGGGAAGTCCAAGAATATTGGAATGGGTAGCCTATCCCTTCTCCAGTGGATCTTCCCGACCCAGGAATAGAACCAGGGTCTCCTGCATTGCAGGCAGATTCTTTACCAACTGAGCTATCAAGAAAGCCCCAATAAATGTATATAGGAATGAAGAAGTGTGTTTATTAATAAGATAAAAGGAGAAAAAAAAAGGCTTTTTTCAGAATATAATTCTAAAAATTTTAAAGTGGTATATGGTAAACATAATAAAGACTCCATATTCATCATTAAAAATCTAGTTTAAATTCTAGATGATCCAGTCCCCCTGAGCTAGATAGTCCAAGCAAATCTGTAAAATTCAATTAGCAAAGAGGGACATGTAACAATGCAAAGCCAAATAATATCAGTTACCAAGATACAAAAACCTAAGAAGATAATAAGAAAATGAGAAAAATAGGGAGAAAGAACAGGTTACAAATGTTTCTACAGAGACATAAAAAACACTAAGAGGTCTGCAATTCTCTTTAGCAGTTAATAATGTGATATTTTTAGTTCATGGCTTTTTTTAATAAATTTGCATTGAATACCTACAATGTGACAGACTAATTTCCAGGGAATGTTCTAGCAGAGCTCACATCAGCAGAGGTAGGGAAACAATCAATGGCAAATCTACTGCCATGTCATAAGCATCACAAACACAACGCAATAAAACCACAGAGCAGAACAGCTGATTTACTGGGGTGGGAGTCCAACATGACAAGTGAAGCGGTTACATGTTGCCTAGGTGAAGAAGGTCAAGACCACATATAACAGGGAGAGGAGAGATGTTGGCTTGTGGTGCAAAGTTTTGAATTAATTCATTACTTAATTGTGGGTTTAATTGGGCACATGTTTCCCAAGAGGATTAGTTTTCATAGACTGGTGATAATATGGAGTCTCTCTAAAAGGAGTTCAATGTCTTGTGTTTGATAAGATATATATTAAACTTTTGTGTTATCACTAAGAAAATAACTCAATAATATGTATAACAAATTATCAAGGGTATTAAAACGTTACAGTATAAGATAGCCACAAATACAAAAGAAAGCAGTAAAGGAGAAACAGAAGAGTAAATAAAATATAGAGAAAACAAAATGCCAAAATGGCAGTGCCAAATACAACCAAATCAATTCTAATATTAAATGTGAATGAATTATTATTCAGCAATAAAAAGAAATAAAGTACCGATACAAGCAGCAGCAGGATGGAACTCGAAAACATGATGCTTGGTGAAAGATGTCAGTCACAAAAGATCACATAATTTCATGATTTCACTTATATAAAATGTCTAGAATAGGGAAATTCATAGAGACCAAGGTCAATCTGTAGCGGCCTAGGACTATGGGGTTGAGAGGAGGGATGAGAGCAATGAGGAGATATTGCTAAGAAACAGTTACAGTGTTTCTTTGGAGGACAAACTGCAAACTCAGGTTTTGATGATCATTGTACAAACGTACAAACACATAAAAAACATTAAATTGCACACATTATGAGTGAATTTAACTGGAATTATTTCTGAACAAAAATGTTAAAAAACAAACAAACAATTACCATCAAGTTTCCAAACTGAAAAGCCCAAGAGTAAAGGTGTGTCGCTTCATCAGCCTGACATAGGACATCCCATCTCTCCAAGGTAGCCAGAGGCTTCGATCAAGCTTGTCTCTAGCATAAATATTCTTTCCCTGTTGTCCATCTAATAAATCTAAAGTCATGTTAAAATGTCACTTCTCTGCTTTCTCCAACAACTAGAATTACTTTGTTATTTATTATCTCCATTCTTTTAGTACTTCTATCAAATGTCAATGCTGGTATTGCTGGTATTTTTTTTCTTTGTTTTTGAGAGGTCTGTTGTATATAGATTCTTTCTGCTGGTCTGTGGGTTCCTTCAGAGCAAGAGTAATACCTAGTATATTTTTATCTCTTGTTTTCTCTCAGTGCCTCATGCAGTATTAAGCCATTGGGCATATTTAAATTATGTCTGTTGAACAAAAGAGGAGTGTAAGAATGTTAGATCATCTGGTTGACATTATCATGGATGACAACTCCTGCTACATTACAAGTTATTCAACAGAATAACATGGTCCAGGTGGAGAAACAGCTCTTCACTGATGTGGCTCCCCTTAACCATCACCAGTTCTCACGGAGGGTAAACCACAAAAAAAGGAAACTGTGAACCTCTTCGAGATGTGGGGCAGGGGCAGGTGATGTCAGCTTGCAGATCAAATTTATGCAGGAGAAGAGCACAACCCAGATGTCACAAAGACTGACACTGAAACAGACCTGCTCGTAACCACAGAGAGACTGTCACCGAGTGTGGCCGCACCAGCTGTGGAACGCTGGCTGGTTCGGGTTGCTCACTGTCAGGGTACCCTTGGTCAGATGCCTCTGGGGATGCAGAAGCAGCATTTAAAACAGGAAAGAAAGGGAAGAGATAGCATCTGCTATATTGTGGGAACGGTGTGGAGACAATGAAATTGTACTAAATATGCAAGTAATATTTTTGGTCTGCATATGCTTAAGGAATTTTCTCCAGATGACTGCATGAAATCTACATTAGCATTTTGTAAGATGAAAAGCTTTTCTTGATACTTATTGAGTTACAATCGTGCCTTTCAGTTATGGGTGATTTTGCCCCCTTAGAAAATATCTGGTGATGTCAAGAGATATTTTTTGGTGTTTGTGGAGGGGTGTGTGCTACTAGCATACACTGAGTAGAGGGTAAGGTTGCTACTAAACATCCTATAATGCACAGTTTATCCCCTGGTAACAAAGAGTGATCCAGTCCAAAATGCTAACAGTGCTGAAGTTGCTGCTGCTGCTGCTGCTGCTAAGTCGCTTCAGTCGTGTCTGACTCTGTGCGACCCCATAGACGGCAGCCCACCAGGCTCCCCTGTCCCTGGGATTCTCTAGGCAAGAACACTGGAGTGAGTTGCCATTTCCTTCTCCAATGCGTGAAAGGGAAAAGTGAAAGTGAAGTCGCTCAGTCGTGTCCGACTCTTAGCAACCCCGTGGACTGCAGCCTACCAGGCTCCTCTGTCCATGGAATTTTCCAGGCAAGAGTACTGGAGTGGGGTGCCATTGCCTTCTCCGCTGAAGTTGAGAAACTCTGGTTTCAAGTCACATGAGAGAAGGCTTGAGATCATCCTCTCTTCTTAGACACAGGAGGAAATAGAGTCAAAGAGGGTGGTTAACTGATACAAAAAAAAAAAAACCACAACTAGACTAAACCCCTACCTCCTCTAGGACTAGCAGATAACAGTTCCAAGAGGAAATGAGTCACAGAACAGCTCATTTTGATGGCAATGAAAATCCCAGGATTCAAAGAACCAAAACATGAGGACTTTAGTGAAATGGGAGCTGGCGGAGAAACCCACTGGATTAGGAATCAAAATTCCTATATTACCGCAAATATAAAATACACATGGGAGTGCTGTAAGCTGCACAGCAAGATCTCATCATAATTTATTATTATCATCAGGACTGTCAGTGAGACCTAGCCTGAGCAGAAGTCTAAGTGGCTCCCAGAAATATAAAGAGAAAAGTGCAGGGCTCAAGACCAATTTAGAATCTGTTCAAAGCAATGCTGAAGATAGACTAGCTCAGAGTCACAATTCTGCTTATGGTTTATCCTTTAGAAAAAGATCAAATAAACTATTGCCTTGTTCTAGGGAAATGCCAATTATTTATTGATTATGAAGCAAACACAGTCTTATTTTGGTTTTCATAAAGAGAAGATTTTTTTTTTCCTTCCACCTTTGGATCAAATTTCTTTGCCAGAACAGCAACAACAATAAAAATGTGTACCCCTCTGGATTAAAAAGAAAATCACAAATTATATTGAATTATTTCTCTCTTATTTTAGGTTAAATTAAAAAAAAAAAAAGACATCTACCTTGACAGCATTTATAGAGCAGATTTAGTAGTTTAGTTTCCAGGCTCTCACTAGGTCTTGTCCCGTCTCCCCTGATACTACTACAACTAAACTTATCTCCTTGTTTAGTAAGTTTAAATTCTATTAAATTTGATGTTTTCAATTAGTTCCACTTGTACATTCACAGAAGCATCCCCCAGGTAACTATGAAATGAAAAGTTCGTGGTAGGTAAGGGGAAAAAAGACAAGGCAAGTGGAAAAGAATTTGCTCCTTTAAAAAAACAAAAGAAAACAAAAACAATGTATCTTTGACAATTTTCTCCAGTGAACGTTTGAACTCAGAGAAGATGCCAGTTTCAGTGTCTAACACAGGGAGTGGTAGGAAGAGTGACATCAGGAAATATATGTTAGTCTTTGAAGACCTTCTAAATGATAAAATGCAATAAAATAAGGAAAAATCCAAGCTTTTTCATGCTTGTCTGAAAGATTCCAAATAAGAGAACTTGGATCATTTTCTGGCATCCAGATACTTTTCATTTCATTTTCAATGGTTTTACCTATTTCATTTGTTTTGACTGAAATAATTCTTCTCCATCTTTGCTGTTTACCCCTTTGAAATATCTCTCTGCAGCCCTGACCCTCCATTAAGCATTGCCTAACAGAATGATGAACTACATGTCCTGCTTTAATCTTGCCCTGTAGATCATTCCCTTCAGCCTTTGAATTATTTTTTTTAATCTTCTGAGGACTCAATTGAAAAAGCTACCTTTCTACAAAAATATGCTCCCGATGGCCTGGAAAATATGAACGTCAAGCATAGTGCTAGATCTAGAAGGGCTTACATAAGCAATACTCCTTCAAATATATATGATACTGTATGATTATACCTCTCTTACTGCATTTTTTCCCATTTGATACAATCATCAACCCTGTAAGATAGGCAGACCAGGAATTAATACTCTATTTTTTTCAATAGCAGAGCAAGGCCTTGAGTTGTCTATAACCTGTCCAAGACACACAGCTACTAAGCTACTCAAGTCTAGGATTTTGACTCAAAGTTCAGAGAATTCTGTTCCTTTGAGTCCAGGGAGTTGAGGATCTTGAATATACCCCCCTCCTTTTTTTGGCACTGACTTATAGTTGGTAGATGTTCAACCCAAGAGTAAGGAGTTCTTGCCCAGGGGACAGTTTCACGTGTCAGGATCACAGATCTTTTCATAAAACTACCCCAAATCTCAATAGGACTGGCTTATACATAGGCACATGCAAACCCAAGACTAGAAATTGTCTCTCCCTGGTAGAAATAAACAGACATATATATGTTGATATTCCAAGAATTCTACCTTACTTCATACAGTAGTAGCATTAGTTGCTCAGTCATGTCTGACTCTTTACGACCTCATGGACTGTAGCCCGCCAGGCTCCTCTATTCATGGAACTCTCCAGGTGAGAATACTGGAGTGGGTAGCCATTTGCTTCTCCAGGGGACCTTCCTGACCCAGGGATTGAACCCAGATCTCCACACTGTAGGCAGATTCTTTACTGTCTGAGCCACTAGGAAAGCGGTACCTCATACAGTTTACCTCATACAGTTTCCTAATATTTCTATTTTCACTCTTTTTTTCCTTCGCCAAAGAAAGCACCTCTATGGATTTTATTACCCCAGTCTTTGAGTCCATTTATTTAAAATGCCCTTTGAAAATGTGAATATTGAATATTTTAAAAACCATTGTTCTCAAGCTCAATAACACAGATAAACTGATTTTGTACTAGCGTTAGGGTACTGGAGTCCTAGAGTGTTATGGTGGAGACTAGATAACGCCTATGCCTTTTCATAGGCTTCACTTTGCCTGGAACAAGTTCTGGAAGACATTTCTTGGGCTCTTCAACTTTCAAGATTAGTTTAAGTCACATTAATCTTGGCCACATTGGCTCCATTGGTTTATTCACACATCCATCTGTTAATTAGATACTGAGTCCCTTTTATGGGGAATTCATATAAGTTTTAAGTATGTAGAAATTACTCAGACACAGTCAGTGGGGACAGTTGCCCTGAATGCGAGGTCAGGATTGGAGCTTCCCTGGTGGCTCAGATGGTAAAGCGTCTGGCTGCAATGCGGGATACCCGGGTTTGATCCCTGGGTCAGGAAGATCCCCTGGAGAAGGAAATGGCAACCCACTCAAGTACTCTTGCCTGGAAAATTCCATGGACGGAGGAGCCTGGTAGGCTACAGTCCATGGGGTCGCAAAGAGTCGGACCCGACTGAGCGACTATACTTTCACTTCCACATGTTGGCCCACGAGTGCCTCCTTTTAGTCTGGGCTTCTCAGGAAACAAAAGGTGTATGCTGATAGTTTCTTTTAGGAAGTAGTCCGAGGGAATAGGGACAGTGAAAAAGCAAGTATGAAAGAGACGACAAATGCAAGGGCTCGCTGTTGACAGTGTCACTGCTCTGGCAACCAGGACTCGATCCTCCTGGATTCCTCTCAACAGTCATGAATCTTATGCTCAAGGAATATGGCCTGTATCTGTAGCTCCCATGCCCATTAGTCAGCTGCCACAAGAGGTGCTAAATCCTTCACCTTTCCATGTTTGCAAATAAATGAGTGCCAGAGGGTGGGGGCTGCAGATATATGGCTTGAGTCTTTGAGAACGCCTGTGGGAAAAAGGCATACAACAGACTGCTGAGACAAAATGTTGTCAATTTGTGCCTCTACCAAGTTGTCTGCTGGAGCAATGGATGGGATAGAGACAGGGGATCTGAGTTGAGAGGAGATGAGATGCAGCACAGGAGGTAATAGATATGGTGTCAAGTAATACAGAAGCCTTACGTAGAGGCATTTATTCAGCAAGATGACAGCTTAGTGGGCCTTAGGGAGGGGATTCAAGCTTTAAACATGTAGTTGAACCATACTGCTTGTATAATCTCTCAAATCCCTGAGTGTGTGACTATAAATACAAAAGACCCATCTAATGTCAACTCCCAAACTCACTCATTGCTTCACCCTCCTAAGCTGTTTCTTCCTCACTGTTTCAATGACTACTGCCTCTTTAGGGTCAGCTTTCCTCCTACTGACTTTTTTATGAGCATCATTCTCAGGCCCTTCAGAAGCACTTGGCACGTTAGCATCCCAAGAGTTGCCCAGATGTGAGGGAGCACTTCTATTGTTGATTACAGTTTGGTCATGAACAAGTAGGTAACCCCCCTGAGATCCCAATTCCATATCTGAAAATGTACCTTTATATGGCAACATTTAAATGGGTTAATGGGCCGGACACGCAACAGACACAAGATAAACATCCATTCCTTTATCTCTTTACGTTGAGATGATCAGTTCTGAGGACAACTTTTGGTAGCACCCCCCACATTAATCTTCGGATTTAAGTTATCCAGGGTTACAGAAGGAAGAACCGATCTAACACATTTCTGAACTTCTCCCCCAGGTAACCAGGGAGTCACAGAGCTGGAAAGCGGTGCAGAGATCCCTCCTTGTCTCTCTCACCCTTCTCCCTGCTGTCTGTCTTTCCTGCCACTCTTAAAATGGAAATCAGACTGGACAAAGCCTAATCTTTATCATCTACTAGCCATCTCTATGAAATATGCCATTCTTGTGGCCTTTGTCTGATAGCTTTTATTCTAGGAAAATGTGTTAGTGGCAGCAGGACAATCTGGGCAGATCACCTAAGTGACATTTTGAGTCATTGGGTGAAATAGTTTCCAATGTGTTAGGCCATAAGTCTATGCTGAGGCCATGCCAAAATGCCTGGATGAATCAGTAAACAAGGTGAACAATGCAGATAAATGACACCGTGGGGACAACCCTTCCAGATATTTTACTGAATCATTGAGTGATGTGATTGATTTTTTGGTTTTCTATAGACACTCTGTCTTGTTTTGTATCATCACCATTGCAATAATAGGAGACAGATCCATTTCTTTTTTGGAAGACTATTACGACTCAAATGCTAAAATCAATCATTCACCTGAATTCTTTACCTGTAAAGTTCTCACACGGTCAACTCCATAAGCCTCGCTTTGACTCTGTTTCCTCATTTGTATCTCAAGATACGTATACTAAGTCTAATATGACTAAATTACTATCTAATTTGTTTAGTATAAGGATCAAGTGGAACAACGGAGGAAAAAGTGTTTGTAAACAGAAAAATGCCTTTAACAATGTCTTTAGTTTTCCCATGCTTAATTATCAATGTGTGTGCTTTTATTCTTAATTGGACTACTGAGGAATTGTACTGCATCCTGCTTAACTCTGAATATCTTTGGATTGTCTAATAATTATTATATTATTATAATATATATTTATTAATAATAATCTCATACAGGACATACCTAGTTTCCATTTTATTTAAATGTTAAGTAATTAAACTGCTGTCTAAATTATATACATATAATTTAAATAATAAAATAATAATAATTATTATAAATTAAATAATAAAATATAATAAAAGAAGCTTTTTTTTTTAAGCTCTTGATGCCACATAGGATTATGGTAAGTGCACTGTTTTCCACTTATTTTTTTCACACTTGTAGAAAAAGACACCATTGGAGAAATGGATCATCCACAATCATGAACTGCAAGGGCTGCAGCCTGGGTTCACCACTAGGCCTATGTTTTCGAAGTAATATTTCACTTGCCTTATTCACCAAAAATGACACAGTCGACTTCCTGTAGTGCTTGAGTTTTAAATTAATCAATCATTTCATTTTCTGATTTCCGCAATAGGTTGAACAAACATCCATCACCTCATGTAGGAAGATACACACCAAATCAAAGACGTAGGGAAAAATTACTTTTTCCTTGTGATGAGAACTCTTAAGATTACTCTCTTAACTTTCACACACAATTTACAGCAGTGTTAATTATATTTATCATGAATTTTTAAAGGTAGTAAGTGATTTCTTGTAGGTTGCAATTCATAGCATTAGAACTGCATGTGTTTATTATGCCATAAATATCTCCTCCTCACCACCAGACACCAGTAGAAATGTGTGTGTGCTTTTTCCTGGTGCTTCAAATGCAATATTCTGTGTTAAAATTAGCTAAAAATAAATTTATGTCTCCTTCTCTTATCATACTCTTACCACCCATGACTGTTTTGGCACCTTGAACTTGCCCATAAGAGCCAATCCCTTATCTCCTGTTACAGAAAATCTGCTGCTTTGCCTGGTCAGCTTTCATTATGTGGCCTAGAAATCTCACTATTATGTTTTGTTTCTTCTTACCCATCACCATTTATACCAAATGGAACTTATTACTATATTTTATTATCTGTTGACATATCCTGTTTTTTCCACTCTAGACTGTGACTTCTTAAAACACAGACATCAAGTTTCTTGTTCTTGTTTTATTTTACTTTCCCCACATCTCTTTGGCTTACCAGCCAAGAGAGTTTTGCTATTAGAGCTACTCTGCTTTGGTTGGATAACAAATCAGTTCATCTAACTTCTAACGTCTCTTACCCTGGTGCCTTTGTCTCCCCACCCCCCATACGGCACGCATTTAGAATTGCTCTTAGTCTTCTCCCCAGTTTCCTTGTCTAGGATCTTCCATTCTCTAACCTAACTGGCGAAATACTATCAGCTTGATACTTTTCTGAAACATGCTCTAAGAGTAATTCAAAAATTTTTGGAGTGATGAACTTCATCACTCTTGGGGCAATAATATTTTAATGTACTCTCTCCTTTTTTTTGGAGAAGGCAATGGCACCCCACTCCAGTACTCTTGCCTGGTAAATCCCATAGACGGAGGAGCCTGGTAGGCTGCAGACTGTTGGGTCACGGAGAGTCAGACACGACTGAGCGACTTCACTTTCACGCACTGGAGAAGGAAATGGCAACCGACTCCAGTGTTCTTGCCTGGAGAATCGCAGGGATGGCGGAGCCTGGTGGGCTGCCATCTATGGGGTCGCACAGAGTCGGACACGACTGAAGCGACTTGGCGGCAGCAGCAGCTCCTTTTTTCTCCAGTTTTCTAGTTCAGTTTTTCAGTTCAAATGTTCCTGGGTCCCCCACTGATGCCTTGGCAAACCCCTCTCCTGGAGCTTTCTATAGAAATGGGCTTCCTGTTAGCACACTCCACAGCTATGTCAACATCACCACCAAGAATGGGAAAGACGCTGTCAATGAGTTTGGTCATTGCCTTATGCCAGCAGCATCAGATCTGCCATTTCATGTGCTTTGGGCTTTGACACTGCTCACTGAGATGAACAGCAGTGAATTGTAATGGGGATATTCTGTTCAATGGTTGAGTTGGTGGTCATTTTGAGATCAGTCCAAATACTCTGCTGGCACTGACCCCAGCATAATAAAACCAAAAAGGAGGCCATGAGATTCATAAATACAACATTTATAGCATATCTGTTCCTTGATTTCTTCTTAGGCCCCACCTTTCATATCTGCTTTCCAAGAAAGGGAAATTTATTTACAGACTGAGGGGAATACCACTTCAGTTCTCATACAACCGGACACTTTTTTTGAGTACTGTGCTAGAAACTCTCACACAGTATGTATGGTACAGTATTTTATTTTTCTAAACAGTTGATATGTCTCTATACAAAACTGTATCAAAATTATGTTCTCTAGTCTATTTTGTATTATTACTTTAGCCAAATTATTCATCTTTCCACTTCTGCCTCTGCAAATAACACGTGCCAATATTAACTCCTGAAATCTGCATGCTGGATGCCTGATGACACCTGGAGTTCACAGGCTTTTGTGGATTACAAATTATCTTTCAGTTACGTGGACACTGTGAATAGGCCTAAGCACCCAGAGGATGCCAAGATACCCGCTTTGAGTTGGAACTGGGTGATATATTACGAAGACTGCAATGGGTCTGCATTCAGAAGGGCTGGATTTAAGACCTAGCTTTGGCATTTATCAGCAGAGTGAATTTGAGCAAGATCCTAGTCTCTATGAGTCTCAGCTTCCACTCTCAGCCTGGTGCAATATCTATCAGTTTCAGAAAGCCTTTGTGCCAAAGAAGTCTAATGTATCTGAAAATGTGCAGTGACATGGATTGTTTATCTTCTCCTGAGACTCTACAGGACCCATAAATCACAGCATCTCACTAAATCCCTGTTCCCTGGCCTCAGAGGTGGGTAGATGGACCAAGTTTAGCCAATGAGGCTGTCCAGTTTATTTGTTCATCTGTGACTGGTTCAGGAAGGAGAAAATCACTGGGGCATTTCTTCCAGAACTACTAGTGAAGTCTGAAACATTCTATTGTTTCTGTCTTGTCTTGCACAGAAGTCATTAGCCAAATGTGACTATTAAGCAATTGAAATGCAACCTCTGACTAGTGTAACTGAGAAAAGGAATCTTAAATTTAAACAGTCTCACGGGGCTAGTGGCTACCATATGGGACAGTACAGGTCTACAGTTTCCCACTGATTATTTTGCATGTTTCCTAATTTATTCTTTGTTGTCTTCCTAGGAAGATTTCTCTAAGGTTTCTTTCTCTATTGCTCTATTTGAATAACTCTTAAAATGCCTCTTCCTTGGAGATTTTAAATAATTCAACTGAGGAAACACTTTTGCCAGGCACTGTTTCTTAACTTATTTAATATATTCTATAATTATTGATCTGGTTATATTTTCAGATCCTTTTGGAGTAATTGTTCGTCTTTGATGTTTTCTAAGGAGTCATTTATTTTATATAGATCTTCAAATATATTTACATGACTGTGAAGAATGCTTTCCATTACTTCTTTCTTTATTTGGTCATTGCTCATTTCCTATCTCTGCATTCTCAGTTCTCATTCTATAAGCTGTTTTATCCTTCTTATTATTCAAAAATAAAAATTTTAACTTATTTTGTTTGGCTGTTTTGTTTTCCTAAGAATTTTGTGTTTTAAACAATTTTGCTGGAATTATCTTGTTTATAAATAAATCAATATTTGTTTCTATCTTTACTAATTCTTTCTTCCTAAATTCCTTCATTTGTCCCTCACTCTTCCGCTTCCTTCCACTCTACTTCCTTCTTTCTTTCTCTTTCATTCTCTTTCACTCTTTCTTTGTATTTTAAACAAGTTGAATTTACTATTTTACAAATTTTTTATCAGTTGTGTAAATGTTTGAGGTAAAATTTTTCCCTTTTAGACTGATTTTAGGTTTACTTTGTGACTTTTGATACTTGTCACTACATTAAAACTTGTGTGTGGAGGGGAGAGGCGAACAGGATGTGCACAGAGAAGGTTTAAGGTAGTGAACATATTCTGTTTGACATCGTAATGATGGATAGATGTTGTTATTTACTTGCTGAGACCCACTGACTGTGCAATAAGAGTAAACTATGGACTTTGGTAATTCTGATGTGTTAACACAGATTCATTCTTGGTTAAAAAAAAAAAATACCATTCTGGTGAGTGAAGTTGATAATGGGAGAGGTTATACATATGTGGGGTAGCGGCACACTGCTCTCAATTCTACTGTAAATTACTCTAAAAATTGTCTTAAGAATTAATAAATATAAAATTTCAGTTCATTTTGAACTCAAGAATTTTTCAAAAAAGATATTTTTAAGTTCCACAAAATTGTTTTACTTAATTTGTTACTATTTTTTCTTGATATTATTGAAAACACTTATAATATATTGCTTACAGTTTGTGAAATATGTTATGACTTTTCATGGCTTAATATACAGCCATGGATAATTATTTTAAGTATCCTTTAAAAAACAGCAAGTGTTTTATCCAAAGAATTATTAATCAAAGGCTCAATAAGCTTACCTATTTTAATTTTTTACATCTAGAACTGGCTGAAAGAATTATTATGCTTTTAGTTCTCCTTTAACCTCATTCAGTTTTGGATCTATATTTTTGATGCCAAGTTTCTGGGTGTATAAAAAGATTCATAACTGTTACATATTTCTGTGGATTGCATGCATTATAATTACAAGGCACACCACATTTGTTTCATCCAATGCATTTAGCCTTCAATTAAATTCTCAAATGATGGTAATGTTAGGACCCCTGCTAAATATTTGTTTGAATCTGCCCATGTGTCTTTGCCAATGCTTATTATTTTCAATAAAAATATGTCATTTTATTTTATGTATCTCTTATAAAACAAAAATAACTCTTTATAATTATATTTTTCCCCATTTACTTCACCAGTTTTTCCAGTTTACATTCATTATTGTTAGAGTTAGCTTTATTTCCTTTGTAGATATACTTTGTCATAGTTGCTATACTGCTTATACTTTATTTCCTTTCTGCTTCCTCTGTTAGTTATTTGAAATGTACACAATCTAATTTTAATGTATCACTAGTTGCCTCTACATTTTAAATAACAGGCTTAAATTTCTACATCTTAGTTTATTAATTTTAATATAATAATCTCTATTTTGAACCATTAGCATATTTACATTTAACACCGCATTTTCTATATCCATGTTGTTTCTGTTCTGCATTCTTTCATACACACATTCTTATTTTTAGTATGTTATACAGCTTTTCTTTAAACATGTATATTTTTCACTTTATGTTCCTGTACTATATAATTCAACAAATTTCACCCTAAATTTTTTAAAAAACAGATCATAAGCTTATCCCCCTTCATTCAGGCATCTATCCATTCAAGAAACATTCACTGTGTGGTCCCTCTTTGTCAGAATGCTCCAAACACTAGGGTACAACACAAAGCAGCAAGATAGAAAAGACTGCAGTCATGGAACTTATATTTGGACAGGGGAGAAACTAGCAATGGCCAAATAAACAAAGAAAATGTCTGGTATGAATACATCTATTGCAAACGTAACTCATGGGAAAATACTAGTCAAGTCATGACTCCTTTACGTGGGTTGTCAAGGGAGGCTGTGTAGGATTAGACAGAATATGCTAAGCCTCAACTGACGAAAGAAAAGAGCACTTCAGTCGGTCTGGAAAAATGTGAGGAATGAGCATTTTAGGCAGGGACACCGGTGTTGTGGCATTTTATTGGTTCTATCAACAACTGAGTTAGGGATTGTGCATTTGCTTCTTTTTCCTTTCACCTCTGTCACTATATGCCCCTCGAATTTTTAATGTTATCAAAAGTATACACATTTGGGTAGATATGTCTCCCTGACAGATTAACTTTTTCAATGTCATAAATTTTCCTTTTTTTCTCTCTGGTAATACTAGCTATCTAGGACTTTGCCTTAATTAATAGTATGAATCCCAAACATATTTGTCACGTTCTTTGTTTCTCCTGGCTTTCTGCACATTCAAACTTCTTATGGTGAAATGCTAATGAAAAAATTTCTTTACCATTTATTGTAGTGTAGGTTAGCTGCCAATAAATTCAGCATTTATTGATCTAAAAATTACTTTTACTTAATCTTATTTTTAAAGGATATTTTCACTGCATACAGAATTTTGGGTTGATGATCTTTTTAAAATTTTAGAGTTGGAATTTTTAACAGTGTATTGTGTTCTTGTTCTATTGTTTCTGATGACAAGCCAACCATTAATCACATTTCTTGTTTGTTTCTATGTAGTGTGTCTTTTTCTTGGTTTGTTTTCAAGATTTCTTAGTCGACTTTGGTTTTGGACATTTTTATGCCAAGATATAGTTTTAATTGCCTAAGATTATATTTTTTAAAAAATTTGGAAAATTATCCATTAGTTCTTTACTTTTTCTGTCTCACTAACTCTATTCTCTCTCTGGGACTCTAGTTATACTACATCATTTCATACTGTACACTGACCACCAATGTTCCATTTATTTTGTTTTCAATATTTTCTCTCTGTGCTCTTTAGGTTTTCTTCTAATTTACTGTCTCTTTTTTCCTGACCTCTACAACCTCCTGTTAAGCAAATTAAGAGAATTTTACAATTTTAATTCTTATGCTTTCCCTTCTAGAACTTCCATTTCACATTCTTAAAATTTCTGTTGTAAGTTTCCCCACCGATCACCAATTACAACCGTGTGTGTGTTGGTGTGGGGGGGGGGGGGTTGTGTGTGTGTGTGTGTGCTGTATTTGTTAATGTTGTTGCTATTCAGT
This sequence comes from Okapia johnstoni, assembly GCA_024291935.2. Lineage (NCBI taxonomy): Eukaryota > Metazoa > Chordata > Mammalia > Artiodactyla > Giraffidae > Okapia > Okapia johnstoni. The sequence continues at coordinate 8,085,008 of CM044323.1, read as the reverse complement.
TGCTAAGTCGTGTCTCACTTTTGCAACCCCATGTACTGTAGCCGGCCAGGCTCCTCTGTCCCTGGAATTTTCCAGACAATAATACTAGAGTGGGTTGCCATGTCTTCCTTCAGGGGATCCTCTCAACCTAGGGATCAAAGCTGCATCTCCTGTATCTCCTGCATTGGCAGGCTGATTCTTTACCAATTGTGCCACCCGGCATGCTAAATATATGTTTATTAGCTGCTTTAAACATATTGAGGCTGTTTTCAACATTTGTGTCATACTGGGGTCTGTTCTACTGACTTAAAAAAATAATTATTGGCCATGTTTTCCACTACTTTCATGTACAATACTTTTAGTTGTATGTTGAAAATTTTGAGTGATGTGTTTTAAAGAACTTGGAGTACCTATTTTTCTGTTTTCTACAAATGGTGATAGTTTTTCTTCTGGTGAACAGATAAAGTATTGCAGATTCTTTTATTTTGTGAAATTTGGTTTTATTATTATTCATTTATTATTCTTATTATAGTGAATCTATTTTGTTTTTTTACTTATTCCTAGAAGCAAATTATTCAATATTTGGTACTTTAGTTTAGTTCTCAGCTCACTAAAGACTACCCCAGTAGGCCTGTTAGAGTTAGTGGATTAACTTGCACATTTCTTTTATCTCAATTATGACAAATCTGATTTCCTATTGTCTGAAGTCTGAAAACAATTGCCTCAAATTGTTTTTCCAGTTGTATAATTTTTTACAATTTTGAGTACATGTCTATTATCATTTACTGGCTAATCTAATTGTTCACATCTTTGCATTAATTACACCTTCAAAATGTCTTCCATAGTAGCCTTATAAAATTTGTTTCTCTCATTATCTTGAATTTTTACTCATTACATTATGTCTTGATGTCACTCTCTTTGGGTTCACCTCAATTTCAACTATCTGGGCTTCCTGAACCTGAATGTCTGTTTCCTTCTTCAGATTAGTGAAGTTTTCAGCAAATATTTCTTCAAATAATTTTTCTGGTCCTTTCTCTCTCTCTTCTCTTTCTGGGCCCCTATAATATCAAGGTTGTTTCACTTGATTTTGTCCCGAGGTCCTTTTAAAGTATCTTCACTTTTTAAATCTTCTTTTTTCTACTTGTTGCACTGTCCTGATGAGTTCCATCGTTTGGTCTCTCAGCTTGCTGTTCTGCTCCATCCAGTCTGTTGTTGAACCTTTTTAGCATATTTTCAGTTCAGTTATTATATTCTTTAGGTCTGTGACTTCTGCTTGGTACTTCCTTACATTTTCTACTTTTTGTTGATGTTCTCATTGTGTTTATCCTTTCTTCTCCAGTGTTTGGTGAAACCCATGAGACCACTGCTTTCAACACTTTATTAAGTAGATTCATTATCTCTGCTTCATTCAGTTCTTTTTCTGAGGGGTTGTCTTATTCTTTTGTTGTGAACATATTCCTCTGTCTCCTCATTGTGCCTGTTTGTTTCTAAGATGGAGCAGGCAAATCAGCTATCCCTCCCAGTCCTGAAGGAGGGGGTGGCTTTGTGTAGGAGGATTCCCATGGGGCTCAAAAGTGCAATCTCCTCTGGCCACAAGAGATGGACACTGAAGTGGAGTACCTCATACCTCGTATGGGATGCACGGGCCCACCTGTTGTGGTGTGGAGATGGGGAGGCCCTCGTCCAGCCCACTGCTGTGGCACATGGGTGTGGGCCGGGCCCTCGGTGGGGCATGCCTCCCTACTCTGGCAAGTTAGAGGGAGAATTCCAAAATAGCACCTGCCTTCACCAGCACTCACATGCAGAATGAGATCCTGCCTACCTTTTATATAAAATAATTTAACTTTTTAAAAATCATTAAACCATATTTAGTTGGGTGTTTCTGTTATTTGCCATGAAAACAAAATAACTAAAGTGTTTTATGAAAATGAATCAAATAAAATTTATCAGGGGTCTCTGGTACAGTTAAGATTTTAAATAAATTTTTGCAACCCCACTTAAATAGGTGAAAAACCCAAAACAATTATTATTCACTCTGTATCTTTTTTATCCTGTACACTAAGATAAAAATTTGTCTTTTTGCCTTTCTATTTCTTGTCTCCTTAAAGCAGTTCTTAACTATTATGAGCACAGGTACAAGGCATCTGAGCTATATGCTATCAGTTTTAGAAATGGACAGAATGGGAAGAGAAATTTAATTGGCCAAACTGAGACCCATAACTAATTAGTAGAAAGTGAAGCAAAGAATACCTGGCTAAAGAAACAAATGTATTGTAATTAGGCCAATTATCCTAGATGTAGTTCATCAGCTTGTAGTGATAAAGGCCGTTAATGAGCTTTGTCACTGACAGCTTACTTTCTAATCTTAATCCTTTTTAGCGTTATTAGCTTTAATGCTACTTGCACAAAGATAAGTTAATTTATACTGAAATGAAATTGAAAAATAATAAGTAACGATTGCTGCATTTGAGCAGAATCTTACCAAGTTTCTTTCCTTCTGAAAAACTTACTGAAGACAGTGTAAAATGTCCACGACTTTTTGAGCAGGTGAAGGAGAACTAGAGAAACATTTGTTAAAGGAAGTACTTATAGATATTCTTGAGGACAGTTATTAAATTTATAGTTAGTATAATTTAATGAAATGATCAATAGCTGTTTATTTATCTTAGATATCAGCATGTTATATTCTGTCTGCCATTAAGAAAATTCTTCAAAAGGCCAATCTATAAAGACCACTAAACATAACTGTTCTATACCCAGACATATAGTACTAAGACATCTGTACAAATTTGCTAATAGCATCTTGAATTACGGCCTCTATATATCTTATTAAACCAGACTTTTTAATATGAGCCTTAGAACAAAAAATTACTTGAGTGACAGCTTTTTACATTCTAAGTATGGTACATAGCTACTGCCTGTCTGGATGCACAAAAGTTCATTCCCTGAACATAATGGACGATTTAGGGCACGAAAGCATGGTCATTTCAACAGTCATAGTTGAGAGAGTTTGATAGAGACAGGAAATATTTTTAGAAATACATTTGTCTGACCGTTTATTTAGGCACTTATATGTTTATCTATCAGTACATATTGAACCACTGGTTTGTGCAGAGATTTACCTGAATCTAGGTTTAAAAGTACTATGTTTTAAAGTACTGATAAAGAGCAGGTGACCTTAACTTGTTCTCATTCCACTGAGGAAGATTTTTTTTTAATATTTCACTACTAAATATCATGATATCTATAGTTTGTGTGTGTGGATGTACACTACTTCCTACACTAGATTAAGAAATGTTCTATCAAATTCTAATACATTTATAATACCTTCTTTCATGAACAAATGTTGAAACTCACTAAATGAGTTTCTACTGTATCTATTGAGATGTTACTATGCTTTTTCTCATGTACTTGGTTAAATGGCAAAGAATAATGGCTCATTCTAAAACCTCTATTAAGATATAGTATACATAAAAGAAAGTTGGCATATTAAAAATATACTAATCAATTTTAACATATATATATATATAAAATTGAGATCATTATTACAGTTACAATGGAGAACATGTCTATCACTCTTGAAAGTTTCATTGTACTTCTTTGTATACCTCCATCTGACCATAGTAAATAATTTTAATATACATCTGTCAGTAACAACAAATAAATGTAAAAAGCCCTTGTGCTATATCTGAGTAACATGAATAAATGCAATTTATACATAAATCAGTCGATCTTGAAACTGTAGATAAATATATATATTTCAAGCACACATAAAACATTTATAAAAATTAAGAATATGCTGAGCCACAAAGCAAGTTTCAACAAATTTCAAAAAGTTGAAATACTGTTGAGCTATAAGAACGAAGGCTTTATGTCTACTCTACTACAAAAGCATAGACTTAAATATTCAGGTCTAGGCCATCAGAGATAATCACATGCTCCAGAAAATATGCAGCAATCAATTCTCAGTACTATTCTATATTTGCTTTTTCTCCCAATCTCTAACCTCTGAAGGTTGTCTTATCGTACATAGATCATACATTCTACCCAGAACTCTTTAGGTGTCCTGTGTCAAGATGCTTTCTTCAGTCATCTGAGTCACCGTGTTACTAGAATTGAAAATCCAGTTTTGTTACTTTAAAAGTCATAGCTGTCAAAACTAGAATCTAACATATAATTTAAAAATACAGGAAAAAAAACCCCACAACAACTTCTATTTTTGAGTTCTACACTCTCCCTTCACACAAACATAAACTATAGTTTAAATGAGTGCTTAATTATACGCTGGTAAAGTTGCTAGAGGACTTGGCAGACATTCTACTTTTAGAAGCACTCCACACAAATTTGTATATCACATTTTACATAATGAAGACTACTTCCCCACCTCTTACCAAAGCAAAGTAATAATAATGATAATAATACACTTCTTAAAAGAAAGCTGGGGCTATATCAGGAAGGTTTAGTGAGTTGAGACAAGGAACAAGATAAGGGTGTCACAAGGCAAAGGGATACACTCTGGATAGAAGGTAAAAGACTAGAGATTTTGCAGCCCCAATTAGATTCAGCTCAGTTCAGTTGCTCAGTTGTGTCCGACTCTTTGCGACCCCATGGACCGCAGCATGCCAGGCTTCCCTGTCCATCACCAACTCCTGGAGTCTATCCAAACTCATGTCCATTGAGTCGGTGATGACATCCAACCATCTCATCCTCGGTCGTCCCCTTCTCCTCTTTCCCTCAATCTTTCCCAGCATCAGGGTCTTTTCAAATGAGTCAGCTCTTCATATCAGGTGGCCAAAGTATTGGAGTTTCAGCTTCAAGATCAGTCCTTCCAATGAACAATCAGGACTGATCTCCTTTAGGATGGACTGGTTGGATTTCCTTGCTGTCCAAAGGACTCTCAAGAGTCTTCTCCAACACCACAGTTCAAAAGCATCAATTCTTTGGCACTCAGCTTTCTTTATAGTCCAACTCTCACATCCATACATGACTACTGGAAAAACCAGAGCCTTGACTAGACAGATCTCTGTTGGCAAAGTAATGTCTCTGCTTTTTGATTTGTTGTCTAGGTTGGTCATAACTTTCCTTCCAAGGAGTAAGCGTCTTTTAATTTCATGGCTGCAGTCACCATCTGCAGTGATTTTGGAGCCCCCCAAAATAAAGTCTCTCATTGTTTCCATTGTTTCCCCATCTATTTGCCATGAAGAGATTAGACTGGATGCAATTATCTTAGTTTTCTGAATGTTGAGTTTAAAGCCAACTTTTTCCCTCTCCTTTTTCACTTTCATTAAGAGGCTCTTTAGTTCTTTGCTTTCTGCCATAAGGGTGGTGTCATCTGCATATCTGAGGTTATTGATATTTCTCCCGGCAATCTTGACTTCAACTTGTGCTTCCTCCAGCCCGGCATTTCTCATGATGTACTCTGCATATAAGTTAAATAAGCAGGGTGACAATATACAGCCTTGACGTACTCCTTTTCCTGTTTGGAACCAGTCTATTGTTCTATGTCCAGTTCTAACTATTGCTTCCTGACCTGCATACAGATTTCTCAAGAGGCAGTTAAGGTGGTCTGGTAAAAAAATTAGTATACTCATAATCTCATTGGTGGTCTAATTAGATTATGAGTATATTATTTTTTATTAATGACAGATTCTCTGCATTGTTGAGGGAAAGTCACAAAATTTACACATATATGACCGACTAGTCTTTCCCCTGATTCCACCCATGTGGAGGTTAACATATGGCTGTGCTCAACTTTGCAATCTCCATATTAAGATATAACTTTAAACTATAATTTGAGAAATTGTCTGAGCACGTGGGTGATGATTCTTATTTTTTCTATTGTTTGAAATAAAGTTATCGGACCAGCAGAACTTCACGCTTCCAAGTCTTGGTTTCTGTTTCTGAAAATGCTGACTTGCTCAAGAATGCCTCATTAGTCTTTCCACCAACATAATGCTAGTCTGATTAATTCTGCCTCCATGCTTAGGTATGTGGCAAGGTGCCTACTTTACAAAAGCATCTTGTATGCAAGCCATAGGAAAAAAATCTTTCTTTTGCACTGATTTTGGCCAAAGTGACTCTATGCTATTTCTGAGTCTGGCCTTTAATACCACAGATAGTTTCTCTAATGATCTCTTGGGGATCTGAGCACCATGTAAGATGTCCCATTATTTCTCCAAACAATATGAAGAATCTCTGTTTCTCCATCACAGAGAGGAAATTTCATGTGAGATCAGCCTTGAACACAACAGCCATATAAATGAAGCCACCTTGGATGCTTTAGACAAACCCAACTGTCAGTTAAACAGCACTGAGTGACTCCGGTGGATACCACAGAGAGCAGAAGAAGAATCCCCTCTGTGCATACTAAGTGGCTCAGTCATGTCTGACTCTTTACGACCTCATGGACTGTAGCTGGCCAGGATCCTATAGCCATGGGATTCTCCAAGCAAGATTACTGGAGAGGGTTGCCATGCCCTTAACAGCAATAAACAAACGGAACACCTCTTAAGCAGTAATTATCTACTCTATCAATATTTGGAAAATATAATTATCTCGGATACGGAACTTCCCCGAGCAACTACACTGTTCAGGAGTGAAGCAGAACTTGGACATTTCGGACAAAATTGCTTCTGAGAGGAGCAGAATTCAAGTCAAGCAGCAGAAAATGTGACCTCAAATGAGATGATGAATAATCGCCTATTTTCAGTTTTCCAAGTCAACTGTCATCTCTGGGGAAAATTTTCTAGCAGAATCAGGGCTCTCAATATGAAATCCACCCCAATGGCTGTGACAAGATACACACCGGCAAATTCAATGGAAGAGCCTCTTTCTAGTGTAACCACAGTGCTAATCAATGTTACCAATTAGAAATCTGGACTCATGGAATTTCATCTGAGAAAGCACTCGAGTTTTCAATCACAATGCCCTGCGTAATAGGGCACTATTATTAGTTCTCAGTTACCAGAACTGAGGCGAGATACAAGGATGTCCACAGTAGATAGATCCATAATTGATCAGAAAGCACTGTGCCACTTATTAATCAAAATCCATCCATCCTCTAGAGTCACCTCTGATGCTGGGGCTAGGAGTCAACTATTAGAGTTTTCCCTTTAAGGTGGTTTCTTGCTGTTCTGTGCTAGCAAGGGCACTGGGCAGAAGAAGTAGAGGTTAGCTCGGTGGTTGCCTTATGGTTCCTGTAAGCAACACATCAGCTACAGCTCTTCAACTTGGCAGCATGGTTCAAGCAGCTGTTGGATCCAGTTTTTAGCTTCTTTCAGTACTCTGAAATCCATCTTCCCACAAAGATCTCTGCTATGTGGATTTTTTCAGTTTCCCCCTGTGAGGCTGATAGTTTTTGCCATGTGTATATTCAGGCTCTCTTTTGGGTATGTTAACCTTTAACATTAGTATATTTTTCTGCTCAACTCTTTTATCATTATAGAGTATCTCATTTTATTTTTGGATAACAACTCTTGTTCTAAAGCCTTCTTTGTCTAATATGTCTTTTATTGTTACAAGGTGCAAGCCATATCTTTTTGTATATTTTGTTTTTAACTTACCACATACACAGCATAGGGTTCAGTCTTTATTTTTTTTTCAATCTAGTCTGAAGTTCTCTGCCTTTTAATTGGAAGCTTTGGTCCTTTTTTTTACTTAATGAGATAACATAAACATTTGAACTTATGCTTCCCATCTTAGTATTGATATATGTTACTGGCATCTGTTCTTTGTTTTACTCTTCCTCCTTTCTTATCTTCTTTATCATTATTTTTCAAAAATGAAGACAAAGAATTACTTGTTTTTTGAAAAACACTCCTGGTAAGGTACAATTTAACCTTCCACTTCACCTTGTCATGAATATTCTTTCATTCAACACATTTCTTCCAGTTTTTGTAAAAAGCATAAATTTATCCCTGGAAGATCTATCAATGGGATGCAGCTGAAAAGAGACTGCTGGTATACCATTACTCATCCTCTACTTTCTCTGCTCTTTGGGCAGTATCCTCTATCTATCTTCCTGAAACTGGAACTAGGTATTAATGTCACACACTGTCAAAATGAGTGGTTCATTTTATGTAATTTATAATATCAGGAAATATATTGTGGAATGCCATGCTTACTCAAGTATAGTACTAGTCTAGTACTTCTGTTAAAGAAGAAAATGTATTAATAGTTAGCTTGGCAGAGTTCAGAATTCCTGAGATTTTCTTTCTTCTTGTTCTACCCACCCTCTAAGGACTATCTCATACTTTCCCATGGGTTCAGTAACCATTCATTTGCTGACTGCTATCAAAAGTATATGTCTTAGTCCCAGACTTCATTCCCAAGCTTCACTCGTATTTCCAAAAGTCTCCTAGACAATCCCATTTGAATGAATGTAGGTATGACAAAAACAGCATACTAAAACTGAAATTTAAGATCTTTTCTTCAAACCCACTACTCACTTCATTTCCTTCAAACCTACTACTACTTATTTCAAATAATGGATCGATCACTTACATAGTTTTCCCAGCTAACAATGTTACAGTCATATGGTTCCTATTTTTTCTTTATCTGTATACCAAATTGATATCTTTTGTGTTTGTTTCTTTGTTTTTTAATGTAGACCATTTTTTAAGTCTTTGTTGAATTTGTTACAATATGTTTTCTGTTTTGGCTTTTTGACCATGGAGGCATGTGGGATCCTAGCTCCATGACCAGGGACTGAATACACACCCTCTGCAATGGAAGGCAAAATCTGAATCACTGGACTGCCAGGGAAGTCCCCACCCAACTGATCCTTAATTCCTACTGAGGGATTAAGGGATTACTCTACTCTTCTGGATAATTCCATTTCATCTGTGCCCTTATGATTTCCACAGCCCCTACCATCATGCAGGTCTTCATGTCTCACCTACATCACTTCAGTCACATCTTAACACCCCACCAGCATCAGCACTACCTAGCACTGGAGAGAAACACAAATTCTCAGGCGCCACTCCAGACTGATCATTTCAAGGGCAGTGCAGCAATCACTGGTGATTCTCATGTACACTCAAGTGTGAGGACCACTGCTGGACACTAAAGATGATTTATACATTTCCTTTCCACCAACATGCTATCTTTAATAATACCAATATTCTTCTGAATGTTTATCTTAATGATTGTCTGTATTTTTTAAGTAAATCCAATTTTATCTTTGGCACTTTATGATTACTAATAATTCTTCTAGCAAACACCAGCATCTGAATCAGTATCTAAGTGCACCCTGACACCAGAGTTGACAACAAATGACCTACTCCAGTAGTCAGTCAGCACACTTTGATCCAGAGGCCAAACCTAACTCACCTCTGTTTCCATAAATAAAATAGTACTGCAACACAACTGTGATGATTTGTTTGCGTACTGTTTATGAGTGCTTGTCTTTTAATACTACCAAGTCAGAGTTGAGCAGTTATAACAGAGTCCATGTGGCCTGACTCTGTATTTGACTTTTTACAGGAAAAAAGGTTTGCTGACTGACACTGTCAACATGTATTCAGTCATTATATATTTATTCACCACATGCTATTAATCAGGCAGTGTTTCAGTAACTGAGGGTGTAGAGGTGAGAAACAGGGCATGTCAATTGAGGGACAAATATTTGAATGGGAGGTGGTGGTGGGCTGACAATAAACAAGCTTGCATGTGTGTGTGCCCAGTCAGTCACCCAGTCATACTGGACTCTTTGGGACCCCATGAACAATAGCCACTGGGCTCCTCCAACCATGGGATTCTCCAGGCAAGAATATTGGGATGGGCTGCCATTTCCTCCTGCAGGGATCTTTCCAACTAAGGGACTGAACCCACGTCTCTTGCATCTCCTGCACTGGGAGGTGATTTCTTCACCACTGTGACACCTGGGACACCCCTAAAGAAGCATACATGTAAAAAATTCATAAGGTAAGTTCAGAAAGTGATTTGTGTCGCAAAGAAAATAAAGTGGGTGCAGAGGCAGAGAGAGACTGCTGGGAGGTGGCACCGTCAGGTTACTCATCAAGAAGGCCCCTCAGGGAAGACTGACAGGAACTGAAGACAGCAGTGAAAATGGTGAAGCACTGACAAGAGACTAGGGGACAAAGTGCTTGGGGTGGAAAGGACTTGATTTGTTCTAAGACCATAAAGGCCAGTGTGGAGTCAACTAAACTCTGAGAAAATAGAAAATACAGGATCCTGGCTAAACGTCTGTGAGATTTCTGATCGATGATAAACCGGATCCTTTCATTTCCACTGTGTTTCATAGAAGGAAGCAATATTGATTAAGATTGCTTAGCACTCTTTCGTGTTAATGATTTATGTTGGCTGCAGTGTGAACATAAATGATTTGTACAACATCGTTGAAAAAACTAAGAAGTTCTGATTAAAATTAAAAAAAAAATTATGTCTCCTTTAGATGTGAGGCTAAAATATTGCTCCCTACTCATCTCCACCCTGATCAGGCTATTTAAGGTGGCAGAGTTCAGTCAGACCTTAAAATTTTCCTCTCCCCAAACTAAGTGACATGAACAAATACAACACGAAACAAAAAAATCCTGGGAAAAAGAAATGAAAAGAGCTGATGACTTGAACATGAACAATAAATAAGTTTTAAGAATATATAAATTTCCTTCAAAATTTTATGGAGAAAGTGTTGGGACTGGGTGCATAGTTGGAGGATGGTGGTTTGTTAGAAAAGAGGAAATATGTTAGAGAAACATTGAAAATTCTCATTAAGAATCAACAACTTTGTGTGTGCTTTGGCAGCAGAAGTATTAAAATTGGAAAGATCCAGAGAAGAGTAGCATGGATGATGTGTAAGAAAGATCTGAAAATTCATGAAGCAGTCCATATTTTAAAAAGTGAGATAAGAGCTTGAATAGACATTTCTCCAAAGGTGAGGTACAAATAACCAATAAGCAGGAAAAAATGCTCAACATTACCAATCATTAAAGAAATACAAATTAAAACTACAATTAGTGCTTATTTCCTACCTATTAGAATAGCTACTATAAAAAATACAGAATATAACCAGTGTTGGTGAGGATGCAGAAAAATTGCAACCCTTATGTACTGTTGGTTCTGTTCAGTTTCTTAGTCATGTCCAACTCTTTGTGACTCCATGGACTGCAGCACGTCAGGCCTCCCTGTCCATCACCAACTCGTGGAGCTTGCTCAAATTCATGCCCATTGAGTTGGTGATGTCATTCAACCATAACATCCTCTGTCATCCCCTTTTCCTCCTGCCTTCAATCTTTCCCAGCATCAGTCATTTCCAATGAGTCAGTTCTTTGAATCAGGTGGCCAAGGTATTGGAGTTTCAGATTCAGCATCAGTCCTTCCAATGAATATTCAGGACTGATTTCCTTTAGGAATGACTGGCTTGATCTCCTTGCAGTCCAAGGGACTCTCAAGAGTCTTCTCCAACACCACAGTTCAAAAGCATCGATTCTTCAGTGCTCAGCTTTCTTTATGGGCCAGCTCTCACATCCATACATGACTCCTAGAAAAACCATAGCCTTGACTAGATGGACCTTTATCAATAAAGTAACGTCTCTACTTTTTAATACAATGTCTAGTTTTGTCAGAGCTTTTCTTCCAAGGAGCAAGCATCTTTTAATTTAATGGCTGTAGTCATCATCTGCAATAATTTTGGAGCCCAAGGAAATAGTCTCTCACTGTTTCCATTTTTTTCCCCATCTATTTGCCATGAAGTGATGAGACTAGATGCCATGATCTCAGTTTTCTGAATGTTGAGTTTTAAGTCAGCTTTTTCACTCGCATCTTTCACTTTCATCAAGAGGCTTTTTAGTTTCTCTTCGCTATCTGCCATAAAGGTGGTGTCGTTTCTATATCTGAGGTTATTGACATTTCCTCCGGCAATCTTGATTACAGCTTGTGGTTCATCCCACCCGGCATTTCACATGATGTACTCTATATATAAGTTAAATAAGCAAGGTGACAATATACAGCCATGATGTACTCCTTTCCTAATTTGGAACCAGTCCATTGTTTCATGTCTAGTTCAAACTGTTGCTTCTTGACCAGCATACAGATTTCTCAGGAGGCAGGTAAGGTGGTCTGGAATTCCCATCTCTTTAAGAATTTTCAGTTTGTGGTGATCCACATAGTCAAAGGCTTTGGTATAGTCAATGAAAGAGAAATAGATGTTTTTCTGGAATTCTCTTTTTTTTTCTGTGACGCAACGGATGTTGGCAATTTGATCTCTGGTTCCTCTGCCTTTTCTAAATCCAGCTTGAACATCTGGAAGTTCACATTTCATGTACTGTTGAAGCCTGGCTTGGAGAATTTTGAGCATTACTTTGCTAGTGTGTGAGAAGAGAGAAACTGTGCAGTAGTTTGAACATTCTCTGACATTGCCTTTCTTTGGGATTGGAATGAAAATTGCCCTTTTCCAGTCCTGTGGCCACTGCTGAGTTTTCCAAATTTGCTGGCATATTGAGTGTAGCACTTTCACAGCATCATCTTTCAGGATTTGAAATAGCTCAACTAGAATTCCATCACCTCCACTAGCTTTGTTTGTAGTGATGCTTCCTAAGGCCCACTTGACTTTGCAATACAGGATGTCTGGCTCTAGGTGAGTGATCACACCACTGTGGTTATCTGGGTCATGAAGATCTTTTTCGTACAGTTCTTCTGTGTATTCTTGCCACCTCTTCTTAATATCTTCTGCTTCTGTTAGGTCCATACCTTTTCTGTCCTTTATTGTGCCCATCTTTGCATGAAATGTTCCCTTGGTATCTCTAATTTTCTTGAAGACATATCTAGTTTTTCCCATTCTATTGTTTTCCTCCATTTATTTGCATTGATGACTTAGGAAGACTTGCTTATCTCTCCTTGCTATTCTTTGGAACTCTGCATTCAGACGGATATATCTTTCCTTTTCTCCTTTGCCTTTCAATTCTCTTTTCTCAGCTATCTGTAAGGCCTCATGAGACAACCATTTTGCCTTTTTGCAGTTCTTCCTGGGGATGGTTTTAATCACCACCTCCTGTACAATGTTACGAACCTACATCCATAGTTCTTCAGATACTCTAGCTATCAGATAATCCTTTGAATCTATTTGTCACTTTAATGGTATATTCACAAGGGGTTTGATTTAGGCCATACTTTCTTCAGTTTTAGTCTGAATTTTGCAATAAGGAGTTCGTGATCTGAGCCACAGTCAACTCCCAGTCTTGTTTTTGCTGACTGTATAGAGCTTCCCCATCTTCAGATGCAAAGAATATAACCAATCTGATTTCTGTATTGACCATCTGTTGATGTCCATGTGTCTTGTGTTGCTGGAAGTGGGTGTTTGCTATGACTAGTGCATTCTCTTGGCAAAACTCTGTTAGCCTTTTCCCTGCTTCATTTTGTACTCCAAGGTCAATCTTGCCTGTTACTTCAGGTATCTCTTGACTTCCTACTTTTGCATTCCAGTCCCTTATGATGGAAAGGACATCTCTTTTTGGTGTTAGTTAAAAAGGTCTTCATAGACCCATTCAACTTCAGCTTCTTCAGCATTATTGGTCAGGGCATAGACTTGGATAACTGTGCTATTGATGGTTTGCGTTGGAAACGAACAGAGATCATTCTGTTGTTTTTGAGACTGCACTCAAATACTGCATTTATGACTCTTTCGTTGACTATGAGGGCTACTCCATTTCTCCTAAGGGATTCTTGCCCACAGTAGTATATATAGTGATCATCTGCATTACATTCAACCATTCCCGTCTATTTTAGTTCACTGATTCCTCAAATGTCGATGTTCACTCTTGCCATCTCCTGTTTGACCACTTCCAATTTACCTTGATTCATGGACCTTAGCATTCCAGGTTCCTAAGCAGTATTGTTCTTAGAGCATCAGACTTCACTTCCGTCACCAGTCACAATCACAGCTGGGCATTGTTTTCGCTTTGGCTCAGCCTCTTCATTCTTTCTGAAGCTATTTCTCCACTCTTCTCCAGCAGCGTTTTGGGCATCTACCCACCTAGTAGATCTACCTACCTTTCAGTGTCATATCTTTTTGCCTTTTCATACTGTTCATGGCATTCTCAATGGCATTCTCAATGGAAACAGTGAGAGACTTCATTTTGGGGGGCTCCAAAATCACTGCAGATGGTGACTGCAGCCATGAAATTAAAAGATGCTTGCTCCTTGGAAGAAAAGTTATGACCAACTTAGACAGCATATTAAAAAGCAGAGACATTACTTTACCAACAAAGGTCTGTCTAGTCACAGCTATGGTTTTTCCAGTAGTCATGTTTGGATGTGAGAGCTGGACTATAAAGAAAGCTGAGTGCCAAAGAATTGATGCTTTTGAACTGTGGTGTTGGAGAAGACTCTTGAGAGTCCCTTGGACTGCAAGACAACCAACCAGTGAATCCTAAATGAAATCAGTCCTGAATGTTCATTGGAAGGACTGATGCTGAAGCTGAAACTCCAATACTTTGGCCACCTGATGCAAAGAACCGACTCATTGGAAAAGACCCTGAGGCTGGGAACGGTTGAAGGTGGGAGGAGAAGGGGACGACAGAGGATGAGATGGTTGGAGGGCATCACCAATGCTATGGATGTGAGTTTGAGTATGCTTTGAGAGTTGGTGATTGACAGGGAAGCCTGGTGTACTGCAGTCCATGGGGTCGCAAAGGACACAACTCAACGACTGAACTGAACTGATGGCGTTCTCAAAGCTAGAACAGTGCAGTGGTTTGCCATTCCCTTCTCCAGTGGACCATGTTTGTCAGAACTCTCCACCATAACCCATCCATCTTGGTTGGCCCTACACTGCATGGCTGATAGTTCCATTGAGTTTGATGAGGCTGTGATCCAAGTGATCAGTTTGGTTCGTTTTCTGTAATTGTGGTTTCCATTCTGTCTGCCCTCTGATGGATAAGGATGAGAGGCTTGTGGAAGCCTACTGATGGGAGGGACCGGCTGTCGGGGAATCTGGGTCTTGCTTTGATGGGCGGGGCCATGCTCAGTAAATCTTTAATTCAATGTTCTTTTGATGGGTGGGGCTATGTTCTGTCCCTGTAGTTTGGACTGAGGCCCAACTATGGTATGGGTAATGGTGGAAATGGCAACCTCCTTCAAAAGGACTTATTCCAGGACTGTTGTATCCAGTGCTCCTGACCCCACAGCAGGCCACTGTCAACCCAGGCCTCCACTGGAGACTCCTGGGCACTCACAGGCAAGTCTGGCTCAGTCTCTTGTGGGGTCACTGCTCCTTTCTCCTGGGTCCTGCTGCACACAAGTTTTTTTTTTGTGCTCTCCAAGAGTCTATTTCCCCAGTCCCATGGAAGCTCTGTAATCAAATCCCATTGGTCTTCAAAGTCAAATTCCTTGGGAGTTCTCAGTCCCTCTGCTGGATCCCCTGGTTGGGAAATCTGTTGTGGGCCCTATAACTTTCACAACAGTGGGAGGATTTCTTTGGTATAATTGTACTGTTTGTGGGAGTACAAAACTGCATAACTGCTGTGGAAAACAGTATGGAGTTTCCTCAAAAAATTTTAAAATAGAACTACCTATAAACCAGCAATTTAACTTCTATATCCAAAAGAATTGAACGCAGTATCTCAAAGAGATATTTTCACATCCTTGTCCAGAGTATCACTGATCACAATAGCAAAGAGGTTGGAGCAACCCAAGTGTCTAACAATGGATAAATGGATAGAAAAAAGGCTACATATACATACAATGGTATATCTGTCATCCTTAAAAAGGAATGAAATTCTGATGCATGTTATAATATAAATGAATCTTGAGGACATGATGCTAAACAAGTCAGTCACAAAAAGACAAATGCTGTATAATTCCACTTATACAAGGTTCTTAGGGTATCCCAATTCAAAGACACAGAAAGTAAAACAATGGTTTTCAGGGGCTGGTGGTGGGGGAGAAGGGGAGTTATGGTTTAATAGATATAGTGTCCATTTTACAGTATAAAAAAGAGTTATGGAGATGAACGGTAGGGATAGTCGCACAACTATGTGAATATACTTAACACTCCTGAACTGTAAACTTAGAAATGGTTAAAGTGGTAAATGATAGGTTATATAATTTCTTTTACAATTTAAAAAAAAGCATTGACAGACTGTAGAAAGGAAGGAGACAGGTCAGAACAGAGCTTGGGAGTGCTAGAAACTGCTGACTTATTAAGACCATATGAAAATGTTATCCAGAATTAAAGGTTTTTATCACTTGGCAGGTAGGGTGAAAAGATGAAGAGCATAGAAAATCTTGCCTGAAACTGCTCAGATCGAAATGACTAATTAAAAATTGCTTTCCCTGGCTTTTTAGAAAGGGCAAATGCTAGCTACTCACATACAGATTCTTGCCTTCTCCTTTTCAAGTATATTGTGAGCCAGCAGCTTGAAATTAGCCAAAAGTAACCACATAGCAATTAATGACCTGAACCTGAATTGATGCTTTTGAATTGTTGTGCTGCAGAAGACTCTTGAAAGTCCCTTGGAGTGCAAGGAGATCAAGCCAGTCAAACCTAAAGAAAATCAATCCTGAACATTCATTGGAAGGACTGATGCTGAAGCTGAAGCTCCAATATTTTGGCCACCTGACGTGTAGAGTCTACTCACTGGAAAAGATCGTGATTTCTGGGAAAGATTGAAGGCAAAAGAAGAGGGTGGCTGAGGATGAGATGGTTAGAAGCACACTGACAGTCGACATGAATTTGAGCAAACTCTGGGAGATAGTGAAGGACAGGGAAACCTCACCTACTGTAGTCCATGGGGTTGCAAAGAGTCGGCCACAACTTAGCAACGGAACAACAACAACAACAGCCACATAGCAATTAAGGACTTGATTTTCCTTTATGGTTAAACGCAACTTCTGTTATATTTGATACAGCATGATTAGCACCACTTTCATAGGAACTGGCTGTTTACAGACTCACTGAAACCATCTCCTTTCCATTTGACTCACCCAGAAAGTAGACTCTTTACTGCTTTCCTCAACATTGGCTGTAGTCAAAAACTTCATAACTATAACTTCATAACTATGCTGCAGTAGACAAAGCCTTGCCACGGATTACAAAGATATGTGGTTTCGTTACCTGGTTCTGCATATGCAAAGTATATTAGTGTAAGTAAAATACAACCACTGCAATTAAGTTTCCTCATCTGTAAAATGATTCTATGTACATCATAAGGTTGCACTAACAGTTAAATGAGATAACATATGTGCAAGCACTCAAACAACAAAATTCCATGTAAATACAGGTTATAACTCTCATCAAATTCCCCATAAATCTGGGAGGAGTCAAGAGTCAGCAAACACAAAGAATGCTTTAAAAATCCTATTGCTCAGGGTCTTTCAGTGCATTATATATTGAAATAAACATTCAGGGATAAAAAATATGAGGCTCAGACTCATGTGGTGGTCCAGTGGTTAAGAATTTGCCTTACGATGAAGGGGACATGGGATCGATCTCTGGTCCGGGAAGATCCCACATACCATGGAGCAGCTAAGCCCAAGCACCCCACCTACCAGGCCTGTGCTCTAAAGAGAGTGAGTCACAACTACTGAGACCAAGTGTCACAACTACTGAAGCCTGTGCACCCTTGAGCCCATGCTCTGCAGCAAGAGAAGCCACTGTAATGAGAAGCATGTGCCATGACTAGAGAGTAGCCCCTGCTCGCTCCAATAAAGACAGCTGACATGCAGCAGCGAAGACCCAGTGCAGGCCAAAATAAGTATAAAAAAATAAATAAATTTTAAAAAGAAGGCTATTTCGTTAGTAATTTATTTTGAGAATCACAAAGAAATAAGAAGACTTTTCTGGCCCCCAAATATTCAGTGTTCTAGGTGTTACATTCTTATCCAGGAAATATTTCTTTCTTGCTTTGGTGCGTAAGACTTACAATTTAGAATCATAGAATTTCATAGTTACATCTATAAGTATTTTATTTATCTATAACAATTAATGAATATCTTGGTTTTAGAATATTTGGTTCTCCTGAACCCTAAAAGATCAGAGAGCAACTTGGATTCTCATCATTTCTGAAGATGATTTTGTTTAAGTTCTTACATTTTTATAACCTCATTTTTCTATCTGTTAGAGTGAGGGACACTTTGTTCCTTTCTTAGTTTCCACTGTCCACAAACAGTGCCCTAGGCATAGATTGTGGAGAAGGCAATGGCACCCCACTCCAGTACTCTTACCTGGAAAATCCCAGGGACGGGGGAGCCTGGTGGGCTGCCGTCTATGGGGTCGCACAGAGTCGGACACGACTGAAGTGACTTAGCAGCAGCAGCAGCAGCAGCAGGCATAGATTGGGTGCAAACAGTTTACTGGGGAGGTCATTGCAGAAAGGAGAGTGAGGAAGACAAGAAAGGGGCATCCCTGAGCTAGTTTCTGTGAACAACAGGAGCTCCTTCACTCTTGGGACTGTCCAAGGAAGCACATGGATACTTCTCCAAAATGATCCCTCTAAAGTGAGGGAAGCTGTGGGGTTACCCCCAAGTGGTGTCTGCATCCTGGTTGAGTGGCTAAGGCTTCAGGGATCATCTGAGAGGCAGAAGAGCAGAGAGCCACTGGGGCACACACTTGCGGGGAGGCGCTGTAGAGCACAGAGAAAGCAAGTGGGGCAGCCGGATGAGGTATGGATACAGAAATGTCTCCTGCCTTGTTGGCTGCTATGGTAACTCGGTGACCTGATACGCATGTACTTAGAACAGCACCCTTGTTATTGCTGTTTAGCCTTGAAGTTATGTTTCTCTGTGATCCCATGGACTGTAGCCCACCAGGCTCCTCCATTCATGGAATTTTCCAGGCCAGAATACTGGAATGGGTAGCCATTTCCCTCTCCAGAGTTCTTCCCAATGCAGGGATCAAACCCATGTCTCCTGCATTGCCAGGCAGATTCTTTACCACTGAGCCACCAGGGAAACCCAGAATGCTGGCCTGCACACTGCAAGAACCATAGGTGGTAACTGAAGTTTTTACTGGACTATAAGAGGTTTATTTGTAGATACCACTGACGGGTAAGGATGTAGCTCTGCCCCCTCAGTGCTTCCTCCTCTGTGTCTTCTCTACTATACTGTGTGGCTAAATATATCTTTCCATGTTTTACACACATATATGTATTTTGTGTGAACATGATCACTCTTTCCTTACCATTAAGATTTTTAAAAATGTATCATCTCATCTATGTTGTCTTATTTAAGTGGTGATCCATTTGAAAAACATGATCAAGTGCTTCATTCAATTTTGTGTAATTGTGAGGACCTAGAAAAATTTTATGTATGGCAAGGTAGTTAATAAAAAGTATGTGTTTCAACATGGTTATAAAATGAATGTCTTTCAACTGCCCTCACCACTGAGTTTTACCTGTGTTTAAAACACATGGCCTTATTACTTCAATGAAAATTCAAATTCATAGCTCCCATTAGCATTGCAGACCATTGCTGCCCTAGTTTTCCTGGATATTAATGGAGATTCAGATCTTTTAATGAGCTTAATACAGGAAGAATTTTGGTATTCTCATAAACTACTGCCCTTCTCTTAGCCTAGGGCTGGAGAGAAAATACTCACCCTTACAAACTGGGCAGACAACTTCAAAGATACTTAACTGTCAGAAGAGCCATTATCTAAGACATAAACAACAAATGCATACTCATTTTTGGTGTATTTCATTATCAGTTCTTGGATACAACGTTCTCTTGGTCTCATCTACCTCACCGATAGATTCACCTAACCCAGTAGTTACCTAATTCATTCTCTTTGCCATCAGTCTACCTCCACTCCCCTGCCCAGGCTTCCCTCCTGAACTTTAAATGCATATAGGTCAACATGTTCTCAATATTTCCACTTCGATGGTGTGGCAGATTATTTTATTTAAAGCCACCATTTCTTCCCTGCTTTACATACCTTCACAATGTGAAAAAGATGGTCCCATCAAGGGGCTGAATTTCTTTACTCTGTGTGATCTGGGTTGAACTCGTGACTTTATTTAACTAATTGCACGTAGTAGAAGGGACATGGTCAAAGTTGCAAACTGAGAATACAAAAGACAGTGAAGCTTCCACTGCCCTCTTATTGCCCTGAATTTGTTACATGGTAATAGACATCTGATTAATATGTTGAAAAGATATTACTAATTTAAATATACAAAACTGAACCCTTGGCTTTACCACTTCAACCTACTACTTCACAATTTCTCCTTTATAAATAATTGGTCATTTCAATCATCTAGTTCCTTGGGCCAGAAATCTCAGTCATCCCTGCAACCTTTCTTTCCCACATATCCAAACCGTTACAGAATCTTGTCTGCTCTTAGTATCTTCAATTAGAACATTTCTCTTTCTCCTCTGTGTATTATATCCTGTTTTATAGCAGCATTATCTCTCAGTCAGACGACTGCAATTAACTCCTAATTTTTTCCTTGCTCTGTCTCCATCCCCTGCAAGCTATTCTCCGCATAGCAGTGAGAACCACCTTTTAAACTCCAAGATGAATGGATAAACAAATTGTGGCATATCCATGCAATGGAATAATTTTAGACACAAAAAGAAATGAAGGGCTGACTCATGGTACCACACAGACGGATCCTGAAAATACTATACTAAGTGAAAGAAGACGGTCACCAAAGGTTCCATATTCTAGGATTCCATTTCTATGAAATACCCAGAATAAGGAAACCCACAAAAGCAGAATGCAGATTGGTGGTTACCAGGCACTTTCATTTGTATTATTAATATCAACAATAATATTATTAACTATTAATAACGTGGAGAGGGTTTTAGTTTGTATTGATGAAAATGTCCGGAATTAGACAGAAGTAATGGTTGCCAAAAATTGTAATACACTGATTGCCACTGAATACGTCCACTTTAAAATGAATAATTTTAAGTATGACGGCTTCACGTCAATTAAAAAACAAAAGTTTCAGTGGGTTCTCAGGTCACTCAGAGCAGTCACCAAAACCCTCACAGAGCCCTCATGTTCCTAGACGGTGTGGCCTTCACTTCCTCTCCTCTGCTGCTCTCTTCTCTTTCCATGTAAGTTTCAACACTATTTGTCAAACATTCCTTATACTTGCTTATCTTAAGATTCATGAGTTCTTGATTTCTTCAGTCTGGACTGCCTCTTCCCTAAATATTAACATAACTCACTTTCCACTGCCTTTCAGTTATGCAGACGTTATACGGTATTTTTCCTTTAATTTTTTTTCTCGTCTATTTAGTATATATAGAAGGGAAGGAAGTGACATGCATAATGTCAAAATGTTGGTAATACCTAGTTTCATCTGGATAATTTTCCCTGATCCTAAGTAGGTACGTGATTATACAATAGGGAAAAATCTCTCAAGAAAAAGAATATGAGACTCTCAAAGGCAAACGTCTACACATTAAAAGTAAATATCACGGGACTTCCCTGGTGGTCCATTAGTTAAGACTCCATGCTTCCAATGCAGGGTGCCCAGGTTCGATCCCTTGTTGGGGAACTAAGATCCCACATTGTGTGGCTAAATAAATAAATTAAATTAAATAAAAAATATCACACAGGAAGGCTCATTTTCTCATATACACTGATGACGTCCCAGGTGCTTGGGATATGTGCTGTTATGGTGATGAGAAGGAGACAAACTACACAGGACCGTGCAATGGTCTATGGAGTACTTTGGTTCTCCCTTACTTAGTTCTACTCTTGAGAAAGGTTATAGACATTATAGACCCTGATCACACTGTACTGCCAGACTTCATCGCATCTTTAAAATTGTCTTGACCCACACAAACAGATGGAGAGATATATCATATTCTTGGATTGGAAGAATCAATATTGTGAAAATGATTATACTACCCAAATCAATCTACAGATTCAATGCAATCCCTACCAAATTATCAATGGCGTTTTCCATAGAACTGGAACAAATAGTTCACAATTTGTAGGGACACACAAAAGACCCCATATAGCCAAAGCTATCTTGAGAAAGAAGAACAGAGATGGAGTAATCAAACTTTCTGACTTCAGACTATACTACAAAGCTACAGTTGCCATCAAGACAGTACGGTACTGGCACAAAAACAGAAATATAGACCAATGGAACACAGTAGAAAGCCCAGAGATAAACACATGCACATATGGGCACCTTATCTTTGACAAAGGAGGCAAAAATACACAATGGAGAAAGGACAGTCTGTTCGATAAGTGGTGCTGGGAAAACCAGATATCTACATGTAAAAGAATGAAATTAGAACACTTGTTAACACCATACATAAAAATAAATGTAAAATATATTAAAGACCCAAGTGAAAGGCCAGAAACTATAAAACTCTTAGAGGAAAACATAGGCAGAACATTTTTTGACATAAGTCACAGTAATATCCCCTTAGACCCACCTCCTAGAGTAATGGGAATAAAAAGAAACAAATGAGACCTAATAAAACTTAAAAGCTTTTGTACAGCAAAGGAAACTATAAACAAGATGAAAAGACAAAACTTAAGATGGGAGAAAATACTTGCAAATGAAGCAACTGACAAAGGATTAATCTCCAAAATATGCAAGTAGCTCATGCAGCTCAACACCAGAGAAACAAAGAACCCATTAAACCATGGGCAGAGAACCTAAACAGTTAAACAGACATTTCTCCAAAGGAGACATACAGATGGCCAACAAATGCATGAAATGATGCTCAACATTGCTCACTATTAGAGATATGAAAATAAAAACTATAATGAGATATCACCTGACATCAGTTAGAATGACCATCATCAACAAATCTACAAACAATAAATGCTGGAGGGGATGTGGAGAAAAGGGAACCCTCTTGCAGTATTGGTGGGAATGTAAATCACTACTGCCACTATGGAGAACGGTATAGAGATTTCTTTAAAAACTAGAAATAAAATTTCCATATGACCCAGCAACCCCACTACTGGGCATATGCCCTGAGAAAACCATAGCAAAAAGACACATGTACCCCAGTGTTCACTGCAGCACTATTTACAATAGCTAGAACATGGAAACAACCCAGATAGGCATCAGCAGATGAATGGATAAAGCAGCTGTGGTACACACATACAATGGAATACTACTCAGCCAAAAAAAGAACATGGTCAAGTCAGTTCTAGTGTGATGGGTGAACCTAGAGCTTTTTATACAGAGTGAAGTAAGTCAGAAAGAGAAAAACAAATATTGTATATTAATGCATATATATGAAATCCAGAAAAATGGTATCAATAAACCTATTTGCAGGGAAGGAATGGATATGCAGTCATAGAGAATGGACTTGTGGACACGGCAGGGAAAGGAGAGGGTATGGTGAACTGAGAGAGTAACACTGAGACATACACATTACCATATACAAAACAGATAGCAAATGGGAAGTTGGTATACAACACAGGGAGCTCAACCCGGAACTCTGTGACAATCCCGAGGGGTGGGATGGGGTTGCGGGGGAAGGTTCAAGGAGGGGACATAAGTATACTTATGGCTGATTTATGCAGTTGTATGGCAGAAACCAACACAACATTGTAAAGCAATTATCTTCCAAGTAAAAATAAATTTAAAAAATTACAGATCACTTTTGACATTACAACTAAGCATTTACTAAATATCTGAATGAATACAAGAATCGATAGAGTGTGACTTGGGTATGTTTCTCTTGATCCAAGACTGAGTTCTCTTGACTTCATTCTTCTCGCAAACAATAACTTTCTCTGTGGTATGACTCACACTCAAAAGCCAGAAACAAACAACTATACATCCATCAATTCACTGATAAATCCATCCATCCAATCATTTGTTTGTTCAACAAAGTCAACCCATATTAATGAGCACAGAAGTTGCCAAGCACCGCTCTAGGTAAGGACCATGGAACCAGTGACGATCTATAGTGAGGGGAAGCGCAGACTGGATGTGAGCTCATCGCAGGGCACACGGCCTCCACTCAGCGAACCAGGTCAGGCTGCCAGGAGCAGGGAAGGTCTTAACTGCAGCCCAGAAAGTGGTGTGGGTTAGTCAAGCGAGTCAAAATGCTGAATTAGCAAGGACATTTCAGACAAGATAAAGGAATAACACTCCTCTCAGCACACTGGGGGATTGGTGGGAACTGCCTATACCTACAGCACAAAATCCAACAATATGACAGCTCTGTGTTCACACTGGAACTCTCTGGAAGCAAATCATTTTCCTCCCACCCAGTATTCACAAGACATTTTATTTATATTTCACGTAGCAGATTTTATAGTATATCATTATTAATAGTTTGTTTCTGTTTGTCCATCAAGATAAACCTTAAGTACTAACTTTATACAGAAGTCTTGGGATCCTGGAAAAGCAGTATTGACTAGTGATGGGGATTCATGTGTGTTTACTATGATTGCTCTTATAGAATATATGATTTCTTAACTTCTAGAGCCTCTCTGGCTGTGTCTGCCTTCCTAAATTGATTATTCCCCATTGACTTCCCTGATTTTCTCACCTGGGCTAAATGTAACCTGCTTAAAAATCCAGAATATTCGTCTATGTACTTTAGAAACCAGGACCATGACAAAATGCCCAGGTGTCCCCTAAGGTATGTGAGATGTGCAGATTGGGAGGGTAAGATGTGTAGATGAGCTTTCCTATGGCTGTATGTGGGCTTGCTAATGACTATACCACACCGCCCCAAAATGCCTAACATGACTTTACATGTTCTCAGACACCTCTCTCAATTTGTATTCCAGGGCTTTACTCACAAACTCTGTGTTCCATTCAGACAAAGCCACATCTTACAGCCATAACACCACCCATCTGTCTGCCACTGGCTAGTAGGGGTGAGATGAGGAGGGAGATGGGAGCAATGTTCAAGAGGGAGAGGACATATGTATACCTATGGCTGATTCATGTTGAAGTTTGGCAGAAACCAACACAATACTGTAAAGCAATTATCCTTCGACTAAACATACATAAATTTTAAAAATTAAAAAATAAAAAGGCATCACCATAAAAAAAAAAAAGTCACACTACCACACTGGTAGGGTTTGCTGCTCCTTTCAGGAACTATTTCTGATTCTACCCTCTCTAGTAAACGCCATGCAATCTACCCTGTGTTCCCACAGTGCTTTACGTAACATATGGCGGTGGTCTCATTGTCATCCATTCACATGTCTGTTCCCAGTTCTCAGTGATTTTCAACTTTACTATTTTTCTTTTTAACCACAAAAAGTTCACTTATGCAACATACTCTCCAGGGAGTATTCAACACTGCAAGCTACTTCTCATTCTATTTCAGTGATGAAATTACTTCCACGTTTAAGACAGTGTAATAGAAACAGGGAGTGAAAATTACATTACGGAAAGGAAAACCTTGAATTTACTTTATAAGTCCTCAAACTTTACTGTTTTGACAAAAAAATAGGAAAGTGTGGTGGAATGCCTCATAATTTGCCAGTTTGAGGATGAGGATGCTCAGTGACAGCTGCCTCTGTGCTGTGTCCCACACTGGGTGCAGTTCCCCATCCACTGTCAGAGCTCCACACACGTATGTAGAAAGGTTTTAGGAAACAATGAGTGAATTGACTTCTTGGCTTGTTAACATTATATTCTCATTTGAAGCTGTGCTCAAGAAGACACAACTTCTAGGGAACACAGTGACGTTACTGAAGTCGTCATTAGCACATGTTCTGAGTAGTTAGCTGTCTGGTTCAGACCCACAACCTTGCTTTAAGAATCTGAAATCACGGCTGGGAAAATGTTGCTCAGTCGTGTCTGACTCTTCGCGACCCCATGGACTGTAGCCTGCCAGGCTCCTCTGTGGGATCTCCCAGGCAAGAATACTGGAGTGGGCTGCTATTTCTTTCTGCAGGGCTGAGAAGATGAGGTATCTGCATATTGCGATGTGTATACAGACCTACTACGCAAAGGATACAAGCAAAAATTCCCCAGTCTCTCTTGCTGGGTTTCATTCAGGGAAACATAGCTGTTCCACACAGAAACTGCAACCATCATGCCTTGGGAGATGGAGATAGTGGCTCTGTGTATAGAGCTACTGAAAATGCCTCGGACCAAGGGCAGGTCATCAAAGACCAGGGTGAGAACTGTGACCACTGGACCAGTATGGCACAGATCTTTCAGGAGAGTGGAATGTCTTCATTACGAGCCATCCCTCTGGGCTCTTGTGATTGATAGCACTGACTCCGACAAGAACCCGTTTCAGTTCCTCTGAATTGAGGACAGTGTCAGAATGATGAAACCAGAGATTTTATAGAGAGGGGGAGGAGGGAATACCCGGCATTTTGTTGGTCTTGGTGTGGAGCAGCACGTGGAGCAGGAGGAAGGCCCGGGGAGGCTATTACCTGGGTGTGTTGTCCAGCCTCACCATCACAGTGCTGCGTGACACCAGGGACGCTACTTAAGTGGCTGCCACTCTTCCTGGTTGTGATGCCCGGATAACAATGCCTGCCCTAGAGCAGTGATGTAGGTGGTGGTGATAATAGTCAGTGTGTCAGACATTGCAAGTGTCTGACAGCACAGAGCTCTCATTAACACTGAAGAAGTGCTTTGGAAAATACAAACTGCATCCTCTTTGAGAAGTAGTGAGTTTTCATCAATAGCAGAGACTTACAACACTTGAACTGGGCATTCAGAATACCCGGTTTTCTCATGAGTGAAACAGAAGCAGCATCAGAAGGGTCACCAAGTCACTGTGCTGCGGTAAGTGTTGCAACGCCACCCTAGTTTTCCCATGCAACAGCAAGTGTTCATGATACACTTGATGAGTTCCTCTGCAATATTAAATTATCGCTGCTGCTTCTATGCTTTTGCTCCATTTCCAAATTTTTGATTTTATATTTTTCTGTTAAATCAGTATTTATTGGTACCAACGCCACAAAAGACTTTTCATCCCCTCTTCCTGATCTTATCACTTCCTAACGTGGGCATTTCTTTTAAATTACCTTGGAAAAAAAAAAGCCTACAGCTCAGAGTTAACTGAGGTTCTCCTGGTCGCTTGCTGTCTTCTCACTCATTTCAGGCTCTTTCATATTCACTTCTGCTTTTTCTTTCCCACAGCCTGGCTGTGGACCTACGGCTTTTAGGATGCAATGTTCTTCATGTTGCTAATTGAGTAGATGAGAAAACACACCAGCTAGTCTTTGCAGTATTTGAGAACATTTTGGGACAGTTAAGAACAAGAGAAAGAAAAAGAGCAGTGATCTCCTTCATTAGCACTGCTGTCACGTTGTTGGATTCTGTCTCATTTCAACTGCAAGCTACTGCCTAAGTCCTTGAGTTAAGGCCTTTGAGTTCTTGAGAACGCTCATCTCACCCCACCCATCGTTCTTTTCAGCCTAAATCTCCACTGTGATATTTATAGCCCTGTTTTGATCCTTTTGCTTCTTTTCGTTTTTATAAGTTTTTTCTGACTTTCAGAGAATAACATAATTTTTAAACCTTTTCAACAATTCATTAATCATTTTGCTAATCATAAACAATAAACCCTTTATACTGAGCCCCATGAGTCATTTATGTAATTTCCATGCAGTTTCATCACTCATGATGAACGTTAACCTATTTTCAAAACCATGATTCAATAACTTTCTTTGTGAAATTAATTTTTCATGCACAACTGGGTGACTCACCAAATCAGAAATGACCCCAACGTTCAAATACTTGACTTTTGTTATCCGTCTTCCAATAACTTTTGTGGGTGTGTGATGGCAAAACTGTGGATTCCTATGGCCCGCTTTATTCATATTGAAGGTACTCCGCCAGTTTCCCACTCTTAATATTTTGGGAGATATTCAATGATACACTTTACTGATGGTTACCTTTCTAGGCAGAAGTTTCTAATACCCTCAAGAGTCTGTTGTCTCCACATTCTCCAATATGCTAACATTCTCTCATTTTCTAAGAAAAAACATGCATGGATCAGTAAATATGCTGGCCAAACCCTTAAATAACTCAGGGAGATACGGATCTTTCAAGGACTGCCAAGTAAGGGATTCCCTTATCTTGATGTTGGCTATAGCCATTTTTGCAATGTCTTCATTACTCCCTAATTGTCTGTATTTCTTTGCTTCATTTCTCTTGTTAAACGCAGATTTTAAAAAATGAGCTCAATAACTCGGCTGTTTTAGAGTCATCATTAATTTCATGCCCTTCCTCATTCATTAGTGGACCTATTTTCTTGTGGCTGTCTTCTCCCTCTGGGTATAAAAAAAATTCTTCTCATTTATTTTAACCCTTTTATCACACTCCACCATGACCTTTATGTCTTCCCCAGCAACACAAAACAACATTTCGGTGAAAAACGTATTTGCTCCTCTAGCTCCTCATCACCCCTGCAATAAGTGCTCTTTTATTTTTTGTGTTGAAAAGTTACACCATTAGCGATAGAATTTTTAAAATCTTCTTGCTCAGAGGAAACGCATAGGCATCTCTTTACAGGAATGCGAAGAGTGCGCCAAGTGTCTTCTACAGTAAGGCAGCATCCACATCTCAGAATTAAGATTTTGAAAAAAGATCATCTAAATGCCTAAAAACTTATTTTTTTGGTAAAATTGTGTTCATTTTATCATACATTAATTTTTTGTACCTCAACAAACCTCTCATCTTCAAAGCAATCTTTGATTAGCAGGCCACACTTCTCCAGAAGTCAGTAAAAGTCATAGCACTATTTTTATTCTCCTATGACATGTGTGATTTCCCAGACATTAAGATAGTTTATAATAAATGAAAACATTAATGTGAAAAAAGAAAATTAAAAATGTGCTCTTACAATTTTATTGTTGGAATACAAATTAGACACTCAGCTCAATATTTTTACCCAAAATTTTGACTTTCTGAAAATATGTCCAAATGATTTTATATTTACCATGGTCTTACCTAAGGGGTGAGCAGGATGAGTGCCTACATGCAGGTTATCTTGAGTAGCCTTCATTGTTTCAAAATGTCATTTTCTTCCATATCCTTCCTCTCAATCAACTTAAAATTTGTTGTTTCTAGGCTAATATCAGCATAGTATTGAAATGAAACTGAATTCATTTCCATTTCAGGAATGAAACTGAAATTCACCTCTCCTGGATTTATATCTCAACTGTTCCATTTCTAGGTGTAAGCTATAGGACACCTTATATAAAGTTTTGAGATTCAGTCTTATCTGTAATACGGGAGTTATTGGTAACAGCCGTGATAAGGGGATTGTAAAACTCAAGCAAAATAAGCAACAGATTATTTCTTGTTGTGGTTCTTACCTTGTCCAGTGGTTTTATGTATTTCAACTCCTTTAATCCATGATTTATTTTTTTAGCTAGTTGAATACTGAAATAATAATGAAGTAAGTAAAGCATATAGAGGGCTTCCCAGGTGGCTCAGTGGTAAAGAACCTGCCTGCCAATGCAGGAGACAAAGGTTTGATCCCTGGGTCAGGAAGATTTCTGAAGAAGGAAATGGCAAACTACTTCAGCATTCTTGCCTGGGAAATCCCATGGACAGAGGAGCCTGATAGGCTACAGTCTATGCGGTTGCAAAAGAGTCAGACATGACCTAGTGGCTGAACAACAACAACAAAGCATACAGAAAGTATGACTTTTCTTTGTCATTAATGTGTCAGTCACAGAATTATGTCACTAAGACAAGTTTCAAGCTCAAAAAGATCTTAGAAATAGATCAATTCAACTCCCACAGTTTTTAAAAAAGGAAAAACTTCCAGAACCCGAAACTCATTCAGCCTAACCATCATCTCTAACTTCCTACTGAATCTCAGAAAGAATCATCAGGGGGCTAGGAAAGGGGTTTCAATACCAGAAAATGCCTTAAATTGGTGAGAAACTTACTAGACTTTTCAAATCATTAGATTTTCAAAATCTATTCCAGTGAGACATCAATAATTTCCATGGATAGTTGGATGAATCATAGATATCCCGTAAGCATAATCTAAAATGGGTTTCCCCAGAGCTTGTTTCAAGAAACATAGTTCTATAAGAAGCTGTACACAGAGAGATTACCTTAAAATTTTGGAGATGCTGAACTGAACTTAATCAAACAAATTTGTTCCCAGCGGACTTTCTGAAAGCTCTAAACAGCTAAAAAGAAGTGTGCCTCTGTGTGTGTGTGTGTGTGTGTGTGTGTGTGTGTGTGTGTGTGTGTGTGTGTGTGTGTGTGTGTGTGGGTGGGTGTGTGTGTGAGGGTGGGTGTGAGGGTGGATGTGCTGGGGGTATTATACTACAGTGTTGTGCACAAAGTTAATTAACCAAAAACTGTTTGAGAAACACAAATTGTCTTTTGTCTGTACAACTCAGAACACTGCTTTAGCCTGTCAATAGATAATTACAGTAAAGAAAAAAAAAAGTCAGTGAAACAGAGTATTTGACATGAATACAAACAACAGCAAATAGAAGATTTTGAATGGGTCTCTAGACTTGTCTACTAGACATTTTGGTAACATGAAGAAACTGTCATCTTAAAATAATCTGACCACATTGAACTTTTAAAAACCCACCTACAAAAAAAATGTGAAGCCAAAGCTTTCACCTTTAATCTCTTGACATTTACGGAACAAGACGATGCAGCTGTAATGAACCTCACCACTGATTGTTTCATGTAATGTGGGGAGGCATCATTAGTTTATGATAACAAGGGGTGGGTTGTCAGGCTTTTCCCGAACTGAGAAGGTGAAGTCTAATTAGTCATATAACTGTTTTATTTTCCTTGGTAATGAGCATATGCCAAGGGGCTTATTGCATAAAGGTACATTTTATAGAAATCTAAAAAATACATCAAATGTGAAACACAGTTGTTTCAAAATCTCTTCTCCAAGATCCATGTTGATTTTCACACTATATTAATTGGAAGAGTTTTTAAATTCTGGAGCTTTTTAAAATTTTTTTGGAGTTTTAAAAATCTCTCATAATCTAACTTATATTACCTTGTACCTGCCTCTTCCTTTTCAGTCATGGATATTTCATAAATATAATGTGAACTGCTGTACATTTCTACTAATACCCGACAAATCCTATGTATGCACTAGGAACTTTAAAATACCCAACAATTGGACTTCTCGTGAGTTGGTAGGTAGGGAAGTAGGCGGGAAGTATTACCAGGTTTCAAATTGTCTGCATTCTTGTAAGTGGCTAATATTCTGCCTCCATAAATAAAGGATATGTTATTAAATTCCTCTCTGGCAGTTCTTTTTTAGGATGAGTCCAAATTTTTTACCTCTTTCTGACAGGATCTAATTTCTATTCTTTTCAACAGCTTCACTGACCTCCTGTACACCCTTCCCTGTGCTGCAGAGTTTCACTTGGCTGCTGATCTTCCAATCTCCATACATTAAAGATGCATTTATACTTTTTTTTTAAAAGTGCTCTGAACATAATTACAAAAGCTTTGAATCCAGAATCAAAAACGAGTAGTTTGATCACATAAAAGCTAATTTCTGAAAACCACTACACACAGAGATTCAAAGTCAAAGGGAGGACAAACTTAGAACTTTTCAGGTGCAGTCAGGGGAGAAAAATATTTTCTGAGCTGACTCATGGAAAAGTTTATTATGTGCAGCAATTTGAAACTCTGGCCACATCTACCCATTGTTGTCTAAGCCTGTGGAAGTCCTATTATTCAGTCTGCTGAGTTTTTTCATTATAGGCAACTAATATGCCATTTCTATTTAATAACGTTCTCCTTCAAATTTCTCTTTGTAATTAAAATACATGATCAACCATTTAATTGAAAAAAAATTAAAATGTAATACAGGACAATATTTAGCAGTCACTTTTAAGAAATAAAAGATAGGTCTAGAGTTAAAAAGCAAGTACAGAGTTCTCTGTTATTCACAAACATTTCCAATGTACTCTGTGTGATAATCTTGTCATCTGGGTGCATATTCAATTACAATAACTGCAAGGGACGTAATTGTTGCTAGTTTAAAGATGGAGGAGCTGTGTGAGATGGAATACAGGTGGCCTAAATTACTGAGAGACTCCTCTAGCTAAGTAATAAGGACCTCAGTCCTCCAACCACAATGAACTAAATTCAGCCAACAACTTGAGTGGAAGCATGGGAGTAAATTATTCACCAGATCATTCTGATAAGAGACCAGCCCACACGAAACCTTAATTTCAGCTCTGTGAAATCCTACACAGAGGTCCAGTCAAGCCCACCTGGATTCTGGTCTCCAGGACTGTGACTTAATAAATAAGTATCGTTTTTAATTCCACTAAGTTTGGGTGGTTTGATATGACATATTAAACAGTTATAAGGGCTTCCCTGGTGGCTCAGCAGTAAAGAATCCACCTGCCAATGTCTGCCAATGCAGGAGCTGCAGGTTCGATCCCTGGGTTAGGAAGATTCCCTGGAGAAGGAAATAGCAACCCACTACAGCACTCCTGCCTGGGAAATCCCATGGACAGAGAAGCATGGCAGGCTATAGAATCCATGAGACAGCCAAGAGTGGGACATAGCTTCGTGACTAAGCAACAAAAACAAAATTAAACAGTTACACCGATTTATTGCTTATTATCTTATCAGATGAGAATTTGAGAACACATTAAATGTTCAAAAACTGCTGATTAGGCTGATCAAGAAAAAACAGAGAGGACAACAAATTGCTAATATCAGAAATGAAAAGAGGAACATAACTACAGACCCCATGGATATTAAAAGAATAATAAAGAAATGTGAAGCACTCTATGTCCACATATTTGAAAACCTGGATGAAATGGGACAATTCCTTGAAAGACACAAGCTGCCAAAACTCACGCAAGAAAAACTATAAAATTTGAATAAGTCTTTATCTATTATAGAAATTGAATCAATAATTAATAATCATACAAAAGAGAAAGCGCCAGGTCCACTTGGGTTTACTGGTGGATTCCATTAAATTTTTTTAAAAAATTATATCAATTATTTATACTCTTAGAGGACAGAAGCAGAGGGAACTAACATCACCATATAACAGCAAAATCAGGCGAAGATACAACAAGAAAACTACAGACCAATAGCTGTCACAGACATAAATGAAAAATCCTCAACAACATATTATTAAATTGATCCCAAGAATGTATAAAAAGAATTATGCACCACACCAAGTGTTATTTAGCTCAGGTATGCAAGACCAATTCAAGTCAAAAATCAATTACTGCAATCCACCATATCAACAGGCAGAAAAGAAAAATCACATAATGACAACAGTAAGAAGTAGAAATAGTATCTGATAAAAACCAATACTCATTAATGATAAAAACTTCAGTAAACTAGGAACAGAGGTGAATAAAGACGATACACAAAAATCTACATATATCATATTAGTTAATAGTGAAAAATTGTGTACTTTTCCAGTAAAATCATACACAAGGCAAGAATGTACCCTCCCATTCTTCTTTTCAACATTGCACAAGAAGTTCTAGCAAACGCTGTAACACAAGCAAAGGTAATAAAAATTATACAGACTGGAAAGGAATAAATAACACTCTTTTTATTCACAGATGACATGACATGATCACTGTTTAAAGAATTCAAAAGAATTGGTCAAAAAAAGTCCTAGAATTAATAGGTGATTGTAACAAGGTTGCAGGATACTAGTTTAATATATAACAGTCAACCACATCCCTTTATACCAGAAATGAACGAGTGGAATTTGAAATTAAAACCACAATACCGTTTACATTAGCACCCCAAAAATGAAATGCTTATTATGTGTAAATCTACCAAAATATGTACAAGATCAATTTGAGTAAAAATATAAAACTTTGGTGAATTAAATAAAAATAAATAAATAAAGAGATATTTCAGGCTCATGAATAGGAAGATTCAATACTGTCAAGATTACAGTTCTTCCCATATTGATCTATAGATTCAATGTAATTCCAATAAAAATCCCAGCAAGTTACTCTGTGGCAATTGGCAAATACTCTCAAGTTTATATAAAGAGGCAAAAGACCCAGAATAGTCAATATAATATTAAGTAGAAGAGCAAAGTTGAATGATTGACACTATCAGATTTCAAGATTTACTATCAAGTACAGTAATCAAGACAGTTTGTCATTGGTAAAAGGACAGATAGCTCAACAGAATAGCATTTAAAGCTCCCAAATATATCTCCATAAATACAGTCAGCAGATCTTTGACAGAAGAACAAAACATGATAATGGAGTAAAGACAGTCTTTTCAGCAAATGGTGCTGGAACAAGCAGAGAGCCACACGCAGAAAAAAAGGATCTAGATACATATCTTACACTCTTTATAAGAACTGGCTCAAAATAGATCTTAGACCTAAATGTGGAATTAAAAGTATGAAACTAAATGATAACACAAAGCAAAAACTAGATGACTTTGTATAAGGTAATGACTCTTTAGATACAACAAACATTAAACACATGATTCATTACAGAAATAATTAATACTCTGGAATTCATGAAAATAAACACTTCTCTTCCATGAAAGGTAATATCAGAGAATGAGAATGCAGCCACAGATGGGAATGAAATATTTTCCAAGACACGCTTTAACATATCCACATATATAATCTAAGAATTTTTACAGCCTCAACACTAAGAAAACAAACAACCCTTAAAAAAGCAAGATATACAGATGTCATCACAGGTCATCATGGAAAGGCAAGTTAAAACAATGAGCTACCACTACATACCAAGCAGAATGGCAAAAATATCAAACAATGATAACACCAAATGCTAATAAGGATGTGAAGCAACAGGAACTCTCATACATTGCTGATAGGAATGCAGAATGAAACTGTCACTTTGAAAGCCAGTTTGGTGTTTTCTTACGAAAGCTAAACCTACTCTTATCATATGATCCAGCAATTGTGCCCCATGTTATTATATTCAGGGTAGTTAAAAACTTACATACATACCAAAACCTGTATATAGATGTTAACAACCTTATTCACAATTACCAAAACTTGGAAGTAATCGTTCAGTAGGTGACTTAATAAGCAAACTGTAGTACATTTATGCGAAGATATATTATTGAGCACTGAAAAGAAATGATTATCAAGCCATCAAAAGACATGGAGAAACCATAAATGTGCATTGTTAGGTGAAAGAAGCCAATGTGTAAAGGTTACTTACTATATGATGTCAATTATGTGACGTGCCAGAAAAGGAAAAACTATGGAGACATAAAAAGGTCTCTAAAGGTTTCCAAAAATAATTGCCAGTGTTTGGTGTCAGAGAAGGGAAAGAACAGGAAGAACACAGAGTATTTCAGAGCAGTGCGGACATCACCGCTGTGATGAATACACTTGTCCAAACCCACTGAAAGCACAAGAGTGAACCATAACATAAACTGTGGACTTTGGGTGATGATGGCACCACTCTGGCAAGGGAAGTCTGCAATGGTGTAGGCTATGCACATGTAGGGGCACACCTATATGGAAAATCTCTTGTACATTCTCCTCGGTTTTGCTGTGAACTAAATCTGCTCTAAAGAAATAAACTCTTAAAAAAAAAACTTTAATAAGAAAGAAAATATTAAGTTCAAGAGAGAGTTGAAGGAATGTAGAACATATTCTAGTTCCCTAACCTGACATCTTCTTCCATGGATAGGTAAGTGAATCTGTTTAACCTGGTAATATGCTTATCCACAGGACTATATCACCAAGTCTTTCTTGCAGCCACATGTGACCATGTGACCAAGTTCTGGCCATCTATATTATTTAAAATATATTATTCTGGGAAGTCTTCCTAAATGTGGGAGCCATGTACTTTTCTGTGCTTTTCTTCTTTCTGCTGCACAGCTTCCTGCAACATAAGCCATCCTGCATCATAAGATAAAACTGTAGTCTATTGCTATGTTATGAACTACCCTGAAACATAGAAACTTAGAAAACACACATTTAACTAGACATTCTAATTCTGTGGATGATTCTTCTGATCCACAGAGGACCAACTGCGGCTTCACACTGAAATTCAGCCGAGGAGCAGGGCTGGTCTGCAGGAACCATGGCCACTCTTTCTCACTTCTGGCATTTTGATAAGAGAGGCTGAAAGGCTGAGCCCAGCTGGAGCCCTCTCCTTCTTCATGTAGTCTCAGAGCTCTAAGAGCAAACGTTTCAAGGAGGAAGTAGAAAGTGACAGTAACTTGAGGCATGGGCCTAGAAATTGTCATGGTGTCACTTCTGCCATATTCTATTACTTAAAGTAGTCACATATTCTGCTCAGATTCAAGAAGTAGGGACACAGAACTCACCCCTCCAAGGGAGATGGGCGAACAATCTGTGCTATCTTCAATTTGCCACAGATGACCTAAGGATGGCAAAGAGGAGCTGAAGGAGTCTGGGTCCCTGACATAAAGTTTCTAAACCTGCCCAGTGTTGCTTACATGCGAGTTTATTTCATGTTACAGTGAAATAAATGTCCATCTTTAATTTCTGTTTTATGTGCAGAAACTGATTCTGGGGACTTCAATAAGAATTTTTCAGAAACAGACCAAAATCATGGTGATCTCCTTGGTACTCGCAACCTTTGTCTTCCAGGGCTTCCCAAAGACTTTATCATAATGTATCCTGTGAGAGCAAATATTCCATTTTATCTTAGAATATTTCACCTGCAACTTCCTTCTAATTTATATGTACGAGTTAACATAATTTTGGAATTCATCTGCTCTTCATGTTAAACATCCTTAGTGACAAACTACCAAGAGTCACTATGTTAATCTGAGAAAATGAAGTTTTCATGGATAATAAAATGAGTAAAATGAAAAGTAAAGAATTTGAAACAAAAGAAGCTGTAAAATCTGATGAAATGCATTTTAAAATGGTAGGAAATGTCTGCATTGGTGGCTTGTACTTCCCATCTTTCCTGATAATGTCCCAGCTGTTTTATTTTTTATTTTTTTTAATGTATTGTAGGTTGTCATTGGTGATAGAGGATCTGAAGTCAGTACAGTAGTGAGAGATTGGGGTTTATTTGTTACTTTATTTTACTTATCGCTGTTTTCCTTAATCACAGCCTATTCCAAAGCAATCTTGTGCCACACTCACCATTCTTTTGCACATTCATACCCTCACTCACTCAAATTCTTATGAATTCCAACTTTCATGAACATCCAGACTTCTAAAATTTTCCCAGTCACGTTCTAAGACCTCCACAAAGTATTTTGAGCACATCACGTAAACATTCTCATGTTTTTACACTTATGTTTATTCAATCCTTTATCAACTTACTCTCACAAATTCAAGCCCTCACCTAATGACACATTCACTTTTATACTTGTCCATTATACATACAATTTTTGATGCATTTGTGATAAGATAAATGAACTTTCTTAAATTTCTCCAAGCCTAATTAACCTCTATACTCTCTATTTCAGACTAAAAGGTCATGTCATATGAAAGGGGAGGAACCAGAGACAGATGATTTGTGGTAATACTATAAAACTCATGCTTCCTCTAAAGAATTCCTCAAAACACTAAAAGTAGAATAAGCATATGATCCAGCTATTCCACTTTGGGCTATAC
Source organism: Okapia johnstoni (assembly GCA_024291935.2). Taxonomy (NCBI): domain Eukaryota; kingdom Metazoa; phylum Chordata; class Mammalia; order Artiodactyla; family Giraffidae; genus Okapia; species Okapia johnstoni. The sequence goes on along the minus strand of CM044323.1, from coordinate 8,047,607 downwards.
ACTTGAAGGATGTAAAAGTGGTCCTTTGAAAAGATATGCACTCACTATGTTCATCACAGCATTATTTGCAATAGCCAAGATATGGAAACAACCTAGGTGCCTATTGAAAGATGAATAGAGATAAAGGAGAAGAAAAGAGCCATTAAAAAAATAGGGACTTTCTGGGGTCCAGTGGTTAAGAATTCCCCTTGCAATGCAGAGGATGCAGGTTCAGTCCCTAATATGGGAACTAAGATCCCACATGCCACAGAGTAACTGCACTCATGTGCCGTGACTAGTGAGCCCATACACCACAACTAGAGAGTCTGTAAACCGAGACAAAGGATCCTGTATGATGCAACCAAGACTAAACACAACCACATAAATACATAAATAATTTGTTAAAACATAAAATCTTGGCATTTGCAACAACATCGATGGACCTTGAAGGTATTACACTAAGTGAAATAAGTCAAATGGAAAAGGGAAAACACTGTGTGATTTCACTCATATGTAGAATCTAAAAAACAGAAACACAGATACAGAAAACAGAGTAGTGATTACCAAAGGAGATGAGGGTGGGGGGGGGAAGGCTAAAGTGGTCAATGGTGACCGCTGGAAACTAAACTTTGGTTGTGAGTACACTGTCGTAAATACAGAAGTTGAAATCGAATACTCTATAGTGTTATTAAGCAAATAAGGGCTTCTCTCATGGCTCCGCTGGTAAAGAATCCGCCTACAATGCGGGAGACCTGTGTTCAATCCCTGGGTTGGGAAGATCCCCTGGAAGAGGGCATGGCCACCCACTTCAGTACTCTTGCCTGGACAAGCCCTATGACAGAGGAGCCTGGCGGGTTATAGTCCATATGGGGCTGCAGAGTCGGACACGACTGAGCAACGAAGCACGCACAAACGACTGAAACAATATTTTCTTTAAAATAAAAAAAGAACTCACGCTTCCATACCTCCAACTTATATAAATCCCTTTTAAGGCTCTGGTAGGAGCCTAAAAATATGGTCATGTAAGTGTGCACAGGCTTTTGTAAAAATTTCTATATTAAGGTATTTGACTTGAATTGGTTTAGATCATTGCCTATTATCATACTTTGCCACGTGTTGGACATTGTTGGAATAAAACTGGACATTGTACGGATCCATCAGAAAAAGGTTATTTGGAAGTACATTATTTTAACTGTCATATGGTAAGATAATGAACATTCCAATAAAAGGGAAAAACTGAGAAATGACTGGTTCTCATCTGGACTTATGAATGGTCGCTTCTCTCCTCATGTTTAGTTAATAAACAAAAGACAAGATTGAGAAAGAATGGATTATAAACAAAAAGGCACCAAAGCAATGAAATTATAAACATCTTCAAATAGAGAATCCACTGTGACCCCCTAATGATTAGATCACATAAAAGTAGCAGTTTAAAGAGGAAAAGCTCCCTTTAAAATGGAAGTAATGAACAGACTCCTTAATTGAGAATTCTCCTTAATGAAGAGGCATGATAAAGAATATGTGGTACATATACACAACAGAATATTACTCAGCCATTAAAAAGTAAAATAATGCCTTTTGCAGCAACCTGGATGGACCTAGGAATTATCAAACTAAGTAAAGTAAGCCAGAAAGACAGATATATGAAATTACTTATATATGAAATCTAAAAAAAAAAAAAAACCCAACAGATACAAATGAACTTCTTTACAAAACAGAAATGGACCCACAGATATAGAAAACAAACTATGGTTACCAAAGGGGAAAAGGTGGGGAGGAATAAATTAGGAATTTGGGATTAATTTATACACACTATTATTTATAAAATAGATAACCAACAAGGACCTACTGTATAGCAGAGGGAACTATACTCAGTATTTTGTGATAACCTATAATAGAAAAGAATCTGAAAAAGCATAAATATATATATATATATGTGTGTGTGTGTGTGTGTATATACATATATATATATATGTATGTATGTATATCTGAATCACTTTGTTGTATATGTGAAACACACAATTGTAAATCAACTATACTTCGGTCATAAAAAACTAAAAATTAATTTACAAAAGGCTGAATCCATCTCAGGGAGAGCCTGGTGTCAGCAACAGTGAGAACAAATGGACTGAAGTGTTACCAGGTGTCTAAGGACAATAAGAATGGGGAACTCAGATGAGGAACACAAGAAAGAATTCAGAAGTACAGGAATGGCGTTTTTCAGTGCTATGTGAAGGACAACAAAGGAGATAACACTAAGGATATGATGATAAAGTTGAGTCTTGAGATATTAAGACTTTTAAAAAAATACAATGAAATATTTATGTTTTCTCATTCATACAGATCGCCAAACTAAATGATGACTCGATAAACCAAACATTGACTATCTTTATCTTTGGACCCTGGAAAGAACCCATAGTCTTTTTCTCCAGCATCAGCAGATATCCCATGCCATTGCAGTAACCAATTCCCCCTGCACAGATGAAAACAACATGAAGACCATACCCTACAGATCCGAACTAAGCTCTACATTGCTAGTTCACTGAGCCCAGTTGACTCATGATAAACTCTTCATTTAGATTAAGAATTTACTACACATTGAGGGACGTCCAAGGAGTTTCAGGATAATTCATTAGCAAATCTGCTACTAGAATCTAAACATACTGCATTGAAATGAGAAAATGAAAAAACAACTGTCAATAGGCTAACAGAAGCCCCAAATTTCAAAACACATCTTGAAACTTCCCAAGGAAGGAGGACAAAAATAATTTACTTCTTCCACTGAAATCCTATTCAAAACAGTACTTAGTCACTCGAATTCTGTCCTTCCTTCTCAGTTTTCTCTGACACCCCCTACCCCCACTCTGGTGTAGATGCCCATGGGAAAATCCAAAATCAAAATATTGGAAAGACTGTACACACTCCTAATAGTGAGTATCTATTATAATAGCTTTTTACATCATGCCTCATTAGGTTTCAGATTTTTTTATACCAGTCTGGCATGACAGTATAATTTCCTGTTAAATGCTATATTAGCAAGGATGAGTAATAATTCAACATGATGCTAACACAGCACAAGTTTAAATTGCTAATTCAATGAAGCCCTCATTTTGTTTTACATTGCTTTAATCACTGTAATTCTTGCAAGAAAATATTAGAATCACATAAAGATAAAAAGAAACATGGCAAGAGTCCCTACCTGTTTCTTGATCTGGCCTAAATGTGTGTCTTCAGGAGGAGGTGGTTCTCTGGCTTCAGCATCTCCACTTATCAAAGGAGAAAGTCTGGAATATTCCAGAACATTTTTCAGAAAACTTTGCTCCAGGTATGAACAGTACTGACTCCTTTCTCACTCCTCTGGTTCCTTTAATATGAGAATAATAAATTACCAAGGCTGTTCTCATACTGGTTACATGCCTAGCTCTAAGCATTTCTCCTCACATACAGCTTGTAATACACCAAACCCTCATTGTGTTCTACCACCATTATCATTTTTTTTTATGTGTACCACTTAAAAAATCTTTATTGAATTTGTTACAGTATTCCTTCTTTTTTATGTTTTAGGTTTGGGGCTGTGAGGCCTGTGGGATCTTAACTTCCTGACCAGGGATTGCACCTCTATCCCCTGTACTGGAGGGCGAAGTCTAAACCAGTGCACCATCGGGGAAGCCCCTTCTTCCACCGTTTTTACCATGACACACACAGATACACACATCTTAACCCTGTCACTCAGCTACTCAGAAAACTTGGAAGCTTCTCATTACTTACAGTCATTTTCTGACTTTTAAGGGACTGCAAAATTTCAGATGATTACATATATAAATAGCTAATATATACAAATATGTATTTACAAATAAAAATGTATATGTGTACATATAAATTTAAAACAGCTGCTGCTTAATCCAAGTAACTGTGCAACATTAGTGAAATCATCTTCTCTCCTGTGTTTCAGTGTTTGCATGTGGGAATCAGGATACCAAGACCTTCCTACCTGGTAGTAGATAGCGTGTGTTGGGTAAAGTGATACTTGTAATGTGCTCCTCACAGTGAGTGAGTGGTGGTCAAGTGGAATCTACTCAATAAATGTGGTTCAGTAAAGAACTAAAATGCTTCCTACATTGGGTGAATTAACTAAAATGAAATAAGTAGATCAAATTGAGTTCAGTATCTTAAGGCTGTTGATATGTGATGATAAACTGCCATTCACAGAATTTGTTCCAGTTTACATGTTTACCATGTACAAGGGAAAATGCCCCTTTCCCCAAATTTTTGCCTCAGTGGGTATTATAATTTTAACTGTCTTTCACTGAAAAATTACATATTTTCAACTTGCATTAACTTTGATCATTTTTGGAGTTTTAATAAAGTTGACAATTTTTCTTATAAGTGCTATTGACATTGGGCCTGTGAATTTTCTGAAATTTAGTTTTCTCAAGTGTGTTATTGATAAATTCAGCCTTACTTTATGATTCATAAGCATTATTGGATATTAAGACATTGCTAATTTTCTATTATATGTACTTGAGTGGACTTTATTTTTTTTTATTTTGGCCAGGAAGATGATTTTTATCATGTGTATTTCAATGGAGCTATATACTTTTACATCTTCTGAGTTTCTTACCATGATCAAAGGGGTGAAGCTTGTACAATTTGAAGATTAAGTAATGCTTAATGATCACTGATTATTTCATATTTATTCAATTAAAAATTCGGAGCCATCTGTATCTGAATTTAGTCAAAGTATCCTACTTTATAATCTTCCACTAACGTGCTCGATTCTTGTCCCAAAATTATGAACCAAATAGATTTCCTTCCGATAGTGATTTTGAAGTGCATATTCTAAGTTCCTGCATATTTATTTTTAGACTCTCTAGTTCAATTCATTACTCTGCTTTAATTGTATTTAATATCACTATCACTAAATTGTGTTTAATATCACTGTTTAAATATGTTATACAACTAGATTTATTCCATTACTCCTGTTTTATGGGATTTTATGTATTTTTGGATAATCTCTAGTAGTGTTTTTCAGTCTCTTCTTTCAATGTCTCCTCTCAGCCTGTTGTTATCAAAATTATAGAAACAACAATATTATAGATGTTTTTATTTTAGGAAAAAAACTGACAAGTTTATAACATTCTTCTTTGTCCAAAATAAAGTTTTAATTTTCTCATTGTTTCTTTTAATTCTTTCAAATATATTAAAGTTATTTTTATATGAGTCCTGCGCATTTCTTTTTAATACTTTTATTGGATGACATATTTTGATGTTAGGTCAAAAGGACTCTTTCATTTGATGATATGTTTATAGTGACTCATAGACAGGAAATTAATTTTTTAAACTGTAATATTTTTAGATTTGTCATTGAATTATCATTATTATTTCAACTATTTTATCAGTACACATCTCAATTTTCAACTATGTTTTGTGAAATTCATAATTATTCTCAAACATGATGATATTTGGATCTTTCATTATACTTATTTGCTTATCAGGCATTTCCAATGTGAAAACATAAGTTCTACATTTATTTTCCCAATTCATGTGGGTTTTGCACTTATTTATGGTATTTTTGATGTATCAAATACTTAATTTTTACACTGTCAAATCTATCACTTTTTCCTATTTGTTTTATGGTGAAAGGGGCCTCTTAAACATGATAATGTGACATTTTTTCTCCCAGTTTGTCAAAAAGTTAAATGACTATACCAAGAAAATGTATCTTAAACTCACTGATTTGCAAAATCATGCTTCATAACATTAATTTATCTTATACTTATTTCAATATGCTATATATTGATTTAAAGATACAGGACCAGATTCATGCCATATTTTATTCTTATTTTCTAAAAGCTATTAAATAAACTCATTACCATTTTTGCTGGAAAGCAAAAAGTAGACTTCTCTCTGTTTCAGAAATTGTGCAAAATTCCTACAAGATAGAAAGAAGATAGAATTTGATTAATCATACAAGTGTTTGCTTTCTACTTAAAGACATAAGTATCAGCAGTAGGAGGTTCTTTGAATGATTTTTAGTTTGGGTTCCCTTCAGTTCAGTTCAGTTACTCAGTCATGTCTGATTCTTTGCGACCCCATGAATCGCAGCACGCCAGGCCTCCCTGTCCATCACCAACTCCTGGAGTTCACCCAAACTCATGTCCTTCGAGTCGGTGATGCCATCCAACCATCTCATCCTCTGTCACCCCCTTCTCCTTCTGCCCCCAATCCTTCCCAGCATCAGGGTCTTTTCAAATGAGTCAGCTCTTCGCATCAGGTGGCCAGAGTATCGGAGTTTCAGCTTCAATATCAGTCCTTCCAATGAATACCCAGGACTGATCTCCTTTAGGATGGACTGGTTGGATCTCCTAGCAGTCCAAGGGACTCTCAAGAGTCTTCTCCAACTCCACAGTTCAAAAGCATCAATTCTTTGGCGCTCAGCTTTCTTTATAGTAACAACTCTCACATCCATACATGACTACTGGAAAAACCATAGCCTTGACCAGACGGACCTTTGTTGGCAAAGTAATGACTCTGTTTTTTTTCATATGCTATCTAAATTGGTCACAACTTTCCTTCCAAGGAGTAAGCGTCTTTCAATTTCATGGCTGCAATCACCATCTGCAGTGATTTTGGAGCCCCCCAAAATAGTCTGACACTGTTTCCATTGTTTCCCCATCTATTTTCCATGAAGTGATGGGACCAAGAGGTGAATTAATCCCTTGCATAGCCTCCCTCTTGCCTCTTGGGTACTGAGAGTAAAGATGTCTTTTGAAGAAAGATCAATAAGTGGGGGCATTTGGGTCAGTTTCCCAGTGCCGGGTAAACTGGATGTACATCCATGCAAATAAGATCTGTCAAAGGATTTCCAGGTATCAGTATAACTTTCCCTTTCCAATACCGTGGAAAACAGATCACCAGTAAGACTTACTGCTCCCCAATGGCTGATTGCATGAGCAGCAATTGTTAGCACTGACTGACAATCCAAAGCACACGAGAGTGCTCAAACAAGAATCAACACGTATTCAAGAAGGGTCATTCCACGAAAGGAAGTGATAACAAACTTAATGACAAAAAGCATTTACGGTTAAGCACAACACTGAGGTGACTAGGAGAAAAGGACTTTTGAATACATATGGGGATTGATGATAATACTTGATTATCCAAATTTTTTATGTAGGATATGAAAGATAAATATTTGATATTTTAATATATAACATTAACTACAAAGAAGATATTTAAAATATATAAGATATGCTTAGCCAAGGGACAAATTAGTAATTAAAAACCTGAACCTAGATATTGCCCTAAAAACCCAACAGTGAATGAACATATGAGATATGTAATTATAAAAGGGTTAGAAGACATGGAATACTGGTTCAGTAGTTGCAATATTAATTTTAATATAAGGTTTTAAAGAATCTGCTTTTAAAAGACCAGAGACAAGAAAAAATTAAAAGATGTAACCCTTGTTACTGATAATATAGTAGGTTAAATTACACCAACATTTCACATAGTTGTATGGAAGAAACCAACACAACATTGTAAAGCAATTATTCTCCAATAAAAAATAAAAAAAAAACAACAAAACAATAAAACAAAATTAAAGGAATAGAGTACAAGCATCAACAAGTCAGCAAGAGGGGAGGCTGAAATTAAATGAGGAGTGATTATTAATGGTTACAAAGTTTCTTTTTAGGGGCCAGGACATGAAATTTCTTAAAAACTGTGGTTAAATTTGCAAAACTCGGTAAACACACTAAAGTCACTGAACTACACACTTTAAATTAGCAAACTGTAAGGCATATGAATTATATTTCAATGAAGTTTTTTACATAATAAAACAAAAAAGAAAGTCAACAGAATTATATGCAGGGAGACCAAGAAAACATGGGTAAAGGACAGTCATGATAGACAGCTGAGACAGAATAACTCCAAATGAATTCCTAAAGAAAAAAGAAATAAATTGTGACCAAAGCAGCATTTTAAGAGAAAAGGCAAAGAACTTTCCAAAACAGATGAAAATACCAAAAGAAAGATTTCATAAGGCCAACAAATCCCACATAAGATGAAATAAAAGAAAAATCATAACTAAATCCATAGTAATTTAACTGCAACTAGGACAGGGAAGCCTGAGAAGCAAGAGTCGGACACAACTGAGTGACTGAACTGAACTGAGTAATGACAAAGATAAATTTTTGAAAGAAGTTGGAGAGAAAAATACAGCTTATTTTTTCCTCTAGTTTTATTGACATGTAACTGATATATAGCACTGTGTAAGTTCACGGTGTGTAGCATAATTAATGACTTAAATGCATCACGAAGCTAAACCCTCCTGTGCCCTCACCTCTGGCAACAAGCTGTTCGTTCTCTGTATCTATGACTGTTTTTGTTTTGTTGAGTTCTTTTGTTTAGATTTTCTCAGATTACATCTATAAATGAAATCATATGATATTTTTCCTTCTGTATCTGACATTTCACTTAGCATAATAGCCTCTAGGTCCACCCATGTTGTCAAAAATGACACGATTTAATTTTTTATGGTTGAGTAATATTTCATAAGAGGAGGTCTTTTTCCAACTGTATATTATTTTTTCTTTTTTGTAAAGTTAATTGATTTATTTTAATTGGAAGATAATTACTTTACAATATTGTGATGGTTTTTGCCATACATCATCATGAATCAGCCACAGGTATACATGTGTTACCCCCATCCTGAACTCCCCCTCCAACCTCCCTCCCCCTCCATCCCTCTGGGTTACCACAGAGCATGGGCTTTGCGTGCCCTGCTTCGTGCATTGAACTTGCTTCAGTCATCTATTTTATATATGGTAATGTACACGTTTCTCAAATCACCCCACCCTCACCTTCTCCCAGTGAGTCCACAAGTCTGTCCTTGATGTCTGTGTCTCTTTGGCTGCCCTGCATTTCTACTGGATATCCTCGCCTCCTGCCTCTTTTTGTCACAGATGAAGTCACCACATGAGCATGAGTTCACTTCTGAGCTCTCTACTCTGTATCATTGCTTTATGTGTCTATTCTCTGCTAGCACCATTCTTTTGTGATGACTGTAGCTGTGTAGTATAGTTTGAAATCAGGGACAGGCTTCCCAGGTGGCACAGTTGTAAAGAATCTGCCTGCCGATGCAGGAGATGCAGGAAACATGGGTTCCATCCCTGGGACAGGATGATCCCTTGGAAAAGGAAATGGCAACTCACTGCAGTACTCTTGCTTTGATAATTCCATGGATAGTGGAGCCTGGTGTGCTATAGCCCATGGGGTCACAAACATTCAGACTCAGCTGAGCACATATCCATGTCACACACATTGAAATCAGAAAACCTGATACTTTCAGCTTTGTTATTCCTCAAAACTCTTGAAATATTGATTCTAGTTCCTGTGAAAAATGTCATTGCTATTTTCATAGGGGGCTATGCTGAATCAGTAGACTGCCTTTGGAACTACAGCATTGGGTAATATTTAACAAGGACTTTCTAGGTGGCTCAGCAGTAAAGAATCCACCTGCCAACATGGGAAATGCAGGTTCAATCCCTGGGTAGGGAAGATCTCTTGGAGAAGGAAATGGCAATCCACTCCAGTATTTTTGCCTGGGAAATCCCTTGGAGAGTGAAGCCTCATGGGCTACAGTCCATGGGACAGCAAGAGAGGACACTACTTGAGACTAAACAACATTGAACGATATTTTTCTAATCCATGAACACAGTATATCTTTCCATCTGTTTGTGTTATTTTCAATTTCTTTCATCAATGTCTTATACTTTTCTGAGTAAGGTCTTTTATTTCCTTAGGTAGATTTATTCCTAGGTTTGATGCAATTGTAAATAAGATTGTTTTCTTAACCTCTCTTTCTGATAGTTCTTTTTCAGTGTCTAGAAATGCAACACATTTCTGTGTGTTAATTTCATATATTGCAACTTTATTGAAGTATATTATTTTGAAGTCATGACATTCAACTGTTATTATTTTAACTGCTTAATATTAAAGCATTTAATTGTTAAGAAGACCTAGGTAGAAAAATCCTAAATAGTTTTACCCAGTGTCTCACAGTTCAGTTTAGTTGCTCAGCCATGTCTGACTCTTTGCGATCCCACGGACTGCAGGACACCAGGCTTCCCTATCCATCACCAACTCCCGAAGCTTGCTCAAATTCATGTCCATCAAGTCGGTGATGCCATGTAACCATCTCATCCTCAGTCGTCCCCTTCTCCTCCTGCCTTTGATCTTTCCCAGCATCAGGGTCTTTTCCAGTGAGTCAGTTCCCATCAGGTGGCCAAAGTATTGGAGCTTCAGCTTCAGAAGCATCAGTCCTTCCAATAAATATTCAGGACTGATTTCCTTTAGGATAGACTGGTTTGATCTCCTTGCAGTCCAAGGGACTCTCAAGAGTCTTCTCCAACACCACAGTTCAAAAGCATCAATCCTTTGGCACTCAGCTTGCTTTATGGTCCAACTGTCACATCCATAGATGACTACTGGAAAAGCCATAGCTTTAACTCAACAGACCTTTGTTGGCAAAGTAATGTCTCTGCTTTTCAATATGCTGTCTACGTTTGTCTAGGAGTAAGCATCTTTTAATTTCATGGCTGCAGTCACCATCAGTAGTGATTTTGGAGCCCAAGAAAATAGTCTATCACTGTTTCCATTGTTTTCCCATTTATTTGCCATGAAGTGATGGGACCAGATGCCATGATTTTCATTTAATGTTGTTTTAAGCCAGCTTTTTCACTCTCCTCTTTCACTTTCATCAAGAGGCTCTTTAGTTACTCTTTGCTTTCTGCCATAAGGGTGGTGTCATCTGTGTATCTGAGGTTATTGGTATTTCTCCCAGCTATCTTGATTCCAGCTTGTGCTTCCTCCAGCCTGGCATTTCACATGATGTACTCTGCATATAAGTTAAACAAGCAGGGTGACAATATACAGACGTGACATACTCCTTTCTCAATTTTGAACCAGTCTGTTGTTGGTTCTATTGCTTCTTGACCTGAATCATATTTCTCAGGAGTCAGGTAAAGTGAAAGTGAAAGTGTTAGTCACTCAGTCGTGTCCAACTCTTTGTGACCCAATGAATGGTAGCCCACCAGGCTCCTCTGTCCATGGGATTCTCCAAGCAAGAATACTGGAGTGGGTTGGCATGCCTTTCTCCAAGGGATCTTCTTGACTAAGGGATCAAACTCAGGTCTCCCACACTGCAGGCCAATTCCTTACTGTTTGAGCTACTCAGGAAGCCTGGTATTCACATCTCTTGAAGAATTTTCCAATTTGTTGTGATCCACATAGTCAGAGGCTTTAGCATAGTCAATGAAGGAGAAGTAGATGTTTTTCTGGTATTCTTTTGCTTTTTCTATGATCCAACAGATGTTGGCAAGTTGATCTCTGGTTCCTCTGTCTTTTCTAAATCCAGCTTGAACACCTGGAGGTTCTCAGTGAAATGAGTGCAACTGTGCGGTAGTTTGAACATCTTTGGCACTGACTTTCTTTGGGATTGGAATGAAAACTCACCTTTTCCAGTCCTGTGGACACTTGCTGAGTTTTCCATATTTGCTGGCATATTGAGTGCAACACTTAAACAGCATCATGTTTTAGGACATGAAATAGCTCAGGTGGAATTCCATCACCTCCATTAGCTTTGTTCATAGTGATGCTTCCTAAGGCCCACTTGACTTCACCCCTCAGGATGTCTGGCCCTAGGTGTGTGATCACACCATCGTGGTTATCGGGGTCATTAAGATCTTTTTTTTTTTTTTTTAAGTTTTTCTGTGTATTCTTGCCACCTCTTCTTAATAGCTTCTGCTTCTGTTAGGTCCATACCATTTCTGTCCTTTATTGTGCCTATCTTTGCATAAAATGATCCCTTGGTATCTCTAATTTTCTTGAAGAGAACTCTAGTCTTTCCCATTCTACTGTTTTCCTCTGTTTCTTTGCATTGATCACTTAGGAAGGCTTAGAATTTCTCACTGTCATGAAATTTTTTAAGGTACAGTTCAGAATTATATTATTTATAACCAATTATATTTTAACATAATTAATAGCCTAAAATTTTGAAGAAGAAAAGTGAAACAAAAATTCAAAATATATGATGATTTATTCACACCCTAAGTGTTGAAGAGTACTGATTATAATGGTAGCTATTTTCCTATTTTTCCATGAGAAATGGGATATTTTCAAGTATGGGCCCAGTTATTTTTTCCATGCCCTTTACTTGAAAATTGAATGCTCGTGGTGGCAGTAGGAATTTTCTGGTGAAATTATTTAACTAACTTATCTCTGCTTAATTTCTTTTAGTTATAAAAGAAAAGAGGAGTTCACCATTGTATCAGTGGTACAGGTATAGAAATAAGGCAGAAGTAGAAATTAGTTAAATATTGAGGTTCAAATAGTTACACTTGTTATTTACAAAGCACCTTTATCTATTTAGCATATCCTTCCTGTGTGAGGGATCGTTAAATTCTTCCAAACCTAAATATATCAAAATCCATTATTTATTAGAACAGTGTCAAATGTAGATTAGTCTTTTATCTTATGTAACTTCCTGCTGGGTTTTGGATGTGGAATAGAATGATTTCAAATGGACAAGTTTTCTCAGGCTAATATACACAGATATTCTGCTAGTGAATCCAACTCCCATCTTCATCTCTATGTTTTCAGTATTCAGAATTTCAGTATTTCAGAATATTCTATTCTTTACTCATCCCAGTGAACCATGATTAAAGGAACAACAGACACTTCATAGAATCTGCTGTTTCTTTTTTTTTCTTTTCTGGGTGCATTTTATCTTTTATTAAATTAATTAGTTTATTTATTTTAATTGGAGGCTAATTACTTTACAATACTGTGGTGGTTTCTGCCATACATTGACAAGAATCAGCCACGGGTGTACATGTGTCCCCCACCCTGAACCCCCTCCCACCTCCCTCCCCATCCGATTTCTCTGGATTGTCCCAGTGCACTGGCTTTGAGTGCCCTGTCTCATGCATCAAACTTGGACTGGTCATCTATTTCACATATGGTAATATACATGTTTCAATGCTAATCTCTCAAATCATCCCACCCTCACCTTCTCCCACAGAGTCCAAAAATCTTTTCTTTATGTCTGTGTCTCTTGCTGTCTCACATATAGGGTCATCGTTACCATCTTTCTAAATTCCATATATATGTGTTAATATACTGTATTGGTGTTTTTCTTTCTCACTTACTTCACTCTGTGAATCTGCTGTTTCCATGAGGATACTAAGCAATGGGTCTTGTTTGATGATTACTGGAAACACAAACACAAAAGAGTGATCTAGATAATTTCCCAAGTTGAAAAAGAAAACAAAAAGAAGAAAAGGAAAACGGACAAATTATCACTCCTCACAATTCTCTACAACATACTAACATTTTAGCCTAGTGTTTATTCTACTTGGCCCAACCTCCATGGTGACAAAACTGTCTTCCCCATGCTTTCAAATTATTTGGAACATCAGTAGTTAATAATAATGGCAGGTATGGTCATTATAGCATACATCAAGGCTGATTAAGTTTTTGGCGATTTTTATTTTTCTTAATGATAAAGCCTTTCATATATCATTTAAAAGAGAAGCAGTTTCAATAATATCATAGATGTTGAAATATTACAATGTATTGTATACTCATCAATAACTAGTTTCAAATTACATAAAGTTCAGTCATAGTAAATCTTCTTCCACATGGATTTTAGTCTCCTAAAACTTGGTGCAGTGTATTCGCTAACTCTATCTCTGCTTTGAAGACACCTAACAAGTTTTTTAATGCACTTGATTTAAAATTGTCAAATGAGAAAAATGAAACTCTCAAAATGATATGAAATAGTATTTTGGCTATAGCTTAGGGCAGTAAAAGTTAGCAATCACCTACCAAAGACAAAAATACCATCAAAATAAAGAAGACACTTCAATTGTTTTTACATCCAAGTTACCTGGCTATTTAAGTCTCCCAATCTTTTTGGACTAATAAGCCTTTCTTTTTTTTTTTTTCCAACAGAAAGGAATATTTCTTCAGACAGCCAGGGGGAAACATGTCTGTGTTTTTCACTGTATGTAGAAGTTCCCAGCTGCTGTAGATCTCAGATATAACCAAGATGGAACAGCTTCCTATTGATCTAGTTTATTTCTTTGGACTGGGATGGGCATCAGCTAACTTCTTACAAAGAGGAAAAGGAGAGAGTTATGGGGGTGGAGGGAGAGGGAGAGAAACTCTTGATTTTAATTTACTTCATTGCTTCAAGGCCCAGTGTTTCCTTCTTGCTAGAATGCTTTTTGCTTTGCTTTCTACCGGGAGAACTCCTCAGCCCAGATTTCAACTGAAACATTACTCAGAGATGCCTGTCTCTGATTCTCAGCATAATTCCCACTTCTACTTCAAATTAATCAATTATTCCTCTTAATACTGTTATAATGCTTTATATGCTTACAGTTACATATATGATGGTTTATTTTGCTATGTGCCTTCTATACTTAAACATCTGGTATGTTCCCAGGATGTAACACAGTCCTTTGCACACAGGCAACAAAGAGGTGTTTTTTCTTTCCTCGAATACTTTTGGGCACTTACTATAAGCAAAGCCTCATGGCTGTGCTGAGCCCTCCAAGGACATAAAGATATACAATGCCACATTCTTCCCTTTAAGGATCATACGATTTAGAGGGTTCAATTACATAAACCGTCCTAAAACAAAGCAAAAATTGAAGTCGCAAAAGAGGGAGAGATCAAGAACTTGAAGTAAAATGAAAGCTAGGACACTTTCTTTGAGGGATTTCAAGGACACTGATTCGCTAGCCGCTCTTTGTCCTTAGGGTAAGCAAGTAGTTCTTTTGGAAAAAGGCAAGTAATGAGTCATCAGCAGACACATCTCTGTATCTGAGCAACCTCCTCTCCCACAGGCTTCCTATACATCCAAACTATTTTTTTCTTATCTCCTTACATAGGTCCCCCTTTTTCTCTCTCTCTCTTTTTTTTTTTTTTTTGTAGAGCTGAAGTTGAAGCATGTTTAGTAGCAATATGGAAGTATTTTAGTGAAATCTAAGTGGCAATTAGAAGACGCTAATCACAATGATGTCTAATTTTCACAGTGACACACAACGTAAGAGACAGTGCTAGCTTCCACTGTCTGAACTGGTTTCTTTCATAATTAAAACGTGTGCAACTACCAAACTAAGTTCTACATTCCAAACCTCCAAGTGCATGCTTGTCACTATTTCCTCGAATTATTGATCTCTTTGTGAAACACTTGCAACATTTAAAAAGTAAGAATATTCAATACTGACATAGAAACATGTCTAAGCACAAGTTCTGCTTAAGAACCATAAGGCAGGAATGACAGATGCATAAACAACTAAATAAAATTGTATGTTTAACACTATGGGGTTAATATTCAAAATACAAGCCCCATATAATTTTTGTCAGACTTACAACTAAGCATTTCATTACCTGAGCTATAATAAGTTATACTGTATCTTTTATTCCCATTTCTACATGTTCATTGCTAATAAACAGAAATACAGTTGAGTTTTATGTGTTGATCTTATATTCTATTTCCTTGCTGAACTAAATTATTGATTATAAAACTTTAGAGATTTCTGAGAATTCTATGAAGATTATCATGTTATCTACAAACAGAGAAAGTTTTATTTCTTCCTTTCTTTGATCTTTGCATTTTATCTCCTTTTCTTATTTTAAATTGAAGTATAGTTGATTCATAATGTTACATCAGTTTTAGATGTACAGCAGAGTGACTCAGTATTTTACAGCTTAAGCTTCTTTAAAAGTTATTACTAAATAATGGCTATAATTCCCTGGGATACACAATATATCCTTGTTGCTTATCTATTTTATATACCGAAGTTTGTATCTCTTAATACCATACCTTTTACCTGCCTCTCTCCTCTTCCCTCTCCCCACAGGTAACCTCCAGATTGATTTCTGTAACTGTGAGTCTGTTCCTGTTTTGTTATATAGATTCATTTGTATTACTTTTTTAGATTCCACATATAAGTGATACCATACAGCATTTGTCTCTGTCTGACTACTTCACTAAACATACTACTCTCGGTCCAGAAGTCACTATACAGGTAAAACTGAACAATGAAGTAAATGGACGATGCCCTGGAGGAGGAAATGGCACCCACTTCAGTGTTCTTGCCTAGAGAATTCCATGGACACAGGAGCCTGGCAGGCTTCAGCCTGTGGGGTTGCAAAGAGTCAGACACAGCTGAGCAGCTAAGCCCACACACGCACAACTAAATGGATGGTGGAGAGTGGTAGCTGGGTTTCCTATCATTGGAGTAGTAGTTCACATTTGAGAAAAGAGAGGAAGCCCGGAGGATGCATATGTTAATGGTTTAAAGACATCAGTAAGAACTTATCTTTAGTTTAATACAGCTCTAGTTAAACATGGAAATATTTATAAATATTGGTATATACACAGGTTGGCATAAGCACATATGTTTCTTTGCTCTGCCACCTACTTGGGAGAGACTAAAAGGAACGGCACTGAAGCCACCACTGCAAGAGGTTCCAATGGCCAAAACTCAAAGGATTCAAGAAACAAAATAAAGCAGTACTGGACTATAATCCAAAGTTTTAAAAGTCAGTATTTGTATTCATATAAATAAATGATTGAATAAATAAATTGATAAAAGACACAAATCTTTCTTGGAGATGAACTCAAAACAATTTACGTGGATACACTCTTTCAAGCAGGTAACTGTGTCTCCACTCTTTATCTCTGAGTTTTGCATATAGAAATTTCCCCAAAGATGAGAGTATGGGAATGGAGTAATAAAGGGTAATCTCACAGTAGTGATACAAAACACATCTCAGCCAAGTGATAAGGTCAAAACCACCAGCAACAAATCATGTAAGCAGTAGGTAATCTTGTGATGACATTTTACCTCTATGGTCTTCCCCTCATAAACACAGTACTGGTGAAAAATATAAGAAAAATATAAGACATACTCAAATAGAGGGGAATCCTACAAAACATTTCTCCAGAATTTCTCCAAACTGTCAAAGTCATCACAGGAAGTCTGAAAAAGTGTCACAGTGAAGAGGTGCCCCAAAAGACACAGAATCCAAATGTAATATGATATCCTAGAAAGGATACTAGAAAAGACAAAGACATCAGGCAAATAATAAGAATATTAGGGACTTTCCTGGTGGTCCAATGGTTAAGAATCTGCCTTCCAATGAAGGGGATGTGAGTTTGATCCCTAGTTGGGGAGATCAGATCCCGCATGCCACGGGGCCCATGTATCACAACTAGAGAGCCCTCTTGCCACAACTAATGAGTCTGCACATTCCAGAGCCATAGCACAAGAATCTCTTTTACCACAACTAGAGAAAACCCATGCACCACAGCAAAGACCCAGCACAGCCAAAAATAAAAAACTTAAAAATGAAGAATAAGAAAATCAGATTAAAATATGGATTTTAGTTTATCATAGTGCAACAATAATGGTTAATCTATTGTGGCAAATGTACTCTACTAATGTCAGATGGCAATAACAGGGAAAACGAGGTGTGGGGGGTATTGATATTCCCTGTACTACATTAAATTTTTCTATAAGTCAAAGAGTACTATAAAACATAGAGTCCTCTTAAAAAAAAAATACCTGTCAGAGAATTCTAATATGTACATCACCTTTCCTGTGGACCACATTTTGTCAGAACTCGCCACCATGACCCATCAGTCTTGGGTAGCTTTACACGGCATGGCTCATAGTTTCATTGAGCTAGACAAGGCTGTGGTCCATGTAATCACTTTGGTTAGTTTTCTGTGGTAATGGCTTGCCAAGAGAACACACTGGTCATACCAAACACCCTCTTCCAACAATGCAAGAGAGGACTCTACACATGGACATCAACAGATGGTCAATACCAAAATCAGATTGATCATATTCTTTGCAGCCAAAGATGGAGAAGCTTTATACAGTCAGCAACAACAAGACTGGAAGCTGACTATGGCTCAGATCATGAACTCCTTATAGCCAAATTCAGACTTAAATTGAAGAAAGTAGGGAAAACCACTAGACCATTTAGGTATTACCTAAATCCAATCCCTTACAATTATACAGTGGAAGTGACAAATAGACCCAAGGGACTAGATCTGACAGAGTGCCTGAAGAACTATGGATGGGGATTTGTGACATTGTATAAGAGACAGTGATCAAGACCATCTCCAAGAAAAATAAAGACAAAATGGGAGAAAAGGAAAGATATACCCATCTGAATGCACAGCTCCAAAGAATAGCAAAGAGAGATAAGAAAGCCTTCCTCAGTGATCAATACAAAGAAATAGCGGAAAACAGTAGAATGGGAAAGACTAGCGATCTCTTCAAGAAAATTAGAGATACCAAGGGAATATTTCATGCAAAGATGAGCACAATAAAGGACAGAAATGGTATGGACCTAAAAAAGCAGAAGATATTAATAAGAGGTAGCAAGAATACACAGAAGACCTGTACAAAAAAGATCTTCATGACCCAGATAACCACAATGACGTGATCACTCACCTAAAGCCAGACATCGTGAAATGCAAAGTCAAGTGAGCCTTAGGAAGCATCACCATGAACAAAGCTAGTGGGGATGATGGAATTCCAGTTCAGCTATTTCAAGTCCTAAAAGATGATGCTGTGAAAGTGCTACACTCAATATGCCAGCAAATTTGGAAAACTCAGCAGTGTCCACAGTACTGGAAAAGGTCAGTTTTCATTCCAATACCAAAGAGAGGCAATGCCAAAGAATGCTCAAACTACCGCACAACTGCACTCATCTCACACGCTAGTAAAGTAATGCTTAAGATTCTCCAAGCCAGGCTTCAGCAATACGTGAACCGTGAACTTCCAGATGTTCAAGCTGTTTTTAGAAAAGGCAGAGGAACCAGAGATCAAATTGCCAATATCCGCTGGATCATCGAAAAAGCAAGAGAGTTCCAGAAAAACATCTATTTCTGCTTTATTGACTATGTCAAAGCCTTTGACTGCGTGGATCACAATAAACTGTGGAAAATTCTGAAAGAGATGGGAATGCCAGACCACTTGACCTGCCTCTTGAGAAACCTGTATGCAGGTCAGGAAGCAACAGAACTGGACATGGAACAACAGACTGGTTCCAAATAGGAAAAGGAGTATGTCAAGGCTGTATATTGTCACCCTGCTTATTTAACTTATATGCAGGGTACATCATGAGAAATGCTGAGCTGGAGGAAGCACAAGCTGGAATCAAGATTGCCAGGAGAAATATCAATAATCTCAGATATGCAGATGACACCACCTTATGGCAGAAAGTTAAGAAGAACTAAAGAGTCTCTTGATGAAAGTGTAAGAGGAGAGTGAAAAAGTTGGCTTAAAGCTCAACATTCAGAAAACTAACATCATGGCATCTGGTCCCATCACTTCATGGCAAATAGATGGGGAAACAGTGGAAACAGTGGCTGAGTTTATTTTTCTGGGCTCCAAAATCACTGCAGATGGTGACTGCAGCCATGAAATTAAAAGACGCTTACTCCTTGGAAGGAAAGTTACGACCAACCTAGATAGCATATTAAAAAGCAGAGACATTACTTTGCCAACAAAATTCCGTCTAGTCAAGGCTATGGTTTTTCCAGTGGTCATGTATGGATGTGAGAGTTGGACGGTGAAGAGAGCTGAGCGCTGAAGAACTGATGCTTTTGAATTATGGTGTTGGAGAAGACTTTTGAGAGTCCCTTGGAATGCAAGGAGATCCTGTCAATCCATTCTAAAGGAGATCAGTCCTGGGTGTTCATTAGAAGGACTGATGTTGAAGCTGAAACTCCAATCCTTTGGCCACCTGATGCGAAGAGCTGACTCACTGGAAAAGACCCTGATGCTGGGAAAGATTGAGGGCAGGAGGAGAAGGGGACAACAGAGGATGAGATGGCTGGATGGTAACACCGACTCGATGGACATGGGTTTGGGTGGACTCAGGGAGTTGGTGATGGACAGGGTGGTCTGGCATGCTGCGGTTCATGGGGTTGCAAGAGTCAGACATGACTGAGCGTCTGAACTGAATGAGGAATACTCAGGGCACTTCTGGACTAGAATACGGAAGAAAAAAATTATTCTATCTAAAATTCATAGTGTATATAAAACCATGTCATATTTGATTTAGATTTGAAGTCTTTCACTGTTTGTGGGTAGAAAAAAATTAAGGAGCTCTTCCTTCCTAAATAAAATGAAAGGTGATTCCAAGTGACTGGGTGGTTGCAAGATGGGGAGGGAACTGGCTTTCCAGGGTTTGGCCGGACACTTGCTGGCTCTACCTAGATATACAGGAAGAGAACTGGAGTGAGCTGGCACACAGGCAGTAGGCTGTTTGGGAGGAAAATGGGAGTTTCCCATAAGTCAATGGTGGCTGAGCTTTAGTCCCCTGGTTCATTTAGAACTCCCAACTCAAGATTAGGGAAAACCCTGCAATGTAATAACTTAACCATGCATTCCTATGGGACTTCCCTGGTGGTCCCAGGGTTAAGACTCTGCACTTCCAATGTAGGGGACTCGGATTCCATCCCTGACAGGGAGCTAAGATCTCACATGCTGCAGGGCACATAAGCCCGCATGCCACAATGAAAGATCCTGCATTCCCCAACTAAGGTCTGATGCAACCAAAAATAATATATATATATATATATATATATATAAACAAACATACATGCATCCCATGAGAGAGGCAGAGTTTACAAGTCTGCCATTTGGAGGAGGTGAAAAGTCAGTCAGCAGTGGCAAAAACAACAGGAGTGATCCATAACAAGAGCATAAAAATCTCGTTAGTTAAGGAGAAATTTCACTTACGCCTCCCCCACCTTCCGGCTGTAGCTTCTCAGATGAACTGGACTCCTACAGGTCTCAGAGTTAGAAATCTTCTTCCTCTCTTGCTCCCTGGTCAGCATCTCGGCTCAATCTTGCACGGGCAGCAGTGACTGGTGGCAGAGGGATAGGGGATTATGCAGACTATGATGAGGAAATGAATTTTAAATTGAGTTTGACTCTGAAGCTTTAAAATGTGCCAAATTTTAATAACTGCCAGTGAATGGGTTTGGGTTTTCAAGCTGTAACACGATCCACATTTTAATAACTGCCAGTGAATGGAAAGCTGTGGAATTCACATGATATCATTAATGGATTGCAAAGTGAAATTCAACAAAGTAGTGATGAAAAAAAATAAAATTCTTTCACATTTCTACCCCATCAAGTTCAGACTTCTTGACAAACTGTCTACTGAATAGAAAATATTTAAGACATGAACTGTTTTTCTTCTTTATCATCGGGTTTGTGACCATCTGACTGTGTTGACTATGATAAAAGGGGTGTATGATATACCTAATGCCATTGACTAATACAGAGGAAAGTTTATTTTTCATTTTCAGTGAGGGCCATTGAACATAATGCTTCTCCTTTCTGTCTTCCTGTTTACAAAGCAGACTAGGATACAATCCCCAGCTTTTACTGCTATTCTCCTTGACATTTCTCTTACCTGCTTTTCTTCCCCATTAGCTGCCTTTGAGAGAGCGCATAGGCATTGATAGTAGATCAACTTAATAGTGGAAACATCTGGTGCAGCCTGACAGACAGATTGCCTGCCTACCTGGACCCTCTGCATGCATTAAAAAAATCATAGGAACGTGGTCTTTCCAAAGTGGAGCTGACCTGATCAATGCCACCTCCTTCCTGGGGGAAAAAACAGAAACAAACAAACAAACAAAACTCAAAACTGAGACCTGTACAACATCAGAGATGAAACAAGAAGAAATTAAGAGTTGATGAGACTTGGCTGCCACTTGATTTGTGAAAAAAGAATATTTTTAATCTTAAATTTCACATTTTGAAGTCATTTTAAAAATTTTAAATGTTGCAAAAGATAGAGTAAAAATGGTAAAAAGAACACCTGTCTCTGTTTTACTTCTATTTACCTATTCTTAGTATTTTACCACAGCCCCTATGTGTGTATGTTTCTCTATTTTTTTTTTCCTGAGCCATGTGCAAATAAGCTGTATACATCACGGCCCCTTTATGCCTAATACTTCAGTGAGTATTTCCCAAGAATGGAAGTATTTTTTTGCACACCACTAGCAGAGTTGATAAATTCATAAATGTATATTGACAAAGTACTTTTTTCTAAACTATCACACACTATAACAAATTTATATGTTGATTTAATAACATCCTTTACAGCATTTTCCAAAGAACAAAGTCCTCTGAAATTTAAACTTAGTAAGGAATACATCATCTGAGCAAGCATATATAAGAAACTGTACAGAATACATTCATAATGTCCCACTGTGCCAGAAGAAATTGGAAGAAATTGGAAAAAGATGCTCTGCTACTTAGGTATTTTCATGAAACTGATATAGTTATGTAAGAAGAAGACAAAAAAAAAATCAAAGAAAGACGAATATGACCTTAGCAAACTTCATGGTCTAATCCATCTTCTAAAAGATGTTCACAAGGTAACTATGAGAGTTTGGTTGTAATTATTCACTCAATATGTTCAGCTGGAACCTAAACTGCAGCTCTTTACCAAAAGACTGTATTTCTGGTCTGTGAATCCAACTGCCTAGATGACTGATAATCAGGGTAATGCAAATAAAAACCACAATGAGATAACATTTCACATTTGTCAGAATGGGTATCATCAAAAAGACAACAAAATGAAAAACGCTGTTCAGTATGTGGAGGAAAGGGAGCCCTAGTACACTGTTGGTGGGAAAGGAGGTTGGTGCAGCCATTATGGAAAACAGAGGAGGTTTCTCAAAAATTTACAAATAGAACTATGACATGATTCAGCAATTCCACTCCTGGGTATATATCCAAACAAAATGGAAATAATAATTTGAAAGGATACAAACATCCCAATATGTATAGCAGCCCTATCTACAATAGCCAAGATATGGAACCAACCTGTGTCCACTAACAGCTGAACGGATAAAGAAGACGTGGCATGGAATACTACTCAGTCGTAACACAGAATGAAATTTCACCATCTGCAACAACATGGGTGAATCTAGAAGCTATTACGCTTAATGGAGACAGAGAAAGACAAATACTGTATGTTTTCACTTACATGTGGGATCTAAAAATTAAGGCAAAGGAATGAATATTACAAAACAGAGATAGGCTCATAGATACACAGAACAAACTAGCAACTACCAGTAGGGAGATGGTTGGGGGAAGAGAATGGAGAGGTACACTTCAAATAAGATGCAAGGATATAATGCATAACATGGACAATATAGCCAATATTTTATAATACCTTTAAATTGAATATAATCTGTAAGAATATCACAACACTATGTTATACACCTGAAAGTAATACAACATTATAAGTCACTGTACTTCAATAAAAAATTTAAAAAAATGGACAGTCAATCCAAGTGATCTTTTAGTTCATCTAATCATGTCCTTCCTAGCATTTTCAAAAGAACATGCACCTTGGGGCAGACTTGATCCATATGCTAGACTGTGCTACCCATGCATCGCAGGGTAGGGGCTGCATCTCAAGTGTGCAGAGCTGAAATGATAAAACCAGCCCCAGGTTCTGCTCATGGGTGTCCAGGCCTCTTCCCAAGGCAACTCACAGCTCCTCCATCAATGAGTGGACACTAGCTTTTGTTCTTTGACTCTGGTTGACTGTATGTGACTTTCTTTTTGCCTGTGGGACAAGAGCAAATGTGATTCAGACAAAGACTTGAAAACTGCTGGAACACGGGTCTCACTCACTTTTTTCTCTTCTTTAGAACCCTGAAACCACCCTGTTTTAGTTTCCTAGGGCCTCCATAACAAAGTACCACAAATGGGTAGCCTGCAACAAGAGACATTTATCCACTCACAGTTCTGGAGGCTAGAAGTCTGAGATCACTGAGATCACTCAGATCACTCAGAAGTGTGACTGTCATTGGGGTTGGTTCCTTCTGAGAGTTATAAATAAAAATCTATTCCATGCTTTCCACTGAACTTCTGGGGTCTCCCAGGAGTCTCTGACTGGGGCTGGCATGTAGCTGCACCACTGCTGGCTCCCCAACTCGACATGGCCTTCTCCTGTGTGTGTGTGTATCTGTTTGTCCTCCCACCCTTCTTAAAAGGACAGCTCACATAATTGAGCTGAAGATAATCGTTGTTTTAAGCCACTGTGTTTTGAGGTGTGTGTTCATAGCAGAAGCTGATGGGGCTATTTTCATGACCTCTGGAGCAGGTTTGCTATCAAATCAACTTAAACCAACAGACAGAACACTACGCCAGCCTGTTTCCCTTTGTGATTTCTCAGATACAGAAGTGAACGTAATATATGCTGGTGCTGAAGATACTGTGATGTTGGTAATCAACCCTTCAGAAGAATCACAAACAAAGGCAAAAGGCAGGTGGATGGCAACACCTGAGATTATTATGTATCTTTGAACATGAATCTAGATTGACATATGAAATATATAGTCCTTCAATTTAATTTCATGGAAGCTCCTGATTACACAGTGTTCCTGGAGAGAAAATCATTACTTGGTCTCTGCCTCAAAACTCCTCAAAGATCAGAATTATTCTGGCACTAGAGGTTGACTCAAGGTTGCAACTTACATCTATTCAGTTTTTAACTCAAACTCTGGGCTTCTGAATATTGAGAAGGAGAAAGTATGAGAAAACGTATATGGGAGTAATTGTAATGGTCATTCATTTTATGGGACAAGGTTTAGAGGAGTTTTTCCTAAAATATTTCCAAAAGCAGACACTTTTGCTTAGACCACAATTTTCTTGAAAAGACTATTATTACTGCAATGGATTAAAACAGAAACCTGTCACTTTGAACAACAATTTATTGTTATTCTCCTTAAAATGTTTAAAGGGAATGTTTAAAAGGTGATAAACATGCAGAGAACTAAAGAGAATCTCAACAATAAATGTCATTGTTCAAAATGTAATTTACGGCCAGCAGTAGGAATGATGTGGTATTCCCAATATGTGTCTTTATCCCTTTGCTACTCCCTGGAGTGTTTCCTGAGTGCTATCATTATACATCCTGCAGCATTTCAGCTCACATATTCAAAATGGAAACAGATTTTTAAAGATATGTGACTTTCCCGAAAATAAGTTCTAGATTTAATAAGACTTTTGACGTAATGTATTATATCTTCAAAAAGTCAGAAGAACTGGAGAAGAATAAAATTGAAAAACTATATATATATATATGTATTTTTTTTCTTCTTCTGAATTATAATGGCTCCCAATGCACAGAACAAGGAATAATGAAAGAGAGAGAGAGAAAGGAAAAAAAAAAAGGAAATTTAAATGGTGGAGCAAAGCCATTAGGAGGCTATCCATCTGTCTGGATGCTTCAGAAGCATCCTTGACAGGTGGCAGATACATGGAACGATGACCTCGGGAGCCCCTTCCAGAACTGTGAGTAAAGGAAACAGAGCAAAAGCGGAGTTAATAAAGTAACTAGTTCCTCCTCTGATCATGTCTTGGTTTGTCTCCCTAGATATTTAAAATAAATATATTAAAAGGAAGAGCAAGAAGTTTTTAGAGCAATTATCTCTATATTTTGATTGGCTGTTTCTCAGTTTAAGAAGGAAAAAGACCCTTGTTCTTGAATGTGATTGAGAGATGCTATTAGAGCAATTAATTCATTGCTCTAACTGTTTCTT
Organism: Okapia johnstoni; assembly: GCA_024291935.2. Classification (NCBI taxonomy): domain Eukaryota; kingdom Metazoa; phylum Chordata; class Mammalia; order Artiodactyla; family Giraffidae; genus Okapia; species Okapia johnstoni. Next base: position 8,021,947 of record CM044323.1, on the reverse strand, counting down.
GTTCGTTTGCACAAACGTGGGAAGAAAAGAGTACAAAAGATGACTTCAGTGAATTTTTTTTCTGAAAGGCATTTTCTAAAAAAACTTGAAAGCCAACTGCAAGAGGGAAAAGTCCATGTATTTCTATAGTTTGATTTAAATGATAAAATGGAAAGAAAAAGATAATTCTTCCAGTAAATCCTGCAGCTCCTGATGGGTACTTATATTTGATATTTTTCAACATGCTTAAATTAAGGCTAACAAAATGTTCATCTTGAATTTGAGCCTCATTTTTCCATACACAATGGGGAAACACAGGATTGTACTTCAGAAGTACAGGCATTGCTATTATAAAAGCAAAAATGATTTAAGCTATTACCAAAACCAGCAAGGAAGTCAGACCCCCCTCTTTAGGTCTAGGGAGTCTATACAGTCATCAACCAAAGAGAAGATTTGTAAAATGCATGATAAGCTGTATATGCTGTGCTAGCAATCATCTGCGGGAAGTGGGATTTTAAGCCCCCATTAGAGGGTTAGTATGGGAAGATCCCAGGGAGAAGGGAATGGCAACCCACTCCAGTATTCCTGCCTGGAGAATTTCATGGGCAGAGGAGCCTGGTGGGCTACAGTCCATGGGACTGCAAGGAGTGGGACATGACTAAAGTGACTGAACACAGACATAGCAGCAAAAAGACGATCTTAAGAAAAGTTGAATTCACTTGGAGAACAGTCCTTCCTTTCTTTAGCAGAGGAAGGACAGAGTGCTTCTAGAACGGCTCTTAGACTTAAAGGTATGTGCTGCAGAACTGTTGGTAAACTCATCCAAAACCACTCAGTGGAGAGTTTAGCTCCAGTTTAATATGAAATCTCTGAATAATGCTGAGGCTAAAGATCAACCATTCATTCCAGCAGCTGTTATTGTAACTCTATACAACCTAGTTGCCACTATTCCAACTCTTGCTGCTTCTTCCTGGAAAAAAAAAATTCTTTATGGCTGCATACTGGCTTTCTCTAGTTGAGGTGAGCATGGGCTTCTCACTGTGGTATTTCTATTGTTGCGGAGCACAGGCTCTAGGGTGCATGGGCTTAGTTGCCCTGTGGCATGTGGAATCTTCCCTGACCAGGGACTGAACCTATGTCCCCTGCATTGGCAGGTGGATTCTTAACCACTGGACCACCAGGGAAGTCTCCTACCTCTTTTACACTTTTCAAAATTAGAGCTGGCTGTAAGAGGAAAAACTTGGTATATCTAAGCAAGATCTATACAATTTTAAAAAGACATTATGATGTCTTTCTATACAGTAGCATACATTAGAGACAGCATCTGATAACCGCTTCCCCAGACCCAAGGAGTGCTCATAGACCCAGGACCAAGAATGTGGAGCCCAGAGCAAAAATGTCAAAAAAGATGACCTCTGGGGAAAAAAAGGAATGGAAATATTAACAGATAATATATTACATCTCTTTTGTTTGCTTCTTCAGATGGACTCTCTCCGTATTCCCTTCTGCATCTGTCTCAGAGGTAGAGGTGCAACAATTTATAGCTGCAGCATTGGGATTCTGCATTCTCTGGATCCTGGTTGCATTTAGCCAGTTGGTGAGGCCCCAGTAAACGTGAAGAAGAAAGGACACTATGGAGTTAGGTATTCCTCTGGCTCCTTCCGTGAAACACAGCTAGGGCTAGCTGTGCCCCAGGACAAAAGTCACTCTGTTTCTGAAGACAGTCTCCTCTGCATAGTCCTCTAGTTCTAGAATCCAATAACTACTCCATTCATTCAGGACTTGCAGTGGTAGGAGCATCAAATTTTCCCAAGATCAGTGCACTCTTTTATTTTTTTTAAGAAAAAAATTCTTTGGCAATTCATTTATAAGTAAATATTTCTCAAATTGTTCTAATTTGAACAGGGTTTTTGTTTCCTGTCTGCATTCTGACTGATGCAGGAACCATATATACAGGAAAAGTGTTCAGCTTTGACTATATCATTCAAGGGTTCACACAGATAATCACGGAGCACACATGTACATTGCCGACTTGCTGCTCTTTTTGTCTTGTCTGAGAGAGGAGATCTATGGTTTTCATGGTTTATGCTATAATGAAAAAAATAAACTGATGTCTCTCATTAGTGCTTGAGTTTATTCTATGAAAAGAAAAATGGCTGGTGGATATTTAAACCTTCAGATAGTCTTTCTCTAGCTTATTGATGCACATTTGTAAAAATTACTCCGTCCTTTTCTGTGAGGCTTCCAAAGACCTCTGCAGTGGAGTCACTTGTTACTGTATGAAAGCTGGATGCGGGGGAAAAGAACCACCGCAGCCCAGGAAATCTGGATCCTGACTCTGTCTGCACAATAGAACAGACGGTGTTTTTCTGAACTCTGAACAATGGGCATGTAAGGATACTGTTGGCTGCAGAGCTAAGCAGTTTGGACTGACAACAACATAAATCAGCTCCGACAGTGCATCCCCTTGGCCCAGTTCACTCACTCATCCCAATTAGCAAACAGAAGCTTAGAAGTACACGGCTCGCTACTATAGGATAGAAAACATGTTTGGGGAAGTGACTTGTGGTAACATGCTAGACAGGCAATAAAATGGTGTAGGACTTAGCTGAGCAATTAGCACAGTCACTAGTACTCTTTAGATATATGATCCAATTGTTTCTCTTTTTGTCTTAATACATATATTCGTTCTCTGAAATGACACTTAGGTGAAACGAAAAATGATTTGGGTTGATAGGGATGACAGTAGAATAGGAAGGTTGATAGGTCTGATAGTAGGGAGAGAAGGTAGGGAATATTAAATCATCTAACACACAGGCTGGGGATGGATATTTGATAATGTGTTTCAATAATGTTCCAATTTCAACAGTCCTGCGTTCAGCCAGCATTCTACCAACAGAACAAGGAAAGATGGCATTTGACAAGTCCACCCTCTCAGTGTGCTAACGTTCTCTTCCGTAAATGAACACTGAAAAGGAAACACATTCAGCTCCCTATACTCTTAGGATTTTATAAACAGTCACCACTGTTTGATTGTAGAGTTTCACAGATCACTAGACCTACAGAGAATGGATTACTGTAGTAAAGGTCTTCAGATACTTCATGTGCAGTATGATAGCACTTAGACAGCTCTCTTCACTGTATTGGCATCGAACGCCCATCCCTTCTCAGTGATATTCCTTAGATCTTGCCTGGAAAATGACCGCCAGTTTCTTACTAACCTTCTCAACACCCTCATATTCTCCCCACTAATTCCAGAATCATCTTTTTAAACTGCAAGCCAGGCTGTGCTATTCCTTTGGCCTCTGACTGCTCCCAGCACTAAGTCTAATTGTTTGCCGCAGAATTCGAGGTGCTTCCTGCTCTGACTCCATCTCGTTTTTCAGCAGCTGGAAGTCAGAAGAATCAGCACGATTTCTAGCTGCTGGCAATGAACAATGTGACCTTTGATAAATTCCTTCTCCTTCCTTGAGTCAGCTTACCTATTACTTAACAAGCAAACCAAAGGAAGGGAAGAGGAAGGCAGGGAGGGAAGGACAAACCGAGAATGGAAGGGAGGAAGGAAGGGAGGGAAAAAACTGAACCAGTTACCTCCAAGTCTTTTCCCAGTTAACAAGATGAATCTGTCCCTGCACTGTCCTGTTTTAATCTTCTAATTCCTAACTCCATGTTTTTCTATCATTTTCTCTCAACCTGGAACACAGCATCCACCTTATGCACCCACTAAACTTCTACACATATTCTGAAGCTCAGTTCAAAGGCCACCTTCTTAATGAAGTCTTAAATGGCCAGATAAACATAACTTCCCTTCATCTGCACTTTAAGAAAATGTTAGTAGCAATTTTTCTACAATTGATACTACAGCTAATGATTTCCCAGTCAGCTTATCTCTGGGAGTCTTTGCCTACGCCGCTTTGTCTAGAGCAGCACTCCACAAACTTTCTGTTACCAGGGCACAGTTTCATGGAAGACAGTTTTTCCCTAGACCGACGCTGGGCGGGGGGGCAGTGTATGGTTTCAGTTTCACCTGCTGCTCACCTCCTGTTGTGCAGCCAGGTTCCTAACAGGCCATGGCCCGGAACTGGTCCTTGGCCCAGGGGGTGGGGACCCCTGGTCTAGAACATATCCTGACAAATAGTTGAATCAATAAATTGAGTGAAATGGTATCTCCATCAAGAAGTAGAGTACCTGATGATGACATTTTTGGTACCATCATCCACAGGATATGCACACAAAGACACAGAGCCTTTTGCTGCTGCCAGATTAGCCAATTCCAACCCAGTCTGAGGAGCAAACTGGAACAAACGGTCTACAGCACTCTGGACCCTTTTAAAAGTCATCACAAACGTTATGGAAAAATATGAACATACTTTTGGCCAATTCTATTAAACATTAGAATCCCAAGGAGGAGGGGACCCTTCACATAAGGAATTTTTGGGGCTGATCTGGTTTAATGTGTGATTAAGCAGAAGTAGAACCTGTGACCAGGAAAAACAGGGATGCGTTCCTAGTGATGGCAGTGCAGGATCTGATGCCCAGTTCTTGACTCTTTCTAAGACCTTGATCCTTGTACTGCTGTACCCCTACACTGGCTTCCATCTTATCAAGAAACACCTTCTTCTAGTATGTCTCAGGAGAGATGGAGCTTGTCACAATTCCTGAACCACTGACCTAGCAGCAGCCTACCCCTGTAAGCTCCCCACAATCATTTTGTTCTCTGAATCACCTCATACTGCATACTACTTTAAGAAGTACCATACTAGGAACTTCTTAAAGTTACTATGAACGGCTCCTTTAAAAGACAACTGATAATCCATCCCAAGTGTCAGGCAGAGAAGAAAACTTGTAATGGACCAGAGTGTTTTTTAAGTATCTCAAAACTTTACTCCCTACCCCATCATATCAGACTGCAACTACTTAATGCTTTAATTATACTTTAAGTAGAAAAACTACTCTGACTCTCCTCACAGTTCAAGAGGGTAAACGTGCTCTAAAATGTAAGCCCATCCCACATGGTTTTCTTTGTAGATTTCTTTTAGTTCTTAGCCTTGATACCCTGCCATACTGCCTAATTTTATACCTACAGTGTGCCAACAGTCCTACCACGTTTAAGGGAACTCCATCCCTTCCACAAAGATGACAATCCCTATCTTTCTCTCACAACTCAGTGCATGGGCAGGACTTGATCCATCACTGTATTTCCCAAAGTCTGAATTATTCTAGTTGGAGAATATCACAAATTCAGTTTCCTCAGAAGATAAGAAGTATATACATTTTTCTGGAGAAACTGGCTTTAAAGTGTCTGTAGGCATGTATGTCAAAAAACTGCTAGTTATCTATGAATAACTACTTTCCATTTCTGTCCTGCTAACAAGAATGCCAATGGTATTTGGTAAGAATATATGCTCACCTTCAAAAAGACAACCAACAAAAAATTTTATAGGCATCACCATGTGACTTGAGCAGAAGGTGACTGGCCTGGACAGGCAAGGAGGCTATTTTGCACAGATATATATTGACAGGTTTGGTTGGCATCCTTTCTTCCAGCATGGAAGGCAGACACAATGCCCAGAAGCTCTGCAGCCATTCTGTGTCCAAGGACCAAGGATGGCAGAGCAGAATGGCAAAAGGAGTATCTGGAAGCCACAGCACTAATCCTGGACTGCCTACCTTGGGATGCTTTGCAATCTGAAAAAACAAATAAATGGTTGAGTCAGATGTGTTTGGTTTCTTCTCCATGTGGCTGAATCATAAAGATGAAGCACTGAACAAGAGGTGGAAGAATTAAGACGTTCATTTATTAAATCTGCTAGCAGCACAGTCTCTGGTTGACCTCTATGAAAATATTAAGGGGAGAAAGTAAAAGAGTTTCCCCCACATAGACTTTAAAATATGAAGTGAAATACTTCCCAGTAAAATTGTTCCAGACATAGGGTGATTAATATAAATTCCTTTCTGATTGTCCAAACAGCCTTATGAGATACATATTTCACCTCCATTTTGCAGGTGTGGAAATGGAGATTTAGAGCACCTAACTGTTTTATTTAAACTTTACTCAGCACTACAAGTCATGGAACTTGGATTCAAAGTCAGATCTGTTGGCCAAAAATCACACTTCTCAGTGTACCCTTAAAGTAACTTGAAAAACTTTTCAAGGACACGGGAAAATAAAAATGCACCCAGCTTTTGCAACAAGGGACATGGAATGCTCTGAGAGTAAGATCTCTGAGTTTTTGCTACCAAAGATGTAACGGTGCGAAACTATAGAAACTGACAGAGTAGCTATTGATTTTTTGGTGAAAGAGTTAATCACAAGCAGATTCTTCCTCTCCACTCATGCAACAACAGAATGAGAAGCCATCCCCAGTATCTTACAGAAACAAGATTCCCTAAAGATGTACTTGTACTTTAAAGCTACATATTGTGGTTGAACAAGACATTTAGAAGCTAAAGATAGCTGTAAGTGACCATGGGACTAGGACAGCATAAGAGCAGATGCTGATTTCTCAGCACCAACGGGAAGAGGGTGAACAGGGCATGGATCACTCAGAAGAGCACCAGTGGGACTTGGACAAATCAGGAAAATTTATACTAGTTAGCTAGCCTGCTTTCTTACTTAGGACTAATGAAATGTTTCCATTAGTTGAAAATCCATAGCACATTTACAGACATTTTAATTACATGCAATTATGCTTGAGTAAACTGTCTAGGAAATTTTACATTGTTTTCATTACAAAGTCATGTGCCTAGTACCATTTATCTCATCTCTGTTATTTCATTAAATTTCTCAGGTGTTAAATTCCTTCAGATATTGGTGTAATGACACATGTATTGAGAGGTCACTATTTTAAAATTTACATCAATATTCAGGTGTACTGGTGAGAAAGTTATGGAAGCAAAGCCTTTTTCTTTAACCAGGCTTGTTCTAGACTAAGTACAGCATATGTTATTTTGATGTGATAACACACAGCATATACAGCAGAGATAGGACAGTGTTATTGTGTCATTTACAATCTCTCAGTAAATATAAAATAAACTGAGCTTTCTTCCAATTTCCAGCACAAACTATGCTCAAGAGTCCAAGTCATTCGTTTTTCATCCTTCACTCTCTTTTAAAAATCTGACCACTCCTGTTTCTCAGTTTGTGCTGATACCCTCTTCCTCTGGGGCACTGAATGCTTGTTACCTGTCACCCCATGAGCTCCAAATCACTGGACGAGGAGTAGCTGCTTGAAACAGGACACAGTCAGACTCTCTGCAAAGTCAGTCCCAGGTGATTCTCAAAGGGAGCACACAGAGAGATCTGGAAATGGGCTCGGACATGGGTTGCTAAAAATGTTTGCAGATTTTACTCCATACAGCGAGTTTGTCTGAAATCCAGCCAGTATTTCACTTTCCATAAAGAAGGAAATGGCAGCCCACTCCAGTATTCCCGCCTGCAAATCCCATGGATAGAGGAGCTACAGTCCACGAGGTTGCAAGAGTGAGACACGACTGAGCAATGAAACAACAACGATTTCACTTGCCAAGTGTGTTTAACAGAAAAAGAACACTTCTCCCTAATTCTCCCAGTGGCACTATATGAACTCATGGCTTCCAGGCTGGGATAGGCAGGTTTACTAACTCTTGTTAAGAGACGCCAAGAATATGGACTGCAGAAGGCTAGAGTGAGACAGGCGTGTAGACCACAGCAGAGATAAAGGACCAAGAGGTGCAGAGACAGAGAAAGCAAGAAAGGGTAAATCTGTAAGCAAGAGAGCCACGGGGCCGAGCCACACTGTAGATAGCTGAGAGCTCTCCTCTTTCTCAATACAGTTCCAGGTAAAGGTCCGCTGCTCTTGAGGCCCTTGGTTTTTGTGTGTGGTCATCTGCAAAGACAGCTACACATGGGACTTTCCTGGTGGTTCAGTGGTTAAGACTGCACTTTCAATGCAGAGGGTCCAAGCTCAATCCTTGGTCTGGGATCCCACATGTGGTAAGATCCCACATGTGATGCAGCACGGCCAAAAAACAAAAACCAAAAAGCAATTACAGTCCTCCTTTCTCTGGTCTGCTAATCTACTTCCTATAACCAGGCAGGACCCTGTGGGGCCTTCCAGGATAGACTACCCCACCCATGTCCTCCACCTGCCTCTTGTCTGTAAAACAAACTTTAGCCTCCAAGGTCTTCCCGCATTTCCAAAGAGTAAATTTAATTAGAGAAGAGAGACAATGCAGAAAGCAAGGAAAACAGTCAAGCAAGATGAAATAATACTAGTTTAGCCATTAAACAGTTAGGTACCTCTAGTTACGCCTCAAGGGCAATAGGCAGCACTCTCAGTCATGTCCTTTGAGCTGCTTTGCAGATATGGAACCCCACCAGGTAGAAGAAGTGCACTGTAGACCGCCCATAGGCACATAGACCCCAGATTGCTTGGAACCAGACGGTTGATGACATTGACTCCCAATCAGAAAACATCCACTGGAGCTCATCATACACTCCACACATCCCTGCCCTCACCCCATCTTTAAAACCTTTCCCTGAAAGCTTTCATGGAGTTTGGGCCTTTTAAGCATTAGATACCTGGACTCTTTGCTTGGTGCTCTGGGATAAATGATTCACTTTCCTTCAACACAGCCTGGTGTCAGGAGATTGACTTAACTGTATGTGGACAAGTGGATTTGAGTGTGGCTCAGTAATGCTTTGGCCTGTAGAGTGTGAAGAAGTTCCCCTGTGACAGCTCCAAGTGCAGGCCTCAAGAGGCTGAGTGTACCCCTCTACTCCTCAGAGCTCTGCCAGCCACCACCAGAATGGGTCCAGGTTACTTTTTGGATGATAACAGGCATGTGACCAAGTGACTCCCAACATCCCAGCCAACAGCCACTAAGCCTCAGAAGCAGAGCCGTGTGGCTGCCAGGCCACCACACGGACGTGTGACAGAGCCTAGCAGAGACCAACAGAGCCCCGCTGCTGAGAGCAGTGCGCGTTTCTGACAGGAAAGCGTGCTCCAAATCAGAGGGGGGCACAGTTTTTCTGGAAAGGGCCAGATAACCATTTACGCTTTGTGAGCCATATGTCTCATATTCTTCGCTGTTTGTACATACTGCTTAAAACATGGGAAACACCATCCCTAGCTCTTGATTTGTACCAAAACTGTCTCCTGGTCAGATTTGGCCCATGAGCCATAATTGGCTGGCCTCCGATATCTATAAATGTTTCTTGTTTTAAGACTACTATCAGGACTCCCTAGTAGTCCACTGGCTATGACACTGCACTCCCAAAGAGGAGGACCCAGGTCTAATCCCTGATTGGGGAACCAGATCCCACATGATGCAACTAAAGATTCTGCATGCTGCAACAACAATGGAAGACCATGTGTGCGGCAACTAAGACAAAGAATAGCCAAATAAATAAATAAATATTATTTTTTTAAAAGACTGAGTGTAAAAGTTGGCTTAAAACTCAACATTCAGAAAACTAAGATCATGGCATCTGGGCCCATCACTTCATGGGAAATAGATGGGGAAACAGTGGAAACATGACAGACTTTATTTCTGGGGGGATCCAAAAATCACTGCAGATGGTGACTGCATCCATGAAATTAAAAGACGCTTGCTCCTTGGAAGAAAAGTTATGACCAACCTAGACAGCATGTTAAAAAGCAGAGACATTATTTTGCCAACAAAGGTCCATCTAGTCAAGGCTATGGTTTCTCCAGTAGTCATTTATGGATGTGAGAGTTGGACTATAAAGAAACCTGAGCGCCGAAGAATTGATGCTTTTGAACTGTGGTGTTGGAGAAGACTCTTGAGAGTCCCTTGGACTGCAAGGAGATCCAACCAGTCCATCCTAAAGGAGATCAGTCCTGAATATTCACTGGAAGGACTGATGCTGAAGCTGAAACTCCAATACTTTGGCCACCTGATGTGAGGAACTGACTCACTGGAAAAGACCCTGATGCTGGGAAAGATTGAAGGCGGGAGGAGAAAGGGATGACAGGATGAGATGGTTGGATGGCATCACCGACTCAATGAACATGAGTATGAGTAAATTCCAGGAGTTGGTGATCGACAGGGAGGCCTAAAATGCTGCAGTCCAATGGGGTTGCAAAGAATCGGACACGACTGAGCGACTGAACTGAACTGAACTGAACTGAGACTGAGTGCTAGTGTTCCCCTGAAATGCATACATTTAATCTCCAACGTGAGGATATTTGGAGATGGGTCTTGGGAGGTGATTAGTTTAACAGGGTGGAGCCCTCATAAAGGGGTAGTGCCCTTAAAAAGAGACCCCAGAGAGTTCCTTGGTCCTTCCCCTATGTGAGGATGAAGTAAGAAGGCGATCTATGAACCAGGAACTATGTTCTCACCAAACACCGAATCTGCTGGCACCTTAATCTTGTACTTCTTAGCTTCTAGACCTATGAAAATTAAATGTTTCTTGCTTAAGCTGCCCAGTCTAGGGTATGCTTTGACAGAGCAGCCTGAACAGAGTGAGACAAATGCACTATGTTTTGGGATGGTTTGCTCTACAGGAGAAACCAGCTGACACAGTATGAGGTACTTCTATCACTTGAAACAATTTTTCCACAACTTTATTTTTTTGCAACCCAAGTTGCCACATTGAAACTACACAGTACATGAAGGAAGAAGTCAGTATCACAGTGAAATAATCTCAAATGGCATGGTTGGAATCTGTCAAGAATCTGTGGCCTGTTTAGAATGAGTTCATATGTCTCTTTCTTACAAAAAGGCCTTCTTTTTGAACCTTGAAAATCTAACATTCTCAGAAAGCAAACTATTCTCTGCATTATTTCTTGCACTTAATGTAGCTTAGTTTTGTTCTAAATGCGATTCTTTACAACATATGCTTGCTCTGATGGAAGAAATTAGCAAAGGATTATTGCTTTCCCTAAGTCGATTAGGCTGAAAAGAAATGAGTTGTTTTTTCTTTTGCTGTCACACCAGCTTTATTTCTAAGACAACACGTGTGGGGATTGGATTCTATTAATGAAAAGATCACTGCAAAATTTGCCATCTTATGTTCTATGCACACCTTGCTTCACTCTTATTGGAATTGAACTCGGAATGTATATTCTAATGTAAATAAAATCAGGAAAACTTATTAAATATAAAAAAGCCTTGTGTAATGAGGTAAGGTGTGCGTGTGTGTGTGTGTGTGTCTATGTGTGTGTGTATAAGAGAGTGAGCAAGGGAGAAACAGAGCATGTTTTTTTTTCACTTTCTTTCAAAGTATAAAAGATAGCTTTTAAAAGAAAGGCAACCAGAAAACCTAAATTTCTTTACATGGAACATTTCTTTTAGTTAGAAACCTAGCCCTGTAGAGATGTGGCTTTAAAAGGATGCTAATGTAACAGCCTCATTCCTTATCTCTTAAAACTATTTGGTTCATTAACAAGGAGCATGATCAAAAACAAAGGAGATATCCTTTTTGTTTTCCAAAGTAGCCAAGTGAATAACATGGATTGCTTTGTTGAGCAATTGTGGTTGTCTGTAGACCAACACAACATTAGGAATCAATAAAAGGATTTCTCTATATAGTATCTGGAAAACCTGAATCAGGTAAGGATTTATATCACAGAGGCAGAAATAAAGAGCTCAAAGTCTTCAGTTAGCTGGTTTCTTGGGCAATACACTGTTGACAAGATTGAATTCAATCATGAGTCATAATAAATACAAGATATCAATAAATTCTATTGACATTAAGTGAAATTAAAGGCTTATTTAAGAAATTGTAACATTTGCCCCAGAGCAGTACCTTTAAGTATATTAGTTAGAACCCCATAAATAGAAGTAAATCCCCTCTCCCTGTTCCCCTCCCTCCCTCCTCCCTTTCAGGAATAAAGATTTATATCCTTTATGCAAACATAGCATAATGTATACAGGCAGGTCAACAGACAATTTCACAATGCTTTCCAGGTGTTTAGCCAGGCCAGGATTCCAACTGCCTATTGTAGCCTGATTTCCATATAGGGAAATAGTGAATTATTCCACACATCTAAGCCTCTCGGGATTTCTGTGATTCCTTCTTCTTTTTCAAGGTACTTTGAATAGTCATTTAGAGACTGCATCCATCTTTTCCATATGTGGCCAAAAAATACTTTTTTTTTTTTTTTTTTGCCTGAATATGGTTATGTTAGGGCTTCCCTATATCTCAGTGGGTAAAGAATCTGCCTGCAACAGAAGACCAGGGTTTGATCCCCAGGGTGGGAAGACACCCTGGAGAAGGGAATAGCAATCCACTCCAGAATTCTTGCCTGGAGAATCCCATGGACAGAGGAGCCTGGCGGGCTACAGTCCACAGGGTTGCAAAGAGTTGGACATGACTGTTACACATTAACATATTATACAACAGAATTTTTAAGGTGTTTAATATTAAAACTATTTTCATATACCCTGGACAAATCTAATTACTTGCTCTTGTTATAATACATATATTATCATATAATACATATATTATCTACGTATGGTTGGTCACATATATAATATAAAATCACGTATTATATACATGATTTTTCTACATCACGCAGTACTCATCATCTTTTTTTTTTTTTTTTTTACTTTCTTGTGAAAACCTCTCCTTCTTTCATTGTTTGAGTATTTATTGAGAACCTACTATGTGTCAGGCTTTATCTCATATCTAAGAATACAAAGATGATAAGATAGAGATTTTCTTTAACAATCAGGATCTTCAGAAAAACTGAACAAAAAGGAGATATCCCTATCCATCTCTCTCTTTATCTATCTATCTATCATCTAGAGAGCTTTATTTTAAGAAATGGGCTCATGCAATGTGGTGATTATCAAGTCCAAAATGTGCAGGGTAGACCAGAATGCTAAAGAATATTTGATGCTGCAGTTCAAGTACAAAAGTTGACTGCTAGTAGAATTTCCTCTTCATCAGGGAAAATCAGTCTTTTTCTATTAAGGCCTTCCACTGATTAGATGAGGCCCACCCACATTATGGAAGATCATCTGCTTCACTCAATGCAAAAGTGAAAGTCATTCAGTTGTGTATGACTCTTTGCAACCCCATGGACTATACAGTCCATGGAATTCTCTGGGCCAGAATACTGGAATGGGTAGCCTTTCCTTCTCCAGGGGATCTTTCCAACCCAGGGACTGAACCTAGGTTTCTTGCATTGTGGGCAGATTCTTTACCAGCTGAGCCCCAAGGAAGCCCAGCTTTACCCAGTCTGGTGATTTAATGTTAATCTCATCTACAAATTGTTTCACAGAAATATCTAGAATAACATTTGACCAAACATCTGGGTGCCATGGCCTTGCCAAGTTGACACACAGAACTAACCATCATAGCTCTTAAGGAACTCTGAGTCCAAAATGTGGGTGAATTGACAATGGTTGATTATATCTGGAAGGTAAATGCTTGGAATGCACTCTGTGAAGCCTGAAGAGAAGCCCTTTACTCCACATGGAGTAGTCGAGCAGGATCCTTAGGAGGAGAGAGGCTCTAGTGTTGATTTAGAGTTTGAATAGGTAGTCACTAGGCAGATGAATGTCAGAACCAGATAACGAATTCCAGCACAGAGGTATAGAGCATGTTAAAAATAAAAATAAATAGCAGAGACAATGAATGCAAAACAAATGCATGTAGAGACTAGAAGCAGAGCATTATCTGTGGTGATAATGACAAGGAGCAGCAGTAGGAGGAGGTGAAATGAGGGGTGAGCAGGACCTTCTCAAACTCCCATGTTCCTCCTGAGACACCTCCATCTACTGGTGAACACATCCTTAACTTTCTGATACAAGACGTTCCAGTCTCACTTTTGCCTGCTTGTTAATTGGTTTGGCTAGATTTCTGACTATACTACATGGAATGATTTTGACATAGATGAAGTATGATGTAATGCAAAGAAACTTCCAAGTCACAGGGAAGAGGCTGCCCCCTACTAAATGGAGGTCTTGGATAAACTGCTTCCTGCTTCCAGGCTTCAGTTTACTCATGTGTGAAATAAAGATGACAGTTACCTTACAGGCTTGGCATTCAGAAAAATGGCTGCTACTAGATAAAAGTGCCAAGCAAATGGTAGCTACTGTTGTTTGGCTTTGAATTAAGAAATCTGCGAGTTTATTTGGTGAGGAAAGAGGAGAAATTTGAAGAAAAGATAAAAGAAATTTACACTGAACAGTTCATCATTGACATAAATGAGGTCAGGGAATTAGATTAAATTTAACAAAGTCCCATCTAATTCTCTTTAGGTTTGATTTAAAGATTTTACATAACATAAACTAAAAAAGACATTTCTCTGGAGTCACAGTGGCCCCTCTCAGGCTGGAACACAGCCATTTCTTCTGGCTGGACCCTAAGGAACATGATTCTGGGAGAAGTGGCTTTCAAGTATCAATCTCTCATCGCCACTTGAGCTCATCTCTCAGCTGGTATCCTGCTTTGTCAAATACAGATGATAATTCCAAATTCAGAGTGTGTTGTGATGACTAGTTGACAAGTTGTTTGTAAATCAAAGGGTGTTGCGAGTGGAAAAGAGTTGGTTCTGAATATACATATCAGCATCTCCCTCTAACTGACACTGATATATCTGTTATTCTAGATATTCATTCTTCACAGAGAATGAAATCTTTCCTCTTCGCTTTCCTGTTAAAATAACCCGAATCCTTTCTGAGGCCATAGGCTGTTGTTTTGTTTGTTGTTCAGTCACTAAGTCGTGTCCAACTCTTTGGGACCCCATCGACTGTAGCCCACCAGGCCCCTCTATCTGTGGGATTTCCCAGGCAAGAATACTGGAATGGCTTGACATTTCCTTCTCCAGGGGATCTTCCTGACCCAGGGATTGAACCCGGGTCTCCTGCATTGGCAGGTGGATTCTTTACTGCTAAGCCACCAGGGAAGCCAATGGCTAAATCCAGGGATAGATATATACAAGTACCAAAAAAGAAAATTATGGAAATTCATGCTAAAAAAGACAGCTCTTAATTCTCTGATGTTCTTAATGTATTTTAGATATGGAGCTAAGTATTTTGTGTGAAGTATTTGCTTCACAAAAGCAATGTGGTTTAGATACTATTAGCTTCATTTTACAGATGAGGACACAAGCTTATCATAGCTTGCCCAAGATTTTATTCGTTTGTAAATTACTGAGTGAGCTCCTTTGATATGCCAGATAATACACCAGGCATTAGAAATACAAAGATGAATGCAGGAAAGCCTTGATTTCAGAGGGTAGACTTCCCAGTAGGTCAAAGAGAAAGGAAATGACTAGTTAGTGTGTGATGCTAGCACAGGGGCACACAGTTCATTATGGATGTAAAGTCAGTGTAGGGAAGGTATTGCACAGAACTACAAATACAGTGCACAGGCCAGTTAACTGTTGTGGCTAAAACACAGAAACAACTGTATCTCACTTTTAACAAGATTCTGTGCGTGATCTGAAGTCTACTCTTCAAGCTCTGCTGCGAAACAGTTAATGGTTTTTTAAAAGACTTCACAGTCAGTTATATATTTTGCAACTAGTTCTCTGTACCAGGTAGCTTATACACTTCTGATATCCTGACACCCATGATAATTTCAAACTCTATAAAAAAACATATGACTGCTGCTACTCAATCCTGCCACCATGCTCTATGCAAGGTGAATGGAGAACTTACTAAAAATACCTCTAAATTAGTGTTAAATGCACCAATAAAATGTGCTCATTAAAGGAATCACCAAGACACATCAAAACCATCATATCTCTGGGTTATCCAGGCAATAAAAAAAATCAATTAGAACTGATAGGCATCTCCATCTAACAGATGTCTCTTGCATTTTTCATATAGTATCTGTGCTAATTAAGAAACAAACAATGTAGGACTATTGGCTTTAGAGAAAGACCTATGTACTGTGTAAGCAAGATTTTTAACATGTGTCAGCAATAAACACATATTGGGTTTCAATTAAAGAAGAGTCTGTGAAGCTAAAAATGTTAAGAAGAGTATGCAGTCATGCTGATGAAGCACCACTTGCAGTGAGGGCTTAACTTTCTCAATATAGCTTTAAGCGACAAATAATTTCCCCTTTTTCAATACTTCCATCCAAGATAAACTCTACTTAACAAGCTATTTGACCTGAGCTGGATGATATAACTAGCTGTTTTTGAAAGAGATAGATGAATAGCTATAGATGGATCACTAATTTCACTCCGCATAACCTGAAGTAGCCACGAGAGATTTAACTTCCTGAATGAGAATGCATTTGGCTAACGAACGCTTCTGGATGTTCGCGGCAGCCATCTGTGTTTTACACCTTGGACCTGCTCTCCCCAGTCACCTTCATGATGTTTCAAGGCAATCCTTCTCCTTTACAGCTGCCCATACTTCCTTCACTCTTCATCAAAGTACAGAAAAAAATGCTTTTTTATCAATGATTCACATTCCACTCAATCTCAGCTGAACACAGAGTAGGTTAACAAAGATGAAATCATCCCTGACGGGAAGACAGAAGAGAAGCATACTTCAATATCACACGATAACCATTAAAATGATGGATGTGGTTTATGTGAAGAGGGTAGGTAGGATGACCGCACAGTTTATTATGCAAAGCAGGACACTTTCCAAAACAAAATGGATATCCCTAATGATGATACCAGGACCAGTTGTAAAGCTGGACTTGTCCATGCTATCTCACATATGTAGTCACCCCAGAGATAAGGCATGGCAGTAACATCTTTTATCATGGTCAGTACTTAATGAACAGACTCAATATTGACCAAGACATAATGCTTGAACTTGATACCCAAGTAAACCTTATGTTGTTTGAGACACACTTCACAGTTCTATTTCCAGCAACAGCTTCGTGGCTTGCATATACCTCCTTAATACAGACTTGGGTAACTTGGGTTGTGCAACTGAGAAAGTTTTGAGGAAATGGCTAAACTCTCGCTGATACGATGATGATTAGTGAACCTAGAACATGAAAAATACTCATATCTGTTCAGTTACAAACCCTGAAGGAGTATGTGGGAGCGTTTTCCTTCAACCTTCAGAAAGTCCACAGAGTAGAAGTAAAAAAAGGGGGTATTACCACCCCTTGCTACTCAAGAGGGAGTTTACCTAAAACCTTCCCTACTGCCTCAAGGTCCTACATAAGCATCTCCCTCTTCCTGCATCCAGGGTAAACCTCTCGAACCTGCTCCCTTTTGTCTGCTCTCTACCGCCGGCCCTTAGATTGGAATCTGGTTCCTATTCTTCCACCACCCAACTGGGTTTTCTCCCTACTCTGCCTCCTGTTTCCTGGCTCCTCTTGATCCACCCTAACCTGAGTCCATTAGACTCCCATGTATCTTTAGGTCACAAGCCTGACCATGCTCAGCCAAAATCACATCTAACCAGACAATATATTTTTGTTAATGCTATGCAATATCTTGGTGAGCAATCACCATGTTCCAACATAAGCTCCCTATGGTCCAATACTTTGGCCATCTCATGCGAAGAGTTGACTCACTGGAAAAGACCCTGATGCTGGGAAGGATTGGTGGCAGGAAGAGAAGGGGATGACGGAGGATGAGATGGCTGGATGGCATCACTGACTCGATGGACATGAGTTTGGGTAAACTCCAGGACTTGGTGAGGGACAGGGAGGCCTGGCGTGCTGTGATTCATGGGATCGCAAAGAGTCGGACACAACTGAGCGACTGAACTGACCTGATGGTCATACAAACATGATTAATTCTAGGTGTCATATTTTGGATTTCACCTTTGCCCAAACTAACACAATATGGAAGAAAGAGAAAGCATGCATTACATTTAAGCCAGAGAAGTCCTCTGGCTATAATTGTTAGAATACCATTTCATAGCATTAACCAGCAAAACTATAGAACTGCACCTGAAAATGCTGCACTAAGGGAAAGCAATATCCATTATAAGAGGGTATGTTTTACACGAACCATTTTAATTTATGAACAAAAACGTTAGAATATCAGAGCTACTTTTTTCTCCTTATGCCATTTTTTTGAGAATCCTTATCTATGTAATTTAAAAACTCAAGTACTTCAAACGAAAAACAGTCTGGCAATTTGGAAATGTAAGCATTTAGTAAAATATAGGACATATTTTGAATACATAAGAAATACTGCCATCATATTAGAGGCTAATCAGCTGCCTAATCTCCCTCTCAAGTGTCAGAGTGCAACTATTCATACCAATAGCAATTTACTTTGCTTTATTTCATTGGTTTTTCAGATTTTTCTCAGCGGTTAGATTCCTTCCTGTTGTGTATTTTCCTTTTCTAATGCTAGTAAAGCTAACATAAAGTCACTTTTAATATGATAGTGTTCCCAAGTTCAGAGTAGACAACTTCATAGCAAAGCAAATATACTGTGATTTTTTTTTTTTTTTTAGGTTAAACTAATCATAGATATCATCATTTTGAAAGCTAAATGAACTTTTTAGTTCACAACTAGTTGCACCATAAATTAGGTTGGGTAGACGGGAATATAGATATAAATAAAACAAAGCCCTTGCACTCAGGAAACCTAAGGCCGAGACATAGATTAGAAATAGATTAACCCAGAAGTTTGGGCAGAGAAGAGAGACAAACGAAAAAATACTGTTGACAATATAGCTGATACACTGAGTCACTCAAAGGGACTTTAAATTCCCAGTTTTATATACGGACAGATCTATTTTATTCATTAACACAGAGTTTAGGGACTTCCCTGGTGGCCCAGCGGCAGACTCTGTGCTCCCAATGCAGGGGGCCGGGTGCGCTCCCTGCTCAGGGAGCTAGATCCTACACGGCTCAACTAAGATCAAAGATTCCACATGTCACAACTAGGAACTGGCACAGCCAAATAAGTTAATATATTAAAAAATTAATAATTGTCCATTAAAAAAAAACCAAGGTTCATTGCATTCAAATATATCCATTAAAAAAAAAAAACTAGGTTCATTCTAGTCTGTGAAATAGACTGACAAATAGTATTAAAACTGTTATAGACAAGTGTTTTCACTAGTCCAACAGTCCTTTCTATAGAGAATGATGGTCAGACCATGCAAGGAACTTTCTGAAAGTCTCAGAGTTGGGATTACAAATTTCAGTCAAAAGATATCTCATCCAATGAGAGTTTGGTACTCCTAGCAGTTCTAGGTAAAATTCTAATGAGAATGGAAGCTTTAATTCTGCTGCTAATAAATATAAAACTGAAACATAACTCTATAAACAAAAGATTAATTTAGCAGTTTTGTCAGACACAAACATCACCATGTTTTACTAAATGAAACAATTTCAAAATGGAGAGAACAAACTCCACACACAGCAAACTCCAGTGACAAATTCTTTGAATCATTATGTAAAACAAATTGAGTTAAACAGTTATTAAGCAAAAAGCATAATTCAGAGGCTCTGAGATATTAAATAGTAATTAGAATGCAAGCAGAATTATATTTGTTGAACTTTGGATAGCTAAAACAGAATACATAAATGCAAGAATCACATCAAATCTTGCTGTTGTGTTGAGGCCAATTTTTAAAGAAAAGAGGAAAGAAAAAAATGTATTTACTCTAAGAGCTGAACTTGGTCACCTTTTTCTCCTCGGGATCACCGTGAAGATTAGCAATCTTCTTATATTAAAATGAACATATACATATTTCTACACTGTGAGGATTCAAATATGCTTATCAGCTCTTTATATTCATAAATCACTATTCAAACACAATTCTTTTGAAGCTATACCACAAGAAGGTTACATGGGGGAGGAGGTGGCTGTTGAAGAACCCTTAGAAAAATACAACATTACATAGCAGAAAAATAAAAAGTAATTCATAATGAGATTATTGGATGGAAAAGGGTATAAAGCAATTTTACATGTCCATAAAAATGTGTAAACCATGACACTTCAATCAATTCAGGAATCAACTTCTGTCGGCAAAATCACAATATTATTGAAACTAAGAGCAGTGAAACAAACCAGTAAGATCTTTTCTTTTCAGCTGCTCAAAAAATACACACACCCAGTCAGCTGCCTCATATAATTAGAATGTTAATATTGTCTGATGTATTGAAAACTGGGTGTCATTGTGATTAATTCACTAGAAAACGTAGTTCACTTGTGATTTTGGATATACCCACTCCCCCCGCCCACCCCACCCCCCATTCTCAAGAAAGGAGAGCACTTTCACGTGGAATTAGCCTGGAATATAAACCCTTCCTCCACCTCAGTGGCTATTATTTCATAATCATCCTTTCAATCTCCTTGACAGTGTTTGATATTTAGAAGGTGCACTGATAAGTGTGAGTGCTCCTCCAAGGTCACCTATGGTTTAGAACAAGGAAAGAGAGTGTTTACACAGAGAATTATCTTCACAAAGACCAAAGAAGGGCACACACAGAAAAGCTAATGATTATTTCTAGTGGATGCTACCATGGCCCATACTGTGGCCCATACAGATGCCCTCTGCAAGACTGGGGCATCTGATACAGGGTGGGGTCTAGGACCATTTGCTGCACTGCTTGCACCTAGACAAACATCTCCTGGAGCAACAAAATACAAAGAAACTATATGGGCCTAAAAATAACAGTGCGTGCTGAAGCTGGGGCAAATCCTGGACCAAAAGATACAAAAAGATCAAAAAAGCCCAACTGCTGCTTTTGAAGAGCCTGGAGCAAAAACTTGGTGTTGGCAGTAAAAGCAGGGTACTGAACATGCCCCTCTGCAGTCAATATCACCAGAGGGGTGGGCAAAACTACCTAAGCCACCCCTCCAGCCCAATCCCTGGACACACTCCTGCCCTCACGCTAAATAAGAAGGGACAAGCTTGCCACCACCCAGGGAGCAAGCAGGGTCCCAGTAAAGCCTCGCCTGGACTTCCTGTCTGGCCTGTAGTCAATGTCTATTGATCGGGAAAGGCCAAGAACTCTGGTCACTATCACATTCATCCCCCTGCTGTGGACAGTGCTGACTCCTAAGGACTCAGAGCCACCCTCCATTCTTAAAGATTTCCCCGAGGAATGGAAGACGGAAGGTGCTCTCCTTCACTTCTGCAGAGGGATAGACAGCAATCAATGACTGACTGACACGAGGGGCAAAAAAGACACCCCACCTCAAGGAGGGACAATTCTGGTACAATTCCTAGTCCAGTGCTCCTGTGAGATGAGGCTGAAGTTGACCACAGCCAAGAACATACTTGCAGCTCACTCCCCTTCCTGTGTATACAATCTTAAATGGATAAGCTGACACGTGCTTAAGTCAAGCCCTCAGCCCTACCAAGGCTCTCCTAAATATTGTGGGACTAAATGAGATTCTATTCTGTTTTCTAGAAACTTACAGGCGAGTTCCCTAGGCTCCCCCAATGTCATTTGACTTAACAGATGTTCACTGGGGAAAACCAGTCACGCACTCAAACCTTTCAAGTTTCTAGAGTTTTATACCAGCTCTACACGTTGGCCAAATGCCTTTGTTCCTTTACACAGAAGAGGTTCTGTGTAAGGGATAAACTTCACACAGAACCTTAGCCAAAACACAAGATCTGAAAATGTTTTTGTTTTTTGATAATGTATCCAGCTTTTGCTAGTTGTTGCAATAGAAATACTTGTTTTCTCCAAGCTTTGTCATCTTACCAAAAAACAGAAGTTGTTACAACAGAGTTGCAGTATATACTACATAAGCACGTAATATGAATCACACAAGATAAAGTTTTGCTTTAGAAGTAAAAAGTGTCTAAGAGAAAAAGGTAGTTTTTAAAAATATTTACTCAGTTTTTAAAATCATATATGATATTTTTCATTGCTTCTTCAAGAATCAAGTTCCATCTGACAGCATGTTCCTTTAAACTTAAGGCCATCCTTCAGCATTTTTGGATTTTAGGTCCGCAAGTGATAAATTCTAAGTTTATTTTACTTGAAAATGTTTTCGTTTCATTTTCATTCTTGAATATTTTTACTAAATATGGAATTCTGAATTGGCTGTGTTATTGTCTTTCTTTCAGCATTGTAAACCTGCTGCTTTCCTGTCTTCTGATTCTCATGATTCTTTTCTTCTAAGTAGTCAGCATTCATTCAAATAATTATTTTACATATATAACATTCTGGTTTTCTCTGGCTGCTTTAAGACTTCTCTATATCTTTTGTATTCAGCAATTTGAGTATTATATGCTAATGTTTTTTACGTTATCCTGTGTTTTGTCTATTTTCCTTGAGTTCATAAATTTCTGTTTTTAACCAAATCAGGGAAATGTTTTCTCTTTCCTACTTTCATTCTCTTCTCCTTTTGGAAGTCTAAACGCATCTATGTTAGATTTCTTGATGTAGTCTCATAGGTCCATGTGATTCTGTTCATATTTATTCAACTTCATTTTTCTTTGTTCTGATTTGATAAATTATATTGATTAATCTGTAAATTCTCAAGTTTTCATCTGTAATCTCCACATTTTTTCTGTTAAACCACTGGGATAATTTTTCATTCTGATATTGTAATTTTCATTTCTAAATTTTATCATTTTTAGTTATAGGCTGATATGTACTGTTTTATTATTTTGAGCATGTTTTCTCTATATCACTGAGTGTATGTATAATAGCTTTTTAAATGTTTTGTCTGCCAGTTCCAACATGCACCTCATTTCATGGTTAGCAACCTTTGTTGCTTTTTCTCCTGAATATGGGTCACACTGTCCTTGTTCTTTATATGATTAATAATTTTGGATTAGATCCAAAATTGTATGGGAAGTTGTTCGTGATATGAGTTCTATTAAATTCCTCTGATTTTTTTTTTCCCCCAAACCAATCGATATTCTTAAACTTACACTGTGAGCTCTATATTTGTGGTTCAAATCTCAGGGTAACTAGACAAGCCTTTGCTACACTGTCTGTTTCTCATGTAAGCGATTCACTACGAAGCATGAGACTTGTGCAGTGTTTACGCTGCACCCCCTTCTAGATCAGTTTTCTCAGTTCTCAGAGGGCAGCTAGCGCAGACCAGACTCCCTCCTTCTCTCTGACCGCCTTGCCGCTCTACAGCTACAGCCTACGCTTGAAGTAACAATACAGACGAATGGGAATTTCTTCTCCAATGACTGAGTCTCCTCCAAAATCTGTCAACTTCTTTTACAACTCTTCAGAATTACTAAGTATTTATCTTTTTTTCTTCTGTCCAGAAGTATAGATGCTGTCACCAGCAGGGTTGGTCTCTAGGAAGTGATTACACCACCAGACTTTAAAGGCAACCTCTGCCTCATGAACTCTTTGTAATTTTACAATAGTTTACTTCCCACAGCAGCCTGTTTTTTGTTTAATGACTAAATATCTTCTCTAACTTTCTGAGAATACAAATTAGAAATTTAAAAATATTGTTATCTTATTGTCTCTAACATTTATTTGTGTTAAAATTAGTGGCTCTGTTTTATTTAGTTAGTTTCTCCTCTCTGAATACCAAAATGTTAAAGGTACTTACCCTGAACCTTTAATTCCTAGTATGGAAATTCTGTTTCAGCTTGTGTGTAAGCACTGATGCTGAACAAGAGGGTGCTGGAGGCAAAGGAGCAGATAGGGTGATGTCAACCCATAGCATCAAAATGCAAAGTTCTTTATATTTTTAAAACAGCTTTCTTGAGAGATACTTGATAAGAGAAGAAATGCACATATTTAATGGGTACAATTTGATAAGCCTGAACACAAGTGAACATCTCTGATGCCATTACTACAATCAAATGAATAGATCTATCCAATAATTCCCCAAGTCTCCTTGTGACCCTTTGTTTTCATGACCTGAATACATTCTGAAGTATATAATACTGTGCTGTTAACTCTGGGCACCATGTTGTATGGTGGATCTCTAGACCGATTTATCTAGCACAAT
Organism: Okapia johnstoni; assembly: GCA_024291935.2. NCBI lineage: Eukaryota > Metazoa > Chordata > Mammalia > Artiodactyla > Giraffidae > Okapia > Okapia johnstoni. Next base: position 7,998,164 of record CM044323.1, on the reverse strand, counting down.
TAAAACTTCGTACTCATGGAACAACAGGCCTTTGTTTCCCCCAGCCCATGTGCTTCTATGAGTTGACTCCTCTGGATACATCAGTTAAGCGTAATCTTTATGTTCTTTTAACTTTGCTGTCTTTTAACTAGTCTACTGTGCCTATCATGGGACAGTGGCCTTGATGTTTCAATACAGGCACCAATTTGTAAATCCATTTCCATCTTCTACTGCATGGACTGTGAGCTACCATTATTTCTGCTCTGGTTCAGCTTTCTTCTATCCAGATTTAGAGTTACTGGAAAAAATAAAAATAAAATGCCTTGTTTTTATGATTGTCTCCACTCTGTCTTCCTTTATTCTATGTATGCTATTGGCGTTTCAAATAATATTTTACAAAGAATAAGAAGTCAAAGGTCAACACAGGTCTTCATTTAGAAGAGTCCCAATACAGTTTTAACAAATTACTTTAACAGGGAAAGTAAAAATAAACCAATTAACAGGGTAAGCAAACTGAACATCCTATTTAGTCCAGTAAATATCATCTTTGAATGAAACATAAGCAAATACCCTCTCCAAGTGAGCGTAGAGGCCATATTTATTACCCAGATGTAACAATTTTGTGTGAAAGAGGTCTAAAATAATTAACAGTTGGTAACTGATCTACACTAAGCATAAATTGAGACCCTGACCATCCAAGACTCAGGGCTTTCTTTCTCTTTTATCCACTCTTTTGATTCCAAGACCTTTGTTTTCTAAATATGGGAGAATCACAAACTGATAAGAACCTTTGAGATAAATGTCACTGGATTGGACAGATCCCCCGTCTGCCAGGTGCTGTCAGCCATTTCAATATTCCATTCCACCAGTCAATCTGCACAGCTGCTTTGGGGTGATCAGGTCTATGGAAAGCCAGTGAATTCCAAAGATACGAGCGCGTGCAAATGTAGTTATTTCCTTTCTTTTCCTTCTCTATGAAATGGCTGGTGAGGCAGTAATGTTACTAGTCTAGTTTCTTCCCTCAGCTGCCTGCAGGTAACATTCCCCTATAGACAGTCGAATATCTCTAAAGCTGGGATTCCCAACGTGTGTTCCCCCAAAATCGCTCCTTGAAGAAACTGTTTCTGCTGCCAAAAAAGTGTGGCAGCTCTGAAAAGACATATGACTAAAATAACTCTGCCATGACTATGGAGACAGAATTTCAGATTCCTTCTTCTTGAACTATTGATTTATATTTTAATACTTAACTGATGGAGAAAATGAATTTGAAGTGTCTTGCAATGTAACTGTATGTAATGAGTGTGTTACACACACACATACACAGTCTAATTCAAATGCTACAAGTCAAATACAGTTATCTCCTAAGCAAATCTGGTTAACATGATTGAATATGAGAGCTAGTTCTAACTTTTCTCAAAGACACTGTAAAGAGAGAAACTTAATTTTCTTTTGAAAGAGGACATGAAGTAACCAATCAGGGAGTTATCTTGTCCTTGGTACAAAATTTCAAAGTAAGACTATAATATGCAATTTTATAAGTAACTATTGATTAATAACATTTGTGAAATGCTTAAAAACAAAGATATTTTTCAGTTTTACTTTATTGATTTATTTATTTTTGCCTGATTTATATCAATCCTTTAAAAGAAAGGTTTAATAAAGTATTATTTAACCTCAGTCACAAGTCCAACATATCTCTTTTTATCTATCTATTTATATATTTAGGATTACTAAATTCTGTTTCCAGGTAGTGCTCTGGGGTAAGATGTCACCATTTACAGAGTTTGGCAAATGTAAATACTACACAACTCCTTCTTTAGTTATACTGAAAGTATCGCAATATTTAGAGACTGTACACTCCTGCATTCAAGGACCTTAGTTAACTTTATTAATCCAAGAGCTTGTCAAAGTAATTTGACTTTTGAAGTTCCTTTTCATAATTAATTTTTCATAAAACATAATAAACTACTTTGGGGAATGATAGCATAAATAATCCATATCAGTTGCTATATACAGACATTTTTAAAAATAATCACAGTTTAACATTTGATCAATGTCTGCTTCTATTGTTTGTTAATTGTCCTACCTTAAAAGTCATCATTCACATATATACAAATTGTTGAGGGGATGGTTGCAATATATTCCACAATCATAAGAAAATTATTGGTCAAATCAGTATGGCTGAAGCAGAAGTCAGTGAAGACATCTGTGAAAATGTTTTACCCAGTCAACAATTTGGAAATTTAAAATTTTCAAAATGTTGAGTCTGATGGCTAGACTTAACATTACTGGCCAACTTCCACAGCATAGCTACACATGTTCCTTTGGCAAGAGCTATTCTTTATGTAATATATCAACTTATAAAATGCCAATAAAGTTATTTTTAATAGTTTCTGTTTGTTAATTTAATTCCCAAATATTTAAGATTCTTTTATGAACATACACTATACTGATGCGGGTCCACCAGCCTCAACATTCTACCCTACCATCCAAAAGGTAGTCACACAATAACTCTTAAGAAATATATTCCACAAAATAAATAGGTGGTCTCTCCACTTTCACAAAGCAGATGGGAACAATTAAAATTTCACCAACACATGTGTAGATAAACTGAAATGCTTTTAGAAGGAAAATTTCAAGTGCTTTTTAAAGAACAGGGTCCACCTTTCTTACTGCCTCAGATAGGAGAGGAAAAGTAATTCATATCTTTAAATTAGCTTTGAGTAATGGTGAAGAAAGATTTGAATGAAAGTAATTATCGGGTGTATAATCTCATTAACTTGAAATAAAAATGAACTGGGTAACTGCAGTTCTGAGTATTCGTTTCCCAAATCTGTTCATAAAAGCATACATACCATCCAACTTTTCTCCTATATCACCAACTATATATTCAGAGAAAATAATTTTGTAATGAGTAATATAAGACTTGGAAAACATAAAAAGGAGAAAAATAAAATTTGGACCAACGGTGGCTGATGCATCCAAAGAGTATATACATAAGGATACTTCAGAGACTCAAAGAATAATTTTACTTCAAATTAAAATTATTTAACACAGCCTTTCCTCACTATTTATTGCTTTCAAGTTTATAAAATACTATACGTGCATAAATTTTAAAGACTCAAACAATCAAAATATATGGTGTACAAACAGTATTCTTCTTTTATCTTCTTTCAGCATATCATTTATGAGCTTCTAGTGAGATCTACAGGGCACGTATATATATTATATATTTTTATAAGTAAATACAATGTATACTGAATATTTTCCCACCACTTATGTTTTTAATTTAAAATATACCACAAACCCCATTTTATGACAGTTCATATAGATTGGCTTTCTATGAAAGCTTGCAGAATATTCTGCAATATGCAGATAATGTAATTTATTTATCTAGTTTTCTACTGAAGGATATTTAGGTGATTTTCACTGATTTTATATTATACATGGTGCCCTAAAGTACATTCTATTCTGTGTACACAGAACCTTCTTAAGAATATGTATATATAGCACCTCTGAAGTGATAGGTTTGAAATGTGTAAAGGATGATGTACTTTGAATATTCCACTTGGGTACAATCATAGCTTCTGTTCATCTGTGGATGTGCATGGAAGCTGTGAAATAAACTTGCAGAAAACTTTTACAATTTTTTTGACCTTGTTCTTGGGATTTCATTATTATTCGGAATAATTTTTAAATATGCTAGCATCAGGATGTCAGGTGTCTTTGAACATTTCAGCCCCAAAATGTTTGAAATCTGCTTTCATGACAGCAGAGAGAGATAAAAACTGAAGTATTACCATTAGGTGCTCTTACACAGGCAAGCACAGGTATCATCTCCTTATTATAAAAGAGCTTCTATTGAAATTGCTGCAGAATTTTATATTTTGAGTAGTCACAGGAGGGGAATTACAATATTATGCTGCTGCAAAAGAAATCTTTGTGTTACACACCATGATGAATATTTGGTACCCAGACTTATTTTTCATTCCTTGCCTCTCTAAATACATCAGAAACTACATTCATTTTTGTCCAAAACATTTGGAAATAACCCTGATTTTTTCAAGAGTCTCAAGCTAGCCATGTTTTTAAAATGACTTGTTAAGACATTTTCAGGATGTTTACAGTTTTAAGAACATTCAGGATTTATTACTGCACCTTTGACACCTAAATACATTGTACTTAAATAACAGATTTTTTCCTGATCATGAATATTTTTGTCTTGAGTGTGTTAGTTGCTCAGTCACGTCCAACTCTTTGCGACCCCATGGATTGCAGCCTACCAGGCTCCTCTGTCCATGTAATTCTCTAGGCAAGAACACTGCAATGGGTAGCCTTCTCCAGGGGATCTTCCCAACCCAGGGATCGAACCCAGATCTCCTGCATTGCAGTCCAATTCTTTACTATCTGAACCACCAGGGAAGCTTGAATTAGACACAGTTCCAGCTCTGAGGCTCACAATATCTCTGAGAATATGGCAGCAGATTAGGGAGAGAATGTGGAGTGAGCATCACTCATCCCGACCCCAATGGGATAACTTCAATATAAGGATATCATGAGGCTCTGGGTCATAAATGACAACTGTTTCTACCTATGGGAACTGTAAAAGTAAAACCTATATCCATTTTTCACTATAAAGATGCTTTAGGTTGAAGTAAAAAAATCTGTGGTCATGCCTAACACTTCTGCCATATACCAACTGTGGCACTTGGAACTGTCACTTATCCTCCTAAGCCCTAGTTTCCTTGCCTTTAAAACTGAAGTGTACAACAATTATAGATTACAGGCTTTTTCACCATGTTGCTGCAGAGGAAATACGCCCTTTTGCTTTGTCTTCATCCCACTCCTCATCCCCACCAATCTCTGCTGGTAACATTCTTAGAATTTTGTAACCCATATCTGCAGTTCACTTCCCTTGGAAATACTATTAGTTTCTTTCTGACAGAAGTTGTTACTCCCTGTGTGTGATACCATGATACATTTCATGCAACTCTACTGTAATAGAACAGGGAGGTGGAATTGGAAATTGACACATGTTTGGAGAACTTGCTGTGTGCCAGGCACTGTGCAAAGGATAGTCACACGTTCTCAGTTAATTCTAAAAACAACTTTTAAAGGAGGTGATGATATCTCCATTACTCAAGTGAGAAAAGAGCCTCTGGTGGTTAAAGTCATAAAGCTGGGGATCAGGGAGCTCACACAAGAGCCCATTTCAGATGATGCTGGGGTTTGTATTCTTTATGCTAAGTAGCACTCACTGTATTGCTTTATTACTTTACTTTATATTATATATTACCCTTGTGTTTTTTTTTTCTGAAGATTCCATTTATATGGCATTCTTTTTAACAGTTTAATTGTGAAGTATAGTTCACATAATATACAGTTCAGTTAAGTGGTTCAATGGTTTTTAATCATTCACAAATATGAGCAATTAAAACCATAGTCAGGACTTCTCTGGTGGTCCAGTGGTTAAGAATCCATCTGCCAATGCAGGGGACACATGTCAGATCCCTAGTCCAGGAAGATTCCACATGCCATGGGGCATCGAAGCCCGTAGGGCGCAACTACTGAGCGCATTTGCTCCAAAGCCCATGCTTTGCAACAAGAGAAGCCACCACAATGAGAAGCTCGTGGAACACAATAAAGAGTAGCCCCGACTCACTGCAACCAGAGAAAGCCTGCAAGCAGCAATGAAAACACATTCCGCCAAAAAATAAATAAATGGAACAAAGAAAGAAAATCAAACTCGTATGTTTAAAAAGAAGTCAATTTTAGAACATTTCATCACTTCTAAAAGAAACTTTGGCTATCACCCTTTAGTTACCAGCCCCCTACCCATCCACTGCCAGCCCTAAGTAACCACCAACCTACTTTCTGTCTCTATAGATTTTCAAACTTTGGACATTCACAGAAATGGACTTGTATTTTATACGTGGATGCATGTAACTGCTTTCTATCACTAGCATAATGTTTTTTAAGGTCCATCCAAGTTGTGGCATGTATCAGCATTTCATTTCTTTTTATGACTGAGTATTACTCTATTTTATCTGTAGAACACATCTTGTTTATGCATCTATCAGTTGACAGACATCTGGATTGTTTCCACCTTTTAGATACTACTTTGTGAGTAATTATGCTAGAAACATTCATATACCAGTTGTTGTGTAGACATATGTTTTCATTTATTTTGGTATACAGTGAGGAATGGAATTCTTGGGCCATAAGGGAGCTCTTTGTTCAATCATCTGAAGAACTGTCGGACTGGTTTCTAAATTAAAGGCACTGTTTTTCTTTTCCACTAGCAGCATATGAAAGTTCCAGTTTCTCCACATCATTGCCAACGCTTGTTACTGTCTGACTTTTTGATGCCAGCCACCCTAGTGTGTATGAAGTGATACCTCCCTCTCTGAGATTTTTATTTACATTTTCCCGATGACTAATATGGTGAACATCTTCTCATGCACTTATTGGCTATGTGTATATCTTACTTAGAGAAATGTTGATTCAAATTCTTCACTCATTTTTAAATTGGGTTATTTGTCTTTTTATTACTGAGTGTTGTTTATATGTAAATTCCAGATATGTCTTAATCAGATACATAATTTGCAAATATTTTCTGCATGCTGTGTTTTTATTTTCTTTAAACTGTCCTTTAAAGCATAAGATTTTAAATTTTGATTTAAAGTATTAATCTCTTTGGCTTTCTTCTTGCCTCCTTCCCTATACTGATGACAATTATCTTAAAAGTTCAGTGCTGGCAACTTGGTCATAAGTGACTGCCCACAGAACTGAATTGAACTGAACTGGACAAATCTGCTTGGTTGCTATGAGGATTCTGTGAGATAACTGAAGCCAATGAGGTCTGAGGCCATCAAAGGGCTGAGTAAAGGCCAAAGGTCACACTGTCTGAGTTTCAACTTCACCAGGACAAAGACAATTTTCAAGTGTCTATAAGTGTTACATGAATAAGGTTTTCATTTTTCAATTTAAATTTTACTACCTTCCTGGGAGTTCTGTCATTTATTGGTTTTGAATTACATCAAATAATTTTTCTGCCTCTATCGAGATGATTCTTTCTCCTTTATTCTGTTAATGTAGTGAATCCCACTGATCACTTTTCAAATGCTAATCTTGGAATTCCTGAAATAACTACTGAGTCATGATATATTTTTATAGATTACTTTTATAATATTCTGGTTAAATTTCATTATAATTTGACAACATCTTGGAGTTTTGTATATTTTCCTGATATATCAGCTTGCAATTTTCTTTTGTTATAATATTATCAAATTCTCATTTCTGTATTAGTCTGGCTTTATAAGTAAGCTGAGAAATATGTTCTCTCTCTTTCCTAAAAGATTTTGTAAAAAATTTGGTACAATTTCTTTTTTGAATGTTTAGAAAAATTCACCTGAGTAGCTATCCTATCTTGAAAATTCCTTCATCGGGAAGATGCTAAATCATTTCTTCTGTAAGACATTTAGGAATAGCCACATTTTCTATTACTTCTGATCCATAATGGTAAGTATAGTTTTTCAAAGTTTTTTTTTTTAATTCATTAAATTTTTGAGTAATAAGCACAATACATTTCACTAAATTTTTAATGTTTAGGCGTTCTGCAGTATGATGCTTCTTTTTCATTCCTGATATTGGAAATCTGTGTTACCTTTCTTTTTTCCTGATTAGTTTTGCCAGATGCTTTGCAACTTTACTTAAATTACTTTGATCTTTGCCACTAAACTGCATATCTGTGTTCTTTTTTTCTGCTCTCATCTTTCTTCTTTCTTTCTTTCAATTTTTGGGATTGAGTTTGCCCTTATTTTTTCAGCTTTCTAAGATGAATTTTGGTAATTGGTTTTCCACTTTCCTAGTATGTGCATTTATTGTTATGTAGTTGGTGACATCCCTCAAGTTTGGAACATAAATTAAAATTTTTTCTCATTAAAAATTAAAAAAAATTCTCTGAAGAAAAAATAATTCTTTGATTTTTTTTCTTCGATCAAAGAGGTTTTTTTAGAAATATGTTTCTTATTTTCCAAACTTACTTTTAATTACTGATTTCTAGTTTCATTTCACTGTGGTTAGAGAAAACCCTCAGTAGGACACCCCCACCCCAACACACACGCACAAGATTTCCTCTTGCCTCCATTAGGAAGAGAGGGCTAGTGACGATCTCCTCTGTTCATTCCATAACTGAACCAGATGGAGGTTAGCTTGCAGGTTTATTTGGACTCGCTTCACTTCTGGTTTTATCTCTTCAGAGAAATACCTGTGATATGTCTGTTTAGACTCTCCTCCTGTTGAGGATTTGTGCTGTTCACATCAGGAGCCTGAGGAAGACTCTGTACTGTATTTCTCTGCCAGGCCTCCAATACCCTCTGCTGCCTCTGATCCCAGCAAGTCTTTCTGGAGATAACTAACCATCTTTCAGATTTCAATATGCCACACCAGCCCATGCAGCTATCGAAATCTGCAACTTTACTGTTTTCCTAGTAAAGACACACTGACTAGGACAAACCAGAGTCTCCACTCATCTCCAGATCTGGCAAATGATTAACTGTATCCGCTCACCCAGGAAGGGTTTTCCTAGCTTTGCTTCTCCATCTTTTTGATCGCTTTAATAATGTGATACGTTCAGGTGTTGAGCTCTGGGGTTTTTTTAGATGTTGTTGGAGGATGGGTGAGCTGCCAATACTTAGAACAAGCTTACTGGAAGCAGGGGTCCCCTTTGTGATTTCTTATGTTCGTTTTTACTTATTCACTACTTTGATTTACTTTTTGTTAGTATGCAAACTGAGTTGAACAGGAAGCTTTGCCTCCTTGACACTTCTCACACATACAGATGTCAGGTAAAATACAACAAGAAATACAAGATATACAGACGTCCCAGGTGGTTCCAGCGGTAAAAATCCACTTGCCAATATAGAAGAGATAAGAGGCACAGGTTCAATCCCTTAGTTGGGAAGATCCCCTTAAGAAGGAAATGGCAACCCACTCCAGTGTTCTTGCCTGGGAAATCCCATGGACAAAGGAGCTTGGTGGGCTACAGTTCATGCGGTAGCATCTGAGCACAGAACTACACTACACACACAATCTTAGGAGCAAGTGGAAAATTCAAAGCACCAGTAGTAACAATGAACGCAGGTCTAAGTGGGAGATGAAGCCAAAAGGAACAGAGTTTATTGGAAACAGATAACACTCATTGGGTGTGGTGGAATATCCCAGGAGAAACTCATACACAGTGGAGACTAAGTAATCATCTTTTTCTCCCATAAATGCCAGGAAGGAGAACAATAACAGAAGCAGCAACTACAATGAAACCTTTAGATAGTTAAGTGTCTAGAGACACCATCATTAGGCCAAGGCTAGGAACACAAACCTGCAGTAGCCCTAGGTGTGGAGGGTCAATCTCAATTACTAAACTCATAGTTTATTAAGCCAAGAAATTAACTGAAAACCGCTCCTGTAAAATAGTCAGGGCTTCTGTAGAAGAAAGCTCATATCAAAGCCCTAAGAATATTCCCATGGCTCAGAATAAGATCCCTAAAAACAATGCCAGCTGAAGGGGAGGTTGCAGAAAAATACAAAGCACTTTAAGAAATACCATGATATTAAAGTTAGTAGACAAAGAAATGGGAAGGCTGCTTCCCAGGAACACAGGTAATAAAGCAATTGGAAAAATAATTTTAATTTAGTATATTTTAAATAGAAAAGTAACAAAGAATGTTTCCTCTATGCTGATCTGAAAGTACTCTTCCTACAAACACCTAGGAAGCCTGCGTAAAATATAACAAAATAATATTTTAAGGCATAAAAGCATAATTGCAAATAAAAAGTAAACCACCAGGTGTTGAAATGAAGAGAGAATAAAAACCAAACTTCTAAGCATCTGTTTATTATTACTGCCCCAGAGGCTGAACAGAGGGAAAGAAAGCCAGGTGGGCGCATGCCTCTGTCACATTTGGGTTTGGGTTTTGGCACCCTTTTATAGACAGGTAAAAAGGGCTTACTTGGGGTGTGATGTTAGAATAAAGACAACTGCACAAAGCTGGAAACTAGAAAGGACCACAGGAACTGGAAAAAATGTTAACTTACCAGCACAGGTGGATCATGGAGTCTTCTCTATTTCTCTTGTGGAACTGATTAAAAGGTTTCTCCTGAGATATCCAACCCTGAGGGAGGAATATGTATGAGAACATCATAAATTTCTGTTTTAAATGACTGCAGAAATAAAGGGAATAACTGAAACTATTGACATGAAAAGACATCATGACAAAAGGGAAGAAGCAGATTTATTTAAAGAAAATTGCATAAAATTTCTTTAGAAAAAATTAAAACTGAAATACAGAGTGCAGGGAGGAGAGAACAAAAGTATGGAAGAAAGATTAAGATACATGGAGTATGGGAAGAGAAGCTACGATGCTGTGACAATCGTCCAAGAGGCAATGGGAAGGGGTTTTGAAAGTTAATGGCAGGAAGTCTTATGATTAAGAGACATAAACATGAGTCTCAAGCATGATAAATAATAAATCTATAACTATATAACTTGCATACAAATGTAGAGAAAAATGATTTCAATAGCAAACAAAAAGAGAGACTACTTCAAAAGGAATAATAATGAAAATGGTCACAAACTTTTCAATAGAGGAAAACAGAGAACTGTATAAAAATGAGCAAACCAAATAAATAGGAAGCCTGGCAAACAAATGGAAAAAGAAACTAATGTGGTGTAATTGAATGCAAATTTATCAAAAAATCTCAGCAATATTACATAATTAAAAATGTAATTTATAAAATAAAAATTTATAGATTAAATAAGAAATAAAGGGCTTCCCTGGTGGCTTAGTGGTAAAGAATCCATCAGCCAACACAGGATACAAGGGTTAGAGCCCTGAACTAGGAAGATCCTACAAGCCTCAGAGCAACTAAGCTTGTGAGCCGTAACTACGGAGCCTGTGGACAACAACTGAGCCCATGCACTGTAACTGCTGAAGCCCGCCGGGCCCTAGAGTCCATGCTATACAACAGGAGTAGGCACCATGGTGAGCAGCCTGCACCCTGAAACTAGAGAGTAGCCTCTGCTCGCTGCAACTAGAGAAAGCCCACACAGCAGTGAAGACCCAGTGCATCCAAAAATAAAGTCAAAAACAGAAAGAAAGAAAGGTCTGCTCTATATTAAACCATATACCATGAAGAATTGCAGAAGGAAAGTTAAAAGAACTGGTACTTTGTTAAATTATTTATTATTTAATCTGTGTGCAGGTCAAGAAACAACAGAACTGGACATGGAACAACAGCCTGGTTCAAAATTGGGAAAGGGGTACGTCAATTCTCTATATTGTCGTCCTGCTTAGTTAACTTATATGCAGAGTACATCGTGCAAAATGCCAGGCTGGATGAAGCACAAACTGGAATCAAGATTGCCAGGAGAAATATCAATAACCTCAGATATGCAGATGATACCACACTTATGACAGAAAGCGAAGAAGAACTAAAGAGCCTCTTGATGAAAGTGAAAGAGGAGAGTGAAAAAGTTGACTTAAAACTCAACATTCAAAAAAATGAAGATAATGGCATCTGCTCCCATCACTTCATGGCAAATAGATGGGGAAACAATGGAAACAGTGACAGACTTTATTTTCTTGGGCTCCAAATTCACTGCAGATGGTGACCGCAGCCATGAAATTAAAAGATGCCTGCTTCTTGGAAGAAAAGCTATTACCAACCTAGATAGCATATTAAAAAGCAGAGACATTACTTTACTGACAAAGGGTCTGTCTAGTCAAAAGGTATGGTTTTTCCAGTAGTCACGTTTGGATGTGAGATTTGGATTATAAAGAAAACTGAGAGCTGAAGAATTGATGCTTGTGAACTGTGGTGTTGGAGAAGAGTGTCCCTTGGATGGCAAGGAGATCAAACCAGTCAATCTAAATGAAATCAGTCCTGAATATTCAATGGAAGGACTGATGCTGAAGTTCCAATAGTTTAGCCATCTTGAAGGAAAGTTACATGGCTCAAAATAGCCTGGAGTTAAAACTCCCCTCCAGATCCTCCCCACCATTCTATGCACAACAAAGAACTCTCTCAACCAAAGGAAAAAATGGACATTAAGGCTGATTACACCCAGCTCCCAGCCAGTCCAGCCTCTGGCCGAGCTCCAGAATTCCTTGCCCCAGCTGTTTACGAGTTAACTACTCCCAACAACCTTGGAGAAGAACAGGCCCCCATAAGACAGTAGATTTCCACATATATGCCTGTATGTACTTACTCTTTTCTTGGGTTAGCGCAGCAGCTCACTAATCTGACTGCTGCCCCTTCTCGCCTCATTAAAGGTGATCCGTTCCTGTAAAGTGCCGGTCTCACTCTTTTTCTGAACCTCGCCTTCTCTAGCTCTCCTACCCTACACATCCGATGCAAAGAACTGACTCATTAGAAAAGACACTGATGCTGGGAAAGATTGAAAGCAGGAGGAGAAGGGGACAACAGAGGATGAGATGGTTGGATGGCAGCACGGGCTCGATGGAAGAGAATTTGAGCACCCTCCGGGGTTGGTGATGGACAGGGAAACCTGGTGTGTTGCAATCCATGGGGTGGCAAAGAGTCAGACACAACTTAGTGACTGAACCGAACTGAACCAGAAATACAGAAATTATTACAAAATGTATTTGTTTCCTCAGTTTCTATAGCCATGCATTAGAAATACAGTCATTTTGAAAAGTGACAAATTATGCCTAAAACTTTCTTGCATTTTATCTATTACGTGACCTGCAACATAACTTCTTGGCCCCCAAAACTCCACCCATGTTTATGAGGAGATTCACAATAAAGGGAGATTGAAAAAAGGCAAACCAGTGAACCCCGAAATAGATCCTACCACATCACATCCAACCCAGTGATATCCATTGCCTGATGAACATTCAGTCTCTCTCACCTACCCTCTCCAATAGGGTAGTAACATTGTAATAACATTAGGATTCAGAGTCTGTTTGTAATATAAAGTGGACAAATACATCTGTTTCACTGCAACCCATTCTTTATTTTTTATATTAATAATTTAAAATAATTTTATGCACAATTGATTCAAGAGCAAATTGATCCTATTGTTTTAATATTGGGCATTTACATGCAGTGTTATTGAGCAGTATATTTCCTATTTAGTGAAATGGCTTGTTTTCAAATCTAGAGGCTCTTTAAAAACCTACAGGCCACTGTAAGTCTGACTCTCTCAAGACTAAATGCAAAAGTCAGAAGTCAAGAAATATCTGGCGTAACAGGCAAATTTGGCCTTGGAGTACAGAATGAAGCAGGGCAAAGGCAAATAGAGTTTTGCCAAGAGAATGCACTGGTCATAGGAAACACCCTCTTCCAACAACACAAGAGAAGACTCTACACATGGACATCCCCAGATGGTAAATACTGAAATCAGATTTGATTATATTCTTTGCAGCCAAAGATGGAGAAGATATATACAGTCAGCAAAAGCAAGACTGGGAGCAGACTGTGGCTCAGATCATGAACTCCTTATTGCCAAATTCAGAAGTAAATTGAAGAAAGTAGGAAAAACCACTAGACCATTCAGGTATGACCTAAATCAAATCCCTTACGATTATACAGTGGAAGTGACAAATAAATTCAAGGGATTAGATCTGATAGAGTGCTTGAAGATCTAGGGACGGAGGTTCGTGACATTGTACAGGAGGCAGTGATCAAAACTATCCCCAAGAAAAAGAAATTCAAAAGGCAAAATGGTTGTCTGATGAGGCCTTACAAGTAGCTGAGAAAAGAAGAGAAGCTAAAGGGAAAGGAGAAAAGAAAGGATATAACCATGTGAATGCATAGTTCCAAAGAATAGCAAGGAGAGATAAGAAAGCCTTCCTCAGCGATCAATGCATAGAAATAGAAGAAAACAACAGAATGAGAAAAACTAGAGATGTCTTCAAGAAAATTATAGATAACAAGGGAACTTTTTATGCAAAGATAGGCACAATAAAGGACAGAAATGGTATGGACCTAACAGAAACAGAAGATATTAAGAAGAGGTGGCAACAATACACAAAAGAACTATACAAAAAGGATCTTCATGACCCAGACAATCGCAATGGTATGATCACTCACCTAGAGCCAGACATTTGGAATGTGAAGTCAAGTGGGCCTTAGGAAGCATCACTACGAAGAAAACTAGTGGAGGTGATGAAATTCTAGTTGAACTATTTGAAATCCTAAAAGATGATGCTGTGAAAGTGCTGCACTCAATATGCCGCAAACTTGGAAAATTCAGCAGTGTCCACAGGACTGAAAAAGGTAAGTTTTCACTCTAATCCTATAGAAAGGCAATGCCAAAGAATGTTCAAACTACTGCACAATTTCACTCATCTCACACGTTAGCAAAGTAATGCTCAAAATCCTCCAAGCCAGTATTCAACAGTACGTGAACTCTGAACTTCCAGATATTCAAGCTGGATTTAGAAAAGGCAGAGGAACCAGAGATCAAATTGCCAATATCTGTTGGATCATAGAAAAAGCAAGAGCATTCGAGAAAAACATCTACTTCTGCTTTATTGATTATGCCAAACCTTTGGCTTTGTGAATCACAACACACTGTGGAAAACTCTTCAAGAGATGGGAATACCAGTCCACCTTACCTGCCTCCTGAGAAATCTGCATGCTGGTCAAGAAGCCACAGTTAGAACTGGACATGGAACAACACACAGGTTCCAAATCGGGAAAGGAGTACGTCAAAGCTGTATATTGTCACTCTGCTTATTTAACTTGTATGCAGAGTACATCATGAGAAATGCTGGGTGGGATAAAGCAGAAGCTGGAATCAAGATTGCCGGGAGAAATATCAAGAACCTCAGATATGCAGATGACACCACACTTATGACAGAAAGCGAAGAAGAACTAAAGAACCTCTTGATGAAAGTGAAAGAGGAGAGTGAAAAAGTTGGCTTAAAACTTAACATTCAGAAAACTAAGATCATGGCATCTGATCCCATCATTTCATGGCAAATAAATGGGGAAACAATGGATACAGTGACAGACTATTTTCTTGGGCTCCAAAATCACTGCAGATGGTAACTGCAGCCATGAATGCTCCTTGGAAGAAAAGCTATTACCAACCTAGACAGCATATTAAAAAGCAGAGACCTTACTTTGTCAACAAAGGTCCGTCTAGTCAAGGCTATGGTTTTTCTACCAGTCATGTATGGACGTGAGAGTTGGACTATAAAGAAACCTGAGCGCCAAAGTATTGGTGCTTTTGAACTGTGGTGTTGGGAGAAGACTCTTGAGGGTCCCTTGGACAGCAAGGATATCCAACCAGTTCATCCTAAAGGAAATCAGTCCTGAATATTCATCGGAAGGACTGATGCTGAAGCTGAAACTCCAGTACTTTGGCCACCTGATGAGAAGAACTGACTAGTTGGAAAAGACCCTGATGCCGGGAAAGATTGAAAGTGGGAGGAGAAGGGGACGACAGAGGATGAGATGGTTGGATGGCATTACCAACTCAATGGACGTGGGTTTGAGTAAACTCCGGGAGTTGGTGATGGACAGGGAGGCCTGTTGTGCTGCAGTCCATGGGGTCACAGAGTCGGGCATTCATGAGCGATTGAACTGAACTGAATACTAAGAATCTGAAAGCTACACTCAAGCTTGAACACCTTACTTCTAGCTAGTCCTTCAAGCCTTTATTCCAGTCCATTTTCTTGTAGTTTAGACTAACAGTAACACACTTAACATCTGGTTTCTCAATCTAGGGCACAAAATAAAGAGCCAAATAGAGAAGGATGACGGGAGGGCTGTTGGAAAGGAAAACAAGGGCAGGAGTAACAAGTGACGCCTGTTAGCAATTGTTTAGTCACTAAATCATGTCCAACTCTTTCGTGACCCGATGGACTTTATTTAGCCCACTAGTCTCCTCTGCCCATGTGCAATCCATTTTTTTTTTAATCCAAGTGATCTAACATCCAGTTGGTAAATTTAAGATGGATATGATTGCAATATGAAAAAAAATCTTTGGTCTTACAAGATTTTCCCAAACACAGTAGTGACTTGAAACATTCAAGGGTAAGTTTCCTCACATGGAAAAAGAAAGACTAAGCAATATATACAAACAAATGTGCAAAAGTGGAAGTCCTAAAGAGTATTAATACCTACTTTTAGTGAAAGCAATAGCTGGCTGATACGGCCAATACACTTTCAGGGGGTCCCCGGTGACTCAGACACTTAAATAATCCCTTCCTCTCGAGTATGGTTGGAACCTGCTACTTTAAGCAAACAGAGTATCTTGAAGGTGAAGGGATAGCAGTTCCAGTGATGAAGTTATGTCAGGTAAGAAGACTGGAATAGAGAGTCACCTTCTAGCCTAGAAGTAGCTACAATGTTGCAAGAGGGGGTGCTGCTGCTGCTGCTGCTAAGTCGCTTCAGTCGGTCCGACTCTGTGCGACCCCATAGACGGCAGCCCACCAGGCTCCCCCGTCCCTGGGAGTGAGTGAGAGTCTATAAGAAGGACATGAGACAGGGTCACATAGGCAGCCCTCATCCACAGCCAGCAAGAAGAGGAGGACCTCAGTCCTGCAATAGCAAGGACCTGGATTCTCCCCACAACTATGTAAGCTGGGAAGGGGACCCCAAGATCCCCAAAGAGAACCAGCCTGGCTGACACCTAGATTGCTGCCTTGAGAGACCCCGAGAAGAGGACCCAGCTTAACCAGTCAGACTGTGATACAAAGAAATTGTGAGCTAATGAATGTGCCCTGTCTTAAGTCCCTAACCTGGTGATAATTTATTACTCAGCAATAGAAAACAAACACAACTGTTTTAGTGGCTTGAAAAACTGCCATACTTTCCATCATGTTAAATTATATGGGGAACCGGGGAATACAGATGAAGAAGCTGCAAAGATATTTCCCTCAGGATTAGAATAATTGAATGTGAAGACATTGACATTCTAGATTAAATTTTTAGTTTTAAAGACACTTTCTTCCAAGCAAATGGCCCCGAGTTCCTCATTTTGAAGGAAGCAGCCCAGTTTTAGGCTGCAAAGAATCAGGTGGTTGAGATGGCTGTGACAATGATGTAGATGACAGTGAAGATTAAACTGTGCTAAGCTTTGTCTTGATTTTTAAATTTCTTCCAGTGTTATAGAGTTTCATAACTTTTTTATGATTTTTGTCTTTGCTCTATCTTTTCCATAAGCTCTATAAATTTTAGTGTGGGGTATACATGCACACACATAGTTAGCCTTTAAACAACACAGTTTGAACTGCACTCTTTTTCAACAGTAAACACCCTAGTACTACAGGACCCAGGGTTGGTTGAATCTGTAGATGCAGAACAGTGGATACTGAGGAACCTTATACACTGAGAAAGTGATACTCAAATATTCTACTGTGCAGGGGTTAGCTCCCCTAACCCTTGTGTTGGTCAAGGGACAACTTCAGAAACAGATACTCACAAACATGCACACATACAGATATACACAACACAAATATAGACAGAGATATACACATACACACAAAGATATAGGTATACACTCACACTCATACACACATACATGGCATTATAGCAGAAATACATATATTTTGAACCTCTCCATTCTCACAAAGACACCGATAACAGCAGAGTGGAGATGCTATACACTTACCTTCTCCTTTGAACCCTGTTCTCTTTAAGACACAAGGAGTGCACTAGAAAGTTAGAGTCCTGTATGTTCTGCCTTAAGGCTTACCACAGATCTCTGGGTAAGTGTCAGTCTAGTAGGGGATGAGGGTTATGCTCAATGTCTGGTTCTCTGATATCTCCTCTGCCACGCTGACAAACACTGTACATGGTGCTGGTAAAGAAACCATATTTTGATACAAGTGCTCATTTTATTAATTAAGGTCAACGTAACGGGCATATTTTTTACTAAGACAATCGCTATAACTGTGTCAATAAAGCTTCTCTGTATTTCCAACCAGATGTATATTAATCCTTGTTTCCTGTCTCCTGGGGTGTAAAACAAACTATTTTTCAATAGAGAAGAGGTGATATGCCATAGGATAGTACAGGGGTTATCAAACTATGACTCATAGGTCACAATCCTGCCCAGTCTCTGATTCTGTAAATAAAGTTTTATTGGAACACAGTCACATTCATTCATTTACATGTCATCCATGACTTCTTTGGAGCTACAATGGCAGAGACGAGCAGTTGTGACCGACAGCACGGCCCAGAGAACTGAATTAGAAATGACATAGAATATGTACTATTTGTCCTTTTAGAAAAAAGTGTGCCAACCCCTGCGATTGAATCCTAGGTCTCTAAAGACTACAGTTAAGAGTTTCTATTTCTCTTGCCTGTTCTCCATCCTAGAGTAAGGCATCAATTGGTTACCTGTGTAATCAGTAACTCCTATCTTCCTAAAAGTACTTTAAGAGACAGAAAATGCTTGCATCAACCACTGTTATTTCTTCTCTAACCAAATAAGGAAAATTAAAGGATTTTAAAAGTTCTTATTTTGGCAAAAGAAGTCGATTTTATCTTCAATTGGGGAAAAATAAAAAATTGATAACTTAATTCCAGTCCTTGCATCCACATTTGTGATGATTTTGCCTGCTTTATGCAGTAAGTCCCTGACATTCAAATACATTCCATTCCAAAAGCAAGTTTTTAAGTCCAACTTGTTCATAAGTCCAACAAAGTTGGCCTAGGTACCCAACTGATCAGCTACACAGCATTGTACTGTCATAGGTTTATAATACTTTTGACACAAGTAATATACAAAAAACAAGCACAAAAAAGAAAACATTTTCAATCTTATAGTACAGTACCTTGAAAAGTACAGTAGGACAGTACCACAGCTGGCATACGGGGCTGGCATCACGTGAGCAGCAAGAAGGGTTACTGACTGGAGGAGGGAGAAGAGATGGGAGATGGTAGGGCTGAGGGATTGTTGCGGGCTACAAGTTCACTCATTCCTGACATAGATGGAGTGCACACTTGCATCTCTGAAAGTTCACAACCCGAAGATTCGTATGTAGGGGGCTTACTATATTATGCACTGGAATGTGCATGTCATAGATACACATACACCCAAGTGTCACATACAGTATGTGATACTGTTGACTCCTTTACCCCCTCCTAAAACACATCCATCAGATACAAGCTATCCTCAGATATGTTTTGGTTACCTTTCAGCTTCAACAATAATCTTCATAATTTGTACCACTTGAAATGTACCTCGAACCCCACACCTAATGTGTAAGCTGGAAGAAGTTAGCCATCTCCTCTCTGAGCGATTTAAATTCTGTTGACAGACATTAGGTGAGAAAGATTCATGCTAAAAGAATGCAGACAAATGGTGGCTAATCCAAGTGAAATGATAAATGAACATCTGAATTCTGTCTCCAGTGGAGATGCAGAGTGCTGACGAGCTCCATGCGTGGTGCTGCAGTCTCCTATTTGTCATAATTACAGAACAGATTTTAGGTCATTTACCTAGAAAGAGTGTCTAGAGTTTATTGTTTAAATGGAAACCTTTCTCTGCTGGGAAATCTTTCTGTGATCTTTTATTATCTGAGATAGATGGAGCGGTCACCCCTGACAAATTGAACGATGCTGTGATTAGTTGGGAAACTCTATGTCCTAGAAAGTCTCATTCTTGTTCACTGCTCTTAAATACTATGTGACTGGCTATTTTCTCTTTTGTCTCTATAAACATGAGGGGATGTATGTATGTTGGTAAACACACTATTGGGCTTAAATGCCCAGGATGCCCAGCCTTTGTCATTAGTACTAGAAGAAAACCTTTCCAATCTGGCATATCCTCATCCTCCCAATCTAATCTAAGAATAGTGGAACCTGAAGGAGACTTTTAGAAAAGTATAGATGCTCTCCTGAAAAGTATCAGTTGCATCTCACACATTTGACTTTGGTATCTTTTCTAATATAGAATATATTTAAAATAAAATCTAAGACAAACAAAATTCTAAGAAAATTAAATCACCATGACTTCCTCTCTATCTCGCTATCAACTTATACCCTTGTTTATACAGCACTGAAGGAACAGAAGCAATCACAGGAACATGCCTGTAAGTCCCACTGTATAAACCCAGCCACCTATATCTGGGCTCACATGCTTTACTTTCTCTCCCATTCCAGGGTGACCCATCCATGCTCCCACTGAAGGTCAGTACATCTATTTGTTCACTATTGTCTGGAAATGATTTTCCTCACTATTAGGAGATTCCTATCAGCATTAAAATAAATTCTTATTTCTCCATTTGAACAAACCGTCAAACATACAACCACAGATCTCTTGACTTACTTTACCCTCCAATATAGTATTATTTCTCTCTATACCCTTACACCTAATTCCTGGGAAGAAATCACGACTGACTTTCATTTCTCTTTCCCACTCTCTTTAAAACCCACTGGGTTTCGCATCTCCAATTCCATGGCAGTTTGTCCTATCAAGGCCACCAAGGTATACAATATTTTGGATTAAATGGTAAATATTCAATCCTATGTTTCTCCACTTGTCAATAGCATTTGATCAATGAATGCCCCTCCTCCCACTCAATATGAGGTCAACATTACCCTGATAGCGCAGACACTACAAGAAAACCACAGACTAATGTCCCTTATAAACATTTGTATAGAAATCCTTAACAAAATAGCAACAAATTGAATTCAGAAGCATACTGATAGGATTATACCCCGTGACCAAATGGAATTTATTCTTGGAATGCAAAGATGGTTCAACACACAAAAATAAGTCAGTGAAATACACTGCATTAATACAGTACAGGAAAATGATCATTTCAATTGACGTAGAAAAAACATCTGGTGAAATTTAACACCCCTTTTCACAGAAATATTCAACAATGTAGGAGTAGAAAAGTACCTCACCAGAATAAATGGCAAATATGAAAACCCCTCAGAGAACATCATATTCAATGGTGAAATATTAAATGTCTTTAATACCAAGATCAAGGCAAGGTTATTGGCTTTCACCACTTCTAGTCAACATAGTACTGGAATAACCAGAACAATTAGGCAAGAAAAAGAAATAAAAAGTACCAAAAATATATAGAAACAAAGTAAAATTGTTTCTGTTCACAAATTTTATGATCTTATATACAAAAAAAATAACGATTCTGCAACATTTTTTAGAATAAATGAATTCATCAAATAGGATATAAAGGCAATACACAAAAATAAGTTGCATTTCTACACAACAACAATCTGAAGAGAAAATCCAAAAACAATTTCATTTATAATAGCATCAAAAAGAACAAAACACTTAGAAATTAACTTAATCAAGGAGATAAAAGATTTCCTGTAGTATAAAGAAAACTACCAAACACTGCTGAAAGAAATTTATGAACACGTCAACAACTGAAAAGACAGTCCCTGTTCATAGTTTGAATGACAATATTGTTAAGATGGCAGTATTACCCAGAACAAACTACAGATCCAATGCAGTTCCTCTCAAAATCCCCATGATGTCTTGCAGCAATAGGAAAACCTCACCCTGAAATTCACATGGAATCTCAAGGAACCCTAAATAACTCAAACAATCTTGACAAAGAAAAACCAGCACTGGAGGACTCACACTGTGTCCTGATTTCAAAAATTACTCCAGAGATTCAGTAATCAAAATAGTTGGGTGCTGGCATAAAGACAGACACGTGGAATAAAGAGCCCATAACTAAACCCTCACATATATGGTCAAACAATTTTAAAAGAGAAGGGCAAGATGATTCAATTCAATGACAGTCTTCAACAACTGGTGCTGGTAAAACTGGATATCCACATGCAAAAGAATGAAGTTGAACCTTCACCTAATGTCATATACAAAAATTAACTCAAAATGAGTCAAAGACCTAAATGTAGGACATAAAAGTAATAACCTCTTAGAATAAAATCATAAGGGAAAACTTCATGACAGGGATATGGCAGTAATTTCTTGGTGCTAGTGGTAAGGAACCCGCCTGCCAATGCAGGAGGTGTAGGAGACATGAGTTCGTGTCTTTTGTGCATCAAAAGATACTATCAACAGAGTAAAAAGGCAATCTACAAAATGGGAGAAAATACTGTCAAATCATATATCTGATAAGGGATTGATAATATTAATACATAGGAAACTCAACAATTACAACAGCAACAATGAATGATTCAAAATTGTGCAAAGAACCTAAATAGACACTTCTCCACTGAAGATTACATACATGGCCAAAAATCACATGAAAAACATTCAATATATGATCAGTGGATGTAAATAAAGACCACAGTGAGATACCACCTCACACCCATTTGAAGGGAAGGAGGGAGAGAGAGAGGGAGGGAGGAAGGAAGGAAATAACACGTGTTGGTACGATATGCACTGTTGGTGGGAATGCCATATGGTACAGCCTCTATGGAAAACAGTACAGCAGTTCCTCAACACATAAAAGCTAAAATACTGATATAAGTCAGCATTTCTACTTCTGAATGCATACCCAACAGAATTGAAAACAGGTTCTCCAATAGATATTTGTACACTCATGTTTACAGCAGCATTATTCACAATAGGTAATGTGGAAGCAACCCAAGTGTCCATCAAAGATGAAAGGGTAAGAAAAACATGGTATATGCATACAAAGGAATGTTTATTCAATGCTAAAAAGGAATAAGATTATGACATATGCTACAACATGGATGTACTTTGAGGACTTAATGCTAAGTGAAATATACCAACAATAAAAAGACAAATATTGCATTATTTCATTTATATGATGGACTCAGAGCTGTCAAAATTACCAAGGCAGGGAGTAGAGACACAGTTGAGTAAAGGGACTTGGGGTAGGGAAGGAGGAAGAAAACTGCTATTAATTTGTACAGGGACTCATTTTCACTAGATGAGAAGAGTTCTGGAGATGAAGTGGGGTGACGGCTACATACCAATATGAATGGAGTCAATACCACTGCCTTGTGCACTTAAAAATGGTTAAGATAATAAAATTTTATTTATGTGTATTTTATCACAATAAAAATATTATTTTTTTTAATTTAAATATCAGTTTTATAAGAGCAAAGATATGAAGTAAGATATATTAATCAATTCTTTGCAAAACTCTTGGATCAAATGTGACTTAATTCATGCTCAGGAAATAGAAATCTTGGTAATTTTCCAGACAAGCCAATGAGAAAAAAAGTTAACAAATAAACAATCACAGTGCAAATAAAATGCTTTAAGATGGAAGTCTATCTCTATTGTTAATACACGGGCACCAGTTTTGTTCACAGTGATAACATCATGTGTCAATCCATGTTCTCCTGATGCTTAATGCCCACTTTGGTTTTGCTTCATCTCTCTTCCAACATACTCTGTAACTATCAGCTTCTCCTTCTCCAGAATTTTACCTAGATGATGTTCCTCCCTTCAATCATCTACAACTCCTTTACTCCAATCATGCCTTCCCTATGAAAAGATTTTTCTTTCCATCTGTACATGTGTGATATTTTTAAGAAAAACTGGAAAACTGTGGGCACTCCTTTAAAAAAAATTCTTACAAGCAACTTATAAAGATTTACCGAAACTGGTAACTAAGCAACTGAAAATGAATCTAAATAATATCAACTTGTTAGTAAGATCTGAGAACACACTGAACATTTCCTACTTTCTCAATGAAGGTCATTAATGCTATGTGGTAGCATATTCTAATTCTGTCTTCATTACGTCATTTGGACATTTGTCAGCCATCCTGAATTCTTTGAAAAACCAACAATTTCAAGCATGCAAATTGTGCAGTACAGATATGAACAGTTCAAAATACATGCTAGGACTTCCCTGGTGGTCCCATGGTTAAGAGTCTCCCTGCCAATGCAGCGGACACAGGCTTGATCTCTGGTCCTGGAAGATTCCACATGCTTCAGGGCAACTAAGCCTGTGAGCCACAGGTACAGCGTCCATGTGCTGCAACCACTGAAAACCTGACATAGAGGCTGTGAGAAACCACTGCTATGAGAGCCCTGCACACAGCAATGAAGAGAAGCCACAGACAAAGCCCAGGCACAGCAACAAAGACACAGCGCAGACAAAAATAGTGAATAAATAAAACTTTAAAAACACACACTAGAAAGAAAACTAGAAAGAGTATCGATACTAGAGTTGATTCCCCAAGTTCAGAAGTTTCTTACAAGTTATACATATTCATCCAATATTTATGCAACATGTGAGAGCATTTACATGTATTCACCATCTACATACACCACATACCATGATTTGTCTGTTCACACACATGATTTAATTCTCATATAATTTCTGTATTATTATTCCAATTTTATATATTAAAAGAGAAACTACATAGTGAGAGATGCAATTGATATTAAGTTGATGTCTGTGTAATTAAAAGGATAATATAGCTTCTACTGGTATACATCAGTTCATTCATCAAACATGTATTGACATTCTCCTTGGTGCAATAGTTCTTGGAATAGTTATCCAAAATATAGTGTCTTTCATCAAAAGCTTACTCTCTCATTGGATAGTAACAATGAAAATTCAGACAACTATAATATATGGAGGGGTATAATCGATTTCATGGCAACTTTATAAACTAAATCCTGTAGACTAATTGATGTAGGTAACTCTGGAGGGCAGACTATCATTTTGGAGGAAAATGGAACAATCTAAGTGAAAACTAATAAAAATTGCCTGATCAATAGTAAAAGCTAACATTTATTGAGTCCTTCCAGGTGGTTTATATATATTAATTCATTTTATTTTTCAGCCATTCCATGAAGTTTGTATTATTCCTATTGTCTACAGTGAGTGCTTTGTGCAAGCTCATCCATATAATACATGGTGAAACTAAGATCTAAGACTAGGCAGTCAATCCCAAATTCTGCTTCCCAATAGTTATGCTTACTACATATCAAGTAAAGAATATGACATCTCAGGAATAAGTTTATCAAAGAATGCAGATACAGTATATGTAGATACAAAGTGCATGAAAAACTACGTTACAGGGACGATGGCAAAAGGAATGGAGGTGGTTCTATTAACACAAAAGGCTTCTCCACTTTGAAGTGGTACAATGTTAGCTCCAAGTAGATGGTGAGAGGTCATGTATAGTTCAATTCCCTACAGGAGGCATTCTTTGCTGTATCATAAGTTCCTAGAGGTTTGACATTATACCTATCATGTCTTTGCTGTACCGCAGCATCTGACATGGTGAGTTCCAGGCCCATATACTTAATATATTTTGTTATCTGATTGACTGTATCTTTAAAATATCTTAAGTATTCAATTTTAATTTATCTACTGGCATGATGCATCACTATGTTAGATGCTGGGGTACACCAAAGACGTGATAGGTATAATCTCAGACCTCTAGGAACTAATGATTCAGCAAAGAATATAAGTATTTTAAACTGGTAAATGAGCATATTAAGTTCAGGAACATGGCTATTTTCATCCAGTAAGGGAAGGAGGAAAAAGACTGGAGGATACATGTACATGTATATACACACACACACATACACAGGTAAGTAAATCTGGCAAGTTTACTCTGTGTATGTGCGCGTGTGTGTGTGTCTGTGTGTGCGTGTGTCTGTGTCCGTAAGATTTCTCAAGGGCACTACTGACTTTTGGAGTTAGATAATTCTTTGTGTGGCGGACAGTCATGTGCATTGTAGAATGTTTAACATTATCTTTAGGCTCTACTCACTAGATGAGATTAGATATATACAGACACAAACATATACATGTAAATGACTACATGTAAATCATTATTAGAATGTAATGCATTAATATATTAATATTAAATTAATTAATTAATGTGTTATGTCTTATTAGTGAGGTCTGGCATGCATATTGACATTGAAATGCTTATAACTTTTTAAAATATTACAATTAATTTACGAATAGATAAGAAGGGTGATTAATGGCATAATGGAAAATATTGAATAATGGCACCAAATTATTTGGGGGTTCTGAAAAGAACAGAATCTAAGGTCAGATTTAAAAGCTGAGTGAGAATTAACTGGACAAAAAAGAGGGTAAAAATCATTGTTTTAAACTAATATGTAATATACTGTAGTATAATCACCCTAAATTTGTTATCTTTCAAGTTGGCTTGATGTTCTTGACCTTTTTGCATTACATTTTGTATTGGAGAATTGATTTGTCAATTCTAGGATGCTGACTGAGATTTTATTAAATTCACAGATCAATCTGAGGAGTGTTGCATCAAAAGAATATTGAGTCGTCCAACATCTGAGCACGGTAAGACCATCTACTTATTTAAATGTTCTTTCATTTTCCTAAATATGATTGTCGCTTCAAGGGCAGAGGCTTGCACACCTTCTATGATATTTATTATTTTATTTGAACTGTTTGATGTTATTGTTATGCTATTTTAAGTAACTTTTCATTTTGCTGATGGAATTATAATTTTATAGTAAGTTACACACAGTAAACTTGCTACATTTACTTACTAATTCCAATAGTTTGCGAATACTTAATGTTCATAAAAACACCATCAAGAAGAACAAATGCATGCTATTTATCGATTACTATGGATTTTTACTTTTTTCTTGCCATATTGCACTAGCTGAAGCCTTCAGTAAAGTAACAGTTGAAGTGGTGATAATAGCTGTTCTGTTCTTATTTCCTATCTCTCCAGGAAAGGTTTCAACTGTGTACTTAACAGGAAGCTGATTGAGATAAGGAATAAGAAGCCCTTGATAGGTAGAATTACCAGGAGAGAGCAGTATTTCCAAAGCCAAGTTAGGAGGGGATTTTAAGAGGCTGGTGATATACTCCTTGAGATCTGTAGAGTTTTTAAGCAAAACGAGACTTGAAGAATTTGTTGTGATCGATTATTCTTTATTTGTCAAAGGCAACTAATAACAACTCCCTTAGAGACATGTTTTGGAAAGATCAAATAAGGAAATATAGGAGAAGACCTACACTATTTGCACATCTAAAAGTTTTAGTTTCTTTTTTATTCTCCATCTAAAATAAATGAAAATTTGTCATACCAATAGGGTTTAGTAAACACTGAGATGATACACTGTTATTTACCAAATTGCTTGCTTTCCTGTTAAGCTAAACCTTGATTTATTCACTAGATGTAGTCTAGAAAAATGACGTATATCCACATTTACTAGACACTTTTCTGAATGATTTGTTGTTTGTTTATGAACAGCAAAATCCTTTTATAATGCAAGCAATTAATTTAGAAGTATTAGTCTGGAAACATGGCCTTTCTTATGCAGACTAGAGATTTTATTTAGAATTTTAGCCAGTATTGCATTTCACTTTGTTAGTATAACAGTAACAGGCTGCTATATTGATTACATGTCTGCTCTGTCAGCAAATTAACATTTAAAAGAAATATTATCCAGAAACCCATATCTATGGAAATGGTAGGTGAGGATAATTATCATTTTAGTAGCACTTGATACTTCACCATCTGAAAAGTGCAAACAACTTTTACCATAAATAAATTTTAAGAGGTGCTAAAAAATAATGCTTGACAATCACTTGTACTGCAAATTTAGGGAGTGAATAAATCTTTGGGTGCTACAACAACAGATAAATACTTTTCCAGAGGTGGCTAAAAAATTGACAGCTTAAAATGGAATGTTTCTTTAGTGGTCCTGGTGAATTAAATTAAAAAAAAATCAGAACAAGTAGGATACCATCATCAAATAGCTGTAGCTCACTGATCCTCTCAGACCCCACTGTTCCTTCTGAACTTTCCTCTAAGATTAGTGTTTTTCTTTGTCTCCAAGTGACTACTTAGGCAAGAAACATCACTTCTCTATTTACTCTTAAGTAATTAAAGGAGAAGGGCATTGGCCACTTCTATCCATTAGAATAGTCTCAATATAATAATTCAGACGTCCAGTTCTCCACAATAAATTAAAGCTTCTCTTTTCAACCAGCTCCAGCTCAAGGATGGTGGAAAACCTGATGAGAATAGAGGACAAGTTTGACCTTTTCACTACCATTCTTACTTCCTCCAAATTCCCAACTTAGCCTCGGTTCCAGATCCCTCCACTGTTGAACTGGGAAGTCGGGAGAGGCGGGATGGAGGGGGGGTCGGGGGGTGGGGGGAGTAAAGGACACAAAACATCTTAAGTAGTCCCCTTTTAAAAGTATCTCTCTTGCCTTCATGTTCAAAGTTGAGTCTGTTTCCTGCAGGGTGATTTTACAGATTCCTGGAAGAGTCCCCCTTTCTCTAATGTGGGGATTCTTTGGTGGTACACCCAAATCTCACCTTTCGATCTACAGTGTCATCTCCTCACAGGCTCTCTTACTTGTGGTTCTACCGTCCACAAAGGCTTATTTGTTTCCTTACCTTCTAACAAGGTTTTTTCTCCACAGGGAGCTTGCACTTTCCTTCTGCCACTGGTGCAAGGGAGTGGTTTCCCACATGGCAGACCTCACCTCCAATGACACAAACTATTACCCTGCAGCCTCACAACCTCTTCTTACTGGGCTGTGAGTTTGACTCTTCTGGGTACCTCCAGTCCTAACAAACTCATATCAAGGTCACCATGTAGATCTCTGCTGCCTCTTTCTAGGCCGAGGTAAGAAGAAAACAATTCCACTCGAAAACATAATCCCAATAACCATCTGTGTTTATTAGTCATTGTAAAATGCAACAGACAACCAAGTAATCAAGAGTATATTAAATTTAGAAAAAAGTCATTTTCCAGCAATTTTCTATAACGTTTACTAATTTTTAAAATGATTTTCATTAAGAAGTAAAGGAAGAAGCAGAAGGTGAAGCTAAAAGGATAATGGGTAAGGAAATGGAAAGTAGTAGAGAAAAAAATAGGAAGAGAGAAGGGATGATGTGGGAGGAAATAGGCATAGCACAAAAACAAAAAAAATGTTAAAAGATTTCACTAATGGAAGGTTTAAAACTGATTAGCTAGACATATATGGCTTCCTTTACTTTATGAATTATCTATTCCTTCAACCCATTTAAAATTAACAGAGGAGGCAATATGGCAGAATAGAGGGCTGTGAGCTTACGTCTTCTTACAGAAACACCAAAATTACAGCTAATGGCTTAACAACCATCATATAGCATAAAAAAAGCTGTAACATACCAGAAAAGATACTCTATGTCCAAACAAAAAGAAAAAACCACAGTGAGATGGTAGGAGGGGCACAATCATGATAAAATCAAATCCCATACTTGCCAGATAGGTGACCCACAAACTGGATAATAATTATACCATAGAAGTTCTCACGCAAGAATGAAAGTTCTGAGCCCCATGACAGGCTTCCCAGCCTGAGAGTCTGGCAACAGGAGGAGGAAGAGCGCCCAGAGAATGTGGTTTCGACGGCCAATGGGGTTTGATCGCAGCAATTTCATGGGGAAACAGAAACACCACTCTCAGATGGCATACACAGGGTCACATGTGCACCAGAAACCAGAGAAATAAGCAGTGACCTCATAAAAGCCTGGGCCAGACTTACCTGCTAGTGTTGTAGGGTCTGCTGGAAAGTGGATTGCTGTGGGGATGGGGATATTGGCAGTGGTGATCCTGGCAAGAGCTCACTGGGGTATGCCCTCTTTGAGGCCACAATTTTCTCATCAAGACTTGGCCCTGCCCAACAGCTTGTAGGCTCCTGCTGTGACTCCTCAAGCCAAACAACCAACACGGTGGGAACATAGCCCCATCCATCAGCAGACAGGCTGCTTAAAATCTTGCTGAATAAATAGCTGCCCAATAAACACACTCCCTGACACAGCCCTGCCCACCAGAAAAACAAGACCTAGTCCTACCCACCACTGGGAAATTACCAGTCTCTCCCACCCTGCAGCCTGCACAAGTCTCTCAGACACGCTCACTCACCACAGGGCACACAGCAGCAGCAGGAAGAACTACAATCCAGCAGCCAGTGAAACAGAAACCACAATCACAGAAAGGCAGGCAAAACAATACAGCAAAGGAATATGTCCCCGATAAAGGAACAAGAGACAGCTTCCAAAGAGCAAGTAAGTGAAGTAGAGATAAGCAATCTACCTGAAAAAAGATTCAGAGTAATGATATTAAAGATGATCCAAGATTTTGGAAAAACAGACACAGAGATGAAGAAGATATAAGAAATATTTAACAGTGACCTAGAAGAACTAAAGAACAAACAAACAGATGAACAATAAAATAACTGAATTGAAAAATACACTAGAAGTAATCAATAGCAGAGTAACTGAGGCAGAAGAATGGAAAATGAGCTGGAAGAAAGAATGGTGGAAATCACTGCCACACACCACCAGACCAGCTTTGCAACAAATTATAGAGGAACTTCTCCAGATAAAAAACAAAAGGCCACAACTAGAAACAAGAAAATTATAAATGGAAAAGCTCACTGGTAAAGACACACATACAGTCAAGGGAGGAAATCATCTGCACACAAATCAAAACTTGCAGTGCAGGACTTCCCTGGCAGTCCAGTGGTTAAGACTTCACCTTCCAACACGGGGGGGTGTGGGTTCAGTTTCTGGTTGGGATCCCACAAGCCAAATGGCCAAAAAATCCAAAACATAAACAGCAGAAGCAATACTGTAATAAATTCAGTAAAAACTTTTAAAATGATCCACATTTAAAAAAAAAATGGCAAGAGAAGAGAAGAGCACAAATGTAGGATATTGGAAATGCATTTCAAACTAAAAGACCAGACACTTAAAACAATCGTATTTACATATAGACTATTCTATCAAAACTTCACGGTAATCGCCAACCAAAACTCTACAATACATACATAAACAGAAAGGAAAAGGAATCCAACCACAACTTTAAACCTGGTCATCAAATCACAAAAGAAGAGAATAGTGAGAAAGCAAAGAAAAGAAAAATACAAAAACAAATTCAAAACAATTAATGGAATGGGAATAAGAACATGCGTATCAATAATTACCTCAAACATAAATGGATTAAATGCTCCAATCAAAAGACTTAGACTGGCTGAATTGATACAAAAGTAAGACCCATGTATATGCTGCCTACAAGAGACCTACTTCAGATTTAGGGACACATAAAGGCTCAACGTGATGGGATGGAAAGAGGTATTCTATGCAAATATAAATCAAAAGAAAGCTGGAAGAGCAATACTCATATCATACAAATAGACTTTAAGATAAAGACTAGTACAAGAGACAAAGAAGGTCACCACATAGTAATGAAGGGTCAATCCAAGAAGATACAGCTGTAAATATATATGCATCCAACATAGGAGTACAATATATGACGTAAATATTGGGTTGGCCAAAAAGTTCCTTCAGGTTTCCATAAGATGTTACAGGAAAATGTGAAAGACTTTTTGACCAAACCCAATACTGACAACCATAAAAGCAGCAATCAACAGTAACACAATAACAGTGGTAGACTTTAACACCCTACTTTCATCAATAAACAGATCATCCAGAAAGAAAATTGATAAGGGGACATAGGCCTTCAATGACACATTAGACCAGAGAGACTTAATTGATATTTATAGAGTATTCTATCCAAAAGCAGCAGAATACACATTCTTCTCAATTGCACATGGAACATTCTCCAGGACTGATCACATGCTGACCACAAAGCAAGCCTTGGTAAATATGACAAAACTGAAATCATATCAAGCATCTTTTCTGAACATAATGCTATGCTATGAGAAATCAAACACAAGAAAAAATTGTAAAACAGACAAACATATGGAGGCTAAACAATATGCTACTTAACAACCAATGGATCACGAAGAAAACAAAGAGGAAATTAAAAAAAAAAAAAAAAAACCCTAGAGGCAAATGAAAATGAAAGCATGATGATCCAACACCTGTGGGACCACTTATGGGACCACCTATGGGACCACCTATGGGAACACCTATGGGACCACCTATGGGACCACCTATGGGAACACCTATGGGACCACCTATGGGAACACCTATGGGACCACCTATGGGAACACCTATGGGAACACCTATGGGACGCAGCAAAAGCAGTTCTAAGAGGGAAGTTTATAGCAATACAATATTATCTCAGGAAAGAGAAAAATGTCAAATAAACAACCTAACCTTGCAGCTAAAACAACTAGCAAAGAACAAACAAAATCCAAAGTTAATAGGAGGAAAGAAATTAAAAAGATGAGAGCAGAAATAAATTAAAGAGATGAAGAAAACAATAGAAAAGATCAGTGAAACTACTGAAGGCTGGTTCTTTGAAAACACAAAATTGAGAAACCTTTAGCCAGACTTATCAAGAAAAAGAAGGAAAATGCTCACTCGAATCAATAAAATCAGAAACGAGAAGTTACAACTGATGTCACAGAAATACAAAGGATCATAAGAGACGACTACAAGTAACTTGTACATGTGTATATGCTCAGTCATTCAGTCATTCCATCCTGTTTGCAACCCCATGGACTGTAGCCACTAGGCTCCTCTGTCAATGGAATTTCCCAGGCAAGGAATTCTGGAATTGGTTGCCATTTCCTACTCCAGGGGATCTTCCTGACCCAGGGACTGAATCGAAGTCTCTTGCATCTCCCACACTGGCAGGTGGATTCTTTACCCACCACCTGGGAAGCCTACTTAGTATATGCCAATAAAATGAATAAATTGGAAGAAAGGGAAAAATTCCTAGAAAGGTACAATCTCATAAGAGCGAAATAGGAAGAAATAGAAAATATGAACAGACCAATCACAAGTACTGGAATAGAAACTGATTTAAAAACTCCCAACAAACAAAAGTCAAAGATAAGATGGCTTAACGGGCAAATTCTATCAAACATTTAGAGCAGAGCTAACACCTATTCTTCTGAAACTATTCCAAAAAATCACAGAGGAAGGAACACTACCAAACTCATTCTAGGAGGCCACCATCACCTTTTACCAACATTAGAAAAAGATACCACAAAAAAGAAAATTATAGGCCAATATCACTGATGAACATAAATGCAAACATTCTCAGCTAAATACTAGCATCCAGTAATACATTAACAGAACCATATACCATGATCAAGTGGAATTTACCCCAGAGATGAAAGGATTTTTCAATATTCACCCATCAATCAGTATGATACACCACATCAACAAATTGAAGAATAAAACCATACGATCATCTTAATGGATGCAGGAAAAGCTTTTGACAAAATTTAACAACCATTTTAAAAACTCTCCAGAAAGTGGACACAGAGGAATATTTCTCAACATAATAAAGGCCATATATTATAAACCTACAGCTAACATCATACTTAATGGTGAAAGGCTGAAAGCATTTTCTTTAAGGTCAGGGTAAGTCAAGGATGCCCACTTTTGCCACTTTTAACATACCTTTGGAAGTCATAGCCACAGCAACCAGGGAAGAAAAGGAAATAAATAAATAAATAAATTCAAACCGGAAAAGAAGTAAAAATGCCACTGTTTGAAGATGACATGATGCTTTATATAGAAAATCCTAAAGATGCTATCAGAAAACTGTCAGATGCCATCAATTAATTTGGTAAATTTTCAAGATACAAAATAAATACACAGAAATCTGTTGCATTTCTATCAGGTTGGTGCAAAAGTATGGTTTTTACACTATTGAAATTTGCCATTTGATATTGGAATACATTCTAAATACATAAGGTTATGCTATACACCATTTTAATCTGCAATTCCTGTTTTATTTTTTGCTAATGACATTATTTGCTGTTGATACTTATTTTAGACTATAGAAATTATGTTAGACAAAAAGCAAATTCAAGTAGTTTTCTTATTTTTGTTCAAAATGCATCATAAAGCAGTAGAGACAACTCACAACATCAACAATGCATTTGGCCCAGGAACTACTAACAAACATACAGTGCAGTGGTGGTTCAAGAAGTTCTGTACGGGAGCCTTGACGACGAGGAGCACAGTGACCAGCCATTGAATCTGACAATGACTGAGAGCCATCATCGAAGCTGAACTTCTTACAAGTATACAAGAAGTTTCCAAAGAACTCAACATCCAATACTCCATAGTGGTTTGGAATTTGAAGCAAATTAGAAAGGTGAAGAAGCTTGATAAGTGGGTGCCTCATGAGCTGGCTGTAAATCAAAAAACTGTTGTTTTGAACTGTTATCTTCTCTTATTTATGCAACAACAATGAACCATTTTTTGATTGGATTGTTACATACAATGACAAGTGATGTAACAACCAGTGATGAACATCTCAGTGGCTGAACTGAGAAGTAGCTCCAAAGCACTTTTTAAAGCCAAACTTTCACCAAAAGAAAGATCATGGTCACTGTTTGGTGGTCTGCTGCCCATCTGATCCATTACAGCTTTCTGAATCCCAGTGAAACCATGACATCTGAGAAGTATGCTCTGAAAATTGATGAGATACATCAAAAACTGCAATGCCTGTAGCCTGTACTGGTCAAAAGAAAGGACCCAATTGTTCTTCACAACAACATCTGACTGCGTGTCACACAATCAACACTTCAAAAGATGAAAGAATTGGGCTATGAAGTTTTGCCTCACCTGCCATATTCACTCAACCAACTACCACTTGTTCAAGCATTTCAACAACTTTTTGCAGGGAAAATGCTTCCACAGCCAGCAGGATGCCGAAAATGCTTTCCAAGAGTTTGTCGTATCTTGAAGCACAGATTTTTATGCTACAGCAATAACCAAACTTATTTCTCATTGCCAAAAATGTGATGATTGTAATGGTTTCTATTTTGACTAATAAAGATGTGTTTGAGCCTAGTTATAATGATTTAAAATTCACAGTCCAAAACCATAATTACATTTACATCAACTTAATATACACCAAAAATGAAAGATCAGAAAGAGAAGTTAAAGAAACAATCTCATTTAACATCACATCAAAAAGAATAAAATACCTAGGGATAAACCTACCAAAGGAGGCAAAAGACTTCTACCAGAAAAGTATAAGACACTGACAAAACAAACTGAAGATGACACGAACAAATGGAAAGATACGCCACGTTCTTGGATTGAAAGAATCAGTATTATCAAGATGACTATACTACCCAAGGCAATCTACAGATTAAATGCAATCCCTATCAAATTACCAGTTGCATTTTTCACAGAACTAGACTAAAATATCTTCAAATTAGTATGGGGAAATGGAAGACCACAAATAGCCAAACCAATCTTAAGAAAAACGGACCTGGAGGAATCAGGCTCCCTTACTTCAGTCTATGCTACAAAACTTCAGTCATTGAAATAGTGTGATACTGGCACAAAAACAGAAATATAGATCAATGAAACAGGACAGAAATCCCAGAAATAAATCCACATTCCTGTGGTCAATTAATCTATGACAAAGGAGGGAACACTATACAATTGAGAAAAGACAGTTTCTTCAAGAAATGGTGCTGGGAAAGTTGGACAGTAAAAGAATGAAATTAGGATATTTTTAATACCATACACAAAAATAAATTCAAAATTGATTAAAGACCTAAATGTGAGACTGGACACTATAAAACTCTTAAGAGGAAAATACAGGCAGAGCACTTTGTGACATAAATTGCATCAAGATCTTCTTTCATCCACCTCCTAGAGTAAAGGAAATAAAAATGAAAACCATAAACAAAAAGAGAACCCACAGGATGGGAGAAAATATTTGCAAACAATGACATGAACAAGGGATTAATTTCCAAACTTTACAATTTGTGAAGCTCAATATAAAAAATAAAAATAAAAAATTAGACAGAGGACCCAAGAGACATTTCTCCAAAAAAGACACACAGATGGCCAATAAGCACATGAAAAGATGTTCAATATTGCTAATTATTAGAGAAATGCAAATCAAAATTACAATGAGGTATCACCTCACATGGGTCATAACAGTCATCATTAAAAAGTCTACAAATAACAAATACTAGAGAGGGTGTGGAGAAAAGGGAACCCTCTTACACTGTTGGTGGGAATGTAAATTGATACACATGCTATGGAGAATAGTATGTAGGTTCCTTAAAAAAGTAAAAATAGAGCTACCATATAAGCCAGCAATCCAGAGGAAAACATGATTCAAAAGCATACATGCACCCCAACATTCACTGGAGCACTTTTTACAATGGCCAAGACGTGGAAACAACCAAACTGGCTATCGACAGATGAATGGATAAAGAAGATGTGGTGTATACACAAACACACACACACACACACACACACACAAACACACACGATGGAATATTACTCAGTCATCAAAATGAGTGAAATAATGCCATTTTCAGCAACATGAATGAACCTGGAAATTATCATACTAAGTGCATAACTTAAGTTAGAGAAAGACAAATATTATATGATATCATTTATATGCAGAATCTAACAAATACAATACAACTGAGCTTACAAAAGAGAAACAGACTCAACCACTTGGAGAAAGAACCTATGGCTACAAGGGGGGAAAGGTTTGGGAGGGTGGGTTGGGAATTTGGGATTGACATGTACACCCTACTATGCTCAGGTGCTCAGCAGTAAAGAATCCGCCTGCCAATGCAGGACATGTGGGTTTGATCCCTGGGTTGGGAAGATCCCCTGGAGAAGGAAATGACAACCTACTCCAGTATTCTTGCCTGGAGAATCCCATGGACAGAGGAGCCTGGTGGGTTACAACTGATGGGGTCGCAAAGAGTCAGATACAACTGAATGACTAAACAACAACAAATATACAAAATACATAACCAACAAGGACCTACTATACAGCACAAAGAACTCTGCTCAATACTCTTGAATAATAACCTCAATGAGAAAAGAAGTTGAAAAGAATATATAATGCATATATGTAAGTCAGACATTTTGCTGTCCACCTGAAATGAACACAACATTGTTATGTAACTAGATTCCAACATAAAATGAAAATTTTTAATTTTTCTAAAAAATAAAAAATTACCATTCTCACCTAAGCTTAGGCCGAAACTATCTCCATGGAAACCATCTAAATACGCACATTATGGAAGCATTAAACCAAGTATACCTTAAAGAATACACAGACACTCAACACTGCTTGTGGGAAATGAAAATCTTCCTTTAAATTTTAACTCCATAGCCATGAGTTATTTTAGCAATTGTGAATGATTTATCAAAAATATTTTAAATGAAAGGTCATATATTATTTAAGAAATTCAGTTGATGTTTTTCAAATGTGCTTAATAAATTCAATATGACTCTCTAATCTGGTTTTTAAAAGATGATTTATAAATGTATACCATAAAAATGTATACCATCAAATATGATACTGACTAAAAATAAACTTGATAATCAGATCTCCAAAGTGATTAATTTTCTCAGTAAGCACAAGGGCATAAAATATGCTGTCCTGCAAAAATGTTCTCCCCTCTTGAGGTTTACCTTTTGCTCTATGAGTGGCATTTATTATGATCATGAGTTAAGAATTTTATGTAGTCTAAAATACCATTTTTGGCTCTGTTGTATTTGTTTCATGCAGTATTATCAACTTTCATACAATGAATTTAAAACTCTATTCATACTGACATAGATAGTCAATATCCCCAATTATTCTAAAGCAAAAAATCCATGGGTTATTCTAACCCTAACCCATCCTTTTACTCCCCCAAATTAATTTTTGGATATAGGATCATACAAAGGATCAGACTGTCACATAAAACGAACAAGAACCAGAGGCTAAGCCAGTATCAAACTGTACTACTAATTCCAAGAATGCAAATAGTTTAAAAGAAGAGGAGAGGCAGGGAGACATCTAGGGCCTCCGATGCTACACAATTCCTTTTTTTTTTCAGCATTAAGACACTCTCTGGGTCAAGATAAACATAAGGGTCTCCAAGCAAGGTGTGCAGTAATGACATGTCTCCATATGATACTCAGAGCACCCAGAACTTAGAATGGTGCCTGTCCTATAGTTGAAGCTCAGTGAATATCTGTTGGATGAATGGAGCATAGAGAAGCTCAATAATTCCTCTACATCCTGTGGTTGGTAAGAAGGCAGGATATGAACCCAGTAAATCTAACTCAGAGCTCAAACATTAACCAAATAAGCATTATGGTAAATCTGTCTCAATAATGCACATCCCTAAAATCAGCAACTTTAATTATATCCTCAGTATGGAATTAAAGATATGAGCAAACTTGGCTAGGATAAGAACAATTTTGTTTTTTTTTTTTTCAGTTTTAATGTTTTCTTCAATGTAAAGCTAACTTTAGTGTTTAAAAATGAAATGTTTTTAGGTGAATATTTCAAGGCAGACTTCAGCATGTTTTCTAATCTTATGCAGAAGTCACATGTACATTAGTATAAAGAATAATTATTAATACTCCACAATCTGAATGTTTGTATGGAAAAGAGAACAAGATCTGGAGAATGGAAAGATGGTGCTGCTTAGTATTAATATAGTTTAACAAAGGCAGAGGAACCAGAGATCAAATTGCCAACATCTGCTGGAACATTGAAAAAGCAAGAGAGTTCCAGAAAAACATCTATTTCTGTTTTATTGACTATGCCAAAGCCTTTGACTATGTGGCTCATAATAAACTGTGGAAAATTCTGAAAGAGATGGGAATACCAGACCACCTGACCTGCCTCTTGAGAAACATGTATGCAGGTCAGGAAGCAACAGTTAGAACTGGACATGGAACAACAGACTGGTTCCAAATAGGAAAAGAAGTACATCAGGGCTATATATTGTTACCCTGCTTATTTAACTTATATGCAGAGTACATCATGAGAAGCACTGGGCTGGAAGAAGCACAAGCTGGAATCAAGATTGCCGGGAGAAATATCAAGAACCTCAGATATGCAGATGACACCACCCTTATGGCAGAAAGTGAAGAGGAACTAAAGAGCCTCTTGATGAAAGTGAAAGAGAGTGAAAAAGTTGCCTTAAGGCTCAACATTCAGAAAACTAAGATCATGGCATCTGGTCCCATCACTTCACGGGAAATAGATGGGGAAACAATGGAAACAGTGTCAGATTTTATTTTGGGGGGCTCCAAAATCACTGCAGATGGTGACTGCAGCCATGAAATTAAAAGATGCTTACTCCTTGGAAGGAAAGTTATGACCAACCTAGATAGCATATTAAAAAGCAGACACACACACACACACACACACACACACACACACACACACACACACACACACACACACACACACAAAAAGCAGAGACATTACTTTGCCAACAAAGGTCCACCTAGTCAAGGCTATGGTTTTTCCAGTAGTCATGTACGGATGTGCGAGTTGGACTGTGAAGAAAGCTGAGTGCCGAAGAATTGATGCTTTAGAACTGTGGTGTTGGAGAAGACTCTTGAGAGTCCCTTGGACTGCAAGGAGATCCAACCAGTCCATCATTGGAAGGACTGATGTTGAGGCTGAAACTCCAATACTTTGGCCACCTCATGCAAAGAGTTGACTCACTGGAAAAGACTCTGATGCTGGGAAGGATTGGGGACAGGAGGAGAAGAGGACGACAGAGGATGAGATGGCTGGATGGCGTCACCGACTCGACAGACATGAGCTTGTGTAAACTCCGGGAGTTGGTGATGGACAGGGAGGCCTGGTGTGCTGCGATTCATGGGGTCGCAAAGAGTCAGACACGACTGAGTGGCTGAACTGAACAGATGATTAATATTTCTACAAACCAGCTTTATAGTCAACGTTTCAGCTGGTTTTCCAAAGTGTAAGACAAAGATGATAGTATTACAATTCATTACAGCAGTGTTTCCTGTGTCAGAAGTCAGTGTGATACTTTCTGGCCTATTGGTGCACTTCTTATGAAGGTTTTTTTTTTTTTTTTTTAATTCTGCCTGTTGAGGTGAAAGATGTAATAATAAAACTGTCATGGGTAGGAAATTGTTCTCTCTGAGACTGCGTTATAAAGTGTTGCTGAATGGAGTGGGTTCTTGTCCTTTCTTCAATCATGACCAGCACCAGAGTTATCGAACTGAAGTCTTAGCAAAGCATTTTCAGGCATCTCTAGGCTAGCTGCACTTGCTCAGCTAAATCTATTTTGCAAAGGAAAGAGAGATCAAATTTGAGACTAGAGGCAGGCATATACATTGGGAGCTGTAATTAATAATAATATGAGTAATGACAGCAATGTTCATGTTGATGATAAGGCCAGCAATTATTCCCACCATTAACACAGCAGTTTATCCACGCCCGGCACTGTGCTGACGGGTTAGAGTATCTGACTTAATTCGTACCTTCGGGGCTGGATATTATTAAAACTATTTCAATAATGAGGAAACCAAGAAAATAAATAATAGTAGTGGATTGAAAGCCATACATAAAATTAATATCAGGAGTCCAATGGATATAAATAAGTATTTGAATAAATACATACATACATAGAGGAGAGAGACAGCTCTTCCTTAAAGCAGAATTCCAAATGTAGAAGGAATAATGGAATAAAGAATTATAAGTAGAGCTCCATGTTAATGATTGCTAGGGGCATGATTTAACAATGGATGATAAAGTCAGTGGGCAAAAGCTTGAGGAGAAACATGATACCTGCTAGTCTCAAAGTATATCCTCAATACATTTATTAATTGCAAAGGGGTAAACAGAAAATTTACAGTGGAGAAACTCAATAACCGCCACTTTTAACAAGTGACAGTAGTAATGTAACCAGTAATGAAACATACTGATAACATGTTTTAATGTACTTAAAAGGACATGTCACTTCTGTGGTATTATTTTAAAAAGATGTAATTTTCAACTACTCATGAGAAATGTCCAGGTTCACTTTAATTCAGGGATAGTCTACAAAATTACTGTCCAGTTTTCTTCAAAAATGTCAAATTTATAAAAGATAATGGAAAGTAAGTATCACAGATTGGAAGGAAAAACTAAATGCCAATTCAGGATCCTGGAACAGAAAAATAGATCTTAATAATGAGTGAAATCCAAATAAAGTCTTTAGATGACAATGTTTGTTCAAAGATTTCCTAGTTTCTATCATTGCACCTGGGATATGCAAGAAATTCACATTAAGCGAAGCTAGGTAGGGGTATACGGGTTATCCATATAATCAACCACAGCCCGGCTCCTCTGTCCATTGGATTATCCTGGCGGGCTACAGTGCACGGGGTCACAAAAGAGTTGGACATAACTTAGAGACTAAACAACAACAAGACCTTAGGCTAAGTAAAATAACTGTCACAGAAGATGAAATACTACATGACACCACTTAAACAAGGAATCTAAAGAGTGAAACTCTTGGAAGTGGAGAATAGAATGGTGGTTATGGGGGAGGTGGAATGAGGAGGTACTGGTCGAAGAGAACAAAATTTCAGTCACACAAGATAAAGGAGTCCTAGAGGCCTTCTGCATAGCATGGTGCCTACAGTTTACAAACCTGTACTGTATAAGTAAAATTTGCCAAGAGGATAGAGCGTATGTTATGTTCTTATCATATACCTATAGAAATAAAGACGGGACATTCTGGTAGTAAGTGGATGCATATGATCTTGATTGTGGTGATGGTTTCACAGCATCTGCTTATCTCCAAACTTATAAAAGTGTATGCACTGAAAATGAACAACTTTTCATATGTCGATGATATCTCAATAAAGTGGTGTTAAAAAATACCCAATCAAACAAAGCATCAACCAAGAAAATCCCAAACTCTAAGTTCTAACAAAAGCTGTGAAACTTGAGTTGTTAACAACACTGTGTAACTCCAAATCTGGTGAAATTCCTAATGATAACCTACAAAACACAAAAACAGATCTGGTAGATAAAGTTCTAGCTATGAATGAAAATCCTCATCGGGAAGAGACCACCCTAATTGATCTGTGATCCACCTTGGATCTCTCTGATTACTAGGAGACGGAATACAACCTAATTTCTTTATTCAGATCACCATCCATAACTCCTCTGATTCTCAGATTTTCAGGGCTCTGTTCACAAGTTATTGTGTCTCATCCCCTCAGCAAACAAAATGAGTTCATTCATTGATTCATTAACTCCTGTCTTCACTATTGACTGAGAACCTCCCATATGATTGTTCTGTAGTAGTATGTGAATACGAAAGTTTTTTCTGTGTTCTAGTGGGAAACTACAGAAACTGAGAGATAGCTACAGTCACATGCTGTTAAGTGCTATAATATACTGATATTATGTTGGAATAGTATGAAGAGCTACAATGTTATGGACCAGCTCGGTAGTGGTACTTAGCAGAGAAGATTTCTTAAATATAAGCTGAAGCATCCGGGAACATCTTCTATTAGAGGGGCCACCTAAGAGGTGAATAAGGTCATTATCTAATCTTTCTCCTCTCAGTTAGGTAGCATGGTTTTCAGAAGGTGGCATGGTTTGGATTTACTATTTCAGGTGTGAGTCACTTAAGGGGCAGGGTAAACTAAATGGAAGAATATTAAGAACTGGGGCATCAGGCGTTGAACAGGTGTGGCATGTATAAAAGTTGAAGTTACCCAGAGTCATGGTAGGACCTGAAATGGAATTCATGACAGCAATCCAGGAGACTAAAAATCGATCAATCCAGCTGATGAGCTGAATGAGTCACAGGTTAAAGGGTAGAGGGTGGTATCTTTAGAATCCAATGTATCCTTTTACTTGAAGGTGGAGGAGAAAAGATCTAGAACTGTGATGTTTAATACTGTGGACACTAGCCATTTTTGGCCATTCAATTTCAATAAAATAAAACTTAAAAATTACTTCTTAAGTTACACCAA
Source organism: Okapia johnstoni (assembly GCA_024291935.2). Taxonomy (NCBI): domain Eukaryota; kingdom Metazoa; phylum Chordata; class Mammalia; order Artiodactyla; family Giraffidae; genus Okapia; species Okapia johnstoni. Next base: position 7,955,535 of record CM044323.1, on the reverse strand, counting down.
ACAAGTGTTCCACAGTCACATCTAGCCTGTGGCTACCATGTTGGAACACAGAGTAGGGAATGGCAACCCACTCCAGTATTCTTGCCTGGAAAATTCCATGGACAGAGGAGCCTGGCGAGCTCCAGTCCACGGGGTCACAGGGAGTCAGATGGGACTGAGAGCCTGTGCACACATGTCGCATCACATCACGCTGGACAGTGTGGAAATGCAGGAGACGCTTCCGTCAGAGCACGAAGGCCTCTAGAGAAAAAACTGATGGAAAAGTCCAATCTACCTCCAGAGCCTGGGGAAGATGAAGTACAGAAGCATGAGCAGCACAAGCCTGGGATAACTTCAGGAGGCAAATGTCCACATTAGAGACAAACACAGACACTAATACCAGGAGGAGGAGAGAAATCTCAAGCTGCTAAGGAGGGGAAAAGCGGTGTCTTTGGGCTCCATTTAAAGTCTCGGGATGGAGGAGCTAGGGACACAAGACACAAAGACTTAGAAGAGTTTGGGCCAGGAGGTGAGGGAGGAAAGGGCCCAGCAGAGGGCAGAAAGACTGACAAGGGTGTCCAGGATGATGGGATGTGTCCAGATTAATTTATCTCAGGATTATTGTGATGTAAAGGGCTCAGAGCTAAGCTAAGAGCCCTCCCAGGGGAGGCATGTTCCATGTGAATAGAGCCATAAAAGGGCCCTCTCTGCATGTTAAACTATAGCAGCCTTTCCTGGGGACAAGGTACTCATTGAAAAGCATCAATCTCTACCAAAAATGCTCTCAAGGGGTCAGCCAAAAGCCACAGCCTCCTGTCAAATGCTTTAGATTGATCAGAAATACGGTTCATTTGGTAAGTTATAAAACACACAGATACTTCTTAATCATGAATGTTTAATATTATAGAGAACTGAATTAAGGCACTGTAAATTCTATTTAATGCTTGGAGATTACCTGAATTTACTCATGTCATTAGCGTGGAAAATATTGCAAGATACTTCCCCTCAAAATCATTTGTTGCCTTTTGTTTCATTTTTTTCAACATTCAGTGACTTATCAAATTTTTATTGAATCTCTCTTGTGAAGGGCTTTGTGCTGAACACTTTTTACTTGGATAATCTTACTTAATTCTCACAATACCCTCATGTAGCATCACTATGCCCACTTGTGAGAGGAGGAATGTGAGGGTCGGAGGTAAGTTAATTCCTTACCTCTTCTAGGTAGAAACGGCTACGTGGGATCTTCTAGGTAGAAACGACTCATGGTTATGACTCAGGTAGTCTTGATTCAAAAGTAAATAACCCATTTATTCACTCACTGAACAAATGTTTTCTTGTTGCTGGGTTGTTTTTTTTTTTTTTTTTTTTTTTTTTTTTTTTGAGTGAGAATCATACATGCCAAGCCTTGTTCTAGATGCTGGAGATACACCAGTGAACAAAATGAAGCCCTGCTATCTGTGAGAGTCAACAGATGAATTTGAAAAGATAGTGTCTGTGAGGTTAAGTGTTGTGAGGAACATGAAAAATGTAAGACAGGTAAACTGTTGGAAGGGGTAATATTTCATGTAAGTGCAAAAAACTCTCAGAGGAGTTGACATTTAAGCAGAGACCTGAAAGGAAGAAAGGAGTGAACATGGGTGTGCCCGGGGAAAGCGGGTATGTGGCAGAGAAAAGGCAGGCCAGGGTGGGTGGAAATCAGAGAATAACAGGAAACAGAGGAGAAGATGCAGAGAGAGAAGGGGGTCAGGGGCACTGGCATCTTATGGGCCATTTTAAGGGCTCTGGATTTCCTGAGAGGGCCTGGAGCCCTTGGCAGGGCTGGAGCAGAGGGTGCGGTGATGTATGACATAGTCCAAGCAGCCTCCCTGTGGCTGGCCTGCTGAGGACCGAATCAAGGGAGTAACACGAGAGAAAAGACCACCGGAGAGCAACTATGATCGTCCACAGGGGACATGACAACGGCTCCGGCCAGTCCTGGAGGAGGAACGGCAACCTGCTTCAGCATGCTCGCCCGGGAAATCCCAGGCACAGAGGGCTGTGGAGGGTTACAATCAGTGCGGTCAGAAAGCGGTGGACACAACTGAGCAGGAGTGCATGCCAGGTGCAAAGGATGAGGAGAGGTCATTTCCAGACATGCCATAAAGGTTGAATAGAGATGATACTGCAGATGGATTGAATGAGGAGAGAGAAAAACAAGAATCAAAGTTGCCTCCAAGTTATAAACTAAGTTGTAAACTGATCTAAACTGGGAACTGTCTGGTGTTATGATTTCTAGAGATGGGGAAAACAGTGGAATCATGTACAGTGATGAGAGGACATCAGGATACTGTCAAAGGGGTTATTACTATCATTATAAGTAATAAAAAAATCTCAATTAACTTATTAGGCGAAACTTCCTCTGACATAAATCATACCAATGTTTTCTTAGGTCAGTCTACCAATACAAAAAAGACCAGAAAGCAAAAAGAAATAAAGGGGACCTTACCAAACTTGTAAGCAAAGAAACCATTAATGAAGCAAAATGACAACCTACAGAATGGGAGAAAATATTTGCAAAAGATGTGACCAACAAGGACTTAATTTCCAAAATATACAAACAGCTCATGCAATTCAGTAACAAAAAAAAAAACAAACAATCCATCAAAAAATGGGCATAAGATCTTAAATAGATATTTCTCCAAAATAGTAACATGGATGGCCAATAAGCGCATGAAAAGATGCTTAACACTGCTAATTGCTAGACAAATGCAAATAAAAACTACACTGAGGTACCACCTCACATTGGTCATAATGGCCATTGTTAAAATGTATACAACCATAAAATGCTGGAGAAGATGTGGAGAAAAGAGAACCCTCCTACACTGCTGGTGAGAATGTAAATCGGTGCAGCCACCATGGAAAACAGTTATGGAGGTTCTTCAAAAATCTGTAAATAGAGTTGCCATATGACTTAGTATCCCACTCCTGGACATATATCTCAACAAAACTATAATTTGAAAACATACATGCACCCCTGTGTTCATGGCAGCACTCTTTAAAATAGCCAAGACATAGAAACACCCTAAATATTCATCAACAGATGAATAAAGATGTGATATATAGATAGATAGTGTGTATACAGCTATGTATATATACATACATATTCACACATATATACATACATACATGTATGTATACATATACATACATGTATAAACACAGTGGAATATTACTCAGTCATAAAAATGAAATAATACCATTTGCAGCTACATGGATAGACCTAAAGATTATCATACTAAGGGAAGTAAGTCAGAAAGAGAAAGAAATACCACACGGTATCATTTATACGTTTCAAAAATATGAAACAAATGAACTCATCTATGAACAGAAATAGACTCAAAGACATAGAGAATAGATTTGTGGTTGTGGAAGGGATGGGGGTGAGTGATGGATTGGAGTTTGGGATTAGTAGATGCATACTGTTATATATAGAATAGATAAACAACAAGATCCTACTGTATAGCACAGGGAACTCTACACAATATCCTATAATAAACAACAATGGCAAAGAATATGAAAAATAATATACATATTATATATCATATAGATATGAGCAACTGAATCATTTTTCTATATACCAGGAAATAACATATCAAAAATCAACTGTATTTCAATAAAATAAATTTTTAAAAAAACAGGATTGAAGTTGAGTGTTCTTTACCTAAATGAACCATGTTATGCTGCCTGTGGTTGGAATGATGGTTTCACTCTATGAAATTCTCAGCAACTCAGGCTCCTTTTAGCAAGGGTGGGTATGAGCTTCATCTTCAAGTTTGCAACTGTGCATGCTCAATCCAGTCACTAGAAAAGATTAAAAAGGAAAGAATGAAATAGAGCATAGTGTTCATGACAGTACTTCATTCAGGGAAAAAATAAAAAGTTCTCTGAATTTGTCACGATACTTCACCTGATATATCATCAGTGAGAATATAATCACACTGACATATACAAATGCGAGACCTGCAAGAATATATTAATAGATAGACAGATAGATAGATAGATAGATGTGTATATATACAAATAACGTATATATATATACACACATATTTCTAAATGGGTATATGCCTAACCATGAAGTCAGTTATTGTAGAAGAAGAGGAAGACATGTGTTGAAGGAAAGGCAGAGAGAACTGCAAACTTCCTGAACCACTGCAGAGAACAACATTAGAATTGGCAGATTATCTATCTACCTATTGTACCTATCTATCTATCAATCAATCTATCAATCAATTGATTGCAGAAAGCAAACAGAATGGATGGGGTTAATTTTCTTAAGGGCATATGTGTAAAACATGGGTAGTATTTTCTAAACGAGGGCACAGCCCTTATTGAGCATGTTACCCATTTCCATTATCTCAAATAAACTCAACTCTTAAAACTCTATCATTTCAGCTGTTTGGTTGTTTTTCCTTTCATGCATGTATTTATAGATGAGAGGGAAGAGCCAACATAAGTTCATACAACTCAGGTAGCAACCTTAGAGATCTTAGAGGAGGGCAGAAAAAGACATCTAAGTCAATATTCCCAAATCTGCGTCTGTTTTGAGGTGAGACCTCACAAGCACTATACATGATGACTCAATAAACACACACACACACTTGCATACATATTTAACTGAACAACAAGTTGCATTAAATAATGTTTGCCTTCACCAGGAGAGATACATGCTTGTATTTGTCCTTTCCTTCCTTCTTCATCTCTTTCCTTTCACTTTTTAATTTCCTTTCCTTCATTTCCCCTTTCTTTACTTTTCTAGTAAATTTATTCCATTAAAATGGTACTGAACCTCAATCAGGATTAATTATTAGACAGTTCTTCCTTCTTATGAACCACACTGTTCGCTTCTACCTTTACTGCTGGTGCTGACTCTACTTTCTGACGCTCTGGATAACAAAACTCATCTTTCTTCCACAGGCTAATCCTTTACTTTTTAAAATATACTTACTATATTCCCCTAATTCTTCTCTTTTTCAAGCTAAATATCCCACACTCCAGTCGACTTGTTCCGAAAGCCTAGGCAGAACCTCTTATACTTGTAGGAAGCCCCAGTTAAAATGTTTACATTGTCATGGATTTAGAAGATGAAACAGTCTGGGTGCTAACCATGACCCAAACCAAAATGACAATGGATCGAGTGATGTGTTTGGGGTGGAGGGAGGGCAAACAATATGACATATCAGTGTAAAATGAAGACATTTTGGCAAATGAAGTATTCTTTGAAATTCATGGTCAAGATTTACAATTTCTAAGAAAATGTGGAAATTATTATCCAAGAAATTATTTCCTATTTATCTGCTCACTCACAACAATCTAATACATAGTCATATTATTTCACACTATTTAAAAATAGATTACTAGTTCTTATTGATTCCTTTAATACTGCTAATTCTTATTAGCTATTTTCTTTAAACTGGAATTTAAAATTCAGTTCTGTTCTCTTAATCAGTATTTCCCTAGCTCATCTTGGCCTCATTTAGCAAATCAATAAGTATAGTTTGTCTAAAGAAGACTCTATAAGGTAACTAATTTTTTGTTTACATCTTTTTTTTTTTTTTTTTTTTTTTTGCTGCAATTAGTTTTGTTTAACTCTTGCCTGGAAACTCCCATGGACGGAGGAGCCTGGTGGGCTGCAGTCCATGGGGTCGCTATGAGTCGGACATGGCTGAGCGACTTCACTTTCACTTTTCACTTTCGTGCACTGGAGAAGGAAATGGTAACCCACTCCAGTGTTCTTGTCTGGAGAATCCCAGGGACGGGGGAGCCTGGTGGGCTGCCGTCTATGGGGTCGCACAGAGTCGGACACGACTGAAGCGACTTAGCAGCAGCAGCAGTTTTGTGCTATATTTTCCAGATTCTGTGTCACATCCAGCTTCTTGGGTACCAATTAAGCAGAAAGGGCAATATAAAAATGAGCTGGGAATACTGAATTCAGGGCATTTAATAGCTTTTATTGCAGATATTATTCATGCATGTAAACTTACTATAAAATATGTCTGTTTCCATATTCTGGGGGCAGGGTGGGTAGGGGTAGGAGCTAGGATAGAGAATTTATGTAACATCATTTAGAAAAGAATGGAAGAGCCAGAATTTCCACAGTACTTAAATGTAGTTGTTGACCCAAATACCACTCCTCCCCAAAATGTTATTTCCTCTGCATAAAATCTCAAGGCAAATAACTTGCCAAAGTCACACACACTTCAAATCCTTTGGTACCAAGTCTAGGTCATTCAACTTGAATGACTTCCATTAAGTGCATCTGCCCATCTCCTCCCTAGGGGGTGTGTTTCTTTAGAACAGCAGCTCATGCTTCTTTATTCCCCTCATAGGACCTGCCAAAGTGTGTCTCACATAACGTGTGAATTCCTTAATATCAAGGACTGTTAGATCTTTTCATTTCTCTGATTTCAGATTCAAGAGTAATATTCTCTTTTGGGTAGATATGTATGGTGATACATGGGTGGATCGATGCATATAAACGCATTCACAACCTGCCTCCTGGCTGTGAAACTCGTTTTCTTTTCAAGGCTTTAAAACAGTGAAAGGCACTAAGGCTCTGCCTGTCCCAGCGCATCTGGGAACCCAGTGCTGATACTGCCTTGGTGCCAGGCAAGATCATGGAGCGTCTCTGCATATCAACTTCTTTCAGAGATAGATAGGGCTGAAAATGGTGTGCTCTTCCACTACAGGATTGTTGCAAAAACCAGCGGTGGTATAGCTATTACAAGAAACTTTGAAAATATACCTTGAAAGTAGAGAAAAATGCAATCATGTAAGGGGAGTAAGGCAGAGAAAGAATAAAAATTAAACAGGAATTCGGGGGATGAAGGGGAAGAAGAAAGAAAGAAAACTGTGAGAGAAAACAGCACTGAAGAAGAAGAGTATTTCCCGCGCTCCACCCCAGGGTGTCTTGGAAGACCTGACTCACAGGTGCGCAAGCGCATGGACAGCACGGCGAGAGGACCACAAAACCTGCCTACATCTGACACTCCAGGCTTCAAAACCTGCCCCAAGTGCTACTTCATCCACCGTGGTGACCTGAATGGGAAGAAAAACCAAACAGGAGGAGATGCATGTGTATGTATGGTTGAGTCATTTAGCTGCATGGTAGAAACTAACAATTGTAAAGCAACAAATTATCCAATAAAAGTTGAGTAAAAACAAACAAACAAACAAGCCCGCCCCAACACTCACTGGCTGTAACTTTGGGCAAAACATGCAAGCTCTCTGAGACAACTGAGGCTTTAATTCTTGACTTTTGATTACTTATTATCCCAGGCTGCTGGAGATGAACTCAATCTCCATATATGAGAAAGGATTTTACACACTATAAGGTCAAGTGCTGGAGTAAGTTGATATTGTATATCAACTACAGTTTATAGTAGGTATCAGTTTATCAAGGTCCCCATTCTCCATCATGCCCGCAGATGGTGTCTGATTATCTCAAAATAAGGTTTTTCCGTCACCAAAAAAAAAAAAAAAAGGCTCTAACAGTCCACTCCCCATCACAATCAAGTCAAGTGCCTGCTTGTAGCTTTCTTCCCCATCTTTTCACAAATCCCACTGCTCACTCATCTTCTCTGGGTAGTGCCCAGTTTTCTAACGCTGTTCTGTAGAGAAAGTCAGGGGCGGTAAGGGAGAGACTCAGTGAAATACACAAGGTCACCCTGCAAGTCATAGTTAGCAGAAAATACTAATCTGGGAGGTTTCTGCACAAGCTTGAAAGTTGGAGCTGAATGTGAAAGAAAGTTCCCAAGCATGGCCAATCATTTTAGCCTTGGGATTTTCCTTTTCCAAAATAAGACAGATATGCATCTTTTCCTGGGTTATTTTCTTACCTCACCTTCGGTGATTCACTTGGCACGTCATTGCATAGCCTTCTGTTTATCTAAATATGATACTTACAAGCTTTTACTGAAACCTGCACTCTGTGACATTTAATTTTAAATAAACAATACTGTTACCACAGGGGCTTGTCAACTTACAAGGAAAAATGCCCTGTTATTAAAATCAGTAAGAAATAGATGTCAAATTATCACTTCCATTTTTCTTACACCACAGATGTCTTGTTTTTTGCTACAGTTTTAGAAATATCTTGATAAGAAATGAAAAGGTAACCACATTTCAAATTTTCATGCATTGTGATATTATTAGTCTTTACAGTGAGCTAGGTACTACTATATCTATTTTTTATCTTTAATCAAAGATAAATCTGATGTTCAAAGGGAATAGTAGCTTACCCCCAAAGATACGGCCAATCAAATTATTCGCCTGGTATTTAAGTTCCTTTAGATGCCAAAATCAATTTTCCCTCCCATCAGAAATAAGCATCTTTTTGTACTGGATTAGCCACCACTCTTTGGGTTGGAATACACAGAAAGCCAAATTTAGCTGAGATAAGCAAATACTGGGAATTACTGAAAAGGTGCTGTGATTTTTTTTAATAACCACAATAAGTCAGTGGGGGGAGGGGAGGTCTCATTCCTTGTCCCTCTCTCTCATCTCTTCTCTGCAGGCCCATTTACATAGATTGGAATTGTTTCTTACAATGGTAATAAAAATGAAAAAAAAATCAACTTAATCTCATGCCTCAGGCTTTATCACTAGAAGAATAGCATCTCTAGCTCCAGTTCAAATCTGAGGAATAAAAAATTCTCAGGAAGATTTCTGACCACACTTGATTTTTTTTTTTGGCTGGGTCAGGCAGTCTTAGTTGCAGCAGGTAAGATTTTTTTTTCTTTTAAGTTGTGGCAGGAGGGTCTTGGTTTCCTGACCAGAGACCGAACTGGCGCCACCTGTATTACAAGCTCAGAATGTTAAGCACTCAGCCACCAGGGAAGTCCATGACTCTATTTGATCCTGTACCCTCCTTTGTACCAATCAGAAGTGGTGAATTAGATGGGTGCAACTATTGTGGGAGAGGTAAGAGTAAATCTGAAATAAGAATGTGTGGGAGGGACACAGAGAATGTGAGGGATTAAAGCTCGGATGGTAGACACACAGTAGGCTTCCCTGGTGGCTCAGATGGTAAAGAATCTGCTGGCAATGCAGGAGACCTGGGTTTGATCCCTGGGTTGGGAAGATACCCTAGGGAAGGGAACGGCTATCCACTCCAGTATTCTGGCCTGGAGAATTCCCTGGACTGCATAGCCCATGGGGTCGCAAAGAGTCGGACATGACTGAGTGACTTCCACTTCACTTTAGTAGACACACACCATAACCACTTCTAAGTCTAATTCATGGTCAAAGGATCTTGCTCATTGAAAGCATTTCTTTTTAAGTTTCAAGTTACCTATATACCAAGACAAGTACACATTTTGAACTAATGAAACCTAAATATTGATGATTTTTTTCTTTTAAAACTTAAGTCTTGAGTACACAGAGATTTTTGTGAAGAGGAACTGAAATACCTATCTCAGTCAAGCAACAAAAAGCACCATTTATGTCTGAATTTTTTTAAGGTTTCCCCCCAATTTTAGTTTATTTTGTTATTAACTGCATCATCAAACAACTATTCATGAGTGGTCAGCTTGTCTGCAGTTGATTCTTAAATTTTTCTGCATTAAAACAACAGCTTATTATACACATGTTCGATATTGTCTATGTCGATCTCAACACAACAGTCATCGGTGTTTTAAAGTCCCAGTTTAACTTCCTACATTTTCGTACAAGTGTCAATCTGAACTAAAAGGATATCATTGTAGTAACAGTGCTATTATTTCTGGTATCCAGGAGTGAAGGTATAATTATAATTGTTAACAATCTGGAGTGCTTTTAAGAGCTCAGCTAGGAAAGCCAGCCACTCTAGAGTGTTCAATCTTTCTGTAATCTATTTTTAAATTACTCTCTAAATATAAGCAAAGGAGGAAAAAATACCTTCAGTGTTTGTGTTGTTCCAAGGGGTCAAATACCCTACCGGTGGAGAGAAGTGCTTGGTGCAGACAGCTTCTCCACAAGTGAGCTTTGTCAAAGTTCACCCCATTCAGTCTGAGAAATGATAATTAATGGATTTTGTCCCATTGTCCTGTCGGAAGGCCTAGGGGCCTACTTGAAACAGGCATTCTTCATAGAAGAGGTCTGTTTACTGTACCTTGATAATAGTCCAGCATTTTCAAAAGAAAATTCACAAAGAGAAAAGAAAATTCTGTTGAATGGAGGAAAGATGAAACTATTGACAATGTAAAAGTGTAAGCATCAGAACAGACCTCAATACTGAAGTTATTCACAGATTAAAAAAAATACTTTTATACAAGGTAAGAAAAATGGTGATGCCTCAGGCCTTCTGCCAGAAGAGTCCTGAGTGGACCTATCTTTTTTTTTCATAGGGAACTTTGATGAGAGTGTGAACTTTATGAATTTGACACTTCTGAATTATATTCACTGTCATTTAAAAAAGAATGAGTTCCAGCTAATTTTGGAGCACAGAGTATTGCTTTGCTAACACTATTCATCAGAATGGGACTTTATCCCTTAAAATCTCAGAATGGATTGACCATTTCCATAATAAAGACTTTCAAAGCCATACTTTACTAAATTAAAAATTATAATTTGCACCAAATACCACCTATTTTTTGAATAATTTGCTAAATAAATTATGAAAGTATATATGCAAAGTAAATACAGTTCCTTCTAATTTGATTATAATGGTTTTGCATATCCCCTTCCTGGATCACTGCCTTGTCATGGCGTAGGGGCTTGTGTAACTCAATGAAGCTATGGGCCATGCCATGCAGAGCCTCCCAAGATAGATGGGTCACAGTGGAGAGTTCTGACAAAATGTGGTCTACTGGAGGAGGAAATGGCAAACCGCTCCAATATTCTGGCTGAGAGAACCCCATGAACTGTATAAAAGACACACGTTTTTATGTGTCTCTGCCCAATGGCCACTTGGGCAGAGAATAACTGTATTTATTACCTACAGAGAGGGCAGCTCTCTTGGAGACATTCTTTAAAAGGCAAAACTCTTATCTATTCACTGAAGTGGGACTTTAATTAGAAAACCATTTGGTGGGACTTCCCTGGCAGTCCAGTGGTTAAGACACCACGCTTCCACTGCAGGGGGCACGGATTCAATTCCTGGTCAAGGAACTAAGATACTGCATGCTGCACAGTGACACCAGAAAATAGAGAAAATCAACAGCAACAACACAGAAACCAAAACCAAAACAAACAAAACAACCCAGCCATGTGGTTAGCCTGATGGTAGCGGCTGAATATTCTTAAAAACATTTGTTTTTAAAATAATTTATATAGCTCTGACTTACTTAGTTAAAAGGTATTTAACTTCTTTCTCTCTTAGCTCTAATGCATTGTTTCCCAAATGCATCGTTTCTTTTCCATGGAAGCTAGAGTCCTAGGAGATTTTCTATAAATGTGTCATGGTGTAGAAGAAAAACAGTCCCACGATGAAATACAAATGGTGAGCAATCCCATGTTACACTATGCTTTCAGACATTCACATTGCACTGAGGGTTAAAGAAGCTCTGATAAGTCCTTCACTTAAAGGCTAATCAGGGGACTTCCTTGGTGGTGCAGTGGCTAAGACTCCAACTCCCAATGTACGGGGCCCGGGTTCAATCCCTGGTCAGGGAGCTAGATCCCATGTAATGCAAGTAAGTCCTGGTGCAGTCAAATAAATAAAGGCTAGTCAATTTTATTTAAACACAAAATTATATCCCATACCCCTTCACTATTTTCTAGCAGCACCTTACCTTGTATCTTGTTCCACCTGGATGGTGGCAGCAACCCCAACACTGCTTTCCCCACTTCTGTCCAGGTCCCCTGTTATCACACAACCAATAATGAGCCATTTAAAAATACAAATCAAATCTTTCTACGTTCATGCTTAAAGCCATCCAGTGGTTCTACCGCTTCTATTTTGGATAAAACTATATTTTTACTAGCACTTCAAGAACCTACCTCAGTTGGCCTGCATGACCCGAGTATCTCACTTGTCGGGTCCATATCCGACTGGGAATTTGCATTTCTGGGAAGCTCCCTGGTGATTCTGATGACAGGGGCCCACACTTTGAGAACTGCTTTCTCGAATGATCAGGTCCCTCTGCACATCTCTGACCTGACCCCCTGAACTCTACCCCCTTGCCATTAGACTCTAGCCATAGTGACCTTTCAGCAACATTTCCTCCTGAAATCTCTTGCCTCCTGAAATCTCAGCATGGCTTGTCCCTGTCTTCAGATTGCAAGAAGAATATCAGATCTTCAGACACACATTTCCTGACTCCTCTTTCTAAATGTTCTTTCCTATCAGAGCCAGGAGCAGTTGATCTTTTCATATCATCCTGTTTTATTAAGATTATAGCATCTGTAACCCTTTCTGATGTTCTATATTCTTGTCAATCTCACTACAATCTCACTATAATTTGTGACAGCAGGGACTTCGTCTCTCTGCTATGCCTTTAAGGCCTAACTTGGACATAGATCCTTATTTTCAAAGTACATTTATTAGCAGATTACAGGAGACACATCCTTTAGAAAAGAGTTTGGGAACTGTTGACTGTCTTTGCTGGGAAAATAGTGCTTCAACTTAAGATATGTAACTGCAAATTTAGGGTCTAGTCCAAAAAAATCACCATCATCCTCTGTAGAATTCAGAGGTCCCCAAGACCACCCTCACATTAGACGGTTTGCTAAAGACTTGAAAAACACACTGAAAGCTGTTATACTGACAGTTATGTTTTGCCTCATTGAAAGGATACAGATTAAAACCAGCCAAGAAGGGAATTCCCTGGCAGTCCAGTGGTGGGGACTCTGTGCTTCCACTGCAGGGGCACAGGTTTGATCTCTGGTCAGGGAACTAAGATCCCTCAAGCCTGGCAGTACAGCAAAAAAAAAAAAAAAAATCAGCCAGGAGGAAAAGTGCCTGGGGCCGAGTCCAGGGACATTCCAAATATGGACCTTACAATCCTCCAGTTATTACAGTTATCCCTTTTCCATGAGTTATAGACAGCACTGATTCCTCCCAACAAAGATACAGATCAGCATACATCGGGTATTGTTGACCATGGAGTTCACTCTCATCTTGATATTCAGAATTTTTACTGGAGCTTGATCATGTAAACTTGGTTAACCTTCCATGTGGCTAAGTCTCCAACTCTTCCAGAAGTAGAGCAGATTCCACCATAAACGGTTGGCTGCCAGCGGCCCAAGGCCCCCCTTTATCAGGTAGGACATTGCACAAATCTAAAGATGACTTCCCAGGAGCCGAGGAGAAAAACCAGAAATGTGGGGGGATAAGGTTAATTCTTTACTACACAGGTGCTCTACAAACTGAGTGATAATGTATTTGTCCTTTCACCATACAGAAATCCCTTTGAGAAAACTGACTACCAACTAGCTCCTTATCTGCTCATCTATTTATTCATTTACTTGATGCTAAACTTATTATGTGCTACATTGAGATCCTTTTCCTCAAACATATAAACAATGCTATAAAAGAAATACAAGATTTTTAAAGCTGTACAGGGACTGAACAACAGACCAGAACAGGGGTGAAAAGAGGTAGCCAAGTATTGTGCAACTATATCTTCCAAATGGTGTAGAATTTCAGATCTGAATTTATTATCCATGAAACAGAGCAAGGGAACTATGTGGTTGCTATTGCAATAATGTCTACCACCTCTAATTCATACACACCTCCCTGTGATCACCCTCTTCTGTAATCGCTTCATACACGGACCCTGGGTTTGACTATGCGGCTTTCAGATATTTGAAAATTATCGGATTGGGCAAGAAGTTCATTCAGCTTTTTTAAAAAACCCAAACAAACTTTTTGGCCAACCCAATACTTGTTCATGTTGGACTTTTTCTCTTGATGTTCTCTGAGAATACCAGGTAAACAAGCTACTGCTAACCTGTTACAGACTGGAGACCACTGGGAGGGGAACCAAACCACTCTGGCTAGTAGCCTCTCAACCACCAACATATGAGTACTGCCAGCCCAGATCACCCTGTCCTGAGTCAACCCCTCAGGTGACCACATATACACACGGCAGGTTAGCAGAGATCAGTTAAGTGGCTTGGACCAGAAGATGAAACCACCCAACCCACAGACTTGTGAAATAATAAAACCAGTTTTGTGTTGTTTTGTTATATAACAAGAGCTACTAGGTATAGACTAGATGGTAACTCTATGCTAATCTTAGACTGTGCAGGAATATTGATATAATATAACAGATATAAGGATACTGAGATGATGTAATGATAATATCCTCTACTTCTAGATCTGAGTAAGTTTATTCTAGCCTTTGTGCGTGATAGGAATGAGATAGGTCAAAACATTTTGGTCATTTTTATTCCAGGAGAAATTAACATTAACAATACACTGATTGGGGGCTTCCCTGATACCTCAGACAGTAAAAAATCTGCCTACAATGCAGGAGACCCAAATTCGATCCCTGAGTCAGGAAGATCCCCTGGAGGAGGAAATGGCAACCCATTCCAGTATCCTTGCCTGGAGAATTCCATGGACAGAGGAACCTGGTGGGCTATAGTCCATGGGGTCGCAAAGAGTCAGACACAATTCAGTGACTAACACATATACTGAAAATCAAATTTTGTGATCTTTTGTCTAATCATCTCTTAGTAAGGTCAGAATGCCCTCCTCAAAATGTGCTCATATATGGAAAAAGAGAACAGAGACTATATTAAACAGTCCAAGAATAAAATGTTCTTGTAAAATAATATAGAATAGTGCTTGCTTCACTTGTCATGCTTGCCTGGTATTATATCTCTATCAAAAGACTCCAAAGTTACAAATAACAATGCAGTAATTACAATACAGTTATAAACATTTTCTTCCTAATCCAGAGCTTGTTTAGAAAACATATTAATTAAATTATTTAAAAGTCCACACACTGTCTCCAGTTTCATCTGTTAGAATGTTTTCTCACTCCTCCAGAACCTGTCAAGTACAACAGGACTTTCTTGAGAAGAAAAAGAAAATGTATTGATGCTAGTTGTGTTAAGAAGAAACCAGTTTCCAGAGAAATCTTGGAGTCCCTGGAGGTCTCAAGTAAGTCTCCAGTAAGCATCTGCACTTTGCAAGGATTATCTAAGGCAAACTGAAAAGTGAAACCTTGAGACAGTCTCCCTGGTCTTGCCTGAGCCTTCTTCTCTCCATCTACTGGCAAGTGCTGACATAGTGCCTTTTACTGAGTTGCCAGTTTGGATTCTGAAATAAGACCTGATTCCTAAAGCCTAAGAGAGAGTATAAATAAAGGCCTTCTGCAAAACAAGACTCAATACAAGAGAGATTTCTCAGTGGTTTTAAATATGCTGTGGAGTCCAAAATGTTTCTCTTTGAAATAAATATCCAGCTATCCATTAGCTGTTTAGATTTAGCAACCAATTGTTGTCACTGATCATAATTTGGAATTCCTGAACTCCATGTAACAATTTTCCTTTTACAGGAGACTTGATATGGCATATTGGTTTGGTGTGTGGGTTTTTGATGATTGCAGAGAATGGATATTTTCAGCCAAGACTGGTATCTTGAGTTCCTTATCCTTCTTGAGGTAATAACTGCTCTCTGAGCTCACTTTCTTTTTGTTCTGATCTTAGGCCTCTTGTCTCAATATACATGATTGTGTGAAATCAATCCATCTGTAGATTACTGATTTTTGATCGAAATTAAATATAGCCCAATGCCTAGGCAGTGTGGCTTTTTTAAGAGCTAGGAACTTTCTTTTCTGTCAAGGAAAGAGATGATGGGTGAGGTATATACCTCCTATTGACTGTTACGCCAGGCACTTCAGAATGCTCCCTTTCTTTACCCTTACAAAAATTCGGCAAAAAAAATATTATATTCAGAAACAAGACATGAAACTGCAGAAATTAAATAAATAACCAAGATCATAGGCT
Source organism: Okapia johnstoni (assembly GCA_024291935.2). Lineage (NCBI taxonomy): Eukaryota > Metazoa > Chordata > Mammalia > Artiodactyla > Giraffidae > Okapia > Okapia johnstoni. The sequence continues at coordinate 7,939,641 of CM044323.1, read as the reverse complement.
TAGAAAGAAACACAGATATCTGGTCGCTATGAATCAATATAGGATGATATCCCTCCAACAGCTTGCACTCAAGTTTTAGGAATCACTAGTGACTCCCCTTTGGGTCTTCAAAAGAAGCGATCATGTAAAAAATATGTCTGTGGTTAGAAGGTCTGTGTATCCAAAAACTATAAAAATAATACACAACTGGGGTTCCCCAACCTCTGGAATCTAATGCCTGATGATCTGAGGTGGAACTAATAGAGTAATAATAGAAACGAAGTACACAATATACGTAGTGCTCTTGAATCATCCCGAAACCATCCCCCGGCCCTGGTCCATGGAAGAACTGTCTTCCATGAAAACAGTCCCTGGTGCCAAAAAGGTTGGGAACTGCTGAGAAATTAGCAAGTATTGGAAAGGAAAAGGAAAGAGACATGTGCATACTCAAGTTATTAAGGGGTCATATATTAGAAATGACTGTCTCTATAATACTGTATGGCAAATTGTTGGAGTATATTTTCTTCTAATTTATTATTTTGTATTTTTAACGCTGTTGGGCTGTACCCTGCAGGCCTACAAGCCCTGGATTTTCCCAGCTTCAAGCCTGAAGAGCCTGGAGTGAGCAGATCTCTGTGGTTTAATGGAAGGGGAATCTTCTATGTCTGAAGCAAGGTGCTGGAGAGACACCCCACAGTGTGTAGCGAAGAGCAGGACAGGGCGACAGTCTCTCGGGGGCTGGAGAAGGTTACCAGTTATGAGGGGAATTATTAATACTTCAGGTTGGCTCACTGGTTACCAGGGAAACCAACAGAGGGGCACGCCCCTCATCTCCCCCTTGATAAACACAGTCACTAGCTGGGGCAGGGGCCAGAGTGTAAGAGGGTCAGTCAGGTGAGGAGGGAGGGGAAAAGAGGGTGCTTGTCAGGCAGGGGGTTTACAGAGAGCAAGAGAACAGCCACCTGGAGGGGCCTGACCGTACAAATGGCTTTCTACCAATGCACCCATCTATCTATCTATGTATCTATCTAGCCATCCATCCATCCATCCATATCTATCTATCTACAGGAAAGTCCATGAAATCATAACTGTAAAGCTTGATAAATTATCAAAAAATGAACACAGCAGTAAACCATTACCTAAAAGAACAACGAGAACATGACTGGTACCCAGAAGCCTCCTTCATATTCCTTCCAATTTCTACCTGGTCCCTCCTGTCTCCCATCAGTACCCCATAAATGAGTTTTGCCTGTTCTTGAACATCCAAACAATGGAAATAGGGCAAATATATTCTTTTGTTTGTAGATTCATTTGCTTAATATTACAGTGAACGTGTCCATCCATGTTAATGTATCTGACTGGCCCATCCCTTCTCATTGTTGTATAGTATTCTATAGAATGAATACATGTCAGTGTACTACTTTGCTGTTATCAGTGTTCTTTCACAGATATGTTGATGCATACACAGAACATAAAATTTCCTAGGGATAGATGAGGATGTGGAAACACTGACTCACAGGGTTTGCGTGTGTCCAAATTTAATAGATATTGCCAAAACATTTGATAAAGTAGTTGTACATATTTTTTAATCCTGCTAGTAGTACATAAGGGTTCTGATGTTCCATTTCCTCATAAATTCTTGGTGTTGTCAATGTTTTTCATTTTAGACTTTCTGCTAGATATGTGATAGTATCGTCTCATTTTTATTTAAAGTCTTCCTTTTAAAAATTAAAATTGAGCACCTTTTTTCTATGTTATTGACTACTTGAATAATCTTTCTGGTTTTTTAAGGTGTTTATTAAAACCTTCTTGTGGTATTTTATATTGGATGGCTGGTCTTTTGTTACTGAATTTTAGGAATCCTTTCTGTACTTAGAATTCTACTTGAGAGTATATCTGTAGACATTGTCTTTGAAGGATCATACTGGCTACACTGAAGCAGGATAAAATGAAGGCAGGGAACCCAGTTATGGTGCAGATGTTCCCAAACTTCTCTCTCTAGGAGTATTTTATCCCCTGGTTCAAAAACCTATATGTGAATTTTTAGAGAAGCTTTATTCATAATTGCCAAAAATTGGAAGAAGCCAAGATGTCTTCTATAGCTGAATCAATAAACAAACAGTGAAACATCAATACAATGGGGCATTATTTGGTAATAAAAAGAAACTAGGTACCAAGCCTTGAAAAGACACAGAAGAAACATCAATGTGTAATGCTAGGTGAGTGAATAGGATTAAGTGAGTACATGAATCAAAGGTTTGAAACATGAATTTCAGGTCTGAAAAACTACATACTGTATGATTCCAACTAAACGACATTTCTGGAAAAGGTAAATATATGTGACTATTAAAAGGGCTTCCCAGATGGTGCTGGTGGTAAAGAATCTGCCTGCCAATTCAGGAGACATAAGAGACACAGTTTCAATCCTTGGGTAAGGTAAAAATATGACACAATTTAAAAATGAGTGCTTATTAAGACTTAAGGTAGGAATGGGGGGGAAATGAATAGGTGGGAACATGGGGACTTTTTAAGTGAGTGACAGTATTCTGTATGATACTGTCAAGGTGCATACATTTATAATTACTTATGAATATGAGATCTTATTTTATTTTTTTTGTAAGAGGGTCTAACCTTCCCCCTCCACTCATATGGGCTCTTCTGCCTATACCTAATGGTAACAACCTGGCGTACGCCCATTTATTAGTTTTTCCAAACTTATATCATCATATGCCAATATGCATAGGGCCTTTCTCATTGTTTAGTTAGGATCGTATTACCAACATGTCTCTAACTCTACAACTAGTTTGGAAGCATACCACAATTAATTCTGCCATTTCTCCAGAAACAGAAAACCACACTAGACATAGTTTCCATCTCTCTACATGTAATATACATATTCCTTATATATTATTATTCTGCAGAGTTCTTTTTTTCTATTTTTTGCTGTACCGTTTAGCATACAGGATCTTACTCTTTTGGATAGTTATACACTGGAATCAAGATTGCTTCAGGAAGCAATGTAAATTTCTTTCTTTTTTTCATTTTTTTCTTCTATTTTTGGCTATGAGGCATGGCATGTGGGATCTTAGTTCTCGATCAGGGATGGGACCCATGCCCACTGCCCTGGAAGGTAATGTCCTAACTCCTGGACCACCAGGGAAGTTACAGCAACATAATTGTTACTGCATGCGCCAACAAGGACATCAAGTAAAATGCAGCATAGGCTTCCTGGTTCCCATTACCCTTAACTCTAATATGGAAGATAATAATAACATCAAGTATTTTTAAGATAATCCGTCCGTGTCAAAGTTTAACCCGATGCCTGCATTGAATATAACACATTATGCATTGTTTTCCAACTGCATGCCTAAACATATAATACTTCAACTTTCATAAAGTGTTGCAAGTCATAGAAGATGATGAAAATCTCCTGTAATTTTGTTCTTTATCTTTATCATAACCTGATGCCAAATCAATATGCTGGTAATACAAAAACTCAAATGTATAAGCAAGACACTGATATAAACAGAATTAAAAATCTAAATACACTGCTAATCAACAAATCTATAAGTGTATTAAGAGATTACCACATCAAGTAGGTTTTATTCTAGGAAGGCAGAGGTAGTTTAATTTCAGCAAGTATTAAGCTATTCTAATACTTTCAGAGTTTCAAGATTAAAGGATGTGACTCAATCAGATGCCAAAAGCAGTAAAATATTCAACATTTGTAGATAAAATTTATTAAAATAGCTAGGAATAGAAGCAAATTATATATCTTAATACTGCAAAGATTTTCTACTAGAAACCTAGTGAAATAAAATTTTTAAATACTTTATTTATTTTGACCAAAATCAAATGAGGAGGGAGAAAGGAAAGACCTACCACAAATATATTTTTTAAACATGGCAATGGAGTGTGTAATAAACAGTGAAAGTTGCTCAGTCGTGTCCAACTCTTTGGGACCCCTTTTACTATAGTCCATGGAATTCTCCAGGCCAGAATACTGGAGTGGGTAGCCTTTCTCTTCTCCAGGGGATCTTCCCAACCCAGGGATTGAACCCAGGTCTCCCGCATTGCAGGTGGATTCTTTATCAGCTGAGCTACAAGGGAAGTTCAAGAATACTGGGGTGGGTAGCCTATCCCTTCTCCAGTGGATCTTCCAGATCCAGGAATTGAACTGGGGTCTCCTGCATTGCAGGTGGATTCTTTACCAACTGAGCTATGCCCAGTGTAATAAACAGATGAGAAGATAAATAGTATATGGGCTTACTTGGTGGCCCAGTGTTTAAGAATCTGCCTTGCAATGCAGTGGACACAGGTTCAGTCCCGGGTCTAGGAAGATCCCATGCTGTGGAGAAACTAAGACTGTGAGCCACAACTACTGAAGCTAGTGTGCCTAGAGTCTGTGCTCTGCTACAAGAGAAGCCACCACAATGAGAAACCAAGCAATGAGAAGCTTGCACACTGCGGCTAGAGAGCAGCCCCCATTTGCTGCAACTAGAGAAAGCCTGTGTGCAGAAATGAAGACGTAGCACAGCTGAAAATAAATACATAAATAAATAATGAGAAGATACAGTGCACACGAACAGCGGAGCAGGAAAAAGTGCTCTATCACTTATGTCAATTAACAGATGTTCTACACAGAAAAAAACAAAAGTTCAAGGAAGTAAGTGAAAGCAAACATCCACTTAAAGTCCTTTCTAGGACAACAGCTATACTGGAAAAAGCAACCAGACAAATGAGCCATTTGCAGTAAAACTAAAAACTTGACCAAATCAGAAAAGCCTTAACTATAAACGTAAAGGGTCTACCATAAAAACTAGAATGCTTCAGTGAAGGACACAAGGAAAGAGCTAAATAAAAGGAAAGTCAAATGTTACACAGTAACAATGTGGATGATTTTATCTAGGAGATAATGTGAAAAATAACCCTTATTATGATAAAATTATGAGAGACAGGGTAGTCCTTTCAGATTTTAAACATACTATGATGGTATATAATAATTCAGCTAATCTACGATTAGTGAAAAAATAGATCAATAGAACAGAATAGAGTTCCGAATCAGACCCATTAGTTTGCAGAGATTTAAGTGAAACCTCAAATTTTTGTTGGAAATACGCGAAAGTCAATTAAGTACTGCTGACACACAGTTAGAGCACTTGTTTAAAAGCAAAAAAGACAGAGCGATAGGGATAGAGAAAGGGGGGAGAGAAAAAGAGGGAGAGAAAGTCAGAGAGATGAAGGGTCTGGTACCAGGAAAAGTGACACCATAAGAATATATACGGTAGTATTAAAATAGTTTGATGCACATGTAACTTGATGATAGAAAAGTATTTCAAGATCCAACATCTAAAAGTCAAAAAGTAAAATGGTGACAGAATTGATTTCACACATATCACATGAACTGCAGAAATTACCAAGAGTTTGCCATGTGACAGATGTGGAGACGTGTTTGTAATGTGGATACAAAATAAAAATCCGTATTTATAACCAACTAAAAGATCTCTTTTGGTAATAAAAAAAAAGGGACATATAATGTATATAATTAATCATTAACTTATGAGGGACTTCCCTGGCTGTGGTGAGGACTCTGCACTTCCACTGTAGGGCAGGGTTCAATGCCTGGCTGGGGAACTAACATCTCACAAGCCGACAAAAGGGTAAAGGGAAACAGGATACTTTAAAAGCCAAAATAATTTTTTTAAAATCATTAACTTGTGAAAAGATCATCACCCTATTAACACAAACCACTTCTGACCCCCATCTGTCACTTTTCACAAAGGCTTTCCCTCCCAGTTTTATTTTTATTATTTATTCTCATCCAAAATACCATTCTACTTCTTTCCCTAGGAGATGATTATGTTGACAGTAATATGTTATACATTATCATTAACCGATCTTCAGAACTCCTCTTTCTCTTTCAATACATTCAGGAGAGAGAGAGAGAGCTTTCTACAGGTTGATCTATCCATCCATCCATCCATCAACACATTTCCACTGCCTTTGTCACTTATCTATGCTAAAGTTAAGGTCACCTATTTAGGAATAAATGGGATCAGCAAAGAGAAGCCTGGCAAGCTACAGTCTATGGAGATGCAAAGAGTTGGACATGACTGAGCCAGTAACACTTTCACTTTGCCCAGATAGCTCACTCAGTAGAGCAGCAGACTTTTAATCTGAAGGTCCAGGGTTCAAGTCCCTGTTTGAGCGACTACTACTTTGGGTTTTCCTGGTGGCTCAGATGGTAAAGAATCTGCCTGCAATGCAGGAGACTCGAGTTCAATCTTTGGGGCAAGATGATTCCCTGGTGAAGAGAACAGCTACCCACTCCAGTATTCTTGCCTGGAGAATTCCATGGATAGAGGAGTCTGGAGGGCTACAGTCCATGGGGTCACAAAAAGTCAGACACAACTGAGTGACTTTTACTTTCAATGATATTTAGGATGGAAACATTTCAACAGACACAGATGAAACTGAGAACCTTGACCTGCAAAACTTCCTTTCTCAGCAAAAGCAGCTCCTTTCTGTCATAGGAGGAATCCAGCCTCCACTGCATGAAGACATTCAATGACCTTTTCCACGGCCGAGTTCTTCACGAGAAGATACTGATTCACCTCTAAGGAAAAATGTACTACCCTCCATGGTCCCTTGGCATATATGTCATATAAGGTGACTTAAATCCCTGCTGAACCAAGGAGACACTTAACATTCGACTCTAGGAGGAATGTGGAGAATACTAGTGGAAATGAGATTCTGAGGGTTTTAGACAAAAGAGTTCAAAATATAGGGGGTGGATTTAAAAGTTTCTTAGTTGGTATACTGAAGCTTGAGTTCAGTAGTGTACTCAATTCAACAAGATTGAGAGTCTACAACTCCTCTGGCATACCAGAAGGAAAGAATCTTAAATGTGGAGGGATATGGGAACAGTGAAATAGACTCTATACCTCAGGGGAGCTCAGATGAAACTCTTCACTAAATCAATAAAAAAATTACTCTGATGAAGGGGCATCAGCTTTCTTAAAAACCTCTGTTATGACTGATTATCTACCATAGTCTCTTCAGTCCCCCTGAAGATACAGGGGGAATTGGGGCTCCAATTTCAACGTTATGAATTTGAGCTTTCTATTTTAGTGATAAAAATATGACCTTGGAGTGGCAGATGCCACATGGTGGCACTTAATCATCCCTAACTAGGTGGGTGCAATTATGGCAACAATCCACAGGGGCAGAGTTATAATGAAAGCATTTGGACTTTCACGATGTATGAATTTCACAGAGTCCATAGGAATGAAACAGATGGGAAACTTACTAAGATGTTACTTGACATATATAATCAGATCAATTCTACATCAATGGAGAGAAAACTGACTGAGTTTCCATAGTCACTGAATACAATTGGAAAATGAATGCCTGGGAAGTATAGAGAAGTACTTGGATATTCCTTTTGGAATAGGAAGAGGATGAGGATGTATTTGTATAACATGAAAATGCTGCTGCTGCTGCCAAGTTGCTACAGTCGTGTCCATCTCTGTGCGACCCCATAGACGGCAGCCCACCAGGCTCCCCCATCCCTGGGATTTTCCAGGCAAGAACACTGGAGTGGGTTGCCATTTCCTTCTCCAATGCATGAAAGTGAAAAGTAAAAGGGAAGTCGCTCAGTCGTGTCCGACTCCTGGTGACCCTATGGACTGCAGCCTACCAGGCTCCTCCATCCACGGGATTTTCCAGGCAAGAGTACTGGAGTGGGGTGCCATTGCCTTCTCCGATGAAAATGCTAACAGGTTGCATTCAGTGTGATGGAGGCTGTCAGTATCGAGATGGAAACAAGGACTTATCTAACAGGACTTATCCTGGGGCTTTTAGCAAGCCTCTTTCCTCAGCTCTCCCAGGTTTTTCCTACTGGACTCATGAAAAAAGCAGCTACTTAGGTGAGGTTGGCAGAGGTTCCATGTAGCATGAAACCTATGTGAAATCCCCTCCCTATAGCCGATCTGACTGCTGTACCTACTGAGGGTGCAAACTGCCAATGCTGCTGCTGCTGTTTAGTCACTAAGTTGTGTCTGAATCTTTGCAACCTCATAGACTGGAGCCCGCCTGGATCCTCTGTCCATGGAATTTTCCAGGCAAGAACACTGGAGTGGGTTGCCATTTCCTTCTCCAGGAAACCTTCCTGACCATGGGATCGAACTCAGCTCTTCTGTAATGGCAGGCAGATTCTTTACCACTGAGCCACCAGGGAAGCCTATAGCAGAGGTCAAATCCAAGCACCGATACAGCATCATTCCCAACACTGATGGGCAGAGGGGATCAGCCAGCCACCTAGTTGATTACACAGGACATTTTCCATCCCAGGGGGAAAAGCAATCTGTCCTTACAGAAATAGATACATCTTCTGAATGCAAATTTATCTTCCTTGTCCTAGGTTTTCCAATCAGGTCATCTTAGACTGACAGAATGACTTATTCACACACTATTTTTCAATGGTGGAGAACTTCATTTTACATGAAAGTAGGTGATGGGCTTGATACCTATTGTGTTCACTTGTCTCTTTGTGTTCCATCACCCGAAGGCAACTGGATGGCTATGACGGTGACATGGCCTATTAAAGAAAGAGTCCTGCTATCAGTTGAGAGATGCAACCGCATAGGTTGGGATACTGTTTAAAGGGTGTGTGTAGAAAAGGTTCGTGCTATGTTATGAAGATTTGTTTACAGTCATGAATGGAATGAACAGTTGGGTCTGAAGCCCTCTATTCTAGTCTTGAGACTGTGTCCTGAAGACTATAAAGAATCAAAAAGAGGGACTTTCCTGGTTGTCCAGTGATTAAGTCTCTGTGCTCCCAAAGCAGGGGGCATGGGTTCAATCCCTGGTTGTGGAACTAAGATCCTGCATGCTTTATAGCATGACCTAAAAAGACAAAAAAAAAAAAAAAAAGATAAAAGAAAGAAACAAGCAGAGAAATGATGTAATCAGACACATCTTAAACAGATTTCTGGAAGCAAGCACCTAGTAGGTTAATAAGTATTCACTAAATGAGTAAATTAAAAATTTGGGCAGTAAGATTGAAAATGAAAAAGCACAGCTAGGAGGTTACTAACACTGTTGAAGGAAGGGATGCTGAAAGCTGCAAAAACCAAAATGCATATTTATGCACCATGAAAATGTCATTCAATCTTTTGTGACCTTCAACTGGTAATGAAATAAGATGGGTAATGCCAAAAGTGGCTGTTAATTTCAGATTCTTCTAAGTCACCTTTTAAAGAATATCTATATAAGAAGAGAATCCATCACTTAAAACAGAAAACAAAAACGACAAACAGGGAAAAAAAGAGATTCTTCTCTCTAACTTTAAAAACACAAAGAAAAACACGCTAGTAAAGTAATGCTTAAGATTCTCCAAGCCAGGCTTCAGCAATACGTGAACTGTGAAATTCCAGATGTTCAAGCTGGTTTTAGAAAAAGCAGAGGAGCCAGAGATCAAATTGCCAACATCCGATGGATCATCGAAAAAGCAAGAGAGTTTCAGAAAAACATCTGCCTCTGCTTTATTGACTATGCCAAAGCCTTTGACTGTGTGGATCACAATAAACTGTGGAAAATTCTGAAAAAGATGGGAATACCAGATCACCTGACCTGCCTCTTGAGAAACCTGCATGCAGGTCAGGAAGCAACAGTTAGAACTGGACATGGAACAACAGACTGGTTCCAAACAGGAAAAGGAGTACGTCAAGGCTGTATATTGTCACCCTGCTTATTTAACTTATATGCAGAGTGCATCATGAGAAACACTGGGCTGGAGGAAGCACAAGGTGGAATCAAGATTGCCAGGAGAAATATCAATAACCTCAGATATGCAGATGACACCACCCTTATGGCAGAAAGTGAAGAAACACTAAAGAGCCTCTTGATGAAAGTGAAAGAGGAGAGTGAAAAAGTTGGCTTAAAGCTCAACATTCAGAAAACTAAGATCATGGCATCCGGTCCCATCACTTCATGGCAGATAGATGGGGAAACAGTGGAAACAGTGGCTGACTTTTATTTTTTTGGGCTCCAACATCGCTGCAGATGGTGACTGAAGCCATGAAATTAAAAGACACGTACTCCTTGGAAGGAAAGTTATGACCAACCTAGATAGCATATTAAAAAGCAGAGACATTACTTTGCCAACAAAGGTCCATCTAGTCAAGGCTATGGTTTTTCCAGTGGTCATGTAAGGATGTGAGAGTTGGACAGTGAAGAAAGCTGAGCACTGAAGAATTGATGCTTTTGAACTGTGGTGTTGGAGAAGAGTCTTGAGAGTCCCTTGGACTGCAAGGAGATCCAACCAGTCCAGCCTAAAGGAGATCAGTCCTGGGTGTTCACTGGAAGGACTGATGTTGAAGCTGAAACTCCAATACTTCGGCCACCTGATGCGAAGAGCTGACTCATGTGAAAAGACCCTGACGCTGGGAAAGATTGAGGGCAGGAGGAGAAGGGAACGACAGAGGATGAGATGGTTGGATGGCATCATCGACTCGATGGACATGGGTTTGGGTGGATTCCGGGAGTTGGTGATGGACAGGGAGACCTGGCGTGCTGCAATTCATGGGGTCACAAAGAGTAGGACACAACTGAGTGACTGAACTGAACTGAACTAATAGAATATATCGCCTGTACAGTTTGCATCTAGACTGGCCCAATGCTACATGGAACTAGTATTATTTTTTGCCATAAATCATATAATTGCACTAGCCTTGGCTAGGAGTAGCTAAAGATTATTGAATTATAGGTTCCAAGCTGATTTTTTTACACTTCCAAGAATCAAAAGGTCATAAAATTACTCCTGTATGGCAATATGAAGTACATTTTACCCTTGGGAATACATCTAGAATGAATCTAGAAGAAAGTCATTCAATGGCATCTTGTATTTGGTGTAGACAGGGGGTGGCCATCATAATTAAGATGAGCAACAGCAATATTTACCTTCTATAGTCACTAATGCTTATTATTATTATATTTAAACAGCATGTATCAAATGATGCATGCAACAGCTGACAGCATTGGATCTGATGCAGGCAGTATGTTCTCTTGTGGATACCAGAATTCCCAGAGGCAAATTACTCAACCCTGCTGAGCCTCACTTCCTTAAATTGGACAAGGAGGATAATAATATTTATAGGGTAGTTAAGAGGATTAGAGATTATTTGCTTTCAGTGCTAAGCAAAATTTCTATTGCAAAACCCCTATTATTCAGGCATTGAATCTTGCAGAGACATTCGTAACGTGAGGCTCCTTTTTTTTCTAAATGGGTATGGTATGCTGTGCTAGGCAACCTCGAAAAAGAACCACCTCTTATTACGCACGAGCCTGTCATCCCCCATCCCCATACCCCCGTCAGTGGTGGCTGGCCTTGTTACTTGCTTCCAACCAATAGAATATGGCAAAGCAGGTGACTTGTTATGCAGCAATAAATAACTCATACATATGCATGAAAAATTTACATAGCAAATAGATCCCCAAGCTTGTTCACCAGTACAAGGGGAAACAGGTTATATCTGCAGGATGGAATACAATACAGCAATCAAATGAAATTAAAAACAAGCACTTGAGCAACTGCATGGGTGACACAAACAATATTGAGCAGAAGAACAAGATGCAAAAATATATGCATATAGGATTCTTTTTGAGGTGATTAAAATGTCTTGAAATAGACTGTGGTGATAGTTACACATATCTGTGAATGTACCAAGTCATTGCACGGTACTATCACATGTGTGAATTATTGAGTTGTGTACTACATCTCAATAAAGACATTCTCTTTAATAGGACCATTTTTTTTTTTCTTTTTTCTTTCTGGCTCTACCACATGGCATGTGGGATCTTAAGTTCCCCAACCAGGGATCGAACCCCAAGCCTGCTCCCCCTGCATTGGAAGGAGGAGTCTTAACCACTGGACCACCAAGGAAGTCCACTCAACGAAGACTTGAAAAGATAAAACAGTTTTACGTACTTGTGTGAAGCTATCAGGTTCTCTGTTATTTTCCATTGATCAAGGTGTTGATCCCTCTGAACACACACTGTATAATAAGTCTTGCAGTCACTTTACTCTTTATTTTCCGAACTTTTGAAATTCTAGTCCCTTTACCCTTTTCGTTTAAGTTTTAGAATAATCTTGTCTATAAAATAAAATCTTGTCAAATAAAATCTTACCAAGATTTTTGGCAGCATCTACATTTGTATCTACGTCTAATTCTATATTTATATCTATATATCTGTTCCATCTATCTATCTACATACTCACTTATATACATGCATTCTCTTGGTTCCACTTCTCTGGAGAACCCTGATATTAGTATGATGTCAGAAGGAAATTTCAAAAAAAAAAAAAAACAGTGTCTCTGTGACTATTTCAGACAGTATCTATTTTAGACAACCGTGCATCCCATAGAAACGCTAGTTATACCCCATGCCTTGACACTGAGTAATGTGTCCAGAAAACCATCCCATTGTTTCTGCTTGTTGCTATTGTTGTCACTGCTTTTCTTCAAACCATGTGGTCCAAATCCTTTCCCTCACAAGATAAATGAGAAGTGACTTACAGAAATTCAGGGATTCTGAACAGAAAATCTCTACATGAAGCAAAGGAAGAGTGACTGCAACAACCTTCAAAATTCACGAGGAAGGACCATGTCCAAGATGTAGAGGGATCCAAACGGATGGAGCCTGAGCCAGAGTAACTGTTAAAAATACACATCAGGAGAAAGTACAACATAAACTACTACTTCATATAAGTAAATTAACAATTAATTAATTAAAACACAAACTGTTCACCAACTGAGCAGGTAACTGTGGTGATCCAAGGAAATAGTAGGTAATTGGTGAAGGCATAGCAGATAGCCATTCCCACCCCCCCATCTGGTGTCAGGAGTAGCTCATAAGTCAAAAGGAAGTCAATGATCCAGAGCCAGATCCTGAATGTCATCATGGAGGCTGACTACCCTGCAGCTATAAAACTCAGCTGATGCATTTTAGTACCCATCTATTCTTGAAGGCCAGAAAAGTATTTTAGAAGGCCCCACTAATGTTACCGTCTCTCCTTGATTTCCTCTTCTTCCCTTCTGTTTTGTCCATATCCATTTTCTGATATCTTTCTGATAGGCTGCAGTAAGGAGAGATGTCACTGAAGCTGATGGGATATGTCATGAGTTCAGAGAGAGGTTTCTGCTCTATCTGTCATAATGCATGAGGGTGGTCTTGGGGCTTCAGCTACATGTACCAAGTTGTACCACTAAAGGCAAAAATAGCCCGACTAGAGCCAAGCAGATGGAGTCTAGCAACAAGGAGAATATGTCATAAGCAAAGTTGTAGTGGATGGTACAACATCACAGAAGTGTGTAGATGAATAACCTAGTAATTTCAGATTGCCTAGGGGCAATGAGTTGCTAGAGGCAGATGAATAATGCATGAAAGCATCACCAACATTAAGGTCCAAGGATATATTAATCCATCTTCCTTTGTAACATACAGATTTGGATTCAATTTTAAATGTTGTTTAGTCACTCAGTCACGTCCAACTCTTTGTGACCCCGTGGATGCAGCATACCAGGATTCCCTGCCCTTCACTGTCTCCCAGAGTTGGCTCAAAATCAAGCCCCTCGAGTCGGTGATGCCATCCAACCATCTCAGCCTCTGCCGTCCCCTTCTCCCCCTGCCTTCCATCTTTCCCAGCATCAGGGTCTTTTCCAATGAGTAGGCTCTTAACATCAGGTGGCCAAAGTACTGGAACTTCAGCTTCAGCATCAGTTCTTTCAATGAATATTCAGGGTTGATTTCCTTCAGGATTAATTGATAAGTCCAAACTTTATTCCAATTATAATTTTGTTTCCACTCTGGATGTTCGGACTATTTGACAACTACATTGGTGTCTATCAATATTCACTTTGGGTCAGACAATGCTTTAACATTCTCTTTTTCTATATACGGAGTCATATATATGAAAGAGGAATAGATAGACAGATCTTTCTCTCCTTCTGTCTCTACTTACCTGTTAGACTGACTTCAGTCCTAACTATGGAATCCTAAGGCATTGTACTTCTGTCTTCAGTATCTTGTAAAGTCAATAGTGAAATCACTAAAAATAGCCTCCCAACTTTATATCTGCCTCCTGGGTCCTTTCATCACAAAATGGTTGTTAATGAATCTTATAAAAGGCTTAGTGAACATTAATATTAGAGTACCTGCAATGATGTGTTAATTAAAATTAAGTCCCTTTTTCATTTGAGATGTGACCAGGAAGAAAATTTGACACAGGCAAAACATCACTTGAATTTTAATTAAAGAGAATTTAGGAGTGGGTGCACTTCATATAATTGCAATTGCCCACACATCCTGTAGACAGAATGCCTTCCTGATTTGATCAGAAACAGCACATGATAGCTGAGGGTGACTCCATGTCATGGGGCAGCCTCTCACTTCTTCATAGCAACACACCAGTGTCACTATAATTATGAGTTTAATATTTAAAATTTGTTGATTTCATATTTGCATGCATGTATGCTAACTAAAGTTAATTAATTTCAATTGCATACACCAATTACAACATCAGACTCATTCTCTAACATATTATTCCTCACTGATTACACACCCAGTCAGATTGCTTTAATCTCTCATTTTGTATTTTAAAGTCAAATACTAATATGTATCTCTAATTAAGTTCGCTTACTTATCTTACTTCTGATTGAATCATGTTTTAATATTTTATGACACCAGCCGCCTTTAATCCCCCTCTTTAACAGTATTTGCCTCTCTGTGCTTGTTTTCCTTGCCTTGTTTATCTTAATGTTGAGTTCTAAGAGTGTTTTCTTTCCTAGTTCTGTTTGGGAGTAAAGTTTCTAGATTTTTTTGTTAGGAACTGGGGTTAAAGTGAGGAGAAAATAGCTTTGAGATGATGAGGGAAATTGACGAAATTATGTCATGTAAAAAGGTTATGAAGGGCTATTTTTTTCTCTGTAGTTTCCTGTGAGTAAAATATTTTGCAATTTATAATGGTTTTATCTTAGAGAAACTGAACCTAAACATTTCAGACCTCAACAAAGTTATGATGATCTCATTATACACTGATCTTTCCCTTTGTGATAGGAATCATAAAATAATGAAATGGAATTAACATTGGGTGACTATTTACCGCATGCAGAGCTTTACAATTATTATGTGATTGTGTCCTTATAAAACGCCATAGCTAAGGGAAGGAAGGAAACATGCAGCTGAGAGAACTGAGGGCTGCAAAGGTTGAGAAAGAGCGTGTGTGGCCGGGCACACGGTTCTGAAGGAGCAGAGCCAGGTTTCAAGGCAGTTCTAGCTTAAAATCCCACCCATTCTATTAGAATATCACGTTGGCTTCTCTCCTTCCCAACCAATTAGCTACCCTAATTTGTTTTTTTCTATTGCCTTTTTAAAAATTTTATATATTTAATTTCTTATACAATTTGTAAAGGTTACTTTCCATTTACAGTTATTACAAAATATTAACACTGGCTATATTCCCCATGATGTACAATCCATTCTTGAGCCTGTCTTATACCCATATTTGTACCTCTATCCCTAAGGCACTGTAAAAATTAAATTCAGATTCATAGAGTCAGTGATTCAGGATCCAGCGGTTGGAGTCCCTGGGACAGGATGTGACCCGAGATTAGCTCCAGTTTTAGCTCTATTTTTCTTCCCTCACTGTCCTCACTGTCCCTGCTTCCTTCATTAGATCTCAGGAAAGGAAATACAAGTCATGAAGTGCGGGGGGTGGGGGAGAGGAGAAACAGCCATGGGCAAGAGGAAGTAGTTCAGGGCCTTCTGTACACTTGTGTTGATCTAGTCTCCCATCATGAATTATTCTGTAGCACACACCTTTATAGACTATGAGTGAAGTAATTCTTTTGAAGAGTTAAAAATGAAAACAAATTACATGAACCTTGGTTAGATAAACATTAACAAGAGGATAATGATTAAAATGAAAAGATAAAAATGTAGAATGTAGGTGGGAAAGGCAAAGAGTAAAACTAAAACAAATGTGCTAGTTGTTTAGAGTGAAGAAAAAGAAAGGAAAACTTTTTTTTTTTAAGACAGAAACACAAAAGACCTCCCAGACTGTTGTTTTGAAGTATGACAATATGGTACCAGGCCTTCCCTGGTGTCTCAGCTGGTAAAGAATCAGCCTGCAATGCAGGAGACCCAGGTTTGATTCCTGGGTTGGGAAAATCCCCTGCAGAAGGAAATGGCAACCCACTCCAGTACTGTTGCCTGGGAAAACCCATGGACAGAGGAATCTGGCAGGCTACAGTCTATGGGGTCCCAAAGAGGCTGACATAACTGAGCAACTAAACCACCACAACCAACACCAATACGATACCAAGAGACCTAGTAAATTATGGTGCAAAAAGTATATAAAAGGACAACAAAGAAACTAATAGACATTTTGGACTACATCAAAAGTAAAAACCTTATTACCTTTGAATAGGAAAGTGAAAGGGTCAACCTATAGAATGTAAGAAATATCTGCGAATCACAAATTTAATGAGTCCAGTATCTAGAATATTTAAAGTACACTTAAAAACCAAACAACAAAAAGACATACAACCCAGTTTAAAAATGGGCAAAAGGCTTGAATAGACATTTCTCCAAAGAAGATGGATAAATGGACAACAAGCACGTGCAAAATGCTTAAAGTTGTCAGTCATTAGGGAAATGCAAATCAAAACACAATGAGATACCTGTTCACGGCAACCAGATAGTGATCATAAGAAAAACAGAAATGACAAGTGTTTGTGAAAATGGGGAGAAACTGGAAACCTCACATACTGCTAATGAGAATGCAAAATGGTGTATCTGCTCTGAATAACAGCTTGATAGTTTCTTACAAAGTTAAGCAATTCTACTCCTAGGTATATACCCTAAAGAACTGAAAGCAGGTGCTCAAGTGAATACTTGTACCCATACATTAAGAGGGCTTTATTCACAAAAGTCAAATGCCCTTCAGTGGAAGAATGAATAAACAGCTGCAATATGTTCATACAATGAAATATTAATCAGTTATAAATAGGAAAGAAGTAATGGCATATGCTACAATGTGAATAAAACCCAAAAATATTATGTTAAGTGAAAGAAACCAGACAGAAAAGGTCACAAAATGTATGAGAAGTGATTGCCTAATGGGTACAGTGTCTTCTTTGAGAGTATCATTTTAGAGCTGGATAGAGCAGCGGTGTTACAAGACTGCAAATATATTAAATGCCACTAAATTGTGCACTTGAAAGCCATTAATTTATGGCATATGAGTTTTTTTCTTAATAAAATAAAAGGAAAAAGGAAGAGAAAAAAAGAAACATGTACAGTACATCACAGAAGAGAGCACATACAAAATGTGTTAATACATGGGTGGAAATTAGTCAAACATTTCTATTAAAAGTGTCTTTTTTTTTAAACAAGAAGCCTGGAAAGCAAAAGATTAACTGAAAATTCTACCAAGTAACAAAGCTATGAAGAGAAGACTCAAATAAAGCCAAAAGGAAAAAAAAAAAATCAAAAAGAAAGCCAGAAAAAAATCTAAACATCTCAAACATTCAAAGAATGAAACAAGAAGTTCCGGGTAAAGATCTTACCATGAGTGAAACTCTCTGGAAGAGGCAATTGAGTTGTGGACCAATGATATACAGAAAATAGAAAAGAAAAAATAAATTGTCAAATTCTCCTGTTTTTACAGAGAGTCCAAGGGACTATGACTCTGTATTTAAACCAGCGTTCTAACTTAGGCCACACTCTGCAAGAAGTCTGAAACTCCTGTATTAGATCTAGTCTGACTCACCAGACAAGCTCAGCTGCAGTGTCGCTGGCTGAAGAGGTGTCAATTTTCCTGTCCTCGGTCCCAGGAAAGGGTAGCAGGAATGGTCAGGAATGAAGAAGTACTGAGTACTGAGTGAGAGTGCAGAAAACTACCTTCAACAGAGCGCAGAAAAGTATCCCGACAAGGAAACGCCCCAATGGTAGTTTTGGCCTACCGATACAGAACAAAGCAGATTGTATACGTGTGGCCACCAGGGGCCGTGCGTCCCTGACGGCAACCCACTTCGGAAGCCAGTGCACTGGCTGTGTCCCACGCCGCGGGTAAGGAGGGCGGTTGTCTGCCATGAGGCCTGCCAGGTAAAAATCGTCTTTGGTCAGGTCTGAAAGATCACACATGGGTTTTTTTGGCCAGGAACTAGACTCTTGACTTCCTCCAAAGTTAATTTTTCGCATGTGTGCTCCATTTTACCTTCTGGTACTTTGCAAACTTCTAAAATGCTTTCATGTGTATTATCTTACTGAAATCTCACAAGATGAAACTCTCACCACTTTTCATAGGAGGGCGTCTCTAGGAGGGATTAAATGCCTTATTCCTGGCCACAATGCTCAGGGACAGTTGAAAAAAGGTCTAAAATAATAGTATTTAAAGAACAAGTTCAATAGTTTTTTGAGAATCTTCCTCAACCTGCAGGCACAATGTCTTCTCTGGTGGAAGACAGCATATAATATTCAGGACAAAAAAATCCCATGAAAAATATGCTTCAGATTCTTAAACTAAAATTTAGATTAAACATCTGATCTTTCTTTTTTACTTCTAGAGTCTTCTGAGATCTATTTAGGTTGAGTCCCGCATGTTAGGAGCAGCTATTTCACCTTCCTGGCAGTAGGAACCCGGGAGAGTCTCCAGTGTCTTTCTAAAGCCTCTGGGCAAGATGAGATCAGAGGTGAGGTATTATTAGGAAGTCTTCACATTTGAATTAACAAGCTGACTTCCACCATTACAAGAAGCTAGTCAGGCTCTTTTTTCCTTCCTTAGTGTCCCTTATAGATCAGAAACAGAGTATGATTCAAGGAGATAAAATATTTTAAAGAGATGATGATAAGGGCTCTGGATGGGACAGGATTGAAGATGCTGTTTTTGAGATCTCTGTAGACTCAGAGAAATGTAACTCCTGGGAACGCTTGGAAGTTTTGGAGATTAGTAGGTTAGCTGTTGGTGCAGGACTTGGTCACCACTCTGAAAGATGTTAGGATGGGAGGGTGACTCAGTCAGGAAAGAATCCACCTGCAGTGTAGCAGGCATGGCTTTGATCCCTGGATGGGGAAAATCCCCTGGAGAAGGAAATGGCAACCCACTCCAGTACTCCTGCAGGGAAAATTTCATGGATAGAGGAGCCAGGTGGGCTACAGTCCATGGGGTCACAAGAGTCAGATACTACTTAGTGACTAAACCACCATCAACATCCTCTATAAGATGTTAAAACCTCTTGGATATGACTGCCTGGTAGATCTAGAACAGCTAGATTGCAAGTGGCTATGATTTTCAGGTGTCTTAAAAGATCCTGTGTTTCAATATAGAGAACAAAATGTATGGACACCAAGAAGGGAAGTGGGGGGGATGAACTGGGAGATTGGGATTGACATAGACACACAACTGTGTATCAAACAGACAGCGAATGAGCACCTACCCATGGCACAGGAGGAAAAAAAAGAAGGTACAATCTGTTTGTAAGACATTTACTAAGTTGACCTTAAAAATGCATTCCAATGTACAGTAGGTGCTGACAAATACTGTTTGATTTCACTTCTCTGAGGTATGGATAATAGTCAATTCACAGAGTCAGAAAGTACACTGGTAGATGCCAGGGGCTAGGGCGGGATGTGAGGAGGCGGAATGGTGACTTGGTGTTTAATGGGGGCAGAGTTTCAGTTTAGGAAGGTGAAAAATCTGGGAGATGGATGATGGAGAGAGTTGCACAACAATGTGAGTGTTCTTGGTGCCACTGAACTGTTATCATTAAATATTTTAAAAACAGTATGTTTTATATTATGTGACTCTTACCAAAAAAAAAATCTTAAATTAAAAAAAGAAAAAGAATCCTATGTCTCCAGGCTGACAAGGAAATTGCACAGTCTCTGGACCGACCTTATGGCAGGAGAACAGGTACTTCAGTGGTGAAAACATAAAACAGATCCATTATGAGAGAGTGCCCATGCCTAAGGATGTCTTAAAACTCTTTACTTTTGTATACCCTGCCCATCCGGAGGGATCAGACATAAATTCAAACTAAAATTAATTTAAAGCAGAAAAGAATATGTTTCTCATTCATCTGAACTTGTGGTTGAAGGTTCACACCTTTTACAGGGAGAGCATAATATTCATTGTGGCCTCAAATGTGTGTGTTCCTGATTGCTCTGAGGAGGTCTATGATAATGGTAATTATATTAGCTGATATATTCTTACATAGAGCTTTACAAAAAAAAAAAAAAAAAAAATGCTCACTTTCACAGACCATTTGCTCCTCATAATAGCTGTGCCAGAAAATGAGGAATTATGATCGACATTTTTCTATCAGGAGGCTGAGAATCAGAGTGGCTAATATGACTTGCAAATGTTAACACATCTAGCAGATGCTGAAAAAGTGATGGGAACTTAAGGCTTCGGGACTCTGTTTGCCCTGCAAATACAAGCATCGGATAAGCACAGTTCCATCTTCTCTGGATATAGCTCTGATGATAGACAGACACTATGGAGACAGAGAACTACTTGTTTTTATGGGCTTCTCTCATGACTCAGTTGGTAAAGAATCTGCCTGCAATGCACGAGACCCACATTCAATCCCTGGGTGGGGAAGATCTCCTGGAGAAGGAAATGGCTGCGCAGTCCAGTATTCTTGCCTGGAGAATTCCATGGAAGAAGAGCCTGGTGGGCTTCAATACTCAGGGCAGCAAAGAGTTGGACACAAGCAAGTGACTAACACATAGACATTGGGAGGACATAGGGATTTATCCCCATGAAATAGGGGATATAGATACGTGATTTCTTTTGGGGATGATGAAAATATTCTAGTATTGATTGTGGTGATGGTTGCCCAACTCTGTGGATACATAAAATCCACTGAATTATACACTTTCAGTGGGTAAATTGTATGGGATGTGAATTATATCTCAATAAAGTTATTATGTTAAAAAAAAAAAAAAAAAGATTGTGCAGGGAGGCAATAGGCAGATAAAAGTTAGAGCCTAAAAATAAATTTCCAGAGGTTAGAACATAAAAGAAGTCTTCAATTCTGAGCAAACCAGTGCATGACATGACGTGACCACAACTTTTGCCAGATTGAGTTTTCTCTTACGAACGTGGACTAATAACACCTCATCCTATGCCATTTCTCCACAGTTAACAAGAGGAAACAACAAAAAACACAAAACTCTAAGTTATGAAACCCGTCACAAATGAGAGTTAATTATTTCCTGTCCATATACAGGATTTCAGAAAGCATATAAACACTTTAGGTAGGGCAAGCATAACCTGAGGGAGAGAAAGCATAAAAATGCTAATCCCCAAATTGGAATTTTTAGTGCTGCATATTTGCATATAGCCTAAAATCCTTTCGAAAACAGCTAGAATGCGCTTAATTACTTTTAAAAACTACAGATTGAGTTGTTATTAATTTATTATAGATGAGGCCATGTTTTCCTTTTAAAAGTTTCCTTCCCCATTGTGCCAAAGGCACCCGTAGAAAATTTAGTGTTTTATATTCCATAGAATATGCATAGTGATATCAATAATAAATAGCGTTTTCCATAGTATAGAGTATAAGCCACTCACTCAGAGAGCAGAGTCACTCCCTCTTGTTCAGCTAAAAATACCTCAGTGACAAGTTTCAGGAAAGAAAAAAAGAGAAGAGAGCTCTGTGTTCATCACCCAAGAGTAGAACCCTGCCTGACTGTCCCACTGTGTCCTTACTATTCCTTCTCGGTGATGCTGAACAGTCAACTCCCAACATATTCTAATACACAATGCTGGGCCCCCATTCCCCAATGCAGTGCATTCTTCATTCTCATAACAGAATGACTCTCCCTTGCCAAGCACTTTCACTTGCAAGAAAAATCTCGAACCATCTCAGTAACAGAAGACACAAAAGTTTACTAATAAGATGAAGTGCTTATCATATGAACAAACGCGTGGAACTGATTTTAAGTCTTGGTGAGTTACTGCACGTGGATGACATCTCTATAACCAGTGTGCTGAGTGCTTGCTTGCATTCAGGTTTGTCTGAGGGCAGCAACAAGATAAGTGGGTGACAATCTCAATGGTGTCTTTCCCTAGAATGCTGGCCTTTCCACAGGAAAAAATAGAGAGAAAGGAAAGTAATGGGAGATCACAGGACATTGAATTATGAAGTTAAATGAAACCCAACTGAGGAACCAAGGAAAGAAAAAAAAAATTATTTCTCTGTAAACAGAAGAGTTAGATGACCTTTAATGATTCTAAGACGTGATGAACATAGAATAACACTTTCTTTATTACCATTTGTGTAACCTATGGGGTATTAATTATTGACAATTAGATTGCCAAATGGACTAAACACTGCAGATTTTAATCTGAATTATTAGTATATGAGGTTTTCATAGCAGGTAAGGGAAAATGAATCATAATGACAATAAAAAATCAAGTGCTTCAAAATGCCATAACCTTCAAATCCTCTATGAAATCCCACTGATCTGATGTGGCCACTGGAGCAGAAAAAATCCAACACAATGAGCTCTCCCATTAGGTTTTAAATATTTGAGCTAAGAAAAATGAGGGATAAATTCATGAGACTAATCCAAAGAACTGGAGGTTCTATACTATATAAATTGGTGAGGTGTCTGAAGGTGGTTAGAGTGACTTAGCACCTAAAACACTGGAATTCAAGTCTTTCCTCAGCAACTCTTTATTTGACCTTGGAAAAGTCTATTTGAACTTCAATTTCCAACTATGTAAAAGGCTGATGAGAATAGCTACATTTTTCTACTCAACAATGTTATTGACAAGGTGACCTCAGAAAGTACATAGGAAATTTTATTGCAAATAGCTGTATGTGTGCCAAGTATTAATGGTGATTTCATGCACGTGTTGTGTGCATGTAAGAGTAAATATTAGTTATTTCTATTTCCAAGTTAATTCTTATCTCCAAATTGATTTAATTCCACTCATGTCCTGCGAAATCTCTAAGAATTAGATAAGGGGATTTATGTATGTCCTGAACTATCACTCTAGGAAAGAAAATCACTCCTACCAAGTTAACTTCTCACCCCAGGTCCAATTTGTTTAAAATTGTAGATACAGTTTTTGTCTTGTTGAAAAATGAGACCACAATTTTTCTATTTGGAACTGCAGGTTGGGTTTAAAAAGAAAAAAAAAAATGGAAAAATGGATTTCCCTGGTGGTCCAGTGGTTAAGACTCTGCTTTCACTGCAACGGTGTGTGGGTTTGATCCCAGGTTGGGGATCTAAGATACCACATGCCTCACAACCAAGAAAAGGAAAACTTCTGAATGTTTGTGGGCATAATAGTGTATACTGGCAGATAGGGCCCCCAAAATCCTACAGTAATTTTCTAATTAACCTTAAAAAGTCTTTACTATCATGAATATAAAGCCAGATACTACCTGTATTCATTAGCATATAATTTTTTGTTATTGAAACCATGTATAAACCCCTGTGTCCTTATTTTTTGAAATAAAAGGCTGACTTGAGAATTAGTGATTGGGAAATGTGAAGACGTGGAAACAAAGAACAGTTGTCAGGCTAAGGAACTGCTAACCATTTAGACTATAATTCTGCCGTATAACAGAATCACCAAATTTCCAGTTTGCCGAAAGATACAGATAAAGGCTTGATACGCATTCCTATTTTGTTTTTTACAAGACGCAGACCCCCGCCCCAGATGAAAACTTCTGACCACAAGAACATAGACCCTAAATTGGTTGAAACCAGAAGGCTGACGCTGCTTGAAACTTCTTCTTGATGTCAACCAATCCAAGAACTGTCCGCGAGCTGATCACACCCTGCTCCATGAACACCATAGAACTCCTCACTATCCCCTGGAGGGTGGTTAACATGGTCTTCAGGGCATTAGCCCACTGTGACCCCCTTTGCCTGGCAAAGCAACAAAAGCTACTCTTTTCTCCTTCACCCAAAACTCTGTCTCTGTCTCTATTCAGCACCGGAGAACAGAGGCCAGGATTTTGGCAACATTATCTTTTAGAAAACTACTTGTCGTCCTAGGCTGTTCTTTGTGTTTTCACTTGAATCCAGCGGGCTGGATTCATGCAAGAGCCCATTTATTTGCTGTTAATTTCTCACATTCCATGATAAGTAAGCTATTCAATTCTTTCCCCCTTTAAAAAATGTGACAGCATCCTTACTCATATGGTTCTGTAACATAACATATACTACCCATCAATAAATACGCTTTTTTCCTATACCAAGTAGATCCAGAATGAATCCACTGTCATCACCTTCATTGCCACCACCTGGCCCAAGTCATCACCCTGTTACCTGGATTTTACAACGACTATATATAGAAGATCATCCTGCTCCCTTCTTCGGAAAAAAAAAAAAAAAAAGTACTTATTTGGCTGCACTGGGTCTTAGTCACAGCCCAGGCTCTCGCTTGCTGTGTGCAGGTTTAGCTGCCCCGCGGCATGCGGGGTCTTACTTCCCTGAACAGCTATCTAACCCAGTGTCCCTGCACTGGAAGGTAGACTCTTAACCACTGGACCGCCAGGGAAGCCCCATCCTTCTTGTGTCACCGCAGCGTATGTCCTGCGCTCTCTTGCTGTCTGCCTGGATGGCTCTTCTCTCAGAGAGCTCTCTATCTCCCTTCTTGACCTCCGCCAGTTCTTTGCTCAAAACCACCTTCTCAGTGAGGTGACTGTACTCTCATCAAGCGATATTCTCACTTTCTTCTTTTCATTATTCTCCTCAGCACTTATCACTACATGAGACATTGTGTGCTTTATTTGTTTATTGTCTGTCACCTCTTCCACTTCCGTAAGATAAGCTTCATCGAGGAAAGGATTTTTGTCTAATTGTTTTGTTGTTGTTGTACGCCCCAGCAGCTAGGAAAGCACTGGGCACAAAGGATGTCTTCAAGGAATCCAGCATGAAAGAATGAATTGGTTTCAGACAATGAAAGGGAAACATAAAAACTCTAATTTCCTAGATCTGGGAAAACGGAAGTAAGAGTTCTCCTAGTATGTAGAGCAAAAACTCTATGGGGAAACTTGAGTAAAGAGCTTGCATAGAAATTACTCAGGGGAAAAGCTGTAGAGAAGTGGAAAGCACATTCACTTCCAATATTTATCTTTTAAATCTTAGTCAATGTGTGGCTTGGAGTAGGCATGGATTTACCGGTGATTTTGCTGGGAAGCATACTGGCATGCGCACTGACATCATGCGCAGTGACATCTTGCAGTTGCTTGTTTCTAACTCAGTACACCCTACCTAGGAGGTCAGGGAGCGACATCTGTTTGGAAGATGCGAAACTCTAAGAGAAGGCATTGTGTCCAAGTGAATTCCAAAGGTAGGATTACCGACCCATGCCATCAGAAAAATCTCAGATTCCTTGGTAAAATGAGGATCAAACCACCATAATCATAGCCAAGTGAATTCATAATCACATAAATGGGAATGTATATACTGTTTATACAGGTGGATGCCATATCTGAGAATACAGAAAATGACAATAGGTTCATTTTCCAGCACTAGAAGAGTGATTAAGGGACTTCCCTGGCAGTCCAGTAGTTAAGAATCCATCTTTCAATGCAGGGAGCTCAATCCCTGGTCAGGGAACTAAGGTCCCACATGCCATGTGCCAAAACAAACAAACACAAGTCAAAAGAGTGATTAGGAGTCAGCCGAGTTTCTCCACTCACCTCTGGCTGAACTTGAGCAAGTTCAATTTCTGCACTCCAGTTACACTTAATTACTTCAATTTCTGCACTTCAGTTTCCTCCTCTACATTGCAGATAATTGTAATAGTGCCCTCATAGGCGCTAATCCTCCACTGTGAGCATTGCACGTGCTAATATGTACAAAGGATTTAGAGCAGAGGATGCATAATCAGCACTCTACCATTTGAGGGGCTAACTTTAAAAAGTACTAGTGTTTTAAACATCAGCTTCTGTCTACAATAGAGCAAAAACAAAAAAGTAAGTGTCCCTATCTCCAAATGGTTTGAAGAACATAGCGCAATACCATCCTCATGCCCTTAAAGGGGAAATTACTCTCAAGTATGGGGTTCCCCTGGTGGCTCAGAAGGGAAAGAATTTGCCCGCAGTGAGGGAGATTTGGATTGTATCCCTGAGTTGGGAAGATCTCCTGGAGGAGGGCATGGCGACCCGCTCCAGTATTCTTGTCTGGAGAATCTCATGGATAGAGGAGACTGGCGGGCTATGTCCATGGGTTCGCAAAGAGTTGGACATGACTGAGTGACTAATACTTTCACTACTCTCAACTATAATTTGAAATGGAGGTTGTAATCAAACCAACTGAGGAGAGAGTGAAACAGAAAGTGATGGATCCAGAAGACACCAGGCAGTGAATAAAGATTTTAGTAGGAAAAAAAAAAAAAATACTACCCAGTAAACTGTGTCTGGGAAGAAAATGACTAACTCTGACCAAGAAAACCATAGTCACATTTTGTATTTTAAAAATATAACTGATACAACCGGCAAAGTGGGATAAATGAGAATAATCTTTTTGGATGTTTATTTTGACTCTTGCTGTAAAATCATACAGCCTCACAGAAATCTCTAAGCTGTTTCATCATATAAGCAATTCCAGCTATTTTATAGCTGGAAGTACACACACAGCAAGAAAGGGCAGAGGAACACAGCCTCTTTCTTTCTTATTGAGAGGTAATTTGTAAATTGTCAAATGGGTAAAGCACAAGCCTGAAATATCACATTTCCAAAAACATGGGTACTAGAGAAATCTGATTATATGTGCCTCTTCACAGATTTCAAAAGAAGTGGCTTGATTTTTCCTTGTAATCTTAAATTCTAGGCAATTTGGCAATTAAGTGAAAGGACTCTGTTGAAAGTCCAGTAAATTCCACATCCTCCTATATCTGGTTGAAAACACAGAAAAAGTCAGGAGTTTGAAGGTATAAAAACACAGCAAAGTGACTGCAATCATGGTAATGTTTAAGAAAAACTAGTTCAGAATATCCATGAGGTAGTTTGAACCACTAGGAAAGAAGATGACATGATTGCAAAGTGATCCACCGTAATTAGGGGGCTCAATCCTCAATTTTGAAAGCTTAGTGAGAAGAGATTCTGTTCTAAAAGGGGCTGTGAGTCTGCTCTTCAAAACATAAAAATCTCATTTTGCCATTTTTCTCTAGTGGTCTCCACTGCCTGTAATATAGTCTCTCCTTGGACTGAAACCTACATGTCTTCATAAGCTCCCCTATTTGCCCTGTTTGCTTACTTAATGCCCTCTTTGCCTAAATGTCACTGATATTCCACATGGAGCTTATTTCACCATATTTTTCTCATGTAACTTTGACATATTGACTTCCTCTGCCAGAAAGGTATTAGGGCCCATCCTTTTGACCAGCAAACATTATCACCATAAGTATTCTTATGTGGGACTTCCCAGGTGGCTCATTGGTAAAGAATCTTCCTGTAAATGTAGGGACCACAAGAGATGCAGGTTCGATCCCTGGATTAGGAAGATTTTCTGGAGGAGGAAATGGCAACACACTCCAGTATTCTTGCCTGGAAAATCCCATGGACAGAAGAGCCTTGTGGGCTACAGTCCATGGAGTTGCAAACAGTTGGACATCTTTTTATCTGATAGAGTTTTTACACAGAAAATACCAAGTTCAGCCATTGCTCACTCTAGGAAGACTTCCCTAAAGTCATCTTTCTAACCTCTAGACTGTAGGATCTGATCAGATTCTGTGCCTTCTTCTCACTGAGTACATAGAATGAACGGTGAATGCTCATTTCTCTGCCATCACTGAAAGTGTTCAGTTCAGTTCAGTCCAGTCACTCAGTGGTGTACAACTCTTTGCAACCCCATGGACTGCAGCACACCAGGCTTCCCTGCCCATCATCAACTCCTGGAGCTTGCTCAAACTCATGTGCATCGAGTCGGTCATGCCATCCAATCATCTCATTCTCTGTTGGCCCCTTCTCCTCCCACCCTAAATCTTTCCCCGCATCAGGGTCTTTTCTAATGAGTCAGTTCTTTGCATCAGGTGGCCAAAGGATTGAAGTTTCAACTTCAGCATCAGTCCTTCCAATGAATATTCAGGACTGATTTCCTTTAGGATGGACTGCTTGGATCTCCTTGCAGTCCAAGGGACTCTGAAGAGTCTTCTCCAACACTACAGTTCAAAAGCATCAATTCTTTAGCATTCGGCTTTCTTTATAGTCCAGCTCTCACATTCATACATGACTACTGGAAAAACCATAGCTTTGACTAGATGGACCTTTGTTGGCAAAGTAATGTCTCTGCTTTTTAATATGCTGTCTAGGTTGGTCATAACTTTTCTTCCAAGGACCAAGTATCTTTTAATTTCATGGTTTCAATCACCATATGCAGTGATTCTGGAATCCCCCAAAATTAAAGTCTGTCACTGTTTCCATTGTTTCCCCATCTATTTGCCATGAAGTGATGGGACCAGATGCCATGACATTAGTTTTTCGACTGTTGAGTTTGAAGCCAACGTTTTCACTCTCCTCCTTCACTTTCATCAAGAGGCTCTTTAGTTCTTCTTCACTTTCTGCCATAAGGGTGGTGTTGTCTGCATATCTGAGGTTATTAATATTTCTTCTGGCAATCTTGATTTCAGCTTGTACTTCATACAACCCAGAATTTCACATGATGTACTCTGCATATAAGTCAAATAAGCAGGGTGACAATATACAGTCTTGATGTACTCCTTTCCCGATTTGGAACCAGTTTGTGGTTCCATGTTCACCTCTAACTGTTGATTCTTGACCTGCATACAGATTTCTAAGGAGGCAGGTCAGGTGGTCTGGTATTCCCATCTCTTTCAGAATTTTCCACAGTTTGTTGTGATCCACACAGTCAAAGGTTTTGGCGTAGATAATAAGCAGAAGTAGATGTTTTTCTGGAAGTCTCTTGGTTTTTTGATGATCCAGCTGATGTTGGCAATTTGCTCTCTGGTTCCTCTGCCTTTTCTAAATCCAGCTTGAACATCTGGAGGTTCATGGTTCATATACTGTTGAAGCATCGCTTGGAGAATTTTGAGCATTACTTTACTAGCGTGTGAGATGAGTGCAACTGTGCAGTAGTTTGAAAATTCTTTGGCATCGCCTTTCGTTGGGATTGGAATGAAAGCTGACCTTTTCCAGTCCTGTGGCCATTGCTGAGTTTTCCAAATTTGTTGACATATTGAGTGCAGCATTTTCACAGCATCATCTTTTAGGATTTGAAAAGCTCAACTTGAATTCCATCACTTCCACTAAGCTTTGTTCATAGTGATGCTTCCTAAGGCCCACTTGACTTCGCATTCCAGGATGTATGCCTCTAGGTGAGTGATCACACCATCATGGTTATCTGGGTCATGAAGAACTTTTTCGTGTAGTTCTTCTGTGTATTTTGCCACGTCTTCTTAATATCTTCTGCCTACCTACCTTCGTTAGGTCCTTACCATTTCTGTCCTTTATTGTGCCCATCTTTGCATGAAATGTTCCCTTGGTATCTCTGATTTTCTTGAAGAGATCTCTAGTCTTCCCCATTCTATCGTTTTCCTCTATTTCTTTGCATTGATCACTGAGGAAGGCTTTCTTATCTCTCCTTGCTATTCTTTGAAACTCTGCATTCAAATGGGTATATCTTTCTTTTTCTCCTTTGCCTTTCACTTCTCTTCCATTTCTCAGCTATTTGTAAGGCCTTCTCAGACAGCTATTTTGCCTTTTTGTATTTCTTTTTCTTGGGGATAGTCTTGATCACTGCCTCCTGTACAATGTCACAAACCTCTGTCCACAGTTCTTCAGGCACTCTATCAGATCTAATCCCTTGGATCTATTTGTCACTTCTACTGTATAATCATAAGGGATTTGATTTAGGTCATACCTGAATGGTCTAGTGGTTTTCCCTACTTTCTTCAGTTTAAGTCTGTTGAAAATGCCTCTCCCACAAAAGTACTGTTTCTAATTTTATTTGTATTTCCAGTTTAGAAACTCTGGATGCATAGTAAGCACTAAGAATTGTGTGCTTCCCATTGAGAACACTTTCTGAATCATAAAAATAGAAGTTTATATAGGAGGGACTTCCCTGGTGGTCCAGTGGTTAAGAATCTGCCTTCCAATGCAGGCGATGTGGTTGAATCCCTGGTTGGGGAACTGAGAGCCCACATGCCCAGGGACAACTAAACCTGTCTGCTGCAAGGAGCAAGTCCATGCACCACAATGTGGACCCAGAACAATCAAAAAAAGAAAAAGCAAAAATGAAGCCATATCTAGACAAATCATAGTATTAATAAAACTATATATCATCAAACAAAAAAAGAAGTTTATATAGGAAACCCATATTGTTTTCTTGGAGGCATTTCTGTTTGCTAAAGAGAGAGATTTTCATTATAATCATTCCTTCAATGATTTTCATAATCAAGAATTTGGGTATAATTTTGTGGAAGTACCAATGAGTCCACTGGACTCACTTAATTGTAATATAATAGTCTAGCCTACTAAAGGCACCTTACTTTTCGCTGATGTGGTAATGATGGTCTATTATGAGTCCATTAGGGTATTCCTTATGGAACCAACACAGGAAAAAAAATGCTATAATTTACAGATTAATGTTTGGTTATAAAACGAAAACTTTTTCTTCCTTCTAAATGATTCTATGCTATCTGGTATCTGTCATGGAGAATGGGACAATAGGGGAGGACAGACATTATAGTGAAAGCATAAGAGTACAGAGAGAAGCAAAACTGAATACCTTCAGAAGCTCAACTGGGAGTCATCTCAGATCCTGCTGATATTGGTTCCCTCCACTTTTCTGTGTCCTGTCCTTTTCTAGATTAAATTTCTAGAGCTTCCTATGACCTCAGACTTAATAGGGACACTCACAGAAATATCATATAGAACTCATTCTCCACTGAATGCAAAAAACATGGCAGTAAAAAACAAGTATTTATTATCTGAAGACGCCTGTCCGTTACATTTAACCCCAAAGTTTTAAAAAAGGTGTTTTTCAACCTTATGGTTACCAAGGGGAGAGGAGGAATAAATGGGGAGATTGGGATTGAGATACACACACTACTGCTGCTGCTGCTGCTGCTGCTGCTGCTGCTAAATCGCTTCAGTCGTGTCCGACTCTGTGCGACCCCATAGACGGCAGCCCACCAGGCTCCCCCGTCCCTGGGATTCTCCAGGCAAGAACACTGGAGTGGGTTGCCATTTCCTTCTCCAATGCACAAAAGTGAAAAGTGAAAGCGAAGTCGCTCAGTCGTGTCCGACTCAGAGTGACCCCATGGACTGCAGCCCACCAGGCCCCTCCGTCCATGGGTTTCTCCAGGCAAGAGTACTGGAGTGGGGTGCCATTGCCTTCTCCGGAGATACACACACTATTATATATAAAATAGATAACTAATAAGAACCTACTGTATAGCACAGGGAACTCTACTCAGTACTCTGTAATGACCTACATGGGAAAAAAGATTCTAAAAGAGTGGATACATGTATATGTATCACTGATTCATCTTGCTGTACACCTGAAACTAACACATTGTAAACCAACTGTACTCCAATAAAAGTTAATTTTTTAAACCAAAGTTAGTTTCCATTTTGAACTCTGCAGGACAGGAAGGTGGTGTGGGAACATTTTTGACATACGGTAATCTTAAAGAAAAAAAAAAAAAAAAACAAGCTGGTGGAGGAGTAGATGGACATGGAGTACATCTTTCTCCCTAGATACACCAGGAATACACCTTCAGACACAGAAGTGCCTGCAGAATACCAGCTGAGAACGGAGTGGAGTACCTGACCAGTGGAAAGAATATATAGAACCACACAAAACTTGGTAGGAGGAAGGAACTAGGGGGAAAATCAGGAGTGTTAGTAGGACTGGGCCTGCCCTAGGTGGGTGGGGGAACTGAAGCAGGGGCCCAGTCCCCACATTTGGGCAATTGTCTGAGTCAGGGGAGAAACATTAAAGGCTGAGAGTGAAACAGCTGGTATGTGGCAGCCTAAATGGAATGAGAATCAGACAGCCCTTGCCACAGACATACATACCCGGGACAGGGACGCAGGTCCTCTGGAAGGTACAGCAGCTGGGAGCAGGAGTTTAGGGATTGTGGCGCAATCCCCGGGCAACGGCTGCTGTTGACTGCAGAGAGACGGATGTGAGGGAGGAGTCTGTGGTGGGAAACGCTTGTGGAGGAAAGCCGAGCAGCCATGGAAGCAAGGAGATAGTGCTGAGTCACAGGTAAAGGGTGGAGCCATCACCATAGCCTCTCTCTCTCCGGGCAGCTGACCAATACAAAGGCTGGCCCATCAAACACCTGAAGGCCCTTCACTACAGAGTAGGACCCCACTCAGGGTGCCCTTTGAAGTGCCTGACGCGCCGATCTACAGAGAAGGACCCCAGCCAGGGGTGCCCTTCTATGTGCCTGACGCACCAAACAACAAAGAAGGACCCCAGGCAAGGGAGACCTCTAAGTGCCTGAACTGGTGAAGCTATGGAGAAAGACTGGCCAAAGAGGCCTTCTGTTCGCCAGCTACAAGAGGCTTGAAAAAAGACTCTGATAGGGCCGTAACTCCCGAAGTGAAAGCAGTCGTGTCCCTGCGCACTTGGCGCCGCCAGGAACCCTGCAAGTCAAGCAGCTGTTCCGCCTTCGAAGTTCAACTCTCACTGGGGCAGAGCTACTACAGGCAAAAAAAAAAGTCTTGCGTCTATGCACACAGGGTCGCTTCGGTAGTGTCCGACTCTTTGCAGCCCTGTAGACTGTGGCCTGCCAGGCTTCTCTCTCAGGGAGGGGAGTTCTCCAGACAAGGATACTGGAGCATATTGGCCAATACTGGTCGCCCTCCCCTGCTAGAGCTCTATATTTCCTGCTGCCCTAGCCGCCCACTCCTCTGAGTACCTGGTGCTGCCAGAACCCCTGCAACGCAAGCAGCTGCACCACCTCCACACCTGACCCTCACAGGGGCAAACCCAAGTCCTCCAGGGCAGCCTCAGGAGCAAACCCCAGTGGAGGACTCACATGCAGAGGTGGAAATAAAACCACAACTGAAACCCAGAGGCAGTGTGGCTAAGGAAGAGGACCCAAAACCTTCCCACCAGCTGTACAAGCTGCAGATTAAATCCATATGATTAACTAGGCAGACTGTGTCTATGGGATATATAAAAGGACATTGAGAGCTCCCACAAAAGAAAACACACAGTTCTGATAGCTGCGGACATTGGAAGCAAGAACACACAGGAGTAGGACCAGATTAGAATCTGAGCTGCCCCCACAGCAGGTCCAGAGATCAGCACAGTGTTGGAGGGCATCCTAGAGAGGTGAGGTGGACTGTGACTCCCAGTGAGGGAAAGGACTCTGAAAGCAGTGACTCAAGGAAAACATTTATTATTATTATGGTTTGGCTTGCTCTGTAGATTCTTTTGGGTTTTTTTTTTTTCTTTTCTTTTCCCCCTCTGTTGTAGTTGTCAATTTTATTGGCACTATGAAATCTAATTAAGCTTTTGAGCATTTTTTTTTCCAGTCACATTTTTTATTGTTGTTACAAACCTCTGCCTCTATGTTGGGTTTTTGCAGTTCTGTGGAGTTCCCCCCCTTTTTTTTTGCTTCTCTTTTTTATAATTTTGATTTTTTAAAAACCTATTTTATTTTTCCTACATTTATTCCTCTGTCTGCCTTTCCTACTGTTCTTTTTCCCTTTAAGTTAATTTTTAAGGCACATAAATCTTCTTCATCTACCTCTATTTGACTTTGCATATCTGTTCTTTCTTTCTTTCTTTCTTTCCTTTCCTCTCAACGTATGTGTTAGTTTTATTTTCATCGCTTTATTCCCCACTTGGCCCCTTGCTTTAGTGTCGTCTTCCAGTTTGTGCTTTAGTTAGTTAGTTTTGTTCTTAACTGGTAAATATAATTTCTGGTTTCCTTTGTTCGCCAGGTCAATCTATTGTACTTTATTTTTGTTGGACTGTTTTGATTTTGCTTATGGGTATGTATGTATATGTATATATTCAGTCACACTTTTTATTGTTGCTATAAACCTCTGCCTCTATGTTGGGCTTTTGCAGTTCTGTGGAGTTTTCCGTCTTTTCCCCCTTTTTTCTTTCTTCTTCCATTTTTTTTGCTTTCCTCTTTTTTTTATGATTTTATTTTTTTAACTTTGCATATCTATTCTTTCTTTCTTGTCCTTCTTTCCTTTCCTCTCAACGTATTTGCTAGTTTTGTTTTCATCGCTTTACTCCCCACTTGGCATCTTGCTTCAGTCTTATTTTCCAGTTTGTGCTTTAGTTAGTTTTGTTCTGGTAGATATAATTTCTGGTTTCCTTTGTTTGCCAGGTCAATCTATTGTACTTTATTTGTGTTAGACTGTTTTGATTTTGCTTATGGGGATATACATATACATATATGTATATACATATACGTATATGTGTGTGTGTGTGTATTCTGTCACACTGAATCAAAAAACTGACAAAGGGTTAATTCCCAAAATACACAAGCAGCTCACGCAACTCAATGCCAGAAAAACAAACAGCCCAATCAAAAAGTGGGAAAAAAGACCTAAACAGACATTTCTCCAAAGAAGACATACAGATGGCTAACAAACACATGAAAAGATGCTCAACATCACTCATTACTAGAGAAATGCAAATCAAAACTACAATGAGATGTCACCTCACACCAGTCAGAATGGCCATCATCAAAAAGTCTACAAACAATAAACGCTGGAGAGGGTGTGGAGAAAAGGGAATGCTCTTGCACTGTTGGTGGGAATGTAAATTGATACAGCCACTATGGAAGACAGTATGGACATTCCTTTAAAAACTAGAAATAAAACCACCATTATGACCCAGCGATCCCACTCCAAGGCATATACCTTGAGGAAAACTAAACTGAAAAAGACACATGTATCCCATTGTCCATTGCAGCACTATTGACAGTAGCTAGAACATAGAAGCAACCTAGATGTCCATCGACAGATGAATGGATAAAGAAGTTGTGGTACATATGCACAATGGAATATTACTCAGTCATAAAAAGGAACACATTTGAGTCAGTTCTAATGAGGTGGATGAAACTAGAACCTATTATACAATGTGAAGTAAGTCAGAGAAAGATAAATATTGTATTCCAACACATACATATGGAATCAAGAAAAATAGTACTAAAGAATTTACTTACAGGGCAGCAATGGAGAAACCGACATAGAGAATAGACTTATGGACATGGGGAGAGGGGAGGAGAGGGCGAGATGCATGGAAAGAGTAACATAGAAACTTACGTTACCATATGTAAAATAGACAGCC
Source organism: Okapia johnstoni (assembly GCA_024291935.2). Classification (NCBI taxonomy): domain Eukaryota; kingdom Metazoa; phylum Chordata; class Mammalia; order Artiodactyla; family Giraffidae; genus Okapia; species Okapia johnstoni. The sequence goes on along the minus strand of CM044323.1, from coordinate 7,904,334 downwards.
AACAGGAATTTGCTGTATGGCTCAGGAAACTCAAACAGGGTCTCTGTATCAACCTAGAGGGGTGGGACGGGGAGGGAGATGGGAGGGAGGTTCAAAAGGGAGGGGATGTATATATACCTATGGCTGATACATGTTTATGTGTGACAGAAAACAACAAAATTCTGTAAAGCAATTATCCTTCATTAAAAAAATAATTTTTCTTAAAAAAAAAAAAAAAAAAAAAAAAGAAAACAACACACAACTAATGAATTAAACCAGAATTGCATAGTGTATGGTCTGTCATAGGCAGCATTAAGAGGAAGCCCCAGTTCCTCAGCTTTACTAGAAAATTACTCACTAGAAATTAATATATAAATGTTCACTTTCACATCCACAGTGTCTAATAAACAGCACACAGACTTGGTTTTCCTTATGCGATTTCTGCTACTAAGAATATCTTCTGCCTATCTCAATTCTATCTTCGTTTCTTCATGGCCAATCTCAATTCTTCCTTGCTCTGTAGAAGCTTCCCTGGCAAGCCCAGACCTCACTCATCTCTCCTTCAAAATACGTCAATGCTTGCAGATAACAACATGTAACTTGATATCAAATTACATTTGTCACATTGTAATCTGAAGTTACTTGAGGACAAGACATAAATCTCAGCTGACTTACAAACTCTTCCATTAAAATATCAAACATTATGAAGTACACAGCTCTTCATATTACAGGTACATGATGATTGCTTTGCTGACTACTGGGTATTCAGTTAACTGGTAGTAATCTAACTGCATGTGTTACTAGGGCTGGGGATATTTTCATTTACTATCAACAGTAAGTTGAAACAGATTACATAATAATTGCATATTAATGAGTAAAGTTGTAAAATAGACATCAACTACCCCTTGGAAAAATTTAATTATTGAGCTTGACTACTGAATACAGATTCTAAGTATCTTGCAAATAAAGAATATCCATTTTGCTTTAAAATTTAAAATAACTCTTCAAATAAATACAAAAAGTTCAAGCCTATCTTGAACATCAAAATGTCCCATTCTGCTGAATTCTGTAAAAATATGATATGTGGGTACTCATATATTTTCAATAAAATGTTTTCAGTTATATTTTTTACAAAATGCACATATAGTCTCCAAAGGGATATTTCTTACTTTAAACCATTTTATATAAAAAATTATTCATGTCAATCAGATCTCTCATACATCACAATGGTAATGGAGTGCCGTTAAATCTTCAGGAAGCCAAAAGAATATAGCTAATGTCTGCTAGTTTCTAATAGCTTATTACAATACAAGGATTGAGCTTACAGAACCAATAGCGATAGATAATACATCTGCGATAGATAATACATCTGCCATAGATTTGTTTTCCCTTCAGTTACCTCAAACAAGCCTTCAGAAGGAGCAAAATTGCACTCAATTCATGGATTAATTCTCTAATAAATACCTGGATACTTTGTGCTATTGATTAAATTGGAATCATAAAACTGTGGCTAATAAATGTTTAGGAGAAATTCTTTAAGAACGTTTAAGAGCATGACTTGTATGTTTGCCCAGCTGAAGAAGAATGCATTCCAAATACACATTTAAAAGTAAAGGAGAGTAGTAAATGGAATAAAAGTACATAGAGGTAAAACACAGCATGATCATATTGAAAGAATTTCAAGAATATTTGAGTGAACAAACTAGTTAAAAGAAAATATTTAAAAATAAAGGATTTTAGAAATGATACCTGATTATAAATTAAAAAAAAATACATTGACACCTTCCCTACAAATGAGGAAGAAATAGGAAAATTCACCTTATTTCCCTTTAAAACAAAGATATAAAATCTGGTACCATTCACATCTGAAAAAGAAATATGAAGAAAGTTAGGTGACTTTAAAAAAAGACCATAGATAAATATTAAACTGTTATGTCAGATATTAAGCTCATGAAATCAGAACCGCATAGTCCCTAAAGTTGAGGGGTAAAATATATCAATGGAACAGGATGATGATACCCATAAGCTCAGTTCAGTTCAGTTCAGTTCAGCTACTCAGTCGTGTATGACTCTTTGCGACCCCCACGGACTGTAGCACTCCAGGCCTCCCTGTCCATCACCAACTCCCGGAGTTTACTCAAACTCATGTCCATTGAGTCCATGATGCTATCCAGCCATCTCATCCTCTTTTGTCCCCTTCTCCTCCTGCCCGCAATCTTTCCCAGCATCAGGGTCTTTTCCAATGAGTCAGTTCTTCACATCAGGTGGCCAAAGGATTGGAGTTTCAGCTTCAGCATCAGTCCTTCCAATGGATATTCAGGATTGATATCCTTTAGGATGGACTGGTTGGATCTCCTTGCTGTCCAAGGGACTCTCAAGAGTCATCTCCAACACCACAGTTCAAAACCATCAGTTCTTCAGTGCTCAGCTTTCTTTATAGTCTAACTCTCACATCCATACATGACTATGGGAAAAACCATAGCTTTGACTAGATGGACCTTTGCTGGCAAAGTAATGTCTCTGCTTTTTAATATGCTATCTATGTTGGTCATAACTTTTCTTCCAAGGAGCAAGTATCTTTTTATTTCATGGTTTCAGTCACCATCTGCGGTAATTTTGGAGCCCCAAAAAATAAAGTCTGTCACTGTTTCCATTGTTTACCCATCTATTTGCATGAAGTGATGGGACTGGATGCCATGATCTTAGTTTTCTGAATGTTGAGTTTTAAGCCAACTTTTTCACTCTCCTCTTTCACTTTCATCAAGAGGCTGTTTAGTTCCTCTTCACTTTCTGCCATAAGGGTGGTGTCATCTGCATATCTGAGGTTATTGATATTTCTCCCAGCATTCTTGATTCCAGATTGTGCTTCATCCAGTCCAACATTTCTCATGATGTACTCTGCATATAAGTTAAATAAACAGAGTGACAATATACAGCCTTGACGTACTCCTTTCCTGATTTGGAATCAGTCTGTTGTTCCATGTCCAGTTCTAACTGTTGCTTCTTGAACCACATACAGGTTTCTCAGGGGGCAGGTCAGGTGGTCTGATATTCCCATTTCTTTCAGAATTTTCCAGTTTGTTGTGATCCACACAGTCAAAGGCTTTGGCATAGTCAATAAAGCAGAAATAGATGTTTTTCTGGAACTCTCTTGCTTTTTTGATGATCCAACAGATGTTGGCAATTTGATCTTTGGTTCCTCTGCCTTTTCTAAATCCAGCTTGAACATCTGGAATTTCACGGTTCATGTACTTTTGAAGCTTGGCTTGGAGAATTTTGAGCATTACTTTGCTAGTGTGTGAGATGAGTGCAATTGTGCAGTAGTTTGAGCATTCTTTGGCATTGCCTTTCTTTAGGATTGGAATGAAAACTGACCGTTTCCAGTCCTGTGGCCACTGCTGAGTTTTCCAAATTTGATGGTATATTGAGAGCAGTACTTCCACAGCATCATCTTTTAGGATGAGAAAGACTAGAGATCTCTTCAAGAAAATTATAGATACCAAGGGAACATTTCATGCAAAGATGGCTCAATAAAGGACAGAAATTGTATGGACCTAATAGAAAGAAGAAGATATTAAGAAGAGGTGGCAAGAATACACAGAAGTACTATATAAAAAAAGATTTTCATGATCCAGATAATCATTATGGTGTGATCACTCACCTAGAGCCAGACATCCTGGAATGCAAAGTCAAGTAGGCCTTAGGAAGCATCATTATGAACAAAGCTAGTGGTGGATGGAACTCCAGTTGAGCTATTTAAAATCCTAAAAGATGATGCTGTGAATTTGCTGCACTCAGTAGGCCAGCAAATTTAGAAAACTCAGCAGTGGCCACAGGACTGGAAGTCAGTTTTCATTCCAATCCTGAAGAAAGGCAATAATAAGCTGAGATGCATTTAAATATAGATATGAATATAAATATAGATAGGATTAGCTGTAGATGTAGGTATACATATGGAAGCTGATATATATATATAGATAGATAGATAGATATAGATATAGATATAGATATATATACACACACACACACATACACACACACACATATATATACATACACATATATAGGGGCTACACATGTATGTATATATATTCATACATACACATATATAGGGACTTCCCAGGTGGCTCAGTGGTAAAGAATCCACCTGCATGCAGGAGTCATGGCTTAGATCCCTGGGTCAGGAAAATCCCCTGGAGGAGGAAATGGCAACCTACCCCAGTATTCTTGCCTGGAAGATCCCATGGGCAGAGGAGTCTGGTGGGCTACAGTCCATGGGGTCATAAAAGAGTCAGACACAGCTTAGCAACTAAACAATAGCAATAGAAATATCATACCAGTATTTGAAGTTGAGGAGGCTATATTTTTAGTCTTCATCTTACTCAGTCCCTCAACTGCATTTCATATGGATGATCACACCCTGTCTCTTGGAAACATTGCTTGGTGTGGCTTCTCTTTATTATCCTTCTATTTCACAAACTGCTGCTGCTAAATCGCTTCAGTCGTGTCCAACTCTGTGCGACCCCATAGACGGCAGCCCACAAGGCTCCCCGGTCCCTGGGATTCTCTAAGCAAGAATACTGGAGTGGGTTGCCATTGCCTTCTCCATTTCACAAACTATTCCTTTGCAATGTCTAGCCGGTCCATCCTCCTCAATCTGATCACTACAGCATGTAGTGTCTTGAGGTTCAGCTTCGGTTCTTTTCTTTTTCCTGTGTATACTTAATTCCCAGAAGATCACACAAACCCCCCTGGAGTTAAATGGCATCTGTATCAGTGCTTCTTTACCTTCTTTCTATCACTTCTTTTGTTGTTGCTCTTGTTCAATTGCCAAGTCATGCCCAACTCTGTGTGACCCCATGGCTTGCAGCACACCAGGCTACCCTGTCCTTCACTATCTCCCTGAGTTTGCTCACACTCATGTCCATTGAGTTTGTGATGCCATCCCACCATCTCAGCCTCTGTCATCCCCTTCTTCTCCTGCCCTCAATCTTTCCCAGCATCAGGGTCTTTTCCAGTGAACCAGCTCTCCGCATCAGGAGCTTCAGCTTCAGCATCAGTTCTTCCAATGAATATTCAGTAGTGATTTTCTTTAGGTTTGACTAGTCTGATCTCCTTGTAGTCTTGTGCCCCCTCCAATTTATCATAAATTGATACTTTTGTAACACAAGCACTGTGCATGACTACCATGTGATTTTCATGGCACTCAATAACGCCATTTCTAGGCAGTGTCTCAGTTTTGACACTTCTTGGGTTTCTTTATACTAACAGTTCACACACTAATGTGTGTGTGTGCTAAGTCACTTCAGTCTTGTCCCACTCTTTGCAACCCTATGGACTGCAGTCCACCAGGGGCCTCTGTCCATGGTGTTCTCCAGGCAAGAATACTGCAATGGGTTGTCGTTTCCTTCTCCAGGGTATCTTCCCGACACAGGGATCAAACCTGTGTCTCTTACATCCCCTGCATTCGTAGGTGGGTTCTTTACCACTAGCACCACCTGGGAAGCCCTCACACACTAATAACAGGTGATAAAAGCACAAGGAAGGGCCCTGGTCTAAATCATGACAACTCCCTCATGTACATCTCTACTCCTGATCTTTCCTGTAGCTCCAGATCCAGATTATCTGTTCAACTTCCCTGGTTGGCTGTCTAATTTATACGTTAAATATAACAAGCCCAGCTGGGAGCTCTTGATTTTCTCAAATTCACTCTTTCCAAAATATCCCCAACCTAGTGAAGGGCACCGATATGCACTGCATTTCTGTGGCCAAAAGGTTCAGAGTCACAGTTCATCCCTCTTTCTCCCATGCTTCACTCTACAAATCTATGTATTGACTATACCTTCAAAATGCATCCTGAACACAACATTGCAAAGCAACTATATGTCAATAAAAGGTAATCAAAAAAAAAAAAAGAACGTTAGAGAAGTGGCAAATGTACTTTTTACAAGTTTTAGCAACTCTTCCAGGACATACATTTTCATTGAATTAATGACCTTTCCCAGCCAGAACAACCACTCTGCCCCAAAAGGGAAAAACTCATCACCAGAAAAAAGAGATGTTAGCTTTTCAAAAAATAAATTAAATAATTTATTTATTATTTAAATAATAATAAATATTTTTTTATTTAAATACATAAATATTTTTATGGGGTGTGTGGGATGTGTTGCATGAAAAGCATTTATTACTTTCCAAAGTATAGGGGCTCAATAAATGATAGTTAGAATTGTAATTGTTGTTCTTGTGGTTTTGAAAATTGTTGCAGTTATAGTCTGATTCATTTTGGTGGTAATTTATGTCTTCTATTATCCACTGATTGTTGACCTTTGTTTTATTATCTATAATCAAGTAGGAAAAGTGTCCATTTGCCCTAGAGTATCTTCCTGAATCTCAGCAGAACTCAGGGATTGTGTTAGCTTTGCTAAGACCTTCTAGTGCCACACACCCTGGAAGTTAGTGCAAAACTGGAAAACAGCAGCTCACTCAGCAGGAGCAAAGAGAATCAGTTGACACAGCTCAATCCCAGGTAAAGGCTGATAAAGGCATACAGGATGCTTAAAATGAAATAAAACACAACAGTCTGTTGAGACTGCTGGGTAATAAAAAAATATTTTAGCAAGGAAAGAGGAGAAGGAGGGAAGAATACATTTACCTCAAATGATCCAAATCTGCAAGTGGATAAACAATTTTTTAATTAAAGTTAAACCTGTGTAAAATGTTCAGCAAGTACAGATGAGTATGAAATTAAAAATCCTCTATCCTTAGCTTACCCTTGGAGGTAATTAATTTTTGGAATTCTGTTTTCATTCTTTTGGGGATTGGCTACATATACTTATTACCTCTGCTTCTTAATGTTCTGAAATTTAAGATTTACTTGTTTGTTCCCTGCTAGAAGATGAGGAATTTTGATCACTTTCCCTGCTTTTGTTTTTCTCCTCTTAACCACCTCCCAGGTTTCATTTTAATTTTGGTCACATTTATTTATTTTTAAATCCATTAATCTTTTAGGCAGTGTCACTGATGCCCTCTTTACAAAATACAAATAAATACAAGTAAACAATTAGGCATCTCTACACTCTTTAATTTATTTTCTTCCTTCTGATGCAGAAACTCTTAGCTACATTATTATTTCCATCACTTAAGAGTTTACAATATTTATTTTTGAAACTCTAATTCTACTTTATATTTCAGTGTTTGTCTCTAATTTGTCTTTAAAAGTTGAAAACCAATAAACAGCTTTCTGTTGCTAGTGTTACACAAATGGCATTCAACCCCTTGGGTTCACAGCAAAGCGGAAGTAATTCTTTCACACCGATACTGCTCTCCAGAGAAATTTTTCAAAGTATTAAGGTCAAATGGATCCTCCTTTCTTCTCTCCGTCATTTGTCCCAGATCATTTCACTTTTTGGTTCTCCTTATTAGTTGAGCCATGACTCTCTCATACAGCATATTTTCCATAGCATTTTTTACTGCATTTGTTCTTGCTGAGATGGATTGTGCCTGTTCGTCACCATTTTACTAAGAGCATCCTGTTCTTTTCATCATATTGTTTGTTAAAGGAGCAATGGACAGGGAACAGGACATTTATTTTCACTGCTCTTATCATCTAGAGTCCACTATTTCTGGGAACCGCTATTCTCCTAACTTCTTCCTTTTTAAACATTTCCTACATAGCCATGGAGATTCTTCTCCATTCAGGACAGGGTCAAGCACTGTTGCTCATCCTCCACTAGTGATTAAGACAATAGCTGCTGGTATGGATTGAAATGTTGCCAAGCAGAAGACATAGCTATATACTCAAAGATATTTGATTCTGTAATACTTTGAGTCCCATTTTGCTTATCCTCTAAGTGTCTGCTAAGTCGTGTCAGTCCTGTCCGACTCTTTGCGACCCTATGGACTGTAGCGGTTTGGGTGGACTCCGGGAGTTGGTGAGGGACAGGGAGGCCTGGCATACTGCGGTTCATGGGGTCGCAAAGGCTCAGACACGACTGAGCGACTGAACTGAAACTGAACTGATGGACTGTAGTCCACCAGGCTCCTCTGTCCAAGGGGTTCTCCAGGCAAGAATGCTGGAGTGGGCTGCCATGCCCTTCTCCAATCCTTAAACTAGTTGCTGTCATATATCTTAATCATAAACCCGAATCTAATTAAACAATTTTAGAAGTGGACAAGAAATGTGAAGTTTCTCTTCCTTTAGTTACTGAAGCTTTCAGGCTCAATGGAACTTCCTTGCTTCCAAGAATACAATTATAATAGAACTCAGTTTTGTATTGCTGCTGCTGCTGCTAAGTCACTTCAGTCGTGTCCGACTCTGTGCGACCCCATAGATGGAAGCCCACCAGGCTCCCCCGTTCCTGGGATTCTCCAGGCAAGAATACAGTTTTGTATTAATTGCACATAATATAGTAGCTTCTTAACATCTCTTCCCCTAACCTCAGTGAATCTTACAAAGCAACTGCCCTTATAAATGCAGATGAGGAAACAAAAGCAAGCAGATTTTCTTGACATTGCAAGGCATAACCAGGACTTGAACCTAACGTCTAAGTCTACATCCGGTTTACAATGCCTGAATACTAAATTCTTAACCTTTAACATCTGGTATACTTTCTACCTTATCACAGAATCATTTCTTAGTGCTCTGCTTTGGAAGTTGAAGATGTGAGAGACAGGGAAACACTTTAGTGATGTGCCTTGAAATGCATAGACTGTCAAGCAAATAGTGGGGAAGAAATTGTGACTAAGAAATTTTTTAATGTGAGAATTTGGGATAAACTGTAACATACAAAGTGATGTAAGGATCTGTGTTGTGAACTAAGACTGCATGTGATGTTTGTATACTTCTGACTGTGAAATCTTTAAGAAACTTTCTCAAAATTGTGTCCCAAGGAATATTTTTTCATAGGATACAAGAATGTATTACCCAAACAGTGCCTGTGTTTAAATGAACTTAAGCAACAGGAGGTCAAATTAGTTAAGCAGGTTTGTTACTACTGAGAAATGGAGCTGCTGCTGCTGCTGCTAAGTCGCTTCAGTCGTGTCCAACTCTGTGCGGCCCCATAGACGGCAGCCCACCAGGCTGGAATTCTCCAGGCAAGAATACTGGAGTGGGTTGCCATTTCCTTCTCCAATGTATGCGTGCAGGCTAAGTCGCTTCAGTAGTGTCCGACCAGAAATGGAGCATTTCCTTCCATATCAGTAAAAAAGGATGTCACGGTCATCAGTGACTGCAGTCCTTCAATGTGAGCTGGTGAGTCCTATGGGAACTCAGAAAGAAGAATACCTGTGATTTAGTAGCCATCAGACTTCAGCCACTCCCTATGGTGAGTGTAAGGGAGCTCAGGCTATGAAAAACTGAGGATATGGATAGCTGAGATGCATATGAAAGGAATGAATTCAGAGAGCCCAAACTCTTGCATCCTCCTATACATAGAACAGTGCTATTTCCTTAACATGGGATATCTGTTTTTTTTTTTTTTTAATTAACAAAAATACATTTGATTTTCTGACTACCTGCCCTTTGCAGCTAGTTGCAAACTTCTATGTAATCTGACTCCTCCCCTCCCCTTCTCTGAGGGTCTCCTCAGGGTTACTTCAGATTCTGCCTCCTGGGCTTAAAAGTCCGAAAAATTCCTACTGAATAAAACATAACTCTCAACTTTAAGGTTGCGAATATTTTTGCAGTCATCACTATTGATAAATGGAATATTTCCTGCCACATCAGTAAACAAAGGGGGTCACAGTTATCGGCTATTACAGCCACTGCAAAGGTGAGCTGGTGAGCCCTGAGGGAACTCGGGAAGGAGAGAAAACCTACCATCTAGCAGCCATCAGACTCAGTCACTTCCTCAGGTGAGCCCTGAGGAAACTCAAGATGCAAAAACACAGGATGCCGGCTCCAAACAGCTAAGGTGCCTATCAAGGGAATGATATCAGTGAGCCCAGGCTCTTGCATCTTCCCATACATAGAAAAGCACTAAATTCCTTAACTTGGGGTATCTGGTTTTCTTTAATTAACAATAATCTTGAATTCAGACTACTTGCCCTTTGTTGCAAAACTTCTATTTAACCTGGTTCTCCCACCCCTTGCTCCTCAGAGCAGTACTCTAAGGGTTACTTGAGATTCTGCCTCTGGGTTTGAAGTCCTAAAAATTTCCACTGAACAAAATATAACTCTCAACTTTTAGGTTGTGAATATTTTTTAAGTCTACATTACCAAACCTGAAATTACAGATATATGCCACTGTGTATTGAGAGAGTGTGAATGAAGTTCTCCCCAGATTATATCACCACGGGACACTTCTTTCTTAGGGCGTCATGCTAAGCTAGTGTGGAACCCACACTGCACCTCAGCCTACACCAAACTAAGAGGCCCTCCTTGATGCAAGGAAAAAATGGCTCATGATTCAGGCTTACAAAACAGAACATCCTTTCTCCTCACCTATAAAACACACAAGAAGTAACTATATCCTCCAGGCCACTGGAGCTTCCAATAGTATCGTTTCAATAGTAAACTCTCCTTTAATTGCCAGCATAGCATCAACTTAAAAAAATGTACAACATGAGAGTTAACTTTTACTGGGGGCAAAATGAGGACTATAGCCCAGGAGACAGCATATCACTTAGAAAGTGCTCCAAAGAGGTAGAGCGGAAGGCCAGTATATATGTGATTTTGGAGAAGGGGGAGTACATGCAATCAAGCACATATTTTTTTCCAGGTTTCTGCTAGTTGTGAGTAGCAGTTGTCACCATGAAGGATTTTAGTGCTTTTCTAGACATGAGGAGATACTAGAATTGGGCAAATAAAACTGGCCCCTGAAAATATCTAACTATCTGAAGACCTGTTCACCAGTTTTTTTCCATAGCTCAGAGTGCTTCATTCCTGATCTCTACCCTGAACTCTTTTCAGGGGGTACTAAAGATTGGCAGCTGCAGCAGCATGGAATTTGATCCTTGTAGAGGTAGATGGCAAGTGCCAATTTGTAGTTGACAAGAGAAAATTTGCTCCAGTTCAACACCCTCTTCTTCAGATGCTGACCATATCCAGGTTATATAAAATTGTTTATATGTATATGTAAACAGTACTTTCATTTTCAATTGATATAATCACCAAGCATTGAATTTGCAGTGTGTAGAGCCCAGGGAATGTTAATTAGGATACAGAATTATCTGACTTCTGTAAATAGGTTTGAACTTAATGATGGAAATTAGCAGTTAGTGTGAACTTGACAGGCTTGGATACAGGACAAAGCATTTGTTTTTCAGGGAGGGTAGTAATTAATCAAATAATCTACCCTAGTGCCAGGTCACAGTGGGAGATGAGTATCTGCTAACAGATGATCTTCATTTGGAAAGTGAATAGCTTACTTAGATATTTACTTGCAATATTTTTGTGATATTAATCAAGAGTCATTTTTTTCAGACACTCTGCAGAAGGAGGTAAATGCATGCATGTCTTTAATGTTAAAAAATCCTTGCAAATTAATTGCCGTGTTTGCTCAGCAAACAAAGGACAAAACAAAGGACTCATTTGCTGTTTCAGTCTTTTATTATTATTATTTTGGCTGTGCTGGGTCTTTGTTGCTTTGCACAGGCTTTTCTCTAGATGTGGTGAGTGGGGACTACTCTTCATTGAGGTGTACAGGCTTCTCATTGCAGTTGGCTTCTCCTCTTGCTGAGTAAAGGCTCCAGTAGTTGTGGCACATAGGCTCAGCAGTTGCAGCACACAGGCTTAGTTGCTCTGCAGCATATGGAACCTTCCCAGACCAGGGATTTAACCCATGTCCCCTGCACTGACAGGTGGATTCTTATCCACTGAGTCACCAGGGAAGTACTGTTTCAGGCTTAATGAGCATCTACAATCCTCAATGAGTTCAGTGTTGAAGAAGTCATCTGGGCTGACTTCTCTGGGAGAAACAGGGAAAACTGATTCTTCTCCATCCTCCTAGAGAGTGAAGTCAGCCCACATTTTTATTCTCTCAACTCCATCAGCACATACCCTCCTAATCAGGTGGCTAATTTCTTGGATCTTCGTACGTAGAAACATGTATGTATGTGTTCAGGCAAAGATGGGGGCAGAAATCTGATTTTATTCATAACATAATGGAAATAGTATTCTTGAAATAAAATACACAAAACGATCTAGAATAATTCTGAGTAATGAAACAGTTCTCCAATGGAATGAGAGAGAGGAAATTTGTGAGTAAAGTACATCCTTTTGAAAATTTTGCCTGGTCAACTGATTAGCTTCTTGGGCTGGTCATGGATCTTGTTTGGGTCTCAATATACTTGTCTGTTGGTTTATATCCAGAGATGTGACCCTAAGAGGATATTGTGGGAGGAGGAACTGAAATGTTAAAGTAGCAAAATATATATTATTTATTTATTATATATGTATATATATCAGATAATTTTTATTGTGTATGTGTATTCTGTATTTCACACTTTTTGTATTTAGTCTTTTAAAATAGAATTGTTTGCATGTTTGCAAAGTTCTGCTAACACTAAAAAAACTCATCTGCAGTGATTTTCAAAATCTCCATTTCCTCTGTTCAAAAATATTTTACGAATAAGTGTGACATTCTTTTTTTTTTTTTTAATTTAATAGCTCTACTAATGCAGTTTGCCAGAAAACAGACACAACCGGAAGTGAAGCAATACAAGATCTGTTATAATGAGCTTACTTTATCACTTAAGTTTCTCTTAATGGGATTATAGCCTATAAATGATTGTGTTACTATAGTAACCACCTTAAAAGCCACATTGGGCTGTAAACGCAATAACAACACCTGTGTACCATAATTTTCTTTGGTAGTTATAATATTTTTGACCCAACAGAATAAGAGAACACACACACACACACAAAACAACCTATTGTTTCAATCTTGATTTCCTATTACATTCCTTTTTTTCCAGTCACTCTGAATTTGAAACAATGGTGCCATACAGAATATGGAAGGAAAACTCTTTTGATAACTTGGCTTCAGTTAACCATAAATAACCTCACATCATTGGTTTATAAGCAGAAGAAATCCCTAATTAATGGAAGGATTAAATTCCCAAAAGCAATAAAATAATATATACAAATATTTTCTTAAATACATTTTAGCACTTCTTGCCTTATGAAAAATGACCTTAGTTCTGCATCCGTTTCTACTCAACATTAATGAGAGTCTGATGTAGTAAGGGTAAAACGACTGTGCCATGATGAAAATAACATAATTTGTTAGGCATGCCCTGGGGTTTGATTCAGAAAACAAGTCTGGCTTTACTATCTGCCCTCTGATTACAGTAAAATAATTGGAAATCTCACCCTCATTTCTTTGATTTAAAAGATAAGAACAAGGAGCAAGGTATGAGGGGGTAGTCAAAGATTGCCTGAAAAATCAATGTCTTCTCTAATACACAGGCAGTGTGATTTAAACTCATCCATTGGTAAGTCAGGAGGCTCCGAGTTGTGGTGAGGTTATTGGCAACTCCGGCTCTTGGTGGCTTAAACAAGGAAGACATGTCTTCTTTTACTCCTTTATGGGTTCTTTGTTCTTGCCTGGGGTAGGAGTAGGGTTGGGTTCACTCACTCTCGAGGACTAGGCTGACAGAGGTGTCACTATCTGGAGTGGCAGCAGTGATGAAGGTCATGAAACAGAGCATAGAGAAGTACACACCAGCCTTTACACGCCTCATCCCTACAGTAACACCTGGCACTACATTTCATTGGCCAGTGTAGGTCATCTGGCCATGCCTCACAGAAAGGGAAGAGGAGTCCAGGATGCTGTCACGTGACCAGGAAAAGAGACGGCCCAGATAGTAGTGAACATGTGCAATGTTTTTTTCCACACACTTTAATACTTTCAGAAAATATATTTTGTGAATGAAGTACAACATTTTAAACTAACATTTTGAATGCTATCTACATTTGAGGCACTGTTAAAATTTCTCACTATCATGAAGATAGCCACATCTTCCAAGTTCTCTAATGCAGAATGTGTTCATCAGAATGAAGGGTCTTTCTCTGTTGTAATAGAGACTGTTAAAATAATAATAGTTCAATCAAGACAGAAGTTTATATCTCCAAAATACAAAACTCAAGATTTGTCACCCAGGGCTGGCATAGTGAGTCTGTAATCTTCAGGAACTCCATATAGTTTCTTAAATATCAGTTCAGTTCAGTTCAGTTCAGTTGCTCAGTCGTGTCCGACTCTTTGTGACCCCATGAATTGCAGCACGCCAGGCCTCTCTGTCCATCACCAACTCCCGGAGTCTACCCGAACCCATGTCAATCGAGTTGGTGATGCCATCCAACCATCTCATCCTCTGTCGTCCCCTTCTCCTCCCACCCCCAATCCTACCCAGCGTTAGGGTCTTTTCCAATGAGTCAACACTTCGCATGAGGTGGCCAAAGTATTGGAGTTTCAGCTTCAACATCAGACCTTCCAATGAACACCCAGGATTGATCTCTTTTAGGATGGATTGATTGGATCTCCTTGCAGTCCAAGGGACTCTCAAGAGTCTTCTCCAACACCACAGTTCAAAAGCATCAATTCTTCAGCGCTCAGCTTTCTTTACCATCCAACTCTCACATCCACACATGACCACTGGAAAAACCATAGCCTTGACTAGACGGACTTTTATTGGCAAAGTAATGTCTCTGCTTTTAAATATGCTATCTAGGTTGACCATAACCTTCCTTCCAAGGAGTAAGCGTCTTTTAATTTCATGGCTGCCAATCACCATAAGCAGTGATTCTGGAGCCCCAAAAAAATAAAGTCTGACACTGTTTCCACTGTTTCCCCATCTATTTCCCATGAAGTGATGGGACCAGATGCCATGATCTTAGTTTTCTGAACGTTGAGCTTTAAGCCAACTTTTTCGCTCTCCTCTTTCACCTTCATCAAGAGGCTCTTTAGTTCTTCTTAAATATAGTGCTTCTGTTTTATGGCCCTACATGATAATGCCTGTATTCAGGTCAGCAGGACAAAGGAAAAGGGGAGATGGAAGCTCACATTTTTTTCCCTTGATGGGTACAGCAAAGAAGTTATCCATATCATGTAAACTTCCACTATGATGGTTCGGACTTAGTTCATGATCACTGATAACCCAGAGGGAAATGAGGATATTGAGTCTTTTGCTAGTCAAGTGAAAGTGAAAAGTGTTAGTTGCTCAGTCATGCCTGACTCTTTGTGATCCCATGGAATGTAACCCACCAGGGTCCTCTATCCATGGGATTCTCCAGGCAAGAATACAAGAGCGGGTTGCCATTCCCTTCTCCAGGGCATCTTCCCACCCAGGAATTGAACCCACATCTCCTGCATTACAGGCAGATACTTTACCACTGAGCCTGTGAAATGTAAAATTACATTACTACAGAAGAGGAGAATAGATGTGGTTGTACAACAGGATGAACCACAAGCCTATGTATGTTCAAGATTGCCCATGAATCACTCCAGCCCCATCATTCCAAGAACATGCACTGCAAATTCCCATCCCTCACTCAGGGAGACTAGAAAATCCAGGTGGAGGACGCACTGACAGTCTCCAATTGTGAGACCTATAATGATTCTTTTCTGGTTGGTCTTCTCTATTTCCTTGGATCTAAATTTTCCTAAATAAGAATCTTGTTCAAAAGCTGTATCGTCAATATGTTCTTCCATTTCCTCCCCAATACCTTATCAGATGTTTTTATTTCTTTGAATTTCTCAAAGCTTTATTTGCTTTTTTCATTTCGTCCTTGTATATGTCTTCCTGGGAATATTTTGATTGGCTTTATGACTTTTTGACAGATGATAGAAGGATTCAGGCAGAATTCTGGAAGGAAAGCTACCTGCTGCTTTCACATCAAGGATAGCTGAGTCCCTTGTCTAATAATATTAGCAGGATCATATGCCTTAAGTGGGCTTCCCTAGTGGCTCAGTGGTAAAGAACCTTTCTGCCAATGCAGGAGACCTGGGTTTAACCCGAGTCAGAAAGGTCTCCTGCAGATGGAAATGGCAACCCACTCCAGTATTCCTGCCTGGGATATCCCATGGACAGAGGATCCTGGAGGGCTCCAGACCATGGGGTCGAAAAGATGGACATGACTGAGTGACTAACACACACACACACACACACACACACACACACACACAAACATATCCTTTAGGAATCTGGCTAACCTCACAAAATCCCAGGAAGAAGGAATTAGCAATTCTAGAACCATTCTGTAGTTATATCTTCTGTAAATATACAATTTACAATATACAATATACAATATACAATCCGCACATCAGGCAGATTCTTTACTGTCTGAGCCACTAGGGAAGCCCCAAAGTAGCTGAAGCTAGACTATTAAATCGTCATCCTTTTGGAGGGAAAGTTTCCCTGCCGATTTCTTTAATACTCATTTATGTGGGTAACTTTTACCTCCACACTCTTTCCCAACAAATGCTAAGCTCCTGAGGGCACAGACTTTTTTCAAATCTGTATACTCCCAGCTTCCCTTTCTTTCTCGTCACTAACACCTATTGTTCTATTTACCATGTGTACTAAATAGTTGTGGGTTTCCTGAGTATGGATTGGAGAAAGCTGGGGATATTTCAAAAAGATAAATTGTAGCAAGATCTAAATAGATGATTCTGGGTTAAGTTTATGATTTAAATTGAATTTTAAAAGACATAATAATCTTTAGAATCTGGTTACGATGACTACTTTCTCTCTTTTTGGACTGTATGTATGTGTGTGTGTGTTACAGCATACATTGTAACTAAATATGGAAATACCTAGTATTGAGTTGGCCAAAAAGTTTGTTCCAACATAAGATGTTATGGAAAAACTCAATGAACTTTTTGGCAAACCCAATGCAATGCTTAAAGTCCTTGCTTTCTCTTCCTGGGTGTGCTCCATTGCCACAGGGTTTTGTACCAATTCTTTAAAAATCTATATATTTTTAAATCTAGAAGTAAAATGTAACAAATTAAAATTCATTCAGTATTTCACAATGTGTTTAGATGAATATGTTATGAACCTCTGAAAAATACTACTTACAATTAATTTCAAAGAATCATAATTTTAAAAAGCCACATAATTAGGGAATTTTGTATTGCTTTCTCTATAATGGTGGTTTAAAAAATATATATACATATATTAAAAAGATTGGTTGCTGGGTACTGTCTTGAAGTTTTAAAAAATTTTCCTAACAATTAAAGCTGAAATTTTCAGATTCTTAAAGTCCTCAGAGAATTTCTTTTGGAGACAAGACACAGCAAGGAGCAACCTGGGAGTTCGTAAATACATGACATTCTGAGATCATTAAGTTTTCATTGGAGAATTAAACATTAACCAATAAAACTGAAGGTAAACTGTGAGGAATGGAAAAAGCCACTGTTTCTCTTCCATTTTAATAGAATTCTCTAACAAGACATTACAATTTGAAATGCTTTAATTTAGATGGCCTTGTTAGTCACTGGAGATATCAAATACCAAATGCTAATTAGATCATAAGGTACAATAACTAGCTAGGTGGAAATGCCAAAATATTAAAGGTTATTTAGTCATCCAGAAAGGAGAATTTTCCCCCAGAAGACATATACACAAATTCCCCACAGAAGAAAAACGAAACTTGGTGTGGTTTAATTTACAGTGAAAGATAGTTGCCGTACGTTTACAGTGAGAAAACTGATATGCCTAATCATAAAGATCTCAGACAACAAATGACGGTGGCGTGACTGGTGTTTATAAAGTGAGTCACTGTTGTTGGGACGCCCTTGGCAGTCCAGCGGCTAGTGCGGGGGTACAAGTTCGACCCCTCGTCAAGTGACTGAGACCCCACATGCCTCACGGCCAAAGATACAAACATAAAACAGAAGTGATGTCGCAACAAATCCAGCACAGACTTTAAAGCGGCCCACAGCACAGAAATCTTTTTAAAATAGCAAGTTACTATCACTAATGTGCACGTTTATTTATCTGCCTGCGATGCAGGAGGACTGGGTTCTCCCCTGGGTCAGGAAGATCCCCTGGAGAAGGGAATGGCTACCCACTCCAGTATTCTTCTCTGGAGGACTCCATGGACAGAGGAGCCGGGTGGGCTACCATCCAGGGGGTCGCAAAGAGTTGGACGTGACTTAGTGACTGACACTTAAATGTGAAAAGTCATCCAAATAAATATATGTGCAATAATTAAGTGAATGAGGGATATTTTTGAAATATTGTTTATGGATTCCAAGTAATTATTGTAATGTCAATAGAGACAACATTTATATAAACCAAGATTCCTTTAATCATGATTAGCTTTAATAAGTATTAGCTTACTAATTTTAATAAGGAGACTTTATAAGCATATGTGCATTTAAATTATTCTTTAGAAGGTAATCTTACCTATTATACTTCATTACTCTATTTACCTAGCACATACTTTTGTTAATGAGCCTGGAGACTTCCAACTTAATACAGTCATCAAAAGCCTTGCACGCTACTATTTTCTTTGCTAAATCTCACCTTAAATATGTGTGTATGCTTGTATGTACGTTCATGGAGGGGAAAAATAGATGCCATTATGTGAACTTGCACAACTTATCAGATGTGACACCTAGAACAAGAAAAATACAGTTAATTTTTCTAAGCCTCCGATTCCTCATTTGTAAAACAGGGATCATCATATTAATATGTCAAATTGTTGTTATAAGAATTAACGTGGAAATACAGGTTAAGAACCAACTCTCAAAGAGTAATGATTCACTGCTAGTTATTACTTTAATTGTATCATCACTGTTACTCAGCTCTACACAGTCAGCAAAAACAAGACCGGGAGCGGACTGTGGCTCAGATCATGAACTCCTTATTGCCAAATTCACACTTAAATTGAAGAAAGTAGGGAAAACCACTAGACCATTCAGGTATGACCTAAATCAAATATCTTACAATTATACACTGGAAGTGACAAATAGATTCAAGGGATTAGATCTGATAGACAGAGTGCCTGAAGAACTATGGATGGAGGTTTGTGACATTGTACAGGAGGCAGGGATCAAGACCATCCCCAAGGGAAAAAAATCCCAAAAGGCAAAAATGGCTGTCTAAGGAGGCCTCACAAATAGCTGAGAAAAGAAGAGAAGTGAAAGGCAAAGAAGAAAAGGAAAGATACAACCATTTGAATGCAGAGTTCCAAAGAATAGCAAGGAGAGATAAGAAAGTCTTCCTCAGCGATCAATGCAAAGAAGTAGAGGAAAACAATAGAATGGGAAACACTAGAGATCTCTTCAAGAAAATCAGAGATACCAAGGGAACCTTTCATTCAAAGACGGGCTCAATAAAGGACAGAAATGGTATGGACCTAACCATACCAGAAGCAGAAGATATTAAGAAGAGGTGGCAAGAATACACAGAAGAACTACACAAAAAAGATCTTAATGACCCAGATAATCACGATAGTGTGATCACTAACCTAGAGCCAGGCATCCTGGAATGTGAAATCAAGTGGGCCTTAGGAAGCATCACTACGAACAAAGCTAGTGGAAGTGATGGAATTCCAGTTGAGCTATTTCAAATCCTAAAAGATGATGCTGTGAAAGTGCTGCACTCAATATGCCAGCAAATTTGGAAAACTCAGCAGTGGCCACAGGACTGGAAAAGGTCAGTGTTCATTCCAATCCCAAAGAAAGGCAATGTAAAAGAATGTTCAAACTACCACACAATTGCACTCATCTCACACACTAGCAAAGGAATGCTCAAAGTTCTCCAAAGCATGCGTCAACATTACATGAACCGTGACCTTCCAGGTGTTCAAGCTGGATTTAGAAAAGGCAGAGAAACCAGAGGTCAAGCTGCTAAATATCTGTTGGATGATTGAAAAAGCAAGAAAACTCCAGAAAAACGTCTACTTCTGCTTTATTGATTATGCCAAAGCCTTTGGCTGTGTGGATCACAACAAACTGTGGCAGATTCTTCAAGAAATGAGAATATCAGAGCACCTAACCTGCCTCCAGAGGAATCTGTATGCAGGTCAGGAAACAACAGTTAGAACCGGCCACGGAACAATAGACTGGTTTCAAATTGGGAAAGGAGTACTTCAAGGCTGTATATTGTCACCCTGCCTATTTAACTTCTATGCAGAGTACATCATGCGAAATGCTGGGATGGATGAAGCATTAGCTGGAATCAAGATTGCCAGAAGAAATATAAGTAACCTCAGATACCCAGATGATACCACCCTTATGGCAGAAAGCGAAGAGAAACTGAAGTGCTTCTTGATGAAAGTGAAAGAGGAGAGTGAGGAAGTTGGCTTAAAACTCAACATTCAAAAATCTAAGATCACAGTATGCAGTCCCATCACTTTATCGCAAATAGATGGGGAAACAATGGAAACCGGACAGAATTTATTTTCTTGGGCTCCAAAATCACTGCAGATGGTGACTGCAGCCATGAAATTAAAAGACACGTGCTCCATGGAAGAAAAGTTATGACCAACCTAGACAGCATATTAAAAAGCATAGACATTATTTCGCCAGCAAAGGTCCATCTAGTCAAAGCTATGTTTTTTCCAGTAGTCTTGTATGGATCTGAGAGTTGGACTATAAAGAAAGCTAAGGACCAAAGAATTGATGCTTTTGAACTGTGGTGTTGGAGAAGACTCTTGAGAGTCCCTTGGACAGCAAGGAGATCGAACCAGACCATGCTAAAGGAAATCAGTCCTGAATATTCACTGGAAGGACTGATGCTGAAGCTGAAACTCCAATCCTTTGGCCACCTCATGTGAAGAACTGACTCATTGGAAAAGACCCTGATGCTGGGAAAAATTGAAGGCAGGAGGAGAAGGGGACGACAGGGGATGAGATGGTTGGATGGCATCACTGACTCAATGGACACGGGTTTGAGCAAGCTCCGGGAGTTGGTGATGGACAAGGAATCCTGGCGTGCTGCAGCCCATGGGGTCGCAAAGACTCAGATATGACTGAACAACTGAAATGAACTGGACTGAAGTGAACTGATGCCTGTGTAAATAGATATAAAATGTGCCTTATAATACATGTGAACATCCTATGGGCTCAAAGTCCAAAATATTTCTTTATTACTCTGTCAACCCCTGATTCTTGAAAAGAAATATACACACATATACACATTAAAATAAAACATGAAAATAACCAAATAACACAAACTTTTCCAGTCATTAATATCCAATATCTCATAGTAATAAAGTGATAAGAAGCATTTCTTCTCCTTCCCCTCTCCTTTTCATCTTTACATTTACAGATACTATATGTGAAGATATACAAATACAGATGCAAATCTTATATGTATGCATATTTATATTTATAAGACAAATTTATAGACAATGAGACTAAAAAATTATGTTATCAGTATACAAAATTATAAATACAAACCACTTTCTGTGGTTAAAGTTTGTGTATGTTTTAAATGAGAATCCAGAAGATACACTCATATAAATATGTACTGATAATATCTAGAAACAAATAGCTTCCAAGGATACATAGGGTCAACTAACTTAAGCAAGATAGGACTGTTCACTGTAACAGTTGCATTTATTTTCTATACAATTGACATTATGTATGAATAACTATCTCTGTATGTTTATGTGTGTGTGTATCAATATTAAACATATTTGTATTGAGCCTACAAATCTCACTGTGTGACAGACCATTGCAAGAGAATGATCAGAGAGCATCCACCAATCTTGCTCTCACATAGATCAGATTCAGTGGAAGACAGGGTGATGGGAAATGTCAGACAGAGAAAAAAATACAGTACTGGGTGATGTAATCCATAGAACTTGGGATAACAGAGCTCTCAGCACAATGAAAGGGCACATACCCAATCCCAGAGGGAGGAAAACTAGTCTCTTATAGTATGTGATGGGCTTCTCAGTTAGCTCAGTGGTCAAGAATCCACCTGCTAATGCAAAAGATGTGGGTTCTTTCCCTAGGTTGGGAAGATCCCCTGGAGGAGCAAGCGGCAACCCATTCCAGTATTCTTGCCTGGTGAATCACATGAATGAAGGAGCCTGACAGGCTGCAGTCCATGGGGTGGCAAAGAGTCAGACATGACTTAGCGACTGAGCATGCACGCACGTGTGATACTAAAGTTGAGTGTTGAAGAAATGTGTGGGTAATGTACCCATCCAATCCTGAAGGGAAGGTTAGGTCTATCGAGATCTGTAAGTGAATACACACACACACACATATGCAAGCACACACACACACACAAACACAAGAACTTCAGCTAGACAGAAAACTTTATCTCCATCATTTAACCCCTCCATTATGCTATCAGGCAGGGCAGCTAAGCATGTGCTTGTGCAAAGGGGCTTGGTAATATAAACAACTTAATTGAAATGGCTGGTCCCAAGAAACTCATTGAGGAAGGATGATGCTTCCTGGTGGAGTTCAAGATGGCATAAAATGTATCAATGTTAAATCCTTGACATATGCAACTCTGTTCCCCTTGGTTTACAGCTCTTTTAGGAGAGGCAATACCCATTTGCTTTTATCATTCCTCTGAAACTGCATTAGAGAAATTACAGGGTATTATCAAGATAAGAAAATAATTGCATTTTAATTTGACATGAGAGTTTATTTAGAGAATAAAGTGGAAATCGGATCAAGAGAGCAGGATGAGCACACATCTACCTGCGTCCCACACCAAATCAGGGGACAGCAAGTGTACTTCAGAAAAATTTAAACCTGTTAGAAAGCTGGTCAGCAGAAAAGGAATGCAAGAGCGCCATTCTGGGAAATTTTGAACATATAAAGCTTAATTTTCAGGATGAAAGTGTGAAAGCGTTAGTCCCTCAGTCATGTCTGACTCTTTGTGACCCCATGGACTGTAGTTCGTGAGGCTCCTCTGTCCATGGGATTTTCCAGGCAAGAATACTAGAGTGAGCTGCCATTCCCTTCCCCAGAGGTTTTTCCCGATCCAGGGATCAATCCCAGGTCTCTCGTATTTCGGGCAGATTCTTTTATTGTCTGAGCTGCCAGGGAAGCTCTATCTTGATAATGAATTATACCTTTGAATAAATGGAATTTTAAAAGGTCTGAGCTGAAATGGTGCGCAGGAATGCTAAGCAAAGAAGTATGGTTGATGTCAGGGAATCTCCAAGCACAGAATATGAAGGAATTCAAAGGAGGGAACCCAGAGGGCCTTCTGGGTGGTTTCTGCAGGGCAGCATTCAGAGAAAATGGACTTTCTGGACACTTCCAACATTCTGTTTGTGTTCATCTGCAGGCTCAGGGGCTAGTGTGCTTTGACTAATGCAGGGAGTGTTTGTTTTCTCATTGGATTAGCAGGGTAGTCCTATGGAGCCTCCTACACCCAGCAACTCCATACCACAGCTAAAATCACTGAGGACAAGTCACTGTCATCAGATTGAACATCTTCAGAATGAATCAGGAATTCTAAAATGCAAATATGAGCAAACAGCTGGTAATTACCAAACTCAGAATGCCAACATGATGATAAGGGGGCATCTAAGAAAATAAAGGAACACCAAGAGAAAGAGTTGATAGAGTAAACAGAACAATTCAAAGTGAGCTTACTGCATATTCAAACGGATAATGAAAGAATATTGCCTCTCTGAAAGAAGAAATTATAGGATCTTATAATATAAAAATGGAATCATTGAAATAAAAAATTAGACAGATGGTTTAACAAGGAAAAAAAGCTGGAGAATGAAGTAATGATCTGGAAATCTGAGCCCAGTGATCAGCTCTAAATGAAGTATAAAACAAATAACTGAAAAATAGGACAAAAAATTAGAAACATAGAAGGTACTTTCTAAAATTCCAACTCCTTTAAGTTTCAAAAAAGAACAGAAAAATATAATGAAATACAGTTTTTCTATGATTTAGAAGATCATGAGACAATCTTACAAGCACCCATGGAATAAGAAAAAGAAATGACCACTTTGAAATATTTGAGAAAGGATCAGAATGTGATGAGTCTCAAGAAAAACATATATTGCAATTTTCAAGTTTTGAGTACAAATTTGTTTGAAAGTAGAGTAAAAAAATTAATAAAGACAAACTATGACAGAAGTAGGAAGGCAAAACAAAGATAATTTCACATATTCTACACCTAATAAGCTTTACTGTCTGGTCCACAAATTTCTCTTTAAAATTATTTAATATTTTCTTATGGCAAAAAATTTGCTTTTTTTTAATTCAATGAATAATTTTAAAAAGTGATGTAGTGTGCTTATTTTTTAAAAGACTAATATTCATAAATTAACAGAAATTACAAACTTGAAACTTTAACACTTATGATAAAAAATTATGTATTAACCCTAAACTACGTGTGCTAAGTCGCTTCAGTCACGTCCGACTCTTTGTTACCCTATGGACTGTAGCCCTCCAGGCTCCTCTGTCCACGGATTCCCCATGCAAGAGTACTGGAGTGGGTTGCCATGCCCTCCTCCAGGGGATTTTCCCTACCCAGGGATCGAACCTGTGTCTCCTGCAGCTTCTGCATTGAAGGCAGAGTCTTTGCCACTGAGCTACCGGGTGGCTAAACTCTAAAGCCATACTCCAACTCTAAAGTATGGGAGTGGCTAAATATTTTTCAAAATGCTTTGACTGATCAATCAACACAAGTGTTACAACACCGCCTGAAAGAGGGCAAGTCATATGTAAAATCAAATTCAATACATCCACTATTTTTTCTTTTGCTGATATATTCTGCCACCCCATTTTAGGAGACATAAAGGGGTGATCTTTCAGTTATTCACAGAACAGTGTGTTGGAGGGTAGGAGTGGGAATGAGTTTAAAATCTACCCTATTTTGATGGGAAATTGATGATGGCTTTAATCCATGGGTTCCAAGTTGTGAACTGAAAAGTGGATAACTAGCTGTTGAGCTAGTTTCAAACAGTTACAGAGTGTTTAACATACATCACTCTGGAGGTTGATTTTCTTTGTCAGAAGCATAAAAGGTGAATAAGTTGAAAATCTGCTAATGTCTTTTTAACAAATGCCAGGAAGCAATACCATCTTTACTTTTTGGAGGTTAAATGTGTTTTGATGGCATTTTATGGTGACTATGTATAAGGGACTAGAGTTTTTGGTAAATACAAGGCAAATTTTGTGAGCTTCCACCATCTGTGTCTTCTTAAAGGAATGAAATGTGTGCATTTTTCATTATGAGGGTGTCCGAGATCTTTGTAGTCTTACAGAGCCCATACTGATAGAGATAAACCTCCTGAGCATGAACTGATATATTAACACATATAGGCAGCACTTTTGGGCTTAGTAAATGTGTTTTTAAGAAGCAAAATAGACTCTATATTTTACTTTTACTATAATCTGCATAGACCTACAATTGTCTATTCTTTAGATCCTGAAAATAACCTCCATGTTTCAGAATGCTACATCTTCAAACAATGAAGTCTAGATTCTAAATTATAATATGAAGACTCAATATTGTTAAGAAGTTAGTTATTCCCAATGTGATTTTTGGTTCACTACAATTCCAATAAAAATCTCAGAAAGTTATGTTTCTAAAGTTTACATAGAAAGGCAAAAGACCCAAAGTAGACAAAATATTACTAAGAGGAACAAAGTTGGAGGACTGATACCACTAAACTTCTGTGTTTATTCAAAAGCTATGGTCATGAAGATAATGTGGCATTGCAAAATAATAAACAAATTGATCCATGGAACAGAACAGAGCACCCAGAAATAGGCCACACAAGTCTAGTCAATTGATTGTAAACACAACAAAAGAACAATGGCAATTCAATGAGGAAAAGATGGTCACTTCAACAAATAGTGCTGGAACAACTGGTCAACCGCATGCCAAAAATGGGGGATAGGATCCAGACACAGACTTTACATCCTTCACAAAAATTAACTCAAAGTGGACCATATACCTAATGGTAAAATGCAAAATTATAAAGCTTCTAAAACGTAAGAGAAAACATAGAAAATGGATTTGATGATGACTTTTTAAATATGACACTGAATTCATGACCTTTGAAAGAAATCAACAAAAAGCTAGACTTAATTTTAGAAACATCTCCGCTCTGCAAATACTGTTAAGAGAATGAAAAGACAATCCTCATGGTCTAGGAGAAAGTATTTGCAAAACACATATGTGATAATGGTGGTCCCTCACTGTTCACCCCTATTCACCTCTTTCCAGTTTTTTGACATGGATGACTCTATTTCTCAAAGTTTTCCATTGCTCTAAAATCTAAAACATAACAATCTCTTTGTTCTCATTCTTTTTTTCAATCTTTGTCTTCTCCTAAAGATTATCCATCCTCCTTACGACTCCTAAATATATGTACCACATGTTCTTTTTAACTATCCTTGAAAAGTTCAAAACAATGTATCTGCATTCATAAGTTTCTTCTTGTGTAATTCAGTTTATAGTCCCTCCCAACACTTTGAATTTTTGGTGTCTTGA
Source organism: Okapia johnstoni (assembly GCA_024291935.2). Taxonomy (NCBI): domain Eukaryota; kingdom Metazoa; phylum Chordata; class Mammalia; order Artiodactyla; family Giraffidae; genus Okapia; species Okapia johnstoni. Next base: position 7,877,967 of record CM044323.1, on the reverse strand, counting down.
ATTAGATTTATTTTAGAATCATTGTGACCTCCAGAAAAACTGGAGCGAAGGAAGCCTCAATAAGTATTTGTTTTTAATAAATTAATTGATGTATAAAGCAATTCTCTACTAAGTAGACAGAGAACTGAGTTTAATAGTGCAGTTACAACACAGATTCCTGGTGCTTTTCAAGAATGGGTCAGTCTTCTCTCTGGCTCAGATGATTTAAGCATGCCAGAGCAACCTCTGGGGGAGCATGATGTTGAATTCTTTACTGGAATTCAATATCATGTTCTTTAAAAAATAATCTAAGAGAAGGGCATTAATGGAGAAGGAAGCTGATAGATGCACACCCATCCATTCTGATAATATGGGCCCCATCATATCAGACCATTGAAGAACCTCTGCATGTTGAAGGTATTGATACCATACCAGCTACCTGTATTCATGAAGCTCAAAAGAACAGGTGCTGTGCAACTTATGAAAGTGAAAGTGAAATTCGCTCAGTAGTGTCTGACTCTTTGAGACACCATGGACTATACAGTCTCTGGAATTCTTCAGGCCAGGATACTTGGAGTGGGTAGTGTTTCCCTTCTCCAGGGGATCTTCCCAACCCAGGGATCGAACCCAGGTCTCCCACATTGCAGGCGGATTCTTTACCAGCTGAGCCACCAGGGAAGCATGCAACTTATAGGTGTGTTTAATATATGGCCACTGTTGAGGATTTTGCTCATGATTTTGTGTAGTGTTCTGTTCACAGGGACCAATGGAAGAAAGCTAACCTACAGTCTCAAAACAAGGAAAGAGCTGCTCTTTCCTGAAATAAATAAGCTTAGATTCAAATGTGTGGCACCTTGAGGAACACATAAACTTAGAAGTGGTCACTTATCTATCAACTGGTTCTGTCTTACTTTCTGTATTTTTCCCTTTATTTCAAATGTTTTCACTTCCTTGTTTTTCATTCTGCTCTAAGATGTGCATTTTTATAAGACAGTTTGAATTATTTTTGAACAAGTCAGGTTATGAATAAATAAATACAATAAAAATAGACAAGAAAATGAGACCAAAATTGAATGTATTATGTTGGAAAAATTCTACATCCCTAGGAACTTTTTAAAAGCACATTAAGGTGGTTTACATTTATAGAACTGTGCATCCTCCTGGCATTTCTTTAAGGCACCAATAGCCAAGGGATGAATGCACCACTCAGCCCAAATTACCTCCTTATCCTTAAATAAGTGATGTTATTCCCTTTTTCACATGTATATTTCAAGCAATGAAATCCATGACTAACATCCTGAAAATAATTCATTTAAAATAGTTCAAAACTGACTTGGAAATATTTTTGAATGTATACTTCAAGGTCTACACTGTAGCTATATTTCCTTTCAGAAAACAGCTTGTTGGATGTTCCTAGTGGCCAGAGCTTTGTATTTTGTGAATGTGCTTTTTCTCAGGCACTCCAGCTGTGGTGCAAATTCCATGTTCTCTTGGAAGTAAAGTTATGACCAACCTAGACACCATATTAAAAAGCAGAGACATCACTCTGCCAACAAAAGTCTGTCTAGTCAAGGCTATGGTTTTACCAGTGGTTATGTATGGATGTGAGAGTTGGACTATAAAGAAAGCTGAGCGCCAAAGAATTGATGCTTTTGACCTGTGGTGTTGGAGAAGACTCTTGAGAGTCCCTTGGACAGCAAGGAGATCCAACCAGTCCATCCTAAAGGACATCAGTCCTGGGTGTTCATTGGAAGGACTGATGTTGAAGCTGAAGCTACAATACTTTGGCCACCTCATGCAAAGAGCGGACTCAGTGGAAAAGAACCTGATGCTGGGAAAGACTGAGGGCAGGAGAAGGGGATGACGGAGGATGAGATGGCTGGATGGCATCACCAACTCGATGGACATGGGTTTGGTGATGGACAGGGAGGCCTGGCGTACTGCGATTCATGGGGTCACAAAGAGTCGGACATGACTGAGCGACTGAACTGAACTAGTGGTATCAACAGCACCATTTCAACTTGGAAAACAGCTCAAAAGATATTTGGTGAAGAAATTTTAATCAATGCTCTGAGACTTGATGCAAATTTGCTGATGAATGAGAGGAAAACTCCATCTTTAGAAGAGTAAGTCGGTTTCTTAGTAGGATTAAGTGATTCCTCTCTGAAAAAGAACTTGCCATCACTTTTCCAAGTGCTCAGTAAGAAAAGTAGCTTTCACTTCATGAGACAGCTTAAGTAACTGGAGAATCTATCTTAAGGAAGGTTGTCTATTTTAAAAAAGGGAAAGGCAAGTTAATCTGCCCTCTTCTGCAAACAGGAAATTTTATGTGGGGAAATGTTGTGGCAGCAGGTCAAGACAGTTAGTCATAGCCATGCTTTGCTTCTTTTTAGTGGCAGAAGCTGTTGAAATGAAGATAATTATTTCCCATCTCAATTGAGTGTTCTCTGGGGGTCAGCACATTAACCCAAGATGTGCGCTTATCATCTCATGTAATTGTACAAAAGCCTTAAAAGCGAATATGTATTATCTCATTTAATCCTTACCACTATCCTAAGAAATAGTTACAATGGTGTGATCACTCACTTAGAGCCACACATCCTGGAATGCAAAGTCAAGTGGGCCTTAGGAAGCATCATTAGGAACAAAGCTAGTGGAGGTGATAGAATTCCAGCTGAGATATTTCAAATCCTAAAAGATGATGCTGTGAAAGTGCTGCACTCAATATGCCAGCAAATTTGGACAACTCAGCAGTGGCCACAGGACTGGAAAAGGTCAGTTTTCATTCCAATCCTGAAGAAAGGCAATGCCAAAGAATGTTCAAACTACCACACAATTGCACTGATCTCACATGCTAGCGAAGTAATGCTCAAAATTCTCCAAGCCAGGCTTCAATAGTACATGAATCGTGAACATCCAGGTGTTCAAGCTGGACTTAGAAAAGGCGGAGGAACCAGAGATCAAATTGCCAACATCTGTTGAATCACCAAAAAAGCAACAGAGTTCCGGAAAAACATCTATCTCTGCTTTATTGACTATGCCAAAGCCTTTGCCCATGTGGATCACAACAAACTATGGAAAATTCTTCAAGAGATGGGAATATCAGACCACCTGACCTGCCTCCTGAGAAATCTGTATGCAGGTCAGGAAGCAACAGTTAGAACTGGACATGGAACAACAGACTGATTCCAAATTGGGAAAGGAGTATGTCAAGGCTGTATATTGTCACCCTGCTTATTTGACTTATATGCAGAGCACATCATGCAAAATGCCAGACTGGATGAAGCACAAGGTAGAATCAAGATTTCTTGGAGAAATACCAATAACCTCAGATACACAGATGACACCATCCTTATGGCAGAAAATAAAGAGGAACTAAAGAGCCTGTTGATGAAAGTGAAAGAGTAGAGTGAAAAAGTTGGCTTAAAACTCAACATTCAGAAAACTAAAATCATGGCATCTGGACCCATCACTTCATGGCAACTAGATGGGGAAACAATGGAAACAGTGACAGACTTTATTTTCTTGGGCTCCAAAATCACTGGAAATGGTGACTGTAGCCATGAAATTAAAAGATGCTTGCTCCTTGGAAGAAAAGTTATGACCAATCTAGATAGCATATTAAAAAGCAGAGACATTGCTTTGATAACAAAGGTCGATCTAGTCAAAGCTATGGTTTTTCCAGTAGTCATGTATGGATGTGAGAGTGTGACTATAAAGAAAGCTGAGCACCCAAGAATTGATGCTTCTGAACTGTGGTGTTGGAGAAGACTCTAGAGAGTCCCTTGGACTGCAGGGAGATCCAACCAGTCCATCCTAAAGGAAATTGGTCCTGAATATTCATTGGAAGGACTGATGCTGAAGCTGAAACTCCAATACTTTGGCCACTTGATGCAAAAATTTGACTCATTTGAAAAGACCCTGATGCTGGGAAAAATTGAAGACAGGAGGAGAAGGGGACAACAGAGGATGAGATGGTTGGATGGCATCACTGACTCAATGGACATGAGTTTGAGTAAACTCCAGGAGTTGGTGATAGACAGGGAGGCCTGGAGTGCTACAGTCCATGGGGTTGCAAAGAGTCAGACAGGACTGAGTGACTAAACTGAACTGATCATAAGAAATAGATTTTTTCACTACATTGATTCTTCCAATCCATGAACACGGTATATTTCTCCATATATTTGTGTCATCTTTGATTTCTTTCATCAGTGTTTTGTAGTTTTCTATATATAGGTCTTTTGTTTCTTTAGGTAGATATATTCCTAAGTATTTTATTCTTTTCGTTGCAATGGTGAATGGTATTATTTCCTTAATTTCTCTGTCTGTTTTCTCATTGTGAGTGTAGAGGAATGCAAGGGATTTCTGTGTGTTAATTTTATATCCTGCAACTTTAGTATATTCATTGATTAGCTCTAGTAGTTTTCTGGTAGAATCTTTAGGGTTTTCTATGTAGAGGATCATGTCATCTGCAAACAGTGAGAGTTTTACCTCTTCTTTTCCTATCTGGATTCCTTTTATTTCTTTTTCCGCTCTGATTGCTGTGGCCAAAACTTCCAAAACTATGTTGAATAGTAGTGTTGAGAGTGGGCACCCTTGCCTTGTTCCTGACTTTAGGGGAAATGCTTTCAGTTTTTCACCATTGAGGATAATGTTTGCTGTGGGTTTGTCATATATAGCTTTTATTATGTTGAGGTATGTTCCTTCTATTGCTGATTTCTGGAGCATTTTTATCATAAATGGATGTTGAATGTTGTCAAAAGCTTTTTCTGCATCTATTGAGATAATCATATGGTTTTATCTTTCAACCTACCTGACTTCAGGCTCTACTACAAAGCCACGATCATCCAGACAGTATGGTACTGGCACAAAGACAGAAATATAGATTGATGGAACAAAATAGAAAGCCCAGAGATAAATCCATGTGCCTATGGACACCTTATCTTGGACAAAGGAGGCAAGAAAATACAATGGAGAAAAGACAATCTCTTTGACAAGTGGTGCTGGGAAAACTGGTCAACCACTTGTAAAAGAATGAAACTAGAACACTTTCTAACACCATACACAAAAATAAACTCAAAATGGATTAAAGATCTAAATGTAAGACCAGAAACTATAAAACTCCTAGAGGAAAACATAGACAAAACACTCTCCAACATAAATCACAGCAGGATCCTCTATGACCCACCTCCCAGAATATTGGACATAAAAGCAAAAATAAACAAACGGGACCTATTTAAACTTAAAAGCTTTTGCACAACAAAGGAAACTACAGGCAAGGTGAAAAGACAGCCTTCATAACAGGAGAAAATAATAGCAAATGAAGCAATGGACAAAGAATTAATCTCAAAAATATATAAGCAACTCCTACAGCTCAATTCCAGAAAAATAAACAACCCAATCAAAAAGTGGCCCAAAGAACTAAACAGACACTTCTCCAAAGAAGACATACAGATGGCTAACAAACACATGAAAAGATGCTCAACATCACTCATTATTAGAGAAATGCAAATCAAAACCACAATGAGGTACCATTTCACGCCAGTCAAAATGGCTGCTATCCAAAAGTCTACAAGCAATAAATGCTGGAGAGGGTGTGGACAAAAGGGAACCCTCTTACACTGTTGGTGGGAATGCAAACTAGTACAGCCACTATGGAGAACAGTGTGGAGATTCCTTAAAAAACTGGGAATAGAACTGCCATATGACCGAGCAATCCCACTGCTGGGCATACACACCAAGGAAACAAGAATTGAAAGAGACATGTGTACCCCAATGTTCACCGCAGCACTGTTTATAACAGCCAAGACATGGAAGTAACCTAGATGTCCATCAGCAGACAAATAGATAAGGAAGCTGTGGTACATATACACAATGGAATATTACTCAGCCATTAAAAAGAATACATTTGAATCAGTTCTAATGAGGTGGATGAAACTGGAGCCCATTATACACAGTGAAGTAAGCCAGAAAGAAAAACACCAATACAGTATACTAACGCATATATATGGAATTTAGGAAGATGGTAACGATAACCCTATATGCGAGACAGCAAAAGAGACACAGATGTATAGAACAGTCTTTTGGACTCTGTGGGAGAAGGTGAGGGTGGGATGATCTGAGAGAATAGCATTGAAACTTGTATATTATCATATGTGAAACAGAATGTCAGTCCAGGTTCGATGCATGAGACAACTGCTCAGGGCTGGTGCAATGGGATGACCCAGATGGATGGGGTGGGGAGGGAGGAGGGAGGGGGTTTCAGGGTGGGGAACACATGTAAACCCATGGCTGATTCATATCAATGTATTGCAAAAACCACTACAATATTGTAAAGTAATTAGCCTCCAACCAAAATAAATAAATTAATAATAAAAAAAAAGAAATATATATTTTTTTTCTGAACAAATTTTTTAAAATTTGGATGCACCAGGTGTTAGCTGTAGTATGTGGGATCTAGTTCCCTGATCAGGGTTCGAACCCAGGCCTCTTGCATTGGGATTGTAGAGATTTAGCCATTGGATCGCCAGGGAAGTCTCATCACTAGAGTTTTTATTCTCATCATTTAGCCCTTTCAGAAAGACCACTCATTCTGCACTATTCTCTTTTTAGAGAATCTATTACAACTGTATTTATTGATGGATAGCTTGCAGTTTTACACCCCAATTCTCATGCTTCCACTAGACATTTCAGGATTTTAACTTAATAAAGAACAATTAAAAGATGCTTGCCACTTGGAAAAAAAGCTATGACAAATCTAGACAGCACATTAAAAAACAGAGACATTACTTTGCTAACAAAGGTCCATCTAGTCAAAGCTATGGTTTTCCCACTAGTCATGTATGCATGTGAGAGTTGGACCATAAAAAAGAATGAACACCGAAGAATTGATGCTTTTGAGCTGTGGTGTTGAAGAAGACTCTTGAGAGTCCCTTGGACTGCAAGGAGAGAAAACCAGTGAATCCTAAAGGAAATCAGTCCTGAATATTCATTAGAAGGTAAAACTCCAATAGTTTGGCCAGCTGTAAGAAGAGCTTACTCATGGCCACATGTGAAGAGCTGACTCATTAGAAAAGACCCTGATGCTAAGAAAGATTGAAGGAAGGAAGAGAAGGGGTCAACAGAGAACAAGATGGTTGGATGGCGCCACTGACTCAATGGAAATGAGTCTGAGCAAGCTCCATGAGATTGTGAAATCAGGGAAGCCTGGAGTGCTGCAGTCCATGACGTCGCAAAGAGGAAGACACTGCTGAGCAGCTGAGCAACAAAAGAACAATGACCCTAGGAATTTACCATAATGCTCAGGATATAATAGGTACTAAATGCATATTTGTTGAATGAATAAATTAATACATACTGACTGGTGGCTCAGTCAGTAAGGAATCCGCCTACCAATGCAGGAGCCCCAGGAGATGTGGGTTCAATCCCTGGGTTCAGAAGATCCCTTGGAGAAGGAAATGGCAACCCACTCAAGTATTCTTGCCTGTGAAATCCCATGGACAGAGGAACCTGGCAGGTTATAGACCATGGGGTCGCAAGGGTCAGACACGACTTAGCAAATAAACCACAACCACCACCTCCAATACATAAGTGACCTCTGAAGTTGACATAAACTGGCATTTTCTACTACAGTAGTAATGACTATGACACATTTCTGATTCCCTGAAAGTGGAAAGTAGGGAGAAAACTACCAAAGTAAATATGGCATCATGAGTCTTTGCAAGCTCAGGGAGATGGTGAAGGAGAGGGAAGCCTCGCATGCTGCAGTCCATGGGGTGGCAAAGAGTCAATCATTACTGAGCGACTGAACAACAACAACAAAATATGGAATTGGGGAGAGGATTTCACCAAAAAGAGGGAGGCTCTTTATTTTGCAAACATATTGAATCACCTTTAATCTCTGGTCAGGTTGCAGCTTTTGACATAAGCTGTATTCCATGACCAGAGTTTCAAAGCTTACTCTCTTTGGAGATGTTGCTGTGGTTCAGTTGGCCAGTCGTGTCTGACTCTTTGTGACTCCATGGACTGCAGCACACCAGGCCTCCCTGTTCCTCACCATCTCCCGGAGTTTACCCAAGTTCATGTCCATTGCATCAATGATGCCATCCTGCCATCTCATTCTCTGACACACTCTTCTTCTGCCCTCAACCTTTCCCAGCATCAGAGATACCCACAAAGAAAAATCCCTGCAGATCAGTTATCTTACTTGTGTGTGACCCTTCAAATACTATGGCAGGTGTCAGATCCAAGGGTAGCCTTTTTGTTGTTCAGTCAGTAAGTCATGTTCCACTCTCTGTGACCCCATGGACTGCAGCATTCCAGGCTTCCCTGTCCTTTACTGTCTCCCAGAATTTGCTCAAAATCATTCCCATTGAGTCAGCGATGCCATCCAACCACCTCATCCTCAGTTACCTCCTTCTCCTCCTGACTTCAATCTTTCCAAGCATCCGGGTCTTTTCCAATGAGTCAGTTCTTTGCATCAGGTGGCCAAAGTATTGGAGTTTCAGCTTCAGCATCAGTCCTTCCAATGAATATTCAGGGTTGCTTTCCTTTAGGATTGCCTGGTTTTATCTTCTTGCTGTCTAAGGAACTCTCAAGAATCTTCTCCGGCACCAAAGTTAGAAAGCATCAATTTTTTGGTGCTTGGCCTTCTTTATGGTCCAACTCTTATATCCATATATGACTACTGGAAAAACCACAGCTTTGACTATATGGACCTTTGTCAGCAAAGTGGTATCTCTTAGCTTTTTAATATGCTAAGTTCAGGTTAATGCAGGATAATGGCCCTATTTTAAAATTCATAACCTTAGTTACATCTGTAAGGATACCTTTGCAATGTAATATAATATATTCACAGGTTCCAGGGACTAAATTATGACAGTTTTGGAGTGAGGGTGGGTGGTTGTTCTTCCAACAATACTTGTGCACTTAGATCTATGTGGCTGGTTCTTCTTCTCCTCTTAAACTACAGAACTTCTTTCCCCAAATCATCAGAAATGTGGAGCCTTTTCTCACACAAGTGTTTCCTCTTCCATTCCCAGTAAATGCTTCTTGTATGCAGAAAACATTGCACTCAAGTTCTTCTAAGTTTTTACTTTCTTAAGTTCAGAAAACGGATATGTTTGGTTAGAACTACATTTATCACTTCCTATCAACCACTGTGGGCTTCCCTGGTGGCTTAGTAGTAAAGAATCTTCCTGACAATGCAGGAAACATAGGTTCAATCCCTGATCTAGGAAGATCCCCTGCAAAAAAAAAAATGGCAATCCACTCCAGTATTCTTGCCTGGGAAATCTCATGGACAGAGGAGTCTGGTGGGCTGCAGTCCGTGGGGTTGCAAAGAGTTGGACACAATTTAGCAACTGAACAACAACAAATCAACTATACCATGCAGTGGTCTTCCTCTATGATTTTAATCAATATACTCTCTTTCAAAATTCTTGGTTTCCTGGTCATTCACTTGCTTTAGAATATACATTATCTGTTTGAATTTTTAAGATAAGTGTATGAGATAAGTATCATTATTCTCAGCATGAGAAATTTAGCAGCTCAAGGAGGTTAAGTGACTTGCTAAGGTGAACAGCAAGTGAAAAGTAAATCGCAAATAAGAAGATACATCTGAGATTATGGCTTATTCCAAACACTATCTTTACATATTTTTCTTGCTCATAGTATAAATATGATCTGCAAGTTTTCAATAAATAGTAATAACTTATTTACGTGAAACAATGTGGCAATATTGAAAAATCAAAGAAGACATCATCAAATTTTTACTGAATGAGTAAGACATGGAAGCACAAATCAACGTCAATGATAATTTGTAACAATTTCTTTAAGGAAGATTTAAAACTTTAGCTTTAAGATGGAGGAGAGAGTACATACATTCACTTCTAATTCACATTCACAGCCAAATTCAAATGAAATCGAAGTTTGGAGTTTTCCAAAGGAAAAAACCCACAATGGGAAAGGGAATGGAACTCAGGAATAGGTGAGAAGATTCAAGAAAATGCTGAACTAATGCCAGAGTAATGGAAGTATGAGAAAGCTGCAAAGGAAGCCTAAGTCATGTTCATCCTTGACCAAGAGAGTCTCTGGACCCAGCAAGGGATGCCTGATGGAGGGGGAGACTGAGAAATAGGCTGGAAGATGATTTAATCAAAGTCAGTACATAGAACAATATACCTGTCCTCCATTTGCACAGAGCACGGGCAGCATAGTTTTCACTTTCAGATTAACACATAAAAAAAAAAAAAAAAACAAAGAAGTTCCTCCTAAGCCCTCTTTGAGTCACACTGTGGTGTTGGAGAAGACTCTTGAGAGTCCCTTGGACTGCAAGGAGATCCAATCAACCCATCCTAAAAGAGATCAATCCTGGGTGTTCATTTGAAGGACTGATGTTGAAGCTAAAACTCCAATACTTTGGCCACCTCATGCGAAGAGTAGACTCATTGGGAAAGACCCTAATGCTGGGTAGGATTGGGGGCAGGAGGAGAAGGGGACGACAGAGGATGAGATGGTTGGATGGCATCACCGACTCAATGGACATGGATTTGGGTAGACTCCGGGAGTTGGCGATGGACAGAGAGGCCTGGCGTGCTGCAATTCATGGGGTCGCAAAGAGTCGGATGTGACTGAGCGACTGAACTGAACTGAACTAAAGCTTCCTGGGCGTTTACTGGTAACCCAGCGTTTATCCTTTTAATTCAGCCAGACTCTTGGTCTTCCTCTGGTACTCCTATTGCTGAAATCTGACATAAACTCAGTTTTCCAAAGGAGAAATGTGGATTGCAAATCTTTAAGCTTTGTTATCACAAAGAAGAATACAGAAGGGTGGGTTTGCAGCTGAGAAAAAAATAATAGCCAGCACTTCTTGTTGGGGGTGCTTTGTTCCTTTTCCACTGTGGTGCAGAAGGGGACTCTACTACAGTTAATGAGAACATTCAGAACCATGCATGATTACCTAATAACTTCAAATATTGATTCCATCTGAAAATGGCCTGGCCCTTTTTCACCCAGGCAGACTCTCCTTTGTTCAACCCCCTAAGTCCAGTATCACCGTGCTACTTTGGGTAAGGTTTTTGGTCTAGTCCTTGCACAACTTCAGGGCAATATCTTCTCCTACCCCTACTTAAGATGCCTCATTAGAGCTCCCTTGTACTGCCTGGGAGTGAACTTACTGCATACCAGATGGCACACCCACACAGCACTTTGTTGGCCAGAGGGCATAAAACGCTATATTTAACATTCTGAAAAGCTGCATTGTTTAACCAGAAACAAACATCCGTCATTACTTTCAGCAGATCCATCAAAATGCTTTCCTTGCCTACTGCAAAGAAGGATCACCTCCACGATTTTCTGAAAGGCAATACTTGCCTTTACAAAGAGCATTCCCTTTTAGAGGTTTTCTCTTTCTTCTCTACTCATACTCAAGGACTTCTAATTATAAAACTAGGAGACCAAGTTGACTAGAATAATGTAAGGAAGAGAAAATAAAAGAATACTGACATATAATGAAAATTATTCATTTGTTAGAGGGGGTCATTGAACGCTTTCACTTCTATTGGCTACAAAAAACCAAGGACTTACTTTTTTCTCACAAGCCTTTTGTGGACATTGGTTATTTCTTCCTGGAGCTCATCCATCATTCTAACTGGCATATGGCATGTATTATGGTCCATTCATTTCATTTGTAATATGTTTTCTTTTTAAAATTAGAAAATGGGCCAAATAAAGCCATGGCAGAATGTTCTACATATAGTACTGTCTTCTTAATTACATTAAGAAAATTTTTCCAGCCAGGTTAAAAAATGATTCAGTCAGCATCTTTTCCCTGGGAAACTTTTCCCCCCAGCATCACTTTTTAATTCAGTTTTGATCAATTATACACACACACACACACACACACACACACACACACACACACACACACACACACACACGGGCTTCCCTGGTAGCTCAGCTGGTGAAGAATTCACCTGCAACGCAGGAGACCTGGGTTTGATCTCTGGGTTGGGAAGATACCCTGTAGGAGGACATGGAAACCCACTCCAGTGTTCTTGCCTGGAGCATTTCATGGACAGAGGAGCCTTCCATGGACAGTGGAGCCTGGAGGGCTACAGTCTATTGGGTCACAAAGAGTTGGACATGAGTGAGCACAGCACCGCATATATACACACACAAAAGGATTAACTAATAAAGTATTCCCTGTAAGCCAAAATCCTTCATTATAGTTATAGTGTTATCTTATTACTTATTAATAATTTTTAAAATAGTTATCTGTTTGTGGCCTTTACAGTTGACTCTCTTTGACAAACACTAAAAGAATCAGAGGGGCTTCGCTGGTGACTTAGCGGTAAAGAATCTGCCGGCCAACGCAGGACACATAGATTTGATCCCTGATCCAGGAAGATCCCACAGGCCGTGGAGCAACTAAGCTGGTGCACCTCAACTATTGAGCCTACAGCCCGGGAGCCACAACCGCTGAGCCCAAGTGCCAAGACTATGGAAGCCCATGCGCTGCAGAGCCTGTGCTCCGCCACGAGAGGAGCCACTTGCATTGAGCCGCCGGCCCACGGCAGCTAGAGAGCAGGCCCTGCTTCCCGCAACGAGGGAAAGGCCCACGCAACAGCAGAGGCCCAACACAGCCCAAATAAAAGTAAACAAGCAAACACAATTATTAAAAAACAGTCGGCGAGTTTTTAAAAGCTTGAGTTATTTAAGACCCCTCCAACCATCAATATTCTATTATTTTATTGTATGCAAAAATAATACAGTCCCTACAAATATGGGGAACTTGTCCAAATTCAGGTAACTATAGTCCTGGGATAAAACCTCCAATTTCCACAATTATAACCAATGTTCTTTACAAATATGCTGCACTAAGTCATACATTTCTCTCAGGCTATCCGAGACCCGTGTATATTGCTCTAGGATAATGTTCCTTCACTCTCAATTTATCAACCTAATGTATATTTGGAGATGCAGACAAGATCTGAATACCTAAAGCAGTGTAAGGGATGAAAGAGAATGAATAACTGCAAGCCATGTATTTTGATGTCCTGCTTTTGACAACTGTTCAAACATCTTCTCAAACAAGCTTGGTTCAGGATTTCAAATACATCTCAAACCAAACTAGACAATGGTCATAAAATAATGAAAGAGGAAAGTAAACGTTTATTGAATGTCTTGAAGTTCTACCTGCTATACATAGGCTATTATTCTTAATTCTTAACTAACGTGATGAGCTAATCATCATTATAGTATTTGCTACGAAGAAAACCAACACTCAGATACATTTCATGTCTAAGAGCACAGAACTTACAGATATGAAAGTGAAAGTGAAGTCACTCAGTCGTATCCGACTCTTTGCAACCCATGGACGGTAGCCTACCAGGCTCTGCCGTCCATGGGATTTTCCAGGCAAGAATACTGGAGTGGGCTGCCATTTAACAAATGACCAAGATGACAAAAATACCACGTATGTTATATTTTATCATACCTTTCCTCACTGACTTTAAAATATCCTAAGGCAAGTGTGGCAAAGCCAGGACAATGATCTGGACAATTTGAAAATTTGAATGACATGCCTTTGGGCAGTGAGAATTGAGTTGGAGGTTCTTCGCAAGTGATTGGAAAACATGTCTGTGCACCAGGCTGGTAACGCAATGTGTTAATAGAAGCCATGAACTTCAAGACATATCATCTCTACTCCTTATCTAGTTTGTAGTCTACAAATATTGATGTAGAACCTACCAAGTGCCATAAATTAGGCTAAGGGGCTTGCAAAGAAGAGGAAATAGCTCAAACATTATCCTCAACAAGGGAAGTAGAAGTGGACCCGGTCTGTTCAAAAAACTTCTAGTAGATCAGGATGTCATGAGGGTGATATACACCTGGGATGAGAAAAGGCTCAGGAAATAACAAGTGGAGCATATCATGAAAAATCCTGCTAAGAAATGTAGACTTCAATTTTGAGGAGTGAAGTCACAGAAAGATCATGTTTCTCCCAACGAATGGGATGGCCTAGATGGAACTGTTTGGATGAAGGGAGACAATCACAAAGTTATTATCGATAAATTTGCAAGATAAGTGTTATGTCAGTTGCTTGAGTCAAATGCTGTAGGGGCAGAGTAGAAACACCTGGGGTTATTAGAACAAATCTTGACAGAGACATCAAAGAACCCAGAACTTGAATATAAAATGAAACACATGGTGACATATACTCCAGGCAGAGGGAAAACGAATTGTGGAAGACTCCAAGAAAGCGGTTTAAATTTGTGATGGCAAATTTTCAGTAGATAAGAGCTGGAAAGTAGATTAGGAAGAGATCACCAAGAGCTTTACGCTTCCTTTTGATTGTGGCTTTCACCCCGGTTGGCAAAACTACACTGGGCACCCACAAGAAAGAGGAGACTATGCTCAAAGTTCCTCAGTGTTCTCTGAGATTAACTAAATAATACATAGTCTTCTGTCTTTTTGGATTCCACAGAATACTTGACACAATGGAATCCTAAATACCTCTGGTGACACAAGAAACAAGTTTGGGATCTGTTCTCCTACAAGTTAATGACAACACATCCCTTTAAGGAAGATTAGTGATAGTAATGAAAAATACTTTGCAACAGTCATAAAATTCAATAGAATCTAGGGACTCCATGTCAAGATAGCTTTTCTTTAAATATTCTACTAGATGCATTTTAAACAAATTTCTAACGTGTGAAAAAGAATAGTAAGAAAGTCAATTTAACTTGTTGATATAAATAATAGTTTTATTTGCCAAATTTTCTACTGTAAAATATACAATTCTGAATGATTTTCCTGGACTCAACACTTTTAATTTATTTTCCCCAGATATAAAAGGTGAACCACTTGTTCCCATCCTGGGACAAAACTGATACCTTTGAGCACAACCATTGACTGCCTTGGACCTCTGCACTATCATAGCAGGAAAGACACACGTAGAGGCAAGTGGCTAACTGGAAAGGAAAGAGTCCTCCACTCAAAACCACATGTTTGCTTGAATCTTAAGCTCAACATATATTCAACTAAGGAGACACAGGCGCAATACCCTCCTGGGTAGAGGGCACAATTCCAAAAATTGTTATAATTATTCCACTTGCCAGTGATTACCCTTCATAGGGGTAAGCACAAGATAGTATGGAGTGAAATACCTTAATTTTTGATGTTTGCTTGAGTAAAGATTAAATACCTTAAATTACAAAATAAGTTTTGTAGCAGAACGCTTAACTGATATTTGGAGCTTTGGAATCTAGGAATGAATGATGTGGATATGGAGAGGGAGTAAATTAAACTTGGACAAGGACATTTTTTCCAAATTAGCTGTCAGGTATCAAGATGCTTCCCCAGTGGCTCATTGGTAAAGAATCCACTTGCAGTGCAGGAGACTTGCAGGAGACGTGGGTTCAATCCCTGGGCTGGGAAGACTTCCTGGAGGAGGAAGAAATGGCAACCCATTCCAGTATTCTTGGCTGGAGAATCCCATGGACTGAGGAGCCTCGTGGGCTGCAGTCCATGCAGTCAGACACAACTTAGCGACTAAGCAGGCACACACCAAAGTGCAGTGTTGCAGATTGCAACTGCAAACAGCTTTCTGAATTAAGGAGCACTGGATTACCCATTTTTGAGGATGGCCTAGAGAGCCTCACACCTCACCTGCTTCCTGGTGATGGAATCAGCACTGTTCCCAGGCCTCGCCGCCTGCCTTGGGCTATCCTTAGCCCAGGGTTAGAACACTAAGCTCATCAGAAGCTATGAGCATTTGAAATCCTCAGGTGGAGACTGACGATCTCTCTAACACTGGCATAGGAGGGACATTCACTCATTTTAAGCCTCTTTGCCTAGATATGCTGTGTGATCCACAGTCTGGTGCCAGCCAGATGCACCATCTGGGATGTGTCTCTTCTTGGTCTGTCCTCCCTTGGCTGTTTGGTGAGAACTCTTGCTCTGCAATGCACCTTATGCCCCCAGTCATAAATCTCCATGTCCATCTTCTGCACTAGAATATGGACTCCTTGAAGGCAGCGGCCATGTCCTCTTCCTGTTTGTAATATCCATCATGACCTTTATCACATAATGAATGTTCACTGAATTGTACTGTATAACTTAATGTAAATCCTTTAGAAGTTTTCCCAGTGACCTCAAGAGTATATGTTGGATAAGTATGTTACCCCTCTTAGGGGTAATGATACTAGCCTCAGGGCCCCAATCGTTTTTAGGGACCCAAGAGAGGTCTTCTAGTGATGAAGATAATCCATCTAATTTTTCTTAGGTACAATTTGCCTGGTGCTTTGGGGCTTTTTCAGATCATACTCTTTAAAAAATAATGTTGGCTATAAGCAACTAGCTTTGGTGAACGTGGAAGACTGGTCTTTGAGAATCCAGGCTTTCTGATTGATGTTAGTGGTTGGATGAATCCTCCACCATATTCAGTTACCAAAAGCACTTGGAATAATATTAATACTTCTTCAAGGCTTGTTAGAGACATATCCTACAACCCAGGAAATCCTTTGTTTTTGGATTATCCTAAAATTATTACAGAAGAAAACAAAGGCAGAATTTGAACCCAGAATAAAATTTCTTTTGAATTTTTTAACATGAAAAATCAAAACGTAAAAGTAAAATCAAAAGCTACCCACGCAAAAGTACAAAAAGTAAGTGAATGAAGTTACTAGGTGGTGACTCTCATTGGGAACTCAGGGATAGTGTCCCTAACAAGACATTAAGCTGATATTTGAATTAAAGGAACAAGATGAATGTGTGGGAGGGTCAGAAGAAACAGTATTTACAGGTAGTGGAGCAGAGTGAGTCATCAAAGACTCTAACCTGGGGACCATCTTAGTGAGTTTCCAGGACCAAAAAAGGCTCTTGTATCCAGAAGGTGCTGGCAGGGGGATCAGAGGAACAAGAGAGACGGGCCATTTTGCCATGAAATCAAATCACATCAGATTCTGCAAACCCAGCTGTGCTCTGTTTCCCTTAGAGAGTATCTCATGTTCCCGAGTTATTAGTACCATAGCCTGTGAAACCTGAGTCCTGGAATTCCACCTCATCAGGTTGAAGTGTGACCATTACACATTGTGAGAAAAAGGACCAATTTGGGAGCAGTGTGACGGAATGACTAGAATGGGGACTCAGCCTCGAGAAGAGGGGAGAAAACTGAGCTCATCTTTCTCTAGAGGAGCCTGCAGTAGCTTTTGGATTTAAGATTTTTTTTTAAGTGGACCATTTTACAAGTGTTCACTGAATTTCTTACAGCATCGTTTCTGTTGTCTGCTTTGGTGTTTCGGCCAGCAGGCACGTGGGATCTTAGCTCGCTAATCAGGGAGAGAATCTGCAACCCCTGCACTGGAAGGTGAAGTCTTAACCACCGGACCGCCAGGGAAGTTTCAGCTCTTGGATGTCTGAGCCCAGAATTCACAGTCAGTCAAAGTACAAATGCAGGAGTCATCCGGAGAAGTCAACACCTTGACAGGCAGTGCTGATCTGTGGGCCACCTGTCTGCCCCACCGATGCTGGCCTGCCAGAGCATTGCTAGATGTCATGAGATGAGCTTTCTTTCTTGTAGATAGCACTTTACTGTTGGATGGAAATATATTTTACAAATATGATCCGAAGAGATCATCCCCATGAATTCTAAATTCAATCTAAAGAGTCTCTTAGGATAAACAAAGGCCTCTCTGCTCCTTTTGACAAATCCAGAACCAGGAAAATTGAAAGCCTACCTAGCCCCTTAGAAAATTAAATTTTGGTTTAATGTTCTCCTCGTGGCTGAAGTGGCTACTTAAGGAAAGATAATGACAGTATTAGGCTGTTTAATTGCTGCTTAGCTTAATCAGGATCTCTCTGGCTCCTGCTGGAAAGGATGGGGGGAGGGGGAGGAGTGTTAAACTAGAAACAGAATGAAATATTCCTTTATCAACCCAAGAGTAAAACCTCACTTGTACATAAGCGATACTTGCAGACTTGAGGAGGGGTGTTTATCGGCACCTGGGAGTCTGTTTGCTCTATGGACCACACACAGAGAAGACTGGATGGAGCTTCAGGGTGGAGTCAGGGAAGCGGCAGGGCCCATCAACATGGCGGAACCCAGCCCAAAGCTGAAAGACCAAGCCCAAATCTATAATAGCAATCCTACACTTAACTACCATATTTCTAAGCAGAAGAACAGGTTTTTCTTAGTATTTTCTTTAAGCTGGAACACATCCTGATGATATCTGTGGATTGCAGCTCTAGCATCTAGGCTAATCATAACAGTCACAAAAAGGCGGTCAGGATGAAGACTGTAGCCTGGAACTCAGGAAGAATTCCCTTTCCTAAGCTTCTGTCATTGTCCAGTAAGGGCATGAGACCTGGGGACATTAAGAACCCTTTCCAATGCCAAAGCTAAGCTAGCCATCAGCAGCAGACACCGTTCGTGGGTCTTCGTTGCTGCCTTCAGGCTTTCTTTAGTTGCGGCGAGTGGAGGCTGCTCTTCCTTGTGGATTGTAGGTTTCTAGTCGTGGTGTATGGGCTTAGTTGCTCCGCAGCTGGTGGCATCTTCTAGAACCAGGGATCGGACCTGTGTCCCCCACATTGGCAGGCAGATTCTTAACCACTGGGCCACCAGGGAAGTCCTCCACACTGGGTTCTTCATCACCAATCAAACCTCCAATGTCTAGAACAGCACCTGACACATAAGCAGACACTTCATCATCAACATCTATCAACTCATTTCCTCTTAAGAATCTGTTATCTAGCATGGGGGAAAGGGCAGTGGTGCATCCAGTAAAATTAGTTCTCTTCATCAGCTTGCTTGGTAGCCTGGAGAATCTCAAGCTTGGCATTTTTGTGGCCCATACTGAGGTAGACTCAGAGGATTATCTCTTGGGTTGGGAAGATCTCCTGGAGAAGGGCATGGCAACCCACACCGTATTCTTGCCTGGAGAATCCCATGGACTGAGGAACCTGGTAGAGTCCATGGGGTCGCAAAGAGTCATTCACCACCAAGCAAATAACACTTTCGCTGGCAGTTTACTCTGCAGTCTCGGACAGACACTGGTTGTGGGGAGACAGTTTCTGATCTGGGGTGAAGAACCTCTCCAGGGGAGTGGAAACAATGAACAAAGGAATGGATCTGATTCTGATGTAATTTAATCTGGATCTTAGAATGACTGTTACTATCTTTCATTCTGCTTTCTTTCATTCTCATAAATGAAAGTTTGGTTTTCATTTTCTCTTCCAGGTAGAATTCTTATTCAGTTTTTAATTTCCAAAGCTGAGTATGGAAGCATTCTATAAACTTCTCCACTGTTCCAAGATCAATAAAAATAAACTTATTGAGTTATCTTTTTAAAATTGACCAAACATCCTTAATTCTCTGTTGTCATTGTGAAGTGATCATTGATTGTGTGTGATTCATTGTGAATATGTTGATAAATAGCATTTAAACAAAAACTAATTGCTAATCATAGTCCCCAGAAATCACCACCCAAGACTATAAGGAGACTATATATAATGTGTATTTCTCACAGCATCATTAGCTATAAGGAGCATGAGAACACTAGGAGAATGGGTGAGTTCAGCTGGGCTGATACATGCTATGGAAAATTCTGCAGCCCTCAGAAATGATAAACAACAAGCATATAAAGAAAAGTGAACAGACTCTTAAAAAACCATAATGCTATTTAAAAAAAGAGAAAGCATAATCTATAGCATGATATTATTTATATTAAATTTTAGGCATAGATTTACAAATAACCCCATATATTTTTCGAAGATAAATACACAAGGACAAATATCAGATATATTTTGTTATGTAACTGAGTGAAAAGGTGAAAAGACCAACAAGAATCACAGATGAAAGGGTGAAAATATTAAAATAAAATTAAATAAATAAAATAGGGCTTGCCTGTCTTAGTGATAATGATGTTCCGGAGACAAAGGCTCATGAATAATTCAATTCTATGTACCTGAGATCCTTAAATATTAACATAAACCACAAGTAACATGAAAATTAAGTAAAAGTCAAGTGAAAGAGAAGTCAATTAAGCTCAGTATGCATCTTAGGACAAACACTTGATATGGGCTGGGAGTGTCATTTCCAATTAATTACCTATAATTTTTATGGGCATCACTGTGAGCTGACTATCCTTGCCTTCATACCCCACAATAGTCTTTTCAGGAGATCATGCCAGCGCTGCCTCCAGGATATTCTCAGAATCTGATCACTTGTCACCCTCCCCTCCCCTCCTCCCGTCACTTGTCATGTGGTCTTTTGTTTATAATTGCTTCCACCCTTGCCCCACTTGTGGTCTCTTCTCTACAAAATTGATAGAACAATCCGTGTCAGATCACGTCCTCCAACCCTCTGGCACCTCACTGCTCCCTCAGAGTGAGGGCCCTACATCATCTTGCCCTATGCTAGCTTTCTGACTTGGTCTTCTGCCCAGTTGCCCCTGATTCACCATGCTCCATGCACACGCCCTCCTGTTCGCCCTGCAACACATAATGCCTGCTGTTGCCTTTGCACTTGCCGTTTCCCCTGCCAGGACTCTCTTTTGTTAGTTGGCTGATGCATGCTTATTTGTGATCTCTTCCCAAATGCAACCTTATTGCAGGAGACTCTCTTGTCAACCCAATCCAACAGCCCCTTTCCTCTTTCCTTTCTCTGCTCTTTTTTTAGTTCATTTTAGTACTTGGTGGTACATGGCACATTATGTTTTTATTGTACTTCCCTTTTCAGAGCAGCAGGAGAGGTTACTGCTCTGTCTACAGAACCTAGAACGATGTTAGGTTCAACTTTGTGTTGCATAACTACAGAAGAAGTGAACCTTGATGAGAGTCTGACCTGAATACACTTCAACGGATAATAATTGGACAAGCTAAGAAAACGATAATAATAACACAACATTTTCTCATATTTTGAAATTTAAGACACAACTTCATTTGATTAAAAAAAATGCCTCCTTATCTTTTCAGTAAAGCATATTGAGGCTAAGCAAACTTCAACTCCTTTCTTAGTGACCATAAAGGAAAAGCCAAGTTCATTCCTGGGCTGAAGTTGGTAGGCTCTTGATCTTTTTAGAAAAAAAAATGTATTTATTTGTCTTTGCTGAGTCATAGTCGAGGCATGTGGAATCTTCAGTTGCAGCATGCAGGATCTTTTAGCCGCCGCATGTGAACTCTTGGTTGTGGCATGTGGGATCTAGTTCCCTGACCAGGGATCAAACTTGCATTGGGAGCACAGAGTATTAGCCATTGGACTATCAGGGAAGTCCCAATAGGTTCTTGACCCGTTTCATTGAATGGCTGTTGTCCAGTGTATTTTCAAAGACTTCTCATCTCTCCCTGCACGTTATTATTTAGTTCCAAATTAAGATTCTCTGAAAGGTTCATCTGTGGAAGTGGAAAATGTGTGAAATCTTAGGCATGTGGTCTCACCCCTAATGAAAAATTCACTTAAATAAATATAACAACCAGTAATTATTTACACCTTTTTGATTGTTTTCGATTTGACAGATTTTAAAAGGGGGGGAAAGGCTGACCAGAGGGGAAAACAGCAAGCGACCCAGTCCAGCAGTATTTGAGTCAAACACCTGCCCAGGAGTTATAAAATATAGATCTTGCCGAAAAACTACACCCTGGTGCAGAAGATGCAATCCGGCAGGTTGAGCAATGGGTATAAATCAAGACCTTTCTTCAGGAGCTGGTTCCATAGGGAAATTATCCCTTCATAAAACAATGCTTTAGTAAACAAACACATGGTGAAATAATGATGCCCCCTTACTCCATAGAATACATTCATCTCAGGCTTGTGCTGTAAGGAGCAGGGAATCCATTTATGGCAATATTTCATGGAGTTTATGCAGCAAAAAATAGATTGCATTGTTTCCCTTTTGGAATGTAAGGACAGTCAGGCTGGTGGGAAGGACATTCTGAAGTAACCTCTTAAATGGAAGCATTGCTACACTGTAGGTGATAATTTTCTCTAGCTTCTGTCAGAATGCCAGGTATGTAGTAATGAGGTTCCATGACATATAGCAAATACAGAATTCAAGCTATTTTTTTCCTGCAGATTTTAAGGAAGGTTTTAAGTGGTGGATAAAAGCATATATCTTTATAGTGAAAAGATATCTGACATCTTTCAAAAACAAAAACAGGACAGATATCCAGTTCTATTTTTTCAAATCTCCAAAAAGCTTTTTTTCCTTGCTAGCCATCTTGCTTAGCAATTTAGATCTATCACCGTATTAGGTAGTTATGAGATTACATTTTACTTTCAGCTATGTGATGCTAGAGTATATATCTTTCAAAATCATATTCCCAGGCTCTTTAATTAGCCACTTATTTCCACGGGCTTTAGGTGGGCACAGTAAATGATATTTTCAAACGAACATTAAGTTGGAAACAATCTGATGTGCAATATGACACTGTGGTTTCTAGTTGCACAGCCCTAATACCTAAATTCTATGCCTGATCTTACTGTTATTTCCAGTCTTCCATAACCTGTCAATGTCCAGCCCACACAACATACCTGAACCAAAGAGTCCAGCAAAGAGTTACCCAGGATTCAGCTCTGACTCTAGACCCCAGAGAACTGGGACTTTCCAAAATAGCCTTCCCACTCAAAGCTTGAATTTCTGCACCTGTTAGAGTATAGGACTTAACAGGAATCTTCCAACACTTTACCTTTGAATTGCTACACTGGCCTTTCCTCAAAATGGTATTTGGGGGTTTATTTTCATAAACTTTATATTAATTCTGCAACTTCAAGAGAAGCTACTGCAATGAGAAGCCCATGCCCCCACAAGTAGAGAAAGCCTAAACGCAGCAACAAAGATCTAATGCAGTCAAACATAATAAATCAGTAAGAAAGATGCTCTTAATCTATTCCAAATGCTCTAAATTTGGAAGTCATTCCTTCTGATATATATTAATCCTTTAGGCTTTATTCCCACCCCCAAAGTATAATACCTATTGTAACATGAAAGAAGTTGCCTCAAATATCATCAGCCCTACAACTAATTTCATACACATTATACTTTCATATTCGCTTGTATTTTCTGTTTCTATACTGAAAAAAAAAGGTTACACCAATTTCCTTTGCTATCAGAAATGGAGATAGGTGGGCATTTTAGATACAGTTTAAATTTTGTTTATCTTCACTTGATGGAACTTTGCCTGTAATATCATTTCAAGGATATATTCCTTGTTCTTTCCACTAGGGTATAAATGCATCTAAAATAAATGCTAAGTTCTTTGACTTTTCTAATATCTGTCTCCAATGAGTTGGACATCAATTATTCTTATGAGCTTTTCAAATTGGATTGTTGGAAAAGTTCAGTGAAGTAGAACTGACTACTGCCAGCATTATGTTTAATGAGAATATATAGCTGCACACTTGAAACCTGTAACTGACTTTTTTTCTGGGAATTCTGAATGGCTTGCCTCATCCAAAGCTCCTCCTTCTTGGTAAGATACTCTGAGGCTCTATAAATATTCGTTCTCTAACAAGTAATTCTATCAATAGAAATAATACATATTATATATATATATATATCTATCTATCTATCTATCTATCTATCTATCTATATATATATATATATATATATATATAATTGATGATGGACCTAGAATACCATACAAGTTCAAACACTGGAGCAACCATTTTCAGTCATGTGAGAGATGTGTAAGCAGAGGAAATCTATCAAAAGAGAGTATATTTCCAACAATCAATGTTTTTCAAGCATCTATAATTTGCCAGATGTAATATTAGATACACAGCTAGAATGAAAATCTCCTCCTTTATGGAGGTTTTAGTAGAGGTTGTTGCTGTTGTTCAGTCATTCAGTCACGTTCAACCCTTTGTGATCCCATGGACTGCAGCATACCAGGCTTCCCTGTCCTTCACCATCTCCTGGAGATGGTGTGGAGACAAAGATAATTGAGCATGACAATCATTTACTGTTTAACGATATTAACTACTACTTATCAAACGTCCACTATGTATAAGTCCCTGACTTGATATTCTGGACACAAAGACGATTAAGAAGCAACCCTTTGGATTTCCCTGGTGGTTCAGTGGTTAAGAATATGCCTGTCAATACAGGGGGCACAGGTTGATCCCTGGTCCGGGAAGATCCCATATGCCTCAGGGCAACTAAGGCTGCACAGCACAGTGACTGAGCCTGTGCTCTAGAGCCCGTGCACTGCGACGTGAGAAGCCACTGCAATGAGAAGCCTGCTCACCTCAACGGAGAGGAGCCCCCACTCGCCACAACCAGAGAAAGCCTGTGTGTATCAACCAAGACCCAGCACAACCAAAAATAAATAGATAAAATTTTTAAAAAGAAGCAATCCCTTTTGTCAAGGAAATAGCCATTTAATGGAAGCGACAGACACAGACACTGGCAAAGACAACGGCCACCCTGACACCGCTGCCCTCTAACATCTCCCACCCGCCCAGGACGTGTTCTGCACTCTGCTCAGGAGGCGGCGCAGGAGCGCTGGCATCCGTCGTGTTAGTTTGTCTTCTTTCTACTGAAGATGAAGCTCACCAGGTTCAAAGGCCAAGAAAGAAGACATCAGAGTCTTCCAGTTTTCAGTAATTTCAATGGTGGCCTAGCCTCACACCATATCAGTATCACAATTCTGTAATTCTCTGAAGAATCTCATTCAAAAAGTTGAGTCCAATAGAATACTTGAACCAATCTTTCCTCCTCATTCCTACTACTGCTCACCACAAAGAAGACAATGTTTTTAAAATATAAATTTACTCACTGAGGCTAATGAGCTATTCTGATTTTGCAATATGTACTAACACAATGCCTTGATTCATTTTAACATAAAATTAAAACAAAATGTAGACACAAAGAACACCTTCTACATCTATTTTTAAAACTGTTTCATCCTTTCTAAACTTTTTTTTTTTTCCTGAATAATTATTAACTGAGCTGCTTGCAGGTTTAAAACAAGATTTCGGTTCTAGTCCCAGCTTTATTATATGTTAAGATTTTATAGATTTGTAAATCAGGTGATCTCTCTATGAAATTATGAAGATAGCATTTGGGTCTCCTTCTACACTGAAGCGTTAAACAACTTTTGAAAATGGATGTGAAGCCCCAAGTTTACATCAGCTTTGTAAGTTTTGTTCAAATAGAAGACTGTAAGTCTGTGTGACTGAAGGTGGTTAATTGAATATAACTTTCTTTAGACGTGCATTAACAATTGGTCCTGTCTTCAAAGCAAAACTGAACTGTGAATCAGCACAAAATCAGTCCTTAATATTTATTGGTTGAATCAATCAATCAAGTAACAACTTTTACCATGTTAGCCCACCATTACTCAGAAAATTGACACTAAGTGTCAAATTCAAATGCATTATGCAAACATGCAAAAAATACTAATACAAACTTCATGGATTTTCTTGACAGTAAAGATTTTGATCCAAATAAAGTTATGGAGTTTTCACTCACTGATCGATTGGTGTTTTTTGATGATCCTCATGAAATGGAAACAACTGTGATGAAAAGACAAGAACACAGACTTTCACATACACTAAGAGTTACAGACAAAAGTGAGCAGGGCAGCACAATTTTAGTAGCTAAAGGCTGGAAATTAGCAAACACACATCAACAGCATAACGGATTTTGAATCGAACTGATTAATCAATGTTGATCTATGAATCAAATTGAGTTTTCAGTCAAGGCTCAGTCTTATAATCAGTCTTACATCAGTCTTTTCTGCTCAGTCTTATAATCAGGCCCCTCTTGGTGCCTTCTGAGGGACTAATGCTGAGCAGACTGGCAGTAGTCAAGCAACCGTAGGTGTCTGCAGGTAGGTATTGAACTTTATTTTCTCAGCCCGAGATGCAGATAATGCAATAACATGTTCCCAAGGCCATAGAAGCTAATGAGTGCCCGATGCAGGATTTGACATGTGAATGGTCTGCCCACCCAAACCCTCTCTCAGATTTTTTAAAGTAGGATTATTAAACTTTTTAAAAAGTATGATATTCATAATGAAGGTACAAAAAATTAAATGTACAGCAGAACAGATTATCCACAATATGAATGCCTCCTTGTAATCACAACCCAGGTCAAAAAAGAGAACATTGCTAACACTCTGAAAGATACCCTCTACTCCTGCTCTCTCTAAAATCATTGCCCCTTCTTCTCCACCAAATTTATAGGTTATTTTGACTTCCAACATCATCATTTATGTGTGCCTATGTAATTTGTATACACACAAAATGTACTTGTTTGTGTCTGACTTATTTATTTCACCACTAATATTGCATGTGTGAAATTTATCCTTATTGTTACATGTATCTGTGGTCTATTCAGTTTCACTGTTGGATAATATTCCAATGCATAGATATACCACATTGATTTATCCACTACACTCAACATGTCAGCAAATCTGGAAGACCAAGCAGTCACAGGATTGGAAAAGGTCAGTCTTCATCCCAATTCCCAAGAAGGGTAGCGGTAAAGAATGTTCAAACCATTGGACAATTGTACTCATCTCCTATGCTAGTAAAGTCAGGCTTAAAATCTTGCATGCTAGGCTTCGGCATTATACAAAATAAGAACTTCCAGATGTCCAAGCTGGGTTTAGAAAAGGAAGAGGAACCAGAGATCAAATTGCCAACCTCTGATAGATCATAAAGAAAGCAAGGGAAGACCAGAAAAACATCTACCTCTTTTTCATTGACTACACTAAAGTCTTTGACTGTGTGGAAAGCAAACTGTGGAAAACTCTTAAAGATATGGGAATCCCAGACCATCTTACCTGTCTCCTCAGAAACCTGTATACAGGTCAAGAAGCAGCAGTTAGAACCCTGTATGGCAAAACTCATTGGTTCAGGATTGAGAAAGGAGTATGATAGGACTGTATGCAGCCACTATATTTGTTTAATCTATATGCTGAGCACATCATGAGAAATGCCAGGCTGGATGAGTTACAAGCTGGAATCAAGATAGGCGGGAGAAACATCAACAACCTCAGATATGTGGATGATACCACTCTAAGAGCAGAAAGTGAAGAGGAACTAAAGAACCTCTTGATGAGGATGAAGGAGGAGAGTGAAAAGGCAGCATAGAATGAAATATTAAAAAACTAAGATCATGACATCCAGCCCCATAACTTCACACCAAATAGAAGGGAAAAGGTGGAAGTAGTGACTGATTTCTTCCTCTTAAGCTCTAAAATCACTGCAGATAGTGACTAAGTCATGAAATCAGAGGACCACTACTTCTTGGCAGGAAAGCTATGACAAACCTAGACAATGTGTTGAAAAGCAGAGACATTACTCTACCGACAAAAGTCCGTATAGTCAAGGTTATGGTCTTCTCAGTGGTCACGTACGGTTATGATAGCTGAACTGTAAAAAAGGCGGAGTGCTGAAGAATTGATGCCTTCAAACCGTAGTGCTGGAGAAGACTCCTGAGAGTTCCTTGGACAGCAAGGAGATCAGACCAGTCAATGCTAAGGGAAATCAACCCTGAATGCTTGTTGGGAGGACTGATGCTGAAGCTGAAGCTCCAGTATTCTAGTCACCTGATGCAAACAGCTGACTCACCGGAAGTAAGAGCCTGATGCTGGGACAAATTGAGGGCAGAAGGAGGAGAGGGCTTCAGAGGATGAGATGGCTGGATGCCATCACTGACTCAATGTCAATGGACATGAACGTGGGCAAACTGCAGGAGATAGTGAAGGGCAGGGAAGCCAATCATGCTACAGTCCATGTGGTCACAAAGAATCAGACACAACTGGCTGACTGAACAACACTGATGCATATTTGCTAGTTCCCAGTCTTCAGCTACTAAAATCATGCTGCTCTGCTCAATTTTGTGCATAACTCTTGGTGTATAGAAAAATCTATGTTCTTGTCCTTTCATCACGATTGTTTACATTTCATGAGGATCATCAAAAAATATATACTGGTGTAAATTGTCACCTCACCTCACCACACATACAGAAGCAACACAGTAGATGGTCTTCATTTCTAGCCACTCAGCAAAAACACAGAAAAAAATATCCAGGGAGACTTTTGATGTCTTTTAGATGTTTCTCCTTGCTCATGTTTTACTCCTGTCTAGAATTTAAAAAAAAAAAAAATGTTTTGCATAAACTTATAGACTATTTAAATATAAATTATTATTGCTAAACAAGTCAAATTAAAAGGATTTGTATTCACTTTGACCCTGTTTCTGTTCAAATGTGTCACTGGGGTGGGTTACTTTGATGTAGACATAGAGAACCTGACAATTAAAGCTAGTTCCCCCATCAAGAAAATTACAAGTCTGAACTAAAAGTTCCTTACTGCTACCTTATTATCAGCAATTCTTGGGATCTAATAGTAATAACATGAGAAAACATCTTCACTTAAAAGGAAAACTCAGCTTTTATCCCTGAACTGCACTTAACACAAAATGACTCTACATCCAACAGAGCGAATAACATGCTTCTATAAGAACTAACTGAACAAATACCAGTGGATTGCACAAGATCAAATATTATTGATTTCTGCTTATCCACGTGGCAGAATCAATTTCTCCAGCCGTATCTGGAAAAAACAGGATGACATAATTGTTTCATCATTGAAGAGATACAATATAGAAATGATACTAGAAAGGACAACTCTGCTCTGGGCTTGCATGAATTCTGGATCAGCAAATAATTCACGTGAAGCTCGGCTTCTGAGTTGAAGTTAGCCTACGATAATGTCTAATGAGGCAAAGCAATTTCTAAGTTTAAAATTTCCCCAACTGGAGTTCCCCAAATAGTGTTTTGTAATATACTGTAAGAAAAAAAAAAAAATTCAAGGATAAAGAAATTGGTGAAATTGTCTGCACAGATCCCCTTGCAATTCTTTAGCAAAATAAATAGTACGGTGGTGTTGGTCGGGGGTTGTCTCTGGTGGTCCCGAGGCTAAGACTCCATGCTCCCAAGGCAGGGGGCCTGGGTTTGATCCCTGGTCAGGGAACTCGATCCTACATGCTGCAACTAAGAGTTAACATGCTGCAACTAAGGCTGGGAACAGCCAAAAAATAAATAAATAAATAGTAGGGGAAATCCTGAAGTAAAGATGCCAGGATCACATCTGCGTCCGGCTGATCCATGAAGACACTGGTTTGTACCGGGTTCTAGTAGTTATAATGGGATAGCTATATAAAACGATAATATTCTCCGGTTCTTTCATTCCACCCTTGCCTAACTCAAGGAAAGAGAAAAAAAGAAAGTGAAGTCACTCAGTCATGTCCAACTCTTTGTGACCCCATGGACTGTAGCCTATCAGGCTCCTCTGTCCATGGGATTTTCCAGGCAAGAGTACTGGAGTGGGTTGCCATTGCCTTTTCCAGGGGATCTTCCTGACCCAGGGATCGAACTGACTTAAGATTTTCTGTTCTATGGTTCAGGTTCTTGAAGTTCCAAGGGTCAGTGTCATGTTTATCTGCCCTGGGCCAGCCTGGAAGGGAAATTAATAAAGGCTCATTGGGAGGATATGGCCTCCCTGGTGGCACAGACTGTAAAGAATCTGCCTGCAATGCAGGAGACTCAGGTTTGATCCCTGGTTGGGGAGATCCCTTGGAGAAGGGAATGGCAATCCGCTCCAGTATTCTTGCCTGGAGAATCCCATGGACAGAGGAGCCTGGTGGGCTACAGTCCATGGGTCACAGAGAGTCAAATATGATTGAGTGACTAACACTTTCACTTTTCAGTTTCATTGGGAGGACAGAGGATGGACAAGTACCTAACAATACGGAGCAGCCTAACCTCACAGGGAGGGAGGCGCCAGTGAATGCTATGTTAAGAACCATTGACAATAATAGGCAGAATACAGAAAGCAGATATCGTTGCAGCCTACCCATAGGAGTGGCAGTACTGAGGGAAAATAAAGTCGAGCTCTAGACAGAGGAGTGGTAAGCCAAAGAGCATACTGGGCCATGACAAGCTAAAGTCACAAGACCTCCAGAAACTTTGTTAGGCCACAAAGGGTTTGGGGTTCTGGTAAAATCAACTATAACAGGGATGACATTTTTAAACTAACTGTAACTAGGGGCCTTTCCTGTGGCCTAATGGCTAAGACTCCTTGCTCCCTCTTCAGGGAGCCCAGGTTCAACCCCTGGTCAGAGAACTAGAACCACATGTTGCAATCAAATATTTCGTATGCTGCAAGACTGGAAGAGTCTGCGTGATGCAACTAAGACCCAGCACAGCCAAATAAATAAGTATTTAAAAAAACTAACTGAAACTAGGTTTCCTTGCCAGTTACAGCAGGTAAGGTCTAAACTGGGTTTAATCTGATCTGAGGTGAACCAGCAGTAAAGCACACATGATATCAGTGACCTTCCCCGTAATATGTCTCAGACACTTTTTCCCCTTGGTAGACTTTCCTTGTATTTGCCACACTTCCTTTATTGTTTTATTGTATTTTTCTCCTCATTCTGAGGGTCCTCTCATTCTTTTTCATCAATGGCATAGATGTCTGTTGCAAACAACTGGCTATGCATGTGTCTTTGAAAAATATACAGGCTTGTTTTGAATATGTGTGTGTGTTTTAATTTCATGTACATGTTATCGCACCATAAATCTTTTTTATTTGTAACCTTTTTAAAACTCAAAATTATGCTTTTAAAACCCCATTTTTACTATGGCTGCTGCTGCTGCTGCTAAGTCGCTTCAGTTGTGTCCGACTCTGTGCGACCCTAAGGACAGCAGCCCACCAGGCTCCTCCCTCCCTGGGATACTCCAGGCAAGAATACTGGAGTGGGTTGCCATGTCCTTCTCTGCTTACTATGGCATGCCCCTGTAATTTGTTTTTAATGGTTGCAGAGTATTCCATAAAGGTATCTACCATATTTTGCATTTTCATTACCCTCAGCAGTCTTTGGTCTTCCCAGGTGGCTCAGATGGCAAAGAATCTGCATGCAGTGCAGGAGATTCAGGTTCAGTCCCTGGGTGGGGAAGATTCCCTGGAGAAAGAAATGGCAACCCACTCCAGTATTCTTGCTGGAGAATCCCATGGACAGAGGAGCCTGGCGGGCTACAGTCCATGGGTCACAAAGAGTCAGACATGACTGAGCAACTCACACACACACACACACACACACACACACACACACACACACACACACACACACACAGGCAGTCTTCAACTCCCCCACTATCACAAATAACGTAGTGAAGAAAACCCTTAAACATGTCCTCAAAAGGGCACATCTCTGATCTTGTTTGGATGGATTTCAGATATTAGGAAATATGAGAATTTTAAGTTACCAAGTGCTCACATTGTCGCTAAGGGACTATGGTGAGAAGTCTATTAAAAGTTTCTCTTTACTACCACACTACCAATATTTGTGTTAACTGATGTTTTATTATTTGTCAATCTGATGTAATCCGCCTATAATGCAGGAGACTCCAGTTTGATTCCTGGGTGGGGAAGATCTGCTGGAGAATGGATAGGCTACCTACTCCTTCTTCTTGGGCTTCTCTTGCAGCTCAGCTGGTAAAGAATCAGTCCTGGGTTCGATGCCTGGGTTTGGATGATCCGCTGGAGAAGGAAAAGGCTACCCACTTCAGTATTCTGGCCTGGAGAAGTCCATGGGCTGTATCGTCCGTGGGCTCACAAAGAGTCGGACATGACTGAGCGACTTTCATCTCACTTCACTTCAGTCTGGTGTATCTTGTATGGTTCAGCTGTTGTTTCTCTGATTAACAGTGTGAGAGAGTGTGGCTTCGTAAGTGCTCCTGCCGTTCAGATTCTCGCCCATCTAAACTGTCTTGTATCATTTTGCACGTAGGGGAAGTTGCAGGGAGAGTGTGTAAGGATATGCACATAAGTGTGTTTCAGTTTTCACGAAGATTTTCAATATTTCTTTGAATAATCTGGTTTCTGTACGTTTTTGTGTTTTATTTAAAAACTCATGTTTCACTCCAGGGTCCTAAACATATTCCTTAACATTTTTATTCTATTAGCTTTATAATTTTAGTTCCCTATTTATGTTGTGTGAGGTAGGAATGAAATTCCCAGGGGTCTGGGAAGAATTCAGTGAGACAACAGGTAAAACATATGGTTATGACTGCAGATATACAGTAAGCAGGCTTCCCAGGTGATGCCAGTGGTAAAGAACCCACCTACCCATGCAGGAGATGTAAGAGACGTGGGTTTAATCCCTGGGTCAGGAAGATGGAGGAAGGCATGGTAACCTACTCTGGTATTTTTGCCTGGGGAATCCCATGGACAGAGGAGCCTGGTGGGTTACAGTCCATAGGGTCACAAAGAATCGGACACAACTGAAGCGACTTAGAATGCATGCACACATACGGTAAGAGATCAAAGCAGTTATCAGGCAATCCGTGCATCTATAACTCTCTCAGCAGTGCATATGCCATCAGAAACAAGAGTGGGTCTAATAAACATTTACTGAAAACAGTCGTCCCTTGAGTGTTCATGTCAAGCCTATCCTTTACAGAAGATCAAATAAACCAAGTATCTTCCTAACATCATACATCAATTTTTAATCTCTTTGCCTGCACCACCAACCCAAATAAAG
The DNA here is from genome assembly GCA_024291935.2 of Okapia johnstoni. NCBI lineage: Eukaryota > Metazoa > Chordata > Mammalia > Artiodactyla > Giraffidae > Okapia > Okapia johnstoni. The sequence goes on along the minus strand of CM044323.1, from coordinate 7,845,430 downwards.
AAACTCTGTCTTTTGATTAACATTCCCACTCTATTCCTTTCTTACTAAAAAAGAAAACATTATTCCTTTAATCTGACAAATGAAAAATACTGACAAATCAGCTCTTGTATTTCTTCAGACAGTCTAGCTATTAGCCATGAACTTCATCAGATCACACTTCACCAAGCTGGATCTTTAATATGTCATGTTTTTCTTATATTAAAGGCATTTTTTCCTATTTCCAGGGCCACTCCAGACAAAACTCTGTGCTAGTTTCTGCTAAGATATTGGATATTTCACATAAGTTGCCTCAGTCAAAGAAGACATTTGATGGACATTCTACTCAGGGTAGAATAAGACAAATAAAGAATTCTAGGTGTCCATTTATAGGCAATGGATAAAGTATAAATGGTAAACTGGTGTAGAAGTGGTTTTACTCTTGTGGAGAGAACCATACTGTATATCAAATGAAAATAATTGGTTTCAATCAAAGTACTAAGAGTCATTCCATTTTTCATTTTGCATCTTAGTCAACTCAGGTTGATAAACAAGACAGGGGACATGGTTTGATCCCAAGTCTTGGGAGATCCCACAAGCTATGGGGCAACTAAGTCTGTGCTTGCATGCCTGAGAGCCCATGCTGCTCTGCAACAAGAGAAGCCACTGCAATGAGAAGACCGAGCTCCACAACCAGAGGAAGCTTGTGCACAAAAACAAAGACCCAGTGCAGACAAAATAATTAATTAATTAACTTAAAAAAGAATATCATAGACTGGGTGGCTTATACAACAAATATTTACTTCTACAGTTCCGGAAGTTGCTAAATCCATGATCAGGGTGCCATCAGAGTGAGGTTCTGGTGAGAACTCTTTTCCTGGTTCCCTCACATGGCTGAGCGAACACAAATCCTTTCATTCCCTTATAAGGGCACCAATCCAATCATGGGGCACCAATCCACCCCAGTGACCTCATCCAAACCTAAATACCAACCTTCAAATGCCATCACATTAGGGAGTGAGGCTTTAAAGTTCCTAGAGACATAAACATTCAGTCCAGTATCACATCATGAGGACCTAACTGTGAGAGGATTTAGTTGTACCATAGTACCATAACAGACCTGATATCTGAACTGGGTGGAAGTGGTTTTAATAATCTTTTTTTTTTATCTTTTAATCTATATTTCACATTTTTTACAGGGTTAACATGTATAACACTATATTAGTATAACAAGCATCCCCAAACTCAGTGACCTAAAATAATAATTATATATTACTGATGTTCAAAAATCCATACGTCACCTGGGCAGTTCTGGATCTAGGCAGGATCGACTGATCTTGACTGGGCTCTAGCTGTCTGCTGTCAGCTGATGGGCTTGTTATAGCTGCCTGGTCTCAGACAGCTTTCCACATGTGTATGATGTTGGAATGGGCACCAGATATATCTGGCCAAACGTACCTCTCATCATCCAACAGGCCAGCTCAGGCTTGTTCACACGGCAGTGGGGCGAGTTTTGAGATCTAGTGAGACCTAATGTACAAACGTACAAACTTACACCTTCCCTGCTCCCTGTTCTGTTGGTCAAAGCAAATCACAACTAGCCTGGATTTAAGAGCCAGAGAAATCGATTTCACCTCTTTATGACAGAAGTCAGCACATTTCAAAGGATCATGGATACACAGAGGTCTATAACAGTGGTCATTCTTGCAAACAACCTGCCACAACTTCCTACATAATACAAACTGATAATTATAAAAATAGTAAGTATTGCAATACTTTGGTGGCCCAAAAATACTAGATTGGAAAAAAAGTTCGTTTGAGTTTCTATTACAGAAAAACCCAAACAAATTTTTTGGCCAACCCAATGTTTACTAATGATGTGCTGATGAGTGAGTACCATTGATACTATGCTTCTTTTGTCAGGAAGTCATTCTACTCTCATATAAAGCAAATATTTATGCATTTTGGGCAATATTTGTGTGTTTCACATGCAAGTAGAACTGGCTCCATATTAATTTTTCTAAACTCAAACGACTTTTCCGTTTTTGTCCCATCTTGTCTACTGCCATCATTATCACCAGCTAAGATATCTAAAGGTTCACAAGCCTGGACTTACTCATTCTCTCTTTTGCTCCATTACTAATCACATAGATTCTACCTTTGCAATGACTCCATTATCTCTGCTCTCATAGTACTCCCCATTATTGAAATTTTATTTTACTTTTAATTGGGGGATAATTACTTTACAATATTGTGAGGGTTACGGCCATATATCAACATGAATCAGCCACAGGTATACATTCCCACCTCCCTCCCCATCCATCCTCCTATTTTGTCAAAAGAGGCCTGGCTTTGGGTGCTCGGTGTCATACAGCAAATTTCTCCTGGCTGTCTGTTTTACATGTGGTAACATATATGTGTCACTATCACTCTTAGCCCAGTGTTCATTAGTCCCCACTGACACTGCTTTGGCAGAAACTCGTACCACCTCTTTTCTCGAGCTACTGAAAGGACCTCTTGATTTGACTCTCCAGGTCCAGTACAGTCCATTCTAACCCACCACATTCTCCTCCTGTCCGACTTCCCAGGGAACAGTTCTGACCATGGACATTTTTAATGGCTCCCTTGAAACTACTACTCAGTAGTTTAAATTCCTTAGCAGGGCCATGCCACTCCTTTAGAGCCATTTTGGGAAGGTGAGAATATCATATAAGTTACATTCATCTCAGTTATCTCCTGCAATTATTTCTCTACAGTTTAAACCAGGCAGGCCTTCCCGAGTGTCACTACTGAGATAATGTGTCATCAGTATCCGACAAATAAAAGAATTCTTTAAAAATATTAACCTATTGCCATAAAGCCCTCCAATGGCTTTCAAATACTCAGGGTAACTCTGAACTATGTGGCTTGGTCTGATGTGGCTGACTTCACTTCCTACTACCTCCAACTCCTTTCTCTCAGACACACTCTCCCTCCTGAACCCTGAACACATCCACCTGAGTCTTGGTCCTTTTTTCCCCTTGCAGGAGCTGTCTTCACTTAGCTCTTCTTCACTGCACGTTTTAGAAAATTATTTATTTATTAGGCTGCACCAGGTCTTGGTTGCTTCACACAGGATCTTCATTGCAGCATGAAGGATCCAGTTCCCTGCCCAGAGATCGAACCTGGGGTGCCTTGCACTGGGAGTGCAGAGTCTTAACCACTGGACCACCAGGGAAGTCCCTTCACTAGAGCTCTTATTCTCACCATCTAGGCCTTATATAAAGAGCTCTCATTCTCCACTATTCTCTTTTTAGAGAATCTATTACAATTGCATTTATTTGAGAGATTGCTTGCAGTTTCCATTCCCCAAGTCTGCTGCTTCTCTTAGACATTTCAGAATTTCAACTTCATAAGGAACAATAACCCCAGGAATTTACCAAAATGCTCAGCACATAGTAGGTACTAAATACATATTTGTTGAATGAATAAATTAATATATAAGTGGAATTCTGGTGGTTCAGTCAGTAAGGAATCTGCTGCCACAGCAGCAGCCGCAGGAGACATGGGTTCAATTCTTGGGCCAGGAAGATCCCTTGGAGAAGGAAATAACCCACTCCAATATTCCTGCCTGGGAAATCACATGGACAGAGAAGCCTGGCAGGCTGCAGACCATAGGGTTGCAAGAGTCGGATACAACTTAGCAACTAAATCACCACCGCATTGCGAGCAGACACTTTACCATCTGAGCCACTAGGGAAGCTCAAATCACCACCACCAATACATAAGTGGCCTCTGAAATTTATATACCCATTTTCTACTACAGTAATAATAACTATGACACACTTTTGATTGTCTAAATGTTGAAAGTAGGGAGAAAACCACCAACTTAAATATGGAATTGGGAAGATGATTTCACCAACTAGAGGGAGACTCTTTATTTTGAGGAGATATTGAACCACCTTTAATCTCTGTTCAGGTCACAGCTTTCGACATAAGCTGTATTCCATGACCAGAACTTCAAAGACTACCCTCTTCAGACATAACCACCAAGAAAAATTTCTGCAGAACAGTTCTCTTACTAGTGTGGGACCCTTCACACACTATGGCAGGTGAGAGATCCAAGGGCAGCCCTTTCTGTTGTTCAGTTGCTAAGTTGTGCCCAACTCTTTGCAACCCCATGGGCTGCAGCACACCAGGCTTCCCTGTCCTTCACTATCTCCTGGTGTTTGCTCAAACTCATGTCCATTGAGTTAATGATGCCATCCAACCATCTCATCCTGTGTTGCCCGCTTCTCCTCCTGCCTTCAATCTTTCCCAGCATCAGGGTCTTTTCCAATGAGTCAGCTCTTTGCATTAGGTAATCAAAGTATTGGAACTTCAGCCTTAGCATCAGTCCTTCCAATGAATATTCAGGGTTGATTTCTTTTGGGATTGACTGGCTTGATCTTCTTGTGATCCAAGGGACTCTCAAGAGTCTTCTCCAGCTCCACAGTTCAAAAGCATCAATTCTTTGGCACTCAGCCTTCTTTATGGTTCAACTCTCACATTCATACATGACTACTGGAAAAACCATAGCTTTGACTATACATACTTTGGTCAGCAAAGTGATGTCTCTGCTTTTTAATACTCTGTCTAGGCTGGTCAAAGCTTTTCTCCCAAGAGGCAAGCGTCTTTTAGTACCATGGTTGCAGTCACTGTCCACAGTGATTCTGGAGCCCAAGAAAATCATGAAACTCAAGTCATTCTGTAAGAGTGGACTATTCTCTCTAGCTATACAGTAGAGCTGTGCAGAAATGAACTTACATGGCTTGCAGACTCAGTCATGGTAATTAATGTTCACATCATACATATGACCACATATGCACATTCTTACTCACATGCCTTTATATTTTGTCCATCCTGAGATCAAACAACTTGAGACACAAAAGTAGAGCATGGTTTCACCTGCAATCACACAGTTAAGCACATTCCTTTGCTAGGGGCTGGCATAACAAAATGCCACAGGCTGATGGCTTAAGCCACAGACATTTATTTCTCACAATTCTGCTGCCTGAAGTCACCCAAGCATCAGGTTTAGTTTCTTCTGATGTCTCTCCCCTTGCCTTCTTGCTGTGTCTTCGCATGGTCTTCCTCTGCTTATAAGGACATCACATTAAGAACTTGAATTAAGACCCACAGTAATTACCTCACTTTAATGCAATTTTCTCTTTAAAGGGCCTGTCTTCAAATGAAGTCACATTCTGATGTCCTGGGGGTTGAGGCTTCAACACGTGAGTTTTGAGGGACACCCAGTTCATATTAATAAAAGTAGAGAAAGCAGTAACTTCCTCATCCAAGTGTGGAGAAGAGTATGTGCTGTGTTGTTTCCATTCCTACTTGCTGGCATCCTGTCTTCACACTGCCCCAGAAAGCTGACCAAACAGAGGAACCTCCATGAATTTCAAAAGGGTCTCCACCGTAGAAGATCTCTATAGAAAATGAGGAAGACAGGGATGGGCTGAATTTACGGAGGACTTCCAACAGGAGCTCCATCATCCCCATAGCTGAACTTCCTTTGAGCCATTCGCTCAACAACCCTTATTAGAAGAATCCTGACTTCGTTGGCTGAAACATCCCCAGTCAGCGTGAGGTAGGGTCATTATTCACCGCCATGCTTGAGAGCTTTATTTGTGAGGCACTCCTGTAAGATTTTAATAAGGACTTTGAAGAGATGCTGCTTTAATAGGCCAGTAGAAAACTCTGGTTCAAAATTCAAAAATATGCAGGGGACTCGGGCTGTTTGCACCCCAAAGGTGGCTAAAGCTTTGACAGGCCCTCAGACACGCTGTTTGCAGGTGATGAGCCAGCCTCTGGAAGCATAGCCCATCAGAGGAGTAGGCAGATTTTATGCAGTTTCAAACAGGCTTTCCCCTCCCTGGCATCACCACCAAGGCGGTGTGTCATGAGTGTCAGCAAAGATGTTGTCATTCCGCCAGGAAAAGCAGAAGATCGTTTGTATTAAAACCTATTATTGTCATTGTGGCTCACAGGCTGCTGTACAATGCCCACTGAAAGGTCAGGCATACTTTGTCAGAAGAAAGTGTTTTCTAAACAAGTATTCTCTCCATTAAAAATCATTCTAAAAACCAGGAAAATTAAATAGGCTTTGTTAAGTGAAAATGTGAAATGTTATTAAGGCTAAGACGATATTAGAGGAGGCACTTTTACCTTTAGCCTTGCACTGAAGTAAATTAATGTGCCAAATGAGCCATGGAGACAAGGAGCTTTGGAAAAGTCACTTTTTTAAAAAACTCCAGATTAATCAAGAGAATTTCAGGACGATGCTCCTCTAACTAATGAGATGGATTTGTTGTTGTTGACGTCACTGTCGTTTTGTTTTATTCCCATTCCACCATGGGCTGATATTTTAGTAAAATGTTATATAAATGAATTATTTAAAAAAATAAAAAGCAAAGCTCAAAAATGCAAACCCCATTTAGTTAGATTACTAAACAGATATTAAATTATCTTGCCAACCAAAATTTCCAGCTCTTCACTCTCAATCTCTTTATCTATCTCTTTGTGTACTGGTGACAAACAATATACATGGTTGGAAAAATATGATGGTTATGATTTAAGAATAGATGACCTCAGTCCAATCAGCTGAATATCACTGTTTCAAGGACACACAGTTGGACGACCACTATTAAAGTACAACACTAAATGTATCATGCATACATAAACAATTCCAAAAATAATTCCCCTTAAAATACTCTTAGTTTTATAATGGTCTTTTGTATTGTATTGTTTTATGGTTTTGTTTTTGGTTGTTTCTGCTTTCATTGCAAACACATTTAAGATACCATTTCTATTTCAGTTTAAAATTTTAGTGATTTCACTGATTTCTTCTGCTTTTAAAAAACAACAAAAAGAAACTCTTCAATCTGAATTCAGCCACCTAACAGGTTTTCACGTGTTGTGGTTTTTAAAGGCAAGAGTTGGCCTGCAAATTTGTTTAGATTCGTGCGTGCTAAGTTGCTTCTGCCCCTCTTTGTGACCCTATGGACCATAGCCCGCCAGGCTCCTCTGTCCATGGAATTCTCCAGGGAAGAATACTGGAGTGGGTGGCCATTTCCTCCTCCAGGGCATATTCCTGACCCAGGGATCTAACGCATATCTCCTGCATCGGCAGGTAGATTCTTTACCACTAGTACCACTTGATTATGTGGGAGAAAATGAGTGACTTCACCTTACCTTCATACACTAGTATGAAAGAATAAGTTAACAGAAGCCTGGCTGTCTGGCTGGCTGGATGTTGTGTCTAGACCTTCTAACTTCTCTGTGAATCAGAAACTGTTCCTTCAAATTTAGACCTTAGCATGTCTGAGAATTCTCTATAGACAGTCTAGTTCTGACCTCAAATCTTGACTCATACTTGAATTTCGGAAGTGAGTTAGGGCTCTCCACAACCCACCACCCATCACAACAGTACAATACCCATTGCCCACAGTTGCTCTGAAATGTGCCTATTTTCTGACATACCTAATAAAATATGTACTGTGTTAAAGCCTCACCGTTTTGAATTCTGCAAAGTGCAAGAAACATTTTCCATATGCTAGCTGGAACTGGAATAGATGAGGATATGCGGTCCATTTACTGTGAATGTTTATCTACAAGGAATAGATGCAGCATTGCATTTCCAGGATAAAGAGACTACATGAAGGTTACACAATGACAAAGAGTGTGGATCACATTGCTGAATGAATCATTTGAGTCCCTCTGATCACATGAAATTCTGTGCACACACAGCAGCACATCAGTCCTGAAAAGCCACTGTAAAGTGGAAGATGCAAAACCAGATGAATGGCCTGAGTCCAGGGGAAGGTGGTTTACTTTCTGGCTCTTGCTCTAATGACTAGATAGAGCGCTCTGCCCAGATCAGTGCTTGGAAACTGATGGAGATGAGTTGCAACTGCTCAGGGGCTTCAGATCATCTTTCTGTGTTTAGTTCTCTTCATTCCACCTGCCTTGAGCGGGGCTTTGTCTCACGGGGCTGTGGTTTAGATTTGAGCTCTATCTTTGTGATTGCTGCTCTGCTAAAAGGAAAGTCAGAATGAAAAATTGTGAAGAATTGTGTCTGGCAAGAATCTAGAAAGGGACTGTGATCTATTTTCTGTTTTCGTTTTGTAAGATGGCAGCAAAATGCCCCTCCATGCAGACAGAAGTTCTTCCCCTTGCTCTCTCTGCCTCCTTTACAGGGCTTCCTGGGCCAGGATAAACGTCTCTAGGTCATGTGCAAGCGAGGCAGGGGCAATGGAGGCCAGAAATACAGGATAAACATAGCTTACTGTCCTATCTCTTTGGAGCACCAGGCTAAGGAAATCTAAATGTTATTTCATGGTAAAATAAATACAGATATATTAAGAAGTAGAATGCAAATGGCACATACCGTAAGATAAACACAGTAGGATTAAAACTTCAAACTTCTTTCATAAGCTACTTATGCTTCTACTTTTCCCCTAGAACCCTCAGGATGTGTCTTCATTTTTGCTCTGCAGACATGGGTATGTGCTGAAAGATCTGAACATTTCTGCTCCAGAAAGGTTCACTTCAGCGCTGGAGAGATGACTGTGGCTACGGCTCAGACAGTACAGAATCTACCTGACAATGCAGGAGACGTGCGTTCGATCCCTGGGTCAGGAAGATCACCTGATGAAGGGAATGGCTATCTACTCCAGTATTCTTGCCTGGAGGATTCCATGCACAGAGGAGCCTGGTGGGCTACAGTCCATGGGGTTGCAAAGAGTCAGACATGACTGACCAACTAACACTTTGACTTTTCACACACATAAAAGGCATGGTCCTCTGCAAACAAGGGTTTGTAAACTTTAATTACTGAAGCGGTTTTATTTTGAACTTGGTGCTTATCTGGACTTCCTGTCCCAAGATCCCAACATGGTACCAATAAGATCTTGGCCCTCATCTCTCTAGTTCGTCTACTTCATGCCTTATTGATTTTTCTCCAGGCTTTTCTTCATATCCAGTGCTTGGGCTGCTATAACAGAACATCACAGGCTGGGTGGTAACAACAGAAATGTATTTTTCACAATTACAGAAGCTGGAAAGTCTAAGATCAAGGGGCTGGCTGACACAGCTCTTGGGGGAAGTTCTCATCTTGCAAGAAGGCTTACAGATGGTCATCATCTTGCTGTGTCCTCACATGGTGGAGAGAGAAGTGGGGGGAGAGAGAGGGGGGAGAGGGAGCTCTTTCTTTTCTCACAAGGCCACAATCCTAGAGTGTTAGGGCTCCAGCCTTATGACCTCATTGAACCTTAAATACTCCCTAAAGACCCAACCTCCAAATGCAGTCACATTGGTGGTTAGAGCTTCAACAGATGAATTATATGGGGACACAGGTCAGTCCACAGCACATCCAGAAAAGTGCACCTAAGACTCCTACTTATATTGAACATTCAGGACTAAAAACAGGGAGCTTGCCATGGAGGGGCTGAGAGGCAGTCCTCTTGGATATAAAGTACACAGGGAAGACCCCCCCCCCAAATGAGGATGCAGCAGAGGCCACGGTGGGGAACCCTTACTCGTGTTCCCTGGAGTGAGGAACCTAAGAAGGAGCTCAGACATGACATCAGACATCAGATGATGCTGTGGACAAGAATGAGGAGGTCTAAGGCCAGAGCAAGTCAGGCTACAGCAGTGATTGGATACTGATCTCACAAACCTCTGCCCACTATGGAAAGCTTATCAAGATATATAAGTGAAAGGGGCTTCCCTGGTGGCTCAGATGGCAAAGAATCTAACTGAAATGCAGGAGAACCGGGTTTGATCCCTGAGTCGGGAAGATACCCTGGAGAAGGGAATGGCTACCCACTTCAGTATTCTTGCTTGGAGAATTCCATAGAATGAGGAACCTGGCAGGCTACAGAACCTGGCAGGCTATAGGGTTGCAGAGAGTCAGACATGACAGTGACTAATACACACACATTAAGTGAAAAGATAAGGTGACAAACAGTGCGTAGCATATGATCTCTCTTATGTAAATAGCATGTGACAAATATACTCACACTAACCTAACATATATATTCACATGTGTGATAGAAAAATAAGACAGAGAGGTAGACAAAACTAGTAGGATACACCAGAAGCTGTTGGTCATGATTAAATTAGGGTGAAAGAATGGCTGATACAAAGACCAGTGTGTTTATTTTCCATTCCATACGCTTGTGTTCTGTTTAAATGGTCTTAGCATGCTGTTGTTTGGTTAGAAAGTCGTGTCTGACTCTTTTGCAACCCCATGAACTCTAGCCCATGAGACTCCTCCGTCCATGGGATTTGCCAGGCAAGAATACTGGAGTGGGTTGCCATTCCCTTCTCCAGGGGATCTTCCTGACCCAGGGATCAAACCTGCATCCTCTGCATTGAAGGTGGATTATTTACCACTGAGCCACCTGGGAAGCCCACCTTAGCATGTATGTGTACTTAAAAAGAATTTTTAATGTTGAATAAGTATGCAATTTCTTGGTAATAGATTTAGAGACTTTTAAAACTTTATACCACAATTGGTGTAGTATCAAAAATAAAAACTGAAAGAAGTTTAAAGCCCTTAAAAATATTGTGTAACATTGATGGCTCACTTGGGGAAATCCACAAGGACATGTCCACCCTACAAGTCCCCAATCCCCCACCCACATTCCCCATGCCATGAAGCCACCTATGTGAAACAGCACCAGTGACAGAGGATCTAGAATGAACCCCAGGGCCTAAGTTCTGCTTCTACCACTTACAACAATAAAAATTACACATTTTAAACCGTGGGACATTAATTTTCTCATTTGTAAAAGAGATATGATATCTGCCTCACAAAGCTCTGTGAATGTAAATGATGAAATATATGTGAAAACATTTTTCAAACCATAAAACAATCCATAAATATTCTTTCAAGTGAGTGAGACTGCATTGGAACAAGGACCTTACAATACGTTAGCAATTGGATTTATCTTTTTGGTAGTACTCGAGATGGCCCTTCTTCATATTCAGATTTTCTCTTGTATACATGATAGTTTAAGGTCACCTTCTGAAAAGACTGCAGAGAAGAAACAAAGAATCCAAGGAAGGAAGGATGGGTGGGAGGAAGGAGGGAGGGAAAGAAGGAAGGTGGGTATACTGACTTTCTTTCCAAAGATGATGCTGTTTTTGTTCTGCACAAAAAAGAAAAATAACTGGCCTAGTTTAGTCCCCTTTTATCAAATATTAATTCAAGAAACATCGGCAGATTATTTAATGGTGTCTAACATGTACATCCAATACAATTTTCTTTTTTTCAAAGAACAGGTGTAATCAGCTTCAGATGATAACAGTTTGACTAGCAAGAACTCTTTGTGCATGACATGAATTTTCCCAAGCTACCCTGAATTATATAAGAGAAAATTCAGGGCTGAAGTCAAGAGAAGTGAATAGGGCCCATGGCTGAGTGGACTGCCTTATTTTAGCTGCTCCAAATGGGGCCAGGAGACTGGGAGTAAATTGACTGTAAGTTCTGATGTCTCTGAATAGGATGGACAATTAGCCATCTAAGCAGTTAGAAAAGTAGTTCATGATAAACACAATACAATCTGCCAAAAAAAGAAATTCTTTCTTCCTCCTCAACAGAGACAAAGAGAAACAGAATGACATAGTTATTAAAAGGTTTTTCTTTTTCTGCATTACAAAAAGAAAATTGTTGTAAATATATACTAATCTGTCAGATCATCTCTTTCCTATTTCTTTCTAACTTCACACATAAATATTCTGCTCATTGAGGATAGTATATTTCATGTTTCCATTTTTTTTTTCTTAGCTCTTCAGTAAGCTAAAAATGACAAAAAAAAAGAACAAGGAAATGTGTTCAAGCTATCTTCCCTTTCATTTAAAAAGTTTTCATGAAACATTTCAAATATTAAAGTATGAAAAAATAATAACACAGACACCCCCATATTCAAATAGGGTAACATTTTACTTGATTTCCTTTTCATTCTTATGTTTTTAAGAAAAAATTTGTAGATGCAGATTCTTTACCAACTGAGCTATGAGGGAAGCCCAGATACAAGCTACTGAACATAAAATAGATAAACAAGGTCCTACTGTTAGGCATGGACAGCTATGTTCAATAGCCTGAAATAAAACCATAATGCAAGAGAATATGAAAAAAATTATATATATATACACACACACACACACACACATATGAATCACTTTGCTATATACCAGAAACACATTGTATATCAACTATACTTCAGTAAAAAATAATATTTTTAAAAAACTGACACAGTTTTTGATTTTCTTTACCCTCTTAATTTGTCAGTTTCCTATTTTATTATTTTGTGTCTTTTGTCTTTATCATCCTTCCATCTACTTTGTCTAGCTTTAGTCTATTATTTACTTTCAAATATGTTGATTAGGAACTTGGCTCATTAATTTATTATCTTTCATATTTTTCCCTAGTACATTTATTTAGGGTTACAACTTTCCAAAAAACTGTTTACATATTTGACGTATCTTTTCTCATTGTGATTTTTCTCTCCAACTTTTATCATTTTAATATGATTTTGTCTTCAACTTAAAAATCATTTAGAAATATATAGCTATAATTTTAAATACATAAGAGTTTTCATTTTTTCTATGTTATTTTGATCTCTAATCCAATATACTTTACAAAAATAATATTTCATTTTATGGTACTGATTTATTCATATTTTCATATTTTTTCCACATAAACTTGAAAAAAAAAGAACCAAAGCCAAAGAAGTGATCAAAATAGTCTGACAGAGACCTGTAACATTAACTAGTTGACTAAGTTAACTGACTAGTTGACTAGTAGATGGAAAATCTACTAATTCTCACTTGATCTGTAAAAGCAGTAGAATTTTGAGGTTTATGAACAGGAGTCTAACTTGAATAACCAAAGAAGAATCATGGCCCCTCAGTCAATCCCGACTTGAGCCAGTTTGCAGATCCAAATTCCCTTGAATTAAGAAGGAGAAAAATCCACTTGTGGGAAGAACAACACCCCAAATTTCCACTATTAATTTTTCTCTCAGCTTTCCTCCAAAAGGGCCTAAGGCCTATTTACCAGGGGAACTGTGCCATGGAGAAAGGCAATTGATCAAACCTTTTAGTGATTTATAGACACTGTCTCTGAACTAACACTACTCCCAGGAGACCCAAAGCATCACTGTGGTTCACCAGTCAGAGTAAGAACATACTGAAGTCAGGTCATCATTGAAGTTTCAGTCTCCCAAATCCACCCTGTGTTAATATTCCCAGTTCTAGAATGCATAGTTCAAACAGACACACTCAGCAACTGACAGAATGCCTATACTGGTTCTCTGACTTGTGGAGTAAAGGCTATTATGACAAAGGGGGAGGCCAAGTGGAAGCCACTAGAACTGTCTCTACCTGCAAAACAGTGCAACAAAAGCAGTGCTGATAGCTTACAGTGAACAGTGTCAGATTCGTGATCTCTAAAGAGGAGAATTAGCTTCAGGACCAGAGATGAGGCTTCAGGCACTCACAGCTTCACGTGGCAGAAGATTTATTACACTGAAAAAGGGATGGAGAGAACTCCCGACAGAGACATCAGAAGGAGGCAGAGAGTGCCCCACTCATTAGTCTTATCAAGGCCTTATATACTTTTTTAACTGGTTACTAACAATAAAAAGGTCTTACCAGACCCACTCCCACAACATAAGTCTTAAGATGACAAGATTAATCAAAAGGTTCCTGTTAAGGAGAAACTTGTCCTCGAGCAAGATACATTGTTGCTATATAATCATTAGTACAGAGCTTAAGGAAAAACATATCCTGGAGCAGAATGTTTTGTTTTGTTGTATAATCATTAGCTCTAGGCTTAAAGACAGTTAAAGATTGTTGTCCTAACAACTCAGAGTTTAAGAAAAAATGTCTTATGTGACTAAGACAAAGCAATGTAGCAAAAAAAAAAAAAACAAAAAAAAAAAAAAAAAAAACTTTTTGTCCCTTTCTCCTCCTTGAGGGCCCCAGATTCCTTATCTACCCACATAAGAATTAACTCTCTCAGTACCATCTTCTTGGAGGGACTGTATGGATTAGTACCATCTTCAAGAACTGGAAGATGCTGGAGTGTTGAGTCACAGTACATCCTCATTAATTCACCCATTTGACCTGTGCAGAAAACATATGGATCTTGGCCAAGCTGTACTAAAAACTGATCTCTGCTACTTGGAATTTGTGTGACTCTGGGTGGTTTACATAATCTTTGAGGACTTTATTTTCTTTATCAATTAAATAAACCTAGATATGCCATCTCACATGGTTATTATAAAAACAGAATGAAGTGTTACGCTATAGAGTTGTTATTTAATGAATGTTAATCAACTTTGCCTTTAAATATGCTGGTGGTTGAGGCATTTAGTATTTTGGGTTTTTTCCCCTCTAATATTCTTTCTTTTTTTAAATTCATTTGCTCATTTACTCATCAAACATTTCTAACATATATCAAGCACCATGAAAGGCATCCAGAAAACAATAATAAACAAGCCACCCTTAGTATTTACAATCTCGTAGTGTGCAATTAGCTAAGACAGTAGCCACAGAAGATATAATAAAAGTGCTATGAATATTAGAGGAGCTTCAGAATGATTTGGGAGCTTATAAATGGGTATCTAACCTGGTCTTAGTGATTAAAGAAGATATATCCGGGTAGATATCTTCTAGGCAAGAAGAACAAATAGCAAGAAGGCAAGAAGGCAAATAGGCAAGAAAGCAAGAAGAACAAATAGCCTTTGGCAAGGAAAGAAGATGAGGAAAGACCAGGCAGATGAAACATCCATGAAGATGCCCACTGTAAAGCAATTATCCTTCAATTTAAGATAAATAAATAATAATAAAAACAAGAGGTCCAGAGGATGCAGATAATCTGGGATGTTTAAGGACCAAAGAGAAGGTCACTGTGTCTGACCCACAGTGATTGATGGTGAGGGATGGCCATGTCTAGCCTACAGAAGTTGGCAGGGACCAGACTGAACATCATCTTTCAAGCTTTTCTTCAAGGATTCTGATCTATATTCTGGGGGGGGGGGGGGGGTTTAAATGGAACATTATTGAAATGAATGAAGTCAAAATTCTAATTGTTGCCTCAGTAACAGAACTATGATGTTTCATGGGGTCAGGTAAATTGCTTAGATGTTAAGTAATATCTCTGTTTTCAGAGCTTGAAGTCAAATTTTAGATCAGCTTAATACCATCCCCCCCATATCACACATATCTGCAAAGTACAATTATGGGATGTACCAGAAGGACTGATGGTAATGGTAAAAGAAAAAAATTCCAAGTATGTTGCCTCATTTTTCTCATATTCCCATGATACTTGTGCTGTTATCCCAGGACAAAAAAATAATCAGACAAGTTCTGTCTGACCCAGAAAGTCATGTAACTGACACACTAGGAGATAAATAAAAGCATTTATTAATTGTCTGCTTTTGGACAAAGAAAAAACAAGGATCCCCTATTTTGAATACATTATGTACCCACTGTGTCTAAATTTTCCAGGCAAATACAGATGATTGCAAGTCTGTGTACTCTAAATAAATAATCAAGAACAGGAGACTTGAAGCCCAAAGATTTGATTTCCAACTTTAGCTTGGCCACTTTCTATTTGTGTGACTAATTATGGGAAAACCGCCTGGCTTTTTAATTTTATCAGTATCCTCTGAAATAATGAGCATAATCACATTTAAATTGCTATAGAGTACAGAAATTTCCAACTAAAAACGTGCCTCCTAAGAGGTCATAAAATAACTCAGTTTCAATCCCCCCCCCCCCCATATAAAGATGAGGATAATGGAGCCAGGAAGAGTGAAAGGATTTGTCTACAACATACAACTTTTGACCTCAAGCTTTCCAGTAAGATCACATCACTGTTCTGGGGGCTTTACTTACATTATATCACTTAATCCTCATAGTAACCCAATAATATAAGTATGATGATCCTCATATTGTGGTTAAAGAAATGAATTACAGAGTTTAGGGAAACTGTCCCAAATTATATAGCCAGTAAATTAAGCTGTAATTGAACCCTGGTCTTTATTTTATTTATGTCTTTCCCCTTAAGCTCCATGGCACCAGCTTGCCTGGCGTGCATTCTTTCTTTCTTCATCTCTCCTTTTATGGCACACATATCAAAGTGTTTTAGAGGGACTTCTTGACCACTCATGGGCCCTGAACTGCCCTCAGGATAGCCTAGGGCTTGGTACTTACAGAATATGTTCAAATCGAAGTGTGAGCTTGTCAGCTTCTTGATCTCATTAAAATATAGTTTAAAAAAAACTCCAGGAAATAAACAAAAAGGAGTTTGTTTCAAGCATGCATCCTGAAATTCCATGGATCATTTAGGAGGACAGAGGATAATGACTAAAATTATCACCTGGCTAGGATTTTTTGACAGCTCTCTTTGCGTTTAACTGCTAGGAGTCTCCACATAGTTTGCAGCATTTGAAGAATAATGAGAAAACAGTTGCATTTAAAATGACAAAAGGCTACTAGTGCCTGAAGCAGCTCACCCAGCATCCTGCTGACAGATCATGAAGGTACAGAATGAGAGAAAAATTCACAAGGGTAAAATTGTATGTTTCCACATACAACACTATGAATCAGTCATAACTATAAGTATATATATATATATATATATACATATACATCCCCTCTCTCTTGTGCCTCCTTCCCACCACCCCATCCTACCCCTCTAGGTCATCAGAAGATAACCTGTCACCAAACATTAGAAAGAAGTTGCCCTAATGTTAACAATTCAGTAGGATTAAAGGGGAAAAAAATGGAAATCTAATATTTGGCTCCAGAAATAAAATAACCTTAACCAGCTGAAATAAGGAGAGAAGACTCCTACACCCAGTTTTCCTGAATGGAAATGTGCAAGCAGTAGCTTTATTAGGAGGAGTTTTTTTCGTTAATGTTTCCATTGGAAGATAATTGCTTTACACAGTCATGTTGGTTTCCACCATAAAAGAATGTGAATCAGTCATAACTATCTACATCTGTATCTGTATCTCTCCCCTCCCTCCTGTGCCTCCTTCCCACGACCCCATCCCACCCCTCTAGGTCATCACAGAGCTCCAGGCTGAGCTCTCTGTGCTACACAACTTCCCACTAGCTCTCTATTTTACACATGGTAGTGTACATATGTCAACGCTCCTCACTTGGCTTGTCCCATTCTCTTCTTACCCCACTGCGTTCACAAGTCTGTTCTCTATGTCTGTGTCTCTATTCCTTCCCTGCAGAGAGGTTTATTGGTATCACGTTTTACATTATATATATATATATATATATATATATACATATATACACACACACATACATACACATATATATATACACACACACACATATATATATATATAAAGGATATGTATGTGTATATATATATGTGTGTGTGTGTATATATATATATGCAAAGAGATTTGTCAGTACCATTTTCTATGATATTAGTTTTTCTGACTTACTAGAACTGACTAGAACTGACTTAAATCAGTCAGATTTAAGTCACTAGAACTGACTTAAATCCACTAGAACTGACTTAAATCCATCACTAGAACTGACTTAAATCCTCACTAGAACTGACTTAAATCCATCCCGTTTTATGGCTGAGTAATATTCCAAAGGGTTTTTAGAAGTAACACCTACAAGGGAGCGAAGGAAATGGGTTGAGACTGGGGGAAAGTTTAATTTAGTTACCAACTCTGGAGCTTGGATGGCTCTGCACGCTGTCCACGACTGGGAGCAGGACCTCTGCACCCACACCCTGATCAGTCACTGTATTGTGGTTGTCCCTGGAAGTGCACTTAGCTTTGACGGTCCAGCTTCCTCCAGTGATGGATAATTGAGGAGGCAATGCCTCCAACAGCTGGGAGAGTATGTATTTCTGTCCTGAAGGGGTATCTTGTATTTGCACGAGAACACTTGCTAACAAAACACTTTCTTTTCCCATTTTTCCTATAATGCTCCCTGGCTCAGGCTGTACCAAAGATTATGAATATATACTAATTATAATAGATATTATTTTTGAGGCTGAATAGATGTTCATCCCCCTTTATCCCTTCTATCTACATATGTTCAGAGACAACAACTTCTTGAAAATAACCGAGAGGAGACTTTCAGGGAAGTGGGAGCAATGTTGTAAATCTTTGGAGGTGAAATCCCCAGAAACAAAACATTTCATGAGCATATGGAATTTGTAAGATCACTACAGACAACACATAAGACTGCTCATTTCTTTAGAAATGCACCCCATAGTCTAGAGTTTAGTCAATATCAAGATAGGAAACAATTCTTCAAGTGCCCAGGGCCTTAGCAGAAAAATTCTGCTAAACACTGTTAGTTGGACTAGAACTGATACTCTCAAGCTACAGATCAGATGAAGGAATAACCAACCAGAATCCGCATCAAAAGTACATGAGCTATGGCCGACACACCTATTTGTAAGTAGCAAAACATGTCTAGAAGGATGCATTCTCATTTGAAATAGAAAATATATATATGTATCTATAATATGGGTTATGCAGAGAAAAGACTGGAACATGAAATTGAGAATTCCATCCTGAAACAAGAATAATGTCTCAATATTATCTCCTGTAGTATGAGAATAAATTGTATAAGGAAAATGGAAATGTACTTTGAATGAAATAAGTAGGTAGATAGAGAAATAAAATAATAAAGATATTGGGAATCTCAAATATACTGCAAATATAAAAAGCTAACAAATATAGGCTAAGCATTTTTTAGAAAGCGGTAATATACACAATAGGATGAGAAACCAATGCTATTGGGTAAGAACCCTTGTTGTGAGACTAGGCTGACAATAAAAGAACTAAGCTAGCACTCTCCTAAAATCCTACCTACATGTCTCTAGTGAATTCACTTTTCCCTTGTCCATTGTAACTACTTGATATCTTCTCCTTGCCCCAGTGTACTCTCGATTATTGATTTGGCATCATTCTTTAATTAAAGGCCAAGTTATTTCTTTAATAAGTAAAATTCGTAACATAGGAGATTTACCTCTTGCCACCCCTAAACCTATGAGTCCTCTTCATCATGGTGGTTGAGGACTCAGCCTCTCCTGTAGCACATGTCGGCTTTAAGACCCAACTCCCCTCCTCAGTAGCTGCGTGGGTAGAGATGACTGGCTTAACTACTCTTTATTGCGGCCTCATTATAATCAAAACAGTGATAGACTTCCAACTATCTCACAGGATTAACTGAGTTATCATTGTTCAAATGCTTGGAGCAACCTCTGCCACACAGTAAGTGCTTAGTAAATGTTAGACATATTACTAATTCATTTTTAAAAGACGTGCTTCTCCTCTTACACAGAGCTAATTTCTTGTGTGTTCAGATCGGCTTTAGCTATGTCATCAGGGAGATCGTGGGAGGGAATGTTGAAATGCAAACAGGATCTGGCAACAACTGTATACAAGATGATATATATATATATATATTATATGCATATATATACACACACACATACATATTGGGATGGGACTGGAATAAATATATATAATTTCTGTTATGATGTTAGATTTTTAAGTAAACATCTTTCTTCCTTTATACTCATGTGTTTTTCTATTTTAGGGTTTGTTAAAAAAATAAGTATGCCATTATTTCTTGCTAAGATCTCATATTCTCCTAATATCTGACAGTAAATGTGTTCTATGATGAGAAATATTAAGCACAAATCTAGATTTTATTGAGCCTCAAATTTATACATTTCAACACACACACACACACACACACACACATTTTAACTATGAAATGAGTTGCAAGCCCTATGCAAGTGAGAGGCCCTGCAGCTTAAGCTTCACCAGCATCTCCTTTAATATCCTTCACAGTCCTGAAATGAGGATGTTATTATCGCCCAGAGTAACTTGCTAAACGCTGAGCTGTATGAACAATGAGTGTCCGGCTCTGAGATGAGTGCTCTTTGCCTCCACATTCCAGCTTCCCCTGTTCTTACAGGCCGACAGGAAACGGGGGTCCCAAAGAGGACCTCTTTGTTCAGTTGCCCCTTTCTCAATGTCTACACACATCATGGGTTTTTCCCCAGTTTTTAAGGTTCCGCTGCTGCTTTGAGAGGTCATGGAGGGCAGCCTGCCATTCTCACTGGGTTCTGAATCACTGACAAGTATGTCGAGTGTTGAAATATATAACTCCAGCGAGGGTTGATGATTGCTGAGCAAACATATGATCCTTAAAGTTGTAATAGGAGGGAATTCCCTGCTGGTCCAGTGGTTAAGAGCCCACTTAGCAATGTAAGGGACACAGGTTCAATCCCTGGTCAGAGAACTAAGATCCCAAATGCTATGGTGGAACTAAGTGAACATGCCACAAATACAGAGAGTCCTGTGCATTGCAACAAAGACCCAGTGCAGCCAAAAGAAAAAAAAAAAAAAAGTCATGACAAGAGGTGCTCTCAGAGCTCCTGGATCTCCTTCTGTCTCATCAGCCCACTCACGTGGGAAAGAATAACCAGGAGTTCTAAGAATACAGTCTTAGAATCATGTGTTGGGCATGTTAACACACACTAACACACATCAACACTTTCTATCAAAACAGGGAAGATGCCTGCTGTAGGATAGGAAATAAGGATCAGTGAAATTTAGATCCCTGAGTAGCAGTGGTGATAAGATGCTGGGGAGGCTGGAGGTAAGAGAATGTTATAAAGAGATAAGCTCAGGGTTGCAAAGGAACAAGAACAGGATCTCTAGTGAATGGAAGCCAAGGTGGGAATCACAATAACACAGCCATTGTTTTGGAAGAAGTCATACATTCCTTAAGGAACTATAAAAGTACAGTTAGGATATCCTTACTGGGGCTCTATGGCTGAGTACATCCAAAGGATGGACACACTAGGTTAACCCGGGAAACAGACAGACCCCCTGCTTCTTCCAACCCACTGTGTGGCTGCAATGGACTCACTGGTAACCCATGACATCATGGTAAATACATGGTTCAGCAGAGCACGACTAATTCTCAAGCTGCTAATTATCTGATAGGAGAAATCTGAAAGAGCAGAATGGCTGATTTCAGAGAACATTTTGTTCCAGAACCCCAAAGTCATTAATGATTTGCTCTGCTTTTTGCTGTTCCTTTATGTAAATGTAAATCCCTTAAGAGAAGAAGAATGTCTATTCCTTAATGTGTACCTAAATATAATTTTATGGAAGTAGCTCTTATGGGATTCAGAGCAATTCAAATACTCTCTAATTCATTCACTGGCTTTGGGCTATAAGGCACTTAACTTTTCTGCTCATTTGTTTTCTCACCTATAAATTTAAACCAAAGGTGGGAGGTTTAAGGAGGTGCCCCATATGATAAGCCCCATGTACCACTTGCTGCACAGAAAGATAAAGCTCTTCGTCCCATCCCACCTTCCATTTCCTTTAAGTTTCTCAAAATGTCCTCATCATAAAGACCAGAACAAAGGTCACTGTAGCCTCTTTGTTTATACATTTCTGGTTAAAGAAGAATGCTCCAAAAACTGAAATGCCTCATGAACACCATGGTGCCTCATCAGAGAATGTAGTGGCTGCATTTGAGCCAACAGATATTTACTGGGCACCTTCTCTGGGTCAGGTGGTACACTAGAGACTGCAGAGATGAATGCAGCCATGAAATAGAGTATCTGTTTTAAAAAATTCACAATCAATAAAGGAAAAGGAAGCCACATATTATAAATGAAAAAAAAAAAAAAAAGACCAAAAAGAAGGACAAGCTGAAGGAGCAAAGCCAAATAAGTCATGCTGAGCCATACTGAAGCCTGAGGTAAAATGAAAAATCAGTAATACAGAACCTGTTTGATTTAAAGCCTTGATTTTTTAAAAATCGTTGAATTTTTGCATTGATTTTACTTTTTAAAACATTGTATTAAAATAGTATTTATCTTTATTATTGAGTTTTTCCCCCTTAGGTTTTACACATCTGACCTAGAGTGTTACAGACAGCACTGTGTCCATTCAAAATTTACCTGCTGAAGTTTTAATCTCCAGTGCAACAGTATTTTGAGATAAGGCTTTTAAGGTTAAATGAAGTCATTAAAGTTAAATGAGGTCTAAAGGTGGTTCTCTAAATCAACAGGATTAGTGTCCATATAGGGAGAGGATGAAACACCAAGAAAATGTAATGTTGCTGTAAGGAGGGACCATGTATAAGCCAAGGAAAATGGCCTCAGGAGAAACCAACTCATCTGAAACCTTAATCTTGGACTTGTAGCTTCCAGAACTGTGATAAATAGATTTCTGTTCTTTAAGCATTTAAATCAGTGGGTATTTTATTATGAAAACCCTAGTACACTAATGCAGAGGGTAAGGAGAGATGTCATGAATGAAGTCATTTGAGTAGTCTTAAAGGATTGAACGAGTCTGGCTAGTCAGCAGATAAAGATAATTCTGAGAATTTTAAGCAAGGAATAGAATTGGGAAAGAGATCTTTGAGGCAGAGGTAATGCCTTTGATGGAAACTTTGTATGCCAGATTTATCAGTATATGGAGTCAGGCAGATACCAGAGCTGAATTGACCTTTGACAGAAACTTACCCTAATGCCTGTGTTTGTAAGTCTTGTGAGCTAAGAAATCTTTATAAGTTGTTTAAAAAAATAAAAAGTAGAATATTTCTTGAATGTGTGAAAGTTACATGAAATTCAAATTTCTGAATCCAAAAATGAAGTTTTACTGGAACATAGTCCCGCTCTTTCATTCAAGTATTGTCTATGATTGCTTTTATGCTATAACAGAGTTGAATGTTTGTGCAAGAGACCATATGGTCCGCATGCCTAAAATATCTGCTGTATGACCTTTTACAGAAAAAGAGTATCATCACCTGAAGAAATCTCTTCCTTCCAGCACCCATCCCTACCGTAAATGCGTCTTTATTTTTAAAAAGAGAGAGAGAATGATACTGGGAGAGAGAGCATGAAGGAAGGGAGGAAGAAGAAGAGAATAAGAAAATATGGCATATATAGATAGATACACACACACACACACACATAAGCATACGACAGAATAGTACTCAGTCATGTCAAAGGATGAAACAGTGTCATCTGTGCCAGCATGGATGGGCCTTGAGATGATGATACTAAGAGAAGTACGTCAAAAAGAAAGAGAGAATTACTACTGGTAGCACTCATATGTGGAATCTAAAAAATGATACCAAAGAACTTATTTACAAAACAGAAGCATGCTCACAGACATAGAAAACAAACTTATGGTTACCAAAGGGGAAAGGGAGTAGGGGAGGGATAAATTAAGAGTTTAGGGTTAGCAGATACAAATTACTGTATGTAAAAGAGATAAACAACAAGGTACTGCTGTATAACATAAGAAACTATATTCAATGTCCTGTAATAAACCATAATGGAAAATAATATGAAAAAAAATACATACATAATTGACTCACTTTGCTGTACAGCAAAAAATAACACAACACTGTAAATCAATTATACTTCCATAATTTTTTAAAAGATGCATATCTCTTTAAATTTCCCCAACACCCCATAAGTATAAGCACCCCACCCTATGGAGTGTGCTCAGTCATGTCTGACTTTTTGTGACCTATTTTTGCAACCCTATAGATTGCAGCTCACCAGGCTACTATGTCTATGGGATTTCCCAGGCAAGAATACTGTTGTGGGTTGCCATTTCCTTCTCCAGGGGATCTTCCTGACCCAGGGACTAAACCCATGTCTCCTGTGCCTCCTGCATCGGCACTGAGCCACCTGAGAACACCAAGTATAAGGGCAAGAGCCCTTATATTAGCAATGACAAACTGGAGCCAGGCTGTTCTGAAAGCTTGTCATATTATAGCCCCGATAGCACCGCTGTACAAGCTGCTCTGGTCAGCCACCAACTCTGCTACAGTTCTTTCCTAAATCAAACGGGAGACACGTGCTCCCTTTGTTACAATGCAGATCTCATTATACCAGAGCACACTCAGTAAACTGTCTGGACAAAATGCCTCATTTCCCTGCTGTAATGGAGGGTTTGGCATACCCATGTTCATTAAATCTCCATGTCCCAGTTGACACTCCACAGCTGAAATCACCCATAAACAAATTTATAGGAGAATCATTAAGAGTGAATGAGTTCTCACTTCGTAGGGATGTTTTAGAGAAATGAAAGCACAGCTAGGTCCAAATTTGGAGTAATGACAAACCTTGTATCTAAGTAGATCCATTTTTCCAAGAGAATAAACATGAACACATCGATGAGGTGGTTCTCTTAGAGCATTCTCTGCACAAATCATAGGTCCCCCCTTAGGTAGTGAAAGCATTACTTTGTAGACAATTGAGGCAATTGCTTTTCTCCACATCCCCACACTGGATCCATCAAGGTGGTTTCTGCTCAGCCTTGATTGCGACCAACTTAACCACCCCAGTCTTTGCCAGGTTTATTTCCATGGAGCACACCAGCATATGCATTTTCTGACATGTGATCTTAAAAGAATCACTAGTATCTCTAAGGAAAAGGTAAAGTTTGGAAAGACTAAGGGCAATAGAATCAGAAAAATCTGCATGTAACCCTGTTTGGCCATTTACTAGCCCTGAGGTTTCCAGCAAGTTACCTAATATCTCTGGGACTGCTTTTCCATAAATAAAATAAGGTTGAAAATCACAGCCTCTTCAATTTGCTGCAAGGATTCGATGAAATAAGGTAAGTAATCCTCTTAGCTCAGTGCCACGCACACCACTGGCATGCCCATGTTAGTCTTCTTTGACACTGTTTTGGAAATTCTAGGCATCCAAATAAAAATTGATGTCCCCTGGATCTGACTGTATATTCTATAAATATAGCACAAACTCTATGACTTTTAGAAAAGATCCTTCTGTACCCAGCAATTTAAATATTTTAAACATAATGAAATGAAAAAGCATGAAATAATTCATATCACTTTAGGCACATGCACAGATATTATGTTAAAAAGGAGAAGAAAAGAAATGTGGAATGTTTTTCAGTGTATTGGTTTGGGCTCAATTCTCTGAGTGATAGTGTTTTTTAAGGTTCTTTTTTGGGGGGCAAGTTTAAAGAAGAGCATGCAATGTTGAGATAACTAGCACATTCCCTTCATTTTCAGAAGCTGTGAGTCCCTCCAAAGAGAAACATATATATATATATATGTTTTTAAAAAAAATATATATATATATTAAATATATATATATTAATATATTTAAATATATATATACTTTAAATATATATATATATATATATATATATATTTTAATCTGTGGAAGGGGAAACTAAACAACATTATGTGGTCTGAACAGTCTGCCACTGGGGGGGATGCTGGTTTGGGATTTGTTTTCTAGCAGCCCATTCCAAACCTCTCTAGTTAATTTCTCCATGTTACCAGGAGAAATTCCATACTCACATTCTCTTCCTACAGCCTAGTCAATGTTTCTCATGCAGGATTTAGAGGAGAGTGGAAAAGTAGGACTAGTCTCAGCATGTACACAAACCTTTCCACACACAAGACTGAACCTGGAGACCATCAGAGACCACATCCCTTCACAGCGGGAAGGAAACTGAAATAGCATCAAATTCACCACTAGATCCTCTGAAGCAAGGCCATTCCTTCTCCCAAGCCCAATTCACATGGGTATAGAAGTCCTAGATTTGGCCCACAATTTTAGGCAATGTTAATCTGTAACTTGCCCGCAAGGCCCATGAATCTTAGAGTGAAGAATTTCTGCCGTGGATACGAAGGAATGGGAGGGGAAAACAATGGGAGGAGAATAAAATTTTTCTTTGATCCACAGACTTCTCAAAACCTTTTATCAAGGACAAAAACTTGCTGGAAAATGTACTGTATTCTTAGCAACTATTTTTGCTTGGTTAATGTTTTCAGATCACCATGAAGGTAAGTAATTTACTTCCAAGTAAAATCCATCATTTCCACATACAATGCGTTGGTTAGCGCATCCAGGGTTTGTGCTATCTTCTTGGTATGCTGCATTTATTTGAGCTGAAAGATATTTCAAACATAAACTCTAGGTAACTTAATGATTGCTTCTGCAGAAAAGATTAAAAAGAAGAAAAGTTCTGTAGCAAGGATGTGATATAATAATCCCTGCGTAGTATAAATCAATATACTCATTTTAGTAGATAAAAGAAGGTAATTGTTACAAGTTGCTGTTGTTGTTCAGTTGCTAATTCATGCCCGGGTTTTGGGACCGCATGGACTGAAGCATGACAGTACATTTGTCTTAAATAAGTTTTTGAAATTTCAAAAACAAGATAAATTTTAAATATTAAATATAATTTTTCTGATATGAAGTGTTCTGAGGGTATTAGAATTTCCTGGTTATGAAACTATATAAAAATAGTATGAAAAAGGAATGAGCCAATTGTATGTACAGGATGATTACCAACAAAATGAGACATGTGATAATGAAGGAAGATTGGAAAAAACTTTTATGTGTTACGGAATACCTAACAGGGAACTATTTTTGTATTCTTTCCTATCTACCAATTATCCTGTGACATGATTTTGCCTCTTATAAAATGAAACAAAAATGTTTTAAAACTAATCAGGTTGCTCCTGCTGCTAATTTTTCTTCAGTCGTGTCCGACTCTGTGCAACCCCCTAGATGGCAGCCCTCCAGGCTCCCCCGTCCCTGGGATTATCCAGGCAAGAACACTGGAGTGGGTTGTCATTTCCTTCTCCAATGCATGAAAGTGAAAAGTGAAAGTGAAGTCGCTCAGTCGTGTATGACTCTTCGCAACCCCATGGACTGCAGCCTACCAGGCTCCTCCGTCCATGGGATTTTCCAGGCAAGAGTACTGGAGTGGGGTGCCATTGCCTTCTCTGACCAATCATCATGACCTACGGATAATTATAGAATACTCTACACAACCACTACAAAATACAAATTATTTTCGACTCAATGGTTCTTCACAAGGGAAACTTTGCCTTTCAGGGTATATTTGGCCATGTCAGCAGACATCTTTGCTGTCACATCTTTGGGGATGCTACTGGCCTCCAGTAGGTAGAAGCCAGGGATGTAGCTAACTATGCTCAGAGCAGTACCCCACAACAAAGAAACATCGGATCTGAATGGTTAGCAGTTCTAAGGTTGAGACACCCTGTTTTCAAGTACATTTACCAAGACAGACACTGTGTTAGGATCCAAAACATGTTACAATAAATTTTAAAAGACGGAAATCATACAGAATATATTCCTTAACCAAAACATGATGAAATTGGAAAACATTAAGAAACGCAGGAAAACCAAATCTTTGCAAATTAAATAACGTACTTCTAATCAATACATGGGTCAAAGGAAAAAAGACAAGAGAAATTAGAAAATATTTTGAGCTGGTGACAAAAGATATCAGGATTTGAGAGATGCAGCTAAAACAGTGCTAAAAGGAAAAAAATATAGCTTTAAATGTGTATGTTAATAAATCAAAGAGCAGGGACTTTTTTATTTTATGATAGAAAAACAGGTCTTTTCTGTTTGTTTTAACTGTTATATCTCTAGTACATAAAATAATTTCCATTATTTAATAGTTTAATATTAATATTCACTAAATAAATAGATGCATAACTGAACAAAAGACTCAACAAATGGAAACATATCTAAATGCCAACAGTGGCATCTGGGTGGCAGAATTATGGATGATTTACTGTTTATACATTCTTGTGCCTGATTTTCAAAAACATAATTTATGGATATTATATTTTTTTAATCAGTAAAACTTTTTAAAAACTCAAATGGCCCTTCTTTGAGAGATAATAAAAGGATTCTAGCCAACTGAATTCACACATAATTTCGATAGCTCTACTGTTGAGCGGGGACACTAAATTTTTATCTAGTCATTAAGTCAAACAACAGCTACTAACCAGTTCAGTTCAGTTCAGTTCAGTCGCTCAGTTCGTGTTCGACTCTTCGTGACCCCATGAATCACAGCACACCAGGCCTCCCTGTCCATCACCAACTCCCGCAGTTCACCCAAACCCATATCCATCCAGTCAGTGATGCCATCCAGCCATCTCATCCTCTGTCATCCCCTTCTCCTCCTGCCCTCAATCCTTCCCAGCATTAAGGTCTTTTCCAATGAGTCAACTCTTGGCATGGGGTTGCCAAAGTATTGGAGTTTCAGCTTCAACGTCAGTCCTTCCAACGAACACCCAGGACTAATGTCCTTTAGGATGGACTGGTTGGATCTCCTTGAAGTCCAAGGGACTCTCAAGAGTCTTCTCCAACACCCTAGTTCAAAAGCATCGATTCTTTGGTGCTCAGCTCAGAGTAACTAACCGAGCAGTTACTCTGTCCCAGATTCTAGAGAAGCACATTTAAACACTTTGATTCTTTAGTGTGTGCTCAGTAACTCAGTGGTATCCAACTCTCTGTGACCCTTTGGACTGTTGCCACCCCAGATCCTCTGTCTATGGGATTTTTCAGGCAAGAATATTGGAGTGGGGTGCTATTTCCTCCAGAGAAGGCAATGGCACCCCACTCCAGTACTCTTGCCTGGAAAACCCCATGGACGGAGGAGCCTGGTGGGCTGTGGTCCATGGGGTCGCGAAGAGTCGGACACGACTGAACGACGTCACTCTCACTTTTCACTTTCATGCATTGGAGAAGGAAATGGAAACCCACTCCAGTATTTTTGCCTGGAGAATCCCAGGGGCGGGGGAGCCTGCTGGGCTGCCGCCTATGGGGTCGCACAGAGTCGGACACGACTGAAGCGACTTAGCAGCAGCAGCAGCTATTTCCTCCTCCAGGGATCTTCCCGACCCAGGGCCTGAACTCAGTGTCTCCTGTGTCTCCTGCAGTGTAGGTGGATTCTGTACCACTGAGCCATCGGGTAAGCCCTTGACTCCTTTGTTTTCAGAAAACTCTTTGGAGAAGAAAATGTTATCTCTCCTTTGTAGATGAGGAAACCTAGACTTTGAGCAAATCACAAACCCAGTAAGAGACAGAATTGGAAAAGATACATGCTCCTTTTTAATCTACCATATTTTTCAAGTTTTTGAACCCTAGTGCTATATTACTTTTCAATTAAGACCAATGGGTTGGACTTTCCTTGTGGTCTGATAGTTAGGAATCCACCTGCCAATGCACGGGACATGGGTTTGATCCCTGCTCTGGGATGATTTCAAATGCTGCTGAGCAACGAAGCCCTCACACCACAACTACTGAAACCTAGAGTCCATGCTCTGCAACAAGAGAAACCGCTGCAGTGAGAAGTCCTCACACCACAACTGGGGAATAGCCCCCTGCCTGCCACAGCTAGAGAAAGTTCACGTGCTGTGATAAAGACGCAGTGCAACCAAATAAATAAATACATAAAGTTATCATGATAAAGGACCAATGGGTTATTCAGTGTGACTCTATGACCACACTGATGGTGGCCAGTGGAGGAAAGTGTTGAGGGTGGTAGAGGGCAGTGGTGGGGATACTGAATTCCTTATTCTTATTTGTTTCCTCTACTATCATTCACTAATATCAGATTTCCTCTAATGTCAGTCCCTTGGACTGCAAGCAGATCAAACCAGTCAGTCCTGAAGGAAATCGGTTCTGAATATTCATTGGAAAGACTGACGCTGAAGCTGAAGCTCCAACACTCTGACCACCTGATGTGAAAGTGACTCATTGGAAAAGATCCTGAAGCTGGGAAAGATTGAAGACAGGAGGAGAAAAGGATGACAGGATGAAATGGCTGGATGGCATCACCGACGCGATGGACGTGAGTATGAGCAAGCTCCGGGAGTTGGTGATGGAGAGGGAAGTCTGGTGTGCTGCAGTCCATGGGGTAATAAAGAGTCAGAAACGACTGAGCGACTGAACTGAACTGAATATCATTCACTAACTCAAGATACATTAACACTTGATAGCGAAACTATAACAGAGAGGAACAAATCTGACTTCATGCTGGACCTTGTCTGCTCGCTCTAACACTTGGGCTCCATTGCCATGTTGGCTGTGCACCTCTGCAAAAGAAACCCTGCCTGTAGCCTGAAACATGCATGATAGCACACTTTCCAGGCTCTGCCCTGCAGGCTTGATCTTTAAAGGTAAAACACTTCCATTCATAGAGAGATAAAAAGCCACAGACTAGAAAATAACAATTGTCTTATCAACAGGAACATGGTGACCACAGCTACATGGACAGCTGCAAGAACAAAGAATTCCAGCACCCAGAAGTTTGCAACAACCAGCAACTCCCCCCACCCCTTTTAGGATAAAAGAAGCCTGAATTCTAACAGAGGTAAGATGGTTCTTTGAGACACGAGTCCATCATCTGGGTCTCGGAGCTTTCTGAGCAAGGCCGCAATTCTTTGCCCCAGCACCTCCTTTCTTGATTTATTGACCTGTCATGCCGAGGAGCAGTACACGCTTCGACTCAGTAATAAACCACAATTTTAAAAGATCATGTAAAATTTGACATTATAGTAAGGATGTAGTTCTTGTCTCAGTGGAATCTTTTTGTATGTTTTTCCCTTCTGTTTCCTGAGATGGAAAGAGGGAGAACAGTAAACAAACTCAATGGATTGAGCTGTGTGTGTGTGTGTATGTATCAAGAAGGTTAAGAGTTTCAATATTTAATAGGTTTGTGGAGTGACAAAATAGTTTGATAATCATTTGATAACTTTTGAAGAGGAATTTTTTAAAGTCCTTAACAAAGAAAGGTCTGCATAATACTAGGACTATAACCACATTTATATAATGCAATATAAAATGTGTAACTTTATTCATAAATCAACATATTTACAGCTTAATTGTGAGGAAGGGGTATGCCCAGATGGCATTCTGACTCTCTTATTTAAAGGCCAAAACGTATTGGTGATGAACAGTGACCATAAGAGTAGGTAACCTCTAAAGGGGGAAAAACACCAAAATTTAAAAATCATCATCATTCATCTTATCCTTTACTTGTCCCTGTGCTTTTTATTTTTTTTCTCCTGGTATTTTCCACAGCGGAGTATTTAGAGACCAGGATTTGGAGAATTTAAAAGGCTTTGTGCAAAATGAAGCAGGCACCATCCTGTGTCTATCTTTCATACCATACTCTTTGTAGGACTAAAAAAATATGGAGAAAGCTTAAAATAGCTGACATTCAACAGTGATGATACCTGAATCTAACCTGTGCTTCCCTAGGGAGGAAAAAAGGAAAAAAAAAAAAAAGCACAAGAACAAAAGCATCAGTGAGTATTTTACCAGAGGATAGCTATTTAATTGCAAACTATAGCCTATTTTTGTGACTCCCATGGATAACTGACATACAAACTTGTCTAGACTCATTCTTCTCTCATAATAGTGACCTGCTGAAGCATCACTGTCTGGCTAGAATATATGTACCCACCACTTTATATTTGAGAAATTATTTATCTCTCACTACAGTTTTCCCATTTAAATAAATTGCACTTGTGACTTGTTCTCCCTTATTGTTCTACGCTTCACCCTGGAGGGCATCACTCCTCACCCTTGAGCACGCACTGGCAAAGCTCTCTGTCTCACCTTGTTGACTTCTCCATATGTCATCAGCATGAATCAGTTTACTATTGATTTGGGGGTGGTTCTGGTTGCAAGATATTAACGTCTGCTCCCCTTCCTGGCCCCTCGATTTCTTGGCAGCTGCAGTGTTGGGCTGTATGCATCATGTGGGCTGAAAGCACCTCCAGGAATTGGCATCATGGGTGGAAACACAAAAAGGCCAAAGCCAGGAGAGCTTTACCTCAGAATCTAAAGGCTTTTCAAATAGCTTCTCTCTTCTAAATTCAGGTTCTTTTCATGACTTTATTCAGAGCATTTTTACGACTGATGTGAAACGAGATACAGTCAATATTTTCTGAGATTATTTCCAGACTGCTTTGCACAAAGAGCAAGATAATGTGATCTGAACTTGCTTTCCCACAAAATTATTAACGACATACTATATGTATAGATAAACTCTGTGTAGGGGCCCTATAAGTCTGATTCTATGTTCTTTTTAAACACTTAGTTCAGAGCCTTGGGGAGCTACAGTACCAGTCACTGAGAGAATAAATCATTCAAAAGTCATTTCTACCTACCTTAAATGGTTGTTTCTAGATCTTGTTTGTTTGTCTGTTTAAATAAGGCTCTTCACCATTTGGCCTGAATGGCATGCAGGGTGCTCAGTCCATCTCCATTTATACTTGTGCTCCAACTAAGCACATCCCAAAGATTTTCCCCTCTAACGTGTGTCCAAGAAGACGTTCTGCCAAACAAACACACACAAACATAGTATATTTGGCAGATATGTTGAATGCTATATATCTTTCTCTTGGAGATTAATAGGAACATTTATATTTAAAATGTGTATATACATGCACATATACATACTCAGTTTTTATATAACATCTGTAATACCCCACAGAACTAGTATTTAATGAAGTCCCTATTTCTTATCTTAGTTTTCTGAAAGTTGAGCTGTAAGCCAACTTTTTCACTCTCCTCTTTCACCTTCATCAAGAGGCTCTTTAGTTCTTCTTCACTTTCTGCCATGAGGGTGGTGTCATCTGCATATCGGAGGTTATTGATATTTCTCCCGGCAATCTTGATTCCAGCTTGTGTTTCTTCCAGCCCAGCATGTCTCATGATGTACTCTGCATATAAGTTAAATATGCAGGGTGACAATATACAGCCTTGACGTACTCCTTTTCCTATTTGGAACCAGTCTGTTGTTCCATGTCCAGTTCTAACTGTTGCTTCCTGACCTGCATACAGGTTTCTCAAGAGACAGGTCAGGTGGTCTGGTATTCCCATCTCTTTCAGAATTTTCCACAGTTTATTGTGATCCACACAGTCAAAGGCTTTGGGGGTTGAAGCTGAAACTCCAATACTTTGGCCACCTCATGCGAAGGGTTGACTCACTGGAAAAGACCCTAATGCTGGGTAGGATTGGGGGCGGGAGGAGAAGGGGACGACAGAGGATGAGATGGTTGGATGGCATCGCCGACTCGATGGACATGGGTTTGGGTAGACTCCGGGAGTTGGTGATGGACAGGGAGGCCTGGCGTGCTGCAATTCATGGGGTCGCAAAGAGTCGGACACGACTGAGCGACTGAACTGAACTGAACTATTTCTTATCACCATATATCATTTAAGGGCCAAAATCAAAGTCCTTTTCTTTGCTCTCAGAGTCATCAAACCACAGTGACAATTATCAAGCAGGGATCTCCAGGGGTTCACGGCTCATTCATTTTTGTATCACCACACAGTGCTCAGCACAGTTTTACTTAGAGTCAGTGATCACTTAATATTTAATGATTACATGGATAAATGCATTTGACACTTACTGGAGCTTAGAAATACACATTTTATGTGAGAGACATGCCTTTAGTTACTAGACTTATCAAACTGGATAACTATGTACTAAAAAAAAAAACAAAAAACAATGGCACAAGGGAAAAAAACAGTTCTTTAGCATGCCATCATTTATTCCCATCATCTACCATCTCCTTTGCTCACAAACCACACTCAAGTCTAAAGTATGTTTCCGAGAGTTTGTGCATCTGCTCCTAAATACTTGTGTCCTAGTTGAGTAGTTGGGCCTGTCTTATTTTTAGCACTGCAGAGTCATAAAAACTCCCAGTGGAAAGGAACACTTTACAGTCAAGACAGACCAATGGCTTCATTTTCTAGATGAGGTAACAGAGTCTCGGATGGTTCACAGGATCTGCCCAAGGTCACATGGGGGAAATTTTCAAAGAGGTGCTTTGTACTTTTCCCTGTGTATCCAACAGTCTCTGGCACATTTAATAAGAAATATAACACATTAATTAATTGCATTCATAACAAAATCTTTCTTACAAGCTACTTTTATAGAGACCAACCTTGGAAGTCTGTTACCTTAAGACTTAATATAAAGGAAAAATTTCCTCACTGATTAAGTATGCTACTGTGTAACTGACTAAGAAATGGTACAAGTCTGCAAAAGAGAACCAGACAAAATGATGAGCGAGTGTCTCTGAGCGTTTGTGACATTAAAGGTGAAAGGGATCCAGAGCTTGTACCAAGAAGGTTCCTAGTTCTATGTGACCTCAATTCATCAGAAAGTTCCACTATATACTGCTAAAAAAGGACACATCTGACCCTCAAAGTTTGAATTGAAAGAATTAGAAAATGTGAAGATGAGACAGTAGTTTCAATATTAGTATTGGATAGAGTAAATGTTGAATAAATTTATTATATGAAACAAGAGTAGTTAAAAAAATCAAATACATTGTGATTATACAACAGCTTGAAAACAATTTATAAGAAAAAAAACGAAAAATGTGAGAAATGGACAAATCATAATAATTATTATACTTTTAACATAAATCTCAATCTTTCAAAAATGTAAAAATGAAGTAAATACAGAGTTTTTAAAATTAAGGTGAGCAAGAGTAACCATTCAATGGTTAAACAGACTTTTTATATGCAGAGTTAAAAAAATTATTTTGTAATTTTCCTAGAACATGGACATAAACCAATTGTATAAGATACGACTGGAACATCTCAATTTATTCCAAGAATTAGAAATGTGAAAGCCATGTCCTCTGTAACAAAGCAATAAGATTAGGAATGACTAGCAAAATTTTAACCAAAAAGTTACAGGGAAAAAAGACACTTTGAAGACTTTTAATTTTATTCTCAGAATGTGAGTTAAAAGGATTCATGTATTTACAAAGCCAAGACAGACAGTTGAAAATAAGCTGTTGTCAGAAATGTGTACAAGAAAAAGAAAAATTTGAGAGCTGACTTTAAAGTGAGGCTATAGCCTTGATACTGCGGAAAACTGCATCACTGGAACAAAAGACAAACAGGACAGAATCCTAGAATTTGATGGAGAAAGCTAAAGAATCCAAATTAGAAAAGAGATAAGAGTTATGGAGGACATATGATACATCCAAATGATCCCATCCAAGGTACGTCAAATTCCTTAGCATCCATTTCCAATCAAAACTCTTTGGTAATGACAGTAGAGTTCTCCTTACAAAATGAAGAATAGTTTACTGAAACTGACGTCCAGTTAAGTTCAAGAGCAGCATGCTAAAAGTACTGGGCTTCCCCGGTGGCTCAGACAATAAAGAATCTGCCTGCAATGCAGAGGACCCAGATTCGATCCCTGGGTCGGGAAGATCCCCTGGAGAAGGGAATGGAAACCCACTCCAGTATTCTTAACCTGGAGAATTCCACAGACAGAGGAACCTGGAGCGCTGCGGTCCATGTGGTCACAAAGAGTAACACAGGAATAATACTGAAATGTTTGACTTCAAAGGTATATTTAGGAATATTCAAGATGTTTGGAGAATTAAGGAGAAAGTCAATATATGTTAAAAAAAATCATCCTAATCTTATGCACAAGAATATTTTCTGTGTCTTTCAATTCCTATAGATCCATGAGCTAGAGACTGAATATATGAGACCAAATTGTCTCTAGCTCAGTCACATCTAGGCTCCAGTTTGTGTAGAGGTAAGATCACAGGGTTGAGCTCCATGAGCTTAAATTCCTTTCTAGCTATCACTGTCAGTAAGTCTGAGACAATTGCTACAGACGTCAATATCTACCTGAGATGAAACACTGACTGTGACCACGCCATTTCCTGTTTTACTCTAACAATCATGTAAACTGAAAGTCTGTTATGTGCCAGACGTCATTCTCATATTTAATTCTCACAACAATACTTTGAATTTATTAGGGGTTGTGTTTTTGTTTTTAGATAAGGAAAATGAGGCTCAAGGAGTTAAATAATTGGCAGAGGTCACACAGCCAGAAGCTGTCGGAGATGTCCCTCTAACTGCCCTGAGCTACTGGACCACACTGCTGCCTATGGTGGTATTTCTGAGGATGATTTTGCCTCTTGATGTCACCATGCTCCCTACTAGCTCCTTTGGCATGAAACTTTGTGTCCCTGTCATCCTGGTTTTCTGGCATTTTCTCCTAGAAGGACTTAAGATTGTGGGTCTCAGAGCTACACCTGCTTGAGTAAATGCGCTAGACCCATGCGCGCCTATTCCCAGTTATTGATTTACAACCGGGCCGTCTCTCAAAGGGGCCGGTGTTTTGCTCAGGAAATGAAAAAACAAAAAAAAGAACTCAGCATTTCCAAAATTGTATTCTGTGAAACATCAAGTAATATGAACTTTAAATTGACATTTTATGGAAATAACAGAGCTCCATGTTCAATAAAATATATGTAAAAATATAGGTTATATAATATTTAACCGATTTGCTTTATTTTTTAATATTTATTAAATTATTTGGCTGGATCTTAGCTGTGGCACGTGGGATCTTCTGTTGAGGTGCAAGGATTCTCTGGTTGTAGTGCCAGGGCTCAGTAGTTGTGGCATATATGGGCTTAGCTGCTCTGCGGCATCTGCGATGTTATTTCCCTGACCACGGATCGAACCCATGTCCCCTGCACTGCAAGGCAGATTCTTAACAATTGGACCACCAGGGAAGTCTCTAACCAATTTCTTTAATAAGACATTTTTCAAGACGTTTACCGTGCTCATGCATGTGTGCGTGCAGGCTAAGATGCTTCAGTCGTGTCCGACTCTTTGTGACCCTATGGACTGTAGCCCTCCAGGCTCCTCTGTCCATGGGGATTCTCCAGGCAAGAATACTAGAGTGGGTTGCTGTGCCCTCCTTCAGGGTGTCTTCCCAACCCAGGGGTTGAACCCATATCTCTAAAGTCTCCTATATTGGCAGGTGGGTTCTTTACAACTAGTGCCACCTGGAAACCCATGCTAATGAATACCACACTGGATTTCTTATGTGCTTTATGCAATATAAACTTTGTTTTACTTATTAAAGTAAATAAAATATATAAATAAAATAAATAAACTTTATTTTACTCAGGAAATTTTTGGGAAGTTGTACGTTATCCAATTACTTGTTTTTTGAAATAATCGTGTTATCAGAATCTTCATGATCATGGATAATATTATGCTTAAATGGGAAGCTTGCACTCTGGGCATAATATTACAGAAATAAATTGTTAGAGATATGGAATACCTCTTCTGATTCAGTTGTGTCATATATAAACAGCTAATCTCCACCTTTATTTTTTAGAAATAAGGAGAAGCTGTTTAGTGCCACTGAGTCCAGTCCTAAATATGTGTTTCATCCTTTCTGACATAAACTGTTTATAACAAATGAACTCCAGCTTGCATGCAGTATAAGCTCCATCACGGTTAAATCCCTGAGGCATTAGGTGAGCCTGACTCAGGTGTGCGAGTCAGCTTCTTAATTCCACTTCAAAATGCGCCTTCTCGTCAGAGCAAGAAAGCAGCCTCTGCTTATGCAGAATCAGGCCAGGTTATAGAGTCCCTCCACTTATGCTGGATTGAAGTGTTTCTTCTTCCAAGTGTAGAGCTATTTCTCATCACAGCGGATGTGCAATACCACAGGACGCACCATTCTTGGCTCATTAGCAATGCTTTACTAATCCTGATGATCAAACTTCTCAGAGCAGTCTGCAATAGGTCACATCATCAGTGACAGATCACAAGGTAAAGTGGGGAAAACAAGGAACCAGGAAAGACTTTAAGTAACTGTGTACTTTCCCAAAAGGGATTATAAACAATAAAAAGATACACGTGTGTGTGTATACATATATTATACATACATAAAATAGTTATTATATATATATATATATACACATATATATATATGTGTGTGTGTGTGTGTGTGTGTGTGTGTATGTTTGTATACATACATATGGGCTTCCCAGGTGGCACAGTAGTAGTACCCAGGTGCAAGAGACACGGGTTCTATCCCTGAGTCAGAAAGATCCCCTTGAGTAGAAAGTAGCAACCTGCTCCAGTGTTCTTGCCTGGAAAATTTCATAGACAGAGGAGCCTGGTGGGCTACAGTCCATGGGGTTGCAGAGTCAGACACAACTGAGCAACTGAGCAAAATATATTATATATGTAGACCCTGATGCTGGGAAAGATTGAGGGCAGGAGAAGGGGGCAAAAGAGGATCAGATGGGTGGATGGCATCATCAACTCAATGGAGTTGAGTTTGAGCAAACTCAGGGAGATAGTGAAGGACAGGGAAGCCTGTTGTGCTGCAGTCCATGGGGTCGCAAAGAGCTGGACATGACTGAGCAAATGAATAACATCAATGTGTATGTATATATATAAAGATATATATATATATATATATATATATATATGTATATATATTAAAGGAAACAGATTGAAACTTTTGGATGCAGTCTCATGTACTTCATTCTTAAGTTCTAGAGTTAGA
The DNA here is from genome assembly GCA_024291935.2 of Okapia johnstoni. Classification (NCBI taxonomy): domain Eukaryota; kingdom Metazoa; phylum Chordata; class Mammalia; order Artiodactyla; family Giraffidae; genus Okapia; species Okapia johnstoni. The sequence goes on along the minus strand of CM044323.1, from coordinate 7,807,190 downwards.
GCAATAGATAATTAAATTAGTTTTTTTTTTTTCCCTTTCTGTCCTTTTCCCCCTCTTGGACACTCTTTTCTTTTCTATTTTTTTTTTTAATTTAAGGATAATTTCTTTACAGAATTTTGTTGTTTTCTGTCAAACCTAAACATGAATCAGCCATAGGTATACATATATCCACCCCACCTTTTGAACTTCCCTCCCATCTCTCTCCCCATCCCATTCCTCTTGGTTAATACAGAGCCCCTGTTTGAGTTTCTTAGCCATGCAGCAAATTCCCATTGGCTATCTAATTTACATGTGGTAATGTAAGTTTCCATGTTACTCTTTCCATACATCTCACCCTCTCCTCCCCTCTCCCCATGTCCACAAGTCTATTCTCTATATCTGTTTCTACATTTGCTGTAGCCCTGTAAGTAAATTCTTCAGTACCATTTTTTCTAGATTCCATATATATGCGTTTGACTATGATAAATTTCTCTCCCTTTCAGGCTTATTTCACTCTGTATAACAGGTTCTAGGTTCATCCACCTCATTAGAACTGATTGACAGTGTTCCCTTTTATGGCTGAGTAATATTCCATTGTGTATATGTACCACAACTTCTTTATCCAACAGATGTCTGTTGATGGACATCTAGGTCGCTTCCATGTTCTAGCTATTATCAATAGGGCTGCGATGAGCAATGGGATACATGTGTCTTTTTCACTTTTGGTTTCCTCAGGGTATATGCCTAGGAGTGGGACTGCTGGGGCTTATGGTGGTTTTATACCTGCATTTTTAAGGAATCTCCATATGGTCTTCCACAGCGGCAGTATCAGTTTACATTCCCACCAACAGTGCAAGAGCATTCCCTTTTCTCCACACCCTCTCCAGCATTTATTATTTGTAGACTTTTTGAAGATGACCATTCTGACCGGTGTGAGGTGACATCTCATTGTGGTTTGATTTGCATTTCTCTAATAATGAGTGATACTGAGCATCCTTTCATGTGTTTGTTAGCCATCTGTAGTCTCTTCTTTGGAGAAATGTCTGTTCTGTTTAGGTCTTTCGCCACTTTTTGATTGGGTTGTTTGTTTTTCTGGTATTCAGTTGCATGAGCTGCTTGTGTATTTTGGAATTTAATCCTTTGTCACTTGTTTCATTTGCTATTATTTTCTCCCATTTTGAGGATTGTCTTTTCACCTTGCTTATAGTTTCCTCTGCTATGCAAAATGGAGAAGGCAATGGCAACCCACTCCAGTATTCTTGCCTGGAGAGTTCCATGGACGGTGGAGCCTGGTGGGCTGCTGTCTATGGGGTCGCACAGAGTCGGACACAACTGAAGCAACTTAGCAGCAGCAGCAGCAGCAGCAGCAGCCATGTAAAAGCTTTTAAGTTTAATCAGGCTCGACTTGTTTACTTTTGTTCTTATCTACATTACTCTAGGAGGTGGTCACAGATGATCTTGCTTTGATTTATGTCATAGAGTGTTCTGCCTATGTTTTCCTCTAAGAGCTTTGTAGTTTCTGGTCTTACATTTAGGTCTTTCATCCATTTTGAGTCTATCTTTGGGTATGGTGTTAGGAAGTGTTCTAATTTCATTCCTTTACATGTAGCTGTCCAGTTTTTCCAGCACCATTTATTGAAGAGGCTGTCTTTGCCCCCGTTGTGTATTTGTGTCTCCTTTTTCAAATATAAGGTGGCCATGGGTGCATGGGTTTATTTATGGGCTTTCTATCTCGTTCCATTGGTCTGTTTCTGTTTTTGTGCCAGCAGCATACTTCTCTTGGTGACTGTAGCTTTGTGGTACAATCTGAAGACAGAAAGGTTGATCCCCTCACCTTCCTTCTTTCTCAAGACTGCTTTGGCTACTGGGTCTTCTGTGTTGCCATATAAATTATGAAATTTTCTGTTCTAGTTCTGTGAAAAATGTCATTGGTAATTTGATAGGGATGGCATCAAATCTGTAGATTGTGTTCAGAAGTATAGTCATTTTCACAATATTGATTCTTCCTACACAGAAATATGGAATAGCTCTCCATTTGTTTATGTCATCTTTGAACTGTTTCATTCAGTTCAGTTCATTCACTCAGTCATGTCTGACTCTCTGTGAGCCCATGGACTGAAGCATGCCAGGCCTCCCTATCCATCACCAACTCGCGGAGTTTACTCAAACTCATGTCCATTGAGTCGGTGAAGCTATACAACCATCTCATCATCTGCTGTCCCCTTCTCTTGGCAAAACTCTATTAGCCTTTGCCCTGCTTCACTCTGTACTCCAAGGCCAAATGTGCCTGTTACTCCAGGTGTTTTTTGACTTTCTACTTTTGCATTCCAGTCCCCTATAATGAAAAGGACATCTTTTTTTGGTGTTAGTTCTAGAACGTCTTGTAGGTATTCACAGAACTGTTCAACTTCAGCTTCTTCAGCGTTACTGCTCAGGGCATAGACTTGGATTACTGTGATATTGAACGGTTTGCCTTGGAAACGAACAGAGATCATTCTGTCGTTTTTAAGATTGCATCCAAGTACTGCATTTCAGACTCTTTTGTTGACTATGATGGCTACTCCATTTCTTCTAGGGATTCTAGCCCACAATAGTAGATATAATGGTCATCTGAGTTATATTCACCCATTCCAGTTCAATTTAGTTCGCCGATTCCTATAATGTCGATGTTCACTCTTGCCATCTCCTGTTTGACCACTTCCAATTTGCCTTGATTCATGGACCTAACATTCCATGTTCCTGTGCAATATTGCTCTTTATGGCATCGGACTTTACTACCATCACCAGACACATCCACAACTGGGTGTTGTTTTTGCTTTGGCTCTGTCTCTTCATTCTTTCTGGAGTTATTTCTCCACTGATCTCCAGTAGCATATTGGGCACCTACCAACCTGGGAAGTTCATCTTTCAATGTCCTATCTTTTTGCCTTTTCATACTGTTCATGGGGTTCTCAAGGCAAGAATTCTGAAGTGGTTTGCCAGTCCCTTCTCCAGTGGACCACGTTTTGTCAGATCTCTCCACCATGACCCATCCATCTTGGGTGGCCCTGCATGGCATGGCTCATAGTTGCACTGAGTTAGACAAGGCTGTGGCCCATGTGATCAGATTGGTTAGTTTTCTGTGATTGTGGTTTTCATTCTGTCTGCCCTCTGATGGAGAAGGAAAAGAGGTTTATGGAAGCTTCCTGATGGGAGAGACTGATTGAGGGGGAAACTAGGTCTTGTTCTGATGGGTGGGGTCATGCTCAGTAAATCTTTAATCCAATTTTCTGTCGATTGGCAGGGCTGTGTTCTCTCCCTGTTATTTGACCTGAGGCCAAACTATGGTAGAGGTAATGAAGCTAATAGTGACCTCCTTCAAAAGGTCTCATGCACACACTGCCACACTCAGTGCCCCCAGCCCTGCAGCATACCACCATCGACCCACACCTCCCCAGAGACCCATGGACACTCATGGGCAAGCCTGGGTCAGTCTCTTGTGGGGTCACTGCTCCTTTGTCCTGGGTCCTGGTGTGCACAAGTTTGTGATTGTGTCCTCCAAGAGTTTGTTTCCCAGTCCTGTGAAAGTTCTGGTGGCTCTATGGTGGGGTTAATGGTGACCTCCTCCAAGAGGGCTTATGCCATAACCAGGTCTGCTGTACCCAGAGCTGCTGCCCCTGCAGCCGTCCACTGTTGACCCGTACCTCTGCAGGAGACACTCAAACACAGTTCTGTCTCAGGCTCTGTGGGGTATCTGGGTCTTGGTGCACATAAGGTAAGTTTGAGCCATCTGAGCATCTCTGATGGGTATGGGGTTTGATTCTTAATTCGATTTCGCCCCTCCTACCATCTTGCTGGGGCTTCTCTGGCCTTGGATGTGGGTATCTCCTCACAGTCACTCCAGTGCCATGCAGCCACTGCTCCAGCGACACTCCACACACGTTAGCTGTTGGTAAAGCTGGAAGGCATCCTTGGAGGTCCTCTCAACTAGCCTCCTCATTTTACCACTGGGGAAACTACAAAACTGACTCAAAACCTTTATTTCAAGTACACAAAACTGATCATTGCTATTATTTTTGTGAGATTAGAGAACTTGATTGGAGAAGGCAATGGCAACCCACTCCGGTACTCTTGCCTGGAAAATCCCATGGACGGAGGAGCCTGGTAGGCTGCAGTCCATGGGGTCGCTAAGAGTCGGACACGACTGAGCAACTTCACTTTCACTTTTCACTTTCATGCACTGGAGAAGGAAATGGCAACCCACTCCAGTGTTCTTGCCTGGAGAATCCTAGGGACGGCGGAGCCTGGTGGGCTGCCGTCTATGGGGTCGCACAGAGTCAGACACGACTGAAGCGACTTAGTAGCAGCAGAGAGCCTGATTGTCTAAAACTTTGTCTTTTCATGAAAATGTTGCTCCCTAAAAAAGTGAGCTTTTAATAAGCATTTGCTATTTGAAATTTCTTTCATTAGTGTCTTATAATTTTCTGTGTACGGTCCTTTTGTCTCCTTAGGTAAGTTTATTCCTAGATATTTAATTCTTTTTGTTGCAATGGTGAATGGGATTGATTCCTTAATTTATCTTTCTGATTTTTCACTGTTAGTATATAGAAATGCAAGTGATTTCTCTGTCTTCATTTTGTATCCTGCAACTTTGTTAAATTCACTGATTAGCTCTAGTAATTGTCTGATACTATCTTTAGGGTTTTCTATGTACAGTATCATATCATCTGCAAACAGTGAGAGCTTTACTTCTTTTCTGATCTGGATTCCTTTTATTTTTCTTCTCTGATTGCTGTAGCTAGGACTTCCAGAACTATGTTGAATAATAGGTGGGCACCCTTGTTTTGTTCCTGATGTTAGGGGGAATGCTTTCAGTTTTTCACCATTGAGAATAATGTTTGCTGTAGGCTTATCATATATGGCCTTTACTATGTTGATGTAGGTTCCTTCTATGCCCATTTTTTGAATAGTTTTAATCATATATGGGTGCTGAATTTTGTCAAAGACTTTTTATGCATCTGTTCAAGATTATCATATGGTTTTTATCTTTCAACTTTTTAATATGATGTATCACATTGATTGATTTGCATATATTGAAGAATCCTATCATCCCTGGAATAAACCCAACTTGTGTTGCTGAATTCTGTTTGTTAAAATTTTGTTGAGGATTTTTGCATCTCTGTTCATCCGTGATAGTGGCCTGTAGCTTTCTTTTTTTGTGTGTTGTCTTTGGTGTCAGTATCAGGGTGATGGTGGCCTCATAGAATCAGTTTGGAATTGTTCCTTCCTCTGCAATTTTTTGAAAGTTTTAGAAGGATAGGCATTAGCTCTTCTCTAAATGTTTGATAGATTCTTCTGTGAAGCCATCTGGTCCTGGGCTTTTGTATTTGGGGATATTTTTGATCACAGCTTCAATTTCAGTGCTTGTAATTGGGTTGTTCATGATTTCTATTTCTTCTGGTCCAGTCTTGGAAGATTGAACTTTTCTGAGAATCTGTCCATTTCTTCCAGGTTATCCATTTTATTTCCATATAGTTGTCCATAATAGGCTCTTATAATCCTTTGTATTTTTGCATTGTCTGTTTTAACCTCTCCTTTTTCATTTCTAATTTTGTTGATTTGATTCTTCTCTTTTTCTTGATGAGTCTGGCCAAAGGTTTGTCAATTTTGCCTATCTTCTCAAAGAACCAGCTTTTAGTTTTATTAATCTTCACTATTGTTTCTTTCACTTCTTTTTCATTTTATTTCTGCTCAGATCTTTATGATTTCTTTCCTTCTCCTAATTTTGGGGTTTTTTTGTTCTTTTCCCAGTTGTTTTAGGTGTAAAGTTAGGTTGTCTATTCAATGTTTTTCTTGTTTCTTGAGGTAGGATTGTATTGCTATAAACTTCCCTTTTAGAACTGCTTTTGCTGCATCCCATAGATTTTGAGTTGTCATGTTTTCATTGCCATTTGTTTCTAAAAAATTTTTGATTTCCCTTTTGATTTCTTCCATAACATGTTGCTTATTTAGAGAGTATTGTTTAATCTCCATGTGTTTGTGTTTCTTAGTTTTTTTCTTGTAATTGATATCTAGTCTCATAGCATTGTGGTTGGAAAAGATGCTTGACACAATTTCAACTTTCTTAAATGTAGTGAGGCTTGATTTGTGACCCAAGATGTGTCTATCCTGGAGAATGTTCCATGTGCACTTGAGAAGAAGGTGTATTCTTCTGCATTTGGATGGAATGTCCTGAAGATATCAATGAGATCAATATCATCTAATGTATCATTAAAGACTTCTATTTCCTTATTCATCTTCTGTTTTGATGATCTGTCCAATGGCGTGAGTGGGGTGTTAAAGCCTCCTCCTATTATTGTGTTACTGTCAATTTCTCCTTTTATGTCTGTTAGTGATTGTTTTATGTATTGAGATGCTCCTATGTTGGGTGCATAGATATTTACAATTGTTATCCCTTGATCATTATGTAGTGTCCTTCCTTATCTCTTGTAATCTTCTTTATTTTAAGGTCTATTTTGTCTGATACGAGGATTTCTACTCCAGTTTTCTTTTGCTTCCCATTTTCATGGAATATATTTTTCCTTCCCCTCACTTTCAGTCAACATGTGTCTTTAGGTCTGAAGTCGGTTTCTTGTAGACAAGACATAAACGGGTCTTGTTTTGTATCCATTCAGCCAGTCTGTGTCTTCTGGTTGGAGCACTTAATCCATTTACATTTAAAGTAATTATTGATACATATGTTCCTATTGCATTTTCTTAATTGTTTGGGGTTGATTTTGTAGATCATTTTTCTTCTCTTGTATTTCTTGACTATATAAGTCCTTTTAACATTTATTGTAAAGCTGGTTTGGTGGTACTAAATTCTCCTAACTTTTGCTTGTCTGAAAAGCTTTTTATTTCTCCTTCAATTTTGAATGAGAACCTTGGTGGGTACAATAATCTTGGTTGTAGATGTTTCCCTTTTAGGACTTTAAATATATCCTGTCATTCCCTTCCAGCCTGCAGAGTTTCTACTGAAAGATCAGCTGTTAAACGTATGGGGATTCCCTTGTATGTTACTTGTTGCTTTTCCCTTGCTGCTGTTAATAGTCTTTCTATGTGTTCCGTTTTTGTTAGTTTGATTAGTATGTGTCTTGGAGTGTTTCTCCTTGGGTTTGTCCTGTATGGGACTCTGCAACCTCTTGGATTTGATTGACTATTTCCTTTTCCATGTTGGGGAAATTGTCAACTATTACCTCTTCAAAACATTTTTCATACCCTTTCTTTTTCTCTTCTTCTTCTGGGACCACTATAATTCAAATGTTGGTGTGTTTGATATTGTCCCAGAGGTCTCTGAGGCTATCCTCATTTCTTTTCATTATTTTTACTTTATTCTGCTCTTCTTAAGTTATTTCCACCATTTTATCTTCCAGCTCACTGATTCACTCTTCTGCTTCACATATTCTGCTATTGATTCCTTCCAGAGTATTTTCAATTTCAATAGTTGCGTTTTTGTTTTTTTTTGTCTCCGTATGTTTATTCTTTAATTCTTCTAGGTATTTGTTAATTGATTCTTGCATTTTCTCCATTTTGTTTTCAAGGTTTTTGATCATCTTTACTATCATTATTCTGAATTCCTTTTCAGGTAGTTTGCTTGTTTCCTCTTCATTTATTTGGACTTCTGTGTTTCTAATTTGTTCCTTCATTTGTGTAGTATTTCTCTGCCTTTTCATTATATATATATATATATTTTTTTTTTAACTTATTTTGTTTGAGGTCTCCTCTTCCAAGGCTTTAAGGTTAAATTCTTTCTTCTTCTTGGTTTCTGTCCTCCTGAGATTAGTCTAGTGGTTTGTGTAAGCTTCATACAGGGTGAGATTTGTGCTGAATTTTTTGTTTGTTTGTTTAATTTTCCTCTGATGGGCAATGCTGAGTGAGGTGGCGATCCTGTCTGCTGATGATGAAGTCGGTATTTTTGTTTTGTTTACTGTTTAGATGAGGCATCCTGCACAGGATGCTACTGGTGGTTGGGTGATGCCTGGTCTTGTAGTCAGGTGGTTTCCTTAGTGTGAGTTCTCATTATTTGATACCCACTAGAGTTAGTTCTTTGGTAGTCTAGGGTCTTGGAGTCAGTGCTCCCACTCCAAAGGCTCAGGGCTTGATCTCTCTATCTTTGTGTGGCCTCAATAACTTGATGGTTTCCAGCTTCCCCAAGATTTCTCCTCATCGAGTGCCTTTTCAGTATATCATGACCCAGCTGCACAGAGAGGTGTCTGCTGAGCCTGGGCCAGGTCCGCGGGCTCAGGCTCACCTGGCCTCTCTATGGTCATGAGCTGCAACACTGACTCTAGCTCGCTGCCGCCTCTACCATCCATGAGGATGTGACCACATCTCCCCTCTTGAACACTCTTGAACACTCTCCTATTCCTTGGTTCCCTATAGGGACTTCTTTTCAATAAGTAGCACAAAATACAAGAACATATCTAAATCACAGATTACATACAGATGACTGGTAGAAAAATGAAAAGACCAGGAGGATCAATGAGTTTTTATTTTTTGTTATTTCAGCAAACTCTAGAATAGTTTCCCACCATTTTATAATGTATATAATTTTATGCTTTATATCTCCTCAAGATTATCATTTATTTGGGGCTCCTTATCTGTGCTCCCTCTATCTGTCTCAGTAGTTTCAAGTCTTTTGTCTCCTGCTCTCCTCTGGTGACTCCTAGAACATCACACTCTTGCTGGTTTCCTTGCTGGCTCCTTGCTTAACCAGGTTCCAAATACTGTGATGCTTTGGGAATGGGTCCTGTGTGTTCTGCTCTGCTGTATTAGATTGCAAAAGTGGCATCAATTCTCAGTAGATCCTATCATCAAGAGCTGGATATACTGGGTTTCAAAGCCAAGCCTCAAGAGGCATTGTGTATTTCAATTCTCTTATTTGAGATCCCTGCACCATCACCAAATGAACAAGCCCAGGGTGGCCTGTAGGGTGAGAAGGATGGATCAGAGATGAGCCACCAGCTCTGAACTGATCTAGCAGCTATCTGTGGAAGCGTGAGTGACACCCAGCTGAGACTGGGTGAGCCTGACTCAGATAAGAACAGCCTAGCTGATCCTGGTACAAATCACAAGCTCCTCAATTGTGAGCTCAGTAACTGCTAGTTGTTTTAGCTGGCTTGGGGTGACTCAGTAAACAGCAATAGCTAACATATATAGATTTATTTCTCTGTACTATCACCTGTCACATTGGGCTTCCCTGGTGGCTCAGTGGGTAAAGAATTCACCTGCAATGCAGTAGACAAAAGAGACGTGCATTCAATCCCCCATTTGGAAGATCCCCTGGAGGAGGGCATGGCAACCCACGCCAGTATTCTTGCCAGGAGAATCCCATGGACAGAGGAGACTGGCAGGCTACAGTCCATGGGGTCGCATAGAGTCTGACATGACTGAGAAATTGAGTACACATGCATCATCTGTCACAGGCTGTTTTTATTTTTTTTTGTTTGTTGTTTACTTATGATTTGGTTATTTCCCTGCAAATGTAGGACAGTTACTTGATTTGCCTTGTTTCCTGATGCATCTGAAACACTGACTAAAGTGGCACATGCACGGGACTCAGTGAATAGCTGTTGAATAAATAAACACAAAGCTGGATGAGTTAATGCTAATAAATACATGTTCCAAAAGCGCCTAGCTAAAAACAAGTATTTCTACCAGTTACAGTAGGGAAAACTTTTAAGCTCTCTAGAA